>CM049426.1:270104391-272604391 GCA_026929855.1 Poa annua | reverse complement strand
GGGCTTATTTACGTCTTCTATACCGACTTGAAAGATACAAAAACAACTAAATACATGTTTTTGGATTTGGTTTTTGACCTTTTGCTTTTTGATAGTTATTGTCCCATGATTTATCGAAGGCAAAATCAAAAGCACATATTTAGATGCTTCACGCCTTTTAAGTCAAAAGACAAAAGCAATAATTAGACCCAACCAAACATAGTGCACTTTTGTTTCTATGTTTTTTTTACTGCACTCTGCTAATAGAACACTCACGTAACTAACCACCAAGCATTGTTATCGTCGTCCATTTCAAAGTTCAATGTGATAGAATATTTACATGGTGGCCCCTGGCCCTAGGGTGAAGGACAAACAAAATAAAATGGAGAGCTTTCGAAACTTCTTAGCTTCCATAGCAAATGCCCACTCTCATGCTTCATCACGGATTATCTGCACTAAGTGTTGCCCTGATCAATGTTAATTCTTGAAGATCATATAGTTCCGCTCTTTTTGAACCATTCAGCTAATAAGGACGATGAGAGGTTGAACGTTGATCTGGTTAGGGGCTTACTCGACTGCATTGTACTCATCTAGGCATTAACAAAGATGGTAAGTGAGCCTTGTCACGTCATCGAGGAGAGCAGCGCTCCCTTGCTTACCAGAAATGGCCACATAGATTGCTCACGCCATCGAGATAGTAAAGAAACCGTGTTCATGTTATAAAATTTCTGCACTAGCCATCTAGACCAAAAATCTGAACTTATAAAAAGGGGCTAGGCACTATATTTATATTCAACACTCCCCTCACGTCTAGGCTATTTTCTGATACCATATAGAATTTTTGCACTAGCCATCTAGACTAAAAATCCGAACGTATGGAAGGGGCTAGGCACTATATTTATATTCAACACTGTCATACATGCAAAAAGGACAAAAATAACAATTGGGTCATCCACGCTGCATCAATTTTTTCACACGATACATCCTATGTGCCATCAACCCAACCAAGAAATATGACAGTGGCTAATCCTAAGCAGGTGAAATCTACGGTTGTGGTGCTCACATCACCAAATATAGTCTTACAGTCAACAACATAAACAATTTGGACCGAGTCGTAGCGTTGACTTCTACGTGCTCCGGAAACCACACTGACCACCATCATGTGTTGCTATCCTAACAAACTAACTACAACCCTATTGGATTGAGGCCCTAACCGCACAAGACATTATTCACGGACCACACGAGTGGCGCCGACTTCTCTGTTGGGGGGGGGGGGGGGGGGGGGGGGGGTTGCCCTGACATCCAAAAAACCACAATATCTTCACTCTAAACAAGCCAACAACTCGCTCATCGGGACTGGAAGACTGATTTACGCATTGCCAGGCCATAGCTTGAACTCACAGAAGCGCCACTAAAGTGCTTTGGTTGCGTTTCTCTTGCTAAAGAACTCTATAATTTACCAACATGTTGCTCAAGATACTTCCGACTCTAATTTTTCCTCTTCGGTGATACTGGACATGGCAGCCACGACACCACCAATCTTCCAGGCAAAATAGTGGACAAAGGGTTTCCTCTAGTAGCGTCTTGTTACTTTTGCGGCGTGTCTCTTATTCAGTGGTTGTGCAACACATGTCCTGAAGTATTTGGGTAAGCTAGATATGTGGACTATTTGTTTCCACAAGATTAATATTAGTATTACTTTGGTAAAATTATAAACATCTACTTCCTCTGATCCTAAATAACTGACGTGAAATATGATCTAAGCCTGTACAGGTTTGTTAACAGATTCTGACAATTAAATGGAATCTGAGGGAGTAACATTTACGTCAATAAGTAGCCGGAAATCAAAAGGGGAATGAAAAGAGAAACAAACCTTATGCACTTGGGCTGAATGCGTGGACCACGTTATAAGTTTTCGTGTTTGGCCCAGCAAAGTCATGGTTACAAGCAAGTTTAGGCTGATTGACGTAAACAAGACAGAGAAAAAAAATGAATGAACAGGTAGACAAGACAAAATGGATCTCAATCCAACAGATCTTTTTTGAACAGATCTTATATGTACTTCCTCCACGAAACCTACCAATCGTGCGCGTTTCTTTCGAGCCAAAGTTGTTTTCGGGACTTCTCCACATAAAGTTATTTTCACCTGCTTCGTCAAGGCTACAACCTAGAATTGTGCATACTTCCAATCTAGAAAACCCTGAAGCTAGTGCAAACCAAGCTGAAGCTGGGTTGCTAGGATGATGATCGTATCTCAGTCTACCATAGTTCGAATCTCATATTTAGCATATATGTGCTGAATTAAGTTGGAATATTCTCTAGGAGTCGGCATTCTCGTCGAGGGATGCGTATGTGGTGATTTTGTTAATCTTACGACCTGATGTGTGCTCGGTCTTTAGAAGTTGCTCACATGCGTGCGTCCCGTTATAGGGGTGAGTATACGAACATTTATCCCATTTTATTTTAAAATAGGGGAGAATTGACCGATTCATTAGCTGAACTGGGCTAAACCACTACAAATGCACCAATAACATCAACCACCGACGGAGGCGTCACCACAAACAACGTCATAACCCATGTTGGTCCACACCAAACAGTCGACCCGCCATCATGGAAGAGACAACTCCGATCGGGTGTACACTCCATTAACTTATGGTGCTTGTTTCGTTAAGGACATATATACTTATGGTTCATTTTTATTATAATGAAAATATTTTGATGAAGATGATGTTGCTCGTACTAAATCACATCTCAAGCAAAATAATTTTCGATGAAGGTCTCTTGGACATCACAATTTAACTTTGAGGGTGACATCCAAATCCCCTGGTTCAGGCTGGATACGGTCGACCCTGTACTGTATGCTCGAATCAAATCCAAATACGACATGCAGAAGCAGAACTAGACATTACTGTACGATTTAACAAGTATCGTTTGTTTCTTATACTAACCGAACAAAACTATGTTAGAGATATCTATATATCCGGAAAGTAATGTCCAATATCCAAATTAGCTAGCACCATGTTCATCACACTAATAGTGTTGGACGTTCACACCCTACGTTCGTTGAGCTGCCGGCATATGGTCCAAAATAGGAATACCAAGACGTCGTGTAAATATTCAGTCAAGAACGACATAACTGTTTTTTTTACGAAAGTACGAAACTTTAACGTAAAAAGGGAATTTATTTAAAAAACACAAGTATGCTTTGCATGGCCTAGATACCGTAATATCCATGAGTGTCCCGATAATATCTCTCCCTCATAAGGTGAGATCTAGTGATCTTAGTAGTTTATAAAAGTCGCAACATCCCTAAAATAAATAGTGGCTATAATTAAAACAAATATTTATGAGTTTCAGAAAAATTGAATTTTTTTTTGGATATACACAATGACGTATCTCAACGTGTAAAATAACAACTTCCAATACTTTGTATTCTGCGCTTCACAAAAAATGACATAAGTGTGAGCTAACTATGCATGTTTTAAAAAACTCCAACATTAATTTTGTCATTTTTGTGCAGCGTTAATAAAAAGTCGATTCGAACCCGATATGGAAGTGGAGGGGGTATCCCATGCTTCCGCCGACCTCATTCCCTCCCACGCATGTTTGGCCGTGACGCCGGCTATGTACGACGTCTCATGAGGAGGCGTCAAGTCATGTCTGATCCTGCCAGGTGCTACAGAGGAGTCTCCTTTGTGGTTTTAAATCATGCATTTTCATGTTTGACTGAAGTTGGTGTTAGAGTGGTTCGAGGCGTGGCGGTGTGGGACATTACCAACTTCGAGTTTAGCGGCATACGACTAGCGAATAGTGGTTGTTCAGACAAATGATGATGGTACAAATGCTAATAACGAGTCTGCTACAGTGTTTATTTGATCTGACATTGTTAGAGGTGGTGACACGGCTTTGTGATAAAAAAATCCTGATTTTTATCTTGGGCGCCCGTGGGGATGTGTGGGGTGATTTTTTAAGACTTTGCCTCTGAGTTTGTATTGTGTAAGGCTTTGTCAAGTACTGCCTCGGTATCAAAATATAAGATAATTTAGTATAAAATATAAATCTAAAATATTTTATATTTTTATACGGAGGATCTGTATTCCATGCCTCTCTGCTTGCGCATGCAGCTAGCTAGCCTCGCGGCGACAAGTGTCCCTGAGCTGCATTGTCATTCCGTCTAGCGAATACGGAATACATATTTGGCCCGGTGGCCTACTGGCCTGCCATTTGCCGAAGCAGACCCCGCAACCATATTTGTTTGAGCTAGACCGAATCTAACCAAGGAGCACATCAGATCATGGACCGGCCGTTGTACAACTTCGATCTGGTCCCTGGGCTATAGTATACAGCTACCTCTACTCGATCTCGCATTGAATTGAACTTATTAACAACCTAATGAAAAACTTGGTTGGGACGATCCATCAGAAATTGCATGCATGCATGCAAAGTGCCCACACGATTAGCTAGATCAGCAACGGGACCGGACGGTGTGGTGTGGATCCTGCAGGACCCTCCAACTGATGATTTGGTCCCTCCATATCTATTCCCCTCTCGTACGCTCGCGTGATCGATCGATCCACGCTTGCATGTTTCACGTACGAATTCCGGCGCTACCTAGCTGTTGCGGTGAGGCTGTGTCCAAGGTCCAAGGATGTGGTGTGGTGAGGTTAGTTGATTTGATACTACTAGTACAGTAATGCTACACCTACGGATGATTTCTTACGGGAAAGATGCTACGGGGCTGACGTGGTGGTCAAACTCGCGTATTAATAGCCCCGGTTATGGAAAGCTAGAACAAGAAAACGCCGGCGGCTCTGATCCTTTTGGCCGACAAGGAACAATACAAGGCACGGCGCCGGAAATCGCCGGATGAAAGACCTACCGCGGAGCCTCGCAATCATCGTGCCTGGCCATTACAAGGGCACTAGCGTCGCTGCGCCGGAACGGGAACCTTGCCGCTGGTGTCGCCAGGGAGGACCTCGCCTTCCCCGCCGCCTGACAGTAGAACCGACCCTAGCCATGTACTGAAACAAAGAACTCACCGCCATTCATCATCGAGCGGACCTAGCTCCTAGGTGAGCTGAGCTCGGTGACCATGCACGCTAGCAAGGCAACTCGCATGCCTCCTTCCTTTTGAGCTAGGTCGACGGCCGGATGATTCCTTTGGCGCAGGTGAAGACGAGCAACTACCACTCCATCTCGCACAGCTCGGCTGCTAGAAATTTCAACGACGCGAGAGGCGAGCAGCCTCATATCCCGTTGTTGCGCGGCCTGGCAACCTCCCTTGTGATGGCCCGACACAGTGTAGAGGCGCCGCCGCTAGCTCTTTCGAGAGGCGACGTCCGGCGCGGCGAACTCTTCCTCGCCGGAATCGGCGCGTCCAGATACCGGCCAAACATGGAAACTGTCATTACCCTTTTTTAGTTTGCTTTGATAAATTGTGGATCAAATTTCCTTTCCGCGTGTTTTCTGCTATTTTTATGCCCACCGTGGCTGCCACATCAGCCCGTAGCATCTCTCCCGTAGGAATTTTCCGTAGATGTAGCATTATTGCTACTAGTATAGCATCGATCCATTCCATCGGCTCGCACGTCTAACGGCGCCAGGCCGCTCGCGAGCTCCTCTCGCTTCCCCTATGCCGATGGACTGCCGATATATATACGTGCCTGCGCATGCAAGAAAATACTTCCTCCGATCCGGTAAGATTGTCGGAGGAATTGAACAGTCCACGTACAAGTTTACATACAATTCACGCCACTTTTTGAGATCGGAGGGAGTACTACACTAGCAGAACTTGAATCTGCACACCCTTTTTTCCTCTTCCGATACTTCGGAGAATACGAATTCTTACCTGCACTAGATCGACGTTCTTTGGGTCACCGTCGATAGTATCAATAGCATCCAGACCCGTCAACAGCAACCAGATCAAGTCCCCTTCGACAAATTTAAAATGCAGGCATTACAGTAATCAAAGCAGGCAGCAGAACGGAAGGCCGGGAGGAAGCCGGGGAAACAAAACAAAACAAAACTGTAGGATCGATCGGAGTTGGACGTACGTACGGTACGTATAGGTTCTTGTGCAATCCCCGCCACTCGTGTGATGGTGTTCGCTAGGCGGTGGTGGGTTGCGCGTCACCTCAACAGCTCCAGGGACGAAAGAAAATATATTGTCGTAGTGAGTGGCACTATGAAACGTACCCTGTCGTTTCACTCAACGTCCAACGTCACGTAGGAGTAATACGTACCCATCCACACATTTATTCTGTGCACGCACGCCCCAGCTCCCTCATCAGTCGTCACTCTCCCGTCACCGGCCTCGTCATGCATGCCGTCCATCCTGGCCGGTCGGTAAATCTACGTGGTTGTAAGTAAGCATGGAAGTCAGTGCCAAAGAAACTGTACTAGGAATATTGCACTACCCATTTGATCCCTTATTTTCTTTCCGAAACGTCTTGCACAGTCATGAACATAATGGACAGTTGCATTTTGAATAGTGCGTGTATGCTCCAAATGTAACCTATTTGGAACAAATTTTCAGTAGTATGATTTTGCATAGTCTAATAGCATCTCAGATCTCTTAAAAGGTTGAACCATTAACATAACCGATATTCTACGATTATTACGAAAACTTTCATCCCACATAGATCCCCTACATCGGGTCGGCCCTTAATTTTCTTTAAGGGAAACTTATAACATGCCCATGAAATCCTCAAATATAAGGTTTCACACTAGTCTTTTTATGTTCCTTTGTATCATATTTCTGTTTGGCGGGAGGGACATTCCAGCTTGCTTCATTCCCTCCCGCACCGCCGCCGCTGATCTCCGGGCTCCTGCGTCATCGATCCTCCCCGTGCCACCTGGTCGTCGTCGTGGGACTCGAATTCCATTTGCCCTACGCTGCCGCCTCCTCCCGTTGCCGGGAGTGCGGCTCCAGCCGTCAGGTAGGGCCATCTCACGTCTCCCGGCCCTACCGCTCCTCCCATCGCCGCCGTTCTTCCCGCCACCGCCAGGTCAGGCCCTTTCGCGCCTGATTCACATGGTACTTTGCTCCTCCGGCTCCCATGTGGTATAGAATCGTGCCCCCCTCCCGCTACCCCGTCTGGTATGGCTCTGCGCCTCCCGCACCTTCGGCTGGTACGACCATTAGCCTAACATACGGTTGATTCCATTCAGCTAGAATTTGAGAAGTAAATTTTCCCCGCGCGTTATTTTTATCCTCTTATTTCCGTTTCTTAGTATTTTTGGTGTGTATCATTGTCTAGTATGGACAAACAAACATAGATATATGATGAGCCGATCGAGGATACAATTATTGTTAGGATCAGTCCGAAAGAAATAATGGACGTCTGTGAGGAAGTGATATTTAAATTGTGGTGCCATTCTTCTAGTGGTGCCATGCGACGTCGAAAGCATGGTACTTTATGTTTATTGGCCTAGTGGAGTGCATTGTGTATATGGTCTAATTATTAAGGGGTTGCCGGAATGACAGAAATCTAAAGCCCCGTGGGTAAAGTATTGCATATAGGATTGAAGACTCATAGAGTTTAAGGTTGTGATTAGATTTATCTTAACTCTGCTTTTGTATGATGCTTGCAAAGGGGAAATCACAAGTATGTACTGGTCCAAATAAGGACGGTGCATTAGCATAGGTTCATCCATACAACACTTATTAATAAAAACAATGAATATTAATTGACAGTATTTGATGAAAGTAGCTCGACAATATTCCCGTGTATGCTCAGAATGTTTTAGTCTTGATAAGCAACACCAACGGCTTGTCCTTTGTGGTAAAACGATTGAATCACTTGCTGTAATTATTTACTTGCTCTTTTAGTTACGCATTATTTATTTTATCTTTAATTAAAAACACATAAAACTTGTCTTATCAAATTTACTAATTTACGGTGAAACCATGCGCAAAACCACTTGTCAACACATTCTACTCCTCGTTGCGTTTGACACTCCTATTTATCAAAAATTCTATGATAGGTACCCTACACTTGTGGGTCATCAGTGGTCATTTGACCACCCAATGTTTCGTAATTTCTTTTTATAGAGGCATAAATCACGAAGAAAAAATATAAAAATAATAAACTACATATATTTCACATCATAATTTGTTTTATATTGACATCACAAGTTTCAAGTTCTGGTACTGCAGCTGCCTTGAAATCCTGGTTATCAACGAGTGAAAACCCAAACTCCATTGGAGTGGACGGTGGCTGCGTCTGCGTAGTTATCTTTGGAGGCACTGCCTTTAGGGCGTATTTGGATTGTAGAAATTTGTAAGGACTTTCATATGATTTCACTCCTTATGATTTTCCCTATGAATTGCCTTTAGTTTAAAAGAATGGTGCTACCAAAATTAAATTCTATGGATTGGATTTTATATGCCTCACACATCCACTCCAACCTATTTTTTAGAGTCAAGTGTGTATAATCGAAACACTTTCTCTGTGTTTTTTCTATGTTTCATCCAAATGACTATTAAGGTAGTTTTACTGCATTTAATAATCCTCCGCTTTACACTGACAAGAATTTCTATGATTTTCCTATTGATGTGTTTTTCAATCCTGTGATCGAAAAATATCCTTAAGATCATGCTACTGGATCTTTCAAAAAAAAAAGACGACAAAGGCCCTTCTGAATCTTCATGCACCTCTAAGATATTGCTGAGGGCACGCTCCTGCTCGCCGACGTGGTTAAGATCGATGAAGGTGGCAATTAAATAAGGTCCATGCCATGTCCACATATTGAGTTGAAAAAAGAAAAGCCGAAGACACTGTTCCGACAGATTATTGGCGATGGATCGGTGCAGGGCAACCTGCAGAAACAGTAATCCCTGAACCGATGGAATATATGTAGGGAGCGCATGATGGCTGCATGCGAACAAACTGGCGGCAATGCACTCGATCGAGCGCGGAATAAGTAGTACCCCGTAGTAGCTGGTATGGGGTGGTGCATGCAAACTGCAAGCAGTGCATGGCAAGGCCGGGATCTGCGTGTCTCGTGTGGAGGGGGCTCGAGTGCGGTGGATCATGACACTGTCGTCCATCTCCGCCCGACGATAGTCCACGGATCGATGAGGCTGTCGTACGATCGATTCGGCCATACCAGTGTCACTTTACGATTTTCTTTTTGTTGTACGTGTCAAAGGAAAGGTTTGGCCCCTATCCTCCCTCTCCCTCTCCCTGTGTGGGGCCGATTTAGTTATTACAGCACACATGATTTTTTCTAAAGGCAACGCCTAAAAAAAAGAACAAATTAAGCACGAACATTGTTGTCGCCCGGTTGAAGATTAAAGATTTTCAACCTAGAAACAACCCAAGTTTTCAAAACAATGTCTTCAACGACTCTCCCACTGTAGGAACCACATTAGTTATCTTGATCCAGATTTTAGGATGACACAACGGCAACGATAGCAGGCGAGGTTCAAGAGGAAAGGTTTGCAAGGACAAATTAACCGTACAACGGTAGGGGATCATGTCCGTTGTTGCTAGATACAACAAAAACAAAACAAAGTTTAAGTATTCTTTCTAGAAATCAAGACGCAATACACGAGTAGCGCCACCAAACATAGTGAAGTCCTCTTGTGCTGCCGCTGCCGCTCCCGCTTGCCAAAGACCTACTACCCTCGTTTCATGATATAAGGTGTTCTACGTCTGACACATATTATTTAGTTTACGTTAAAATAAATATACATGCATAAAAAACATGTCTATATAAATATGTATACATATAAATGTAGAAATTTACTAAAAACATCTTTTATATTATAAGACGGAGGAATCATATATCGTCTTGAAGCGTCTTGAGGTGGCTAGAGATGGTGGATTGCCTCCGACGATGGAAACTTTGCGAATCATGCACCCACAAAGTAGCCACGCCGCATGTGTTCGTATCATGCATACGTAGCCGGTGGCTCCAAGAGGGACACCGACGTTGCAAGCGCGCGCACACATGTTAATACACGCAGCACAGGACGGAGTGACTGTTGTCGCGCAACGTATCTCTTTCAGACCGTCTCATTTTCTTTCTTTGTTTATTAGTGCGTGCACGTACGTAAACCTGTCTAGGTCGCTGTTTGACGTGACGTGAATTTCGTCCATCAAACTGCACGTCGATTGCACGTCCATTCCGGGGCTTCCAGCACCTACAGTGACCGATGGAGACAGACATATATGGGCTCGACCATCGGACGCTGGCGTGCCCGGCGATATTTGCTCGTCGGGAAAATGGGCCGGATCTTATAGGACTACAGTGGATGATAAAACAAAACAAAAATCTCAATATTCCGCTCTGTAGCTACACATTTGTCTCGCTCAAAAAATGCAGAACAAACGTACGGAGTAGTTCCATACTTCCATTCAGAAAAATATATTTATTGAGAAGGCAAAGCGTTAAGAGCTTCTCTAGCAGATCCTCCAAAATCGGTACTGTAAAATCGGTTTGGAGTGTCTTCCCAAACCAGATATCACAAAACTCATTTCGCCCAAAAATATTGTCCCAATAGAACATGGGCTCACGTATCACTTGACACTCTTATTGTTTAAACTTTTTTTTCCTCCATCATTTTTGTTAGACTGCTCACGGTGGAGTACCATGGAGATAGAGTAGTAACATTACTACTCCATATTACTTACTCTATAACTCTATAGTAGGAAGTGTCGTATGTGTGGTAGTCCCTCCGTCCTGATTTATAACGTTCTCTACGTATTCCTAGGTGAATTTAACTAGTGTAATATAAATATAACAATACAAAAAATATATTATTAGAAAATATGAAGTCTGAATTTTCTAATAATTTATCTCTCTTTTATAATATATATATATATATATCATATTATGTTGCTCAAATTTACAACCTAGAAATACGTAGAGGACATAGAGTAACACTAGGAAGTGAGATGAAGATAACTAGCTATGTTACTCTATTTACCTCTCTCTCTTTATTAATTACATGTCCATCATCCTTTTTTACCTATATGACATCTACTGTGACTAGTCTTTTGAGTCCAGGTCTCTATCTTCCGACTGCAAACCCTCCGCTTACCACGCTAAGCCTAGCCTCGATAAACCCCAGCTCTGCATATTGCGCCTTGTTCCATGGACCGAGCCACCCTTGTCTGACGTTGACCGCACCACGCTGCCCCTTATATGGCTCCCACCCTGTGCGAGCTGCTCCGCCATGGCAACGTGCACAAGCTCGTGGTACTCTTGTCTTTGTTCTTCATGCTCCAGAGCTCATTCTCAACACCGGAATTGGACATGGTCTAGTGGGTCATAAGAAAAATGGTGGTTGGCCAGAATCATAGCAGAATGTGTGGTAGAATTTCACCGAATTCTGACAAGTCTGACGCCGGTTTCTTGAGGGTTGGGCCCACCGACCGTCGTATGGCTTTCAGTTCACTTGAAAAATTCACACCAATCCAGGAAACATGAGGTATTGGCTTTCAGTTCACCCAAAAAAAATGTATGATTTGATTTACGGTATCTATTTGGTGCATTTATTTTTTTTAGCAAAATCGCAAAAGACGGTTATTTATGCAGTTTTTGGAACATGATGAGATGATAATATAGCCAAGAGGGTTGTCAAAGTATTGGGTAAAGTAGATATCCAATTGGACAAGGTGAAAATCCAATCAAGCCTATAAAAGGTAGGGCATTATCTTGCATGATGCTCGAGATATAAGGCTTATTTCTATTATCTAGTGATGTCAAAAGATTAAATCACTAGGTAGCATACATTATTCCATTGATGATATGCTCCATCCAGAACATGTCATTACATATATTTTGTTGTGCGTGTTTTTTGTACCAAACTAATATGAACAAGAGAAAAAAATGTGATGTCTGGCTTTCGAATATTTGCTCACCAAACAGATAACAGATTATATATGCATTAACTTTTCAACATTTTGGGTGATTTAATTTATCCCGGGTTAGCAACAAAGTATCAACGCGCAGAATGCATGAAAATGGACCAAAAACCATGATGTGTACCTTTTCTTACATAAAACTCTAGATCTTGATGCTAAATGACTTGAAGAAAATTTGCCACATATCGTGTCAGGGTGATCGATCTTAGAACATTATGCGCCTCCGGATAAGATGGGGGATCCGATCAATGAGTAGGAGAAGCGGGCTCAAGGCTCAAGCCAAGGCAAGTGGGAACGGTAGCCGGAACGAAACCAGCACCATTTGCTGAGACGTCCATGTGCTCTTGCTTGTCCGGCACCAAATTGAACACGGGATGCTGCTCGCCCTCACTTGGGGCAGGCACTGTGTCGCGCGATCCCAACAGCAAGAGGACAAGAGTAGCTGATGATTACCGGCCTGATCGAGCACGCACGCACACGCAGCTGCAACTATTCAGCGGAATGCTAGTAGCAGTACGTAGCTATGTCTGCGGTTTGACTCTGGAAGATCGATCGGGAGCAAGTAGCGATGGAGACTACTGGCATGCCGAATTTAAAACAACAAGATCGGCCATTCGACCTTGCTTTCACTGTCTCGTTTCATCGCCCTGACTATGGATCGATGGATCGATGGATGTGACCTGACCTATTTTTTTCTACATATCCCCTCTTCCCGGTCGGAGGAGTGTGGGTGATAGACGTTGCTCCAGGACATCTATCCATGCTGCACTCGAACAGCTGCTCTGCTCCAGCCCATCATTTATGATCATAACCTGCCCCAGCTGCGTCGACGCGCAGAGCTTCTTCCCCCTCTTCTGGTATCTCTATCTCCTCGGTAAAGACCTCTCTAACCGGGTCCACGTGTACTTCACTGGCGAATAGCGCAGTTTCATGGCCAATTTGCATTACGCAGTTTGTTGCAAATCTAGTGGCAAAAACATAAACCAAATCTTTTTCCCTAAGGGCAACTCTAACAGGTGGGTCGCCCGCGTTCGTTTGTGTGCGTGTGCACATACTACATACGAGTACGACAAGGCAATCTTTTTCCCTAAGGGCAACTCTAACAGGTGGGTCGCCCGCGTTCGTTTGTGTGCGTGTGTACATACTACATACGAGTACGACAAGGCAAAACTTGGCGATCTAAATGGACCCCTACCGTTTTAGTGTTAGTTGTAACCCATTTTGGACCTGAATTTACGATTGATTTGCGTCGGAGCATACACACAATGGATAGTCCTCCCTTCGACGGTTGGACCTGCATTTCGATCGGTGGCACCAAATTTCATTCATATTAAATCTTAATATAAATTTGAACTAACCTAACTTTACTCTTGGCCGCCTCATCGTATTCAGACCCGATGTCGATGATGTCGGCCTCCGTAGCGGCACCATGGAAGGCGGCGGTGATGACGTATTGGAAGTTGCGGTCATACCCTCACAAAAACCGTTTTTGCTCGGCGAGTTCTACTCCGGGTATTGGAAGTTATGGTCATACCCTCACAAAACCCGCTTTCGCTCGGCGAGTTCTTCTCCAGCGGTGGATGCACTCCGACCAGCTGCTAAGCAGTGGCTGAGCGTGGGTCATTAGTCGTTGTCAACACCGCAACATGATCTAGCCTCGAAGTTCTTTCGCTTGTAGCGGTGGACAAACGCGTTAGGTGGCTCGCTGGAATAAATGCCGATGTCAAAGATGGTTCGGCGCTTAGAGAGAGGCGCCAACACTTGGGCAGACTGAGAGGGCGTTTATTGAAAATGAAAAGGGTGCAATGTCTTCGGTCAGATGAATATGAATGTGTCGCTTGGCCACGGCGCCACCAAAATTTATACATATCTTGTCCAATTTAAACCAAGAGTTGCTACACGTACGATGTTTTTGCGTCCAATATTGTAGGCACACCGTGTATGAGCAATCAATGAGAAGATCCAACGATGTGGTATGACCGTCGGACAAGCGTCGGGCATAAACCGTCAGATAAAACGGATCAGCCCCCGTTGGTGTTGTCGGGCTTGGGCAATCACTTTGGAGCGGCCGGGGTGACAGGTGATAGGGCAACTCCAACGGGCTGGCCCATACGGATCAGCCCAGTCCATTCGGACAAAAGAGGGGCTCCAACGGGCTGGCGCATACGGACTCGTGTCCGCCCGGACATCATTTTCTGACCCAAACTCGACCCGAGTTTGGGGTGGCTTTGGGGCGGGACGGACAGGCGCTCGGTCCGCCACTATGTCCTCCCTGTCCACGTCGGGCCCAAGGTCCAGCCACACAATCCCCTCCCCCAAACCCTCGCTCGGCCATGATTCCCCTCCCCAGTCGCCGCCCTCGCCGCCGCCAACCCAGTCGCCGCCGCCCATGGAGGACAGACTATTTAGAACGACTGCCGCTACTGGCGCCACCCTCCTCGCGATGAAGAAGGAGCCGAAGCCGACCTCCATCAAGTGACAAGGCCGGAGGGAGCGGACTCGCTCGAAGAAGGCCGAGGAGAAGGCCGCCATTGAGGTGTCCCTTAAATTTCGACGCAGTCTCCGACCGCCGCCGGTTGGGTTCCCGCGAGGAGTCACCGGAGATATCGTCCGTCCCCGCCGAGCCGAACTCCCTCGACCTCAACCAGACCCCGACTGTCGTCGAGGTCCGGCGTGGCAAATCGAAGACCGTGGCGGGTGGTAGGATGACCATGCTAAACTATTTAAATTTTGAATCATTTGTATTGTAATCTATTTGTGTTGAATAATTTTTGAATTTATTTAGATGTTTCTACATTTTTGGTCCTCTTTTTGCGCCATGCTGTTGGGGGCATCAAATTCTAAACGGATAAAGGTCCAAAATATGTCCGATGTCCACCTCGAAAGGTACAAATACGAACCATTTTAACTGTCCATATGCGTCATACCGTTGGAGGTGCTCTTATGTCGAGCTGGCTCTCTTCCTCATCAGATTATAGGACGACTATATAGGAGTACATGATTGCTGATCAGCGCACACCGTCCTCTTGGCTGCAAATCTAGCTCGCTAGCCAGCCAGCCGGCGGCTATCCAGCTGCGGCGTTGCAGCTACACTGTGCTACTCCTACTCTCCTTCTTGTCGCGCCTGTCTAGCTTAGCTTCCACTAGAGCTATCGATACCCGTAGACTAGAGTAGTGCTCCTACTCCTATTGTACAGTACTACTACGTACGTGTACTTGTTTATACTAATATGGCACTTACTCCGTTTGTAGCTACTAGCTACAGACCTACAGTACTCATGTGTGCATGGCCGCGTGCGCGCTCTTGGCACGGGACTGTATCGACTCGTAACGCCTCACATCTCAGCATGCAGCAGCCGGCTTTTCTTTTCTGTACGCGCACAGAATCTTAGGAGGAGCTCCTGGGCAGTCCGTAGGTCTAGTGTTATACGTATTGCTGATCCAGCGGACCGCGCAGAATGCATGCATTGCTCGTACAATACGTGCATGTACGCTCCACCCCTCCATGTACGTTCTTGTTCGGTGAAACCCTAATTGATCTTATCAACTTGCCTTGTTGTTTATGTTTACTCAAAGAGAAAACGATGACGGGGAAATTTAAAGTTTGTGCAAAGATTACAGTAGTTCACTTGGATCACAATATAGGAAGCAAAGATCAACCAAATTAGACGGGGCTCTAAACATCTAGTAGTAATTTCCTTGATTAAAAAACGGATCAGGTAGTGGTTATTAAATCGGATTCGTGATAGCTTTCCACACGAGCTATCTAGATTATGTCAGGCAACAAATGGACGACAAAAGTACCACATGGTTAAATTGGCAGATATTTGCGCCCCAAAGATTTTGAGGGCATGGAATTTTGGCATCTCGACATATGAATAAGACGTCGAGTTTGAAATATGTGTGGCGGATTCTGAAGGGAGATGGGGTCTCTGGTTTCAGCTTATTAACAAATACCTAAGGGGTCATGATCTGTGAGCGAAAGGAGGGACCTCAGATTTGGAGATCCATCTAATCCATTGAGCATGAAATCAGGCTTGGGTATACCTCCTCTACGGGCGACGGAAGAGGTACGCTCTTTTGGCCATATTCATGGCTTGGGAGGGGGGGGGGGGGGGTAGGAAGTTGCTAGGTGGGGAGACCTGATGGCACGAGTGCCACTCTCGCTCTCGGACATAACAGATGATGTCTCGTCGGCTCTCTAATCTTCTAGACAATTTATGGTGGGCTCCGCTTACCGGGCCCTATTTAGAGGACCCGTCTAACTTGGATCTCCCACCTTTGGAAGGTTTCGCTGCCACCAGAGATTAAAAACTTTACGTGGCGATTGCTTAGAGACCGCCTCCCCTTGGGGGTAGAGGTAGCGAAACGGTTGGGCCTAGGTGATGTCACTTTGTGCGGTCCCTGAGACGGGGAGCCATATCATGTTCTCATGTTCTGCAACTCGCGTCCTATGGAGTTATATTGCCGACGCGCTTGGGACTGAGGCAGGCCTTGAAGCGGATCATAGGCAGAAAACAAAAAAATTCCTAGCAACGATATCCTTAAAACATGCCAAGATCTATTATATGCAGATATAGAAGTATGAACGGAGATCGGAATACATACCCTTGTAGACCGAAAGCGGGATTATGTTCCCGCATGAACGTTGATGATGAAGATCGACGAAGCCGGCCTCAAGTTCGTGTAGTGGAAGTATACCTCCCAGCACCGCTAGCGAAGCACCTCGCAGGGCGTTACACACGTACGGTGGAGACGACGACCTCCGAAGCTCCAGTCAGGACGAGCAGCGGAAAACTTGGACCGGAACACAAGAAGCGCGACAGCAGACTATGGTGGAGAGATCCCCCTCTCAACTCGGCGCAACTCCGACAAAGGGAATCACGGAATCGAGAGAGAATTAGGGCATTAATTGGTGAATTAAAAGGCCATGGGTGCCCCTTCTTATATAGGCTCCCGGGGGGGGGGGGGGGGGAGCCAACTTGCCAGCCAGGCAATGTAGGACTAACCCCCACATGCCTGGTGCGGCTCTTGGTGCGTCGGCCACCTGGTGGGCCTCTTTTGGCCCACCTAGGCCGGCCACCTTGACCCCCACCGAACCAGAAGGCCCATTTAGTGAAATCAGTCTAAATAAATTTGAAAATAACTATATAAAATCTTATTTAGACATTAATTACACTAATTATTAACAAACATATTATATATATAATTTATTCTAGCTCCGAAAACTATTTCGTCGCTGCCCGATCTCCATCGGACGTCTCCCGGGACATTCCCGGTGATCTCTTTCCTTTCCGGTTGTCTTGTCGAAACCCCTTAAGTGTGTTACCCTAGAGGTTCGATATAATAACATGTATGATCGAGACTCTTCTCTGATCAATGACTAACTCGTAGGCCTGGACCCCATGAATTAATCCCTGTGATATAACGAATGACTCTAATCTATCAAACCTGAACGTAAAGTCTTAAACCTTTTGCCGGAGCGATACTTAGCGTGTCCAAGTATCGTTCATAGATATCTCCATACCTAGATGACCTTGTTACCGACAATGCTATATTCTACTCGTCTATGATTTCATGTGTCCGTGACCTAGTCACATGCTTGCAAGCTCATTAGACATAATCTTACCGAGTGGGTCGTAGAGTATCTATCCTTCTATGCGGATTGGCGAATCCCGCTCTTGACCCATGTCTCAACTACCCCCTTCCGATACCCAAAAGTATCACCGTTATTGTCATACTATAAAAGATAAAACGTTTGGTGCGATCAAAGTATCTTCCAGGAATAACAATAAGAATTGATCTCACGGTCGAAGGCGTAATGACTACGTCCTACAAATATGGGTACGTCCATCACATCGTTCCACCAATGATTTGACTTCATTGCCGACTGACGCCATGCCCCATGATCGGGAAACCTCGACCATCAATCGCGCAACGAAACTAGTCTTAGTAGAGGCTACTAGAGACCTGGTTGTTTACCCATCACACCCGTATTAATGTTTCCGCTTAATACGGTTATAGCATGACACAAAAACGTATTATGAACAAACGAGATATGATAAATAAATACACTTAATTAATTGCCTCTAGGGCATATCTCCTTCAGTCTCCCACTTGCGCTAGAGTACAGATTAATCTAGATTACAACTTGGTAAAAGCTTAACACCCATAGCTACTTGATGTTTTTCATGCTTGTCAAGCGGAAGAGACTTTGTCAGGTGATCTGCCACATTCAGATCCGTATGCACTTTGCAAATCTTCACATCGCCTCCTTGTACGTATTGTCGTATCACATGGAAGCGTCGGAGAATGTGTTTGGCGGTGAAGAGGATCACGGGGTCTTGCGCGCTTGGGAACACTACAAGTTGAATGATGAACTTCCTCACCCACACAACTTCATTTGCGGCTTCACAAGCAGCAATGTACTCCGACTCCATTGTAGACTGCACGACGATGGGTTGCTTCCCTCTTCTCCAGCACACGACGCCTCCATTCACCTTGAACACATAACCAATCTGTGACTTAGAGTCATCGGGGTCAGAGCAGAAACTTGCATCAACGTAACCTGTTACGCAAGGTTCTTCATCACAACCACCATAGACAAGGAACGTTTCCTTTGTCTTCTTGAGATACTTAAGAATGCTCTTAACAGCAATCCAATGCGCCATTCCTAGATTACTCTGGAACCGGCTTGTCAAACTTAGAGCCAATGCTAGATCAGTTCTAGTACTTAACATTGCATACATAATCGATCCTATGGCTGAAGCATAAGGATGTTTAGTCATTTCTTCCTTACCCTGTTCCGTTTCCGGACACTGTGCCTTTCGTAATGTTTTATTCTTTATAACCGGCAGAGAACCCTTCTTTGCCATCTCCATACCGAAACGCTTCAGTATTTTATCAAGATAAGTACTCTGACTCAACGCTAATAGACGTCTTGATCTATCACGATAGATTTTAATGCCTAAGACGTACGCAGCTTCTCCTAAGTTCTTCATGTAAAATTTTCTGTTTAAATAATTCTTCACGCTATTCAGAAGTTCCACATCATTTCTAATAAGCAATATGTCAGCTACATATAGTGCTAATAACACAACCGAGCTCCCACTCATTTTATTGTAAATGCAGGTATCTTCCAAATTTTGGACAAATCCAAAAAAATTGATCACCTCATCAAAGCAAAGATTCCATCTCCGAGATGCTTGCTTCAATCCATAGATGGAGCGCTGAAGCTTGCATACCTTGCTAGCATTTTCTGGATCGACAAAACCTTCCGGTTGTACCATATACAACTCTTCCTCAATGTTACCATTTAGGAAGGCTGTTTTGACATCCATCTGCCGTATTTCATAATCGTAATATGCAGCAACTGCTAACAAAATCCGAATAGACTTTAGCATCGCTACCGGTGAAAACGTTTCATCGTAGTCAATCCCATGAACCTGTCGGAAACCTTTTGCGACAAGCCGAGCTTTATAGACAGTTACATTACCGTCAACATCAGTCTTCTTCTTAAAGATCCATTTATTCTTGACGGCCTTGCGCCCTTCGGGAATTTCCATCAAAGTCCACACTTTGTTATCATACATGAATCCTATTTCGGATTTCATGGCTTCTAGCCATTTCTCGGACTCTAGACTCGCCATTGCCTCCTTGTAGTTCGTAGTTCGTCTTGTTCAATTAACATGACGGTGCAAACCATGTTGCCGTACCATTCTGGTGCGATACGAGATCTACCAGACCTACGAGGTAGAATACTTTACTCGACAGTTTCTCCCACTCCATCTATGGAGGACGTTTTCGGAACAGCTTCCGTTGTGTTACTCGGAATTTCGAGTTCAGGATCAACGATCTCATCGAGGTCTACTGACAAGGTTATACCAAACAGGTACCCCTTCGTGTGGGTACCTGGTGCATGTAATGACTAAAGCCCAATTGTCAATAGGCTGAAGAAGCCCAACAAGCGAAGCCCAAGTCGAAGACTTCAACCATAGATAACATAGTCGGTATTACTTTCCATAACTGTAGTCCTAGTCGGTTACGACCCGAGACCTGTACCCCTATATAAAGGACAGGAGGGGGACCGACCAGGGACACGCCCATCGAGAATCATCAAACCCTAGCAAGATCGACATCTTGCTAGACCCCTATACTCGCCGCATATACACAATCAATAACAGACAAGCAGGAGTAAGAGTTTTACCTCACTCGAGAGCCCCGAACCTGGGTAATTACCGCTTGTCAGCCGACGAATCTACCAACACCACGCGTTCCCTACCTCATAATTCTTACCCTAGGATAGTAACCATGGGTATTGATGGGGACATCCCTCGTCAATTGGCGCCGTCTGTGGGAACATGTGGTGTTGGATACATGGATTTTTCGGTCCAAATTTCAAACGGCGATCCGCCGACTTCTTCAAAGGGATGCACATCAGCAACAACAGATCGTATCCAGACCATAGGCGACCACTCGCCAAAAACAACATCACCAGCAAGGATCCGGCCATACTCACCCGAAGCTCAGGAGATCTACTCCAATCTCGATTCAGGTTTTGATCTAACTATTGGGGAACATAACTTCTTTGTTGATCAGCTTGGTGTGCAGGATTTAGTCGAACAGATCGCAATTCAGCCAGTTCAGACGAGATCGACTGAGATCACATCTACAACAGACAAGGAAGATACCCCGTCGCAGACCGATCTGATCCCGCCGCCACAATCTCCAACAGATTCAATGACATCCGAAGAATTCAACAAATTCATGGCGGACGAGTTCCTTGAAGAAGACGAGCCGTCGACTACTTCAGTCGACGATATGATCATATCGACAGCTTCGGCTGGAAGCACTGGAGCGCCAATATCACAGATCGATCCGATCTCGTCCATAGCAGGTTCCATGTCCACAAGAGAGTTCAACAAATTCATAATGCAAAACGAGATGGAAGAAGAAGTGTAGTCGACACTCCAGATTAAGCCAGTCGAAGATCAAATGCAAATCGACGCTCCAGAAGAAATCTTTCGCTACCCCGAGTATGATGAGCCTGCAGAAGACAGCATACGTCTAGTCGACTTCACTGGCGCAGAAATCCAATCTCCACATCATGCTGCCATCGACCACGATGCACATGCACAGAAAACAGAAGATGGCGAAAACAACAAAAGCGTAGAGCGGGATAGAGATATCGAAGCAGCATATGAAGAGCACTCAGACTACACATATCCTTACCACATACCCCAGCAGGTTTACGTAGCAACAGCCGCAGAAACGTTAGAAAACGCAGCCAATCGACAACCAGTCGAGTATCCACGGACGGTCACTTTACCAGATGGTACCACCACCTTGGATATCACGGCAGAAATGGCTGCAAAGGTGACAAAGGTCATTGAAGAAGGCATAATGATGCCAGCAGACGCAACTCCAGATGAGTTGGCAACATACAACTACTTCAACTGGCAGGAATCACAGCGCTTGAAGCAATACAGAGCAACACTCGAGGAACGAAGAAGGCAAGCAAGCATATCAAGCGCACGCAGACGACAACTATCCATGAGTTCTACAGGGGCAACCGAGGCGCGACGCCGATCCAGATTCGACAGAATCCCTGAGCACGAAAGGGCAGACGTCACTCGAAATCTGAACAACTCGTTCCAAACCATGGACTCTGACAGCATAATCCAACATAAAACAACAGAAGGAGCTGTCATATCCATAGGAGCGTATCTTCAAGCAGGAAAACCACCGGCAGGTGACCCTGCTGAAGCAAGATACCTGTAGCAAATGAAGGCCCCAGCAAATTGCATCAAGAGAACTGGTCGATGGAGGAAGGAGAAGACGTAGCAGGAGCCGATCGAGAGAACGCCCCAGTCGCAGTCCTCAGCGAAGCAGCGGCATAAAAAGTTCAAGCCGGCGCAGATCAAGAAGCCGCTCAAGAAGCAGGTCTAGGAAATCAGGCAGTCGCAAATCACCCGACAATCGTAACTCAGGACCGTGCGGAGCACAATGCTTCACTCGATGGATCCAAAAAACAAAACTCCCAAAGAAGTTTGGCCTACCAACCATGGCAAAATTCAACTCGAAACAGGAACCCTCGGGATGGCTAGAAGATTACAAACTGGCAGTCATATGCCAACGAGGAACAACAACGACGACACTTCATTACATACAGTTGATGCTTGAAAGCACAACCGACGACTGGCTCAAGTCTTTGCCTGAAGGAGCCTACGATTCTTGGGACCACTTCAAGGAAGACTTCATAAAATATTTCGACCCTCTCTGCGAAAGGTCGAAAACATTTGAGGAATTAAGAGCATGCCGACAAAAGACAGACGAGACGCTTAGGTCTTACATCAGAAGGTGGGCCTCCATCAGAAACTCCGTGGGCGCAATATCAGAAGACAGGGCAATGGACGCTTTCACGAATGGAGTCTACAGGAAAGATTTCAGAGAAGCACTCGGACGGCAAAAACCAAAAAACATGGCGGAACTCATGAAGCTAGCAACCGAGTGGGCGGATGGTGAAGATGCAGTCCATAGCAAAGCTCCACACTCAGCATATTGTCATCGTGATCGACGAGACAGTCGCGACCACCGAGACAGCCAAGATCGCCGAGATAGACACGACAAACGACGACGACGCGATCACGACAGAAGGGGCAAAGGCAATGTCAAATTCATGGCCGCGGGATTCTCGAATAGTGATCACAATCGAGACGACATTAACAAAGCAACCGTCAGGAAGCCAGAATCAGCTACAAGAACGACAGGCCAGTCGATCGACATGACAACATAAACCATGTTCAACACAGAAGCAACAACAGACAAGATGGACAACAACGCTTATATCCAAAAATAGAGAATCCGTACAGATTATACTTATTCAAAGACCCGGAGACGAGAAGACTAATATCAAGTCATACGATTGAGAACTGTCGAGAATTTGAGCAGTTGGCAATCGAGTACGCAAAGAGGCATAGGAGCAACGCAATCGAGCATATGGTGCCTACACCACAAGGTATAGCACTTCCACCACCACCATCATATGACCCCAACAGTCAAGCTGCAGGAGCTGTATATCACACACACCAACAGTCGACGGATCAACACTCCAGTCATCAGAAGCAAACATACATGATTCAGAAGGGGCGACCACCATACAGGCAACAGAAACTGCACACCAGGCATGTCAATATGGCGGTCATGGCACCACCAGCTGTGCCAGAATATCTTCGCGGATCGGAGACAACAATCACATTTAGTCGAGAGGACCATCCACTGTCTGTATATAGGCCAGGTCATTCCGCCCTGGTACTAGAAGCCCAGATTGGAAGTTGCAACATGGTTAAGGTCTTCATGGATGGAGGAAGTGGCATCAATATCATCTTCGCCGACACACTGCGCGGAATGAACAGGTCAGTCGACAATTTACCTCCATCGTCAAATACTTTTCATGTCATAGTTCCAGGCAAAGCCATTGTGCCGAAGGGCACGATACAACTCGACGTCACATTCGGAGATGCAACGCACTTCCGAAACGAAACAATGGAATTCAAAGTTGTCGACTGGAGGTCACAATACCATGCTATACTCGGACGACCGGTGTTTGTCTGATTTATGGCAATACTACATTACGCATATCTCCAATTGAAGATGCCAGGACCAAAAGGAATAATTACGGTTAGGGGAAACTTTCAAAGGTCAGACGCTTGCGACCGTGACTTCAACAAGATCTCTGAAACATCCAGAGCAGAGAAAATACTGGACGAGCTCTCGCTTCTCAGCGACACAACATACAGGCCGGAGCATAAAAAGCAGGCCACAAGCAAAACATTCAACACCACAAATGACACAAAGACGCATCAGGTCCATCTGACTGACTCGACAAAAACAGTCAAAGTGTCGACAAGCTTGCCTCCCGGATAGGAAGGCGTGCTCGTCGAATTCCTCCGTGAGAACTGGGATATTTTTGCATGGTTAGCGGATGACATGCCAGACATACCCAGGGAATTCGCCGAGCACACTCTCCAGCTCAGTCCAGGAACTAGACCCGTCAAACAAACGGTACGACCCGTATCAGGGCCTAAAAGAGAAGTCATCGAGAAGCATGTAGACAAGTTGCTCAAAATAAATTTCATTCGAGAGAAAAAGAAATCCGAATGGGTTGCCAACCCCGTGATAGTCGAGAAGAAGAAGACAACCGAAACAAGAATATGCATCGACTTCACGGGGTTAAACAAGTGCTGCGCAAAGGACCATTTTCCGCTACCCCGTATCGATCAGATTGTCGACTCTACTGCGGGATGTGCCCGACTGTCATTCTTGGACGCATACTCGGGATATCATCAGATAAGAATGAAGAAAGAAGACCAAGAAAAGACAGACTTCGCAACCCCACTCGGGGTATATTGTTACACCACAATGCCTTTCGGCCTCAAAACGAAGGAGCTACTTACCAGCGCATGATGCAAAACTGTTTAAAAACACAGATTGACAAAAATGTGGAGGTCTACGTTGACGACATAGTGATCAAATCAAAAAAGGAGTGCACTCTACTAGCAGACATAAAGGAGACATTCAATAACCTCAGAAGCTATAGCATAGAACTGAACCCAGAAAAATCTACCTTTGGAGTCCCGGCAGGAGAACTCTTGGGGTACCTGGTCTCAGCAAGAGGAATTGAAGCAAATCCAGAGAAAATACAGACCATACTAACCATGCAAAGGCCTACGAAGCTATATGAAGTACAACAACTGACTGAAAGGGTGGCAGCCCTTAGTCGGTTCATCAGCAAGCTAGGCGAAAAGGCACTACCGCTTTATCGACTGATGAAGAAAGCAGATAAATTCGAATAGACAAAAGAGGCAGAAGCAGCTTTCATAGATCTCAAACGAACGCTGACTAAACCTCTCGTTCTAGCAGCACCAAAAGAAAAGGAATCGCTATACCTCTATGTGGCAGCAACAAACAGTGTGGTCAGCACAATACTTGTAGTCGAGCGCATGGAAGAAGGAAAAGATCAGAGTATGCAAAGACCAGGCTACTACATCAGCGAGGTGTTATCCCTATCAAAGAAAAGATATCCACACTTCCAGAAACTAGCGTATGCAGTATTCATACCAACAAGAAAGCTACGACACTACTTCACAGAGCACCCAATAACGGTGATCAGCAAATCAGCAATTGGAGACATACTTACCAATCCAGATGCAACAGGGCGGGTCGCCAAATGTCTCATCGAGATGGGGCCACTCGGAATAACATACGATCATCCAAAAGCCATCAAAGCTCAAGTGCTACCAGATTTCACCACAAAGTGGATCGAGTCACAACTACCAGGAACACCAGACATATCCAATTCATGGACAATGTATTTCGATGGATCCAAGAAAAACGAAGGGGCAGGAGCATGGGTAGTACTAATATCCCCAAAAGGAGACAAGCTGAAGTACGTACTCCAAATGGATTTCCCAACACCATCCAATAACGAAGCCGAATATGAAGGTCTAATACATGGCATACGAATGGCCAAGGCATTGGGATGCACTCGACTGATGATATATGGCGACTCAAACCTGGTGGTACATCAAACAATGAAGGCTTGCGATGCCATAGCAGATAATATGATCGCGTATCGCGACTTATATAACACATTGGAAGGAGACTTCGACGGTTGCAAGTTACGACATATTGGACGAGAAAGCAATGAGGAAGCAGACATACTAGCCAACATTGGGTCGACTAAAGCAGAAGTTCCACCAGGTGTCTTTCTGGAGCGCATCACGCACAGATCTATCCACAAGAAACGATCGACGACAAATTCAAAAGAAGCTACGACGTAACACACCTAGCACACTGGACCCAGCAGTCGAAGTCCTCTTATGCCAAGGCGATCACGTGATTCCAGCCTGGACCGAGCCAATTCTAGAATATATGCTCCGAGAAGAGCTACCAGACGATACAGGAAAAGCCAGAAGGATTACTCGAAGGGCAAAGGCATACACCATTATCAACGGTGAACTCTACAAGCGAAGCACTTCAGGCGTTTTCCAAAGGTGCGTAGATTTCGAGGATGGCAAAACTATACTCGGTGACATTCACGCAGGAACTTGCGGAAATCATGCTGGCAGTCGATCGCTGGTAGCTAAGGCCTTCAGAGCAGGATTCTACTGGCCCACTGCGCTCAAAGACGCGGAAGATATTGTCAAAAGGTGCATCGGGTGCCAGAAATTTGCAACAAAACCCCACGCACCAGCATCAGCACTCAAAACCATACCATTAACATGGCCGTTCGCCCAATGGGGGCTCGATATGGTAGGACCACTCAAAAAGTCATCACCTGGAGGACATACACACCTTCTGGTCGCAGTCGACAAATTCACAAAGTGGATCGAAGCAATCCCGATCGCAAGTTCCACAACAACAACAACAACAACAACAACAACAACAACAACAACAACAACAACAGTCAAGTTCATAAAATCCATAGTCTATCGCTTTGGTGTTCCAAACAACATCATCACAGACAACGGCACAAACTTCACGGCAGAAAAATTCCAGACCTTATGCAAAGAATGGGATATTACACTCAACTAAGCGTCAGTAGCACATCCGCAGTCTAATGGACAGGTCGAAAAAGCAAACGGACTCGTATGTGCAGGCATCAAGAAAAGATTACTAGTTCCACTCAAAAGAGCCGCGGGTGCCTGGGTCGAGGAGTTGCCAGCAGTGCTTTGGAGTCTTCGCACAACCCCGAACGCGTTGACACAATTCACTCCATTCTTTATGGTCTATGGAGCAGAGGCAATACTGCCACCAGAAATAAAGTTCGGAGCGCCAAGAATAGAAGCCTACGAAGAAGAAGAAGCAAAAGTATCACAAGAAGACGCTTTGGATATACTCGACGAAGCACGTGACACGGCTTTGGCTCGCACAGCTGTTTACCAGCAGGACCTGAGACACTATCACTGTCGACGTCTCCGACCAAGAGCTTTCATGGTAGGCGACTTAGTGTTGCGACTAAAACAGAAGAAAGTCCACAAGCTCGCGTCACCATGGGAAGGGCCATTCATAATCACTGAAGTCATCGAAGGAGGAGCCTATCGACTGAAGCACGCACAAACGGGAGAACTATCATACAACCCATGGAACGTGGCGCACTTGCGTCGTTTTTATGCATAGGTGTCTCGACAAATCATTGTAAAAGTCGCAGTAGATTTCAGACGCGCTCTTTTCCTTACCAGGGTACCCACGGGATCTGGAAGGTTTTTAATGAGCTGGTCTACTGGACATATATTCTCAATAAATGATGTTTGCTATGATATCTTAGCCACACAAACCCACCCGATGGACTCGGGGGCTGGGTCATACCTAAAGTTCATAATCACATAACCCATCTGACATACTCGGGGGCTGGGTCTTACTTAATAGTTCATAATCACATACACCCACCCGATAGACTCGGAGGCTGGGTCTTACTTAAAGATCATACTCACACCCACCCGGTAGACTCGGGGGCTGAAGCTCGCTAATACTACATAGTCACATAAACCTACTCGACGGTATCGAGAGTTGGGCCTCAGTGAAGACAAGAAAGCTAGCAAAGCTCGACCAAGTCATAAAAAACAGAAAACAAGCAAATGCATTATAGTTTACGAAGGTCTTATATTACAACAAGGAGTTTAGTCGATTACAAAATGAGCAGTCACTCGCGAGCTGCCATCTTGTCCTTGCCTCCACGAGACTGAGACTCGGTGGACACGGCAGCCTGGCGACGCTCTCCAATGCAAATGCTGACCATGGCAAGACGAGCAGCGGCATCCGAGATTCCCAGAAAAGACAAAGGTTTCCCGTTCGGCTTCTTCGGATAATGTGATAAAGAAGCCTCATAATCAGCCTCGACGCCATTTGCCAGCAGCAGCTTCAGCGTGATTTCCGAGCCGCGGACCGTAAAATCACGTGCCCACTGAGTAAGGGTCGTCATGCCTGGTCCAAGCATCTTGGAAAACTCCTCCGCAGTCGAAGGAGTGGCAATCCCGGGCAAAGCCTCTGCAAAAACGACACTTAGTGTCTGAATAGACACGTCCAGAGAGCGCCGAGTGCTATCCAGCTCTTCACGAGAATGGATTTGCTGATCATGAAGCTCCTTCTCCAATTCAGCCACTCGATCTTCAAGAGAGTTTTTTTCCTCTGCAAAATAACATAGCATGTGAAGGTCGTGCAAAAGATAGCTCAAGTCTAAAAATAGGCGAAAAGGTAGGGCCTTACGACTGATCTGCTTCAAGGAGGACCGCAGGCGGTGTCGTGGTATCGGAATATTTGATAGGAGACGGGGGTCCTCAAGCCTACGTATGGATTGTGGGGAAGAAGGTTGTTGTCGTCGAGGACAGGATTGAACACGGCGAGTTTACCCAGCTTCAGATCCCGCAGCGGTGACGAGATCCAACGTGCTGCTATAATTCACTGTGAGGCAAATAGCCGTGAACAGGTTACAATGGGTATGATGCGTATTGAGCGTGCCCTAAAGGCTTCCTGGTGGCCGGCTTATATAGGCGGCCAGACCCCAGGATAGAAGGAAAGTACTTGTCCGGAAAGTAATCAGAGTCCTAGACCTAGCCAGCTTAGTTATCGCCTTCCGTCTTGGGCTTGGTGGCTTGATGGGCTCCGGCCTTCCGCCTTCCTTCGACCGTCCGCCTACTTCCTTGTACGTCAACTATCTGGGCCGCCCGGCAGGCTTCAGCCTTACCACCCTTGGGCCACCCTGGACTAGCCGGATTGATCCATGTTGGAGATACCCCTAGTTGGTATATCGCCAACATTAGCCCCCAGAAAGGTTGAAGTTCTCCAGGCGCCGGCTTCTTCTTCTTGATTCTTCATTCTTCGATGTTGGCGGCTGCAGGACTTGAACCATTCTGAAAATAATGGGGAACGTGTACCTCAATGTTGGCACACGGCCGCCTTTATCCAACATGGGAAAGACGGCTTAATGAAACTTGCCGGATAGCTTCACAAGAAAGCCTGATTTTTTACGACAAGCCAAGCATATTTTTGACGGATAACGCCAGTTGGTTCACGACAGTTTGAAACCAACTGAAGCAAAAATCATGTCATGATTGCAAATCGCGGGAAAAGAGGAGTCATTGGGATCGTGCGATCGTGCGCTGCTCTATGCCAACAGATGTTCGACACGTGTCCGACTAACTGTGCCATTGCACAGGGAGCAAAGCACGGACCTATAAACAGGGAGCCGAGCAGTTCATTTTTCTTATCCGCTCTCGCTCTCCACCGTCCTTTCCTCTACCGCTCTCCCGCTCTTCCAATCTTTCTCACTTCACCGAGCGAACTCCGGCGAACATTTCCCTTCGGCGACCTCTGCGCACGACGATGTCTACTGAGCAGAACATTCCCTCGGCGGCGTCCAGCGGGCCTGCGGCCGAGACCACCATCGCAGGATGGGTGGCGAGGCGTCGCGTCTTGCGACGGCGCACGCGGGCAATGCCGCCACCGCCCCCTCTTCGACTCCCATCGCGCACGCTCGCGCGTGGCGCCCTCGACGCCTTCGTCTTCCACCGTGCCGGCGGCGGCTGGCGGTGCGCCTGTCGACGAGGAGGAGGAGCCAGCCGACCGCGGATCACGCTACTGGCTCCCCTCCATTGTCGACGAAGAGGCGCTCAAGGACCTGGAGGCGATCGGCTATCTCCCGACTCGGAAGGACTGCAGCTGGAGGTCCGCCTTCGGGGACGTCATCCC
Source organism: Poa annua (assembly GCA_026929855.1). NCBI lineage: Eukaryota > Viridiplantae > Streptophyta > Magnoliopsida > Poales > Poaceae > Poa > Poa annua. Next base: position 272,574,788 of record CM049426.1, on the reverse strand, counting down.
GGCTCCGAAAGCCGGGGAACGGGTAATCCTCACCTCCCACTTAGTTAGGGGAATGGCCTTGCCGCCTTCCGCCTTCTTTAGCGAGGTGTTAGATCACTACGGGCTCCAGCCCCACAATATAGCGCCCAATAGCATATTAGTCTTAGCCGGCTTCACAGCTCTATTTGAGGGCTATCTAGGTATTAGGCCTAGTTTAGACTTCTTCAGATACTGCTTCCGTTGCCGGCGCCAAACTGTGTCAGGCGGCGGACTGGCGACCTGCGGCAGTGTCACTTTCAACTTCCGCCAAGGACTCCAATGGTATCCCAAGATACCATACATCGAGTCCGTCAAGGGCTGGACGTCCACCTTCTTCTACTGCCAAGACATGGCAGCACCGGGCCGCCAATTTGGCATCCCGGACTTTGTCAACGCGCCGCCTATGCCCAGGCCATGCTGGGACGAGGCAGTCCCCAAGTTGACGGAGGAGCTCCGCCTTATTCAAAGGCGGATCGAGTTCCTCACCCGCACGATGGCTCCCCCCTTGCTGGATGGGGTGGACACCGTCATCTGCTGGCTTAGCAGGCAGATACTGCCTTTGCGGTATAGCCCGCACAAGATGTGTCAGTATTCGCCTACTGTCACAGCCTCTCTTCGCGTAAGCGAAGAGGGGTCACCAACTGCCAACCTGGCGTTCCGACTTCGCAGCCTTGTCAAATCAGGGCTGGTGAAGGCGGTGGAAGGCGTGCGCATGCACACCCACGACCACCCTCCCCTTGAGGAAGATATTTCTCTTGTTGCCCTTCTTTCACAGCTTTTGCCGGCTTAATGGAGTTCTGTTAACACTTGCTTTCTTCTCGATTGGCAACTCTCTGCTCTGGGGGAAAATGACCTGGCTCCCGACTTTTACGAGTCGGAAGCCGGGAAAACCAAGAAGCGCAAGGCGTCCGGGTGAATGCCGAGAGGAAGAAATGGACCGCAACGGCTACAGAGCTGGTGCTCGTCGACCTCGACGAGAACGTGGGGATTAACATCCCCCGAAGGTACCCATTTCCGCCTTAAATAGTCGTCAAATTTCTCTATTACCGGTATTCATCTTGCTGACTTTGCTTTGTTGCCAGGGAACGGGTGGCGACTTCCAGGTTGTCGTCCAGGTCCCTTGTGTCCAAGGGAAAGCGGCTCCAGGGTAGCTCGCCTGCTACCGTGCCGCCAACTCCTCAGCCCGGGGCCGGCGACTTTATGAGTGATGCTCGCCGCCAGCCGCAGGTTCCGGCTTCTGGCCCGCCGCCAAGGGCCTCCTCTGCTGGCCGCGCAACCAGCACTTCCTTTCCATCGGCTGAGGCTGGCCAATGAAGCCGTACGATCGCGCGCCGCCAAGGAGGAGTTGCTGGTGGAGGTTGCCGGCGGAACGCGGAGGGCAGCCCCGGCTGCCGGAGGCGGCAGAGTTAGGGATCCTTGGTCCACTTTTAAGGAGGCCAAGGCCTGGCTTTTGCCGACTTCGCCTCCCAGGCCTTTGCCGACTTGGAGGGCGATATTTCTGTAAGTTATCTAACTTGGCGGCATATACATAGTCTTCCCCCCCCCCCCCCCCCCCCCCCCGAGCACTTAGATGGCAGATCAAAAACATTGGTCGTCGGCTTAGTGGTTTTTTGACAATATGTTATAGTCCTTTGTCCTTGTCCACAGGGCATCCTGTCCGCCAACGTGGAGCTTATCTCCTCCAGGTTGGAGATAAACCAGCGGTGTCGCGATCTGAAGATAGATTGCGAGGCCAAGGATCTGCGGATTGCCGAGTTGAAAGCGGCCCGCAAGAAGGATGAAGGTAAAATCATTGGTTTTTGCCTTCCACCTTAATTTTTTGTTTGCTGCCGCCAATCATTTAGCTAGTAATGTCATATTGTAGAATTGCTAGATCACACCCAGGATATAATGAAGGCATCTACTGATATGCAAGTTATTATGAATGAAGCTTCCGATTTGGCGGCCGCCACTTTGTCGATGAAGGAGGAGCATCGGAAGGAGATGGAGGCCCAGCATTTGAAGTTTGCGCAGGAGTCTAGCCAGCTTACCGGGGAGCTGGATAGCTTGCGCAAAAAATTGGCGGAGGCGGAGAAGGCGGCTGCTGAGGAAATATCCAAGCAGGCTTCTCGCCCCTAGACTGCGGAGGATGCGGTGGCAAGTCATATGATTGAGTTGTCCGCCTTACATAGCTCGGTTATTGGTAATTCCTCACTCTTCATCTTTTTTCGTCAATTTGTTTAGCCTGAGCCAAACTGACGCTTTTTATTTTTTTTGGTACAGTTGCTGTCGGCTTAGGCGATCACAAGGTTGTCAGCCCCCGCCTAGATCGCCTTGCGCGTCTGGGTGAGCTGATCTCCGAGACTTTGGCGGCGTCCAAGCGGTTTGCCGCCAAGTTCTTCATCTCCTCCGGTAGCCAGGAGCCGTCCAAGTTCAGCGATGTGCCCAGCATGTTGGAGCAAGCCACGAAGCTACACAAGAGCTCGCTGAAGTCGGCGACTGTCGTGGTATCGGCATAATTGATAGGAGACGGGGGTCCTCTAGCCTACGTATGGATTGTGGGGAAGAAGGTTGGTGTCGTCGAGGACGGGATTGAACACGGCGAGTTTACCCAGCTTTGGATCCCGCAGCGGTGGCGAGATCCTACGTGCTGCTATAATTCACTATGAGGCAATAGCCGTGAACAGGTTACAATGTGTATGATGCGTATTGAAGCGTGCCCTAAAGGCTTCCTGGTGGCCGGCTTATATAGACGGCCAAACCTCAGGATACAAGGCAAGTACTTGTCTGGCAAGTAATCAGAGTCCTAGACCTAGCCGGCTTAGTTGCCGCCTTCCGTCTTGGGCTTGGTGGCTTCATGGGCTTCGGCCTTACGCCTTCTTGGACCGTCCGCCTACTTCCTTGTACGTCAGCTATCTGGGCCGCCCGGCAGTATTCAGCCTTACCACCCTTGGGCCACCCTGTACTAGCCGGATTGATCAATGTTGGAGACACCCCTAGTTGATATATCCCCAACATTAGCCCCCAGAAAGGTTGAAGTTCTCCAGGCGCCGGCTACTTTTTGATACTCCATCTGCCAATGTTGGCGGCTGCAGGACTTGAACCATTCTGAAAATCAAAAGAAAGGGGGCAAGTGTGTCTTGAAGTTGGCACACGGCCGCCTTTATTCAACATGGAAAAAACGGCTAACCGATAGTTTTGCCGAGAACATTTGGTGACGGATATCGCTAGGCAGCTCACGACAGTTTGAAACTGGCCTAGGCGAAAATCCCGCCATGATCAAAACCGCGGGAAACGGGGAGATGTGGAGATCGTGCGATCATGCGCTGCAGTGGATGTTGGACACGTGTCCGACTAAAAACATCGTCGCACAGGAAACTACGCCCGGCTCTATAAATAGGGAGCCGAGCGGTTCACTTCGGTACCCCAGCTCTTGCACTCCTCGACCTTTTGCTCTCCCGCTCTCCCGCACATTTCTCCGAGCGAACTCCGGCGAGCGTCCTCCTCGGTGACCTCCGCCCACGGCGATGTCCACCATTCAAAACATCCCCTCCGCGGCGTCCGGCGGTCCTACATCCGACACCTCGTCCGCGGCGGCGATAGGCAACTTGTCTCCCTTTGGCGAAGTCAGAACCACGCCGGCTCCTGATCCTCCAAATAGTTTAGACCTGTCAAAGTGCATGACCCAATGCTTGATACTTGGCGCAGGAGGTAAGGGGTCAAACTCGGTCCAGTCTTTGATGAAATCGCCTAAAGCTTGAGACTTGATTGCTGTCCTTGGCTCATAGTTGATGTTATAAGGCTCCATCTCGATGGCCCACTTTGCTACTCTACTCGTTGCCTCTCTGTTTCTGATTATTTCTGCTAGGGGAGCCGAGCTCACCACTGTTATGGGATGTTCCTGGAAGTAGTGTGGCATTTTCCGGCTTGCCATGAAGACTCCAAAGACCAACTTCTGCCACTGCAGGTATCTCTGCTTTGACTCGGTCAGGGCCTCACTGACATAGTAAACCGGCCTCTGAGCCGGGTACTCTTTGCCTTCCTCTTTCCTCTCTACGACAACTACGGCACTGACGGCTCGTGAGTTGGCAGAGACATATAGCAACATTGGCTCCTTGCTTGTGGGAGCCGGTAAGACTGGTGCTGTGGACAATGTTTTGTTTAAATCTTCAAAGGCATCATCTGCTTCCTGGTCCCATACGAACTTGTCTGATTTCTTCAATAGCTTGTACAGTGGAAGTGCTTTCTCTCCCATCCTTGCTATGAACCGGCTTAGGGCAGTGATGCAGCCCATCAACTTCTGGACATCATTTACACACTCCGGCTTCTTAAGGTTCATGATTGCCTTAATCTTGGCCGAGTTTGCCTCAATTCCTCTTTCTGAGACTATGAAACCGAGTAACATGCCTGCTGGAACCCCGAATACGCACTTGGTCGGGTTTAGCTTCATCTGGTACTTTTGAAGATTGGTGAAGGTCTCCTTCAAGTCATCTAGGAGTGACCCGGCTTTCTTTGACTTGATCACAACATCATTGACATAAGCATGAACGTTGCGGCTTATCTGATCCTCAAAGCACTTCTGGATACACCTCTGGTATGTTGCCCCTGCGTTCTTAAGGCCGAAGGACATTGTCTTGTAACAGAAAGCTCCAAAGGGTGTGATGAATGATGTCTTCTCTTGGTCCTCTTCTTTGAGCTTGATCTAGTGGTACCTAGAGTAAGCATCCAGGAAACACAACAACTCGCTGCCGGCTGTGGCATCAATTATCTGGTCAATCCGAGGAAGCGCAAAAGGATCCTTCGGGCAAACTTTGTTCAAGCTTGTGTAATCAACACACATTCTCCACTCTCCGTTCTTTTTCAGCACGGGGACCTGGTTAGCCAGCCACTTCGGGTGATATACTTTCATGATAAAGCCGGCCGCTAGAAGGTGAGATATCTCCTCTCCAATGATCTTTTTCCTGTCTGCATTGAAACGACGCAGACCTTGCTTTACCGGCTTTGCTGCTGGATCAACATGTAAGCTATGCTTGGCAAGTTCGCTCGGAACACCAGGCATGTCCGAAGGGGACCATGCGAAGATGTCACGATGCTCATGGATGAACTCGACGAGCGCGCTTTCCTATTTCAGGTCCATGTGAGACCCGATCGAGAACTGCTTGGAGGAATCTCCTTCCACGAAATCGACCATCTTGGTATCCTGGGCTGACTTGAATTTTTTCTTCTCTTCTTCGAGAGCCGGTTTATCCAACACACGTTTGTCAGCCGGGTTTACCTGAGACTTGTAGTATTTCAACTCTTCTTGTGAGCAGGCCTGATCTGCCATGATGGCATCACCTCGATCACACTCGATTGCCATGTCTTTGCTTCCTTCAACAGTGATGATCCCCTAGGGACCCGGTATCTTCAATTTGAGGTAAACATAGCACGACCTCGCCATGAACTTGGCGTAAGCCGGCCTTCCGAATAAAGTGTGATACGGGCTCTTTAAATCTACCACCTCAAATGTCAGATATTCTGATATGCATTGTGCCTTGCTTACTCCAAAAGCTATTTCCAATCTGATTTTGCTAATCGGGTGAGCCGACTTTCCTGGTACTATGTCGTGAAAAATTGTTGATGTTGGTGTTAGCCGACTCTCAGAAAGACCCATCCTCTGGAATGTGTCCAGGTATAAGATGTTGATACTGCTTCCTCCGTCCATCAGAACCTTGTTCAAACGGAAACCATCAACCTGTGGCGCAACCACCAAGGCTAGGAGACCCGGGTGTTCTATCCCTTCCGGGTGATCTACTCTACTCCAAGTGACTGGCTGTTTGGACCACTTCAAGTACCTTCGTAAGGCTGTTGCTACCGCATTAACCTCTCTTTCTTTCAACTTTTGCTCTCTTCTGCATGTGCTAGTGGTGAACACATGATATTGGCCCTGACTATGAAGCTCTTTTGGAGTTTGTTGATAACCTCCTCCCTGATTCTGATTTTACCCGGCATTGTTGTTTGCTGGTCCCTGAGACCCGGACCCTTGCCCTTGGTTGGCCGGGTTACCCATGTTGCCGTGGTTACCATGATTACCACCGTTCCCATTGTTTCCATTGAAGTTGCCTTGGTTCTACTCCAAAGACTGCTCATGTCTCCTCCATGCTCTCATGTCAGCACATTGTGCTAACGTGTGACTGGCTGGTTTACCATTCTTGGCGTGCCTAGGACACGGCATGTTGTATATCTCGCTGATGTTTGGTCCTCTCGCAGGGCCACCTCTGAAGTTTCCGCCGGGTCTCGGCCCTCTATAACCTGAGGCCCGGGTGGTTCCAACAAACTCGGAATTTCCTCCCTCGTAGGGTCTTTTGTTGTTGTTTTGATTTCCGTTGTTCTGATTTGGCGCCGGGTCACGCGCTGCGTTAACCCGGTTATTCTTCTGGTGCTCTTCCATCTCGCCTAATCTTTTGTTTGTTGTTGTGTACTTTTAAGTGATTGAAACTACCTCACCAATGGTTATGTCTTGGGGGAGCCGGATCTTCCCTCATACGTCCGAGTTTGTGCGTCAAAGAATCGAAAGCACAGTTCTTCTGCATCGTTGGTATTGCCGTGTGAGCTGAGATGTTGATTGATGACTGCAAAATCTCTGTGATCCGGGCTACCCATTGCCTTGCTGACTCGGTCTTCCTCATGACACACCGATCAAGATCCGCCTCGGAGTACTGTTTCTTGCATGTCCCGGAAATTTTTGAAATAAATACCGTCTTGAGTTCCTCCCATGAATGGATGTTCTTCGGCGGAAGCCGGTCAAGCCAAATGTTGGGCGCTCCTTCTGCCATCATCATATACATGTATCTCGCACACAGATTTGCTATTGCGTTCTTCATGTCCATGGCCATACTATATCCACTCAATCATGTCTCCGGGTTCATGTTCGGCTCATAGTTAACAATCTTGCTTGGCTCTTTGAATTTTTATGGGAAAGGTTCTGATCTGATGGCATTTGATAAACACTTGGGCCCCGTCAGGTTTGCTGACGAGCCTCCTCCTAGACACGGCGCTGGTGAATTCACGACGGGTCTCGGGTGAGCCATGGCTCCCACTCCGTCTTCTGGTGCGGCAAGTCCGTCTGCCGCACGTCTTACCCTTGAACTGTCTACTATGGACTGGGCCGCAGATGCGGCAGGCGCGGCCATCCTCTGTGGCGCAGGCGCCTACTATTGTTGTTGTTGTGGTTGTGGCTGTTGGACTGGTTGGTGAGCTGGACGGTTTACCGGTCCCAACCTGTTCTGAACTGATCTTCCTGCTACCGGCTCTGGGTGCCGGGTTCTAGTATGGGTCCTCGCCGGCTCTGAGTTGAAAGCTTGTGATCCTCGCGGGTTATTGTTCTGTTGGACCACGGCCGTCCGTAGTAGATCCACGGCTCTCCTTGCTTCTAGACCGACCGGTGAGTTGTCGAAGGGTATTTGCTCTAGGGCTATTGTAATGACCCGGAGGATGATCAAACCTGGGTAGTGGTGGTTGTTGTTGCTCGATGACTGCTACTCCGGCTCCTGCCGAGTTTCTCGCTGGTGCTCCTGGTAACCCGGCCAGGGGCGCGCCTGCCCCTGGCGCCGGGTGAACCGTTGCCACTGGTGCAGGTGCAGGTGCGGCGTTTGGTGTTGTCTGGAACTCCAAGGCCTGAGGTGCTATGGCGTTCGTCCCGGTTGGAAGGTGGAACCGGCTTCCGCGTCTCCTGTTCTGGACAGCAGTGTAACACCCTGGATTTTTGGCCTTTTAAAAACATTTTCAAAATACATTATTTCTATTTATTTAAAATTATTTGAATTTAAATCTCAGCAAAACCATTTGGATTTTAAATCTGATAGATCAAGTGGGATCTTGTGCCTTATATTTTCCCTACCACTTGGTACTTGCTACTATCATTTTTGCCAGGGACAAATATTGATTTAAAAATATGTTTTCCCTCTTTTAAAAATCTACCTTTTGTTTAGCCCTCCAAAGGAACCCCTACTTTTATAACTCCAAAAATTACACAAAAATTAGGGAAGCATCCCTAGTTGATGTGGAAGCTATTTCTAGAAAAACCTTGAGCCTTTCCATAGAAAAATATTTCCCCACACCCATCTTTCTATTCTGCCCATTTCTCAAAACATTTTTGAAAACCTATTTAGAAAATTCCCTAGATAAATCCAAGACCAGGATAAGGTCACATTTACCACCCTCTACCTCAGGCCAAAAGGGCATCTTTAATATGTATAATTATTCGAACCTTTGTATTTGGTCTCGTCTTTAATATCAAGTGATCGTATACCAGTGTTTCTGGGACTAGTATACGGGGCATTTCTGGTCTTTAGATCGGGGTGTCACAAAGCTTGGTATCAGAGCCTGACTTCCTATAGGATACCCTAGTTCCCGGACGGTAGAACATGACCGTTACCTTGTTCTTTTGGATTGTTTCTCCTCCTGTTTATGGGTTATTTTGGGTAGTTTAACCGGTTTTATCAATTAACGTTAACGTTTAAATCTTGTGGCCATGTTGTGGTATAGATGCTAGAGTTGTCCGCAGAGACGACTGCCGAGCACGTCGCCAGCTTCCCACAGTTCTTGCGGGAGATCAGGAACCACCTCTATCCGGACTCTGCTCCACCCTTGTACCGCATCTTCTATGATCGTCCCACGGGGACCAACTCGGAGTTTTCCGCCACCATCCTCTTGCGCCCAGAGGCGGGAGACCCGACCATCCTCCACTCACTCACTTCCAGAGTCTCCTCTCAGGTGACCCGAGCTATCCAGGAGGTCGCTTGCGATGCTATCACTCTCATTCGCTCCTTTGACCCTGTCATGGGGGACTGTAGCCGCTACGATCACTTTCCTAGGCTATAGCTGACCACCGGGGATGTCATCTTCCCGAACCCCGGTGATGCCGATGCGTCCCTAACTGCCTTGATCTACTACACGTCACTTCTCCACCCATGCATGTATCTCTTATCTCATCCTTGTACTAAACCACTTACCGCTATTTTATACCACTTTTCCCTTGCTTCCGATTATTTGGGTTTCCATTTGGTTTTCTTTGATGCTTACCCCCTAAAGATGCTCATGGTCCGAAACGCAACATGCACGCTCAGGATGACCACCGATGGCAGCCAGACCCAAACCCCGCCAGGATCCGAAGATCAAGACAACTTGGTGCATCGCCCAACCATTGAGCCATCGCCAAGCCAGCTTCTGTTAATGATGGACGACAGACACAGTCAGCACATGGCAATCATCATGAGGGAATTTGGCAACTACATGACAGCCTAGCCCGCGCACCGTGGCGAATGCTCCAAACTGCAAGATTTGCAGCGTACCCAACCTCCCAAGTTCGCGTTCGCGGAAGATCCACTTGAAGCCGACGATTGGCTTTGCACCATGAACAAGAAACTCGCCATCGCCCGAGTTGACGAGCAAGACAAAGTGATGTACGCCACCCACTACCTCGAGGGCCCCGCCAACGCTTGGTGGGACAACCAGAGGGATGCGCAGAATGGCGAAGCGCCCATCACTTGGGCTGCTTTCCAGGAAGCCTTCCGCAAGGCACACATCTCGGCCAGCCTCGTCAAGATGGAGCAGCAAGAGTTTCTGGCACTCACTCAGGGCAGCCGCTCGATCAGCGAGTACCTCACTAGGTTCAACAACCTCGCCCGCTATGCCCCCGATGACACCAACACTGAAGAGAAGAAGAAGGATAGGTTCCTCCATGGACTGCACCAAGCCATCAAGACCGAGCTGACTGTTCAACAATTCCCAGATTTTCAGGCTATGGTCAACACCGCACTGATCTCCGAAAAGGAGCACCGCACTGATCTGCTTGGTACGTGCACCATCAATGCTAAACCCGCTCTCGTTTTATTCGATTCCGGGGCATCCCACTCTTTCATCTCGAGAAATTTTGTCGCCAAACACCTTTTTCCGGTTTCCCTTTTGGACCACGTTTTGGTGATACATACCCCCGCCTCTGAGATGGATACCACCACCGCCTGCAAAGGGTCGACCATCAGGGTGAACCAAGTGGAGTTCCCCTCTCAACTCAACATGATCGATGTGCCAGGGATGGACGCCATTCTGGGGATGGATTGGTTGGTCCAACACTCTGCTCAGATCGATTGCGCCAACCGACAAGTGATGCTTACCAACCCCGAAGGCATCCGCACAACCTTCCTGCCCAACAAGCCTCACTAGATCAACGCCAAGATGTTCACCATTCAATCTCCAGGAATTGGTCAAGTCTACGTGGTCTGCGAGTACCCTGACGTGTTCCCCAAAGAGTTACCCGGAATGCCGCCCGATCGAGACGTAGAGTTTGCAATAGAAGTCGTGCCTGGAACGAACCCGATATTCAAGAAGCATTACCGCATGACGAGCCCCAAGCTTGTGGAACTCAAGCGGCAACTCGACGAGTTGATCGAGAAAAAGTTCATCCGCCCAAGTATTTCACCATGGGGATCGCCGGTGTTGTTTGCTAAGAAGAGCGATTGTACCCTCCGTTTGTGCATCGACTACCGCGCCCTCAACGAAGTCACCATCAAGAACAAGTACCCGTTGCCTCGAATATATGATCTGTTTGACCAACTCCGTGGTGCCCGTGTATTCTCCAAGATTGATCTTCGCACCAGATACTATCAGCTGAAGATCCGAGAGAGCGATATTCCCAAGACTGCTTTCACCACGAGATACGGGTTGTACGAGTGCACCGTTTTGTCTTTCAGATTGACCAACGCCATGTCCTACTTCATGGGGATGATGAATAAGGTGTTCATGGAGTACCTCGACAAGTTCGTGGTTGTGTTCATCGACGACATCCTCATCTACTCCAAGAATGAGGAGGAACATGGAAAGCATCTACGACTAGTCTTGACAAGATTACGTGAGCAACAACTCTACGCCAAGTTCAGCAAGTGTCAGTTCTAGGTAAAGGAAGTCGAATTACTCGGGCATGTCCTGTCAGGTGTCGGCGTAGCCGTCAACCCCAACAAGATCCCCGACGTACTGAATTGGAGGACACCCACCAATGTGTCGGAAATCCGGAGCTTCCTCGGACTAGCCGGATACTACCGGAGGTTCATCGAGAATTTTTCGCGAATCGCCAAGCCAATGACTGAGTTACTCAAGAAGAACCGCAAGTTCACGTGGACCGATGAGTGTGAAGAGAGTTTCAACGATCCCAAAAATCAACTGACCACAACCCCAATACTGGTTCTACCCGATGACAGCAAGGACTTCACAGTGTATTGCGACGCCTCTATAAAAGGACTAGGCGCCGTGCTGATGCAAGAAGGGAAAGTTATCGCCTACGTGTCCAAGCAACACAAGACCCATTAGATGAACTACCCGACTCACGACTTGGAGCTAGCCGCAGTCATACTCGCCGTAAAGCATTGGCGACACCACCTCATTGGTCGAAGATGCGAGATCTACACAGACCACAAGAGCTTAAAGTACATATTCACCCAACCCGACCTCAAACTGAGACAGCGAAGGTGGCTCGAGGTAATCAAAGACTACGACTTCAGCATCCACTATCACACCGGGGAGGCCAACGTGGTCGCCGACGCGTTAAGCCGAAGACCGTTGCCCATTTCCGCAAGTCTGGAAAAGGAGTTCGCCAAGCTCAACCTGTGCAGCTGCAACCGGGCTTACCTGAATGCCCTGGAGGTAAAACCCGACCTAGAAGAAGAAATCAAGGCTGGGCAGGCTGACGACCCCGAGATCCAGGACATCATCGGTAGGATCCCCCTTGGGAAGGCAAAGGGATTGTCCATGGGAAAGGACGGAGTGTTGCGCTTCGGCAACCGCCTTTGCGTACCTGGGAAGGCCGAGCTTCGGAAACAAATATTGAACGAGGCCCACGGCACCCCCTACTCCATCCATCCAGGAGGCACCAAGATTTACCTGAAGGGGTTCCGGTGCAGAAAACAATAATTTTTCTAGCGTATGAAACCCTAACTAGTCAGGATCTATCTATCTAGTACATGTGATAACGGTGGCGGAACGGGTTACATTACCTCCATGTAGACCGATAGCGGGGATTACGCTCCCGCACAAGCGTTGACGATGAAGTCGTACGTAGCCGACCTCGAGGTCGCGGAGAACTTGTCGTGATGACATAGACGATGACGTTGGTGTCTTTGTTTCTACGATACTACATTTTCCGAGATATGATCATAGACATCCGATGTCTTTGTTGTATCTCGTTACCGACAAAGGTTATTAACTCGTCTGTGTTATTACATCTCCAGGACCTAGTCATAAGCTGTGCAGCTATATAGATGTAATCTCACCGAGTGGTCCCAGAGTATCTTTCCATTACAAGAATGAACAAATCCCGCTCTTGATCCTTACGTCTCGATACTCTTTCGGGATACCCAAGATGGACACCGTTATTGTCATGCTATATAAGACACAACGTTTGATGCTCTCAAAGCACCCCTACGAAGCATCAATAAGTACGGTCTCACGGACTAAGGAATAAGCTATCATATTCTTATTTATTGCAAATGACAAACATCGTAATACGATCTTATTGCAATACTTTGCGTATGTCCATCACCGTATTCAACTAATATGATGACCCCATTGTCAACCGACGTCATTGTCCTTGATCGGGAATCTTGATCAACTGTTGCCCAATGGACTAGTTCATATAGAGGCTTACTAGGGACCTGGTTGTCTGTGTATCACACGCGTATTAATAATTCCGATTAATACAGTTATAGCATAATACACAAACCTATTATAAACTTATGGGATAATGCAATAAATACTACTTATTTATTTCCCTCTAGGGCATATCTCCTTGAGTCTCCCACTTGCACTAGAGTACAAATAAACTAGCTGCATTTTACTTCATCAAAATCCCTTATCAAATAAGCGTCATTTGATAATGCTTACTTGTGGAAGAGTGTTACGCTGACAATCTGTACAATATATAATTGTGCGTACTTTTGCGATTCACTGATATCAACTTGCTTGATACCACCATGTTATGCAATAACATATATGCAAATACCGTAACTAAGTGAGACTTTTGTTTCCCAGCGCTCACTCTGATTATGCTAACCAAATAACTGCCTTGAAAACACACTTAGTCATATAGAGCCCCTTGTAACAATTACAAACTCACGATATGACATACTTTCACACCTATGTAGAAAGCTAGACATTCCAATGTCAATCTAATAACTAATGCACTTCTACTTCCAGTAAATTATAAATTTACTTTTATAATTGTTCTTCTTCTAAGAACATCGGTTATATTTTATCGAGCAGATACTATGGTTTCTATATGATGTCTAATATTACATAATAGACCAACACGTCATACAACCATTACTACCTTGTATCATTACTCTTAATGATCAATTGGATTTCCAAGGACCATCCTTTTGATTCTATTCTGACTCGTCAGATATAATCCAAAACAACTCGACTAAATATTTAAACTTCCCGTTCTATTCCAAATAGACACTAACTTTCAAATAGTTTCACAACTTCATCCTTCTCATCTATTCTACTGGTACAATTTCACAATGTGTCATTTACACAAGATGAATTCGGCTCCCACTCAAAATATGTCTCCACACATTTGAGAACACGAGCTCTCACTCAAAATATGTCTCCACACATTTGAGAACACGAGCTCCCACTCAAAAATATGTTCCTCACATATTCTACCCGAGTGAACTAACTTTGACTCCCACTTAAAATCGACATTTTGGTCAAACCAAAATCATTGATCTCTTATCAATTCAAATTTAATACAAACTACAGTATTAAATTAATACAAATCCCTCGGACTTTAAGCATGTCTACATAAATGTAGTCAACAAATTTGATCTTGTCCAAGACACATTTCTTGACAAAACATGCTTTCACGTTTTTCTTATAGTCACATTTCTCATATAACTCTTTATATGATGATTAAACAATCTTATTCCTCTAATAAGAATTGTAGCAACAATTACTATTTTAATCCATTCAAATATAACTTGGATTTTCAGGCTGAAAACATCCTTTGTTCGTATTCTGATATTTTCTCAACTTTCTTTATATTCATAAAGTGCACCTCGATCTATCAACAAGATCTGAAACACTTAATATTGTGTTGTGACCTGACAGCAATATTAAATATAACATCACTTTATCCAGAAGCTTCTTTCATGAAAATATTATGGTCTTTATGAAGAGGATTGCAAGCAGAAAACAATTTTCTAGTCTCCCTCACTCTTAATCACCAAACTTTCATTTGTAGACATATACCCTTTGGAACACCTTCCAATATTCTACTTTTATGAATATAGGTCTGACACCTTATTTCAAGCTTCTAATTCCAATCCATAAACCATAATTCAAAAAATCATATTTTCCTCGGAATTACATAGACAACAAACCAAGTTTTGTTTCTATTTGGTTTTGGAATACACTCCCATCCAATGCGAGCAATCTACAAAGAACTATTCGTGTATATTCTGAATTATCGTATAATCATGTACATGATGACACTATTGTCTATCATACGAATTCTCGTTGAGAGAAATATCTATTTTCTAAAGTGGACATCGACTATAATGTTTCGAACATATCAAGAGATTCTAAGACAGATTCTGACAGACCACACTTTATTTAAAATAGGCATGATTATAATACCCCACATATCACCATATATGATATTATAATATTGTGAAACGAATTTCCACAAGTCTTTTGTGTATAAACCATAATTCAAAAATATTGTCCTTTGATCGAATCTTGTGAATACAATATTCACTAATCTTTCTTCTGAAAAACCCTATTTGATCTCTTATCAAATTAATTTCAGACTTATGATTTATCAGGCAAATACTCTTATTCACCAATAATCATAGAAGAATTCGGATCAAGCAAAAACACCATTAATTAATTTAATAATCATTTAAAATGACTCTTAATTAATTTCCTCTCGTATTGACACTTCAATACTATATTTCAAACATATTCAATTCGGCACTCGAAATACTTAAACGGACCAAAATATCCATTACTTCTTTCATTGCCTTTATGACTAAATTCGGTGTTGTTTGTTCCAGTGACAAAACTTTCATTCATTGGACACGCTATTCTACAATTATGAACGTTATCATACAATTGATGTAATTGAGATGTGAAACCTTTATTCATAATATAAAACAACTGGCTTATTCCATAACATAAAACAACTGGACTTGTCTTATTACATGAATAACTTTGTCTTGTAACAATCAAGACACTGAACACACTTTCTCACTATTACAAAAGATCTTATCAAAAACTATTAATGATCACTATGATAACTTGAGGACGTGAACACCAATGGCCATCAACTCCTTGATCACCATCTTCAGCGCCAGGTCACATCAAACTTCGCCGCATATATGTGATAATCAGGACCTGTTTCATAAACAGAACAAGTATCAAATAATTTATCATATATCAAGAGGCGAATTCATAATTCTGTATATATCAAATATATACCTGTAGCATCGAAGATTTCCCCTTCGATGGAATCAACTTTCAGAGATTTGAATTCGGACACGAACTTGTAAAGTTCATATTGTCGGGCTTCAAAATGTACTTGCGCACATGCTTCTCATAGCTTGGAGGCAGAGATATCAGGACAGTCTGAATGGCACAGGAATCTGCCATCCAGTAATCGAAGACCATCATCAGCTGGAAGTAGATGTCATACAATCTCTTCAAATGAGTCTCCAGACAGGTATGCTCCTCCATATGAATGGTCTGGAACATTCTAAGCTGCCTGAACTGCTCACGCTTCAATTCATCTCGGAAGTGTGTCTTTAACGCATCAATTATGACGCATGGCTCCTTGCGTTGAAACAACTCTTTCAACTCAGGTGCTAGGCATACGGTCATGGTGATCTCCACTTCGATGAATATGTCTCGACGCCTACGGAAATCATGTTCCTCCTCCTCGCTTGCAGAATCTTCTGGTCTTTCTCCTTACGCTTCATCGAGAACATACAAGATGTTGTTGTGTTCGAGTATGTTTCTAAAACCCTTGTACCAGCTGATGAAGTTGGACCCGTCGGCTTTAAGGTAGAATTCGGGCTCTTGAGTAAGTAACCAAAGTATAGTTGCGTAGTCTACTGATGTGATCGCAAAAGAGGTAAGGTAAAGTTTATAATATATAGGTGAGTTTTAGTTTATAATCAAATTACCAAAACACACCACACCAAAATTATTATCCCTAAAATAATAATGGCGATTACACGACCCTCTTCCACCATACTACCGCCGATCATCATGGCCGGCAGCACAGCTTCAAAGGTGGAAAAAAATGTCGATCACAACAACTTTGTGACTCATGCTCGATCTTTCGATCTTCCCGTGTTCCGAGGCCATATCTGCATATGCTAGGCTCGATAATCAAACCTCGAAAACCCTGCGCGTGCAACATGGCTTACACCCACTGTATGCAAACGACAATATGTCTGACACCCGATCATCACGGCCTGCCTCATAACGTAGAACTTTCTTGGTGGTGTGCAACGAGGGAGAACACAATTTTGGTATTTGTTAGGGATCATCCTATTCATGATGCTACCGTTGTATATCTAGCATATAAGCAATCAATAGGATGCACACACAACAGCACACAATAATGATGCAATGAAGTGCGACGTGACATGGTCAATGCGTCTGGACCTTCATGGCGCCATGTGCATGGCCCTCTGCGCCCCGACATGGCTCCGAGTCTACAGAGCCCTCCATTGCCTCCGACAGTACGAGTAATATCAAACTTACCGTAACCATGTCACATAAAATAACGCCTCTGCAAAACAAAGTTAGACGCCTCTAGCTTTATTTAGTTTTGCAAGTTTTACGTGGCATATAGGCTTATTCGTAAGAGAATCGCTTCCCTACCTACGAAGTTTGTACCACAACGTCGATCGTATAATTGCGTGTTTAAGCATCCCTTTCGGGCCCTCCAGCTAAAATGCTTTGCCGACTAGAGAGAGAGAAACAGACACCCACCAGCCACAGATACTGTGCAAGCCGTATGTCAGTAGTGGAACCAGTCTCGCGTAAGCGTACGCGTAAAGTCGGTCTGGGCCGCTTCATCAACTCAATACCGAAGGCATCGCAAGTGAACGCTAGAGGGTAGCAAATATAAGAAAGACATCCCCATTCAACATGAGTTCTAACCGTACCAGCAGTACTACGCATAGATCGGCTCTGATACCACTGAAGGGGTTCCGGTGCAGAAAACAATAATTTTTCTAGCGTATGAAACCCTAACTAGACAGGATATATCTATCTAATACATGTGATAACGGTGGCGGAACGGATTACATTACCTCCATGTAGACCGATAGCGGGGATTACGCTGCCGCACAAGCGTTGACGATGAAGTCGTACGTAGCCGACCTCGACGTCGCGGAGAACTTGCCGTGATTACGTAGACGATGACGCCGGGGTGTCGACGATGACCTGCGTCAACGGTCGTCAGGCGGAAGATGGCGTGGCGCCGGCGGCTGGGGGGGGGGGGGGGGTGCGCCGGTGGCAGGGGGAGGAGGCGCAGCGGCTGCAGGTGGGCGAGACGACGTCGCCCAGGCTCCTCAAAAGAGTCCCTCCGAGCACTCGCAAACATACGGAGCTTAACAACAACCCCCGGTCATTCAGATCCAGCTGAAATCGCAGGGGTAGAACTTTTCTGGAATCCCGCAGGGCAACTGCGCCCGGCGGTATAGCTTAGGTGGAGAGAGGAGGCAAAACGGGCGGAGAAGCAACTCGGTCGGCCTGCTATACAATTAAGTGTATTTTCTGTAATTAATCCTATTAATATGCCTTGCTATATAAAGGGGGGAGGGGCTGTGCAAACACCTTGCCTCCCCCATGTGGGACTAAAGGAAAAGGAGGGGAGGGGGGTTCGGCCGCACCTCCTAGTCCGAGTTGGACTAGGGGCCCAACCCCCTTTCCTCCTTGGTGGTGCGGCTCCCCCTCTTGGGCCCTCTCAGGGCCCATGTAGGTGGGAGCCCCCCCTTTTTCCTTTATTATTTAATAAATAAATTAATATAGAATATAATTAATTCATAATTAATATATTTAAATACTATTTAATATCCCGTGACTCCGAATAATTTTCCGAACCACCCGAACAACTTTCGGACATCCCTAGAACCATTCCAAACCTTCCCGGAACTCCTTCCGGACCACCGGAACTCTTTCCGGATCATTTCTCTCTCTCCAACAAAATCCTATATTATTCTAGAACCTATCTCCTGTTGTCGTTAAGACCTTAAGTTTGTTACGCTACGGTTCGAGAACACTCCAGACATGGTCGAGACACTCCGCTCACCAATGACCGTCAGGGATACCTGGATGTATATGACGGTCCCTGTGCATTCTACGAATATCATCATTGAACCATAAATATGATATTCATTCCATTTGTTTCTACGATACTACCTTGTCTGAGATATGATCGTAGACATCCGATGTCTTTGTTGTATCTCGTTACCGACAAAGGTTATTAACTCGTCTGTGTTATTACATCTCCATGACCTAGTCATAAGCTGCGCATCTATATAGATGTAATCTCACCGAGTGGGCCCATAGTATCTTTCCATTACAAGAATGAACAAATCCCGCTCTTGATCCTTACGTCTCGATACTCTTTCGGGATACCCAAGATGGACACCGTTATTGTCATGCTATATAAGACAACGTTTGATGCTCTCAAAGCACCCCTACGAAGCATCAATAAGTACGGTCTCACTGTCTAAGGAATAAGCTATCATATTCTTATTTATTGCAAATGACAAACATCGTAATACGATCTTATTGCAATACTTTGCGTATGTCCATCACCTTATTCAACTAATAAGATGACTCCATTGTCAACCGACGTCATTGTCCTTGATCGGGAATCTCGATCAACTGTTGCCCAATGGACTAGTTCATATAGAGGCTTACTAGGGACCTGGTTGTCTGTGTATCACACGTGTATTAATAATTATGATTAATACAGTTATAGCATAATACACAAACCTATTATAAACCTATGAGATAATGCAATAAATACTACTTATTTTTTTGCCTCTAGGGCATATCTCCTTCAGTACCAAGACCTGAAGCAAACATTTTGGTGGACAGGAATGAAGAAGGAGATCGCGTACCACATCGCGTGCTGCAACTCCTACAACCTCATCAAGGCGGAACTCCAGAAGCCCGCTGGACTCTTACAACCACTATCTGTGCCGGAATGGAAGTGGGACTATATCGGCCTGGACTTCATCACCGGACTCCCCAAGACCAACAGGGGAAATGGCTCCATTTGGGTAATTGTTGACCGATTGACCAAGGTGGCCCACTTCGTCCCCGTAAGATCCACCTACCGCTCAGATCAGCTAGCCAGTTGTACGTGGACAAGATTATCAGACTACACGGTATCCCCAAGACCATTGTGTTCGACCGAGGAACCCAATTCACCTCGCAATTTTGGACTAGTCTCCATGAAGCTATGGGGACCAAGCTCACGTTCAGCACTGCATACCACCCACAGATTGATGGACAAACCGAGCGCATCAACCAGATTATGTAAGACATGTTACGTGCTTGTGTGCTCGTATATGGAACTGGATGGGAGGACTGCCTTTTATACGCAGAGTTCTCCTACAACAACAGCTTCCAGGGAAGCCTGCAAATATCACCATTTGAGGCCCTATATGGCAGGAAGTGTCGGACCCCTCTCAACTGGTCGGAGACAGGAGATGGCAAGATCTTCGGATCCGGAGTTCTACTCGAGGCCGAGAAGCAAGTGCACCTGATTCGTGACAGACTCAAAACGGCCCAGTCTCGCCAGAAAAGTTACTATGACCGCCGTCACCACCTCGTGAGTTTTGAAGTAGACGACCATGTCTACCTCCGCGTGACACCCCTCAAGGGACTACAGAGGTTCCACCTCAAGGGAAAACTCACTCCACGATTTACCGGCCCCTTCAAGATTATGGCAAGGGTGGGAGCCGTTGTGTACCAGCTGGAACTCCCTGAGAAACTGACAGGAGTTCATGACGTCTTCCACGTGTCTCAACTAAGGAAGTGCATCTCGCCACCCACCAAGCAGACATATGTTGAGGAACTAGAGCTGAACTCAGACTTGACTTACAAAGAGCACCCAGTTAAGATCCTCGAGGAAACAGAACGCCGCACCCGCAGCAAGGTGACCAAGTTTTACAGAGTGCAGTGGGACAGACACACCGAGGAAGAAGCAACCTGGAGCGCGAAGATTTGCTGAGATATGAGTATCCGTACCTGTTCAACGAGCCGCAGGAATCTCGGGGACGAGAATCATCTTAAGGGGGGGAAGGTTTGTAACACCCTGGAATTTTGGCCTGTTAAAAACATTTTCAAAATATATTATTTCTATTTATTTAAAAGTATTTGAATTTAAATCTCAGCAAAACCATTTGGATTTTAAATCTGACAGATCAAGTGGGATCTTGTGCCTTATATTTTCCCTCCCACTTGGTACTTGATACTATCATTTTTGTCTTGGACAAATATTGATTTAAAAATATTCTTTTCCCTCTTTTAAAATCTGCCTTTTCTTTAGCCCTCCAAAGGAACCGCTGCTTTTATAACTCCAAAAATTCCAAAAATTAGGGAAGCATCCCTAGTTGATGTGGAAGCTATGTCTAGAAATACCTTGAGCCTTTCCATAGAAAAATATTTTCCCACATCCATCTTTCTATTCTGCCCATTTCTCAAAACATTTTTTAAAACTTATTTAGAAAATTCACTAGATAAATCCAAGACCAGGATAAGGTCACATTAACCATCCTCTACCTCAGGCCAAAAGAGCATCTTCAACCAACCTCACTTAAACCCCCAAATGAACTATTCCTCTTTTGACCAGAACTGTTTTTTGAAAATTTTGTATAGAACTTTGATCGATTTCGCAAAAACTTTCTTCTGCATTCTGGTAGCCCTTCTCATTTGGCGCACGGGGATGTCATCACTTTTCCTTTTGGTGCCCTGAGCGCAGAGAACGGTGTCGATGCCGTTTCTGGCATGCTCCGGAGCACGCCGACGTCGGCATCGACGTGCCCGAGGGCGCCGCCCGTTTCTTGTCGCCGGAGCAGCGCGCCCAAGCACGTCCCCACACTCCCTAGCCCTCCCCTGCTCCTCCTTTGACCATTCACGCCCCCGCGGCCAAACGCACGCCCGCACGCTCGCCGCTGTAGAGCCGCCACCAGCTAGCCGACGCGCCGCTCGCCACTGTGCTCGCCGGGACCCGCTCATCAGCACGCCGCTCGCCCCCCCCCCCCCCCCCCTCCCCCCCCCCGGCATTCACTCCGCCTCCTAACGCCCACGAGCCGCCCTGTGCCACCGCTCCCGCGACACCGGCGTTCACTCCGGCGAGTTACGCCTCCGCACCTACCGAACTACCCGCTTTACTTCGGCCGCTCGCCCCGCTCCTATTTAAACCCCCCCAGCCCTCGACGGAGATGCACACCACCTCCTCACTCCCCCAGCTCACTCCCCTGCCCTAATCATAGTCTGGTGAGCACCGCAGCGCCGACGATGGACTCGCCCTAGCCGCCTCGGCCGTGGACAATTTCTTCGCCAGTGACGCCCCGTTGACCGATTAACCCTAGCCCTAGACTCCCTAGCTCCCTCCGGACCCAACGCCCCCCTCGCATCGGCAAACGGTGCTCGGAATCCTCGAGTCCGTCCGCATCCGTCACCGGAGCCGTAGACGATAGAGGGCATCGCCGCCCGAGCCAACACCGCTGCCCAATACCTTGCCGCCGTGACCCCCTCGTGCACGGTGAGCACCCCCGTGTCCTCCCCTAGCCCTAGAACCCCCTCCCCTGGCCGCACGACCCCGCCGGAGACCTCGCCGGCGTGGGACGCGCCGCCCCGTTCTGTTTGACGCGCGCGTAACGGTTCGAACGAGCCGTGGGTCACTGACTGGTGGGACCCGCAAGTCAGCGTTTTAAACATTATCCGAATCGTTTTCTGTTTTAAATTAAAACCCTGTTTTAAATCAATTAAAAACAGAAACTTTGGAAGGGCATAACTCACTCAATATTTGTCCAAAAATTACAAACTTTAGCTTTCTGAAAACTAGAGAGAAATGTCTATCCAACAAACCAAAGTGGGTTAATTTAGAGTTTGTTTGCTCGTTCTTTTATCTATTGACATTTGGTAGGTTTTTAACTCTTATTTATTTATTTATTTGAAATAGATTCTCAGGAATTTGTGGAGGAACCCGAACCATCTCTTGTGGAAGGCAAGACATCCACCACATTCCACCATTGCTGCATTTTGGAGATTGCACCATTGGAGTTGAATGATTTTCACGCGTTCTTGAATCATTTCATGGCATGGTCACATGTCATATGCATTTACTATATTGATGTTTGAATGTTACTTAGCTCACATGTCATATGCATTTGCTAAATGAACATATAAATGCTGCATAACCCACATGTTATATGAATTTTCTATGAATTTGCTAAGTTGGTAAACAATAACTAACAACTCACTAAATGCGACACGGGAAATTCTGGCACACCCGCCGCAAATGCCCGGTCGATATAACTTGACCTTATTTACATCTTGTTATATGATATATGTTTCTATCTTGTTCTTTTTATGATATGATGCTCAAGCTAGATTTTACTTAATATTGCTTGTCGTTGTTTAGTTGATTCATGATGGGTATTGTTTTACAATCATTGTTGTGGAAACGTCTTTGAAAATATTGATAAACATGACTAAGAACTTAACCACCTCCTTCGACTGAGATTGAGTCATCGGTGCCATTCACCAAACCTTTAGCTCGGTCACACGTCGTCAAAATGGGTAGACTCAACTTAGTAGCATTATCATACACCCCTTTGATGTCACCCCTTGGTGAGTCTAGTCGGTTACCTGTGTGGTCGGGGCTAGACTTATGATGGTTCCGGAGCTCGGCGTCGCTCATAGGTTGGGGACGTGCCGGAACTTTAGTTCAGCCTAAGACAAGGCACATGAGGCATGTCGGTAACTATATAGAGGGCGTCTTGATCTTGTGGAAGGTTGGGGAGTGGGCACTCGCCGCCAGGAATGGTTAAGTACTTCGGTGCCGGGTAGACTATTGTGCACTCCAGCGTGTGGTTGTTGCGACCTCTCGAGAGTGTATCTAGATACTAGCCTAGTCCCAAGGATACGGGACAAGTTTGGGTAGAGTCACACTTAGAGTCAGTCTTGTCATGGGGAAAACTTTGAAAATTAAACTTGAAACTACGCGAGACTCGGGGAGTCTATTGTTGCACCAAAGTGGTGAGGGGCTAGAGAGCCCGCAAGCGGTGAAACTTACCCCGTGAAACATTTGCGATGGAACTTATCGTTGCTTGAATCTACTCGTTGTGTTAGAGTAGCTTGTTATGCCATGCTACTTACCGTACTTATGTCATGCGACTTTAGTACTTATGTCATGCTACTTTCCGTACTTATGCCATGTCATATAGATAGTCATGTGTGCCGTGTGGCCGATGTCTTGCGAGTACATGCAGTGTACTCACTTTGCTAATTCTTTGGTCAGACCCTCTGTCGCCCGTCCCGGAATACCCGCTCTACGAAAACTAGGATCAAGTATTCCACGCAGAACCATGTGGAGTCCGCCCTCCGTACTACGCTTCCGTCTACGCTTTCCGCTGCTTAAGTCCTTAGCTCCGACGACCTAGAATAATGTACATATTGTTGTGTGCGCCACTGCGCCTACCCCCGGAGCCACTCTCGCAAGTCGTATTATGTATAATTATTCGAACCTTTGTATTTGGTCTCGTCTTTAATATCAAGTGATCGTATACTAGTGTTTCTGGGACTAGTATACGGGGCAT
This sequence comes from Poa annua, assembly GCA_026929855.1. Lineage (NCBI taxonomy): Eukaryota > Viridiplantae > Streptophyta > Magnoliopsida > Poales > Poaceae > Poa > Poa annua. The sequence goes on along the minus strand of CM049426.1, from coordinate 272,550,903 downwards.
TTCCGGTCTTTAGATCGGGGTGTCACAAAGCTTGGTATCAGAGCCTGACTGCCTATAGGATACCCTAGTTCCCGGACGGTAGAACATGACCGTTACCTTGTTCTTTTGGATTGTTTCTCCTCCTGTTTATGGGTTATTTTGGGTAGTTTAACCGGTTTTATCAATTAACGTTAACGTTTAAATCTTGTGGCGATGTTGTGGTACAGATGCCAGAGTTGTCCGCAGAGACGACTGCCGAGCACGTCGCCAGCTTCCCGCAGTTCTTGCGGGAGATCTGGAACCACCTCTATCCGGACTCTGCTCCACCCTTGTACCGCATCTTCTATGATCGTCCCACGGGGACCAACTCGGAGTTTTCCGCCACCATCCTCTTGCGCCCAGAGGCGGGAGACCCGACCATCCTCCACTCACTCACTTCCGAGTCTCCTCTCAGTTGACCCGAGCTATCAAGGAGGTCGCTTGTGACGCTATCACTCTCATTCGCTCCTTTGACCCTGTCATGGGGGACTGTAGCCGCTACGTTCACTTTCCTAGGCTACAGCTGACCACCGGGGATGTCATTTTCCCGAACCCCGGTGATGCCGATGTGTCCCTTACAGCCTTGATCCGCTACACGTCACTTCTCCCCCAGCACCTTTGTATTTGGTCTTGTCTTTAATATGAAGTGATCGTATACTAGTGTTTCTGGGACTAGTATACGGGGCATTTCAGGTCTTTAGATCGGGGTGTCACATGCAGTTAACTCGTCCCTTCTCCTTTGGAGGGTATTTCTTTCTTCCAATAAACTCTGCTATTGCTGAATCACAAGCCGTTCTCTATCTTGTATACGTCGGATCTCGTCCACACGCTCTTGATTTGCCCTTTCCACTACCTGTATTAGATCTTCTAACTCTCTCATCATAGTCGTGCTATTGTTTGTTATCTCCCCTTATTGTTGTGCCGGGATTGCTGATGTTCCCGCGAGTACGTGCTGCTGTAACAAAGGAGGTCTAACCAAGTTGGTCGGGTTTGGCGCTGGCATGGGTGTTTGTGCAAGTATCAGGTTTCCAAGGGGGATTCCCGCAGCTGATGTGTGCATATGAGCCAAAGAACTGAAAGTCGGTAAAATTCCTCCGACCATGGGATTTGGGGGCGCATAGTTTGCCGCTGGTGGAACTTGGTGTTGATCCCAATTGTCTCTATTCTGCCTCGCCAATAACTCGGCGCTTGTCTCGTCACTTATGGAAGTCGATCGTCCGTCAGCCGGTGGTGCCCGGGTCACAACGTGAACCGTCATGCGACGTACGGGTCCCACGATGCCGAGTAATTTTCATCCGCGAGCCCATCCCCATAGAGATCATCGAACATGGGTAAGATTGACCCCGTGTCTGTATCCAGATCTGACATATTGATGAGGGTGACGATGGAGTCCTCCGTGACCCGGTTCGCCGACTCTCCCTCTTCTGGTGATCCAACCGATTCTTCTCCGTCCGTCTGGTCCATCATGGTTGACCCGGACTCTGATTCAAACTCCAGCTGATACTACTCGTTGTCGGCTCCGCTAGATCGGATCACACCGACGAAAACATCGATTTGCCCAAAGATGAGCATAGATCCGGTTTCCAAGAAATCTGCCTCTTCTGTCTAGCCGGAGTCGTCCACGATCCGCTCCCCTCCTGGAAATGTGTGGATCTGGCCGATAGTTAGGTTTTCCATACCTCGCCGCACTTCTCCTGAAAAGGTGATGCTCTTGGCCGCAGGCCCCACGGTGGGCGCCAACTGTCGTGGGATTGTCACGGCAGATGTTACCCGGAGGTAACTTGAGATGAGGGGCACGGCGGCTTCCGACATCAGGAGCTTGTCTAGCGTAGCGTGGGGAAACCAGGGTTTACCCAGGTTCGGCCCCTCATCTTGAGGTAAAGACCTACTTACTGCTTTGGCTTTATTGATTAGGGTTTCGGGACTCGACTCCTTAGCTTCCGGGTCTCGAGATTACAATGGTGTCTCCCCTATGACTTGTGTCGATTGAACTTAGCTCTCTAAGAACCAGGAGACCCCCTTATATAGATGGCGGGTCACGCTGGAGGTACAAGGCCGGGTCCGGGTTCCTATCATACCCGGACTCTACTCTAAGTCCTCTAAGCCTCTTCTTTCCTTAGCAGAACTTCGTCTTGTACTTGGTCTCCAGCCTTCTGGATCCTTCTTGCTTGCAGGCCAAATATTCACATCCAAAACTCCAAATGTTAAACAGAGGCCATCCACCTATATCATAGCAACAGATTAACGTAAATAATTACCTTAGCAAAATCAGAGTAAATTTCATACAAGCAATAGTAAATGACCGGGAAAGTCAATAATGGTTCTGTCAGTAACTTTGTTGATTACGCCTTGTATTTCAAATGCTAATAAAAACAAGGTTATAATCTGTAAGTTATACCGGTCTAATTAACAATAGCATCTCCCTCTTCGATTCAATGTGATGCATAATTCTATTTAGATTACTGTCTACAAGTAAAACCAGTGGTCACACGGCGCAACAAATCATGGGATCGATCTATACCCTCTACAAGCAACACACAATCTAATTTATTTAGCAAGACTCATGCGTTCCTAGGCGATTAGTGAACACGACAAAAGGGGGGCAAACCAGATGTTCAAAGATTTAGGAACCACCGCAGCAATCCGTCGATGGCTGCAGAGCGGAAACCAGCAGAGATCCCGGGGACAGCAGCGGCAACCAGCATCAGCCCCGGCGACGGCGTCAACAATTGGCTCGAACCCTAGGCGACAATGACGGTGTAGGCGACGGGGACGAATGGCGGCACGGGCGTCGGGAGGCCTTACGGGAAGAAGCAGCGTGGCGTTGTCGGCGCGAATGCCTGGCGTCGTCGTCGGATGGGATGGAAGGAGTGGCTTTGCTTTTCTTTCGAAAGGAACGTAAAACTGACTCGTTGGGCCGGGCGCTGGTGGAGATCGTGTGGAGTGGAGGTGGTCAACATGACTTCGTAATGAAGATTTTTTTTTTGCAACGAACTTCGTGATGAAGATTAGAAGATAAGGTTATCTGTGCCGTTACATATGCAATCGTGAGCGCATAGATAGGCGCTTGAGCAGTTGAGCTGAATAAGAATCGGCAATTAATCCCAGCGTCGATGCAAAAGTCTTCGTCTCCAACGTGTAGCCAGTTTTCTAGCGCTTTGCTTTTTGTACGCAAATAACTTTGCGTATGTGCGATATTCACGCCGCAAGATAAAAATGACTTAAGCGCTCGTTTGCTACCATTTGCATCGACCTCGTGCGACACAATTACCTAAAGTCCGCGATCTAAATACTTGGGTCGAAAAATTAGTGCCACCGTTGTACCTGATATAAGCGTGTATATAAGGTTAGCAGCGACACACGTTTACAGATGTCTATCACTAAATAATGTTTCCTTTCTATCTACCCTCATAAAACATACTAGTGACGGTCACTTTTATAACCCTTTCACTATTGTTTCATACTAGTGACAGTCTTATTCTTGCATGTCACTGGTAATACTTACTAGATGACGGGCATTTTTTTGCCCGTCACTAACCACTTGGCGGCTATAAAGCTTTCTGCAGTAGTGCCCCTCTCAACTCGGCGCAAGTCTGACAAATGGAATCACGAAATGGAGAGAGAATTGGGTAATTAATTGGTGAATTAAGAGGTCAGGGGTGTCCCTTCTTATATAGTCTCCCGGGGGAGAGCCGGCCCCTTTTGGCCCACCTAGCCCGGCCACCTTGACCCCCACCGAATTTCCTAAGGGAATTTTCCCCTCTTGGGACTTATTTCGACCAGAAGCTCATTTAGGAAAATCAGACTAAATAAATTTAAAAATAAATATATATAAAATCATATTTAGACATTAATTACACTAATTAATATCAAACATATTATATATAATTTATTCTACCTCCGAAATCTATTTCGTCGCTGTCCGATCTCCATCGGACCTCTTCCGGGACGTTCCCGGTGTTCTCTTTCCTTTCCGGTTGTCTTGTCGAAACCCCTTAAGTGTGTTACACTAGCGGTTCGATATAATAACAGGTATGATCGAGACTCCTCTCTGATCAACGACTAACTCGTAGGTCTGGACCCCATGAATTAATCCATAACGAATGACTCTCGTCTATCAAAGCTGAACGTAAAGTTTTAAACCTTTTGCCATAGCGATACTTAGTGTGTCCGAGCATCGTTCATAGATATCTCCATACCTAGCTGACCTCGTTACCAACAACGCTATATTCTACTCGTCTATGATTTCATGTCTCCGTGACCTACTCACATGCTTGCAAACTCATTAGACATAATCTCACCGAGTGTGCCCTAGAGTATCTACCCTGCTATGCGGATTGGCAAATCCCGCTCTTAACCCCTCGTCTCAACTACCCCCTTCCAATACCTAAAAGTATCACCGTTATTGTCATACTATATAAGATACGGCGTTTGGTGCGATCAAAGTATCTTGCAGGAATAACAATAAGAGTTGATCTCATGGTCGAAGGCATAATGACTATGTCCTATAAATATGGGTACGTCCATCACATCGTTCCACCAATGATATGACATCATTGCCGACTGGCGCCATGCCCCATGATCGGGAAACCTCGATCATCAATCGCGCAAAGAAACTAGTCTTAGTAGAGGCTACTAGGGACCTGATTGTTTACGCATCACACCCGTATTAATGTTTCCGCTTAATACGGTTATAGCATGACACAAAAATGTATTATGAATAAACGAGATATAATAAAGAAATACACTTTATTAATTGACTCTAGGGCATATCTCCTTTAGGCCTAAGACCTGACAGAGGTAGGAGTGGCACCCGCTTTCTAGGCAAAGGGACATGGAGCGGTTGGATGTCATGCTTGATGATCTTTTTAAGTGTGGCAAGCCTACTTTTTCGTCGTCCCGCCGTCGAGCAGAGTTGTATTAGGAGTTGCTCTTTTTATGTTTTGGGCATCTTGTGTTGTGGCCCCAGCGATCATTTTTACTTTTCTTGTTGAAACCTCGTTTTTTGACCTTTGTTAATGTGAGTGCTTGCTTTATTTATAGAGCGAAGCAAAATATACTGTTTTGAGAAAATTAAATCGGGTTTATAAAGTGAGAATTTAGTTTCAAAGCCAGCTATGTAGGAGCGATCCATCGAGAAGAATATACTCATGTTACCGTGTTACGTATGTGTACAACCTGGCACGTATGTATATTTTTTTAAAAAAAAAACACAGTACAACGCAAACGCTTATATAAACGCGCACACACTCACCCATATGAACGCACACACGCATATCCTACCCTTATGAGCACCTCCGAGAGACTGAGCGGGCGGGTCTTGAGATTGACGAAGTCACCGTAGGCGCCTCGCTGTCGACGGGAACGTCGCCTCCCACTGAAAGAATATTCCGTCTAAATGAGAAACACCAGCGTCAAACCTGGGGTTTGAACTCTGGTGAGCTGGGGATACAACCATCATTCTAATCATCTTGACACAGGTAAGTACTCCACGGACGTATGTCAATTTGACTGTTCTTCTCTTATGTAGTTTGCTAGCTGCTTGCTGGATTGGCTGGCAGATCCAAGGACCACAGCAATCACGCACGTCCTGCATGCAAGCCCTGGGGTTGATCGAATTGAAATGTCACAATCTGAATTTCATTCGTACCGTGCATGCCTAGCTTTTTGCGCCCTTTGGGTAACTCCTCCTTGCAGCTAGTGGCGAGCACCTAGCTACTGTATGAGGTAAAACCCTTTATCCCGTTTTGTCCTCCGCTTTCGTCTTCAACCAAGAACAGCTTCCGATCGAGTAGATATATAGACATGTCCGTCCATGCACCCGCTTTTCAGACGCACAAAGCTTTATCTTGCTCCAAGGAACTCGATCGTAATAACTGCTCCATGGCTAGCAAGATTGCTAGTACGTACTACTCCCTCTTAGGGCTTGTTTGGTGGGTCGGGAAAACGGGGGATCCCGGCCTTTTCCCCGGCCCGAGAAACCGCGGGCCGAGTTGGCCCCGGGTTGCCCACTGCATCGTTTGGCAGCCCACGGGGTGAGGGAAATTTGGTCCTTCCGTGGCCTTTCCCTGGGAGTATATTCCCATGGTCATGACCTCGGGGACGAAATCCTCGTTCTCACGCTCGTGATAGAGAGACGGCGATGTGGGCGACAACCGTTTTCTTCCTCCGACGACTAAGAAGCAAGGATCCGGAGTGTCGTGGTATCGGCATAATTGATAGGAGACGGGAGTCCTCTAGCCTACGTATGGATTGTGGGGAAGAAGGTTGGTGTCGTCGAGAACGGGATTGAACACGGCGAGTTTACCCAGCTTCGGATCCCGCAGCGGTGGCGAGATCCTACGTGCTGCTATAATTCACTATGAGGCAATAGCTGTGAACAGATTACAATGTGTATGATGCGTATTGAAGCGTGCCCTAAAGGCTCCCTGGTGGCCGGCTTATATAGGCAGCCAGACCCCAGGGTACAATGTAAGTACTTGTCCGGCAAGTAATCAGAGTCCTAGATCTAGCCGGCTTAGTTGCCGCCTTCCGTCTTGGGCTTGGTGGCTTGATGGGTTTCAGCCTTCCGCCTTCCTTGGACCGTCTGCCTACTTCCTTATACGTCAGCTATCTGGGCCGCCCGGCAGGTTTCAGCTTACCACCCTTGGGCCACCCTGGACTAGCCGGATTGATCCATGTTGGTGATACCCCTAGTTGATATATCCCCAACACGGAGCGTGAGCTCGCGCGGAGGAGACTGGGGCATCCGGTGCGGAAACGCGGCCGCCCTGCAGGAGCTGGTCGGCGAGGACGCGGGATGCCGCTGCGTCGCGGCGGTGGCGGCGAACTGGACCATGGCGCCGGCGCACGTGGGTTGCAGCTTGCGGCGGCGCTTGGCGGAGGACTCGTCCCCACCGTAGAGGACGGCGGAGAAGGACGAGGCGGAAGCGGCGGACTGGGTGGGGATCTGAAGCACCCCGTCGACGGTGGTGGCGATGGCGGGCACGGTGCCCGTGGCGGCGATGATGGCTGGCTCGGACTACTGCAGCAGCCAACGCACGGTCTCGCCGTCGGACTTATGGCCCAGCTCGCGGGTGAGTTGGAACATCCTGGTCGCGCACGCCACCAGCATCCGGATGCGCCGCCCGTGGCCCTCCACCAAGCGCCCTAGGTTCCGGTCCCGGTTCCGCGCCGGCGCCTTGCCGCCGCCGAACAGCTCCACCTTGGTGCGCCGGGCCCGTGTCTTGCTGCCAAATGAACCCAGGGATTGGGGCGAATCAATCCAGGGATTCCACACGCAAGTCAAATTCCCCTAGGGGCCTGGCGACCCAGGATTGTGTCACCCCTGCCACCAAACAAAGCCTTACAGCTGCACTGTGCGCAACTGTTACCTGGCTAGTTCACTTACAATTCGGACTTTCGAGAGGAGCTCTAACCATCAGCACTGTTAACCTGGCTCTTTCACTTAGCGTGCTATCTAAAAATCAGGTAAATCATTCCGGGAAAAGAATCAAGTAAATCAGTACAGTCTCCAACTCTCCATTTACCAAGCTAATAAGTCTCATCTGGTACCCTAGAAACGTCTTACATTTTCTATAAAGAACCCGAGAAATGCCTTTCATCTGAAACAGCATCTCCATGCATGCATGCATTATGTGCCCGAGGAATTTCTCCGTCCAGCTGGGCCTTTTTCCATGCATGGCGATCGGTGTCTTTTGAGGGTGGCATCCCACGAGAATCATAGCATGCTCTAGCTCAAGTCTACATTGCACATTTGCACTCACCACTCCACTCCACTCCAATGGAGAGAAACAAAGCACCAACCTTTCGGAAGCAACAGAGATCAAGGAGGACAGGATAGAAAGTCTCCTATATACTCCATCGGAAAGAGCAATATTGGATGATGTGCTTCGATCAGATCACTAGCAGCCATGGCTAGCTAGATCAAATGACAGCACTGTACGCTCACCTGGTGGACCATGCATGCACTCCATGTATATTCTCCATCGATCTCCATGTATGTATTCTCGTCATGATGCATGCGAGCATCCCCAAATAGCTCCCTTGCTGAAATCATAGCTCGTGGGGGCCGGGGTACGTACGTCTAACAGTTCTAGCTGATCAAGCTTTCTGCTTACTTTGTTTTACATCGTATGCAATGCATGAACTGATCCTCCATATTGTAGTATATTAGTATAAAACTTGATTATGCATGGAATGTATTTTTCTCCATGCATGGCACCTGACTTGCTATCTCGATCTTTCGTTTATTACCCTGACTTGCTGGGTGAGCATTGAATTACTGACCACCGCATCTGGTATCAAACATGCATTCTTGTACGCATGTACTAGAATGAGCATGTGTACCATGTAATGTCTCTGCATATATAGCAGTTAATCAATGCGCACAAACACACATATCTCTGCAAACTGCATATATGACCATAATGATCCGGCCGGTGGGTCAAGTCGTACTGGTACTTACTGCTAAAGCAAGAGCAGCAACGGGAAAGGGTACAATTACAGCCAGGCGGCAGCATACATATGAGAATGATGGCCCTTGATTTGTGCTGCATGCTGCGCGCTCATTCATGCCACCCCAGCCTCCGCCTGCACTGATATTCGACAGTGACAATGTACGTACAGGAGCTAACAGTAGAAACACCCACAAAACAACAACAACCATGCAGGCATGCAGCAGATGAGATCCAGGCATGAAGCAGCGCAAGGCCATTTATAATGAACCTGGCTCGCTCTCTCCCGTTTGCTTTGTACACTGCCATTGATTGCATCTGTGTATGCCAATTGCCATGTAGGACTAGTACTAGCCTGCCTGTCGTTCGAGCAGCTAGCCTGAATGCAGCATGCATGCATGAGTTCATTCATGTCTAGTGCTCATGCAATGATGATACGCGTGTGATCTCTTGACCCCCCAGCGAATCGGTGCATTGCTTGCGAGTTGCGAGTAGAGTCTCGAGGATATATTCAAAAGTGCATGCATGAATTGATAGATCACGAAGCTAGCTCGCAGGACAAGAGAGAAATACTGAAAAGACGTGGCATGCATGGCTTCGATCGGTCGCCTTTGATATATGAATCTAACGTACAAGCTACTAGCTATATATATATATAGGTAAAATGGTTTCTATACTCAAAGGTAACTACCCCACGTCTCATATACCAACTTACGGAAGTATTTTGTCATAATTTATCGGTTTAACTATGTTTGTATACTATATCTAAGATACTCAAAAATAACTTTAATGAAAAATTGCAAATGGCCTAATATTTTACACTATATACTCGAAATATCGTCATATATGCATATAAAAGAGAAGTATGTAGAAGTTTTCTTCATACTACTAAAAACCAGCTATATGCATATCTTTACTATTAAATCAGAATGCGTGGTATGGTGTCACAATCTAAATGGTGTCACAAGCCAAATGACATCACACTTCGAAATAATTACATGCCATGCCACCTATAAGTGGATACCGGTTCAAAAGAAAAAGAAACAAAAAAGGAAGGAAAGAAGGGAGGAGGCATATGGCGCATGTACAACAAACTTTTAAACTAGACGCATGCATAACAAACTTCAAAACGGACCTGATTTTTCTCCCCTAACAAACTTTGCGTATGCACAACAACCATTTTCAAAATTCCTAACCAAAAAACAACACACCTCATATCGGACCCGAAGGTTTTGCTGACGTAAATTTCGGAACAAGTGGGTGAGAAATTCAATGGGAAAAAAAGATGATCACCATTGCAGGCTCGCAGAAAAGTATATGGCGAGGAAACCATCTCGTCATCCTCGCAAGGTTACCATAGAAGCTCTCTCAGCGTACGGGCAGATCGGCGTACAGATCGGCAGCGCCAGCGACTCAGCGTGAAGCTCTCCCAGGCTACGGGCAGATGGGGATACAGATCGGAAGCGCCAGCGTGAGCAGCGACGTCCCTCTTGGCGGCGCAACATGGCCAGGTCGTCCATGACATCGTGAGCGGCTAGGTTCCCCTGTGCGGCGCTGCGAGGGGAGCTCCGTGTGGAGGTCTGACATGGTGACCTCCTTATCCGGTGAGCTCTCACCATGGAATCTCGTAAGACGATTGAATAAAAACTGCAGAAATCAAACTACCAATAATCGGATTTTTTCATCATAAGTATCCATTTTATTCATGATCACAACAAGTTATAATTGAAGGATAGCTACATGACTGAAAATCGCATACATCTTGCACATTGCATGCATAATCATCATGTTATTCATGATCATGTATTTCCTCTGAGATATTTCAGAAATTCAACTTTAGAGATATGGTGTTGATGCAAAGTTTTTACATGATTTGGACCTTCCTAGAAGGCCATCCGAACATCATTGGCTTCGTGAGCTCTTGCAATCATATGGTCAATATTTCAGAATAGTGATATTCAGATTACTATCTTAACAGGTACTGATTGTGGCCTTCGTGAGCTCCATGGCTGACCTTCGATACCAGATGTGAGAGGTCGATTTTGTGAGATGTTGGGATGTGATTGAGGTTAGGGATGACAAGAGAGAGAAATAGATAGATAGAGAGAGAGTGTGTGTGCAAGGATGGCGAAATCAAGGATGTGAGAGGTCGATTTTGTGAGATGTTGGGTTGCGATTGAGGTTACTCCCAACTTCTTTATTTACTAATTTTAACCTCAAATGTTTCTACATACCATCTTGTTCATGCATAACACATCATTACATTAAAGAAATTATAACGGATGTATAAATTTTTGTTGCATACTTGCACCATCAAGGCATGAATCATGTCGATGCATTCTAAATGACTATTTTCTTATTTTTGTTTTTTATTTATGTTGTGCTGCTGCAAAGCTCCTCACAATTTTGTGTTTTAGCATTGTGTGTTCACTACTGCAGTGTTACATCTCATACTTGTTGATTCAAATAATATCTAAGAATTAAGATGCATCACTGAATCACCCATAAAAGACACATTATCAGATGTGTCTCTTGAAAGTCGTCGGCTTAAGTACATTAAGTGTCCGTCTGTTCCATGTCTATGTGCTCTTAGTGTGTGTTTCAGTTGATGTAAAAATTGACAAATATTAGTTAGTGACCTTTTCATAGAAGTAATATAATACTAAATTTTATCCGTGCCGGTGTTCCCAAATCAATTTACATTACCATTGACTATGTTTTCTTTAGATTAAGTGTGTCGACTTGCATATTTTATTTTGCAATACTCTTGTTGGTTGGAATAAGACACACGAGCTGCACGGCATTCATATATTATGTTTTTTTTGCAATACTATGTGGCAATTTTTTACATGAATATATACGACCATTTTTTTTCTTGTCAATGAACATGTCTTATCCCGTTGCAACGCGCGGGCATTCAGCTAGTATATATATATATGTACGCACGCTTAAGCAAAACCAGCTAGTAGTATAGCTTAGCTAGGTACGTATATGCATGCATGTGTATGCCTAAATGGCTAAATCTGAGGCAGTTGTTTTGGGACTGAGAGAGTATATCTTTTCTCTACGTGGGTGTGGCCACCCGTCTCTTCTTCGAGCTGGATTTCCAATGTCAAAGCATCTCCACTCACGGTGTGCAGGACCGCCTAAATCCATCTGGGACGTGACGGACGAAAAGTGTTGCCTACTCGCATCGCCCAAATGAAAACTTCGTCCGACGCGGCCCAATATCATGTCCAATACGACCAGCCCACACCCTCACTCTGGGGAGCCGCTGGGCTGCACCGGAAAAAACCACAACCCCTCCCCCTTACCCTGCCAATTTTATTTCTCCCGCCGAACCCGCCTGCCCTGCTCTCTCGTTCACGCCTTGTTCCATGACGCCTGCACACACACCCAAGGTTCTCGGAACGAATAAGAGGAGGCTCCAAAATGGGAAAAGCCAGCAGGAACCATGTTTGGCTCACCCCGGCGTCCAGGACCTGCGGCAACCAGTGCGATGACAACAATACCCAGGGTGATCAGGACGAGACCCAGACGATGGCAGCGATAAGGCAACAGTGACAATGCGTGGTTGGCTCCCTCACGTATTTTGAAGACAAAAACTTTAAGTTTGTGGCCAAGTGTCACGGAAACTTTGAACTTGTGGCGGAGTGTAGCCAATTTTTTAATTTCTGGCCAAGCGTGGCCGAACCATTAAACTATGGATGCTATTTTATGTTTCTCCAATTTTGAATTGCAAAAAATAAAACTACGCCGCAAGTGGGGAGCGACATGTCCAATAGCCGTTGGTTCGTCCGAGCATGCAGCGCCCGTCTAGGCGCGCATCCGGTTGGGAGTCCCGAGTGTAGGTGCTCTTACTTCTAGTATTACGAACATATACACTCCACGTATTTTTAGGGATGCTTTGTCAATTATTACTGACACATGAATATATTTGTTTTGTTACACACCATATTTTTCAAAATACTTCACTAGTGGAAAAAGGGGCACTAATCCCGGTGTAGCAACCGGGACTGTCTGACCGGGACTAGAGCCCCCCATCCTTTGGTCTCGGTTCGAACCGGGACCGCAACCCCCCCCCCTCCCCACCCACCAATTAGAGCTCCACACGTGGCGGGGGCAGGGGCGCGCGGGGGCGTAACCCTTTAGTCCCGGTTCGTGTTACAAACCGAGATTAGGGTTTTGCTTTTCTTTTTTACATTTCAGGGTTTTGCTTTTTTTCATTTCAGGATTTTGCTTTTTTTATTGCGACCGGTTTTCTGTGTAGGGGTTTCAGATGGTACCACCTCGATGCGTGAAGGTAGGGGGTTTCGGATGGTACCACGTCGATGCGTCGGGGTAGGGGTTTCGGATGCTACGGCTTCGATGTGCGAAAAACACGTATAAATTATTATACGAAGCTAGATGAAGTTGCATCATGCATATATACAATTACATGAAGATCATGTGTTGATAACACATAGACATTTAAGTACGCGTTGTACATGAAGATCACGTTTCCCGGTTCCAGATACTTAGAAGTACTTTGTTACATGGAGATCACTATTACATGTCCGCACTAGTCAAAATGGTGGTACTTTCCGGTCTCCGGTATGACATGGGCGAGGTAAAATCCCGTCAACTCCTCTGCAAGTGCCCTGAAGCGAGTCTTTATTGGTAACTCGTTGCGCTTTCTTGCCAACTGTAAAAAAATGATATCACAATGAATACATGAAATATGAAATGAATAAAACTCATCACGATTGATGGTACAAAAATAATGTTATGACTAGAGCTTTACGTACTACAATACTCCTTTTGCTCTTCAAACTCTCGTTGACCATAGTGTGCATGTACTCGCAAACATAGAATCCACATATATCAGTATCTATTGGTTGTTTAAGGCAAGTCTACAGAAGAATATAATTTAATCAAATAATAATAAATTATGATGATGGTGCATGGGACTAGTTATAGTACTACTTACTTGGTTAGTACGCCATAGCAGCTTCTCTGGCCATCCACTGTTCGGATGTTCCGCGAGAAACATTTTCCAAATGCTGCATGACAAGAAAATGAATGAATGAGTCATAAATTCTTTGATATTAGGAAATGAACGAAATAGGCGAGTAGAAATGAAAGTAGGTTGTCACCAAATCAAAACATGTCTTGTATTGTTTAGGGCATCTTCTTAACGAGTCAAGTACAACAATTTCTCCTTTCCGCAAGTCAATAACGATAACAATATAGTGGAAGCTGCGCACGTTTATAAAGAGTCATGCATAACTCATCAATTAGTAACACTCATTTGAAGTTGTAAGGCCATAATATATATTTTTTATAAGCTTGTCGTTTGAAAAACATTAGCAAATTCTCCGGTGTATCCTTGTTAACTCTTGGATCAATTATGTTTTCTTCATGCATTATAGAGGAGTCAATGAGCCCAATGTGGTTGATTTTTTGCTTCTTGCATTCTAGCATCTTCATTCTGCGTAATAAAGCACACAAAATATTATAGAGAGGATTATCACAGATAATGAACGAGTAGACTTAATTAAAACATTAAATTACAGGAATAGATATCACTTACAGACAATAGGAACTCAAGATAGCTTTATCGAGGGCCCGGAGATTGTATAACTGAAAGATTTCGGCGAAGTAAATGATAATGGAGTATTCTTGGAAATAATGCTCTTCCCTAACTGCCATCATGAGAGCGTCTTTATTCGTCTCCTTTACGGTATTCTTGTACCAGGCTTAAAATTGACGCATTCTTGTGGGTAAGTCGTCGTCGCTGAAATTCTCCCCGTGAACATAAGTACGAACAACATCCGCGAAGGGGATATCATCTCCCGAATATACCAGCTCCCGCACATTGATGTTTTCGAGAACTCTGTCATCAAGCACCTTGAGCGGGGGGCGACTGTGTGTCTTGTTCTCTGAGTTGGGCAACTTGTTTCCCTTTTTTCGATCGATCATCCATCTCTTCGTCATATGACTTACCAATGTTGCGATCATAGTCTGTTGGCGTCGATGGTGGGGGGTTGTATAGGGCATCGATGCAACGGTCAATTTTCTCCTGAGAAATTCCGGCAGTAAATTTTACAGGAGGCAATTGTTTCGCTAAAGCTTTCTGTTTCACGCGAGCAAGCGAGGCATCCGTATGTTCTTTGCAGGCGATATTGTTTTCCTTGACGGTTCTCTCCCAAGGTGACTTTGGAGTAGGCGGCGGTGTTTTCTGCTTTCTAGGTTTCTTTCTTCCTAACAGGGGAACCAGATTGGCGCCTACTCGAGAGCGTCTTAACATTCTGGCGGACTGGCATAGACTGCGATGGCCTCGCGCTGGGGACCCTCTCGGGGGGCGGTTGGCTTTGTTGTTGAGCTGGAGATGGACTCGGGCTGGGTCCCTATCGGGGAGGTGTGGGCTTTATGATGAGGTGGAGATGGACTCCGTCTTTGATCCCTCACGAGGAAGAGTGGACTTTGCTGGTTGGCTGGACTCCTAGAACGAGGAGTGGCCTTGCTTGTTCTGAAAGGACGATGTATTTCATGGGCCATAGGGCAAAGCCATGCTTGACGTTTGCCAACGTCTTCTCCTCGTCACCTCCAGGAAACTCAAGTTCCAAGGTTTCAAATCCAGCCATAATTTCGTCCACCCCGACACGAGCGTATCCATCTGGAATTTGACCATAATGGTAGAGTTCTCCAGGTTGAATTACTAAAGTTTGCCCCACCGCCACCTTCAAAGTTATGTTTCTCATTGCTATATGTAGCTCACAACCTGTAGGCTCTGTGATGTCATTCACTGGGGAGGGACCATCGACTTGACGCGTGGAACCAACGCTGCTTCTACGCTGAGATGGGGCGGCATCTACTTCATGATCTAATTGGTCCCGCTCCTGAGGTTCCGTTCTTTGCTCCTTCAATGCTTTTATTTCCGCCCGTGTCTCCTTTAGGGCATGTTCCAATTCTGATATCCGGTCGGCCTCCTTCTTCTTACCTCTGCTACGGCTTCTATAAGTGTGAGCGGATTCCGGCCACGCAGTTTTAAACGTAGCACCGCCAGGATAGCCTCGAGCTCGTCCAACGTGTTCAGGATTCCCCAGGTCCCGTGTCAGCTCGTCATCCTCTCTATCAGGTTTGAACACACCATTGCGAACATCATTAATTGCATCTTCAAGCTTCTCTTTGATTATGTCAACGAGATCCTTCTATTTTCCTTTTCCAACAATATCTCCGGTTACTGGGTCCAACCCTACCCCATGCGCGAACAACAAGAATTTTAACCTCTCGGGCCAGTCAAGTGTCTTTGGACGGACCCCCGATCGAACCAGTTTTTCTTCATAGGCTAACCACTTAGGAATGACGCTCTTATAGCCACCTGTCCCCAATGTATGGTGGTGTACCTTCAGCCCAACATTTAATTTATTTATCTCCGATCGGGCCACAGCCATAGGTGATTCCCTATACGCCTTAAACGCCGCCCATTCAGATTCTAACTTCTTCCCTTGTGCTCCACTGAAAGTTGGCTCTTCTTTTGTTTCTTCATATTGATTCCATAACTTTTTCTTCCAGTTCCGGAATTGTTCCGCCATCTTAATAAGAGTCCACTTCTTGAGGTTTTTCTTCTTCACTTTAGAGAGATCTGGCGGGAGGGTGAAATGTGACAACAACGTGTTATAGACCAAATCCTTAAGAACTTGGTGGACATAACATGGGTCCTCCACATCTGCGGCCGCCGGCTTATTCCATTCGCGTATGCTGATTGGGATCATGTCCCTAACAATAACTCCAGCTTGACTTATAAATTTGCTTCGGTTCTGTTTTGGTTCGAGCGGTTCGCCGAAATCAACAATTTCCTCAATCGGTAACTTTGGATCTTCGCTCGGCATTCTTTTGCCTTGCCTCAAGGAGCACATGGTGGCTGCCTTTTGGCAGAGTTGCTCGATCCGGATGGCTAAAAGAAAAATGAGTCGTTAATAAATGCAACACAAATCAATTAATGCATGTAATTAACAAATCAAGTGCTCCATAGCTCTACCTGCAATCCATAGCTCGGGCATTATAATCAAGTTTACATTTATTCATCTGAAAAACATATACAAATACAATAATTGCAACAAGTATGGGTCATATAGCACAACAAGGTGGCAGCCAAGAAAACAGTGTGTGCTCATCTTGCATACCTAACACAAAACTATATATATGGATCATATTTTAGAATTGTGCATATCTAACACAAAATCACCTTTTTCGTACACATTTACAATCATCTCAATTTGCATATCCAACACACCATAATATATATACGGATCATATATTACAATTTCATATCTAACACATTTACAATTATCTCAATTTACAAAACAAAGATAGCCACTGGACATGGACTGAAACATCAGGAATGTAGCAAGCAATCTAGCCAAGTGTGAGAACAAATGGCAATTTCATCATACAAGGTTCGTCTTGGCAGCGAGAAGCAAGACCTCCTGCAAGTTGTATAATGAATTGTATATCAATCAAAACAATTGTATATCAGCTCTAGCAAAAAACAGTAGACAATGTCTTGCAAACACCTAGCCCTTGACATACAAAATTTGTTATTCAATGAGTCATCCTAAAACCAAAACCAACCTATCCACCTCAGTTTCTGGAAATTTCAAATGAGTTCAATAAGGACCAACTCCAACACAAGAAAGCATAAAAAGGATGTTCAGTACATGTGTACACTCCTCTGGAGGCTTCACATGTATTTGTACATCATAAATACACTAAAAAGCACATTGGAAAGTTTAGGAAATTAATTCCAGCAAGCAATAAGGCACAGCTAATACATCAGGTCCTGCCAGAGGTGAATTATACTCACTGTATATCCATCTATACACATTTTTGGAGTTAAAAGAAGTATATCTCTCAGTGGTGCATAGAATTTCTATGCATAGCTTATTACAGAGAAGTAAAGAACTAATTAGTATATATTCTTATCAAAATACATGTCTGAGCCTTTGCATCATCGCCTAGGCTAAGATATCAAGCATGAACTAATTAGTATCTATTCTTATCAAAAGCACAACAGTCATCCAAGAAAGAGAAGGTCGAAGCGGCAAACAACATAAGAAGTGGATGCTAGCTGCCGATATAATCACATGTCATTATGACCTTATATAGCTGCAAATTTTTGTGAACCATGAAAAAAACTGCAACAAACATCTGAGAAAAAAATCTAGTGATATGCGTATGTTATAAGCATGGAAGTCACTACAAAAAAGGAGTCACCAACAAGCATAAGTACCTCCATTTAACTACCAATCCAGAGCAATCTCATGTGCTTTTGCTCAAGCTATGTGTATATTTTTAGCCATGTGAAACTAATCACTAGTTTAAGTATTAGCACACGATGTCTATTAGAAAATATAGCAGATCTAAATGGTAGAAACACTTAAAGGCAAGCATAGTCATTTTTTTGACAGCGTAATCATGCTCATATGGAAACAAAACTTATACTTTCTGTCATCTCAAGCTATACCTAAGGCATTTAGAATGTACATGAATGATCATTCATTTCTTTTACCACATGAAAAAACAAAAGGTAGTCTAAAACTACATATCTAGCTACTGATTTTGTATGAGGTCCACCTACTGATTTAGAATGTACATGAATCTTCAACATATGTTTAACCCTAACCCTAGCTTGACCAAATCCGGCACACCCTAACCCTAGCTAAAGAGGAGGCCGAGAGGGAGGGATCGGTGGGGAGGAGACGCTCACCGGGGTTGAGCGGGTGGCGGGGCCGTCGGCGGGGCGGCCTCCTCGTCGGTGCGGAGAGGAAGGGGGCGGCGCGGCGGCGGAGCGTCCTCCTCGACTGTGCGGAGAGGAAGGGGACGGCACGGCGAGCGGCCTGCTCGTCGATGCGGAGAGGCAGGGGACGGCGGCGCATCGGCAGACAGCGGCGGAGCGGCGGCGGTAGACGGCGACGGCGACGGCGAGGCGCAGGGGCGGTGGGGGCGTCGGAGGCGGCAGTGGAGAATGAAAATTGGGGGAGGATGAAATTTTTTGACGCGAACAACACCTAAACCGGGACTTTAGTCGCGGTTGGTAACACCAATCGGGACTAAAGGTCTGACTGGGCCGCCAGCGGCCCCTTTAGTCACGGAACCGAGACAAATACCTTTTTTTTCCTTGTTTCTTTTTACTGTTTTTTGTTTTCTTTTAAATTGTTTGAATTGTTTACTTTTCTATTTCTTATTTTGGTTTACTTATTTTTTTGAATTGTTTTGGTTTCTAGTTTATTTTTCTGTTTTGTTTTATATTTTCTAACATTTTAAGATGCCAAGGTGATTTCTTCAAATTATATCATAAATATCATTTTCTATGTTTTAAGGTTTTTTGTGAAGAAAGTACAGAAAATATGATTCCAAATGGCACCCAACTAATTTTCACTAAGAGTAGTGCACATATGATGGATGATCCCCAGGTATGAGTTTTTTCTTTGAATTCTAACTAATTTCCACTAGTTAATTGAGTTTATGTTGATTTATCGAAATTAATTTAAATTTGAACTACAACTGTTTGATAGTTTGGTATGAAACATTTGGAAAAAACATTTTAAGGTACACAACTAGTGGTTATATCACAGAAATATTGATAGTTGTAGAAAATATCACCTCTTCCGATGATTAGTCATAGCGACCGTTTTGATCGTTTTTAAGAAAAAATGTAATAAAGTGATAAACACCTCAAAAAATCAAATCCTTTGGAATGGGATCCTTATATGTATACTAGTTGCTATGAAAAATGATAAACTTGATTTTTGACAACTTTTGCAAAAAAAGTCTTCACAAAAAGGCCTATCATGTATGAACATCTAGAAGTTTCGAGCCGAATGACCAAGTTATGGTCATTTCGACGACATAGTTTGTGATAAAGATCGCATACTTCACACATAGGTGCATATTGGTAAATTAAACAATCTTGCCAAAGGGATTCTTCAAATTATTTTCATAAATATCATTTTCCTTTTTTAAGTGGAAAAATGAGGTTTTTTGTGAAGGAAGTACAGAAATTATGACTCCAAATGGCACCCAACTAATTTTAACTAAGAGTGGTGCACATATGATGGATGATCCCCAGGTATGAGTTTTTTCTTTGAATTCTAACTAATTCCCCTAGTTAATTGAGTTTATGTTGATTTATGGAAAGTAATTCAAATTTGAACTACAACTGTTTGATAGTTTGGTCTGAAACTTTTGGAAAAATCAATTTAAGGTACACAACGAGTGGTTATATCACAGAAACATTGATAGTTCTAGAAAATATCACCTCTTCCGATGATTAGTCATAGCGACCGTTTTGATCATTTTTAAGAAAAAATGTAATAAAGTGATAAACACCTCAAACAATCAAATTCTTTGGCATGGGATCCTTATGTGTGTACTAGTTGCTATGAAAAATGGTAAACTTAATTTTTGACAACTTTTGCAAAAAAGTCTTCACAAAAAGGTCTATCATGTATGAACATCTAGAAGTTTCGAGCCGAATGACCAAGTTATGGTCATTTCAACGACATAGTTTGTGATAAAGATCTCATACTCCACATATAGGTGCATATTGGTATATTAAACAATCTTGCCAAAGGGATTCTTCAAATTATTTTCATAAATATCATATTCCTATTTTTAAGTGGAAAAAATGAGTTTTTTGTTAAGGAAGTACAGAAGTTATGACTCCAAATGGCACCCAACTTATTTTCACTAAGATTGGTGCACATATGATGGGTGATCCCCAGGTATGAGTTTTTTCTTTGAATTCTAACTAATTTTACCTAGTTAATTGAGTTTATGTTGATTTATCAAAAGTAGTTCAAATTTGAACTACAACTGTTTGATAGTTTGGTCTGAAACTTTTGGAAAAATCATTTAAAGGTACACAACTAGTGGTTATATCACAGAAACATTGATAGTTCTAGAAAATATCACCTCTTCCGATGATTAGTCATAGCGACCGTTTTGATCATTTTTAAGAAAAAATGTAATAAAGTGATAAACACCTAAAAAAATCAAATCATTTGGAATGGGATACTTATATGTGTACTAGTTGCTATGAAAAATGATAAACTTGATTTTTGACAACTTTTGTAAAGAAAGTCTTCACAAAAAGATCTATCATGTATGAACATCTAGAAGTTTCGAGCCCAATGACCAAGTTATGGTCATTTCGATGACATAGTTTGTGATAAAGATCTCATACTCCACACATAGGTGCATATTGGTATATTAAACAATCTTGCCAAAGGGATTCTTCAAATTATTTTCATAAATATCATTTTCCTTTTTTTAGTGGAAAAATGAGGTTTTTGTGAAGGAAGTACAGAAATTATGACTCCAAATGGCACCCAACTAATTTTCACTAAGAGTGGTGAATATATGATTGATGATCCCAGGTATCTGTTTTTTCTTTGAATTCTAACTAATTTCCCCTAGTTAATTAATTTATGTTGATTTATCGAAAGTAATTCAAATTTGAACTACAACTGTTTGATAGTTTGGTCTGAAACTTTTGGAAAAATCATTTTAAGGTACACAACTAGTGGTTATATCACAAAAACATTGATAGTTATAGAAAATATCACCTCTTCCGATAATTAGTCATAACGACCGTTTTGATCGTTTTTAAGAAAAAATTTAATAAAGTTATAAACACCTCAAAAAATCAAATCCTTTGGCATGGGATCCTTATATGTGAACTAGTTGCTATGGAAAATGATAAAATTGATTTTTGACAACTTTTGCAAAAAAAAGTCTTCACAAAAAGGTCTATCATGTATGAACATCTAGAAGTTTCGAGCCGAATGACCAAGTTATGGTCATTTCGACGACATAGTTTGTGATAAAGATCTCATATTTATAGTCTCGGTTGGTAACACCAACCGGGACTAAAGAAGCACATGGATCGTGTGATTTTTTAAAGCACTTGTGAGCCGTTGGATCAAGATGTGTTTCTTTTGAGGGCTTCAGAGCTGTTGTGTCAGCACTATCATGACCACTTTGTTAGTCACATGACCCTATATTTGTAGTCTCCGTTGGTAACACCAACGGGACTAAAGAAGCACATGGATTGTGTGTTTCTTTAAAACACTTGTGAGCCGTTGGGTGAAGATGTGTTTCTTTTGAGGGATTCTGAGCTGTTGGATGGGCACTATCATGACCAATTCGTGAGTCACATGACCCTATATATAGCCCCTCTTGAACATGTTCGGCCGTCATTGTCTCCTCATTCTACTTCATCGATAGAATTCAAAGCATTCGGATTCCTTGCATACGCCCAACGGTGCATTTGATATGCAGGCACTCACGAGCCACCGTTGGACTGTATGCAGGTGAAATCGTGTGTTTTGTTCCATGCATCTACAAAATACTTCAGTTCACTTGTTCTTCTGATACAAAGCATTCGGATATTACACATCAACAATAATATCCCTATCTAGTGTTTACTTGTTCTTCTGATTGTCGTAACCACGGACAATCTTCTTCATTTAACTTGATTCTTGGGTCAGTGTTCACTTTGAAGGGCGGAATGTCATGAAACTTATCGTAATCTTCTGACATGTCTGTCTTGTCCTCCACTCCCACAATGACTCTTTTCCCTGAAAGAACTATGTGGCGCTTTGGCTCATCGTGTGATGTACTCGATTGCTTATCTTTTCTTTTTTTCGGTAGGGTAGACATGTCCTTCACATAGAAAACTTGAGCCACTTCACTGGCTAGGACGAATGGTTCGTTCTCGTACGAAAGATTCTTGAGATCCACTGTAGTCATTCTGTATCGTGGGTCTACCTCTACCCCGCCTCGTAGGTTGAACCATTTGCACTTGAACAAAGGGACCTTAAAAGTAGGTCCATAGTCAAGTTCCCATATCTTCTCTATGTAACCATAATATGTGTCCTTTGTCCCGTTGCAGTTTGTTGTATCAAAGCGGCCTCCAATATTTTGGTTGGTGCTCTTTTTATCTTGGTTGGATGTGTAAAATATATTTCCATTTATCTCGTACCCTTGAAAAGTCAATATAGTTGAAGTAGGTGATGTGGCGAACAAGTATAGTTGTTCTTCAACATTGGTGTCATTAATGAGACGTCTTTTTAACCAACTGCTGAAACTCTTCAGTGTTCTCCATCAATACAATCTTCAGATTTCTCCGGTTATTTGGAGCGTAAAACATTCTTGTGTTCCTCGACATACGGACCCAGCAAACTAGAATTATGTAGAACGATGTCATGTGTTTGAGTGAAAGAATCCCCGTCTTGACCTATTGTTGCTATCTTTCCTAGGGTGCCTTTTCCATGCAGTCTCCCCCCATGACGTGATTCAGAAACACCGATCGGCTTCAGATTAGGAATAAAATCTACACAAAACTCAATGACCTCATTTGTTCCATAACCCTTGACGATGCTTCCTTCTGACCTAGCCCGGTTATGCACATCTTTTTTTTAAGACTCACATGAACCTCTCAAAGGGGAACATGTTGTGTAGAAATACATGACCGAGAACAGAAATCTCTTCGACTAGGTGGACTACAAGGTGCGTCATAATATTGAAGAAGGTTGGTGGGAACACCAACTCGAAGCTGACAATACATTGGACCACATCCTTCTCTAAATATTTTAGAGTTAGTGGATTGACCTTCTGAGAAATTGCATTGAGAAATGCACATAGCTTCACAATGGGTTCTCGAACATTTTCCGGTAGAAGCCCTCTCAATGCAACCGGAAGTAATTGTGTCATAATCACGTGACAGTCATGAGACTTTAGATTCTGAAATTTTTGCTCTGCCATGTTTATTATTCCCTTTATATTTGATGAGAAGCCAGATGGAACCTTCATACTGCGAAGGCACTCAAAAAAATATTTTCTTCTCTTCTTTAGTAAGAGTGTAGCTTGCAGGACCTGACTGATTCTCTGAATGAGTATCGCCTCGATGCATCTTTTCGCTCATACGTTGATGGGTCTGCCTTCCTTTCACTGTACCTTTTTTTGACTTCCCATCTTTTGACTTCTCATACACACCCAAGAAGTTTAGCAGGTTGCAGTAAATGTTTTTTGTCACGTGCATCACGTCGATTGCAGAGTGAATCTCTAGCATTATCCAATAGGGCAGCTCCCAAAATATAGATTTCTTCTTCCACATGGGTATGTGGTTATTTGCGTCATTCGGAACAGTGAGTCCGCCAGCATCCTTTCCAAAGATTACATTTAAATCCTTGACCATATCATGTATAACAGAACTAGAAGGGCGGGTAGGCCTCGGCCGATGATCTGCCTCACATTTGTAATGCTTGCCTTTCTTCCTTAACGAATGCTTGGGTACAAGAAACCGACGATGACCCAGGTACACATTCTTGTTACCTAAATGTATACTATCAGTCTCAGCTAAACAGTGCGTGCATGCATTGTATCTCTTGTTTGACTGTCCTGAAATGTTGCCAAGAACAGGCCAATCATTGATGGTTACAAAAAGCAAATCTCGTAGATCAAATTCCTCCGGTTTGTGCTCATCCCACACACGTACACCTTCTTCACGCCACAACTGTAAAAGTTTTTCAACTAATGGCCTGAGTACACATCAATGTCGTTGTCCAGGCTGCTTCGGGCCTTGAATGAGCACTAGCATTATAATGTACTTTCGCTTCATGCACAACCAAGGAGGAAGGGCATACATACATAGTGAAAGAACATTTCTTAATCCCTAGTGTTTTGAGTGTTAGTTAACAATACCAATGATGTACTAATCCTATTGCTAAGTATTTCAGTTTGTGTGAGTTGCATACCACATATCCCAAAGCCAAAATGTAGAGAAAAAGAGTTTATGGAATTCTTCCCAGAATCGGATTATTGGAACCGGAAATTTCCAGAATCGGAAATTCCGGGTCTCCTATACCCTCAGAAATTTGGCTAAGTCAAGATGTCAAAGTGGTTCTGACTTCAACCGGAAATTCAGCTCGGAAATTTCACTGACTCGGAATTTCCGAGTCACCCTCAGAAATTTGGCTAAGTCAAGATGTCAAAGTGGTCCTGACTTCAACCGGAAATTCAGCTCGGAAATTTCACTGACTCGGAATTTCCGAGTCACTCTCAGAAATTTGGCTAAGTCAAGATGTCGAAGACGTTCTGATCTCAACCGGAAATTCAACTCGGATATTTCACAGACTCGAAGAATTTCCGGGTCACCGAGGCAGCCAACGGCCAGATTTTGGGAGGGGGTATAAATACCCCCTCACTCACTCAAGAACAGTGAGCTCTCAGATTTTCTCTCTCCTGCTATTCTTGAAAGCTCAAATCAACAAGATCTCCCAATCCCTCCAACCAAATTCGTTGATCTTTGGAGGATTGGAGGAGAAAGCCCGGATCTACATCTTCACCGAAGGGATTTGCATTTCCTCCCCATTCACTTGGGGATTTCGTGGCTAGGGTTTCCGGTGGGAAAACCTAGTTCACCATTGTTGTAATATTGGTGTTGCCTTGACCTTTTGTGATCATCTTGAGAGCCCCCAATTAAGTTGTGGGTGCGTGCCTCAAGCGTTTGTAAGGGATTCGATCTCCGCCCTAAAAGGGGATCAATAGTGGAAGGTGGACTTGCAACCTTTGTGGTTGAGTTCATCGGAGAAGAAGGTGAGACTTTGTGGCGTTGCGGCTAACCTGTTGTGGTAGCGCACAACTCTCCAAACGAGACGTACACCCTTGGATGGAACTCGGGATTAAATCTTCGTCTCCACGTGCTTCACTCGGTTCCCCTTATCTTTGCTCCCTTACTTACTTGTCTTGTTAGCTTGTTTATCTTGTTATTGCTTAGATTGTCATTTAGGTAAATTCACCGTAGTTGCATATCTAGAGAATTTACCTTTGTGTTGAGCCTAAATTTGAAAAGAACTAAAATTTGTAATAGCACCTATTCACCCCCCCCCCCCCCTCTAGGTGCCGGATTCCCGTTCACATAGTCACGGGCCAAGTGTTGTGACTGGAGCTCTGCTCTCCAAAAGGATTAAAACCATCTGTACTTAGACTAAATCTTAAGTTTCTTGCATCATCTGAAAATGTCAGGAACTCTCTGTCAATTTTACTCCACTGGGACCCATCCACGGGGTGTCTCAACACTAAGCCTTTTTTACGATCTTCTTTGTTCCATCGTAACAACTTGGCATGCTCTCTGTTGCTGAACAAACATTCAACTGTGGTATTATAGGAGCATACCACATCACCTTTGCAGGAACCCTCTTCCTGGGGCGCGGCTCGCCCTCAACATCACCAGGGTCATCTCGCCCGATCTTATACCGCAAAGCACCGCTAGGACATGCATTCAATTTTTTGTGCTCACCGCGATAGAGGATGCAGTCAGTAATGCATGCGTGTATCTTATGCACCTCTAATCCTAGAGGGCATACCACCTTCTTTGTTTCGTACATACTAGAGGGCAATTCGTTATCCTTTGGAAGCATCTTCTTAAGTATTTTTAACAAATTTTTAAATTCCTTGTCAGAAGTACCATTCTCTGCCATCCATTGCAGTAATTCAAGTGTGGTATCCAGCTTTTTCTGGTTATTTTGACAAGTTGGGTACAACAGTTTGGCGTGATCAGCTAAGATACGCTCCAACTTCAGCCTTTCCTTTTCACTTCCACCGTCCATTTGTGCATCACGAATGACCCGACGAAGATCATCGTCGGACTCATCAATAATGGGATCTTTTTCAGTTTTGTCTTCTACCATTGTAGTATCACTGAACGAAAGATACTTGTCATTATCCTCCTCTTCTTCATTTTCTTTCATGATAACCCCTGTTTCTCCGTGCTTGGTCCAACAATAATAACCAAGCATAAAATCATTATGCAAGAGGTGGGAGTGAACGACTTTTGAGGTAGAGTGATCACTCATATTTTTGCAGGCACTACATGGACAACGAATAAAACCATTATTCGGCTTGTTTGCCTCAGCCACATGGAGAAAATTATGCATGCCATCAATGAACTCATGACAACATCGGTCACCATACATCCATTGTCGATTCATCTGTATTACATAAAAGTATATCGAACCCCATTATTACACTACTGTCATGAATAATATTTAAGAACAAATTAATTAATAACAAGGTCATCCATTAAAATAAGAGTAGAGTAGTGACACCTGGTAATACATAGTTCTCATAAAACATACATTAACTGAAACAAATATACAAATTATCTAAATAATTTAAATCCAACAACAAATGCGATCAAAATCGCAACTAAGGTAAATACTGAACCCACAACATAATGATACGAAGCCTCCCGATTAATGACATATTTTCTAATCTTTTTATCTTCAAGCGCATTGCATCCATCTTGATCTCGTTACCATCGATCACGTCGATAAGTTTGAACTCTAATTTCATCTTATCTTCTAAGCATCGAAGATAAAGATCTTCACTTCTTTTCAATTTTGATTTCAAATCATTGTTTTCTTTATCCAAAAACTCGACAATAGGGTCAGGTTCAATTTCCGGTTCAACTACCTCCTAGATAAAAATAAATCTATTTCAAGTTGGTCGCCATAATTGACAGAAACACAAAATGAAATAAATAGTTTTGAAAATATACCACATCTGAATCATAAACCGGACGAGTACTTACGAGGACGGATATCAGAATCATGACACTATACATATAATACAAGTTAGAAAATTATACAAGTAATAACTATGCATCTAAACCATAAAGCTATGTTTTAAAAAATCAAATCAAATAAAAGATAGAGGCTCACCGAGGTGGTGCCGGTGACGGGACGACGCGGGCGATCGACATCGAGAAGGCTCCTCACGACACTAAAACACATAAATCATTATTTAGTTTGAGCACAAATTGCACATATAAAACAAATGAAATCCTAACTTAAGCATTTATCAAACACCTTGCTTGCACAAAAAATTTGAAATGAGCAAAATGAGCTAAATAAGCAATGTTGGAAAGAGGATGAAGCGGCTAACCGTGGGGTGCCTTCAATCTTGCCAAATGGTGATTTTTCTTTGAGAAAATGGAGATGAAATGGAGTTCAAAATGGTGAGCTCGGGTTGAGCTGAGAAAATGGTGAACTCGGGTTGAGTTGAGAAAATGGTGAGCTCGGGCGGGAAGAAGGTGGCGAATAGCCGAATTAGTAGTCCCGGTTCATAACACGAACCGGAACTAAAGGTTGCTAGCGCTGGGCCCCGCGCCTGCCACCGCATGTGGAGATCTTTTAGTACCGGTTCATGGCACGAACCGGGACTAAAGGTTCCAAAAAAATTGCACCTCGGAGGTTCCACCACTTCAATCCCGGTTCAAATTTAATTTGAAACTAAAGGGGTGAACCTAAACTCCGTTTTCCACTAGTGCTTGACTTCCATTTCCTTATATATGGGTGTATCTACTCACTAAACATCTCTAGATACATACATAAATAAAGATAAGTGAAGTATTTTGGAACGGTTCAAAACACATAAATCATCACAAAATTAATTATATGAGGATGTAACTGTTGAACCTCCGTGCAAGTAGCAATTCTAGGCGTATAAATGTATGGTGTACGGTAGTACAAAAAATGCAGAGAAAACTCGAGACATAGACCTGCCGCCTGCGTACATTCGTGGTGTCGGTGGGCTGAAGTTTTATTTTTTCCACGTCTTTCAAAAAAAAAAAAGGAATGCAAGGACCACCCTGGTGGTGGTGAGCGGGCCCGGTGTGTGTGCCGTTGGCCGACTAGTACTACTGAATGCCCGGAGTCCGCACGCGCGCTCAGGTGGTTGAAACCCACGCAGGCGCAGACATGCATGCATGCATGCGCGCCCGGGAGCGGGGCCACGCCTGCATCTGCATTCTGCATGAGAGGAATATTTTCCCTTCAATTCTTCGCCCTCGCCACCACATGCAGCACGTACTCCCTCACCACCACCGTCCACCGGCCGGCGACTGCTCTGGCCGGCCGGCCACCTGAGTCTGCTTCAACTCCATGTGGAGATTGAATGCACTGCACTACGCCTTGCTAGCACCACTGCATGCCGAGGATCGAGGACTGTATAACATGTTCACTGCCATGCATGTATGCATCTATCTATGCTGCATGTGCCCCCATTGAGATCCTGTTTGTTTCTAGAGTTTTTCACCGGATTGGTGGGGATTATTCGGTCAAACTCTAAAATCCCCACATATTTTAAAACATCGTTTGTTTCTTTTGTATGAGACAGATTTTATCCCCACATTTCTCCACAAATCCCCAATTTCTAATTATTTTTTGTAAATCCCCTAGTGGATTCAATACACTACCCCACCTAGTGGATTGGATCCCCAATCTCCTAGCGGATTGGGTGAAGTTTGGGGTTTCACCCAATCCACTAGTGGATTATCCCCACCAATGCCGTAAAATACTCAAGTAATAAACAAGGCCTGAAGAGAACAATCCTGTTGTGTCTTTGAGTTACTATATGCATGAACCCTAGCTAGGATAACTATTATATGTTTTCGTGCTTTCAATATTGTAATGTTTGAACAATGCCTTTGCCTCATATATTGCTATAGTTTATACACCTTTTCTAGTTTTCATGTTAATTAACTGTGCATGCAACAAGCTGCCTTAGTTTTAAGAAAAAAGGCAGGGAGAGCTACTTTGTTTTTGACAAAATCAGGGAGAGCTACTTAGAATTAAGACCGGAGGCTCAAGATGAGCCTAGCTTTAATTAATTATTGAAGCCAACATCTAAACAAGGTTTAGAATTCACCCATGAGTAGTACCCTTTTTGTTACAAGGTTTACCTCGCGTGCAGATCTGTCGCCGCGCTTTCCAGATCGAGGGGACGTACACTGACTCTCGGGTGTGAAAAGTTCGCCATGCATGCATGTCAAGCATCTTAACCAAATTTACCAATTAGTACTCACGGATGGACACTCATTGGGGCTCGCAAGCACTAATAAAACTCAATTCGCATCAGTACGGACGATGAAACAGCCATCATGCCTATCATTTCTTAATCCTGCGTGTGACAGTGGACTGACAGACTGATAGAAAACTAGGGCATGGTATGAAGAGTGAGTTAAGTAAGCTAGGTGCATGGGCGCAGCCACGCAAACATCCTTCGAGAGAGAACTTTTCACTTTTACTTTTCTCCTCGTGTTGATTTTACCGTGTCTGCATGGACGCATCCATGCACGAGGTGATGTTTTGTGTCATAGTCTAGCTCTCTCTGTTATTAGTAGCCAATTAACTAGTGATGTTCAGACATCTTACATCTTTCGATCATGGGAGTTGGTACTGAATTAGTTACTGCTAAGAGCCCATAACGGAAACGAAAAGGTACACTCATGGCCGCTCTTCTTTGGGACGGAGGAGGGACAAGGATAATATATTTGTGAAGGGGTTCCAAAAGTTAGCACTCTTAACCGTGATTAACTATGCAAAGGACGTGATGATGAGGTGTAGTGATGGTTTGGGCTAGAAGCATTCTCCTCCCAAGCTGCATGGATTAATGGGTACATACTACAGCATGCAGGATGCAGCGGAGGGAAAAAAGGGCAAGGCATGGAATATTTGGGGGCCAGTGACATTCATGCATGCATGTCGTCCCTGCTGAGGATCGTTAATCTATATTTCTGTGTCTTTGCAGGTCGATCAGGTGTAAATTTATTAGGCAGGTGACAGCTTGGTACGAATACATGCAGAGTGCTGACACGGTGACACCACTCGGGATGAAACGGTGTCCAAATTCTACAGAAAACGCAACATTGTATGCTTTCCATGGTAATGTGTTGGCTTTTTGGAGCATGGTGGAAGCATGAGTATGGAGTATGGACACAATAGAGCTTTCTATATAAGCTCCTCTTTTTGTACTATATTTACAATTTACTATATTAGCATCGTATACGTATGCTAATTAGTTTCTGCTCTAGCTATAGGTCTGATTGGCTAACCAGTTTAACTAAGGCAGACAAACATCAAACATGCATGGAGAGTGTACATCCATAGACACGCATGCATGCAATTCCACACTCCCCCATGTTAAGGAGTATTAGTATTGGTCTAGAAGTCCGTATTAGA
The DNA here is from genome assembly GCA_026929855.1 of Poa annua. Taxonomy (NCBI): domain Eukaryota; kingdom Viridiplantae; phylum Streptophyta; class Magnoliopsida; order Poales; family Poaceae; genus Poa; species Poa annua. Next base: position 272,520,359 of record CM049426.1, on the reverse strand, counting down.
TTAGATTTACTTTCGTGTTTCCCAAGTCAGATGTACTATATATTGTGGCCTTTTGCCCCTTGATAATACAAGTTGCATATTCCTAACATGGTATCAGAGCTAGGTTTAGGTTTTTTTTTTCGGACGCCGCAACTCGTCCTCGCTCGATTTGGATTTTGGATCTTCTCTTCAGATCGTCTTGATTCCGCTTCGTGTCTCGTCAGGTTCGCGATGGGTCTCCCAGCGCTGCTCCTGCATCCTCGTGCGATCGCTGTCGATGGCCTTCTGCCCAGCTGCCCCGCTGGCTTCTCTCCCGTTGCATGCGCTGCTGTAGCTGCTCTCCGGACGGCCGCCGGCTCTACGCTATGTTTCCTGCTGTCGCGTACTGGTCCGTTCTTCCTGATCGTATTGACAACATCGCGTGTCATTGTCCCGCACCGTCTCTTTTCGTCACTTTCCGGTGATTATCGACGGTGTGTGGTGTGTCTTTTCATACTCTTTTTTCCCGCTGCGTCCACCAAATCCGTTGTTTCTTTTCGTGTTCTGTTTCATGAGAGTCCACCATACCTTTATTTGTCAGCCTCTATCTCAGTCCTGGTCCTTCTATAGGATTTTTGTGGCCTCATCTTCCTCTTGGTCCTGATCCTACTATTGGATTCTTGTGGCCTCCTCTTTTCGGTCCTGTTTGTGGCCTCCACTCCTCGGTCCTGGTCCTTTTTATAGGATTTTTGTGGCCTCGTTTCGCATTGTCATTGATCTACGCACATTCTTTTGTCGCGCGCTTCTTTCGCCATCGTTTGCTTGTGCTATGATCGTTTGTGACATGCTCTTCTCTTGATCGATTTTTGGTCTCTGTCGGTCTTCTTCTTCGATCGACGCTATCCACTTTGGCTTGACTTTCACAGGTTATTGAAGACTCTTCATGTGATGACGATACTCTCAAGACGCCGATTTTGGATTATCTTTTGTTTTCTAGTTTACACTTCTTCAAATGCAATGCTATTGCATACGCTTTGCATTTGAGGGGGGGTGTTAAGGAGTATTAGTATTGGTCTAGGAGTCCGTATTAGACTAGATTTACTTTCGTGTTCCCCAAGTCAGATGTACTATATATTGTGGCCTTTGGCCCCCCTGATAATACAAGTTGCATATTCCTAACACCCCAAATATACAGACAACTTTCCTAGAATTGTTAATCTTCTCAGTGCTTTGTCCATGCATCACTAGTAGAAAACGAGCCTTTGGTTCACCCCTTTAGTCTCGGTTCATTTTTTGAACCCAGACTAAAGGGGTGAGAGCCACACCGCCGGATTTGTGAGGGACCTTTAGTCCTGGTTCGTGTTACGAACCGGGACTAAAGGTTCGGGCCCCAGCGCCAGAGACCTTTAGTCCCGGTTCGTAACACAAACCGGGACTAAAGGTCCTCACTTTATCAGCTTCTTCCACCCCTGCTCACTCCATTTTCCCCACCGAGTCCGAGCTCAAAATCATTTCCTCTCCATTTCTTCTCCATTTCATCTCCCCAAGACTAGATAATCCATAATATTTTACACCATTTGGCAAGATTGAAGCCACCCCACGGTTAGCCTCTTCATCCTCTTTCCGGCATTGCTTATTTAGCTCATTTTGCTCATTTCAATTTTTTTGTGCAAGCAAGGTGTTCGATGTAATGACTAAGTTATGATCTCATTTGTGTATATGTGCAATTTGTTCTCAAACTAAAATAATGATTTATGTGTTTTAGTGTGGTGAGGAGCCTTATCGACGTCGATCGCCCGCGCCGTCCCGTCACCACCTCGGTGAGCCTCTATATTTTATTTTATTTTATTTTAAAAACATAGCTTTTATGATTTAGATGCATAGTTACTACTTGTATAATTTTCTAACTTGTATTATATGTATAGTGTCATGGTTCTGATATCCGTCCACGTCGGTCCTCGTCCGGTCTATGATTCGGATGTGGTATATTTTCAAAACTATTTATTTCATTCTATGTTTCTGACAATTATGGCGACCAACTTGACATAGAATTATTTTTATCTAGGAGGTAGTTGAACCAGAAATTGAACCTGACCCTATTGTCGAGTTTTTGGATAAAGAAAACAATGATTTGAAAGCAAAATTGAAAAGAAGTGAAGCTCTTTATCTTCAATGCTTAGAAGATAAGATGAAATTAGAGCTCAAACTTGCCGACGTGGTCGATGGTAACGAGATCAAGATGGATGCAATGCGCTTGAAGATAAAAAGGATTAGAAAATATGCCATTAATCGGGAGGCTTGGTATCATTATGCTGTGGGTTCAGTATTTACCTTAGTTGCGATTTTGATCGCATTTGTTGTTGGATTTAAATTCTTTAGATAATTTTTATATTTGTTTCAGTTAATGTATGTTTTATGAGAACTATGTATTACCGCTTGTCAATACTCTGCTCTTATTTTAATGGATGACATTGTATTAATTAATTTGCTCTTACATATTATTTATGACAGTAGTGTAATAATGGGGTTCGATATACTTTTATGTAATACAGATGAACCGACAATGGATGTACGGTGACCGATGTTGTCCTGAGTTCATTGATGGCATGCATAATTTTCTCCATATGGCTGAGGCAAACAAGCCGAAGAACGGTTTTATTCGTTGTCCTTGTAGTGCCTGCAAGAATATGAGTGATCACTCTACCTCAAAAGTCATTCACTCACACCTCTTGCATAATGGTTTTATGCCTGGTTATTATTGTTGGACCAAGCACGGAGAAACAGGGGTTATCATGGAAGAAAATGAAGAAGAGGAGGATAATGACAAGTATCCTTGGTTCAGTGATACTACAATGGGAGAAGACGAAACTGAAGAAGATCCCATTATTGATGAGCCCGACGATGATCTTCGTCGGGCCATTCGTGATGCACAAATGGACTGTGGAAGTGAAAACGAAAGGTTGAAGTTGGAGCGTATGTTAGCTGATCACGCCAAATTGTTGTACCCAACTTGTCAAAATGACCAGAAAAAGCTAGGTACCACACTTGAATTGTTGCAATGGAAGGCAGAGAATGGTACTTCTGACAAGGGATTTGAAAATTTGTTAAAAATAGTTAAGAAGATGCTTCCAAAGGATAACGAATTGTCGTCTAGTACGTATGAAGCAAAGAAGGTGGTATGCCCTCTAGGATTAGAGGTGCATAAGATACACGCTTGCATTAATGACTGCATCCTCTACCGCGGTGAGCACGAAAAATTGAATGCATGTCCTGTATGCGGTGCTTTGCGGTATAAGATCGGTCGAGATGACCCTGGTGATGTTGAGGGCGAGCCGCGCCCCAGGAAGAGGATTCCTGCAAAGGTGATGTGGTATGCTCCTATAATACCACGGTTGAAACGTTTGTTCAGCAATAGAGAGCATGCCAAGTTGTTGCGTTGGCACAAAGAAGATCGTAAAAAAGACTTGATGTTGAGACACCCCGCGGATGGGTCCCAGTGGAGAAAAATTGACAGAGAGTTCCCGACATTTTCAGATGACGCAAGGAACTTAAGATTTGGCCTAAGTACAGATGGCTTTAATCCTTTTGGAGAGCAGATCTCCAGTCACAGCACTTGGCCCGTGACTCTATGTATCTATAACATTCCTCCTTGGCTGTGCATGAAGCGGAAGTACATTATGATGCCCGTGCTCATTCAAGGCCCGAAGCAACCTGGCAACGACATTGATGTGTACCTCAGGCCATTAGTTGAAGAACTTTTGCAGTTGTGGTGTGAGGAAGGTGTACGTGTGTGGGATGAGCACAAACTGGAGGAATTTGATCTACGAGCTTTGCATTTTGTAACCATCAATGATTGGTCTGCTCTAGGCAACATTTCAGGACAGTCAAATAAGGGATACAATGCATGCACACACTGTTTAGCTGACACTGATAGTATACATTTAGGTAACAAGAATGTGTACCTAGGTCATCGTCGGTTTCTTGTACCCAAGCATCCGTTTAGGAAGAAAGGCAAGCATTACAAATGTGAGGAAGATCATCGGCCGAGGCCTACCCGCCCTTCTAGTTCTGCTATACATGATATGGTCAAGGATTTAAATGTAATCTTTGGAAAGGGTCCTGGCGGTCTCACTGTTCCGAATGACGCAAACAACCACGTACCCATGTGGAAGACGAAATCTATATTTTGGGAGCTGCCATATTGGATAATGCTAGAGATTCACTCTGCAATCGACGTGATGCACGTGACAAAGAACATTTGTTGCAATTTGCTAAACTTCTTAGGCGTGTATGGGAAGTCAAAAGATGGGAAGTCAAAAAAAGGTACACCGAAAGGAAGGCAGACCCATCAACGTATGAGCGAAGAGATGCATCGAGACGATACTCATTCAGAGAATCAGCCAGGTCCTGCAAGATACGCTCTTACTAAAGAAGAGAAGAAAATATTTTTTGAGTGCCTTCGCAGTATGAAGGTTCCATCTGGCTTCTCATCAAATATAAAAGGAATAATAAACATGGCAGAGCAAAAATTTCAGAATCTAAAGTCTCATGACTGTCACGTGATTATGACACAATTACTTCCGGTTGCATTGAGAGGGCTTCTACCGGAAAATGTTCGAGAACCCATTGTGAAGCTATGTGCATTTCTCAATGCAATTTCTCAGAAGGTCATCAATCCACTAACTCTAAAAAATTTAGAGAAGGATGTGGTCCAATGTCTTGTCAGCTTCGAGTTGGTGTTCCCACCAACCTTCTTTAATATTATGACGCACCTTGTAGTCCACCTAGTCGAAGAGATTTCTGTTCTCGGTCCTGTATTTTTACACAACATGTTCCCCTTTGAGAGGTTCATGGGAGTCTTAAAAAAATATGTGCATAACCGGGCTAGGCCAGAAGGAAGCATCGTCAAGGGTTATGGAACAGAGGAGGTCATTGAGTTTTGTGTAGATTTTATTCCTGATCTGAATCCGATCGGTGTTCCTGAATCACGTCATGAGGGGAGACTGCATGGAAAAGACACCCTTGGAAAGAAAGCAACAATATGTCAAGACGGGGATTCTTTCACTCAAGCACACGACACCGTTCTACATAATTCCAGTTTGGTGGGTCCGTATGTCGAGGAACACAAGAATGTTTTACGCTCCAAGTAACCGGAGAAATCTGAAGATTGTATTGATGGAGAACACATGAAGACTTTCAGCAGTTGGTTAAAAACACGTCTCATTAATGACACCAATGTTGAAGAACAACTATACTTGTTGGCCACATCACCAGCTTCAACTATATTGACTTTTCAAGGGTACGAGATGAATGGAAATATATTTTACACAGCCAAACAAGATAAAAAGAGCACCAACCAAAACAGTGGAGTACGCTTTGATGCAACAAACTGCAACGGGACAAAGGACACATATTATGGTTACATAGAGGAGATATGGGAACTTGACTATGGACCTACTTTTAAGGTCCCTTTGTTCAAGTGCAAATGGTTCAACCTACGAGGCGGGGTAGAGGTAGACCCACCATACAGAATGACTATAGTGGATCTCAACAATCTTTCGTACGAGAATGAACCATTCGTCCTAGCCAGTGAAGTTGCTCAGGTTTTCTATGTGAAAGACATGTCTACCCTACCGAAAAAAAGAAAAGATAAGCAAGCGAGTACATCATACGATGAGCCAAAGCGCCACATAGTTCTTTCAGGGAAAAGAGTCATTGTGGGAGTGGAGGACAAGACAGACATGTCAGAAGATTACGATAAGTTTCATGACATTCCGCCCTTTAAAGTCAACACTGATCCAAGAATCAAGTTAAATGAAGAAGATTGTTCGTGGTTACGGCGCAATCGGAAGAACAAGTAAACACTAGAGAGGGATATTATTGTTGATGTGTAATATCCGAATGCTTTGTATCAGAAGAACAAGTGAACTGAAGTATTTTGTAGATGCATGGAACAAAACACACGATTTCACCTGCATACAGCCCAACGATGGCTCGTGAGTGCCTGCATATGAAATGCACCGTTGGACGTATGCAGGGAATCCGAATGCTTTGTATTCTGTCGATGAAGTAGAATGAGGAGACAATGACTGCCGAACATGTTCAAGAGGGGGCTATATATAGGGTCATGTGACTCACGAACTGGTCATGATAGTGCCCATCCAACAGCTCAGAATCTCTCAAAAGAAACACATCTCTTCATCCAACGGCTCACAAGTGCTTAAAAGAAACACACGATCCATGTGCTTCTTTAGTCCCGGTTGGTGTTACCAACCGAGACTAAAGAAGCACATGGATCGTGTGTTTCTTTCTAGTGCTTGTGAGACGTTGGATTTGAGGTGTGTTTCTTTTGAGAGATTCTGAGTTGTTGGATCAGCAGTATCACGACCACTTCGTGACCCACATGACTCGGTTGTTGTTACCAACCGGGACTAAAGAAGCACACGTACCTTATATATATCCCCCCTCCCAGACATGTTCAACACTCAGTGTCTACTCATTGTAGTTCATTTTGGCAGCACACAGGTAGCAGAGAGCACTCAGTGAAGGCTGAAGGTGAACCCTCCCCTCGGCAGAGGCATCTCTGGGCAACCAGCGGCAAGACGTCTCTGATGATCTGCGACCGTTTCAAATGAAACGGTCGCAGATCATCAGAGATGTCTTGTCGGACGGTTGTAGATCATCAGAGATGTCTTGCCACGGTCATTTGGCTTGGCTTGAAATGACCATAACTTGGTCATTTGGCTTGAAACTTCTAGATGTTCAAGGATTTGATTTTTTGAGGTGTTTATCATTATTCCTAGCAACTAGTACACATATAAGGAGCCCATGTCAAAGGATTTGATTTTTTGAGGTGTTTATCACTTTATTACATTTTTTCTTAAAAACGATCAAAACGTTCGCTACGACTAATCATCGGAAGAGGTGATATTTTCTAGAACTATCAATGTTTCTGTGATATAACCACTAGTTGTGTACCTTAAAATGATTTTTCCAAAAGTTTCAGACCAAACTATCAAATAGTTGTAGTTCAAATTTGAATTACTTTCGATAAATCAACATAAACTCAATTAACTAGGGGAAATTAGTTAGAATTGTAAGAAAAAACTCATACTTGGGGATCATCCATCATATGTGCACCACTCTTAGTGAAAAATAGTTGGGTGCCATTTGGAATCATATTTTCTGTACTCACTTCACAAAAAACCTCATTTTTTGCACTCAAAAAAAGGAAAATGATATTTCTGAAAATAATTTGAAGAATCCCTTTGGCATGGTTGTTTAATATACCAATATGCACCTATGTGTGGAGTATGAGATCTTTATCACAAACTATGTCGTCGAAATGACCATAACTTGGTCATTTGGCTTGAAATTTCTAGATGTTCATACATGATAGACCTTTTTGTGAAGACTTTTTTTGCAAATGTAGGCAAAAATCAAGTTTATCATTTTTCCTAGCAACTAGTACACATATAAGTAGCCCATGCCAAAGGATTTGATTTTTTGAGGTGTTTATCACTTTATTACATTTTTTCTTAAAAACGATCAAAACGGTCGCTACGACTAATCATCGGAAGAGGTGATATTTTCTAGAACTATTAATGTTTCTGTGATATAACCACAAGTTGTGTACCTTAAAATGATTTTTCCAAAAGTTTCAGACCAAACTATCAAATAGTTTCAGTTCAAATTTGGATTACTTTCGATAAATCAACATAAACTCAATTAATTAGGGAAAATTAGCTATAATTCTAAGAAAAAACTCAAACTTGGGGATCAATCATCATATGTGCACCACTCTTAGTGAAAAATAATTGGGTGCCATTTGGAATCATATTTTATGTACTTACTTCACAAAAAACCTTAAAACATAGAAAATGATATTTATGATATAATTTGAAGAAATCACCTTGGCATCTTAAAATGTTAGAAAATATAAAACAAAACATAAAAATAAGCTAGAAACCAAAACAATTCAAAAAAATAAGTAAACCAAAATAAGAAATTGAAAAGTAATGAATTCAAACAATTTAAAAGAAAACAGAAACAAAAATCAGTAAAAAGAAATAAGGAAAAAAGAACCCTTTAGTCTCGGTTGGTAACACCAACCGAGACTAAAGAGCTAAAGAGGCGCGCTGGGCTCCAGCCAGAACCCTTTAGTCCCGGTTGGTAACTCCAACCGCGACTAAAGACCCTTAGTCTCTGTTCGTGGCTAGAACCGAGACTAAAGGTTGTTCGCGCCGGTTTTCGTCGCCCTGCCGCTCAAAATTTTCTTATCTTTCCCAAATCTTCCAAAGCGCCGTCGCCCTGCCGCTCCGCCGCGCCGTCGCCCCTGCCGCTCCGCCGCGCCGTCGCCCTGCCGCTCGCCGCGCCGTCGCCCTGCCGCTCCGACGCGCCGCCGCGTCGTCTGCTACGCCGCGACGCCCCTACAACGCCGGTATGCCTAGTTTAGTCCCCTCCCTCCCCTAGCTAGCTTCCACGCCGCCCTCCGGCGCATTAGGGTTATAGATGGAAATTCGAATGCCTATATGAAAACAAATGGTTCAGTTTAGTTGCAGATAATTGTATCCTCTGTTTCAATAATTGAGCTAGCACCAAGAATTATTACTTCCCTAATATTGATGTTTGTGGTGGATTCAATTTCAGCAAATAATCAAGATGAATATGATATTTTCAGTCCACCTATTATTGAGGATAAAGTTTATTATGATTATGATATGCATCCTATATATGATGATTATAATGATTGTTATGAATGTTTTACTCCCACTATCACTAATAAGAAGGATTTTACTTATGTGGAGAGTATTAATACTTTTATGCTTGTAGATCATGAAAGACATGCTCTATGTGATAGTTATATTGCTGGATTTTTTCATGATGCTACTCAGTTTAGTTGCAGATAATTGTATCCTCTGTTTCAATAATTGAGCTAGCACCAAGAATGATTACTTCCCTAATATTGATGTTTATGGTGGATTCAATTTCAGCAAATAATCAAGATGAATATGATATTTTCAGTCCACCTATTATTGAGGATAAAGTTTATTATGATTATGATATGCATCCTATATATGATGATTATAATGATTGTTATGAATGTTTTACTCCCACTATCACTAATAAGAAGGATTTTACTTATGTGGAGAGTATTAATACTTTTATGCTTGTAGATCATGAAAGACATGCTCTATGTGATAGTTATATTGCTGGATTTTTTCATGATGCTACTGAAAGTTATTATGAGAAGGGAAAACATGGTTCTAAATATTTCAATATTATTACATGCCCTCTCTTTAAGTTGAAAGTATGGAAATTGCTCTTTTTTTATCTTCCTATGCTACTTGCTTTGTGTTCCAGTGATTTATTTTCTTACAAGATCCCAATGCATAGGAAGTGGGTTAGAATCAAATATGTTTCATATTTCCCCTCGATGCTCTCTTTTGCGTTTTAATCATTATTCCTATGTGAGCATCATTAAAACTATCATGGCTGTCTAGAAAACAGATTCCTGATCTTTACTGGGAAAAAGGTATAAAATCACAGAAAAGGAAAATTGACTTGATATTTTACGACCGAAATATTCAGTTATTAATACACATTTCATTAGTTCTAAGTTTTCTGATTTGAGCACCGTAAGTGCCTCTGAAAATTCACTCTTTACGGGCTGTCCAGTTTTTGACATATTATGTCTTTATTTTGCATTACTCTCATTACTTGTATTTTGTGTGGTTCTTTTGATCAAGGAGCAATACACAACCTTAGTAACAATAGCTAATGTTTAGAATCAACTCATGATATGTCTTTGTTGTACTTACTGTTTGTGTATGTATCAGATGAGGCTTTTTATGAACTTCGGTCGACTCATGCGTTTATTTGCTAACTTGTTGTGTTTGACTCTTATATCTCTCTGTGACTCAATGCTAATTTGATTGATATACAATTCATTATACAACTTGCAGGAGGTCTGCTGCTCGGGTCCTTGTGTCCACGGCTTTTCAGGAGGTCTTGCTTCAGTGGCTATCTTTGTTTTGTAAATTGAGATGATTGTAAATGTGTTAGATATGAAATTGTAATATATGATCCGTATATATATTATGGTGTGTTGGATATGCAAATTGAGATGATTGTAAATGTGTACGAAAAAAGATGATTTTGTGTTAGATATGCACAATTCTAAAATATGATCCATATATATAGTTTTGTGTTAGGTATGCAAGATGAGCACACACTGTTTTCTTGGCTGCCACCTTGTTGTGCTATATGACCCATACTTGTTGCAATTATTGTATTTGTATATGTTTTTCAGATGAATAAATATAAACTTGATTATAATGCCCGAGCTATGGATTGCAGGTAGAGCTATGGAGCACTTGCGAGACGAACAGATAGAAGAAGCACAATTTCAACGAGACGAAGAGATGGAAGACCAAATGGAACAACTTATTTTTAATGATGCCCGAGCTGGAGGAGATGTAGATGATTATGATTTCGACCAATTTTTGAACGACTTTGGAATCGAGTCACAAGACTTTGATGTGGTGATAGCAAACTCCGGCGGAGAGGTGTATATGTGTTTATAATAAAATATGGCGATATGTTGTTGTTAACTACATGCATTTATTAACGACTTATTTTTCTTTTAGCCATCCGGATCGAGCAAATCTGCAAAAAAGCAGCCACCATGTGCTCCTCGAGGCAAGGCAAAAAGAATGACGAGCGAGGATCCAAAGTTACCGATTGAGGAAATTGCTGATTCCGGCGAACCGCTCGAACCAAAACAGAACCGCAACAAATTTATAAGTCAAGCTGGAGTTATTGTTAGAGACATGATCCCAATCAGCATACGCGAATGGAATAAGCCGGCGGTCGCAGATGTGGACGACCCATGTTATGTCCACCAAGTTCTTAAGGATTTGGTCTATAACACGCTGTTGTCACATTTCACCCTCCCGCCAGATCTCTCTAAAGTGAAGAAGGACAACCTCAAGAAGTGGACTCTTATTAAGATGGCGGAACAATTCCGGAACTGGAAGAAAAAGTTATGGAATCAATATGTAGAAACAAAAGAAGTGCCAGATTTCAGTGGAGCACAAGGGAAGAAGTTAGAATCTGAATGGGCGATGTTTAAGGCGTATAGGGAATCACCTATGGCTGTGTCCCGATCGACGATAAATAAATTGAATGCTGGGCTGAAGGAACACCACCATACATTGGGGACAGGTGGCTACAAGAGCGCCATTCCTAAGTGGTTAGCCTATGAAGAAAAACTGCTTCAATCGGGGGTCCGTCCACAGACACTTGACTGGCCCGAGAGGTCGAAATTCTGGTTGTTCGCGCATGGGGCAATGTTGGACCCTAAAACCGGAGAGATTGTTGGAAGGGGAAAATGGAAGGTTCTCGTGGAGCGTATAAAAAAGAAGCTTGAAGAAGCAATTAATGATGTTCGCAATGGTGTGTTCAAACCCGATAGAGAGGATGACGAGCTGACACGGGCACTGGGGAATCCTAAACATGTTGGACGAGCTCGAGGCTTTCCTGGCGGTGCTACGTTTAAGACTGCGTGGCCGGAATCCGCTCACACTTATAGAAGCCGTAGCAGAGGTAAGAAGAAGGAGGCCGACCGGATATTACAATTGGAACGTGAAATGAAGGAGCAACGGGCGGAAATAAAAGCATTGAAGGAGCAAAGAACGGAACCTCAGGAGCGGCACCAATTAGACCATGAAGCGCATGCCGCCCCATCTCAGCGTAGAAGAAGCGTTGGTTCCACGCGTCAGGTCGACGTTGGTGCCTACCCAGTGGATGACATCACAGAGCTTACAGGTTGTGAGCTACATATAGCAATGCGAAACATAACTTTGAAGGTGGCGGTGGGGCAAGCTTTAGTAATTCAACCTGGAGAACTCTACCATTGTGGTCAAATTCCAGATGGCTACGCTCGTGTCGGGGTGGACGAAATTATGCCGGGATTTGAATCCTTGGAACTTGAGTTACCTGGAGGTGACGAGGAGAAAACGTTGGCAGACGTCAAGCATGCCTTCGCCCTATGGCCCAAGAAATACATCGTCCTTCCAGAACAAGCAAAGTCCACTCCTCGTTCTAGGAGTCCAGCTCACCAGCCAAGTCCACTCTTCCTCGAGAGGGATCAAAGACGGAGTCCATCTCCACCCCATCAGCAAAGCCCACACCTCCCCGATAGGGACCCCAGCCCGAGTCCATCTCCAGCTCAACAGCAAAGCCAACCGCCCCCCGAGAGGGTTCCTAGCGTGAGGCCATCGCAGTCTGTGCCAGTCCGCCAGAATGTTAAGTCGCTCTCGAGTAGACGCCAGTCTGGTTCTCCTGTTAGGAAGAAACCTAGAAAGCAGAAAACACCGCCGCCTACTCCAAAGTTACCTTGGGAGAGAACCGTCGAGGAAAACGATATCGCATGCAAAGAACATACGGATGCCTGGCTTGCTGGCGTGAAACAGAAAGCGTTAGCGAAACAATTGCCTCCTGTAAAATTTACTGCCGGAATTCCTCAGGAAAAAATTGACCGTTGCATCGATGCCCTATACAACCCCCCACCATGCCGCCAACAGACTATGATCGCAACATTGGTAAGTCATATGACGAAGAGATGGATGATCGATCGAAAAAAGGGAAACAAGTTGCCCAACTCGGAGAACAAGACGCACAGTCGCCCCCCCCCCCCCCCCCCCCCCCCCCGCTCAAGGTGCTTGATGACAGAGTTCTCAAAAACATCAATGTGCGGGAGCTGGTATATTCGGGAGATGATATCCCCTTCGCGGATGTTGTTCGTACTTATGTTCACGGGGAGAATTTTGTTGACGGCGACTTACCCACAAGAATGCGTCAATTTCAAGCCTGGTACTAGGATACCGTAAAGGAGACGAATAAAGTCGCTCTCCAGATGGCAGTTAAGGAAGAGCATTATTTCCAAGAATACTACGTTGTCCTTTACTTCGCCGAAATCTTTCAGTTATACAATCTCCGGGCCCTCGACAAAAACATCATAAGTTCATATTGTCTGTAAGTCATCTATTCCTGTAATTTAATGTTTTAATTAGCTCTACTCGTTCATTTTCTGTGATAATCCTCTCTATAATATTTTGTGTGCTTTATTACGCAGAATGAAGATGCTCGAATGCAAGAAGAAGAAAATCAACCACATTGGGTTCATTGACCCCTCTATAATGCATGAAGATAACATAATTGATCCACTAATTAACAAGGATACACCGGGGAATTTGCTAATGTTTTTCAAGCGACAAGCTTACAAAAAATATATATTATGGCCTTACAACTTCAAGTGAGTGTTACTGCTTATTACACATTCTATTTTTCTCACCCGATGTTAAGTTTAATTGATTAGTTATGCATGACTATTTATAAACGTGCGCAGCTACCACTACATTCTTATCGTTATTGACTTGCGGAAAGGAGAAATTGTTGTCCTTGACTCGTTAAGAAGATGCCCTAAACAATACAAGACCTGTTTTGATTTGGTGGCAAGGTACTTTCTTTTCTTATCGCCTCTTTCGTTCATTTCCTAATATCAAGGAATTTATGACTCATTCATTCAGTTTCTTGTCATGCAGCGTTTGAAAAATATTCCTCGCGGAACATCCGAACAGTGGATGGCCAGAGAAACTGCGCTGGCGTACTAGCGATGTAAGTAGTACTATAACTAGGCCCATGCACCATTATCATACTTTATTATTATTTTATTAAATTTTATTCTTCTATAGACTTGTCTTAAACAGCCAACCGGGACTGATCTATGTGGATTCTTCGTTTGCGAGTACATGCACACTGTGGTCAACGAGAGTTTGAAGAGCAAAAGAAGTATCGAAGTACGTAAAGCTCTAGTCACAACATTATTTTTGTATCATCAATCGTGATGAGTTTTATTCATTTCATATCTCATGTATTCATTTTGATATCATTTTTTTACAGTTGGCAAGAAAGCGCAACGAGCTACCAATAAAGACCCGCTTCAGGGCAATTGCAGAGGAGTTGACGGGATTTTACCTCACCGATGTCATACCGGAGACCGGAGAGTACCACTATGTTGACTAGTGCGGACATGTAATATATAGTGATCTCCATGTAACAAAATATTTCTAAGTCTCTGGAACCGGGAAACGTGATATTCATGTACCACGCGTACTTAAATGTGTATGTGTTATGAACACATGATCTTCATGTAATTGTATATATGCATGATGCAACTTCATCTAGATTCGTATAATAATTTATACGTGTTTTTCGCCCATCGAAGTAGCATCCGAAACCCCTACCCCCGACGCATCGACATGGTACCATCTGGAACCCCTACCCAGAAAACCAGTCGAAAAAAAAAACAAAGCACTGAAATGAAAATAAAAACAAAACCCTGAAATCTAAAAAAAAACAAAACCCTAGTCCCGGTTCGTAACACGAACCGGGACTAAAGGGTTCGCCCTTGCGCGCCACTGCCCCCTCCACGTGCAGAGCTCTAATTGGTGGGGGGGCTCCGGTCCCGGTTTGTGCTGAGCCGAGACGAAAGGGGGAGGGGGGGCTCTAGTCCCGCCTTGGTAGTCCCGATTGCTACACCGGGATTACAGGCCCTCTGGAACCGGGACTAGAGCCCCAATTTCCACTAGTACATGTATGTGTTTAATATGTACCAAAGTGTGATGAAATGATCACGTCTTTTGCTCTCTACATTGTCTAAGTGCTACAGTACTTCATAACCAATAGGGGACGGCATCACACCATCCCCACTACTACCTCTCCTCGCATCATTGATCATCACTGCATCTGCATGCATGAATGGCGCAAAGTTTGTCTCATTTTCATATAAGAAACGATGCAGCGCTTTCACTAGTGCCGTGTCTATGCTCGTACAAAAAGGAAGGAAAAGCGAAGTGTGTGCAATATCCATCCATGCATGTGTACTATACCAAAGATACGCATGGGTGAATGTGTGCGCGTGTATATGAACGCTTACGTTTTACTGTGTTTCTTAAAAAAAAAAGATACGCACGCACATGTATATACGTGCTCGGAGGTATCTATTTTACAAAATAATATGTTATACGAATAGGTAGGGCTGGCAGAGTATGTACGAAGGACCGACAGAAGATACATTATCTATGCATAATGGGCAGTTGCCATGATGGCAGGTATACTCATTGCTCTCAAAGAGAATTGGAAATACTATAGGCGTGGATCGGCTCTCGCCCAAGTGGTTGGGGCACAATATGGCGCTAGCCAGCCCACCCGAGTTCGACTTGTGGTGCCGTACCTCTTCTTAATTAATAATAACGTTGAGACTCCTCCTTCGCTAGTAAAAAATGATACGCGTTCTTCTTTTCTTGTTGTCCAAAGACTAATTGACAACTCCCAAGTCAGCTAGGTCATGAGTTCACGAACATGATGCTCTTTTTTCTATGATGAAAAGAAGATTTTTTTTAGCAAAAGTACCACCGGGATCATACAGGATGTCAGGTCAGATCTTTGATCCAACATATACGGCACGGATATTATTGGAAGCCCAACGCTAGAGCAAGTGATAGGATCGGCCCATATACTATGGACCGATTTGTGGCCCATATAGCAATCTTGGGCCATATTGCTGTCGCATAGTCTTTCAGAACAGCCCACGGGCTACTTGCAGTTTTACTGTCGGCCCTGCGCCTGCGGCAAGAGGCGTGTCCCTCCCAGTCCCATGCGCCTCGCATATTCGCGTCGTCTGTTCGCTATCCCATCCCTCCTCGCGCGCACCACCGCAGCCGCCCCCGCCGCCGCCGCCCCCTCCGTACCGGAATGGCGCTGCGCTCGCCGGAGATGCGTTTCGCGGCCACCACCGGGCTCGGCGCCCTCTCCCGTCCCAGCCGCCTCGCTCCCTCCCCGCTCGCCGCGCTCGCTTCCCCACGCCGACGCCGCCGAGGCCCGTCCCCGTCTCCTTCCCCCTCGCCCTCCGACTCCAACCCCTCGACCGCCTCCGACGGTAAGTCCGCGTCTCATCTTATGTACGGAGTACTCCCTAACGAGCTGATTGTGACGCACGGTGGTTTCGCTTACCTCCCTAACGAGCTGGGACCTGTTTAGGCGACGCGGAGGGGCCGGAGTGGAAGAAGGTCAGCGCGAAGCGGTTCGGGTACAAGGAGTCCATGATCCCCGACGAGGCATGGAACGTCCTCCACCGCCTCCGCAGCAGAGGTGCGTCCCTCGTTCGCTCACTTGGTTGTTATCGTGGAAGCACAGAAATGAAATGTCACTGCTGAATTCGGTTTCAAAATGTTTTGTTCTGTTTTGTTATGTCTTCTTATATGGTTCTGTAGTTGCAGTGGTGGGTCTGTACATGCTAATATGAGTGGACATGACCGTTGCGTGACTGTGTATGACTGTATGTGGAACAATTGCTTCAACTTAATATAAGTGTCGTGCTGTGTGAAACATGAGATGACTTTCAGAGAGATTTTAACAGAAAATCGTATGACTGTTACCGTTTTAATGTTAACTGCTGATCTTTAGTAAATGTGAACATGTCAAACTAGCCAATATTTCTGAAACTATGATGGAAGGACTCCTTTCTAGTCCTAAAAGAAATCTTTTTGTTTTGTCTTGAGAAAACGCAAAGGACCTTTTCGCTGGTTCCTTAATTTCATTCCCGCAGTAGTTTTAAATTTACAGTCATTTATGACAATTTTATAGTTTAGTGTTCGCTTGTCATATAAGTAAATGTACTACTAGTAAATGTGTAAAATCGAACATTCCTGTAACACCTAGCCACTCCCTCGCTGGCATTAATTACTCGCTAATCTCTAGAATCTAGACTGGCCCCACAGACCAACACAAGTCTTTCGAGCGGACTTGGAGATGAGCTTCCGGAAAAGAAGATGAATCCTGTTAGTATGGGTAGTCTGTCAATGTTTTTAAGTCTTTGGCCAGGATGTCACAATTTCTTTATTTTTCATGAAATACTTGCATTAGCATTTGTTGGTAGATGGTACTAAATATGTTAAGAAATGTATCTAGCATTTTTTTTGTTAGAAAATTTCAATTCCATCTTGTTACTCTGCTGTTAGTAGCTACAGAATTTTGCATCATAAGAGAACCATGATCAGCGAATATTTATACGTTGACATCAAGTACCGATTTGAGTTTTACTATTTAGTTGTTGGCTTTGTTGCAATCTCCGATTCATTTTTATGTTTATGTGTTTTGCTGTTTTTCAGGATATGATGTATACCTGGTCGGTGGTTGTGTTCGAGATCTCATAATGAAGAAAATTCCAAAAGATTTTGACGTAATAACGTCAGCTGATCTTAGGCAGGTTATAAATCAAATTAACGATCATGCTATTGTTTTATTGTGATTCTATTTATAATTAGAACAGCTAGTTGCATCACATAAAGTTCTCGGAGCTATTGTTGCTACTAAAATTTGGAGATATTATTTTTTCTAGAACAGTTTCACGAAGATCAACTGAAGCAAACATAGGTATTTACTTGATAGAAGATGCATGCCGTTAATCGTTATCTGAAACAATCGATACTTTCAGCTTGCATTTATTTGTAATATGTGGAAAGCCTAAGAAAAAACTTTATATAATTTTGCTTTTAGCTGTACATTTGCATATGTCAAGTTTTGCAGCTTTGTTGCACCACGAATTGTGAAAAAAAAATTATTCTATCTTTTGACATTATCATTTGAAATGCGAATATAATTTTTTACCAAATTAAGGATGCTATTTTGGATTCCCACAGGTGAAAGACACCTTTTCAGGATCAGCTGTTATAGTAGGAAGGCGTTTTCCCATAGTTCATGTACATGACAAGAACTCTATTGTTGAGGTTCGTTCATGTCCTTACTGATTTGGCTGATCACTGCAAACTGCACACTTTGAGTTGATGGCTGTTGAAGTAGATTTTCTTTCACAAAACATATGTCTGCAACCGGTCATTTCTTATCTTATTTGGCAGGTTTCTAGTTTTAACACGTATGCTCGAGGGTCAAGTGGCAATCAAATGCACACTATAAAGAGCCCACATTGTAGCAAGAATGATTATATTCGCTGGAAAAATTGTCAAGGGAGGGACTTCACTATAAATGGGTCGGTGCGCCTTTACGCGATAACTGGTTTTAATACGGCATGCTGCGGTATATATATTTTCTGAAGTCAAGTGTGTGCAGATTAATGTTCAATCCGTTTTCAGAAAAGATCTACGACTACTTGGGAGGCATTGAAGATATTAAGAAAGCTAAGGTCCACAATACCTATTACTACTTGAGTTGTTTCATCTTTGCATCTGCTTAACATCAATCTTATCCTTCCATCCTTATGTCATCATTTTACCCTTTCACCAGGTTCGTACTGTTATTCCTGCTGGCACTTCATTCCACGAGGATTGTGGTTAGTATCAATTTAAATTTGTCTTCGCTGGAATTATTGCTTAATGTTGTTGCCTTCTCTTCTGAGCTTCTGGCATTAATATGCAATTTGTAATTAACAGCTCGTATTCTACGCGCAATCAGAATTGCAGCTCGATTAGGCTTCAGCTTTCCCAAAGAAACAGCTTATTATGTGAGAACTCTTGCCTGCTCTGTGGCAAGACTTGACAAGGTTTGATCCTGAAATGCATAATGTGCTTCTATTTCAAAAACATTTGTCTTAATATGCATTGAATAAGCAAGAAAGTAGCTTAAATGTTTGCCACTGAATGATTACCTTCTTACAGGAAGTAGCTTAGGTATTTGCCACTTATGATTACCTTCTTACAGGGAAGATTACTCATGGAGGTTAACTATATGCTTGCGTATGGTTCAGCTGAGGCTTCTTTAAGATTGCTTTGGAGATTTGGTCTTCTTGAACATTTATTACCCTTTCAGGTATAGCCATGGTTAATATGAACATACATATCTCAAATTTTGAATATCTGTATTTTTTTAATGTTGGTACTTTGGCTGAATGATTTTGTTGGTTACAGGCAGCATATTTTTCTTCAACTTGTTTTAAGAGGAAGGATAATGGGACTAACATGTTACTGGTAAGTTTTATTTCTAAAGATGGATCCCACTGACAATAGTCTGTGCATTTGAAAATATACTCATAAAGCATTTACATTTTTATTTACTTAATCAATAGAGAAAAAATCGACACAACAATGTTTGCAATCTCCAAAGACCACTCACACATTGCCTCTTTCCAAAATACCACTACGAACTAACTGAGGTGTAATGGAGTTAGGAGTTGTCATATTTGCCCTCACCTCTTCACACCATCACCATCACCCTCTCCCCCACCCCCGTATTCGCCCTCCTACCAACATATGCCATATTCACCATAGTTTAAAAAACTGGACCGGACCAACTGTTGAACCGGAAAAACGGAACCAGATCCTCCTCCGGTTTGTTAAGTGCATTGGACTGTTCACGCGCATGAACCGGAAAAACCATACAGACCGTGGTCTGACTGGCGGTTACCGCTGAAAACCGGACGTAGCAGGCCGCCGGTCCGGCCAGAGGCAGCATTACACGAGATTTTTTTATTTTGGCTGAGACAGGATTTGAATTAGCGAGCTCACACGTTGCATGGAAGCAGTCAGCCTGTGTCAAACTAGTTCACGAAAGTAATACATTGACTTTTGTACAATTATTAATATTTCTCCCCTGTTCTATTTTTAATAAACTGGCAATTGAGCTGAACAAACCAGCGGTCCAACGGTGAACTGTGCACTGAGGCCCTTACTGGTTCAATTGCCGGTCCTGGTTTTCTAACTATGATCTCCACTCCTCCTTTTGCTGCTGCTCTTGCTGCAGTCTCTTCCTCATACACCTCCCTCCCGCTGCATCGCCTCGCTCCTCACCTCTTAGGCCTTCATGACGTCCAGTCCGAGTGCTCCATCTTGTTGGTTCCATGGCATCCGGATCGTGGGTTCGGCAGAGTTTTGAGGTTGCTCGCGGGAGGGGAGTGAGGGTGCCATTGACAGTTCGGGCAATGGAGGACGACAGATGGGAATTCAGCTTTGCGATCATCAGAGACTGCTCCGCTTTGGATCTGATGTCTTCACGGTTGCTTCGAGCTGTCGTGTAAATCAAGTTCGCCGCTGTAATCCATCATGCTCTGTCAAGCTGTCAGGATCGCTCCTTCCTGCGTTGGAGCTAACTACCAGCCATGCGCTCATGAGAATGCCTTCCTGTGTCGTTCTGTCGGAGCATAGGTGCTTAAGGCACCACTGGTGCCGAGGGAGCATGGTTAGTATGGGAGAGAGATGACGCAAGATGTTGTTTGTGCTGTATTCCATTGAGACAGACTTTAGCAGCACTGAAGCGATTTCCTCAATTTATTAATAAAGGGCGGGCCTGGTGCTCAGGATGGGAATGGGCCGGCCCGGACCTGGCCTCGGACCTGACCCCCATGGCCTCAAGGTCAATTTGAGGGGCCACGGGTCGACCCATTCCAAAAAAGGCTTCGGCCACACTGGCCCAATGGGCAAATCGGGCCGACCCAAAAATCTGGCTGTAATTTTTTCAGTTTCTGAAGAAATACACCTTGTTTGTACTAGAACGTTTACAAGTGCAGTTTTCAGTTTTTTTTAACAAATAACATGGAATGAACTAGCAGGTATCCTAGAACGTAATATTCAGTGCTCCCATGTTCTTGCATCACTTGCTGCAAATAAAAGTGCATAGGGGAGATATGCGTGTGCTAGCTACAGAGAAGAAACATCACAGAGAGAAAGAGTAAATACAGTGTAAGAAATACTACGATTCCAAGCAGAACTGCCGCTGATTCTAATCAGAACATGCAAGTAAAAGTGGAGAGGTGAGATAACATGATCCATCGTGAAATCCTCCTCCACAGTAGTAAGATTAAGAGCAAAGTTACAAGTTGAACCTACTTGGACCGGCTCTGCACCAGCGGGGCGGCGGTGCGCGGCGTGTCGACCAACGCACAGCAGCTGCTCACGGCCGTCATCCTCGTCGCGTCCAAGTTCGTGGAGGACATGAACGACAAGAACTCCTACTTCGCGGCCGTCGGCGGGCTGAGCGCGGCAGAGCTGGACTTCCTCTCGGCGGCGACTAGGGCGTGGAGGAGGTAGGGAACAGCGTCCGGCGGCCGGCGGCGGCGACTAGGGCGTGGAGGAGGTGAGGAACAGCGGCCAGGCTGGTGCAGTTTTATAGTATCTCCACATGTGTCCTGGAGGTCATGGGTTTGGATCAGCCTCTTTGCATAAAATCAAGGGAAAGTCTGCCTAGAAATTCCCTTCCCCAGACTCCACAATGTGTGGGAGCTTTCGGCACTGGGTACACCTTTATTAGTATATTTTTGGCAATGTCCAAGTTCTTTTTGTTGCAGATCTTGGTAGTTAAAGATTAGGTATTATTTTTGTTTGGAAGCCAATTTCATATTGTGGTGGCATGCTATAGATATTTTTTAGTGGGGTTTAGTTGCTAGATTTGTTTATTAAGTTCATCGTTTTGTTTGTGCAGGTCCTGTTTTCTAAGCTGGATAGTTTTCTTGCACCTAACAGGCCATGCCATAATAGTTTATGGTAAGATTTGATTGATTCAACTTATCATTTATATGCAAGGCAACAGCTTATACAGATTCCCAACCTATCTATCCTTCCAAGAAGTATACATGCTTTCGGACTGAAGTTTACCCTGGGGTTTTCTACTCTTCGCTATGATGATATTCTGCTTGGTTGTTGTTTATGTAGGATAAGCATTTTAGCATTTCATGAGGCTTTGGTACGCCAACCACGGGATCCTTTGGTGGTGGCTACTTTTGCACTAGCTGTGTACCTTGGAGGTGATCTGTCACTGGCAGTGGATATCGGACAGTCAATCAACCGTCAACATGATGCTGTTTTTTCAGAGCTCTTGGAACCTCAGGTGTGGAGCAATAAACAGTTGTTAGCTGAGGTAAAAGGCCTTGCTATCTCAATGAGGATGGCATTGACTGAAATGACTGATGAGTATTATGTTGCAAATGCTATGGCGAAAATCCCCCAAGCACCATCCTCAGATGTTGTAAGTACAAAGTTTTTATCCCTTCCATGTTAGTTTAGGGGTTCTGCTCCGGTGCTACCCCCTGCCAAATATTCTAACTCGAACGGGCAATCCGACAAGTACGTATAGGTCCTATAGAAACCCGTACGGCCCGCGCGTATACACCATATGATGCGACGGTTCCACACACGACCCATATACGATCTCACGAAGCAGACCGCTCCATTGATGAGACGACCCGAACCAAAATTTTCCTTTTAAGTTTCCGTTAGGGGGTAGCACTGATATTTATGTAGTTTTGCTAGTAGACCTTTTCAAATTCTGGCTTTGGGATAGGCCTGAAAAGCCAGGCCCCAGCCTGGCCAACTCAGCAAGGGTAAAGCCTGAGGCCAGCCTAAAGTTGCAAATTCTTGAGTTAATATCTTTAATTAATCTTGATATTTTTCGTAGTGATTCATTCATCTAGGTACCTTCCAAGCATGGGAGAACATCTCTTTAGATTAAAATGACACTTTTCGAGACTCACACCAGTAAAATTCGTTATTCATGTATGATGTAGTACTCCCTCCGTCCCAATATAAATGTCTCAAATTTGTCTAAAAGTGAATGTATCTAGACATGTTTCATATATAGATACATCCACTTTTGAGCAAACTTGAGACACTTATTTTTGGACGGAGGGAGTGTTAACTTTGGCCTGTAAAGCAGGATATTCTAATGGGTGGTCACTTAGCAAGGAATAGTTCATCCTGAACCTATGCATTGCACTGAAACACTTACTAGGCCATTACCTTGTGCAAAATATTACCAGCCGTGATTCAAATGAACTGCAGCCATGCTGCTAGTATTTTATCTATTGTAGACAGTGATAATTTTAATGCTCTGCGCTTTACTGATGCTGGTTTATGCTGTTGTGGTACCCTATGTTGTTATAGGTATTTATCCCACTGCAAGCATACCTGAAAGTTCTCAAATTAATCGAGCGCGTGCAGCATGGAAAAAAGGAGTATGGTTATGAACCAAAAAGTGATGGAAATATCGATTATCAGAATTTAAATCAGGGTGCATCCGCTGAAGTAAGAAACCTCTTCACGCTGGTTGTCTTTGACACGATATACCCCCCGAACCTCGAGAAAGAAGATGACAGCTCTTGAAGATGAAACTTTCTGGGCACGATGAACAGTTGAGGGCCTCATAAGGGACTCGTGCTGCCTGCAGCTTATGCTCTAAACCATATGATTGTCTTGGTGCAGAAGATTCTGGTGCTTTTCAAGCTTGAACTGCTCTATCAAATCAGGCCAGAACAACATATTTTATTGCCGGGTCTTATGAGAATAAACACATGTTGCATGATTGTGATGGGCTAGCCATGGCCATATGGTGTACACATTGCTCGGTGGCTTGGGTTTTCTGGGTGTAACTGTTTCTACCCAGATTATCCTGAGTCAACATTTGTTTCTGGACGGTTGGAAATGCTGTTAGATTGTTCATCTAATTTCAAATGAATTTCCGAAATTTATTTTATTCGGTATAGATTCCAATGCGCAGTAATGTTCCTAACGGCAGGGAATCGGTGCAAAACTTGTCGTAAAAATTATGTTCTCTATGCTCTTAGTTTACTGGAACATGTTTCTGTATGATGTACAGTTCCATTTATTTGTAGTCACGTTTGACTGGTGAGTACTCTTTTTCGGGTGATCAGCTTACAGGCATCAGTCGTTGGTTGTCTTGGTTGAACAGATTATTTTCTGTTTCGGTCCTTCATTGCGTATTCGCGTTCTAGCAGTGTTCTCTGCAAAAGGCAGGGCATGGTGGATTGTTTGTTTGATACAGGTTTTACATTTTGTATCCACTGGAGATGGGTTTCCGTGGGATTCTTTCTCCGGGAGGTGCGTATCCAGTTAGACAGTTACGTCCGAACTTCCTTAGACTGGTACTTGTCTCAGTCGTCAACAGCGATTGCTCCTCTATGCAATTGTCTCGACCGACTGAGTGTTTTCCTATACAAAGGGGCCTGATGATCGGCCAAGCACGTGGTTATTTAGAGTTAGTTGTGTAGGTACGTCTTGGTCAGACTGCTACGGCGGAGTCCACCCACTCCACTCACACGAAACCACCTCGTGCTGCGTGCTTAACACAAGACAAGTCCTCTCAGTGGTCTTCTTCCACGAAAATAGAAACCTAGAAAGCACATCTCAACTATAGATATCGGCAAAAGGAGACGATCAAACACTCGGCAAGAACACACAGGGTTTGTCCCACTGAATCACTGATCAAATGTTATACATTGCATAGCAGTGTCATGTACTCCCTCTGTTTTCCTTTATAAGACGTTCTAGCTGTTTTGTAGGTTCACTCACTTTAGATTGTACCTAGTCTATTTTTAGTATATTGGCTCATTCCTTTTGTTTTGTATCTAGCCACCTTTAAACTGTGTAGAACGTCTTATATTGATAAGCAGAGGAAGTATATATACATCCGTATACAGCTTACCATATGCCCCCTTGAATGGAATACATCAACCTTAGTACTGGTAGTTCAACAATTACATTTGTAGAATATACACCGCTACCCAAATGAACATATTAGTACCAGACTAAATAATCCCCAGAACAATTAGTGGAGTGGAGTTATAAATCGATAATCAAGAGCACCAAATGAACATATATAATATATATATATATGCCATCGATATACTTAGCTATTTTAATAATTGTATAATCTAGCTAGGCTGCTTCCGCTTCCTTCTTCACACCAAGAGACTTGCTGCCGCCGGTGGTTCCGAGCTGGTACGGACCCAGGCGGGTCAACCTGCACGTTTTAACCAACCAGACACATGAGTTTGGCTACTTTGCTAGCTGCTGATTAGTACTGTAATTATTAACGACGATGACTGAAACAAAGCTACCTACAACGAGTAGTCGTTAGGTGGCTAATTAGATCTGGAAAACAAACATACAATACTAGTACTCACACAGTCACACTGCAACTTTCGACTTGTTTTGGACCAGACCAACAACTGAGAAAGATAGGAAGAGATCATGAGCCGTGCATGCATACACACGTTCAAACCAGATCTTCCGTTTCTCGATTTGGGTGAGCAGATCAATCGTGATATTTGATTTGGTAGGTGCCGGTCCATCCATCGATCCATCGAGAACTGGTCGTCGAGATCGAGGCATCGCTGTCGATCATATATGTATACTGTGCTTGCTTGCTACCACTGTCTATCGCCACAAAAACGTGGTCCGGTCGATCGAGATTGTTCAAAAGGACCCACACGGTTTCAACAATTCTTCTCCTTGTGGAATGTTCAAAGAGAGAGCCAGCATGAAAGCAAGGACTAGGAGGCGTACTTGTTGGTGAGGAAAAAGCAATAGAAAACTAGTTCTATTTGCTCATCTCTCTGATCTAGTAGTATGCAATAGGTTGCACGTGGAAATCTTTAACTTATGGCTTTGTCCATCGAAATACTTAACATGTTAATATTATTAGATCAAAGGTAGTTTTAACTTTTAACATACATGATTGTATTTACCTCTCTTTGCGCTTCGCGAGGAATTGGTGCAGCGATTTTGTTCTTGCCAGCGGTATGTCTGCGAGGAAGAGCAATTAGGATTGCAAGCAACAAATTTATCACAAGCAAAGTCCAAAGAACTGCTATCTACTTTTGATTTGATACTCATTTGGGTTGAGTAGTACAAACCTTTGCCAGAATTTGCAGCGAGTGTAGTTTCGCCGAGGTCACCAATTTTTGTTGTCTTTACGTCCATTGCCATCCGCATTATAGCATTTGCCTATAAAAACATTTGGTAAAATTCAAGGAAAAAATTAGTAGAAAAATTAGATAAATCAATGTACTTATTTTTCTTTACATACATACTGTATTTCCCTCTAATCAATAAAAGTGCGGAAGTTATTTTATTTGATACTAGATGTGTTGGTATGGCCTAATAGTAACATTTGGTTAGAAATTTACGTTCCAAATGCTTTTAAGTATAAGAAATATGGTTGCACACACTTGTATAATCAGTAATTTGGCTCTTTTTTAAAGTCGTTTGAGATTTTTTTTTGGAAAGGATGAAAATCTTTGTAAGCTTTCGGACAAGCATGAATCCCTAACTATGTATAATGTACATACTAAAACCTGTCTTAGGTTTGCTAAAATTACTCATTCTCATGCTCCAATTCCGGGTGATAAGATGTTAGGGAGTTATATATATGTCGATGGGTAATATTATACTCCTCTGTCCCATGATATAAGATATCATTATACCCCTATATTGCTAACCATTGGCTCACTGGCTCTTCCTAACTCCTATAGTTGTAGCTGTATCACCACTAAATCCGACCAAATTTAAATAAGCTGATATGAACTTAGCAGAGGAAGTAAGTAGATTAAGGCGAGGTGCGGAGGTGAGGAATAACCTTGTCGTGGGAGACGTCGAATATGGCGACGGAGCCGTTGTAGAAGACCGTCATGGGAGTGCGGGGCGCGGACGGCGCCTGCAGCTGATCTTCCGTCGTGGCCGACGGGCGGGCGACGACGACGCGGCGCAGCAGCTGCGGGTCGATCCTCGCTATCGCGCTCGTCTCCATACCTCGGATGGAGGAGGAGGAAGCTGTGGTGCTGTGGTTGCCGTGGTGTCCGGCGGCGTCGGAGCGGAGGCCGAGGAAGTCGAGCTCCACGGGCGGCGCTCTGGACGACATCGTTGATGGTTGGTGGCGGAGTAGAGTACAGAGGCTCTGTAGAGTCAAAGAGGGTTCCGTTGGTTCGGGAGGTCGAGGCTAAGGCTAGCACGGCGTAGTATATAAAACGAACGCCGATGCTAGCTAATAAGACGCTTGTCGTCGTCTTCCTCCCGAGTTCCGGCCTATGGTCTCGGTTGCTCGGCAGAGCGGGTCGGAACGCGCGAAAAGGGAAAGATCAGATGGCGATCGACGGGAAAGCGGCCGACCCACACGTCCGTCTCCGTCGTCGGCCCAGCTGATTTTATTTAAATGGATCGCCCACTGATGAGGTGCCGCGTGTGGTGCAGACGCCATGGATCCGAACCACTCCGACTAGACTAGCTTAACGACGACTCTCCAAAGAAAAAAGATAGTTAACGACGAGTGCGGATCGAGTGCAGTGTGGGAATCGGCGCACGTGGCTTCCGTCGCGGCGGAGGCGTGTTCGGAGTTATAAGCCACGAGCGGAAATGCGGTCGCTTCTTCGGCGAGCAAACCGTGCATGCCCGGTTTGAACCGACAGCGTTCGTCGTCGACCTCGACGCCGAGTCCCTTTCTCCCTTGACGAGCTACTAGTGGTGGTGCACTGCCCCCATCGCGTTTAATTTCCTTTGGGCTTGTAGTATTTGTGGCCTCATTTGACACGTCGTTTTGATTTGCGCACGCCATCCTCGCGTCCCTGCATGCCGTTTGGGAAAGAAAGAAAGGGAAAGCGAGCGGGGCACGGAATTGAGCAGACAAAGGAAAACACATGTGCTCTTATCTCAGTTATTATGTTGTAAATTTGAGACATTTATTTTTAGACGGAGTGAGTAATAGGTTTTGGGGCGGCCCTGAATTTGTATGGGGTAAAAGCTCTATCTTCCCCTTCTACCAATAAAAGAGGTGCATGATCAGACGCATCGCGCTCGTGCAAAATGCATTGTTTTTGAATTTATGGAGTGTGAAATTAAAATCAACATTTCATGCAAATTTGTAAGGAGTTTACAAAATCCGAACGAAATTTAAACAGAAGCTAAACCTAGTCTACAGATAGCGGTCGAACACGTTATGGTCTTCCTCCTTGACGTATAGGCGTGGATGCAACGAAACTCGACATTGTATCAGTCAATGTTCTTCGTCATATATCACTCTGGTTGCTCAAGAATAAAATGTAGGACTCGATAAGGTAAAGGGATTAATAGAGGCTGATATGATAACGTGTTCGACCGCTATTTGTAGACAGTGAGCTTGTAATGTAAAATATTTTATAGAGTCTGATATGATAAAAAAATGACTTGAAATATTTAATGTTGGGCATTACGTCAAATTAAATGAACTGTAATCCAATTATATTTGTGTCTAATAATCCACATTGGGATCACCATCCAGCATGTCACTCAAAAGTATTAAGTTGCAATCAACGAAAAATTGTAATAAATTTTGTACGTGATGTATACAGACATAAAAACGTTGTTTTCTGTCACTTGAGTGCAGAATCACGGGGGGCATGAACCCACTATCTAGTATTAATACTCCCTCTTGAAAATACAATATCATTACATAACCAAAATAATATAATTACCGAAGAGCATGCAAGATCATACAAACACGACATGTAGCATTACAATAAAGTGATCTTGATCATGTTAGGCAGGTCACACGATCTAAACATGGCGACACAAGTGGAAGAGAACACGAATTAACTACTGCTATGCACTCATAGTTCAAGATGGAACTACTCACACATCACTCTGGAGGAAAGCATGGCGGTGAAGAAACCCCTTGTGATGATCTCTCATCCGGTAGGGTACCGGGAAGAGTTTCAAAACCCTCCCGAACTAGGTTTTGAGGTGATGGCGACCTCGGGAGTCTTCCCTGGATATTTTTCTCCGTATTAGGGTTTTTAGTCGAGTGGGATTAAATAGGCGAAAGGGCGATGGTAGTGGTGGGCCCTCCACCTCCAGGCCCTGGCCCAGGGGGCTGCGCTAGGGGTGGGGTGGTCCCCCTCTGGTTTTGGCATGCATCTTTGTTCCGAAGTAAAACTCTTCTATGATTTTCCGCAGTGTTTTTGAAGGATATTCTTTAGCAGGATTTTCTGAAAACAAAAACAGTAGAACATAGAAATTGTCACTTGGCATCTTGTTAATACGTTAGTTCATAAAAATGACTCAAAATAATATTATAATGCAATATAAAAATGTAGCAATGATATAAAATAAGCATGGAACATCAAACATTATAGATGGACATTGGAAACCTGATGGGTGCGTCCACTACCACAAACATCTCTCATGAAATAACTAGGAGTAGCAGTAGCGGCCGGAGTGACCACATACTTCTTGACATAACTTCTTATATTGGTGTTCCTCATAATCATCATCACTAAAATATTGCTCTGCTAAAGTCTTCTTGATGAGCAACATTATATAGGGAGCATAAGGAACAGTGTGCCCACCCATCAGACCATCACATATCTCATTGAAAATGAAGTCCATAACATCAGCTCGACAATCTTGGCCTGGGTCTTCATTTTCCACACAAGCTTAAGCAAGACAAAGAAAATTGACTAGGGAAGAACGAATAACATCATTGCTACCTCCACTTAAATGTTCTCGCTGAAGATGCGCACAAGCTGGTCATAGAGAGGTAACAAACCATGAATAAAGCCAATAGTGCCACGTGAGCCATACATAGTTGTCAACTTGTTTTTGTTGGGCCTGGAGAGTGAAGGCGGTGACCAATAGGAGTAGGGCCATTGAAAGGATAGCCTAGGACTACAACAAAATCATGAAAGTTGGCCTCTCACAAGAAGTAGGAGGCTCTCCTGCTGTAGTTAACATTCAAAAAAAAAGTTGGCCTCACACAGAGTTAACCCTGTCATCCTCTTGAGTGTCTGGCATCATCATGTAGGAGATATGCCCTAGATGCAAATAAATATATAGTATTTATCGCATTATCTCATAAGTTTATATATGTTTTTGTATCCTGGTATAACTGTATTAATCGGAATTGTTAATACATGTGTGATACATAGACAAACCAGAGTCCTAGTAAGCCTCTATATAAACTAGTTCATTGGGAAATTGTTGATCGAGATTTCCCGATCATGGAAAATAACGTCGGTTAACAATGAGGTCATCTTATTGGTAGAATAAGGTGATGGACATACCCAACAAAGTATTGCAAAAGGATCGTATTCTGATGTTCATCATTTGCAATAGGAAAGTAATATGATAGCTTATTCCTCAGACCGTGAGATCATATTTATTGCTGCTCCGTAGGATACTCTAAGTGCATCAAACGTCATGTATTATATAGTATGACAATAAAGGTGTATCTTGTGTATCTCGAAAGAGTACGTTGAGACGTATGGATCAAGAGCGGGATTTGTTCATTAGCGTAATGGAAAGATACTCTGGGCCCACTCGGTGAGATTACGTCTATAAAGCTGCGCAGCATATGACTAGGTCATGGAGATGTAATATCACAGACGAGTTAATTGACCTTTGTCGGTAACGAGATAAAACATAAATTGGATGTTTATGATCATATCTCGGCAAGGTAGTATCAAAGAAACAAAAGGAATGAATATCATGTTAATGGTTCAACGACGATATTCGAAGAATGCACAAGGACCGTCACAGGCATCCAGGTCTCCCTGGCGGTTATTGGCGAGCGAGGGGTCTCGACCATGTCTGGAGTATTCTCGAACCGTAGGGTAACACGCTTAAGGTCTTACCGACACTTGGAGATCGTTTGAAATAAGAGATAAATGAGAGAGATAAATAGCCCGGAAAAGGTTCCGGTAGTTCCGGAAGGGTTCCGGGAATGTCCGAAAGAAGTTCAGGTGGTCCGGAAATTGTTCGGAGTCACGGGAGATTAAATTATATGTAAATATATTAATATGAATTAACTCTATTTTATATTAATTAAAAAGGAGAAAAAGGGGGCAACCCACTTAATGGGCCAGGAAGGGCCCATGTGGGGGTGGCGCACCATGCAGAGCATGGGGCCCATGGCCACCACGCACCTGGCAGGTGCGGCTGGCCAGCCATCCCCCCTTCCCCTCCTTTAGTCCCACATGGGGAGGCCAGGTGTTTGCACACCCCCTCCCCCCTTTATAAGAAGAGACATATTAATTGTTTTAAATACAATATAAAATACAATTAATGTTGTATATGCCGGCTTGAGTTAATTCTCCGCATGCTTCTCTCTCTCCCACGAAGCTATACCGCAGTGCCCCGTTGCCCAGCGGGATTCCAGAAAAGGTCTACCCCTGCGATCTCAGCTGGATCTAAGTGACCATGGGTTGTTGTTAAGCTCCGTATGTGTGTGAGTACTCGGAGGCGCCACATTTGAGGTGCAAGGGAGACATCGTCTCGTCA
This sequence comes from Poa annua, assembly GCA_026929855.1. Taxonomy (NCBI): domain Eukaryota; kingdom Viridiplantae; phylum Streptophyta; class Magnoliopsida; order Poales; family Poaceae; genus Poa; species Poa annua. The sequence continues at coordinate 272,489,289 of CM049426.1, read as the reverse complement.
CCACCGCTGCCCTGCCGCTGCTGCCAGCCCACCTGCTGGACCCGCCTCTCCTTATTGACACCGTGTCTTCGTCAAAATCGTTGCGTCATCGTCTACTTCGTCGCACCAAGTTCTTCGTGACCTAGAGGTCGGCTACGTCGTCTTCGTCAGCAACGCTTGTGCGGGAGCGTAATCCCCGCTATTCGGTCTACAAGAGGTATGTGACCAGTTCCGCCACCTTTACTGCATTACTAGATATATATATCATGGCTTGTTTCGGTATTTGTTAGTTAGAAAAAATATTGTTTCTGCTACGGAACCCCTTCACATCACCCTTTATCACAAGAGTGGCAACGAATTGTCGAATAAGGGCAATGTTGTAGTCACACTTACGCTCCGTAAGAGGAATAAATCCCAATTGATCAATCACATCTCCAGCTTGAGCAAAGGTGTCCGTGGACTTGAGAAACTTGAGCTCAGTAGGGTTCATTGGACGAAGAAAATGTGTCGTGGTGAGATATATATCATTGTGAATGTACAGTTGACGAGGTGTTAACTCGACATGTCCCAGGGTTGTGCACCCCGGGTTGATTGATGGGGAGAGAGATGAGTGCAGGTGGTCACGACGGCTGACAAGCAAGGATTTACCCAGGTTCAGGCTCCCGGAGGATAACACCCTACTCCTGCTTGTCTGGTTATTGATGCGAGTAGCGATTACAATGGCGAGATTGCGATCTCGCTAGGGTTTGTGGTGGCGGCTATGAGCGTGTCTCTTCGCTCGTTGTTTGGGGACGAGCCACCCTCCTGGCTTTATAGGTAGCCAGGTCTCGGGCGGTTGGTACAGATATGGCAGGTTACAAGACCTAACCGAGTTGGACTAGGATACGTGGTACCCCGAGCGGGCCTTCTGTGGGTCTTTCCATGCTTGGCGCGGCCTAGGTAGCCTTACGGTGGGCTAGTCGAAAGGTAGCCCCACGTCAGTAGCCCCCGAGTGCTTGGTCGAAGCGCATCGTCGGGCAAAGGACTTCCTCCTCCTGGACGCGCCATTGGATTGCTTGATCTTGAGCTTGAACTCGATTTCTTCAGTCGAACAGGCCACTCCCGATGGGAGTAACCTTTACAGTCGAATTACTTTGCCTTCGTCTTCTTGTTAAGCTTTCTTTTACTCGGCCTGTTGGCTTACTTGTGGATGGATTCGGCTGCTCGAGCTTACTCGTCTTTTCCTTTTCCACCCGAATGATTTCTTCGGGTTCTCGGATCACCAGTCGATCCTACTTTGTTGATTTCAGCTAAGAAGCCTACTACTCGAATCACTCTGTCTTGTTCCTGAAAACGATAGTTAAACAAATTCGACTCCGGCCGTTGAGGGCTTACAGAGGATGCTTTAGTCGCTAATTCTTCGACTGAGTCTATTGGGAGCGCGAACAGTGCTCCCGATGGGAGTAGCCCCCGAGATTAAGCTGAATTGCTTGTAATTGAGGTTAATCTCAAAAACTTCTCAGTCGAAAAGAGATCTCTGATACCCTCCCGATGGGAGTGACGTTTAGGAACTCGCTGATGGAATCACTGTCCTTTTTTAGTTGAGTGCTCATTCAGCCCGACGTCCTACTTGGTGGATTCGACAAACATATCGAGTATTTGCTCAGCCAAACGGCCTACTGCATTGTTGGACCTGTATGGCGCAGCCCCCGAGTGTTCGAGTGCGGCCTAGGTTTTCTTGTTGGACCTGTATGGCGCAGCCCCCGAGTGTTCGAGTGACGGCCTAGGTTTGACTTAGACCTGTGCGGCGCAGCCCCCGAGTGCTTCGGGTGGCGGCCAAGGATTTTTCGAGTTACACCTGTATGGCGCAGCCCCCGAGTGCGTCGGGTGACGGCCTAGGTTTGACTTAGACCTGCGCGGCACAGCCCCCGAGTGCTTCGAGTGGCGGCCAAGGATTTTTCGAGTTATACCTGTATGGCGCAGCCCCCGAGTGCGTCGGGTGACGGCCTAGGTTTGACTTAGACCTGGGCGGCGCAGCCCCCGAGTGCTTCGAGTGGCGGCCAAGGATTTTTCGAGTTATACCTGTATGGCGCAGCCCCCGAGTGCGTCGGGTGACGGCCTAGGTTTGACTTAGACCTGTGCGGCGCAACCTCCGAGTGCTTCGGGTGGCGGCCAAGGCGAATTTGTTTGTGACCTGTGCGGCGCAACACCCAGGAGAGCATCAGGTGTGGCCGAGGCGAATTTGTTTGTGACCTGTGCGGCGCAACACCCGGGAGAGCATCAGGTGTGGTCGAGGCGAATTTGTTTGTGCGCGGCGGACAAGAGTCGACGCGGCGGGCGTGGTGCCGTAGAGGCAGTCGACGCGGCGGACGGGAGTCGACGCCGCGGAGTGGTGCCGTAGAGGCAGTCGACGCGGCGGACCGGAGTCGACGCGGCGAAGTGGTGCCGTAAAGGCAGTCGACGCGTCGGACCAGAGTCGACGCGGCGGACCGGAGTCGACGCGGCGAAGTGGTGCCGTAGAGGCAGTCGACGCGGCGGACCGGAGTCGACGCGGAGGACTGGAGTCGACGCGGCGGAAGTAGTGCCGTAGAGGTAGTCGACGCGGCGGACCGGAGTCGACGCGGCGAAGTGGTGCGGTAGAGGCAGTCGACGCGGCGGACCAGAGTCGACGCAGCAGAGCGGTGCCGTAGAGGCAGTCGACGCGGCGGACCGGAGTCGACGCAGCGAAGTGGTGCCGTAGAGGCAGTCGACGCGGCGGACCGGAGTCGACGCAGCGCAGTGGTGCCGTAGAGGCAGTCGACGCGGCGGACCGGAGTCGACGCAGCGGAGTGGTGCCGTAGAGGCAGTCGACGCGGCGGACCGGAGTCGACGCAGCGGAGTGGTGCCGTAGAGGCAATCGACGCGGCGGACCAGAGTCGACGCAACAGAGTGGTGCCGTAGAGGCAGTCGACGCGGCGGACCGGAGTCGACGCAACGAAGTGGTGCCGTAGAGGCAGTCGACGCGGCGGACCGGAGTCGACGCAGCGAAGTGGTGCCGTTGTTGTTGATGAAGATTGGGCTGCTGCAACCGTAAATCCAACACGCTGTTCTTCACACAGACGGCGCCAATTGACGAGGTGTTAACTCGACAAGTCCCAGGGTTGTGCACCCCGGGTTGATTGATGGGGAGAGAGATGAGTGCAGGTGGTCACGACGGCTGACAAGCAAGGATTTACCCAGGTTCAGGCTCCCGGAGGATAACATCCTACTCCTGCTTGTCTGGTTATTGATGCGAGTAGCGATTACAATGGCGAGATTGCGATCTTGCTAGGGTTTGTGGTGGCGGCTATGAGCGTGTCTCTTCGTTCGTTGTTTGGGGACGAGCCACCCTCCTGGCTTTATAGGTAGCCAGGTCTCGGGCTGTTGGTACAGATATGGCAGGTTACAAGACCTAACCGAGTTGGACTAGGATACGTGGTACCCCGAGCGGGCCTTCTGTGGGTCTTTCCATGCTTGGCGCGGCCCAGGTAGCCTTACGGTGGGCTAGTCGAAAGGTAGCCCCACGTCAACAGTTGTTCCATGCACCAAAAATTAGGATTTTCAGTATCTTCATCGCGAGGAGTTGAGATATACCAATCTCCTTGCTTTATCTTAGCATAGTCAATGTTATTTGTATCTTTATAGTTAGAACTTTGTTTTTTTCCTTCCTTTTCTTAGGGCCTGCTTTGGAAGTATTTTCCTTTGCTTGTGCTTGTTGCTTCATTTTCCTAGCAGTCTTCATCATTTGTTGTCTGACAACTACCTCATCTATAAGAACTCCCTGCTCATTTCTGTGAAAGTACCGTTGACGGACCCGCTTATGAGGAAAACCTCTCGAGTTACCTGTGAGATATAGCATAAGAGAGATAACATAGATGAGTACACACAAGACATGAAAAAGGTACTCGGTACAATAGAGAGGCAGCCCATAGTCGATATAACCTAGTCCTCAACAAATCAAATCACTGATGTGCTTAAACCTTTGGGAATGGAGGTCTTGACCATAGTCACCTCGACAATCATCCTTCAACCTAGCATTTTCCTTAATGATATTTGCATGATTACAAGGAGGAGTAGAGGAACTAGGTACATTATGAAGGGGATCGCAGGCAGAAAACAATAATTTTTCTAACAACGATATCCTTAAACTTGCCAGGATCTATATGCAGATACAGTAATACGGAGGAGATCGGTATACATACCCTTATAGATCGAAAAATGAGGATTACGCTCCCGCACAAGCGTTGATGATGAAGTGGACGTAGCCGACCTCGAGGTCGTGTAGAGGACGTAGACCTCCCAGCACCACTAGCGTGGCACCTCGCAAAGTTTCACACACGTACGGTGAAGCCGACGACCTCCAAAACTCCAATCCAAGATGAGCAGCGGAAGACCGGGACCGGAAGATCAGCATCACAGGGGTGTGCGTATGGTGGAGAGAACTTTCTCCTCGGTGCAACTCCAAAAAGGGAATAACGTTAATCGAGAAGAAATAAGAGAGAAATTGGTGTAATTAAAATCCAAGGGAGCACCTCTATATAAAGGGGGAAGAGGGCTGCCAACCTCGCCAGCCGGGCGGTGTGGGACTAAACCCCACACCCCCATGCGGCCATGGATGGTGCGCCAGACCTAGGTGGACCCCAAGTGGCCCACCTAGGCCGGCCAAGCCCTCTCTCTTCCTTGGGGGGGGGGGGGGGGGGGGGCTCAGGGCTCGTTTGGTGCACGGGGAAAAGAAGGGGATCCTGGGCTTTTCCCCGGGCGGGGTCTCCACGTGGAAAGTTGAGGCTGGTTTTTTCTACCGATGCATTTGGTGGCATACGAGAGGAGGGCTTCCCTCCCGATACGCGTGGTTTCCATGGGCGAGAAATCCACACCTCGCGACGTCGGGGAGGAAACCCGCGTCTCGCTCACGACACCTCGACTCTCTCTGCACCTCACAGTTCCTTCGCTTCGTCTGAAACAATCACTCGAGTGCTAGCTAGCTTCTCCCGCCCCCGTATCGTTACCCTCGGGCGACACGGGCGGCGGCCCCGGGCTGCGGTTGTGGCGGCCGACGACGTGAGGAGGCTGACGGTCGCCGGTGGCGGCGGATTTGCCGCTCAGGAGACGGATCTTGAGCGTGGGGGTTGCAAATTTGCCCCAGGTCGCACAGCGAACAAGCGGAGGTGATTCTCCACGGATCTGAAGCCCGGGTAGTTGGGGCCGGCTAGCTGGTTGTCTTTTCCATCAGCGGATGGAAGAAGGCAGCCATGGCTGCTGGATGGTGTGCCGTTCGGAAGACATTGCAATCGTGTTCTGCTCTCCCCCTTCCACCCCTGTCCCTTCCTCCCAAGTTTTCCGAACGAGATGGGTATCTCTCCCGTGGTTGAAGGGGATCCCCTCTGTACATGGAAACTTCCCCGCGTGGTTAGAGAACCCTGGGATATTTGTCACCGACAACCAAATTAGCCCTCATGGGCCTTCTTTCCACCGGAAGGCCCATTTAAGGTATTATGGCTTTAAAAATTCGAAATTAATTAAATAAAAATATATGTAACTATTAATTTCTATTAATTAATATTAAATACATAATATATAATTTATTCTGGCTCCGAAAACTATTTCGTCGCTGCCCGATCTCCATCGGTACTTTCCCGGGACGTTCCCGACGCTCTCTTCCTTAATTTCTCTTCTGGTAAATATTCCGGTAAATATGTCGACTCCCCTTAAATGTGTTACCCTGGCGGTTCGACATAACAACATACATGATCGAGACACCTCTCCGATCAATGACTAATTCGTGGGACTGGATCCCCAGAATTAATCCCTGTGATATAACGAATAACTTTGTTGTTCGAACCTGGACGTCGAGTCTTAAACCTTTTGTCATAGTGATACGTAGCGTGTCCGAGGCTCGTTCATAGATATCTCCATACCTAGCTTGATGTCGTTACCGACAACACTATCTTCTACTCGTCTATGATATTATGTCCGGGTGACCTAGTCACATGCTTGCAAGCTCGTTTGACATAATCTCACCAAGTGGGCCCTATAGTATCTATCCTGCTATGCGGACTGGCAAATCCCGCTCTTGATCCCTCGTCTCAACATACTCCCTTCCGATACCCGAGAGGAACACCTTTATTGTGGCACTTTTAAGATATGACGTTTGATGCAATCAAAGTATCTTTCAGGAATAAGAATAAGAGTTGATCTCACGGTCAAAGGCGTAATGACTACGTCCTACATATATTGGGTATGTCCATCACATTGTTCTAGCAACGATATGACTTCATTGTCAACTGACGCCATGTCACATGATCGGGAAACCTCGATCATCAATTGCACAATGAACTAGTCACGTAGAGGCTACTAGGGACCTGGTTGTTTTACGTATCACACGTGTATTAATGTTTCCGCTTAATACAGTTATAGCATGATATAAAACATATAATTAACAATTGAGATATGACGAATAAACTATCTATATTAAGTGCCTCTAGGGCATATCTCCTTCAGTCTCCCACTTGCACTAGAGTAACACTTAATCTAGTTTACAACTTGGTAAAATCTCAACACCCATAGCAACTTGGCGCATGCTTGTCCCGTGGAAGAGGAATACAATCAACAGATCTCACACATTGAGACTTATATGTGCTTTGCAACACTTCTATGTCACCTAGTTTGACAACATCCCGTATCTTACGATGACGGTAAAATATATCTTAGTGGATGGAGTGAGACTCGAACCTTCGTGTAGCATGGGCCTTAAAAGTCTAAGAGATCTATTAAGGGGAACCACGCATGCTCGGAAAACTGTTCAGTCCAATCACACTTGCTACCTCTGAAGTTGCAAAATACTTCTATACCTATGTAGATTATGCGACAGTGCATTCATATGCGACTTCGCAAGCTAACCATGTCTTTCTTCAAAATAAAGGACATGTCCTATATGAGATTTCTAGTCGTATGGGTCAGTGTCATAACTCGCATCATCGTAACCATTTTACGGCAAGTTGTCTATCCACTCTTACGCTTTACTAGAAAACATATCTTCAACTCTCATAGACACTGAAGAATATACTTTACATTTGTTCATTGATCCACACAAGGATCACTCTAGAACCCGTTCTTCAACCAAGAACTTGGGTCACACCAAGTCGAGCTTTCAGTCTGATAGAATCTATGGCATAGAGAATATCGAACATCATTTTCTATCACTGAAAATGCCAAGATAAACTTAATATTTTACCTAGTCATACAAGCAAGAACCTTTTTGTTTGCTTGTTCTATTCTGAAACACTTCAGAATCTTAACCTAGGAAAATATTCTGACCTAATGTTATTAAGCCCCTTTTGATCTAGGACTAACCTATTAACAAGATGCCACAATGCCAGTTCCCTGTTTTTTTTGCTGTTTTTAGTTTCAGAAAAGTACTTAAAGAAATATCCGCCAAACTGGAAACGAATCAACCATAAATTATTTTTGGAATATTTGCGTCCAGGAAAACCGAAGATGAGACGAAGTGGGGCCGCGAGGCCGTCACATCACCTGGTGGCGCGAGCCCCAACCCTGCCGCGCCGGGAGGTGTTGTGGCGCCCTCGGGCGCCCACCGACCTTAGTCTTTTGCCTAAAAATACCCCCTTGACCTAAAAACATAGCATGGTTAATCACCTTTACCTCCACGGGTTCCGAGCCACCGCCGTCGTCAACACCACTTCGGAACTGCTCCCCGGCACCCTGCTCTACTTCATACCTTCCTCTTGGGGTCTCCCAACAACACACCCACCGTGTGCATCATAAATCTACAACCTTAGAGCTTTTTGTCACTGCCCCAGATTAAATAGAGACGTGAACCTACTATCGAGTATAAATACCCCCTCTTGGAGTTACAAGCATCTACTTGGCCAGAGCATACACAAGTAACGGAGAGCATGCAATATCATTAAATAGCACACACATGATATATTATGAAGTAATAACTTTAATACTCAATATTCATCGGATCCCAGCAAACACAACATGGAGAATTACATAAAGATGATCTTAATCATGATAGAAAGCTCACAAGATCTAAACATGATATCACAAGAGGAGAAGACAATCATCTAGCTACTGTTATGGACCTGTAGTCCCAGGTAGACTACTCACGCATTAGTTCGGAGGCGGTCATGGCGACGTAGAGGCCTCCGGGGATGATTCCCCCTCCCGGCAGGGTGGCGGGGAGCAGTTTTGATCTCTCCCGAAGTGGTGACGGCGACGGCTCAGTACCCGTGGAGGAAAAAGTGATTAACCGTCTGGTGTTGTTAGATCAGGGGGGTATTTGTAGGCGAAAGACCTAGGCCGGTGGGCGCCCGAGGGAGCCACACCACCTCCCGGTGCGGCTGGCTTCTGGCCCGCGCCACGATGTGATGTGGGCCCCTCGGGGCCCGTCTTCGTCTCATCTTCAGTTTTCCTGAACGCATATTTTCCAAAAATAATTCCTGGTTAGCTCGTTTCCAATTTGGTGGATATTTTCCTAAGAGATTTTCTGAAACCAAAAACAACAGAAAACAGGGATTTGGCACTGTGGCATTTTGTTAATAGGTTAGTCCCAGAAAATGCATAAAACTATGTAAAATGCATATAAAACATGTAATAACATGATATAACATAGCATGGAACACAAGAAATTATGGATATGTTGGAGACGTATCAACATCCCCAAGCTTAGTTCTACTCGTCCCGAGTAGGCAAAAACGATAAAAGAAGAATAATTTCTGAAATGACATGCTTAAACACAATCTTGATCATGTAATATTGTAAGGCATGTAAACTGAGATCAAATGAATAAGAGTTGTAGTTTATATTGATATCAATTGAGTAATAAATAAACAAGTAGGTGAAGCAAGCAAAGCTTTTAATGATATAGTACTAGATAACAACCAACTGTGCAAAGTAGATATTAAAGATGATTTAAGCTTCAAGCACAACAATAAAATCATCTAATGCTTCCAACAAACATGACAACTTAATGAAAGGATCAAGTCAAGTAATAGCAATATGCACGTAGAAGATCAATACATTATTTGTTCAAAAGAAACAAGCAAGCGTTCAACGTTGGTTCCTGGCACCAGGATGTTATGGCTAAGAGAATGTTAACGGAGGTTTGGAAGGCCAACAGAAGAAAGGCTCACAAAGTTATAGATGATCATTAGACAAGAGAAAGTCATACAATCGAAGCTATGCAAGGAGTAGTGATTGCCATACAACGGATGTATAATGAGCTATAAGTATATGAAAGCTCTCCAATGGAACTAGTGGGGGTGCATCCAACCTGCTTGCTCACGAAGACCTAGAGCACTTTTGAGGAGGCTCATCATTGGATATACAAGCCAAGTTTAATAGTGTAAAGTTCCCCACATAGTTATGCAACTAAGACATGAAAACTCTCTCATATGGAGTAAAGGTGCTAAACATTAGCACAAATGATGATCACAAATGATATGGTGCTATAACATGAGCACAAGTGATAACTATAAATGATATGGTGCTGTAACATAAGCACAAGTGTGTGATAAAGAATAGTAATGCTGCCCCGCTTTTTTATTTATTTATTTCTTTCTTTGTTTTCCTTTTTCCGTTTCTCTTTTCGATGGCCTCCATGGCTCTTTTCACTTTTTAAGCAAGCATCGTAATATGATGTATGCCAACATACTAATGATGATAAAACGACATACTGATGATACAAGTAACTATATGAATGTGCCATAAGAATACATATGACAACGGTGCCTCTGTCAGTATAACAGGTTATGCAGTGCTCTAGCGTAACATGGGTAAAACCACACATCAGCTTTATAGAAACACACAAAGCAATAAACAAGTAATGAATGACAACAAGTCATGTAATGTAAGATGGATGTTGCATGGCAATATATCTCGAAACAACTATGTAAATGCTGTAGTAGGTAGGTATGGTGGTTGTTTTGAGGAAGATGTTTGGCTTATGGGTAGGAGAACAAGATGAAGATCTCCCACGAGTTTGGATGTACCCGGGAAAAATGCACCAACTCTCAGTGTGAGAAATGGCAAAGCAAAGTATCGAAGAGGCTAGCAATATGGTGGTGGAAGTGCATGAAAACCGCAGTTTTAGAACTCACGAGTAAAAAGATTTCAAATAAAAACATGATCATACAAGACATAATGAAAATTACTCCTAGAGGGATCGTGGCGAATGACAAAGTCACCGTTGGCTTACCCGACTGTAGCGCATAACATAAAGTCATTACGGTTGCCTTAGGCAAAAAGAAGTCATATACCATTATGCAATCAACTGGAAATTTAAGTTGGCACAGTTTTCAAGTTTCTCTAGACCAACCATTTAATCATTCCACTTTACTAGACCATCATGTTTACCATTAAGAAAATTAATATCTCAAAACAACATCAATGATTCAAGTGACACAATTTAATGATCTACAAGATTAATGTATCATTTAATTATTCCATCTACCACATTTAGCATTTTCTGTTTTCAACCAAACACCAATCAACTTATTTAAAAGATAAACTCTCCAAGTAATTAAACAATGAGATATGAGAGTATTAAATAACAAAGCTAACAACTCTAACAAGAGATGCATGAAAAACAAGAGCTAGAGAGCAAACGATAACAAAAGACGAATTCTCAACAAATATAAATGAAGAATACGAGTATTCATATGAAAAAGCGGAGCGTGCCTCTGTCCCACAAAAAAAGAATGCTAGGATCCATATTTATTCAAAGAATGAAAATAACAAAAACAAAAATAAAAACAAACATACGCTTCAAGATAAGCACATAAGATGTGACAGAATTAAAATATAGTTTCACTTGAAAGGACTTGATAGTTTGTCGATGAAAAAGGGGATGCCCAAGGCATCCCCAAGCTTTGACACTTGAGTCTTCTTAAATTAAATTGGGGTGAACCACCGGGGCATCGCCAAGCTTTGGCTTTACTATCCTCTTGATCACATTATATCATCCTCTTCTCTTGATCCTTGAAAGCTTTCTCCACACCAATCTTAGAGTAACTTCATTAGAGGGTTAGTGCACACAAAATTATGATATTATATAGGAACACAATTGATACCATTGCTACTGGACATTAGATTCAGCCACTGATACTTAAAAGGATCTAAGATACAATCAAAATAGCAAAAGAGGCATTGCAAAAGAAAATGACAGAATCTGTCTAAAACAGAACAGTCCGTAAAGACGAATTTTTTCAAGGCACTTAACTTGCTCAGATCAGAAAACTCAAAGCGAATTAAAGTTGTGCATAAAAAAGGGCAGATTTTTCTGATGTTCCAGTGAATTGATATAATTTTTACGGTGGACAGCAGAAATCTGTTTCAGCACAGGAATTGAATTTTAACATCGACTTTCGACTAGAGGGTTAACTTGACACAACATTGCTATAAAAATAAGATAAAAAGTAGTTGCTACAGAGGTAGAAAAAGTTCTTGAAACAAGCAAAACAAATTAAAATAACAGGAAATAAGAGTGAGTTGTCTCCCATAAGCGCTTTTGTTTAACGCCTTTGAGCTAGGCACAAAGTAAAACTCAAGTGTTATCAAGATCAAGACTAGAAACCCTTTCAACTATGCATTGTATTTTATCTATATAAGGTCAGAGGTGGACCTTTAATTTCTTTTACGCTTACTACTTTCATCAAATGGGTTTTGAGGGACAATCCAATCAAAAGTTTCTTCCAAAGCTTCATGCATAGCTACAAGTGTAACAGGTATTGAAATTTTCATTTCTTCCCTTTTATAGGTTCGATTTTCCCTAGTTTCTAAATTGCATTAATAACATCTACACATGAGACAAGCATATTAAATCGATCAAAAACTTTCCTAGCTTCTATGGCAACATCACCAAATTCTTTGAGCAAGGTTTCCATGATAAAATCTTTCTTTTTAGCATTTTTAACATTGTGAAGATCAAGAAACATTTCTTGGATTATGGGATGAAAGTTAACAAACCTAGTTTCTAGCATGTGAACTAAGGAAGTTGCAGCTGTTTCATAGTTTGGAGCAAGTTCGGCTATGGATTTCTCCTCAAGATCACTATTCTTAATAATATTATTAAAGAACTCTTCAATATTTTCTTTTCCAATTATAGAAGCACTACCTACTGAGAGATCCTCAAAAGTGTACTTAGGAAGCAACATTATAACAAAAATAAAGCAAAAACCGAAATAACTAAGTTAAGTAGAATAAAAACTAAACCGAAATAAACAAATATAACAAAACTGAAAATAAAAGTGCAAACCCAAATAACAAAAGTAATGCAATTAATTAATTTTTTGTATTTTATATATTAAGCAAACAAGACAGTAATAAAAATGAACTAAGCAAGACAGTAACAAAATAAAAAGATTGGAAGTGCGAAAATGTAGCGTACCTGCACTTTAAATAAGGCAGATACCTGTGTATAGTGCAAATCCCTGGATCGATTCGTTTGTACACACAGTTTACGATGTAATATCACAACAAAGTATCAATTTTATTACATCGATGATCCAGACTTACAAAATATTCGATACAAGTTGCATAGCATAAAGCTAGCATTGAAAAAGTACACAGCGGAAATACAATAGCAGTGGGTCTCCAACAACTTCATGTTGCCACAGGCGAAAACATGTTGGTTGTAGACTCGAAACCTTTAAAAGAAACCTCACTCGTCATTTAATCAATTTGCAATAAGAAAAATATTGCAACAACGTGGGTCAGATTCCATTAAAAATGGAGTCTGGCAAGTGACACTATGGTGGACACTTAATGGAATAACTCTATAGCCTATATGCATATTTGGCTGGTGGAGTTCAAGGCTATTTTGCATAAAGCCAATTTTTCCTATCTCTTTGGAAAACACTTTCTTCAAATTAAGACAAGTATGGCATGAAAACCATAAATCTCATCTTCCCTTGTTCACCCATCAAGTTTTATTTCTGAAGTTGGAATGATGGAATCCTCCGTTGACGTCCGTGATCAGCTGCTCAAATTGTCCGTACCGGGGACACTGTCGTGGTATCGGCATAATTGATAGGAGACGGGGGTCCTCTAGCCTACGTATGGATTGTGGGGAAGAAGGTTGGTGTCGTCGAGGTCGGGATTGAACACGGCGAGTTTACCCAGCTTCGGATCCCACAGCGGTGGCGGGATCCTACGTGCTGCTGTAATTCACTATGAGGCAATAGCCGTGAACAGGTTACAATGTGTTTGATGCGTATTGAAGCGTCTGCCCTAAAGGCTCCCTGGTGGCCGGCTTATATAGGCGGCCTGACCCCAGGGTACAAGGTAAGTGCTTGTTCGGCAAGTAATCAGAGTCCTAGACCTAGCCGGCTTAGTTGCCGCCTTCCGTCTTGGGCTCGGTGGCTTGATGGGCCATGGCCTCCCGCCTTCCTTGGACCGTCCGCCTACTTCCTTGCACGTCAGCTATCTGGGCCGCCCGGCAGGCCTTGGCCTTACCACCCTTGGGCCACCCTGGACTAGCCGGATTGATCCATGCTGGTTATACCCCTAGTTGATATATCCCCAACATTAGCCCCCAGAAAGGTTGAAGTTCTCCAGGCGCCGGCTTCTCCTTGATTCTCCATCTGCCAAGGTTGGCGGCTGCAGGACTTGAACCATTCTGAAAATCAAAGAGGCATGCGTGTCTTGATGTTGACAGGCGGCCGCCTTTGTCCATCATGGGAAAGACGGCTACTCGGCAATCTTTGCCGAGCATTCTTCTTGGCGGTTTCCACCTAGCCCGCTTCTCGACAGTTTGAAAACAGCCTAGGCGGGAATCTCGCCATGATCACAAGTTGCGGGAAAAGAGGAGGCGTGGAGATCGTGCAATCGTGTGCCGCAACGAACGTGGGACATGTGTCCGACTAAAATGCCGTTGCACAGGGAGCAACGCCTGGCCCTATAAATAGGTAGCCAAACGGTCCATTTTCTTTACCCTGCCTTTGCTCTCCGTGCGCCCTTGTCTCTTACACTTCCTCGCTCCTCGCCTCCGAACGAACACCGGCGAGCTCTTCTCCTCCGGCGACCTTTCCTCGCGGCGATGTCCACCGGTCGCGCTCACTCGACGGCGTCGAGCGGCCCGGCGACCGAGGACGCGCTTGCGACGCCGATGGGCGGCGCCATTACTCGTCCCGCGGCGGCGGCGACGGCGGGCAACGTCACCGCCGTCGTCCCTCGGACTTCCTCCGCGCGCGCTCCCGCGGCGGGCTCCTCGGCTCCTCCACCGACCACCACGGCAACGGCGACGGCGAACGCCCCCGGCGACGAGGAAGAAGAAGCGGCGGACCTCGGGTCTCGCTACTGGCTGCCTTCTATCGTCGACGAAGACGCCCTCCAAGATTTGGAGGCTGTCGGCTACCTCCCCACTCGGGAGGATTGCCGGTGGAGGGCCGCCTTGGGAGACATCATCCCGGCTCCGGAAGCCGGAGAACGGGTAATCCTCACCTCCCACCTGGTCAGGGGAATGGCGCTTCCGCCTTCCGCCTTCTTTAGTGAGGTCTTAGATCACTACGGGCTCCAGCCCCATAATATCGCACCCAATAGCATATTAGTCTTAGCCGGCTTCACAGCTCTTTTCGAAGGCTATCTAGGTATTAGGCCTAATTTAGACTTCTTTAGATACTGTTTCCGTTGCCGGCGACAGACGGTGCCGGACGGCGGGTTGGCGACCTGCGGCAGCGTCACCTTCAACTGCCGCCAGGGCCGCCAATGGTATCCTAAGATACCATACCTCGAGTCCGTCAAGGGCTGGACCTCCACCTTCTTCTACTGCCAAGACATGGCAGCGCCGGGCCGTCAAATCGGCATTCCGGCATTCGTCAACGCGCCGCCCATGCCTCGTCCATGCTGGGACGAGGCAGTGCCCAAGTTGACGGATGAACTCCGCCTTATTCAAAGGCGGATCGAGTTCCTCACGAGGACGATGGCTCCCCCCCAGCTGGATGGGGTCGACACCGTCATTTGCTGGCTCGGCCGGCAAATCCTCCCCCTGCGGTACAACCCGCACAAGATGTGTCAGTATTCGCCTACTGACACAGCCTCTCTTCGCGTGAGCGAAGAGATATTGCCGGTCGCCGACCTGGCATTCCGGCTCCGCAGCCTCGTCAAGGCGGGGTCGGTGAAGGCGGTCGAGGGCGTGCCCATGCACACCCACGACAATCCTCCCCTCGAGGTGAATATTTTCTTCCTTTGCCCCTTACTTGACAGCGTTGCCGGCTAGGTTTAAGTTCCTTTAACATGTCTTCTTTTTCAGCTCTCCGAGTTGAGGGAGGATGACCTGGCTCCCGACTTCTACGAGTCGGAAGCCGGGAAGACGAAGAAGCGCAAGGCGTCCGGCGCTGCTTCCTCTACGGCGAATGCCGAGAGGAAGAAACGGATCGCGTCGGCTACCGAGCCGACTCTCGCCAACATTGGCGAGAACGCGGGGATTAACATCCCCCGAAGGTACTTCAACTTTGCCTTTTCCAGATGGCGAACCTTTTGAACATTGGCTGACTTATTGTGCTTGCTTTTTGTTAACAGGGAAAGGGTCGCGACCTCCCGGTTGACGACCAGGCTCCTTGGCAAAGGAAAGCGGCCGCAAGGCGGCTCGCCGGCCACCGTGCCGCCAACTCCCCCGCTCCACGCCGGCAGCTTCATGGCTGACGCTCGGCGCCAACCTCCAGCTCCGGCTTCAGGTGCTCCGCCAAAGATCCCCTCCACCGATCGCGCGCCGACAATTCCTCTACTACTGGCTGAGGCTACGGCCGATGATGCCGCTCAATCGCGCGCCGCCAATGAAGGGTTGCTGGAAACGACTGCCGGCGGGTCTCGGAGGGCAGCTCCTACTGCGGGAGGCGGCAAAGTCAGAGACCCTTGGTCTACCTTTAAGGAGGCCAAGGAGTCAACTTTGGCTTTTGCCGCCTTTGCCTCGCAAGCCTTCGACGACTTGGAGGGCGACCTATCTGTAAGTTTCTATCCCTCCGGCATATACATAGTCTTTCCCCCGAGCACTTAGATGGCTAGTCAAAGGAGACTTTGACTGCCGGCTTAGTGGTTACTCGACAATATGTTATATGCTTTTGGTTTTTGTTGCAGGGCTTTGTGTCCGCCAACGTCGAGCTCGTCTCCTCCCGAGTCGAGATAAATCGGCGTCACCGTGACCTGAAGAAGGAGTGCGAGGCCAAGGACAGGCGGATCGCCGAGCTGGAGGCAGCCCGCAAAAAAGATGAAGGTAGGGCGGATCCCTTTCTCCAACTGTGCTTTTGAGCTATGTTTCCGTCAGTCATTTTAGCTTGGCGAATCCATATTTGTAGAACTGCTAGACCATGCCCAGGATATCCTGAAGGCGTCCACTGATATGCAAGCTCTTATGAATGAAGCTTCGGACTTGGCGGCCGCCAACCTGGAGTTGAAGGCGGCTCATCAAAAAGAGATGGAGGCCCAGCAACTCAAGTTTGCGCAGGAATCCAGCCAGCTCACTGGTGAGCTGGAAAGCCTGCGCAACAAGTTGGCGGAGGCGGAGAAGATGGCTGCGAAAGAGATATCCAAGCAGACTTCTCGCGCCCAAACTGCAGAGGACGCGCTGGCAACTCATATGATTGAGTTGTCGACTTTCCATAACTCGGTCCTTGGTAACTTCTTGCTCCTTTTTTGATACTGCCATGTTGCTTTGGCCTGAGCCCAACTTATGGCTTTACCTTTGATGCAGTTCCCGCCGGTTTAGGCGATGACAAGGTTGTCAGCCCCCGCCTGGATCGCCTTGTGCGTCTGGGCGAGCTGATCGCCGAGACTTTGGCGGCGTCCAAGCGGTTTGCCGCCAAGTTCTTCACTTCGTCTGGCAGCCAGGAGCCTACCGAGTTCAGCGACGTGCCCGCCATCTTGGAGCAGGCGACCAAATTGCCCAAAAGCTCGCTGAAGTCGGCGGCGCGGGGAGGAGCCAAGACTGCCCTTGGGTTGTTCATGGCGCACTACCCCGAGGCGGAGATAGAAGCCGTCACCGAAGGCATGCCGTCGACTTACGAAGACGGTAGCGAGGTTGAGCCGGTCGCTGTGCTGGACAGCGTTGCCGGCTACGCCACGCGAGTCGCCGACATGGTGGATACTTCAATCTTCTACCGACGCCATCCTTTGCCTGGCGGAGAGGGAGCTGAAGCTGCCGGCGCGGCCGAGGCGGAGGGGAGTGATAGTTCCGGGGCTGAAGTTGTCAGCCCCCAAGCCTGATGTAGACGCTCCCCCGAGCCATATCTTTTTTCTGTCCTTGCCTTCCACCAGCCTTATTTTGTCGGCCCCTGAAACAATGCAACATTTGTAATATTTGTATATACTTTTGCTGTTGCCTTGTTAGGCGGAAACTAGCTGACAAGTTTTACTTTGTCTTTATTTATATGGCCCGCCTTAATTTTACCCTGACTTATATGCTTGACTTTTTGTATGTTGACGAAACCTCAGCCGGTAACTTTAGCTGAAACAACCAGGGCTAGACCATTTGTTTAGAATCAGAGACCAAAGCCAACATGTTGGTGTCAAAGACATACTACTAGGCGAACCACATATAAGTAATCAGAGGCAAAGGAATTAGGCGGCGCAAAAAGTTTGTTTTTGCTTTGGGTTGGCTCGAAAGCTGCAAGTATCTACCAGTTTGAACCTTTGCACGGAGCTAGTAAATAGGTAACTTAGATACATAGGGGAAATATGATTGCAAGAAAAGACAAAAGATGGCATGCATCTCAACACAGATGAGGAACCATAGACTTTTATTTCATAATCAAATTGAACTTATTACAATTATAAATTGCTAAGTGTAGAAAGGACGTAGCTGCTCAATGTTCCAAGGCCGTCTTGTTTGCTCGAACGGATCGTCAATGCCTCTCTTGCGCTTGGTTCCCCTTTTTCCTGCCGCCTTCTTGCGCATTTTCTTTTCTTCTTCGTCGCGGATGTCGGCTAGGTAGTAGGAACCATTGAGCAACGCCTTTGTGACTATAAACGGTCCTTCCCATGGCGGGGATAGCTTGTGCAAGCCTTTTCTATCTTGAATTAGGCGGAGAACCAGGTCACCTGTTCTGAAGCTTCGCTTCCGCACTCTCCGGCTATGATAGCGGCGGAGTTGTTGCTGGTACAAGGCGGAGCGATGGAGAGCGACGTCTCTTTCTTCGTCTAGCAGGTCTAGGCTATCCTGTCTTGCACCTTCTACGTCTTGCTCGATGTAGGCTTGAACTCTTGGGGAATCGTACTTCATGTCGGTAGGTAGCACTGCCTCTGCGCCATATACTAAGAAGAAAGGAGTGTAGGCGGTGGATCTGTTCGGCGTTGTGCGCAAACTCCATAATACCGACTGTAACTCATCTGCCCAAGCGCCGGCTGCCCTATGTAATGGAGCTTCGAGACGAGGCTTAAGTCCTGATAGGACTAGGTCGTTTGTACGGTCTACTTGCCCATTGGATTGAGGGTGTGACACGGATGCCAAATCAAGCCGGATGCCCAGATCATTGCAGTATTCTTCTATATCGCCTTGAGACAAATTGCTGCCATTATCGGTGATAATGCTGTGTGGAACTCCAAACCGAGAGATAATTCCCCAGAGAAAGTTGGTGGCTGTTCGTGCGTCAAGTTTGCTGATCGGTTTGGCCTCGACCCATTTGGTGAACTTGTCGACAACGACCAATAGGTGAGTGTACCCACCGCGCGCCTTTTTGAAGGGACCCACCATGTCTAAGCCCCAGACCGCGAACGGCCAGGTGATTGGGATCGTCCTTAGCTCCTGTGCCGGCAAGTGAGGTTGACGGGCGTACAACTGGCAACCTTTGCATGTTTTAACGATGTTCTCGACATCTTCTTTGGCGGTGAGCCAGTAGAAACCTTGACGGAAAGCTTTGGATACAATGGACCTAGCGGAAGCATGATGCCCGCAGGCGCCAATATGTATGTCCTTCAGAATTTCCCGGCCTTCCTCCGGCTGTATGCACCGCTGATAGATGCCACATGTGCTTCGCTTGTATAGCTCGCCTTTTATTATCGTGAATGCTTTGGCTCGCCTTATGATCTGCCTTTTTAGCACCTCATCGTCCTCCGGCAACTTTTGGTCGATTAGAAAATTGAGATATGGGACTGTCCAATCCGGCAGTGTTAAGTAGACAGCGAGACTTGCCGCTTCTACCGGTTCTTCTGAGTCGGGGTCCATCAAATCGGCGCCTTTATATGGATGGCTTGTGCAATTGCTCCAGGAACATATCTTTTGGTACCTTTTTGCGTTCCGATCCCAGTCTGGCAAGTGTGTCTGCCGCCTCATTCTCAGCTCTTGGAACATGTCGGACTTCGTAGCCTACGAAGTTTTTTGCAAATTCGTCAACTTTGGCTCTGTAAGCCGCCATTGTTGCGCTTTTCGCATCCCATGTTCCGCTTACTTGCTGTGCGACCAAATCTGAGTCGCCGTAACAGAGGATTCTTTTGACGCCTAGGTCGTTTGCCACGTGTAACCCATGAAGCAAAGCTTCGTACTCGGCAACATTGTTGGTTGCTGTGAAGTGGATTTGTAACACGTAGCTAAGCTTGTCACCTTTAGGCGTACGTAGAACGACTCCAGCCCCCGAGCCTTTGAGCATCTTTGATCCGTCAAAGTGCATGACCCAATATTCTGACTCGGGGAGTGCTGTTTCCTCCATAGCCTCTGTCCAGTCGGCGACAAAGTCTGCAAGTGCTTGAGATTTGATGGCGGTCCGTGGTTTATAGACTATATCAAAAGCGGCAAGTTCGATGCCCCACTTGGCGACTCGACCTGTTGCCTCTGCATTGTTGATTATGTCTCCCAATGGTGCCTTGCTGACTACTGTCACTGTGTGTTCCTGGAAGTAATGCCTAAGCTTTCTGGCGGCGAAGAATACACCATAAGCCAGCTTTTGGTAATGCGGATACCTCTGCTTGGAGGCGGAGAACACTTCACTGATGAAGTAGACCGGTCGCTGTTCACACGCCGCGGCTTCGCTCTCCTTTCTTTCCACAGCCAAGACAACGCTGACAACAGCTCCTGTTGCCGCGATGTACAGCAGCATTGGTTCCTGCGACCGAGGTGCTGCCAATATCGGAGCGGACATGAGGGCCTCCTTAAGTTGTTGCAAGGCGGCGTCTGCCTCTGCTGTCCACTCGAAGTTGTCGGATTTCTTCAGTAGCCGGTAGAGAGGCATTGCCTTTTTCCCTAGGCGGCTTATGAAACGACTGACGGCTGCCGCCGATCCGGCTAGGCGCTGCAAGTAGGTCTGGATATGTTTTGTATGGCCTTGATCTTCTCCGGGTTAACCTCAATCCCTCGTTCTGAGACGATGAAACCGAGGAGTTTGCCGGCTGGGACGCCGAAAACGCACTTGGCGGGATTGAGCTTCATCTGATACCTCCGGAGGTTCTGAAAAGTTTCTTCCAAGTCCTCTAGGAGATCTGCCTTCTTTTTTGACATTACCGCGATGTCGTCTACATAGACGTGAACATTGCGACCGATCTGTTCGTGCAGGCAATTTTGCATACAGCGCTGGTATGTTTCCCCTGCATTCTTCAGGCCAAAAGGCATGGTAATGTAGCAGAAAGTCCCATATGGAGTTGTGAAAGATGTTTTCAGTTGATCTGACTCTCTCATCTTAATTTGGTGGTATCCTGAGTAGGCGTCCAGAAAACAAAGCAGCTCGGAGCCTGCTGTGGAGTCTACGACTTGGTCAATCCTAGGCAGCGCAAAGGGATCCTTTGGGCAGCACTTGTTAACACCAGTATAGTCGATACACATCCTCAGCTCTTTATTCTTCTTTGGGACAAGTACAGGATTTGCCACCCAATCGGTGTGTACAACTTCTTTTATGAAATTGGCGGCCTTCAGCCTATTTATCTCCTTCCCTATAGCCTTGCGTCTCTCATCTCCAAAGCGTCTTGTTGCTTGTTTCACCGGCTTGGATCCTTTTATGACGTTGAGCGAGTGCTCGGCAAGTTCCCTCGGTACACCAGGCATGTCGGAAGGCGACCATGCAAAGATGTCACGATTCTCACGGAGGAACTCGACGAGCGCGCCTTCCTATTTGCTGTCAAGGTTGGAGCCGATGACAACTTGCTTAGACTTGTCACCTGGGATGAGGTCCGCCTTTTTGGTGTCTTCTGAAGCTTCGAAAGTCTTCTTGACATCCATCTTTGGCTTTGGCATGGAGTTGTCTGAATCCGCCCCGAGCAGCGCGAGTTCTTCCTTGTGGATGACGGCTTCTGCGAAGGCGGCCATGCCACACTCGCACTCCTTGGCTTTCTTGAAGTTGCCGGAAACCGTGATGGTTCCGTTTTCCCCCGGCATTTTAAGCTTGCTGTATATGTAGCACGGCCTTGCCATGAACTTGGCGAAAGCCGGTCGTCCGAAGATTGCATGATAGGCGCTTTTGAAGGGGACAACTTCGAACCGGAGGAACTCTGAGCGGTAGTTCTCTTTTGGTCCGAAAGTTACCTTCAACCTGATGCTTCCCATTGACTTTGCTTGCCTGCCGGGTACTATGCCATGAAATGTGAGGTTGCTGTGATCCAGCTGATCCTCTGACAGGTTCATGCGGCTTAGCGTGTCGTAGTACAGGATGTTGAGGCTGCTGCCTCCATCCATGAGTACCTTTGTGAGTCTGAAGTTGTCGACAATGGGGTCGACGACAAGGGTGTACTTGCCTGGGTGAGGGACGTGATCAGGGTGGTCGGACCGGTCCCAAGTGATTGTTGCCTCCGACCAGTTCAAGTACTGAGGGACGTCCGGCATTGTCGCGTTGAGTTCGCGCATCTCCGCCTTATCCGCTTTAGCCGAAGGTGTGCCGACAAAGCATACAAGAGATTCTTTGACCTTCGGATACAGCTTCTTTTTCTTGGCGGTTGCGTCCTCTTCGCTTGAGATAGACATGTCGTCGTCATCCTCATCCTCCTTGCTGTCTTTCTTGTCGTTCTTCTTTGACTTCTTTGACTTCCAGCCGACTGTGGGATCCTTTTTGAAGTCGTCCATGAAACGGCACTCTCCAAGCATGTGGTTGACCTTGCCCAATGAGGCGTGGATGGGACACGGCAAGAGCTTTGCCTGTTCGTATTCGCGCCGCCTTAGGCCCTGAGCCGGCTTCGCGATTATCTTTCTTATTTTTCCACTTCTTTTTGCCGGCGTTTCCTTGGAACGCTACGGCTACCTCATTGGAAGGACCGGCTTTGTCATCCGCCGCCTGTTTGCGCTTGTTGTTCCGCTTTGGTATGATGTTGACGTCTGGGTCATCGTCCCGGGCGTCGTCATCCGCCGCTGCGTATTGGGCGGCTAGGTTGAGCATCTCACCAAGGTCCGTGATTTGCTCGCGGACGAGCCTATGACGGAGCAAAGACTTCTTCTGTAGGCCCGTGTAGAAGGCATGGATAGCCTGTGCGTCCGAAACACCATGACAGTTGGCCTTTTCGGATATCCAGCGGCTGACAAAATCTGTCATGGTTTCGTCCGGCTTTTGGATACAGCGTTGCAAATCCGTGTAGGTATTTGGACGCTTGTATGTTCCTTGGAAGTGCTGGGAGAAAACCTTTTCCATGTCGTACCAGCTATGGATGGACTTTTCAGGGAGGTTGTCGATCCAAGCTCTTGCCGTGCCTTCCAACATGAGAGGTAGGTAGCGGACGGCAATATGGCTGCTCCCGCCGGCAATCTCTATGGCCATGGCGTAGTCGGAAAGCCATGAGTCCGGCTTAACAAGGCCGTTGTACCTAGAACCGTTTTTTGACACTGATGTCATGTCCTTGGGGAACGGCTCTTTGCAGATGGCGTCGCCGAAGCACTTTGGTCCAGAATATAGCGGCTCCTTTCCTCTTGCTATGTCTTGTAGGCGGTGTCGTGCGTCTTTTGGATCGAGCTGCCGTGCGCCTCTGTTTGCGTCCGGCTCGTCCTGCGCCGCCCGGCTTATGCTGCGCCTGGGCCCTTCTACCTCCTCTCTCCTCTTGCTGCCAGTGCTATGCTGCGGAGACCGGCTGCGGCCTCTCCTTGGAGGATCGTTGCCGGCATCTTTTCTAGGCGGCTGCCTGTTGTTCCGGCTACCGCCATTGTCGCGTCTTGGCTGTGGTGGAGGTGGTAGGTCTCCTCTGCTTCCCGTCCTTGAATTCTCGTCCCGCCTTTGTTTTGGCGGCGGTGCCTTCTTTGGAGGTGGCGTTGCCTTCCTTTTGTCGCCATGGCTACTGGAGCCAGACGGGCCTTCGGGGTCGGCACCTGGTGCAGCTTTGCACTTGCCTGACTTGGACTCTAGGTCTCCCCCGCGGGCATCCGCCATGTGGCCGTAGGAATCAGCGCGAGCTTGTTGTTCTAGGGCCTTGCTTACGAAGTGTCTTGCGTTGGCCAACTTCTCTTCCGCCCTGTAAGTGTTGTCATCCAGGGTATCTAGCGCGGCAGCCGCGTTGAGGATAGGGGTGCAGAAGACAACGTCCCCCCTTCTATCCACTCGCCGTGGTGCCGTACGCCAATCAAACCCTAGGTCTTGAGCCGCTGTCGTTGCTTGCGTAGGCGGCTCTTTTCCACGGCGGTTTTTTGATGACCTTTTCTCCTCGAAGAGTTGCCGGTTTGTATTGGCCGACATCTTCTCCTGCTCTTTCTTGATCTTCTTCGCAAGGGTCTCAACGTGCTCCTCTCTTTTTCGCAGGAAGTCAGATTGCTTAAGCATATTAAGCCTAAGCTCTTCCACTTCGTCGAGTGGGGTGTTTTTGTTTACCGGAGTATTCATGATTTCGCCTACTTCTTTAATGACGGAGAGCAAATCCGTGGGTTTGCTGCTGCCGCCTTTCTCGAGGCCAGTTTTCTTCTTTGCGCCCACCTTGTCGGAACTTTCAATGAGTTGGCCGGCAGTGGTGTCTCCGGCTTCTTCCGCCGGCTTGATTTGCGCTTCTGAAGTAACTGGGGTTGTCTCGTGACCGACAACAACCATCATAGACAGCTTGTCAGGCATGTCTGTATCCGCTGTACCCTCTGAGGGAGCCGGATTTCCACTGGAAAAGCGGGTTTTGATCTTCTCTTCGAAGAGACTAGCATCATCATCGGAGTCAGAGTCTATGTTGACTTGAACAGTAGATCTGGATCCGGCATCTGACATCGCATCCTCCTGCAGAGCAGGGAGGATTGATTCAGGGTCATTGTTTTCCGGCTGGGAGTCGGATCCCAGTCCGACAACTCCGACGAAGTGGAAATCAGATTCGGCCGACTCCTGGGAGAAGGCGGATTCAGATCCATCTTGCCGGTCGACTGCTTGGTCGAAGGGTTGGTGGGTGGGGTTCTAGAAACGCGGTAGGCCGTACGCCTCTGGTGTGTACCCGATGAAGACGTCGATCCCTCCGATCGGCACGATTGCGCATCCGATAAGGTAGTCGTCCGCCAGGAGCCAGGACTCATCCGAGTTGACGTAGCTATGGCCGTCAAACCTTGTGACGCGACCGACGGCGATCTGCTTGCCCACGCCGCCAAGTGTTCCCGCCTGGAACGTGACGCCAGGAACCTTATGCCCCACGGTGGGCGCCAACTGTCGTGGTATCGGCATAATTGATAGGAGACGGGGGTCCTCTAGCCTACGTATGGATTGTGGGGAAGAAGGTTGGTGTCGTCGAGGTCGGGATTGAACACGGCGAGTTTACCCAGCTTCGGATCCCACAGCGGTGGCGGGATCCTACGTGCTGCTATAATTCACTATGAGGCAATAGCCGTGAACAGGTTATAATGTGTTTGATGCGTATTGAAGCGTCTGCCCTAAAGGCTCCCTGGTGGCCGGCTTATATAGGCGGCCAGACCCCAGGGTACAATGTAAGTGCTTGTACGGCAAGTAATCAGAGTCCTAGACCTAGCCGGCTTAGTTGCCGCCTTCCGTCTTGGGCTCGGTGGCTTGATGGGCCATGGCCTCCCGCCTTCCTTGGACCGTCCGCCTACTTCCTTGCACGTCAGCTATCTGGGCCGCCCGGCAGGCCTTGGCCTTACCACCCTTGGGCCACCCTGGACTAGCCGGATTGATCCATGCTGGTTATACCCCTAGTTGATATATCCCCAACAGACACGACTAAGTACTTAGTTTTACACTCTGCAGAGGTTGTACACGTTCACCATTGTACCCATTCAACCCAGATTATCCTTTACACACCATTTGTGATAAGGAAAGGAGAAGAATGAGACGAGATCTTTCAGAAGCATTTTCCCTCCCACCTGGCTTGACCCGTTCCACCTAACACCCCCTACATCTGCTTGTCAAGTCGGAGAGAGTCCACGCAACATAATTGATCAAGCCAGAGCCCATATGGCAATGGCTGCACTGGAAGCAATCGTCACTCGGAGTTCTTCAGATTCCTCTGTTCCTGGGTGGCCGTTCACAAGTGCACGTACTCCAGGAACCATAGACATGGGCCTGAGTAGCCACTCAACTTCTCCACCATACAACCTTTTACCACCCAGGTGTTTCATTCTTAACTAAGTGGAATTTAGATTTTCACAAAACATCATTTGCATAGCATCAATAATTCTACTAAGTATTGCATAGGAACCTAGACACAGGAATAAGGAATTCTACACAGGTTTAGCATTGCAATACTATCCTACACATGCTTATATAAAATACACTAAGTAATGCATATAGAAAATAGTAGGAAGTTTATGAGGTGTGTCACTTGCCTTTGAATGTTGTCGTTGTTCACAAACTCTTTTCAACGATACTCGGAACTCTCCGTTCAGTCTAAACAATATAAACAAACAACAATACAACAATCATAAAACAAAACAACACAACACATACAAGCATACATAATGAACAAACAAATTTCATAACTTCTAAGAAAACATGTCATGCATGATATGCAAATTATTTCTAAGGACTAGAGATGCATGTCATGCCATGAAATTCTTTTAAGTTAATGCAAGGCAATTAGGTTGGTCAAAATGACTAAGGACTAAAGTCATAGGTTGGACAAAATACTTTGTTATAAATAATCTTGAATAAGCACTCAATGACTTAGTCATGATGTGCATAACTACTTAGAGGAAATACTAACTCTATTCTTCAAGGTGATCAACAATTATTAACAACTCTTGGTAAATTGGATATTCACTATAGTGAGAGAGATAGACACCCGGCCAACCACTTAAATAGTGGAACATGTCTCATGTACGTGGACATGTAAGGTTAGTTTCCAGGCCGCTTCATCTCACTATGCCGCTAGGATCCAACAAACTTCAAGATGGTAATAACATGATCAAAAATCGTTTATGTCTAAAGTGAAAGATAAGATTAGAAAAGAGGGAAAATATAGTAAGAATGATGTAGTTGGTCTTCCAGGCTTCATCCCCAGACTTGTAACATTCTCCTTGGTGATGTCTTGATTGAATTCTTGGTAGACTTGAATAATCTTCAGACTTGATGATGTTTGTATCACCTAGGCTGGTCTTGGATTTAACTTAGTCTTCAAGAGGTCTAAGAGAAGAAAGGAGAAATGAAAGAGAGAGGGAGCAAGACTTAGAAAATATTTCTAATTGGTCTTCATGAACTTCCTCTTGATTTTTCTTCTAAGTGCTTCTACTTCTTGGAGATTCTTCCGGAGTCTTGTTTTGTCTAAGTCCTTCATTGGTCTTCTAGCTCCATGTTGAAAATCCTAAGTGTCTAAGTGTATCACTTTACCAAAATGCTAAGTTGAAAATATTTCTAACTTAGAGAAAATGGGGAAGGAGTTTTCTTATGGGAAATATAACTACAAAATAAAATATGATATGCATGAAATGCAATTTTTAATCACATGAACAATTATGCTAATGCAATTTAATTAATTTCTATTTTCACAAAATATAATAAAGAAATAAATATAAGATTAAAGTTTTATGTGATTTAAATTTTTATAAGAAAATTTTATAATTAGTATTAATAGACAGAGGGGATTTAAATAAATTTATAGCAATTTGATTTACTCAAAAATAATGTTTATATCAAAAGTTATGTTAAATTTACTCAAACATCATATTTTGAATTTGAATAAATCTAAATTTCTCAAGGTTGGAAAACAACAGAACTAGCACAATCTATAGGTCATGGGCTTTTCAAAGATATTTTATTTACAAATGACCTTACAGAATTAAAACTATAATTAAAATAATGTTTTACATGTTTCTGTAAATACCAAGTTAGTGCACGACTAAAACACAAGTTTTTATTATACCACTATTTTCTACACGTTCATACGATTCCATAGACTACAAAAACATCAAAATGGAGTTACGGTTGATTTAATATGAATTTTAGAAGTTATGTCTAGTCAGAAAAACGAAAATGGAAAATAGCTAACACAACAGTCACGCGGCGCGATGCTATTGGTTGATACCGATTCAAACATGTCATCTAATCTACACCGCTAGATCAAGATCAGGGCTTACAGCGAGATGGTTTGGAGGTGGCGGCGCGGTTCGCCGGAGTTGAGGGAGACGGCGGCGCCGACGTCGGGTGGAGGTCGGAGACGACGTTCCCGTGGTTCTCCGGATGTGTAGAGGGGTTCCCCGTATGCGGTGCGTCGCGACGGAGAGGATAGTGGCGTCGATAATGAGCGGCGCGTCTCGGTGCGGCGCGGGGGAGCGGCCGGAGTGCGTCGGGCGTCGACGAACTTCGGCGTGCTTGCCCGAGCGTTTTGGTCGTGGAGGAGAGGCGAGGATGGGTCGAGGGGGTGCGCATGGGCAAGGTGGACGGGATGGAGGTGGTCTCGGTGCTCGGAGGTCGCCTCGCCTCGCCGGAATCAATGAAATCGTCCGTGGATGTGAAGAACTCCGGCGAGCAAATTCGTCGGCCTTGGGGCGTATTGGAGAGGGCTTTTGGGGGTGAATGGAGGAGGAGGTCGAGGGCTTTATATAGAATCCGACGGGTCTTGATTTGGTGCAGTAATTTGACCGCAATCAACCGGACATTAATTTCGACCAAAAACGCCCATGTTTAATGGCGGACGAAGTTAGGACATTTAAGAGAGGGCTTTTATGGGGGAATGAAAGAGGAGATCAAGGGCTTTATTCGAAACAAACGGTGCGTCATTTGGGGCTCTAAATTAACGGGAATCAATTCGGTAAGTTTGCACGGGAGCTGATTTCGCGTTTCCTGGTTCTGGAGCTTTGAAGACGACGCTGACGTCATCATGACGTCAGCATTTTTTTCTTTTTCTTTTTTTTTCTAATTTTTCTTATTTCTTTTATAACTTTTGATTTAAGACTACAAATCAAGTCAAATAAATTTCTAAAAATTTGTAAAAATAATATCTTTGTGTTAAACCAGTTGTAGGCATGGTTTGAACACTTTTCAAAAATAAAAAATTTGAATTATTGATTAATTACAAATTTGCCACTTAATGTCAAATTTGAAAACATGGCTTAAATAATTTCGTTTTTGGCTAAATAAAATTTAAAAAAATACAACACTTATATAAGTTTAAAATTAAGTTATTTAAACTCATTTTCCAACATTAAATCATTGTTGGCTTTAGTACAACGTTAAATATCATAACACCACTATTCGCAATGAAAACGGGAATATAATTAATGTATTTTTAATTCAAAATATTTTGTGCACCAATAAGTTTTATATTATGATAAGTCATTTGAAAACCTTATAATAACTTTGAAAAGATTTTAGATTTAATTCATTTCTTATTTAGAACATATTATTCATTTCATGCTTTGAAAATAAATGAAAATCATTTAAGCTAATGAAATGTTTATTTGGGTTGTTAAGTAATTATAAAATCTATGAGCTTTTAAAGTTATATGCTATAGACTTGTAATATCCAAACTATGTTTTGAACTCAGGTAAATGAATAATAATCTTTTGGCAAATAGACAATGTTTTCAATAGTTTAAAATAACACGTGTAATTATTATTTTAATTTATTTATAGCTAAGGCTAAGTGGTTGAACTCAATTGCTTATAAGTATACTATTTACTTAAAATAAAATGGTTTGTACTTCATAAAACATTTGTCAAATTACATATTAAGGTTTTTGAAATACAATGGATAATGTAATGTTTAATTAGAAATAACTTTTGAAAATAATGACACATTGGGAATTTTGAAATAATAGACTTTTTCAAATTGGTTGAAGTCTTTTATAGTTAGTTTTCTTATGCATTTTAATATTTTATTTTAATCAAAACAAAAGTTTTAAATTTTAGTGATTTTTGAACATTCCAAAATGTTGGGATGTTACAGAAAACTCCCCTCATGATGGATCTTCAAATCCCCGGCAACGGCGCCAGAAAAGAGCTTGATGCACACGGTCGGTGTGTTGTTGGGAGACCCTAAGAGGAAGGTATGAAGTAGTGCAACAACAAATTTCCCTCAGTATGAAACCAAGGTTATCGAACAAGTAGGAGATGAAGAGTTCCTCGAGGTTGTTGGCGGAGACGTTGGCAAGGCGCAACACCAGCGTCAGCAACGAACGTGGAGCCTGCACACAAACAATCAAAATACTTTGCCCCAACTTAATAGTGAGGTTGTCAATCTCACCGGTTTGCTGTAACAAAGGATTAAACGTATGTGTGGAAGAAAGATGTATGTTTGTAGAAAGTAACAGGTTTGCAGTTGTGGTTTTATCAGATTAATGAGAAGGACAGGTGTCCAAAGTTCACTAGTGGTGTCTCTCCATAAATAATAATAACATTCATCCATGCCTGGTAAACAAATTACAGCTAGGCAATTGACAGAATAATGATGAGCAACCCAATGCATATACTAATGATATGGTGTCTAGTGTGAGATTCATTCGGGCACTACAAAAATATACATACACCGTTCTAACCGCATCTATGACTAATAATCCACCTTCCGGTTAGCGTCCGCACCCCTTTCAGTATTAAGTTGCATGCAAAAGATTATCGCCTTAAGCACTGTGTGTAAAGTAAGTAAGTAACATCATCCTTAGATAAAGTACTACTGTTTTATCCCTAGTAGCAACAGTACATCTACAACCTTAGAGCTTTCTGTCACTGCCCCAGATTAAATAGAGATATGAACCTACTATCGAGCATAAATACTCCCTCTTGGAGTTACTAGCATCTACTTGGCAAAAGCATACACAAGTAACGGAGAGCATGCAAGATTATTAAATAGCACACACATGATATATTATGAAGCAATAACTTTAGTACTTAATATTCATCGGATCCCAACAAACACAACATGGAGAATTACATAAAGATGATCTTGATCATGATAGGCAGCTCACAAGATCTAAACATGATAGCACAAGAGGAGAAGACAACCATCTAGCTACTGCTATGAACCTGTAGTCCAAGGTAGACTACTCATGCATCAGTCCGGAGGCGGTCATGGCGACGCAGAGGCCTTCGGGGACGATTCCCCCTCCCAGCAGGGTGCCGGGGAGCAGTTCTGATCTCTCCCGAAGTGGTGACGACGACGGTGGCGGCTCGAGACCCGTGGAGGAAAAAGTGATTAACCGTCTGGTGTTTTTAGGTCAGGGGGGTATTTGTAGGCGAAAGACCTAGGGCGGTGGGCGCCCGAGGGCGCCACACCACCTCCCGGCGCAGCTGGCTTCTAGCCCGCGCCACGAGGCGATGTGGGCCCCTCGGGTCCCGTCTTCATCTCGTCTTCGGTTTTCCTGAACGCATATTTTCCAAAAATAATTCCTAGTTAGCTCGTTTCTAATTTGGCGGATATTTTCTTAAGAGCTTTTCTGAAACCAAAAACATCAGAAACAAGGGAACTGGCACTGTAACATCTTGTTAATAGGTTAGTCCCATAAAATGCATAAAACTATATAAAATGCATATAATACATGTAATAACATGATATAACATAGCATGGAACACAAGAAATATGGATACGTTGGAGACGTATCAATGTAGTGTTGCTACTAGGGATAAAACATTAGTACTTTATCTAAGGATGATGTTACTTACTTACTTTACACACAGTGCTTAAGGCGATAATCTGTTGCATGCAACATAATACTGAAAGGGGTGCGGACGCTAACCGGAAGGTGGATTATTAGTCATAGATGCGGTTGGAACGGTGTATGTATATTGTTGTAATGCCGAATGAATCTCACACTAGACACCATATCATTAGTATATGCATTGGGTTGCTCATCATTATTCTGTCAATTGCCTAGCTGTAATTTGTTTACCACGCATGGATGAATGTTATTATTATTTATGGAGAGACACCACTAGTGAACTGTGCACCCCGGTCCTTCTTATTAATCTGATAAAACCATAACTGCAAACCTGTTACTTTCTTCAAACATCACTCTTTCTTCCGCACATACGTTTAATCTTTTATTACAGCAAGCCGGTGGGATTGACACCCTCACCGTTGAGTTGGGGCAAAATACTTTGATTGTGTTGTGTGCAGATTCCACATCAACTACATCAAGCTCTTTTCTGGCGCCGTTGATACCTCGAGGAAATTTCATCTCCTACTGGTTCGATAACCTTGGTTTCATAGCTGAGGGAAATTTTCTGATACACTACTTCATACCTTCCTCTTGGGGTCTCCCAACAACACACCCACCATGTGCATCAAGCTCTTTTCTGGCGCCGTTGCCGGGGAGATAATGATTCACTACGAGGGGAGTTTTCGCACTTCCAATCTTTTTATTTTGTTATTGTCTTGCTTAGTTTATTTTTATTATTGTCTTGTTTGCTTAATATCAAAAATACAAAAAAATAATTACTTGCATTACTATTTATATTTTGGTTTTGCCATTTATTTTCAGTTTTGTTACTTTTGTTATTTCGGTTTATCAATTATTTCTCTATTATTGTTATTTCGGTTTGTCCTATATTTTCTGAAAATGGGTAGTCCTAAAGTTGAAGTTCGTTTGTTCAAACAACAAGGAGGAGAAAGTTTAAAAGATGCTTGGTATAGGATAAATGATGCTCATAAAAAATGCACTAAGAAACATTCCACTTTAATCGTCCTTAGGATTTTTTATGTTGGTATCTGATACGTCTCCAACGTATCCATAATTTCTTATATTCCATGCTATGTTATACTATATTATTACATGTTTTATATTCATTTTATATAGTTTTATGCATTTTCTGGGACTAACCAATTAACAAGATGCCACAGTGCCATTTCCCTGTTTTCTGTTTTTTTGGTTTCAGAAAATCTCTTAAGGAAATATCCGCCAAATTAGAAACGAGACAATCAGGAATTATTTTTGGAATATTTGCGTCCAGGAAAACCGAAGACGATACGAAGAGGGGCCGCGAGGTGGCCTCATCGCCTGGTGGCACGGCCCCACTACCAGCCGTGCCAGGAGGTGAGGAGGCCCCCTCGGGCGCCCACCGACCTAGGTCTTTCGCCCATATAAACCCCCCTGACCTAAAAACATAGCACGGTTGAACACTTTTTCCTCCACGGGTTCCGAGCCACCACCGTCGTCAACACCATTTCGGGAGAGATCAGAACTGCTCCCCAGCACCCTGCCGGGAAGGGGAATCGTCCCCGAAGGCTTCTACGTTGCCATGACCGCCTCCGTACTGATGCGTGAGTAGTCTACCTTGGACTACGGGTCCATAGCAGTAGCTAGATGGTTGTCTTCTCCTCTTGTGCTATCATGTTTAGTCCTTGTGAGCTTCCTATCATGATCAAGATCAGCTTTATGTAATTCTCCATGTTGTGTTTGCTGGTATCCGATGAATATTGATCACTAAAGTTATTGCTTCATAATATATCATGTGTGTGCTATTTAATGATCTTGCATGCTCTCTGTTACTTGTGTATGCTCTGGCCAAGTAGATGCTCGTAACTCCAAGAGGGGGTATTTATGCTCGATAGTAGGTTCATGTCTCTATTTAATCTGGGGCAGTGACATAAAGTTCTAACGTTGTAGATGTACTGTTGCTACTAGGGATAAAACAGTAGTACTTTATCTAAGGATGATGTTACTTACATACTTTACACACAGTTTTTAAGGCGATAATCTGTTGCATGCAACTTAATACCGAAAGGGGTGCAGACGCTAACCGGAAGGTGGATTATTGTAGCGTACCTGCACTTTTAGTAAGACAGATACCCGTGTATAGTGCAAATCCCTGGATCGATTCATTTGCACACACAGTTTACGATGTAATATCACAACAAAGGTCAATTTTATTACATCGATGATCCAGAATTACAAAATATTTGATACAAGTTGCATAGCATAAAGCTAGCATTGAACAAGTACACAGCGGAAATACAATAGCAGTGAGCCTCTATAACTTTCATGCTGCCACAGGCGAAAACATGTTGGTTGTAGACTCGAAACCTTTAAACGAAACCTCACTCGTCATCTGATCAATCTGCAATAAGAAAAATATTGCAACAACGTGGGTCAGATTCCATTAAAAATGGAGTCTGGCAAGTGACACTATGGTGGACACTTATGGAATAACTCTAAAGCCTATATGAATATTTGGCTGGTGGAGCTCAAGGCTAATTTGCATAAAGCCAATTTTTCCTATTCTTTTGAAAACACTTTTCTTCTATTCGAGACATCCGTGGCATGAAATCAACTGTCTCATTCTACCCTTGTTCACCCATCAAGTTTATATTTTTGAAGTTGGAATGGTGGAATCCTCCGTTGACGTCCTTGATCAGCTGCTCAAAATTGTCCGTAACCGGGGACACGGCTAAGTACTTAGTTTTACACTCTGCAGAGGTTGTGCACTTTCACCATTGTACCCATTCAACCCAAGGTATCCTTTACACACCATTTGTGATAAGGAAAGGAGAGAATGAGACGAGATCTTTCAGAAGCCTTTTCCCTCCCCATACTGGCTTGACCCGTTCCACCTAACATCCCCCTACATCTGCTTGTCAAGCCGGAGAGAGTCCACGCAACATAATTGATCAAGCCAGAGCCCATATGGCAATGGCTGCACTGGAAGCAATCGTCACTTGGAGTTCTTCAGATTCCTCTGTTCCTGGGTGGCCGTTCTCAAGTGTACATACTCTATAGGAACCATAGAAATGGACCGAGTAGCCACTCAACATAAACCATCCGACCAATTACCACCCAGGTGTTTGATTCTTAACTTAGTAGAATTTAGATTTTCACAAAACCACATTTGCATAGCATCAATAATTCTACTAAGTATTGCATAGGTACCTAGACACAGGTATAAGGGATTCTACACAGGTTTAGCATAGCAACACATGCATTTAAAAATACACTAAGTAATGCATAAAAATAGGAAGTTCATGAGGTGTGCCACTTGCCTTTGAATGTTGTCGTTGTTCACAAACTCTTTTCAACAACGAACGTTTGCTCTCCGTTTAATCTAAACAATATAAGCAAGCAACAATACAACAATCAACAGCAAGCACAAATCCACAATGCAAACAAACACATACTAGATGAATAAATAAGTTTTATAAAACTTTCTAAGGAAAATATGTTTATGCATGATATGCAAAAATATTCCTAAGGCTAGAAATGCTTTTTCATGCCATGAAATTCTTTTAAGTAATTGTAAGGCAAATAGGTTGGTCAAAAAGGACTAAGGACTAAAGTCTTAAGTTGGATATACATACTTTGTTTTATATCTAACAAGCACTCTAATGGCTTAGCCATGATGTGCAAAATACTTAGAGAAAAATACTAAGTCATTTGTTCAAGATGATCACAATTATTATCAACTCTTTGTAAGTTGGACATTCACTATAGTGAGAGAGACAGACACCCGGCCAGCCACTTAAATTGTGGAACAGGTCTCATGTACGTGGACATGTAAGGTTTGTTTCCAGGCCGCTTCATCCCACTATGCTGCTAGGATCCAACAACTTCAAGATGATAAAATCATGATCAAAATTTGTTTAAGTCTAAAAGACAAGATTAGGAAAGAGGGAAAAGATAGAAAGAAAGATGTAGTTGTCCTCCAGGCTTCATCTCCAGACTTGTAACTTTCTTCTGGATGGGGTCTTGATTGAGTTCTTGGTAGTCTTGATGAATCTTCAGACTTGATGGTTCTTGTATCCTCGAGGCTGGTCGTGGTTTTACTTAGTCTTCATGAAATCTCAGGGGGAAAAGGAAAGACAGAGAGAAAGACTCAGAGAATAGAAAGGGGGTTGGCCTTCTTGAACTTCTTCTCACTTTTCTTCTAAGTGCTTGACATCTTGGGGATGCTTCCAGAGTCTGTTTTCTTCTAAGTCCCTCATGAACTTCTTCTTGATTTTCTTCTAAGTGTTTCCTCCTTGAAGATGCTTCTGAAGTCTTGTTTTTGGCTAAGTCCTTCAATGGTCTTCTAGCTCCATCTTGAAAACTACTAAGTGTCTAGTGCATAGCACTTTTCACAAAATACTAAGTTTGAAAATAATCCTAACCTAGAGAAAACTAAAGAAGAGGTGTTTTCCTATGAGAATAAAATATGCTATGAAATGAAATCACAAGAAATATCAAAATAACTTTTGTGTTTTATTTATAAATATGCATGAATTTATAAATGCAATTTAATTAATTTCTAATTTTGGAAAATATACTAAAAGGAATAATTATAAGATTAAAGTTTCCTATGACTAAATTTTTATAACAAAATTTTATAATTAATGTTAATAGACAGAGAGCATTTAATTAAATCTATTGCAATTGGATTTAATCCAAAATAATGTTTCTATTAAAAGTTATTTCAAAATTAGTCAAACTATTCAAATTAAACACACAACTATGAAATCATTCAAAAAATTACTCAAAAATATTTTATAGCAGTGGTATTAATTTACAAATATTCCAAAGTTTCTAAAACATATTTATTTGCAATTTTTGGATTTATAGATTTAAAGTTATTACAAATATACTCAAATTTCCATTTGAATTTTGAATATTTTATACTAAGTCAAATTTGAATTTTGTCAGATCCAAAATATTCTACATGTCGAGAGCTTTCCAAATATATAAAAATTATTAAATTTGGAGTTGTGGTTGAAAAGTTGTGAGAGATCTAAGTGACAGGGGTGTTTCTGCAAAACTGCCGATTAAATTTAATTACGAAATTGATTATACACGTCAGCGCTGACTGTGCGCTGACGGGGCATGCCACGTGGGCGCTGACGTGGTTAAGTCATCTGATCTGGGCCGTCAGATCTGGATCTGACGGTCCAGATCGGATCGTACCGCTTCGTTTTAAACCTTCTAATCCTGGCCACGGGATCTTGATCGGACGGACGAGATCTCACGGCAGAAGCGAGCGGCGCTAGGTCACCGGAAAGCCTCGCCGGAGACGTGCCCGCAGCGGTGGCGCACGAACGTCCGTGTTCTACGCATATACAAGACGAGCCGGGACAGATGGATCATACCAGATCGTAGAGGAGGTCACGGCGGACTCGGTGGCGAGCCTGGCGACCGCGGCGTGCTCCGGTTCTTCTCTAGTTCCTCGTCGGAGTTGCTGCTGGCGGAGACGTGCTTCGGTCGAGGACGGCGAAGGCGTTCTGGTGCGCGAAAACGCATACGGCCAAGTCAGGGTGATGCGCATTGGCGTGATAGAGAGAACTGGAGATATGGGGGGGCTTGGCGTTGAGTTTCCTCACCGGAAGTTGAAGAAATACGCGGCGGCGGCAATGGCTACTCCGGCGAGCAATGGAGGACAGCCTGGCGGCGCAATTAGGTTAGGGCGAGAGGGGAACTGCGGAGGAGGGGGAGGGCTACTTATAGGACCAAACGGAGGAACGAAATCGCGTATAATGCGCTCGTATTTTGGAGAGGATCGGAGATGAAGATCTCGGGAGGGAATTCCGGACGGAGGTTAGAGACGATGACGTCAGCGATGACGTCATCCAATAATTCTTTTTCTGTTTTTATTTGTTTAATTCATATCTTTTGATTTAAATGTCCAAATGATGTCAAATTAATTTCTAAAAATTTGTAATATTATTATCCTTCTGTTAAACCAATTGTGGGAGTGTTTTGAACACTTTTCAAAAATAATATTTTGAAATATTGATTAATTACAAATTTGACACTTAAAGTCAAATTTGAATTTCTATCTTATTTAGATTTTCTTTTGGCTAAATAAAATTTGTAAAATACCCACATTTCAATATGTTTGAATTTAAGTTATTTAAACTTGTTTTGCTGAAATCATTCATCTTTATTTTGGCATAATATTAAAGAACTAAATATAAATAATGTTTAGGAAATGTGGAATATAAAGTATTCATTTTTAATTGAATATAACTTGTGCATCATTATGTTTTATATTATGATAATTTCATTTGAAAACTTCATAACAACTTTGGAAAGGATTTTTGTTTTAGTTCTATTCTTATTTAGAATATATTAATCATTTCATGCTTGGGAAATAGATGAAATTCTTTTAAGCAAGTGAAATGTTTATTTGGCTAATTCATTAATTTAAATTCTATGAAGTTTTAAAGTTATACTCTATAGGCTTATAATTTCCAAACTATATTTTGAACATAGTTAAAGGAATGAAAACCATTTAGTAATTATATACTATTTTGAATAATCTTTTATTTATGAATAGTTATGGCTAAGTGGTTTAATTCAAATAATTATAAAGAAACTAATTTATTTTAAAAAAAATGGATTGTAGTTTCTAAAATATTTGTCAAATTATATTTTAAGGTTTTGAATTACATGGAATAATAAAATGTTTTAAACTGTGACATTGGAAATATTAAACCTTGAAGTCTTTTATAGTTGGTTTTCTCATACATTTAATATTGTATTTTAATAAAAAGAAAAGTTTTAAATTTTAGTGATTTTTGAACATAATAAAATGTTGGGATGTTACAATTATTAGTCATAGATGCGGTTGGAACGGTCTATGTATATTGTTGTAATGCCCGAATGAATCTCACACTAGAGACCATATCATTAGTATATGCATTGGGTTGCTCATCATTATTCTGTCAATTACCTAGCTGTAATTTGTTTACCACACATGGATGAATGTTATTATTTATGGAGAGACACCACTAGTGAACTATGGGCCCCGGTCCTTCTCATTAATCTGATAAAACCACAACTACAAACTTGTTACTTTCTGCAAACATACACTCTTTCTTTAACACATACGTTTAATCCTTTGTTACAACAAGCCGCTGAGATTGACAACCTCACTATTAAGTTGGGGCAAAGTATCTTGATTGTTTGTGTGCAGGCTCCACGTCGACTACTTCAAGCTCTTTTCTGGCGCCGTTGGTACCTCGAGGGAATTCTTCGTCTCCTACTGGTTCGATAACCTTGGTTTCATACTGAGTGGAATTTGCTGCTGCACTATTTCATACCTTCCTCTTGGGGTTTCCCAACAACACACCCACCGTGTGCATCAGTATCTCTAGTTGGTAAAGGTATGTTCTTGACACTCTAACGGGGGGTAATTTTCTTGGTACACCTGCTTTTGAAGCCTGCAATTTTATTGAAAGTTTGGTAGGATCACCACCCCTTACTAAAGAAGATAAAACTGAGATCACTTTGGAAGATATTCTTAAAAGGTTGGATTCTATGGAGAAAACTTTTCTTTATAATGCTAGCAAGGGTAATGAATCAATAGATGCCATGAATGGAAGAATCACTTCTTTAGAAACTAGCAAAACCTTTGATACACATAATCATAGAATTGATGAATTAGAAGATGTTATGGAAACTTTAGGTTCAACATTTGCTTCTATTAAATTTATGAAAGATAAAACTTTTGTAGGAAGGGAGCAAAAGTTCATTTATATTCCCAAACCCAAACCTCCCAATATGTCTAAAAATGATGGTTTACATAATAGGACATACTCATGGATACCAAAAACACCTATTACAACCAACCATGTTTTGAAAGAAATTATTGATGTTGATACTTCATCTCTTGATAATACTTGAGTTTTACTTCGTGCCTAGCTCAAAGGCGTTAAACAAAAACACTTATGGGAGACAACCCACTTTTATTTCCTTTTATTTTATTTTATTTTGCTTGTGTCAAGGAGTTTTCCTACCTCTGTAACAACTCCTTTGTATCCTTATTTTATTGCAATGTTGTGTCAAGTTAAGCCTCAAGTTGAAACTTGATCTTAAAATTCAATTCATGTACTGAAACAGATTTCTGTTGTCAACCGATAAAGACATAACTCCTTACTGGACCGTCAGTAAAATATGCCCTTTTTTGTGCGCCATCTTCAGATGTGTGCGCAACTTTCATTAGTTTTTAGTTTTCTGATCTCAGTACGTTAAGTGCCTCGACAAGTTTCGTCTTTACGGACTGTTCTGTTTTTGACAGATTATGCCATTTTTTTTTTGCAATGCCTCTTTTGCTATTTTGATTGGATATTTTTATCCTTTTAAGTATCAGTGGCTGTAGCTAATGTCCAGTAGCATTGGTAGCAATTGTATTCCTACAGAATATCATAATTGTTTGTGCACTAACCCTCTAATGAAGTTACTCTAAGTTTGGTGTGGAGGAAGTTTTTAAGAATCAAGAGAGAAGGATGATATAATATGATCAAGAGGATAGTAACGCCAAAGCTTGGGGATGCCCCGGTGGTTCACCCCAATATAATTCAAGAAGACTCAAGCGTCAAAGCTTGGGGATGCCTAAGGCATCCCCTTCTTCATCGACAAACTATCAGGACCTTTCTAGTGAAACTATATTTTAATTCAGTCACATCTTATGTGCTTATCTTGAAGCGTCTGTTTGTTTTTTATTTTTTTTATTTTCATTCTCTAAATAAATGTGGATCCTAGCATTCTTTTGTGTGGGAGAGAGACACGCTCCACTTTTTCATATGAATACTCGTATTTTTCACTTATACTCGTTGAGTGTTCGTCTTTTGTTATCGTTTGCTCTCTAGCTCTTGTTTTTCATGCATCTCTTGTTAGAGCTGTTAGCGTTGTTATATCATACTCTCATATCATGCCTTAATTACTTTGAGAGTTTATCTTTTAAATAAGTTGGTTGGTGTTTGGTTGAGAACAGAAATGCTAAATGTGGTAGATGGTATAACTACATAATTCATAATCTTGTAGATCATTAAATTGTGTCACTTGAATCATTGATGTTGTTTGAGATATTAATTTGCTTAATGGTAAAATGATGGTCTAGTAAAGTGGAATGATTAAATGGTTGGTCTAGAGAAACTTGAAAACTGTGCCACACTTAAATTTCCAGTTGATTGCATAATGGTATATGACTTCTATTTGCCTAAAGCAACCTTAATGACTTTATGTTATGCGCTACGGTCGAGTCCCCAACAGTGACTTGTTCATTTGCCACAGCACCCCTAGGATTAATTTTCATTATGTCTTGCATGATCATATTTTTATTTGGAATCTTCTTACTTGTGATTTCTAAAACTTTGGTTTTCATGGCAATTCCACCACCATATTGCTAGCCTCTTCGATACTTTGCTTTGACCTTTCACTGAGAGTTGGTGCATTTTTCGCGGGTACATCCAAACTCGTCGGAGATCTTCATCTTGTTCTCCTACACATAAGCCAAATATCTTCCTCAAAACATCCACCATACCTACCTACTACAACATTTCCATAGCTGTTCCGAGATATATTGCCATGCAACATCCATCTTACATTACATGACTTGTTGTCATTCATTACTTATTTATTGCTTTGCGTGTTTCTATAAAGCTGATTTGTGGTTTTACCCATGTTACGCTGGAGCACTTCATAACTTGCTACACTGGTAGAGGCACCATTGTCATATGTATTCTTATGGCACATTCATATTAGTTAGTTATATCATCAGTATGTTGTTTTATCATCATTAGTGTGGTGTCATATATCATATATCAGATTAGGATGCTTGCCCCTAAAAGTGAAAAGAGCCATGGAGGCCATCGAAAAGAGAAACAAAAAAAATAAAAAAAAATAAAAAGAAAGAAAAAGAAAGAAAAAAAAGAAAATAAAGAAATAAAAAAGGGGGCAGCATTACTATTCTTTATCACACACTTGTGCTCATATTTTAGCTCCATATCATTTATAGCCATCACTTGTGCTCATGTTATAGCACCATATCATTTGTGATCATCACTTGTGCTCATGTTTAGCACTTCTACTCCATATGAGAGAGTTTTCATGTCTTAGTTGCATAACTATGTGGGGAATTTTACACCATAGAACTTGGCTTGTATATTACAATGATGAGCCTCCTCAAAAGTGCTCTAGGTCTTCGTGAGCAAGCAGGTTGGATGCACCCCCACTAGTTCCATTGGAGAGCTTTCATATACTTATAGCTCATTATACATCCGTTGTATGGCAATCACTACTCCTTGCATAGCTTCGATTGTATGACTTTCTCTTGTCTAATGATCATCTATAACTTTGTGAGCCTTTCTTCTGTTGGCCTTCCAAACCTCCGTTAACATTCTCTTAGCCATAACATCCTGGTGCCAGGAACCAACGTTGAACGCTTGCTTGTTTCTTTTGAACAAATAATGTATTGATCTTCTACGTGCATATTGCTATTACTTGACTTGATCCTTTCATTAAGTTGTCATGTTTGTTGGAAGCATTAGATGATTTTATTGTTGTGCTTGAAGCTTAAATCATCTTTAATATCTACTTTGCACAGTTGGTTGCTATCTAGTACTATATCATTAAAAGCTTTGCTTGCTTCACCTACTTGTTTATTTATTACTCAATTGATATCAATATAAACTACAACCCTTATTCATTTGATCTCAGTTTACATGCCTTACAATATTACATGATCAAGATTGTGTTTAAGCATGTCATTTCAGAAATTATTCTTCTTTTATCGTTTTTGCCTACTCGGGACGAGTAGAACTAAGCTTGGGGATGTTGATACGTCTCCAACATATCCATAATTTCTTGTGTTCCATGCTATGTTATATCATGTTATTACATGTTTTATATGCAGTTTACATAGTTTTATGCATTTTCTGGGACTAACCTATTAACAAAATTCCACAGTGCCAAATCCCTGTTTTCTGCTGTTTTTGGTTTCAGAAAATCTCTTAGGAAAATATCCACCAAATTGGAAACGAGCTAACCAGGAATTATTTTTGGAAAATATGCGTTCAGGAAAACTGAAGATGAGACGAAGACGGGCCCCGAGGGGCCCACATCGCATCGTGGCGCGGGCCAGAAGCCAGCCGCACCGGGAGGTGGTGTGGCTCCCTCGGGCGCCCACCGGCCTAGGTCTTTCGCCTACAAATACCCCCCTGATCTAACAACACCAGACGGTTAATCACTTTTTCCTCCACGGGTACTGAGCCGTCGCCGTCACCACTTCGGGAGAGATCAAAACTGCTCCCCGCCACCCTGCCGGGAGGGGGAATCATCCCCGGAGGCCTCTACGTCGCCATGACCGCCTCCGAACTAATGCGTGAGTAGTCTACCTGGGACTACAGGTCCATAACAGTAGCTAGATGATTGTCTTCTCCTCTTGTGATATCATGTTTAGATCTTGTGAGCTTTCTATCATGATTAAGATCATCTTTATGTAATTCTCCATGTTGTGTTTGCTGGGATCCGATGAATATTGAGTATTAAAGTTATTACTTCATAATATATCATGTGTGTGCTATTTAATGATATTGCATGCTCTCCGTTACTTGTGTATGCTCTGGCCAAGTAGATGCTTGTAACTCCAAGAGGGGGTATTTATACTCGATAGTAGGTTCACGTCTCTATTTAATCTGGGGCAGTGACAAAAAGCTCTAAGGTTGTAGATTTATGATGCACACGGTGGGTGTGTTGTTGGGAGACCCCAAGAGGAAGGTATGAAGTAGAGCAGGGTGCCGGGGAGTAGTTCCGAAGTGGTGTTGACGACGGCGGTGGCTCGGAACCCGTGGAGGTAAAGGTGATTAACCATGCTATGTTTTTAGGTCAAGGGGGTATTTTTAGGCAAAAGACTAAGGTCGGTGGGCGCCCGAGGGCGCCACAACACCTCCCGGCGCGGCAGGGTTGGGGCTCGCGCCACCAGGTGATGTGACGGCCTCGCGGCCCCACTTCGTCTCATCTTCGGTTTTCCTGGACGCAAATATTCCAAAAATAATTTATGGTTGATTCGTTTCCAGTTTGGCGGATATTTCTTTAAGTACTTTTCTGAAACTAAAAACAGCAAAAAAAACAGGGAACTGGCATTGTGGCATCTTGTTAATAGGTTAGTCCTAGATCAAAAGGGGCTTAATAACATTAGGTCAGAATATTTTCCTAGGTTAAGATTCTGAAGTGTTTCAGAATACAACAAGCAAACAAAAAGGTTCTTGCTTGTATGACTAGGTAAAATATTAAGTTTATCTTGGCATTTTCAGTGATAGAAAATGATGTTCGATATTCTCTATGCCATAGATTCTATCAGACTGAAAGCTCGACTTGGTGTGACCCAAGTTCTTGGTTGAAGAACGGGTTCTAGAGTGATCCTTGTGTGGATCAATGAACAAATGTAAAGTATATTCTTCAGTGTCTATGAGAGTTGAAGATATGTTTTCTAGTAAAGCGTAAGAGTGGATAGACAACTTGCCGTAAAATGGTTACGATGATGCGAGTTATGACACTGACCCATACGACTAGAAATCTCATATAGGACATGTCCTTTATTTTGAAGAAAGACATTGTTAGCTTGCGAAGTCGCATATGAATGCACTGTCGCATAATCTACATAGGTATAGAAGTATTTTGCAACTTCAGAGGTAGCAAGTGTGATTGGACTGAACAGTTTTCCGAGCATGCGTGGTTCCCCTTAATAGATCTCTTAGACTTTTAAGGCCCATGCTACACGAAGGTTCGAGTCTCACTCCATCCACTAAGATATATTTTACCGTCATCGTAAGATACGGGATGTTGTCAAACTAGGTGACATAGAAGTGTTGCAAAGCACATATAAGTCTCAATGTGTGAGATCTGTTGATTGTATTCCTCTTCCACGGGACAAGCATGCGCCAAGTTGCTATGGGTGTTGAGATTTTACCAAGTTGTAAACTAGATTAAGTGTTACTCTAGTGCAAGTGGGAGACTGAAGGAGATATGCCCTAGAGGCACTTAATATAGATAGTTTATTCGTCATATCTCAATTGTTAATTATATGTTTTATATCATGCTATAACTGTATTAAGCGGAAACATTAATACACGTGTGATACGTAAAACAACCAGGTCCCTAGTAGCCTCTACGTGACTAGTTCATTGTGCAATTGATGATCGAGGTTTCCCGATCATGTGACATGGCGTCAGTTGACAATGGAGTCATATCGTTGCTAGAACAATGTGATGGACATACCCAATATATGTAGGACGTAGTCATTACGCCTTTGACCGTGAGATCAACTCTTATTCTTATTCCTGAAAGATACTTTGATTGCATCAAACGTCATATCTTAAAAGTGCCACAATAAAGGTGTTCCTCTCGGGTATCGGAAGGGAGTATGTTGAGACGAGGGATCAAGAGCGGGATTTGCCAGTCCGCATAGCAGGATAGATACTATAGGGCCCACTTGGTGAGATTATGTCAAACGAGCTTGCAAGCATGTGACTAGGTCACCCGGACATAATATCATAGACGAGTAGAAGATAGTGTTGTCGGTAACGACATCAAGCTAGGTATGGAGATATCTATGAACGAGCCTCGGACACGCTACGTATCACTATGGCAAAAGGTTTAAGACTCGACGTCCAGGTTCGAACAACAAAGTTATTCGTTATATCACAGGGATTAATTCTGGGGATCCAGTCCCACGA
This sequence comes from Poa annua, assembly GCA_026929855.1. Taxonomy (NCBI): domain Eukaryota; kingdom Viridiplantae; phylum Streptophyta; class Magnoliopsida; order Poales; family Poaceae; genus Poa; species Poa annua. The sequence goes on along the minus strand of CM049426.1, from coordinate 272,444,643 downwards.
ATTAGTCATTGATCGGAGAGGTGTCTCGATCATGTATGTTGTTATGTCGAACCGCCAGGGTAACACATTTAAGGGGAGTCGACATATTTACCGGAATATTTACCAGAAGAGAAATTAAGGAAGAGAGCGTCGGGAACGTCCCGGGAAAGTACCGATGGAGATCGGGCAGCGACGAAATAGTTTTCGGAGCCAGAATAAATTATATATTATGTATTTAATATTAATTAATAGAAATTAATAGTTACATATATTTTTATTTAATTAATTTCGAATTTTTAAAGCCATAATACCTTAAATGGGCCTTCCGGTGGAAAGAAGGCCCATGAGGGCTAATTTGGTTGTCGGTGACAAATATCCCAGGGTTCTCTAACCACGCGGGGAAGTTTCCATGTACAGAGGGGATCCCCTTCAACCACGGGAGAGATACCCATCTCGTTCGGAAAACTTGGGAGGAAGGGACAGGGGTGGAAGGGGGAGAGCAGAACACGATTGCAATGTCTTCCGAACGGCACACCATCCAGCAGCCATGGCTGCCTTCTTCCATCCGCTGATGGAAAAGACAACCAGCTAGCCGGCCCCAACTACCCGGGCTTCAGATCCGTGGAGAATCACCTCCGCTTGTTCGCTGTGCGACCTGGGGCAAATCTGCAACCCCCACGCTCAAGATCCGTCTCCTGAGCGGCAAATCCGCCGCCACCGGCGACCGTCAGCCTCCTCACGTCGTCGGCCGCCACAACCGCAGCTCGGGGCCGCCGCCCGTGTCGCCCGAGGGTAACGATACGGGGGCGGGAGAAGCTAGCTAGCACTCGAGTGATTGTTTCAGACGAAGCGAAGGAACTGTGAGGTGCAGAGAGAGTCGAGGTGTCGTGAGCGAGACGCGGGTTTCCTCCCCGACGTCGCGAGGTGTGGATTTCTCGCCCATGGAAACCACGCGTATCGGGAGGGAAGCCCTCCTCTCGTATGCCACCAAATGCATCGGTAGAAAAAACCAGCCTCAACTTTCCACGTGGAGACCCCGCCCGGGGAAAAGCCCAGGATCCCCTTCTTTTCCCCGTGCACCAAACGAGCCCTGAGCCCCCCCCCCCCCAAGGAAGAGAGAGGGCTTGGCCGGCCTAGGTGGGCCACTTGGGGTCCACCTAGGTCTGGCGCACCATCCATGGCCGCATGGGGGTGTGGGGTTTAGTCCCACACCGCCCGGCTGGCGAGGTTGGCAGCCCTCTTCCCCCTTTATATAGAGGTGCTCCCTTGGCTTTTAATTACACCAATTTCTCTCTTATTTCTTCTCGATTAACGTGATTCCCTTTTTGGAGTTGCACCGAGGAGAAAGTTCTCTCCACCATACGCACACCCCTGTGATGCTGATCTTCCGGTCCCGGTCTTCCGCTGCTCATCTTGGATTGGAGTTTTGGAGGTCGTCGGCTTCACCGTACGTGTGTGAAACTTTGCGAGGTGCCACGCTAGTGGTGCTGGGAGGTCTACGTCCTCTACACGACCTCGAGGTCGGCTACGTCCACTTCATCATCAACGCTTGTGCGGGAGCGTAATCCTCATTTTTCGGTCTATAAGGGTATGTATACCGATCTCCTCCGTATTACTGTATCTGCATATAGATCCTGGCAAGTTTAAGGATATCGTTGTTAGAAAAATTATTGTTTTCTGCCTGCGATCCCCTTCATAATGTACCTAGTTCCTCTACTCCTCCTTGTAATCATGCAAATATCATTAAGGAAAATGCTAGGTTGAAGGATGATTGTCGAGGTGACTATGGTCAAGACCTCCATTCCCAAAGGTTTAAGCACATCAGTGATTTGATTTGTTGAGGACTAGGTTATATCGACTATGGGCTGCCTCTCTATTGTACCGAGTACCTTTTTCATGTCTTGTGTGTACTCATCTATGTTATCTCTCTTATGCTATATCTCACAGGTAACTCGAGAGGTTTTCCTCATAAGCGGGTCCGTCAACGGTACTTTCACAGAAATGACCAGGGAGTTCTTATAGATGAGGTAGTTGTCAGACAACAAATGATGAAGACTGCTAGGAAAATGAAGCAACAAGCACAAGCAAAGGAAAATACTTCCAAAGCAGGCCCTAAGAAAAGGAAGGACTGCGGTTATAGAACACACATCATTTATAGTTATCACTTGTGCTCATGTTATAGCACCATATCATTTGTGATCATCATTTGTGCTAATGTTTAGCACCTTTACTCCATATGAGAGAGTTTTCATGTCTTAGTTGCATAACTATGTGGGGAACTTTACACTATTAAACTTGGCTTGTATATCCAATGACGAGCCTCCTCAAAAGTGCTCTAGGTCTTCGTGAGCAAGCAGGTTGGATGCACCCCCACTAGTTCCATTGGAGAGCTTTCATATACTTATAGCTCATTATACATCCGTTGTATGGCAATCACTACTCCTTGCATAGCTTCGATTGTATGACTTTCTCTTGTCTAATGATCATCTATAACTTTGTGAGCCTTTCTTCTGTTGGCCTTCCAAACCTCCGTTAACATTCTCTTAGCCATAACATCCTGGTGCCAGGAACCAACGTTGAACGCTTGCTTGTTTCTTTTGAACAAATAATATATTGATCTTCTACGTGCATATTGATATTGCTTGACTTGATCCTTTCATAAAGTTGTCATGTTTGTTGGAAGCATTAGATGATTATATTGTTGTGCTTGAAGCTTAAATCATCTCTAATATCTACTTTGCACAGTTGATTGCTATCTAGTACTATATCATTGAAAGCTTTGCTTGCTTCACCTACTTGTTTATTCATTACTTGTTTGATATCAATATAAACTACAACCCTTATTCATTTGATCTCAGTTTACATGCCTTACATTATTACATGATCAAGATTTTATTTTAGCATGTCACTTTGAAATTATTCTTCTTTTATCGTTCTTGCCTACTCGGGACGAGTAGAACTAAGCTTGAGGATGTTGATACGTCTCCAACGTATCTATAATTTATTATGTTTCATGCCATGTTATATAATATTATTACATGTTTTATATGCATTTTATATAGTTTTATGCATTTTCTGGGACTAACTTGTTAACAAGATGCCAAAGTGCCAGTTCCCTGTTTCTGCTGGTTTCAGAAAAGTACTTAAAAAATATTCGCCACATTGGAAACGAGTCAACCAGGAATTATTTTTGAAATATTTGCGTCAGGAAAACCGAAGACGAGACGAAGTGGGGCAGCGAGGCCGCCACATCACCTGGTGGCACGGGCCCCAGCCCTACCGCGTCGGGAGGTGGGGTTGCTCCCTCGGGCGCCGACCGACCTAGGTCTTTCGCCTACAAATACCCCCTTGACCTAAAAACAGAGCATGGTTAATCACTTTTTCCTCCACGGGTCCCGAGCCGCCGCCGTCGTCAACACCACTTCAAAGGAGATAGAACTGCTCCGCGGCACCCTGCCGGGAGGGGGGATCGTCCCCGGAGGCCTCTACGTCTACCTTGGACTGCGGGTCCATAACAGTAGCTAGATGGTTGTCTTCTCCTCCTGTGCTATCATGTTTAGATCTTGTGAGCTGCCTATCATGATCAAGATCATCTTTATGTAATTCTCCATGTTGTGTTTGCTGAGATCCGATAAATATTGAGTACTAAATTTATTGCTTCATAATATATCATGTGTGTTCTATTTAATGATCTTGCATGCTCTCCTTTACTTGTGTATACTCTGGCCAAGTAGATGCTCGTAACTCCAAGAGGGGGTATTTATGCTCGATAGTGGGTTCATGTCTCTATTAAATCTGGGGCAGTGACGGAAAGCTCTAAGGTTGTAGATGTACTGTTGCTACTAGGGATAAAACATTAGTACTTTGTCTAAGGATGATGTTACTTACTTACTTTACACATAGTGCTTAAGGCGATAATCTGTTGCATGCAACTTAATACTGAAAGGGGTGCGGACGCTAACCGGAAGGTGGATTTGAAGGTGTTCCGGTACATAAAAATATAATTTTTCTAGCGTAAGAACGCCCTAACTAGCCAAGATCTATCTATCTAGTACATGCGATAACGGTGGCGGAACGGGTCACATTACCTCCATGTAGACCGATATCGGGGATTACGCTCCCGCACAAGCGTTGACGATGAAGTCGTACGTAGCCGACCTCGAGGTCGCGGAGAACTTGCCGCGACGATGTAGACGATGACGCCGGGGTGTCGACGATGACCTACGTCGACGGGCGTCGGGCGGAAGATGGCGTGGTGCCGGCGACTTGGGTGTGGCGCCGGCGGTAGGGCAGCGGCAGGGCTGCTGGGTGGGCGAGATGACGTCGCCCAGGCTCCTAAAATGTGGCGCCTCCGAGCACTCACAAAATACGGAGCTTAACAACAACCCCCGGTCACTCAGATCCAGCTAAGATCGCAGGAGTAGATTTTTCTGGAATCCCGCAGGGCAACGGCGCCCGGTGGCATATGTTTGGTGAAGAGAGGGGGCAAAACGGGCGGAGAAACAACTCAGCCGGCCTGCTATACAATTAATTGTATTTTCTTCTAATTAATCCAATTAATATGCCTTGCTATATAAAGGGGGGAGGGGGTGTGCAAACACCTTGCCTTCCTATGTGGGACTAAAGGGAGAGGAGGAGGGGGGTTCGGCCGGCCAACCCTTGGCCCATTTAGGTGGGATGCTCCTTTTTCCTTTATTTAATTAATATTAAATTAATACAAATTATAATTAATTCATAATTAATATATTTAAATACTATTTAATATCCCGTGACCCCGAAACATTTTCTGGACCACTCGAACATCTTTCGGACATTCCTGCAACCATTCCAGACCTTCCCGGAACTACTTCTGGACCACCAGAACTCTTTCCAGATCATTTCTCTCTCTGCAATAAAAACCTATATTATTCCAGAACCTTCTTCAGATGTCGTTAAGACCTTAAGTTTGTTACGCTACGTTTCGAGAACACTCCAGACATGGTCGAGACCCTTCGCTCGCCAATGACCGCCAGGGATACCTGGACGCATATGACGGTCCCTGTGCATTCTACGAATATCGTCGTTTGAACCATAAACATGATATTCATTCCCTTTGTTTCTACGATACTACCTTGTCCGAGATATGATCGCAGACATCCGATGTCCTTGTTGTATCTCGTTACCGACAAAGGTTATTAACTCGTCTGTGATATTACATCTCCATGACCTAGTCATAAGCTGCATAGCTATATAGATGCAATCTCATCGAATGAGCCCAGAGTATCTTTCCATTACAAGAATGAACAAATCCTGCTCTTGATCCTTACGTCTCAACATACTCTTTCGGGATACCCAAGATGGACACCGTTATTAACATGCTATATAAGACACAACGTTTGATGCTCTCAAAGCACCCCTACGGAGAAGAAATAAGTACGGTCTCACGGTTTAAGAAATAAGCTATCATATTGCTTATCTATTGCAAATGACAAACATCGTAGTATGATCTTATTGCAATACTTTGCGTATGTCCATCACCTTATTCTACTAATAAGATGACCCCACTGTCAACCGACGTCATTGTCCTTGATCGGGAATCTCGATCAATTGTTGACCAGCGGACTAGTTTATATAGAGGCTTACTAGGGACTCTGGTTGTCTATGTATCACACGTGTATTAATAATTCCGATTAACACAGTTATAGCATAACACAAAAACCTATTATAAACTTATGAGATAATGCGATAAATACTACTTATTTATTTGCCTCTAGGGCATATCTCTTTCAGTCTCCCACTTGCACAAGAGTACAAATAAACTAGCTGCATATTACTTCATCAAAAACCCCTTATCAAATAAGCGTTATATGTAGAGTGTTACTCTGACAATCTGTACAATACATAATTGGGCGTTCTTTTGCAATTCATTGATATCAACCTGTTTGATATCATCATGTTATCTAATAACATATATACAAATACCGTAACTAAGTGAGGCTTCTGTTTCCCAGCGCTTACTTTGATTCTGTTAACCAGATAATTGTCTTGAAACACACTCAGTCATAAAGAACTCCTTATAACAATTACAATCTCGCGATATCTATATATACTTTCACACCTATGTAGAAGACTTGACACTCCAATGTCAATCTAGTAACTAATACACTTCTACTTCTAGTAAATTCTAAATTTACTTTCTCAACTGTTCTTCTTATAAGAACATTGGTCATATTTCATCGAGCACATAATATGGTTCCTGTATGATTTCTAGTATCATATAATAGACCAACAATTCATACAACCATTATTATTGTGTATCATTACTCTTAATGATTAATTGGATTTCTGAGGACCAACCTTTGGTTTTAATCTACTCTGACTCTTCAGACATAATGCAAAACAACTCGACTAACTATTTAAAATTCCCGTTCTATTCCAAATAGACATTATCTTTTAAATATTTTCACAACTTCATTTTCCTTACTGGTACAATTCACAATGTGTCATTTACACAAGATGAATTCGGCTCTCACTCAAATATGTCTCCACAAACTTGAGATCACGAGCTCCCACTCAAAAATGTGTTATCTACACATATGAGGTTCCAAGCTCCCACTCAAAATATGTCCTTTACATATTCTACCCGAGTGAACTAACTTTGACTCCCACTTAAATTCATAATTTATTTCGACATTTTGGTCAACACCAAAATCATTGATCTCCTATCAATTCAAACTCAACACGAACTGCAGTATTCTATTAATACAAATCCACATACCTCAAGCATATCTACATTTATGTAGTCAACAAATTTGATCTTGTCCAAGATACATTTCTTGACAAAATATGCTTTCACGTCTTTCTTATAATTACATTTCTCACATAACACTTTATATGATAATCAAGAAATCTTATTTCTTCAAAAAGGCATTATAGTAACATTTACTGTTTCAATCCTTCTAAATGTAACTTGGATTTTCAGGCTCAAAAGCCTTTGTTCGTATTCTGATATTTTCTCAACTTTCTTTGTATTCACAAGGTGCACCTTGATCTGTCAACAAGATCTGAAAAACTTAATATTAATTTGTGATATGACATCAATATTAAATATAACAGCACTTTATTTAGTAGCTTCTTTCATGAAAATATTATGATCTTTACGAAGAGGATTGCAAGCAGAAAACAATTTTCTAGTCTCCTTTACTCTCAATCATCAAAATTTCATTAGACATATATCTTTTGGAACACTTTACAATATTCTACTTTTATGAATATAGGTCTGACACCTTATTTCAAACTTCTAAATTTATTCCATTAACCATAATTCAAAAAATCATATTTTCCTCGGAATTACATAGACAACAACACAAGTTTTGTTTCTATTGGGTTTTGGAATACACTCTCATCCAATGTGAGTAATCTACAAAGAACTATTTGTGTATATTCTGAATTATCGTATAATCATCTATATAACGACACTATTGTCGATCACACGAATTATCGTTGAAAAACATCTGTTTTCTAAAGTGGACATCGACTATAATGTTTCGAACATATTAAGAGATTATAAGACAGATTCTGAAAGACCACACTTTATCTAAAATAGAGTATGATTATAATATTTCACATATCACTATATCTGATATTATAATTTTGTGAAACGAATTTTCACAAGTCTTTTGTGTTGAAACCACAGTTCAAAATGTTGTCCTTTGATCGAATCTTGCGAATACAATATTCACTAGTCTCTCTTCTGAAAAACCCCATTTGATCTTTTATCAAATTAATTTCAGACTCATGATTTATTATGCAAATCACTTATTTACCAATAATCATAGAAGAATTCGGATCAAGTAAAAATTCACCATATAATTAATTTAATGATCCTTCGAAATGACTCTTAATTAATTGCCTTTCGTATTGACACTTCAATACTAAATTTTAAACTTAATCAATTCGGCACATGTAATACTTAAATAGATGAAAAGTATCTATTACTTCTTACATTTCCTTTATGATTAAATTCGATGGTGTTTGTTCTAGTAACAAAAACTTTTATTCCTTGGACACATAATTTTATTATTCTTACTATTATGAATGTTATGATACAAGTAATGTAATTGAGATGTGAAAACTTTATTCATAATATAAAACAACTGGCTTGTTCCATAACATAAAACAACTGAACTTGTCTTATTACATATATGAATAACTTTGTCTTGTAACAGTCAAGACACTAAGCACACTTTCTCACTATTACAAAAAGATCTTATCAAAAACTATTAATGATAACTTGAGGACGTGAACACCAATGGCCATCAACTTCCTTGATCACCATTTTCAGCGCCAGGTCACATCATATTTCTCCGCATATATGTGATAATCAGGACCTTTTTCACAAACAGAACAAGTATCAAATACTTTATCATATAACAAGAGGCAAATACATTCATAATTCTGTAAATATCAAATATATATCTGTAGCGTCGAAGATTTCTCCTTCGATGGAATCAACTTCTAGAGATTTGAATTCGGCCACGAGCTTGTAGAAGTTCATATTGTCGGCCTTCAAAATGTACTCGCGCACATGCTTCTCATAGCTTGGAGGCAGAGATATCAGGATAGTCTGAATGGCACAAGAATCAGCCATCCAGTAATCGAAGACATTTGTCAGCTTGAAGTAGATGTCATACAATCTCTTCAAATGAGTCTTCAGACATGTATGCTCCTCCATATGAATGGTCTGAAACTTTCTAAGCTGCCTGAATTTCTCACGCCTCAATTCATCGGTGAAGTGTGTCTTGATCACACCAATCATGAGATATGGCTCCTTGTGTCGAAACAACTCTTTCAACTCAGGTGCTAGGCATACGGTCATGGTGATCTCCACTTCTATGAATATGTCTCGACGCCTACGGAATTCATTGTAACATCCCAACATTTTATAATGTTCAAAAATCACTAAAATTTAAAACTTTTGTTTTTGATTAAAATAAAACATTTAAATGCATAAGAAAACCAACTAAGAAAGACTTCAAACTTATTGAAAGAGTTTAATAATTCAAATGTCACAGTTTAAACATTTTATCATCTATTGTATTTCAACAACCTTAATATGTAAATACTTCAAACCATTTCATTTTAATAAAATAGTTTCCTTATAAGAAACAAACTTCAATCACTTAGCCATATCTATTCATAAATTCAAAACTATTTAAAATGATATAATTGCCAAATGATTTTCATTCATCTAACTGAATTCAAGTTATAGCTTTGGAAATTATAAGTTTATAATTCATTACTTTAAAACTTCATAGATTATATAATTAATGAATTATCCAAATAATCATTTCATTAGCTTAAATCATTTTCATGTATTTTTAAACATTAAATGATTTTCCTGAATATATTCAGTATAAAAAATGAATTAAAACTAGAATATTTCCAAAAATATTTTTATACAGTTCTCAAATGAATTATCTTAATATAAAATATAATGGTGCACAAATTATTTCTAATTAAAAATGAATACATTATATTTCCCTTTTCATTTTCATATAGTTGTGTTATACTATTCAGTATTATACTAAAGCCTAAAATAAATTTAGTATTTGAAAATGAGTTTAAAATGACTTAAAATCACACATTTTGAATATGGGTATTTCATAGAATTTATTTTAACCAAATTAAAATTAATTAAACCCTAGTTTTAAATTAAACATAAAGTGTCAATTTTGCATTTAATCAATATTTCGAAATTATTATTTTTGAAAAGTGTTCAAAACACTCCCACAACTGGTTTAACACAAAGATAATAATTTTACAAATTTTTAGAAATTCATTTGACTTCATTTGGATTTATAAATCAAAAATTATAAAGGAAATAAATAAAACAGAAAAGAAAAGGGGAAAATCCTGACAGCGGGACCCACACGTCAGCGCGACGTGGTCGTCTTCCCCGCGCGTCCATCACGCTTGCGACAGAGCAGAAAACGGCCGGCGTTTCTTCTCACCCTTTTGCGCGATTAAAGCCGCGTTGATAGCTCCCGTATACTCCTTCAAGTAGCCCACCTCGCCCTCTCTCTTTTCCCCCAGACCACCCTCTCTGAGCGCCCCCAGGCCGTCCAAAATCCTCCGCGGCATCTCCGCTATTGCCGACGGCGAGGACCTGCTTTTTCCGGTGAGCTAGGGCAATGCCGAGTCCTCTCTGCACTCCCCCTCGTTTCTGTAACATCCCAAGATTTTCAAAATTTTGAAAATTTTGTAAAATCAAAAACTTTTTGAAACTATATAGATTTTGTTTTGAAATCCAATTTTAACCCTTGCATTCATATCATCATCATTTTTTTAACATGACATTTAAATCAAATAAACTTTAAATTAGATTTTATTTATATGTTTATATTGATTTTATTTTCGTAAAGTTGTTATATTGATTTTTATGATATTTTTCCATTATATTTAATTTTATTTTTAGAGAAAAATATTACCAAAAAGTTCTATTTTTAATAAGCTTTTCAAAATATATTTTTATGAATTTATCTGAATAGTTTTGATCAAGTTTAAAAATCATTTGGTTTTAAAACTTTTGAAAACAGAAAACTGTTTTGCCAAAAAAAAAAAGAGTAGGCCTCATCCCCGGAACCAACTGGGCCAAAGCCCAGCTTACCTCTCGCACGCGCAGCGCGTAGCAGTCCGCCAGCGGCCCGGCCTCCTTCTCTCTCCCGCTGTGGCTGACAGGTGGGTCCCACCTGTCATCACTCCCAGCGCAACAGCTCCATCTCCTTTACTCGACGCGTTACGAACCGAGAATGACGCCGTAATCAAACTCATCAATCAGGCGATTTAAAGAGCCGTTTCGAGTGCGGTTTCGCCCTACTATAAGATCTCTACGCCCTCTTCCTTATGCCCTAAACCATTCCAACTGAGAGCCCCTAGGCTACCCACACAGGTCCCCGCCATCCCTCCATTGCCGCCGGCGAAGAGCTCTCGGTATGGCGAATTCCGGCAGCCCCGGACCCTCCCGTCACTCCCTTTCTCTTTGTTTCTTTCTGGTGCATCGTTTTGACAAGGTCGCACAATTTTTCTCGCAGCCAATCGAAGCATTCGTCCACACCCAAAGCACGCCGCCGCCTCCGTCAACTCCGGCGAGCAATCAAGGACAAACCCAGACGCTCCGACTGCCGCCACCGTCTCCGCTTCGACCACCCGCACGCTCCGGTATAACCCACTCCTCTCGGGACCCCGTAGAAATGTAGATGGTGCGACGCCGGCGATGGCGCCGTCGTATTTCTTCGGTCACCGAGTTCTTCCGGCCGGCCGCGCCGCCCGCACCAGACCCTTTCGATCTCAGTCGTTAGATCTAAATCGGACGGCTGTGGTTTAATTTTTTTTAAAATTGAATCGGTACGCACAGTCAGCGCCGCGTCAGCGCCGCATGGCGTCCAGTCAGCGCCACGTCGGATCCACGTGTGCAGAGAAATTCCGCTATTTTTCTTAATTAAAATTTAATTGGCACATTTGCAGAAAAGCCCCTGCATATTCAAACCTTCATAACTTTTTAACCACTTATCCAAATTAGATAATTTTTATATTTTTCGAAAGCCCTTGACATGTAGAATATTTCAGATTTGTTAAATTTCAAATTTGACTTAGTATAAATTATTCAAATTTCAAATGGATATTTGAGTATATTTGAAATAACTTTAAATCTATAAACCCAAATTTGCAAATAAAATTGTTCTAGAAACTTTAGAATATTTGTAACTTGATGCCTTTGTTTTAAAATATTTTTGAGTATTACTTTCATGATTTAATAGTTGTATGTTTTAATTTGAATAGTCTGACTATTTTTGACATAACTATTAATAGAAACATTAATTTTGATTAAATCAAATTGCTATAAATTTAATTAAATGCCCTATGTCTATTAATACCATTTATAAAAATTTGTTATAAAAGTTTAATCACATAAAACTTTAATATTTTATTTATTCCTTTTATGATATTTTGCAAAAATAGAAATTAATTAAATTGCATTTATAGCCTAATGCATACTTTATAAAATATCACAAATTTTTGTATGATGTTTATTATGATTAAAAAGAGCATTGCATGCATAACATATTTTAATATATAGTTATTCTCCTCATAGGAAAACTCCTCCATTATTTTCTCTAAGTTTAGGAATATTTTCAACTTAGCATTTTTGGTTAAGTGCTATGCACTTAGACACTTAGGAGTTTCAACATGGAGCTAGAAGACCAATGAAGGACTTAGCCAAAACAAGAGTCCAGAAGAATCTCCAAGAAGTAGAAGCACTTAGAAGAAAAATCAAGAGGAAGTCCAAGAAGACCAACCCCCTCTATTCTCTAAATCTTTCTTTCTCTTTTCTTTTTCTTCTCTCTAAGACATGGTGATCAAGACATCACTAAGGAGAATACTACAAGTCTGGAGATGAAGCCTGGAAAATAACCTACATCATTTTCTTCTATCTTTCCTAATCTTAACTTAAAACAATTTTTGATCATGTTATTACCATCTTGAAGTTTGTTGGATCAATATCCAATTTACAAAGAGTTGATAATGATGGTCGATCACCTTGAATAATAGAATTAGTATTTTCTCTAAGTATTTTGCACATCATGCATAGCATATTTTTGTATTGTTATTTTGGTTTGTATGTTTATGTGTGTTTTGTTTGATGTGTTAGAAATTTCGGAGGGAAACGACAACTGTTGCAGCTGCTGTTGATATTCTTCTTGTTGCCAAGGCAAGTGGCACACCCCCATAAAATTCCTAAGAATTTTCTATGCATGACTTAGTTATTTTCCTATGCATGTGTAGGACTTAGTAGATTTGCTATGCAAGACTTTAGAATTCCCTATTCCATTGTGTCTAGGTACCTATGAAATGACTTAGTAGAATTTTGATGCTATGCAATTGAAGAAAGGTTTTACAAAATCTTAAGTGGCTACTCAGGACCATGTCTATGAGGGTTTTCACCTGAGATAGTCTTTACTATACTTAGGATCATAGTATGTGGGGGTTTTCACCTGGGAGTGCACATCACTAAGTTAATGAATCATCTGGGTGGATTGGTTGTTTGGTTTATGTTGAGTGGCTACTCAGGACCATGTCCATGAGGGTTTTCACCTAAGATAGTTTCTACTATACTTAGGATCGTGAACGTGGGGGTTTTCACCTGAGAGCACACTTGTGGAAGGCCACCCAGGAACAAAGGGATGTGAGGAATAAATGGAGAAGATCGTGAAGAACTCAAGGAGAAGTATTTCAAGTAAAGACTACAGCTGATCAAGGAACATGGAGGAATCCCAACATTCTAATTTCTTAATAAATTTTGATAAACAACAGTGGACTACTCAGGACCATGTTCATGGGGGTTTTCACCTAAGATAGTTTCCACTATGCTTAGGACCATTGAATGTGGGGGTTTTCACCTGAGGGTGCACTTAAGGACGTGATCGGTACGGGCCGTTGAGATCCGTCCGATCCAGATCCAACGGTCTGGATCTGTTGACTTATCCACGTCAGCGTGCCTCGTCAGCATCCAGTCAGCATCCAGTCAGCATCCGCGTCAGCAATTATTTTCGTAATTAATTTTAAATTAGCAGTTTTACAGAAAAGACCCTGTAAATTAGAATTATTATAACCTTTTACTCACTTATCCAAATTTAACAAAATTTATGTTTTTGGAAAGCCCTCGACATGTAGAATATTTAAGATCTGCCAAAATTCAAATTTTACTTAGTTTAAAATATTAAAATTTCAAATGGTGAATTTGAGTATTTTTGTCATAACTTTAAATCTGTAAATTCAAAAATTGCAAATAAAATTGTTTTAGAAACTTTAGAATATTTATTAATTAATGCCACTGCTATAAAATAATTTTGAGTAATATTTGAATGAAATCATAGTTATATATTTAATTTGAATAGTTTGAGTATTTTCAACATAACTATTAATAGAAATATTATTTTTGATTAAATCAAATTGCTATAAATTTAATCGAATGCTCCCTGTCTATTAACACTATTTATAAAATTATGTTATAAAAATTTAATCATGGAAAAATTTAATCTTATAATTATACCTTTAGTATATTTTTCCAAAAATAGAAATTAATTAAATTACATATAAATTCATGCATATTTATAAATATCACAAAAAATAGTATTATGTTTCTTGTGAATTAAAATTTCATTTCATGCATAGCATATTTTATTATGTAGTATATTTCCATAAGAGAACCCACCCCCCCCCCCCCCCATTTTCTTTAAGTTAGGATTATTTTCAAAACTCAGTATTTTGGTAAAAGTGATATGCACTTAAAATACTTAGGATTTTCATCATGGAGCTAGAAGGACAATGAAGGACTTAGCCAAAACAAGACTTCAGAGGAATCTCCAAGAAGTAGAAGCACTTAGAAGAAAAATCAAGAGGAAGTTCATGAAGACCAACCAGCAATATTTTCTAAGTCTTGCTCCCTCTCTCTTTCATTTCTTCTTTCTTCTCTTAGACCTTTTGAAGACTCAGTTAAATCCAAGACCAGCCCAAGTGATGCAAAACTCATCAAGTCTGAAGATTATTCAAGACATCATCAAGGAGAATAATACAAGTCTGGAGATGAAGTCTGAAGGATCAACAACACTTATCTCTCTATCCTTTCCCTCTCTCCAAATCTTGTTTTCACTTTAGACTTAGTAGTTTTCTCTAAATATTTATACACATCAAGACTAAACCATTTGAGAACTTATTCAAGATGAATTACAACAAAGTTATTTTATCCAACTCATGACCATAACCCTTAGTTAATTTTGACCAACCTAATTGCCTTGCATTAACTTAAAAAGATTTTCATGGCATGACATGAATCTATAGTCCTTAGAAATAATTTGCATATCATACATAACATGTTTTCCTTAGAAGTTTTATGAAACTTATTTGTTCACTATGTATGTGCATGTATGTTTGATGATTGTTGTTTGTTGATTGTTGTATTGTTGTTTGCTTATATTGTTTAGATTGAACGGAGAGCAAACGTTCGTTGTTGAAAAGAGTTTGTGAACAACGACAACATTCAAAGGCAAGTGGCACACCTCATAAACTTCCTATTATTTTCTATATGCATTACTTAGTGTATTTTTATATGCATGAGTAGGATAGTAGTGCTATGCTAAATCTGTGTAGAATTCCCTTACTCATGTGTCTAGGTTCCTATATAATACTTAGTAGATATATTGATGCTATGCAATGATGAAAAGTTTTGCAAAATGTAAGTGACTACTCAGGGCTGTGCTCATGGTTGTCATCGCCTAGGATGAAGTTAATGAATCTCCTGGGTGGATTGGTTGTATGGTGGCGAAGTTGAGTGGCTACTCAGGTCCATGTCTATGGTTCCTGGAGTATGTGCACTTGTGGATGGCCACCCAGGGAACAGAGGAATCTGAAGCACTCCGAGTGGCGATTGCTTCCAGTGCAGCCATTGCCATATGGGCTCTGGCTTGATCAATTATGTTGCTGAACTCTCTCCGACTTGACAAGCAGATGTAGGGGGTGTTAGGTGGAACAGGTCAAGGCAGGTGGGAGGGAAAATGCTTCTGAAAGATCTCGTCTCATTCTTCTCCTTTCCTTATCACAAATGGTGTGTAAAGGATAATTTGGGTTGAATGGGTACAATGGTGAACGTGCACAACCTCTGAAGAGTGTAAAACTAAGTACTTAGTCGTGTCCCCGGTACGGACAATTTGAGCAGCTGATCACGGACGTCAACGGAGGATTCCAATCATTCCAACTTCAGAAATAAAACTTGATGGGTGAACAAGGGAAGATGAGATTTATGGTTTTCATGCCATACTTGTCTTGATTTGAAGAAAGTGTTTTCCAAAGAGATAGGAAAACTTGGCTTTATGTAAAATAGCCTTGAACTCCACCAGCCAAATATGCATATAGGCTTTAGAGTTATTCCATTAAGTGTCCACCATAGTGTCACTTGCCAGACTCCATTTTTAATGGAATCTGACCCATGTTGTTGCAATATTTTTCTTATTGCAGATTGTTCAGATGACGAGTGAGGTTTCATTTATAGGTTTCGAGTCTACAACCAACATATTTTCGCCTGTGGCAACATGAAGTTGTTGGAGACCCACTGCTATTGTATTTCCGCTGTGTGCTTTTTCAATGCTAGCTTTAGGCTATGCAACTTGTATCGAATATTTGTAATTCTGGATCATCGATGTAATAAAATTGACGCTTTGTTGTGATGTTACATCGTAAACTGTGTGTGCAAATGAATCGATCCAGGGATTTGCACTATACACAGGTATCTGCCTTATTAAAAGTGCAGGTACGCTACAGATGGTATCAGAGCACTGTGTTGCCTGTAGGTTCGAAACCCTAGGTTTGGGTAGAAATAGGATTTGACCATAGGATTGAAAATCTATTTTATTCACTTTTCTGAAAACAAAACTTTTCATTTTATCATATGAATTTTTCTGTTTCATTTTAATTCTAATACTCTTTCCTCTTCAAAATTTTAGATGGGAGAGTACATTGAGATCGCGTATGCTGGAGTTTTGTCGGATTTCATCTTTGGGAGGCAGCTGTCTAGGTTGACAAGTATATTGAAGCTACCACCGCCCTATTTCGGAGGAAGGAAGGAAGAGACCGACATACCTGATGTGACGCGTTGGGAAATCCGCATAATCATGACCCCAGATCCCACGATGCCAGACTTCGAGCCTGTGGACTATGTCACCTAATACCCTGAATGGATTGAAGGAGTGAACATAGCTATGGTGGACTTGATGGCCCGATTGTGTTATAAGTACCGCAACAAGCTGGCACCAGAATCGCCCTTCCGTGACTTTGGGAAGAGGGATGCGCATGGCCACTCAATGGCTCACACGGGAAATCGCTTGGACCTGCCCATCACTAACAAGATGTTTGAAGACTTGGATTTTCTCATGAACCGTCTGACCAGAAAGGTTCATCAAGCTTATAACATCGCAGATCATGCCCGAGCCGTCATACACGCCAAAACCCAAGAACTCCAGACTTCTGAAACCCTTATTGGCCATATGGAGGAACTCATCCATGAACTACATTTGCAGAATCTTAACAAGGATGAGCAGATCGCCACCCTTGAGGCGCAACTCAATGCACCTCCACCACCGCCAGTAGCTGAAGAAAGTGACCAAGGCACTGGAAATGTGGTAGTAACCGCAGCGGTAAAGGAAGAAGAAGACCCCGAAGAGGTGCTTTCTGAAGAGTCAATTGAGGGAGAAGTCACGCCCGTGGCGAATAACCACGCAATGAAGCGCAAGCGTGAGGAGGAATAAGTGGAGCAATAAAAACCACGTTAGAGGGACCACCATTTATCTCATTTAGCTTATCGTATCGATTTGATGTATTGACCTATCAAATTGTGGTATGGCAATACTATCGTTTTTGTAATTCCACGACATTGGTGTGTTTTCGTTCGATAAACGATTAGTTCAAAAGAAGTCTGAAATTTTTCACGTATGTGTTGCTTGTGTTTGAACCTGGTTGCTTGATGCTTGTTAGATGTTGTTTGTAATGATTTTTGCATTGATCTGCTTATATAAGTTAGAATATTTTGAAAATCAACAAAACCTTTATTTTAAGGGTGGTAGCCACCCAGTTAAATTAAACCCTGTTGCTTAAATCCAGAGATCCCAAACTATATTTCTTTCTAGCCTTTCAATAAGAAAAATCATCCCCTGCCAGCTTTCAAGTTTCCATGTCAGAAATTACATTTCTCAAACCTCTCGAGTTATCAGAATCATTTCAATCAGTTGCTTTTCTTTCTAGCTTCTCCGAATCTCGGGGACGAGATTTCTTTAAGGGTGGTAGTCTGTAACATCCCAACATTTTATAATGTTCAAAAATCACTAAAATTTAAAACTTTTGTTTTTGATTAAAATAAAACATTTAAATGCATAAGAAAACCAACTAAGAAAGACTTCAAACTTATTGAAAGAGTTTAATAATTCAAATGTCACCGTTTAAACATTTTATTATCTATTGTATTTCAACAACCTTAATATGTAAATACTTCAAACCATTTCATTTTAATAAAATAGTTTCCTTATAAGAAACAAACTTCAACCACTTAGCCATATCTATTCATAAATTCAAAACTATTTAAAATGATATAATTGCCAAATGATTTTCATTCATCTAACTAAATTCAAGTTATAGCTTTGGAAATTATAAGTTTATAATTCATTACTTTACAACTTCTTAGATTATATAATTAATGAATTATCCAAATAATCATTTCATTAGCTTAAATGATTTTCATGTATTTTCAAACATTAAATGATTTTCCTGAATATATTCAGTATAAACAATGAATTAAAACTAGAATATTTCCAAAAGTATTTTTATATAGTTCTCAAATGAATTATATTAATATAAAATATAATGGTGCACAAATTATTTCTAATTAAAAATGAATACATTATATTTCCCTTTTCATTTTCATATAGTTGTGTTATACTATTCAGTATTATACTAAAGCCTAAAATAAATCGAAAATGCTTTTTTACATGCACACACGGGTGTGGGAGCTATCATGTCCGTTGTATGTTTTGGCTTTGCTTTGAGATCCGGAGAAAGAGAGGGGAGAAAAATGTTTTTGGTGAATTTCTGAATAGTTGCAGTTGTACTTGATGTAACATAAAGTTGATAAGACATGTCATACAACTGTTACCGTCCTAATATTTTGTGTGTGGACATGAAACAGTACAAAGTACTACTCCATAGATGGATTGGATTGAGCCCCCAGAGCTGAGCGTCTCCATGCGAGCACCACCGCTGCTCTCTGTGGCCAGAGGTGGCCGGGCATCGAATCCTAGCCGCCGAGGACAGGTCGGAGCATGGGCCCTAGAGCTGATGGCGGCGGTGCGGCAACGACGGAACTGGCCGAGGCCGCCTTCGCAGCGGCGCGGGCGGCTGCCGCCGTGGAGGACGAGCTGCATAGCAGGGATGGAGATGGTGGCGGGAGGACGGCCGTTGACCTATACCACGGCGGCGACGGCGCAGAGCAGGGCCACGCGGCATCCTGGCCGTCGGGAGGAGGGACAGGAGGAGGAGGGGAGGCCGGCGGCCGTTGACCTGCACGGGGATGGAGATGACGACGGGAGGGCGGCCAATGACCTGCACGGGGATGGAGATGACGACGGGAGGGGAGGCCGGCGGCGCGGGCGGCGGTTGTCCTGCGGCGGCGGAGCGGCCGGAGGCGACGCATGGGAGGACGCGCGCGGCGGCGGGGAGAGGCGGCGCGGGGCGCGCACGGTGGCGTGGGGGCGTGGCGGCGGCGGCGCGCTGCGGGCCGGAGCAGGGGAGCAGGCCGGGCGGCGCGGAGGTGGAGCACGGCAACGGAGGAGGTAGGCCGGGGGCGCGGTGGCCGGAGGTGGAGGCGCGCGGCGGCGCGGCCGGCGACGACGGGCATGGGGCGGCCGGAGCAGGGGAGGCGTCGGGCGGCCGGGGAGAGGGTGCGCGCGGCGGCCCGCGGTCGGAGGCGAGGAGCGGCGGCCGGCGGCCGGAGCGCACGGCGTCGGGTGCGGGGAGCTCGGGCCGGCTCGGGAGGAGCTCGAGGGCGGACATGAGCCAGGTGGAGGGGAAAGAAAGGGGAGGAGAAGAGAGAGAAAAGGAATAAGAAAATACTGTACAATTTGACTGTTTGATGGGACTATTTGATAATGTATGGACGGGACATAATAAAATTTGACTGTTTATAGGCACGAATCTCGAGAACAGAATGTGTGGCTTTGATATGTCTCACACCCATGCATGTGTGTACAAAATCCACTTAAAATCACACATTTTGAATATGGGTATTTCATAGAATTTATTTTAACCAAGTTAAAATTAATTAAACCCTAGTTTTAAATTAAACATAAAGTGTCAATTTTGCATTTAATCAATATTTCGAAATTATTATTTTTGAAAAGTGTTCAAAACACTCCCACAACTGGTTTAACACAAAGATAATAATTTTACAAATTTTTAGAAATATATTTGACTTCATTTGGAGTTATAAATCAAAAATATAAAGGAAATAAATAAAACATAAAAGAAAAGGGGAACATCCTGACAGCGGGACCCACACGTCAGCGCGACGTGGTCGTCTTCCCCGCGCGTCCATCAAGCCTCCGACAGAGCTGAAAACGGCCGGCGTTTCTTCTCACCCTTTTGCGCGATTAAAGCCGCGTTGATAGCTCCTGTATACTCCTTCAAGTAGCCCACCTCGCCCTCTCTCTTTTCCCCTAGACCACCCTCTCTGAGCGCCCCCAGGCCGTCCAAAATCCTCCGCCGCATCTCCGCCATTGCCGACGGCGAGGACCTGCTTTTTCAGGTGAGCTACGGCAATGCCGAGTCCTCTCTGCACTCCCCCTCGTTTCCCCATCGCCGCGCGCACCCTCCTGACCTCTCCCTTTTTCTCCTATCGCAGCGCATCGTCAGATCTGTCCTCGGCCGGAGCAAACCGCCGCAGTCCTTAACTCCGGCGAGCGATTTGAAGAGGAGTCGGACACGTCGAACACCCCTGCCTCGCCACCGAGTCAGTCGCGACCTCCCCTTCAATCTAGTATGCCCCATTCGTCCCCGTAGCCTCTAGATCGTCGGGAACGCCCGATGCCGTGCGTGTCGCCGCCGCGGGCGCGTCTCTGGCGAGCTACCGCCGCCAGATTTTGGTCAAACACACCAGATCCGTCCGATCTGCTTTGTGCGGCTGAGATTAGAAATTTTTAAACGAATCGGTACGGGCCGTTGAGATCCGTCCGATCCAGATCCAACGGTCTGGATCTGTTGACTTATCCACGTCAGCGTGCCTCGTCAGCATCCAGTCAGCATCCGCGTCAGCAATTATTTTCGTAATTAATTTTAAATTGGCAGTTTTACAGAAAAGACCCTGTAACTTAGAATTATTATAACTTTTTACTCACTTATCCAAATTTAACAAAATTTATATTTTTGGAAAGCCCTCGACATGTAGAATATTTTAGATCTGACAAAATTCAAATTTTACTTAGTTTAAAATATTCAAATTTCAAATGGTGAATTTGAGTATTTTTGTCATAACTTTAAATCTGTAAATTCAAAAATTGCAAATAAAATTGTTTTAGAAACTTTAGAATATTTCTAAATTAATGCCACTGCTATAAAATAATTTTGAGTAATATTTGAATGAAATCATAGTTATATATTTAATAGAATTGCTACTCATGTATATTTAATAAAATTAATTGCAAATAACTATTAATACAAATATTATTTTTGATTAAATCAAATTGCTATAAATTTAATTGAATGCTCCCTGTCTATTAACACTATTTTTAAAATTATGTTATAAAAATTTAATCATGGAAAACTTTAATCTTATAATTATACCTTTAGTATATTTTTCCAAAAATAGAAATTAATTAAATTACATATAAATTCATGCATATTTATAAATATCACAAAAATTCGTATTATGTTTCTTGTGAATTAAAATTTCATTTCATGCATAGCATATTTTATTATGTAGTATATTTCCATAAGAGAACCCCCCCCCCCCCCCCCATTTTCTTTAAGTTAGGATTATTTTCAAAACTCAGTATTTTGGTAAAAGTGATATGCACTTAAAACACTTAGGATTTTCATCATGGAGATAGAAGGACAATGAAGGACTTAGCCAAAACAAGACTTCAGAAGAATCTCCAAGAAGTAGAAGCACTTAGAAGAAAAATCAAGAGGAAGTTCATGAAGACCAACCAGAAATATTTTCTAAGTCTTGCTCCCTCTCTCTTTCATTTCTTCTTTCTTCTCTTAGACCTTTTGAAGACTCAGTAAAATCCAAGACCAGCCCAAGTGATGCAAAAATCATCAAGTCTGAAGATTATTCAAGACATCATCAAGGAGAATAATACAAGTCTGGAGATGAAGTCTGAAGGATCAACAACACTTATCTCACTATCCTTTCCCTCTCTCCAAATCTTGTTTCCACTTTAGACTTAGTAGTTTTCTCTAAATATTTATACACATCAAGACTAAGCCATTTGAGAACTTATTCAAGATGAATTACAGCAAAGTTATTTTATCCAACTCATGACCATAACCCTTAGTTAATTTTGACCAACCTAATTGCCTTGCATTAACTTGAAAGATTTTCATGGCATGACATGCATCTCTAGTCCTTAGAAATAATTTGCATATCATACATAACATGTTTTCCTTAGAAGTTTTATGAAACTTATTTGTTCACTATGTATGTGCATGTATGTTTGATGATTGTTGTTTGTTGATTGTTGTATTGTTGTTTGCTTGTATTGTTTAGATTGAACGGAGAGCAAACGTTCGTTGTTGAAAAGATTTTGTGAACAACGACAACATTCAAAGGCAAGTGGCACACCTCATAAACTTCCTATTATTTTCTATATGCATTACTTAGTGTATTTTTATATGCATGAGTAGGATAGTAGTGCTATGCTAAACATGTGTAGAATTCCCTTACTCATGTGTCTAGGTTCCTATATAATACTTAGTAGATATATTGATGCTATGCAATGATGAAAAGTTTTGCAAAATGTAAGTGACTACTCAGGGCTGTGGTCATGGTTGTCGTCGCCTAGGATGAATGTCTATTCTACTTAGGACCGTGAGCATGGTGATTTTCACCTGAGAGTGCACATCCACTAAGTTAATGAATCTCCTAGGTGGATTGGTTGTATGGTGGCGAAGTTGAGTGGCTACTCAGGTCCATGTCTATGGTTCCTGGAGTATGTGCACTTGTGGATGGCCACCCAGGGAACAGAGGAATCTGAAGAACTCCGAGTGGCGATTGCTTCCAGTGCAGCCATTGCCATATGGGCTCTGGCCTTATCAATTATGTTGCGTGAACTCTCTCCGACTTGACAAGCAGATGTAGGGGGTGTTAGGTGGAACGGGTCAAGGCAGGTGGGAGGGAAAATGCTTCTGAAAGATCTCGTCTCATTCTACTCCTTTCCTTATCGTGGTGTGTAAAGGATAATTTGGGTTGAATGGGTACAATGGTGAACGTGCACAACCTCTGCAGAGTGTAAAACTAAGTACTTAGCCGTGCCCCGGTACGGACAATTTGAGCAGCTGATCACGGACGTCAACGGAGGATTCCAATCATTCCAACTTCAGAAATAAAACTTGATGGGTGAACAAGGGAAGATAAGATTCATGATTTTCATGCCATACTTGTCTTGATTTGAAGAAAGTGTTTTCCAAAGAGATAGGAAAAATTGGCTTTATGCAAAATAGCCTTGAACTCCACCAGCCAAATATGCATATAGGCTTTAGAGTTATTACATTAAGTGTCCACCATAGTGTCACTTGCCAGACTCCATTTTTAATGGAATCTGACCCATGTTGTTGCAATATTTTTCTTATTGCAGATTGTTCAGATGACGAGTGAGGTTTCGTTTATAGGTTTCGAGTCTACAACCAACATGTTTTCGCCTGTGGCAACATGAAGTTGTTGGAGACCCAGTGCTATATTATTTCCGCTGTGTACTTTTTCAATGCTAGCTTTATGCTATGCAACTTGTATCGAATATTTTGTAATTCTGGATCATCGATGCAATAAAATTGACGCTTTGTTGTGATATTACATCATAAACTGTGTGTGCAAATGAATCGATCCAAGGATTTGCACTATACACAGGTATCTGCCTTATTTAAAGTGCAGGTACGCTACATTCATCTTCCTCCTCCTCGCTAGCAGAATCATCTGGTCTTTCTCCTAATGCTTCATCGAGGACATATAGGATGTTGTTGTGTTGGAGAATGTTTCTAAAACCAATGTACCAGCTGATGAAGTTGGACCCGTCGGCTTCTAAGGTAGAATCCGGTCTCTTGAGGAAGTAACCGAAGTATAGTTCCGTAGTCTATAGATATGAACGCAAAAGAGGTAAGGTAAAGTTTATAATATATGTGAGTTTTAGTTTATAATCATATTATCAAACACACTCCACTAAAATTATTATCCCTAAAATAATAATTGCAATTACACGACCCCCATCCACTATACCACCCCCGATCGTCACAGCCGGCGGCACAACTTCAAAGGTGGACATAAAATGTCGATCACAACAACTCTGTGACTCATGCTCGATCTTTCGATCTTCCTGTGTTCCGAGGCCATAGCTGCATATGCTAGGCTCGCCAATCAAACCTCGAAGACCATGCGCGTGCAACATGGCTTACACCCACTGTATGCGAGCGACGATATGTCTGACACCCGATCGTCACGGCCTGCCTCATAACGTAGAACTTTCTAGGTGGTGCGCCACGAGGGAGAACACACTTTTGGTATTTGTTAGGGATCATCCTATTTAAGATGCTACCGTTGTATATCTAACATATAAGCAATCAACAAGATGCACACATAACAACACAATATCAACATAAAATAATGAAGTGCAATGTGACATGGTCGACGCGCCCGGACCTCCATGGCGCCATGTGCCTGGCCCCGGGCTCCCCGGCATGGCTCCGAGTCTACGGTGCCCTCCATTGCCTCCGACAGTACGAGTAATATCAAACTTACCGTAACCATGTCACATAAAATAACGCCTAGATCTACAAAACAAAGTTAGACGCCTCTACCTTTATTTAGTTTTGCAAGTTTTACGTGGCATATAGGCTTATTCGTAAGAGAACCGTTTCCCTACCTACGAACTTTGTACCACAACGTCGATCGTATAATTGCATGTTTAAGCATCCCTTTCGGGCCCTCCATTGAAAATGCTTTGCCGACTAAAGATAGAGAAACAGACACCCGCCAGCCACAGATACGGTGCAAGCCGTATGTCAGTAGTGGAACTAGTCTCGCGTAAGCATACGCGTAAAGTCGGTCCGGGCCGCTTCATCAACTCAATACCGAAGGCATCGCAAGTGCACGCTAGAGGGTAGCAAATATAAGAAAGACGTCCTCATTGAACATGAGTTCTAACCGTACCAGCAGTAGTACGCATAGATCGGCTCTGATACCACTGTAGGGGTTCCGGTGCAAAAAACAATATTTTTTCTAGTGTAAGAATGTCCTAACTAGCCAGGATCTATATATCTAGTACATGCGATAACGGTGGTGGAACGGTTCACATTACCTCCATGTAGACCGATAACGGGGATTACGCTCCCGCACAAGCGTTGACGATGAAGTCGTACGTAGCCGACCTCGAGGTCGCGGAGAACTTGCCGCGACGATGTAGACGATGACGCCGGGGTGTCGACGATGACCTGCGTTGATGGGCGTCGGGCGGAAGATGGCGTGGTGCCGACGACTAGGGGGTGGCGCCGGCGGCAGGGCAACGGCAAGGCTGCTGGGTGGGCGAGACGACGTCGCCTAGGCTCCTCAAATGTGGCGCCTCCGAGCACTCGCGAACATACGGAGCTTAACAACAACCCCCGGTTACTCAGATCCAGCTGAGATCGCAGGGGTAGAACTTTTCTGGAATCCCGTAGGGCAACGACGTCCGGCAGTATACCTTTGGTGGAGAGAGGGGGCAAAATGGGCGGAGAAACAGCTCAGCCGGCCTGCTATACAATTAATTGTATTTTCTTGTAATTAATGCAATTAATATGCCTTGCTATATAAAGGGGGGAGGGGGTGTGCAAACACCTTGCCTCCCCCATGTGGGACTAAAGGGAGAGGAGGAGGGGGGTTCGGCCGGCCAACCCTTGGCCGGTTCGGACTGCCCCCCCACCCCCCCACTCCTTGTTTGATGCGGTCCCCCCCCCCCCCCCCCCCCCCCCCGTGGGCCTTTCTAGGCCCATTTAGGTGGGATGCTTCTTTTTCCTTTATTTAATTAATATTAAATTAATAATAATTAATTCATAATTAATTTATTTAAATACTATTTAATATCCCGTGACCTAGAAACATTTTCCGGACCACCCGAACGTCTTTTGGACATTCGTGGAACCATTCCAGACCTTCCCGGAACTACTTCCGGACCACCGGAACTCTTCCCAGATCATTTCTCTCTCTGCAGTAAAAACCTATATTATTCCAGAACCTTCTCCAGGTGTCGTTAAGACCTTAAGTTTGTTACGCTACGGTTTGAGAACACTCCAGACATGGTCGAGACCCTTTGCTCGCCAATGACCGCCAGGGATACGTGGAAGCATATGATGGTCCCTCTGCATTCTACGAATATCGTCGCTTGAAGCATAAACATGATATTCATTCCCTTTGTTTCTACGATACTACCTTTTCCGAGATATGATCGCAGACATCCGATGTCCTTGTTGTAGCTCGTTACCGACAAAGGTTATTAACTCGTCTGTGATATTACATCTCCATGACCTAGTCATATGCTGCGTAGCTATATAGATGCAATCTCACCGAGTGGGCCCAGAGTATCTTTCCATTACAAGAATGAACAAATCCCGCTCTTGATCGTTACGTCTCAACATACTCTTTTCCCAAGATGGACACTGTTATTGTCATGCTATATAAGACACAATGTTTGATGCTCTCGAAGCACCCCTACGGAGTAGCAATAAGTACGGTCTCACGGTCTAAGGAATAAGCTATCATATTTCTTATTTATTGCAAATGACGAACATCGTAATACGATCTTATTGCAATACTTTGTGTATGTCCATCACCTTATTCTACTAATAAGATGACCCCACTGTCAACCGACATCATTGTTCTTGATCAGGAATCTCGATCAAATGTTGCCCAACGGACTAGTTTATATAGAGGCTTACTAGGGACTCTGGTTGTCTATGTATCACAAGTGTATTAATAATTCCGATTAACACAGTTATAGTATAATACAAAAAACCTATTATAAACTTATGAGATAATGTGATAAATACTACTTATTATTTGCCTCTAGGGAATATCTCCTTCAGGATTATTAGTCATAGATGGGGTTGGAACGGTCTATGTATATTGTTGTAATGCCCGAATGAATCTCACACTAGACACCATATCATTAGTATATGCATTGGGTTGCTTATCATTATTCTGTCAATTGCCTAGCTGTAATTTGTTTACCACGCATGGATGAATGTTATTATTATTTATGGAGAGACACCACTAGTGAACTGTGGTCCCCGGTACTTCTCATTAATCTGATAAAACCACAACGGCAAACCTGTTACTTTCTGTAAACATCACTCTTTCTTCCACGCATACATTGAAAGAACATTTCTTAATCCCTAGTGTTTTGAGTGTTAGTTAACAATACCAATGATGTACTAATCCTATTGCTAAGTATTTCAGTTTGTGAGAGTTGCATATCACGTACCCCAAAGCCAAAATGTAAAGAAAAAATGTTTCTGGAATTCTTCCCAGAACCGGAATATGGGAGCCGGAAATTTTCAGGATCGGAAATTCCGGGTCTCCTATCTCTAACAGAAAAGTGGCTAAGGAAAAGTTCGGAAGTGGTTCTGACTCGAACCGGAAAATTAACTCGGAAATTTCATTGACTCGGAATTTCCGAGTCACCCAGAAAACCACTCCAGATTTGGCTAAGCAAAGAAGAGAAAGTGGTTCTGACTTCAACCGGAAAATCAACTCGGAAATTTCATCAGCTCGGAATTTCCGGGCCACCCAGAAAACCACTCCAGAATTTGGCTAAGGAAAGAAGAGGAAGACGTTCTGACTTCAACCAGAAAATCAACTCGGAAATTTCATCAACTCGGAATTTCTGGGCCACCCAGAAAACCACTCCAGAATTTGGCTAAGGAAAGAAGAGGAAGACGTTCTGACTCCAACCGGAAAATCAGCTCGGAAATTTTACTGACTCGGAATTTCCGGGCAACCCTCAGAAACTTGATGAAATTTGGCTAAGTCAAGATGTCGAAGACGTTCTGATCTCAACCGGAAATTCAGCTCGGTCATTCACAGAACCGGATATTCCGAGTGACTCGGAATTTCCGGGAGCCACTTATACCGGAATTTCCGGGTCATCGAGCCACTTATAAATACCCCCTCACTCACTCAAAAACAGCCAGCTCTCAGATTTTCTCTCTCCTACTATTTTTGAAAGCTCAAATCATCAAGATCTCCCAATCCCTCCACCCAAATTCGTTGATCTTTGGAGGATTGGAGGAGAAGGCCCGGATCTACATCTTCACCGAAGGGATTTGCATTTCCTCCCCATTCACTTGGGGATTTCGTGGCTAGGGTTTCCGGTGGGAAAACCTAGTTCACCATTGTTGTAATCTTGGTGTTGCCTTGACCTTTTGTGGTCCTTGACCTGCTGTGGTCATCTTGAGAGCCCCCAATTAAGTTGTGGGTGCGTGCCTCAAGCGTTTGTAAGGGATTCGATCTCCGCCCTAAAAGGGGATCAATAGTGGAAGGTGAACTCGCAACCTTTGTGGTTGAGTTCATCGGAGAAGAAGGTGAGCCTTTGTGGCGTTGCGGCTAACCCGTTGTGGTAGCGCACACCTATCCAAACGAGACGTACACCCTTGGGTGGAACTCGGGATTACATCTTCGTCTCCGCGTGCTTCACTCGGTTCCCCTTATCATTACTCCCTTACTTGCTTGTCTTGTTAGCTTATTTATCTTGTTATTGCTTCGGTTGTCATTTAGGTAAATTCACCATAGTTGCATATCTAGAGAATTTACCTTTGTGTTGAGTTGAAAAGACCTAAAATTTGTAATAGCACCTATTCACCCCCCCCCCCCCCCCCCCCCTCTAGGTGTCGGATTCCCGTTCAATTGGTATCAGAGCCTTGTTCACTTTTAAGGGCTTAACCGCCTAAGTGCAACGATGACGGAATCTGATGCCGAGAGGGCCGCCCGTGAGAAATTATAGGCGGAGAAGGAGGCGTTAGCCAAAGGGGCAAACATGGCCGATCTTATAGATATGAGATCGTCCTTGGAGGCCCAACTCCTCAAGATGAATGAGATGCTCATGGCACTCTTGAAGTCTAAGGAGCCCGAGGCTACTTCTCCCTCTCCTCCTCCTAAGGAGCATGGTGAGAACTCTAAGGAGTCATCTTCGGATGGGTCCAAAGATGTTCCTCCAAGTGTTTCCCTCGGGAAGGCGGAAAAGGATGAATCACCTAGCTCCTCTAACACCCCCAAAGGAGAGGAATTTCATAATGTCAACCATAATTACTCTCCTAACCCTCCTATCCCTCACCCTCATGTAAACTTTAGAAGTGATCCTTCTAAGGTCAAAACTACTCATTTCTCTCAATGGCAATTTCTAATGAAGTCTCATCTATGTAGTGCCTCCATTGAGCTATGGCGCATCATTGAAGAAGGATTCAAGCCCCATGATCCAACCAACTTGACAAGAAGAGAGGTGGTTGATAGCCAACTCAACGCCACCGATCTTCATCAACTCCAAATGGCCGTTGGAGAGAAGGACATGCCACTCATTCAACAATTCTCCACCGCCAAAGAAGTTTGGAATGCTCTCTCCGACATCTTCGTCGGGAATGAGAGCATGAAGAAGAACCGGTATGATGCCTTATGCAATGAGGTGGAAGGGTTCTACAAGTTGGATGGAGAAAGTCACGAGGACATGTACCGGAGGTTGGTGTTGGTTGCTAACACCTTCAAGAACCTCGGGGCGGTCTACATTGATGACGCTTGGATCAAGAGGAAGTTCGTGACCGCTCTATTGCCCTTTGAGGAAACGGATTTGAAGATACTCCAAGGGAGACATGACTTCACGAAGATGACATCCAATGAAGTCATGCAAGAGATGACCGCATACAAGGTGGCCTCCAAGATTGCACAAGATGCAAGAGCTAGAGCCATAGGGATGCACAAGCATGCCTCAATTGCCTTGAAGGCCACCGTTGAAGAAGAGGATGAAGAGGAGTATGATGATCAAGTCGAGCTATCTAGTGAGACTCTCTCAAGTACTCTTACTCAACACATGGGTCTTGCGGCAAGAACGTTTTGGAAGAACCCCGGAAGGGCCAAAGCGAGGATTGACAAGAAATTTCCCCCCAATGGAGGAAAGCCAAGCAACAAGGTGAGGCTTTGCTATAATTGTGATGACAAAGGCCACTTTGTTGCAGATTGCCCATGGGAAAGAAGAGAGGATCATGGTGGGAGGCTCGTGGCCAAGACGAAGGGAAAGGGGCCCATGCCCATGAAGAAGCCCTACTTTAAGAAGAACCAAAAGATTGTCTTGGTAACTCAAGAGCAATATCCCACCGATGATGAAGATAGTGACAAGGAGGATACTCCAACGCAAGTGGCCGCACTAGCCATTTCGTCCACACCTCTGTCACTCTTCTCCTCACCAAACGAGAGCCCCGTCATCAAGAATGCAAGATGTCTTATGGCAAAGACATCCGAGGTAAAATTGTCCCCCACCTCCATATCCCATGAAATTGATGATGGTATGAGCCTACAAGTCAAGGAAGAAATTATTGCTTTTGATAAATTCATGACTAACTTGCAAGGAGAAGGAAAGAAACACTTTGGCTCAATTATGAGTCGTATAGGTGAGCTTGAGGATGAGCTTGAATTAAAAGGTGAGATTGAGAGAGAGGATGCACACACTAAGGTGTCCCTCCAATCCTCTCTCGAAGATGAACAAGAAGCTCATGCTCTCCTCAAGGAGCAACTTGCTAAGATCACTAAGGATCGTGATCTTTACTTTGCTAAATGTAAAATTGTGCAAAATGAAAAGTCTGAGCTTGTAGTTGCTCATGCTAGACTTTGGGAAGACTTCGAGTCATTTGAAAATACTCACAAGGTATTGACAAGTGATCACGAACGTCTCCTCAAGTCTCGTGATCAACTCCAAACTCGGATATCTATTCTTGAGAAACCTAGTACTTATACTCCTTCGAATACTAATGCAAATGTTGTCAAGGATAAAGCTAGGGTCTTGTTTGTTCCCTCCATAGCAACCGAGCCCAAGACCTCCCTTGATAAAGGCAAGGGGACACTCACTACCCCTCTTCATGAGCGAGTGCCCCGCAAGGGTAAGGAAGGTCTAGGCTATGTTTCTAAGGAGAAGAAGAAGATGATCAAGAAGAAGACCAAGCCCGCACAAGCCAAGAAAGATGATATAGCAAGTGGAAATTCCACAAGGAGCACTCCCACTTGTGATGACTTTGCGGGCATATCTAACCCCATTATGCTTTATATGTTGATTATTATGGGGATGTCTATGCTAGATACATTGGTCCTTTTGATGGTTACATTGAATATGCTATTTGGGTCCCAAAGACCCTTGTTGCTAACCAAAAGGCACCCATTGCAAAATGGGTACCTAAACCAAAGAATTGATTGTGTGTAGGGCCTTGCTTCCGGAGGATCGAAATGGATAATTGATAGTGGGTGCACTAGTCATATGACCGGAAGCAAGGAAATTGTAACGGAGTTGAAGCCCAATGATGATCAAATTACTGTTACATATGGTGACAATTCAAAGTCTAAGGTAATAGGGCTCGGCAAGGTGGTAGTGGCACGGGACATCACACTTGTGAATGTTTTGCTTGTCGAGTCCCTAGGTTTCAACTTGATCTCCGTCCATTCTTTAACTTGTTTGGGTTATACCGTTGTCTTCGAAAAGGAGATGGTTATCCTCATGCGGAGCAAGTCTCTCAATGTGTCTTTCGTTGGGTACATTGAGAATGGGCTCTATGTGGTTGACTTCTCCGGAGTCACCACTTCCCATACAATGTGCCTATTCGCTAAGGCGGACTTGGGTTGGCAATGGCTTTGCCGACTAGCCCATGTCAACATGAGGACTTTGCAAAGTCTCCACAAGGGTGGCCATATCCTAGGACTAAAAGACCATGTTTCTTTCTCGAAGGATCGAATGTGTAGGGCTTGTGTTGAAGGAAAAATGCATGACATTCACCATCCAAGCAAGACCATCATTTCTTCAACAAGGGTTTTGGAGCTTCTCCATGTTGACCTCTTTGGTCCCATTCCGGAAGCTAGTCTTGGTGGCAAGAAATATTGATTGGTGATTGTTGATGACTATTCAAGATACACATGGGTTTTCTTCTTCAAGTCGAAGGTGGAGACTCAACAAACTATCATCGACTTCTCCAATGAAGCTCAACGTCAACACAATGTCCCTATCTTGGTGATAAGAAGTGACAATGGTTTCGAGTTTAAGAACTACACCTTGAACGAGTTCCTAAGTGAAGAAGGGATTCGTCATCAATATTCCGCTGCTTATACTCCCCAACAAAATGGTGTAGCCGAAAGGAAGAATTGCACTCTTAATGAGATGGCAAGGTCGATGATGGCCGAGTTCAAGTCCCCTCACAAGTTTTGGGCCGAAGCCGTCAACACCGCTTGCCATTCATCCAACCGGCTCTTCTTTCACAGAGGACTCATGAAGACCCCTTATGAAGTGCTTACCGGGAACAAGCCCAATATCTCTTACTTCCGAGTTTTTGGTTGTAAGTGTTTCTATCTCATCAAAGGTGTTCGTTTGGGCAAGTTTGAATCTAAGTCTCTTGAAGGGACATTTGTGGGCTACGGGTCTGAATCCCATACTTATAGAGTCTATGATAAGGCCTCGCGCATTATCATAGAAACTTGTAGTGTGGTGTTCGAGGAGAATGATGGCTCTCTTGTGGAGCAAAGTGGTGTTTCCGTTTTAGGTGATGATCAAGCTCAAGATGCTATCCGAAGAATGGGGTTGGGAGTCCACCGCCCCGTTGAAGTCTACTATGAGGAGGCACAACAAGGACCAAACTCTTCTCAAGTGGTGGACACTCCAACACAAGAAACACCCAACAACAACACCGTGCTCAACACGTCCATCCAAGAAGAAGCACAAGATCCTCCAGCTGCTCCTGGAATTTCCGGAGGGCCGGAATATCCGGATCAAACTGGAGTCAGAAATTCCGGTGACTCCGAATTTCCGGTCCATACTGAACCCAGAATATCCGGTCCTGCTG
The DNA here is from genome assembly GCA_026929855.1 of Poa annua. NCBI lineage: Eukaryota > Viridiplantae > Streptophyta > Magnoliopsida > Poales > Poaceae > Poa > Poa annua. The sequence continues at coordinate 272,411,763 of CM049426.1, read as the reverse complement.
ACATTCCCGGTGGCAGCTCGCAGCAAGGCCAAGATCAACCCTCTCCCCCACCTCTGGACGTCACTCCAATGGTTGATCAAGGCCATCAATTCATTCAAGGCGGAGACATGAATGATCAAGATGATCAAGCGATCCCTCCCACAACTCGGAGGGAAATCGAGATCCGTCGCTTGAATAGGGTTGGCACCTCACAAGAATTAAGGGCTCTATCTCTTGACAAGGTGCTTGGTGATGTGAGAAGCAAGGTCTCTACCCGAAGACAACTTGCAAGCTTTAGTGAACATCAAGCTCACATCTCCATGGTGGAACCCAAGAAGTGAAGGAGATATGCCCTAGAGGCAATTAATAAAGTGTATTCTTTATCATATCTCGTTTGTTCATAATAGGTTTTTGTGTCATGCTAGAACCGTATTAAGCGGAAACATTAATGCGGGTTGATACGTGAACAACCAGGTCCCTAGTAGCCTCTACTAAGACTAGTTTCGTTGCGCGATTGATGATCGAGGTTTCCCGGTCATGGGGCATGGTGCCGGTCGGCAATGAGAGTCATATCACTGGAGAGTGATGTGATGGACATACCCAGATTTGGAGAACGTAGTCGTTACGCCTTTGACCGTGAGATCAACTCTTATTGATATTCCCGGAAGATACTTTGATTGCACCAAACGTCGTATCTTATTTAGTATGACAATAACGGTGATACTTTTGGGTATTGGAAAGGAGTATTGAGACGAGGGTTCAAGAGCGGGATTTGCTAGTCCGCGTAGCAGGATAGATACTCTCGGGCCCACTCGGTGAGATCATGTCTAATGAGCTTGCAAGCATGTGACTAGGTCACGGAGACATGAGATCATGAACGAGTAGAAGATAGAATCGTCGGTAACAAGGTCGGGATTAGGTATGGAGATATCTATGGAACGACACTCGGACGTGCTAAGTATCGCTATGGCAAAAGGTCTAAGACTTCACGTTCAGGTTTGATAGATGAAAGTCATTCGTTATATCTCAGAGATTAATTCATGGGGTCCAGGCCTACGGGTTAGTCGTTGATCATTGAGGAGTCTTGATCATACCTGATATTATATCGAACCGCTAGGGTAACACACTTAAGGGGTTTCGACAAGACAATCGGAAAGGAAGGAGATCACCGGGAGCGTCCCGGGAGAGGTCCGATGGAGATCGGGCAGCGCCGAAAGAGTTTTCGGAGCTAGGAAATATTATATATATTATGTTTGATATTAATTAGTGTTATTAATATGCAAATATAATTTTATATATTTATTTTCGAATTTAGTAAGGCAGATTTCCCTAAATGGGCCTTCCGGACGAAAGAAGGCCCAAGAGGGGGGGACCCCCTTGGGAATTCGGTGGGAGCTTAGGGGCCGGCCTAGGTGGGCCACAAGGGGCCCACCAGGGGGCCGGCGCACCCCCTTGGCCGAACCAGGCTATGTGGGGATAGTCCCACATTGCCTGGCTGACAAGGTAGGCTCCCCTTGGGAGCCTATATAAGAAGGGGCACCCCCAGCCTTTTAATTCACCAATTAATTCTCGATTTCTCTCTCGATCTCGTGGTTCCCAAGTAGGAGCCGCGCCGAGCAAGAGGATCCGGGGATCTCCTCCACCATAGCCCGCTGCCGCGCTGCTGGTGTTCCGGTCCAAGTCTTCCGCTGCTCGTCCTGGACTGGAGCTTCGGAGGCGTCATCTCCACCGTACGTGTGCGACTCCCTGCGAGGTGCTGCGCTAGCGGTACTCGGAGGCCTGCTTCCTCTACACGACCTTGAGGTCGGCTTCGTCGGTCTGCATCGACAACGTTTGTGCGGGAACGTAATCCCCGCTTTCGGTCTACAAGGGTACGTATTCCGATCTTCGTTCGTACTACTATATCTGCATAGAATAGATCTTGGCTAGTTTAAGGATATCGTTGCTAGGAAAATTATTGTTTTCTGCACACGATCCCCTTGAGTGGTATCAGAGCCGATCTATCGTAAGATATAGCTGTACGCTGTTAGAACCCGTGCTCTGCACGGGGGCACCGTTCCTGTTATTTGCTACCCTCTAGCGTGCACTTGTGTATTCCAGCGGCATTGAGTTGATGAAGCGGCCCGGACCGACTTTACGCGTACGCTTACACGAGACTGGTTCCACTACTGACATACGGCTTGTACCGTATCTGTGGCTGGCGGGTGACAGTTTCTCTCTCTTTAGTTGGTCTTCGCATTTTCAATGGAGGGCCCGAAAGGGATGCTTAAACATGCAATTATTGGTTCGTTGTTGTGGTCATAAGATTCGTAGGTATGAAGCGGTTCTATTTACGAAAGCCCCAAGCCACGTAAAATGTGCAAAAGATAAAGTAGAAGCGTCTAACTTTATTTTGCAGGGGCTATGTGATATGGTCAAGGTAGGTTTATTAAATTGTTTATAAACTGCGGGCGCCAAGAAGACCATGGCGCTATGGACTATATCACATTGCATTACATTTGATGTTTTGTGTGCATCTTATTTTTGTGTGATTGTGTGTTACACGGCGGTAGCTGAATAAGATGATCCCTTCAAAATACCACTAGTGTTCTCCCTCCAACGCGCACCACCAATAAAGTTCTACGTTATGAGGCAGGCCGTGATGATCGGGTGTCAGACATATCTTCGTTCGCATACGGTGGGTGTAAGCCATGTTGCACAAGCGTCAGCGTGGAGGTCTTTGGTGGCGAGCCTAGCATACTCAGAAGTATGGCCTCGGAACAGGAAGACCGAAAGGTCGAGCACGAGTCACAAAATTGATGTGGCGGACGATTTTGTCTACTCTTGAAGTTGTGTCGCCGGCTTTGATGATGAGGGGTGGTGCAATGGATGGGGGTCGTGTAATCGCTTTAAACGACCAGGAGGGATGTTCGTTTGAGTGGGAGTTATGTTAGTTATTTTCTAAAATACTATAACTCAAAATTATTATGAACAAAGTCTTATGTTGTTGCAAATTCCATTGTAGATGTCTCACCCCTCCTTTAACCTGAACCTGTTCATTGAGAAAGAGAAGCTTAAGACCGATGGGTCTAACTTCGTGTCCTGGTTCCGCGATCTGAAGTCCATCCTTGATACCCACAAGGTGGCCTACATCCTTGATACCCCCTTAGGTGATCTTCCTAGCACCGCCCCGGAAATCGAAAGGATTGTCCGTGGGGTAAAGGCGGAGATTTCTTCTTATGTCCAGAGTGGCATGCTCTTTGCCATGAAGGCTGACCTGCAAAACCGTTTCATGAACAAGGGTGCTTATGATATAATCACTGAACTCATGGTTGTTTTTGCACGACAAGTCAAGGCTGAGACATACGAGGCAACTGTGCTTCTCTTCTCAGCCCAGATGGAAGAGCACGGCAATATCAGTGAGCACTTGGCCAAGTTGTTTGGCTGCGCTCGACTTCTGAGTGATCTGGGAAGTGTGATCCCAGAGGAGTTGGTTATTGATAGGGCGCTGATCTCTCTGCCCCTAGCTATAAGAACGCCATAGTGGACTACGGCATGAAAGGGACGTCAAAACCCCTGTCGGAAATCCTGAAGATGCTCGAAGTGGCCGAATTAGAAATCAAGCTGCAGAAGATGGTGGTGACCATCGGATCACCTGAGCGCAACTGCCCCAAGTATCTGGAGGATAGGAAGTCTGGCAAGACGGTCGACAAAGAGAAAGGTATATTTGATATACATGTTATAGATGTGTACCTTACATCCGCCCGGAGCAATACGTGGGTATTTGATACTGGTTCTGTTGCTCATATATGTAACTCTCAGGAGGAGTTACGGAATAGAAGGCGGCTGGCGAAGGATGAGGTGACGATGCGCGTCGGCAACGGATCGAGAGTCGACGTGGTGGCTGTCGGCACGCTCCCTCTGCATCTACCATCGGGATTAGTTTTGGTTTTAAATAAATGTTATTTTGTGCCATCCTTTAGTGTAAACATTATAAGTGGGTCTTGCCTCAAGACGGTTATTCATTTAAATCAGTGTCAAGCAATTGTGCTATTTATATGAATGATATCTTTTATGTTGATGCTCCCGAGGATAACGGTTTATTCTTGTTGAATCTCGATCGTAGTACCCACATCCATAACATAGAAGCCAAACGAATTAAGTGTAGTGATGATACCGCCATGTTTTTGTGGCATTGCCGTCTTGGTCATATTGGTATAAAGCGCATGAAGCGACTCCACTCCGATGGACTCTTGGAATCGTTGGATTTCGGATCCCTCGATACATGCGAACCGTGCCTCATGGGCAAAATGACCAGGACACCGTTCAAAGGTTTCGTTGAACGGGCGTCGGATTTGTTGAGGATCATACATACAGACGTATGTGGACCAATGAGCGTTTCGACACGCAATGGTTGTCGTTACTTCGTCACCTTCACTGATGACTTGAGTAGATACGGTTATATCTATTTGATGAAACACAAGTCTGAAACGTTTGAAAAGTTCAAAGAATTCCAGAGTGAAGTTGAGAATCAGCTTAATAGGAAAATCAAGCATCTCCGATCCGATCGCAGTGGAGAGTACTTGAGTTTTGAGTTTGGCACACATCTGAAGAGTTGTGGCATAGTGCCCCAACTTACGCCAGCCGGAACGCCGCAGCGTAACGGTGTGTCCGAGCGACGTAATCGTACTCTACTGGATAGTGTCCGATCTATGATGTCTCTTACCGATCTGCCAGTGTCCTTCTGGGGTTATGCGTTAGAAACAGCCGCATTCATTTTAAATAGGGCTCCGTCCAAGTCCGTTGAAATGACGCCGTATGAATTATGGTATGGCCAAAAGCCTAAGTTGTCGTTCCTGAAGGTTTGGGGTTGTGAGGCGTACGTTAAGAAACTACAGCCCGACAAACTCGAACCGAAGTCGGAGAAAGTCGTCTTTGTAGGATATCCGCGGGAAACCGTTGGGTACACCTTCTACAACCAAGCTGAGGGCAAAACTTTTGTCGCGAAGACCGGTGCCTTTCTAGAGAAGGAGTTTCTCGCGAAAGGAGTAAGTGGGAGGAAGGTAGACCTCGATGAAATCGTTGATCCTGAACTCGAGATTCCGAGTGGCGCAACGGAAGCAATTCCGGAAACGTCCTCCGTGGAAGGAGTGGGAGAAACTGTCGAGGAAGATGTTCTACCTCGTAGGTCTGGTAGATCTCGGATCCCACCAGAATGGTATGGCAACATGGTTTGCATCGTCATGCTAGTCGAGCAAGACGAACCTACGAACTACAAGGAGGCGATGGAGAGTCTAGAATCCGAGAAATGGCTTGAAGCCATGAAATCCGAAATAGGATCCATGTACGATAACAAAGTGTGGACTTTGGTAGATATTCCCGAAGGGCGCAAGGCCGTCGAGAATAAGTGGATCTTTAAGAAGAAGACTGATGCTGATGGTAATGTGACCGTCTATAAAGCTCGGCTTGTCGCAAAGGGTTTCTGACAAGTTCATGGAATTGACTACGATGAAACTTTTTCACCGGTAGCGATGCTTAAGTCTATTCGGATTTTGTTAGCGATAGCTGTCTACTATGATTATGAAATCTGGCAGATGGACGTCAAAACGGCCTTCCTAAATGGAAACATTGAGGAAGAGTTGTACAAGGTGCAACCGGAAGGTTTTGTCGATCCAGGAAGTGCTAACAAGGTATGCAAGCTTCAGCGATCCATCTATGGATTGAAGCAGGCATCTCGGAGCTGGAATCTTCGCTTTGATGAGGTAATCAAAGGTTTTGGATTTATCCAGAATGTGGAAGAGACCTGTATTTACAAGAAAATGAGTGGGAGCTCGGTTGTGTTCTTAGCACTGTATGTTGACGACATATTGCTAATAGGGGATGATGTGGAACTTCTGAATAGCGTGAAGGAATATTTAAACAGTAAGTTTTCCATGAAGGACTTAGGAGAAGCTACGTATGTTTTAGGCATAAAAATCTATCGTGATAGATCAAGGCGCCTATTAGCACTAAGTCAGAGTACTTATCTTGATAAAATATTGAAGCGTTTTCATATGGAAAAGGCAAAGAAGGGTTCTCTGCCGGTTATCAAGAATAAGATATTGCGTAAGGCGCAGTGTCCGGTGACGGAACTGGGTAAGGCCGAAACGACGAAACATCCTTATGCTTCAGCCATAGGATCGATCATGTATGCAATGTTGAGTACTAGACCAGATGTGGCATTAGCTCTAAGTTTGACAAGCCGGTTCCAGAGTAATCCTGGAATGCCGCATTGGGTAGATGTTAAGAGCATTCTTAAGTATCTCAATAAGACAAAGGAAATGTTCCTTGTGTATGGTGGCTGCGATGAGGAACTTGGCGTAACGGGTTACGTAGATGCAAGTTTCTGCTCAGACCCCGATGACTGTAAGTCACAGACAGGTTACGTGTTCAAGGTGAATGGAGGCGCCGTGTGCTGGAGAAGTGGGAAGCAACCCATAGTCGCACAATCTACAATGGAGTCGGAGTACATTGCTGCCTGCGAGGCCGCGAATGAAGTTGTGTGGCTGAGAAAGTTCGTCATCGAACTTGGAGTGTTCCCGAGCGTGCAAGACCCCGTGGTCCTCTTCTGCGACAATACGGGTGCCATTGCGAACGCCAAGGAGCCAAGGTCTCACTCCACCGCCAAACACATTCTCCGACGCTTCCACGTGATACGTCAGTACGTACAAGGAGGCGATGTGAAGATTTGCAAAGTGCATACGGATCTGAATGTGGCAGATCCACTGACGAAGCCTCTCCCGCTTGATAAGCATGAACAGCACCAATTAGCTATGGGTGTTAGGCTTTTACCAAGTTGTAATCTAGATTAAGTTGTACTCTAGTGCAAGTGGGAGACTGAAGGAGATATGCCCTAGAGGCAATTAATAAAGTGTATTCTTTATCATATCTCGTTTGTTCATAATAGGTTTTTGTGTCATGCTAGAACCGTATTAAGCGGAAACATTAATGCGGGTGTGATACGTGAACAACCAGGTCCCTAGTAGCCTCTACTAAGACTAGTTTCGTTGCGCGATTGATGATCGAGGTTTCCCGGTCATGGGGCATGGTGCCGGTCGGCAATGGGAGTCATATCACTGGAGAGTGATGTGATGGACATACCCAGATTTGGAGAACGTAGTCGTTACGCCTTTGACCGTGAGATCAACTCTTATTGATATTCCCGGAAGATACTTTGATTGCACCAAACGTCGTATCTTATTTAGTATGACAATAACGGTGATACTTTTGGGTATTGGAAAGGAGTATTGAGACGAGGGTTCAAGAGCGGGATTTGCCAGTCCGCGTAGCAGGATAGATACTCTCGGGCCCACTCGGTGAGATCATGTCTAATGAGCTTGCAAGCATGTGACTAGGTCACGGAGACATGAGATCATGAACGAGTAGAAGATAGCATCGTCGGTAACGAGGTCGGGATTAGGTATGGAGATATCTATGGAACGACACTCGGACGTGCTAAGTATCGCTATGGCAAAAGGTCTAAGACTTCACGTTCAGGTTTGATAGATGAAAGTCATTCGTTATATCTCAGGGATTAATTCATGGGGTCCAGGCCTACGGGTTAGTCGTTGATCATTGAGGAGTCTTGATCATACCTGATATTATATCGAACCGCTAGGGTAACACACTTAAGGGGTTTCGACAAGACAACCGGAAAGGAAGGAGATCACCGGGAGCGTCCCGGGAGAGGTCCGATGGAGATCGGGCAGCGCCGAAAGAGTTTTCGGAGCTAGGAAATATTATATATATTATGTTTGATATTAATTAGTGTTATTAATATGCAAATATGATTTTATATATTTATTTTCGAATTTATTAAGGCAGATTTCCCTAAATGGGCCTTCCGGACGAAAGAAGGCCCAAGAGGGGGGGGAACCCCCTTGGGAATTCGGTGGGAGCTTAGGGGCCGGCCTAGGTGGGCCACAAGGGGCCCACCAGGGGGCCGGCGCAACCCCTTGGCCGAACCAGGCTATGTGGGGATAGTCCCACATTGCCTGGCTGGCAAGGTAGGCTCCCCTTGGGAGCCTATATAAGAAGGGGCACCCCCAGCCTTTTAATTCACCAATTAATTCCCGATTTCTCTCTCGATCTCGTGGTTCCCAAGTCGGAGCCGCGCCGAGCAAGAGGATCCGGGGATCTCCTCCACCATAGCCCGCTGCCGCGCTGCTGGTGTTCCGGTCCAAGTCTTCCACTGCTCGTCCTGGACTGGAGCTTCGGAGGCGTCGTCTCCACCGTACGTGTGCGACTCCCTGCGAGGTGCTGCGCTAGCGGTACTCGGAGGCCTGCTTCCTCTACACGACCTTGAGGTCGGCTTCGTCGGTCTGCATCGACAACGTTTGTGCGGGAACGTAATCCCCGCTTTCGGTCTACAAGGGTACGTATTCCGATCTTCGTTCGTACTACTATATCTGCATAGAATAGATCTTGGCTAGTTTAAGGATATCGTTGCTAGGAAAATTATTGTTTTCTGCACACGATCCCCTTCAAGAAGGTCTTTGAAGCTCTTGAAGATAAGGATTGGCTTGATGCTATGCATGAAGAGCTCAACAACTTCGAGCGCAACAAGGTGTGGAAGTTGGTGGAAAGACCCAAAGATTTCCGAAATGTTATCGGCACCAAGTGGATTTTCAAGAACAAGCAAGATGAACATGGCATGGTGGTGAGGAACAAGGCAAGATTGGTGGCTCAAGGTTACTCCCAAATTGAAGGCATTGACTTTGGAGAAACCTACGCGCCCGTGGCTCGACTTGAGTCTATTCGTATTCTTCTTGCCTATGCCTCTCATCATAACTTTAAGTTGCAACAAATGGATGTTAAATCCGCTTTTCTAAATGGTCCACTAAATTAACTTGTTTATGTTAAGTAACCACCGGGGTTTGAAGACCTCAAGTATCCGAACAATGTCTACAAGTTAGATAAGGCACTCTATGGCCTAAACAAGCCCCACGAGCATGGTACGAACACCTTAGAGAACTACTTGTAGACCGTGGATTCCAAGTTGGGGAAATCGACCCCACACTTTTCACTAAGAAAGTAAATGGAGAGCTTTTCATTTGTCAATTATATGTGGATGACATCATATTTGGATCTACTAACAAAGCATTTAACGAAGAATTCTCTAAGCTTATGACTGACAGGTTTGAGATGTCTATGATGGGTGAGATGAAGTTCTTCCTCGGATTTGAGATCAAACAATTGAAGGAAGGAACGTTCATCAACCAAGCGAAGTACATTCAAGATATGCTCAAGAAGTACGGGTTGCTTGAGCTCAAGGGTGCCTCTACCCCAATGCAAACCAAATGTCACCTTGAGCTCAACCCCAAGGGTAAGGATGTGGATCAAAAGGTATACCGCTCCATGATTGGATCTCTTCTTTACCTTTGTGCATCTAGACCAGATATAGTGCTAGCCGTAGGAGTGTGTGCAAGATATCAGGCGGCTCCTAAAGAAAGCCATGATATGGCGGTCAAGAGGATGTTTAGATATTTGGCTTATACCCCAACCTTTGGATTGTGGTACCCCAAGGATGCACATTTCTCGTTATGTGGGTACACGGATTCCGATTGGGCGGGAGATCAAGATGATAGGAAGTCAACCTCCGGTGCTTGTCAATTTATTGCGAGGTCCTTGGTAAGTTGGTCTTCTAGAAGCAAAATTGTATATCTTTCTCCACCGCCGAAGCCGAGTATGTTGTCGCCGCAAGTTGTTGCACTCAGTTGCTATGGATGAGGCAAACTTTAACGGAGTACGGAGTTGATTGCGACAAAGTGCCTCTTCTATGTGATAATGAAAGTGCCATCAAGATTGCTTACAACCCGGTGCAACATTCAAGAACCAAGCATATTGAGATCCGCCATCATTTCATAAGAGATCATGTGGCCCGAGGAGACATTGACTTATCATATGTGGGCACAAGGGATCAATTGGCGGATATCTTCACGAAGCCCCTTGAGGAAGGAAGGTTTTGCTTTTTGAGGAATGAGCTCAATATCATTGATTCGAGGTCCTTAGCTTGATCCCTTGCACACTCACCTAGGACGTAATTGCATCTTATCTTGTTTAGATGTAGGCATGGAAATAGGGGGAGTGCGGCCCTAATACATTGGACCATCCCTCCCCCCATTATGCCGATAGCAAGTGTTCTTTTATCTCTATATTCATTCTTATGACTAATGAGCTAAAACGACGAGTATTGGTTATGTACCCAAGATACATCTTCGCGGTGACATGCCACACACTCCTACATGGTGGGCTCAGCCACCGACCTCTTCTCTTTGAAGAGTTGGTTTTTATTTGGAGCTTATTGTTGCTATTTTCCCTCCTGTTCATGCATGTGGGAAACCTACTCAACTTGGCGCTTTATGTTTCATTTTGGTAGTTGTGATTTGAGCATGGTGTACCAATGACAATTTGGAAATCTATCCCAAGCCTACTTCCCCCTGAAAACATTTCTCTCTATTGCACACAAGTCATCCATTTGAAAACTGGGATTTTAGTTCAGCAGGTCGGAATATCCGGTTCTTTTGTGAACCGGAATATCCGGCGACTCGGAATTTCCAGTGTAAGTTACACCCGGAAATTCCGATCGGGCGGTTGGTCTAAAAATTTTAAGGGCAGGCTCGGGGTGAAGGGCTCTTTCGTGCCCTTCTTCCACCCCCGACCTCTCTCTCCTCCAACCGTCGCCCCTGCTGCTCCAAGATCTCTCCGGAGCACTCCGACTGCCGGGGAACCTCTTTCTCGGCCGGATCTGCTCCTCCTCCGCCCCGGGAACTCACTCCTCAAGCAATGGCCTCAATGGATGAGGGTAACTTCACTTTTCCCTTTCCCTAAGTGCTTGCACTAGGATCTTGATGTGGAGTTATTTGTTTCAAAATTGCTTGGTAGAGATTGTTCCTAGCTTCATTCCCTGCCTTCTACATACATTAGTTTTGCATTGTGTTGGTTCGATCTAGTTTTAGACCGAGTCAATCTCAGATCTGCACTGTTTCGGTCCAGCTCGGAATTTCCGACTCGACTTGAATCGGAATTTCCGGTCTTGCGGAATTTCCGGTTAGGTCTGAATCGGAATTTCCGAGCTGAACACTGCAGTTTTAAGATTAACTCATGTTTAACTACATATGATTCATCAAATTCCTACCTAATGTATGTATCCTCTCATGACTTGTGTGTACTTACCTTGTGCTACCCACTATGCTCAAATTCACAGGTTCTAGTGGGAGCCCGTCCTTCGCAGGGGCAACAAGGAACACCTCAAGGGCACCTGTTCACAAGACCCTTGTCGACAAGGGTAAGGGTCCTGCCTCCTCAAGCAAACCAGCTGTTCCAAAGAAGAAGAAAGCTCTTGCTAGCAGGCCACAATAGAAGAAAAGGAAGAATGCACATGTTCCTCAACGTCAGAACTATGCAAAGATGAACTCTGTTGACTACTCTCAGCTCCGACAAGGGGATTGGTACCTTAGGCCAAGGGACAACACTCTGGATGATCGCAACTTTTGGTGTCAAGAGCAAGAGTTCATACTCAAGGACCTCTACTACTCTCTGTCGAAGCCCATTCAGCCTATGCATCTGTTTAACCTTGCAGCTCTGCAGCAGAAAGCCTCTTTTGTTGAAGCTATACATATTGTCAAGACTATGGGCTTGGAGAGGCTTGTGCTCACTCGTTGTCCTTACAACTCTCAGCTCGTGATGCAGTTCTTTGCCACTCTTGTGATGAAGGGTGACTCAAAGAAGACAATTAAGTGGATGACTGGTGACTCTTTCTGTGAGTCCAACTTTGAGGAGTTTGACAAGGTTTTGGGCTACAAGTTTGATGGTGACAACTAAGGCTGGCAATCGGGTCGGGTTTGGTCGGGTCGACCTCTTCTAGACCCATGCCCATTTAACAAATGGGCAAGCTTCTCTGCCCACGACCCTGCCCATGGGTCAGATTTCATGCCCATGCCCATGCCCGTCGGGTCTCCCGACCCATCGGGTCGCCCGTTGGGTTTGCATATGACATCTCCTCATGTCAATTCTAAATGACATATTTTATGTGTCAAACTGCATTAGTATATCAATAAAATCATAATGGCTTAGTGCAGTGCGTGTTGGAGAGAGAGACTATGGTAGAGCACCGTGAGGCTTGAGCACTGAGCAGAGAGAGACTATGGGAGAGGATTGCGGCGGAGACGGGGAGACACTGGGGAGGGACACGCTCACACCTAGGTTTAGTGGATTAGTGCAGTGCGTGTTGGATTTGGACGGTTGAGATAGGCTAAAAATTACATGCGCTCTGATCATGTCTTACTATGAGACCGCACATATCAGCTAATCGGGTTGCCCATCGGGTCGCCCATGGGTACACATGTCTGCCCATACCCTACCCATGACTAATCGGGTCGCCCACAGGCGAGACCCGTGGGCGAACATAGCAACCCATACCCTGCCCATTAGGGTCGGGTGCCCATGGGCGGACGTGCCCATGGGCGGAATTGCCGGCCTTAGTGACAACGCTCAAGGCTATCACATGCACCACCCTTTCAAGCTCAACAAGAAGCAGACCGTGCACTTATATGGTGAGGGAGGCATACCCGGCAATGCTCGAGATTTGCTTCCTCTTTATGATGTCCTTGTGCGCATCCTCCGTGAGAACATTGCACCAAGTGGTGGCAACAATGACAATGTGGTGACCCCTCTGTGCAACTTGCTCCTTCATGCCAACCACATTGTGGAGAACCCTGACTGTGATGAAGACTAGAGTGTGGATGTTATGGATTACATCCACAATGAGATGTATGAAGCCATGACCACCAAGGTCACTATCCCCTATGCTCCTTACATCATGAAACTCATCAAGTTCAAGTTTCCTTACCATACCTTCAGTGATGATGAGTTGGAGGCGCATGACTTCAAGAAACTATATGAGAAAAAGACAGTGGTCAAGCCTCCTCCTGTGCCTTCTTCTAGCTCAGCTTAGGGTGGATCGTTTATGGGTGATGCTAGGAGGGCTGCTGCTCCTACTTATGTCTCGGCCACTCATGCGAAGGTGAAGAAACTGAATTGGTTCCAACGCAACATCCTGTGCATGAATGTGGACATCCGCAAGGAACAATACACCGCCTACAAGGATCGTCGTCAGCTTGCCTACAATCAAGACTTGATTCTTCATCATGTGTCTGGCTCTCCTGCTCCTGCAGATCTCTCTGATCCCCTGACCTTTGCTCAGTGAAACCAGGATTCTTTGGCTCCTTGGGCACAGATTGATCATGACCTTGGCGGCAGCTCGTACACCACTGGACATGCTTATGATGATGATGATGATGAGGAGGAGGCAGATGATGATGATGATGAGGATGCAGATGATGAGGAGACTCCCTCGGACTGAAGACCTTCACGGGACGTAGCATCGATCCTCTTCCTTTTTGGCGTTTAGATGCCAAAGGGGGAGAAGTTGCTCTAGTAGGACTTCGGGGTTTGCAGGGGTTCGGGCACAAGCATATGCGTTTACCATTTCTTTGCGCTTGTGTCCATTTATCTTATTTGTGGCTGTTTGTTAAACTCTTTTATTATCTATGTGTATTGAGACGATGTTATGCTATCATTATCCTATGGTTCAGACTTCAAATTTATTGTGTTGGTATTCTCTTCATATCCTATATACACAAGGTATGAAACTCTATCTAGTCTCAAATGCTACCATAACCTTACATTTTGTCTCCTTACTCCTTTGTGATATCTTGTGTTTGTTATCATAAAATTGCTCCTATCCTTTGTCATATTGTGTTTCATACATGCACTTGTTTAGGGGGAGCTATTTTCTGTTAAAAACATGATATTGCATTTCGTTTCATTGCAAATCTTGGTATTGTCATCTAACACCAAAAAGGGGGAGATTGAAATAACATTTCTTAATCCCTAGTGTTTTGAGTGTTAGTTAACAATACCAATGATGTACTAATCCTATTGCTAAGTATTTCAGTTTGTGAGAGTTGCATATCACGTACCCCAAAGCCAAAATGTAAAGAAAAGGAGTTTCTGAAATTCTTCCCATAACCGGAATATTGGAGCCGGAAATTTTCAGGATCGGAAATTCAGGGTCTCCTATCTCTAACAGAAAAGTGGCTAAGGAAAAGTTCGGAAGTGGTTCTGACTCGAACCGGAAAATCAACTCGGAAATTTCATTGACTCGGAATTTCCGAGTCACCCAGAAAACCACTCCAGATTTGGCTAAGGAAAGAAGAGAAAGTGGTTCTGACTTCAACCGGAAAATCAACTCGGAAATTTCATCAGCTCGGAATTTCCGGGCCACCCAGAAAACCACTCCAGAATTTGGCTAAGGAAAGAAGAGGAAGACGTTCTGATTTCAACCGGAAAATCAACTCGGAAATTTCATCAGCTCGGAATTTCCGGGCCACCCAGAAAACCACTCCAGAATTTGGCTAAGGAAAGAAGAGGAAGACGTTCTGACTCCAACCGGAAAATCAGCTCGGAAATTTCACTGACTCGGAATTTCCGGGCAACCCTCAGAAACTTGAAGAAATTTGGCTAAGTCAAGATGTCGAAGACGTTCTGATCTCAACCGGAAATTCAGCTCGGACATTTCACAGAACCGGATATTCCGAGTGACTCGGAATTTCTGGGAGCCACTTATACCGGAATTTTCGGGTCATCGAGACAGACAACGGCCAGATTTTGGGAGGGCGTAAGAACAGTCAGCTCTCAGATTTTCTCTCTCCTACTATTCTTGAAAGCTCAAATCATCAAGATCTCCCAATCCCTCCACCCAAATTCGTTGATCTTTGGAGGAGAAGGCCCGGATCTACATCTTCACCGAAGGGATTTGCATTTCCTCCCCATTCACTTGGGATTTCGTGGCTAGGGTTTCCGGTGGGAAAACCTAGTTCACCATTGTTTCAATCTTGGTGTTTCCTTGACCTTTTGTGGTCCTTGACCTGTTGTGGTCATCTTGAGAGCCCCCAATTAAGTTGTGGGTGCGTGCCTCAAGCGTTTGTAAGGGATTCGATCTCCGCCCTAAAAGGGGATCAATAGTGGAAGGTGAACTCGCAACCTTTGCGGTTGAGTTCATCGGAGAAGAAGGTGAGCCTTTGTGGCATTGCGGCTAACCTGTTGTGGTAGCGCACACCTCTCCAAACGAGACGTACACCCTTGGGTGGAACTCGGGATCACATCTGCGTCTCTGCGTGCTTCACTCGGTTCCCCTTATCATTACTCCCTTACTTGCTTGTCTTGTTAGCTTATTTATCTTGTTATTGCTTTGATTGTCATTTAGGTAAATTCACCATAGTTGCATATCTAGAGAATTTACCTTTGTGTTGAGCCCAAATTTGAAAAGACCTAAAATTTGTAATAGCACCTATTCACCCCCCCCCCCCCTCTAGGTGCCGGATTCCCGTTCATACGTTTAATCTTTTGTTACAGCAAGCCGGTGGGATTGACACCCTCACCGTTGAGTTGGGGCAAAATAATTTGATTATGTTGTGTGCAGATTCCACATCAACTACGTCAAGCTCTTTTCTAGCGCCGTTGATACCTCAAGAGAATTCTTCATCTCCTACTGGTTCGATAACCTTGGTTTCATAACTGAGTGAAATTTGCTGCTTCACTACTTCATACCTTACTCTTGGGGTCTCCCAACAACACACCCACCGTGTGCATCAGAGACCGACTTGTTGCCGACGGTGAGCGAGGCAGCAATGGAGTTGAAGGTTGATCCAAGACCGGTGATGATGTGGTCGACGAGCTCGTCGTCGCTGATAGGAGCTCCTGCTACAGCCATGGTATCCGCGAGGGCCTTCATCTTGTGCATGTAAGCCGATGCGGTGAGGTCTTCCTTCCACGTCAATTGGAGCTGACGTCGGATGTGGCAGACGGCGGCGCGGCTCTGGGCGCCGTACATGGCGCCTCCATGGTCTTGCAGCCGATAAGCTGGCATGCGATCTCAGGCTCCATTGAGCCGAGAAGAAACCAGAGGACCTTTTGGTCCTGAGTCCACCAGTGCTGGTACACTGGATTGACGATGATCACCGCCTTGTCTCCTTCCCCTTGAGTAATGGTCTGCGGCGGCACTGCTACGGATCCATCCAGGTGGTCGTGAAGCCCGGCGCCAGAGAGGTTGAGGAGGAGGAGCCCCTTCCACAACATGAAGTTGCCGGCGTCCAAGCGAACCGTGATGGGAGGCATGGCCGCGCCGGGAGGCGTAGATGAGAAAATCGATCCAAAGCTCGAGTTCGTAAGAGCAGAAGAAGTCATTGCTTGTAGCGCGGAGGGACTCGCGGCAGCAGCGGAGGAAGGACACGCAGCACAGACGAACTCGCGGCGGCGCGGATGCACTAGCAGCGACGCGACGACGCGGATGAACTCTCGGCGGCGCGGCGGCTCTGAAACAAAGTATCAGAGAGCAGGTTTGGGTTTTGCATGAGGTCAAAGCCTCCACGCCGTCCACATATATATTGATCAGCATATAGGATTTGGGAACACCGACTCGTTCACGGACTGCACTCGTATACGAAGACGAGACCTAATGCAATTCTAACAGTTTCCTTAGCCAGATTTGACTGACGCACGAAAAAAGCCGAAGCTGTAGAAAAATGGGAGCGGGGAAAAATCGCGTTGACGAAAGGACTGGAGGCTAGACGAAAAAAACAGAGGTTGGACGAAGGGGTGACAGAAAGAGAGCCAAACTTTTCTTTTAGATTTTGGTGTTACTTTGAATGCAATCAATATCAGTGTAATCTGAATTCAGACCTTAATCTACCAACACTATGTATGCTGCTCAACATTGTTTGTTGTATTCAGTTTCTTCGGTGTTACTTTGAATGCAATCAATATCAGTGTAATCTGAATTTAGACCTTAATCTACCAAAACTATGTATGCTGCTTCTCATTTTTTGACACACACAAAGTTACCTACTACCAATTTGGGTCCACGTGAGGCCCACGTTGCGCTGCGCCACGTCCTTGTCACGTCGTCGCCTAGTCAGTGCGGGAAACTACCCAAATTGAACAAAAACCACCTTAGGGTGTGATTTCTCCGGATTGACAAAGTTCAGGGTGAAATCTATCCAAATTTAAAGTTTAGAGTGAATAGTCTTCAAATCACAAGTGAAATCTATACTTTTTTTTCAATTCCGAAATATCCAGGGGGCAGCACCGGGGGCCTCTAATGTGTGTCCGGCACACCCCCCCCCCCCCCCCCCCCCCAAAGGAGGCTCCTTTGGGGGGGGGACTTGTGTCCGGGCAACATTTTGACACCTCCCACAGCGGCACTCTCCAAACGCCCACCCACTAAAGGCGAGCAAACTGTCGAACACCTCGCGGGCGCACGAACCGTCGCCGATCAACAACACAAACGATGAACACAAAATTGATTCAAACATTTAAACGAGATTTAACAAACTTATAATTTCTAAACTAAACGAGATTTAACAAACTAAACCTACACTTGGGGCGAGAGAGATGGCCTATGCATCTTCGTGCACGGCCATCGCTCATCCACGTATTTCTTGACGCCCGGAGAAGAGATGCAGCTTCATTCCAGTGAGGGGGAGAAGATGCGCGGGGAAGAATCAAGCCATCGCTCATCACCGACGCTTTATTTGTGGCCATCGCTCATCTCCGTTCCCATGGGCAACACCAGCTGAAACGGTCCCGTAGCCTCGGCTGAGCCGGCCGAGGCTTCTGGCTTCAGCGGTCGCCGTGTTCGATTCACCGATGTGACATGCGACAGGGTGTTTAATGGGAAGCCTCTTCGGCTTGCGTCGCCCCTTTCTTCGGTGACGACGACGCTGCTGACCAAGATGCTAGCAGCTCTTGGCCGCCACCTTTCTTCGGTGACGGCAACGCTGCTGATGGCGTCGTCGGTTGTAGAGGCAGATCGGGCAGCTCAGGGTCGTCGTCGTCGTTGGCGTCGCCGTCCTCGCCATCATGGTCGTCGTCCGTTGAGGACAACTCCGGCGTCGGCTCTTGTTGACCGCTACGACGCGTCTCGTACTCCTTGTCCACCACGGCGTGCCAGTAGGGCGCCAAGATGGAGTACTTGGGGTCGAGCTTTTGCTCGGCCGACATCTCCATTAACTTGCAGCTGACGAACTCGACGCGTTCCTGGCCGCGGAGCCGCGGCGCCACCGGAATGTTGGCGGCGCTCCTCACCCACCCGTCCAGAAGGGTGGCGTCGTCGGGCACCAGCAGCTGGTGGCGGCTGCTCAGACGCGCGGTCTCCTGCGAGACCACGTATGGACGAGTGCTCTCGGCCTCCTCACGCCACAAGGCTCGCTGGAACGCCTTGGCCATCTCCGCCTCCTCGTTGCGACGCTGGAGTTCGTCTAGCTGCTCGTGGCGATGCTGCCAGTTGGGGCTACCCGCCATGGTGGCCTATGTTTCTTGGGGGAGAGGGAGAGGGAGAAGTGTTTGTGCGCCGATGAGAGCTGCACTGTGTCGGGTTTTAAAGCGGCCGGAGGAGCACGGTTGGGTGGCATGCATTAACACGGCCACCCTTCACCTGGCCACGCATTGACGCCGACGAAGCGTCTACAGGGCGGCGACGCTGCGACTAGTATGCGTCGCTTCCCGTTTGCGCCATTGAAAGCATGGCGACGTTATTGCGAGGCTTCGCTTCGGTCTGCGACGCGTGATGACAAGTGTGGCGCCGTCTAGTCGTGTCGACATTCAACACGGCGCAACGACCTCCTTCCCGGCGTTCGTTAACACATGGCGAGTTGCGTGTGTGTATGACGGGCGGGGCAGCTCTGTCAGGACGATGACCGAGTCGATGTCTGACACCCTGAGGAGGGACTCCAAGTATAGAGCCCACCAGACATTAAAAAACTGGGAACGAGACTTTGGAGTGCTGGTGGATGATTTTCGTGTCCGGACGCCCTAAAGGCCTATAGAGGGCCTTTACTAAAAGCCTTTAGGCTTTGTCTTGCCACAGCGACAGGGAAATCTTAGAAAAAGGGTTCTCTTCGCAAAGGTCCACGCGCGTGCGCTCCAGTGCTGACAAGTGTCGCAATTTCGTTCGTTTCTGCTCCCACCTTTTCTCCATGCAGTGACAAGTGGCAGCTCCTGGTGGTGGGCAGAGGGTTGTATATGCATTTATTTTGAGATTCGGTTTTTAAAAACGAAATATCTTGAGAATCGTTTATCCAATTTACGAACCGTTTTCACTTTTGAACTCCTCGCGTCGAGATCTTCAAAACTAGATCCCATAGTGATAGGTTTCGACAAACTTTTTTTTGTACTTCGGATTGTGTATGTTTTGTACACCCTAAGTGTAGTCGTACGTACAAACTGAATTTTGTAGTTGTATGTACAACTTGCTACGTGTAGTTGTTGTTTGTACAACCCGAATGTATTTCTACGCACAACCCGGTCTGTATTGCTGTACACCCCGGTCTTGAGCCGCATCATCTCTTTTCTTGAGCTGGGACACTCAAATAAATGTACAAACCGGTCTGTGTTGCTGTACAACCCGGTTTACGTTGCTGTACAACGCGGTGTCCGTTGCTGTATAACACGGTTTGTGTTGCTGTACAACCCGGTCGGGGTTGCTGTACGTACAAACTGGTATGTGTTGCTGTACAACCCAGTCTGCGTTGCTGTACAAGCCGATCTATGTTGCTGTACATCCCATTCTGCGTTGCTGTATTATCTTAATTTGTGTTTTGATCTATATCTGGATTTAGAATTCTGAACATACTGGCACCGATTGCTTATGCCACGTATCATACGTCGCGCTTTTCCCTTACCGGCCGACCTTTCTCTATTCCAACCCACAGCGACACCTTCGTGTATAAGGGGATCATCCGACAGCCTAAAAAAACGCAAACCGTGAAAGATTTAGAGAAACAAATTCCAATCCAGGCGGCGGCGGCGGCGAATTCGACTAGATCAGGTTTGTGCGTTGTCCTGCCCGATTCGCTCGCTCCCCTGATTTCTCCGGTCGGCTAAATGCTTTCTTTTGGGACTGTTTTCCCGATTGGTTAGGGTTTGGAAGCCGCGGCACCTCCGTGCTTTTCTACTGTCTCATGGCAGACGACGATGACGGCGTTCTTCCAGCCTACATCGAGGATGAAGAGGACGAAGCCGCTGCGGCAAAGGAGAAGCGCCGGCTGGACAGCAAGAGAAAGAAGCCTCGGGAGAGGATGCCGTGGGAATACGCCACGCCAGAGGAGGAGGCCAAGGCAGAGGCGAGCGAGGCTCTGAAGCACGCGCTCATCGTGCGCGATCCCAAGACGGGAGACTCTTGCTTCACCCGCATCTGGTTCGTTGACCTCACCACATTCGACCTCGACGAAGAGAGTACGTCCCGTTCTTCAATGCCTTCTACTTCTACTTACAAAACAAATATGACGACTATCCCAATTCATTACTATCGTAAGGAAAATTCGCATACATTACTTCGTTAAGCACAAGTGTGATGATATGGACGTTCTAGCGTTATCTGTTTGCAGCTAATGTGGTATGTCCTTCGACCGAGTGCGTACTAGTGATCGTTCACCTAATGTCATCATATGTGCTTGATTAGGATTAGACTGTGTGAGTTCTCAACCAATCTTCAGACAAAAATGCAAGAACACATTTGAGCGCATCAAGTGAAGTACCAGTTAAACTGAAGGTGTTAGAAAAGAGCACATGACTCAGTCAAAGCAAGAGCAAAAAGAAAATATCGAACTTTGAATTCATCTTATGGAACTTACTGAATGAAACCTACTTAACATTCAGTCACAAAGCCTTTTCCTTGCACGGAGAGAGGCAGGGGAAGTAGGAGTGCTTTTTCACAGAAATGAACTCTCGTATGAAGACTGAAGCGATGGATATCTAATAACTTTTTAGGTGTGAAAACTTTGGGTAGATTCAGGATCACATATGTATGCGCTATGTTGTGTGCATAGAGCCACAGAAGGCTACTGTCCTTGTTAACTAGGTGAACAATCTGTGCAGTGAGATTTTAATTATATGGTGAAACCTGTGCATTAAGAAAATCACAAAGTGGGCTAAATTCACAGTTTCTTCAGTTGTTTCTTTTGATATTCATATAAATGTTCCTGGAATAGTTGGAAAGTTGCAACGGTGTTTTTGTTATCTCTAAAGTTACTACTCCCTCTTTCCCATATTGTCAGACGTTCCTGGAATAGTTGGAAAGTTGCAACGGTGTTTTTGTTTCTGTTACCTTGATATTCTTTTCTCGTCTTGAAATTACTTCACTTTCTTTTTTCTCAGCACAATATGGCCCTATGCGCTATGTGGATTCAACTATCAGTGATGACCACAGGTTGGTTGACTCTTTAAATGTGCTTTCTCTGAAGATAGTGTCCTCAGATGTCGGCTACCCTATCAATGTGTATGGGACTGTGATAGTCAGAGATAATCTAGATTATAAATGTGTAAACATTTTCCGACGTGACAGAAACAATTGCCAGGAAGTCAAGTCACAGGTATTTAAAAGAATTGCTCAACCTCCGTGTCTTTGCATATGCTGATCTGCAAATTCCCTTAGCACGTGAAATTTGTATCCATGCTATTAAAAGCATGCTAATATTATATCATGTATACATTTCAAATTTAATGTCATTGCTGCTGTTTGCACGACTTATCCGGAATCCCTAGGGGCAAACTTAAATATCTAGTAGGAGCATCTGACAACCAAGGATTTGGGAAGTAGCTGAAGTTTCCAGAAATCTTGTGCCGTCTCACACTGGAAAAAAAACTTGAGAGAATTAATTTTTAACTTCACATAGCATAAAAGAGTATGGTAAGGATTAGTGGCCACCTTTGCTAACATTGTAATCGCAGTTTCAAACCCCACTTTCTCTCTCGATTTTTTCTTGTTTATTTGTGTCCCTACACAAGCTATACATATCTGACCTGAAGAGCCGAGTGTCAGTAAATAATGTTATAGTACGCTTGTTTTGCTGTTCTTTAAGGATGGTAATGGTCCAGCCTGTGGATGATCAGGGCCAGGTCCCTTATGACTCAGGAAGCCAATTACTAAGGCCAAACGATGACCTGTCTAATTGTGATTACGTGGTCTTGCTGAGGGCCAAGGATAACCCATCTAACTTTGATTGTGTGAGCTTGCTGACCCAGTGGGTCTCGTGTGTCTGCACCAACAATCTTTTGGCGATGAGAGAACTACCACATTTGCTACTATAGATTAGACAGTGGTCGACTAGTACATGGCCCGACGATCCATTTTTTAGTGTATTAGTATTCAACGCAGGGATGTATCAGTGACCTGAATTAACTTGTCCGCCATGTGTACGGCGTTTTATCGTCCGATGCTTGTACGACATGCTCTGGCGTTCCTCCGATTGATTACATGCATCAATGCGAACCGACGGAACCCAGTGTCGGACATGAATCGTACACACAATGTCATATGCAAAGCAGTTTGTTTCGCATCTAAATATAGTACTACCTAGCTATGTTCCTAAATATAAGACTTTTTAGCTTTTTTATCTCTCACATGTATCTAGACATGTTTTAGTGCAAAATTCGTATGAACCTTACACTAAAACATGTCTAGATACATGTGGACTAAATAAGCTAAAAAGGGTTATGTTGTGAAACGGAGGGAGTATATCGCTAAAATTTTCACTTACATTTACCCACTAGTTTTCACATGACAAGTCCGTAGGCAAGAATATCACCAGCAGAGTTGTGCGCTTGAGGAAAAGCCATGTTCTCTGAGGACTTGCCATATCCTCTATTGCTAAGATGGTGTAGGTTGATCTCCTTGGTGATCGAAGTGTCCGACAATCTGCCCTCTGCATTCAGTATAACAATTGCACTCTTTATTCTAAAACCAGTTATCTTCTTTCTTTTCCCATAGATCAAGTTGTTTCATTTATTTATTTATTTATTTATTTTGCGAGTAAGTTGTTTCATCTATGTGACCGTGGTTCATCCATGATAACCTATAATTTACCATATTTATTGTGTAAATTCATTAGGATATAGACGTCTAGTGAAGTTCGCTGAAACTATGTTGAATTTTTAGATGAGACCCCTCTTATTTAGGCAATGCCAATGTACATGAAACTTCCACCTTAGTGCTCTAACGGACATAGTGCTTACTTATGTTGGAAACTTCTTTGCAGAATGAAGATCTGATTCTGACTGGCCCAACAAGAGGAGTTGTTTTTCGTGGTGAAGCTTACTTTGAGGTAAATCTGATGATCAGAGAAGATGGAGAATGCGGTGACAGACAATTCAGCAAAATGTTGATTGATGTGTTACTTGGAAGAATTAGCTCTAAGGTTAAGGTTCGTATCAGGTCTATTCCTACCTGGCTTAGTGAGGTGCAACTTGTATATTCGTATGTTAAAAAAGCACTGGAGGCCACAGTTGAGATCAAAATTCTGTCGGGGCCTAAAGTTTTCTTTGGGAAAATAACTGCTTGCACCACGGATGTTCCAAACAGTTTTCTGATATACAACAGTGGTGTTGGTGGTGGTATGGCTGTTGGTGATTGCGGAATTCTCCAACTGTTGCGACGAGTGGTGGCAGTCTCAGCAGATGAGATGTTGATACTCAATATTGGTGCCCATGGTGCTGATCACAATGGTAATACCTCCAGTTGTGAGTCGAAGTTCACTCCAATGATTCAAGGTGAAGATAACAAGGAAATTGCATGTGGTTTTTACAATATGCGAGTGACAGTTATCTGGTCAACCTTGTTTTTGCCAAGGTGTAAATAAGGATCTATAATTCACATGGCAAGACACTTATCATGTCAGAACATGAAGCAATGGCTATGTATTTATCTTAGCTACTACAGCATATGTCCCTAATTATAAGACATTTTGATAGTCTTTAACTGGCACAAATGAAGTATTACTATGTATTTTCGACTTGTCGCGTATAAGGACGTGCAGGTAGGTCCAATGTCTTCTCCCTTATAGGTCATCTACCGGTGTACCGGTACACTCTGTTTGTGGTCGTATCTTCAACGGGTGGAACACCGCGACCTATTTATGGAGGTATGTGCACGGCGAAGGGGTTTTAAGGCAGAAAGCAATAGTTTTTCTAACTTACAAACATTGAAACTAGTTAGGATCTATCTATCTAGTACATGCGATAACGGTGGCGGAACTGGTCACATACCTCTTGTACACTGAATAGCGGGGATTATGCTCCTGCACAAGCGTTGCCGATGAAGCCGGCGTAGCCGACCTCAAGGTCGCGGAGAATTTGGCGCGACGAAGTAGACGATGACGCAACGATGTCGACAAAGACCTGGCGTCAACGTCGACGGGGCGCGTCCAGCGGAAGGGGGTGGCGCCGGCGGCAGGGCTACGGTGGTGGCGAGACGACGTCGACCAGGCACCTCAAATGTGGCGCCTCCGCAGGAGTAGAAATTTTCTGGAATCCCGTAGGACAACGACGCTCAGCGGTATAGCTTCATGGGAGAGAGAAAGAGAAGCGGACGGAGAATTAACTCAAGCCGGCATATAACATTAATTTTACTCCCTCCGATCCATAAAAAGTGTCGCTCATTTTGTACTAAGCTAGTACAAACTTTGTACTAGATGAGCGACACTTTTTGTGGATCGGAGGGAGTATTTTAGATGTATTTAATCTAGTTAATATGCCTTGCTATATAAAGGGGGAATAGGGTATGCAAACTCCCTAGCTCCCCCATGTGGGACTAAACAAAAGCAAAGGAAAAAGGAGGGGGGTGGGAGGGATTCGGCCGGCCATGGTAGGGCCGAACCCACCATGGTCCCAAGCCTCCCCATGGCGCACCCCTCACAGGGGCCCCAATTGGCCCATTTAGTGGGCTGCCCTCTTTTTCTTTCTTTTAATTAATATTAAATTAATATAAAAAATAGTTAATTCATAATTAATATATTTACATGTTATTTAATTCCGTGACCGCGAAATATTTTCTGAACCACCCAAACATCTTTCGGACATTCCCGGACCCCTTCCGGAACCACCAGAACCCTTTCCGGATTATCTCTCTCTCTCCATTCACTTCTTATATAATTCCAAACTATCTCCAAGTGTCGTTAAGACCTTAAGTCTTGTTACGCTACGGTTCGAGAATACTCCAGACATGGTCGAGACCCTACGCTCACCAATGAACGCTAGGGAGACCTGAACGCCTATGACGGTCCATGTGCATTCTACGAATATGTCGTTAAACCATAAACATGATATTCATTCCCTTTGTTCCTACGATACTACCTTGTCCGAGATATGATCGTAGACATCTGATACCCTGTTGTATCTCGTTACCGATAAAGGTTAATAACTCGTCTGTGATATTACATCTCCATGACCTAGTCATAAGCTGCGCAAATATATAGACGTAATCTCACCGAGTGGGCCCAGAGTATCTTTCCATTACGTGAATGAACAAATCCCGCTCTTGATACATACGTCTCAACATACTCTTTCGAGATACACAAGATAGACACCTTTATAGTCATGCTATATAAGACACAGCGTTTGATGTACTTAGAGTATCCTACAGAGCAACAATAAATATGATCTCACGGTCTAAGGAATAAGGTATCATATTACTTTCCTATTGCAAATGATAAACATCGTAATACGATCTTATTGCAATACTTTGATGTCCATCACCTTATTCCGCCAATAAGATGACCTCATTGTCAACCGACGTCATTGTCCATGATCGGGAAATCTCGATCAACAGTTGCCCAATGAACTAGTTTATATAGAGGCTTACTACGGACTCTGGTTTGTCTATGTATCACACGTGTCTTATCAATTCCGATTAATACAGTTATAGCATAATACAAAAGAATATTATAAACTTATGAGATAATGCGATAAATACTATATATATTTATTTGCCTCTAGGGCATATCTCTTTCAGTCTCTCACTTGCACTAGAGTACAAATAAACCAACTGCATTTTACTACATCATATCCCCTTATCAAAAAAGCGTTATATGATAATGCCTGCTTGTGGAAGAGTGTTACTTCAACAATGTGTATCATACATGATTGTATGTTCTTTGCAATTTATTGATATCAACTTGTTTGATATTATCATGTTATCTGATAACATATATACATATACCGTAACTTAAGTGAGACTTCTGTTTCTCAGCGCTTACTCTGATTCTGTTAACAAGGCAATTGCATTGCAAACACAATCAGTTATAGAGAACTCTTTGTAACATTTAAAATCTCACGATATCTATACACTTCATACCTATGTAGAAGATTTGACATCACGATGTCAATCTAGTGCTTAATACTTTTCTACTTCTAGTAAATTCTAAATTTACTTTGATAACTATTCTTCTTCTAAGAACACGGGTCACATTTTATCGAGTACATAATATGGTTCCTATATGATGACTAATATCACAATATTATAGACCAACATATCTTACAACCACTATTATCGTGTACCAATACACTTAATGTTTAATTGGATTTCCATGGACCATTCCATTGGTTTTAATCTATTCTGACCTGTTAGAATCAATCCAAATAAAACAATTCAACTTTCTATTTAAAATTTCCGTTCTATTCTAAATAGAAACTATCTTTTAAATAGTTTCACAACTTAATCTTTCTAATTAATTTTACTGGTACTATCCAGGATATGTCATTTACATATATGAGGGATATAAGCTCCCACTCAAATTATGTCATCTACATAATTGAGGATATAAGCTCCCACTCAAAATATGTCATCTACATAAATGAGGGTTTAAGGTCCCACTTTAAAATATGCCTCTTACATATTAAACTTGAGCAAACCAATTTTGACTCCCACTTAAATTAGCAAATTCACAATTTCTTTCGATATTTTGGTCAAACCAAGATCATTGATCATTCATCAATTCGAGTTTAGTACGATCTGTCAGTATTCTATTAATACATATCCCACAGACTCAAAACATGTCTACACTTGTGTAGTCAACATATTTGATTTTGTTCAAGACACTTTTTTTTTGACAAAATATGCTTTCATGTCTTTCTTATAGTTGCATTTCTTCATATAACACTCTATATGATGATTAAGCAATCTTCTCTTAATAAGATTTAGAGTAACATTTACTATTTTAATCCTTTAAATGTAACTTGGATTTTAATACTTAAAAGCCTTTGTTCGTATTCTGATATTTTCTCAACTTTCTTTGTATTTATAAGGTGTATCTTGTTCTGTCAACAAGATCTATCATACTTAATATTACACTGTAACCTGATAGTAAATATTATTATAATAACACCTTATTTAAAAGCTTCTTGTTTGAAAATACTATGATCTCTTTAAAGAGGATCACAAGCAGAAAATAATTTTCCAATCTCCTTCACTCTTATCATCACATTTTCATTTCCATTTGTAGAGATATCATTTTCGGAACATATTCCAATATTATACTTTTATGAAAATAGGTCTGATACCTCATTTTAAGCTTCTACATTTATTCCATCAACCATAATTCGAAAATCATAATTTTCCTTGAAATTTTACAGACATCAATATAAGTTTTGCTTTTGTTGGTGTTTGGAATATACTCTCATCTCAATGTATTCTAAAAGAACTATTCGTTTATATTTTGTATTATCATAAAATCATCTATACCACGACACTTACTGTCGATCACACGAATCATTGTTAAAAAATATCTATTTTCTAAAGTGGATGTCGGCTATAATGTTTCGAACATATTAAGATATTCTATAAGAGATTCTGAAAGACCACACTTTATCTAAAATAGAGTATGATTATAATATTTCACATATCACTATATCTGATATTATAATTTTGTGAAACGAATTTCCACAAGTCTTTTGTGTTGTAACCATAATTCAAAAACATTGTCCTGTTTGATCAAATCATGTGAATACAACATTCACTAATCTTTCTTCTGAAAATTTCTTTGATCTTTTATCAATTTATTTTTAAGACTCATGATTCATTAGGCAAATACATTTATTTACTTAGGATCATAGAAAAATTCGAAACAATGAAATTCACCACTTATTTAATTGAACAATCATCTAGTATGAATTTCAACTAATTTCCTTGTATATTGACACTTCAATATCCAATTTTAATCTTAATCAATTCGGCATATGCAACCTTTTAATAGATCAAAGTATCTATTATTTCTTACATTGCTTTTATGATAAAATTCGGTGGTGTTTGTTCTTGTAACTAAATCATTTAATCTTTGGACATATAATTTTATCATTCCCGCTTTTATAAATGTATATCATGTTATCATTCGAGTAATGTAATTGAGATGTGATTGTATAAAAACTTTACTCGTAATATTAAACTACTGACTTGTTCCATAACATACAACAACTGATATGTTATATTATATATATGGATAACTTTGTCTTGTAACATTCAAGACACTAAACAAAATCACACTCTCACTATTAAAAGGTCTTATCAAACACTATTAATGATAACTACTATGATAACTTGAGGACGTGAGCATCACTGGCTGATACGTCCAAAACGTATCTACTTTCCCAAACACTTTTGCTATTGTTTTACCTCTAATTTGTGTGTTTTGAATGCAACTAACGTGGACTACCGCTGTTTTCAGCAGAATTACCCTGGTGTCTCCTTTTTGTGCAGAAATACCAACTTTATGGAAAAGGCCTGGAAAACATCTGGAAGTCGTTTTCTATCCGGAAGGGACCAGGACCACGAAGACCAAACGTAGAAGAGACGCGAGGGCTCCACACCATGTGCTGGCGCGGCAGGCTCCTGACCGTGCCAGCAGGTGGTGGGACCCCCTCGGTCGCCTCCTCGTGACCCCCTCGCGGCTACATAACCCCTCTCACCTAAAAACACACGGGGGGTTGATACGTCTCCAACGTATCTATAATTTCATATGTTTCGTGCTATATTATATCATGTTATTACATGTTTTATATGTATTTTATATAGTTTTATGCATTTTCTGGGACTAACCTATTAACAAGATACCAAAGTGCCAGTTCACTGTTTTCTGTTGTTTTTGTTTTCAGAAAAGTACTTAAGGAAATATTCTCGTAATTGGAAATAAAACATCCTGAAATTATTTTTGGAAAAGGAATGTTCCAGAACACCGAAGACAAGACGGAGAAGAGCCACGAGGCGGCCACTTCACCCCGTGGCGCGGCTCCTTTCCTGGCCGCGCCAGGAGGTGGTGTGGGCCCCTCGGGCGCCCACCGACATCGACCTTTCGCCCATAAATACCTCTTGACCTAACAGACGCACGATGTTCACTTTTTCCTCCACAGGTCCCGAGCCGCCGCTGTCGTCAACACCAATTCGTGAGAGATTAGAACTGCTCCTTGGCACCCTGCCGGGAGGGGGAATCGTCCCCGGAGGCCTCTACGTCGCCATGACCGCCTGCGTACTGATGCGTGAGTAGTCTACCCTTGGACTACAGGTCCATAGCAGTTGCTAGATGGTTGTCTTCTCCTCTTGTGCTATGATGTTTAGATCTTGTGAGCTGCCTATCATGATCAAGATCATCTTTATGTAATTATCCATGTTGTGTTTGCTGGGATCCGATGAATATTGAGTACTAAAGTTATTGCTTCATAATATATCATGTGTATGCTATTTAATGATCTTGCATGCTCTCTGTTACTTGTGTATGCTCTGGCCAAGTAGATGTTCGTAACTCCAAGAGGGGGTATTTATGCTCGATAGTAGGTTCATGTCTCTATTTAATCTGGGGCAATGACAGAAAGCTCTAAGGTTGTAGATGTACTATTGCTAATAGGGATAAAACAATAGTACTTTGTCTAAGGATGATGTTACTTACTTACATTACACACAGTGCTTAAGGCGATAATCTGTTGCATGCAACTTAATACTGAAAGGGGTGCGGATGCTAACCGGAAGGTGGATTATTAGTCATAGATGCGGTTGGAACGGTCTATGTATATTGTTGTAATGCCCGAATGAATCTCACACTAGACATCATAACGTTAGTATATGCATTGGGTTGCTCATCATTATTCTGTCTATTGCCTAGCTATAATTTGTTTACCACTCATGGATGAATGTTATTATTATTTATGGAGAGACACCACTAGTGAACTGTGGACCCCGGTCCTTCTCATTAATCTGATAAAACCACAATTGCAAATCTGTTATTTTCTGCAAACAAACATATTTCTTCCACACATACGTTTAATCCTTTTGTTACAGCAAGCCGGTGGAATTGACACCCTCACCGTTGAGTTGGGGCAAAATACTTTGATTGTGTTGTGTGCAGATTCCACGTCTCCTACGTCGTACCAGGATTCTAGCGCCGTTGACACCTCGGGGGAATTCTCATCTCCTACTGTTTCGATAACCTTGGTTTCATAACTGAGTGAAATCTTGCTGCTGCACTACTTCACACCTTCCTCTTGGGGTTCACCAACCATCTGTAGAAAGCATCAAGGATTTCTGGCGCAGTTGCCAGGGACATAAAGAAGAAAAACCACACCAAACTCCCCCCGTCAACTACACGCCCGAAACTTGACGCTTGTGCTCATCAGGGGTATCCATTTTTCCAGAGAACATCTCCGTACACCGCCGCCATCGCGAACCCTAGTTCGGGGACTAGAAGTCACTGTTCTCGCACCCTGCCGGGACGGGGAATCGAAGGGGATCATCGCCATCATCATCGTCAACGCCTCTCCATCAACCATCCATGTTTCCCCCATCCATGAGTGAGTAATCCACCGTTGTAGGCTTGAGGGGATGGTAGTGATTGGATGAGATCATTCATGTAATAGTTGTAATATCGTTAAGGCATGGTGCCTAGTTTCCGTTATCGGTGTTTTACGTCATTGTTGGAACTTGTTATGCTTAA
This sequence comes from Poa annua, assembly GCA_026929855.1. NCBI lineage: Eukaryota > Viridiplantae > Streptophyta > Magnoliopsida > Poales > Poaceae > Poa > Poa annua. The sequence continues at coordinate 272,380,957 of CM049426.1, read as the reverse complement.
TGCTTGACACTGGGACCCGACTGCCATGATTTCAGATCTAAACATGTTATTGTATCATGAGAATAATTATGGTTTTGATCATATCTATGAGTTGTATACACATATTATTGTCTGGAACCGATGGCCCAAAGTGACAGCAATCGGGATAACCGGAGGGAATGGCTGTGATGTGAGGATCACATGTGTTCACGGAATGTAATGTTTTGCTTCGGTACTTTATTAAAAGGAGTACCTTAATTTCAAGTAGTTTCCCTAGAGTCCCCGCTGCAAACGGACTGGTAGGAAAAAAATGTTGTGCAAGTTTCTCATTGCGAGCACGCACAACTAAATTGGAATACATGCTTATGATTAGTTAATACTTGGATGTTTTATATTATTTATCTGCAAATGCCTATGCTATGTTATTACATGAATTATCTTATCCATGTAACGCCCGTACATCTGTCCCTATACCTACGGTATTTTAATCCTGTTGCTACTGCAATCACAATCGTTGTCTTACTTCTACTGCTGTTATTTCACTACTGTCTCTGTTATAAAAATGTTGCTACTGATAATCTGTCTCGAGCAAGTGTACTCACAGGTGCAACTGATCTGACAAATCATCTGTTAAGGCTTATAAATATTCATTGGCTCCCCTTGTGTCGAATCAATAAATTTGGGTTTTACTTCCCTCGAAGATTGTTGCGATCCCCTATACTTGTGGGTCATCAAGACTATTTTCTGGCGCCGTTGCCGGGTTTTAACCTGAGTGTGATATTGTTCGCTGGAATTTATTCATCATGGGAAGAAAACTTGATAAGAAGTTTCCCATCGTGCCATCCACTACAAGGAAAGGTACAACTCTGAACTCTGGTGATGCACTTGATTCTCTATCTGTTCTGAGTAAGCTTGTTACATCACTACAACCTGCACGTTCTGTTACTACTGCTGAATCTGAAATTACTTATGATGATGCTTCTACTGTTCTTGATGAAACTGGTTCATTAGGTCCCTTTTTAGATGCTACTATTGCTAAATCTAAACAAATTGAAAATGCTGAAATTCAAAATGAAAATGCTGAAACACCTATTAATTCACCTGAAATTACTCGTGATACTTATGATGAGCGTGATGATATGTATGTGGATCTTGATGATGCTCTTGTTGAAGAAATTAATGCTATGAAAGACGCTAGTGCTTTTAAAAAACTTATTGAAAAACATGTTGTTAGATATAAGTTATCTAATAATGCTAACTTTGCTACATCTCCTATAAACATTAGAGATAAAGCTATGATTTCTCTCTTGATTTGGCTCACATATCTATTGTTGAAAGAGAACCTTTCTGTGGAACTGAAAATGAAAGTGTTGTAGAACACATGAATGTATTGTATGATTGAGTGGATCATTTTTTGAGGACATCAAAAGACGCACTTACTTTGTTGCTAAAATATTTCCTTTCTCATTAAAAGGAGAAGCTAAAACTTGGTATAATAATTTGTCTCCCGGTTCCATCACTGGTCCTAAGGGTTTGCTTGATGCTTTCTTTCAAAAATATTTTCCTGCTAGTGCTCAACATAATGCTTTGTTAAGAATCTATAATTTTAATCAAGATGAAGATGAGAAATTTCCCAAAGCTTGGGCACGCTTTTGTTCCATCTTAAGGGGCCAGCCGAACCATGATTTGGAGAAAAATGATCTACTTGATATATTTTATAGTGGACTAACTAATGAATCTAGGACATACCTGGATAGTTTCGCTAGTTGTGTTTTCAGGAAAAGGACTCCCGAAGAAGCTGAAGAATTATTGGCTATGATATGCAAGAATAATGATGATTGGGATATTTCTGTACCTACTCCAACACCACCACCAACACCGAAGAAGAGGGGTATGATTGAATTAAATGAAGAAACGATGAAGGAAGCTAAAAGATCTCTTAAGGAGAGTGGTATTAAATCTGAAGATGTGAATTATTTACCTCCTATCGAAGAATTATGTAAGCCTATTCCTCCTTGAGCTGTAATTGACATACACTCTCTCCAAAGGTTTGATGATAGAGATATCCCTTATTCTAAACCCCCTTCTCAATGCTTAGATGAATTTGATTATTTTATTACTAAGCAATGAAATTTTAAAATGAGAATAGAGAATCATCTAATGGCACTATAAGAAATATGTCAACTGGTGACCCTCAATTCTGGTCACAGAAAGGTCACTATAAGTCATTTGTGACCTTTTTGTGACCAAAACAGGAAGGTCACATACCGAGGGTCACTAATGGCCAGCATGTGAACTTTTTTTCAATTGGTTATAGATTCTTTTGTGACCAATTCAACTGTTTGGTCATAGCAATTCCAGCCAGGCCACGTTGGAAAGCTGAGCTGCCATTCATCCGACGTGGCGCGTGGATCAGTGACCAAATTTGATGGTTATAGACAAATTGAGTCCAATCCAGTTGAGACATCTATATGGACCAAGCCCAACAAGCCAGCCTTTTCAACTTTGTTTTTTTAATTTAATTCGAATGGTTAAAAGGGTCAAGCCCAACTATTTTGGGCCTTTTTTACTTCTGGGCTGCGTTCATATTGGTCCACTTGTCAGTCAATTACACGATTGGTCCCACACGTCAGACAATTTCGAATTTGAACAGAAAAATGATGTGGTCTCATTGTCAGGTTTCCTTTTCATTTAACAGGTATTCAAATCACATGCAGAATCAATATTTTAACTACACTAGAAGCACATAAATTTTGTCCAAACAAGACTAAATTAGTCTATTACAATCTATACACTCTACTAAAAACATGGTGCGGTCTTGTTTTTTCCTTGCTTCTTGTTCTTCTATCTTCTTGACTTTATTTGTGATGCTTGTTGACAACCTTTCGTCGCTGGTGCAGTTGTCTGGCGTGTGGAGCAGCAGCAGTAGCACATCATTTTACTCTTGGAATTCCGAAGTTAAGTTAGTGCACATCATTTTGTCGGGTTATGACTCCCACGAATCGGGGGTAGTCACTTCCTGAAGAGTAGTTTGTGAAGGGGGTTGAACACGGAGGTCAAGACCCTCGAGGGGCTCCGCGACGTTGCTCGCCGGACCCAAAGACGACACGCTCACGGCAGAGATAGACACCAGCCTTTACCCAGGTTCACGGCCCTCGTGAGGAGGTAAGACCGCTACTCCTGCTCGTCTGTATTAGATGATGGAGTTTACAGTACAGTGGAGTTTGCAGGAGGTCCCCTTGAGGCGGTTCTTGCCTGGGGAGGGAAGCGATGGTCTTGTTCCTCCTCCGGCTCTAGGCTATCCTAACAAGAGTTGCTAGGGTTTACAAGGGTTGTAGCACGCAAAGAGTCGGATTGTGCTACGATGGAAGTCTTGTCCCTTTTATAGGCCCCTCGGGCGCTCTCCTTCGGCTTGGCCTTCCAGGTGGCTCCCACTCGGCAGAGGCATGGTGGAGTAAGAGCCGTGGTCCGTTCGTCCATGGACGCGGTCCATTGTTGGTAAAGGTGGGCGTGGTGGCCGACAGGCGGCCGACCGCGCTGTACTGCCCGCAGGGAGGGCAATCTCTGAGGTGGAGCCCGCGATGACGGTCTCCGTTGGAGGGTTGCGCCGTCCACCTGCTTTATCGTCAGAGTAGAAGGTCCTGGCAGTTGCGCAGCAGGCGGAGCCGCTTTATTGACCCCTTTATCACCAAAACGGAAGCAGGGGTGCTTGCGTCACCACGTGGGCGTGGCAGGGGCCATGTGCGTCTTGCCGTACTTCCTTGTCTGCGACGTTTCCCTTCAGGCGCGGGGAGGCCTGAGGGGAGTTTCCTGCGGGACTCCCTCGAGGCGCGTTGTCGCCTCGGGAGGGTCCCCTGAGGCGAGGGATCCCTTGAGGGCAACGCTTCCACTTTAGTCCCTCGAGGGGAGTTGCCTCTCGAGGGTCCCGTCAGGCGGTGACGCCTGGTCCTTAGCCGTTTCGTCTAACTGGCCAGTGTGCGAGGCCTGAGGAGGAATGGGCTCTCGCCATACCCCAGTTCCCACTGGGCCGACAGTAGCCCCCGGGCCCATGATCGGCACGGTTGAGCCCATGGGCTCAGGCGAAGCGTCGTGGGCCCTTAGTGCCCAGCCGGCCCGAGCCACGCGGCACTTGGACGAATAACGGCCTCGCACGATCCGGGGCGCGAGTCGTGGGGGGTCCCACCACGTCCCGGTAACTGCTCCTCGAGGTGACAAAGCCCAAGCGCTGTGGCTGAGTGCCGTTACCGTTTCCAATTCTTCCCGCAGAGATTTTCGCTTGCCAGAGCTCTCCGCCTCCGCGCTCTCCTGCGAATCTCCAATCTCCATCTCCTTCAATCCTCCGTGCCCGCGACGATGGGCCCAGTTAAGAGCAAGAGCAAAGCCGCTGCGGGGACTTCCTCCCAGGCAGAAACCCTAGAGGTTGTGCAGGGCGCGGCCCTCGTGGGGGCGCGCATGGATCTTCAAGCGTTGGAGGGGGAGTGAGGGCCTCAAGGGACCCTGCGCCTCAGGGGATCCTTCCCGTCAGGGAACAAACCCGCCTGAGGCAAGTCCGGCAGGAATCTCCCCTCAGGCCTGAAGGGAAACGTCGTCGCCAAGGAACCCCGACAGAGCGCACGTGATCCCTGCCACGCTCGTACAGAGGCGCTCACACCCCCATCGTTGTCCCTGGCGATAAAGCGGTCAACAAAGCTGCTCCGCCTGCTGCACAGCTGTGAGGACCTTCTACTCTAACGGTAAAGCAGGTGGACGGCGCAACCCTCCAACGGAGATCGTCATCATGGGCTCCACCCCAGAGACTGCCCGCTCTGTGGGCGGTACAAGCGCGGCCGGCCTCCTGTCGGCCACGGCGCCACCTTTATCAACAATGGACCGAGTCCATGGACGAAGGGAGCGCGGTGGACTCGTTCTCCACCCCGCCACTGGCGAGTGGGAGCCACCTTGAAGGCCAAGCCGAAGAAGAAGGCCGGAGGCGCCTATAAAAGGGAGGAGACGTCCATCGTAGGAAGGGTCGGCTCCTTGCGTGCAAAACACCCTTGTAAACCCTAGCAGCTCTAGTTAGGTTAGCCTCTGTCTAGAGGAGGAAGAAGATCATTGCTTCCCTCCTCAGGCAAGAACTGCCTCAAGGGGGCTTCCGGCAAGCTCAATTGTACTGTAACCTCCCACATATAATACAGACAGGCAGGAGTAGCGGTCTTACCTCCTCACGAGGGCCGTGAACCTGGGTAAAGGACGGTGTTTTCCTTGGTCGGGTGTGTGTCTTCTTCGGGTCCGGCGAGCAACGTCGCGGAGCCACTTGAGGTTCTAGACCTCCGCGTTCAATCCCCTCTCGAACTACACTTCAGGAAGTGACTACCCCCGATTCCTGGGAGTCATAACCCGACATTTGGCGCGCCAGGTAGGGGATTGAGGCGCGTCAACAACCTTCGAGTTCGTCTCCGCGCCATGGTGAACACGCGCACCACCCGCACCGCTCGAGTCAGCCGACGCGCGCCCGCGGGAGCACGCGCGCCCCCAGGCGCCGCGACCACCCGCGCAAGGCGGGGCCGACCACGCCAAGAGGAGCATGTCCCCTCTGGCCCTCACGCGGAGGAGCCAGAGCACGACGTCGAGCACCAGGAGGACGCGCAGTCGTCGCACCCGTCGCAGCGCCCAAGCGGCTCGGGCCCGGGGAGAACCGACCCTGCGCCCCACACCACGCTGCTCATGGCGCAGGAGCTGCTCCGCTACCAGCCCACCGCTGAGGCCCACGAGCAGTGGCTTCAACGCCTCCACCACCTCGTCGGCATCGCCACGACGCGCCCCGCTCCGTCGCAGTCCAACGCGCACCCCTCTCTCGCGGGTACGGTCGCAACGAATGCGCCTCCGCCACCTCCAGGACCTGCGCCGGCTGCGGCACAGAGGGTTGCTTCGCACGCGACCTCGCCGCGCGATTGTATGATCGTGCAGCGCACTGCGCCCGACGCCCGTGTGGGGATGGAGCTCCAGCGAGACCGCAAAAACAGGCTCGTGGAGGAGCTCGGCCAGGCGGGGCAGCAGAACCGCGGCGCGCTTCAGCACGGGGTCGCTACGTACACCTCGGGCTGCATGGCGTTCACCCGCTCCCTGCGCCGCGTGGTCTGGTCACAGAAGTTCAGGCCGGCTCTTCCCAAGGGCTACGACGGCTCCAGCAACCCCGTTGAGTTCCTGCAGCTCTACACCACCTCCATCCAAGCTGCGGGAGGAGACGACAAGGTCATGGCCAACTGGTTCTCCCACGCGTTGCACGACTCTGCGTTGTCGTGGCTCCTGAACCTCCCGGAGGACTCTGTGAACTCCTGGGAGGAGCTCTGCAAGCAGTTCGTCTCCAACTTTAAGGGGACGTACGAGCGCGCCCTCACCCACAACGATATGCGCGCTGTGGTGCAGAGGAAGGACGAAACGCTTCGCAATTACATCCAGCGCTTCAGCCAGGTGCGCAACAAGATCCCGAACATCCTCGACACCCAAGTCATCGCCGCCTTCCGCGAGGGCGTCACAAACAGCAGGATGCTCGAGAAACTGGGCATCCACGACAAGCTCACCTCTGTGGTCAAACTGTTCGACATGGCGGACAAGTGCGCCAAGGCTGAAGAGGGACTCCTCTTCGTGAAAATGTCCTCGAGAGGGGACGATCACGCTGAGGGGTCCAAGAGCCAGAAGAACAAGGAGGAGCCCAAGCGCAAGGCCACCGCCGTTCTCGCGGCAGAACCAGACACAAAAGGCACCCGCAGGGACTCCCCCGGGGCTGGAGAAAGAAAAGATGATCACCGCCCCTTCTGCATCTACCACAACAGGCGCGGCCACTCTACGGAGTCCTGCTACAACCTCAAAAGGTTGAGCAAGGAGCGCGAGCAAGCAGAGGACAGCGGCGGCCGCGGTCGAGGCCGTGGCTACCGCGGAGGCGGGCGCAAGGGCGGCTACCAGAAACCATCTGGAAATCGAGCCAACGCTACAGAAAAGAACGACGACCTCCCCGACAAGGAAGATGGCGGCTACCAAGCCCCGAGGGGCGCCATCGCCTGCATCCTAGGGGGGGCGCAGGCGCCGAAGTCGAACAACCAGTTCAAGCAGTTCGCCCGCGAGCTCAACGCCGCCCTTCCAAGCACAGAAACCTCCAGGCCCCTCAAGTGGTCGCAGTACACCATCGCCTTCGACGCTCAGGACCACCCCAAGTCCACCCAAACTGTTGGAACCCTCCCGCTGGTCTGCACCCCACCATCGACAATGTCGCTGTCTCCAAGACGCTCATCGACGACGGAGCAGGCCTGAACGTCTTCTCCATAGATACGTTCGAAGCGCTTCAAGTGCCCTACGAGAGGCTTAGTCCCTCGAGGCCCTTCACGGGGGTCACCAACAGCTCAATCGAGCCTCTAGGCCAGGTCAGGCTTGCCGTCACCTTCGGGAGCGAGGAAAATTACCGCACCGAGCACATCGATTTCGATGTTGCGCACATCGGCCTGCCATACAACGCCATCCTCGGCTACCCCGCGCTCGCGAAGTTCATGTCCGTCACGCACCATGCGTACAACATGGTCAAGATCCCCGGCAGCGCCGGCACGATCACCATACGTGGGCACGTCCTGGACGCTACGCGCGCTGTGGAGACGGCCTACAAGACCGCCGCCATGGCCTTCCCCGCAGACGAGGACCAAGAGCCTCTCGAGAGGCCCAAGAAGAAGAAGCAGTTGTTCTCCCAGGAGGCAGCTGCTACAAAGAAGATCTCTCTGAGCTCAGGAAGCTCGGGGCCTGAAGGCTCGGGGGCTAGCGTCACTATTGGCGCCGCGCTGCCGCCCAAATAGGAAGGCGTGCTCGTCGCCTTCCTCCAGGCAAACTCTGACATGTTCGCGTGGACGCCGTCAGATATGTCTGGTGTACCGAGGGAGGTGATCGAGCACCACTTGGCCGTGTGCCCAAACGTGCGCCCCGTCAAGCAAAAAGCAAGAAAACAAGCTCCCGAGAAGCAAGCATTCATCGTCAAGGAGGTCGAGAAGCTCAAAGCGGCAAATGTAGTTCGCGAGGTCGCGCACCCCACTTGGCTCTCCAACGGCGTGGTGGTACCAAAACCCGCCGGCGGAGGCCGCCTCTGCATCGACTACACCGACGTAAACAAGGCCTGCCCCAAGGACCCTTACCCCATGCCCAGAATCGACCAGATCGTGGACTCCACGGAGGGCTGCGACCTCCTGTGTTTCCTCGATGCCTTCTCTGGTTATCACCAGATTAAGATGGCTAAAGAGGACGAGGAGAAGACAACTTTCCTCACCCCATGTGGTGTGTATTGCTACGTCTGCATGCCCTTCGACCTAAAAAATGCCGGAGCCACTTTCCAGAGGTTAATGAGGATAGCCCTTGGCGGGAAAATGGGGCGAAACGCTGAAGCATATGTCGATGACATCGTCGTAAAGTCACGGGAAGGAAATACTCTGCTCGGAGACCTGGAAGAAACCTTCGCCAGCCTGCGCAAGGTGAACATCAAGCTAAACCCCGCCAAGTGCGTCTTCGGAGTACTTTCGGGCAAATTGTTGGGCTTCCTCGTGTCTCATCGGGGCATAGAGGCAAACCCAGACAAAATCAAGGCCATAGAAGGCATGCAACCTCCACGCAGGCTCAAGGACATGCAACGCCTTGCGGGCTGCATGGCCAGCTTGGGTCGATTCATCTCCAAGTTCGGCGAAAGAGCCCTGCCATTTTTCAAGATCATGAAAAGGACGGGCACCTTCAAGTGGACACCTGAAGCTGAAAAAGCATTTGAAGACTTGAAGAAGTACTTGGCCAGCCCACCTGTAATGGTCGCCCCAAGACCTGGCGAGCACCTGAAGCTATACTTGTCAACCACCCCACAAACAGCCAGTGATGTCCTTGTGGTGGAAAGAGAGGAGCATGTACTTCAGCAACCACTCCAAAGGAAAAGCCTCCTGACAAAGAGCTCGAAGAAGGAGCGGTCATCACAAGGCCCACGCCAGGCCCAAAGCCTCAAGAGGAGACCGCCCTGGGACAACTGCTGAAAGAGGCTAACGCACTCGAGGCCCAGGAGGAGCGTTGCGAGGCCACGTCCCGCAAGGCCAAGTCCCTCAAGAGCAAGAGCCTCGAGGCCACGTCCCCCGAGGCCAAGTCCCTCGAGGCAAAGTCCCTTGAGGCCAAGTCCCTCGAGGCCAAGTCCCTTGAGGCCACGTCTCCCGAGGCCAAGTCCCTCGAGGGCAAGACCCTCGAGACCACGACCCTCGAGGCCAAGTCCCTCGAGGCCACTTCCCTCGAGGCCCAGTACAAGCCCCTTGAAGCCAACCCCATCGAGGATCAGGCTGTGCCGCCTCAGGCGAAAGATGCCAAGGAAACAGGAACTACCCTCGTCGAGCACCCAGTCTACTTCGTCAGCACAGTACTGCGTGATGCTCGCGAGCGGTACCCGATGCAGCAGAAGCTTCTCCTCGCCCTTCTCATCGCCTCAAGAAAGTTGCGGCACTACTTCCAAGAACACCCCATCACGGTGGTAACCTCTTTCCCCCTGGAGCAAATTCCGCGCAACCCAAATGCAACAGATCGTGTCGCAGGATGGAACATCGAGCTACAGCCATTCAATTTACGCTTCGATACCACAAGGGTAATCAAAGGAAGAGCGATGGCAGACTTCGTCGCCGAATGGACTGATCCAACCCCTGAAGAGCCCTGGGAAGAAGAGCACGAGTCTTCTGGAACAGCAATGCCCAGCTACTGGACCATGAAGTTCGAATGAGCTTTCGCTTGTCGCCACGGTGGGGCAGGCGTAGTGCTGACCTCGCCAAAAGGCGACAAGTTATACTATGCAGTCCAGCTGTGCTTCGGAATCGACAAGATATCCAACAACATCGCCGAGTATGAAGGTTTGCTTGTTGGCCTCCGCGCGGCAATCGCCCTAGGCGTCAAGCACATACTCATCAAGGGCGACTCCCAGCTACTCGTCAACTTCTCCAACAAAAGCTACAAGGCCAAGGGCGACCACATGGCCGCATACCTTGAAGAACTCCGTAGGCCGGAGAAGAACTTCAGGGGAATGGAGCTCATGCACATCCCAAGAAAAGAAAACCAAGAGGCTGATGACATCGCAAAGCGCGCATCTAAGAGGCAAGCCCAGCTGCCTTTGAGGAAAGGCTCGTCAAGGCATCCATAAAGCAGCCCCTCAAGGCCTCGCCCGCCAGCACAGACAAAGCGCTCCCACCACCACCGGCAAACGGAGCCCCAGGCTGCGGGACCCCAACAGGGGAGCGTCTGTTGCTCACAGCGGTGCACCAAGAGGCAGGATGGATCGACGAGATCAAAGACTACCTACAAAAAGGGATCCTTCCCGAGGAAAATGTTGAAGCGGAGCGAATTGCCCGCCAAGCAAAATCATACCAAATCCTCGAAGAAAATCTCTACCGCAAGCGCCCAAACGGCATCGCACTCAAGTGCGTCCCTCCTGAAGAAGGAAAACTGCTGATTAAGGACATCCATAGCGGGGAATGCGGCCACCATTCGTGCGCCCGCACCCTCGCGGGGAAAGTCTTCAGGAGCGGCTTCTACTGGCCTCAAGCGCTTCAAGATGCAACGGACATCATCCAAGCTTGTGAAGCCTGCCAATTCCACGCCAAGCAAATCCACCAACCAGCACTGGGCCTGCAAACCATTCCGCTCTCGTGGCCATTTGCGGTCTGGGGGCACGGAGACGAACTCGAAGGTTGTTGACGCGCCTCAACCCCCTACCTGGCGCGCCAAATGTTGGGTTATGACTCCCACGAATCGGTGGTAGTCACTTCCTGAAGAGTAGTTCGTGAAGGGGGTTGAACATGGAGGTCAAGACCCTCGATGGGCTCCGCGACGTTGCTCGCCGGACCCGAAGACGACACGCTCACGACAGAGATAGACACCAGCCTTTACCCAGATCACGATTCTCGTGAGGAGGTAAGACCGCTACTCCTGCTCGTCTGTATTAGATGATGGAGTTTACAGTACAGTAGAGTTTGCCGGAGGTCCCCTTGAGGCGGTTCTTGCCTGGGGAGGGAAACGATGGTCTTCTTCCTCCTCCGACTCTAGGCTATCCTAACAAGAGTTGCAAGGGTTAAAAGGGTTGTAGCACGCAAAGAGTCGGCCTGTGCTATGATGGACGTCGTGTCCCTTTTATAGGCCCCTCGGGCGCTCTCTTTCTGCTTGGCCTTCCAGGTGGCTCCCACTCGGTAGAGGCATGGTGGAGTAGGAGTCCACCGCGATCCGTTCGTCCATGGACGCGGTCCATTGTTGGTAAAGGTGGGCGCGGTGGCCGACAGGCGACCGACCGCGCTGTACTGCCCGCAGGGAGGGCAGTCTCTGAGATGGAGCCCGCAATGACGGTCTCCGTTGAAGGGTTGCACCGTCCACCTGCTTTATCGTCAGAGTAGAAGGTCCTGGCAGTTGCGCAGCAGGCAGAGCCGCTTTATGGACTTCTTTATCAACAAAACGGCAGCAGGGCTGTTTGCGTCACCACGTGGGCGTGGCAGGGGCCATGTGCGTCTTGCCGTACTTACTAAACTGCGATGTTTCTCTTCAGGCGTGAGGAGGCCTGAGGGGAGTTTCCTACGGGACTCCCTCGAGGCGCGTTGTCGCCTCGGGAGAGTCATCCGAGGCAAGGGATCCCTTGAAGGCAACGCTTCCACTTTAGGCTCTCAAGGGGAGTTACCTCTCGAGGGTCCCGTCAGGCGGTGACGCCTGGTCCGTAGCCGTTTCGTCTGACTGGCCAGTGTGCGAGGCCTGAGGGGGAATGGGCTCTCACCATACCCCAGTTCCCACTAGGCCGACACATTTGGAATAAAATAAGATAGTAAAGGATATCTGGTGCAACATAAAACAAAGTTCCAAGATAAAACAGATAAAAACATCATTATTGCAACAAAGGATATGCTACAAAAAAGATACCTAAGTATAATTACAACTCATGGAAGACAACTAACAGATTAGAACGAACTAGAAGTAAGCAGATATATGTTGATTACTTACTAGCATTTACAGGGACCATTGTCACTCACATCAGACCCAAAATACATACATTGACCATAGAGTAACATTGACTAGCTATTCAAGGCTTAACAACAAAAAACAGATAATATGTATGTATTGTCGAAAGTTGCATTATCTTACTATCACTAGTAAGGAAGTATCAGCATAAGGTGATCCAACCATTTTAAAACGGCAGCAAAAGTTCATATTGAAGCATTATAAGGACCAGTGGTATCAACCCATGCAGAAATATACAATTACAGAACTGCACATGAACTTCAAACTCACAAGATACATAGATGGCTTCTAGTGTACATACAACAGAATAGCTCACTCCGTAGCAGCAATTACACAGGCAGCAAAGCATCCCAGGTGTGCACCAACCACCAGACCAACTCTGTAGCAACAATTACACAGGCAACACCAGCAAACTACAGCGCCTGCAACTTAACACAACATCTGAACCAGATCCAAAGATCTGATAGCGAGCAGAGCAGGGTGTTATCTACAGGAAAAAAACAAAGGGTCGTCGTTCCATGCACAAATAACACCACTACTATTGAACAGGCCGAATTATCTGCTGCCACTTCAGGCCGCAAGCCTCTGTTATAGGGAAACAAAGTATCCCAAGAACTTAAAAATGAATGCCCTTTGCTGACCTGATGGATCAATATGGCAGGAAACAAAGTATCCCAAGAACTTAAAATGAATGTGGAGCACTTGATCAATGAGGATGAGACTTTGAAAGAATATGGGAAAAGGTTTGTACAGTAGTGTGTAACCGTACGAAAAACCTTAAATGGAACAAATGCAGATCATAATTTAAACTGTAATCTCAAGATGCATCTTTGTTGATGCAGAAACCAGGACGTTATCTTTTTTTCTGTTCAGAAGGAGAATTTGAAACTCTAGCTATAATAAAATATCTTTTAAATTTGTCCCTACACGTTTACTGTGGCTTCTGACACTGAGAAGTTAGCATTTGTACTTCATTGTCTAACAAAGCCATTTACTGAAACATATATATACCAACCTGGTACAAGACTACGAGAGGTTTTTGTTACTGATAAAATATTGAACTAGCATTTTCTATCTTAAGCAGGATAAAATAGACAAAAAGAATCCCCTGAACAACTTTAAAGTTGGCCTTTCTTACTGTCATTCTAAGTGATATCGATGGAATGAGCAGGGTTGAGCTTTGGTTATTTTCCTCGGAAAATGAGCCTACGTTTCTCCAAACCACTTACTAGTAGCTCCCTACACTCAACTAGCGTTCTAATGAAAGAGCTAATTCAAACCAAGTACGAAGCTCTAGCATCTATCAGACGAAACTACTATCAGTGCTATGCTCTACAAAAGTATAACCAGGAACTGTCTAGGGAAAATTATAGTCGAGGAGAGCTCCAGAGATAATCCTTTTGGTCTACCGTGACAAAGCAATTACGGTGTCATCATGCTTACGGCTCACCCGAAGACCCATAGATCTTACCGAATGAAACTCATCAGAATCAAATAGCATCACCAACCTTTTTGACCCGCTTCGGCGAAGCAAAGACTATGGCGCCGGCCTGCATGGCGAAGTCGAAGTACTGGGTGTCCGGCCAGTCGCCGTCGGTGTAGCCGTACCCGCCGTAGTCGTAGTAGTTCCACTCCCCGAACGCCGGGATCCGCCGCGGCCTCCCCTCACATTTTGCAGATACACACAGTAGCAAGGCATGAATTGAGATGAAGAAGAAACGACCAGGGGTGGGTTGGATCTGGCGGCTGGACGGGGAGGGGCGCACGGCGGCGGATTTGGTGTTAGGGTTCGGGAATAGGGAGGCCTGCGGATTTGGAGGATGAGCGTGGGAACTGGCGACGGGCCGTGACTGATTTGGAGGATGCCCCTGCAGCTCCTCGACGAGCGCCGCTTGCCAAGCACGGTCGCCACCAGGCTCGTTCAGGATCGAGGAGAGGGCGAGGGGGGGTTGGGAAGGCGGCTGCGTGCGAGGGGGAGGAGAGGGAGTGCGAGTGCGTTGGATGTGGGATTAGGGTTTGGTGCGTGGATTTCAACTGCCTGACCGTGGAGGTGGTGGGCTGAGTATTGGATGCAGCATCTCGAGACGTTCGATTGAGTGCATCTGACCGCTCAGAACCATGATCCACGTCAAATCCAGCTGGCCAATCAGAAAGCATGTTGTTTATATATTTTCTCCACCGCCAAGAAACAACTAATATTGATGGCATCGTTTCTTCAAAATAACAAAAAAAGGGACAATATTTTAAAAAAGTGTTCACAAAAATGACTTCTCATGTATGAAGATTCGTGACTTTCATCCCAAATGACCAATGTTATGGCGATCACCATGACATAGTTTGTTCAAATGATCTCATATTGCACACCAACATGCATCTTAGAATGGAGAACAATGTTGCCGAAGAAAGTTTACATTTTCTTTGCACAAGAAAACCATATATCATTTTCCGAGTGTAAAAAAAGGGTATTTTTGTGAAGCATCTACCAAAAATATGTTGCAAAATGGGAGATCTTAGTTTATATAAAATATTAGACAATATTTAATGTACAAATAACCAAATGGTTGTGTCTGAAAAGCTTTCCATCTACCACTTTTCAAAAAGACAAATTGTCGTGAATTTAGGTGAAACCGGGTCAAATTTGAATTACAGGTGCTTTATAGTTTGCTCATGATTTTTCATAAAATTCATTTTTGGGTACACAAGGAACTATTTTATCATAGATACACAAATAGTTTATGTAGATTCAATCCCTAGGTACGAACGGTTACGTCCGTGTTTTGACCGTATTTTGAAATTGGCGTATAGAATTTCAAAAAAAAACAAAAAGACGTGAATCCTTTGCCAAGTGTCATTATATGTGACCTAGTATTAAGAAAAAATAATAAACTTCGAAAATTGAAAATACTTTCAAAAAATGTTCACAGATATAACCTCTCATGTACGAAGATTTGTGGCTTTCAGCCCAAATGACCAATGTTATGGCGATCACCGTGACATAGTTTGTTTAAATGATCTCATATTGCGCACAAACATGCATCTTGGAATGGATAACAATGTTGTCGAAGAAAGTTTTCATTTTCTTTGCACAAAAAAACCATATATCATTTTCCGAGTGTAAAAAAGGTTTTTTTGTGAAGCATCTACCAAAAATATGTTGCAAAATGGGAGATCTTAATTTTTATAAAATATTAAACCACATTTCATATACAAATAACCAAATGGTTGTGTCTGAAAATCTTTCCATCCACCACTTTACAAAAAGACAAATTGTCGCCAATTCAGCCGGAAACGGGTCAAAATTGAACTACGGGTGTTTCTTACTTTGCTCACGATTTTTCATAAAAAATATTTTTGGGTACACAAGTACCTATTTCATCATAGATATCCAAAAAGTTTCAGTAGATTTGATCCCTAGGTACGAACGGTCACGTCCGCCGTTTTGACCGTATTTTGTAATTGGCGTATAGAATTTCAAAAAAATCAAAAAGACGTGAATCCTTCGCAGTGTCATTATATGTGACCTAGTATCAAGGAAAAATAAAAACTTGGAAATTTGAAGATACTTTCAAAAAGTGTTCACAGAAATGACCTCTCATGTACGAAGATTCGTGGATTTCAGACCAAATGACCAATGTTATGGCGATAACCGTGACATAGTTTGGTAAAATGGTCCCATATTGCGCACAAGTGTGTATATTAGGATGAGGGAAAATGTTGCCGAAAAAAGTTGTCAACTTTATTACACAAAAAACCATTTTTCTATTTTTCGAGTGTGAAAAATGATTTTTTTTGTAAAGCACATACCAAAAATATGTTGCATATAGGGAACACACCATTTTTGTAAAATATCAGACCACATGTTATCTACAAATACCCAAAAGTTTGTTTGTGTAAGCCTTTTCATCTAGCTCTCGTAAAAATGACAAATGTCCACCAATTCAGATGGAAACGGGTCAAATTTGAACTACGGGTGCTTCTTACTTTGCTCATGATTTTTTTAAAAAAACATTTTTGCATAAAAAAGAATGTACTTTATCATAGATATAACATTTTTTGTCAATATTCGACACCTAAATAGCAACGGAAATATCCGCCGTTTTAATCGTATTTTCAAAACCCCATGTAAAGCAATATATAAGGTTACTTGAATTTTAGAATTTGAATTTGATTAAATTTAGTCTCTAATATTCTATAATTTTAGAGTACAATTTTAGAATTTTTACAAAATTTATTTGGTTGAAATTGAAGTTAAAGATCGAAAGTTGTAAAAGAATAATAAAAGGAAAAAAAGTTGGCCGACCAATTAGTTTGGGCCAAGGCCTTTGTCCGGTGGCGTGTGGATAAGAAGGATTAAGTTCCTTCTCTTATCACAAGTTCAATTGTAATCCAGTGGTTGGGAGCTCTCTATCAAAATAGGAGGTCGCGGGTTCGAGTCCCCTCACCCCCATTTTTTGCTAAATATTAGCACTTTGAGCGTGCAAGCTTTATGGCGGGACCCGGTTGTCAGTCCAGCGGGTTAGGGCGGGACCCACTTATCTGAGCCCGGTGTGGCGGGACCCACTTGTCTGTCCGGTGGGGCGGGTCACATTTGTCAGCTTGGTGTAGGACCCGCTTGTCAGTCCGGCGGGTCAGGGCGGGACCCACTTGTCTGAGCGCGGTGTGGCGGGACCCACTTGTCTATCCGGTGGGGCCGGTCCCATTTGCCAGCCTGGTGCAGGACCCGCTCATCGGTCCGGCGGGTCGGGACGGGACCCACTTTTCTGAGCGCGGTGTGGCGGGGCCCGCTTGTCAGTCCGGCGGGGTGGGACCCACTTGTCTGTCCGGTGGGGCGGGTCCCGTTTGTCAGCCTGGTGCGGGACCCACTTGTCTGTCCAACGGGGCGGGACCCACTTGTCATATCTTACATTTGTCAACGGTCAACACCTTCTGAAAACAGACCCCACGTGTAAGTATGATGACACGTAGGAGAGATATAGGGACATGGTCGGACACGTAGGCGATAGATAGTGACACGTTGGCTTAGGTGTCAGCTAACTCACACAAATATATCAGTGTTGTTAGAATTTATGACCAATTGGTGTCTGCGTGTTATGACCTTTCTAAAACAGAAGGTCATAATTTTGTCCCTCTTATGACCAACGAGTTTAAAATGATCATACATTTATGACCAAAAAAAACTTGGTCGTTAAGATAAGGACACTAGTTAGTTGACATATTTCTTGTAGTGTGGAAAATTCTCGTGTTATTAGTGATTTGCATGATATTGTTGATAGAACTTATAATGATGTTAAATTGCTCATTAAACACTTTCATATGGTTCAAAATCAAATAGATCAACTCACTAAAGTGCAAAAAGAATTGCCAGCGAATGCCTCTATAGCTAAAGAAAACTTGTTTGTGAAGTAACAAGTAGAGGTGGTAAATCTACTCAAGACCCTTGTATCCTGAAGGACATTATAAAAGAATTGAACAAGATTCTCAACGAGTTAATGAACCTAGTACTCCTTATAGGAAAAAGAAAAATAAACATAAAACTGTTGTAGAATCTTCTGAACATGTTAATGATCCTAATAGTATATCTGTTTCGGATGCTGAAACTGAAAGCGGTAATGAACACAACAATGATAATGCTAATAACAATGATAATGACAAAAATGTTAATTCGTATGTAGAAGAAATAGAAGAGGAACCTGAAAAACATGATAAAAATAAAAAGTACACTAAAGAACATTTTATTGCTAAGAAATATGGTAATGAAAGAGAACCTTGGGTCCAAAAACCAATGCCTTTTCCTGCTAAGAAACACAAAACTAAAGAGGAAGAACATTATAATAAATTATGTGATTTGATGAAACCATTGTTCTTGCAAATTCCTTTGACTGATGCTATTAAGTTGTCTCCCTATTCTAAATATATGAAAGATATTGTGACTAACAAAATAAAATTCCTAATGAGGAAATATCTACTATGCTTTCTAATTACTTTTTCAATGGTAAGGTTCCAAAGAAGCTGGGTGATCCAGGTATACCAACTATACCTTGCTCTATCAAAAATAATTATGTTAAAACTGCTCTTTGTGATTTGGGAGCTGGAGTAAGTGTTATGCCTTTCTCTCTTTACAAGAGACTTTACCTTGATAAATTGATACCTACTGATATATCTTTGCAAATGGCTGATTAATCTACTGTTGTTCCTGTTGGAATTTGTGAGGATGTTCCTATTCAAATTACTACCAATTGTTTAATTATGACTGACTTTGTTGTTCTTGAAATGCCTGAAGATGATAATATGTCTATTATTGTTGGAAGACCTTTTCTAAATACTGCAGGGGCTGTTATTGATTGCAATAAAGGAAAAGTTACTTTTAATGTTCATGACAAGGAGCATATTGTTTATTTTTCCAAAAAAGTTGATAGAATGCCTGGAGTTAATACAATTACCAATTTGAGGTCTATTAGAGTGGGAAGTATTGATTGCCCATATAAATAAGAATACAAAACTCTCATGATTGAATCCATACCAATTCAATATAAGGTAACATGAGTGTCTCATATGGTTAAAATCTTTTATGTCATATAAAATTCATTTGGTGGCAAGACTTCATCAACCTTGTTAACAAATGCATTTTAAATGCATAAAGAGGCTAAACAATTTTCTTTCTCTCATTCTTGTTTTACCTACTGTAATGTATTTAATTTGCAATGTTTGTTTGAATTTGTTGTTAGAAAATAATTTTTCAATATTGAATTTAACAATGCAAAATACCAGAAAATGAAAAAAATAAAGTTTCTGAGAAAATTAAACTTCTTATATCAAAAATCATATTTTTCCAGGAGGCTCCTGAAGGTGCCAGAGAGCAACCAGGGAGGCCCACAGGGCCACCCCACCACATGGTGGTACGGTAGCCATCTGGCAGCGCCAGCACATGGTGTGGGGCCCACAACCCCCCACTTGTTCTATCTCCTTCCCCTTCCTCCATCTTGCCCGAAAAATCACTTTTGGATATCTCAAACTCATGTTCTTGCTGCTCATCTCCTGTGATTTCAATCTCCACATTCAGCCAATTTTTTTTGCTGAAATTTGGTGCATCTACTCTCCGGTATGTGACTCTTCAGAATATCCAAGTAGAATTTTGTTTAGTGGTGTATATATGAAGTATTTTGTTGCTGTAGATATCTTGTTTAGTGGGTTTGAATACTTGTTCTAAGTTGAAATAACTAGTTTTGATGCATGCTTAAGCCTCTAGCAAGTTGATGGTGCTAAGTGTGTGGTTGGTGAATCCCCAAGAGAAGGGTGTGAAGTAGCAGAGCAGCAAGTTTTTCCTCAGTTATGAAACCAAGGTTATCGAATCAGTAGGAGATGAACGTTCCCCTCGAGGTGTCAACGGCCCCAGAAACTCTTGGTGTGGCGTCGGATACGTGGAATCTGCACACAACACAATCAAAGTATTCTGCCCCAACTCAACGGTGAGGGTGTCAATCCCACCGACTTGTTGTAACAAAAGATTAAACGTATGTGTAGAAGAAAGAGTGATGTTTGCAGAAAGTAACAGTTTTGTAGTTGTGCTTTTATCAGATTAATGAGAAGGATCGGGTCCAAGTTCACTATTGGTGTCTCTCCATAAATAATAATAACATTCATCCATGTGTGGTAAACAAATTACATCTAGGCAATTGACAGAATAATGATGAGCAATGCAATGCATATACTAATGATATGGTGTCTAGTGTTAGATTCATTCGGGCATTATAGCAATATACATAGACCGTTTCAACCCCATCTATGACTAATAATCCACCTTCTGGTTAGCGTCTGCACCCCTTTCAGTATTAAGTTGCATGCAACAGATTATCGCCTTAAGCACTGCGTGTAAAGTAAGTAAGTAAGTAACATCATCCTTAGACAAAGTACTACTGTTTTATCCCTCATAGCAACAGTACATCTACAACCTTAGAGCTTTTTGTCACTGCCCCAGATTAAATAGAGACATGAACCTACTATCGAGCATAAATACCCCCGAGCATCTACTTGTCTAGAGCATACACAAGTAACAGAGAGCATGCAAGATCATTAAATAGCACAAACATGATATATTATGAAGTAATAACTTTAGTACTCAATATTCACCGGATCCTAGCAAACACAACATGGAGAATACATAAAGATGATCTTGATCATGATAGGCAGCTCACAAGATCTAAACATGATAGCACAAGAGGAGAAGACAACCATCTAGCTACTGCTATGGACCCGTAGTCCAAGGTAGACTACTCATGCATCAGTCCGGAGGCGTTCATGGTGACGTAGAGGCCTCCGGTGATGATTCCCCCTCCCGGCAGGGTGCCTGGGAGCAGTTCTGATCTCTCCCGAAGTGGTGGTGACGACGGCGGCGGCTCGGGACCCGTGGAGGAAAAAGTATTCAATCGTGCTCTGTTTTTAGGTTAGGGGGTTTATATGGGTGAAAGACCTAGGTCGGTGGGCGCCCCAGGGGCTCTCCTCACCTCTTGGCGCGGCAGGCAGTGGTGAGGTTGCCTCGCGGCCCCTCTTCGTCTCGTCTTCGGTTTTCCTGGACGCACATATTCAAAAAATAAATCCTGGTTGGCTCGTTTCCAATTTGGCGGATATTTTGTTAAGAGCTTTTCTGAAACCAAAAACAGCAGAAAACAGGGAACTAGCACTGTGGCATCTTGTTAATAGGTTAGTCCCAGAAAATGCATAAAATTATATAAAATGCATATAAAACATGTAATAACATGATACAACATAGCATGGAACACAAGAAATTATGGATACGTTGGAGACGTATCAACATCCCCTAGCTTAGTTCTACTCGTTCCGAGTAGGCAAGAATGATAAAAGAAGAATAATTTCTGAAGTGACATGCTTAAACACAATCTTGATCATGTAATAATGTAATGCATGTAAACTGAGATCAAATGAATAAGTGATGTAGTTTATATTGATATCAAACGAGTAATGAATAAACAAGTAAGTGAAGCATGCAAAGCTTTCAATGATATAGTACTAGATAGCAATCAAGTGTGCAAAGTAGATATTAAAGATGACTTAAGCTTCAAGCACAACAATACAATCATCTAATGCTTCCAACAAACATGACAACTTAATGAAAGGATCAAGTCAAGTAATAGCAATATGCACGTAGAAGACCAATATATTATTTGTTCAAATGAAACAATCAAGCGTTCAACGTTAGTTCCTGGTACCAGGATGTTAAGGCGAAGAGAATGTTAACGGAGGTTTGGAATGCCAACGGAAGAAAGGCTCACAAAGTTGTAGATGATCATTAGACAAGAGAAAGTCATACAATCGAAACTATACAAGGAGTAGTGATTGCCATACAACGGATGCACATGGAGCTATAAGTATATTTAAGCTCTCCAACGGAACTAGTGGGGGTGCATCCAACTTGCTTGCTCACGAAGACCTAGAGCACTTTTGAGGAAGCTCATCATTGGAATATACAAGCCAAGTTCTATATTGTAAAGTTCCCCACATAGTTATGCAACTAAGACATGAAAACTCTTTCATATGGAGTAAAGGTGCTATACATGAGCCAAAATGATGATCACAAATGATATGGTGCTGTAACATGAGCACAAGTGACGACTATAAATGATATGGTGTTATAACATGAGCACAAGTGTGTGATAAAGAATAGTAATGCTGCCCCTTTTTTATTTCTTTCTTTTTCTTTTCTTTTCTCTTTTTTCTCTTTTTTTATTTTTTTGTTTCTTTTTTCGATGGCCTCCTTGGCTCTTTTAACTTTTAGGGGCAAGCATCCTAATGTGATACATGATATATGACAACACACTAATGATTATAAAACAACAGACTGATGATACAAGTAACTAATATGAATGTGCCATAAGAATACATATGACAACGGTGCCTCTGCCAGTGTACCATTGTCAGGTTATGACTCCCAGGAATCGGGGGTAGTCACTTCCTGAAGTGTAGTTCGAGAGGGGATTGAACGCGGAGGTCTAAACCCTCAAGTGGCTCCGCGACGTTGCTCGCCGGACCCGAAGAAGACGCACACCCAACCAAGGAAGACACCATCCTTTACCCAGGTTCACGGCCCTCGTGTGGAGGTAAGACCGCTACTCCTGCCTGCGCAAAGGATCCAATGTCAGATAGAGAAAAAGATCAAGACACAGTAGGCATCAAGCCGAAACTTACCCCCAAGAACACCGGCGAGTGAAAGGAGACGACCGACTTGAGTCTGTTCCTGGGCGACCCGCGCCAGCTCCCGCTCTTGAGACTCATGTAGAGCCTTCTCAAGCTCATCAACCCGCCCAGTAGCCTGGTCCAGAGAAGCACGCAGCTGGTCCCTCTCCTTCTCCAGGCGAACATAAGCCGCGGCTGCGTCAAGCTGCTGACGGTAGTATGGCTGAAACAAAAGCAAGATGTTAATAAAGTTGCGGGCGACTATACTAGTCACCCACACCTTCGGGGGCTACTCCCATCGGGAGTGCTGATCGCGCACCCGATAAAAAATCAAGAATGCAAGCACAAGCATAGAGGACTTACGTGGTCCAAGAGGTTAGGGTCCTCTGAAGCCGAAGGAGGAACGCGGCTAGACGATGCAACGCCAGCAGGCTCAGCACGCGCCTTCTCCACTACAGCCTGGGTCCCCAGTTCAGTCGAAGGGGCGGATGTATGCTCCACATCCCGAAGCGGGGAGTTAACATCGCCAGAACGGTGGCTGCAGCGAAAACAAGCACACTTGTCAACAACTCAAACGTTGCAACTACAAAACGCAACTCGAAGGAAACACATCATCAAGAAACTCACCTGGGGGTCCCAAGGTCGTCGTAACTCTCCAGGGAGGGTGAAGGCATCCGCGCGAAAGAACGAGGAGCCGCGGAGCTGACTGGAGGAACATTCAGGGGCTCATCCCAGCCACCCGAGAACCGCGCACCCGACGACGTCGCGACGACCTCCTCCAGAGTAACGTCGGCATCCTTAGCAGGTGACGACGCAGTGGCAGAGTCGCCACGACTCGGAAGCTTCCGCTTCTTCCGCACGGGTTCCTCCACCTCTTCGTGGGGAGAGTGTGCGGAGGGAATCTCTTCGTCGTCGTCTTCCTCCTCGACAAACTTCGACTCGTCGTCGGGTCCGTTCTCGGGAAGAGGAGGAAGGCTGATCCACAGAGCCCGACCCTGAAGCAAGTTGACACAAGTCGAATAAAAAAGAAAGTAGACGCAAGTCGAGCAAAGACAAAAGGAAAACAAGCCAAGACTTACCTCAGGAACGGGGTTCGAGGCCCCGTAAGCCGCAATCGGGCACTTGACGTTGCACGTGTCCGCGACTCGGAGGTTGGTGATGGATCTTACTTTGGTTTCCACCTCCTCGTCGTCCAGCGGCTCGGTGCTGACACCCTCGGCGGCCCACATCGGGTGAGGCCGAGCGCTGAGCGGCTGCACCCGAAGACGGAAGAAGGTGGCCATCAGGAAGACGCCACCCGCCTCGCGCCCAAGGGTCTTGGTCAGATCGCGCAGCAGGCTCAGCAAGGGCCGCACGGCCTCCTTCTCCACGGCAGTCAGCGGTGCGCCCAGGCGCCGGTGTTCCGCAGTCCACGTCCGCTGTCGAATGCATCCAGGCCGTCCTGGTTCGACTGGACGTAGAACCATCTCCTGCGCCATCCCTGGACGGAGTCGCACTTCTTCATCTGGAAGTACGCGGTGTCACCGCGTACTTGGATTCCGAAGCCGCCCACGGGGAAGGTCAACCCGCTCTTCCCAACGTTCTTGGGAACGAGGAAGAGCGACTTCCACAACGCCCAATGGGGCGCGACACCCAGGAAGCACTCGCAGAGCACGATGAAGCCCGCGATGCTCAAGACGCCATTGGGGGTCAGATCGTGGATCTGAACCCCATAGGCATACAGGAGACCGCGCACGAAATCGTGGATGGGGAACCCGAAGCCCCGCGGAAGGAAATCCGCGAAACAAACACGTTCCCCATTGCGGGGAGTGGGGAAAACCTCCTTGCCAGGAACGCGTACCTGGACTTGGTCAGCAGGTGGAAGCAGACCCTGCGCGCGGAAGAGCTCCACCTCGGCCTTCTTCACCGACGACCTCTGCCAGTCCCCGTCGGGCTTCTTCATCAGCCCGACTTCGTCGGCGGCGGCAGAGGAGCCAGCGGCGCTTTTCGGCTTGCCCATGGTGCCGCAAGACAACGCAAGGTGTACGGACAGATTGCACGGAGCTCTGGATGGCGGCGAAAATGGTAGAGCGCAGAGGAAAGGGAACACAGAGCGATTGGAGAAGATGAAATCCCAAGCGTCAAGACACAGTACTTATGCCTCGAAAAGTCTCATCTCAACCGTCCACAGAACAAGGGCTCCGAGCAGACACATCTGGCCGTCCACGTATCGCACGAGAAAACCAACCGTCACCGCCCACTTCGTCCACTACGCACGAAAACCGAGGCGTCATCATCGTGCCGCACAAATTTCGCGCCCACTTCGGAGACGTGACAACTGTTGACCGCGGTCAGGTCTGACAGCGGGGCCCACCAGTCACGTCCCATCGAGCGCAGAGGCGTGCAGCGGATCGTCATCAGTGACGTCATCAAGCCAACGGCTCCAAAATCAATTGAAGCAACTCGACAGCGTAATTCGAGTAGTAAGCTTCAAAGCTGAAATCAATAAAGTAGGATCGGCAGACGATCCGGGAACCCGAAGAAACCATTCGGGTGGCAACAGAGTAAGCTCGAGCAGCCGAATCCATCCACAAGTAAGACAAACAGGCTGAGTAGAAGCAAGCTTCGCAAGAAGATGAAGGCAAAGTAATTCGACTGCAAACGTTACTCCCATCGGGAGTGGCCGGTTCGACTGAAGAAATCGAGTTCAAGCTCAAGATCAAGCAATCCAATGGCGCGTCCAGGAGGAAGGAGTCCTTTGCTCGACTCTACGCTTCGACCAAGCACTCGGGGGCTACTGACGTGGGGCTGCCTTTCGGGTAGCCCACGATAAGGCTACCTGGGCCGCGCCAAGGACAGGAAGGCCCACAGAAGGCCCACGCGGGGCACCATATAACCTAGTCCAAGTCGGTTAGGAAGGATAACCTGCCATATCTGTAGTTGCCATCGGCACCAACCACCCGAGACCTGGCTGCCTATAAAGCCAGGAGGGTTGCTCGTCCCAGAGAACACGCATATAGCTACGACACAAACCCTAGCGAGATCGCAATCTCACCATTGTAACCACAACTCGCATCAATAACCAGACAAGCAGGAGTAGGGTGTTATCCTCCGGGAGCCTGAACCTGGGTAAATCCTTGCTTGTCAGCCGTCGTGACCACCTGCACTCATCTCTCTCCCCATCAATCAACCCGGGGTGCACAACCCTGGGACTTGTCGAGTTACAACCTCGTCAACAGTACAATTGAGCTTGCCGGAAGCCCCCTTGAGGCAGTTCTTGCCTGGGGAGGGAAGCGATGATCTTCTTCCTCCTCCAGCCAGCGGCTAACCTAACCAGTGCTGCTAGGGTTTACAAGGGTGTTTTTCACGCAAAGGGCCGACCCTTGCTATGATGGATGTCTTCTCTCTTTTATAGGCGCCTCAGGCCTTCTCCTTTGGCTTGGCCTTCAAGGTGGCTCCCACTTGCCAGTGGTAGGGCGGAGCACGAGTCCACCGTGCTCCCTTCGTCCATGGACTCGGTCCATTGTTGATAAAGGTGGCGCCGTGGCCGACAGGCGGCCGACCGTGCGGTACTATCAGCAGAGCGGGCAGTCTCTGAGGTGGAGCCCGCGGTGACGATCTCCGTTGGAGGGTTGCGCCGTCCACCTGCTTTATCGTTAGAGTAGAAGGTCCTCACAACTGTGCAGCAGGCGGAGCAGATTTGTTGACCGCTTTGTCTCCAGGGACAGCGACGGGGGTGTGCGCGCCACTGCACGAGCGTGGCAGAGGTCACGTGCGCTCTGCCGTGCTTCCTTGGCGGCAACGTTTCCCTTCAGGCCTGAGGGGAGATTTCTATTGGACTCCCCTCAGGCGGGTTGGTTCCTCAGGGGGAGGATCCCCTGAGGCGAGGGGTCCCTTGAGGCCCTCGTTTCCTCTTCAGGCCCTCGAGGGGAATTGTCTCTCGAGGGTCCCGCCAGGCGGTGACGCCTGGTCCTTAGTCGTTTCGTCTGACTGGCCCGCGTGCGAGGCCTGGGGGAATGGGCTCTTGATACGCCAGTTCCCACTGGGCCGACAACCATGTTATGCAGTGCTCTAGCATAACATGGGTAAAACCACACATCAGCTTTATAGAAACATGCAAAGCAATAAATAAGTAATGAATGGCAACAAGTCATGTAACGTAAGATGGATGTTGCTTGGCAATATATCTCGGAACAACTATAAAAATGCTGTCGCAGGTAGGTATGGTGGATGTTTTGAGGAAGATATCTGGCTTATGTCTGGAGAACACGATGAAGATCTCCCACGAGTTTGGATGTACCCGCGAAAAATGCACCAACTATCAATGTGAGAAAGGGCAAAGCAAAGTACCGAAGAGGCTAGCAATATGGTGGTGGAAGTGCCATGAAAACCGCAGTTTTAGAACTCACAAGTAAAAACATTCCAAATAAAAATATGATCATACAAGGCATAATAAAAATTACTCCTAGGGGTGCTGTGGCAAATGAACAAGTCACTGTTGGGAACCTGACCGTAGCACATAACATAAAGTCATTACGGTTGCTTTAGGCAAATAGAAGTCATATACCATTATGCAATCAACTGGAAATTTAAGTGTGACACAGTTTTCAAGTTTCTCTAGACCAACCATTTAATCATTCCACTTTACTAGACCATCATGTTTACCATTAAGAAAATTAATATCTCAAAACAACATCAATGATTCAAGTGACACAATTTAATGATCTACAAGATTAATGTATCATTTAATTATACCATCTACCACATTTAGCATTTTCTGTTCTCAACCAAACACCAATCAACTTATTTAAAAGATAAACTCTCCAAGTAATTAAACAATGAGATATGAGAGTATAATATAACAAAGCTAACAGCTCTAACAAGAGATGCATGAAAAACAAGAGTTAGAGTGCAAACAATAACATGAAAAGAATACTCACCGAATATAAGTGAAGAATACGAGTATTCATATGAAAAAGCGGAGCGTGTATGTCTCCCACACAAAAGAATGCAATGATCCATTTTATTCAGAGAATGAAATAACAAAAACAAAAACAAAAACAAGCAAACGATTCAAGATAAGCACATAAGATGTGACGGAATTAAAATATAGTTTCACTAGAAAGGACCTGATAGTTTGTCGACGAAGAAGGCGATGCTTTGGGCATCCCCAAGCTTTGACGCTTGAGTCTTCTTGAATTATACTGGGGTGAACCACCGGGGCATCCCCAAGCTTTTGCTTTCCCATCCTCTTGATCATATTATATCATCCTCTTCTCTTGATTCTTGAAAACTTCCTCCACACCAAACTTAGAGTAACTTCATTAGAGGGTTAGTGCACAAAAAATTATGACATTATGTAGGAACACAATTGCTACCATTTCTACTGGACATTAGCTACAGCCACTGATACTTAATAGGATAAAAATATCCAATCAAAATAGCAAAAGAGGCATTGCAAAAGAAAATGGCAGAATCTGTCAAAAACAGAACGGTCCGTAAAGACGATTTTTTCGAGGCACTTAACTTGCTTAGATCAGAAAACTCGAAACTAATGAAAAATTGCGTATACATCGGAGGATTGCGCACAAAAAAGGCAGATTTTTATGACGTTCTAGTAGGGAGATATGAATTTTACGGTGGACAACAGAAATCTGTTTCAGCACATGAATTGAATTTAAGCATCAACTTTCAACTAGAGTCTTAACTTGACACAACATAGCGATAAAATTAAGATACAAAGGAATTGCTACAGAGGTAGGCCTGTTCCTTGACACAAGCAAAACAAAATAAAATAACAGGAAATAAAAGTGGGTTGTCTCCCATAAGCGCTTTTGTTTAACGCCTTTGAGCTAGGCACAAAGTGAAACTCAAGTCTAATCAAGATCAAGAATAGAAACCCTTTCAACTATGCATTGTATTTTATCTACATAAGGTTCAGAAGTGTCTCTTTCATTTCTTTTAGGCTTACTACTTTCATCAAATGGGTTTTGAGGGACAATATCAAAATTTTCTTCCAAAGCTTCATGCATAGCTACAAGTTTAACAAGTATTGGAACTTTCATTTCTTCCCCCTTTATAGGTTCGGTTTTCCCTAGTTTCTCAAGTGCACTAATAACATCTACACATGAGCCAAGCATATTAAATCGATCAAAAACTTTCCTAGCTTCTACGACAACATCACCAAAAAATTTAAGCAAGGTTTCCATGATTAGATCCTTCTTTTCAGCATTTTTAACATTATGAAGATAAAGAAACATTTGTTGTATTATGGGATGAAGGTTAACAAACCTAGTTTCCAGCATGTGAACTAAAGAAATTGCAGCAGTTTCATAGTTTAGGGCAAGTTCTGCTATGGATTTCTCCTCAAGATCACTATTCTTACTAATATGATTAAAGAACTCTCCAATATTTTCTTTTCCAATTATAGAACCACTACCTACTGAAAGATCCTCAAAAGTGTACTTAGGGAGCAACATTGTAATAAAGGTAAAGCTAAAACCAAAATAAACAAAGCAACAAAACTGAAAATAAAAAAGCAAACCGAAATAGTAAAAGTAATGAAAGTAATTATTTTTTTGTATTTTTGATATTAAGCAAACAAAACAGTAATAAAAAACTAAACAAGAAAATAAAAAAAATAAAAGATTGGAAGTGCGAAACTCCCCTCGTGAAAAATCTTCAACTCCCCGGCAACGGCGCCAGAAAATCCTTGACGGTGCTAAGCGTGTGGTTGGTGAATCCCCAAGAGGAGGGTGTGAAGTAGCAGAGCAGCAAGTTTTCCCTTTGTTATGAAACCAAGGTTATCAAACCAGTAGGAGATGAACGTTCCACTCGAGGTGTCAACGGCCCCAGAAACTCTTGGTGTGGCGTCAGAGATGTGGAATCTGCACACAACACAATCGAAGTATTTTGCCCCAACTCAACGGTGAGGGTGTCAATCCCACCGTCTTGCTGTAACAAAAGAATAAACATATGTGTGGAAGAAAGAGTGATGTTTGCACAAAGTAACAGGTTTGCAGTTGTGGTTTTATCAGATTAATGAGAAGGACCGGGGTCCATAGTTCACTAGTGGTGTCTCTCCATAAATAATAATAACATTCATCCATGTGTAGTAAACAAATTACAGCTAAGCAATTGGAAGAATAATGATGAGCAACCCAATGCATATACTAATGATATGGTGTCTAGTGTGAGATTCATTCGGCATTACACCAATATACATAGACCGTTCCAACCGCATCTATGACTAATAATCCACCTTCCAGTTAGTGTCTGCACCCCTTTCAGTATTAAGTTGCATGCAACAGATTGTCGCCTTAAGCACTGCGTGTAAAGTAAGTAATTAACATCATACTTGGAAAAAGTACTACTGTTTTATCCCTAGTAGCAACAATACATCTACAACCTTAGAGCTTTCTATCACTGCCCCAGATTAAATAGAGACATGAACCTACTATCGAGCATAAATACCCTCTCTTGGAGTTACGAACATCTTCTTGGCCAGAGCATACACAAGTAACGGAGAGCATGCAAGATCATTAAATATCACACACATGATATATTATGAAGCAATAACTTTAGTACTCAATGTTCATCGGATCCCAGCAAACACAACGTGGAGAATTACATAAAGATGATCTTAATCATGATAGGCAGCTCACAAGATCTAAACATGATAGCACAAGAGGAGAAGACAACCATCTAGCTACTGCTATGGACCCGTAGTCCAAGGTAGACTACTCACGCATCAATCCGGAGGCGGTCATGGCGACGTAGAGGCCTACGGGGACGATTCCTCCTCCCGGCAGGGTGTCGGGGAGCAGTTCTGATCTCTCCCGAAGTGGTGGTGACGACGGCGCCGGCTCGGGACCCGTGGATGAAAAAGTATTCAACCGTGCTCTGTTTTTAGGTCAGGGGGTTTATATGGGCGAAAGACCTAAGTCGGTGGTCGCCCGAGGGGCTCTCCTCACCTCCTGGCGCGGCAGGCAGTGGGGTCGCGCCACCAAGTGATGAGGCCGCCTCGCGGCCCCTCTTCGTCCCGTCTTCGGTTTTCCTGGACGCGAATATTCCAAAAATAAATCCTGATTGGCTCTCCAATTTGGCGGATATTTCCTTAAGAGCTTTTCTGAAACCAAAAACAACAGAAATCAGGGAACTAGCACTGTGGCATCTTGTTAATAGGTTAGTCCCAGAAAATGCATAAACTATATAAAATGCATATAAAACATGTAATAACCTTATATAACATAGCATGGAACACAAGAAATTATGGATACGTTGGAGACATATCACAAGTCACTATAGTAGTATCCCTTAATTAGTTGGTTAAAAATAATTTTTATGATGTTTGTCAAAAAATTCAGAACATGGAGTGGAATGCATTTGCACTAGATCCTAGTGAGATAGTGGTGCAAGGGAAGTTCAAAGTTCGTAGGGAAGAATGAGTTTACCCTGCTATCTACACATGCTTGCAATTCATGAAAGTTGCGGGGATTACGCACGATTTCCATACTCTCTTATCAAATGCAGGATTGGAATGTTTTCTTGATGATAAACCTTTCCAATATGCTATTTTGTCTATGTCGGTGGTGCAGGACTTCCGCTGCAATGTGAACTCATATAACCCCACCGTGCATTATAACATTTACAACAAATATGTGGATTTGCCTTTTGGTGTTTTCTGTTCAGCGATGAGAGTTCCACATGGAGGATCATTGGAGAAGCTGAAGGGGAACCCAAGCCCATTGATGGATTTGTATGAAGAGATTTGTTATGGGAGGAATTTCTCTAAGTAGGACGGTAAATCAGGAGTATTCATCTTCCTTCCATTCGCTATTTTGCATATTTCATTTCTAAATGTGTTCTAGCTATAAGAACAGTTGGTAAATTAGGCTTATCTGATTTAGCTTTCTAGCTGCTGCATTGCGTCATGATAGAACTTATAACTTGGGTGCTCACCGTCTTGCTACTAACCGCGAGAGGGGAGGAATTAGTGGAGGACTAGTCGCTTCACGTTGCTAGCTTTGCATGGTTTGGAGCCACATCCTCATGATTTTCAGCTACCTATAAAAAAACTTAAAATCTATTCAATGAAAAAACAAGAATTTATCGCTGAGGATGGTAGCTTGCATTTCCTCCCTTACATCATAACATTCCCGAGGAGGAAACACTATATAGTACCTACCATTGAGATGATTGTTATCTTGCATGCACCTCTTCTTAACTTTGTTGGCAGGGGGAACTTGTCAGTCTCTGAGGCTGAGCTTGACGCACCTGAGGAGCAGCCCGGCCCGGATAGTAGGGGCAATGATGAGGAGTATGGGTATGGTTTTTTTCATCCCCCGGAGACAGCTAGCTTCGTGTACCCGGATCCAGTGTATGCAGGACCTTCAGGATCTTCCTCCACTGCAGCCGATGCGGAGTACGACTACACGGGGCATAACCCACTGAGTTGGGGCCATTATTCACCTTGGGGATGATCTCCACTTAGGCAAAAAGCCTAAGATTGGGGGAGGTATACCGATAGCACACTCATTTACATATCATTATCATTCGGTACTTTGTATATTCATGTTTCGTTTTAGTTTTCTTTCTTTCATTTGTTCATGCTTTGTTTGCTTTCTATAAACTAAAACACCAAAAAGATTTATGTCATTTCTCTTGCTGGTTTGTTTTAATATCTAGTATTAATATGCTTAGTATTTATTTCATTTCAATATGCAAAAACACAAAAATATTTTGCTTAGTTGCGTTCTGTTTTGCGCGGGGACAGATTTCTGTTGTCCACCGTTTAATTCATAACGTTTCACAGAAACATCGGAATGACCTGAAATTTCGTGTGCCTGTTCCTGGAATGTGTACGCAACTTTCATTAGTTATTAGTTTTCTGATATGGGCATGTTAAGGTCCTCGAAAAAAATCGTATTTGCTGGCTGTTCTGTTTTTAGTTCCTAAATCCGAAAACCCAAAAATATTTGTTGTTTCTCTTTGGTTTTATATAGTTTGTTTCACAGGGAATTACCTTCAGTTACTCCATGGAGCTTGGTTATTATTTCATATCTTTCAAGCACACAAGTGATAAGGCAATTATGATGATCTATGACAATTTCGAGTTGGGTAAGAGGCTGGTAATGAACTCTATTTGTTTCTCATTTTTGTACATATACTCATTAATATGAGCATGCTTAGATGGTTCGCATAAGGTATATGTCAATTGGTGGATGCTTAGTAGTTCGTGTTCTCTTGTGATCATTTCCAATTTATTTATGATGGATGTCATGTTTCTATGAATATTTGCTTGCATTGTTTTGCTCATAATAGAATATGACATTGTGGTATCCTCCTCTGAATAATTCATTTGAATTGACTTGACACATGTTTACACATGTTATGAACGAAAACAAAAAGTCAATTTAGCCTTGATGACAATTTTTTCCTCAAAGTTCTA
The DNA here is from genome assembly GCA_026929855.1 of Poa annua. Lineage (NCBI taxonomy): Eukaryota > Viridiplantae > Streptophyta > Magnoliopsida > Poales > Poaceae > Poa > Poa annua. The sequence goes on along the minus strand of CM049426.1, from coordinate 272,348,343 downwards.
GTATCATTATTATGCCTCCATTAATTCTATTTCGTCGCAAGCATGATTATGACGGTTATTGCTCTCTTGAATTGTCGCTTTCCCATCTTTTGCTAGCCTCCACTTGGACTAAGCTGAAAATGCGTGTGCTTCCAAATCCCTGAAAACCAAGTTATTCCAAAGAGTCCACCATAAATACCCATGCATGTGCAATTTCAAACCATTCAAGTAAATTTGCATGTGCTACCTTTAAAACCTTCAAACACTTCTCAATTTGTGCCACTGTTTTGAGCTCATGAGGAAGTGGTAGTTGGTCTTGTTAACTTCCATACTAATTAAGTAATTGACTTGCATGCTACATCTGCTCGTCACTAATTTTGCAAAGGGCTGGTTAGACCATTGTAATATCAAAAAGATTTGAGAAAATAAAAATGGTCACTCCTCCATGGTTTGAGATTGTTTGGTAGGCACCCGAGGATTCAGATAGCCATGGTTATGTTAGCAATGTTCAGGAGAGTGCCAAGCTATCAAAATGAATATAAAGATGCATATTATAAGTGCCTTGTTTAAAATAATAATTTGGAACCGCTCTCAACTTGCTTAGTATGGAAGATAACAAGAACTGTATTGCAATTCGCTGACCAAGCAACCACCACTCAAAAACAATTTTACTTCTATTTTCAAAATGATAAGAAGCTCTAGCACATGTTGAATCCCTACTTCCCTCAGTGAAGGGCATATCTTTTACTTTACTATTGAGTCACCATCATTCTTTGAGCACCTTCTTGAGAGCATAATTGTCATTCTTAGTGTAATGTGCTTGTCCCTTAATATGTAAACCGTGGTGTAATCTTGATGTTTTTATCTTTGATATCTTTATCTCTAGTCTTCACTTGAAACTCAGAGGTGTCTGGGCATTTATGTTTTTCTGTTCCATTCGGGCAAGCGAGATACCACTTTATCATACTTTCTTATGAGCCTTGAAATCTTGTGAATTGATATGTTCCATGTTATTTATCATCGGTATAATTGGCATCTTTTCATGGTTTACATAACTATTGGGTGACACCGTTTCTATATGTCTTATTATGAATAGTCTAAGCATTTGTCCTCATAATGAGAATATTTACATCACATGAGCAAATTTGTCCTCATAATGAGCATTTGTAACTGAATTGCTTGAGGACAAGCAATAAGCTAAGCTTGGGGGGAGTTGATATGTCCAAAACGTATCTACTTTTCCGAACACTTTTGTTATTGTTTTACCACTAATTTGTGTGTTTTGAATTCAACTAACGCGGACTAACGTCTGTTTTCAGAAAAATTACCCTAGTGTCTCCTTTTTGTGCAGAAACATCAACTTTATGGAAAAGGCCTGAAAAACACCTGGAAGTTGTTTTCTATCCGGAAGGGACCAGGAACCACGAAGACCAAACTGAGAAGACCACGAGGGCTCCACACCATGTGCTGGCGCGGCAGGCTCTTAGCCGTGCCAGCAGGTGGTGGGACCCCCTCGGTCGCCTCCTCGCGACCCCCTCGCGGCTACATAACCCCTCTGACCTAAAAACCCATGGGGGGTATCCACTTTTCCAGAGAACATCTCCGTACGCCACCGCCATCGAACCCTAGTTTGGGGACCAGAAGTCTCTGTTCCGGCACCCTGTCGGGACGGGGAATCGAAGGGGATCATCGCCATCGTCATTGCCAACGCCTCTCCATCAACCATCCATGTTTCCCCCATCCATGAGTGAGTAATCCACTACTGTAGTCTTGAGGGGATGGTAGGGATTGGATGAGATCATTCATGTAATAGCTGTAATATCGTTAGGCATGGTGCCTAGTATCCGTTATCGGTGTTTTACATCATTGTTGCAACTTATTATGCTTAATGCTTGACACTAGGGCCCGAGTGCCATGATTTCAGATCTGAACATGTTATTGTATCATGAGAAAAATTATTATTTTAGATCATATCTATGAGTTGTATACACATATTATTGTACGAAACCGATGGCCCCAAAGTGACAACAATTGGGATAACCGGAGGGCATGGCTGTGATGTGAGGATCACATGTGTTCACGGAATGTTAATGCTTTGCTCTAGTACTTTATTAAAAGGAGTACCTTAATTGCCAGTAGTTTTCCTAGAGGCCTGATGAGCACAAGCGTCAAGTTTTGGGCGTGTAGTTGACGGGGGGCGTTTGGTGTGGTTTTGCTTCTTTATGTCCCCGACAACTGCGCCGGAAATCCTTGATGCTTTCTACAGATGGTCGGTGAACCCCAAGAGGAAGGTGTGAAGTAGTGCAGCTGCAAGATTTCCCTCAGTTATGAAACCAAGGTTATCGAACCAGTAGGAGATGAGAATTCCCCCGAGGTGTCAACGGCGCCAGAATCCTGGTATGACGTAGGAGACGTGGAATCTGCACACAACACAATCAAAGTATTTTACCCCAACTCAACGGTGAGGGTGTCAATCCCACCGGATTGCTGTAACAAAAAGATTAAACGTATGTGTGGAAGAAATATGTTTGTTTGCAGAAAGCAACTGGTTTGCAGTTGTGGTTTTATCAGATTAGTGAGAAGGACCGGGGTCCACAGTTCACTAGTGGTGTCTCTCCATAAATAATAATAATAACATTCATCCATGAGTGGTAAACAAATTAAAGCTATGCAATTGACAGAATAATGATGAGCAACCCAATGCATATACTAACGTTATGATGTCTACTGTGAGATTCATTCGGGCATTACAACAATATAGATAGACCGTTCCAACCGCATCTATGACTAATAATCCACCTTCCGGTTAGCGTCCGCACCCCTTTCAGTATTAAGTTGCATGCAACAGATTATCGCCTTAAGCATTGTGTGTAAAGTAAGTAAGTAACATCATCCTTAGACAAAGTACTATTGTTTTATCCCTAGTAGCAACAATACATCTACAACCTTAGAGCTTTCTGTCACTGCCCCAGATTTAATAGAGACATGAACCCACTATCGTGCATAAATACCCCCTCTTGGAGTTATGTGCATCTACTTGGCCAAAGCACACACACGTAACAGAGAGCATGCAAAATCATTAAATAGCTATTATGAAGCAATAACTTTAGTACTCAATATTCATCGGATCCCAGCAAATACAACATGGAGAATTACATAAAGATGATCTTGATCATGATAGGCAGCTCACAAGATCTAAACATGATAGCACAAGAGGAGAAGACAACCATCTAGCTACTGCTATGGACCCGTAGTCCAAGGGTAGACTACTCACGCATTAGTCCGGAGGCGGTCATGGCGACGTAGAGGCCTCCGGGGACGATTCCCCCTCCCGGCAGGGTGCCGCGGAGCAGTTCTAATCTCTCCCGAATTGGTGTTGACGACGGCAGCGACTCGGGACCCATGGAGGAAAATGTGAACACCGTCCGTATGTTTTTAGGTGAAGAGGTATTTATGGGCGAAAGGGCGATGTCGGTGGGCGCCCGAGAGGCCTACACCACCTCCTGGCGTGGCCAGGAAGGGAGCCGCGCCACGGGGTGATGTGGCCGCCTCGTGGCTCTTCTCCGTCTCGTCTTCGTTGTTCTGGAATGTTCCTTTTCCAAAAATAATTCCAGGATGTTTTATTTCCAATTCCGAGAATATTTCCTTAAGTACTTTTCTGAAACCAAAAACAACAGAAAACAGGGAACTGGCACTTTGGCATCATGTTAATAGGTTAGTCCCAGAAAATGCACAAAACTATATAAATGCATATAAAACATGTAATAACATGATATAACATAGCATGGAACATAACAAATTATAGATACGTTGGAGACGTATCAAGGCCCCGCTGCAAACGGGTTGACAGGACAAAATATGTTGTGCAAATTTCTCATTGCGAGCACATACAACTAAATTGGACTACATGCTTATGATTAGTTAATACTTGGATGCTTTTTATTATTTATCTGCAAATGCCTATCTATGATATTACATGAATTATCTTATCCATGCAACGCCCGTACATCCATCCCTATGCCTACAGTATTTTAATCCTGCCGTCTTCTGCAATCACAATCGTTGTCTTACTTCTATTGATGCTGTTATTTCACTACTGTCTCTGTTATAAAATTGTTGCTACTGTTAATCTGTCTCGAGCAAGTCTACTCACAGGTGCAGCTGATCTGACAAATCATCTGTTAAATCTTATAAATATTCTTTGGCTCCCCTTGTGTCGAATCAATAAATTTGAGTTTTACTTCCCTCGAAGACTGTTGCGATCCCCTATACTTGTGGGTCATCACTGGCCATCAACTTCTTTGCTTGCCATCACTTGCGCACTGTCACATCATATATCTTGTCATACTTGTAACATTCAGGACCTGTTTCATAAACATAATAAGTATCAAATACTTTTCATCAAGTATGAGAAGAATACATTTATATCTTCGTATATCAACTATACCTGAAGCGTCGAAGAGCTCTCTCCTTCGATGGGTTCAACCTTTACGGATTTGAACTTGTTCACGAACGTGGAGAAATTCATTTTATCTCTCTTTATAGCATATTCACGCACATGCTCCTCATAGCTGGGAGGCAGAGATATCAACACAGTCTCTATCGCACATGAGCCCACCATCCAATGATCGTAGACATTTTTAAGTTTGAAGTAGATGTCATACAATCTCTTCAAATAAGTATCCAAGCAGGTATGTTCCTCCATATGGATTGTCTTGAACTTTCTCAGCTGTCTGAATTGCTCAAGCTTAATTTCATCTATGAAGCGCTCCTTGATCGTATCAATCTTGACATAAGGCTCCATTTGTCGAAACAACTCTGGTGCTAGGCTTATGGTCATGACGGACTGTACTACTATGAAAATGTCACGACGCTGACGAAATTCCTCATCTTCCTCTTCGCTAGCAGAATCATCTGGTCTCTCTCATAATCCTTGTTCTATGACATATAGTATGTTGTTGTATATGAGAGTGTCTCTAAGTTTATTGTACCACTTGATGAAGTTGGACCCGTCAGCCGATACGGCCGCACTTCTAAGGAAGTGTCCGAAGTAGAGTTCCATCTACATATATGATCGCAAAAAAGGTAAGGCTAAGTTTATAACATTTGTGATTTTTAGTTTATAATTCAATTATTAAACATACTCTACTAAGATTATTATCCCTACAATAATTTCAGCGATTACACGACTCTAATTCACTATACCACCCCAAATCGTCACGGCCGGCGGCACAATTTCAAAGGTGGACATGAAATGTCAATCACAACAACTATGTGACTCATGCACGATCTTTCGATGTTCCTGTGTTCCGAGGCTATGTATGTACACTAGGCTCGCCAATTAAACCTCGGAGGTTTTGCACGTGCAACATGGCTCACACCCACTGTATGTGAACGATGAAATGTATGACACCTGATCGTCACGGCCTACCTCATAACGTAGAACTTTCTTGGTGGTGCACAACGAGGGAGAACACAATTTTGGTATTTGTTAGGGATCATCCTATTAAAGCTAGTATATCTAATATATAAGCAATCAACAGGATGCACACTCAACAACACAATATCAAATAATGTAATGAAGTGCGATATGACATGGTCATTGCGCCTAGACCTCCATGGCGCCATGTGCCTGGAACGGGTGCCCCGGCATGGCTCCGAGTCTACGGTGCCCTCCATTGCATCCGACAATACGAGTAATATCAAACTTACCGTAACCATGTCATATATAAACGCCTCTGCAAAACAATGTTAGACGCCTCTACCTTTATTTAGTTTTGCAAGTTTTACGTGGCTTATAGGCTTATTCGCGAGAGAACCGTTCCCTACCTACGAAATTTGTACCACAACGTCGATCATATAATTGCATGTTTAAGCATCCCTTTCGGGCCCTCCATTGAAAATGTGAAAGCCGACTAAAGAGAGAGAGAGAGACAGACACCCGCCAGCCACAGATACGGTACAAGTCGTATGTCAGTAGTGGAACCACACTCGTGTAAGCGTACGCGTAAAGTCGGTCCGGGCCGCTTCATCAACTCAATACTGAAGGCATAGCAAGTGCACGCTAGAGGGTAGCAAATATAAAAAAAACGTTCTCAACACGAGTTCTAACAGTACCAGCAAGACTACGCATAGATCGGCTCTGATACCACTGAAGGGGTTCCGAGGCAGAAAACAATAATTTTTATAACTTACGAACACCGAAACTAGCCAGGATCTATCTATCTAGTACATGCGATAACGGTGGCGGAGCTGGTCACATACCTCTTCTAGACCGAATAGCGGGGATTACGCTCCCGCACAAGCGTTGGCGATGAAGCCGACGTAGCCGACCTCAAGGTCGCGGAGAACTTGGCGCGATGAAGTAGATGATGACGCGGCGATGTCGACAAAGACCTGGCGTCAACGGGGACGGGGCGCGTCCAGCGGAAGGGGGTGGCGTCGGCGGTAGCAGGGAGTAGCGCTGGCGGCATGGTTGCGGCGGTGGCGAGACGACGTCGCACATACACCTCAAATGTGGCGCCTCCGAGTACTCACAAGCATACGGAGCTTAACAACAACCCCCGGTCACTCAGATGCAACTGAGATCGCAGGAGTAGAACTTTTCTGGAAAGAGAAGCGGGCGGAGAATTAACTCAAGCCGGCATACAACATTAATTGTATTTTAGATGTATATAATCTAATTAATATGTCTTGCTATATAAAGGGGGAAGGGGGTGTGCAAACTCCCTAACTCTCTCATGTGGGACTAAACAAAAGCAAAGGAAAAGGAGGAGGGGATTCGGTCGGCCATGGTAGGGCCGAACCCACCATGGGCTCAAGCCTCCCCATGGCGCACCCCCCACATGGGCCCCAATTGGCCCATTTAGTGGGTTGCCCTCTTTTTCTTTCTTTTTAATTAATATAAAATATAATTAATTCATAAATAATATATTTACATATTATTTAATCTCCCATGATCCCGAAACATTTTTTGGACCACCCGAACATCTTTCGGACATTCCCGGAACCATTCCAGACCTCCTGGAACCCCTTCCGGAACCACTGGAACCCTTTCCCGGATTATTTCTCTATCTCCATTCACTTCCTATATAATTCCAAAACTATATCCAAGTGTCGTTAAGACCTTAAGTCTTGTTACGCTACGGTTTGAGAATGCTCCAGACATGGTCGAGACCCTACGCTCGCCAATGACCGCCAGGGAGACCTGGACGCCTGTGACAGTCCATGTGCATTCTACGAATATCGTCGTTGAACCATAAACATGATATTCATTCCCTTTATTACAACGATACTACCTTGTCCGAGATATGATCGTAGACATACGATGCCCTGTTATATCTCGTTACCGACAAAGGTTAATAACTCGTTTGTGATATTACATCTCCATGACCTAGTCATAAGCTGCGCAGCTATATAGACGTAATCTCACTGAGTGGGCCCAGAGTATCTTTCCATTACGTGAATGAACAAATCCCTCTCTTGATCCATACCTCTCAACATACTATTTCGAGATATACAAGATAGACACCTTTATTGTCATGATATATAAGACACAACGTTTGATGCACTTAGAGTATCATACGGAGCAGCAATAAATATGATCTCACAGTCTGAGGAATAAGCTATCATCTTGCTTTCCTATTGCAAATGATAAAAATCATAATACGATCTTATTGCAATACTTTAATGCGTATGTCCATCACCTTATTCCACCACTAAGATGACCTCATTGGCAACCGACGTTTTTGTCCATGATCGGGAAATCTCGATCAATAGTTGCCCAATGAACTAGTTTATATAGAGGCTTACTAGGGACTCTGGTTTGTCTATGTATCACACGTGTATTAACAATTCCGATTAATATAGTTCTAGCATATTACAAAAAAATATTATAAACTTGAGATAATGCGATAAATATTATATATATTTATTTGCCTCTAGGGCATATCTCCTTCACACGGTTGGAGTCCACGGCGAGGGATCCTTTTTCCCATCATATTTTTAGATAAACATGAAGCCAGCGACCCCCCGGTTCTATTAATCATAACGAAACCAGGATCCGGCAAACCAAAAGTAGAAGATGCAAAGTAGCAGACGAAAAGAACGACTAAGCTAAAAAAGGACAGGTTTTTGCTTTCCCCAGCGAGCCTACAGCCTAAACATAGCAAAAACCATTACAAAAACACCGACACCACAGCCAGGAAACAGAACAGGGAGGAGGGAAACTGAAAGTCAAAACATCCTTGGTAGGCACAAAGCTTCAAAAGGAGATAGCTGATCAAAATGCTTCACGCCACCACATGTATGTCTCTTCCTTCAGCAGCTACGAGGAGAGCGGCATGACCATAGTGGGCTTCAGGTTTTTCTTCAGTTCGCCAAGCGGCAGTCCACAAGGAACTCAGCTCACCGGCAACAGCAGCGGCTCCCTCAGCTTGGCGAGCAGCAAATCCAAGAATTGCTTTGTTTTCCCCTGCTCTAGGTCCTTGAAAGGTTTTTGCCAGTTCTTCAGGTAGCTTACAATCAGGCGCCACACCTTCTTCATGTTTACACAAGAACAACAGTTAAAAACTAAACTATTTTTATTGTTCCAGATGCCCCACATGACAGCCAAAGTAACTACATTAAAATGCAGAAATCTCTTGTTACAAAGCCATCTAGAAGCAACAGATTCAAAGTCAAAAAATGAGTGTCTAACGGATTCCAGCTAATTGCCAAAGATGAGTGAGGGATTAAGCATTAAAAAATAAGTGTCTAACGGATTCCAGCTCTTTACAAAGCTAACATTCCATTGGCTTGACAATTCCTATACTTCTCAGGTTGTCCCTAGTCATAATTTTATTCTAGGAAAACAGCCAGAGAAAGACTTGTACTCTAGGTGGAATTTTAATCTGCCAAACCATAGGGAGATAAATCTGTTTAACACCTCTAAAGTAAACTATAGGGTACATGGAGTTGGAGGAATAAACTCCTTTAGATTCATGCTGCCAGATCAGCTGGTCCTCCTCTACAGTTAAAACAACACTTCTAACTACAAAAATTAAATCCTGCCACTAAGACATCATCTCTTCTGAGAAGGTCCTCCTAAAGGTACACTTAAGTTGTTCTCCATCCCAAAGCTCAGCTACAGTTTGACTTTGTTGGTTGGTCACAAAATATATGTCCCCGAATTGAGATGCTAGTGGTGCATTACCAAACCAGACATCTTCACAAAATCTGAACGATATACCATTCCCTATCTGCCACTTGTAGCCTAGTTTAACAGCCCTAGTTGCCCACATGACACCTTTCCAAAACAGAGTTCCTAGTGTTATACTTAGCATCAATAACTCTTTTCCAAAGGGACCCCTCCCCCTGGATATACCTTTTAACCCAAGACCCAAACAAACAGAGGTTGAGGTCTCGTAGGTTAGGGATTCCTAACCCCTCAAACTCTTTCTTCATATAGATGGAAGGCCAATTAGGGGGTGTTTGTTTGGGCTTTTGGCTTTGGCTTTTGGAAGCCAAAAAGCACCTATCTAGGTGCTTTTTGGCTTTTAACTTTTGGAAGTCAAAATCCAAGATCCAAATCTTATGGCTTCCAAAATTCAAAAGCCAAAAAGCACCTATTTAGGTGCTTTTTGGCTTCCAAAAGCCAAAGCCAAAAGCCCAAACAAACACCCCCTAAGCAAGATGGATCCTGTGATTGCCTTCCTCATCATTCCACATAAAGTTTGACAGTTGCGAGTTAATTAGTTGTAGTGCCCACTTTGGGGATTTGAAGAAAGATAACTTTCTATGAGACGCAGAAGGTCCTCTTTCCTAAGCCTATCATAATGCAAAGAAATCCCTAAGTATTTAATAGGGAAAGCACTAGCTACACATTGAAATATATCTAAGAAAGGTTGTAAATCTACGGGTTCCATATTAATAGGAATGAGCTCACTCTTGTGGTAATTAATACTCATTCCTGAGACTTGTTCGAAACAAGTCAGGATGCACTTGAGGTTCCTAGATGCATTAACATCATCCCCTAAGAACAATAGAGTATCATCTACATATTGCAGACAGACCACTCCCCCTGGATTAAAATTGGGGCAAAGGCCTTTAATAAGATTTCTATCACAGCCCCTAATGCGCATCTTGGAGAAAACATCTACTATCAAATTAAAAAGAATAGGGGCAATGGGGTCCCCCTGCCTAAGGCCTTTCCCATTTAGGAAAAAGTCCCCTTCCATATCATTTACCTTAACTCCTACTGAGCCCCCTTGGGTAATTTGTGTAATTAACCTAATAAAAAGAGGAGAAAAGCCCCTTAATTCAAGGACCTCACAAAGAAAATCTAAGTTAACCTTATCATAAGCCTTTTCGTAATCTTTTTTAAGAACTAGGCCTTTAACACCCTTCTTATGAACCTCATGGATAACTTCATGAGCAGTGACTACACTTTCCCAAGTAAACCGCCCACGAATGAAAGCAGATTGTTGATAGAGATTAGCCTATCAATGACCACAACTAGCATGTTAGTCATTACTTTGGTAAAAAATCAAAAGAACAGTTCAAGAGGCTAATTGGTCTGAACTTGTTCATGGTCCTAGCCTCATTCTTTTTTGGGATAAGAGTTATCATGGCAAAGTTCAATCTATATATATCTAGTTTATCTAGTAGCCATGCATTGAACATGTCAATGAGGTCAGGCTTAATGACATCCCAGAATTTCTGATAGAACATAAAGGACAAGCCATCAGGACCTGGTGCACCATCAGAATAAGAGCCAAACGCTGCTACCTTAATTTCCTCCTCCGAGAAAGGCCTTTGTAGATTTTCGTTGTCTTCTACAGTGACTTTCTCATCTAAAGAGAAGAAATCATTTCTAGTTCTGATTTATACCCTATCTTCTTTCCCAAAGAGGTTTTTGTAATAATTAGTTGCTATCTTAAGCATCTATTGGTATCAGAGGCAGGCCCACCAGGCCCATCTAGTACATGAATTAGTTTTTTCCTTCTCCTTTGATTAGCTACTGCATGGAAATAGGCGGTGTTCCTATCACCTTCTACAATATCTCTATCCCTCGCCCTCTATTTGGCTTTAGTTCCCTCAATAATCCAGTAATTATTGTGTTCTCTAAGCGGAGTATCTAGTCTATTTTCTCAGTGTCAGTGAGGGGAATTTGTTCAGATTTAATATCCAAAGCATCATATTCCTCCATCAGTTATTTCCTATTTCTTCTAATTTCTGCCTCTAGGTTAGCATTCCACCCCCTAGCAAGCCTTCTAAAACAGATTACTTTCTTCCGCCACATGTCTACTACATTAGTACTATTTGTAGCGCCCCATCTTTAAATAAAGATGGAACACCTGTGTTATGTGCTAGTCCCTGGATCACTGCTAGCACCACAGTACAAAATATATAGTATCATTGCATAAGTATCAAAATACTACATCGAGATCCAAAAATAGCCAAGTATAGCTTTATTACAAAGTGCATAGTCATGAAGACTAGCTAAAATATTCAGAGTTCACAACGAAAATAAAAGCAATGGGCCTTCTCTTCTAGCATACGCCACGAGCAGACATGTTGGGTGTAGAATCGAGTCCAAACTTACTCCTCATCAGAATTACCTGCACATTTGAATATGCAGCCCCCGAAGGAGGTCAATACAATGAAGTATTGGCAAGTGACTATGGCGGATAAAATTATGGCAAGTCTAATGCTATATGCATATTTGGCTTAGTGGAGTTTGTAGGCTATTTTGCAGAAAGCCAGTTTTCTCCTATCTTTTGTAAAACACTTTTGTATCTCAAGGACTTGGCACCAAGGGATGAAACCCAGGTGCACCAATAATTCTTTCCTTAGTCAAATTTTACTTTCTGAAAACCATGTTGAGATTCTTATGTCCATCCTTGTCCAGTTGCTCGAAGTTGTCCATCACCGGGGACACGGCTGAGTACTCAGTTTGTCGACTCTGCAGAGGTTGTGCACTTTCACCTTAAGACTCAATTTGTCCGAGATATCCTATACACGCGGAGTGTATTATGGAAAGGAAAGAATTGAGACAAGAACTTTCAGAAGGAGAATGCAACCATACTAGCAAGACCCGTTCCACCTATCAACTCTACATCTGCTTGTCAAGCTGACAGGTTGCACTCTCACAACTTAGTCGTTCTAGACAGAGCCCATTGTCAAAAGGCTGCACTGGAAGCTTCTAAACTTGGAGGGACTTAGTAATCTCTTTGTTCCTGGGTGGCCGTCCACAAGTGTACTTCTGGGTGAAAACCACCATACTCATGGCCCTAAGTAGAATAGAAATTCATCCTAGGCGAAGACAACCACAAGCATAGTCCCAAAAGCCACTCAACATAAACCAAACAACCAATTCCACCCAGAAGTGTATTCAATGTTTTAACACTTAGCAATAATTCCATAACATGATAAGTGAACTTCTTTATAGCATAGCTAAGCATCTAATAAAACTTTTGGTGGCTGCAAGGGGAAGGGATGGCTACACTCTACTAGGATATTTTCAAAGTGTAGACTAACTTAGCATTCTAAGGTAGTATCAAAATTTCCCTATCATGCATACTATTCAAAATCTACTAATAATGCATATAGAAAACATAGGGTAGATGATGAATGTCACTTGCCTTGGTAACAAAGGGAACAAGCACAACAAGAATAACAATCACAAGGACCTTCCTCCTCTTCGCAATCTAGAGACAAATAATAACACTCAATAAGCACACAAGCATATCACTTAGAATATCAATACAAAAATATGTATGCATGCTTAATATGCAATGAACTTCACAAGACCAATTAATTACTATATTAAGTTCTCTGTTATTCATGCATAAAGATGCCATGATCAATATTTTAATATTTTAATTAATCATTTAATTATTGAGCATATTAGTAGTTTAAAATTATAAACCAATTTCTTTAAGTCTATTAGAAGAAGTTTCAAATAAAAATCATGTTACTCTCTCTGGACAGAGGACAATAATATCTCTCTAAAACAATTGGATTTATTTGGAGAGAAAATTTATTAATTAAGTTATTGATTTAATATCCGAAAGTTAAACAATTTAATTTCGCAATTTAATATGCACTAAAAGGACAAACTAATGAAACCATATTAAACTACACGAGCAGAGCTACAAGTGGATATAAAATTCATCAAATTTGGGTGAACATATCAAAAGATATGATTTTTACAAGTTTGTGCTATTTTCTGTTTTTAAAACAAATCTCTGCCGAAAATAAAAAAAAGAAATCGCCACGCGGCGTGCTGTGATTGGGCGATACCGCTTCGCGCGGATCGCGCTCGCTGGACCGTACGATCTAACTTAAATCTACGCACGCGATCTGTCGAACGAAACGGTACGGGAGATCTAATCTCGCCCGTCCGATCTAATCTAACCGCCCGGATCAAAAGGGTGTGCGCGGCCGGCCGGAGCACGCCGGAGATCTCGTGCCCGCGGCGGCGCCATCACCGGAAACGGTGAACCTCGCGTTCTACGGCTAGGGGAGGGGTGAAACTCGTACCACTGGACGTGGGAGACGGCGGCGGACTCGATGGCGTGACGGACGTGGTCGAGGTGGCTCCTCTCTTCCTCTGCGAGTTCGTCGGAGAAGCGCGGCGGACGGCGGCGTCGGTCTTCGATGAATCAGTCGCCCTGGTGCACAAAACCACGCCGGAGCTTGTCCGTTGACGCGTACGGTGAAGGGGAGGCGCAGAGGGGCGTGGAGACGAAGCTCGCGCGTTGAACTCACCGGAACGATGCGGTTTGCGGCGGCGGCAATGTCGGCGACGATCTCGTGATTCTGGCGTGTTTCTGTTAGGGTTTTGGACGCGGAAGACGGAGGCGGAGGAGGGGTTTATATAGGGGCGAAGGGGACCGATTAATCCGCGTTTAAACAACGGATTTGATCCGATTCGTTTTCGAGTTCGGTAGAGCTCGTGTTCTCCACGACGAAGAAGATGACAGGTGGGGCCCGGTCGTCAGCGTCTGCGGGGAGGGAGCCGGGCTGCTGTTGGGCCGAAGCAGCTCGCGCGCGCGGTAGGGAAGGGATTCACGCAGTGGGCTTCGGCCCAGTTGGCCTCTCTCCTCTTTTTTTAAACAAAACAATTTTCTGATTTCAAACTTTTAATTCAAATTTGGTTTTTAAAACTTATCAAAACATTTCAGAAAAATTCATAAAAATATGTTTTGTAAAGCTAATTAAATTTGTAAATTTTTGATATCATTTTTCTGAATAAATAAAATAATAAAATACTGATTTGTGAAAGGAGCTTAAATAACCCACTTTAATGAAAACAATTTTATTTAACATTATAAATACAAATCAATTTACTCCTTATGATTTCAATGTCATACTTTTATGATGCATGATGCATGAATGCAAAGTTTTAAATTTTTGAGAAATTTGGGATGTTACACTATTACATCTAGTGCCCCTGGCTTTTGTCACTACATCTTTGAAATCATTTCTCCCTAGCCACCATTTTTCAAATTTGAAAGATGATATCTTGGGGGGGGGGGGGGGGGGGGTGTAATTCCCCAGAGTCCCACACTATGGGGGTGTGATCAGTGCCTGATCTAGACATGGTTCTAGCATTTGCCAGAGGAAATAAGGCATCATAACTAGTGGTGCAGAAAATCATATCTAGTTGCACAGAATTGGGTTAACTTGATTATTCTCCCAAGTATATGCTCTCCCTGACATCTGGATCTCAATAAGAGACCACATGTCTATCCAAGCATTAAACTTCTCTACCCATCTAATATCTATATTTCCATTACTTTTTTCTAAATGAGATCTAAATAAATTGAAATCCCCACCTCAATAAGAGACCACATGTCTATCCAAGAATTAAACTTCTCTACCCATCTAATATCTATATTTCCATTACTTTTGTCTAAATGAGATCTAACTAAATTGAAATCCCCACCAATCATAGCAGGGATCTCACAGTTAATGAACAACTCATGTGATTCAGAAATAAAATCTTGTTTCTTATCAGCATAAGCAGGACCATAAACAGTAGAGATCCTACTAACTAGATTACTTAATTTGTTCTTAACTATAGCACTAACTGAAAAACTTCTAATATCCCAAGAGAGAATCTCAAAAAAGTTCACAATTAATGCCTACTAGAATACCACCAGCAGAACCAATAGTAGGTAAGTAATTCCAAACAAAATCTATATTTCCTAATAAAGCTTTTAAAAAGGATTTACTGAAAGTATTCTTTTTGGTTTCCTGAAACCCAATATAATCCACTTTAAGAGGAATATATTCTGTTCAATGAAAATCTTTCTACCAGGGCAGTAATCCCTCTAGGATTCCAGAAAGCACTAATCATAAAAACTGCTTCCTAGGGTGCTTGCCCCGAGATTTCTTAACTACTTCTATCCATTCGTCTGCACATTCCTCAACAGCACCATAATTACATGGTGTCTCAGGACTGGAGGCAGATGGACTAATCAGATCTACATTTACTTTAACACCAATAACTTCAGAAACATTAACCACATCTACATCTTGTAATACAGAGAAGGGATTTGAGGTTATACCTTTCCCTGCTCTTGGTTTCTCCAGGTTGTCAATCTGCTTCCTCTAGGGTTGCTTTCTCCAGAATGTTCTTGGACCTGTCTATTCGAGAGCTAACTCTCTGAACTTTCACTGGGCCCCATTTCGGTTTTTTCAAAGGTTGTGGCATGTTCTCCTCACAGATTGCAGAACTGAACTCCTCTATTGAAGGCAAAGAATTTGCCAACACCTGAACCTCCTCTTCATCTGACTCACACTGCTGGATCTTCTGTTGGAATGTCAATATGTCCAATGTTCTTCAACCCAGAAGCGAACCACTTCCTTCTTTGGTTTGAGAGAGTGGGGAGGTATCCCACAGGAACTCACCCTTGCTATCCACCAGTCCTTTCTTCTCCAGGAGTTGAAAGACAACAGAAGCATCCATTTCTTCAGTAACTTCATTTTTACCAGCACATGCCTCAGTCAAAGATCTAGTTGGCACATGATTTTCACCAGCTCCCCCAGCATTGGTCAAAGAGTGAGCAGTGCCTCTAGAGGTGTTATTGTTCCTGCTATCTGTATCCATGCTCTCACTCTGAGTATCAGAAGCTTCACCATTCCCCCTGCTATTCTTGTCCAACTCATCTTCCAGGACTTCTACTCCAGCCTCCACATTCACAGGTTCCAGAGAGAAACCCAGGTGAAAGAGGCCTCCATGGAATTCAAACAGTCTGCATGTTGGGATTTTAGAAGGATCATGCAGTTGATCTTCAGTCTGACATCCTGAGCATTGTTCTTGAAGCAGCTGAGCCAGTCTACATCCAGTAATATCCCACAACCAAATACAACCTGGTCCAAACTGTTCCACTCACACCATTTTGATTGCAGGCCAGTGACAGTAATCATGACAACCTGAAGAGATTCCACTGGGTCTGGGTCATCAGCCCATGCCTCCACCTTGATCCAGACCCCCTCTTTGGCAAGGCCAAATCTGGGGTATCCAATCACCTGGTCAACTTGGTTGTGGGGTGGGAACTTGACCAGGTATGAGCCATCATGGCCCAGCTCTCTGATCTGCCAAGGCCAGTTAGTCTCGTAAATCATGGAGAATTCCAATGCCAGCTCTTCCTTTGAGATCTCCCCTTCTTCAACCAGAACCAGGCCACTATTCTTGGTGGAACAGACTAGGTGTTGAATCGTCTCAGGAACCTCTATGTGATAGAAACCAAGACCATTAGCAGCACTACCAATATACCTTGCTACCTCGTGAGGTCTCTTTTTGACTGGGCAATCCTCCACAGCATGTAGGGTACTTTTACAGATGAAACACATATGCGTCTTGTCACAGGCCACCTGATGATGTCCTGGCTCGCCACAGCACACGCAGATGCAATTAGAGTAGCTCATCTGCGTAGAAACTCCAGTGTGAAGTGGGGCTTCTCTCTGAACGACCAGATGTGGTCGTTTCTTTGTCTTTGTCTGCTTCCTGGGTCCTTCCTGAGCTTGCTGTTGTTGCCCTTGCTGTTGCTGAGCTCCCGCTTGCTGTGGCGCAATCCACTGGTTCAAAGGCATGCCAAATTGCTGCTGGTAAGGGGGGAAAGCCCAGGGAGGAGGCATGTTACCAGGATGAAATCCATACGGCTGTGGGGGGAACCCAAACTGCTGAGGCCCTTGGTCGAAGCCAAACAGCAGCATCTGCTGCTGTTGAGGTTGCTGCATCTGCTGATGTGGTGGCCTCTGCTGGCAATTGCCTTGTTCTGGCCCTCCCTTACATCTTCCTCTACCTCTGCCCTGATCCCCATCTATTCACGGAGCAACTGTGGCTCTAGACCTCCAGGATCTTCTACTCCTAAGCACTGTAGACCAAGTTTCCTTCCGCCACCGCAAATGAGGGAGGAGGAACCCTAGTTTTCACGAGAGGAGGGGGAAGCTTCCGCAACTGCTTTTGTAGTGGGTGGCTGGGTAGGAACGGTATTGAAAGGGCATGTGCCCTCATGTATGGTTTTGGTAATTAATGACAATCCCTAAGGACTAATGTGTGTTTTGAGCATATTGCAAGTATGGCTTGAAGTTGTCAAGCCATCACCTATATGAAGAGAGATGGTATCTTCCATGAGCTTGCAACAAGAAGATCAATTCATATAGCTCATGGAGGATGATGTCATGCCATGATCGTCGTCAAGGTTGACTAGTGCTAGACCAAGGGAAGCTGCCGGAGACATGAAGACGAAGGTAAGCGAGACTCTCCCATGATGGAGTATGGGGGAGTATATGGAGGAGTCTTCATCAAGCATGTGCTAGCAAGCGCAATCAAGAAAGGTGGTCCACTTGAAGAGATCAAGATCGTCATCATCTAGCTCAAGGCAAAGGTTGACTAGTGCTAGACCAAGGGAAGCTGCCGGAGACATGAAGACGAAGCTAAGCGAGACTCTCCCATGATGGAGTATGGGGGAGTATATGGAGGAGTCTTCATCAAGCATGTTCTAGCAAGCGCAATCAAGAAAGGTGGTCCACTTGAAGAGATCAAGATCGTCATCATCTAGCTCAAGTGGATTGCTCAAGGCAAAGGTATGATCTTGATAGGGCTATAGGATAGATAGGCGTACTATCAAGAGGGGCTCTCGAGTGAGTAACTTGATCGTATCTTTGTGGAGAGCTCAAACCTTTGCATGCTTGGCATACCATCTTTCTTGGTTCTTATTTGGCTTTCTCCTTGTTGGTTTTTGGTGCTTGTCGTGATGTTCATGACAAGACCAAGTTCTTCGAAAACGGTTTTTGATTGGAAAACTCGTTACGTTTTCGGTGTGGAAATATTACCGGTTCAACCTTGAGGAAAGTTCCACACCTTCACACCTTGAGGAAAACTCGTTGTTTCAGTTGGTCTCAAATCATTCAGAGTTTATTTGCAAAAGTTCTTTCAGTTCTGTTGTTTCTGCAGTTTTTCAAAGGGGCGGAAATGTCCGGACCTTGCTCGGAGATTTCCGGCTCTCGGAGATTTCCGAGCCCCAGTTCGGAGATCTCCGAGTGGCAGAAGATTTTTACCAAGTCCAGATCTCAGTTGCGTACTGACTCAGTTCAGACTTCCTTCGGATTTTCTACCGGAGATGTCCGGGGTCCGGAAATCTCTGGCCCTGGTTCGGATATTTCCGGACAACAAGTTGCAGTTTTTCGCCAAGTCTTATTTTCCTTCGCACTGATCTTTTCTCAGCTTGCGTCGGAATTCCTACCAAAGATTTCTGGGGTCCGGATTCGGAAATTTCCGGACTGGAGATTCCCAACGGCTAGAAATCGGGGAGGGGCTATAAATACCCCTCCCCTTCTTCTTCCTCAGTTTGACGACTTTCCCCTCTCTCTCTTGCCATTGTTGACCTTGGGAAAGCTTGCCCCCTCTCAAATCCTCCCATGATTCTTGCATATCTTTGAGGGAAAAGTGAGAGGAGATCTAGATCTACAATTCTACCAATCCATATCTCCTCTAAGTGAGGGGAACTTAGTGGATCTAGATCTTTGAGTTGCTTTGTGGTTCTCCCCCTTTGTTCTTGCTCCCTCTTATCCCCCTATAAGCATTAGTTACTTGTGGTGGGATTTGGGAGTGTAGTATTTGTCTCCTTTGTGGTTTCTTGGTTCTTCCTCTCTTATTCCCCCATAAGCATTTGTTGCTTTGTTGGAATTTGAGAGTGAAGGACTTGAGAACTTTGTGTGTTCTTGCCATTGCATCTTGCATCGGTTTGAGCCCTCCATGAGGATTCGTGGTGGTGAAATTCGTGAGCTTGTTACTCTTGGGTCTTGGACCCTAGACGCCTTAGTGGCCGCCTTTGTGGCATAGGACCTTTTGTGGTCAAGGCCTTTGTGGCTAGTTGGGACCTTTGTGGTCAAGACCTCTTGTGGTCATTTGGGAGCCCCCAATTCGGTTGTGGGTGTGTACCCCAAGGTTGTTGTACGGGATTGTTCTCCGCCCCAAAGGAGTTCATAGTGGAAGGTGAACTCGGACCTTTGTGGTCGAGTTCATCGGAGAAGAAGGTGAGGCCGTTGTGGCGTTGAGCAAATCTGTTGTGGTTGCTCACACCTCTCCAACGAGACGTACACCTTTTGTGGTGGAACTCGGGAATACATCATCGTCTCCGCGTGCCTCGGTTATCCCTATACCCGAGCTCTTTACTTATGCACTTTACTTTGTGATAGCCATCGTGCTTGAAGTCCTTTACCTTGCTATACCTTTGATGTTTGTCTTGCATAGCTTAAGTTGTTGATGCACATAGGTGAACCTAGTATATTTAGGTTGTGTCATTGATAAGTTAAACACTAAGTTTTATTCCGTATTTATCAAGCCTAAATTGTAAAAAGTGCTGCTCGCCTATTCACCCCCCCCTCTAGGCGACGTCTTTCCTTTCAGGTATATTCCATAGCTGGGAGAAAAAGACTTCCACATACCCATCCCCATAGATATTATCGAAAGCACCACCAACTGCGACATCACATGGCCCCCTCCTTGCCGTACATGGCGAGTCAAAAGCTTGAAACCATTGTGATTTCCCGCCCTCCTTCAGCTGCAGCTTCTTCAGAAAGTTCAGAGGCTGTCGTTGTTGCTCAACATCAGCAGAGCTGCAACCGCCATGACGAGGGATGTCCCCATCAATACCCATGGTTTCTAGCTTAGGGTGAGAGTTATGAGGTACAGAACGCGTAGTGTTGGTAGATTCGTCGACTGACAAGCGGGATTTACCCAGGATCGGGGCCCTCGAGTGAGGTAACACCCTTACGTCATGCTTGTTTGTTTATTGATTGGGAATATGCGGCGAGTACAGGGTTCTAGTTGGTCGTCCTCATGTCCTTTATATAGTGGTACAGGTCTCGGGTCGTAACCGACTAGGACTACATTTATGGAAAGTACTACTGACTATGCTATCTATGGTAGAAGTCCTCGGCTTGGGCTTCGCTTGTTGGGCTTCCTCAGCCTATTGACAATTGGGTTTTAGTCATTACGTGCACCAGGTACCCACACTAAGGGGTACCCGTTTGGTATAACCTCGTCATTAGCCCCCGAGTGCTTGTCTAATTCGGAGAATCAGTCATGGACTCACTACATAGTGCACGTCTCATGTTTTATGCTTTTGATATGATATTTTTGCTTTTCGCTTGATTATGAATTATGCCAAAGGATTTTGACTGAGTAGGCTTGGGATTATTCGATAAATCGAAACCAGTTAATTGCACTTGGTCAAAACCTTACTAGCTCTCAATCAGGTTTCGAGTCCTTGGGCTCGAGCCTGGAACATACTGGACAGACTTGCCTCAGGCCAGTCGATGGACTTACTGATATTGTTCTGCAGTTTGGATTTGCTACCCAGCGTGTCCGCTAGGATTTTCATCGTATCTGATGATACAGAAATATCTACGATTAAAACACTGCTGGAGTGATCCTCGGCCCACTCGACTAATGGATGGGTCTTACCTTTGTATTTTCCGTATACAGCATTCGAGGTATCACCGACTGATTTTCCCTTGGGAATTCATATGTTTTTTAATGCTTTTGATTCAATCGGGTGCACGACAGTGCTCCCGATGGGAGTAGCCCCCGAGATTGTGTTTTATTGCTTGCAATAGAGGATAATCTCAATTTGTATTTTGTCAGTCGAATACTTTTTGTCTTCTCTCAATGGGAGTTTCCTACTCGACTATCCTTATGCATTTGCTTTGTATTTTTGTTTTCGAGTTGCAAGGAGATTTTCTCTTTTTGCCAGTCGTAGTACGACGCCTCTTTGTTTTATGCGTTTGTTTGCCTGTCAGGCAAATGATGTCACCCATGACATCTTTGGCCTGCGAATAGCGCTTTGATGGGATGTGACGTAGTGGGTCCCACCCTTTGACCGTTGTGGACGCCGGTTCAGTTCTGACTTGACCTGTCGTGGCAAAATTTTCGCAGACATGATGATGATCTCCTCATTTTGCGCGCGTAGTGACCGGTGTGGCCTGCGGCGATTGTTCTCCGATTGCGCCATGCGTCGTGGTATTTTTTACTTGGATAGCCGCGATGATCCTCTGGTTTTTACCTTAAGTATGGGTTCCTCCGCTGTTTTTTGTTTTACCTTGCCATTTGCCTCCTTTCTCCTTCTGCTTCGTCTTCTTCCTTGCGCCCGCCGCCGCTTTGTTTTTTGTGCTGTCATCCCTTCCCTTTTCTTTTCGCATCCACCACCCATCATGGCTCCAAAGAAGAGTGTAGCATCCTCTGCTGCTGTCGCTGCTGCCACCGGCCAGAAGAGGAAGAAGGCGATTGCTGCCGCCGTTCCCGCCGCTCTGAAGAGGGAATCCGGTAGCTGGATCTCGTCGGTCATGACGGAGAAGAGGCTGACTCTCCTTCGCAATGAGGGTCTGCTTCCACCTGCAACGGAGCTCGCCGCCCCTCCAGACAAGGAGAACTCCCCCGCGCTACTTCTCGGTAAGCGGGTGTGTTTTCCTGAGTTTCTCCCTCACGTTTTGGTTTGCCGTTGCACGATTTTGTGCATGGTCTGCTTTACGCCTACGGGATACAGATCCATGATATGGTCCCCAATGGCGTTGTGCACATTGCCTGTTTTATGGTAATGTGTGAATGCTTTTTGGGGGTATCCCCGAGCTGGCCACTTTGGAAGTCCATCTTCTAGGTGCGTCACATGGCCCGCAACATCCGGGTTGATGTCTACGCACGCTTCTAATCTCATAGACAGTGTTGGGCCTCCAAGAGCAGAGGTTTGTTGTAACATCCCAGAACTTAGGGTCCAGAAATAGAGTGGACACAAGAGTGTGCAATGCATTCATGCATCAGAAAATCCGGATAATTTTCGCGCATTTAATTTTCAAAACACTAAGTGATTGAAGTTTCACTTGAGTTGGTGGAATTGAAGTATCATCAACTTGAGCGTTATAAACTTCGAGATGATCTTGTCTTAAACATTATTTAGGGGTAAAGAGATACACGATGAGAGGTTACACTAAAGAAAAGAAAACTTGTTACATCAAAACAATATTTAGGAGTTAATGACCAAAACAACTATTCTTAGTTATTCTCTGATCATCTGTTCTTATCAATTGTGCTAGACATCTTTCTATTACATGGAAACCATGACATTCTTGTTGACCAATTGAATTACCTAAAGCTTAACCTAGATCTTCCACTTTTATCTTGACATCATATTTCCTTATCTCCCAATCTTCTCGAAGGCATCAACAAGATAACATAGCAAGCAAGGAAGAAATACAACAAGAAGACTTTGAGAAGCAATCCCTAGTTGGGCATAGAAGTATTATGTCCATCTATCATGAAGAACTGGAACTCTTACATCCTAATCCATCCATGTTAATACCTCTGGAAATGATATGACATTACAATGTTAGTGTTATATAGAAATAGGTTGATAATAGGCTTTGCAACCTTGTTGACAACTCATTTTGGTATGCACAAACAATGGAGTGCCATATACACATAAATAGTAGGATAGATCATCCAGCACATCAAGTTCTTGGATGTCATAAAATACACATACATTCATATACCACCAACTCAAGAAAGTTGGCTTTGGTTAAATTGAATTATTTCCACCACAAGGGTGAGACAAGTGATGTTGGAAATTCAATACAGGACAAGAAGAACTTGTCTTGAATATATACTTCTTGTTCAAAAGGATCAATGCCAAAGTAAAGTCACATATGGATTTATGGTGTTTCTCCAAGGGGATCATAACCAAAGAGAAAGTAATGCCAAATCATAAGAGTATATAATCAATATACATATATCAGAGTCACATGTATCAACTTTCATGACCATGTGAATGAAGAATCATATAATAGAGGAGCCACTATATCACTAATGGATAATCATCCATTGGTTGAACCCAAGAATTCATTTTCAATAGAAGATAATCTTGGACATATTGCAAATTAATCATCTAGAAGCATTAGTTGATATATGTTCAAGAATACCCATTTCACAAACTCAAATATATCTATTATTAGATATCCTAATAAATTAACTCTATCACGAAAGAATGTATCCTTCTTACTCCATCTTAACTGGAGGATGGAATGAGAAGAAGTCTAAACTCATCATCTTATCACCACACGACCTAACCTGAGGTAGGAATTCCTATCTTGTGCTTTCAAAAATAATTGATCGTGTTCCCACATGATTTATTTGTTAAGGATCACAAATAAAAGCCATTTTGCAATATCTCATGCTTAGCATGGATTTGACATAAAGCATTGTGTATACTCCTCTTAGGAATCACAATGACCCATTTTGTTATTTCCATCAAACCTTAATTTGGTGTGGTTAGAAATACTTAAATCACCACACCATCAATTGGTGTATTCAAATATGTCAGCAATTTTAAAATTCATAACCTAGATCATTTTAGAAGTTGATGGAAACAAATTAGAAATAAATAAATAATGCCATAGAAATAATTTTCCCTATGGTTATAATGCACCATAAAAATGATTTAGTGGAAGCAACAAAATATAACAAAATGGAAACATGTTCACATATACTCCTTGAAACAAAATCTCAAATCAATTGAAAATTTGGAAATAACAAATTCCAAATTAAATGATAGCATAGGAAATATTCTCATATTCCTAAATGCATCCTAAAAATTTAATCAAGTGTAATTTATAAATTTCAATGGAAGGAAAATAACTAAATATGTCCAAACTCAATTAAAAGGATAAAATAATTCAAAATATACCTAACAATAAAATTATATCAAGCAATGAAAACTATATATAGGAAATAAACATTTTATCTCCATTATAAAGTTTCTAGGTCTCAACTGTAAGTTCCAAAATCAAAATCAGGTCCAAATCCTTAAACAGGGGCTTCTGTACGTTGTTCTTTTAGTTTCCCGGAAACAGAGGGGGTTTTCTGCAAAATGTCCTTTTAATCTGTTTCTTCTTCCTCTCGCCAGAAGGCAATCACGCCGTGTCGCCGTTCCCTTCGAGCCGTGCTCCAGTTCCTCGCCTCTCGAGCGGATAAGGAGGCCGTGGAGGAGCCGTCTGCATATCTCTCGTCTCCCACTCGCACCTCTCTTTCCTCTCTCTCAGTCCCTCTCCGAACCCTCACCCTAGCACACCCGAGCCGCCGCCGTGCGCCGGCAATAGCCACCGATTCCGGGCATCCCTCACAATTCCGAGCAGCTAGGAAGCTCCGCCATGAAGCCTTCTCTCTTCCCCTCGAACCGTTCGTGCGGAGGAGCTCGGAGTGCCCAGTATTGCGCCGTCTTCTTCAACTCCGACCGCCGGCGTTCATGGATGAGTTCGTCGCCGTCCGGCATCCTATTTCTTCTCCGAGCGCTCCGGCGTCTTCCTGGTGAGCATACAGTCCAGATGGACCTTCTCTTCATCATTCCCGTGCCTTGCTCTAGCCAGCCGCCGTCCGCCGCCGCCGTCCGCCGCCGCGCAAAGGGTCACCGCCGGTTACTCCGGTGACCATATGGTCCACCTCGCCGCCCATTAGAGTCCCCGCAATGTTCCCGTTCAGCCACACCACACACCACCCTCCAATTTGCACCGAATCGAGCAAATCGTGCTCAAATCCGTGGCAAGGTCATTGCTGATGTCATCATGATGTCAGCAGGCAAAATAATTATTTCTTGTAGTTATTTCCTGAAATGTTTAGTCTATGACATGTGGGACCCCTGTGTCAGACTTTTATTCTTTTAGGAAAATTCTGTAAATATTAAAACCCTGACAGGTGGGCCCAACTTAATTTAATAATTTTAGAAATTGATTTAAATTGAATAAACTTTGTAAATTCATAACTAATTCATTTTAAATCAGAAAAATATAATCTTTATACCAAAATGATCAGAAAATTAAAATCTATATTGTTGCATCATTGTTATTTGTGTTTGAATAAAATTGAAAAATAATAAAATTTGAAATACAAATCTCATAATCTTTTAAATATGAAGTTATGTGAAATGCTATTTTGGATGCATTTCAAACTTCATTTAAATTGTCTCACATGCATAGCTTTAACTTTAGTAATGTGTTTTTATTACAATATGAAATATTTTATTTCATTAAATATATATTAAAATGATATTCTATTTTAAAATGATAAATATTAAGAATTATTGTCATAATTGTGAAAATAAAGTTATAAGCTTACAAAAGATGTTCTACTACTATGTAGCAACCATTTAAATGAAATGAAAATCTAATAACATTTTAGAATACTAAGTTTTATTTTGTATAAATAAGTATCTACTCCATGTGTTACTTAATTCATGTTTACTTATAATTCGTTAAGTAAAATTAAGTAGGAAACAAATTAAAAGTTCATAACACTAGGATGTAAGTTTTTGCATTCCAAAAACAGAACATTCATTCATATGAAACAAACTATGTTTAAAGTTAGTAAGTGTCTGATTAAAACTAGTATATCGTTCATAACGCAAAGTATTGGGTAAAACACACAAAGAAAAATAATGTTATAGGCTCTCTCTTAACCATGTCATATGATATCAATAATGTTAGACATTATTTATGTTCTTCGAAAGTTATTCTTTTTGCCATCTTGTAACATAACACTAGTTCCCTACTTAATTAAAGTTGATACATGTTTTCTACCAACATAAAATGAACACAACCTAAAGCAACCATTGAGTGTTTATATGTGGTTTTACTTTACTCTTAAGCTTAATATGATACATGAACATTAATGTTAAACAACTCATATTGCTTGCGAAGTAAACTTGAAGACCAAACAACTCTAAATGAAAACACCCAACTCAAACAAAATACAATCTCTAAGAGTGAGATACGGGGTACTTTGCGATGCATCTCATACTTATGCATTAATCATGCTGCTTCTTTAAACATTAGTCCTTACCAGACCAATGATGTTGTTTCCAGATTTCTTGGAGTTTATATTATATCGAAGACCCTGGCTGCATAATCTTGCAGTCAAAAAAGGCAAGTTCGTCCCTTTTATACATGTCCTATTGAAGTATTTGTTAAGAAACTATTTTCAAACTGTTAGTATTGCATATCACACAAAAAGGGCAGAAAACTTATTTTAGAAAAATATGACTATGGTTATCCACCAGTGAGGTGGTAATATCATATGGCTGGCAGATGGGACCATGGTAAGAATGTTGTGGTGGAGGTTCCATTTGCAAGGGAAAGTATCACCTAGGACTTAACAACAAATGTCGCAAGTGATTCTTGCGCCGAATATTACGCGCAACCATGAGATCTGAAATGGGACGGAGAAGTCAGCTGTACCCTTTTCCTCTCGTACACCAACGGATGTCTAGACTTAGGCCGGGCGGTGTGATCCGCAGGCTTGAGATGGCCGTATAATTATCTCACCTTCGGGTTGTGGCTTCTAGCATCTATTGAAGGTTGGCTTCAGGACCAGTTTGAGACGGGCTTCAAATGGTCAGCAGGTTGAAAGTTGGAATTCCCATCAACCTGTAAACTGAAGTAATGGGGGGTGTGCGGGGATGGTGGAAAGGCGCAGTGATTGGCTTGGATTACTGACTGGGCCCCACACCAAGGAAGTGTGGACGAGAAGATCGCCCGATTGTGCAACAAAGTCTTGATCTCTTATGGGTAAAGCAGCGCACCTCTGCAGAGTGTATGAATGTGACATGTTACTCCACGTTCCAAGACGGAACGACGAACGTAGCAGGAAAGGAGGCTCCTCAAAGCCCTAGCCCTGTGACTCCTGACGAGCATAGTCTTCAGAATAAAATCAACCTTTTGAAGAAATGTTTTCGAAAAGCATTAGCCTACGACAATCCATTGTCTGTGGCTGTATTTATACATCAAACTTCCCACCTTATATATATTGAACTTGCTGGGTAACGCTGTTACTCACCCTTGCCTCTTAAACCCCTTCTTAGAGATGAAGAACCACATGAAGGCAACACTTTAGGCTATGAAGACTCCGGAGGCGGATAAACTCAAGATACCAAAGAAGGCAACTACATCGAGTTGATGCAATTGAAGGAAGACGGAAGACAAATGAAGGCGTAGTGTAGAAGAGGAAAAATTCCTAGTCATAGAACCTATCTCTGTAGGCGTTGCTATAGCGCAACCGCAAGCCTAGCCGTATTAGCAGTAGGCTTAGTATAGATCAGTTCCTCCGAGATTTTCCATTTGATGTTCTTTTATTAGGGCCTTGCCTCATTGTTTCGAGGAGGTTCTAAAGATCTGTTGTTTTGGATCTTCTGTTTGTAATCTTTAGTCATGCCTTGGACCTGCGATGTTTCTGTTGTACCACTCTGATGATGTAACACTGGTGGACGGTGATCCATTGGTGCTATGTCAACGACTATAGCATACTACACCATGTAGTGGTATGCTGGGTCACCACATTTGTAGAACAGCAACAAGTTTCCCTTAAGTGAATCACCCAAGGTATATCGAACTCAAGGAGGTAGAGGTCAAAGATAACCCTCTCAAGCAACCCTGCAATTAAGATACGAGAAGTCTCTTGTGTCCCCAACACACCCAATACACTTGTCAGATGTATATGTGCACTAATTATGTGAAGAGATAGTGAAATACAAGTGATATGGATGATTATAAAAAGTAATTGCAATCTGTAATAAAAATGGCAGCAAGCAAACATTTAGCAGAACTTGTTGGAAATGGTGTTTTAATGCTTAGAGACAAGGCCTAGCGATCCTACTTTCACCGGTGGACATTCTCAACAATGACATCAAAGTTTAATAAATAAACACTACTCTCAAACACTCTCATGTTGGATAACAAACACCATTCATTGTGTAGGGCTACAAGAGCACCCTCAAAGTCGGAGTAAACCAACACCAACAATGTCATAAAGGAATCACACACGTTGCACAATTACACACGTGAATAACCCCGTAGTTCATATTAAAGTAACCTCCAGAGTGCATAATGGACAAAGAGTAGCATCACGTATTCAACAAGATTACAAAGCTCATGATCACATGCAAGATCACATCATGGGAGAGAGAGATAAACCACATGGCTTCCGTAGATCCCGCAGCCTCGGGGGAGAACTACTCACTCCTCATCATAGGAGTCAGCAACAACGATGGAGATGGTGGTGGAGTCGATGGAGATGGCTTCGGGGGCAATTCCCCGTCCCGGCAGGGTGCCGGAACAGAGACTTCTTTCCCCCCAATCTTGTCGGCGATGGCGGCGACGTTCGGGACCCATGGAGGAAAAAGTGTCTAACGTGCTAGGGTTTTTGGCCGAAGGGGTATATGTAGGCGAAAGGGCGAAGGCGGTGGACCTCCGTGGGCCCCACACCACCTCCCGGCACGGCCAGAAAGGGAGCCACGCCAGGACATTATGTGGCCCCCTCGGGCATCGTCTTCGTCTCCTCTTCGGCTTCCTGGGACGCAAATATTCCAAAAATAATTCCTCGTTGATTTATTTCCAATTTGGCGGATATTTCTTTAAGTACTTTTCTAAAACCAAAAACTGCAGAAAACAGGGAACTGGCACTGTGGCATCTTGTTAATAGGTTAGTCCCATAAAATGCATAAAACTATATAAAATGCATATAAAACATGTAATAATATGATATAACATAGCATGGAACATAAGAAATTATGGATACGTTCGAGACGTATCAACATCCCCAAACTTAGTTCTACTCGTCCCGAGTAGGCAAGAACGATAAAAGAAGAATGATTTCTGAAGTGACATGCTTAAACACAATCTTGATCATATAATAATGTAAGACATGTAAACTGAGATCAAATGAATAAGGGATATAGTTTATATTGATATCAAACGAGTAATGAATAAACAAGTAGGTGAAGCAAGCAAAGCTTTCAATGATATAGTACTAGATGCAATCAACTGTGCAAAGTAGATATTAAAGATGATTTAAGGTTCAAGCACAACAATATAATCATCTACTTCTTCCAACAAACATGACAACTTAATGAAAGGATCAAGTCAAGCAATATCAATATGCACGTAGAAGATCAATATATTATTTGTTCAAAAGAAACAAGCAAGCGTTCAACATTGTTTCCTCGCACCAGGATGCTATGGCTAAGAGAATGTTAACGGAGGTTTGGAAGGCCAACGGAAGAAAGGCGCACAAAGTTATAGATGATCATTAGACATGAGAAAGTCATACAATCGAAGCTATGCAAGGAGTAGTGATTGTCATACAACGGATGCACAGTGAGCTATAAGTATATGAAAGCTCTCCAATGGAACTAGTGGGGGTGCATCCAAATTGCTTGCTCACAAAGACCTAGAGCACTTTTGAGGAGGCTCGTCATTGGAATATACAAGCCAAGTTCTATAGTGTAAAGTTCCCCACATAGTTATGCAACTAAGACATGAAAACTCTCTCATATGGAGTAAAGTTACTAAACATGAGCACAAATGATGATCACAAATGATATGGTGCTATAACAAGAGCACAAGTGATGACTATAAATGATATGGTGCTATAACATAAGCACAAGTGTGTGATAAAGAATAGTAATGTTGCCCCCTTTTTTATTTCTTTTATTTCTCTTTTTTCTATTTTTTTTGTTTTTCTGTTTCTCTTTTCGATGGCCTCCATGGCTCTTTTCACTTTTAGGGGCAAGCATCCTAATTTCATACATGATATATGACAACACACTAATGATGATAAAACAACATACTGATGATACAAGTAACTAATATGAATGTGCCACAAGAATACATATGACAACTGATACTCTGCCAGTGTAGCAGGTTATGAAGTGCTCTAGCATAACATGGGTAAAACCACACATCAGCTTTATAGAAACACGTAAAGCAATAAATAAGTAATGAATGACAACAAGTCATGTAAGTTAAGATGGATGTTGCATGGCAATATATCTCGGAACAGGTATGGAAATGCTGTAATAGGTAAGTATGGTGGATGTCATGAGGAAGATATTTGTCTTATGTGTAGGAGAACAAGATGAAGATCTCCCACGAGTTTGGATGTACCCGCGAATAATACACCAACTCTCAATGTGAGAAAGGGCAAAGCAAAGTAATGAAGAGGCTAGCAATATGGTGGTGGAAGTGCCATGAAAACCGCAGTTTTAGAACTCACAAGTAAAAATATTCCAAATAAAAATATGATTATGCAAGGCATAAAGAAAATTACTCCTAGGGGTGCTGTGGCAGATGAACAAGTCACTATTGGGAACCCGACCGTAGCGCATAACATAAAGTTATTACGGTTGCTTTAGGAAAATAGAAGTCATATACCATTATGCAATCAACTGGAAATTTAAGTGTGGCATAGTTTTCAAGTTTCTCTAGACCAACCATTTAATCATTCCACTTTACTAGACCATCATGTTTACCAGTAAGCAAATTAATATCTCAAAACAACATCAATCATTCAAGTGACACAATTAAATGATCTACAAGATTAATGTATCATTTAATTATACCATCTACCACATTTAGCATTTTCTGTTCTCAACCAAACACCAATCAACTTATTTAAAAGATAAACTCTCCAAGTAATTAAACAATGATATATGAGAGTATAATATGACAAAGCTAACAACTCTAACAAGAGATGCATGAAAAACAAGAGCTAGAGAGCAAACGATAACAAAATACGAATACTCAATGGATATAAGTGAAGGATACGAGTATTCATATGAAAAAGCGGAGCATGTCTTTCTCCCACACAAAAGAATGCTAGGATCCATATTTATTCAGAGAATTAAAATAACAAAAACAAATATACGCTTCAAGATAAGCACATAAGATGTGACGGAATTAAAATATAGTTTCACTAGAAAGGACCTGATAGTTTGTCGATGAAGAAGGGGATGCCTTGGGCATCCCCAAGCTTTGACACTTGAGTCTTCTTGAAATATATTGGGGTGAACCACCGGGGCATCCCCAAGCTTTGGCTTTACTATCCTCTTGATCACATTATATCATCCTTCTCTCTTGATTCTTGAAAACTTCTCCACACCAAACTTAGAGTAACTTCATTATAGGGTTAGTGCACAATAAATTATAATATTATGTAGGAACACAATTTCTCCCATTGCTACTGGACATTTGCTTCAGCCACTGATACTTAATAGGATAAAAATATCCAATCAAAAGAGCAAAAGCGGCATTGCAAAAGAAAATGGCAGAATCTGTCAAAATAGAACAGTCCGTAAGGACGAATTTTTTTGAGGCACTTACCTTGCTCAGATCAGAAAACTCAAAACTAATGAATGTTGCGTATACATATGAGGATTTTACACAAAAAGGGAAGATTTTTCTGACGTTCCAGTAGGGAGATATGGATTTTACGGTGAACAGCAGAAATCTGTTTCAGCACAGAAATTGAATTTTAATATCAACTTTCAACTAGAGTCTTAACTTAACACAACATTGCGATAAAATAAAGACACAAAAGAATTGCTACAGAGTTAGGACAAGTCCTTGACACAAGCAAATCAAAATAAAATAACAGGAAATAAAAGTGGGTTGTCTCCCATAAGCGCTTTTCTTTAACGCCTTTGAGCTAGGCACATAGATTCATGTGATGCTCTCATAAAAATGAGAGTTGAAAAACATAGGAGAGCATCAAGAGGTAAACATCAAGCACATTTAAGTCTAACCCACTTCCTATGCAAAGGAGTCTTGTAAAGAAACAATTCATGAAAGCACAAAGCAATAAGCATAGGAAAGCAAAACAAGTGCAACTTTAAAAATTTCAACATAAAGAGGGGAAACTTAATATTGTTCTAGATACATAAAACCATGTTTCCCTCTCTCATAATAACTTTCAGTAGAAATAAATTCAACCATATAACCACAAGAATCATTCAACTTAGATAACATAGGCACATAAAGAGGATCATTAAATTTATTTTGGAATTCATTAGCATGCTTCCCTATTTCAAAATAGTTACTAAGATCAATATCAACTTTAAGATCATGGTTGCAACAAAGATTTGGAACTAGAGAGAATTGCAAACCACATAATAATTTCTCAACATAAGGAATTTTCTCCTCCATGGTGTAACAAGGAGAATTGAAGAACAAAGTAGGACTCTCATGAGTAAGAGTACCATCACAAGAAGCAATTATATCATTTTTATCCTCAACTTTTAAACATAGAGAATTATCAATAAGAATAGGACCATCATCTAAAGCATTATCATATAGCTTCTTTAAGCAACATTCCTCAATATCATTAATAAGTTCATTAGTAGCATCATGAATAAAATTAACAATAGAACTATCACATAAAACATTCCTATCATAAGCCACACACATGAAATAATTATTACTCTCCACATAAGCATAGTCATTCTTATTAATTGTAGTGGGACAAAATTCAACAAAATAGCTATCATTATTATTCTCATCACCATAATCATCAAATATAGGAGGCATATCATAATCAACATAAAATATATCCTCAACAGTAGGTGGACCGAAAATATCGCAATGATTATAATTATCATATATTGGAGCAAGGTATCATCAAAGAAAATTTTCTTCTCCGTGCTTGGGGGTATAAAATATCATGCTCATCAAAACCAACTTCCCCAAGATTAGACTTTTCCATAGCATTAGCAATAATGGTGTTTAAAGAATTCATACTAATAACATTGCTACTAGCATGCATATAAAATTCCATGGGTTTTTTAATTTTCTCTTCAAACATTTCATGTCCTAGCTCAAGATAAATTTCATAGAGATCTCTAATATTTTTTTTGTTTTCCGTTTTAGCCTAACTAGCGAAAAAAGTAATAACTGCAGAATCTAAAGGAGATACCTTCAAGCGCTCACCTCCCCGGCAACGCGCCAGAAAATAGCTTGATGTCTACGCACGCTTCTAATCTCGTAGACAGTGTTGGGCCTCCAAGAGCAGAGGTTTGTAGAACAACATCAAGTTTCCCTTAAGTGAATCACCCAAGGTATATCGAACTCAGGGAGGTAGAGGTCAAAGATAACCCTCTCAAGCAACCCTGCAATTAAGATACGAGAAGTCTCTTGTGTCCCCAACACACCCAATACACTTGTCAGATGTATAGGTGCACTAGTTATGCGAAGGGATAGTTAAATACAAGTGATATGGATGATATAAGAAGTAATTGCAATCTGTAATAAAAATAGCGGCAAGCAAACATGTAGCAGAACTTGTTGGAAACGGTGTTTTAATGCTTAGAAACAAGGCCTAGGGATCTTACTTTCACCGGTGGACATTCTCAACAATGACATCAAAGTTAAATAAAGAAACACATCATGTTGGATAAAAAACACCATTCATTGTGTAGGGCTACAAGAGCACCCTCAAAGTCAGAGTAAACCAACACCAACAATGTCATAAAGGAATCACACACGATGCACACACTGTCACCATTACACACGTGAATAACCACAGAGTTCATATTAAAGTAACCACTAGAGTGCATAATGGACAAAGAGTAGCATCACATATTCAACTAGATTACAAAGCTCATGATCACATGCAAGATCACATCATGGGAGAGAGAGATAAACCACATGGCTTCTGTAGATCCCGTAGCCTCGGGGAGAACTACTCACTCCTCATCATAGGAGTCAGCAACGGCGATGGAGATGGCGGTGGAGTCGATTGAGATGGCTCCGGGGGCAATTCACCGTCCTGGCAGGGTGCCGGATAAGAGACTGTTGTCCCCCGAATCTTGTCGGCGATGACGGCGGTGTTCGGGACCCGTGGAGGAAAAAGTGTCTAACGTGCTAGGGTTTTTGGCCGAAGGGGTATATGTAGGAGAAAGGGCGAAGGCGGTGGACCTCCGTGGGCCCCAAACCACCTCCCAACACGGCCAAAAAGGGAGCCACGCAGGACATAATGTGGGCCCCTCGGGCATCGTCTTCGTCTCCTCTTCGGCTTCCTGGAACGCAAATATTCCAAAAATAATTCCTGGTTGATTTATTTCCAATTTGGCGGATATTTCTTTAAGTACTTTTCTGAAACAAAAAACAACAGAAAACAGGGAACTGTATAAAATGCATATAAAACATGTAATAATATGATATAAAAACATAAGAAATTATGGATACATTGGAGACGTATCACGGGTGAACCCAGTCGGAGGCGTCGACTTCTAGGTTAAGAGCGGTTGCAAGTACTTCTACTTGAAGGCAGTCGACTCCGTTCAGGGGTGGAGGACCAAGTGGTTCTACGTCCCCGTGGACCAGGATGTTATGCCAGCTTTTTCGGCTAGAGATGCGCCTCAGAAGACGAAGGCCTGGGCGCACACTCTTTCTCCTGCCGAAGAAAGCGAGGCTACCACGCTGTTGGAGAAGGTCGAAAGGTTGCTGAACACTGTTACCGGTGTTCAGCTGATCTACACCTTCCTGAAGCGTCGGGTGTGTCCCCATCAACAGCGTGCACACCCAATGTGGGCGTACGAGGGGGCACACGACGCCACCCGGTTTAGTGTTATGGAGCTGTCGGCTAACGAGCTCGACGCACTCGTGAAGTCGGTAACCAGCTACAAAGCTGAGGATACCATCAACTATGCTTTTGCCACATCTCCCTTTTGCTTGGAGACGCCTCTTCCTGAAGTAAGTTATTTGCTTATGCTTGCA
This sequence comes from Poa annua, assembly GCA_026929855.1. Taxonomy (NCBI): domain Eukaryota; kingdom Viridiplantae; phylum Streptophyta; class Magnoliopsida; order Poales; family Poaceae; genus Poa; species Poa annua. The sequence continues at coordinate 272,313,282 of CM049426.1, read as the reverse complement.
CCTTTGTTTTTGTCGACTGGATTTTGTTTATCTTCTGCTCATCTGCTCTTGCTTTTGCCTTGTCTCATGTAGGGGCACTCGACAAAGTCTTCACTTCCTCCACTTCCTGAAGATGGGCCTGTCGAAGAGACGACTGTGCTGAAGGAGTGCGAGAAGTCGACGGACTCCCTGCCCGAGGCCGAATCCTCCTCTTCGGAGAAATCGGAAGTGGATGGAAAAGGTGTAGAGCAGGTTGAGAATGACCTTTCCGTTGAACCCGCTCTCAAGCGTCACCGTCCAGTGCACACGGGCGAGGATGAGGAGGCAACAGGCTCCGATGCTTCTTCTCCTATGAGGGATGTGCCACCCTTGGCCCAGCGCTCGTCGCCGCCTTTTACTTGCCAATATCGCGTTGGCGGGCCTCGGTTTGACGCTGACCTGTCTTCTGACGAAGATGAGCGAAGGTAATTTCTTGTCATATGTGTGTGTGTAGATATTTAGACTCTTTGCTCTGTTTATTTTTTGAATGCCCTTCTTCTGTATCTTTCTTACTCTAGCGATGACCGGGCAGCCAGTCCTTCAGCTGCCCGTGCGACGACTGTCACCTCCTCTCCTGCTGCGGAGGCGGTAGTTGCTCCTTCGCCACCTTCTGTTCCTGCACCGGATGTCGTGGCGCCCACCGTGGCTGCTTCGTTTGCCGCGCCTTCATCTTCTTCCACGCCCTCCTGGCTGAACCATGTAAGATTCCTTCGTTGTGTCAGTATAGTGTTCTTGTCTTTGACATGTGTGTGTGATATATGCATTTTTTTTCTGTAGCCGGCCGTAAGTAGCCTTGCTTTTTTTGGCAAGGCTTTTGCGCAGTCGGAGGAGGAGCGAGGTGTTCTTCGCTCTCAGCTATATCAGCTTAACCGTAAGTCCCCATTTTTCTTTTTGCGTGCTGTTTTTCTTCTTCTATGTGACTGAAGTTCTTCCCTTTTGCTTCAGGGGAGAAAGATATTTTGGAGTCTCGGTTGGCTGAAGTAGAAAAGACCCTCTCCCAGCAATCGACCGCCAAGGAGGAGCTTGATGCTCTTCATGCTTCTGAGGGAGAGCGGGTGAAGCGACTGCTCGGCTTTGCACATTCTCTTGCAGGTGAGGATAGTATGCTTTTTGTGTGAGAATTTGTTGTTGGTCTTTTCCAGCTTCTTGACACGGACACCCGCTTTTTGTTTTGCAGGTCCCTCTTCCAGCTCTAGTGGTGCAGCGAGTGATTCTTTGTCACTCGACCAAGCCATCGACCAGGTTGGGGTGACCATACAGCATGCCAAGAAATCTCTGGAGACCTCTGTCCAGAAGCTTGGAACTATTTTCAAGGAGGTGTTGCCTTCAGCCGAGGCCCCGTCGACTATTGCGGGGTTTGCTGCGCAGCTGGGCCCGAACTCAAAGACTTTGAAGGCTTATGCGCAGGAGTTGATGGTACGCGGCTCAGACTCCACCCTCAAGCTTCTTCTTAGTCAGGGCGTGGATGCCGACTACGAGTCTGTCCTGTCTGACTTTCATAAAAGGTCAGACGAGAAGCCGTCGAGTTTGAAGAAGTACGGGTCGCGCGTCTCCAGCCTTGCGAAGGCCAGTATTGCGACTATGGAGCGTCGCTCTGCAACCGTTGCTGCTGCCCGTAAGGACGGGTCTGAGTTTGCTGCCCAGTCGTAGGCAGCTTTTGTTATAAATTTCTGTTTAGTTTTGTAACATGCGATGTACATTTTGCAACTAATGATATCTTTTGGAAAATAGAGCTTCTGTCGATCCTTGCTGTGTACTTTTGTGCCTCCCTTTTGTTTTGACTTGTATCTTGTCTGAGACTGTGCGGTTGTGTCTCAGTCGAGTATCTTAACCACCCACTAGGATGTTCCTGCGGGAGGGGAGTTCCGCTCGACTGCACAGTTGAGGAATGATGCCTGAATTCTTGAGTATGCCAAGAAGAGGGTTGTTCAACTGGAGCAGGAGCTTAAAGCAGCTCAAACTGATATGGATATTCTACGAGGCATGCCTTCTCTTTCCACCCAGAGAGAAAAATATGTTCTCTATGAGATGGAGGACTCGAACATACAACTTGAAGGTATTTAGTGTGTCGACTTTGCTTCTTGCGCATGTGTGAGTTGCACCTAATGGCTCGTCACTTTGCTCTATCTGCAGTTTTTGAAGATGACCCCCAGGCTGAAGCCGCTCGTGTGGTGGAACGTCTAGCAGACGTTGCTCAGACGGCTGTCACCGGTCCTCAACACTTCTGGCTTGATAGTTACCATGCCAATATTCTTGCCACTCTGAAGGATCACGTGTGACGCGGTGTTATTCTGCTGGAACGCTGCCGGGCGTCACTTATGTGGGCGAACCATTATCTGTTCCCTGAAGTTCCCCAACCTCGAAGGATCCATGCCCTAGTCGACTTGTTTCGTGCTCATGAGCCTATTCGAGAGGCTGTGACCCATCAGGTTGTGCTTTGAGCCAACGCCGCGTTCGCATATATGAAGATTCAAGGCTACGCGTGTCCTTATTCTTCTTCATCTCGGTCGGAGCTTCGACTGTTGAGCGAAGACATGGAACGAACTCTTTCTCCTGCTGAGTGGTTGATAAGCCGAACGCGTAAGCAACTGATCGACTCCAACTTACAGTTGAAGGACGAAGATGCTTAGCTTCTGTATTAATAGGCTTTGTGTTGTATATGATGTGTAGTACAGAGATCTAGCGCCCGAGTGTAGCGAGTGGGGTTTTGTTTGTATGCCTGCTTATGATATAAATCCATCAGTCGTATTTACTAGACGGTTCCTTTGTGATATGCTCTTTGAGGCGTAGGCTCCGAGTGTAGCGGGTATTTCCTTTTGCGTGGCTCTCAAGTGTATTGAGTTGTTTGTGTTTCGTTCTTCGGTACATGTGCAGCCCCCGAGCGTATCGAGTAGTTGCTTTGTGCGTTTTGCTCTTTGATGTGCAGCCCCCGAGCGTATCGAGTGGCTGTCTTTTTTTTTGATATATGTTCAGCCCCCGAGTGTATCGAGTGGCTGTTTTTTTGTTGTAATGATAAATTAAGTGAGGAAAGTATGTATAATCTCTTTTCTTTATAAATGTTGACCAGCAAGCCGCCTCATTAAAAACCTTCCAGTCCCCTCAGGTACCCTGGTAAGGAAAGGAGTGCGTCTGCAACCTGCTGGTCTTTTTGATACTTGAGCTTTTGCTACATCGACTAGATGTTTTTGCTAAATGTTGATGACCCTAATTGGCCACAATCTTCAAGTTGTATGCTTCCTCTTGGTGCTGTAGCATCTTTGGTTTGTACTTCCCCTCGTACGACCTCTTTGGCTCTTGTAGTCGAAATATCAGGGGTTCTCCGTGAAATGAGTCCTTTTGTGATAATGTGATATGCATTGCGAAAAAGCTTCGAATGGCAGTGCAGCCTTTGCGTATTGCTCCTCCCTCTTGTGATTGCCACTTATGATGACACAGTTTGGTACTCCTTGGCTGAAGATAGTAGTGATGTGATTTGGATTTGTCATCCTGCTTGTGCCTGATCTCGTCTTATCAATCGTGGCTTGAATTGTTTTGCTTGGAGGATCTTCTTTGTATGGTTTCTGTCTGAAGACTTCTATTGCTCGAGTGGCATGTGGGTGCCACCTTCTGATTGATCTATGGTTTATGTGCCTGAAGAAAACACCTGGCGGTATCTGCGCCTTTGCTGCTCCAATGTTTGTCAGCTTGTTGGCTTGTTTGTTGCGCGTGCACGCTACATGCTGTAGCTCGCAACTGTGAAATCTTCTTTGCCACATATCGAAGTAATCCTGATATCTGGCCAGCTTGTCCATGTTCATCCTACTTGCACCTGCCGCGTTTTGCGTGATTATGCATGAGCTCCCTAGGATGATAATGTCTTGTGCTCCTGATGATCTTGCTAGACGCATGCCTTGAAACAGGCCTTCGTAGTCAACTTCGACCTTTGATGGAGACGGAAAGTCTATCTGCAGTACATAGCTTATTCGTTCCATGTGAGGTGTTATGAATATCATACCTGCGCATGTGCCTCTGCCATTCTTTGACCCGTCAAAGGGTATTGTCCATGGTTTGGCGTGTGTGCCTTCTTCTTCTGCAGGCTCGACTGTCCATATGGTGTTTACCTCATGTATTGCGATTATGGTTACCCGCTTCTTACGCTCTGTCTCCGTTGCAGTTTCCCTTTCGACTCGCGTCCTGTCTGAAGTTTGCTCTGTTCCGAGTGTCTCCGAGATTCTGCAAAAGTCTCTGTCACAGTCATCTGATTTCTGAATGTTTCCGTTGACTGGGATGACTCCTTTTGGACCTGGCATTTTGAGATTGAGGTATGCATAGTGTGCCACTGCCATGAATCTTGCGAATTTTGCCGTCCCAATATGGTGTGGTATTGTGATTTCCAGTCGATGAGTTTGCTTCTGAAGTGGGTTGCATCCCCAAATGTGACATCGAGTTGGATTTTCCCTTCTGGTTGAACGGCTTTGCCCGGTACAATACCGTGGAAGGTATTTGGATATTGCGAAAGATTCTCGACTGACCTGTTCATTTTACGGAGCGTGTTGGTGAATATTATGTTGACGCCACTTCCTCCGTTCATGAATATTTTGGTCATAGTGTATCCTCTGATCTGTCCTTCGAGTACTAGAGCGGCGTGTCACGGTCGATAGATGGTTGGCGGGTGATCCTCCTGATCGAAAACGATTATTGTGTCTGACCCTCGCAAAATTTTTGTTACCGGGGGTGGAGCTAATACTGTCATATCGATGTTTCTGGTGTGGCGCTTTTGTTTTCTGTTGGAGGTACATCCCTTCTGGATCATGTATATTTGTTCTTTTGGCTGTGGCTACTGAGTATCCACATTACGTGTTATGTGATGTATGGCACCTGCCATCTGGTTATTTGCGTCGTGTGGTGGCGGTGGCGGTAATGCTGCAACTGCCTGTGGAGGCGCTATATACGACGTCGGGATAGCTTGTTGTTGCTCTCTCCTCATCAGCTTCATGTAATCTATCACCATTTGCTCGAATTCGCGGCAGCTTCCCATTATATGATGTGATGTTAACCGTCCAGTCGCCGGGTCTTTGAACATATGTAGTCTGCACTCGTCCTCCATCTTTTCTTGAAATGAATCTCAACTCTTGGCTCTGAGCGCTTCTGCCATTCTTGTCTTCTATAGCTCCCGTGCTGGTCATGGCCTCGGTCGTCGCGTCTATCGACTGGTCTGTCTCGTAGGTAGTTATCACTTCGTGTGTCTCGACGATCGTCTTATCGACTGTTTCGCCGGTCATCTTGCTTTATGCCGTCTTGATTCCGATCGTCATGTGAGAATCCGGCTGCCACGAAATTGACCTTGCTTTTACTGCCGCGATCATAGTCGCGTCTTCGTCGTTTATCATCTCTATCTCGACGATCTCGGTTGTCTTGGTGGTCGCAACTATCTCGTCTGTCGTGATGTCGATGTGGTGAGTGTGGGGTTTTGCTCTGGACTGCATCTTCTCCATCCGCCCGTTTGGTTGCTAGCTTCATGAGCTCCGCCATGTTTTTCGGCTTTTGCCGTCCGAGTGCCTCCCTGAAATCTTTTCTGTAGACTCCGTTTGTGAAGGCGTCCATAGCTCTGTCCTCTGATATTGCCACCACAGAGTTTCGGATGGAGGTCCATCTTCTAATGTAGGGCCTCAGCGTCTCGTCAGTCTTTTGCCGGCATGCTCTTAGTTCCTCAAATGTTTTCGACCTTTCGCAGAGAGGGTTGGGATTTTTTATGGAATCCTCCTTGAAGTGGTCCCATGAGTCGTAGGCTCCTTCGGGTAACGATTTGAGCCAGTCGCGGGCTGTGCATTCAAGCATAAGTTGTAGATATTGTAGTGTCGTTGTTGTTGTTCCTCGTTGGCATATGATTGCCAGTTTGTAATCCTCTAGCCAGCCTGAGGGCTCTTGCTTTGAGTTGAATTTTGGCATGGCTGGCTAGCCAAACTTCTTTGGCAACTTTGCCACTTGGATCCGTCGAGTGAAGCTTGTGCTCCGCATGGACCTGCGTTGCGGTTGTCAGGTGAATCGTGACTGCCTGATCTCCTGGACCTGCTCCTTGAGCGACTTCTTGACTTGCGACGGCTAGAACTCTTTCTAGCTCTGCTTCGCTGAGGACTGCAACTATGGCGTCCTCGCAAGTGACTTTTGCTTCGTCCTCGCCTTCCTCCATCCACCAGTTCTTTTGCTGCGATTTCCATAGCCTTCATTTGCTGGAGGTACATAGCCTCGGCTGGGTCACCTGCCGGTGGTTTTCCTGCTTGAAGGTATGGTCCTATGGATATGAGGGCTCCCTCAGCTGTTTTGGGTAGGATTATGCCACTAGAGTCGACTGTTACGAAGGAGTTGTCCAGGTTTCAAGTGACTTCTGCCCTTTCGTTCTTAGGGATTCTTTGGAACCTAGACCTGTCTCATCTTTCCGTTGCTCCTGTAGAGCTGATAGACAGATGTCGTCTGCGAACACTTGATATGCTTGCCTGCCTTTTTCGTTTCCCGAGTGTTGCCATGTATTGCTTTAGACGCTGTGATTCCTGTCAGTTGAAGTAATTGTATCTTGCTAGTTCATCTGGGGTTGCGTCTGCTGACATCATTATGCCCTCTTCTATGAACTTTGTCACTTTTGCAGTTGTTTCCGTCGAGATGTCCAGCGTGGTTGTACCATCTGGTAGAGTGACCGTGCAGGGGTACTCGATTGGCCTTCGGTTGGCTGCGTTTTCTGATGTTTTTGTGGCTATTGCCACGTAAACTTGCTGGGGTATGTGATAAGGATATATGTAGTCTAAGTGTTCTTCATATGTTGCCTCGGTGTCGCTATCCCACTCTGCGCTTGCGTTATTGTGTTTGCTATTTTTGATGGGTTCGTAGCATAGAAAACAAAAAAATTCCTACGGTGAGAACAAACCAACAAGCCAAGATCTATGCTCGTAACGAGTGGAACATATTCCAAGAGAAACTCACCCTCGAAGACCGTATGCATTTCGAGAATAATTCTCGTGGATGATGTAGTCGTTCACTCGCCGATCTCAAGATCGTGAAGATGTGCGCTGCAACGGGCAGCGCCTCCGTACTCGGTCACACGTACAGCTTGATGACGACCTCCGTTCCCTCGATCGAGCGGGGCAGCGGAAGTAGTAGAACCACCAAGGAACTCCAACAGCACGACGGCGTGGTGTGGAGGAGAACTAAACGGCCATGGCTTCGCCAAGCGGATGGCCGAGAGGTGGAGCAGCGAGAGGAGGGAGAGAGGATCAAGTGTGTGCATAAGAGGGAGCTCTACCTCTCCTTATATAGAAGAGGGGGGCAGCCCAAGGGTGGTGCGGCTCAAGGAGCCCCCACCCCTTCCTCTTCATGTGAGTGGAGCATCCACTCATGCCCACTCACTCTCTTTTAATCTCCACTCAAAAATCCCAAGGGTTTTTATTTATTAAATAAAACAATTTCATTTCTTTTAATATTTGTTAATACCATTAACAAACATTAGCACTTACCCCCTTGGTTCATTTGATAATTCTATTAACAACCATTGTCAACCATTGACAATTAACCCCTTGAACTATTTCAATATTACCCGAAACAATTTCGGTGCTGTCCAAACTTTTTCTCCGAAATTCCGTGTCTACCCAAAAGCGTCGACAAACCTTAAGTGTGTCACCCTACGGTTCGTGAATAATGTAGACATGATCGAGACACCTCTCCGATCAATAGTCAACACCGGGATCTGGAGATCCGTAATGACTCCTACATGTTCGACGATGAATCTTGTGATCGTGTGAACCAAAAACGTCATAACCAATTCCTTTTGTCTCGCGATATTTTACTTGTCCGAGATCCGATCATTGCTATCATCTATACCTTGTTCGATCTCGTTCCCGACAAGTACTCTTTACTCGTTCTGTGATATGACATCCTTGTGACCTAGTCACGTGCTTGCAAGCGATGTCGATGTGATATCACCGAGAGGGCCCAGAGTATATCTCTCCGTCACCTGGATGGACAAATCCCACTTCTTGATCCATGAGCCTCAACTAATACTTTCGGAATACCCAACGCCACCTTTATAGTCACCCTGTTATGGTGTGACGTTTGATGTCATCAAAGCATTCTTCCGGTGTTAGTGATTGACATGATCTCATGGTCTAAGGATTAGGGTTACTTCGTATTCTCAGTACAACAATATAAACTTAATGACTTGATCGTATTGCTATACTTAATTTGGGTGTGTTCATCATACCATTCTCCTAATGACGTGATCCCGTTATTAACAACATCCAATGTTCATGATCAGGAAACCTTGATCATCAGTTAATCAACGAGCTAGTGAAACGAGAGGCGTTACTAGGAACTCTAATTTGTTCATTAGTCACACATGTATTAATGTTTCCGATTAATACAATTCTAGCATGAGAAATAAACATTTATCATAAACATGGAATAAGATAATAAACACTTTATTATTGCCTCTCGGGCATATTCCTTTCAGTCTCCCACTTGAACTAGGGGCAATAATCTGTAATACATTGTAATGACCCTAACACCCATGGAGTTCCGGTGTTGATCATGTTTTGCCCTTGGGAGTGTTTAGTCAAAGGGTCTGCCACATTCAGATCCGTATGTACTTTGCAAATCTTTGTATCACCATCCTTGACATGTTCACGGATGGAGTGAAAACGGCGCTTGAAATGTTTGGAATTCTTGTGAGACCTTGGTTCTTTAGCATTGGCTATGGCACCATTGTTGTCACAATAGATAACCATCGGATCCAACGCACTTGGAACCACATCTAGTTCGGATATGAACTCCTTCATCCAAACTCCTTCCTGCGCTGCCTCCGAGGCAGCAACATATTCTGCTTCTGTCGACGATCCCGCCACCACGGGTTGCTTGGAACTCCTCCTGCTTACTGCTCCTCCATTCATAAGAAATACGTACCCAGATTGTGCTTAGAGTCATCCGGATCGGTGTCAAAGCTAGCATCGACGTAACATCTTGCGACGATCTCTTCTTCACCTCCATACACGAGAAACATATCCTTAGTCCTTCTTAAGTACTTTAGGATATTCTTTACCGCCATCCAGTGTTCCAAACCTGGATCAGATTGGTACCTGCTAGTCAAGCTAATAGCATGTGCCACATCCGGTCTTATACATAGCATAGCATACATGATAGAGCCTATGGCTGAGGCTTAGGGGATCTTGTTCATCAATTCTCTATCTTCCGATGTAGCTGGACTTTGAGTCTGACTCAATGTCTTTCCTTGCAACATAGGTAAGAGCCCTTTCTTACTTTCATCCATTCTAAACTTCTTCAGAATCTTGTCAAGGTATGTACTTTGCGAAAGCCCAATCAAGCGTCTTGATCTATCTCTATAGATTTTGATGCCTAATATATACGATGCTTCACCGAGGTCCTTCATCGAAAAACTATTGTTCAAATAACCTTTTATACTATTCAAAAATTCTATATCATTTCCAATCAACAATACGGCATCCACATATAGTACTAGAAATGCTACAGATCTCCCACTCACTTTCTTGTAGATACAAGCTTCTCCATAAGTTTGGACAAATCAAAACCCTTTGATCACTTCATCAATGCGGAGGTTCCAACTTTGGGATGCTTGCTTCAGTCCATAAATGGATCGCTGAAGTTTGCATACCTTGTCAGCATCCTTAGGATCGACAAAACCTTTGGGTTGCACCATGTACAACTCTTCCTCAATGTGACCATTAAGGAACACAGTTTTGACATCCGTTTGCCAGATTTCGTAATCGAAAAATGCAGCAATTGCTAACATAATCCTAACAGACTTCAGCATCGCTACAGGAGAGAACGTCTCCTCTTAGTCAATTCCTTGAACTTGTCGAAAACTTTTTGCGACAAGTCGAGCCTTATCGACGGTCACATTACCATCAGCGTCAGTTTTCTTCTTAAAAATCCATTTGTTCTCAACGGCCTTGCGGTCATTGGGTAAGTCCACCAAAGTCCATACTTGGTTTTCGTACATGGATTCCATTTCGGATTTCATGGCTTCTAGCCATTTGTTGGAATCTGAGCCCATCATCGCTTCATCATACGTCGCAGGGTCATCATTATCAACTACCATGACATTCATGACGGGGTTGCCATACAGTTCAGGAGATGTATGCATCCTTGTTGACCTACGAAGTACGGTAGTATCCTCTTTCAGAGTTCCATGATCTTGATTATCATTAGTTCCCTCTTCATCTGGTGAAGTCAACTCCGGCACAATTTCCGGCGCTGCACTACTCGCCATTCCAAGAAGAGAAGGTTCAATAACCTCGTCGAGTTCTACCTTCCTACTACTCACACCTTTTGAGAGAAACTCCTTCTCCAAAAAGGATCCGTTGTTGGCAACAAAAACTTTGCCTTCGGATCTATGATAGAAGGTGTACCCAATTGTTTCTTTATGGTATCCTACGAAGACGCATTTTTCCGCTTTGGGTTCGAGTTTATCAGGATGAAGCTTCTTCACATAAACATTGCATCCCCAAACTTTTAGGAACGATAGCTTAGGTTTGTTTCCAAACCATAGTTCATACGGTGTCGTTTCAACGGATTTAGATGGAGCCCTATTTAAAGTGAATGTAGCTGTCTCTAGTGCATGACCCCAAAATGATAGTGGCAAATCTGTCAGAGACATCATAGACCGAACCAAATCCAATAAAGTCCAAATCCAATAAAGTACGATTACGACGTTCGGATACACCATTACGCTGTGGTGTTCCGGCAGGAGTGAGTTGTGAAACTATTCCACATTCTTTCATATGTGTGCCAAACTCGTAACTCAAATACTCACCTCCACGATCGGATCGCAGAAATTTGATCTTTCTGTTACGATGGTTTTCCACTTCACTCTGAAATTCTTTGAACTTTTCGAACGTCTCAGACTTGTGTTTCATTAAGTAAATACACCCATATCTACTTAAATCATCCGTGAAGGTAACAAAATAACGATATCCACCGCGCGCCGACACACTCATTGGACCACACACATCGGTATGTATGATTTCCAATAAATCCGTCGCCCTATCCATCGTGCCGGAAAACGGGGTTCATGTCATCTTGCCCATAAGGCATGGTTCATATGTCTCAAATGATTCATAATCAAGTGATTCTAGGAGCCCATCAGAATGGAGCTTCTTCATGCGCTTAACACCAATATGACCTAAGCGGCAATGCCACATGTACGTAGCAATATCATCATTCAACTTGATTCTTTTGGCATTCACATTATGAATGTGTGTATCATTACTATTAAGATTCAAAATAAATAAACCATTCCTCATAGGTGCATGACCATAAAAGATATTATTCATATAAATCGAACATCCATTGTTCTCAGACTTAAATGAATAACCGTTTTGCATTAAACAAGAACCAGATATAATGTTCATGCTCAACGCAGGCACCAAATAACAATTATTTAGGTTCATCACTAATCCTGATGGTAGACGAAGAGGTAGCGTCCCGACAGCGATCACATCAACCTTTGATCCATTGCCGACGCGCATCGTCACCTCATCCTTTGCTAGTTGTCGCCTATTCCGTAGTTCGTGTTTCGAGTTACATATGTTAGCCGAACCAGTATCAAATACACAGGCGCTACTGCGAGTACTAGTAAGGTACACATCAATAACATGTATATCACATATACCTTTGTTCACTTTGCCGGCCTTCTTATCCGCCAAATATTTGGGGCAATTACGCTTCCAGTGCCCAGTGCCCTTGCAGTAAAAGCACTCAGTGTCAGGCTTAGGGCCAGCCTTGGTCTTTTTCTCAGGTGCGGCAACAGTTTTGCCGCCCTTCTTGAAATTACCCTTTGGCTTGCCTTTCTTGAAACTAGTGGTTTTATTGATCATCAACACTTGATGCTCCTTTTTGATCTCCACTTCAGCAGTTTTGAGCATTGACAGAAGCTCGGGGAGAGTCTTCTTCATGCCTTGCATATTGTAGTTCATCACAAAGTTCTTGTAACTTGGTGGGAGTGATTGGAGAACACGATGAATTCCTAGCTCATTGGGGATCAATATACCCAGGGCTATGAGCTTATCGGCGTACCCAGACATTTTGAGTACGTGCTCGCTAACGGAGATGTTCTCTTCCATCATGCAGCTAAAGAACTTTTCTGAAGCAACATAACTCTCTACGGCAGCATGGGTATCGAAAATCATTTTCAATTCTCCCATTGTATCAAAAGCGTTGTTGTTCTCGAAATGTTTTCGCAGCTCCGGCTCTAAACCATACAGAATGCCGCAGTGAACTACACTGTGGTCCTCCTTCTGAGTCAGGAAAACATTTTTCACATCATCGGGAGCGTCATCAGCGGGCGGGGCACCTAGCGGTGCATCAAGCACATAGAGCTTTTGACAAGCTGTGAGGAGAATCCTCAGGTTAAGTGCCCAATTGGTGAAGTTGCTTCCATTGTTTGCTAGTTTCTCTTTGTCCATGAACATATTGAAATTGAAAGCAGGTGGTGCCATGATCTACAACATATTTGCAAAGACTATTTAGACTAAGATTATGATAAATTAAGTTCAAGTTAATTCAAAATTATTACGTGAACTCCCACTCAAAAACAACATCCCTCTAGTCGTTTCAGTGATTACACGAACCAAATTCACTACACCAATAACCGATCAGCACGAGAGATGGTGCAGCTGCAAAGGCGAACATCGACATGTTCATCATATCATCTATATGACTCATGCTTTACCTTTCGGTTACGTGTTCCGAGACCATGTCTGTACATGCTAGGCTCGCTAAGTAGAACCGTAGTGTTTGCGCGTGTAAATCTGGCTTACACCCGTTGTATGCGAACGTTGAGTCTATCACACCCGATCATCACGTGGTGCTTCGAAACGACGAACTTTCTTGACGGTGCATACTAAGGAAGAACACATTATTATCTTGATATTAACTGTGAGACGGATCATCTTATAATGCTACCGTCGCGATCTAAGCAAAGATCTAAGCAAAATAAGATGCATAAAAGGATTAACATCACATGCATGGATAATGTGATATGATATGGTCCTTCTTGCACTCGATCTCCATCTTGTGCATCTTAGCATGATATCCATCATTCCACCGGCGTGGCACCAAGGTCCATGACGCCTCCTTCTTGATTGTCCTCCAAATTTACAACATATCATCTAGATATGATATTTAGCACGCAGGCCATAAGTTAAAAAGGACAACCATTTGGCTCCTGTCGGTTTGTCATAATTTACAAAAGGTATCATCTCATACATAAAATTTGTAACTTTGACCATATCACATCACATGCCCTGCAAAAACAAGTCAGACGTCCTCTAATTTATTTTTGCATATTTTACGTGGCTTAGGGCTTTCGAAGATAGAACCGTTCTTACCTACGAACATGAAACCACAACAGTGATAAAAATATTATTAGCAACATGTTCTATTTTATATCTTAACTATAGTAGGAGAGACAGACACCCGCAAAGCCACTTATGCAAACCAAGTTGCATGTCGGTCGTGGAACAAGTCTCATGTGCGTGGACATGTAAGGTTAGTCTGGGCCGCTTCATCCTACTATGCCACTAAGGTACAAAATATACAAAGGAAGCAATAACATGATCATCAACGCCCACATACACATATGTGTTCTACCCGTACAAAACATCTACGCATAGACACGGCTCTGATACCACTGATGGGTTCGTAGCATAGAAAACAAAAAATTTCCTACGGTGAGAACAAACCAACAAGCCAAGATCTAATCTAGGAGATGCTCGTAACGAGTGGAACATATTCCAAGAGAAACTCACCCTCGAAGACCGTAAGCGTTTCGAGAATAATTCTCGTGGATGATGTAGTCGTTCACTCGCCGATCTCAAGATCGTGAAGATGTGCGCTGCAACGGGCAACGCCTCCGTACTCGGTCACACGTACAGCTTGATGACGACCTCCGTTCCCTCGATCGAGCGGGGCAGCGGAAGTAGTAGAACCACCAAGGAACTCCAACAGCACGACGGCGTGGTGTGGAGGAGAACTAAACGGCCATGGCTTCGCCAAGCGGATGGCCGAGAGGTGGAGCAGCGGGAGGAGGGAGAGGGGATCAAGTGTGTGCATAAGAGGGAGCTCTACCTCTCCTTATATAGAAGAGGGGGGCAGCCCAAGGGTGGTGCGGCTCAAGGAGCCCCCACCCCTTCCTCTTCATGTGAGTGGAGCATCCACTCATGCCCACTCACTCTCTTTTAATCTCCACTCAAAAATCCCAAGGGTTTTTCTTTATTAAATAAAACAATTTCATTTCTTTTTAATATTTGTTAATTCCATTAACAAAAATTAACATTTACCCCCTGGTTCATTTGTTAATTCTATTAACAACCATTGTCAACCATTGACAATTAACCCCTTGAACTATTTCAATATTACCCGAAACAATTTCGATGCTGTACAAACTTTTTCACCGAAATTCCGTGTCTACCCAAAAGCGTCGACAAACCTTAAGTGTGTCACCCTACGGTTCGTGAATAATGTAGACATGATCGAGACACCTCTCCGATCAATAGTCAACAGCGGGATCTGGAGATCCGTAATTACTCCTACATGTTCGACGATGAATCTTGTGATCGTGTGAACCAAAAACGTCATAACCAATTCCTTTTGTCTCGCGATATTTTACTTGTCCGAGATCCGATCATTGGTATCATCTATACCTTGTTCGATCTCGTTCCCGACAAATACTCTTTACTCGTTCTGTGATATGACATCCTTGTGACCTAGTCACGTGCTTGCAAGCGATGTCGATGTGATATCACCGAGAGGGCCCAGAGTATATCTCTCCGTCACCTGGATGGAAAAATCCCACTTCTTGATCCATGAGCCTCAACTAATACTTTCGGAATACCCAACGCCACCTTTATAGTCACCCTGTTACGGTGTGACGTTTGATGTCATCAAAGCATTCTTCCGGTGTTAGTGATTGACATGATCTCATGGTCTAAGGATTAGGGTTACTTCGTATTCTCAGTACAACAATATAAACTTAATGACTTGATCGTATTGCTATACTTAATTTGGGTGTGTTCATCATATCATTCTCCTAATGATGTGATCCCGTTATTAACAACATCCAATGTTCATGATCAGGAAACCTTGATCATCAGTTAATCAACGAGCTAGTTAAACGAGAGGCGTTACTAGGAACTCTAATTTGTTCATTAGTCACACATGTATTAATGTTTCCGATTAATACAATTCTAGCGTGAGAAATAAACATTTATCATAAACATGGAATAAGATAATAACCACTTTATTATTGCCTCTCGGGCATATTCCTTTCAATTTTCGCCATCCTCTATTTGCTGCATGTGTTATTCGTAGTCGACGGAAGCGTGATGTGGAGATTGGATCTCTGGGTTGGCGAAGTCGGTCAGACGTATGCTATCTTCTGTAGGCTCATCATACTCGTAGAGGTGGAAGCTTTCTTCTGGAGCATCGATCTGCATATGATCTTCGACTGGATTGGTATGAAGAGTTGATTGTACTTCTTCTTCTATTTCGTTTTGCATCATGAACTTGTTGAATTCTCGTGTGGACATGGATCCTGCTATGGATGAGATCGGATCGATCTTTGATGTTGTAGCTCTAGTGCTTTCGTCCGAAGTCATTGATATGATCATGTCGTCGACTGAGGTAGTCGATGGTCCTTCAACTTTGGGGAACTCATCTGCCATGAACTTGTTGAACTCCGCCGATGACATCGAACCATGGGGGATTTTGGTGGCGGGATCAGCTCGAGCTGTGATGAGGTATCCTCCTTGTCTTGTAACATCCCAACATTTTATAATGTTCAAAAATCACTAAAATTTAAAACTTTTCTTTTTATTAAAATAAAATATTAAAAGCATGAGGAAACCAACTATAAAAGACTTCAAAGTTTAATATTTCAAATGTCACAGTTTAAAACATTTTATTATTCACTGTATTTCAAAAACCTTAAAATACAATTTGATAAATATTTTACAAACTACAATTCATTTTATTTTAAATAAATTAGTTCTTTATAAGTATTTGAATTAAACCACTTAATTACAAGATTATTCAAAAGGTTATATAAATACTAAATGGTTTTCATTACTTAACTAAGTTCAAAATATAGTTTGGAAATTATAAGCCTATAATGTATAACTTTAAAACTTCATAGAATTTAAATTAATGAATTAGGCAAATAAACATTTCATTTGCTTAAATGAATTTCATCTATTTACAAAGCATGAAATGATTAATATATTCTAAATAAGAATAGAATTAAAACAAAAATCCTTTCTAAAGTTGTTATGAAGTTTCAAATGCATTATCATATTATAAAATATAATGTTGCCCAAATTAATTTCAATTAAAAATGAATACATTATATCTTCTCTTCTCCATTTTCATACCAAAGCCAAAAATGAATTTAGAAATTGAAAATGAGTTTAAATAACTTAAATCCAAACATATTGAAATGTGGATATTTTTACAAATTTATTTTAGCCAAAGGAAAATTTAAAAGAGATAGAAATTCAAATTTGACTTTAAGTGTCAAATTTGTAATTAAGCAATATTTCAAAATATGAATTTTAAAAAATATTCAAAACATACCCACAACTGGTTTAACAGCAAGATAGGATTTTTACAAATTTTTAGAAATTAATTTGACATCATTTGGACACATAAATCAAAAGATATGAATTAAATAAATAAAACAGAAAAGAAAAAAATCTGCTGACGTCAGAGGTGACGTCACCTTCTTCAACCTCCAGAGAAAATCGCGGCCAAAACTTCCTCTCCGATTCGTTCCAAAATTCGGCGAGTTCCTTGCGGGATTTGATCTCCCTCTCCCCCCCCCCATATAAACCCCAGGCCGTGCCGCATCTTCCCCCCTCAAACCCTAATCAAACCGTGCCCCCAGGCCGCCGGAACAGCTCGCCGGAGCACCGAAGTCGCCGCCGCCGTTTTTCTTGCTTTCCGGCGAGACGAAGAACCACCAGAGCCCGTAACTCTACCCCGACCTCGCCCTAGCCATTGCGCATCTCCCTATACCCTCTACGGGTCAGGAATGACACGGGAGTGTCGTCTCCGTCCATCACCGGACCTCATCAGCGCACGAGTTCCTCCGGCCGCCCCTCCTCGCCTCGCTTGAGACAGATCCTCGACCCAGCAGCCTCCAGCGCGTGCGCCGCCGCACGGAGCACGCCGTCGTCCCCTCCCCGAGCTCGGGGAAGCGCCACAGGGAGCAGACGGTCCAGGGCCGAGCCGCAGCGCCGCCTCCCTCTCCACCGTCGGCGAACTCCACCACCAGGTATGGGTCAACGCGTCCCAGCCATCCGATCTGCAATCTACGGTGTAGATTAGGAGTTTTAATCCAACCGGTACGATCCGATCTGGACCGTCAGATCCAGATCTGACGGCCCAGATCAGATGACTTAACCACGTCAGCGCCACGTGGCATGCCCCGTCAGCGCACAGTCAGCGCTGACGTGTATAATCAATTTCGTAATTAAATTTAATCAGCAGTTTTGCAGAAACACCCCTGTCACTTAGATCTCTCACAACTTTTCAACCACAACTCCAAATTTAATAATTTTTATATATTTGGAAAGCTCTGGATGTGTAGAATAATTTGGATCTGACAGAATTTAAATTTGACTTAGTATAAAATATTCAAATTTCAAATGGTGAATTTGAGTATATTTGTAATAACTTTAAATCTATAAATCCAAAAATTGCAAATAAATATGTTTTAGAAACTTTAGAATATGTGTAAATTAATGCCACTGCTATTAAATATTTTTGAGCAATTTTTGAATGATTTCATAGTTGTGTGTTTAATTTGAATAGTTTGACTAATTTTGAAATAACTTTTAATAGAAACATTATTTTGGATTAAATCCAATTGCAATAGATTTAATTAAAAGCTCTCTGTCTATTAACACTGATTATAAAGTTTTGGTTATAAAAATTTAGTCATAGGAAACTTTAATCTTATAATTATTCCTTTTATTATATTTTCCAAAATTAGAAATTAATTAAATTGCATTTATAAATTCATGCATATTTATAAATAAAACACAAAAGTTATTTTTAGGTTTCATGTGATTTAAGATTTCATTTCATTCATAGCATATTTTATATTGTAGATATAATTCTCAAAGGAAAACCCCTCTTCAATAGTTTTCTCTAAGTTAGGATTATTTTCAAACTTAGTATTTTGTGAAAAGTGCTATGCACTAGACACTTAGTAGTTTTCAACATGGAGCTGGAAGACCAAGGAAGGACTTAGCCAAAAAAACAAGACTTCAGAAGTATCTTCAAGGAGGAAACACTTAGAAGAAAATCAAGAAGAAGTTCATGAAGGACTTAGAAGAAAACAGACTCTGGAAGCATCCCCAAGATGTCAAGCACTTAGAAGAAAAGTGAGAAGAAGTTCAAGAAGGCCAACTCCCTTTTATTCTCTAAGTCTCTCTCTTTGTCTTTTCTTCTCCTCTGAGAATTCATGAAGACTAAGTAAATCCAAGACCAGCCTCGAGGATGCAAGGACCATCAAGTCTGAAGATTCATCAGGACTACCCAGAACTTCAATCAAGACATCATTAAGGAGAATATAGCCTGGAGGACAACTACATCGTTCTTTCTATCTTTTCCCTCTTTCCTAATCTTGTCATTTAGACTTAAACAAAATTTGGTCATGATGTTATCATCTTGAAGTTGTTGGATCCTAGCAGCATAGTGGGATGAAGCGGCCTGGAAACAAACCTTACATGTCCACGTACATGAGACCTGTTCCACAATTTAAGTGGCTGGCCGGGTGTCTGTCTCTCTCACTATAGTGAATGTCCAATTTACAAAGAGTTGATAATAATTGTTGATCATCTTGAACAAATGACTTAGTTTTTTTGGACCAACCTAATTTGCCTTGCATAAACTTAAAAGACTTCCATGGCATGAAAAAGCATTTCTAGCCTTAGGAATATTTTTGCATATCATGCATAAACATATTTTCCTTAGAAAGTTTTATAAAACTTATTTATTCATCTAGTATGTGTTTGTTGGCATTGTGGATTTGTGCTTGCTGTTGATTGTTGTATTGTTGCTTGCTTATATTGTTTAGATTAAACGGAGAGCAAACGTTCGTTGTTGAAAAGAGTTTGTGAACAACGACAACATTCAAAGGCAAGTGGCACACCTCATAAACTTCCTATTTTTATGCATTACTTAGTGTATTTTTATATGCATGTGTTACTATGCTAAACCTGTAGAATCCCTTATTCCTGTGTCTAGGTTCCTATGCAATACTTAGTAGAATTATTGTTGCTATGCAAATGTTGTTTTGTGAAAATCTAAATTCTACTAAGTTAAGAATGAAACACCTGGGTGGTAATTGGTCGGATGGTTTATGTTGAGTGGCTACTCAGGTCCATTTCTATGGCGAGTATGTACACTTGAGAACGGCCACCCAGGAACAGAGGAATCTGAAGGAACTCCAAGTGACGATTGCTTCCAGTGCAGCCTTTTGACAATGGGCTCTGTCTAGAATAATTAAGTTGTGAGGGTGCAACCTGTCAGCTTGACAAGCAGATGTAGAGGGATGATAGGTGGAACGGGTCTTGCTAGTATGGTTGCATTCTTCTTCTGAAAGTTCTTGTCTCAATCCTCTCCTTTCCTTAATACACTCCGCGTGTATAGGATTTCTCGGACAAATTGAGTCTAAAGGTGAAAGTGCACAACCTCTGCAGAGTGTAAAACTAAGTACTTAGCCGTGTCCCCGGTTACGGACAATTTTGAGCAGCTGATCAAGGACGTCAACGGAGGATTCCACCATTCCAATTTCTAAGTTAAAAGTTGATGGGTGAACAAGGGAAGATGAGATTTATGGTTTTCATACCATACTCGTCGATTTCAAGAAAAGAGTTTTCAAAAGAGTAGGAAAAATTGGCTTTATGCAAATTAGTCTTGAGCTCCACCAGCCAAATATTCATATAGGCTTTAGAGTTACTGCCTTAAGTGTCCACCATAGTGTCACTTGCCAGACTCCATTTTTAATGGAATCTGACCCACGCTGTTGCAATATTTTTCTTATTGCAGATTTGATCAGATGACGAGTGAGGTTTCGTAAAGGTTTCGAGTCTACAACCAACATGTTTTCTCCTGTGGCAGCATGAAAGTTATAGAGACTCACTGCTATTGTTTTCCGCTATGTACTTTTCAAAGCTAGCTTTATGCTATGCAATTTGTATAAAATATTTTGTAATTCTGGATCATCGATGTAATATAATTGATGCTTTGTTGTGATATTACATCGTAAACTGTGTGTGCAAATGAATCGATCCAGGGATTTGCACTATACACAGGTATCTGCCTTATTTTAAAGAGCAGGTACGTTACATGTCTGCCGAAGATGCAATCTCAATCAATCTTTCTTGGAGTGGCTTAGTTGCGATCTGTTCGGCTAGATCCTGCACACCAAACAGATCAACAAAAAAGTTATGTCCCCCAATGGTTAGATCAAAACCTGAATCGAGATTGGAGTAAATCTCCTGAGCTTCGGGTGAGTATGGCTTGATCCTGACTTGTGACGCTGCTTCTGGCGAGTGGTCGCCTGTGAGCTAGATGTGATGTCGTGGTGGTGTCACGGCAGATGCCATAGGATGGCTAATGTGTGGGGCCGATGGACGTTGGTGGATTCGGGGAGGGATAGCGAGCTGAAGAGCTCACACGGGGAGGATCCCGGTATAACCGAGATCTCCCAAGAACAAGAAACAAGAGCAACACGCTAGATGCAAGATCTAACAAACAAGAACAAATGCACGAAGGCACACAACACACAAACGATATACCCAGGTTCAGGGCCCTCGTGACGAGGTAACACCCCTACTCCTGCCTTTCCTCTCTATATAATTGTGGTACAAGGGCTACAGCTTGCTCTTAGATCTCTCAAAGTGAAGAACACAAAGAACTAGATGAACTCGAGGTATGAAGAATTAAATCCTCTAGGAGTAAATGCGACTATAGCTTTGGCTCTCAAGTTGGTCTCTCTCTCACAGAAGCAGTTATGGCGCCTTTTATAGCGTTCCAGCCAGGGGGGCCGGAAACCCTAAACTGGCTTGGCCCCACCGGACAGGCCTAACCGGCATGGCGTCACCGGCTAGTGCGACCTACTCGCCGCGCTATCCGGCGTAGCCCTTCGTCATCATCCCGGCAAGGACAGCAGGCGCCGTCCTGGAACATCATTGTCCCCCTGTCAGAGACAGGACATGTCTTTGCCCATCCCGGATAGCCTTTTCCGGATTGCCGGGCTAGGCACGTCGTGTCTTGTCGTACCGTTGTCGTACCTCCTGACGCGCTCCCGTGTCAGGCGGGAGGTGACCATGCTTCCGTGTCAGGCGGGAGGTGACCATCCCTCCGTGACAGACGGAACGGTACTTCCCCCCGGATTAGGCGGGAAAGCCTGCCACGGACCGTTGACGGCCTACCGGGATCGCTCATGCCGGTTATCGTCTTGCTCGACCTCGCGAGTCCTTCCTGCACAAGTCCAGGACAGGGTTAAGTGTTCCGGTTAGCACTTACTCGGATTGCTTATCCGGTAAGACCGAGTACTTCTCCTTCCGGGAGTCTCCTCGGAGCCCAAGATCCGAGATCCTTTCCGGATGTACCCGAGTTCGTCTCAGGATGAGTATCTCTAGGCCTAGCCTTCCGAAGATGTCTTAGCCTACCAGCAAAGACATCTTCGAGAAGCTAGTTCTTAGAGGAACCACCCACTGATGCTTGTGCTGCCATGGTGAAGGCTCAGGGTGTCTATTTATAGCCGCCAGAGCTGACCCTTGCGCCTGCCAGGAGGCACCTTGCATTCTACCAGCACTCAAGGGTCAAGTTGCCCCTTCAGCACACTAGGGGGTGGCCCTTTCTCTCGCCAGAGGTCAAGTACTGTTGGCACATTACTGAATTACTCCGGGTTCTGCCCTACCCGGGGGGGGGGGGGAGCCCCCCGACACTAGTCCCCGAAGCTGGTGCTGCGCAGCGACCGCGGATGATGTGCGGGATCAGCTTTAATAACAACTATATTCCGAGAACATACGATATTATCCTCCGACTAGGCGTCGAGATCGGTTTTTCCCGAGATCCTCATACCGAGATCGTTTCAAGCGGAAGGCGATGCCTGTAACCGGATAGTGCAGCCTGAGTGAATCTTGACCGTTGGCTCTGCATTGAATTCCAGATCGTGAGCTGGGTCCCACCCGATGTCCTGTCTGATCAGAAGTGCACTCGAGTGCCTCTGACCGAGCACGCCGCTGCTCGGGTTCGTGCGCCGGGAGCTGCAGCCGATCCGAAGCCCAACCGTTGGGGCTGTGTGGCCCCCGGTGTGGCCGGATCGGGCGCTCCGGTGAACGCCACGTGCCGCGCTGCACAGAATGGATCCCACCCACGATCGGAGAGATCGTGGGCGGGAAATTTGGAAACTGCTCCGGAATCCCCCCATAAATAGGGGACCGGAACAGTCGCCTCTTCTTCTTCCTCCCCTTCACACTTCCGCCACCGTCGTCTCGAGCACGCCGCTGTAGCCGTGCCCGGAGCCCGAACGCCGTCGCTCTCGTTGGTCGCCGGAGCCCTTCGCTTCATCATCGGTTCGCGTCCTTCTTGCCCATCACCGGCCTCGCTTTCTCCGGTGAGTTCTTCTCTTCGCCCCGATGAACTTTTCTTTCAAGGGAACGATACCTCGCGCTCGGTCGCGCCCTAACGCGTGCGCGGCTATGCCGCCGCCGGCGAGCACGATTCACGCGGCGCGCATGAGGCCCGCGGCGGGGATGAAGACTCGCCGTAGGTCTTAGCCCTTTTGCCCGCACTATGCCATGTTTGAGTTTAGCCCGAGCCTATTTTCCTCACTTAAGTTTTGATTTACTAACACGCGGTAGATCTTACTTGCCAGGAACCCGGTTGTCTTTAGGAGTATGTGATCCGGTATCTTAGCTCTCGGTAGACTAATTCCGACTAACTGCCGCTGCGCCTGCAGAGTAGCCCGGATACATCTGCGGACTTCTCCGGCATGGCTGAAGAAAGTATCCAGGGGTGCTGGGATGGGTCCGAGACCAAACAGGAGGACCTCGACTGGCTGTACCGGTCTCACCGGATTCCGCCAGAAGTTGAGAGCCGTCTCCCGGAGGATGAGGTTCAACCGGAACCCCAACCCGGGGAATACGTTGTATTCCTCACGCACTTCGAGCGTGGGTTTGGGCTTCCGGCTAGCCCCTTCTTCCGCAACTTCCTCGACATACAGCCTCCAACCCCATCATCTCCCAGCTAACTCCATCATGATGCTTTCGGTCTTCACCAGCTACTCGGAAGCATACCTCGGCGTGTGGCCATTCTTAGACCTCTGGGCCAGGTAGTTCATCCTTCGCCGCCAAGTCATCCCCAATCCGGATCAGAAAGTAAAAGACTTGGTCGACTGCGGAGCGACCACCATCATTCCCCATGATGACTCCGGATTTCCTATAGTCAAGGGACTAGAATCCTGCCGGAAGTGGCAGCGCAGTTTCTTCTATGTGAAGAATCGGGAGAGTTCAGGAGATGGTCCGGGATCCTCGAATCCGGACTTCATAAATTTGCCGGAGTTCGCCATTGGTCCTCCCCGCAAATTCAACCTCTGGAAACGGTTCCCCGATACCGAGGAGGTCAGATGTATGCACGACGTCCTCGCGGTGCTGACTAACAAGATGACCGGCGACAATCTCCTGCGCTGTTTCATTATTCGCCGCGTCTGCCCTCTACAAACCCGAGTGCACAAGATGTGCCATATGGATGGGAACTATGATCCCACCAGGACCAGCATTTTCGGGTTGGACCGTCCCGCGGTCGTCCGACGCGTTCGAGCTATTGCTCGGACGAAGATGTCGGATGAGTATGTTTGGGGTGTCATCGGGGGATCCCGGAAAAAACCATTGAAACAGGTGCTCCTGTCTGTCTTTCGCAAACTTGCATTTGCACCCGGGTTCTGCTGGAAACCGACATGGTTGTCATGCAATGATTTATTCGTGCAGTTATTCGAGCGGCAAACCGAGGAGGACGCGATCCACGCCAACGGGAATTTCGCGCCGAACATCCCGGCACCGGCTAAGATGCCGAGAGTGGATCCCGACGGCGAGGAGCATCTTGCCGTTCCTCTAGTCAAAGCTGCCGCCCCGGGTAACCCTTCAACCTCAGAGGCTATTTCCATTTCTTCGGATGACGAGGATGAGATTGACTGTCAAATACTCGATGTGATTGATGCTCTTCCCCTCAATTGGGCTTCAGCAGTGGTTCCAAAACCCACGGCCGTGACCAAACGCGCCGAGAGCCGGAAGCGTGCGGCTTCCGACACCGATGCTGCCGATGATTCCGGCAACCCCCCCCAAGAGGAGCAAGCCGAACAAACAAATGGCCGAGAAGCCTCGACGCCGAAGGTAGGGTCCTCCCACCGTGGATTCCGGGTACATTTTCTTTGCTTCATGCTACATGATCTTGCCTTCTCCTGAAGTCTTTACTGAGATATTTCTTTCAGGGACGCACTCGACCTCCCGTCATCCTTTGCCTCCTGTCCTCCTGGATCCCGGACTCCCAGCCCGCCTCGGTCTGCTTCTTCTCCACCTCGTCCTTCCGCCCGAAGAAGCGAGCCTCCTGCTTCTGGTGCCGCACCGACTGCTGCTGCGACTCCGGATACTCGTCCCGTGGTCGACAAGACTCCAGTCCAGGCCACGACCACATCGGAAGACATCCTTCTTCCGGAGAGTCCGCGCAGGGTGCCCGGGCTTGAGGCGGAGATCATGAGCCCTCCCCGGCAGCTCGTGCCAAGTGGTCCCTCCCGGCAAGCTGCGAACAAGACAACCCCGGAAAAACAGCCCGCAGCCTCTTCCCGGCAACCTGATCATCCTGCCGCGAAAACGCGCACCAAGGTTGCCGGGCAGAAAACAACTTCTGCCAAACCTACTGCTGCTCCGACATCCTCGGCCCAAGACTTGGCCCTACGCACGGGTAAGTTTTCACCGTTACCGCCACCTCCTGCCGAGATCCCTACTGCTGCCCTGCGGACGCTGCGAGCAACCGTAAGCTCCTTTGTGCCTTCAGGATCCCGGGAGGTTGTTGCTGCTCGCGCGCCTGGCGGCTCCGGCATACACGTTGTTGACGAATACAACCAAGCCTGGATTGCCGCTGACGCCTCCGAGACCGTGGGGGACTTGCACGTTGTCGGCCCTAGCCGCAGCGCTCAAGCTCTGCACGCTCTTCAGGTGGCCGCGCTGGACGTTACTCGGGTGACCGAGGTAAGTTTGTTCCCTTTCCTTCTCCAATGAATACTCGTTCCTTCCCCACTAGTCCCCGAGATTGATGCTTAGTGCTCTAGATTCCACCGAATAGCAGACCACTAGGCTTCAATCTTAGAGAAAATCTCAGGACTCGGAAGCCGAGTCCCCGAGTTCCTTTCCACCGAGTAACTTTTTTCAAAAGTTGGTCCATCTCCACTAGTCCCCGAGATTGGTGCTTAGTGGTCTAGATTCCACCGAATAGCAGACCACTAGGCTCCAATCTTAGAGAAAATCTCAGGACTCGGAAGCCGAGTCGCCGAGTTCCTTTCCCAAGATTGACTTATCCTTCTTTGTCTTGATTTCAGGAGTGCAGCAAGAAACGTGGCAGCATCTTCAACCGGGTTCTTGCTGATCTCGGTCAGTCCAAGAAGTGCGAGGGGCGCCTTCGGGAGGAGGGAGATGCCGCGCGCAAAATCTCGGTGGATCAGAAGGCTGCACTTGCTACCGCGCAGGCCGAGATTGCGCGGCTCAATGGGGAGCTTGAAAAGGCCAGATCTGCTGCGACCGACATGAAGACGCGCTTCGTGGAGGCGACGCCGAAGCAGAAGGAGACCTTGGACCAATCCGAGGAGCACGCGCATCTCGCCGAGACCGGGCTGGCTCTTCTCCGGTCACGGGCCGATACTTGGCTCTCTGAGCTAACTGTATTCAACCGGGATCTTAACAGTAAGTGGACCGACATCCCCCTTTTTTTCCTTGCTCTCTTTCTTTGTTGTTGCCCTCCTTATGACCTAGTCGCTTGACAACTCTTATTTTTAAAGGGGAATTCGAGCACTCCCGCGACGCTGCTGCTCTTGCGGTTGCTGCCGCCCGGGAGAAGCGCGCCGGGAAGGGCCCTGTTTCGGACACTTGGGACATTGAGGATCACCTCACTGCCCTGAAGGCCCGGATAGTGCCTCTCCGGTCGATCGGGACCGAGTTGCTCAGCGCCGCGATTCACGTTCACGGTGCGCTATGGCCGGGCGTCAGCGCGACGCTCTCGGTCGGCGAATTGGCGAGTGCACTCCGAGGTGCCGGGCGGCGTGTCCACGCTTGGAAGCGTTCCGGCGCACGGGCTGGTGCCGATCAGGTCTTGAACCAGGTACTGAGTTGGTACGAGGGTCTCGACCTTGACGTGATCCAGCGCCTGCGCACCATCTCACCGTGGTGCAGCGATCCGGCTAAGGTCCAGCGGCGACAAGAAGTGGCGCATCGCATCGCCTCCTGGTCCAATATTCGCGCCTTCACCGCCAGCGTCGTCGCTTCCGACTCCGAGTCCGATTATGAGGATGACGACGAAACCGGTGCGACCGACGACGTGGACGCTGTGATCCCGGGGGAGGATGACGCTGCTTCTGGTGCCGCCACCGAGACCGTGGTTTCCCGGGATGCTTCAACTCCTCCGCCACCCGAGGCCTCCCAGGCCGAGGTGCGCCCAGATGCCCCGAGTACCGCTGGCGGTGCTGAGGACACCGCCACTGCTGCTCCCGCTGCTGCCACCGCCGAGAAGCCGGCTTCCCCTACTACTTAGAAATACTTAAGAGTAGAACTGTTAAATCCCCGGGATGCCGGGTGCAAGATGTAATATATACTATTAACATTTATGTTCCGTACCAAATAATCTATCAGAACAAGCTATGCCGGTTTACTCTGTCACGAGTCCCCGAGTTCCTTTTCATGTTTACCGTACTTAGGCAATTTCTGCTCTTGTCTACCATTTCGGCGTTCGACAGTCGAGTCACAAAACTCCATACACGGCATACATTACTTAAGAAAATCCGAGTTCTAGTCAACCGAATTCCCGACATAAAAAACAATTGGGTTAGTAAAAACAGGTACGCTGGATAAGTTCCTGCTCCGAGTCCCCGAGACCATTTTCGTGTTCCCCACATTTGATTCTCTTTGCTCTTGACTACCATTTCGGCGTTCGTCAGTCGAGTGACAAGATGATTTCATATGACATACATTACTCTGACTTTGAGAATCGAACTCGGAACTTTCCCGGCATACAGATAACATAAAAAAATAGGTACTAGGCAGTCCCCGGGTTCCTTCCCGGGATGCCGGTATGAAATAACAAACAAATTGGATAAAGTAAATGGGCACACAACGAGGCAGTCCCCGGGTTCCTCCCGGGGTGCCTTACTTTCATTAATACATAAAAACTGAAATACATCATACACTGAGCCCTTTATGTGTAAAAGGGTCGAAGCAGGGCTACATTCCATGGACGCTTGGTTTCCTCTCCGGATTTGTCCATTACACCTTTCCTAGCCTCCTGTGCATCTACAAGGTAATAAGAATCATTGTGCAATGCCCTGCTTATCACGAAAGGTCCCTCCCATGGAGGTGACAGCTTATGCATTCCGGCCGTGCGTTGGATGAGCCTTAGCACAAGATCTCCTTCTCGGAACACTCTCGGGTGCACCTTCCGGCTATGATAGCGGCGGAGGTTTTGCTGGTAAATTGCAGACCGAGACAGTGCCAATTCTCTTGCCTCTTCAAGTAAATCAACATCATTTTCTCGGGCCTCCTTTGCCTCGGTCTCGGTGAACATTGTCACTCTCGGGGAATCATATTGTATGTCGGTCGGGAGTACTGCCTCGCCGTACACCATGAAGAATGGCGTATACCCGGTAGATCTATTCGGTGTGGTCCGGAGACCCCATAATATTGCCGGTAACTCCTCTATCCAGCATTCCGGAGTTCTCAACAGTGGTTCGATCAAACGAGCTTTGATGCCGGCCAAGACCAAAGCATTTGCTCTTTCCACTTGTCCGTTTGCTTCCGGGTGTGCAACTGATGCTACATCCAACCGGATTCCCTTCTCAGCACAAAATCGAGCGAATTTTCCCACAGCAAAATTGGTGCCATTATCCGTGATGATGCTGTGCGGGTACCCGTATCTCAAGATGATGTCTTTCAGGAATTGCACTGCGGTGTGTTCATCACACTTCCGGATTGGCTTGACTTCTATCCACTTGGTGAATTTATCTACCATGACCAGTATGTGCGTCATATTGCCCCGTGCCGGTTTGAATTGTCCTACCATGTCAAAACACCATACCGCGAATGGCCAAGTGATAGGGATTGTCTTCAGTGCTGACGCCGGCATATGTATCCGGTGAGCAAACCTCTGGCATCCTCCACACTTTCGGACAACGTCTTCTGCCTCCTGCAATGCAGTGAGCCAGTAGAAACCATGCCGGAACACTTTCGCCACCAGGGCCCGGGATGATGCATGATGTCCACATTCCCCCTGATGTATTTCCAGCAGCATCTCTTGTCCTTCTGCCGGTTCCACACATCTCTGGAGTACCTCGGTGACACTCCTCTTGTATAGCTCTTGATTGATGACGGTGTATGCTTTTGACCTTCGCACTATCTGCCGGGCTTCCACTTCATTCTCCGGGAGGGTTCCTTCCAAGATGTAAGCCATAATGGGTTGTGCCCATCCCGGGATAGGTCGAACCGGGAACACGGGAGCGTCTATGTCCATTGGCTCTGCCGACATTACCTCCATCATCATCTTTCTTTGCCTCTCTGAGCATAGTGATGCAGTCCCCGGGTTCGATGTGACGCTCCCGACATCTACTTCCATGGGTACGGCATCCGAACTAGGTTCCTTGGGGATGAAGACTCGGGTGAGGGTTGAATAGATGGCTTCCTCAAATGCTCAAGAGCGATCCCGGGTGGGATGGCATCCCGAGATGACCCTAGCTTGGACAAGACATCCGCTGCGTCGTTTTCTCCTCTGGGTATGTGCTTGAACTCGCATCCTTCAAAAAATCCGGATATTTTCTGCACATGAAATCTGTACAAGGCCATGTTTGCATCCAGCGCATCCCAGTTCCCCGACACCTGCTGCACCACGAGGTCGGAATCACCGAAACACTCTATCCGGCGGATGCCGATCTCCCTGGCGACATTCAGTCCATGAACCAAGGCCTCATACTCAGCGACGTTGTTAGATGCCCGGAAATGAATTTGAAGAACATACTTCAGCACATCCTGTTTTGGTGAAGTGAGGACCACTCCGGCACCCAACCCGATCTTAGCCTTGGAGCCATCGAAATGCATCCTCCAGAAATTGTAATCCGGCATCGGAGGTTCATATTGCATCTCGGCCCAGTCTACCAAAAAGTCCGGCAGCGCCTGCGACTTGATGGCATCTCGTCTCTCGTATGCCGGAGCGTACGGAGACAACTGGATGGCCCATTTGGCTACCCGGCCGCTAGAGTCCTTGCAACCGATGATCTCGGCCAGAGGAGCCTCGCACACCACTGTGATCGGGTGCTCTTGAAAGTAATGCTTGAGCTTGGTCACTGCCATGTACACTCCATACGCCATCTTCTGGTAATGCGGGTAGTTCTGCTTGGATTCCGAGATCACCTCACTGAGGTAATACACCGGTCTTTGTATCAGTTTGCCCCCTTCTTCCCTTTCTACTACCATTGCTACACTGACTACCCGGTTGGTGGCAGCAATATACAGCAGCATAGGCTCCTTGGGTAACGGGGATGCCAACACGGGTGCTGTTGAAAGCATTCTCTTCAAATCGTTTGAACGCCGCGTCGGCCTGCGGGGTCCAAACAAATGTTTTGCTCTTCTTCATCAACTGGTACAGGGGCAAGGCCTTCTCTCCAAGTCGACTCACAAACCGACTTAGGGATGCAAGACAACCAGTGAACTTCTGCACATCTTTGAGACGCACGGGCAATTTCATGCTCTCGATAGCACGTATCTTACCCGGGTTGACCTCAATTCCCTGGCTTGAAATGAGGAAACCGAGTAACTTTCCTGCTGGAACACCGAATGTGCACTTATCCGGGTTCAACTTCATCCAGAATCTTCTTAAGTTCTTAAACGTTTCCCTCAGATCATCGATCCGTGAGGCTTTCTCTTTCGTTTTTATGACTATGTCATCGACATAGACTTCGGCATTCCGGCCTATCTGGTCGTGCAAACACTTTTGCATGCACCTCTGGTATGTAGCACCAGCATTTCTCAAACCAAAAGTCATGACACGATAGCAATAAGCCCCATAAGGGGTGATAAAAGCAGTTTTCAATTGATCATCCGGATTCGAAGGTATCTGGTGAAAACCAGAATAGGCATCTAAAAAAGTCAAAAGTTCACTCCCGGCAGTGGAATCTATTACTTGATCTATCCAGGGTAGTGGAAAGGGGTCCTTCGGGAAGGCTTTGTTGAGGTTGGTGAAGTCGATGCACATGCGCCACACCTTAAGCAGGAGGGGATCATCCTTCTTCTTCTCAACTAGGACTGGATTAGATATCCAATCCGGGTGCAGTACTTCCATTATGAATCCGGCGGCGAGCAGTATAGCCAGATGCTCCATGGCGGTAGCTCTTCTTTCATCCGAGAGGCGCCTAGTCGGTTGCTTCACCGGCTTCGCATCCGGTCTTACAAACAGAGAGTGCTCAGCCAACTCCCTCGGAACACCTTGCAGATCGTCACTCGACCACGCAAAAGCATCCCGATTCTCACGGAGGAAGTCGACGAGCTCGCCTTCCTATTTGCTGTCCAGGTTGCTGCCAATGATAACTTGGCGCTCCGGGTTGCTGGGGTCCACACCCACCTTCTTTGTCTCCTTGGGGGGCTGGAATGATGCACCTTGCTCCGGGTTCACCATCCCGGGCATTCCGAGTTGGGAGGTCTTGGCCATCGCCACCACCTGCTGGATCCTCTTCTTCTCTTCCGCGATCACCAGGGACTCAGCTAAGCATGAGCCGGCCGAGGCACACTCCATGGAGCGCTTGTGGTCTCCCGAGATGGTGATCACGCCGTTAGGTCCCGGCATCTTCATCTTCAGGTAGCCCATGTGAGTTGAGATCATGAACTTGGCCAGGGCCGGCCTGCCGATCAGTGCGTGATACGGGCTTTCGAGGTCCACGACCTCGAATTCCAAGCTCTCAGTCCGGCAGTTCTCCCGGGTTCCGAATAACACCTCAACCCAGATTTTACCCATGGGTGAACAAGAGACTCCGGGCACAATGCCGTGGAAGGTCGTCTCGGTAGGTAACAAGGTGTTCATGGACACCCCCAGCTTCAGCATCGTGTCCTTGTACATGATGTTAATGGCACTGCCATTTTCAATCAGAACCCGACTGAAGCGGACATTGAGGCTTGGTCCGACAAAGGTTGGGTCCACGACCAATGCGTACGCCCCCGGCTTAGGCATAACTCTGGGATGATCCTTCCGACTCCACGTGATCTCCATCTCGGACCAGTGCAAGAACTTGGGCACCGCCAGGATCACAACGTTCACCTCCAGGGCACGCTGTCGCACACTCTTCCGGTCAGTGGGCTCGGACACGAAGACCACATAGCTTTGATGTGCCTCCCGGTAGTTGCCCTGCTGCTGTCCACGTGATCTCCATCTCGGACCAGTGCAAGAACTTGGGCACCGCCAGGATCACAACGTTCACCTCCAGGGCACGCTGTCGCACACTCTTCCGGTCAGTGGGCTCGGACACGAAGACCACATAGCTTTGATGTGCCTCCCGGTAGTTGCCCTGCTGCTGTCCGGCTTGATTACTGGGGCCCGCACCATTGTCGTTCCGGGTGTGCACCACGTTCACCGGCCGAGGTGGGGGTGCTCGCGGAGGTTGACTGATCCGGACTGCGTTGGCTCCCGACGTCGGAGGAGGGGGTCTCGGAATGTTGGGTCGAGATGCCGGAGCACTCGGCCGAACAGCTCCCGAGCTGCCCTTCTGCAATGTGCGCTGATACCAGCTGCACTGCCGAGTAGAGTGGTTCGCCGGCTTGCTGGCCTCCAGGGTATGGTAGCAGCATGGCTTGTTCAGCAACTCTTCATATGTCAGGGGCTTCTTTTGTTCTACCCAAGTTTTTTGCACTTCCTGACTTTGACCCCAAGCCGGGCCACTTGTCTTCTGACGCTGACTGTTGCCGGCATCCTCTTGATCTCGGGTCACTGTTGCGACATGTTGTGCGGCATGGTGGTACTCGGGCTGATTTCTCTTCTGGCCAAAATCCTGGCGATCATGGCTCCTGCTCGATCCCGAACGCTGAGGTCCCGCATTCCTCCTGTTGGAGTCACCGACATCCACTAGGGGTTGCATGGGATCTCCAAGCGTGTAGGTATCGGCGATGCACATGGTCTCTGCCAAGGTCGCCGGCATCTTCCTTTGCAATTTCTGCCACAGCATTGAGCCATGCCGGCATCCTTGTGCAAACCAGGTGATGGCCTGTGCCTCTACCACCCCCTCGCAAGAATTGCGAATATTGGTCCATCGGGTAAGGTACTCCCTGTCAGTCTCGTTGCTCCTTTACCTACAGGTGGCGAGCTGCTGAGGCCTGTTTGGCCTTTTGTACGTGCTGGTGAAGTTGCTGATAAATGCCTCCTCGAAATCTAACCAGCAGTCTATGCTGCCAGTTCTCAAGTTGTTCAACCAGATTCTAGCAGGTCCTTCCAACATCTGCGGTACGTAACGTACGGCCCAGCGTCTGTTTCCACCGGCTATGCTTACTGCAGTTACATAGTCGGTTAACCAGTCCTCCGGCTTCTTGCTACCGTCATAGGTCTTAGCACCTCGGTTGAGCTGAAAATTCCGAATAGGCGGCTCCCGCATGATCCGGGGTCCAGAGCAGGCAGGTCCCGGAGGTCCTTGCTCTTCCACTAGCTCTGACTGGCGAATTCGATCGAGCCGGAGTCTGGCATCAGCCGGTTCCAGCTGTCTGGTTCCTACCCGAGATCCCAAAGGATTCTCATTGGGCTGGTACCCGAGCTGCTGCAGTCTTGAGTTGCCATCGTTGAGCCTATCTTGTGCCGAGATCACAGCCTGCTGCGGGACAGAGGCAGCCTCCCTTCGCGGGTTTCCCTGAACATGAGGAGGGTTCCGTGGTGGATTACCACGGCTAGCCGGGTTATTGTTTCCTACACCCAGGTTGCCACCCTCACGGGTACTTCCTGCCTTCCCCGAGTTATGCTGCTCGGCTTGCTGGATGCCGGCAAAGGCCGGATCATAGGTCTGCAACTGCTTGTTCTTCCCGGAGCCCCAGCTTCTGCTCCGGCTTTTGCTCTTGCTCTTGCTTCTACTCGGATGCGGGGAAGAGGCCTCTCCGTCCGATTTCTGGCTATAGGGCCTAGCTGAGTGCACTTGTGATCCCGCCCCGGGGTTCTTCTTCTTGAAGGCATGGTTCTGCCGGTTGGCCTCGATGACCAACTCATTCACCCGCTCCTGTTGCTTGCGCAGAGCCTCACCGGATAACCCTGCCAATTCGGCCATGGCGGCTTCGGCAGCCCTAAGAGTTTTCGCGGGCGAGCTGTATACCGGTCTCCCCGCCGAGATCAGGCTACCGGTGTGACAGGGCCCTTCCCGGCACGCTTCTCTCGGGCGGCAGCAACAGCAAGGGCGGCAGCCTCGCGGGAGTGCTCGAATTCCCCTTTAAAAAGAAGAGCTGTCAAGCGGCTAGGTCATAAGAAAAGCAACAACAAAGAAAGAAAGCAACGAGAGAAGGGGGATGTCGGTCCACTTACTGTTAAGATCCCGGTTCAGTACAGTGAGCTCGGAGAGCCAAGTATCGGACCGTGACCGGAGAAGAGCCAGCCCGGTCTCGGCAAGATGCGCACGCTCCTCGGACTGATCCAAGGTCTCCTTTTGTTTCTTCGTCGCCTCCACGAAGCGCATCTTCATCTCGGTCGCAGCAGCTCCGGCCTTTTCAAGCTCGCCATTGAGCCGCGCGATCTCGTCCTGCGCGATAGCAAGCGCGGCCTTCTGATCCACCGAGATCTTGCGCGCGGCATCTCGCTCCTCCCGGAGGCGCTCCTCGCACTTCTTTGACTGACCGAGGTCAGCAAGAACCCGGTTGAAGATGCTGCCGTGCTTCTTGCTGCACTCCTGAAATCAAGACAAAGAAGAGTGAATAAATCTTGGAAAAAGTATAAGGAACTCGGAAGATTCCGAAGTCAGTAACAAGCTACCCGGTTGGGAGGATCTCGGGGACTCGGTGTCCGAGTCCTGAAATTTTTCTCTAAGATTGGAGCCTAGTGATCTGCTATTCGGTGGAGTCTAGAGCACTAAGCACCAATCTCGGGGACTAGTGGTGATGGAGCAAATTTTGAAACAAGCTACCCGGTTGGGAGGATCTCGGGGACTCGGTGTCCGAGTCCTGAAATTTTCTATAGAGCCTACTGGCAAGTCAAACATCTATATGCATATTTGGTTTGGTGGGGTTGAAGGCTATTTGCATAAAGCTAGTTTTCTCCTATCATTTTGTAAAACACTTTTATCTCTCGAAGACTTGGCACCGAGGGACAAAGCCCAAGTGCACCAACAATTCTTTCCTTAGTCAAATTTTACTTTATGAAAACAGTGTTGAGATCCTTCTGCCCATCCTTGTCCAGTTGCTCGAAGTAGTCCATATCCGGGGACACGGCTGAGAACTCAGATTGTCGACTCTGTAGAGGTTGTGCACTTTCACCTTTAGACTCAATTTGTCCGGGAAATCCTATACACGCGGAGTGTATTATGGAAAGGAGAGAATTGAGACAAGAACTTTCAGAAGAAGAATGCAACCATACTAGCAAGACCCGTTCCACCTATCATCTCTACATCTGCTTGTCAAGCTGACAGGTTGCACTCTCACAACTTAATTGTTCTAGACAGAGCCCATTGTCAAAAGGCTGCACGGGAAGCTTCTAAACTTGGAGGGACTTGGTAATCTCTTCGTTCCTGGGTGGCCATCCACAAGTGTACTTCTGGGTAACAACCACCATACTCATGGCCCTAAGTAGAATAGACATTCATCCTAGGCGAAGACAACCACAAGCATAGTCCCAAAAGCCACTCAATATAAACCATATCAACCAATTCCACCCAGATGTGTATTTTAGAAATTTTAATACTTAGAAACATTTCCATAACATGGCAACATTTTTATAGCATGGCTAAGCAACTAATAAAAATCTTTTCATGGCTGCTTAGGGAAAAGGGTGGCTACACACTACTAGGATATTTGTAAAATACCAACTAACTTAGCATTATAAAATAAATCAAAATCCCTATCATGCACACTACTCAAAACATACTACTTATGCATATAGAAAATATGGGATATTGTATGAATGTCACTTGCCTTGGTAACAGGAGGAACAAGCACAGCAAGAATAACAATCACAAGCAAGTCCTTCCTCTTCTTCACAATCTAGCACAAACAATGAATACAATAAATACCAACACAATACCATCACAACACTAAACATAATCATGTATGCATGAATGATATGCTATGATGATAAGACACACTTATTGATAATAAAATTTTCAGGTATTTCTTATTTTATTTGTCAATAATTTTAAAATCATATAGTAAAACTTTGTTTTCTATAATTACAACTTTTATTGTTTTTATGACATCTTCAATTTGGACATTTATTAATATTGCTGGACAGAGCGAAATTATACAATCTTAAAACAATTACATTTATTTCTAAATCATTTTTATTAATTAAGTTATTATTTTAATGGCCGAAATACTCCTCTGATAATTATACAAATTATAATTTGTCAAAGTGAAAAACAAATGATCTAGAAATAAACTACATGAGCAGAGCTTTCCAATGACATAAAGTTTATAAATTTTGGACTTACAGATCAAAAGTTATGAATTTTGCAAGTTTTAATAGTTTTCTGTTTTAATTTCTAAATTTTATTCGAAATAGAAAAAGAATCGGCCACGCGGCGCGATCTGATTCGCCCGTACCGGTTCGACGCGGATCGCGATCTAGAGCCGTTAGATCTAAATGAAATCGGACGCGCCAGATTAATCACAGAAGCGAGAAATAAAAATAAAACAGATCCGTTGGATCTAAATCCAACGGTCCAGGACGCGTTGACCTAACGCGGGCGGCGCGAGTTGCCGGAGACGCACGGGGCGCGGCGGAGCCATGGCCGGCGTTTGCGCCCGAGGCGTTCTACGGTGCTAGGAGATAAACGGAGCTCACCAGAGGGTGCGTGGCGTCGAGATGGAGACGATGGCGAGGTGGCGATGAGCGGAGCGTCCTCGTTCCCTCGGGAGAGCTCGCCGGAGTTGTGCGTGGCGGCGGATCTCCTCGGTCGTGGACGAACTCGACAAAGCGCTGCACCAAAAGGCCCGTAACCGTGTCAAAAAGAGTCGCGTGAGTGCAAGGATGCGAGGGGAAACCACGAGAGGGCTCGGCATTGCTTTAGCTCACCGGAAGTCGAAGTTTGTGCCGGCGGCCACCGCGGGACTC
Source organism: Poa annua (assembly GCA_026929855.1). Taxonomy (NCBI): domain Eukaryota; kingdom Viridiplantae; phylum Streptophyta; class Magnoliopsida; order Poales; family Poaceae; genus Poa; species Poa annua. The sequence continues at coordinate 272,276,667 of CM049426.1, read as the reverse complement.
CCGAGACGAATGCGTGCGGCCTGGTGGCTCTCAGATCGATTGGTTTGGGGCAAACGGAAGAGAACGGAGATGGGTATTAGTAGGGGGAGGAGGCGAGGTAAGGGGAGCAGTAAATCGCTCGTAATCGAGCGAATCAATCCGCCGTTTCCTGTCGGGGTCGGGGGCGTGATTTCGGGACGAACGTTTCCGTGGGGGTGATGACAGGTGGGTCCCACCTGTCAGCGACTGCGAGCGAGCGCGCGGGGTCCTGGGCCGCTGGCGGGCTGCTCGGCTACGCGCGCGCGGTAGATAGCTACGGGCCACGGCCCACTCGGCTCAGAAATTCGATTATTTTTATTTAAAACCTTTTCTGTTTTTTAAATACTTATTTCAAATATGATTTTTAAACCTATTCAAAACATTTCAGAAAAATTCATAAAAATATGTTTTGGAAAGGTTATTGAAATTGGAACTTTTTAACATTATTCTTGCCCATATATAAATTGGTAAAATTTTATTTATTAAAGGAGTTTTAAATAAACACTTTATGAAATTTATAGACTATTTATAATTATAAATTGAAGTATTATTTAATATTTTTGTGATGTATTCTTATGCTCAATGTTGCATGATGCTTGAATGCAAAGTTTTAATTTTTTGCAAAATTTGGGATGTTACAGGCGGGAATATTGGAAACCGCTCCGGAATCCCCCCATAAATAGGGGACCGGAACGGTCACCTCTTCTTCTTCCTCTCCTTCACTCCTCCGTCCTGTCGTCTCGAGCGCTCCGCCGCAGCTGTGCCCGCAGCCCGAACGCCACCGCTCTCACCGGTCGCCGGAGTCCGAACGCCGCCGTTCCTCTTGCGCGTCATCGACCTCCTCTTCTCCGGTGAGTTCTTCTCTCCGCCCCGATGATCTTCTTTACAGGAACTATGCTTTGCGCTCGGTCGTGCCCTAACACACGCGCGGTTGCGCCGCCGCCGGCGAGCACGACTCGAGCGGCGCGCACGGGGTGCGTGGCGGGGATGCACAGTCGCTGTAGGAGTTAGGCCTTTTGCCCGCACTTTGCGTCGTTTGAGTTTAGCCCGAGCCTATTTTCCTCCTTTTAGCTTTGATTTACTAGCACACATTAGATCTTATTTGCCAGGAACTCGGTTGTGTTTAGGAGTTTGCGATCCGGCATCTTCGCTCTCGGTAGACTAATTCCGACTAACCGCCGCTGCGCCTGCAGAGTAGCCCGGATACATCTGCGGACTTCTCCGACATGGGTGAAGAAAGTATCCGGGGGTACTGGGATGGATCCGAAACCAAACAATGGGACCTGGACTGGCTGTACCGGACTCACCGGATTCCGCCAGAAGTTGAGAGCCGTCTTCCAGAGGACGAGGTTCAACCGGAACCCCAACCCGGGGAATACGTTGTATTCCTCACGCACTTCGAGCGCGGGTTTGGGCTTCCGGCTAGCCCCTTCTTCCACGACTTCCTCGACACCTACAGCCTCCAACCCCATCATCTCCCAGCTAATGCCATTATGATGCTTTCGGTCTTCACCACCTACGCGGAAGCATATCTCGGCGTATGGCCATTCCTGGATCTTTGGGCCAGGTACTTCATCCTTCGTCGCCAAGTCATCCCCAATCCGGATCAAAAGTAAAAGACTTGGTCGACTGCGGAGCGGCCACCATCATCCCCCGTGCTGACTCCGGATTCCCTATAGTCAAAGGACTAGAATCCTGCCGGAAGTGGCAGCGCAGTTCTTCTACGTGAAGAACCGGGAGAGCTCGGGAGATGGTCCGGGATCCTCGAATCCGGATTTCATAAACTTGCCGGAGTTCGCCATTGGTCCTCCCCGCAAGTTCAACCTCTGGAAACGGTTCCCCGACACCGAGGAGGTCAAGTGTATGCACGACGTCCTCGCGGTGCTGACCAACAAGATGACCGGCAACGATCTCTTGCATTGTTTCATTATCCGCCGCGTCTGCCCTCTACAAACCCGAGTGCACAAGATGTGCCATATGGATGGGAGCTGTGATCCCACCAGGACCAGTATTTTCCCTCTGGATCGTCCCGCGGTCGTCCGACGTGTTCGAGCTATTGCTCGGACGAAGATGTTGGATGAGTATGTTTGGGGTGTCATTGGGGGATCCCGGAAAAAACCATTGAAACAGGTGCTCCTGTCTGTCTTTCGCACAATTGCATTCGCACCCGCGTTCTGCTGGAAACCGACATGGTTATCATGTGGTGATTTGTTTGCGCAGTTATTCGAGCGGCAAGCCGAGGAGGACGTGATCCACGCCAACGGGAATTTCGTGCCGAACATCCCGGTACCGGCTAAGATGCCGAGAAAGGATCCTGACGGCGAGGACCATCTCGCCATTCCTCTAGTCAAAGCTGCCGCCCCGGGTAACCCTTCCACCTCAGAGGCTATTTCAATTTCTTCGGATGAAGAGGATGAGATTGACTGTCAAATTCTCGATGTGATTGACGCTCTCCCCCTCAATTGGGCTTCAGCAGTGGTTCCGAAACCTACGGCCGCGACCAAACGCGCTGAGAGCCGGAAGCGTGTGGCTTCCGACACCGACGCCGCCGATGACTCCGGCAACCCTCCCAAGAGGAGTAAGCCGAACAAACAAACGGCCGAGAAGCCTCGACGCCGGAGGAAGGGTCCTCCTACTATGGATTCCGGATACATTTTCTTTACTTTGTGCTACCTGACCTTGTCTTCTCCATAAATTTTTACTGAGATATCTCTTTCAGGGACGCACTCGACCTCCCGTCATCCTTTGTCTCCCCTCCTCCTGGATCTCGGACTCCCAGCCCTCCTCGCCCTTCTACTCGAAGAAGCGAGACTGCTGCTTCCGGTGCTGCACCGGCTACTGTTGCGACTCCGGATACACGTCCGGTGGTCGACGAGACCCCAGTGCAGGCCCCGACTACCTCGGAAGACATCCTTCTTCCGGAGAGTCCGCGCAGGGTGCCCGGGCTTGAGGCAGAGATCCTGAGCCCTCCCCGGCAGCTCGTGCCAAGTGGTCCCTCCCGGCAAGCTGCGAACAAGGCCGCCTCGGAGAAACAGTCGGCAGCTTCTTCCCGGCTAGCTGATCAACCTGTCGCGAAATCGCGCGCCAAGGTTGCCGGGCAGAAAACAACTTCTGCCAAACCTACTGCTGCTCCGACATCCTCGGCCCAAGACTTGGCCCTGCGTACGGGTAAGTTTTCACCGTTACCACCGCCTCCCGCCGAGATCCCTACTGCCGCCCTACGGATGTTGCGAGCAACTGTAAGCTCCTTTGTGCCTTCAGGATCCCGGGACGTTGTAGCTGCTCGCGCGCCCGGCGGCTCCGGCATACACGTTGTTGATGAATACAACCAGGGCTGGATTGCCGCTGACGCCTCCGGACCGTGGGGGACTTGCACGCTGCCGGCCCTGGCCGCAACGCGCAAGCTCTGCACGCTCTCCAGGTGGCCGCGCTGGATGTTACTCGGGTGACCGAGGTAAGTTTGTTCCCTTTCTTTCTCCAATAAATATTTGTTCCTTCGCCACTAGTCCCCGAGATTGGTGCTTAGTGCTCTAGATTCCACCGAATAGTAGATCACTAGGCTCCAATCTTAGAGAAAATGTCAGGACTCGGACACCGAGTCCCCGAGATCCTCCCAACCGGGTAACTTGTTTCAAAATTTGCTCCATCACCACTAGTCCCCGAGATTGGTGCTTAGTGCTCTAGACTCCACCGAATAGCAGATCACTAGGCTCCAATCTTAGAGAAAATTTCAGGACTCGGACACCGAGTCCCCGAGATCCTCCCAACCGGGTAGCTTGTTTCAAAATTTGCTCCATCACCACTAGTCCTCGAGATTGGTGCTTAGTGCTCTAGACTCCACCGAATAGCAGATCACTAGGCTCCAATCTTAGAGAAAAATTTCAGGACTCTGACACCGAGTCCCCGAGATCCTCCCAACCGGGTAGCTTGTTACTGACTTCGGAATCTTCCGAGTTCCTTATACTTTTTCCAAGATTTATTCACTCTTCTTTGTCTTGATTTCAGGAGTGCAGCAAGAAGCACGGCAGCATCTTCAACCGGGTTCTTGCTGACCTCGGTCAGTCAAAGAAGTGCGAGGAGCGCCTCCGGGAGGAGCGAGATGCCGCGCGCAAGATCTCGGTGGATCAGAAGGCCGCGCTTGCTATCGCGCAGGACGAGATCGCGCGGCTCAATGGCGAGCTTGAAAAGGCCGGAGCTGCTGCGACCGAGATGAAGACGCGCTTCGTGGAGGCGACGAAGAAACAAAAGGAGACCTTGGATCAGTCCGAGGAGCGCGCGCATCTTGCCGAGACCAGGCTGGCTCTTCTCCGGTCACGGTCCGATACTTGGCTCTCCGAGCTCACTGTACTGAACCGGGATCTTAACAGTAAGTGGACCGACATCCCCCTTCTCTCGTTGCTTTCTTTCTTTGTTGTTGCTTTTCTTATGACCTAGCCGCTTGACAGCTCTTCTTTTTAAAGGAAAATTCGAGCACTCCCGCGAGGCTGCCGCCCTTGCTGTTGCTGCCGCCCGAGAGAAGCGTGCCGGGAAGGGCCCTGTCTCGGATGCCTGGGACATCGAGGACCACCTCACCGCCCTGAAGGCCCGGATAGTGGCTCTCCGGTCAATCGGGACGGAGCTGCTCAGCGCCGTGATCCATGTTCATGGCGCGCTGTGGCCGGGTGTCAGCGCGACGCTCTCGGTCGGCGAACTCGCGAGCGCACTCCGATGTGCCGGGAGGCGTGTCCATGCTTGGAAACGTTCCTGACCCAAGTACTGAAATGGTACGAAGGTCTCGACTTGGAGGTGATCCAACGCCTGCGCACCATCTCGCCGTGGTGCATCGATCCGGCTAAGGTCCAGCGGCGACAGGAAGTGGCGCACCGCATCGCCTCTTGGTCCAACATTCGCGCCTTCACTGCCAGCGTCATTGCTTCCGACTCCAAATCCGACTACGAGGATGACGAAGACACCAGCGTGATCGGCGACGTGGATGGTGAGATCCCGGAGGAGGATGATGCTGCCTCCGGTGCTGCGACCGAGACCGTGGTTCCCCGGGATGCTACAACTTCTCCGACACCCGAGGCCTCTCAGGCCGAGGTGCGCCCAGATGCCCCGAGTACCGCTGCCGGTTCTGAAGCCACTGCTGCTCCCGCATCTGCTCCCGAGACTGCTGCTCCTGCTGCTACCGTCGCCGAGAAGCCGGCTTCTCCTACTACTAAGAAAAACTTAAGAGTAGATTTGTTAAATCCCCGGGATGCCGGGTGCAAGATGTAACATACACTATTTAATATTTACGCTCCGTACTGAGTTATCTATCCGAACAAGTTATGTCAATTTATTCTGTTACGAGTCCCCGAGTTGCTTTTCATGTTTACCGTACTTAGGTAATTTCTGCTCTTGTCTACCATTTCGGCGTTCGACAGTCGAGTCACAAAACTCCATATACGGCATACATTACTTAAGACAATCCGAGTTCTGGCTAACCGAATTCCCGACATAAAAAATAACTGGGTTAGCAAAAACAGGTATGCCGGATAAGTTCCTGCTCCGAGTCCCCGAGACCATTTTCGTGTTCCCCACATTTGACTCTCTTTGCTCTTGACTACCATTTCGGCGTGCGTCAGTCGAGTCACAAGATGATTTCACATGACATACATTACTCTGACTTTGAGAATCGAATTCGGAACTTTCCCGGCTTACAAACAATAAAAAATAGGTACTCGGCAGTCCCCGGGTTCCTTCCCGAGATGCCGGTATGAAATAACAAATACACTGAACAAAGTAAATGGGCATACAACAAGGCAGTCCCCGGGTTCCTCCGGGGTGCCTTACTTTCATTAATACATAAAGATTTAAGTACATCATACACTGAGCCCTTTATGAGTAAAAGGGTCGAAGCAGAGCTACATTCCATGGACGTTTGGTTTCCTCTCCGGATTTGTCCATTACACCTTTCCTAGCCTCCTGTGCATCTACAAGGTAATATGAATCATTGTGCAATGCCCTGCTTATCACAAAAGGTCCCTCCCATGGAGGTGACAACTTATGCATTCCGACCGTGCGTTGGATGAGCCTTAGCACAAGATCTCCTTCTCGGAACACTCTCGGGTGCACCTTCCGGCTATGATATCGGCGGAGGTTTTGCTGGTAAATTGCAGACCGAGAAAGTGCCAATTCCCTTGCCTCCTCAAGTAAATAAACATCATTTTCCCGGGCCTCCCTTGCTTCGGTCTCAGTGAACATTGTCACTCTCGGTGAATCATATTGTATGTCGGTTGGGAGTACTGCCTCAGCACCGTATACCATAAAAAATGGCGTGTACCCGGTAGATCTATTCGGTGTAGTCCGGAGACCCCACAAAACCGCCGGTAACTCCTCTATCCAGCATCCCGGAGTTCTCAACAGTGGCTCGATCAGGCGAGCTTTGATGCCGACCAAGACCAAGGCATTTGCTCTTTCGACTTGCCCGTTCGCTTCCGGGTGTGCAATTGATGCTACATCCAGCCGGATTCCCTTCTCAGCACAAAATCGAGCAAATTCCCCCACAACAAAATTGGTGCCATTATCCGTGATAATGCTGTGCGGGTATCCGTATCTCAAGATGATGTCTTTTAGGAATTGCACAGCGGTGTGTCCACCATACTTCCGGATTGGCTTGACCTCTATCCACTTGGTGAATTTATCCACCATGACCAGTATGTGCGTCATATTGCCTCTTGCTGGTTTGAACTGCGCGACCATATCCAAACACCATACTGCAAATGGCCAAGTGATAGGGATTGTCTTCAGTGCTGACGCCGGCATATGTATCCGGTGAGCAAACCTCTAACATCCCCCACACTTCCGGACAATGTCTTCTGCTTGCTGTAACGCAGTGGGCCAGTAGAACCCATGCCGGAACACTTTCGCCACCAGGGCCCGGGATGATGCATGATGTCCACACTCCCCCTGATGTATTTCCAGGAGCATCTCTTGTCCTTCTGCCGGTTCTACACACCTCTGGAGTACCTCAGTGACACTCCTCTTGTACAACTCTTGATTGATGACGGTGTATGCTTTTGACCTTCGCATTATCTGCCGGGCTTCCACTTCATTCTCCGGTAGAGTTCCTTCCAAGATGTTAGCCATAATGGGTTGTGCCCATCCCGGGACAGGTCGAACCGGGAACACGGGAGCGTCTATGTCCATTGGCTCTGCCGACATCACCTCCATCATCATCTTTCTCTGCCTCTCTGAGCACTGTGATGCAGTCCCCGGGTTCGATGTGATGCTCCCGACATCTACTTCCATGGGTATGGCATCCGAACCAGGCTCCTTGGGGATGAAGATAGAATCCGACTCGGGTGAGGGTTGAATAGATGGCTTCCTCAAATGCTCCAGAGCTATCCCGGGTGGGATGGCATCCCGAGATGACCCTAGCTTGGACAAGACATCTGCTGCCTCGTTTTCTCCTCTGGGTATGTGCTTGAACTCGCATCCTTCGAAAAATCCGGATATTTTCTGCACATGAAATCTGTATAGGGCCATGTTTGCATCAAGCGCATCCCAATTCCCCGACACCTGCTGCACTACGAGATCGGAATCACCAAAACATTCTATCTGGCGGATGCCGATCTCCTTGGCGACATTCAGTCCATGAACCAAGGCCTCATATTCCGCGACATAGTTAGATGCCCGGAAATGGATTTGTAGAACATACTTCAGCACATCCTGCTTTGGTGAAGTGAGGACCACTCCGGCACCCAACCCGATCTTAGCCTTGGAGCCATCGAAATGCATCCTCCAGAAAATGTAATCCGGCATCGGAGGTTCATACTGCATCTCGGCCCAGTCTACCAAAAAGTCCGGCAGCGCCTGCAACTTGATGGCATCTCGTCTCTCATACGCCGGAGCGTATGGAGACAACTGGATGGCCCACTTGGCTACCTGGCCGCTAGCGTCCTTGCAACCGATGACCTCGGCCAGAGGAGCTTCGCACACTACTGTGATCGGGTGCTCTTGAAAGTAATGCTTGAGCTTGGTCACCGCCATGTATACTCCATACGCCATCTTCTGGTAATGCGGATAGTTTTGCTTGGATTCTGAGATCACCTCACTGAGGTAATACACCGGCCTTTGTATCAGCTTGCCCCCTTCTTCCCTCTCTACCCCCATTGCCACACTGACTACTCGGTTGGTTGCAGCAATATATAGCAGCATAGGTTCCTTGGGTAATGGGGATGCCAACACGGGTGCTGTTGAGAGCATCTTCTTCAAATCGTTGAACGCCGCGTCAGCTTGCGGGGTCCAAACTAATGTTTTGCTTTTCTTCATCAATTGGTACAGGGGCAAGGCCTTCTCCCCAAGTCGACTCACAAACCGACTTAGGGCTGCAAGACAACCAGTGAACTTCTGTACATCTTTGAGACGCACGGGCAATTTGATGCTCTCGATAGCACGAATCTTACCCGGGTTGACCTCGATTCCGCGGCTCGAGATGAGGAAACCGAGTAACTTCCCCGCCGGAACACCAAATGTACACTTATCCGGGTTCAATTTCATCCGGAATCTTCTTAAGTTTTTAAATGTCTCCCTCAGATCATCTATCAGTGAGGCTTTCTCTTTTGTCTTTATGACTATGTCATCGACATAGACCTCGGCATTCCGGCCTATCTGGTCATGCAAACATTTCTGCATGCACCTCTGGTATGTAGCACCAGCATTCCTCAAACCGAAAGTCATGACACGATAGCAATAAGCCGCATAAGGGGTAATAAAAGCAGTTTTCAATTGATCATCCGGATTCAAAGGTATCTGGTGAAAACCAGAATAGGCATCTAAAAAAGTCAAAAGTTCACTCCCGGCAGTGGAATCTATTACTTGATCTATCCGGGGCAGTGGAAAGGGGTCCTTCGGGCATGCTTTGTTGAGGTTGGTGAAGTCGATGCACATGCGCCACACCTTAAGCAGGAGGGGATCATCCTTCTTCTTCTCTACCAGGACCGGATTCGATATCCAATCCGGGTGCAGCACTTCCATTATGAATCCGGCAGCCAGCAGTATAGCCAGATGCTCCATGACGGCAACTCTTCTTTCATCCGAGAGGCGCCTAGTTGGTTGCTTCACCGGCTTCGCATCCGGTCTAACAAACAGAGAGTGCTCAGCCAACTCCCTCGGGACACCTTGCAGATCGTAACTCGACCACGCAAAAGCATCCCGATTCTCACGGAGGAAGTCGACGAGCTCGCCTTCCTATTTGCTGTCCAGGTTGCTGCCAATGATAACTTGGCGCTCCGGGTTGCTGGGGTCCACACCCACCTTCTTGGTCTCTTTGGAGGGCTGGAATGATGCACCCTGCTCCGGGTTCACCATCCCGGGCATTCCGAGTTGGGAGGTCTTGGCCATTGCCACCACCTGCTGGATCCTCTTCTTTTCTTCCGCGATCACCAGGGACTCAGCTAAGCATGACCCCTCCGAGGCACACTCCATGGAGCGCTTGTGGTCTCCCGAGATGGTGATTACGCCGTTAGGTCCCGGCATCTTCATCTTCAGGTAGCCCATTTGAGTTGAGATCATGAACTTGGCTAGGGCTGGCCTGCCGATCAGTGCGTGATATGGGCTTTCGAGGTCCACGACCTCGAATTCCAAGCTTTCGGTTCGGCAGTTCTCGCGGGTTCCGAATAGCACTTCAACCCAGATTTTTCCCATGGGCGAGCAAGAGACTCCGGGCACAATGCCGTGGAAGGTCGTCTCGGTAGGCAACAAGGTGTTCATGGCCACCCCCAGCTTCAGCATCGTGTCCTTGTACATGATGAAGGAGATATGCCCTAGAGGCAAATAAATAAGTAGTATTTATTGCGTTATCTCATAAGTTTATAATAGGTTTGTGTATTATGCTATAACTGTATTAATCGGAATTGTTAATACACGTGTGATACATAGACAACCAGGTCCCTAGCAAGCCTCTATATGAGCTAGTCCATTGGGCAACAGTTGATCGAGATTCCCGATCAAGGACAATGACGTCGGTTGACAATGGGGTCATCTTGTTAGTTGAATAAGGTGGTGGACATACGCAAAGTATTGCAATAAGATCGTATTACGATGTTTGTCATTTGCAATAGATAAGAGTATGATAGCTTATTCCTTAGACCGTGAGACCGTACTTATTGTTGCTTCGTAGGAGTGCTTTGAGAGCATCAAACGTTGTGTCTTATATAGCATGACAATAACGGTGTCCATCTTGGGTATTCCGAAAGAGCATCAAGACGTAAGGATCAAGAGCGGGATTTGTTCATTCTTGTAATGGAAAGATACTCTGGGCCCACTCGGTGATATTGCATCTATATAGCTGCAGCTTATGACTAGGTCATGGAGATGTAATATCACAGACGAGTTAATAAACCTTCGTCGGTAACGAGATACAGCAAAGGCATCGGTGTGTCTACGATCATATCTCGGACAAGGTAGTATCGCAGAGACAAAGGGAATGAATATCATACATATGGTTCAACGACGATATTCGTGGAATGCACAGGGGTCGTCATATATTTCCAGGTATCCCTGACGATCATTGGTGAGAGGAGTGTCTCGACCATGTCTGGAGTGTTCCCGAACCGTAGCGTAACAAACTTAAGGTCTTAGCGACGCTAGGGGATAGGTTCTGGAATTTTATAGGTTTTTGTTGGAGAGAGAGAAATGATCCGGAAAGAGTTCCGGTGGTCCGGAAGGAGTTCCGGAGAGGTCTGGAATGGTTCCAGGAATGTCCGAAAGTTGTTCGGGTGGTCCTAAAGAGTTTTCGGAGTCACGGGATATTGAATTATATATAAATATATTAATTATGAATTAATGGGATTTTTATATTAATTTAATATTAATTAAATAAAGGAAAAAGGGGGCTCCCACCTATATGGGCCCTAAGAGGGCCCAAGAGGGGGAGCCGCACCTCAAAGGGGGGTGGGCCACATTGGCTGGTTCGGCCAGCCCATGTGGGGGCCGAACCCCCCCCTCCCATGTCCTTTGTTTAGTCCCACATGGGGGAGCCAAGGGGTTTGCACACCCCCTTCCCCCTTTATATAGCAAGGCATATTAATTGATTTAATTCATAGGAAATTCAATTAATTCCCAATTTCTCTCTCGATCTCGTGGTTCCCAAGTTGGAGCCGCGCCGAGCTGAGGAAGGGGGTCTCTCTTCACCTAAGCCATACGGCAGAGCGCCGTTGCTCTGCGGGATTCCAGATAAGATCTACTCCTGCGATTTCAGCTGGATCTGAATGACCGGGAGTTGTCGCTAGGCTCCGTATGTTTTGAAAGTGCTCGGAGGCTACTCTATTGAGGAGCTTGGGCGACGTCGTCTCGCCCCCTGCAGCCGCCGCGCCTCCCCCCTCTGCTGCCGGCGCACCAGCCCTGGTGCTGGCGCTCTGCCTTCTTCCGCCCGACGCCCGTCGACGCAGATCATCATCGACACCCCGGCGTCATCGACTCCGACATCGCGGCAAGTTCTCCGCGACCTCGAGGTTGGCTACGTACGACTTCATCGTCAACGCTTGTGTGGGAGCGTAATCCCCGCTATCGGTCTACATGGAGGTAATGTAACCCGTTCCGCCACCGTTATCGCATGTACTAGATAGATAGATCCTGGCTAGTTAGGGTTTCGTTCGCTAGAAAATTATTGTTTTCTGCACCGTAACCCCTTCAGTGGTATCAGAGCCGATCTATGCGTAGTACTGCTGGTACGGTTAGAACTCATGTTGAATGAGGGCGTCTTTCTTATATTTGCTACCCTCTAGCGTGCACTTGCGATGCCTTCGGTATTGAGTTGATGAAGCGGCCCGGACCGACTTTACGCGTACGCTTACGCGAGACTGGTTCCACTACTGACATACGGCTTGCACCGTATCTGTGGCTGGCGGGTGTCTGTTTCTCTCTCTCTAGTCGGCAAAGCATTTTCAATGGAGGGCCCGAAAGGGATGCTTAAACATGCAATTATACGATTGACGTTGTGGTACAAAGTTCGTAGGTAGGGAAGCGATTCTCTTACGAATAAGCCTATTTGCCACGTAAAACTTGCAAAACTAAATAAAGCTAGAGGCGTCTAACTTTGTTTTGCAGAGGCGTTATTTCATGTGACATGGTTACGGTAAGTTTTTGATATTACTCGTACTGTCGGAGGCAATGGAGGGCTCTGTAGACTCGGAGTCATGCCGGGGCGCCGGGGGCCAGGCACATGGCGCCATGAAGGTCCAGGCGCATCGACCATGTCACATCGCACTTCATTGCATCATTATTGTGTGCTGTTGTGTGTGCATCCTATTGATTGCTTATATGCTAGATATACAACGGTAGCATCATAAATAGGATGATCCCTAACAAATACCAAAATTGTGTTCTCCCTCGTTGCGCACCACCAAGAAAGTTCTACGTTATGAGGCAGGCCGTGATGATCGGGTGTCACACATCTCGTCGTTCGCATACAGTGGGTGTAAGCCATGTTGCACGCGCAGGTCTTCGAGGTTTGATTGGTGAGCCTAGCATACTCAGAGGTATGGACTCGGAACACGGGAAGATCGAAAGATCGAGCACGAGTCACAGAGTTGTTGTGATCGACATGTTATGTCCACCTTTGAAGCTGTGCTGCCGGCCGTGATGATCGGGGGTAGTGTGGTGGATGAGGGTCGTGTAATCGCCATTATTATTTTTAGGGATAATAATCTTGGTGTGGTGTGTTTTTGATAATGAGATTATAGAACTAAAACTCACCTATATATTATAAACTTATCTTACCTCTTTTGCGATCACATCTGGAGACTACGGAACTACGCTTCGGTTACTTCTTCAAGAGCTCGGATTCTACCTTGGAAGCCGACGGGTCCAACTTCATCAGCTGGTGCATTGGTTTTAGAAACATTCTCCAAACACAACAAACATCCTATATGTGCTAGAACATTAGTTAGGAGTTAGACCAGATGATTCTGATAGCAAGGAGCAAGATGATGAGTTCCGTAAGCATCATGACATGTTCATGGAAGTGATGATCGTCATGAGCGTATGCCTAGCACCTGAGTTGAAAGTTGTTTCAACACATGGAGCCATATGTCGTGATTGATGCGATCAGAGGTCACTTCAAAGATGAATTGAGTCTTGAGCGGTTCAGACAGCTTAGAAAGTTCCGGACCATTCACATGGGGAGCATACCTGTCTGGAGACTCAGTTGAAGAAGTTGTGTGACATCTACTTCAGGATTACGAATATCTACGATTTCTAGATAGCGAACTCCAGTGCAATAGAGATTGTGCTTTACCTCCTAGCTGTGAATAGCATGTGCGTAAATATGCTATAGAGACACGGTGAGCTTCTTCACGTTCGTGAACAAGTTCAAATCTCTAAAAGATGATTCATCGAAGAAGAGTTCTTCGACGCTATGGGTATATTTGATATACAAAGATATAAATGTATTCTTCTCATACTTGATGAAAAGTGTTTGATAATTGTTATGTTTGTGAAACAGTCCCTGATTATCACAAGTATGTGGCGAAGGGTGACGTGACAGTGCACGAGTGATGGCAAGTTCATGGCCAGTAGTGCTCACGCCCTCGAGGTATCATATTAGTTATCATCAATAGTTTTTGATAAGACATTTTGTAATAGTGAGAATGTGATCTAGTTTGGTGTCTTGAATGTTACAAGACATAATTATTCATATAGAACACATCAGTTGTTTTATGTTATGAAACAAAGCAGTTGTTTCATGTTATGAGTAATTTGCATCACATCTCAATTACATTATGCGTATGATATACATTTATAATAGCACGAATGATAAAATTGTGTGTCCAAAGAAGAAACACCATCGAATTTAGTCATAAAGGCAATGAAAGAAGTAATGGATATTTTTGGTCCATTTAAGTATTTCGAGTGCCAAAATTGATTAAGTTTGAAATGCAGTATTGAAGTTGCAATACTAGAGGAAATTGATTGAGAGTCATTTTTAATGATTAATCAATGGTGTTTTGCTTGATCCGAATTCTTCTATGATTTGGTAAATAGGAGTATTTGCCCGATAAATTATGGAGTCTGAAATTAATTTGATAATAGATCAAATGGGGTTTTTCAGAAGAAAGATTAAGTGAATATTGTATTCACAAGATTCGATCAAAGGACAACATTTTTGAATCATGGTTTCAACACAAAAGACTTGTGGAAATTTGTTTTCACAATATTATAATGTCATATATGGTGATATGTGGGGAATTATAATTATGCTCTATTTTAAATAAATAAAGTGTGGTCTGTCAGAATCAGTCTTAGAATCTCCTAATATGTTCGAAACATTATAGTCGATGTCCACTTTAGAAAATAGATATTTTTCTCAACAAGAATTCATAGGATCGACAGTAATGTCGACGTGTATATAATTATGCGATAATTCGGAATATACATGAGTAGTTCTTTGTAGATTGCTCGCATTGGACGAGAGTGTATTCCAGAATCAATTAGGAACAAAGTTCAGTTTGTTGTCTATGTAATTCCGAGAAAAGATGACTTTTCGAATTATGGTTTATGGATTGAAATTAGAAGTTTGGAATAAAGTGTCAGACTTATGTTGGAAGATGTTCCAAAGAGTATATGTCTGCTAATGAAAGTTTAATGATTAAGAGTGAGGGAGACTAGAAAATTGTTTTCTGCTTGCAATCCTCTTCATAAAGATCATAATATTTTCATGAAAGAAACTTCTAAATAAAGTGTTGTTATATTTAATATTGTTGTCAGGTCACAGCACTGTATTAAGTATTTCAGATCTTGTTGACAGATCAAGGTGCACTTTATGAATACAAAGAAAGTTGAGAAAATATCGGAATACGAACAAAGGCTTTTTGAGCCTGGAAATCCAAAGTTGCATTTGAAAGGATTAAGAGAGTAATTGTTGCTGCAATTCTTATTAGAGGAATAAGATTGTTTAATCGTCATATAAGGTGTTATATGAGAAATGTGACTATAAGAAAGACGCGGTAGCATGTCTTGTCGAGAAATGTTTCTTGGACAAGATCAAATTTGTTGACTACATTTATGTAGACATGCTTGAAGTCTGAGGGATTTATATTAATGTAATACTGTAGTTTGTATTAAATTCGAATTGATAGTAGATCAATGATTTTGGTTTAACCAAGATGTCGATTTAAGTGGGAGTCATAGTTAGTTCACTCAGGAGAAATATGTGAAGAACATATTTTTGAGTGGGAGCTTGGGAACTCAAATATGTGGATAACATGTTTTTGAGTGGGAGCTCGTGTTATCAAATATGTGGAGACATAATTTGAGTGGGAGTCGAATTCATCTTGTGTAGTTAACACATTGTGAAACTGTACCAATAGAATAGGATGAAGTTGTAAAACTATTTAAAAGTTAGTGTCTATTTTGAAATAGAACGGGAATTTTAAATAGTTAGTCGAGTTGTGTTGGATTATATCTGAGGAGTCAGAATAGAATCAAAAGGATGGTCCTTTGGAATCCAATTGGTCATTAAGAGTAATGATGCATGAAGGTAATGGTTGTATGACATGTGGGTCTATTATGTATATATTAGACATCATACAGAAACCATATTATCTGCTCGATAAAATATAACCGATGTTCTTGGAGTAAAGAACAGTTATGAAAGTAAATTTGGAATTTACTGGAAGTAGAAGTGCGTTAGTTAAGGGATTGACATTTGAATGTCAAGTTTTCTACATTGGTGTGAAAGTATGTAGATATCGCGAGTTTGTAATTGTTCCAAGGGGCTCTGCATGGCTGAGTGTGTTTTTCAGGGCAGTTATCTGGTTAGTATAATCAGAGTAAGCGCTGGGAAGCAGAAATCTCACTTAGTTACGGTATTTGCATATATGTTGTTAGACAACATGGTGATATCAAACAAGTTGATGCCAGTGAATCGCAAAAGCATGTACAATCTTGGATTGTGCAGTAACACTTTTCCACGAGCAAGCATTATCAAATGATTCTTATTTGATAAGGGATTCTGATAAAGTAAAATGCAGCTAGTTTATTTGTACTCTAGTGCAAGTGGGAGACTGAAGGAGATATGCCCTAGAGGCAAATAAATAAGTAGTATTTATTGCGTTATCTCATAAGTTTATAATAGGTTTGTGTATTATGCTATAACTGTATTAATCGGAATTGTTAATACACGTGTGATACATAGACAACCAGGTCCCTAGCAAGCCTCTATATGAGCTAGTCCATTGGGCAACAGTTGATCGAGATTCCCGATCAAGGACAATGACGTCGGTTGACAATGGGGTCATCTTGTTAGTTGAATAAGGTGGTGGACATACGCAAAGTATTGCAATAAGATCGTATTACGATGTTTGTCATTTGCAATAGATAAGAGTATGATAGCTTATTCCTTAGACCGTGAGACCGTACTTATTGTTGCTTCGTAGGAGTGCTTTGAGAGCATCAAACGTTGTGTCTTATATAGCATGACAATAACGGTGTCCATCTTGGGTATTCCGAAAGAGCATCAAGACGTAAGGATCAAGAGCGGGATTTGTTCATTCTTGTAATGGAAAGATACTCTGGGCCCACTCGGTGATATTGCATCTATATAGCTGCAGCTTATGACTAGGTCATGGAGATGTAATATCACAGACGAGTTAATAAACCTTCGTCGGTAACGAGATACAGCAAAGGCATCGGTGTGTCTACGATCATATCTCGGACAAGGTAGTATCGCAGATACAAAGGGAATGAATATCATACTTATGGTTCAACGACGATATTCGTGGAATGCACAGGGGTCGTCATATATTTCCAGGTATCCCTGACGATCATTGGTGAGCGGAGTGTCTCGACCATGTCTGGAGTGTTCCCGAACCGTAGCGTAACAAACTTAAGGTCTTAGCGACGCTAGGGGATAGGTTCTGGAATTTTATAGGTTTTTGTTGGAGAGAGAGAAATGATCCGGAAAGAGTTCCGGTGGTCCGGAAGGAGTTCCGGAGAGGTCTGGAATGGTTCCAGGAATGTCCGAAAGTTGTTCGGGTGGTCCGAAAGAGTTTTCGGAGTCACGGGATATTGAATTATATATAAATATATTAATTATGAATTAATGGGATTTTTATATTAATTTAATATTAATTAAATAAAGGAAAAAGGGGGCTCCCACCTATATGGGCCCTAAGAGGACCCAAGAGGGGGAGCCGCACCTCAAAGGGGGGTGGGCCCCATTGGCTGGTTCGGCCAGCCCATGTGGGGGCCGAACCCCCCCTCCCATGTCCTTTGTTTAGTCCTGAAGGGGATCGTGGGCAGAAAACAATAATTTTCCTAGCAACGATATCCTTAAACTAGCCAAGATCTATTCTATGCAGATATAGTAGTACGAACGGAGATCGGAATACATACCCTTGTAGACCGAAAGCGGGGATTACGTTCCCGCACAAACGTTGTCGATGAAGACCGACGAAGCCGACCTCAAGGTCGTGTAGAGGAAGCAGGCCTCCGAGTACCGCTAGCGCAGCACCTCGCAGGGAGTCGCACACGTACGGTGGAGACGACGCCTCCGAAGCTCCAGTCCAGGACGAGCAGCGGAAGACTTGGACCGGAACACCAGCAGCGCGGCAGCGGGCTATGGTGGAGGAGATCCCCGACTCCTCTTGCTCGGCGCGGCTCCAACTTGGGAACCACGAGATCGAGAGAGAAATCAGGAATTAATTGGTGAATTAAAAGGCTGGGGGTGCCCTTTCTTATATAGGCTCCCAAGGGGAGCCAACCTTGCCAGCCAGGCAATGTGGGACTAACCCCCCACAGCCTGGTTCGGCCAATGGAGTGCGCCGGCCCCCTGGTGGGCCCCTTGTGGCCCACCTAGGCCGGCCCTCCTGGCCCCCACCGAATTCCCCTAGGGAATTTTCCCCTCTTGGGCCTTCTTTCGTCCGGAAGGCCCATTTAGGGAAATCTGCCTTAATAAATTCGAAAATAAATATATAAAATCATATTTGCATATTAATAACACTAATTAATATCAAACATAATATATATAATATTTCCTACCTCCGAAAACTCTTTCGGCGCTGCCCGATCTCCATCGGACCTCTCCCGGGACATTCCCGGTGATCTCCTTCCTTTCCGGTTGTCTTGTCGAAACCCCTTTAGTGTGTTACCCTAGCGGTTCGATATAATATCAGGTATGATCAAGACTCCTCAATGATCAACGACTAATCCATAGGCCTGGACCCCATGAATTAATCCCTGAGATATAACGAATGACTTTCATCTATCAAACCTAAACGTGAAGTCTTAGACCTTTTGCCATAGCGATACTTAGCACGTCCGAGTGTCGTTCCATAGATATCTCCATACTTAATCCCGACCTCGTTACCGACGATGCTATCTTCTACTCGTTCATGATCTCATGTCTCCGTGACCTAGTCACATGCTTGCAAGCTCATTAGACATGATCTCACCGAGTGGGCCCGAGAGTATCTATCCTGCTACGCGGACTGGCAAATCCCGCTCTTGACCCCTCGTCTCAATACTCCTTTCCAATACCCAAAAGTATCACCGTTATTGTCATACTAAATAAGATACGACGTTTGGTGCAATCAAAGTATCTTTGGGGAATATCAATAAGAGTTGATCTCACGGTCAAAGGTGTAATGACTATGTTCTCCAAATCTGGGTATGTCCATCACATCACTCTCGAGCGATATGACTCTCATTGCCGACCAGCGCCATGCCCCATGACCGGGAAACCTCGATCATCAATCGCGCAACGAAACTAGTCTTAGTAGAGGCTACTAGGGACCTGGTTGTTTACGTATCACACCCGCATTAATGTTTCCGCTTAATACGGTTCTAGCATGACACAAAAACCTATTATGAACAAACGAGATATGATAAAGAATACACTTTATTAATTGCCTCTAGGGCATATCTCCTTCAGTCTCCCACTTGCACTAGAGTACAAATTAATCTAGATTACAACTTGGTAAAAGCCTAACACCCATAGCTAACTGGTGTTGTTCATGCTTATCAAGCGGGAGAGGCTTCGTCAGCGGATCTGCCACATTCAGATCCGTATGCACTTTGCAAATCTTCACATCGCCTTCTTGTACGTACTGACGTATCACGTGGAAGCGTCGGAGAATGTGTTTGGCGGTGGAGTGAGTCCTTGGCTCCTTGGCGTTCGCAATGGCACCCGTATTGTCGCAGAAGAGGACCACGGGGTCTTGCACGCTTGGGAACACTCCAAGTTCGATGACGAACTTCCTCAGCCACACAGCTTCATTCGCGGCCTCGCAGGCAGCAATGTACTCCGACTCCATTGTAGATTGTGCGACTATGGGTTGCTTCCCACTTCTCCAGCACACGGCGCCTCCATTCACCTTGAACACGTAACCTGTCTGTGACTTACAGTCATCGGGGTCTGAGCAGAAACTTGCATCTACGTAACCCGTTACGCCAAGTTCCTCATCGCAGCCACCATACACAAGGAACATTTCCTTTGTCTTATTGAGATACTTAAGAATGCTCTTAGCAGCTATCCAATGCGGCATTCCAGGATTACTCTGGAACCGGCTTGTCAAACTTAGAGCTAATGCCACATCCGTTCTAGTACTCAACATTGCATACATGATCGATCCTATGGCTGAAGCATAAGGATGTTTCGTCATTTCGGCCTTACCCAGTTCCGTTACCGGACACTGTGCCTTACGCAATATCTTATTCTTGATAACCGGCAGAGAACCCTTCTATGCCTTCTCCATATGAAAACGCTTCAATATTTTATCAAGATAAGTACTCTGACTTAGTGCTAATAGGCGCCTTGATCTATCACGGTAGATCTTTATGCCTAAAACATACGCAGCTTCTCCTAAGTCCTTCATGGAAAACTTACTGTTTAAATATTCCTTCACGCTATTCAGAAGTTCCACATCATTCCCTATTAGCAATATGTCATCAACATACAGTGCTAAGAACACAACTGAGCTCCCACTCATTTTCTTGTAAATACAGGTCTCTTCCACATTCTGGATAAATCCAAAACCTTTGATTACCTCATCAAAGCGAAGATTCCAGCTCCGAGATGCCTGCTTCAATCCATAGATGGATCGCTGAAGCTTGCACACCTTGTTAGCACTTCCTGGATCGACAAAACCTTCCGGCTGTACCATGTACAACTCTTCCTCAATGTTTCCATTCAGGAAGGCCGTTTTGACGTCCATCTGCCAGATTTCATAATCATAGTAGGCAGCTACCGCTAACAAAATCCGAATGGACTTAAGCATCGCTACCGGTGAAAAGGTTTCATCGTAGTCAATTCCATGAACTTGTCGGAAACCCTTTGCGACAAGCCGAGCTTTATAGACGGTCACATTACCATCAGCATCAGTCTTCTTCTTAAAGATCCACTTATTCTCGACGGCCTTGCGCCCTTCGGGAATATCCACCAAGGTCCACACTTGGTTATCATACATGGATCCTATTTCGGATTTCATGGCTTCAAGCCATTTCTCGGACTCTAGACTCTCCATCGCCTCCTTGTAGTTCGTAGGTTCGTCTTGCTCGACTAGCATGACGGTGCAAACCATGTTGCCATACCATTCTGGTGGGATCCGAGATCTACCAGACCTACGAGGTAGAACATCTTCCTCGACAGTTTCTCCCACTCCTTCCACGGAGGACGTTTCCGGAATTGCTTCCGTTGCGCCACTCGGAATCTCGAGTTCAGGATCAACGATTTCATCGAGGTCTACCTTCCTCCCACTTACTCCTTTCGCGAGAAATTCCTTCTCTAGAAAGGCACCGGTCTTCGCGACAAAAGTTTTGCCCTCAGCTTGGTTGTAGAAGGTGTACCCAACGGTTTCCCGCGGATATCCTACAAAGACGACTTTCTCCGACTTCGGTTCGAGTTTGTCGGGCTGTAGTTTCTTAACGTACGCCTCACAACCCCAAACCTTCAGAAACGATAACTTAGGCTTTTGGCCATACCATAATTGATACGGCGTCGTTTCAACGGACTTGGACGGAGCCCTATTTAAAATGAATGCGGCTGTTTCTAACGCATAACCCCAGAAGGACACTGGCAGATCGGTAAGAGACATCATAGATCGGACACTATCCAGTAGAGTACGATTACGTCGCTCGGACACACCGTTACGCTGCGGCGTTCCGGCGGGCGTAAGTTGAGGCACTATGCCACAACTCTTCAGATGTGTGCCAAACTCAAAGCTCAAGTACTCTCCACCGCGATCGGACCGGAGATGCTTGATTTTCCTATTAAGCTGATTCTCAACTTCACTCTGGAATTCTTTGAACTTTTCAAACGTTTCAGACTTGTGTTTCATCAAATAGATATAACCGTATCTACTCAAGTCATCAGTGAAGGTGACGAAGTAACGATAACCATTGCGTGTCGAAACGCTCATTGGTCCACATACGTCTGTGTGTATGATCCCCAACAAATCCGACGCCCGTTCGACGAAACCTTTGAACGGTGTCCTGGTCATTTTGCCCATGAGGCATGGTTCACATGTATCGAGGGATCCGAAATCCAACGAGTCCAAGAGTCCATCGGAGTGGAGTCGCTTCATGCGCTTTATACCAATATGACCAAGACGGCAATGCCACAAAAACATTGCGGTATCGTCACTACACTTAATTCGTTTGGCTTCTATGTTATGGATGTGAGTACTACGATCGAGATTCAACAAGAATAAACCATTACTCTCGGGAGCATCAACATAAAAGATATCATTCATATAAATAGCACAATTGCTTGACACTGATTTAAATGAATAACCGTCTTGTAACAGGCAAGACCCACTTATAATGTTTACACTCAAGGATGGCACAAAATAACACTTATTTAAAACCAAAACTAATCCCGATGGTAGATGCAGAGGGAGCGTGCCGACAGCCACCACGTCGACTCTCGATCCGTTGCCGACGCGCATCGTCACCTCATCCTTCGCCAGCCGCCTCCTATTCCGTAACTCCTCCTGAGAGTTACATATATGAGCAACAGAACCAGTATCAAATACCCACGTATTGCTCCGGGCGGATGTAAGGTACACATCTATAACATGTATATCAAATATACCTTTCTCTTTGTCGACCGTCTTGCCAGACTTCCTATCCTCCAGATACTTGGGGCAGTTGCGCTTCCAGTGACCCTTCCCCTTGCAGTAGAAACACTCCACGCTAGCTCTGGGACCAGATTTGTTAGTCCTGGGCTTGGCAGCCAACTTTGCCTCCCTCCGGGACTTCCAGCTCTGCTTTCCCTTTCCACCGGACTTCTTGAAATCAACGGTCTTGTTGACCATCAACAGCGTGTGCTCCTTCTTAATCTCTACCTCAGCAGTCTTGAGCATCACGAACACTTCACCCAGGGACTTAGCCATGCCCTGCATGTTGTAGTTCATGACGAAGCCTTTGTAGCTTGGCGGCAACGATTGCAACACCCTGTCAATCGCCAGCTCATCGGGAATCTTGCACTCCAGAGCATTCAGGCGTTGAACGTAGCCAGACATCTTGACTACATGCTCGCTCACACTGCTATGCTCTTCCATCTTGGCTGAGAAGAAAAGCTCAGAAGCCTCATATCTCTCAGCCTTAGCCTGCGGCGCAAAGACAGCCTTAAGATCCGAGATGATCTCAAAGGCGCTCATCTTCTCAAAGCGCTTCTGCAGGTCGGCTTCCATGGCGTAGAGCATGCCACTCTGGACAAAGGCAGAATCCTCCGATCGGGTCTGGAAGACCTTCGTCTCATCCTAGAGGCTTCATCTGCAGGAGGGTCACCTATGGCGGCCTCAATGACGTAGGCCACCCTATGGGGAGTGAGGAGGATCCTCAGGTTGCGGAACCAGGCCATGAAGTTTGACCCATTGGTCTTAAGCTTTTCTTTCTCAAGGAACAGACCTAGGTTAAACGAGGGGCGAGACATCTACAATGAAATTTGCAACAACATAAGACTTTGTTCATAATAATTTTGAGTTATAGTATGTTAGAAAATAACTAACATAACTCCCACTCAAACGAACATCCCTCCTGGTCGTTTAAGAGATTACACGACCCCCATCCATTGCACCACCCCTCATCATCAAAGCCGGCGGCACAAC
This sequence comes from Poa annua, assembly GCA_026929855.1. NCBI lineage: Eukaryota > Viridiplantae > Streptophyta > Magnoliopsida > Poales > Poaceae > Poa > Poa annua. The sequence goes on along the minus strand of CM049426.1, from coordinate 272,253,577 downwards.
TTCAAGAGTAGACAAAATCGTCCGTCACACCAATTTTGTGACTCGTGCTCGACCTTTCGGTCTTCCTGTTCCGAGGCCATACTTCTGAGTATGCTAGGCTCGCCACCAAAGACCTCCACGCTGACGCTTGTGCAACATGGCTTACACCCACCGTATGCGAACGAAGATATGTCTGACACCCGATCATCACGGCCTGCCTCATAACGTAGAACTTTATTGGTGGTGCGCGTTGGAGGGAGAACACTAGTGGTATTTTGAAGGGATCATCTTATTCAGCTACCGCCGTGTAACACACACAATCACACAAAATAAGATGCACACAAACATCAAATGTAATGCAATGTGATATAGTCCATCGCGCCATGGTCTTCTTGGCGCCCGCAGTTTATAAACAATTTAATAAACCTACCTTGACCATATCACATAGCCCCTGCAAAATAAAGTTAGACGCTTCTACTTTATCTTTTGCATATTTTACGTGGCTTGGGGCTTTCGTAAATAGAACCGCTTCATACCTACGAATCTTATGACCACAACAACGATCCAATAATTGCATGTTTAAGCATCCCTTTCGGGCCCTCCATTGAAAATGCGAAGACCAACTAAAGAGAGAGAAACTGTCACCCGCCAGCCACAGATACGGTACAAGCCGTATGTCAGTAGTGGAACCAGTCTCGCGTAAGCGTACGCGTAAAGTCGGTCCGGGCCGCTTCATCAACTCAATGCCGTTGGAATACACAAGTGCACGCTAGAGGGTAGCAAATAACAGGAACGGTGCCCCCGTGCAGAGCACGGGTTCTAACAGCGTACAGCTATATCTTACGATAGATCGGCTCTGATACCACTGAAGGGGATCGTGGGCAGAAAACAATAATTTTCCTAGCAACGATATCCTTAAACTAGCCAAGATCTATTCTATGCAGATATAGTAGTACGAACGGAGATCGGAATACATACCCTTGTAGACCGAAAGCGGGGATTACGTTCCCGCACAAACGTTGTCGATGAAGACCGACGAAGCCGACCTCAAGGTCGTGTAGAGGAAGCAGGCCTCCGAGTACCGCTAGCGCAGCACCTCGCAGGGAGTCGCACACGTACGGTGGAGACGACGCCTCCGAAGCTCCAGTCCAGGACGAGCAGCGGAAGACTTGGACCGGAACACCAGCAGCGCGGCAGCGGGCTATGGTGGAGGAGATCCCCGACTCCTCTTTCTCGGCGCGGCTCCAACTTGGGAACCACGAGATCGAGAGAGAAATCAGGAATTAATTGGTGAATTAAAAGGCTGGGGGTGCCCTTTCTTATATAGGCTCCCAAGGGGAGCCAACCTTGCCAGCCAGGCAATGTGGTACTAACCCCCCACAGCCTGGTTCGGCCAAGGGAGTGCGCCGGCCCCCTGGTGGGCCCCTTGTGGCCCACCTAGGCCGGCCCTCCTGGCCCCCACCGAATTCCCCTAGGGAATTTTCCCCTCTTGGGCCTTCTTTCGTCCGGAAGGCCCATTTAGGGAAATCTGCCTTAATAAATTCGAAAATAAATATATAAAATCATATTTGCATATTAATAACACTAATTAATATCAAACATAATATATATAATATTTCCTAGCTCCGAAAACTCTTTCGGCGCTGCCCGATCTCCATCGGACCTCTCCCGGGACGTTCCCGGTGATCTCCTTCCTTTCCGGTTGTCTTGTCGAAACCCCTTAAGTGTGTTACCCTAGCGGTTCGATATAATATCAGGTATGATCAAGACTCCTCAATGATCAACAACTAATCCGTAGGCCTGGACCCCATGAATTAATCCCTGAGATATAACGAATGACTTTCATCTATCAAACCTAAACGTGAAGTCTTAGACCTTTTGCCATAGCGATACTTAGCACGTCCGAGTGTCGTTCCATAGATATCTCCATACCTAATCCCGACCTCGTTACCGACGATGCTATCTTCTACTCGTTCATGATCTCATGTCTCCGTGACCTAGTCACATGCTTGCAAGCTCATTAGACAAGATCTCACCGAGTGGGCCCGAGAGTATCTATCCTGCTACGCGGACTGGCAAATCCCGCTCTTGACCCCTCGTCTCAATACTCCTTTCCAATACCCAAAAGTATCACCGTTATTGTCATACTAAATAAGATACGACATTTGGTGCAATCAAAGTATCTTCGGGGAATATCGATAAGAGTTGATCTCACGGTCAAAGGTGTAATGACTATGTTCTCCAAATCTGGGTATGTCCATCACATCACTCTCCAGCGATATGACTCTCATTGCCGACCGGCGCCATGCCCCATGACCGGGAAACCTCGATCATCAATCGCGCAACGAAACTAGTCTTAGTAGAGGCTACTAGGGACCTGGTTGTTTACGTATCACACCCGCATTAATGTTTCCGCTTAATACGGTTCTAGCATGACACAAAAACCTATTATGAACAAACGAGATATGATAAAGAATACACTTTATTAATTGCCTCTAGGGCATATCTCCTTCAAGTCCCACATGGGGGAGCCAAGGGGTTTGCACACCCCCTTCCCCCTTTATATAGCAAGGCATATTAATTGATTTAATTCATAGGAAATTCAATTAATTCCCAATTTCTCTCTCGATCTCGTGGTTCCCAAGTTGGAGCCGCGCCGAGCTGAGGAAGGGGGTCTCTCTTCACCTAAGCCATACCGCAGAGCGCCGTTGCTCTGCGGGATTCCAGATAAGATCTACTCCTGCGATTTCAGCTGGATCTGAATGACCGGGAGTTGTCGCTAGGCTTCGTATGTTTGCGAGTGCTCGGAGGCTACTCTATTGAGGAGCTTGGGCGACGTCGTCTCGCCCCCTGCAGCCGCCGCGCCTCCCCCCTCTGCTGCCGGCGCACCAGCCCCGGTGCTGGCGCTCTGCCTTCTTCCGCCCGACGCCCGTCGACGCAGATCATCATCGACACCCCGGCGTCATCGACTCCGACATCGCGGCAAGTTCTCCGCGACCTCGAGGTTGGCTACGTACGACTTCATCGTCAACGCTTGTGCGGGAGCGTAATCCCCGCTATCGGTCTACATGGAGGTAATGTAACCCGTTCCGCCACCGTTATCGCATGTACTAGATAGATAGATCCTGGCTAGTTAGGGTTTCGTTCGCTAGAAAATTATTGTTTTCTGCACCGTAACCCCTTCACATTATGTTAATGGCACTGCCATTGTAGATCAGAACTCGGCTGAAGCGGACATTGAGGTTTGGTCCAACAAAAGTTGGGTCCACCACCAAGGCATACGCCCCCGGCTTAGGCATAACCCTGGGATGATCCTTCCTGCTCCATGTGATCTCCATCTCGGACCAGTGCAAGAACTTGGGCACCGCCAGGATCACGACATTCACCTCTAGGGCACGCTGCCGCACGCTTCTCCGGTCAGTGGGCTCGGTCACGAAGACTACATAGCTTTGATGTGCCTCCCGGTAATTGCTCTGCTGCTGTCCGGCTTGGTTGCTGGGGCCTGCACCGTTGTCGTTCCGGGTGTGCACCATATTCACTGGCCGAGGTGGGGGTCCTCGCTGAGGTTGATTGATCCGGATCGCGTTGGCTCCCGATGTCGGAGGAGGGGGTCTCGGAATGTTGGGCCGAGATGCCGGAGCATTCGGTCGAACAGCTCCCGAGCTGCCTTCCTGTAATGTGCGCTGATACCAGCTGCACTGCCGAGTAGAGTGGTTTGCGGGTTTGTTGGCCTCCAGAGTATGGTAGCAACATGGCTTGTTCAGCATTTCCTCATACGTGAGGGGCTTCTTTTGCTCCACCCAAGTCTTTTGCACTTCCTGACTCTGACCCCAAGCCGGGCCACTTGTCTTTTGACGCTGACTGTTACCGGCATCCTCTTGCTCCCGGGTCACTGCTGCGACGTGATGTGCGGCATGGTGGTACTCGGGCTGATTCCTTTTCTGGCCAAAATCCTGGCGATCATGGCTCCTGCTCGGTCCCGAACGCTGAGGTCCCGCATTCCTCCTGTTGGAGTCACCGACATCCACCAGGGGTTGCATGGGATCTCCAAGCGTGTAGGTATCGGCGATGCGCATGGTCTCTGCCAAGGTCGCCGGCATCTTTCTTTGCAACTTCTGCCACAGCATTGAGCCATGCCGGCATCCTTGTGCAAACCAGGAGATGGCCTGTGCCTCTACCACCCCTTCGCAAGAATTGCGAATATTGCTCCACCGGGTAAGATACTCCCGGTCAGTCTCTTTACTCCTTTGCCTACAGATGGCGAGCTGCAGAGGCCTGTTTGGCCTTTTGTACGTGCTGGTGAAGTTGCTGATAAATGCCTCCTCAAAGTCTAACCAGCAGTCTATGCTGCCAGTTCTCAAGTTGTTCAACCAGATCCGGGCAGGTCCTTCCAACATCTGCGGTACGTATCGTACCGCCCATCGTCTGTTTCCACCGGCTATGCTTACTGCAGTTACATAGTCGGTTAGCCAGTCCTCCGGCTTCTTGCTGCCGTCATAGGTCTTGGCACCCCTGTTGAGCTGAAAATTCCGGACAGGTGGTTCCCGCATGATCCGGGGTCCAAAGCAGGCAGGTCCCGGAGGCCCTTGCTCTTCCACTAGCTCGGATTGGTGAATTCGGTCGAGCCGGAATCTGGCATCTGTCGGATTCAGCTGTCTGGTTCCTATCCGAGATCCTAAAGGGGTCTCGTCGGGCTGGTATCCGAGCTGCTGTAGCCTTGAGTTGCCATCGTTGAACCGGTCTTGTGCCGGGACCACAGCCTGTTGCGGGACTGAGACGACCTCCCTTCGTGGGTTTCCCTGAACATGAGGAGGGTCCCGGGGTGGATTACCACGGCTAGCCGGGTTATTGTTTCCTACACCCAGGTTGCCACCTTCACGGGTACTTCCCGCCTGCGCCGAATTACGCTGCCCGGCTTGCTGGATGCCGGCGAAGGCCGGATCATAAGCCTGTAACTGCTTGTTCTTCCCGGAACCTCGACTCCGACTCCGGCTCTTGCTCTTGCTTCTGCTCGGATGCGGGGAAGAGGCCTCTCCGTCCGATCTTTGGCTATTGGGTCTAGCTGAGTGCACCTGGGATCCTGCCCCGGGGTTCTTCTTCTTGAAGGCCTGATTCTGACGGTTGGCCTCGATCACCAACTCGTTCACCCGCTCATGTTGTTTGCGTAGAGCCTCACCGGATAACCCTACCAACTCAGCCATGGCGGCTTCGGCAGCCCTAAGGGTTTTCGCCGGTGAGCTGTACACCGGCTTCCCCGCTGAAATCCGGCTTCCTGTGTGACTGGTTGTGGCTCCACCTGCCAGCTCATCATTCACCATTCTTCCTTTCTTGCGCAGATCCGCGATGCGCTTGTCCCGGGAGTCTATCTTAAGGAATCCGTGAGCTGCATTGTACTCCCGGAGACTGGCATTGAGTTCGCGACGGATCTCGGCGATCTCCTGCGCTTCCGCGAGTAGCAACCTCCGCTGCTCCTCCAAATCAGCCGAGGTGGCCTGGGTGTCTGCTTCAGCAGTCACAGGGACAGCCAACTTGGCCACCCGACCCGAGAGGGGATCCGGGCGACGTCGTGGATGGGATGGTTGTGGATCGTCATCTCGGGGCGCACCTCTTTCCTGACGAGGTTTGGCCAAACGGACGTGACCACTCCCGGCATCGCCATCAGCGTCTTGGTACTCCTCCTCGGTTGCTCCGACCATCATCACCGCGACGGAACTCGGGGGGCGACCGGCACGCAGACCCCGAGTAGCGCAGAGCATGGGAGGATCCTCAGCTTCCAGGATCACGTCCCGGTAGCTACAGATAACTTCGGTGGCCACGTAGGTGGTGAAACCACCAAAGTCAATGAGGCATCCGTTCATCGGAAAGGGTCTGTTCCGGAAACATCCGGTGTTGTCGCAGACGAAGTCCATCTCACCCAGCCTTACGACAAGGCCAGAGATAACCTGGACAGCGAAACGAATGGGAGAGCCCGTCCGGATGTGTACACCAGCCAACGCCTCTGTCAGCCCCACGGTGGGCGCCAACTGTCGTGGTGGTGTCACGGCAGATGCCATAGGATGGCTAATGTGTGGGGCCGATGGACGTTGGTGGATCCGGGGAGGGATAGCGAGCTGAATAGGTCACACGGGGAGGATCCCGGTGTAACCGAGATCTCCCAAGAACTAGAAACGAGAGCAGCACGATAGAGGGAAGATCTAATAAACAAGAACAAATGCACGAAGGCACTCAACACACAGACGATGTACCCAGGTTCAGGGCCCTCGTGAGGAGGTAACACCCCTACTCCTGCCTTTCCTCTCTATATAATGGTGATACAAGGGCTACAACTTGCTCGTAGATCTCTCCAAGTGAAGAACAAGAAGAACTAGATGAACTCAAGGTATGAGGAAGTAAATGCTCTAGGAGTATATGCAATTATCGCTTTGTCTCCCAAGTTGGTCTCCCTTCCACAGTAGCAGTTATGGCGCCTTTTATAGAGTTCTGGCCAGGAGGGCCGGAAACCCTAATCCGGCTTGGCCCCACCGAACAGGCCTAACCGGCATGGCATCACCGGCTAGTGCGACCTACTCTCTGCGCTATCCGGCGTAGCCCCTTCGTCATCATCCCGGCAAGGACAGCAGGCGCCGTCCTGGAACATCATTGTCCCCCTGTCAGAGACAGGACATGTCTTTGCCCATCCCGGGTAGCCTTTTCCGGATTGCCGGGCTAGGCACGTCGTGTCTTGTCGTACCGTTGTCGTACCGCCTGACGTGCTCCCGTGTCAGGCGGGAGGTGACCATGCTTCCGTGTCAGGCGGGAGGTGACCATGCTTCCGTGTCAGGCGGAATGGTACTCTCCCCCGCAACCGACGGGAAAGCCTGCCACAGACCGTTGACGGCCTACCGGGATCTCTCGTGCCGATTATCTCCTTGCTTGCCCCCGTGATCCTTTCCTGCACAAGACCAGACCGAGATAGACGTTCCGGTTAGTGCTTACCTGGATTGCCTATCCGGCAAAACCGAATACCCCTCCTTCCGGGAGCCTCCTCGAAGCCCAAGATCTGAGATCCTTTCCGGAGGCGTCCGAGTTCGTCCCTGGATGAGCATCTCTAGGCCTAGCCTCCCGAAGATGTCTTAGCCTACCAGCAAAGACATCTTCGAGAAGCTAGTTCTTAGAGGAACCATCCGCTGATGCTTTTGCTGCCATTGTGAAGGCTGGGGTGTCTATTTAAAGCCGCTAGAGCTGACCCTTGCGCCTGCCAGCAGGCACATTGCACCCTACCAGCGCTCAAGGGTCAAGCTGCCCCTTCAGCACACCAGGAGGTGTCCCTTGCTTTCACCAAAGGTCAAGTACTGTTGGCTTATTATTGAATTATTCCGGGATCTGCCCCTACCCGGGGGGCAGCCCCCCGACACCGTTTGAAATTTAGACCGAAAATCCGCGGATCCAACACTACCTATTCCCACAAACGGCGCCAATTGACGAGGGATGTCCCCATCAATACCCATGGTTGCTAGACTAGGGTGAGAGTTATGAGATATAGAACACGTAGTGTTGGTAGATTCGTCGGCTGACAAGCGGGCTTTACCCAGGTTCGGGCCCTCGAGTGAGGTAACACCCTTACGTCTTGCTTGTATGTTTATTGATTGTGAATATGCGGCGAGTACAGGGTTCTAGCAAGACGTGGATCTTGCTAGGGTTAGGTGATTCTGATTGGGCGTGTCCTTTGATCGGTCGCCCTCCTATCCTTATATAGTGGTACAGGTCTCGGGTCGTAACCGATTAGAACTACATTTATAGAAAGCGACTATGCTATCTATGATAGAAGTCCTCGACTTGGCTTCGCTTGTTGGGCTTCTTTAGCCTATTGACAATTGGGATTTAGTCATTACGTGCACCAGGTACCCACACTAAGGGGTACCCGTTTGGTATAACCTCATCACGTCGCGACCTGCATTAGATCCAGCAGAAACAGAGCACTCTGACTGATTTGGCATAGAGCCATTGCCGCTCTAACTTCCCTCAAAGTGACCTGCAGCTCCGAGGCAGGCATCGGAGTGATCTGCAGTAAGGGGGAGCCCGCGTTCGCTGGGGAAACGCTCCCCCCTTTTTCCCATCATGGGTGGCAGCATAATCTACGGATCGAGCCACTACCACTCCAGGCGTAGTTGAACGGATAGACGTCGCCTAGAGGGGGGGGTGAATAGAAGATTTAAAACTTTTTCCGAGGAGCCGGAATATCCGGTCCAAGAATGACCCGGAAATTCCGGTATGCTTGATAAAGGCGGAATAAAACTAGAGGTTTACTTTAACAAGCATACAACCTAGATATAAATACTAGACTCACCTATGTGCACCAACAACTTATGCTAAGCAATACAAGTAACAAGGTGATAGCAAGATATATGACTTCAAGCACGAAGGCTATCACAATGTAAAGTGCATAAGTAAAGAGCTCGGGTATAGAAATAACCGAGGCACGCGGAGACGAGGATGTATTCCCGAGTTCCACCCAAAGGGTGTACGTCTCGTTTGGAGAGGTGTGCGCAACCACAACAGGTTAGCCGCAACGCCACAAAGGCTCACCTTCTTCTCCTGATGAACTCAACCACAAAAGGTTGCGAGTTCACCTTCCACTATTGTTGGGGATATATCAACTAGGGGTATAACCAACATGGATCAATCCGGCTAGTCCAGGGTGGCCCAAGGGTGGTAAGGCCAAGGCCTGCCGGGCGGCCCAGATAGCTGACGTACAAGGAAGTAGGCGGACGGTCCAAGGAAGGCGGAAGGCCAAAGCCCATCAAGCCACCGAGCCCAAGACAGAAGGCGGTAACTAAGCCGGCTAGGTCTAGGACTCTGTTTACTTGCTGGACAAGTACTTACCTTGTACCCTGGGGTCTGGCCGCCTATATAAGCCGGCCACCAGGGGGCCTTTAGGGCAGACAAACTTCAATAGGCATCATACCCATTGTAAGCCGTTCACGGCTATTGCCTCATAGTGAATTATAGCAGCACGTAGGATCCCGCCACCGCTGTGGGATCCGAAGCTGGGTAAACTCGCCGTGTTCAATCCCGTCCTCGACGACACCAACCTTCTTCCCCACAATCCATACGTAGGCTAGAGGACCCCAGTCTCCTATCAATTATGTCGATACCACGACAGTTGGCGCCCACCGTGGGGCATGAGGTTCCTGGCGTCACGTTCCAGGTGGGAACACTTGGCGGCGTGGGCAAGCAGATCGACGTCGGTCGCGTCACAAGGTATGGCGGCCATAGCTACGTCAACTCGGATGAGTCCTGGCTCCCGGCGGACGACTACCTTATCGGATGCGCAATCGTGCCGATCGGAGGGATCGACGTCTTCATCGGGTACACGCCAGAGGCGTACGGCCTACCGCGTTTCTACAACCCCACCCACCAACCCTTCGACCAAGCAGTCGACCGGCAAGATGGATCTGAATCCGCCTTCTCCCAGGAGTCGGCCGAATCTGATTTCCACTTCGTCGGAGTTGTCGGACTGGGATCCGACTCCCAGCCGGAAAACAACGATCCTGAGTCAATCCTCCCTGCTCTACAGGAGGATGCGATGTCAGATGCCGGATCCAGATCTACCGTTCAAGTCAACGTAGACTCTGACTCCGATGATGATGCTAGTCTCTTCGAAGAGAAGATCAAAACCCGCTTTTCCAGTGGTAATCCGGCTCCCTCAGAGGGTACAGCGGATACAGACATGCCTGACAAGCTGGCTATGATGGTTGTTGTCGGTCACGAGACAACCCCAGTTACTTCGGAGGCGCAAAACAAGCCGGCGGAAGAAGCCGGTGACACCACTACCGGCCAGCTCATTGAAAGTTCCGACAAGGTGCGCGCAAAGAAGAAAACTGGCCTCGAGAAAGGCGGCAGCAGCAAACCAACGGATTTGCTCTCCGTCAGCAAAGAAGTAGACGAAATCATGAATACTCCGGTGAACAAAAACACCCCACTCGACGAAGTGGAAGATCTTAGGCTTAACATGCTTAAGCACTCTGACTTCCTGCGAAAAAGAGAGGAGCATGTTGAGAGCCTTGCGAAGAAGATCGAGAAAGAGCAGGAGAAGATGTCGGCCAAAACAAGCCGGCAACTCTTCGAGGAGAAAAGGTCATCAAAAAACCGCCGTGGAAAAGAGCCGCCTACGCAAGCAACGACAGCGGCTCAAGACCTAGGGTTCGATTGGCGTACGGCACCACAGCGAGTGGACAGAAGGGGGGATGTTGTCTTCTGCACCCTGTCCTCAACGCGGCTGCCGCGTTAGATACCCTGGACGACAACACTTACACGACAGAAGAAAAGCTGGCCAACGCAAGACACTTCGTGAGCAAGGCCCTAGAACAACAAGCTCGCGCTGATTCCTACGGCCACATGGCGGATGCTCGCGGGGGAGACCTAGAGTCTAAGTCGGGCAAGTGCAAAGCTGCACCCGGTGCCGACCCCGAAGGCCCGTCTGGCTCCAGTAGCCATGGCGACAAAAGGAAGGCAACGCCACCTCCAAAGAAGGCGCCGCCGCCAAAGCCAAGGCGGGACGAGAATTCAAGGACGGGAAGCAGAGGAGACCTACCACCTCCATCTCAGCCAATACGCGACAATGGCGGTAGCCGGAACAACAGGCCACCGCCTAGAAAAAATGCCGGCAACGACCCTCCCAGGAGAGGTCGAAGCCGATCTCCGCAGCGTAGCACTGGCAGCAAGAAGAGAGAGGAGGTAGAAGGGCCCAGGCGCAGCATAAGCCGGGCAGCGCAGGACGAGCCGGACGCAAACAGAGGCGCACGGCAGCTCGATCCAAAAGACGCACGACACCGCCTACAAGACATAGCAAGAGGAAAGGAGCCGCTATACTCTGGACCAAAGTGCTTCGGTGACGCCATCTGCAGAGAGCCGTTCCCTAAGGACATGACATCAGTGTCAAAAAATTGTTCTAGGTACAACGGCCTCGTTAAGCCGGACTCATGGCTATCCGATTACGCCATGGCCATAGAGATGGCCGGCGGGAGCAGCCATATTGTCGTCCGTTACCTACCTCTCATGTTGGAAGGCACGGCAAGAGCTTGGATCGACAACCTTCCTGAAAAGTCCATCCATAGCTGGTACGACATGGAAAAGGTTTTCTCCCAGCACTTCCAAGGAACATACAAGCGTCCAAATACCTACACGGATTTGCAACGCTGTATCCAAAAGTCGGACGAAACCATGACAGATTTTGTCAGCCGTTGGATATCCGAAAAAGCCAACTGTCATGGTGTCTCGGACGCACAGGCTATCCACGCCTTCTACACGGGCCTACAGAAGAAGTCCTTGCTCCGTCATAGGCTCGTCCGCGAGCAAATCACGGACCTTGGTGAGATGCTCAACCTGGCCGCCCAATACGCGGCGGCGGATGACGACGCCCGGGACGATGACCCAGACGTCAACATCATACCAAAGCGAAACAACAAGCGCAAGAAGGCGGCAGATGACAAAGCCGGACCTTCCAATGAGGTAGCCGCAGCATTCCAAGGGAACGCCGGCAAAAAGAAGTGGAAGAATAAGAAAGATAGTCGCGAAGCCGGCTCAGGGCCTAAGGCGGCGCGAATCACTTATGAACAGGCAAAGCTTTTGCCATGTCCCATCCACGCCTCATTGGGCAAGGTCAACCATATGCTTGGCGAATGCCGTTTCATGGACGACTTCAAAAAGGATCCCACAGTCGGCTGGAAGTCAAAAAAGTCAAAGAAGAACGACAAGAAAGACAGCAAGGAGGATGAGGACGACGACGACATGTCTATCTCAAACGAAGATGACGCAGCCGCCAAGAAAAAGAAGCCGTACCCGAAGGTCAAAGAATCTCTTGTGTGCTTTGTCGGCACACCTTCGGCTAAGGCGGATAAGGCGGAAATGCGCGAACTCAACGCGACAATGCCGAACGTCCCTCAGTACTTGAACTGGTCTGAGGCAACGATCACTTGGGACCGGTCCGACCACCCTGATCACGTTCCTCACCCAGGCAAGTACGCCCTTGTCGTCGATCCCATTGTCGACAACTTCAGACTTACAAAGGTACCTATGGATGGCGGCAACAGCCTCAACATCCTGTACTATGACACACTAAGCCGCATGAACCTATCAGAGGATCAGCTGGACCACAGAAACCTCACCTTTCATGGCATAGTGCCCGGCAGGCAAGCAAAGTCAATGGGGAGCATTAGGCTGAAGGTAACTTTCGGACCAAAAGAGAACTACCGCTCAGAGTTCCTCCGGTTCGAAGTTGTCCCCTTCAAAAGCGCCTATCATGCAATCTTCGGACGACCGGATTTCGCCAAGTTCATGGCAAGGCCGTGCTACATATACAGCAAGCTCAAAATGCCGGGCGAAAACGGAACCATCACGATTTCCGACAACTTCAAGAAAGCCAAGGAGTGCGAGCGTGGCATGGCCGCCTTCGCAGAAGCCGTCATCCACAAGGAAGAACTCGCGCTGCTCTGTGCGGATTCAGACAACTCCATGCCAAAGCCAAAGATGGATGTCAAGAAGACCTTCGAAGCTTCAGAAGACACCAAAAAGGCGGACCTCATCCCAGGTGACAAGTCTAAACAAGTTGTCATCGGCTCCAACCTTGACAGCAAATAGGAAGGCGCGCTCGTCGAGTTCCTCCGTGAGAATCGTGACATCTTTGCATGGTCGCCTTCCGACATGCCTGGTGTACCGAGGGAACTTGCCGAGCACTCGCTCAATGTCATAAAAGGATCCAAGCCGGTGAAGCAAGCAACAAGACGCTTTGGAGATGAGAGACGCAAGGCTAAGATAAATAGGCTGAAGGCCGCCAAGTTCATAAAAAAAGTTGTACACACAGATTGGGTGGCAAATCCTGTACTTGTTCCAAAGAAGAATAAAGAGCTGAGGATGTGTATTGACTATACCGGTGTTAACAAGTGCTGCCCAAAGGATCCCTTTGCGCTGCCTAGAATTGACCAAGTCGTAGACTCCACAGCAGGCTCCGAGCTGCTTTGTTTTCTGGACGCCTACTCAGGATACCACCAAATCAAGATGAGAGAGTCAGATCAGCTGAAAACATCTTTCACCACTCCATATGGGACTTTCTGCTACATTACAATGCCTTTTGGCCTGAAGAATGCAGGGGCAACATACCAGCGCTGTATGCAAAATTTCCTGCACGAACAGATCGGCCGCAATGTTCACGTCTATGTAGACGACATCGCGGTAATGTCAAAAAAGAAGGCAGATCTCCTAGAGGACTTGGAAGAAACGTTTCAAAATCTCCGGAGGTATCAGATGAAACTCAATCCCGCCAAGTGCGTTTTCGGCGTTCCAGCCGGCAAACTGCTCGGTTTTATCGTCTCAGAACGAGGGATCGAGGTTAACCCGGAGAAGATCAAGGCTATCCAAAACATATCCAGACCTACTTGTCTGAAGGACGTGCAGCGCCTAGCCGGATCGGCGGCAGCCGTCAGTCGTTTCATAAGCCGCCTAGGGGAAAAGGCAATGCCTCTCTACCGGCTATTGAAGAAATCCGACAACTTTGAGTGGACAGCAGAGGCAGATGCCGCCTTACAACAACTTAAGGAGGCCCTCACATCCGCTCCGATATTGGCAGCACCTCGATCACAGGAACCAATGCTGCTATACATCGCGGCAACAGGAGCTGTTGTCAGCGATGTCTTGGCTTGGAAAAAAATGAGAACGAAGCCACGACGTATGAGCAGCGACCGGTCTACTTCATCAGTGAAGTATTCTCCGCCTCCAAGCAGAGGTATCCGCATTACCAAAAGCTGGCTTATGGTGTATTCTTCGCCGCCAGAAAGCTTAGGCATTACTTCCAGGAACACACAGTGACAGTAGTCAGCAAGGCACCGTTGGGAGACATAATCAACAATGCAGAGGCAACAAGTCGAGTTGCCAAATGGGGCATCGAACTCGCCACCTTTGATATAGTCTATAAACCACGGACTTTGTCGCCATCAAGTCTCAAGCGCTTGCAGACTTTGTCGCCGACTGGACAGAGGCCATGGAGGAAACTACACTCCCCGAATCAGAATATTGGGTCATGCACTTTGACGGATCAAAGATGCTCAAAGGCTCGGGGGCTGGAGTCGTTCTACGCACGCCTAAAGGTGACAAGCTTAGCTACGTGTTGCAAATCCACTTCACAGCAACCAACAATGTTGCCGAGTACGAAGCCTTGCTTCACGGGTTACACGTGGCAAACGACCTAGGCGTCAAAAGAATCCTCTGTTATGGTGACTCAGATTTGGTCGCGCAGCAAGTAAGCGGAACATGGGATGCGAAAAGCGCAACAATGGCGGCTTACAGAGCCAAAGTTGATGAATTCGCAAAAAACTTCGTAGGCTACGAAGTCCGGCATGTTCCAAGAGCTGAGAATGAGGCGGCGGACACACTTGCAAGACTTGGATCGGAACGCAAAAAGGTACCAAAAGATATCTTCCTGGAGCATTTGCACAAGCCATCCATTAAAGGCGCCGATTTGATGGACCCCGACGCAGAAGAACCGGTAGAAGCGGCAAGTCTCGCTGTCTACTTAACACAGCCGGATTGGACAGTCCCATATCTCGATTTTCTAATAGACCAAAAGTTGCCGGAGGACGATGAGGTGCTAAAGAGGCAGATCATAAGGCGAGCCAAGGCATTCACGATAATAAAAGGCGAGCTATACAAGCGAAGCACTTGCGGCATCTATCAGCGGTGCATACAGCCGGAAGAAGGCCGGGAAATTCTGAAGGACATACATATTGGCACCTGTGGGCATCATGCTTCCGCTAGGTCCATTGTATCCAAAGCTTTCCGCCAAGGTTTCTACTGACTCACCGCCAAAGAAGACGCCGAGAACATCGTAAAGACATGCAAAGGCTGTCAGTTGTACGCTCGTCAACCTCATTTGCCGGCACAGGAGCTAAGGACGATCCCAATCACCTGGCCGTTCGCGGTCTGGGGCTTAGACATGGTGGGTCCCTTCAAAAAGGCGCGCGGTGGGTACACTCACTTATTGGTCGCTGTCGACAAGTTCACCAAATGGGTCGAGGCTAAGCCGATCAGCAAACTTGACGCACGAACAACCACCAATTTTCTCTGGGGAATTATCTCTCGGTTTGGAGTTCCACACAGCATTATCACCGATAATGGCAGCAATCTGTCTCAAGGCGACATAGAAGAATACTGCAGCGATCTGGGCATCCGGCTTGATTTGGCATACGTGTCACACACTCAATCCAATGGACAAGTAGAGCGTACAAACGGCCTAGTCTTATCAGGACTTAAGCCTCATCTCGAAGCTCCATTACACAGGGCAGCCGGCGCTTGGGCAGATGAGTTACAGTCGGTACTGTGGAGTTTGCGCACAACGCCAAACAGGTCTACCGGCTACACTCCTTTCTTCTTAGTATATGGCGCTGAGGCAGTGCTACCTACCGACATGAAGTACGACTCCCCAAGAGTTCAAGCCTACATCGAGCAAGACGTAGAAGGTGCAAGACAGGATAGCCTAGACCTGCTAGACGAAGAAAGAGACGTCGCTCTCCATCGCTCCGCCTTGTACCAGCAACAACTTCGCCGCTATCATAGCCGGAGAGTGCGGAAGCGAAGCTTCAGAACAGGTGACCTAGTTCTCCGCCTAATTCAAGACAGAAAAGTCTTGCACAAGTTATCCCCGCCATGGGAAGGACCGTTTATAGTCACAAAGGCGCTGCTCAATGGTTCCTACTACCTAGCCGACATCCGCGACGAAGACGAAAAGAAAATGCGCAAGAAGGCGGCAGGAAAAAGGGGAACCAAGCGCAAGAAAGGCATTGACGATCCGTTCGAGCAAACAAGACGGCCTTGGAATATTGAGCAGCTACGTCCTTTCTACACTTAGCAATTTATAATTGTAATAAGTTAAATATGATTATGAAATAAAAGTCTATGGTTCCTCATCTGTGTTAAGAAGCATGCCATCTTTTGTCTTTTCTTGCAATCATATTTCCCCTATGTATCTAAGTTACCTATTTTCTAGCTCCGTGCAAAGGTTCAAACTGGTAGATACTTGCAGCTTTCGAGCCAACCCAAAGCAAAAATAAACCTTTTTGCGCCGCCTAATTCCTTTACCTCTGATTACTTATATGTGGTTCGCCTAGTAGTATGTCTTTGACACCAACATGTTGGCTTTGGTCTCTGATTCTAAACGCATGGTTTAGCCCTGCTTGTTTCAGCTAAAGTTACCGGCTGAGGTTTCGTCAACATACAAAAAGTCAAGCATATAAGTCAGGGTAAAATTAAGGCGGGCCATATAAATAAAGACAAAGTAAAACTTGTCAGCCAGTTTCCGCCTAGTGAAGCAGCAACAAAAGTATATACAAATATTACAAGTTAATGTTGCATTGTTTCAGAGGCCGACAAAATAAGGCTGATGGGAGGCAAGGACAAGAAAAGATATGGCTCGGGGGAGCATCTACATATGACTTGGGGGCTGACAACTTCAGCCCCAGAACTATCACTCCCCTCCGCCTCAGCCGCGCCGGCAGCTCCAGCTCCCTCTCCGCCAGGCACAGGATGGCTCCGGTAGAAGATTAAAGTGCCGACCATGTCGGCAACACGCGTGGCGTAGCCGGCAACGCTGTCCAGAACAGCGACCGGCTCAACCTCGCTGTCGTCTTCATATGTCGACGGCATGCCTTCAGTGACGGCTTCTATCTCCGCCTCGGGGTAGTGCGCCATGAACAACCCAAGGGCGGTCTTGGCTCCACCCCGTGCCGCCGACTTCAACGAGCTTTTGTGCAGTTTGGTTGCCTGCTCCAAGATGGCGGGCACGTCGCTGAACTCGGTCGGTTCCTGGCTGCCGGACGAGGTGAAGAACTTGGCGGCAAACCGCTTGGACGCCGCCAAAGTCTCGGTGATCAGTTCGCCTAGACGCGCAAGGCGATCCAGGCGGGGGCTGACAACCTTGTCATCGCCTAAACCGGCGGGAACTGTATCAAAAAATAAAGCCATTAGTTTGGCTCAGGCTAAAGCAACATGGCAGCAGCAAAAAGGAGTAAGAAATTACCAAGGACCGAGTTATGGAAAGCGGACAACTCAATCATATGAGTTGCCAGCGCGTCCTCCGCAGTTTGGGCGCGAGAAGTCTGCTTGGAGATTTCCTCCGCAACCGTCTTCTCCGCCTCCGCCAACTTGTTGCGCAGGCTTTCTAGCTCACCAGTGAGCTGGCTAGATTCCTGCGCAAACTTGAGTTGTTGGGCCTCCATCTCCTTTTGATGAGCCTCCTTCAACTCCAAGTTGGCTGCCGCCAAGTCTGAAGCTTCATTCATAAGAGCTTGCATATCAGTGGACGCCTTCAGGATATCCTGGGCGTGGTCTAGCAGTTCTACAAATATGGATTCGCTAGCTAAATGATTGACGGCAACATAAGTCAAAAGCATAGTTGAAGGCGAAAAGGATCAACCCTACCTTCATCTTTTTTGCGGGCCGCCTCCAACTCGGCAATCCGCAGGTCCTTGGCCTCGCACTCCTTCTTCAGGTCGCGGCAGCGACGGTTTATCTCGACTCGGGAGTAGACAAGCTCGACGTTGGCGGACACAAGGCCCTGCAAGACAAAACAAAGGCATATAACATATTGTCGAATAACCACTAAGCCGGCAGTCAAAATTTCTTTTATTTTTGACTTGCCATCTAAGTGCTCGGGGGAAAGGCTATGTATATGCCGGAGTGGTAAAAACTTACGGATAGGTCGCCCTCCAAGTCGGCGAAGGCCTGCGAGGCGAAAGTGGCGAAAGCCAAAGTTGACTCCTTGGCCTCCTTAAAGGTGGACCAAGGGTCCCTGACCTTGCCGCCTCCCGCAGTCGGGGCTGCTCTCCGAGACCCGCCGGCAGTCGACTCCAGCAACCCTTCATTGGCGGCGCGCGATTGGGCGGCATCATCAGCCGTAGCCTCAGCCACCAGTAGAGGAGTCTTGGGCGCGCGGTCGGTGGAAGAGGCCCTTGGCGGAACGCCAGAAGCCGGAGCCGGGGGCTGACGACGAGCGTCGCCCATAAAACCGCCGGCCTGGAGCTGAGGAGTAGGCGGCACAGTAGCCGGCGAGCTACCTTGTGGCCGCTTACCCTTGCCAAGAAGTCTGGTCGTCAACCGGGAAGTTGCGACCCTTTCCCTGTCAACAAAAAACAAGCACAGTCAATTGGCCAGTATTGAAGAGGTTTGTCGTCTGATAAAGGCAAAATTGAGTACCTTCGGGGGATGTTAATCCCCGCGTTCTCGCCAATGTTGGCGAGAGCCGGCTCGGTAGCCGACGCGATCCGTTTTTTCCTCTCGGCATTCGCCGTAGAGGAAGCAGCGTCGGACGCCTTGCGCTTCTTCGTCTTCCCGGCTTCCGACTCGTAGAAGTCGGGAGCCAGGTCATCCTCCCCCAACTCGGAGAGCTGAAAAAGAAGACAAGTTTAATGGAACTCAATTCTAGCCGGCAAAGCTATCAAACAAGGGGCAAGGAAGAAAATATTTACCTCGAGGGGAGGGTTGTCGTGGGTGTGCATGGGCACGCCCTCCGCCGCCTTCACCAGCCCCGCCTTGACAAGGCTGCGGAGCCGGAATGCCAGTTCGGCAACCGGCAATATCTCTTCGCTCACGCGAAGAGAGGCCGTGTCAGTAGGCGAATACTGACACATCTTGTGCGGGCTGTACCGCAGGGGGAGGATCTGCCGGCCGAGCCAGCAGATGACGGTGTCGACCCCATCCAGCAGAGGGGGAGCCATCGTCCTCGTGAGGAATTCGATCCGCCTTTGAATAAGGCGGAGTTCCTCCGTCAACTTGGGCACCGCCTCGTCCCAGCATGGCCGAGGCATGGGTGGCGCGTTCACGAATGCCGGGATGCCAACTTGGCGGCCCGGCGCTGCCATATCTTGGCAGTAGAAGAACATGGAGGTCCAGCCCTTGACGGACTCAAGGTATGGTATCTTAGGATACCACTGGCGGCCCTGGCGGCAGTTGAAGGTGATGCTGCCGCAGGTTGCCAGCCCGCCGTCCGGCACCGTCTGTCGCCGGCAACGGAAGCAGTATCTGAAGAAGTCTAAACTAGGCCTAATACCTAGGTAGCCTTCGAACAAAGCTGTGAAGCCGGCTAGGACTAATATACTATTGGGTGCAATGTTGTGGGGCTGGAGCCCATAGTGATCCAAAACCTCGCTAAAAAAGGCGGAAGGCGGAAGAGCCATTCCCCTAACTAGATGGGAGGTGAGGATTACCCGCTCCCCGGCTCTCGGGGCCGGGATGACGCCTCCGAAGGCGGCCCTCCACCGGCAATCCTCCCGAGTGGGGAGGTAGCCGACAGCCTCCAAATCTTGGAGGGCATCTTCGTCGACGATGGAAGGTAGCCAGTAGCGGGACCCGAGGTCCGCCGCTTCCTCTTCCTCGTCGACGGGGGCGCCCGTCGTCGTCATCGTCGCGGTGGTTGGTGGAGGAGCCGAAGGACCCGCCGCTGGCGCGCGCGCGGTGGAGGTCCGGGGGGCGGCGGCGGCGACATTGCCCGTCGCCGCCGTCGCGGGACGGGTTATCGCGCCGCCCATCGCCGTCACGGGTGCGGTCTCGATCGCCGGACCACTCGACGCCGTGGAGAGGGTCTGGCCGGTGGACATCGCCACGAGGAAAGGTCGTCGGAGAAGAGGAGTTCGCCGGAGCTCGCTCGGAGGCAAGAAGCGGAGAAGTGGAAGAGGCAAGAGCGCACGGAGAGCAAAGGCTGGGAAGTGAAAATGGACCGTTTGGCTACCTATTTATATAGGGCCAGGCGTTGCTCCCTGTGCAACGGCGTTTTTAGTCGGACACGTGTCCAGCATCCGTTGCAGCACACGATTGCAAGATCTCCACGCCTCCTCTTTTCCCGCAGTTTTTGATCATGGCGAGATTCCCGCCTAGACAGTTTTCAAACTGTCGTGAGCTGGCTAGGTGGAGACCGCCAAGAAGGATGCTCGGCAAGATTGCCGAGCAGCCGTCTTTTCCCATGATGGATAAAGGCGGCCGCATGTCAACCTCAAGACACGCGTGCCTCGTTGATTTTCAGAATGGTTCAAGTCCTGCAGCCGCCAAACTTTGGCAGATGAAGAATCAAGAAGAAGTCGGCGCCTGGAGAACTTCAACCTTTCTGGGGGCTAATGTTGGGGATATATCAACTAGGGGTATAACCAACATGGATCAATCCGGCTAGTCCAGGGTGGCCCAAGGGTGGTAAGGCCAAGGCCTGCCGGGCGGCCCAGATAGCTGACGTACAAGGAAGTAGGCGGACGGTCCAAGGAAGGCGGAAGGCCGAAGCCCATCAAGCCACCGAGCCCAAGACGGAAGGCGGTAACTAAGCCGGCTAGGTCTAGGACTCTGTTTACTTGCCGGACAAGTACTTACCTTGTACCCTGGGGTCTGGCCGCCTATATAAGCCGGCCACCAGGGGGCCTTTAGGGCAGACAAACTTCAATAGGCATCATACCCATTGTAACCCGTTCACGGCTATTGCCTCATAGTGAATTATAGCAGCACGTAGGATCCCGCCACCGCTGTGGGATCCGAAGCTGGGTAAACTCGCCTTGTTCAATCCCGTCCTCGACGACACCAACCTTCTTCCCCACAATCCATACGTAGGCTAGAGGACCCCAGTCTCCTATCAATTATGCCGATACCACGACAACTATTGATCTCCTTTGGGGCGGGGATCGAATCCCGTACAACTCTTGAGGCACACACCCACAACTTAATTGGGGGCTCTCAAGTCTTGAGGCACACGCCCACAACTTAATTGCGGGCTCTCAAGTGACCACAAAAGGTCTTGGCCACAAAAGGCGTCTAGGGTCCAAAGACCCAAGAGTAACAAGCTCACAAGTATCACCACCACGAATCCTCGTGGAGGGCTCAAACCGATGCAAATGCAATGGCAAGAGCACACGAAGTGCTCAAGTTCTTCACTCTCAAATTCCAACACAACAACAAATGTTAATGGGGGAATAAGAGAGGAAGAACAAAGGAAACCACAAAGGAGTCAAATCCTTCACTCCCAAATCCCACCAAAAGCAACTAATGCTTATGGGGGGAGAAGAGAGGAAGAACAAAGAAGAAGAACCACAAAGGAACTCCAAGAACTAGATCCACTAGGTTCCCCTCACTTAGAGGAGAGAATGATTGGTAGGATTGTAGATCTAGATCTCCTCTCAACTTTCCCTAAAAAATATGGAAGAATCAATGGAGGGAATGAGAGGAATCAAGCTTTCCAAGGTCAACAATGGAGTAGGAGAGAGGGGAAATTCGTGCTCCCTTGGATGGGCCAAGGAAGAAGAAGAGGGGGAGTTTTTATACCCCCCCCCCCCAGTAATTCTTACCGTTGGACCCAGAGAAAATCGGAATTTCCGGTCGGAAACTTAGACCGTAAATTTGCTCCAGTCGGAAATTTCGGTACTGACTTGAACCGGAAATTGTGATCGGAAATTTTACTTTTTCGGAATTTCCGAGTCCCCGAAAACTGACAGAAACAGCGAAACGAAAACTGCAGTAACTTTTTCATACGGACTCCGTTTTCGATGATTTTCGGCTCGTTCCCCCACCTCCACCGATCCCCTTCCTCCTCGACGTCGTTGCAGACCTATCCGAGCGAGGCCACCTTTTCCACGAGCTTCGCCTCACCATTCTCGTTCCCCTCGTGAAGAAACCAAACCGGGTGCACGGAATCGAGGTCGGGCATCGCCACTGTCGTACCCGCTCCTCCTGTAATCTCGGTGAGAGGCCGCTCATATCGTGCCTCAGGGACACGACGCTCAGGAGAGAAAAGCGTCAACTGGCCCGCCACTTCGTCCTCAACTTTCTCCCCAGTGGCGCTGGGACGAGGATATCGTCGAAATCAACAACCTCCTCCTCGCCAGGAAGAGCAAAAACCGGGTAGAGGCGGCGGCGCTGCATCCCGGACTTGGCGCTACCATGCCCTCCTGGAGCCGTTTCACAGGGGACGCCCCTGGCTGCTTGCCCCAACCTGGCCGGCTTGTGGGTGGTGGAGACACTACGAGTCTGCATTAGTTGTAGATATTGTAGTGCCGTTGTTGTTGTTGTTCCTCGTTGGCATATGATTGCCAGTTTGTAATCCTCTAGCCAGCCTGAGGGCTCTTGCTTTGAGTTGAATTTTGGCATGGCTGGCTAGCCAAACTTCTTTGGCAACTTTGCCTCTTGGATCCATCGAGTGAAGCTTGTGCTCCACATGGACCTGCGTTGCGGTTGTCAGGTGAATCGTGACTGCCTGGTCTCCTGGACCTGCTCCTTGAGCGACTTCTTGACCTGCGACGGCTAGAACTCTTTCTAGCTCTGCTTCGCTGAGGACTGCAACTATGGCATCCTCGCAAGTGACTTTTGCTTCGTCCTCGCCTTCCTCCATCCACCAGTTCTTTTGCTGCGATTTCCATAGCCTTCATTTGCTGGAGGTACATAGCCTCGGCTGGGTCACCTGCCGGTGGTTTTCCTGCTTGAAGGTATGGTCCTATGGATATGAGGGCTCCCTCAGCTGTTTTGGGTAGGATTATGCCACTAGAGTCGACTGTTACGAATGAGTTGTCCAGGTTTCAAGTGACTTCTGCCCTTTCGTTCTTAGGGATTCTTTGGAACCTAGACATGTCTCGTCTTTCCGTTGCTCCTGTAGAGCTGATAGACAGATGTCATCTGCGAACACTTGATATGCTTGCCTGCCTTTTTCGTTTCTCGAGTGTTGCCATGTATTGCTTTAGACGCTGTGATTCCTGTCAGTTGAAGTAATTGTATCTTGCTAGTTCATCTGGGGTTGCGTCTGCTGACATCATTATGCCCTCTTCTATGAACTTTGTCACTTTTGCAGTTGTTTCCGTCGAGATGTCCAGCGTGGTTGTACCATCTGGTAGAGTGACCGTGCAGGGGTACTCGATTGGCCTTCGGTTGGCTGCGTTTTCTGATGTTTTTGTGGCTATTGCCACGTAAACTTGCTGGGGTATGTGATAAGGATATATGTAGTCTAAGTGTTCTTCATATGCTGCCTCGGTGTCGCTATCCCACTCTACGCTTGCGTTATTGTGTTTGCTATTTTTGATGGGTTCGTAGCATAGAAAAAAAAAATCCTACGGTGAGAACAAACCAACAAGCCAAGATCTATGCTCGTAACGAGTGGAACATATTCCAAGAGAAACTCACCCTCGAAGACCGTATGCATTTCGAGAATAATTCTCGTGGATGATGTAGTCGTTCACTCGCCGATCTCAAGATCGTGAAGATGTGCGCTGCAACGGGCAGCGCCTCCGTACTCGGTCACACGTACAGTTTGATGACGACCTCCGTTCCCTCGATCGAGCGGGGCAGCGGAAGTAGTAGAACCACCAAGGAACTCCAACAGCACGACGGCGTGGTGTGGAGGAGAACTAAACGGCCATGGCTTCGCCAAGCGGATGGCCGAGAGGTGGAGCAGCGAGAGGAGGGAGAGAGGATCAAGTGTGTGCATAAGAGGGAGCTCTACCTCTCCTTATATAGAAGAGGGGGGCAGACCAAGGGTGGTGCGGCTCAAGGATCCCCCACCCCTTCCTCTTCATGTGAGTGGAGCATCCACTCATGCCCACTCACTCTCTTTTAATCTCCACTCAAAAATCCCAAGGGTTTTTATATATTAAATAAAACAATTTCATTTCTTTTTAATATTTGTTAATTCCATTAACAAACATTAGCACTTACCCCCTTGGTTCATTTGTTAATTCTATTAACAACCATTGTCAACCATTGACAATTACCCCCTTGAACTATTTCAATATTACCCAAAACAATTTCGGTGTTGTCCAAACTTTTTCTCCGAAATTCCGTGTCTACCCAAAAGCGTCGACAAACCTTAAGTGTGTCACCCTACGGTTCGTGAATAATGTAGACATGATCGAGAAACCTCTCCGATCAATAGTCAACAGCGGGATCTGGAGATCCGTAATGACTCCTACATGTTCGACGATGAATCTTGTGATCGTGTGAACCAAAAACGTCATAACCAATTCCTTTTGTCTCGCGACATTTTACTTGTCCGAGATCCGATCATTGCTATCATCTATACCTTGTTCGATCTCGTTCCCGACAAGTACTCTTTACTCGTTCTGTGATATGACATCCTTGTGACCTAGTCACGTGCTTGCAAGCGATGTCGATGTGATATCACCGAGAGGGCCCAGAGTATATCTCTCCGTCACCTGGATGGACAAATCCCACTTCTTGATCCATGAGCCTCAACTAATACTTTCGGAATACCCAACGCCACCTTTATAGTCACCCAGTTACAGTGTGACGTTTGATGTCATCAAAGCATTCTTCCGGTGTTAGTGATTGACATGATCTCATGGTCTAAGGATTAGGGTTACTTCGTATTCTCAGTACAACAATATAAACTTAATGACTTGATCGTATTGCTATACTTAATTTGGGTGTGTTCATCATATCATTCTCCTAATGACGTGATCCCGTTATTAACAACATCCAATGTTCATGATCAGGAAACCTTGATCATCAGTTAATCAACGAGCTAGTTAAACGAGAGGCGTTACTAGGAACTCTAATTTGTTCATTAGTCACACATGTATTAATGTTTCCGATTAATACAATTCTAGCATGAGAAATAAACATTTATCATAAACATGGAATAAGATAATAACCACTTTATTATTGCCTCTCGGGCATATTCCTTTCAGTCTCCCACTTGCACTAGGGGCAATAATCTGTATTACATTGTAATGACCCTAACACCCATGGAGTTCCGGTGTTGATCATGTTTTGCCCTTGGGAGTTGTTTAGTCAAAGGGTCTGCCACATTCAGATCCGTATGTACTTTGCAAATCTTTATATCACCATCCTTGACATGTTCACGGATGGAGTGAAAACGGCGCTTGAAATGTTTGGAATTCTTGTGAGACCTTGGTTCTTTAGCATTGGCTATGGCGCCATTGTTGTCACAATATAGAACCATCGGATCCAACGCACTTGGAACCACATCTAGTTCGGATATGAACTCCTTCATCCAAACTCCTTCCTGCGCTGCCTCCGAGGCAGCAACATATTCCGCTTCTGTCGACGATCCCGCCACCACGGGTTGCTTGGAACTCCTCCTGCTTACTGCTCCTCCATTCATAAGAAATACGTACCAAAATTGTGACTTAGAGTCATCCGGATCGGTGTCAAAGCTAGCATCGACGTAAAATCTTGCGACGATTTCTTCTTCACCGCCATACACGAGAAACATATCCTTAGTCCTTCTTAAGTACTTTAGGATATTCTTTACCGCCATCCAGTGTTCCAAACCTGGATCAGATTGGTACCTGCTAGTCAAGCTAATAGCATGTGCCACATCCGGTCTTGTACATAGCATAGCATACATGATAGAGCCTATGGCTTAGTCATAGGGGATCTTGTTCATCAATTCTCTATCTTCCGATGTAGCTGGACTTTGAGTCTGACTCAATGTCTTTCCTTGCAACATAGGTAAGAGCCCTTTCTTACTTTCATCCATTCTAAACTTCTTCAGAATCTTGTCAAGGTATGTACTTTGCGAAAGCCCAATCAAGCGTCTTGATCTATCTCTATAGATTTTGATGCCTAATATATACGATGCTTCACCGAGGTCCTTCATCGAAAAACTATTGTTCAAATAACCTTTTATACTATTCAAAAAAATTATATCATTTCCAATCAACAATATGGCATCCACATATAGTACTAGAAATGCTACAGAGCTCCCACTCACTTTCTTGTAGATACAAGCTTCTCCATAAGTTTGGACAAATCAAAACCCTTTGATCACTTCATCAAAGCGGAGGTTCCAACTTCGGGATGCTTGCTTCAGTCCATAAATGGATCGCTGAAGTTTGCATACCTTGTCAGCATCCTTAGGATCGACAAAACCTTTGGGTTGCACCATGTACAACTCTCCCTCAATGTGACCATTAAGGAACACAGTTTTGACATCCGTTTGCCAGATTTCGTAATCGAAAAATGCAGCAATTGCTAACATAATCCTAACAGACTTCAGCATCGCTACAGGAGAGAACGTCTCCTCTTAGTCAATTCCTTGAACTTGTCGAAAACTTCGACAAGTCGAGCCTTATAGACGGTCACATTACCATCATCGTCAGTTTTCTTCTTAAAATCCATTTGTTCTCAACGGCCTTGCGGTCATTGGGTAAGTCCACCAAAGTCCATACTTGGTTTTCGTACATGGATTCCATTTCGGATTTCATGGCTTCTAGCCATTTGTTGGAATCTGAGCCCATCATCGCTTCATCATACGTCGCAGGGTCATCATTATCAACTACCATGACATTCATGACGGGGTTGTCGTACAGTTCAGGAGCTGTACGCATCCTTGTTGACCTGCGAAGTACAGTAGTATCCTCTTACAGAATTTCATGATCTTGATTATCATTAGTTCCCTCTTCATCTGGTGAAGTCAACTCCGGCACAATTTCCGGCGCTGCACTACTCGCCATTCCAAGAAGAGAAGGTTCAATAACCTCGTCGAGTTCTACCTTCCTACTACTCACACCTTTTGAGAGAAACTCCTTCTCCAAAAAGGATCCGTTCTTGGCAACAAAAACTTTGCCTTCGGATCTGTGATAGAAGGTGTACCCAATTGTTTCTTTAGGGTATCCTACGAAGACGCATTTTTCCGCTTTGGGTTCGAGTTTATCAGGCTGAAGCTTCTTCACATAAACATTGCATCCCCAAACTTTTAGGAACGATAGCTTAGGTCTGTTTCCAAACCATAGTTCATACGGTGTCGTTTCAACGGATTTAGATGGAGCCCTATTTAAAGTGAATGTAGCTGTCTCTAGTGCATGACCCCAAAATGATAGTGGCAAATCTGTCAGAGACATCATAGACCGAACCATATCCAATAAAGTACGATTACGACGTTCGGATACACCATTACGTTGTGGTGTTCCGACAGGAGTGAGTTGTGAAACTATTCCACATTCTTTCATATGTGTGCCAAACTCGTAACTCAAATACTCACCTCCACGATCGGATCGCAGAAATTTGATCTTTCTGTTACGATGGTTTTCCACTTCACTCTGAAATTCTTTGAACTTTTCGAACGTCTCAGACTTGTGTTTCATTAAGTAAATATACCCATATCTACATAAATCATCCGTGAAGGTAACAAAATAACGATATCCACCGCGCGCCGACACACTCATTGGACCACACACATCGGTATGTATGATTTCCAATAAATTCCTCGCCCGTTCCATCGTGCCGGAAAACGGGGTTCATGTCATCTTGACCATAAGGCATGGTTCACATGTCTCAAATGATTCATAATCAAGTGATTCTAGGAGCCCATCAGAATGGAGCTTCTTCATGCGCTTAACACCAATATGACCTAAGCGGCAATGCCACATGTACGTAGCAATATCATCATTCAACTTGATTCTTTTGGCATTCACATTATGAATGTGTGTATCATTACTATCAAGATTCAAAATAAATAAACCATACCTCATAGGTGCATGACCATAAAAGATATTATTCATATAAATCGAACATCCATTGTTCTCAGACTTAAATGAATAACCGTTTTGCATTAAACAAGAACCAGATATAATGTTCATGCTCAACGCAGGCACCAAATAACAATTATTTAGGTTCATCACTAATCCTGATGGTAGACGAAGAGGTAGCGTCCCGACAGCGATCACATCAACCTTTGATCCATTGCCAACGCGCATCGTCACCTCATCCTTTGCTAGTTGTCGCCTATTCCGTAGTTCCTGTTTCGAGTTACATATGTTAGCCGAACCAGTATCAAATACACAGGCGCTACTGCGAGTACTAGTAAGGTACACATCAATAACATGTATATCACATATACCTTTGTTCACTTTGCCGGCCTTCTTATCCGCCAAATATTTGGGGCAATTACGCTTCCAGTTCCCAGTGCCCTTGCAGTAAAAGCACTCAGTGTCAGGCTTAGGGCCAGCCTTGGTCTTTTTCTCAGGTGCGGCAACAGTTTTGCCGCCCTTCTTGAAATTACCCTTTGGCTTGCCTTTCTTGAAACTAGTGGTTTTATTGATCATCAACACTTGATGCTCCTTTTTGATCTCCACTTCAGCAGTTTTGAGCATTGACAGAAGCTTGGGGAGAGTATTCTTCATGCCTTGCATATTGTAGTTCATCACAAAGTTCTTGTAACTTGGTGGGAGTGATTGGAGAACACGATGAATTCCTAGCTCATTGGGGATCGATATACCCAGGGCTATGAGCTTATCGGCGTACTCAGACATTTTGAGTACGTGCTCGCTAACGGAGATGTTCTCTTCCATCATGCAGCTAAAGAACTTTTCTGAAGCAACATAACTCTCTACGGAAGCATGGGTATCGAAAATCATTTTCAATTCTCCCATTGTATCAAAAGCGTTGCTATTCTCGAAACGTTTTCGCAGCTCCGACTCTAAACCATACAGAATGCCGCAGTGAACTACACTGTGGTCCTCCTTCTGAGTCAGGAAAACATTTTTCACATCATCGGGAGCGTCATCAGTGGGCGGGGCACCTAGCGGTGCATCAAGCACATAGAGCTTTTGACAAGCTGTGAGGAGAATTTTCAGGTTAAGTGCCCAATTGGTGAAGTTGCTTCCATTCTTTGCTAGTTTCTCTTTGTCCATGAACATATTGAAATTGAAAGCAGGTGGTGCCATGATCTACAACATATTTGCAAAGACTATTTAGACTAAGATTATGATAAATTAAGTTCAAGTTAATTCAAAATTATTACGTGAACTCCCACTCAAAAACAACATCCCTCTAGTCGTTTCAGTGATTACACGAACCAAATTCACTACACCAATAACCGATCATCACGAGAGATGGTGCAGCTGCAAAGGCGAACGTCGACATGTTCATCATATCATCTATATGACTCATGCTTTACCTTTCGGTTACGTGTTCCGAGACCATGTTTGTACATGCTAGGCTCGCCAAGTAGAACCGTAGTATTTGCGTGTGTAAATCTGGCTTACACCCGTTGTATGCGAACATTGAGTCTATCACACCCGATCATCACGTGGTGCTTCGAAACGACGAACTTTCCTAGCGGTGCATACTAAGGAAGAACACATTATTATCTTGATATTAACTGTGAGACGGATCATCTTATAATGCTACCGTCGCGATCTAAGCAAAGATCTAAGCAAAATAAGATGCATAAAAGGATTAACATCACATGCATGGATAATGTGATATGATATGGTCCTTCTTGCACTCGATCTCCATCTTGTGCATCTTGGCATGATATCCATCATTCCACCGGCGTGGCACCAAGGTCCATGGCGCCTCCTTCTTGATTGTCCTCCAAATTTACAACATATCATCTAGATATGATACTTAGCACGCAGGCCATAAGTTAAAAAAGACAACCATTTGGCTCCTGTCGGTTTGTCATAATTTACAAAAGGTATCATCTCATACATCAAATTTGTAACTTTGACGATATCACATCACATGCCCTGCAAAAACAAGTTAGACGTCCTCTAATTTATTTTTGCATATTTTACGTGGCTTAGGGCTTTCGAAGATAGAACCGTTCTTACCTACGAACATGAAACCACAACGGTGATGAAAATATTATTAGCAACATGTTCTATTTTATATCTTAACTATAGTAGGAGAGACAGACACCCGCAAAGCCACTTATGCAAACCAAGTTGCATGTCGGTCGTGGAACAAGTCTCATGTGCGTGGACATGTAAGGTTAGTCTGGGCCGCTTCATCCTACTATGCCACTAAGATACAAAATATAAAAGGAAGCAATAATATGATCATCAACGCCCACATACACATATGTGTTCTACCCGTACAAAACATCTACGCATAGACACGGCTCTGATACCACTGATGGGTTCGTAGCATAGAAAACAAAAATTTTCCTACGGTGAGAACAAACCAACAAGCCAAGATCTAATATAGGAGTTGCTCGTAACGAGTGGAACATATTCCAAGAGAAACTCACCCTCGAAGACCGTAAGCGTTTCGAGAATAATTCTCGTGGATGATGTAGTCGTTCACTCGCCGATCTCAAGATCGTGAAGATGTGCGCTGCAACGGGCAACGCCTCCGTACTCGGTCACACGTACAGCTTGATGACGACCTCCGTTCCCTCGATCGAGCGGGGAAGCGGAAGTAGTAGAACCACCAAGGAACTCCAACAGCACGACGGCGTGGTGTGGAGGAGAACTAAACGGCCATGGCTTCGCCAAGCGGATGGCCGAGAGGTGGAGTAGCGGGAGGAGGGAGAGAGGATCAAGTGTGTGCATAAGAGGGAGCTCTACCTCTCCTTATATAGAAGAGGGGGGGCAGCCCAAGGGTGGTGCGGCTCAAGGAGCCCCCACCCCTTCCTCTTCATGTGAGTGGAGCATCCACTCATGCCCACTCACTCTCTTTTAATCTCCACTCAAAAATCCCAAGGGTTTTTCTTTATTAAATAAAACAATTTCATTTCTTTTTAATATTTGTTAATTCCATTAACAAACATTAACACTTACCCCCTGGTTCATTTGTTAATTCTATTAACAACCATTGTCAACCATTGACAATTAACCCCTTGAACTATTTCAATATTACCCGAAACAATTTCGGTGCTGTCCAAACTTTTTCTCCGAAATTCCGTGTCTACCCAAAAGCGTCGACAAACCTTAATTGTGTCACCCTACGGTTCGTGAATAATGTAGACATGATCGAGACACCTCTCCGATCAATAGTCAACAGCGGGATCTGGAGATCCGTAATGACTCCTACATGTTCGACGATGAATCTTGTGATCGTGTGAACCAAAAACGTCATAACCAATTCCTTTTGTCTTGCGATATTTTACTTGTACGAGATCCGATCATTGGTATCATCTATACCTTGTTCGATCTCGTTCCCGACAAGTACTCTTTACTCGTTCTGTGATATGACATCCTTGTGACCTAGTCACGTGCTTGCAAGCGATGTCGATGTGATATCACCGAGAGGGCCCAGAGTATATCTCTCCGTCACCTGGATGGACAAATCCCACTTCTTGATCCATGAGCCTCAACTAATACTTTCGGAATACCCAACGCCACCTTTATAGTCACCCTGTTACGGTGTGACGTTTGATGTCATCAAAGCATTCTTCCGGTGTTAGTGATTGACATGATCTCAAGGTCTAAGGATTAGGGTTACTTCGTATTCTCAGTACAACAATATAAACTTAATGACTTGATCGTATTGCTATACTTGATTTGGGTGTGTTCATCATATCATTCTCCTAATGACGTGATCATGTTATTAACAACATCCAATGTTCATGATCAGAAAACCTTGATCATCAGTTAATCAACGAGCTAGTTAAACGAGAGGCGTTACTAGGAACTCTAATTTGTTCATTAGTCACACATGTATTAATGTTTCCGATTAATACAATTCTAGCATGAGAAATAAACATTTATCATAAACATGGAATAAGATAATAACCACTTTATTATTGCCTCTCGGGCATATTCCTTTCAATTTTCGCCATCCTCTGTTTGCTGCATGTGTTATTCGTAGTCGACGGAAGCGTGATGTGGAGATTGGATCTCTGGGTTGGCGAAGTCGGTCAGACGTATGCTATCTTCTATAGGCTCATCATACTCGTAGAGGTGGAAGCTTTCTTCTGGAGCATCGATCTGCATATGATCTTCGACTGGATTGGTATGAAGAGTTGATTGTACTTCTTCGTCTATTTCGTTTTGCATCATGAACTTGTTGAATTCTCGTGTGGACATGGATCCTGCTATGGATGAGATCGGATCAATCTTTGATGTTGTAGCTCTAGTGCTTTTGTCCGAAGTCATCGATATGATCATGTCATCGACTGAGGTAGTAGATGGTCCTTCAACTTTGGGGAACTCATCTGCCATGAATTTGTTGAACTCCGGCGATGACATCGAACCATGGGGGATTTTTGTGGCGGGATCAGCTCGAGCTGTGATGAGGTATCCTCCTTGTCTGCCGAAGATGCAATCTCAGTCAATCTTTCTTGGAGTGGCTTAGTTGCGATCTGTTCGGCTAGATCCTGCACACCAAACTGATCAACAAAAAAGTTATGTCCCCCAATGGTTAGATCAAAACCTGAATCGAGATTGGAGTAAATCTCCTGAGCTTCGGGTGAGTATGGCTTGATCCTGACTGGTGACGCTGCTTCTGGCGAGTGGTCGCCTGTGAGCTAGATGTGATATGTTGTCGTTGATGTGCATCCCTTAGAAGAAGTCGGCGAGTTGCCGTTTGCAATTTAGACCGAAAAATCCGCGGATCCAACACTACCTATTCCCACAGACGACGCCAATTGACGAGGGATGTCCCCATCAATACCCATGGTTGCTAGACTAGGGTGAGAGTTATGAGATAGAGAACACGTAGTGTTGGTAGATTCGTCGGCTGACAAGCGGGCTTTACCCAGGTTCGGGGCCCTCGAGTGAGGTAACACCCTTACGTCCTGCTTGTATGTTTATTGATTGTGAATATGCGGCGAGTACAGGGTTCTAGCAAGACGTGGATCTTGCTAGGGTTAGGTGATTCTGATTGGGCGTGTCCTTTGATCGGTCGCCCTCCTATCCTTATATAGTGGTACAGGTCTCGGGTCGTAACCGATTAGAACTACATTTATAGAAAGCGACTATGCTATCTATGATAGAAGTCCTCGACTTGGCTTCGCTTGTTGGGCTTCTTTAGCCTATTGACAATTGGGATTTAGTCATTACGTGCACCAGGTACCCACACTAAGGGGTACCCGTTTGGTATAACCTCATCACGTCGCGACCTGCATCAGATCCAGCAGAAACAGAGCACTCTGACTGATTTGGCATAGCGCCATTGCCGCTCTCACTTCCCTTAAAGTGACCTGCAGCTCCGAGGCAGGCATCGGAGTGATCTGCAGTAAGGGGGAGCCCGCGTTCGCTGGGGAAACGCTCCCCCTTTTTCCCATCATGGGTGGCAGCATAATCTACGGATCGAGCCACTACCACTCCAGGCGTAGTTGAACGGATAGACATCGCCTAGAGGGGGGTGAATAGGCGATTTAAAACTTTTTCCGAGGAGCCGGAATATCCGGTCCAAGAATGACCCGGAAATTCCGGTATGCTTGATAAAGGCGGAATAAAACTAGAGGTTTACTTTAACAAGCATACAACCTAGATATAAATACTAGACTCACCTATGTGCACCAACAACTTATGCTAAGCAATACAAGTAACAAGGTGATAGCAAGATATATGACTTCAAGCACGAAGGCTATCACAATGTAAAGTGCATAAGTAAAGAGCTCGGGTATAGAAATAACCGAGGCACGCGGAGACGAGGATGTATTCCCGAGTTCCACCCAAAGGGTGTACGTCTCGTTTGGAGAGGTGTGCGCAACCACAACAGGTTAGCCGCAACGCCACAAAGGCTCACCTTCTTCTCCTGATGAACTCAACCACAAAAGGTTGCGAGTTCACCTTCCACTATCGATCTCCTTTGGGGCGGAGATCGAATCCCGTACAACTCTTGAGGCACACACCCACAACTTAATTGGGGGCTCCCAAGTCTTGAGGCACACACCCACGACTTAATTGGGGGCTCTCAAGTGACCACAAAAGGTTTTGACCACAAAAGGTCTTGGCCACAAAAGGCGTCTAGGGTCCAAAGACCCAAGAGTAACAAGCTCACAAGTATCACCACCACGAATCCTCGTGGAGGGCTCAAACCGATGCAAATGCAATGGCAAGAGCACACGAAGTGCTCAAGTCCTTCACTGTCAAATTCCAACACAACAACAAATGTTAATGGGGGAATAAGAGAGGAAGAACAAAGGAAACCACAAAGGAGTCAAATCCTTCACTCCCAAATCCCACCAAAAGCAACTAATGCTTATGGGGGGAGAAGAGAGGAAGAACAAAGAAGAAGAACCACAAAGGAACTCCAAGAACTAGATCCACTAGGTTCCCCTCACTTAGAGGAGAGAATGATTGGTAGGATTGTAGATCTAGATCTCCTCTCAACTTTCCCTAAAGAATATGGAAGAATCAATGGAGGGAATGAGAGGAATCAAGCTTTCCAAGGTCAACAATGGAGTAGGAGAGAGGGGAAATTCCTGCTCCCTTGGATGGGCCAAGGAAGAAGAAGAGGGGGAGTTTTTATACCCCCCCCCCCCCCCCCGCGCCCCCCAGAAATTCTTACCGTTGGACCCAGAGAAAATCGGAAATTCCGGTCGGAAACTTAGACCGTAAATTTGCTCCAGTCGGAAATTTCGGTACTGACTTGAACCGGAAATTGTGATCGGAAATTTTACTTTTTCGGAATTTCCGAGTCCCCGAAAACTGACAGAAACAGCGAAACGAAAACTGCAGTAACTTTTTCATACGGACTCCGTTTTCGATGATTTTCGGCTCGTTGTAATCGTTACAACGAGCTCTACTTGAATATGCATAGAAACATCATAGTACATCATGTGAGGATAAAACCAAATGGGGAAAGATTTAACTTTCCTAAAACATGTAAACCGGTAAAACCTCCAATATCAAAAACGTAACAACATATTCAGACGAAATCCGTTTTTGATGAACTAGAGCTTAGTATGGAGATAAACCAAGCTCTAAATCCTCACATGGATGAAAGCCAACAAGTTTTCCAAAGTAAGACCGTTTCCGATGAACAAGAGCTTGACATGGAGATGAACCAAGCTCTAGTTCCTCACCACCATAAAAGCCAAATAAGAACCAAGAAATATGATATGTAAAGTATGCAAAGGTTTGATCTCTCCACAACGATGCAATCAAGTTACTAACTTGAGAGTCCCTCTTGATAGTACGCCTATCTATCCTATAACCCTATCAAGATCATACCTTTGCCTTGAGCATTCCACTTGAGTTAGATGAAGACTATCTTGATCTCTTCAAGTGGTTCATGTTTTCTTGATTGCGCGTCCAAGCACATGCTTGATGAATACTTCTCCAAATACTCCCCCATGCTCACAATGGGAGAGTCTCGCTTAGCTTCATCTTCACGTATCCATTGTAAGCACCAAGCATAGGATCTCTTCAATAAGCCTCTCTTGGTCTTGGTCTTGCACATCTCACCTTGATAACGATCATCACATGAAGTCATCCTCCAAGAGCTATATGAAATCTTCATTTGATGCAAGCCCATGGGAAGATACCTAACCTCATATAAAGATACCACACACACATATATCATGGGTTAGTTCACAAAGCTATGCGGACAAGTGTTTACCATCCCAAGAGATACATGATCGCTCTTGGTACATCTTGTAGCTTTGTGTGTTGATCAACATCTTGATCAACCTTGTATCTTCCAACATTTCTTCACTAATATGATGTCTTGAATCCTTCAAGACATACTTGCAATATGCTCCACTCAACACATAAGTTTCAAGAGTCCAACGCATGAACTCCATAATTCCATGGACATGATCTATAATGATATCTCAATGCAAACATTAGTCCATAGAGATTGTCATTCAATTACCAAAACCACACATGAGGGAAAATGCTCTTTCAGTAGTTACATTTTCTTTATGATATGATATGATATGATATGATATGATATGATATGATATGATATGATATGTAATACGCTATTTTTCAGCTTCTGATTGTGTACTGTGGGATAGCCGTGTGCATCTTGGTTATGCAGATGCTGAGTGTAAACGATTAAACTTCTTAAGTAATAAAGCGCCCTTTATCTAAAAAAAAGGTAGGTCCAATGTTAAGATTGAGCGCATGTGATGTGTTTTGCGTGTGCAATATGAATCATCAGGCCAATGTTAAGCATTCCACGGTTGATATTTTCTGTACTTTGTCCTTGTAGTCCTGCAATTGGCCAAATCAGACATGCCAGATCGCAGCTGATGCGACTGAGATCGAGGCGTGAGACGTGTTTGGAATTCAGCAGCAAAGAAAAACGGTTTTGCTCCAGGATATATAAACACATGAATTTGCATTATCAGTTATGTTGGAGATCCATACGCAATTATCTGCATTTTGTAAGAAAGAAGAAGATAGATGAAGATCTCTACTATATAATATTGCTTGGGGACTCCGGTCGTACGTTCGTGGCGTTTTTGCATTTTAGTACCTGAAAAATCTGGAAATCAACCCGCCGTTTAACTTGACTTGCTCAGTTTTGGATTTTGGCCCCCGGTCCCCTCTCTCCTTTGCAATGCGGCGAACGTGAGGCGACGCCATCCACCGCCCACCTCCACCGATCCCCTTCCTCCTCGACGTCGTTGCAGACCTATCCGAGCGAGGCCACCTTTTCCACGAGCTTCGCCTCACCATTCTCGTTCCCCTCGTGAAGAAACCAAACCGGGTGCACGGAATCGAGGTCGGGCATCGCCACTGTCGTACCCGCTCCTCCTGTAATCTCGGTGAGAGGCCGCTCATATCGTGCCTCAGGGACACGACGCTCAGGAGAGACAAGCGTCAACTGGCCCGCCACTTCGTCCTCAACTTTCTCCCCAGTGGCGCTGGGACGAGGATATCGTCGAAATCAACAACCTCCTCCTCGCCAGGAAGAGCAAAAACCGGGTAGAGGCGGCGGCGCTGCATCCCGGACTTGGCGCTACCATGCCGTCCTGGAGCCGTTTCACAGGGGACGCCCCTGGCTGCTTGCCCCAACCTGGCCGGCTTGTGGGTGGTGGAGACACTACGAGTCTGTATCCATGTTTGTCGCCAAGCCACGACTGTACGGCTCATGGTGCGCTCGGACCAACGATGTTTATCTCTCTCTGTTCTTCTTCTTGATTGATTTTCCCTACTCCTCATCTCGGTCTGTTGTTGTCTGAACTTACATTTTGTTTGTGTTAATGCCTTGAGAACTATTGCGACTGATCAACTAAGTTTCAGCGTTGCTTCTTGCATCGAACGTTGATGACTAGACACTGTTGAATCACTATATTAATTCAAATCAGATGCCAAGAAAAACATCAGGCAAGACGGGACAATATTCTGATTTTCTACCCTGAAGTCTGTAGATGTACATGTGCTGATGTGCATGCACTGATATTCTCTGTTTTTAGATGTGCGTTGCTTCTAGGAGTTCTGAAACTGAACATCAAAACTGGTTTGTGGGTTTCAGTTACTTGAGAATAAATTTTTACATGTTAATGAAATGGTAGGAGTTTTGCCGCCCAAAATTGTTGATTTCAACTTATTTATTTCTCAGAGTAGATATGTCCTTTTATTTGTAGGATAGGTAGCAAGCAAATTTCTTTTATTGGCCCACTCCACTAATCCACTTCCTAAAGACACTGAGCATATGTGTTCTCTGTAGACGGTTGTGTAAAGTCAGGGGAAACTTGTTTGCTGTGATGGTAGTGGGAGGTGATGTATCCTCACACGCATGCAGACAACATGAAGCTCATTGGCTGGTATTCCAGTTCCTCTCCAAAGTGCAAGTTTGCATACTTCCTTGGTATAATACTAAATCCCTATTAGTAGTTATCTTTTTATAGTGTTTTTACTTAGTCCAAGGTATCTTCACTTCTCTTCTTTGATAATTGGATAGGACAAAGGGTACATGTTTAATGGTAGAGAAATTAAGTAGGCACAAATGGTTGAATAGCTTAGCTTTCCATCTTTCTCCATATGAAAGTGATGCAGGCACATAGAGATGTGGGTATCGAGTAAAACACTTCTCAAGAAAGGTAGGTATACTTAGTACAAAGTTTGAGTTATGGTATGAGATAAAATAGTTAGATTTATCGTTTTAGTTCATTGGATTAAACATAAAATGGGACGGTGTGATTGATTTCAAAGTACATATTTTGCAGCAGTTTTGTGTTCTTGCAAAATGCTGGTAAAAACAGTCTACATAACTCACCAGGTAAATAGAAGTCCCAAATGTCACCCCATAAGGAAATATATTTGCTTTCACGCAACATACAAGAGCTTGTTAGCTCTTGCGGAGCAAGCTGTTGTCTTTTCTCGATTCATGTACAAATGTTATCGTAACCATAGCGCCGACTTCATAGACGAGGACTACTGTTGTCCGCCTTCTATCCTTGGAACGTGTCCTTTATGTGATTGTGATCTAGGTCCTCATCCCGGTGTTCTCCTCGACATCGCACACTAATTTATGTATGACTTTTCGATATTGGCAAGGTTCATGCAGTTTTGACATATGCTCACCCTACTAGATTTGAACCATATTTCAGACATAATTTTACTGAAAATTTGTAATAAGCAAATCATAAGATGATGGAAGGGCGAACGAGCTTGTTGTCGAGGTGGTGACACTCACGCACCACACAAACGGTGATGACGGTTTAACCATATCAAGCGATACGGTATATATATAGTTTTTTTCTCCCGTTGTAACGTACGTATTTAGTTCGTTTGTAGGTTAAAATTTGTTAAATGGAGGATGGTCCCAAGCGAGAGAATCTCGGTTGTTAATTTTGTCGTCTTGGTAATGGAATCAACTGTTATGGAGAAAACAACATAAAATTCTTGCTATAGCATGAGTTGTGTTGTGGAAAAAATTGGCACCCGTTGCAACGCACGGACATTTTACTAATATATCTTATCCATGACGTTTAAACTCTCGGTTCCCTTTTGATGTCGTCAAAAGGACACACCTATTTAAAGAAAGGGCGCCCTTTGCTATCAGGGGAACTATATCTCTTACTCGTCTGACCTCGTCCCATTACTTCAGTTGTAAGAACATCTCCAAATAGGTGATGAACAAAGGTTTTAACCATTTCGTTTCTTAGATGTAAATTTTCGCCTAAAATTAGGTATGGCAATGTTAAAAAGATCATTTCTTATCTACATTAGTGAATGCCCGTGCGTTGCTATGGATTGTATTACTTTTTGTTGTTGATGTTCTTGGACTTTGTAGCCACCCTAATCTAACGGAGAAATCATTGTACTCCGTAGTATCCTAGTCCTTAATATGTCACTGGATGGCATTTTCTCCAGCTCTATTCGAACGATTGTTGTAGTTTCTCACAACCCAAGACCTTAGAGTTGCAGGCAACATTCATCAAAAGTGGCCTCATGTTCTTTTGACAGGCTTTTTGTCCTCAAAATCAAAGGTGTATCTAAATTTCCAAAGAAGAGTTTTTACATATACCAAGCTACAATATAATCTGCTACGTGATCTACTTCCCTATTCTCAAATATAATGCCTCACCAAGTTGGAGGAGAACAGAGCTCACAACACATTGTCCTCGCACCACTTGATGTCGCGAGCCAGTACGCTCTCCGGCGTCGCTGCCGGTTTGGAGCTCTCACCTTGAACGCCTACTCGGCTTTTGTAGCGTACCTGCACTTTAAAAAAAGGCAGATACCTATGTATAGTGCAAATCCCTGGATCGATTCATTTGCACACACAGTTTACGATGTAATATCACAACAAAGGTCAATTTTATTACATCGATGATCCAGAATTACAAAATATTTATACAAGTTGCATAGCATAAAGCTAGCATTGAAAAAGTACACAGCGGAATTACAATAGCAGTGAGTCTCTATAACTTTCATGCTGCCACAGGCGAAAAACATGTTGGTTGCAGACTCGAAACCTTTAAACGAAACCTCACTCGTCATCTGATCAAATCTGCAATAAGAAAAATATTGCAACAACGTGGGTCAGATTCCATTAAAAATGGAGTCTGGCAAGTGACACTATGGTGGACACTTAAGGAATAACTCTAAAGCCTATATGAATATTTGGCTGGTGGAGCTCAAGGCTAATTTGCATAAAGCCAATTTTTCCTAACTCTTTGGAAAACACTTTTCTTCTATTTGAGACATCCGTGGCATGAAATCCACTGTCTCATTTCTACCCTTGTTCACCCATCAAGTTTTATATTTTTGAAGTTGGAATGGTGGAATCCTCCGTTGACGTCCTTGATCAGCTGCTCAAAATTGTCCGTAATCGGGGACACGGCTAAGTACTTAGTTTTACACTCTGCAGAGGTTGTGCACTTTCACCATTGTACCCATTCCACCCAAGGTATCCTTTACACACCATTTGTGATAAGGAAAGGAGAGAATGAGACGAGATCTTTCAGAAGCATTTTCCCTCCCCATGCTGGCTTGACCCGTTCCACCTAACATCCCCCTACATCTGCTTGTCAAGCCGAAGAGAGTCCACGCAACATAATTGATCAAGCCAGAGCCCATATGGCAATGGCTGCACTGGAAGCAATCGTCACTTGGAGTTCCTTCAGATTCCTCTGTTCCTGGGTGGCCGTTCTCAAGTGTACATACTCTTTAGGAACCATAGAAATGGACCGAGTAGCCACTCAACATAAACCATACAACCAATTACCACCCAGGTGTTTCATTAACTTAAGTGGATGTGCACTCTCAGGTAAAAATCACCATGCTCACAGCCCTAAGTAGAATATAAATTCATCCTAGGCGAAGACAGCCATGAGCACAGTCCTGAGTAGTCACTTAACATTTTGTAAAAATCTTTCATCAATTGCATAGCATCAATATTTCTGCTAAGTGTGATATAGGAACCTAGACACAGGAATAAGGGATTCTACACAGGTTTAGCATAGCAACACATGCATTTAAAAATACACTAAGTAATGCATAAAAATAGGAAGTTTATGAGGTGTGCCACTTGCCTTTGAATGTTGTCGTTGTTCACAAACTCTTTTCAACAACGAACGTTTGCTCTGCGTTTAATCTAAACAATATAAGCAAACAACAATACAACAATCAACAGCAAGCCAAACTCACCATGCATACAAACACATACTAAATGAATAAATAAGTTTTATAAAACTTTCTAAGGAAAATATGTTTATGCATGATGTGCAAAATATTCCTAAGGCTAGAAATACTTTTTCATGCCATGAAAATCTGTTAAGTTAATGCAAGGCAAATAGGTGGGTCAAGAATGACTAAGGACTAAGGTCTTAAGTTGGGTAAACATACTTTGTTTTATATCTTCTTGAAACAAGCACTCTAATGGCTTAGCCATGATGTGCAAAATACTTAGAGAAAAATACTAAGTCATTTGTTCAAGATGATCACAATTATTATCAACTCTTTGTAAATTGGACATTCACTATAGTGAGAGAGACAGACACCCGGCCAGCCACTTAAATTGTGGAACAGGTCTCATGTACGTGGACATGTAAGGTTTGTTTCCAGGCCGCTTCATCCCACTATGCTGCTAGGATCCAACAACTTCAAGATGATAACATCATGATCAAAATTTGTTTAAGTCTAAAGACAAGATTAGGAAAGAGGGAGAAGATAGAAAGAAAGATGTAGTTGTCCTCCAGGCTTCATCTTCAGACTTGTAATATTCTTCTTGATGATGTCTTGATTGAGTTCTGAGTAGTCCTGATAAATCTCCAGACTTGATGATTCTTGTATCCCCGAGGCTGGTCTTGGATTTACTTAGTCTTCATGAAGTCTCAGATGAGAAGAAAGACAGAGAGAGAGACTTAGAGAATAAAAGGGAGTTGGCCTTCTTGAACTTCTTCTCACTTTTCTTCTAAGTGCTTCCTCTCCTTGATGGTACTTCTGAAGTCTTGATTTTGGCTAAGTCCTTCATTGGTCTTCCAGCTCCATCTTGAAAATTACTAAGTGTCTAGTGCATAGCACTTTTCACAAAATACTAAGTTTGAAAATAATCCTAACTTAGAGAAAACTATTGAAGAGGGGTTTTCCTTTGAGAATTATATCTACAATATAAAATATGCAATGAATGAAATGCAATTTTAAATCACAAGAAACA
This sequence comes from Poa annua, assembly GCA_026929855.1. Taxonomy (NCBI): domain Eukaryota; kingdom Viridiplantae; phylum Streptophyta; class Magnoliopsida; order Poales; family Poaceae; genus Poa; species Poa annua. The sequence goes on along the minus strand of CM049426.1, from coordinate 272,211,838 downwards.
GCAAAATATCTTTTGTGATTTCTTTATAAATATGCATAAGTTTATAAATGCAATTTAATAAATTTCTAGTTTTGGAAAATATAATAACAGAAATACTTATAAGATTAAAGTTTCCTATGATTAAATTTTTATAACAAAATTTTATAATTAATGTTAATAGACAGAAAGCATTTAATTAAATCTATTGCAATTGGATTTAATCAATAATAATGTTTCTATTAAAAGTTATTTCAAATTTTAGTCAAACTATTAAAATTAAACACACAACTATGAAATTATTCAAAAATTACTCAAATATATTTTATAGCAGTGGTATTAATTTACATATATTCCAAAGTTTCTAAAACATATTTATTTGCAATTTTTGGATTTATAGATTTAAAGTTATTACAAATATACTCAAATTTCCATTTGAATTTTGAATTTTTTATACTAAGTCAAATTTGAATTTTGTCAGATCCAAAATATTCTACATGTCGAGAGCTTTCCAAATATATAAAAATTATTAAATTTGGAGTTGTGGTTGAAAAGTTATGATTGTTTTCATTACATGGACTAATCTGCAATTTTCCAATTAAAAATAAAATAGAAAATTTAAATACACGCTGGTGCTGACGTGGACGCTGACGAGGCACTGACTGTGCTGTCTACGTGGCGCTGACGTGGATAAGTTACAGATCTGGGCCGTCAGATCTGGATCTGACGGTCCAGATCGGAGCGTACCCGTTCGTCCTCGACCTTTTAATCTAAGCCGCAGAGATTCAATCGGACGGCGCAGGGAGCTCGGATCATACCGTGGCGGCGCAACGGTCACCGGCGACGAAGGAGACGGCGGCGCGGCTCGGGATCGGACGGCCTCGACGCTGGAGTTGCTCCCCGGGCGAACGGCGGTGTCGACGACGTGCAGCTCGTCGCGGCGATGCAGATGGTGGCTACGGCGTCGTCTTTCCCTTCCTGACGCGGCCGGTTGCGGCGGATGGAGTGCGGCGGCGCTCCGGGCGATCCGGTCGAGCACGGGGCGCTCGGCTTGCTGCACGGAATAACCGAACTCGGGGCTTAGGAGGTGCGCACGGCGAGGGGGAAGCGAGGGGGGGAAATGAGAGAGCTTTGGCGGCTCGGGGCTCACCGGAAACAGCAGAGGACGGCGGCGGAGGAGGGAACTCCGGCGAGCTCGAGCGGCGGCCTGGCGGCGTCCTTGGGCTAGGGTTTTTGGGGCAAAAGACGCAGCGGTGTCCAGGGATTAAATAGGGGGCTTCGGAGATCGAATCCCGTACGAATCGGAGTGGAAATCGTCTCCGATTCGATCTCCTCCTTCGGCGCTTCGTTCGGTTAGAGGTAGGAGATGATCCGCTGACGTCAACATGACGTCAGCCAGCATTTTCTTTTCTGATTTTATTTCTTTAATTCATATCTTTTGATTTATAACTCCAAATGATGTCAAATAAATTTCTAAAAATTTGTAAAATGATTATCTTGCTGTTAAACCAGTTGTGGGTATGTTTTGAACATTTTTGAAAATTAGTATTTTGAAATATTGCTTAATTACAAATTTGCCACTTAAAGTCAAATTTGAATTTCTTTCTTATTTAAATTTTTCCTTTGGCTATAATAAATTTGTAAAAATATCCACATTTCAATATGTTTGGATTTAAGTTATTTAAACTCATTTTCAATTTCTAAATTCATTTTTGGCTTTGGTATAATTGTTAATGATATAACATAATTATATGAAAAGGGAAAAGATAATGTATTCCTTTTTAATTGAAAATAATTTGTGCAACATTATATTTTATGCATTTGGAACTTCATAACAACTTTGGACAAGACCTTTATTTTAATTTTAATTTTATATAGAATCTATTAATCATTTCAGGTTTTGAAACTAAATGAAATTCATTTAAACAAATGAAATGTTTATTTGGCTAATTAATTAATTTAAATTCTATGAAGTTTTAAAGTTATGCACTATGGGCTTATAATTTCCAAACTATATTTTGAACTCAGTTAAAGGAATGCAACTATTTAGTAATTATATTCTATTTTGAATAATCTTATATTTATGCATAGATATGGCTAAGTGATTTAATTCAATTACTTATAAGTAAACTATTTACTTCAAATAAAATGGATTGTAGTTTGTACAATATTTGTCAAATTATATTTTAAGGTTTTTGAAATACAGTGAATAATAAAATGTTTAAACTGTGACATTTGAAATACTAAACTCACGTTTGAAGTCTTTCATAGTTGGTTTCCTTATGCATTTAACATTTTATTTTAATAAAAGGAAAAGTTTTAAATTTTAGTGATTTTTGAACATTATAAAATGTTGGGATGTTACAGACTACCACCCTTAAAAGGAATCTCGTCCCCGAGATTCGGAGAAGCTAGAAAAGAAAGCAAGGCTTGAATGATTCTGATAACTCGAGATGTTTTGAGAAATGAAATTTCTAACATGGAAACTTGAAAACTTGACAGTGAATGGTTTTTCTGATTAGGAAGATGGAAAGAAAGATAGTTTGAGATTTCTGGGTTTAAGTGACTGGGGTTAAATTATCTAGGTGGCTACCACCCTTAAAAGAAAAGTTTTGTTGATAATTCAACATCCTAATGCACAACCAAAAATTCAAGAAAACCTTTACAAACATCATCTAACACACATCAAGCAATAAGGTTCAAACAAACAAACAAACAATCTAGTATTGTCATATAGCCAAGTTGATACGATCAATACTCTAACACGATATCGTCATTCTATTTTTGGTGGTGGTCAAATCTATCTCCTTCATGACTGCTTCAAGTTCTTGTTCAACTTTCTTGGATATCTTAGAAGTGTTGGTCGAATCCTGGTTCTCCAGTGGTCTTCCATATATGCAGAACTTCATGATTAATCGTAGCTTTTCCATATGAGCCAGCAGAAGCAGACTTCGACTATAAGAACATGGTCATCTAGAAAAAGATAAGAGGTTTTTAGAAGGTTGATAGTAGATGAGACTACGAGAAACACATAGTGAAAAGATTTGTTTTTAGAAAAGTGAAGAAAATTAGATTTTCAATCCTATGGTCAAACCTATTTCTATCCAAACCTAGGGTTTCGAACCTGCAGGCAACACAGTGCTCTGATACCATCTGTAGCATACCTGCACTTTCAAAAAAGGCAGATACCTGTTTATAGTGCAAATCCCTGGATCGATTCATTTGCACACACAGTTTACGATGTAATATCACAACAAAGGTCAATTTTATTACATCGATGATCCAGAATTACAAAATATTTATACAAGTTGCATAGCATAAAGCTAGCATTGAAAAAGTACACAGCGGAATTACAATAGCAGTGAGTCTCTATAACTTTCATGCTGCCACAGGCGAAAAACATGTTGGTTGCAGACTCGAAACCTTTAAACGAAACCTCACTCGTCATCTGATCAAATCTGCAATAAGAAAAATATTGCAACAACGTGGGTCAGATTCCATTAAAAATGGAGTCTGGCAAGTGACACTATGGTGGACACTTAAGGAATAACTCTAAAGCCTATATGAATATTTGGCTGGTGGAGCTCAAGGCTAATTTGCATAAAGCCAATTTTTCCTAACTCTTTGGAAAACACTTTTCTTCTATTTGAGACATCCGTGGCATGAAATCCACTGTCTCATTTCTACCCTTGTTCACCCATCAAGTTTTATATTTTTGAAGTTGGAATGGTGGAATCCTCCGTTGACGTCCTTGATCAGCTGCTCAAAATTGTCCGTAATCGGGGACACGGCTAAGTACTTAGTTTTACACTCTGCAGAGGTTGTGCACTTTCACCATTGTACCCATTCCACCCAAGGTATCCTTTACACACCATTTGTGATAAGGAAAGGAGAGAATGAGACGAGATCTTTCAGAAGCATTTTCCCTCCCCATGCTGGCTTGACCCGTTCCACCTAACATCCCCCTACATCTGCTTGTCAAGCCGAAGAGAGTCCACGCAACATAATTGATCAAGCCAGAGCCCATATGGCAATGGCTGCACTGGAAGCAATCGTCACTTGGAGTTCCTTCAGATTCCTCTGTTCCTGGGTGGCCGTTCTCAAGTGTACATACTCTTTAGGAACCATAGAAATGGACCGAGTAGCACTCAACATAAACCATACAACCAATTACCACCCAGGTGTTTCATTAACTTAAGTGGATGTGCACTCTCAGGTAAAAATCACCATGCTCACAGCCCTAAGTAGAATATAAATTCATCCTAGGCGAAGACAGCCATGAGCACAGTCCTGAGTAGTCACTTAACATTTTGTAAAAATCTTTCATCAATTGCATAGCATCAATATTTCTGCTAAGTATGATATAGGAACCTAGACACAGGAATAAGGGATTCTACACAGGTTTAGCATAGCAACACATGCATTTAAAAATACACTAAGTAATGCATAAAAATAGGAAGTTTATGAGGTGTGCCACTTGCCTTTGAATGTTGTCGTTGTTCACAAACTCTTTTCAACAACGAACGTTTGCTCTCCGTTTAATCTAAACAATATAAGCAAACAACAATACAACAATCAACAGCAAGCCAAACTCACCATGCATACAAACACATACTAAATGAATAAATAAGTTTTATAAAACTTTCTAAGGAAAATATGTTTATGCATGATGTGCAAAATATTCCTAAGGCTAGAAATACTTTTTCATGCCATGAAAATCTGTTAAGTTAATGCAAGGCAAATAGGTGGGTCAAGAATGACTAAGGACTAAGGTCTTAAGTTGGGTAAACATACTTTGTTTTATATCTTCTTGAAACAAGCACTCTAATGGCTTAGCCATGATGTGCAAAATACTTAGAGAAAAATACTAAGTCATTTGTTCAAGATGATCACAATTATTATCAACTCTTTGTAAATTGGACATTCACTATAGTGAGAGAGACAGACACCCGGCCAGCCACTTAAATTGTGGAACAGGTCTCATGTACGTGGACATGTAAGGTTTGTTTCCAGGCCGCTTCATCCCACTATGCTGCTAGGATCCAACAACTTCAAGATGATAACATCATGATCAAAATTTGTTTAAGTCTAAAGACAAGATTAGGAAAGAGGGAGAAGATAGAAAGAAAGATGTAGTTGTCCTCCAGGCTTCATCTTCAGACTTGTAATATTCTTCTTGATGATGTCTTGATTGAGTTCTGAGTAGTCCTGATAAATCTCCAGACTTGATGATTCTTGTATCCCCGAGGCTGGTCTTGGATTTACTTAGTCTTCATGAAGTCTCAGATGAGAAGAAAGACAGAGAGAGAGACTTAGAGAATAAAAGGGAGTTGGCCTTCTTGAACTTCTTCTCACTTTTCTTCTAAGTGCTTCCTCTCCTTGATGGTACTTCTGAAGTCTTGATTTTGGCTAAGTCCTTCATTGGTCTTCCAGCTCCATCTTGAAAATTACTAAGTGTCTAGTGCATAGCACTTTTCACAAAATACTAAGTTTGAAAATAATCCTAACTTAGAGAAAACTATTGAAGAGGGGTTTTCCTTTGAGAATTATATCTACAATATAAAATATGCAATGAATGAAATGCAATTTTAAATCACAAGAAACAGCAAAATATCTTTTGTGATTTCTTTATAAATATGCATAAGTTTATAAATGCAATTTAATAAATTTCTAGTTTTGGAAAATATAATAACAGAAATACTTATAAGATTAAAGTTTCCTATGATTAAATTTTTATAACAAAATTTTATAATTAATGTTAATAGACAGAAAGCATTTAATTAAATCTATTGCAATTGGATTTAATCAATAATAATGTTTCTATTAAAAGTTATTTCAAATTTTAGTCAAACTATTAAAATTAAACACACAACTATGAAATTATTCAAAAATTACTCAAATATATTTTATAGCAGTGGTATTAATTTACATATATTCCAAAGTTTCTAAAACATATTTATTTGCAATTTTTGGATTTATAGATTTAAAGTTATTACAAATATACTCAAATTTCCATTTGAATTTTGAATTTTTTATACTAAGTCAAATTTGAATTTTGTCAGATCCAAAATATTCTACATGTCGAGAGCTTTCCAAATATATAAAAATTATTAAATTTGGAGTTGTGGTTGAAAAGTTATGATTGTTTTCATTACATGGACTAATCTGCAATTTTCCAATTAAAAATAAAATAGAAAATTTAAATACACGCTGGTGCTGACGTGGACGCTGACGAGGCACTGACTGTGCTGTCTACGTGGCGCTGACGTGGATAAGTTACAGATCTGGGCCGTCAGATCTGGATCTGACGGTCCAGATCGGAGCGTACCCGTTCGTCCTCGACCTTTTAATCTAAGCCGCAGAGATTCAATCGGACGGCGCAGGGAGCTCGGATCATACCGTGGCGGCGCAACGGTCACCGGCGACGAAGGAGACGGCGGCGCGGCTCGGGATCGGACGGCCTCGACGCTGGAGTTGCTCCCCGGGCGAACGGCGGTGTCGACGACGTGCAGCTCGTCGCGGCGATGCAGATGGTGGCTACGGCGTCGTCTTTCCCTTCCTGACGCGGCCGGTTGCGGCGGATGGAGTGCGGCGGCGCTCCGGGCGATCCGGTCGAGCACGGGGCGCTCGGCTTGCTGCACGGAATAACCGAACTCGGGGCTTAGGAGGTGCGCACGGCGAGGGGGAAGCGAGGGGGGGAAATGAGAGAGCTTTGGCGGCTCGGGGCTCACCGGAAACAGCAGAGGACGGCGGCGGAGGAGGGAACTCCGGCGAGCTCGAGCGGCGGCCTGGCGGCGTCCTTGGGCTAGGGTTTTTGGGGCAAAAGACGCGGCGGTGTCCAGGGATTAAATAGGGGGCTTCGGAGATCGAATCCCGTACGAATCGGAGTGGAAATCGTCTCCGATTCGATCTCCTCCTTCGGCGCTTCGTTCGGTTAGAGGTAGGAGATGATCCGCTGACGTCAACATGACGTCAGCCAGCATTTTCTTTTCTGATTTTATTTCTTTAATTCATATCTTTTGATTTATAACTCCAAATGATGTCAAATAAATTTCTAAAAATTTGTAAAATGATTATCTTGCTGTTAAACCAGTTGTGGGTATGTTTTGAACATTTTTGAAAATTAGTATTTTGAAATATTGCTTAATTACAAATTTGCCACTTAAAGTCAAATTTGAATTTCTTTCTTATTTAAATTTTTCCTTTGGCTATAATAAATTTGTAAAAATATCCACATTTCAGTATGTTTGGATTTAAGTTATTTAAACTCATTTTCAATTTCTAAATTCATTTTTGGCTTTGGTATAATTGTTAATGATATAACATAATTATATGAAAAGGGAAAAGATAATGTATTCCTTTTTAATTGAAAATAATTTGTGCAACATTATATTTTATGCATTTGGAACTTCATAACAACTTTGGACAAGACCTTTATTTTAATTTTAATTTTATATAGAATCTATTAATCATTTCAGGTTTTGAAACTAAATGAAATTCATTTAAACAAATGAAATGTTTATTTGGCTAATTAATTAATTTAAATTCTATGAAGTTTTAAAGTTATGCACTATGGGCTTATAATTTCCAAACTATATTTTGAACTCAGTTAAAGGAATGCAACTATTTAGTAATTATATTCTATTTTGAATAATCTTATATTTATGCATAGATATGGCTAAGTGATTTAATTCAATTACTTATAAGTAAACTATTTACTTCAAATAAAATGGATTGTAGTTTGTACAATATTTGTCAAATTATATTTTAAGGTTTTTGAAATACAGTGAATAATAAAATGTTTAAACTGTGACATTTGAAATACTAAACTCACGTTTGAAGTCTTTCATAGTTGGTTTCCTTATGCATTTAACATTTTATTTTAATAAAAGGAAAAGTTTTAAATTTTAGTGATTTTTGAACATTATAAAATGTTGGGATGTTACAGACTACCACCCTTAAAAGGAATCTCGTCCCCGAGATTCGGAGAAGCTAGAAAAGAAAGCAAGGCTTGAATGATTCTGATAACTCGAGATGTTTTGAGAAATGAAATTTCTAACATGGAAACTTGAAAACTTGACAGTGAATGGTTTTTCTGATTAGGAAGATGGAAAGAAAGATAGTTTGAGATTTCTGGGTTTAAGTGACTGGGGTTAAATTATCTAGGTGGCTACCACCCTTAAAAGAAAAGTTTTGTTGATAATTCAACATCCTAATGCACAACCAAAAATTCAAGAAAACCTTTACAAACATCATCTAACACACATCAAGCAATAAGGTTCAAACAAACAAACAAACAATCTAGTATTGTCATATAGCCAAGTTGATATGATCAATACTCTAACACGATATCGTCATTCTATTTTTGGTGGTGGTCAAATCTATCTCCTTCATGACTGCTTCAAGTTCTTGTTCAACTTTCTTGGATATCTTAGAAGTGTTGGTCGAATCCTGGTTCTCCAGTGGTCTTCCATATATGCAGAACTTCATGATTAATCGTAGCTTTTCCATATGAGCCAGCAGAAGCAGACTTCGACTATAAGAACATGGTCATCTAGAAAAAGATAAGAGGTTTTTAGAAGGTTGATAGTAGATGAGACTACGAGAAACACATAGTGAAAAGATTTGTTTTTAGAAAAGTGAAGAAAATTAGATTTTCAATCCTATGGTCAAACCTATTTCTATCCAAACCTAGGGTTTCGAACCTGCAGGCAACACAGTGCTCTGATACCATCTGTAGCATACCTGCACTTTCAAAAAAGGCAGATACCTGTTTATAGTGCAAATCCCTGGATCGATTCATTTGCACACACAGTTTACGATGTAATATCACAACAAAGGTCAATTTTATTACATCGATGATCCAGAATTACAAAATATTTATACAAGTTGCATAGCATAAAGCTAGCATTGAAAAAGTACACAGCGGAATTACAATAGCAGTGAGTCTCTATAACTTTCATGCTGCCACAGGCGAAAAACATGTTGGTTGCAGACTCGAAACCTTTAAACGAAACCTCACTCGTCATCTGATCAAATCTGCAATAAGAAAAATATTGCAACAACGTGGGTCAGATTCCATTAAAAATGGAGTCTGGCAAGTGACACTATGGTGGACACTTAAGGAATAACTCTAAAGCCTATATGAATATTTGGCTGGTGGAGCTCAAGGCTAATTTGCATAAAGCCAATTTTTCCTAACTCTTTGGAAAACACTTTTCTTCTATTTGAGACATCCGTGGCATGAAATCCACTGTCTCATTTCTACCCTTGTTCACCCATCAAGTTTTATATTTTTGAAGTTGGAATGGTGGAATCCTCCGTTGACGTCCTTGATCAGCTGCTCAAAATTGTCCGTAATCGGGGACACGGCTAAGTACTTAGTTTTACACTCTGCAGAGGTTGTGCACTTTCACCATTGTACCCATTCCACCCAAGGTATCCTTTACACACCATTTGTGATAAGGAAAGGAGAGAATGAGACGAGATCTTTCAGAAGCATTTTCCCTCCCCATGCTGGCTTGACCCGTTCCACCTAACATCCCCCTACATCTGCTTGTCAAGCCGAAGAGAGTCCACGCAACATAATTGATCAAGCCAGAGCCCATATGGCAATGGCTGCACTGGAAGCAATCGTCACTTGGAGTTCCTTCAGATTCCTCTGTTCCTGGGTGGCCGTTCTCAAGTGTACATACTCTTTAGGAACCATAGAAATGGACCGAGTAGCACTCAACATAAACCATACAACCAATTACCACCCAGGTGTTTCATTAACTTAAGTGGATGTGCACTCTCAGGTAAAAATCACCATGCTCACAGCCCTAAGTAGAATATAAATTCATCCTAGGCGAAGACAGCCATGAGCACAGTCCTGAGTAGTCACTTAACATTTTGTAAAAATCTTTCATCAATTGCATAGCATCAATATTTCTGCTAAGTATGATATAGGAACCTAGACACAGGAATAAGGGATTCTACACAGGTTTAGCATAGCAACACATGCATTTAAAAATACACTAAGTAATGCATAAAAATAGGAAGTTTATGAGGTGTGCCACTTGCCTTTGAATGTTGTCGTTGTTCACAAACTCTTTTCAACAACGAACGTTTGCTCTCCGTTTAATCTAAACAATATAAGCAAACAACAATACAACAATCAACAGCAAGCCAAACTCACCATGCATACAAACACATACTAAATGAATAAATAAGTTTTATAAAACTTTCTAAGGAAAATATGTTTATGCATGATGTGCAAAATATTCCTAAGGCTAGAAATACTTTTTCATGCCATGAAAATCTGTTAAGTTAATGCAAGGCAAATAGGTGGGTCAAGAATGACTAAGGACTAAGGTCTTAAGTTGGGTAAACATACTTTGTTTTATATCTTCTTGAAACAAGCACTCTAATGGCTTAGCCATGATGTGCAAAATACTTAGAGAAAAATACTAAGTCATTTGTTCAAGATGATCACAATTATTATCAACTCTTTGTAAATTGGACATTCACTATAGTGAGAGAGACAGACACCCGGCCAGCCACTTAAATTGTGGAACAGGTCTCATGTACGTGGACATGTAAGGTTTGTTTCCAGGCCGCTTCATCCCACTATGCTGCTAGGATCCAACAACTTCAAGATGATAACATCATGATCAAAATTTGTTTAAGTCTAAAGACAAGATTAGGAAAGAGGGAGAAGATAGAAAGAAAGATGTAGTTGTCCTCCAGGCTTCATCTTCAGACTTGTAATATTCTTCTTGATGATGTCTTGATTGAGTTCTGAGTAGTCCTGATAAATCTCCAGACTTGATGATTCTTGTATCCCCGAGGCTGGTCTTGGATTTACTTAGTCTTCATGAAGTCTCAGATGAGAAGAAAGACAGAGAGAGAGACTTAGAGAATAAAAGGGAGTTGGCCTTCTTGAACTTCTTCTCACTTTTCTTCTAAGTGCTTCCTCTCCTTGATGGTACTTCTGAAGTCTTGATTTTGGCTAAGTCCTTCATTGGTCTTCCAGCTCCATCTTGAAAATTACTAAGTGTCTAGTGCATAGCACTTTTCACAAAATACTAAGTTTGAAAATAATCCTAACTTAGAGAAAACTATTGAAGAGGGGTTTTCCTTTGAGAATTATATCTACAATATAAAATATGCAATGAATGAAATGCAATTTTAAATCACAAGAAACAGCAAAATATCTTTTGTGATTTCTTTATAAATATGCATAAGTTTATAAATGCAATTTAATAAATTTCTAGTTTTGGAAAATATAATAACAGAAATACTTATAAGATTAAAGTTTCCTATGATTAAATTTTTATAACAAAATTTTATAATTAATGTTAATAGACAGAAAGCATTTAATTAAATCTATTGCAATTGGATTTAATCAATAATAATGTTTCTATTAAAAGTTATTTCAAATTTTAGTCAAACTATTCAAATTAAACACACAACTATGAAATTATTCAAAAATTACTCAAAGATATTTTATAGCAGTGGTATTAATTTACATATATTCCAAAGTTTCTAAAACATATTTATTTGCAATTTTTGGATTTATAGATTTAAAGTTATTACAAATATACTCAAATTTCCATTTGAATTTTGAATTTTTTATACTAAGTCAAATTTGAATTTTGTCAGATCCAAAATATTCTACATGTCGAGAGCTTTCCAAATATATAAAAATTATTAAATTTGGAGTTGTGGTTGAAAAGTTATGATTGTTTTCATTACATGGACTAATCTGCAATTTTCCAATTAAAAATAAAATAGAAAATTTAAATACACGCTGGTGCTGACGTGGACGCTGACGAGGCACTGACTGTGCTGTCTACGTGGCGCTGACGTGGATAAGTTACAGATCTGGGCCGTCAGATCTGGATCTGACGGTCCAGATCGGAGCGTACCCGTTCGTCCTCGACCTTTTAATCTAAGCCGCAGAGATTCAATCGGACGGCGCAGGGAGCTCGGATCATACCGTGGCGGCGCAACGGTCACCGGCGACGAAGGAGACGGCGGCGCGGCTCGGGATCGGACGGCCTCGACGCTGGAGTTGCTCCCCGGGCGAACGGCGGTGTCGACGACGTGCAGCTCGTCGCGGCGATGCAGATGGTGGCTACGGCGTCGTCTTTCCCTTCCTGACGCGGCCGGTTGCGGCGGATGGAGTGCGGCGGCGCTCCGGGCGATCCGGTCGAGCACGGGGCGCTCGGCTTGCTGCACGGAATAACCGAACTCGGGGCTTAGGAGGTGCGCACGGCGAGGGGGAAGCGAGGGGGGGAAATGAGAGAGCTTTGGCGGCTCGGGGCTCACCGGAAACAGCAGAGGACGGCGGCGGAGGAGGGAACTCCGGCGAGCTCGAGCGGCGGCCTGGCGGCGTCCTTGGGCTAGGGTTTTTGGGGCAAAAGACGCAGCGGTGTCCAGGGATTAAATAGGGGGCTTCGGAGATCGAATCCCGTACGAATTGGAGTGGAAATCGTCTCCGATTCGATCTCCTCCTTCGGCGCTTCGTTCGGTTAGAGGTAGGAGATGATCCGCTGACGTCAACATGACGTCAGCCAGCATTTTCTTTTCTGATTTTATTTCTTTAATTCATATCTTTTGATTTATAACTCCAAATGATGTCAAATAAATTTCTAAAAATTTGTAAAATGATTATCTTGCTGTTAAACCAGTTGTGGGTATGTTTTGAACATTTTTGAAAATTAGTATTTTGAAATATTGCTTAATTACAAATTTGCCACTTAAAGTCAAATTTGAATTTCTTTCTTATTTAAATTTTTCCTTTGGCTATAATAAATTTGTAAAAATATCCACATTTCAATATGTTTGGATTTAAGTTATTTAAACTCATTTTCAATTTCTAAATTCATTTTTGGCTTTGGTATAATTGTTAATGATATAACATAATTATATGAAAAGGGAAAAGATAATGTATTCCTTTTTAATTGAAAATAATTTGTGCAACATTATATTTTATGCATTTGGAACTTCATAACAACTTTGGACAAGACCTTTATTTTAATTTTAATTTTATATAGAATCTATTAATCATTTCAGGTTTTGAAACTAAATGAAATTCATTTAAACAAATGAAATGTTTATTTGGCTAATTAATTAATTTAAATTCTATGAAGTTTTAAAGTTATGCACTATGGGCTTATAATTTCCAAACTATATTTTGAACTCAGTTAAAGGAATGCAACTATTTAGTAATTATATTCTATTTTGAATAATCTTATATTTATGCATAGATATGGCTAAGTGATTTAATTCAATTACTTATAAGTAAACTATTTACTTCAAATAAAATGGATTGTAGTTTGTACAATATTTGTCAAATTATATTTTAAGGTTTTTGAAATACAGTGAATAATAAAATGTTTAAACTGTGACATTTGAAATACTAAACTCACGTTTGAAGTCTTTCATAGTTGGTTTCCTTATGCATTTAACATTTTATTTTAATAAAAGGAAAAGTTTTAAATTTTAGTGATTTTTGAACATTATAAAATGTTGGGATGTTACAGACTACCACCCTTAAAAGGAATCTCGTCCCCGAGATTCGGAGAAGCTAGAAAAGAAAGCAAGGCTTGAATGATTCTGATAACTCGAGATGTTTTGAGAAATGAAATTTCTAACATGGAAACTTGAAAACTTGACAGTGAATGGTTTTTCTGATTAGGAAGATGGAAAGAAAGATAGTTTGAGATTTCTGGGTTTAAGTGACTGGGGTTAAATTATCTAGGTGGCTACCACCCTTAAAAGAAAAGTTTTGTTGATAATTCAACATCCTAATGCACAACCAAAAATTCAAGAAAACCTTTACAAACATCATCTAACACACATCAAGCAATAAGGTTCAAACAAACAAACAAACAATCTAGTATTGTCATATAGCCAAGTTGATATGATCAATACTCTAACACGATATCGTCATTCTATTTTTGGTGGTGGTCAAATCTATCTCCTTCATGACTGCTTCAAGTTCTTGTTCAACTTTCTTGGATATCTTAGAAGTGTTGGTCGAATCCTGGTTCTCCAGTGGTCTTCCATATATGCAGAACTTCATGATTAATCGTAGCTTTTCCATATGAGCCAGCAGAAGCAGACTTCGACTATAAGAACATGGTCATCTAGAAAAAGATAAGAGGTTTTTAGAAGGTTGATAGTAGATGAGACTACGAGAAACACATAGTGAAAAGATTTGTTTTTAGAAAAGTGAAGAAAATTAGATTTTCAATCCTATGGTCAAACCTATTTCTATCCAAACCTAGGGTTTCGAACCTGCAGGCAACACAGTGCTCTGATACCATCTGTAGCATACCTGCACTTTCAAAAAAGGCAGATACCTGTTTATAGTGCAAATCCCTGGATCGATTCATTTGCACACACAGTTTACGATGTAATATCACAACAAAGGTCAATTTTATTACATCGATGATCCAGAATTACAAAATATTTATACAAGTTGCATAGCATAAAGCTAGCATTGAAAAAGTACACAGCGGAATTACAATAGCAGTGAGTCTCTATAACTTTCATGCTGCCACAGGCGAAAAACATGTTGGTTGCAGACTCGAAACCTTTAAACGAAACCTCACTCGTCATCTGATCAAATCTGCAATAAGAAAAATATTGCAACAACGTGGGTCAGATTCCATTAAAAATGGAGTCTGGCAAGTGACACTATGGTGGACACTTAAGGAATAACTCTAAAGCCTATATGAATATTTGGCTGGTGGAGCTCAAGGCTAATTTGCATAAAGCCAATTTTTCCTAACTCTTTGGAAAACACTTTTCTTCTATTTGAGACATCCGTGGCATGAAATCCACTGTCTCATTTCTACCCTTGTTCACCCATCAAGTTTTATATTTTTGAAGTTGGAATGGTGGAATCCTCCGTTGACGTCCTTGATCAGCTGCTCAAAATTGTCCGTAATCGGGGACACGGCTAAGTACTTAGTTTTACACTCTGCAGAGGTTGTGCACTTTCACCATTGTACCCATTCCACCCAAGGTATCCTTTACACACCATTTGTGATAAGGAAAGGAGAGAATGAGACGAGATCTTTCAGAAGCATTTTCCCTCCCCATGCTGGCTTGACCCGTTCCACCTAACATCCCCCTACATCTGCTTGTCAAGCCGAAGAGAGTCCACGCAACATAATTGATCAAGCCAGAGCCCATATGGCAATGGCTGCACTGGAAGCAATCGTCACTTGGAGTTCCTTCAGATTCCTCTGTTCCTGGGTGGCCGTTCTCAAGTGTACATACTCTTTAGGAACCATAGAAATGGACCGAGTAGCACTCAACATAAACCATACAACCAATTACCACCCAGGTGTTTCATTAACTTAAGTGGATGTGCACTCTCAGGTAAAAATCACCATGCTCACAGCCCTAAGTAGAATATAAATTCATCCTAGGCGAAGACAGCCATGAGCACAGTCCTGAGTAGTCACTTAACATTTTGTAAAAATCTTTCATCAATTGCATAGCATCAATATTTCTGCTAAGTATGATATAGGAACCTAGACACAGGAATAAGGGATTCTACACAGGTTTAGCATAGCAACACATGCATTTAAAAATACACTAAGTAATGCATAAAAATAGGAAGTTTATGAGGTGTGCCACTTGCCTTTGAATGTTGTCGTTGTTCACAAACTCTTTTCAACAACGAACGTTTGCTCTCCGTTTAATCTAAACAATATAAGCAAACAACAATACAACAATCAACAGCAAGCCAAACTCACCATGCATACAAACACATACTAAATGAATAAATAAGTTTTATAAAACTTTCTAAGGAAAATATGTTTATGCATGATGTGCAAAATATTCCTAAGGCTAGAAATACTTTTTCATGCCATGAAAATCTGTTAAGTTAATGCAAGGCAAATAGGTGGGTCAAGAATGACTAAGGACTAAGGTCTTAAGTTGGGTAAACATACTTTGTTTTATATCTTCTTGAAACAAGCACTCTAATGGCTTAGCCATGATGTGCAAAATACTTAGAGAAAAATACTAAGTCATTTGTTCAAGATGATCACAATTATTATCAACTCTTTGTAAATTGGACATTCACTATAGTGAGAGAGACAGACACCCGGCCAGCCACTTAAATTGTGGAACAGGTCTCATGTACGTGGACATGTAAGGTTTGTTTCCAGGCCGCTTCATCCCACTATGCTGCTAGGATCCAACAACTTCAAGATGATAACATCATGATCAAAATTTGTTTAAGTCTAAAGACAAGATTAGGAAAGAGGGAGAAGATAGAAAGAAAGATGTAGTTGTCCTCCAGGCTTCATCTTCAGACTTGTAATATTCTTCTTGATGATGTCTTGATTGAGTTCTGAGTAGTCCTGATAAATCTCCAGACTTGATGATTCTTGTATCCCCGAGGCTGGTCTTGGATTTACTTAGTCTTCATGAAGTCTCAGATGAGAAGAAAGACAGAGAGAGAGACTTAGAGAATAAAAGGGAGTTGGCCTTCTTGAACTTCTTCTCACTTTTCTTCTAAGTGCTTCCTCTCCTTGATGGTACTTCTGAAGTCTTGATTTTGGCTAAGTCCTTCATTGGTCTTCCAGCTCCATCTTGAAAATTACTAAGTGTCTAGTGCATAGCACTTTTCACAAAATACTAAGTTTGAAAATAATCCTAACTTAGAGAAAACTATTGAAGAGGGGTTTTCCTTTGAGAATTATATCTACAATATAAAATATGCAATGAATGAAATGCAATTTTAAATCACAAGAAACAGCAAAATATCTTTTGTGATTTCTTTATAAATATGCATAAGTTTATAAATGCAATTTAATAAATTTCTAGTTTTGGAAAATATAATAACAGAAATACTTATAAGATTAAAGTTTCCTATGATTAAATTTTTATAACAAAATTTTATAATTAATGTTAATAGACAGAAAGCATTTAATTAAATCTATTGCAATTGGATTTAATCAATAATAATGTTTCTATTAAAAGTTATTTCAAATTTTAGTCAAACTATTCAAATTAAACACACAACTATGAAATTATTCAAAAATTACTCAAAGATATTTTATAGCAGTGGTATTAATTTACATATATTCCAAAGTTTCTAAAACATATTTATTTGCAATTTTTGGATTTATAGATTTAAAGTTATTACAAATATACTCAAATTTCCATTTGAATTTTGAATTTTTTATACTAAGTCAAATTTGAATTTTGTCAGATCCAAAATATTCTACATGTCGAGAGCTTTCCAAATATATAAAAATTATTAAATTTGGAGTTGTGGTTGAAAAGTTATGATTGTTTTCATTACATGGACTAATCTGCAATTTTCCAATTAAAAATAAAATAGAAAATTTAAATACACGCTGGTGCTGACGTGGACGCTGACGAGGCACTGACTGTGCTGTCTACGTGGCGCTGACGTGGATAAGTTACAGATCTGGGCCGTCAGATCTGGATCTGACGGTCCAGATCGGAGCGTACCCGTTCGTCCTCGACCTTTTAATCTAAGCCGCAGAGATTCAATCGGACGGCGCAGGGAGCTCGGATCATACCGTGGCGGCGCAACGGTCACCGGCGACGAAGGAGACGGCGGCGCGGCTCGGGATCGGACGGCCTCGACGCTGGAGTTGCTCCCCGGGCGAACGGCGGTGTCGACGACGTGCAGCTCGTCGCGGCGATGCAGATGGTGGCTACGGCGTCGTCTTTCCCTTCCTGACGCGGCTTGCTGCACGGAATAACCGAACTCGGGGCTTAGGAGGTGCGCACGGCGAGGGGGAAGCGAGGGGGGGAAATGAGAGAGCTTTGGCGGCTCGGGGCTCACCGGAAACAGCAGAGGACGGCGGCGGAGGAGGGAACTCCGGCGAGCTCGAGCGGCGGCCTGGCGGCGTCCTTGGGCTAGGGTTTTTGGGGCAAAAGACGCGGCGGTGTCCAGGGATTAAATAGGGGGCTTCGGAGATCGAATCCCGTACGAATCGGAGTGGAAATCGTCTCCGATTCGATCTCCTCCTTCGGCGCTTCGTTCGGTTAGAGGTAGGAGATGATCCGCTGACGTCAACATGACGTCAGCCAGCATTTTCTTTTCTGATTTTATTTCTTTAATTCAGTTGTGGGTATGTTTTGAACATTTTTGAAAATTAGTATTTTGAAATATTGCTTAATTACAAATTTGCCACTTAAAGTCAAATTTGAATTTCTTTCTTATTTAAATTTTTCCTTTGGCTATAATAAATTTGTAAAAATATCCACATTTCAATATGTTTGGATTTAAGTTATTTAAACTCATTTTCAATTTCTAAATTCATTTTTGGCTTTGGTATAATTGTTAATGATATAACATAATTATATGAAAAGGGAAAAGATAATGTATTCCTTTTTAATTGAAAATAATTTGTGCAACATTATATTTTATGCATTTGGAACTTCATAACAACTTTGGACAAGACCTTTATTTTAATTTTAATTTTATATAGAATCTATTAATCATTTCAGGTTTTGAAACTAAATGAAATTCATTTAAACAAATGAAATGTTTATTTGGCTAATTAATTAATTTAAATTCTATGAAGTTTTAAAGTTATGCACTATGGGCTTATAATTTCCAAACTATATTTTGAACTCAGTTAAAGGAATGCAACTATTTAGTAATTATATTCTATTTTGAATAATCTTATATTTATGCATAGATATGGCTAAGTGATTTAATTCAATTACTTATAAGTAAACTATTTACTTCAAATAAAATGGATTGTAGTTTGTACAATATTTGTCAAATTATATTTTAAGGTTTTTGAAATACAGTGAATAATAAAATGTTTAAACTGTGACATTTGAAATACTAAACTCACGTTTGAAGTCTTTCATAGTTGGTTTCCTTATGCATTTAACATTTTATTTTAATAAAAGGAAAAGTTTTAAATTTTAGTGATTTTTGAACATTATAAAATGTTGGGATGTTACAGCTTTCCTCCCAACCGGCTCTAGCGAACCATTCAACATGCATCTGTGGTGCGCAGTGGAGCTTGTGCCTGATTACCTTGCCAAATATACATGGTCATGAAAAATACGGATGAAACACCTCTGCAAGCTTACATGGCCAAGAAGAAAAGGAGAAAGTATGAATAGGCATTAACTTTAAAAGCAAACCGATCACCTTATCATACAGATAGGTATGTAAGTAGATATAGATATAAGATTATAAGGCGACATGTAAGAGTTCCAAATGCTTCAAGAAGTGATATATGTCATAGCTCTTCTCATGTAAAATGTTCTTTGCCTTGTTAAGTTTGCACAAGTTAGGGTTAAACAAACCCATAAAAAGGGAATAACGTAAGAAAATTTACTCATCAAAACATTTTTTCTACCACCCAGCTGGTCTAGCAAAATAAATTAGCAATTCACATACAGTTTAACAGTAAGAGTAAGCCAAACCTTCTTAGCTTGAATAATTGTTATGACAGACAAAGCCAAAATAAAAGATGTCATCTAACATTCCACATACTGACATTCTTGGCTCATGTTCTTCGTACTTGCCCGGTAAATGATACCTTTCCTGATTACAACTACAAAAGTATACATGACTCTCGTAAGAATACTACTGTATGCAACCTTCCCTTCATTCCATGACCACACAAGTGTCAAATTATTCCCCTCCCCATTGCTACGGGTGCCTCAATTTTTTGTTGCTACATATGAAAAAAATAATGTGTATAGAAAAAGACACAGCCAAATAATATTGAATAGAAACAACAATTATCGTGCATATGCACGAGGGTTGCACTGGGGACATGAATTTACATTATATTAATATATAACCACGTGTTTATCATTTGTACATCACGATAAAATTTGGCGAGCTTTCAATTACGGATTTAATATAGAAGTCAGAAGCACAAAGAAATAAAACGTGGACACTAATATTTCTCAACCAGGAGAGAGATGTAGATACCTTGCGTGCATTTTGAAAAACATATTGATGATTCATTTTGATCCACCTTTGGTTCTAGCCATCTGTATTTCAGACAGACTAATGAAAGCAATATGAGACGAAATGGTAGGTCCGAACATGTTCAGTAATGCCGCATACACTACAAAATCATTCCAGATGTTTATTTGAGGAGCTACAATAGCAAGATTTACAAACATTATCAGGCCACTATAATCATTGAAGCATACTGTAAGAATAAAATCCAGTAATACAGCGATACAAACCTTGTCCTCCTCATATTTGTGGTACTTAATCTAGCAGTCACGGAAAATGAAACACCGCTAATTGGTTAGCTAGACGTGACTTAACTACCGTGTTTGCTACCGTGAAAGCATACAAGGCAATTCATGGACAGTGGTTGGACATGTTTATTTCTACTTGAGTGCCCGAGGAGAAAATCTGCATGAGGAGGTATCAATGTATCATGAATTTGAAATAGAGCACTATGGATGTATCATGTCAATATGAAGGAGCTAAGAATGTTATGTTTTCAGAGAGATGAGACTTAAAAGCGATCAACTATGTGAGCAGACTATATTTTCACTACTCAGTTCCAGACTGGTAAAACTGATCACCGAATGTATAATTATTATATGTTGATTTTCCACTAATTTAGAGATGAATAACAAGATTTCATAGAATGTGATTCTTAATTTTAGCTACCGTAAAACTACACATAGCACGATTCAATCGGTGGGTGTGAGTTGAGCAGCCATACCTACAACTTGTAGTCCCTTATGACGCGCTCACCGGAGGTCGTTCCATCCATCTTCTGGATCAACTTGTAGTCTCTTTAAACGGAGCTTCGGTTTTCTTGAACGATTCATTTGCTCCCTCCCTCTCGGCCACCATGTGCAACCCTCTCCCTCATCCTGCAAAATACCCCATGCTCACATTGATCCAGGACTTATAACATGATCGCGACAAATGGTCAGTCACACCTCAGGTCACATCTCTCTCCCTACCCTCCCTCCTTTTCGAACAACCACACCTCGTAAAAATTAGAACCCCTGGCAATTAACTAATGGAAAACACCTCATTGGCAATTGGAAACACTCTATCGGGGCTCCAGCAAAGAATTCACAGGTAGCTCCACATCGCCTGCAACAAGAAGATCTCGCCTAACTGATAAGAGCAAATAAAGGCATTCCGGTCGCATCACATTAGCTCCTTTCAAGTTGGAGCCACCAAAAAAAGAATACCCACAAAATATACATGATTTTCAATGCTTTCAGCATGAATGTCACCCAGTAGACTGTGTCAATAACGAGTGAAATGTATAGTAAACAAAATTCCATGTCCGGGAGCGGTAGTTGGTCATAAGGAGGACACACCACCAGTCCACCACCATGATAACAACCATCGTACAGTACCAGATAAATCTAGTAAAATTTGGCTTTGAAAAATCAGATGAGCTAATTTAGTTACATATCTCAAAACCTTTTACCAAGGAAACCATCGGTGCATACTTCCAATAACCAAAGGTATTTGCAAAAATATAGGCCTAAGAAGTTGTCTTCCTACAGCACAAACCATCATCTTAAAAAACAGGAAACAAATTCTTAGTACTACAAAGTTAATAAGTACATAAAGCTCAGGAATTTATGCACCATTTAAGTGATATACCAAGTTCAGTAAGTGAGATGCATCTGTCTTAACCAAAGGTTCATATAATCACAACGAAAACTTTTGCATGTTCTGTTAATATAGCCTGGATGCACTATCTAACAACTTGGCACCACTACGATGTACAAAGGATCGTATAATCACAACGGAAACTTGTGCATGTGCTATTATCAGTTCTAATATAACATCATTCAATTTATTTCTCATCTTTACATATTATTTACACAAGTATGCAAGCAATACAAATATATACAGAAAAAATGTCGGAAAAGTAAATAATGTTCTTTCAGTATTTGAAATCAAAACAATATGGTACATGTAATTGGCTGATGCCTTAAGTCCTCATAAATTTCTCAAGGCGATGTGCGTCCGCTAAATCTGAATTTCGTATGAAACACGAAATCACAAGATACAGATAAAAATCTCTATGAGGCACAAGATGATGGGACAAATATATACAGAAAAAATGTCAGAAAAGTAAATAATGTTCTTTCAGTATTTGAAATCAAAACAATATGGTACATGTAATTGGTTGATGCCTTAAGTCCTCATAAATTTATCAAGGCGATGTGCGTCCGCTAAATCTGAATTTCGTATGAAACACGAAATCACAAGATACAGATAAAAATCTCTATGAGGCACAAGATGATGAGACAAATATATACAGAAAAAATGTCGGAAAAGTAAATAATGTTCTTTCAGTATTTGAAATCAAAACAATATGGTACATGTAATTTGTTGATGCCTTAAGTCCTCATAAATTTCTCAAGGCGATGTGCGTCCGTTAAATCTGAATTTCGTATGAAACACGAAATCACACGATAC
This sequence comes from Poa annua, assembly GCA_026929855.1. NCBI lineage: Eukaryota > Viridiplantae > Streptophyta > Magnoliopsida > Poales > Poaceae > Poa > Poa annua. The sequence continues at coordinate 272,189,418 of CM049426.1, read as the reverse complement.
AAATAAAAATCTCTATGAGGCACAAGATGCCCTGCATAAAGGCACAAGATAAACAAAAATTCTACAGCTGAGGATTTTTATGAGGCACATTGGAGCAATAAGTTTATGGATGCAGTAGTGAAAGGGGAAATGGAACCAACAAATTGCAGCAACGTCATGCTTGTACTGGTCATAACACATAACCACCAAGTAACCATGCAGTTCTTTCTCCCATTTTTTACGACTTCACCCTACAAGACTACACTCATAATTACCTGTGCATTAGTTATGCTTTAGAACACATAAAATTAGAAAATAAGCTCGATTTAATCTGAAACTAATTTGATTCAATCATCTATTATGCTCGAGCTCGAGCTGTGCCATTGGAGCAATGTCGGATCCAGACCTTGCGGATCTCCACTGCAGTGAGTGGGGCAGTGGAGCAGAGCGTAGCATTCCTCTGGCTCTGGAAAATAAAAAATCCATGGAGTGGTATTTTATTTTTCACATCCATGAATCGATTACTTCGTAATAATTATACTAGAAAATGAAACAATTTTCATTACTTGATAAATACAGTGCAAAAATAACACCATGAACTCATGATCCTTGGTAGAATGGAATAGATATCCAGCAGCAGTGTAAGTTTAGCATCGTGCTTGCTTTGAAGCAACATGTCTACCATGTACCATTGATATGGGGAATGCTCCGTACTTCCTCCTACATCTATCATAGTATTAACTTTATAAGCTGGTCTAAGATACATAAATAAAGAGTATCATCTTGTGCTACCAATACTGACTCTATCATAGCCTTCCCTGGATTTCCTACAAATTCCCTTAACACTATTCCTACAAGTAGAGCAGCGCATCCCTTTAAGGTTCCAGCGATCTGTTTCTGTTGAGATCACGCCAACATCGGCACAGCTCGCCCGTGCGTTGTTCCTCTGGAAATAGTGTCCTCAGCCCTCAGGTCGCCGACGTCGTATCACTCCCTTCAGCCGCCGCTGTTGTGCGCCGGGAGTTATAGGAGGGAGGAGGTCGTACCTTGATTTGCCGAGATGGGCAGGCGCACTACATGAACTGCTCCCAAACTACCTCGCACGCCACCGCCTGCTGATTGAAATTATTGTCGTTGGTTGGACTCCATGGATTTGTGTGCGGCTGCGTGGATCTCCAGGGAGGTGGCGATGGGTGGCAATCGGTCCGCGGGGCGAGACGAGAGTAGCGGCGGCGGCGTGCGTGACCCTGTGCTAGGGTTCATGGGAGGAGATCAGGGGCAAGTCGAGCCGTCGAGGATGTTTTTTTGACTTTTCCCACATAGGCGTGGAGCGAGCGAAGCGGGCGACGGGAGGCAGTGCTAGCGCGTGCGAGCGACGGGCAGACGACGGTCAGGATGCGCCCAATAGTCTGCCGATCGATCAGACGATGGTCGGGCCATCGGAGGCAGACGATTTGGCAGACCGTGGGAGGACGTACGAACGTACCATCACCACCACAGACTCCCATTTAATAGTAAAGATATAGATCACTGCGCGTGAGTAACCGTCAATCAGAAGGCTTTGGAGGCGACTACGATTTATTTTAATCTCAGATGCATGAGAATTAGTCATTCTGTTAAGAAAATTATATGTTGAAAAATTATTGTACGGATTAAATTTCTAGAAAAAGTCAGCTTAACATTCAATGAAAAGGCCTAATGTCTACTACCTCCATTTTTTTAATATAAGATGTTTAATCTTTTGCCACATGCACATATCCAAACTTGTATCTAGACATGTTTTAGTGTTCACAATCACTCATTTGGTGTGTATCTAGACAACATGTGCAATAGATAATCTTATATTAAAAAACGGAGTGAGTACATGCTAATATTTTCTTTGACAAAAAAGAATAGATTTCTACAACTGAAAAAACATGTAGATAAAACTTATGCATAAATACGAAAATCAATATAAGAGGCTATACCTCTGTGAAGGTTTGGCCTGGTACATTCTCATTGCGCTAGGTCTCGCCTTCTCCTTCCCCGCGCTCTATGCTCGTCAAGTATCGTCTTTCGCGGATCCTCACGGTTATTTGTAACTCGTCAAGTGTCGCAATGAGATAAAAAAGTGGGATGGATATGAGAGAGAAGAACACTGGAGTGGAGGATAGGAGATTATATTTTCCCTTCTATTTCTCAAACCCAATTTTCAAAATGAAAATATTCAGCTGCTTGCAAAAGAAGAGAAAAAGCATTTTCAGCTGTCCTTGTTTAGGCCCATGAGTGCATTGTAAGCTCATAGAATATCATGATGGGCTGGTATTGTAACAGCCAGTGCTGGCCCATTTCCTTCACTCTCTCGCTTCATAAGCGGTGCGCACAGGCCACAGCGTAAGCTGTCTCTCCCTCCCTGTCCTCTCCTGCACTCGCCCCCGCCCCCGCCCCAGCGTCCTAAAACCCTAGCTCTCCCTCTCCCGCCTCCGCGATGGCCACCGCCGATGGCCAGCCCCAGCCCATCGCCACCGAGCCCTCCCCGTCCCCGGCCAAGCGCAAGCCGGAGACCGACTCCGACCTTTCTCCCATCGACCCGGCCCCCAAGGCCGCCCGCCCCAACGCCGACGAGGAGGCCGCCGCCGATGCCAAATCTCGGGCCGCGGACAAGGGGAAGGGCAAGATGGTGGTTGAGGAGGAGGAGGTGGAAGGCGAAGGCGACGAGGAAAGCGACGACGACGAGGAGGAGGTCGAGGGAGGTGGCGACGGGGAGGACAGCGACGGCTTCTGCGAGGATCCCCTCGCCGAGGTCGACCTCAACAACATCCTGCCCTCCCGAACCCGCCGCCGCGCGCCGTCGCAGCCTGGAGCGTACCTGGTGCCGCCGGAGGAGGCGGGGGAGGATGACGAAGACGATGAGGACGCCGACGTCGGCATGGCTCCCGGAGAGGAGAGCGGGGATGGGGAGGAGAGCGATTAGGGTCGCAGCTGGAACTAACTCGCTAGGCGATGCCTCGCTCTCAAGCATGTGATGCACTGAAATGTTTCCGTGAACTGTTCGCCTGTGGAAGTATATTGATGTGCTGATTGCATCCAGTGTAGGCCTTTAGTTACCCAACTTATGCATCTCCAACGTTTAATTTCGCAGGTATTATCTAATTTGAGTGTCACTATCAAGTAGACAAGTATCACTGCAGGTGCTTCTGGATTATGTTTCTGCGACTTTGGTCTTGCTCGCTTAAATATTTTGATCTGTTCATGCTGTGTGCTTGGGCTTGGATGTGCATTGACTTGTGCTTCTTATGTTGAATTGTTCTCTACCAGGGAGGCCATAGACATATTTGTAGTCTTCACTTGCAGTTGCATAACCTTGTCTTGATTTCACTGTTTGGAGCTGTCATCTATTGTTCAGCAAAGCTTGCCATCTACTGGTTCTTGCGGTGCCTTTTACTGTCTTTGTTTGACGATTGCAGTTATCATGATGTATAGGTGGCTAGAACCATTTACATTAACCTTGTTCAACTACATGTCATTTATGTTCAGTCGTTCACAATGTTACTCTTGAGGTCATATTTGTGCATTTCTGAAAAGGTTTAAGCATGCTAAATATTCCGTTGGGGTGACCTTTGTTGGTCATGAAACCGTGTTTAACATTTTAGACATGTCTCAGTTATGGTGTGCTGCGGTTATCTTAATTTTGCATTTTCATCTTGCTGAATGTGTTGCACTTAGTCCTTCACTTTGTTTGTTGATTAAGCTTTGATAGTGTTCAGGTAGTTGTGCCCTTTTGTGCTCCTTTGATTCAAAGGAATTTTGAAGCAACATTGTATAGTTGTTTTATTTGTAGGATTGGAATCCAAAGGAAGTTTCCTTAGGATTCCTTTGCGCTCTATTTTGGAGGAAATAATTCATCCATCCAAACCTCTTGCTGCAGTTTGTTTGAAAATCTCTGATCCAAAATTCCTGTAGTTTGTAACTCTAGCATTCAAGAGGGCATGGCACTTTGGTCATGTGTCTTCCATATTTGTTCATTTTGAGAATCAAATGGGCCAATGAGAGGTATAATTTGTTTTGGTTGTTCAACCTTGATATTTTTTTAGGGTTTTATATTATTTAGTTAGTTGTGGCCTTTTGAGATCCTTTATTTTCAAGGAATTTCAGAACAATCTAGTATAGCTGTTCTATTCGTAGGATTGGAATCTTGAGGACTTATATAAGGATTCCCTTGAATTCTATTTTGGAGGAAAGTTTTCCATCCACTCGAACTATTGCCACATCTCCTTTCCTTTAAACTTTCTGATCCAAATTTGTGTACTCTTTGACTTGTAATCTTCATTTAAAAGTAACACTAGCATTTTTTTTAGAAGAAACACAATCCTGTTGTTATATAAGCCAGTAGGATTCATGATGAGATGTCACTTTGGCCCTGTCTCTCCTTTATTCCTACACTCTCAGAATCCTATGGATCAAAGAGGCTCATGTGAGGTTGAATTTGTTTTGGTTGATCCAACCTTGATATAATTGAGCAAGTTATTTTCTCCAGCCCATAGTTGGTACTATAATCCCTAGCTGGTTTCTCCAGCCCATAGTTAGTAGGAGTACTATAATTCCTAGTACGTTAGCTATCATTTTATTTGGATTGGTTAGATCGATTGTATTGAAGACAAAGGAGTATATTTGATACTCCTAGCAGACTAGGCAGTTCCTTTACACATCTGCAAGTATTTGCTGTAGTTTCAGTTCTCTTAGGGCCTTCGTGGAATCGTGAGGTACACGGAATTATCTTGAGGTATGTAGACCCATGCAAGGTCTTGCGAGGACAGGAAAGCATTTAGGTCTCATGTCATTGATTAATACCATTACCTGCATGTGAAATTGTGAATATTCGGGTCACCAGCCCACAAATATGTTGGTCAGCGATAGTTTGGAGAATCGATTTTGTGCACATGGAGACATATGCGCCCGATTGATTAAAGTGTTCTGGAAATTATGTCAGACTTTCTTGAAACTTCAATATGATTAAAACTCTACCAGGAGATCTCACTACTTTTCTATGTGATTTTGTATCGTACTACTTTCTCCTTAGTTCGGTTCCTGAGTTTTTTTTCTTGCCAGTGAGCTTTTTTTTACTAATTGGCATGAGGAAGATACCAAGGTACAACCGGAGAGGCATGCTTAGCTTTGTGATGCAGGTAAGTTGGTGTATCGCAGCTACTGAGTATTGACTAGCGATTGAATTTCCGATAGCTACATTTTAGCTAGAACTAGAACATTAGTGTGTGTGCTGTATCTAATAATTTATTGTGTTGATGAGCTCTCATATATGGTCAACCAAGAAAGTAGGTTGGCTAGATCAGAACGATTGTTGTCATTTAGTAGTATGTAGATACCTTGGAGCTCACTTTTCTGTTAATGCTGGCTTTCAAAATGTATTTCTACATGCTTATAAGCAGACAAATTTCAGTATTGATTGAATCTTGATTACCCATGATAGTATTGTCTTACAACCTCGTGTTGCTTTTTGGGCCATCTTTGTTATTGCATGACCGATTTGTGACATTAGTCAGCAGCGAAAAAGGATAATGCATTTTTATAAGCATGGGATTTCCGGGGTTGTGTTGATCAGGGGCATGGGAAGACCGTTAATCCAAGCCCTATGGACGCCTAGATGTGTGAGGGACTGATGGTAGTTGCACATTGCTTCTTAAGTATGCAGTTTGTGGCAGTTCAGGCTTTCAAAAAAAATAGTATGCAGTTTGTGCCTTAGAGCATCTCCAACAACTCATCTATATGGACATCCAAACATTTAGAGAACTGTGGGGTAAAAAAGAGCTCCTAGTGGCTTATCTATATGGACATGGGATTTTAGATGTCCGTAAAATCTGGTAGACATCATCCACATATGGATAAGTTGGAGGATCATCCAAACCCAATTGTTCACTTTCATTGACCGGATTTGAAGAGGTGAAAAAACAACTGTTGAATAAGAGTAGTAAAATATATGGAGACCATATAGATGTTCTAAATATAGCCATTCTATTTAGATAAGCTGTTAGAGATGCTCTTACGCCGGTATGTATGAACACCGCCATTTTTGTAGGAGTGAGCACAACAAGGCCAGAATACAACCAAACCTGTGTAGTGTATCCAAACTTCTAGAACCAAGTTTGCACCTCACCAAATACCAAGCAAGAAATAAAGGAAAATTCCCATCCAAACAACTAAACTGCACGTGGACCATGACTCTTGCCTCGTTTTTTAGAAAAAGATTTTGAAGGGCTACGATGCAGATAGCACAAAACTGCGCAGCTAACCAAACACACCCTTGAATCTTAACTGCCTGTTATGTTTCGTGTTCGTCGACCATCGGCAGTTGCTCTACCTCCTTGCTCCCCTTCTGCATGATTCTTTTGATATTCGTCAAGGTTTCAGAACTTGAAGTTTATGGTCATAAATGGATGCACTGCCGATTGTTATGCTTCTTTTGGAATGTTCAAAATTTATCGTATAAGTATATATGGTGTTAACCAAGTTTATGATTTTCTGATTCTGAGCGACAAAAAGGTTTTCCACTTTACAGTAAAATATTTTGTCAAAAAAACTGAACCCTAACGACCATATATTTACTGACTGGGCCTACAAGTGGGCTATATTAGGTCTAATTACGCAGAGGCCCACTCAGTCCAGACGGGCGAAGGCTAGCTTAAATGGTAGTACAGTATAATGTTTCTAAAAACAAAAATGGTACATTATAATGGTACTGGTAAACCTAGAAATTGAAAAACAAAACCTAGAAAATGAACGGAGAGAAGTTTCTCAAAAATAAAAAAGGAAAGAAAAACAACGAAACGAAAGTTATTCTCGAAGGGAGAAAGGACAACGATTCCATCGAAAAGAAAAGAAAAAGGTAAAACGAGAGGAGGACAGGACACCCCTCCTGCCGCCGCCGCCGCCGCCCTCACGCTGCTGCTGTCCTTGTTCTGCGTCACTGTGCGGCGCCGCTACCTCGTGCGTCACCTGCGGCCGAGGACTTAGCGGCGACTTCGGCGGCCGCCCGTTGCGTCGAGCTCGTGCTGGTCTGCAGGATACAGCCAGGTTGGCCTCTCAAACTCAGTACCGCCAGTTCAATCTGATAAAAACCTCGCTTCCAGGATGGATATCCCAGTCCATCCAGCTTGTTGTGGATTTGCTTGATATGTGATGTACTACTACCATCAATCGCCGTTCGTGCTAAAAAAAGAAAAAAAATCCGGTCGACTGACTGGGATGGTATCAAAATATTAGGGGTTCCACTCCTGTTCGTGCAATTTGAACAGCTGAACAGAAGATTTCATGCTATATGCAGCTGTAAATATTTCCTGTGCTGAAAGCGTACTCTTCTGTGTAATAGACTATATCAATTGTGTGCTGAGTAAAATTGCAAGGCAAGTAGGATATGAGTCGAGACCGAGAGCACTCGTAAAGATAAGGCACCACTCGTCTTTTGAATTTTTCATGAATGGAGTGGTGAGGACTCCGTTAGAACTTTTAGGAGCTGTTCTTGGACCGTGCACAAGCATATGTTAGTCTTTAGTTATAACCTTTTGCTGATCTCTCCACTTGAGGATGATACAAAATGTAATTTCTACTTTCATACCTTGTAGAATAGATTTGAGTAGACTTATCAATACCTGATTTACTCTCTCGTGCTTAACAGGTTCTTGGAGTATCTGTTCCCCGGATTGCCTGAAACATGGCATCTCTTGGTGAAATGACAGGAAACAGTGTACTGCGCCTTCAGAGTTTTCCTAGTAATGTGGTATGTTGTATGCACCCACTTAAAAAGTACTTCACCCATTGTTGTTTATACACAGATCGACAGATATATCATCATTCTTTGGCCTACAATTAGTACAACAGTATGTGAGTTACGTGACACAAAATTAATACTGCCGGTACTCGTATAATTGTATCCCACCACATGTTCTGACGATTTGTGATTTAGCAAAGTATTGTACTCCCTCCGTCCAGACACTAAGTCATGTCTAGATACATGCTCTTTTTGACAAAGTCGAGACATCCTTTGTTGGACAGAGGGAGTACAAGAAGTTTGGCTATTTCAGTTTAGGACAGTCAAACTGTGCCTCAGATAAACCAACAGCAGGACTAGCACCTACTTTACTTATGTTTCTCTCTCTTATATGTGTACTCTGTGTAGGGAAAACAAAGGCCTGGTTTCATCTCTGCAAGAAATCCTTGGTTGACAAGGTCACGAGTGGTTCGACACTGCTTGGACGCACGGCATCTTTGCAGGTTACCTAAAAAAAGAGTTCCCTTTCCAAATAACAGAACAAGGCATGCTCCCAGTGCTTCAGCATATACTAGTCCATTGATAGAGGAATCCATTGATGAGGTAGAATTAAAATCAAGGATTATTCACTTCTACCGACAACCATTTCTTCAAGACAATGAAACTGACGAGCTACTCAGGAATGTTCAGGCAAAAGTTTCTTCTAATATTATCGACATAAAGACAGAGCAATGTTTTAATGTGGAATTGGAGAAGGGACTAGCTTCTGATAAGCTTGCAACACTTCAGTGGCTCCTTGCAGAAACATATGAACCTGATAATTTACAAACAATGAGCTTTCTTGAGAAGGAAATTTCTAGCACCCCTTATTCTGTCCTTGTTGAGGTTGGGCCACGGATGACTTTTTCAACTGCTTTCTCGACCAATGCTGTCTCAATTTGTAAAGCTCTATCATTAGTGGAAGTAACTCGCCTGGAGAGATCTCGAAGATATCTTTTGTGCCTTCAGCCTGGCAGTGAAGCACTTGATGAAAGCCAACTCAACAGCTTTGCTGCTTTGATTCATGATCGGATGACAGAGTGTGTTTATCCTAGCAAGCTCACAACATTTTGGTCAGACGTAGTTCCAGAACCTGTCAGGGTCATACCAGTCATTGAAAGGGGAAGTGAAGCATTGGAAGAAATAAATATGAAAATGGGTCTTGCTTTTGATGAGCAAGATATCAAATACTACACTCACCTATTCAGAGACGACATCAAGCGCAATCCAACTACTGTCGAACTTTTTGACATAGCACAATCCAATAGTGAGCATAGTAGGCATTGGTTTTTTAATGGAAAGCTTGTGATAGATGGAGAGACCATGGCTAGTACTTTGTTTCAGTTAGTGAAGAGTCCCTTGAAGGCCAACCCAAATAACTCTGTCATTGGTTTCAAGGATAACTCGAGTGCGATAAAAGGACACCCAGTAAATCATCTACGTCCAGCACTAACAGGCTGCACTTCACCGTTATCCCTTATGATGCGCGAGCTTGACATTTTGTTCACAGCAGAAACCCATAATTTTCCATGTGCTGTGGCACCTTACCCAGGAGCTGAAACTGGTGCAGGCGGTCGCATAAGAGACACACATGCCACTGGAAGAGGTTCTTTTGTCGTTGCTTCCACTGCTGGTTATTGTGTTGGAAACCTTCGAATGGAAGAATCATTTGCACCTTGGGAGGATTCATCCTTTTCATACCCATCAAACTTAGCTTCTCCATTGCAGATTCTTGTTGATGCTAGTGATGGTGCTTCTGACTATGGTAACAAGTTTGGCGAGCCTATGATTCAGGGGTTTACAAGAAGCTTTGGTACGAGATTGCCAAATGGGGAGCGCCGTGAATGGTTAAAGCCAATAATGTTCAGTGGAGCAATAGGCCAGATTGATCATGCGCATATATCGAAGGGGGATCCGGAAATTGGCATGCTTGTTGTGAAGATTGGTGGTCCAGCATACAGAATTGGTATGGGTGGTGGTGCTGCCTCAAGTATGGTTAGCGGACAAAATGATGCAGAGCTTGATTTCAATGCAGTGCAGCGTGGAGATGCCGAGATGTCACAGAAGCTGTATCGTGTGATCAGGGCATGCGTAGAAATGGGAGAGAATAACCCAATTATCAGCATTCATGACCAGGGAGCTGGTGGAAATTGCAATGTTGTGAAAGAAATAATCTATCCGAAGGGTGCTGAAATTGATATCCGTTCAGTTGTCGTTGGCGATCATACATTATCTGTCTTGGAGATCTGGGGTGCTGAATACCAGGAACAAGATGCATTATTGGTGAAGCCTGAGAGCAGAAGCCTGTTGGAGTCACTTTGTGAGAGAGAAAGAGTCTCAATGGCTGTCCTCGGGGAAATTGATGGCAGTGGAAAGATTGTTTTGGTCGATAGTGCTGCTGTGGAGCATGCCAAGTTAAAGGGTCTTCCTCCTCCGACCCCTGTTGTTGATCTTGAGCTTGAAAAGGTTTTAGGGGATATGCCTCAAAAGACCTTTGAATTTAAGCGGGCTCCTCGACTGGGCGAGCCCTTAGATATTGCACCTGAGGTCACTCTAATGGATATTCTTAAGCGGGTATTGAAACTGCCTTCTGTATGTTCAAAGCGTTTCTTGACCACAAAGGTTGACAGGTGTGTGACAGGTCTTGTTGCACAACAGCAGACAGTTGGACCTCTTCAACTTCCACTTGCTGATGTCGCTGTTATTGCACAAACATACACAGATCTGACAGGCGGTGCTTGCGCCATTGGAGAACAGCCAATGAAGGGTTTACTTAATCCCAAGGCCATGGCAAGGCTTGCTGTTGGGGAGGCCTTGACCAATCTGGTTTGGGCTAAAGTTACATCACTTTCTGATGTGAAAGCAAGTGGTAACTGGATGTATGCCGCAAAACTTGATGGAGAAGGAGCAGACATGTATGATGCCGCCGTTGCATTAGCTGACTGCATGATTGAACTTGGTATTGCAATTGATGGTGGAAAGGACAGCCTTTCTATGGCAGCTCAGTGTGATGGCGAGGTAGTCAAGGCTCCTGGAAATCTTGTCATCAGTGCTTATGTGACCTGTCCTGATATAACTTTGACAGTTACTCCGGATTTGAAGCTTGGAAAGGATGGTGTCTTGTTGCACATTGATCTGGCTAAAGGAAAGCGTCGGCTTGGTTGTTCTGCTCTCACACAGGCATTTGACCAAATTGGAAATGACTGCCCAGACATAGAAGATGTCCCTTACTTGAAGAAAGTATTTGAGTCTGTTCAGGAATTGCTCGGTGAACATCTTATTTCTGCTGGTCATGACATTAGTGATGGTGGTCTTATAGTTACTATTCTGGAGATGGCATTTGCTGGCAACTGTGGTGCCAATCTCAACATTGACTTAAAAGACAGTGACCTTCTGCAAGCACTTTTTGCCGAGGAGCTTGGTCTTGTTATTGAAGTGCACTCAAATGACCTTGCTGTTGTAAATCAAAAGCTTCAAGCAGCAGGTGTTTCGGTAAACATGATTGGAAAAGTAAATACAACAGCAGAGATAGAGCTGGTTGTTGATGGTGAGGTGTGCCTGAAGGAAAGCACTTCAGACCTCAGGGATCTGTGGGAAGAAACAAGCTTCCAGCTTGAGGAGCTACAACGGCTGAAATCTTGTGTCAAGCTTGAGAAAGAAGGCTTAAAAAGCCGAACGTCACCTTCGTGGCAGTTGTCTTTCACCCCCAAATTTACTGACAAGAAGCGACTGGCTGCAGCCTCCAAACCGAAGGTTGCCATTATCCGTGAAGAAGGAAGCAACAGTGATAGGGAAATGGCAGCTGCATTCCATGCTGCTGGATTTGAACCATGGGACATATCAATGTCAGACCTCTTGAATCGGAAGGCTTCTCTGACAGAATTCCGTGGGATTGCATTTGTTGGTGGTTTTAGCTATGCTGACGTTCTGGATTCAGCAAAAGGCTGGGCAGCGTCTATCAGGTTCAACCAACCCCTGATTCAGCAGTTCCAAGAGTTCTACAATAGGCCAGACACGTTCAGCCTTGGAGTGTGCAACGGGTGTCAGCTCATGGCCCTTCTTGGATGGGTGCCAGGACCAGATATCGGAGGTTCCCTTGGTACAGGTGGAGACATGTCCCAGCCAAGGTTCATTCACAATGAATCTGGCCGTTTCGAGTGCCGGTTTACCAGTGTGGCCATAGGGGATTCTCCTGCTATAATGTTCAGAGGTATGGAAGGCTCTACCTTGGGCATTTGGGCTGCCCATGGTGAAGGGAGAGCTTTATTCCCTGATGAAAATATTTTATCTGGTGTTGTTAACTCCAATCTGGCCCCTCTGCGGTATTGTGATGATGCTAACAATGCCACCGAGGTCTATCCTTTCAACCCTAATGGTTCTCCTCTTGGTATTGCGGCTCTTTGCTCCCCAAATGGAAGACACCTTGCTATGATGCCACACCCAGAGCGCTCCTTCATGATGTGGCAATATCCATGGTATCCGAAGGAATGGCAGGTTGAGAAAGGTGGCCCGAGTCCTTGGCTGCGCATGTTCCAGAATGCACGAGAATGGTGTTCATAAGCAGGTAAATCGGGTTCATGAAACATTTTTATCCTTGTTCTGGAATGTAGGTAGGTCTCAGGTGGCCGTAGTTGGTAAATTATGTTGCCAAATTCATCTTTTGAATCCTAAATTAAGGTTGTCAAATAGTTTATTTTTAAGTAAACTTTATTTTTCCCAGTTTGAATTTTCATCGTATTTTACCTGTTCAGAAATTTTAGTGTTGCACATATTTTAATACTAGCATGTGCAAGTGTTAAATAATCACAGGCTTAGTTGTTGAAGCAATAGATGGTCCTGATATGTATGCGGTCTTTCCATGGTAACGTAAAACGTTCTTTTCTTGAATTGTGTTACCACTTTAAGTGTTTCTATCTTGTGTGGCACTTTTGTTAGGTTAGTTGATTTTTTTTGTTAATATTTAGCCACATGGACTGTTCCTTTGCTGTATTGGCAGTTACCACTTACACGTGGATTTAGAATCACCCTAAGAGAAGCGTACATAATGCATTCTAGTGACCCATGTAAACACTCCTGAGGTGTTGTATAAGGCGCTCCTTTAAAACATTTGAGTTGTCACTTATTTACTGTGGCATTCATGCATTTTGATACTAGGAACTAAGGACATGCTACTTTTGCGCCGTGGCTTAGGTTAGTTTGGTAGCCCGCTGCTAATATATAGACAACAGTTAATCACATTAGCTCCTACTAGTGCATAATCTATTTCTGTTTGCTATTGAGCCACATTTTTCATAGGTGGTTGCTGAAGTATACACTTCGTCATGTCAGTACTTTCCATGATTATTTGCCCAGCCCCCACCATCTACCACAAATTACCTGTGCTTATCTTGGGTCAAGTTTCTCGATCTCCATCCAAGCTAAGCTGTCTACTTAGCAGAGCGTTAATCATTCCAGCCCTTTATGGTGCAAGCCTCAGGAGTCACGAGTCAATGAGTCAGTGTTTATTTGATCACATATCCTTGTTATTTGGGGCATTTGTTGGATCTTTGATTACATATTTGTGCTTCTTTTAGTATTTGGGTGTTCTATTTTGTAAACTCTGTTTGTTTAGACCTTTTTCTCTGTTTTCTTCGCAACCAGTCCATCACTCAGTGATCTAGATAGTAGACATTGAGTACTACCTATGCTCCTAAGATATATTTCACCGCACTCACGTTTAATTGCATGGCTAAACTTATATAGCTACTAGAATGTGTTTAGATATTTGATCCATGCTGTATTACGTTGACAATGGATTTCCAAGATAAGCTAGTTTAGATCTAAAAAAAAAAGATAAGCTAATTTGTTTTCTGAGAACAAAAGAAGCTCTATATTTTTCAACATGTTCTACAGTCTAGGATACATATCTTGGCAAACAAAGCTAGGCGTACAGCATCATCTATCATGAAAATTATTACCCGGTAACATTTTGCAGTCGTGTGTCAGGTCTAATGAGTCGGTTACTTGTCCTGTCCCTGCAAATGCTATCTAACGGATTTTTAATATTTGGATTTGAATATTTCAGATCTATTGCAAGTCCATGTTTGATCTTAATCTAACTTTTGAACCGAGAAAATGTTTATTACAGATCTGGGACCCTGCTAGTATTGCTAGTTGTGGCTAATTAATGTATGTCCCAAACTGACTCTGCTACTGACCACTTAATATCAATAGTTGATGTGCCTCTATCCATTGCTGATTGCTCAACTGGGACCAGATGAATAAAGTTCTTTCCTGGTGGTATACTATGTACATATAACATGATTGAAATAGGGTCTACAGAATACTGCTACTTGGCTAATATGGTCTTTTTTGGTTTTACTTTTTTCCCTGTTAGATAGAAAAGTGAAAATCAATGAATACTGCTACTCGGCTAATATGGTCTTTTTTTCTGCAAGCAGAAAAATGTTGATTACTGGTGCTACTTATTATCTTGCCGGTGGAGACCTGGGTGGACAACTTTCCCTCAGGAATTAGCATGGATAATCCAATAATCTCTCTTCAATTAGAGCCTCTCCCACCATAATTTCCAGCAATCACCGTGTTATTTTTGAACCGGCATGGCCAGTACCGTGTGATTTTAATTGTTGTCAATGGTTATGCTCAGACCATGGCTGAACAGTTAATACTCCCTCCTTCTCGGTTTACTGGGCGTGCATGAAGTTTCTCTGGAATTTAGGCAATCACTGATTGGGTAAAGAAAACTCTCGCTATTAACTTCTCTGGCCAATAAATGAGCAGTTTTTCTGCATGCATTGGTGGAATTGGTGGAGACTGTTTTCACCCCAATTAGAAAAATGGAAGGGGAGAAGATTACGGGGCAATTTTCCATTACAACACCCTAATTAACTTGGTAATCAATGTAAAGGCGCCTAAAACAGCTCAAGGTGTGAAATTGCATGATATTGGAAGTGCGCCCGGTTTAAGGAGGGAGTATCATTTTTATACATGATTTTCAGTCCCTTAGCGCTTCTGCTTAATTAAATCTTGTGTTGACTAGCAGTTCTATCATGGTGTAGCCATTATTTATTTATTTTTTGAAAAGGGTGTAGTCATTATTTGGCGCCCATTATTTGGCGCCCCTGTTATCCTTTTTTAGAAAAGGAGGGTGCGATTTTCCGGCATCTGCATCGAGTGATGCACACAACCATATGCACTTATTACTTCCAAATAGATTTAAAAAGTACAATGTTGAAAACAAACTGAAATCAACTCTCGACAACAATGGTTGCTACCACTACAACTGGAGTATCACTTCAGCTAAACACCCAACACGCACCGACATGTACGCTTTAGTTGCCGCCGTCTTTCATGAACCCATCTTCAAAAAGAATTAACACCATGACCTCACAAACCTGGTCTGCCGTCGGCATCGCCACGATGCCAGACAGCGCCACCATGCGTGGTCCATCATCAAACATCCAAAATTGAGACCCTGCAGCGCCACGCAGCCAAGACCCATCTCTCTCTAACCAGCTTCTGCTCCAAAAACAATCCCCCAAGAGGGAGAACGACACCGCAAGCGTCACTATTGTCCGATCCAGGAATCCCAGGTACTAGGGTTTCCCCCAGAGCATCGCGGACGGGTTGACAGTAGCTGCAACAACGATGCCTTCAACAAGGTAACGACGCATAAGGCCGCCATCACGGGTCGTGACCGTAGTCAGAACTCGGTTTCCACCGGCAGCTACGACTCCCCACCTTGCCGCCAGAACTAGCCGTGGGATTAAGAATCTGGCACACTAGCCGGCCGACCCCCTCCGACAAAGAAGGAGGCCACCACCACCATGCCCAAGGCCGGAGCCCCCGACGTCCTCGTGTTGCAGGTCTAGCCCAGGAGCTGTTGACGAAGATGGAGAAGATAGGTCCAATGGTCAGCCCGCTGGAACCTATCTGGGTCCAAATCGGATGCCACCGTCGGCCAGATCCCGTCCACTTCCGCCTCTTGCACTCTGGTCACCACTACCCTGCGCCACCGCCATAGATTAGGCCGGAGTGGACGCCGCCAGGCGCCACGCCGATCCAGATCTTGTGCCGAGGAAAACCGCCGCCGCCACCGACCAGCCACACGAGGAGCAGTGGCGACGCCCCCAGCGGCGGCGGCAGGAGAGGATCTTGTTGGAGGGGGCTGGAGGAGGTGGCCGGCAGGGGGCAACCCGGTGTGGCGTGGCGCCGCCACACGGGGGTGAGAGGAGGAGGGTTCCCCTGTTATCTACCAAAGATTAGAATAAGATCCTTAAATAACAGAACATCTGAAGTTAGAAAAGTACCAAAGGAAGCTCTTGAATCGGCTATTCTGAAGTTTAAGGCGCTTTATATCTAGTTATATAGCGCATGTATTTCCATTTCTATGCAACATAACATAATCTAGACTGTTGGTTAGTTTTATTGATGACGTGCAATTCTCTTACGCTGTAGCTATTTATTGTTGCTGAGCTATGCTGCTGTTCTGGTTAAGTGTTATGATCCAAGTTTGTTGCTCATTTCCCTACCAGGTTCAGTTAAACCATGAGGAATGTCTCATGGCCGAGAAGACACTTATGGGAATGATATGCTAGCCTATCATTTGTTGGGGGGTTCTTGAACTATTGCATGCCCTTGGAATCGGAAACAGGGCATAATCATTCTGCACGCACTTCAATCAACCCTCTTTTACCAACATGTTGGGTGTCAAGACTTTTCTTCTCCCTTGTTTTCACCACCAGCAATTGTAGTGTCTAGTTTTTTACATGGTGCTGGTTCTTGTCACTGATAACCCTAGAAGCCATCATATACTATCATTTTTAGCAATTCTCACGCTATACGTAATTTCCATAGACATTAGTTTGAAACGAGTAACCTCACAAGTCCAAAAGCTTATTTGAAACACGTAATTTTGGTATATTTTCAGATTCTAGCAGGTTTGAGCAGTAGAAGTCCAGTAACCTCCGTCCTAGTAAGGCTAATACCGAAACTAGGTCATCGGCTATACCGTCTGAGTAGTGTCGTTGTGTGTAGCGTTGACTTGCTTGTACATAATGCCTCGTGTAATCACTAATCAGTCACTCAACTGGTGGGACACGACAATTCCAGCTCGAGACATATATCTGATCACTGTCACTAGTTTTTTCAGACTTATTATCTACAGAATCGTCATTTACTTTGTCGAAATCTGCCACCGGGATAATCCGAGGTTTAAGATTAGTCAACCCAAGCCACAAAATGAGGTGTTTCAGCATCTGTTTCGAAGAAGAGACGGAGAGGATCATCACATCATCAGACACTCACTAAGCATGGTTGGTCGTTGCTGACGGAGTTCCAGCATTAAACAACAGGACAACATGACTAATTAAAAAAAGGCAAGCCAAGGCCACTGTCAGCTGTCTCTCAGCGGTCAGTTCCTGAATCTTGCTTGCTCGCCCCTCCCCCATCCCAAGCAGCGGCCTTTACGTTAGTGGATTCTCAATGTGCAGACATGAATGTAGTGTCGCATGCACGCCTACTTTTCGTTCCAGCCATTTATTCCCGGTGATTGAACACGCATTATTATCTTCCTACTAGGGATAGGGTCATGCCATGTGTTGTTGCTTGATACGCCTCTTAATTAAAATTTGTATTCCCTCCTTCTCGGTTTACTGAGCGCACTTCCGATATCAAGCAATTTCACAACTGGAGCTGTTTTAGACGCCTTTGCATTGATTACTAAGTTATTTAGGGCGTTGTAATGGAAAATTGCCCCGTAATCTTCTCCCCTTCCTTTTTTCTAATTGGGGTGAAAACAGTCTCCACCAATGCATGCAGAAAAACTGCTCATTTATTGGCTAGAGAAGTTAATAGCGAGAGTTTTCTTTACCCAATCAGTGATTGCCTAAATTCCAGAGAAACTTCATTCACGCCCAGTAAACCGAGAAGGAGGGAGTTTAATATTTCATAGTTGCACGCTCCCACTCCAGCGCGGCCTATAAGTTGTCGTGAACAAAATATCCAGAATTAATTAATTGTTGAGGATTGCTCGATGCTTCAGTGGTGCCCCTTAGACTAGTCACAATGGGGTATCATAGGTGGTATCATGCACATGTCATGTTGGCAAAATGATGATGTGTCACAATAATTAATGAAAAAAGAGATGATAGTGGTATCATAGGTAGATACCGTAACATAACGGATTTCAATGCAATATGAGTCTAACACCTAATAAATAAACTATCATATGATACCACACATATCTTACTATGCATTGTGGAAGTATATGATATTATTTTATGATACTCTCCATTGTGACTAGTCTTAGAGCGTCTCCACCGAGGGGTCTTTAAAGGACCCCTTAAAGGCTCGGACAGCAAAAACTTGCACCAGCGGCACCCCCCCCCCCCCCCCCCCCCCCCAAGGTATTTACCCGAGCGATTTGATGTCTGGCACCCCTTATAGGGCCTCTATACTGCTGAAATATTTGGCCTTTTAGCACATTATCAATTTCTGAAAATCTCTAAGGCCCATGTTGTCATGGCATGTGGTGGGAGTTTAGTCCCATACTGCTACTTGGATGAGATGTGCATCAACTTATATACTAAGGCACTCTACTAGTAGTATGAGTTGGTATGAGATATGAGGAGACTGGGTGTGGTATGCGCTCCTCCTCCTCATCCGCCGCCCCGCCTCGCCACGCCTCGCCTCATCACGACATGTCACGACGCGCCACAGGTTGCAGGAATCTTGCCGAGCCGATGTATTCTTTTTGTCACGTAGGAATAAAATGTGAACGGTCATGAAACGTTTTTCCTTAATGGAAAATGAATACGAAGTTGAAACGTCTGTCTTAAGTGCTCTTAAGTATGACCGTTTCCAGAATTCATTTGCCTTAACCGAATTAATTATGTGCGTTTCTATTGAATCTCTCGCCTCCTGCGATGTGTGTATAAAGGAGAGGTCGCTCCTCTCTTACGAACACCAGAGAACAGAATCATCCGCCCACAGCCGCCACCGTCGTTCCTCCTCACTGTTGCTGCCATCGTTGAACCCATCCCGTCCACTGCATACACGGTCGACGGGAGAGCAGGCCTCCGAAACCCCGCCTCTTCATTTCCTGTACGGGAGAGGGGCGAATTAGATTTTCAGGGAGCGTCTCTTACGCGACTGCTCGCCAATTTTCATCCACTACGTCGGCTACTTCCTCTACTTCAACTACGTCCTCGTCGCCATCATCATCACCATGAGCACTGACGCCGAGATCGAGAAGGTTGCCGCTGACAAGAGGGCTGCTGACAAGAGAGCTGCCGATGACGCTGCCGCTTCCGCTTCGACCAATTCGCCAACTGTCGGGTATGATATGTTCATACCCCTCTTGATTATTTACTTGTTTGTTATACTAGTCATTTGCGTAGATGTATCTATTATATGCCTAGTACACGATTACACTGTTAAGTTTCAACATGTCATTAGCACTATCTACGTCATGATTCTAGTTTATACTTGGATTAACATAATCGAACAATTATATACTCAACAATCCAAAAAACTAATCTGTGTAGGCAATTTTAGGTCAATTGTTTTGCTGCTGCACTGAAACCAACCCCGTTTACATGAACATATTTTAAGCGTTGGCAAAATAAAACAAACTTATGGCTCACTACGATGAACGTGTTCTGGGTCGTCGGTGTCACTCCCATTGAAAGATTACTCCTGAACAGGAGTAGGCGTTTAGGGATGCCACCGTCGTCTTTGTTGGAGCCGTTCTAAACGTGATCGGAGATAAGTTGGTTGACGTATATTTACATGTGCGGGTTGTCAAGGACTTGTGGGAGGCGCTCGAATCTAAATTCGGCGCAACTGATGCTGGAAGCGAGATGTACACTATAGAGCAGTTTCATGATTACAAGATGGTTGAAAATCATTCTGTATTAGAACAAGCTCATGAGATACAGTGCATCGCTAAGGAGCTTGAGCTTCTGAAGTGTGTGTTACCGGGCAAGTTTGTCGCGGGATGCATAATCGCTAAGCTGCCCAATTCCTGGAGGAACTTTGCTACTACTCTGAAACATCAGAGGCGTGAATTCTCTATTGAGGATGTCATTGCCCATCTGAGTGTTGAGCAGAATTCAAGGGCAAATGACTCGCATGTAAAAGGTAAAGGTGCTTCTGTTGCCAATATGGTACAGAAGAACTTCAACTCCCACAAGCACAAAGGGAAACCTGGTGTCCAACAGAATACCGACTTTAAGAAGAAGGGTTACAAACCCTTCAAGAAGGATAAGAAGAAAGGTGCATGCTACACATGTGGTTCAGAGGAACATTGGGCTCCTAAGTGCCCGAAGAAGTTCAAGAAACCAGGACAAGACTCCAAGTCTGCCAACATGATTGTGAACAACAATGAGAACGGTGCATCCGGGTACGGTAATTTGGTTACTATATTTTCAGTTTTTCAGTCTGATACTGGTGCAAATACTCATGTGTGTGTTGACATTTCATTGTTTTCTTCTTATCAGGTCACAGGGAACGGATCCACATTGATGGGGAATGGCGCGAGTGCTTATGTTCTTGGTGTTGGCACGGTCGATCTGAAGTTTACTTCGGGAAGGAACGTGCAACTCAAGAACGTTCAGCATGTCCCCGCCATCAAGAATAATCTCGTTAGTGGCTCCCTTCAATGTAGAGAAGGGTTTAAGTTGGTATTTGAGTCTAATAAAATAGTTGTTATGTAATATGGACTGTTTGTTGGAAAAGGTTATGAATACGGAGACATGTTCCGCTTTTCTCTTGCTGATTTTTGTAATAAAGTCGTGAACAATATTCATTCGAATGTTAATGAAACAGAAATTTGGCATTCACGTCTTTGTCACATTGGTTTCGGTTGTATGACGCGGCTAGCAAAACTAAGTTTAATCTCATCGTTCACTTTAGCCAAAGGTTTTTAATGTCTTTCGTGTGTTCAAGCAAAGCAACCTCGCAAGCCTCAAAAAGCTGCGGAGGAAAGACACTTGGAACCGTTAGAACTTATACATTATGATCTTTGTGAGATGAATGGTGTTTTGACTAAAGGTGGAAATAGATACTTCATGACACTGGTAGATGATTCCACTAGATTTTGCTATGTATATTTGTTAAGTACTAAAGATGAGGCTCTACACTACTTTAAAATCTATAAGGCAGACGTTGAGAACCAACTTGAAAAAAAATTAAACACATCCGGTCTGATCGTGGTGGAGAGTACTTCTCTAATGAGTTTGACTCTTTCTGTATGGAACATGGAATTATTCATGAGAGGACGCCTCCCTATTCTCCCCAGTCAAATGGGGTTGCCGAACGGAAAAACCGTACTCTAACTGATTTGGTTAACGCCATGTTAGATACATCGGGATTATCCAAGGCATGGTGAGGGGAAGCGCTATTGACGTCATGTCATGTCCTGAATAAGGTTCCAACAAAAGACAATGAACTCACTCCCTACGAACAATGGGACAAAAGAAGGACAACACTCTCATACTTACGCACTTGGGGCTGTTTGGCGAAAGTCAATGTGCCGATCCCCAAAAAGCGTAAGGTTGGACCCAAGACCGTGGACTGTGTTAATTTGGGCTACGCTAAGAATAGCGTTGGATATAGATTTTTGCTAGTAAAATCTAAAGAACCTGACGTGAAGTTCGGTACAGTTATGGAGTTTAAAGATGCTACTTTCTTTGAGGATGTTTTTCCTATGAAAGATATGCAAAGCACTTCTACACAGGAATCTGAGAAAACTCCTGAACCTGCCATTCCTATGGAATATTATGAACAAACCCATGATGAAAATCCTGACAAGGATGATGAGGAAACCCTTGGTAGGGCCGTAGGGGCAAGCGACAGAGGACTGAAAAGTCCTTTGGCAATGATTTCTTTGTGTACCTTGTGGATGATACTCCCACCTCTATTTCATAAGCTTATGGATCTTCGGAAGCTGACTATTGGAAAGAAGCAGTCCATAGCGAGATGGATTCCATCATGGCTAACGGGACGTGGGAAATTACTGAACGTCCTTATGGTTGTAACCATTGTGATGTAAGTGGGTGTTCAAAAAGAAGCTTAACCCCGATGGTACGATTGAAACATACAAGGCTAGGCTTGTGGCCAAGGGCTTTCCCAAGAAAGAAGAGGAAGATTTCTTCGATACTTACTCACCTGTGGCCAGACCGACCACCATACGAGTTTTGCTCTCGTTGGCGGCCTCACGTGGTCTTCTCGTCCATCAATTGGATGTTAAGACATCTTTTCTAAATGGAGAGCTAGACGAGGAAATCTATATGCAACAGCCAAATGACTTTGTATTAGATGGTCAGGAAGGAAAGGTATGTAAGTTATTGAAATCTTTATATGGCCTGAAACAAGCGCCTAAGCAATGACATGAGAAATTCAATACAACTTTAACCTCTGTTGGTTTTGTTGTTAATGATGCTGACAAATGCGTATACTATCGCCATGGTGGGGGCGAAGGAGTTATACTATGCTTGTATGTTGATGACATACTGATTTTTGGGACCAACCTCAAAGTAATTGAGGAGGTCAAGTCTTTTCTATCCCAAGACTTTGAGATAAAAAACCTTGGTGTGGCTGATGTTATTCTGAACATCAAGCTACTGAGAGAAAATGAGGGTGGGATTACACTTTTGCAATCCCATTATGTTGAGAAGTTTTTGAGTCGATTTGGATATTCGGACTACAAAGCTTCTCCAACGCCTTATGATCCTAGTGTGCAGATTCCAAAGTTTACTGGCACAACTAAGGATCAACTGAGGTACTCTCAAGTAATAGGTTCTCTCATGTACCTAGCTAGGGCGACAAGGCCTGACATCATGTTTGTTGTTTGCAAACTTAGCCGAGTTGTTTCCAATCCGGGTGATGTGCATTGGCATGTTGTCGAAAGAATTATGCGCTATTTGAAAGGTACTGAGAACTACAGACTTCACTATTCCGGAAGTCCGTCCGTGCTTGAAGGGTACTGTGATGCGAATTGGATCTCTGATGCTGATGAGATGAAAGCCACAACAGGGTATGTGTTTACCCTTGGAGGTGGTGTTGTTTCCTGAAAGTCTTGCAAGCAAATGATCCTGACAAGATCGACAATGGAAGCATAATTAACTGCATTGGACACATCTGGTGTCAAAACAGGATGGTTTCGAGATCTTTTGATGGACTTGCTAGTGGTTGAAAAGCCAGTTCCGGCTATCCTAATGAACTGTGATAACCAAACAGTGATTGTTAAGGTTAAGAGTTTAAAGGACAACATGCAGTCCAACAAACACATAAGAATGAGATTAAAATCTGTCAGACAATTAAAAAACTCCGGAGTTATAGTTATATCCAGTCGGCTAAGAATCTGGCAGATCCTTTTACTGAAGGGCTATCACGTGTTGTGATACAAAATGCATCGAGGGAGATAGGTATGAAACCCACATGAGTTGCCATGGTAGTAACCCAACCTATGTGATCGGAGATCCCGTGAAGTAGGACGTGGGAAAACAAGCTATTGGTTAACTAAAGAGAGTAAAATCTTTACTAACCCACTCCGTTGGAGTTGCAATACTCTCGGTAACTGTATGGCAGGTTGACGTATGCCTTAATGTGTTCAAAAGCTTTGCATAAGCAAGACGCTATCCTACAGAGCAATATTTAGAGGAACACACCTATATGAACTTGATTGCTGGTCACAGTCTATGAGATTAGGGTGATCTCTAGTAAGTTCATGAATATGTAGGAGTGACTAATATGCTCCACCCGAGGGGTCAGCCTTCGGCAACCTAGTACTAGTAAGACAGTTAGTGAAACTACTTTATGCCCAACTGACAATTCAAGGCGTAGTCCATTCTCAGTTGTGAAGTAGTGTAGCTAATTGATCTAGGTAGAGTTCAACCTTAACAAGTTCTACTGAAAATACTGGTATATCAAAACAGTGTTTGGAACGGATGACAACTTCATGGGTCTTTGGGATCTGGTGGATGATTGCTGAAATATTTGGCCTTTTAGCCCATTATCAATTCCTGAAAATCCCTAAGGACCATGTTGTCATGGCATGTGGTGGGAGTTTAGTCCCATACTGCTATTTGGATGAGATGTGCATCAGCTTATATACTGAGACACTCTACTACTAGTATGAGTTGGTATGAGGTATGAGTAGAATGGATGTGTACCACACGCGCGCTTCTGAAGGGGATCGTGGGCAGAAAACAATAATTTTCCTAGCAACGATATCCTTAAACTAGCCAAGATCTATTCTATGCAGATATAGTAGTACGAACGGAGATCGGAATACATACCCTTGTAGACCGAAAACGGGGATTACGTTCCCGCACAAACGTTGTCGATGAAGACCGACGAAGCCGACCTCAAGGTCGTGTAGAGGAAGCAGGCCTCCGAGTACCGCTAGCGCAGCACCTCGCAGGGAGTCGCACACGTACGGTGGAGACGACGCCTCCGAAGCTCCAGTCCAGGACGAGCAGCGGAAGACTTGGACCGGAACACCAGCAGCGCGGCAGCGGGCTATGGTGGAGGAGATCCCCGACTCCTCTTGCTCGGCGCGGCTCCAACTTGGGAACCACGAGATCGAGAGAGAAATCAGGAATTAATTGGTGAATTAAAAGGCTGGGGGTGCTCTTTCTTATATAGGCTCCCAGGGGGAGCCAACCTTGCCAGCCAGGCAATGTGGGACTATCCCACGGCCTGGTTCGGCTAGGCTTGGTGCGCCGGCCCCCTGGTGGGCCCCTTGGCCCATCCAGGCCGGCCACCAAGGCTCCCCACCGAATCCCCTAGGGATTTTTCCCCTCTTGGGCCTTCTTTCGCCCGGAAGGCCCATTAAGGGAAATCTGCCTTAATAAATTCGAAAATAAATATATAAAATCATATTTGCATATTAATAACACTAATTAATATCAAACATAATATATAAAATATTTCCTAGCTCCGAAAACTCTTTCGGCTGCCCGATCTCCATCGGACCTCTCCCGGGACTGTCCCGGTGATCTCCTTCCTTTCCGGTTGTCTTGTCGAAACCCCTTAAGTGTGTTACCCTAGCGGTTCGATATAATATCAGGTATGATCAAGACTCCTCAATGATCAACGACTAACTCGTAGGCCTGGACCCCCTGAATTAATCCCTGAGATATAACGAATGACTTTCATCTATCAAACCTGAACGTGAAGTCTTAGACCTTTTGCCATAGCGATACTTAGCACGTCCGAGTGTCGTTCCATAGATATCTCCATACCTAATCCCGACCTCGTTACCGACGATGCTATCTTCTACTCGTTCATGATCTCATGTCTCCGTGACCTAGTCACATGCTTGCAAGCTCATTAGACAAGATCTCACCGAGTGGGCCCGAGAGTATCTATCCTGCTACGCGGACTGGCAAATCCCGCTCTTGACCCCTCGTCTCAATACTCCTTTCCAATACCCAAAAGTATCACCGTTATTGTCATACTAAATAAGATACGACATTTGGTGCAATCAAAGTATCTTCGGGGAATATCGATAAGAGTTGATCTCACGGTCAAAGGTGTAATGACTATGTTCTCCAAAACTGGGTATGTCCATCACATCGCTCTCTAGCGATATGACTCTCATTGCCGACCGGCGCCATGCCCCATGACCGGGAAACCTCGATCATCAATCGCGCAACGAAACTAGTCTTAGTAGAGGCTACTAGGGACCTGGTTGTTTACGTATCACACCCGCATTAATGTTTCCGCTTAATACGGTTCTAGCATGACACAAAAACATATTATGAACAAACGAGATATGATAAAGAATACACTTTATTAATTGCCTCTAGGGCATATCTCCTTCAGTCTCCCACTTGCACTAGAGTACAATTTAATCTAGATTACAACTTGGTAAAAGCCTAACACCCATAGCTAACTGGTGTTGTTCATGCTTATCAAGCGGGAGAGGCTTCGTCAGCGGATCTGCCACATTCAGATCCGTATGCACTTTGCAAATCTTCACATCGCCTTCTTGTACGTACTGACGTATCACGTGGAAGCGTCGGAGAATGTGTTTGGCGGTGGAGTGAGTCCTTGGCTCCTTGGCGTTCGCAATGGCACCCGTATTGTCGCAGAAGAGGACCACGGGGTCTTGCACGCTCGGGAACACTCCAAGTTCGATGACGAACTTCCTCAGCCACACAGCTTCATTCGCGGCCTCGCAGCCAGCAATGTACTCCGACTCCATTGTAGATTGTGCGACTATGGGTTGCTTCCCACTTCTCCAGCACACGGCGCCTCCATTCACCTTGAACACGTAACCTGTCTGTGACTTACTGTCATCGGGGTCTGAGCAGAAACTTGCATCTACGTAACCCGTTACGCCAAGTTCCTCATCGCAGCCACCATACACAAGGAACATTTCCTTTGTCTTATTGAGATACTTAAGAATGCTCTTAACAGCTACCCAATGCGGCATTCCAGGATTATTCTGGAACCGGCTTGTCAAACTTAGAGCTAATGCCACATCCGGTCTAGTACTCAACATTGCATACATGATCGATCCTATGGCTGAAGCATAAGGATGTTTCGTCATTTCGGCCTTACCCAGTTCCGTTACCGGACACTGCGCCTTACGCAATATCTTATTCTTGATAACCGGCAGAGAACCCTTCTTTGCCTTCTCCATATGAAAACGCTTCAATATTTTATCAAGATAAGTACTCTGACTTAGTGCTAATAGGCGTCTTGATCTATCACGGTAGATTTTTATGCCTAAAACATACGCAGCTTCTCCTAAGTCCTTCATGGAAAACTTGATGTTTAAATATTCCTTCACGCTATTCAGAAGTTCCACATCATTCCCTATTAGCAATATGTCGTCAACATACAGTGCTAAGAACACAACCGAGCTCCCACTCATTTTCTTGTAAATACAGGTCTCTTCCACATTCTGGATAAATCCAAAACCTTTGATTACCTCATCAAAGCGAAGATTCCAGCTCCGAGATGCCTGCTTCAATCCATAGATGGATCGCTGAAGCTTGCACACCTTGTTAGCACTTCCTGGATCGACAAAACCTTCCGGCTGTACCACGTACAACTCTTCCTCAATGTTTCCATTCAGGAAGGCCGTTTTGACGTCCATCTGCCAGATTTCATAATCATAGTAGGCAGCTACCGCTAACAAAATCCGAATAGACTTAAGCATCGCTACCGGTGAAAAGGTTTCATCGTAGTCAATTCCATGAACTTGTCGGAAACCCTTTGCGACAAGCCGAGCTTTATAGACGGTCACATTACCATCAGCATCAGTCTTCTTCTTAAAGATCCACTTATTCTCGACGGCCTTGCGCCCTTCGGGAATATCCACCAAGGTCCATACTTGGTTATCACACATGGATCCTATTTCGGATTTCATGGCTTCAAGCCATTTCTCGGACTCTAGACTCTCCATCGCCTCTGTGTAGTTCGTAGGTTCGTCTTGCTCGACTAGCATGACGGTGCAAACCATGTTGCCATACCATTCTGGTGGGATCCGAGATCTACCAGACCTACGAGGTAGAACATCTTCCTCGACAGTTTCTCCCACTCCTTCCACGGAGGACGTTTCCGGAATTGCTTCCGTTGCGCCACTCGGAATCTCGAGTTCAGGATCAACGATTTCATCGAGGTCTACCTTCCTCCCACTTAATCCTTTCGCGAGAAATTCCTTCTCTAGAAAGGCACCGGTCTTCGCGACAAAAGTTTTGCCCTCAGCTTGGTTGTAGAAGGTGTACCCAACGGTTTCCCGCGGATATCCTACAAAGACGACTTTCTCCGACTTCGGTTCGAGTTTGTCGGGCTGTAGTTTCTTAACGTACGCCTCACAACCCCAAACCTTCAGAAACGATAACTTAGGCTTATGGCCATACCATAATTCATACGGCGTCGTTTCAACGGACTTGGACGGAGCCCTATTTAAAATGAATGCGGCTGTTTCTAACGCATAACCCCAGAAGGACACTGGCAGATCGGTAAGAGACATCATAGATCGGACACTATCCAGTAGAGTACGATTACGTCGCTCGGACACACCGTTACGCTGCGGCGTTCCGGCGGGCGTAAGTTGGGGCACTATGCCACAACTCTTCAGATGTGTGCCAAACTCAAAACTCAAGTACTCTCCACCGCGATCGGACCGGAGATGCTTGATTTTCCTATTAAGCTGATTCTCAACTTCACTCTGGAATTCTTTGAACTTTTCAAACGTTTCAGACTTGTGTTTCATCAAATAGATATAACCGTATCTACTCAAGTCATCAGTGAAGGTGACGAAGTAACGATAACCATTGCGTGTCGAAACGCTCATTGGTCCACATACGTCTGTATGTATGATCCCCAACAAATCCGACGCCCGTTCAACGAAACCTTTGAACGGTGTCCTGGTCATTTTGCCCATGAGGCATGGTTCACATGTATCGAGGGATCCGAAATCCAACGAGTCCAAGAGTCCATCGGAGTGGAGTCGCTTCATGCGCTTTATACCAATATGACCAAGACGGCAATGCCACAAAAACATGGCGGTATCGTCACTACACTTAATTCGTTTGGCTTGTATGTTATGGATGTGAGTACTACGATCGAGATTCAACAAGAATAAACCGTTATTCTCGGGAGCATCAACATAAAAGATATCATTCATATAAATAGCACAATTGCTTGACACTGATTTAAATGAATAACCGTCTTGTAACAGGCAAGACCCACTTATAATGTTTACACTCAAGGATGGCACAAAATAACATTTATTTAAAACCAAAACTAATCCCGATGGTAGATGCAGAGGGAGCGTGCCGACAGCCACCACGTCGACTCTCGATCCGTTGCCGACGCGCATCGTCACCTCATCCTTCGCCAGCCGCCTTCTATTCCGTAACTCCTCCTGAGAGTTACATATATGAGCAACAGAACCAGTATCAAATACCCACGTATTGCTCCGGGCGGATGTAAGGTACACATCTATAACATGTATATCAAATATACCTTTCTCTTTGTCGACCGTCTTGCCAGACTTCCTATCCTCCAGATACTTGGGGCAGTTGCGCTTCCAGTGACCCTTCCCCTTGCAGTAGAAACACTCCACGCTAGCTCTGGGACCAGATTTGTTAGTCCTGGACTTGGCAGCCAACTTTGCCTCACTCCGGGACTTCCAGCTCTGCTTTCCCTTGCCACCGGACTTCTTGAAATCAACGGTCTTGTTGACCATCAACAGCGTGTGCTCCTTCTTAATCTCTACCTCAGCAGTCTTGAGCATCACGAACACTTCACCCAGGGACTTAGCCATGCCCTGCATGTTGTAGTTCATGACGAAGCCTTTGTAGCTTGGCGGCAACGATTGCAACACCCTGTCAATCGCCAGCTCATCGGGAATCTTGCACTCCAGAGCATTCAGGCGTTGAACGTAGCCAGACATCTTGACTACATGCTCGCTCACACTGCTATGCTCTTCCATCTTGGCTGAGAAGAAAAGCTCAGAAGCCTCATATCTCTCAGCCTTAGCCTGCGGCGCAAAGACAACCTTAAGATCCGAAATGATCTCAAAGGCGCTCATCTTCTCAAAGCGCTTCTGCAGGTCGGCTTCCATGGCGTAGAGCATGCCACTCTGGACAAAGGCAGAATCCTCCGATCGGGTCTGGAATACCTTCTTCTCATCCTCAGAGGCTTCATCTGCAGGAGGGTCACCTATGGCGGCCTCAATGACGTAGGCCACCCTATGGGGAGTGAGGAGGATCCTCAGGTTGCGGAATCAGGCCATGAAGTTTGACCCATTGGTCTTAAGCTTTTCTTTCTCAAGGAACAGACCTAGGTTAAACGAGGGGCGAGACATCTACAATGGAATTTGCAACAACATAAGACTTTGTTCATAATAATTTTGAGTTATAGTATTTTAGAAAATAACTAACATAACTCCCACTCAAACGAACATCCCTCCTGGTCGTTTAAGCGATTACACGACCCCCATCCATTGCACCACCCCTCATCATCAAAGCCGGCGGCACAACTTCAAGAGTAGACAAAATCGTCCGTCACACCAATTTTGTGACTCGTGCTCGGCCTTTCGGCCTTCCTGTTCCGAGGCCATACTTCTGCGTATGCTAGGCTCGCCACCAAAGACCTCCACGCTGACGCTTGTGCAACATGGCTTACACCCACCGTATGCGAACGAAGATATGTCTGACACCCGATCATCACGGCCTGCCTCATAACGTAGAACTTTATTGGTGGTGCGCGTTGGAGGGAGAACACTAGTGGTATTTTGAAGGGATCATCTTATTCAACTACCGCCGTGTAACACACAATCACACACAAAATAAGATGCACACAAAACATCAAATGTAATGCAATGTGATATAGTCCATCGCGCCATGGTCTTCTTGGCGCCCGCAGTTTATAAACAATTTAATAAACCTACCTTGACCATATCACATAGCCCCTGCAAAATAAAGTTAGACGCTTCTACTTTATCTTTTGCATATTTTACGTGGCTTGGGGCTTTCGTAAATAGAACCGCTTCATACCTACGAATCTTATGACCACAACAACGATCCAATAATTGCGTGTTTAAGCATCCCTTTCGAGCCCTCCATTGAAAATGCGAAGACCAACTAAAGAGAGAGAAACTGTCACCCGCCAGCCACAGATACGGTACAAGCCGTATGTCAGTAGTGGAACCAGTCTCGCGTAAGCGTACGCGTAAAGTCGGTCCGGGCCGCTTCATCAACTCAATGCCGTTGGAATACACAAGTGCACGCTAGAGGGTAGCAAATAACAGGAACGGTGCCCCCGTGCAGAGCACGGGTTCTAACAGCGTACAGTTATATCTTACGATAGATCGGCTCTGATACCACTGAAGGGGATCGTGGGCAGAAAACAATAATTTTCCTAGCAACGATATCCTTAAACTAGCCAAGATCTATTCTATGCAGATATAGTAGTACGAACGGAGATCGGAATACATACCCTTGTAGACCGAAAACGGGGATTACGTTCCCGCACAAACGTTGTCGATGAAGACCGACGAAGCCGACCTCAAGGTCGTGTAGAGGAAGCAGGCCTCCGAGTACCGCTAGCGCAGCACCTCGCAGGGAGTCGCACACGTACGGTGGAGACGACGCCTCCGAAGCTCCAGTCCAGGACGAGCAGCGGAAGACTTGGACCGGAACACCAGCAGCGCGGCAGCGGGCTATGGTGGAGGAGATCCCCGACTCCTCTTGCTCGGCGCGGCTCCAACTTGGGAACCACGAGATCGAGAGAGAAATCAGGAATTAATTGGTGAATTAAAAGGCTGGGGGTGCCCTTTCTTATATAGGCTCCCAGGGGGAGCCAACCTTGCCAGCCAGGCAATGTGGGACTATCCCACAGCCTGGTTCGGCTAGGCTTGGTGCGCCGGCCCCCTGGTGGGCCCCTTGGCCCATCCAGGCCGGCCACCAAGGCTCCCCACCGAATCCCCTAGGGATTTTTCCCCTCTTGGGCCTTCTTTCGCCCGGAAGGCCCATTAAGGGAAATCTGCCTTAATAAATTCGAAAATAAATATATAAAATCATATTTGCATATTAATAACACTAATTAATATCAAACATAATATATAAAATATTTCCTAGCTCCGAAAACTCTTTCGGCGCTGCCCGATCTCCATCGGACCTCTCCCGGGACTGTCCCGGTGATCTCCTTCCTTTCCGGTTGTCTTGTCGAAACCCCTTAAGTGTGTTACCCTAGCGGTTTGATATAATATCAGGTATGATCAAGACTCCTCAATGATCAACGACTAACTCGTAGGCCTGGACCCCCTGAATTAATCCCTGAGATATAACGAATGACTTTCATCTATCAAACCTGAACGTGAAGTCTTAGACCTTTTGCCATAGCGATACTTAGCACGTCCGAGTGTCGTTCCATAGATATCTCCATACCTAATCCCGACCTCGTTACCGACGATGCTATCTTCTACTCGTTCATGATCTCATGTCTCCGTGACCTAGTCACATGCTTGCAAGCTCATTAGACAAGATCTCACCGAGTGGGCCCGAGAGTATCTATCCTGCTACGCGGACTGGCAAATCCCGCTCTTGACCCCTCGTCTCAATACTCCTTTCCAATACCCAAAAGTATCACCGTTATTGTCATACTAAATAAGATACGACATTTGGTGCAATCAAAGTATCTTCGGGGAATATCGATAAGAGTTGATCTCACGGTCAAAGGTGTAATGACTATGTTCTCCAAAACTGGGTATGTCCATCACATCGCTCTCTAGCGATATGACTCTCATTGCCGACCGGCGCCATGCCCCATGACCGGGAAACCTCGATCATCAATCGCGCAACGAAACTAGTCTTAGTAGAGGCTACTAGGGACCTGGTTGTTTACGTATCACACCCGCATTAATGTTTCCGCTTAATACGGTTCTAGCATGACACAAAAACATATTATGAACAAACGAGATATGATAAAGAATACACTTTATTAATTGCCTCTAGGGCATATCTCCTTCAGCTTCTCCTCCTCCGCCGCCCGCCTCGCCACGCCTCGCCTCGTCACGACACGTCACGACGCGCCGCGGGTTGCGGGAATCTCGCCGAGCCGGTGTATTCTTTTTGTCACGCAAGAATAAAATGTGAACGGTAATGAAACGTTTTTCCTTAATGGAAACTGAATACGAACTTGAAACGTCTGTCTTAAGTGCTCTTAAGTACGGCCGTTTTCAGAATTCATTTGTCTTAACGTAACTAATTGTGTGCGTTTCTGTTGGACCTCTCACCTCATGTGTTGCGTGTATAAAGGAGAGGTCACTCCCCTCTTACGAGCACCAGAGAACAGAATCATCCGCCCACATCCGCCACCATCGTTCCTCCTTGCTGTTGCTGCCATCGTTGATCCCATCCCGTCCGCTGCGTACAAGGTCGACGGGAGAGCAGGCCTCCGAAACCCGCCTCTCCGTTTCCTGTACGGGAGAGGGGCTATTAGGTTTTTGGGGAGCGTCTCTTACGCGACTGCTCGCCAATCTTCATCCACTATGTCGGCTACTTCCTCTACTTCAACTACGTCCTCGTCGCCTTCGTCATCACCATGAGCACTGGCGTCGAGATCGAGAAGGTTGCTGCTGACAAGAGGGATGCTGACAAGAGAGCTGCCGATGACGCCGCCGCTTCCGCTTCGGCCAATTGGTCAACTGCCGGGTATGATATGTTCATACCCCTCTTTATTATTGACTTGTTTGTTGTACTAGTCATTTATGTATGTACTATATGCGTAGTACACGATTACACTGTTAAGTTTCAATATGTCATTAGCACTATCTACGTCATGATTATAGTTTATACTTGGATTAAAATAATCGAACAATTGGCTATATACTCAACATATACTTGGAGGCTCTCCTGGGGGTGCCGAACCCTGATAGAGATGGCCCGCCCGTCATACATATGACGTGCCTCGTCCATTTTAATGAAGGCGTGCAGGCCGCGATTAATGTCGACGAGTCGCCGGGCAGTCTCTCAATCGATAGGACTAGACGGGAGGCGATGCGACGAGACGGCAACGGCAAGCTTGCCGACACGCGTCGTATTAACGCCGGCGACAGCGTGCGCGGCAGTACACGCAACGCATTTACGCTGGCGTGGATGCTCGCACACCGCCCTCTCCACTGCCGCCCTTAAATCCCCTCTCCCACGGCGCCATCTTTCCCACACTGCCCTTTGTTCTCTCCCTCTCTGACACCCTCCGTCGTCCACACCACTCTCGACCTCTACGTCCATGGCGAACAACTGGAATGGCAGCAGCAGGCACATGGGGCGCACGGTCTCCACCGAAAAGGCGTGGAACCGCTACGGCCTGCTGGTGCCACCGGACGCGCGTCTGCCCGCAGGGTGGCGCACGTCCCCTTTCGGCGACCTCCCCGTGTCGGCGCTGCCGGAGACGGAGGACCAGATCCGACGCGACATCGCGTGTCGCTGGTCCTGGCTGACCCCGCACGAGCGCAACCGACGACAACAAATGGGGAGCGTGGATGCAATCACGGACTCGATGACCACCATCAAGCGCGACAGCCCCGGCTACCTCGCCGCAATCGTGGACTCGATGGCAACGGCGGCCTCGTCCTCCTCCATCGGTGCCTCCTGCAGCCATGCACCGCGTCGCCATGACGTCGCGTCCACCAAGCTGGGCGGATCAGCCTCCTCCTCCGCCTACATCGTGCTCGACGACGACGGCATCAGCGACGACAACGACATGGCGTGGTTGGAAAACTAGGCTAGGGTTTAGGATAGGGTTAGGGTTCAAATTCATTCAAAAATCTTTGTAATATATAAGAAAAATGAATGAAATTTGAACTTTTTAAAACGCCCGCGAGGTGTTCGACTGTTTGCATCCGTTTGGGGTGGGCCTTTGGGGAGTGCCGCGGTGGGCGGCATCTAAATGTTGACCGGACATATGTCCGGCACCCCCAAAGGAGGCCAAATTGGGTGCCAGACACACATTTAGAGGCCTCCGGTGGAGATGCTCTTAGGGAAACTTAAAGGAAAAAATGAACAAGAGGTAGCGAACGGAATGATGATCGATGACCAGGTAATCGCGGAGAGAGGCTAACCTAGCCCTCTAATATCATGGTAGGGAATGAACAGCTATTATTCATAGGGGTTAAAAGCAAATACA
This sequence comes from Poa annua, assembly GCA_026929855.1. Classification (NCBI taxonomy): domain Eukaryota; kingdom Viridiplantae; phylum Streptophyta; class Magnoliopsida; order Poales; family Poaceae; genus Poa; species Poa annua. The sequence goes on along the minus strand of CM049426.1, from coordinate 272,154,980 downwards.
TATATAGGTGTGGACAATATGAAAAGAGTCCATTATACTATAGGAAAATAGGAAACAAGACTATACATGTGTATGTACGGCATGGCATGGACTTACCAGTGTACTTGGGTGTAGATCCTTAGTTCAGAGTTAGACTTGAAAAAGTATTGCCTGGTGGATCAATATAAACTGAAGCTAGAAATATTCAGAGAAAAATTAATCTGAGGTGATCTGGAAGATGCGGCGATGTACAGATGGAGTAGGAATTAAGATGCAGGAAGGCAAATTAGCCAAGGGTGTGAGTGAATCAGATTAAAAACAGTAAACAAGGTTAAGAGCCTTGCGCTCTACCAACTGAGCTAGACGGGCTTTACGTTTGTTTTTCTGAGATTTCTTATAAATCGTGAAATTCAAATAGTAAGCAGTCAAACCAATAACGGCAACCAAAGCTAGCAGGAACAGTGCCTTATCACGAGGTTTGACGGACAGACACCACTCACCAACAACAAAACTACATGGCATATGGATCACTTGAAATTCAGTTAGTAGAGGTACAGCTCCATGCCATGCGAAACAAATCATAGGAAGATCCCATGAGCGCATCACTGTCAAAGCGCAAACGAAATTAACTTCCTTTTCAGAGAAAGGCCAACTAATGTTTCAGAAGCTAATAATAGCACTCATGTGAGCCTCTGGTAGTATACATGCTGCATTGCTGCTCCTAGTAACCAATTTACAATTTATACTAAATTTGCAGAAACACGGGATGATCTAATCTGCGCTATACATGGCTACATAGCCAAAATTAAGGAAAAAATAGAGAATTTCGCAACATAGATCTTATTGCAACTGCGAGCACTCAGGAAAAATCTCTGAGAACAATTCCACCGTGTCAATATCTCAAGGAAAACATAACCTTCTAGTCTAAAATAATGTTGTGCAAATCAACACCCTGCGGAGCTGAGGCATCCATAAGGTCTCGGAGGCCAACTCTCAGATCTGGTACGCCATCTTGCAAGATGGCACACACTGGAAATATCGGAACACCCTGCACCCTCCTCTTTAGTTCTTCGTACATTACGTCCGCTCCCTCTTCATCTATTTTGTTCGCGACAATCAACGAGGGGCGCTTCGTCAAGCCTTCCTGGTAATGTTCTAGTTCCACGACCAGATCATGCAGCTGCTCCCATGGTGGGATACCGTTCCTGCCGTTGAGTGTTGCTGCCAGGTCAAGCACATATGAAAGAATTTTGGTGCGCTCTATGTGCCTCAAGAAGGCATGGCCCAGGCCCCGGTTCTCATGGGCACCTTTGATAAGGCCAGGTATGTCAGCCACTTTCACTGAGAAGTAGTCGTCATAGGTTAGGCTACCAATATTGGGCCTCAGTGTGGTGAATGCATAGTCAGCGATCTCCGGGCGAGCCTTAGAGAGAGCACTCAGCAATGTGCTCTTTCCGGCATTAGGCAAACCAACAAGGCCAACATCAGCAATGCTCTTCAGTTCCAAGACAAGAAAGGTCTCTGTTCCTTGCTCTCCAGAACTCAAACGGGCTATCTCCTGCTGTCTATTTTCTCTGGACTGACGCACGTCGTTGCCGATAGAAGCATTCCCTAGGCCACCCTCCCCTCCTCGTGCTACAATAAACCGCTGACCAGCTCTTGTCATTTCAGCAACAGAATACTGTATGTCATCTTCTTCCCTATCCTCACCTGCATCTTCCTCCTCTTCCTCTTCCTCCTCCTCTGTATCGTCTTCATCCTCCCAAAATTCTCCATCATCCCCATCAGACTGATCCTTTTCATCCAACTCCACCTGATGTTGAGTGCTACTTGCATTATAATCTTGTGTGTTCGAAAACCCAGTCTTGGAGCATGCACTAGAGTATATTTGCTTCTCCCACTGATTGCCAGTTTGTCCTTCAGTTTCATTTCCACCAATGCCATCCTTCTTGTTCTTCTGATTGGAACTGCCTGCAAAGTCTTCTGACGCATCTGGGATATCCCAGGGATCTAGAGATCTGGTCGGTTTATTTTCAGTTAAAGAAGGTTGTTCCCCTCGGACTAGATGAATCACTGTGCCAATTGGTACTTGTGCGACCTGTCAGACAAAAAAAGAGAAGGCTACATATTTGATATGTCCAAAAGGGAACTAGGCAAACGAGTTATGCACGTGTACATATATTTGTGGTAACCTTGTCAGGACCTCTTGTCCCTATCTGTTTCTTAGAAAGTCCATTGCCTCCTCGGATTGCTCTCTGAAATACACAATAAATAAGCATAAAAATATGATATAGAAAAGCATAAATTATGTAGAATCTTCTTCCTTGGGAAAGTTTCAATCTGATGTTAAGCTACAATGTAATGATGCACTTTTAGTCTTAAGGCCCTGATGACAGAACTAAGGAGCAGCGTTTAACTCATTAATATACTCAAGCTCAGCATATTCACCAGGACAATGTTCTTTCTTTTATGAAGGGTCATGCATCCAGTAAAACAAACAGAGCATGATATCTCATACTTGAGCGCAAAATATGATATTTTCAAAACACAAGCATACCGTGTGATGTTGCAAGTTACTGAAATCCCAGACAGATCTTGAGCACTCAAGAATGACATTGCCACCTGTTCCACCATCGCCACCTGCAATTATTCATTATGAATAGTAGAAATTCCGAGCCCATGAAAACTATACTTAGTAGCAGAAACAAACTTAGGAAATTAGAAACATTTGACACAATGCAAATGGCCACTACATATCTAGAATTTATTTTTCACAGCATTGGGAGCTCCATCAAAGAACAATTGAATCGGATGATCAGCTACAAACCATAGTAACACACGATTGATGGTGAAAACAGACAGAGCTAACAATGCAACAGCGATGCTTTGCATCAAGATTCAGAGCTCTATCAAGTTACATGAAATTTGATGGTTCACACACGAATATGACAGCAATGAGCACTGGAAAAAAAAAGGATGGATGAAGTTTGGAAAAGCTCACCATCAGGCCTGCCCATACGGTCAGACCTTGAGCGTCTTTGGCTGATGCATCCATTGCCGCCGTCGCCACCCTTGGCACGCAGCCGGAAGCGGTCCACCATTCCACGTGCCTGCAACGCAACGATGGGTATTTGTGGCCTCAGATCACCCTTGATTCGGCGTAAAACTACCGCAGCCGGTAAAGCTGTAAGGGGGATAGAATGTGACCTGCAAGGGCGACGCCTTTCCCTTCTTACCCTCCGGCGGGGAGCCATGATAGCTTGCCGCACCAGCGGCCCACGACGCCGGAGACATGTTCGCCGGCGAGATGCGGCGTAGAAGAGCATGCTGCCGCCGCCACATCTTCTCAGCTCTGGTCTAAGCCGCACCAGGGGCTGCTGGATTCGGAGTGAGTATGAGAGCCGCGAAGGAATGTTGCTTTAGAGGCTGCCGTGCTCCGGCGCGACTGGAGAGAGGAGAGGGGCGTCGCGGAGGCGGCGGCTGATTCTCGTCTCGTGGCGGCGGCGAGACAAGAGGAGCTATTCTGGGCTGTGGGAAGAAAGCGTTGTGGGCTTTCTACAAATTTCAAGAAAGCGTTGTGGGCTTTCCTCAGCTCGTTTCAGTATTTCGCCCTTTTCCTTCGACCACGAAACCCTTCAAATCGAGCCTGCAAACCAGCAGCGACAAACAGCTCGATGTTATATCTGGTTGGTAGCTCTAACAAACTAGTGCAGCTGGCGCGCTGCCCCCGTGCCCGCGTACGACGACACGCAGATAACCTACGCCCTCTCGTTCAGCATACCGGCCTCGCCGTCAGGGTTCCACGCTTCTCGCAGTTCAGGACGGCGTCCGTGAGGCGCGTCTCGTGGCGCCCGCGCCCCGCCGACAGCAAGCCGGCGTCCCCGCGGCTGCTGAAGCAGACGCCGTTCCACTCGCGGCCCATCCTTCACGTACGCGTCCCAGGTTCTGAACGATCCGCCGCGGCAGGTGGTCTCGACAGCACGCGCGAGGCGCGACAAGCGGTTCAACTCGTTCAAGACCTTCTCCGGCGTCCGGCCGCCTCGAGCGGCAGCTCTCCATGTCATTAGTACGTACTGTAGTAACGAACAAACTCCAGCACACTAGTGGAAAAGGAGTTTTAGTCCGGATTTTAAATTGAAACGAGATTAAAGGGGTGAGAGCCGCAGCGCCAGATTTGCAAGGGAATTTTAGTCCCGGTTCGTGTTACGAACCGGAACTAAAGGTTCACCGCATGCGGCAGCAGAGGTTTAGCCCCGGTTCCTTTCACGAACCGGGACTAAAGGTCCTCACTTTATCAGCTTCTTCCACCCCTGCTCACTCTATTTTTCCCACCGAGCCCGAGCTCAAAACCATTTCCTCTCCATTTCTTCTCCATTTCCTCTCCCAAGTCTAGATAATACACAATATTTTACACCATTTGGACAGATTGAAGACACCCCACGGTTAGCAGCTTCATCCTCTTTGCGGCATTGTTTCTTTAGCTCATTTTGCTCATTTCAAATTTTTTGTGTAAGCAAGGTGTTCGATGGAATGCCTAAGTTATGATCTCATTTGTGTATATGTGCAATTTGTTCTCAAACTAAATAATGATTTATGTGTTTTAGTGTGGTGAGGAGCCTTATCGACGTCGATCGCCCGCGCCGTCCCGTCACCGGCACCACCTCGGTGAGTCTCTATATTTTATTTTATTTGATTTTTAAAAACATAGCTTTTATGATTTAGATGCATAGTTACTACTTGTATAATTTTCTAACTTGTATTATATGTATAGTGTCATGGTTCTGATATCCGTCCCCGTCGGTCCTCGTCCGGTCTATGATTCGGATGTGGTATATTTTTAAAACTATTTATTTCATTCTATATTTCTGGCAATTATGGCGATCAACTTGACATAGAATTATTTTTATCTAGGAGGTAGATGAACCAGAAATTGAACCTGACCCTATTGTCGAGTTTTTGGATAAAGAAAACAATGATTTGAAAGCAAAATTGAAAAGAAGTGAAAATCTTTATCTTCAATGCTTAGAAGATAAGATGAAATTAGAGCTCAAACTTGCCGACGTGATCGATGGTAATGAGATCAAGATGGATGCAATGCGCTTGAAGATAAAAAGGATTAAAAAATGTGGCATTAATCGGGAGGCTTGGTATCATTATGTTGTGGGTTCAGTATTTACCTTAGTTGCGATTTTGATCGCATTTGTTGTTGGATTTAAATTCTTTAGATAATTTTTATATTTGTTTCAGTTAATGTATGTTTTATGAGAACTATGTATTACCAGTTGTCACTACTCTACTCTTATTTTAATGGATGACATTGTATTAATTAATTTGCTCTTACATATTATTTATGACAGTAGTGTAATAATGGGGTTCGATATACTTTTATGTAATACAGATGAACCGACAATGGATGTACGGTGACCGATGTTGTCCTGAGTTCATTGATGGCATGCATAATTTTCTCCATGTGGCTGAGGCAAACAAGCCGAAGAACGGTTTTATTCGTTGTCCATGTAGTGCCTGCAAGAATAGGAGTGATCACTCTACCTCAAAAGTCATTCACTCACACCTCTTGTATAATGGTTTTATGCCTGGTTATTATTATTAGACCAAGCACGGAGAAACAGGGGTTATCATGGAAGAAAATGAAGAAGAGGAGGATAATGACAAGTATCCTTGGTTCAGTGATACTACAATGGGAGAAGACGAAACTGAAGAAGATCCCATTATTGATGAGCCCGACGATGATCTTCGTCGGGCCATTCGTGATGCACAAATGGACTGTGAAAGTGAAAACGAAAGGTTGAAGTTGGAGCGTATGTTAGCTGATCACGCCAAATTGTTGTACCCAACTTGTCAAAATGACCAGAAAAAGCTAGGTGCCACACTTGAATTGCTGCAATGGAAGGCAGAGAATGGTACTTCTGACAAGGGATTTGAAAATTTGTTAAAAATAGTTAAGAAGATGCTTCCAAAGGATAACGAATTGCCGTCGAGTACGTACGAAGCAAAGAAGGTGGTATGCCCTCTAGGATTAGAGGTGCATAAGATACACGCTTGCATTAATGACTGCATCCTCTACCGCGGTGAGCACGAAAAATTGAATGCATGTCCTGTATGCGGTGCTTTGCGGTATAAGATCGGGCGAGATGACCCTGGTGATGTTAAGGGCGAGCCGCGCCCCAGGAAGAGGATTCCTGCAAAGGTGATGTGGTATGCTCCTATAATACCACGGTTGGAACGTTTGTTCAGCAATAGAGAGCATGCCAAGTTGTTGCGTTGGCACAAAGAAGATCGTAAAAAAGACTTGATGTTGAGACACCCCGCGGATGGGTCCCAGTGGAGAAAAATTGACAGAGAGTTCCCGACATTTTCAGATGACGCAAGGAACTTAAGATTTGGTCTAAGTACATATGGCTTTAATCCTTTTGGAGAGCAGAGCTCCAGTCACAGAACTTGGCCCGTGACTCTATGTATCTATAACCTTCCTCCTTGGATGTGCATGAAGCGGAAGTACATTATGATGCCAGTGCTCATTCAAGGCCCGAAGCAACCTGGCAACGACATTGATGTGTACCTCAGGCCATTAGTTGAAGAACTTTTGCAGTTGTGGCGTGAAGAAGGTGTACGTGTGTGGGATGAGCACAAACTGGAGGAATTTGATCTACGAGCTTTGCTTTTTGTAACCATCAATGATTGGCCTGCTCTAGGCAACATTTCAGGACAGTCAAACAAGGGATACAATGCATGCACGCATTGTTTAGCTGAGACTGATAGTATACATTTAGGTAACAAGAATGTGTACCTGGGTCATTGTCGGTTTCTTGTACCCAAGCATCCGTTAAGGAAGAAAGGCAAGCATTACAAATGTGAGGCAGATCATCGGCCGAGGCCTACCCGCCCTTCTAGTTCTGCTATACATGATATGGTCAAGGATTTAAATGTAATCTTTGGAAAGGGTCCTGGCGGACTCACTGTTCCGAATGACGCAAACAACCACGTACCCATGTGGAAGAAGAAATCTATATTTTGGGAGCTGCCATATTGGATAATGCTAGAGATTCACTCTGCAATCGACGTGATGCACGTGACAAAGAACATTTGCTGCAACTTGCTAAACTTCTTGGGCGTGTATGGGAAGTCAAAAGATGGGAAGTCAAAAAAAGGTACACCGAAAGGAAGGCAGACCCATCAACGTATGAGCGAAGAGATGCATCGAGACGATACTCATTCAGAGAATCAGCCATGTCCTGCAAGCTACGCTCTTACTAAAGAAGAGAAGAAAATATTTTTTGAGTGCCTTCGCGGTATGAAGGTTCCATCTGGCGAATAATAAACATGGCAGAGCAAAAAAATTAGAATCTAAAGTCTCATGACTGTCACGTGATTATGACACAATTACTTCCGGTTGCATTGAGAGGGCTTCTACCGGAAAATGTTCGAGAACCCATTGTGAAGCTATGTGCATTTCTCAATGCAATTTCTCAGAAGGTCATCAATCCACTAACTCTAAAAAATTTAGAGAAGGATGTGGTCCAATGTCTTGTCAGCTTCGAGTTGGTGTTCCCACCAACCTTTTTCAATATTATGACGCACCTTGTAGTCCACCTAGTCGAAGAAATTTCTGTTCTCGGTCCTATATTTCTACACAACATGTTGAGGTTCATGGGAGTCTTAAAAAAATATGTGCATAACCGGGCTAGGCCAGAAGGAAGCATCGTCAAGGGTTATGGAACAGAGGAGGTCATTGAGTTTTGTGTAGATTTTATTCCTGATCTGAAGCCGATCGGTGTTCCTGAATCACGTTATGAGGGGAGACTGCATGGAAAAGGCACCCTAGGAAAGAAATCAACAATATGTCAAGACGGGGATTCTTTCACTCAAGCACACGACACCGTTAAACATAATTCCAGTTTGGTGGGTCCGTATGTCGAGGAACACAAGAATGTTTTACGCTCCAAATACCCGGAGAAATCTGAAGATTGTATTGATGGAGAACACATGAAGACTTTCAACAGTTGGTTAAAAAGAAGTCTCATTAATGACACCAATGTTGAAGAACAACTATACTTGTTGGCCACATCACCAGCTTGAACTATATTGACTTTTCAAGGGTACGAGATAAATGGAAATATATTTTACACAACCAACCAAGATAAAAAGAGCACCAACCAAAACCGTGGAGTACGCTTTGATGCAACAAACTGCAACGGGACAAAGGACACATATTATGGTTACATAGATGAGATATGGGAACTTGACTATGGACCTACTTTTAAGGTCCCTTTGTTCAAGTGCAAATGGTTCAACCTACGAGGCGAGGTAGAGGTAGACCCACGATACGGAATGACTACAGTGGATCTCAACAATCTTTCGTACGAGAACGAACCATTCGTCCTAGCCAGTGAAGTTGCTCAGGTTTTCTATGTGAAAGACATGTCTACCCTACCGAAAAAAAGAAAAGAAAAGCAAGCGAGTACATCATACGATGAGCCAAAGCGCCACATAGTTCTTTCAGGGAGAATAGTCATTGTGGGAGTGGAGGACAAGACAGACATGTCAGAAGATTACAATAAGTTTCATGACATTTCGCCCTTCAAAGTCAACACTGATCCAAGTATCAAGTTAAATGAAGAAGATTGACCGTGGTTACGGCGCAATCAGAAAAACAAGTAAACACTAGAGAGGGATATTATTGTTGATGTGTAATATCCGAATGCTTTGTATCAGAAGAACAAGTGAACTGAAGTATTTTGTAGATGCATGGAACAAAACACACGATTTCACCTGCATACAGCCCAACGGTGGCTCGTGAGTGCCTGCATATGAAATGCACCGTTGGGCATATGCAGGGAATCCGAATGCTTTTGTATTATGTCGATGAAGTAGAATGAGAAGACAATGACTGCCGAACATGTTCAAGAGGGGGCTATATATAGGGTCATGTGACTCACGAACTGGTCATGATAGTGCCCATCCAACAGCTCAGAATCCCTCAAAAGAAACACATCTTCATCCAACGTCTCACAAGTGATTTAAAGAAACACACAATCCATGTGCTTTCTTTAGTCCCGGTTGGTGTTACCAACCGAGATAAAGAAGCACATGGATCGTGTGTTTCTTTCTAGCGCTTGTGAGACGTTGGATCTGAGGTGTGTTTCTTTTGAGAGATTCTGAGATGTTGGATCAGCAGTATCACGACCACTTCGTGACCCACATGACTCGGTTGTTGTTACCAACCGGGACTAAAGAAGCACACGTACCTTATATATAGCCCCCCTCCCGGACATGTTCATCACTCAGTGTCTACTCATTGTAGTTCATTTTGGCAGCACATGGGTAGCAGAGAGCACTCAGTGAAGGCTGAAGGTGAACCCTCCCCTCGGCAGAGGCATCTTTGGGCAACCAGCGGCAAGACGTCTCTGATGATCTGCGACCGTTTCAAACGGTTGCAGATTATCAGAGATGTCTTGTCGGACGGTTGTAGATCATCAGAGATGTCTTGTCACGGTCATTTGGCTTGAAACTTCTTGTCGGACGGTTGTAGATCATCAAACTATGTCGTCGAAATGACCATAACTTGGTCATTTGGCTTGAAACTTCTAGATGTTCATACATGATAGACTTTTTTGTGAAGACTTTTTTGCAAATGTTGTCAAAAATCAAGTTTATCATTTTTCATAGCAACTAGTACACAAATAAGGAGCCCATGCCAAAGGATTTGATTTTTTGAGGTGTTTATCACTTTATTACATTTTTTCTTAAAAACGATCAAAACGGTCGCTACGACTAATCATCGGAAGGGGTGATATTTTCTAGAACTATCAATGTTTCTGTGATATAACCACTAGTTGTGTACCTTAAAATGATTTTTCCAAAAGTTTCGGACCAAACTATCAAACAGTTGTAGTTCAAATTTGAATAACTTTCGATAAATCAACATAAACTCAATTAAGTAGGGGAAATTAGTTAGAATTCAAAGAAAAAACTCATACTTGGGGATCATCCATCATATGTGCACCACTCTTAGTGAAAAATAGTTGGGTGCCATTTGGAATCATATTTTCTGTACTTACTTCACAAAAAACCTAATTTTATGAAAATAATTAGAAGAATCCATTTGGTAAGATTGTTTAATATACCAATATGCACCTATGTGTGGAGTATGAGATCTTTATCACAAACTATGTCGTCGAAATGACCATAACTTGGTCATTTGGCTTGAATCTTCTAGATGTTCATACATGATAGACCTTTTTGCGAAGACTTTTTTTCCAAATGTTGTCAAAAATCAATTTTATCATTTTTCATAGCAACTAGTACACAAATAAGGAGCCCATGCCAAAGGATTTGATTTTTTGAGGTGTTTATCACTTTATTACATTTTTTCTTAAAAACGGCCGCTACGACTAATCAAGAGGTGATATTTTCTAGAATTATCAATGTTTCTGTGATCTAACCACTAGTTGTGTACCTTAAAAGTATTTTTCCAAAAGTTTCAGACCAAACTATCAAACAGTTGTAGTTCAAATTTGAATAACTTTCGATAAATCGACATAAACTCAATTAAGTAGGGGCAATTAGTTAGAATTCAAAGAAAAAACTCATACTTGGGGATCATCCATCATATGTGCACCACTCTTAGTTAAAAATAGTTGGGTGCCATTTGGAATCATATTTTTTGTACTTACTTCACAAAAAACCTCATTTTTTGCACTTAAAAAAAGGAAAATGATATTTATGAAAATAATTAGAAGAATCCCTTTGGTAAGATTGTTTAATGTACCAATATGCACCTATGTGTGGAGTATGAGATCTTTATCACAAACTATGTCGTCGAAATGACCATAACTTGGTCTGATGTTCATACATGATAGACCTTTTTGTGAAGACTTTTTTTCCAAATGTTGTCAAAAATCAAGTTTATCATTTTTCATAGCAACTAGTACACAAATAAGGAGCCCATGCCAAAGGATTTGATTTTTTGAGGTGTTTATCACTTTATTACATTTTTCTTAAAAACGATCAAAACGGTCGCTACGACTAATCATCGGAAGAGGTGATATTTTCTAGAACTATCAATGTTTCTGTGATATAACCACTAGTTGTGTACCTTAAAATGATTTTTCCAAAAGTTTCAGACAAAACTATCAAACAGTTGTAGTTCAGATTTGAATAACTTTCGATAAATCAACATAAACTCAATTAAGTAGGGGAAATTAGTTAGAATGCAAAGAAAAAACTCATACTTAAGGATCATCCATCATATGTGCACCACTCTTAGTGAAAAATAGTTGGGTGCCATTTGGAATCATATTTTCTGTACTTACTTCACAAAAAACCTCATTTTTTGCACTTAAAAAAAGGAAAATGATATTTATGAAAATAATTAGAAGAATCCCTTTGGTAAGATTGTTTAATATATCAATATGCACCTATGTGTGGAGTATGAGATCTTTATCACAAACTATGTCGTCGAAATGACCATAACTTGGTCATTTGGCTTGAAACTTCTAGATGTTCATACATGATAGACCTTTTTGTGAAGACTTTTTTTACAAATGTTGTCAAAAATCTAGTTTATCATTTTTTGTAGCAACTAGTACACAAATAAGGATCCCTTACCAAAGGATTTGATTTTTTGAGGTGTTTATCACTTTATTACATTTTTTCTTAAAAACGGTCGCTACGACTAATCATCGGAAGAGGTGATATTTTCTAGAACTATCAATGTTTCTGTGATATAACCACTAGTTGTGTACCTTAAAATGATTTTTCCAAAAGTTTCGGACCAAACTATCAAACAGTTGTAGTTCAAATTTGAATAACTTTCGATAAATCAACATAAACTCAATTAAGTAGGGGAAATTAGTTAGAATTCAAAGAAAAAACTCATACTTGGGGATCATCCATCATATGTGCACCACTCTTAGTGAAAAATAGTTGGGTGCCATTTGGAATCATATTTTCTGTACTTACTTCACAAAAAACCTCATTTTTTGCACTTAAAAAAAGGAAAATGATATTTATGAAAATAATTTGAAGAATCCCTTTGGCAAGATTGTTTAATATACCAATATGCACCTATGTGTTGAGTATGAGATCTTTATCAAAAACTATCTCATCGAAATGATCATAACTATTTGGCTTGAAACTTCTAGATGTTCATACATGATAGACCTTTTTGTGAACACTTTTTTTTGCAAATGTTGGCAAAATTCAAGTTTGTCATTTTTCATAGCAACTAGTACACATATAAGGAGCCCATGCCAAAGGATTTGATTTTTTGAGGTGTTTATCACTTTATTACATTTTTTCTATACTTTCTTCACAAAAAACCTCATTTTTTCCACTTAAAAGAATTTATGAAATAATTTGAAAAATTCACCTTGGCGTATTAAAATGAAAGAATATAAAACAAAACATAAAATAAACAATTCAAAAAATAAGTAAACCTAAATAAGAAACAAATAAGTAAGCAATTCAAACAATTTAAAAGAAAACAAAAACAACAACCAGTAAAAAGAATAATTTGAAAAAATCACCTTGACCTATTAAAATGAAAGAATATAAAACAAAACATAAAAATAAACAATTCAAAAAATAAGTAAACCTAAATAAGAAACAAATAAGTAAGCAATTCAAACAATTTAAAAGAAAACAAAAACAAAAACCAGTAAAAAGAACCCTTTAGTCTCGGTTGGTAACACCAACCGAGACTAAAGGGCCGCTGGACTCCAGCCAGAACCCTTTAGTCGCGGTTGGTAACACCAACCGTGACTAAAGAGCCTTTAGTCTCGGTTCGTGGCGAGAACCAGAACTAAAGGTCTTGTCCGCGCCGTTTAGGGTGGTCGTGGCTCGAATTTTTCCTATCTTTCCCCAAATCTTCAAAAGCCACCGTCGCCCTGCCGCTCCGCCTCGAAGTCGCCCTGCTGCTCCAACGCGCCGCCGTCCAGCGCCCTGCCGCCCACGGCCCCTACTACGCCGCCCACCACGCCGCCGTCCAGCGCCCCATCGCACCACGTCGCCCCGTCGCACCACGAGGAGGCCATGCCGCCCGCGGCCCCTCAACGCCGCCCACCACGCCGCCGTCCAGCGCCTCTGCACACCACGCCGCCCACCACGCAGCCGTCCAGCGCCGGTATGCCTCGTCCCCTCCCTCCCTCGGCCTCCCAAGCTAGTTCCCACGCCACCGTCCGGCGCATTAGGGTTAGTTCATGCACTGATTTTTGCTAAGGGCTAGGTGTGTGCAAGTCTATACTGTTTTTTGTTAGGGTTAGTTCATGCATTAGGGTTTGAATGATTTCGTGGTGATGATGATTAGGCCCTAGAATGTCCTATGACTACATATTAAGCTTCATAGGTAATCTTGTTATTAGGCCCTAGAATGTACTGTTTTTTGTTAGGGTTAGTTCATGCAGTTTTTTATGCCTGTTGTATTTCGTGCTATATTGTCTATTGCTGCTAATATTTGCTATATGTTTCCTTACTGTGATGCTTTTAGATGGTAACATTGTCTATTGATGCTAATATTTGCAAAACGCTAACATCATGCATTGGTTGGTTGATGCCCGTGTCACTAAAGAATTAATTTGCATACTATGAGCTCAGGAATTAGACATAATCTTCAATATTTCTTTCGGAGGTAAATTCTGTATTGTGCCCTGACTAGTCTTTCTGAAAGTAGCAAGGCTCTTAGTCTTTTGTGTATTTCTTTTCTAATTATATGATCTGTGCATATGTTATGTTTCTATTAGCATATACCTCATTGATTTCTTGGTGAGGAAGTGTATTTGCATATACCTCATTGATTTCTGAATTTGATCTACATGTTACAAGTACTTTAGTATGTTTCATTGATTTATGAATTTTATCTACATGTTAACAGGTCTATTTCCAATTTTCTTTCTTAATTGCTGATTCACTGAAGGAAACGTCGGTCTCATCTTCACCAAGGCTGACCTCAAGGAGCTTCGCCACTGCCCTGCTTGTCTGTTTCTATGCATTCATGCTATAACTTGCGATATAGATAATTCTGAATTTACTGAACATTGTACATACGGTGAAAATTTATTAGTGGCCTTATGTAAAGTTTATTGGATGTGTATTTTATGTTGGCTTGGACTATAAGACTGATGTATCAGTTTATCGGATGTGCATTTTCTGGTAGCTTGGATTAATTTGTTCTCCCTGTATATTTTGCACTGATCATGCTTCTAATTTACTGAACATTGTACATACGGTGAAAATTTATTAGTGGCCTTATGTAAAGTTTATTGGATGTGTATTTTCTGTTAGCTTGGACTATAAGACTGATGTATCAGTTTATTGGATGTGCATTTTCTGGTAGCTTGGATTAATTTGTTCTCCCTGTATATTTTGCACTGATCATCCTTCTAATTTAAATAACTTCCTCTTACAAAGCTTAGTAAGTGCAATGCCTTCATATTTTGGACAGAAAATCACTCAACTTTCTGTAGACATGATACTTAAGATATATGCAAGAGATATAGCAAGATGAGCGCACACCGTTTTTCAGATGAATAAATGTAAACTTGATTATAATGCCCGAGCTATGGATTGTAGGTACATTTGAGCTATGGAGCACTTGTGAGACGAGCAGATAGAAGAAGCACAATTTCAACGAGACGAGGAGATGGAAGACCAAATGGAACAACTTATTTTTAACGATGCCCGAGCTGGAGGAGAAGTAAATGATTATGATTTCGAACAATTTTTGAACGACTTTGGTGATGGAATGGAGTCACGAGATGTGGTGATAACAAACTCCGGCGGAGAGGTGTATATGTGTTTATAATAAATATGGCGATATGTTGTTGTTAACTACATGCATTAATTGATTTATGTTGCATTTATTAACGACTTATTTTTCTTTTAGCCATCCGGATCGAGCAAATCTGCCAAAAAGCAGCCACCATGTGCTCCTCAAGGCAAGGGAAAAAGAATGACGAGCGAGGATCCAAAGTTACCGATTGAGGAAATTGCTGATTCCGGCGAACCGCTCGAACCAAAACAGAACCGCAACAAATTTATAAGTCAAGCTGGAGTTATTGTTAGGGACATGATCCCAATCAGCATACGCGAATGGAATAAGCCGGCGGCCGCAGATGTGGAGGACCCATGTTATATCCACCAAGTTCTTAAGGATTTGGTCTATAACACGCTTTTGTCACATTTCACCCTCCTGCCAGATCTCTCTAAAGTGAAGAAGGACAACCTCAAGAAGTGGACTCTTATTAAGATGGCGGAACAATTCCGGAACTGGAAGAAAAAGTTATGGAATCAATATGAAGAAACAAAAGAAGAGCCAGATTTCAGTGGAGCACAAGGGAATAAGTTAGAATCTGAATGAGCGGCGTTTAAGGCGTATAGGGAATCACCTATGGCTGTGGCCCGATCGAAGATAAATAAATTGAATGCTGGGCTGAAGGAACACACATACATTGGGGACATGTGGCTACAAGAGCGTCATTCCTAAGTGGTTAGCCTATGAAGAAAAACTGCTTCGATCGGGGGTCCGTCCAAAGACACTTGACTGGCCCGAGAGGTCAAAATTCTGGTTGTTCGCGCATGGGGCAATGTTGGACGCAGAAACCGGAGATATTGTTGGAAAAGGAAAATGGAAGGTTCTCGTTGATCAAATAAAAAAGAAGCTTGAAGCAGCAATTAATGATGTTCGCAATGGTGTGTTCAAACCCGATAGAGAGGATGACGAGCTGACACGAGCCCTGGGGAATCCTGAACATGTTGGACGAGCTCGAGGCTTTCCTGGCGGTGCTACGTTTAAGACTGTGTGGCCGGAATCCGCTCACACTTATAGAAGCCGTAGCAGAGGTAAGAAGAAGGAAGCCGACCGGATATTACAATTGGAATGTGAAATGAAGGAGCAACAGGCGGAAATAAAATTATTGAAGGAGCAAAGAACGGAACCTCAGGAGCGGCACCAATTAGATCATGAAGCAGATGCCGCCCCATCTCAACGTAGAAGCAGCGTTGGTTCCACGCGTCAAGTGGATGGTCCCTACCCAGTGGATGACATCACAGAGCCTACATGTTGTGAGCTACATATAGCAATGAGAAACATAACTTTGAAGGTGGCGGTGGGGCAAGCTATAGTAATTCAACCTGGAGAACTCTACCATTGTGGTCAAATTCCAGATGGCTACGCTCGTGTCGGGGTGGACGAAATTATGCCGGGATTTGAAACCTTGGAACTTGAGTTACCTGGAGGTGACGAGGAGAAGACGTTGGCAGACGTCAAGCATGCCTTCGCCCTATGGCCCAAGAAATACATCGTCCTTTCAGAACAAGCAAAGTCCACTCCTCGTTCTAGGAGTCCAGCTCACCAGCAAAGTCCACTCTTCCTCGAGAGGGCTCAAAGACGGAGTCCATCTCCACCCCATCAGCAAAGCCCACACCTCCCCGATAGGGACCCCAGCCCGAGTCCATCTCCAGCTCAACAGCAAAGCCAACCGCCCCCCGAGAGGGTTCCTAGCGCGAGGCCATCGCAGTCTATGCCAGTCCGCCAGAATGTTAAGTCGCTCTCGAGTAGGCGCCAGTCTGGTTCTCCTGTTAGGAAGAAACCTAGAAAGCAGAAAACACCGCCGCCTACTCCAAAGTTACCTTGGGAGAGAACCGTTGAGGAAAACGATATCGCCTGCAAAGAACATACGGATGCCCGGCTTGCTGGCGTGAAACAGAAAGCGTTAGCGAAACAATTGCCTCCTGCAAAATTTACTGCCGGAATTCCTCAGGAGAAAATTGACCGTTGCATCGATGCCCTATACAACCCCCCACCATCGCCGCCAACAGACTATGATCGCAACATTGGTAAGTCATATGACGAAGAGATGGATGATCGATCGAAAAAAGGGAAACAAGTTGCCCAACTCGGAGAACAAGACGCACAGTCGGC
Organism: Poa annua; assembly: GCA_026929855.1. NCBI lineage: Eukaryota > Viridiplantae > Streptophyta > Magnoliopsida > Poales > Poaceae > Poa > Poa annua. Next base: position 272,138,062 of record CM049426.1, on the reverse strand, counting down.
CCCCCCGCTCAAGGTGCTTGATGACAGAGTTCTCAAAAACATCAATATGCGGGAGCTGGTATATTCGGGAGATGATATCCCCTTCGCGGATGTTGTTCGTACTTATGTTCACGGGGAGAATTTTGTCGATGGTGACTTACTGAACGGGAATCCGGCACCTAGAGGGGGGGGGGTGAATAGGTGCTATTACAAATTTTAGGTCTTTTCAAATTTAGGCTCAACACAAAGGTAAATTCCCAAGATATGCAACTACGGTGAATTTACCTAAATGATAATCTAAGCAATAACAAGATAAGCAAGTAAGGGAGCAAAGGTAAAGGGAACCAAGTGAAGCACGCGGAGACGAAGATGTAATCCCGAGTTCCACCCAAGGGTGTACGTCTCGTTTGGAGAGGTGTGCGCTACCACAACAGGTTAGCCGCAACGCCACAAAGGCTCACCTTCTTCTCAGATGAACTCAACCACAAAGGTTTCGAGCCCACCTTCCACTATTGATCCCCTTTTAGGGCGGAGATCGAATCCCTTACAAACGCTTGAGGCACACACCCACAACTGAATTGGGGGCTCCCAAGAAGACCACAAAAGGTCAAGGACCACAAAAGGTCAAGGTAACACCAAGAGTACAACAATGGTGAACTAGGTTTTCCCACCGGAAACCCTAGCCACGAAATCCCCAAGTGAATGGGGGAGAAATGCAAATCCCTTCGGTGAGGATGTAGATCCGGGCCTTCTCCTCCAATCCTCCAAAGATCAATGAATTTGGGTGGGGGGATTGGGAGATCTTGATGATTTGAGCTTTCAAGAATGGTAGGAGAGAGAAAATCTGAGAGCTAATTGTTCTTGAGTGAGTGAGGGGGTATTTATACTCCCCCTCAAAATCTGGCCGTTGGCTGTCTTGGGCACCTGGAAATTCCGGTTTAAGTAGCACCGGAAATTCCGGTCACCCGGAATATCCGGGCATTTGAAAATATCCGAGCTGAAATTCCGGTTGAGATCAGAACCAATTCTGAACTTGACTTAGCCGATTTTCTGAGGTTGACTCGGAATATCCGAGTCCTTGAAATTTCCGAGCTGAATTTCCGATTGGAGTCAGTGCCACTTCTGAATCTTGACTTAGCCAATTTTCCTGGGGTTGACTCGGAATATCCGGGTTGGTGAACCGGAATATCCGGGTCCTTGAAATTTTCGAGCTGATTTTCCTTTGAGTCAGTACCACTTCTGAATCTTGACTTAGCCAATTTTCCTAGGGTTGACTCGGAATATCCGGGTTGGGAACCGGAATATCCGAGTCCTTGAAATTTCCGAGCTGATTTTCCGATTGAAGTCAGTAGTACTTCTGAACTTGACTTAGCCTATTTTCTGGGGTTGACTCGGAATATCCGGGTTGGGGAACCGGAATATCCAAGTCTGGGAAGAATTCCAGAAACTCTTTTTCTCTACAATTTGGCTTTAGGATTTGTGATATGAGTTTCACCCAAACTGAAATACTTAGCAATAGGATTAGTATATCATTGGTATTGTTAACTAACACACAAAATACTAGGGATTAAGAAATGTTCTTTCAATCTCCCCCTTTTTGGTGTTAGATGACAATACCAAGATTTGCATAGAAACAAAAGGCAATATCATGTTTTTGGCAGAAAATGGCTCCCCCTAAATAAATGCAAGTAAGCAACACAATATGACAAAGGATAGGAGCAATTTTATAACAACAACCACAAGATATCACAAAGAAGACACGAGACAAAATGTAAGATTATGGAAGCAATTGAGACTAGATAGATTTTCATACCTTGTGTATATAGAATATGAAGAGAATACCAACACAATCAATTCGAAGTCTCAACCATAATATAAAGATAGCATCAACCATTGTCTCAATACAAAGTTATCACAAATGAAATAAAGAGAGTTTCACAAGTAACTTAAAACACGATAAATGGACACAAGCGCAAATAAATGATAAACGCATAAGCTTGTGCCCGACCCTTGCAAATCCCCGAAGAAGTCCTAGTAGAGCAACTTCTCCCCCTTTGGCATCGAAACGCCAAAAAGGAAGAAGAGCGATGCTACGTCCCCATGGAAGTCTTCAGTCCGAGGGGTACTCCTCATCATCATCATCATCACCAGCATCCTCATCATCATCATCCTCTTCATACTCCTCAGACTCGGCCTCCTCATCATCATCTTCCCCCTCATCATCATAGTCATAGCCAGTGGTGTACGAGCTGCCGCCAAGGTCCTGGTCAATCAGTGTCCACGGAGCCAAGGAACCCTGGTTCCACTGAGCAAAGAACAGGGGCTCAGACAGAGCAGCAGGAGCAGGAGAGCCAGAAGCATGGTGAAGGATCAAGTTTTGCTTGTAATCCAGCTGACGGCGATCCTTGTAGGCGTTGTATTGCTCTTTGCGGATGTCCACATTCATGCAAAGGATGTTGCGCTGGAACCAGTTCAGCTTCTTGACATGCGCATGAGTGGTAGGAACATGAGTAGAGGTAGCAGCAGCCCTCCTAGCATCACCCATGAAAGATCCACCTGTAGCTGATGTAGTAGAAGGCCTAGGAGGGGGCTTGACCACAGTCTTCTTCACATAAAGCTTCTTGAAGTCATGTGGCACCAAATCACTGCTGCTGAAGTTGAGGTTAGGGAACTTAAACTGGAGGAGCTTCATTATGTAAGGAGCATAAGGAATAGAGACCTTGGTGGTCATAGCTTCATACATCTCATTGTAGATGTAATCCATCACATCTACTCTCCAGTCAGTATCAGAACCCGAGTCCTCCACAATGCGATTGGTGTGAAGGAGCAGGTTGTAGAGAGGGGTAACCACGTTGTCGTTGTTGCCACCACTCGGAGCAATGTTCTCACGCAGGATGCGCACAAGAACATCATACAAAGGAAGCAAGTCACGAGTGAATCCAGGGGTGGCTCCCACACCATATAAGTGAGCTGTCTCCTTCTTGTTGAGCTTGTAGGGGGAGTGCATGCGAGTGCCTTGGGGATTGTCACCATCAAACCTGTAGCCCAGTACCTTGGCAAACTCCTCGAAGTTGGACTCACAGTATGATTCCCCAGTCATCCACTTCATGGTCTTCTTCGAGTCACCCTTGATGACTAGGGTGGCGAAGAACTGCATTACAAGATGCGCGTTGTAGGCACAACGGATGAGCGCCAACCTCTCCAAACCCATGGTCTTGACAATGTGGATGGCCTCAGCAAATGCGGTTTTCTTCTGCAGCGATGCAAAGTCAAACGGGTGCATGGGTCGAATGGGCTTCGACAGTGAGAGATAGAGATCCACGAATATGTGCTCTTGCGCTTGGCACCAAAAGCTGCGATCATCGAGAGAGTTGTCTCTTGCGCTGAGGTACCAGTCCCCCTGCCTCAGCTGAGAGTAATCCACAGAATTCATCTTGGAGTAGTCCTGACGTTGGGGACTTGGGACATTCTTTCTCTTCTTGGATGAGGGCTTGCTGGCAACAGCTTTCTTCTTCCTCTGAGTTGCAGGGGCCTTTCCCTTGTTGACTGGTTGCTTGTGGACAGGTGCTCTACCTGTGTTCCTTGATCCCCCTGCGGACGGACTTCCACCTGAACCTGTGAATTTGAGCATAGAGGGTAGCATAAGGTAAGTGCACACAAGTCAGGAGATAATACACACATTAGATAGGCATTTGATGAATCATATGTAGTTAAACATGAGTTAATCTTAAAACTGCAGTGTTTGACTCGGAATATCCGGTACAGACATGACCGGAAATTCCGGGGGACCGGAAATTCCGAGTCAATCTGAACCGGATATTCCGAGTCAGACAGAAACTGCAGATCTGAGATTGACTCGGTCTAAAACTAGATCGATCCAACATAATGCAAAACTAATGTATGTAGAAGGCAGGGAATAGTCCTAGGAACAATCTCTACCAAGCAACATTCAAACAAATAACTCCACATCGAGATCCAAGTGCAAGCACATAAGGAAGAAGAAAAGTGAAGTTACCCTCATCCATTGAGGCCATTGCTTGGAGGAGTGAGTTCCCGGGGCGGAGGAGGAGCAGATCCGGCCGAGAAAGAGGTTCCCCGGCGGTCGGGGTGCTCCGGAGGGACTTGGAACAGCAGGGGCGACGGCTGGAGGAGAGGGAGGTCGGGGGTGGAAGAAGGGCACTAATGAGCCCTTCACCCCGAGCCTGCCCTTATATTTCTGGACAAACTGCCAGACCGGATATTCCGGGTGTAACTTACACCGGATATTCCGGTTCAAAATGAACCGGATATTCCGACCTGCTGAACCAAAATCCCAGTTTTCAAAAGGATGACTTGTGTGCAATAGAGAGAAATGTTTTCAGGGGAAAGTAGGCTTGGGATAGATTTCCAAACTGATATTGGTACACCATACTCAACTCACAACAACCAAATCGAACCAAAAGAGCCAAGTTGAGTAGGTTTCCCACATGCATGAAAAGGAGGGCAAATAGCAACAATAAGCTCCAAATAAAATCAACTCTTCAAGGAGAAGAGGTCGGTGGCCGAGGCCACCATGTAGGAGTGTATGACATGTTACCGCGAAGATGTATCTTGGGTACATAACCAATACTCGTCGTTTTAGCTCATTAGTCACAAGAATGAATATAGAGATAAAAGAACACTTGCTATCGGCATAATGGGGGGAGGGATGGTCCAATGTATTAGGACCGCACTCCCCCTATTTCCATGCCTACATCTAAACTAGATAAGATGCAATTACGCCCTAGGTGAGTGTGCAGGCGATCAAGCTAAGGACCTCGAATCAATGATATTAAGCTCATTCCTCAAAAAGCAAAACCTTCCTTCCTCAAGGGGCTTCGTGAAGATATCCGCCAATTGATCCCTTATGCCCACATATGATAAGTCAATGTCTCCTCGGGCCACATGATCTCTTATGAAATGATGGCGGATCTCAATATGCTTGGTTCTTGAATGTTGCATCGGGTTGTAGGCAATCTTGATGGCACTTTCGTTGTCACATAAAAGAGGCACTTTGTCGCAATTGACTCCGTACTCCTTTAAAGTTTGCCTCATCCATAGCAACTGAGTGCAACAACTAGCGGCTGCAACATATTCGGCTTCGGCGGTGGAGAGAGATATGCAATTTTGCTTCTTAGAAGACCAACTCACCAAGGACCTCCCAATAAATTGACAAGCTACGGAGGTTGACTTCCTATCATCATGATCTCCCGCCCAATCGGAATCCGTGAATCCACATAATGATAAATTTGCATCCTTGGGATACCACAATTCATAAGTTGGGGTATAAGCCAAATATCTAAAGATTCTCTTGACCGCCACATCATGGCTTTCTTTAGGAGCCGCTTGATATCTTGCACACACTCCTACGGCTAGCACTATATCCGGTCTAGATGCACAAAGGTAGAGGAGAGATCCAATCATGGAGCGGTATACCTTTTGATCCACATCCTTACCCTTCGGGTTGAGCTCAAGGTGGCATTTGGTTTGCATTGGAGTAGAGGAACCCTTGAGATCAAGCAACTCGTACTTCTTGAGCATGTCTTGAATGTATTTTGCTTGGTTGATGAACGTTCCTTCCCTCAATTGTTTGATCTCAAATCCGAGGAAGAACTTCATCTCGCCCATCATAGACATCTCAAACCTGTCAGTCATAAGCTTAGAGAATTCTTCGTTAAATGCTTTGTTAGTCGATCCAAATATAATGTCATCCACATATAATTGACAAATGAAAAGCTCCCCATTAACTTTCTTAGTGAAAAGTGTGGGGTCGATTTCCCCAACTTGGAATCCACGGTCTACAAGTAGTTCTCTAAGGTGCTCGTACCACGCTCGTGGGGCTTGTTTAAGGCCATAGAGTGCCTTATCCAACTTGTAGACATGGTTCAGATACTTGAGGTCCTCGAACCCCGGTGGTTGCTTAACATAAACAAGTTCATTTAGTGGACCATTTAGAAAAGCGGATTTAACATCCATTTGTTGCAACTTAAAGTTATGGTGAGAGGCATAGGCAAGAAGAATACAGATTGACTCAAGTCGAGCCACGGGCGCGTAGGTTTCTCCAAAGTCAATGCCTTCAATTTGAGAGTAACCTTGAGCCACCAATCTTGCCTTGTTCCTCACCACCATGCCATGTTCATCTTGCTTGTTCTTGAATATCCACTTGGTGCCGATAACATTGCGGCAATCTTTGGGTCTTTCCACCAACTTCCACACTTTGTTGCGCTCGAAGTTGTTGAGCTCTTCATGCATGGCATCAAGCCAACCTTTATCTTCAAGAGCTTCAAATACCTTCTTGGGTTCCACCATGGAGATGTGAGCTTGATGTTCACTAAAGCTTGCGAGTTGTCTTCGGGTAGAGACCTTGCTTCTCACATCACCAAGCACCTTGTCAAGAGATAGAGCTCTTAATTCTTGTGAGGTGCCAACCCTATTCAAGCGGCGGATCTCGATTTCCCTCCGAGTGGTGGAAGGAATCGCTTGATCATCTTGATCATTCATGTCTCTGCCTTGACTGAATTGATGGCCTTGATCAACCATTGGAGTGGTGGCCATTGGTGAGGGAGAGGGTTGATCTTGGCCTTGCGAACTGCCACCGGGAATGTCAGCAGGACCGGATATTCCGGGTTCAGGGACCGGATATTCCGAACCACCGGAAATTCCGAGTCCATCTTGAACCGGATTTTCCGGTCCTCCGGAAATTCCAGGAGCAGCTGTAGAATCTTGTTCTTCTTCTTGGCAAGGTGCATTGGGCACGGTGTTGTCGATGGGTGTTTCTTGTGTTGGGGTGGTCACCACTTGTGAAGAACTTGGTCCTTGTTGATCAACCTCATAATAGAGTTCAACGGGGCGGTGGACTCCCAACCCCATTCTTCGGATAGCATCTTGAGGTTCATCATCACCTACACCGGAAACACCACTTTGCTCCACGAGGGAGCCGTCATTCTCCTCGAATACCACACTACAAGTTTATATGATTATGCGCGAGGCCTTATCATAGAATCTATAAGTGTGGGATTCGGATCCGTAGCCCACAAATGTCCCTTCTGAGAGACTTAGAATCAAACTTGCCCAAACGAACACCTTCGATGAGATAAAAACACTTACAACCAAATACTCGGAAGTAGGAGATATTGGGCTTGTTCCCGGTGAGCACTTTATAAGGTGTCTTCATGAGTCCTTTGCGAAAGAAGAGCCGGTTTGATGAATGGCAAGCGGTGTTGACGGCTTCGGCCCAAAAGTTGCGAGGGGACTTGAACTCCGCCATCATCGACCTTGCCATCTCAATAAGTGTGCGGTTCTTCCTTTCGGCTACACCATTTTGTTGGGGAGTATAAGCAGCGGAATATTGATGACGAATCCCTTCTTCACTAAGGAACTCGTTTAAGGTGTAGTTCTTGAACTCGGACCCATTGTCACTTCGTATCACCAAGATAGGGACATTGTGTTGACGTTGAGCTTCATTGGAGAAGTCGATGATAGTTTGTTGAGTCTCCATCTTCGTCTTGAAGAAGAAAACCCATGTGTATCTTGAATAGTCATCAACAATCACCAAGCAATATTTCTTGCCACCAAGACTAGCTTCCGGAATGGGACCAAAGAGGTCAACATGGAGAAGCTCCAAAACCCTCTTTGACGAAATGATGGTCTTGCTTGGTTGGTACATGTCATGCATTTTTCCTTCAACACACGCCCTACACATTCGATCCTTCGAGAAAGAAACATGGTCTTTTAGTCCTAGGATATGGCCACCCTTGTGGAGACTTTGCAAAGTCCTCATGTTGACATGGGCTAGTCGGCGATGCCATAGCCAACCCAAGTCCGCCTTTGCGAATAGGCACATTGTATGGGAAGTGGTGACTCCGGAGAAGTCAACCACATAGAGCCCATTCTCAATGTACCCAACGAAAGACACATTGAGAGACTTGCTCCGCAAGAGAATGACCATTTCCTTTTCGAAGACAACGGTATAACCCAAACAAGTTAAGGAATGGACGGAGATCAAGTTGAAACCTAGGGACTCGACAAGCAAGACATTCACAAGTGTGATGTCCGGTGCCACTACCACCTTGCCGATCCCTATTACCTTAGACTTAGAATTATCACCATATGTAACGGTCATTTGATCATCATTGGGCTTCAACTCCGTTACAATATCCTTGCTTCCGGTCATATGACTAGTGCACCCACTATCAATTATCCATTTCGATCCTCCGGAAGCAAGGCCCTACACACAATCAATTCTTGGGTTTAGGTACCCATTTTGCAATGGGTGCCTTTTGGTTAGCAACAAGGGTCTTTGGTACCCAAATAGCATATTCAATGTAACCATCAAAAGGACCAATGTATCTAGCATAGACATCCACATAATAATCAACATATAAAGCATAGTTGGGGTTAGATATGCCCGCAAAGTCATTACGAGTGGGAGTGCCCCTTGTGGCATTTCCACTCGCAATGTCAACCTTCTTGGCTTGTGCGGACTTGGTCTTCTACTTTATCTCCTTCTTCTCCTTAGCAACATAGCCTAGACCTTCCTTACCCTTGTGGGGCACTCGCTCATGAAGAGGAGTAGTGAGTGTCCCCTTACCTTTATCACGAGAGGTCTTGGGCTTGGTTGCCATAGAAGGAACAAACACAACCCTAGCAATATCCTTCACAACATTTGCATTAGCATTCAAAGGAGTAGAGGTGCTAGGTTTCTCAAGAGTAGATATCCGAGATTGGAGTTGATCACGAGACTTGAGAAGACGTTCGTGATCACTTGTCAACACCTTGTGAGCATTGTCAAGTGACTCGAAGTCTTCGCAAAGTCTAGCATGAGCAACTACAAGCTCGGACTTTTCATTTTGCACAATTTTACATTTAGCAAAGTAGAGATCACGATCCTTAGTGATCTTAGCAAGTTGCTCCTCGAGGAGAGCATGAGCTTCTTGTTCATCTTCGAGAGAGGATTGGAGAGACACCTTAGCGTGTGCATCCTCTCTCTCAATCTCACCTTTTAGTTCAAGCTCATCCTCAAGCTCACCTATACGACTCATGATTGAGCCAAAGTGTTTCTTTCCTTCTCCTTGCAAGTTAGTCATGAATTTATAAAAAGCAATGATTTCTTCCTTGATTTCTAAGCTCATAGCATCATCAATGTCATGTGATATGGAGTTGGGGGATAGTTGTACCTCAGATGTCTTTGCCATAAGACATCTTGCATTCTTGACGATTGGGCTCTCGTTTGGTGAGGAGAAGAGTGATGGAGGTGTGGAAGACATGGCTAGTGCGGCCACTTGCGTTGGAGTATCCTCCTTGTCACTATCTTCATCATCGGTGGAATATTGCTCTTGAGTCACCAAGACAATCTTTTGGTTCTTCTTGAAGAAAGGCTTCTTCATGGGCATGGGCCCCTTGCCCTTCGTCTTGGCCACGAGCCTCCCACCATGATCCTCTCTTCTCTCCCATGGGCAATCGGCAACAAAGTGGCTCTTGTCATCGCAGTTATAGCAAAGCCTCACTTTGTTGAAAGGCTTTCCTCCGTTGGGGGGAAACTTCTTGTAAATCCTTGCTTTGGCCCTTCCGGGGTTCTTCCAAAAGGTTCTTGCCGCAAGACCCATGTGTTGAGTGAGAGTGCTTGAGAGAGCTTCACTAGATAGCTCGACTTGATCATCACACTCCTCTTCATCCTCTTCTTCAACAGTGGCCTTCAAAGCAATTGAGGCATGCTTGTGCATCCCTATGGCTCTAGCTCTTGCATCCTGTGCAATCTTGGAGGCCACCTTGTATGCGGTCATCTCTTGCATAACTTCATTTGATGTCATCTTTGCAAAGTCATGTCTCCCTTGGAGTGTCTTCAAATCCGTGTCCTCAAAGGGCATGAGAGCGGTCACAAACTTCCTCTTGATCCAAGCATCATTAATGTACTCCGCCTCGAGGTTCTTGAAGGAGTTGGCAACCAACACCAACCTCCGGTACATGTCCTTGTGGCTTTCTCCATCCAACTTGTAGAACCCTTCCACCTCATTGCATAAGGCATCATACCGGTTCTTCTTCATGCTCTCATTCCCAACGAAGATGTTGGAAAGAGCATTCCAAACTTCCTTGGCGGTGGAGAATTGTTGAATGAGCGCCATGTCCTTCTCTCCAACGGCCATTTGGAGTTGATGAAGAGCGGTGGCGTTGAGTTGTCTATCAACCACCTCTCTTCTTGTCAAGTTGGTTGGATCATGGGGCTTGTATCCTTCTTCAATGATGCGCCAAAGCTCAATGGAGGCACTACATAGATGAGACTTCATTAGAAATACCCATTGAGAGAAATGAGTAGGTTTAAGCTTAGGAGGATCACTTCTAAAGTTTACATGAGGGTGAGGGATAGGAGGGTTAGGAGAGTAATTATGGTTGACATTATGAAATTCCTCTCCTTTGGGGGTGTTAGAGGAGCTAGGTGGTTCATCCTTTTCCGCCATCCCGGGAACACTTGAGGTAACATCTTTGGACCCATCCGAAGATGACTCCTTAGAGTTCCCCGCATGTTCCTTAGGAGGAGGAGAGGGAGAAGTAGCCTCGGGCTCCTTAGACTTCAAGAGTGCCATGAGCATCTCATTCATCTTGAGGAGTTGGGCATCCAAGGACGATCTCATATCAATAAGATCGGCCATGGTTGCCCCTTTGGCTAACGCCTCCTTCTCCGCCTCTAATTTTTCACGGGAGGCCCTCTCGGCATCGGATTCCGTCATCGTTGCACTTAGGCGGTTAAGCCCTTAAAAGTGAACAAGGCTCTGATACCAATTGAACGGGAATCCGGCACCTAGAGGGGGGGGGGGGGGTGAATAGGTGCTATTACAAATTTTAGGTCTTTTCAAATTTAGGCTCAACATAAAGGTAAATTCCCTAGATATGCAACTACGGTGAATTTACCTAAATAATAATCTAAGCAATAACAAGATAAGCAAGTAAGGTAACAAAGGTAAAGGGAACCAAGTGAAGCACGCGGAGACGAAGATGTAATCCCGAGTTCCACCCAAGGGTGTACGTCTCGTTTGGAGAGGTGTGCGCTACCACAACAGGTTAGCCGCAACGCCACAAAGGCTCACCTTCTTCTCCGATGAACTCAACCACAAAGGTTTCGAGTCCACCTTCCACTATTGATCCCCTTTTAGGGCGGAGATCGAATCCCTTACAAACGCTTGAGGCACACACCCACAACTGAATTGGGGGCTCCCAAGAAGACCACAAAAGGTCAAAGACCACAAAAGGTCAAGGTAACACCAAGAGTACAACAATGGTGAACTAGGTTTTCCCACCGGAAACCCTAGCCACAAAATCCCCAAGTGAATGGGGGAGAAATGCAAATCCCTTCGGTGAGGATGTAGATCCGGGCCTTCTCCTCCAATCCTCCAAAGATCAATGAATTTAGGTGGGGGGATTGGGAGATCTTGATTATTTGAGCTTTCAAGAATGGTAGGAGAGAGAAAATCTGAGAGCTAATTGTTCTTGAGTGAGTGAGGGGGTATTTATACTCCCCCTCAAAATCTGGCCGTTGGCTGTCTTGGGCACCCGGAAATTCCGGTTTAAGTAGCACCGGAAATTCCGGTCACCCGGAATATCCGGGCCTTTGAAAATATCCGAGCTGAAATTCCGGTTGAGATCAGAACCAATTCTGAACTTGACTTAGCCGATTTTCTGAGGTTGACTCGGAATATCCGAGTCCTTGAAATTTCCGAGCTGAATTTCCGATTGGAGTCAGTGCCACTTCTGAATCTTGACTTAGCCAATTTTCCTGGGGTTGACTCGGAATATCCGGGTTGGTGAACCGGAATATCCGGGTCCTTGAAATTTCCGAGCTGATTTTCCTTTGAGTCAGTACCACTTCTGAATCTTGACTTAGCCAATTTTCCTGGGGTTGACTCGGAATATCCGGGTTGGGAACCGGAATATCCGAGTCCTTGAAATTTCCGAGCTGATTTTCTGATTGAAGTCAGTAGTACTTCTGAACTTGACTTAGCCAATTTTCTGGGGTTGACTCGCAATCTTTCAGTTATACAATCTCCGGGCCCTCGACAAAGCTATCATGAGTTCCTATTGTATGTAAGTGATATATTCCTGTAATTTAATGCTTTAATTAGCTCTACTCGTTCATTGTCTGTGATAATCCTCTTTACAATATTTTGTTTGCTTTATTACCCAGAATGAAGATGCTCGAATGCAAGAAGCAGAAAATCAACCACATTGGGTTCATTGACCCCTCTATAATGCATGAAGATAACATAATTGATCAAATACTTAACAAGGATACACCGGGGAATTTGCTAATGTTTTTCAAGCGACAAGCTTACAAAAAATATATATTATGGCCTTACAACTTCAAGTGAGTGTTACTACTTATTACACATTCTATTTTTCTCACCCGATGTTAAGCTTAATTGATGAGTTATGCATGACTATTTATAAACGTGCGCAGCTACCACTACATTCTTATCGTTATTGACTTGCGGAAAGGAGAAATTGTTGTCCTTGACTCGTTAAGAAGATGCCCTAAACAATACTGAACGGATACACGTCGCCTAGAGGGGGGGGGGGGGTGAATAGGCGATTTAAAACTTTTTCGAGGAGCCGGAATATCCGGTCCACGAGTGACCGGAAATTCCGAGTGGCCGGAATATCCGGTACACAAAGCATACAACCTAGATATATATAAACTAGGCTCACCTATGTGCACCAACAACTTAAGCTAAGCAATACAAGAACAAGATGATAGCAATATATATGACTTCAAGCACGAAGGCTATCACAATGTAAAGTGCATAAGTAAAGAGCTCGGGTATAGAAATAACCGAGGCACGCGGAGACGAGGATGTATTCCCGAGTTCCACCCAAAGGTGTACGTCTCGTTTGGAGAGGTGTGCGCAACCACAACAGGTTAGCCGCAACGCCACAAAGGCTCACCTTCTTCTCCTGATGAACTCAACCACAAAAGGTTCGAGTTCACCTTCCACTATTGATCTCCTTTGGGGCGGAGATCGAATCCCGTACAACTCTTGAGGCACACACCCACAACTTAATTGGGGGCTCTCAAATGACCACAAAAGGTCTTGACCACAAAAGGTCTTGGCCACAAAAGGCCGGCCACAAAAGGCGTCTAGGGTCCAAAGACCCAAGAGTAACAAGCTCACAAGTAACACCACCACGAATCCTCGTGGAGGGCTCAAACCGATACAAATGCAATGGCAAGAGCACATGAAGTGCTCAAGTCCTTCACTCTCAAATTCCAACACAACAACAAATGTTTATGGGGGAATAAGAGAGGAAGAACAAGGAAACCATAAAGGAGTCAAATCCTTCACTCCCAAATCCCACCAAAAGCAACTAATGCTTATGGGGGGAGAAGAGAGGAAGAACAAAGAAGAAGAACCACAAAGGAACTCCAAGAACTAGATCAACTAAGTTCCCCTCACTTAGAGGAGAGATGGATTGGTAGGATTGTAGATCTAGATCTCCTCTCAACTTTCCCTAAAGAATATGGAAGATTCAATGGAGGGATTGAGAGGGAAGTGAGCTTTCCAAGGTCAACAATGGAGTAGAAGAGAGGGGAAAGTCGTGCTACCTTGGATTCGCTGAGGAAGAAGAAGAGGAGGGGTATTTATCCCCCTCCAGGAAATATAGCCGTTGGCTGTTTTGACACTCGGAAATTCCGGTATAAGTTAGACTCGGAATTTCCGGTCACCCGGAAATTCCGGTCTAGAGAGACCCGGAAATTCCGGTCACCCGGAAATTCCGGTCTAAGAGAGCTCGGAAATTCCGGCTGGAGTCAGAAGCAAAACCAAACTTTTCCTTAGCCATTTCTGGAGGACTTTTCTGGGGGCACTCGGAAATTCCGGTATATGGAAATTTCCGAGCACAATTTCCGACTGGAGTCAGAAACCTTTTTCTCCTTTCCTTAGCCGTTTTCTTGGATGAGCTGGGGAACCGGAAATTCCAGTAGGGCGGAATATCCGGCCCCAATAATCCGGATCAGCAAAACACCGAAATGAAAACTGCTATAACTTTTGCAAATGAACTCCAAATGAGGTGAGACCAATTTTGTTGAAAAGATAGCGACGATGACTACCCAACATGGCAATGTGTGGGACTTTCCTCAAGGAAGAACCGACAATATTTCCGCCACCGAAAACGCAACAAGTTGTCCAAAGAAAAACCGATTTCGATGAACTAGAGCTTGACATGGAGATGAACCAAGCTCTAATTCCTCACCAACATAAAAGTCAAATAAGAACCAAGAAGTATGATATGCCAAGTATGCAAAGGTTTGAGCTCTCCACAAGAATGCGATCAAGTTAATAACTTGAGAGCCCCTCTTGATAGTACGCCTATCTATCCTATAGCCCTATCAAGATCATACCTTTGCCTTGAGCATTCCACTTGAGTTGGATGATGACTATCTTGATCTCTTCAAGTGGATCATCTTTCTTGATTGCGCGTCCATTCACTTGCTTGATGAAGACTTCTCCAAATACTCCCCCATGCTCACAGTGGGAGAGTCTCGCTAAGCTTCGTCTTCATGTAACCATTGCAAGCACCAAGCATGGGATCTTTTCGAGAAAGCTTCTCTTGGTCTTGCACAACTCATTTTTTCTTCACTAAGATGATGTCTTGAATCTTCAAGACATACTTGCAATAAGCTTCACTCAACACATGAGTTTCAAGAGTTCAACACATGAACTCCACAATTCCATGGACATGATCTATAATGATATCTCAATGCAAACATTAGTACATAGAGATTGTCATTCAATTACCAAAACCACACATGAGGGAAAATGCTCTTTCAAATACAAGACCTGTTTTGATTTGGTGGCAAGGTACTTTATTTTCTATCGCCTCTTTAGTTCATTTCCTAATATCAAAAAATTTATGACTCATTCATTCATTTCTTGTCATGCAGCGTTTGGAAAATGTTCCTCGCGGAACATCCGAACAGTGGATGGCCAGAGAAACTGCGCTGGCGTAGTAACGATGTAAGTAGTGCTATAACTAGTCCCATGCATCATTATCATATTTTATTATTATTTGATTAAATTCTATTCTTCTATAGACTTGCCTTAAACAGCCAATAGGGACTGATCTATGTGGATTCTACGTTTGCGAGTACATGCACACTGTGGTCAACGAGAGTTTGAAGAGTAAACGAAGTATCGAAGTACGTAAAACTCTAGTCACAACATTATTTTTGTACCATCAATCGTGATGAGTTTTATTTATTTCATATCTCATGTATTCATTGTGATGTCATTTTTTTATAGTTGGCAAGAAAGCGCAGCAAGTTACCAATAAAGACCCGTTTCAGGGCACTTGTAGAGGAGTTGACGGGATTTTACCTCGCCCATGTCATACCGGAGACCCGAGAGTACCACTATTTTGACTAGTGCAGACATGTAAAATATAGTGATCTCCATGTAACAAAATACTTCTAAGTATCTGGAACCGGGAAACGTGATTTTCATGTACCAGGCATACTTAATTGTGTATGTGTTATCAACACATGATTTTCATGTAATTGTATATATGCATGATGCATTCATCTAGCTTTGTATAATAATTTATACGTGTTTTTCGTGCATCGAAGCCGTAGCATCCGAAACTCCTACCCCGACGCATCGACGTGGTACCATCCGAAACCCCTACCCCGACGCATCGACGTGGTACCATCCGAAACCCCTACACAGAAAAAAAAGCAAAACACTGAAATAAAAAAAAACAAAACCCTGAAATGTAAAAAAATAAAACAAAACCCTAGTACCGATTCGTAACACGAACCGGGACTAAAGGGTTCACCCCCGCGTGTCCTGCCACCTCCACGTACGGAGCTCTAATTGGTGTGCGGGGTGCGGTCCCGGTTCGTATTGAACCGAGACCAAAGGCTGGGGGGGCTCTAGTCCCGGCCTGACAGTTCCGGTTGCTACACCGGGACTATAGGCACTCTGAAACCGGGACTAGAGCCCCTTTTTCCACTAGTGGCAGGAGTAGTTGTTGACGTGGGATGTGCTTGTGCGTATTAACTTCTTGAGAGGATTCCCGCCGTGCACGAGCAGCTCGTGCGGACCAAGACGGCCATGCGTCGCCGGTGAGACGCGGTGGCGGACCAACGCCGCACCCAGCTCAAGATCCAGTGCCTTGTCCAAATCAGCGGGGAGCTGGGTTGCTCGCCGGCTTTGATGTACGGGCTGCGGCGAGCCTGAGATAGCCGGAGGCAGCGTCGTCAGCGCAGCAAAGATTAGATGTCGCCAAGCAGCAAAGGTTAGTGGCGGCGGCCACGGGCCATCAGAGCACAGCACAGCAAAGGATAGTGAGATATCGAAGCGGAAATCTTTAAAAAAAGCTTCACTTTGCCAAGGTATTGAGCCTGCTACGCTGATGACAAGTAGCGCATTTTCCTTTCCTTTCGTTCTCCACGTTGCTCTGCGCACGACAAATGACGGCTTCTTGTTGGTGTATAGAGGTTGTCCATGTATTTTTTTAGATTTATTTTTTTAAAATGAAATATTTTAAGAACCGTTTATCCGATTTACGAATCGTTTTCACTTTTAAATTTCTCGCGTCGAGATTTTCAAAACTAAATCTCATACTGATAGGTTTTGAAAAACTTTTTTTTATATATCGAAATGTGTATAGTTCATACAACTTGAAATTTGTAGGTTTACGTACAACTTGGTAGGTGTAATTATACATATAACCTGAGGTAGTTGTATGTACAACCTGATCTGAGAAGTTATATGTACAACCCAGTATGTGTTGCTGTACTATTCAATGTTGTGTTGTACATTATTTTTTATATGTGTACATCTCAATTTATGTTGCCCGTGTACAATTGCATGTGCTCGTTCGTACCAACGGGGCTTTTGTTTTTAGTGTACAGAAGCCGTACGCGTACATAATTTTTGATAAGCTACGTGATAGGCATCCGTTGATACCAAACTTCAACTAAGGAGGCAAAAGGCAATCGGGGGCAAAACTAGGTTTCCTCTCCCAGCTCCACCGCCGCCTCTAGGCTCTCCCCGCCGCCGTCCTCTCTTCTTCCCCCACGCCTCCCTGTCCCTCGCCGCCCCAGCGACCCCTGACCCCGTGTCGTCCTTCGGGGCGGCCCGGGGGAGCAAGCTCGGCGCTCGACATCCTAGACGGGAGCCTCGTGCCGCCGCTGCCGCCGGAGTCCGCGGTGGCGGCGGGCCCTGCTTCCCAAAGGGCGACAGGGAGCCTTGGGCTGGTGTTACACACGCAGCGGAGGACGGACGTCGGGGCGGCGGCCCCGGGTCAGTGGTGAGTGACGGCGGCCGGTCTCGCGCGGGCCGCGCTGGTTGCCGGCGATGGCAGGCCGGAGCGGCGGCTCCGGGCCCGTAAGAGTACGGCGGGGTGGAGGATCCGGGGCCCTCGCGCCCGGATCCGACGGGGGCGGCCCTGGCCTGGCCTTGAGGACGGTGGGTCGAGGTCGTCGGCGTCGCGGCGGCGCGGGCTTCGGCGTCCGGTCGGGCACGGCGTGCTCCTGCGGTGGCGCCGGCGTCCGTCTGGCTCGGCCCGTGCGTGCTCGCGAGCTGGCGCTTGGCGCGGCTGCGACGGTGCTGCGGTTGCGGAGGCGGAGGCGTCCACGGCGCCTCGACCCTGGCTTTGGAAGGGGCGTGGACGGGGAGGAGGAAAGCCGGGGCAGCGGCCCCGGAGTTGCGGCTCGACTGGGTCGACGTCGGCGTGCCGCCGGCCGTGGCGTGAGGTGCTGCGGTGGTTTGCGGCTCGTGTGTTGATGTTCTGGCCGGTCCTCGTCGGGCGGCTTGTGGGTGTGCGACCCATCGTCAGGCGAAAGTCCTGCCCTGGTTGTCGGTCGGGCCGACGACGGCGACGTCCTCGGACGTCGCGTCCTTCTTGTAGGCGTCATCGAGGTTGTGGTGTCGCGTCCCCATGCCGGGTTCTCCGGGGTAACCCCTAGATCCGAGGGCGGCGCTCCTGCGTCGCTTGCCTCTTGGGGCCTCGCCTTGGATGTTCCACCGGCCAGTGGGACCTGTGGAGAGCTGGTGGTTGGCGGCGGTGAGTTCTCGTCTTCGGCTTGGGGGTGCGCGGCCCTGGGGCCGGTGTGGATGCCGGAGCGGCGGCTCCGGATGCTTCGCCTCCGCTGTGTTGCGTCGAGGTCACCTCCGCCTTGTTGCGTCGAGGTCGTTTGGTGTCGACTTGTGTCGCTAGGGCGTCTTGGTCGTCGACCCGGGTGGAGCGCGGCTTTGGGGCCGGCGTGGATGGCGGAGCGGCGGCTCCGGATTCTCCCCTCCGACGTGTTGCGTTAGGGGTTTTGGTGTCGGACATGGTTGATTGGGCAACCTGGTCGTCGACCCGTGTGGGGGCGCGGCCTCGGGGCCGGGCGTGGATCGAGTTGTATTTTTTTTCTTCTTTCTTTTTTAGGCCTTGTTCTACGTGTTTGCTTCTATTTTACTAATATAAAAGGCAAATTTTTTGCCTTGTTAAAAAAAAAAAGCTACGTGATGGGCTTCGTACGCGCGCTGTTGCATGCCCGCAAGCTGGCTAGCTAGCTCGATCGTACACGGGACGAACACACGCGGGTGCTTCGGTGATGGTCAGCCACGTGGCGACTACGGACTCCTGCCCGGATGGTAGGTAGACCTTTACGAAGGTAATTCTCTAAATAGTTGTACCCTATCGAAGCCTCTCAGTTGCTGACCGGGTCGACCGTTTGGGTTATGTTGAGCCGGCCTTGCTGGCCCGATTAAATTAGGAGGCCGTTTTTGGGAAAGTTTCATTCCATAATATTGGTTCAAATGAAATAAAACTTTACCAAAACAGTTTTTATTTTGAATTTTAGATTTAGTCAAATCTTATCTGTTAGATCTGAAACGTAGGGCAGAGATGGGGGCAAAGTCGCTCAGTGACTTTGGGTCTGAAGCTGAGTCCGGATCGCATTATGGAGGGATCGGTCTGTTTTTTTTAGAGCGGTCTACAGGTTGTGTTCGAACCGTTACCTCCTTTGTGTGTATACACGCGGATGTACAAGTTTTGTAGAACTATATGTACCTGTCAGATGTTGTTCGAGTCTGATTTTTTGGCAAGGGAGGGGCACCGGAGTAGAACACATCCATCAATCTATCGACAGTGCATGCACCATTTTTTTTCACTCTTTTGTGTATCATTCCATTGATCTATCATCTACGATCTATCGTCATATGGACCCAGGGCCGGTCCGGGGGGGGGGGGGGCGGCCGCCCCGGACCCATAAATTTTTAGGGCCCTTTCGTGGTATACGTATAGTAGTATATCTCTGTATATCAGTCTACTATACATATATAAGATCGATAGTTCATCAAGCTATGTGCACGTAAATTGGGCCCTTCTGTTTCCATTGGAAATGCAGACCCATTCGCCTTTACATGGAGACAACGAGTCGTAGAAGTACATTTTCTATTCATCAACATCAGCCCGTTTGCTAGTTTTCTTTATCGCTTTTATTCATCTGTTCATAAAAACCCTAGGAAAACCGTATCGCCGTTGCTCTGATCACTCGTCTCGCTCGCCGTAGCGCCCAAGGGCCAAGTGCCAAGGCATGGCTGAACGTCGGCTTCCGTGATTTGTCTCCTCTTTTGATGGCGTAAGTCGCCACATGTTGCCAACATGTCTAACCAGTGAGCCGAGAAAATCACAAGGTATATTCATCCGTGAAAACTTCTTCGGTTATTTTGATATTTTCTAATTCTCTAGTCTAATGGTCTAATTTTGATCACTAACTTTTACCATAATAATTTTCATGTAAGAGTTTACATGTCCGGCTATCTGTATTTAGCTAGCGCATATGTTTACTTATTTATACTAAGTACCCAAAATTCTAGTTTCACCCCGGTCCCTGAGATCTCATGACCGGCCCTGTATGGACCAGAGATGAATAAAGCTTCTTTTTTCACCCTTGGTGGTCCTTTGCCTGCGCACATGATTGGAACTGGGTCTCACAGAATAACTCCTCGCCTCCCGTGGCCGGCCATGCGGCATGCTGTGTTTCCTTCATCTCCTGCTCCTGCTCCTGTTGTGTGTGTGTGTTTGCTGCTGATTTAAATGCTGTCATCTGTTTTCATGTGTCATTCAAAGGAGTTGAGCTGGATGGCGATGATGGATCTGCATGCAAAGCCCTGTGATGATGTTGGATCATCTCCGCATCATTTCTATCCAATTGGGCTAATAGCTCATGATTTTCCTTTCCTGGATCCACATTATGCATATGAAATTCTTGCTCTCTTTTCTTACTATCCTGTTACCATATTCTGGATCTAGTGCATACGGATGACAATGGGTACCCGTTACCCGCAAACCCGACAGGTACCCGTCTTAAATGGGGCTGGTATGGTAAAAAATAAAACCCACGGGTGTACTTAACGGGTGAAATTGAAACCCAACGGGTCTAGCGGGTACGGCTATGGGGTGCCATACCCGTACCCTTTAACCCACACACCCAATGATACCAAGAATCTTAGATATCGTCCCACCTGTAAGTGTAGATAAAGAAAAACCGCTTGTTTATTTTCCCCACGATGGACTCCCAGCCCACGAATCCACGACTCAGTACTCACTCGCCCACCCCCACGTTTCTTATCCATCCATCCCCATCTCCTTCTCCCACACAACATAGCACCCCCGACTCCCTCTCCCTCCCGTACGATTCACGACACAACGAAAAATCTCCTTGATTCCCCTATCTCCACGGCACAGCGTCCTCGACGCCCTCCTCAGTGTCTGCTCTGACGACCCTCTCCGACACCCTCCTCCGCCTCTGCCCCTGATGCCATCTCCGACGGCTGCGCCTAAGCCTGCTCGAGGTCGCCGCCTGACGCCCTCCTCCACTCCGGCAGTGGCGTGGTGTGCGGCCGTCCAACTCCTCCGCCTCCGGGTCGGCAATGCCCTCGTCTCCTATGCTCTGCTCCCAGGACAGACGCCATCGTCACGTGAGTATGGGAACGAAGACGGTGTGCTCCTCTGCTCCGAGCTCGCCATCCTCAACAACCGCATCATCGCCTTCTACCTCGCCCACCTCTGCTCCGCCTTCGAGGTCAACGACCACTACTGTGCTGGCGGGTACCCGCCGGGTCACGGGTATGGTGGAACTCTTGACCCGCCAGCGGGTATGGGGACGGGTGGCGGGTGCGGGGAGAGGGGCCGGGTACGGGTATGGGGATGCCAAACCCGGTCCCGTACCCAGCGGGTGCCATCCGTACTAGTGCATGCTAAGTACTATTGTAGAGTTCTTTTGTAAAGAGGTTGAAAAGTTAACCAATAGGGCATGGAGATTTCGGAGGATATTCCATACGCGCCTAACACAAGACCAAACATCCTCTTTTTCTTGGAATTTCACAAGAGTGCTAGCTCTGGTAGTACTAACTTAACTTCCCACTAGAGTAGCGTCTCCAGTAGCAGTGCCTCCATAAGAGCAAGGATAATAAAGGAGCCCGCTGTTGGCTACAAAGACGTGCCATGTCACGACGTATAGCCAGTTACATACAATGAGCTGGCTATAAGAGTAGTCGTTAGGTTTGTCTTAGTAATTATTAAAATGGTGCTTTTACATGCAGAGGGCGTACGTGATTGGAAGGGAAAAACTATAGCCATGCTAGCGCTGACTGATGGGCTATAAGACTAGTCACAATGGGGAGTATCATATACTAGTATCATGTGCATGATAATAATATATGATAATATTTCCACAATACATAGTAACATATGTGTGGTATCATATGACATAATATTTATTACGTGTTAGACTCATATTGTACTGAAATCCGTTATGTTATGGTATCTATCTATGATATCACTATCATCTATTTCTTCATTAATTGTTGTGATACATTATCATTTTGCCTACCTATGATACCCTATTGGGACAAGTTTAAGCCGGCTGCAGTTTCTCGTTTCATGTGCTGCAGCCCGGGGATTACAATATATTACATCTTGGCCTACACGACAAGTCTCTAACTACTAACCACCCTATAGGCTATCTGCAGTTATCTAGTCTAACAATAAGATACTGACTAACTAACTCGTTTAACACCCTCCCTCAATCTGGACGTGGTAGTACCATGTTGAGATTGTCTCTGAACTTGATGAACAAAGGCGAACTGAGAGGTTTGGTTAGCACATCAGCTAACTGATCATGTGTAGAGATAAACTTGATATCAAGGGCTTTGCGCGCCACTCTCTCACGAACGAAGTGATAATCAACCTCAATGTGTTTAGTGCGGGCATGGAACACCTGGTTGACTGACATATATGTGGCGCCGAGATTATCACACCAGAGAGTAGGTGCTCGACAAAGAGAAACTCCCAATTCTCACAGAAGTCCTTGTATCCACATGATCTCAGCGGTTGCATTTGCGACTGACTTGTACTCAGCCTCGGTGCTTGATCGAGATACCGTGGGCTGTTTTCTGGAGCTCCATGCGATGAGGTTTCCGCCAAGAAATACAGCATGACCACCCGTAGATCGTCGATCATCGGGACATCCAGCCCAGTCCGCATCAGCAAATCCGCTCAGCAGTGTTGATGAAGATCTCTGAAGAAGAAGCCCAACTGAGATTGTATGCTTGAGATATCGAAGCACACGTTTAACTGCTGACCAATGCACATCGGTTGGGGCTTGCAAGAACTGACATACTTTATTCACGCTGAAAGAGATGTCTGGCCTGGTCAGATTCAGGTACTGGAGGGCGCCAACGACACTTCGATATCGCGTGATGTCTCCGGCTGAAAGCGGTGTACCTACATACCGAGACAACTTATCAATAGTAGCCATGGGGGTGCGTACTCCCTTGGTATTGGCCATGTTCGTTCTTGCTAGCAATTCAGAGATATACTTCTGCTGGGAGAGGTCAGTCCATCTTCCTGGTGCTTGACCTCAATACCCAAAAAGAAACTAAGTCTGCCCAAATCTTTAACAGGGAAGGACTGACGGAGCTGGAGAAGCAAACGATCGGTAGCTTGAGCAGTAGAGCTGACGATGATTATGTCGTCAACATAGACGAGCATATATATAATAACCTCATCTCGTTTGTAGATGAACAGAGACACATCCGCCTTGGAGGAGACGAAACCGAGCTCTTGCAGCCTTCCACTTAGCCGAGCAAACCACACCCGTGGTGCCTGTTTCAGACCATACAACGATTTCTCCAGCTTGCACAGATGGTTGGGTTGATGCGGATCAATATATCCTGGAGGCTGAACCATGTAGACCTCTTCCTCAAGATGTCCATGCAGAAACGCATTGTCGACGTCGAGTTGCCGCATGTGCCACCCCTGCATCGCGGCAAGGGACATGATGACACGGATGGTGGTCGGTTTGACCACAGGGCTGTAGGTGTCGTCGTAGTCGATGTCGTGACGCTGTTTGAAGCCTTTGGCGACGAGACGCGCCTTGAAGCGATCAAATGATCCATCGGGCTTGCGTTTGACTTTGTAGACCCACCGGCTATCAATAACATTGAGGCCGCGACGAGGAGGAACAAGTCGTCAGGTTTGATTGCGCTGGAGAGCAGAAA
Source organism: Poa annua (assembly GCA_026929855.1). Taxonomy (NCBI): domain Eukaryota; kingdom Viridiplantae; phylum Streptophyta; class Magnoliopsida; order Poales; family Poaceae; genus Poa; species Poa annua. Next base: position 272,114,522 of record CM049426.1, on the reverse strand, counting down.
ACTCCGCATCCATGGCCGCCTTCCACTTGGGATGCTGGAGAGCAGCAGCGAGCGAAGATGGCTCGCTGTCAGAGGCACGCACGGCGGTGTAGGTCACCGTTCCATCCGTGATGCGCCTCAGGACAGTTTTCCCAGCACGTAGCCGGGTGCGCATGGTATGCTCCCGATCCGGAGCTGGAGGAACTCGCACGACGTGAGGAGGCGTGGGCGAGGAGCTGTTGGCGGCGGAGGCAGGCGACGCGGGCGGCGTCAAATCGCCTGGGGCTGATGACCCAGGCGAAGAAGAAGTCCCATGATGGGGCATGGGAGATGTGGACGATCCATCATGGGAGGCCGCGTCGTGATCGTATGCATGATCGCCTCCGTCCGGTGAACCTGCACGAGGAGAAACAGGAGGCTGCAAATCTCTTTGATCGTTAGTACAAAACCAGGACCGCCAAGATCTAGGAGAGTTTCATACGTGTACGAGGGAGTGTTTGGGGGTGTAGCCGATCTAGAAAACGGAAAAATTTGTTCGTCAAAGATGACATCGCGTGAGATATAAACACGACCAGTAGCCACATCTAAACATTTATAACCTTTATGATGCTCACTATAGCCTATAAAAACACACTCCTTGGAACGAAAAGATAATTTGCGTGTGTTGTATGGGCGAAGAAGAGGCCAACAGGCACAACCAAAGGATTTCATCATGGAATAATTTGTCTTAGCTTTGGCACCAAGAAGGCGTTCTAGTGGAGTGGCATTGTCGATGACTCGTGTAGGGAGACGATTGATAAGATAGGTAGCTGTAGAAAAGGCATCATCCCAGAATTTGACAGGCATGGAAGCTTGTGCTAATAGCGCAAGACCGGTTTGAACGATGTGCCTATGTTTTCTCTCGGCGGATCCATTTTGTTGGTGTGTATGTGGGCAAGAAATAGTCTGAGTAATGCCGGTAGAGTCAAAGTATTTGTGAAGACGACGGTATTCCCCTCCCCAATCGGATTGGACGCTTTTAATTTTGTGGTTGAGTAAAAGTTCAACGTGTTTTTGAAATTTGAGGAAAGTATCCTCAACTTCAGATTTTGCATGGAGGAGATAAACCCAAGAGAATTTGCTAAAATCGTCAATGAAACTCACATAATACTTAAAACCACCAACAGAAGTGATAGTTGGACCCCAAACATCGGTGTAAATAAGCTCAAGAGGAGCGGTAGAAGTATGAATAGAAATTGAATAGGGCAATTGATGACTTTTGCCAAGTTGACACACATTGCAAACAGTTGCATGCTCAGAATTATTACAAAACGGAAGCTTATGAAGTCGCAAAATAGACTGAACTACTTGGGGCGACGGATGACCTAGGCGCCGATGCCATTGCTCTTTGCTAATTCGCGAAGAAAACATGGCACACTTGAGGGCGCTTATTTCTGACGACTCGATGGGGTAGAGGCCTCCTCTACACCTGTCTTGGAGCAGCGTTCTCTTCGACACCAGATCCTTAATGAGAAAATAATCAGGATGAAATTCAATGAATACTTGATTATCTCTAGCAAGTTTATGAATTGAAAGAAGATCTTTTGAGATGTGTGGAACGTGGAGATTTTTTTTAAGAATAAGATCTTTGGCAGCAGTGGTAATTGAACTATGACCAAGATAAGAAATAGACAAACCTGCACCGTTGCCGACGTGCACGCGATCGGTGCCGTGATAAGCACCACGGACATGGAGACGCTCTAGGTCCCCAGTGATGTGGTCGGTGGCGCCGGAATCCATGTACCAGGTAGGATCAGCGTGGTAGGAGGTGGTCGCGTGGTTGGCGGAGTGGTTCTCCTCCTCGCCGCCGTATGCATGATCGAAGCGGCTGTAGAAGCGCAGGGCAACATGCCCCACCTTGTTGCAGATTTGGCACACTGGACGAGGTGCTCCATTGCCGCCTCCGTGGCCGCGTCCTTGGCCGCCATTGCCACGGCCACCATTGCCGCCACCACGCCCTCCAGGGTTTTTGCCTTGTTGGCCTTGTCCACGGCCGCGGCCACCATTGCCGCCGCCGCGTCCTCCAGGGTTGCCGCCATGTCCTCCTTGGCCGCCACCGCGGCCCTGGTTGCGGTTGACGTAGTTTGCCGAAGCGTTGCCGATGGTGTACTCGGCGTCCTGGACCTCATGACGATGCTCATACGCCAGCAGATGGGAGTAGACCTCATCCAAGGTGAAATCATCCTTGACGCTGAGAGAGGTGACCGGCGAGTCATAGTTGGGACCAAGCCCGGCGAGGACGTACACGATGATCTTGTCCTCGCTAAGTGGCTGACCGATGGCGGCGAGGGTGTCAGCGAGCGTCTTCATGTTGCGGAAGTAGTCAGCCGCCGAGACACCTTTCTTCTTCACCGAGGTCAGCTGCGATCGGATCTGAATGACCCGTGCGCGTGACTGGAGGCAAACATGCGCTCCAAGATAAGCCAAGCAGCTCGCGCCGTGGGCGCGTTCATGATGTGCGCGAGCACCTCCTCCGTCACCGTGGAGAAGAAGCCGCTGAGCACAGCCTGGTCGCGGACGCACCAGGAGGCGTACTCCGGGTTCACGACCTCGGAGCGGCCAACATCAGTGGTGGTGAAGATGGTCTCCGCTGGCGCCTGGGTAGAACCGTCGATGTAGCCGAGCAGCGAATGGCTCCGCAGGTGGGTGACCATCTGCGCTTGCCAAAGCATGAAGTTGGCAGAGCTCAGGCGGACGGTGACGGCGGACAGCACGGTGGGTGCCATGACTGGAGACAGGAAAGACATTTGCCGTGATGGCTCTGATACCATATAAAGTTGGAAAGAAGTGGGAGAAGGCGAGATGCGCTCAGGCTATCATCGCTCATGTATTTATAGGCTCATGGCCAGATCGATCACAAGGATCGTAACAAGCAGATTACAACAGATTACATCTTGGCCTACACGGCAAGTCTCTAACTACTAACCACCGTATAGGCTATCTGGAGTTATCTAGTCTAACAATAATATACTAACTAACTAACTCGTTTAACAAGGAGGTACAGGTTGATGTGGATCTATGCTAGGATCTGCCTTAGGTTAGTTGCAGATCCACCAACAGGAGCAGGGGCGAAGCTACAATGTAAACTTGGGGTCAATTGACCCCTACCACTTTTACAAACTCAAGTATATATATATATATATATATATATGCCCTGTTACAGCAAAATATCCCCACTATAAGAAAAATTGACCCCGACATTCAAACTGAAGGGGTTATGGTGCAGAAAACAATAATTTTTCTAGCGTATGAAACCCTAACTAGCCAGGATCTATCTATCTAGTACATGCGATAACGGTGGCGGAACGGGTTACATTACCTCCATGTAGACCGATAGCGGGGATTACGCTCCCGCACAAGCGTTGACGATGAAGACGTACGTACTCGAGCTCGAGGTTGCGGAGAACTTGCCGCGATGACGAAGACGATGACGCCGGGGTGTCGACGATGACCTGCGTCGACGAGCGTCGGGCGGAAGACGGAGAGGCGCTGGCACCAAGGGGGGGGGGGGGGGGGGGGGGTGCGCCGGCGGCAGAGGGGGGGGGGGGGCGCGGCGGCTGCAGGGGCGAGACGACGTCGCCCAGGCTCCTCAAAAAGAGTTACCTCCGAGCACTCGCAAACGTACGGAGCTTAGCGACAACACCCGGTCATTCAGATCCAGCCGAAATCGCAGGGGTAGATCTTATCTGGAATCCCGCAGGGCAACGGTGCCCGGCGGTATAGCTTAGGTGGAGAGAGGGGGCAAAACGGGCGGAGAAACAACTCGGCCGGCCTGCAATACAATTAATTGTATTTTCCAATGAATTAATCCAATTAATATGCCTTGCTATATAAAGGGGGGAGGGGGTGTGCAAACTCCCTAGCTCCCCCATGTGGGACTAAAGGAGGAGGAGGGGGGGGGGGTACGCACCCCACATGGGCTGGCCGAACCAGCCATGGGGCCCACCCCCCTTTGGTGGTGCGGCTCCCCCTCTTGGGCCCTCTTAGGGCCCATGTAGGTGGGAGCCCCCTTTTTCCTTTATTTAATTAATATTAAATTAATATAAAAATCCCATTAATTCATAATTAATATATTTATATATAATTCAATATCCCGTGACTCCGAAACTATTTCGGAACCACCCGAACAACTTTCGGACATTTCTGGAACTCTTCCAGACCTTCCCGGAACTCCTTCCGGACCACAGGAACTCTTTCCGGATCATTTCTCTCTCTCCAACAAAAACCTATATTATTCCAGAACCTATCTCCTGGTGTCGCTAAGACCTTAAGTTTGTTACGCTACGGTTCGAGAACACTCCAGACATGGTCGAGACACTCCGCTCACCAATGACCGTCAGTGTATATGACGACCCCTGTGCATTCTACGAATATCGTCGTTGAACCATAAACATGATATTCATTCCCTTTGTTTCTGCGATACTACCTTGTCCGAGATATGATCGTAGACATACCGATGTCTTTGTTGTATCTCGTTGCCGACAAAGGTTATTAACTCGTTTGCGATATTACATCTCCATGACCTAGTCATAAGCTGCGCAGCTATATAGATGTAATCTCACCGAGTGGGCCCAGAGTATCTTTCCATTACAAGAATGAACTAATCCCGCTCTTGATCCTTACGTCTCGATGCTCTTTCGGAATACCCAAGATGGACACCGTTACTGTCATGCTATATAAGACACAACGTTTGATGCTCTCAAAGCACCCCTACGAAGCATCAATAAGTACGGTCTCACGGTCTAAGGAATAAGCTATCATATTCTTATCTATTGCAAATGACAAACATCGTAATACGATCTTATTGCAATACTTTGCGTATGTCCATCATCTTATTCAACTAACAAGATGACCCCACTGTCAACCGACGTCATTGTCCTTGATCGGGAATCTCGATCAACTATTGCCCAATGGACTAGCTCATATAGAGGCTTGCTAGGGACCTGGTTGTCTATGTATCACACGTGTATTAATAATTCCGATTAATACAGTTATAGCATAATACACAAACCTATTATAAACTTACGAGATAATGCAATAAATACTACTTATTTATTTGCCTCTAGGGCATATCTCCTTCAGTCTCCCACTTGCACTAGAGTACAAATAAACTAGCTGCATTTTACTTTATCAAAATCCCTTATCAAATAAGAATCATTTGATAATGCTTGCTTGTGGAAGAGTGTTACTCTGACAATCTGCACAATACATGATTGTACATTCTTTTGCGATTCATTGATATCATCTTGCTTGATATCACCATGTTATCCAATAACATATATGCAAATACCGTAACTAAGTGAGACTTTTGTTTCCCAGCGCTTACTCTGATTATACCAACCAGATAACTGCCTAGAAAACACACTCAGTCACTATGAGCCCCTTGTAACGGTTACAAACTCGCGATATCTACATACTTTCACATCAATGTAGAAAAATTGACATTCTAATGTCAATCCAACAACTAACGCACTTCGACTTCCAGTAAATTCTAAATTTACTTTTACAACTGGTCCTTTCCTAAGAACATCGGTTATATTTCATCGAGCAGATAATATGGTTTCTGTATGATGTCTAATATTACATAATAGACCAACATGTCATACAACCATTACTACCATGTATCATTACTCTTAATGATCAATTGGATTTCAAAGGACCATCCTTTTGACTCTATTCGGACTCATCAGATATAATCCAAAACAACTCGACCAACTATTTAAAATTCCCGTTCTATTCCAAATAGACACTAACTTTCAAATAGTTTCACAACTTCATTCTTCTCATTTTTTCTACTGGTACAATTTCACAATGTGTTAAATACACAAGATGAATTCGGCTCCCACTCAAATTATGTCTCCACATATTTGAGAACACGAGCTCCCACTCAAAAACGTGTCATTCACATATTTGAGTCCCTAAGCTCCCACTCAAAAATATGTTCTTCACATATTTCACCTGAGTGAACTAACTTTGACTCCCACTTAAATCGACATTTTGGTCAAACCAAAATCATTGATCTATTATCAATTCGAATTCAACACAAACTACAGTATTACATTAATACCGATCCCTCAGACTTCAAGCATGTCTACATAAATGTAGTCAACAAATTTGATCTTGTCCAAGACACATTTCTTGACAAGACATGCTTCTACGTCTTTCTTATGGTCACATTTCTCATATAACACTTTATATGATGATTAAACAATCTTATTCCTCCAATAAGAATTGCGGCAACCATTACTCTTTTAATCCTTTCAAATGTAACTTGGATTTTTAGTCTGAAAAGCCTTAGTTCGTATTCTGATATTTTCTCAACTCTCTTTGTATTCATAAAGTGCACCTTGATCTGTCAATAAGATCTGAACATTTAATATTGTGTTGTGACCTGACAGCAATATTAAATATAATAACACTTTATTTAGAAGCTTCTTTCATGAAAATATTATGATCTTTATGAAGAGGATTGCAAGCAGAAAACAATTTTCTAGTCTCCCTCACTCTTAATCATCAAATTTTCATTTGTAGAAATATACTCTTTGGAACACCTTCCAACATTCTACTTTTATGAATATAGGTCTGACACCTTATTTCAAGCTTCTAATTCCAATCTACAAACCATAATTCAAAAAATCATATTTTCCTCGGAATTACATGGACAACAAAACAATTTTGTTTCTATTTGGTTTTGGAATACACTCTCATCCAATGCGAGCAATCTACAAAGAACTATTCATGTATATCCCAAATTATCGTATAATCATATACATGTCGACACTACTGTCGATCCTACTAATTTGAGAAAAATATCTAATTTCTAAAGTGGACATCGACTATAATGTTTCGACCATATTAGGAGTTTCTAAGACTGATTCTGACAGACCACACTTTATTTAAAATAGAGTATGATTGTAATACCCCATATATCACCATATATGACATTATAATATTGTGAAACATATTTCCACAAGTCTTTTATGTTGAGCCCACAATTCAAAAATATTGTCCTTTGATCGAATCTTGTGAATATAATATTCACCATTCTTTTTTCTGAAAAACCCCATTTGATCTCTTATCAAATTAATTTCAGACTTATGATTTGTCGGGCAAATACTTCTATTTACCAAAATCATAGAAGAATTCGGATCAAGCAAAAACACCATTAATTAATCATTAAAAATGACACTCAATTAATTTCCTCTGGTATTGCAACTTCAATACTTGATTTCAAACTTAATCAACTCGGCACTCGAAATACTTAAATGGACCAAAAACATCCATTACTTCTTTCATTGCCTTTATGACTAAATTTGATGGTGTTTGTTCTTTGGACATATAATTTTATCATTCCTGCTATTATAAATGTATATCATACGCATAATGTAATTGAGATGTGATGCAAATTACTCATAATACGAAACAACTGCTTTGCTTCATAACATAAAACAACTGATGTGTTCTATATGAATAATTATGTCTTGTAACATTCAAGACACCAAACTAGATCACACTCTAACTATTCCAAAATGTCTTATAAAAAACTATTGATGATAACTAATATGATATCTCTAGGGCGTGAGCACTACTATCCATGAACTTGCCATCACTTGTGCACTGTAACGTCACCCTTTGTCGCATACTTGTGATAATCATGGACTGTTTCATAAACAGAACAAGTATCAAATACTTTTCATCAAGTATGAGAAGAATACATTTATATCTTCGTATATCAAATATACCCGTAGCGTCGAAGAACTCTTCTTTGATGGAATCAACTTTTAGAGATTTGAACATGTTCACGAACGTGAAGAAGCTCATCGTGTCTCTATAGCATATTCACGCACATGCTATTCACAGCTAGGAGGCAAAGCGCAATCTCTATTGCACTGGAGTTCGCTATCTAGAAATCGTAGATATTCGTAAGCCTGAAGTAGATGTCATACAACTTCTTCAACTGAGTCTCCAGACAGGTATGCTCCCCATGTGAATGGTCCGGAACTTTCTAAGCTATCTGAACTGCTCAAGACTCAATTCATCTTTGAAGTGACCTTTGATCGCATCAATCACAACATATGGCTCCATGTGTTGAAACAACTTTCAACTCTGGTGCTAGGCATACGCTCATGACGACCTTCACTTCCATGAAAATATCATGATGCTTACGGAACTCATCATCTTCCTCCTTGCTAGCAGAATCAACTGGTCTAACTCCTAACTAATGTTCTAGGACATATAGGATGTTTGTTGTGTTTGGAGAATGTTTCTAAAACCAATGTACCTGCTGATGAAGTTGGACCCGTCGGCTTCTAAGATAGAATCCGGGCTCTTGAGGAAGTAACCGAAGTGTAGTTCCGTAGTCTCCAGATGTGATCGCAAAAGAGGTAAGGTAAAGTTTATAATATGTAGGTGAGTTTTAGTTTTATAATCTCATTATCTAAAACACACCACACCAAGATTATTATCCCTAAAAATAATAATGGCGATTACACGACCCTCATCCACCACACCACCCCCGATCATCACGGCCGACAGCATAGCTTCAAAGGTTGACATAAAATGTCGATCACAACAACTCTGTGACTCGTGCTCGATCTTTCGATCTTCCCGTGTTCCGAGGCCATATTTCTGGATATGCTAGGCTCGCCAATCAAACCTCGAAGACCCTGCGCGTGCAACATGGCTTACACCCACTGTATGCGAACGACGAGATGTGTGACACCCGATCATCACGGCCTGCCTCATAACGTAGAACTTTCTTGGTGGTGCGCAACGAGGGAGAACACAATTTTGGTATTTGTTAGAGATCATCCTATTCAAGATGCTACCGTTGTATATCTAGCATATAAGCAATCAATAGGATGCACACACAACAACACACAATAATGATGCAATGAAGTGCGATGTGACATGGTCGATGCGCCTGGACCTTCATGGCGCCATGTGCCTGGCCCCCGGCACCCCGGCATGGCTCCGAGTCTACGGAGCCCTCCATTGCCTCTGACAGTACGAGTAATATCAAAACTTACCGTAACCATGTCACATAAAATAACGCCTCTGCAAAACAAAGTTAGACGCCTCTAGCTTTATTTAGTTTTGCAAGTTTTACGTGGCAAATAGGATTATTCGTAAGAGAATCGCTTCCCTACCTACGAACTTTGTACCACAACATCAATCGTATAATTGCATGTTTAAGCATCCCTTTCGGGCCCTCCATTGAAAATGCTTTGCCGACTAGAGAGAGAGAAACAGACACCCGCCAACCACAGATACGGTGCAAGCCGTATGTCAGTAGTGGAACAAGTCTCGCGTAAGCGTACGCGTAAAGTCGGTCCAGGCCGCTTCATCAACTCAATACCGAAGGCATCGCAAGTGCACGCTAGAGGGTAGTAAATATAAGAAAGACGTCCTCATTCAACATGAGTTCTAACCGTACCAGCAGTACTACGCATAGATCGGCTCTGATACCACTGAAGGGGTTACGGTGCAGAAAACAATAATTTTTCTAGCGTTTGAAACCCTAACTAGACAGGATCTATCTATCTAGTACATGCGATAACGGTGGCGGAACAGGTTACATTACCTCCATGTAGACCGATAGCGGGGATTACGCTCCCGCACAAGCGTTGACGATGAACTCGTACGTAGCCGACCTCGAGGTCGCGGAGAACTTGCCGCGATGACGAAGACGATGACGCCGGGGCGTCGACGATGACCTGCGTCGACGGGCGGAAGACGGAGAGGCACCGGCACCAAGAGGGGGTGCGCCGGCGGCAGAGGGGGGTGGCGTGGCAGCTGTAGGGGCGAGACGACGTCGCCCAGGCTCCTCAAAAAGAGTTACCTCCGAGCACTCGCAAACATACAAAGCTAAGCGACAACCCCCGGTCATTCAGATCCAGATGAAATCGCAGGGGTAGATCTTATCTGGAATCCCGCAGGGCAACGGTGCCCGGCGGTATAGCTTAGGTGGAGAGAGGGGGCAAAACGGGCGGAGAAACAGCTCGGCCGACCTGCAATACAATTAATTGTATTTTCCAATGAATTAATCCAATTAATATGCCTTGCTATATAAAGGGGGGAGGGGGTGTGCAAACTCCCTAGCTCCCCCATGTGGGACTAAAGGAGGAGGAGGGGGGAGGGTGCGCACCCCACATGGGCTGGCCGAACCAGCCATGGGGCCCACCCCCCTTTGGTGGTGCGACTCCCCCTCTTGGGCCCTCTTAGGGCCCATGTAGGTGGGAGCCCCATTTTTACTTTATTTAATTAATATTAAATTAATATAAAAATCCCATTAATTCATAATTGATATATTTATATATAATTCAATATCCCGTGACTCCGAAACTATTTCGGAACCACCCGAACAACTTTCCGACATTTCTGGAACTCTTCCAGACCTTCCCGGAACTCCTTTCGGACCACCGGAACTCTTTCCGGATCATTTCTCTCTCTCCAACAAAAACCTATATTATTCCAGAACCTATCTCCTGGTGTCGCTAAGACCTTAAGTTTGTTACGCTCGGTTCATGAACACTCCAGACATGGTCGAGACACTCCGCTCACCAATGACCGTCAATGTATATGACGGCCCCTGTGCATTCTACGAATATCGTTGTTGAACCATAAACATGATATTCATTCCCTTTGTTTCTGCGATACTACCTTGTCCGAGATATGATCGTAGACACACCGATGTCTTTGTTGTATCTCATGCCGACAAAGGCTATTAACTCGTCTGCGATATTACATCTCCAAGACCTAGTCATAAGCTGCGCAGCTATATAGATGTAATCTCACCGAGTGGGCACAGAGTATCTTTCTATTACAAGAATGAACAAATCCCGCTCTTGATCCTTACGTCTCGATGCTCTTTCGGAATACCCAAGATGGACACCGTTATTGTCATGCTATATAAGACACAACGTTTGATGCTCTCAAAGCACCCCTACGAAGCATCAATAAGTACGGTCTCACGGTCTAAGGAATAAGCTATCATATTCTTATCTATTGCAAATGACAAACATCGTAATACGATCTTATTGCAATACTTTGCGTATGTCCATCATCTTATTCAACTAACAAGATGACCCCACTGTCAACCGACGTCATTGTCCTTGATCGGTAATCTCGATCAACTGTTGTCCAATGAACTAGCTCATATAGAGGCTTGCTAGGGACCTGGTTGTCTATGTATCACACGTGTATTAATAATTCCGATTAATACAGTTATAGCATAATACACAAACCTATTATAAACTTACGAGATAATGCAATAAATATTACTTATTTATTTGCCTCTATGGCATATCTCCTTCACAAACTGCCCCACCAGCCCAGGCCCAAAAAAAAGCCCACAATTCGCTCCCCACAGATTGCTTGACCCAACTCAGCTAGTCAGGTACGCAGCGCACGGTCGCTCCCATCGCCACCTCCTATTCCCATCTACTCGTCGTCCCGCCTGCAGTTACCGCGCGCGGCGCCATCGGCTCGCAGCTCCCGTGTGGATCGCCGCTCCCACTCGCCTGCCATTTGCGTCCCTGGTCGCCACTCTCCTGGCAAGGATTGATCGATCCTTGTACACAATCTGTAAGTGCCGGTTTATGCATCTAAGCCTTAACTAGTCCGATACGTATTTAATCATCTTAGGGTTTCCTGATGTGTTTATTTTCGAAATTGTTTTAAGTATTGGGCAATCTGTGAGACTAATCTGGGGGATCAGACAATCCATATCAGACCTCAATTCTCCACAACATAATGTCAGGTAAGTTACCAACGATATTTGTCCTCCAATTCCTCATGTATGCGATTTTTTTGTATTTGGGAGTACTAATAACCTCTTGCTAATTTGACAGGTAGTAGAAAATTCATGGAGAATTTCGTGAAAGGGAAAAGAAAATCACCACCACCCACCATAATGGATGATCCTGATCATGAAAGTCCATCAAACACCATACCTACAATACGTCCTTGCCCTTTGCGGGTGCCTCAAATTTCAAGAGAGGCAAATGTAAATTTGAATGAGCTTCCTTATGATCCAGTGGACAGGAAGAGGATATCGGAATATATTGGGCCAAAGCTACAAGATGAGATAAGACAAAAATATTTGATGAGAGGTTCGTATAGGCCACAACAGGGTTTTAAGTATCCACAGAGGAGCATCGGAAATATCATGGGCCGGTTTATTACTAAATGGTATGACAAATATGACTGGCTAGAGTACAGTGAGAGGAAGGATGCTGCATTTTGCTTATATGCTACTTGTTTAGAGATTCTAATGAAGGCCAAGGTGGGAATGATGCATTTGTATTGGATGGCTTTGATTGTTGGAACAACACGTACAGACTTAAAGATCATGTGGGAAAATCTCCTAATAGTTTTCATAACACGGCGGTCAAAAGATGTAATAATTTGTTGACCAATGACCAGTCTGTTGTTATTGTTCTCAACAAACAAAGTAAGCTCACTCATGAGGAATATATAATTCAGTTGAATAATTTCATAAGTGCTGTCCGATACTTGTTGCATCAAGGTTTAGCATTTCGTGGATATGATGAATCAAAAGATTCTAAGTTGTCACAAGTATTGGCGGAGCAAAATTAGAACACAAAGAGGCTTGTGCTAAGGGATGCTCCTCAAAATAATCAAATGGTAGCTCCTGAAATTCAAAGAGACATTGCTGAATGTTATGCTGAGTTAATAAATGTTTGTTTATATTAAGTTCTATCTTCCAAAGAAAATTTCGGTTTTGTAGTCCTTATAGAACTGATCTTTATTTATTTGGGCAGATCATAATCAAGTCAATTATTAATGAAATTGGAAGTGGCGTTTTCTGTTTGTTTTTTGATGAGTCTGCGGATGTTTCCGACAAAGAACAAATGGCTGTAGTTTTCCGGTATGTTGACAAATTGGGGGCAATCAAGGAAAGACTTATTGGTGTTGTTCATGTGAAAGAGACATCTGCGGCATGTCTTAAATCCAATATTGACTACCTGTTTAGTAAGTATGGACTGAGCATGGAAAAAGTTCGAGGCCAAGGTTATAATGGGGCTAGCAACATGAGAGGTGAGTTCAATGGCTTGAGAGCTTTGATCATGAGGGAGAACAGCTCCACATATTATATCCACTGCTTTGCTCACCAGCTTCAACTAGTCATTGTTGCAGTAGCTAAAAAGAATGATAATGTCAGTGACTTCTTTGACATGATTTCTCTTCTTCTTAATGTGGCTGGAGCTTCATGTAAACACAAGGATATGATTAGAGAGAGTCAACAAGAGAGAGTAAAGAAATCCATTGGATGTGGACAACTTAGCACCGGAACAGGACTAAATCAAGAGCGAGCACTTCGGCGAGCTGGAGACACTCGTTGGGGTTCTCACTATAAAACTCTTCAGAGCATAAGTAACTTGTTCCAGATGTTATTGATGTGCTCAAATATGTCGTAAAAGATGGACCAAATGATGTGAAGAAACGCCAAGCTTGTGGTCTCTTAGATTATGCCAATGATTTTGACTTCGTATTTCATCTACACTTGATGTTGCTTATCTTAGGACATGCAAAATCTTTATCTCTATCTTTACAGAGGAAAGATAAGGATATCTTGGAGGCTATGCAAGAGGTGAAGTTAACTAAGAAGAAATTTCAGAAAATAAGAGATGACGACTGGGAATCTCTATTGGAGAGTACTTTCTCATTTGTGAGAAGTATGCTATTCCAAAGTTGGACATGGAAGAAGAGTATATAGATAGAAATAAACCAAGGAAAAAGACCAACCGCAGTAACTATAAGCACTACAAGTATGATTGATTGAATCCTGTTATTGATTTGCAGCTTGGAGAGTTCAGTGATCGTTTTAATGAGGTAAACTCAGTTCTTCTTACTCGGATGGCTGCATTCAGTCCAAAGGATTCCTATGATGCTTTGAGAGTTGAGAGCAACATAGCCTAGACCTTGGCTTGTGCGGGCTTGGTCTTCTTCTCGATCATCTTCTTCTTCTCCTTAGCAACATAGCCTAGACCTTCCTTACCCTTGCGGGCCACTCGCTCATGAAGAGGAGTAGTGAGTGTCCCCTTACCTTTATCAAGGGAGGTCTTGGTCTCGGTTGCTATGGAGTGAAAAAACAAGACCCTAGCTTTATCCTTGACAACATTTGCATTAGTATTCAAAGGAGTAGAAGTACTAGGTTTCTCAAGAATAGATATCCGAGTTTGGAGTTGATCACGAGACTTGAGGAGACGTTCGTGATCACTTGTCAATACCTTGTGAGTATTTTCAAGTGACTCGAAGTCTTCGCAAAGTCTAGCATGAGCAACTACAAGCTCGGTCTTTTCATTTTGCACAATTTTACATTTAGCAAAGTAAAGATCACGATCCTTAGTGATCTTAGCAAGTTGCACCTTGAGGAGAGCATGAGCTTCTTGTTCATCTTCGAGAGAGGATTGGAGGGACACCTTAGCGTGTGCATCCTCTCTCTCAATCTCACCTTTTAATTCAAGCTCATCCTCAAGCTCACCTATACGACTCATAATTGAGCCAAAGTGTTTCTTTCCTTCTCCTTGCAAGTTAGTCATGAATTTATCAAAAGCAATAATTTCTTCCTTGACTTATAGGCTCATACCATCATCAATTTCATGGGATATGGATGTGGGGGACAATTTTACCTCGGATGTCTTTGCCATAAGACATCTTGCATTCTTGATGATGGGGCTCTCGTTTGGTGAGGAGAAGAGTGACGGAGTTGTGGACGAAATGGCTAGTGCGGCCACTTGCGTTGGAGTATCCTCCTTGTCACTATCTTCATCATCGGTGGGATATTGCTCTTGAGTTACCAAGACAATCTTTTGGTTCTTCTTAAAGTAGGGCTTCTTCATGGGCATGGGCCCCTTGCACTTCGTCTTGGCCACGAGCCTCCCACCATGATCCTCTCTTCTTTCCCATGGGCAATCTGCAACAAAGTGGCCTTTGTCATCACAATTATAGCAAAGCCTCACCTTGTTGCTTGGCTTTCCTCCATTGGGGGGAAATTTCTTGTCAAGCCTCGCTTTGGCCCTTCCGGGGTTCTTCCAAAACGTTCTTGCCGCAAGACCCATGTGTTGAGTAAGAGTACTTGAGAGAGTCTCACTAGATAGCTCGACTTGATCATCATACTCCTCTTCATCCTCTTCTTCAACGGTGGCCTTCAAGGCAATTGAGGCATGCTTGTGCATCCCTATGGCTCTAGCTCTTGCGTCTTGTGCAATCTTGGAGGCCACCTTGTATGCGATCATCTCTTGCATGACTTCATTGGATGTCATCTTCGCGAAGTCATGTCTCCCTTGGAGTGTCTTCAAATCCGTTTCCTCAAAGGGCAAGAGAGCGGTCACGAACTTCCTCTTGATCCAAGCGTCATCAATGTAGACCGCCCCGAGGTTCTTGAAGGTGTTAGCAACCAACACCAACCTCCGGTACATGTCCTCGTGACTTTCTCCATCCAACTTGTAGAACCCTTCCACCTCATTGCATAAGGCATCATACCGGTTCTTCTTCATGCTCTCATTCCCGACGAAGATGTCGGAAAGAGCATTCCGAACTTCTTTGGCGGTGGAGAATTGTTGAATGAGCGGCATGTCCTTCTCTCCAACGGCCATTTGGAGTTGATGAAGAGCGGTGGCGTTGAGTTGGCTATCAACCACCTCTCTTCTTGTCAAGTTGGTTGGATCATGGGGATTGAATCCTTCTTCAATTATGCGCCATAGCTCAATGGAGGCACTACATAGATGAGACTTCATTAGAAATTGCCATTGAGAGAAATGAGTAGGTTTGAGCTTAGGAGGATCACTTCTAAAGTTTACATGAGGGTGAGGGATAGGGGGGTTAGGAGCGTAATTATGGTTGACATTATGAAATTCCTCTCCTTTGGGGGGTGTTAGAGGAGCTAGGTGATTCATCCTTTTCCGCCTTCCCGAGGGAAACACTTGGAGGAACATCTTTGGACCCATCCGAAGATGACTCCTTAGAGTTCTCACCATGCTCCTTAGGAGGAGGAGAGGGAGAAGTAGCCTCAGGCTCCTTAGACTTCAAGAGTGCCATGAGCATCTCATTCATCTTGAGGAGTTGGTCCTCCAAGGACGATCTCATATCTATAAGATCGGCCATGGTTGCCCCTTTGGCTAACGCCTCTGTAGCGTACCTGCACTTAAAAATATGGCAGGTACCTGTGTATAGTGCAAACCCCTGGATCGATTCATTTGCACACACAGTTTACGATGAATATCACAACATTGTATCAATATTACACGAATAATCCAGACTTGGTAAAATAATTAGTTCGATACATGTTTGCATAGCTTAAAGCTAGCTCAAAACAATAAAGCAGCGGAAATAAATCTTCAATGAGCCTCCATCTTCATGATACGCCACAGGCGAAAACATGTTGGTGCAAACTCGAAACCCAAAACGTAATCCTTACTCTTCGTTAGATATTTCTGCAACAAATAATAATTTGCAACAGAGTGAGTCAGATTCCATTAAAATGGAGTCTGGCAAGTGACACTATGGTGACACTCAATGGAAATAACTCTAAAGTCTGTATGCATATTTGGCTGGTGGAGTTCAAGGCTATTTTGCATAAAGCCAGTTTTGCCTAACTCTTTGTAAAACAAACTTAGGAACAGTATAATTGGCAACACTGGTTAACCCAGGTGAGCCAAAAGATATCACGTCCTTAAGTGCACCCTCAGGTGAAAACCCCCACATTCAATGGTCCTAAGCATAGTGGAAACTATCTTAGGTGAAAACCCCCATGAACATGGTCCTGGTAGTCCACTGTTGTTTATCAAAATTTTATTAGGAAATTAGAATGTTGGGATTTCTCCATGTTCCTTGATCAGCTGTAGTCTTTACTTGAAATACTTCTCCTTGAGTTCTTCACGATCTTCTCCATTTATTCCTCACATCCCTTTGTTCCTGGGTGGCCTTCCACAAGTGTGCTCTCAGGTGAAAACCCCCACGTTCACGATCCTAAGTATAGTAGAAACTATCTTAGGTGAAAACCCTCATGGACATGGTCCTGAGTAGCCACTCAACATAAACCAAACAACCAATCCACCCAGATGATTCATTAACTTAGTGATGTGCACTCCCAGGTGAAAACCCCCACATACTATGATCCTAAGTATAGTAAAGACTATCTCAGGTGAAAACCCTCATAGACATGGTCCTGAGTAGCCACTTAAGATTTTTTGTAAAACCTTTCTTCAATTGCATAGTTCCAAAATTCTACTAAGTCATTCCATAGGTACCTAGACACAATGGAATAGGGATCGACCATCAAGGTGATGTGCAAAATAACAATACAAAAATATGCTATGCATGATGTGCAAAATACTTAGAGAAAATACTAAGTCTATTATTCAAGGTGATCGACCATCATTATCAACTCTTTGTAAATTGGATATTGATCCAACAAACTTCAAGATGGTAATAACATGATCAAAAATGGTTTTAAGTTAAGATTAGGAAAGATAGAAGAAAATGATGTAGGTTATCTTCCAGGCTTCATCTCCAGACTTGTAGTATTCTCCTTAGTGATGTCTTGATCACCATGTCTTAGAGAGAAGAAAAAGAAAAGAGAAAGAAAGATTCAGAGAATAGAGGGGGTTGGTCTTCTTGGACTTCCTCTTGATTTTTCTTCTAAGTGCTTCTACTTCTTGGAGATTCTTCTCGAGTCTTGTTTTGGCTAAGTCCTTCATTGGTCTTCTAGCTCCATGTTGAAACTCCTAAGTGTCTAAGTGCATAGCGCTTAACCAAAAATGCTAAGTTGAAAATATTCCTAAACTTAGAGAAAATAATGGAGGAGTTTTCCTATGAGGAGAATAACTATATATTAAAAAAATTTATGCATGCAATTCTCTTTTTAATCATAATAAACATCATACAAAAATTTGTGATATTTTATAAAGTATGCATTAGGCTATAAATGCAATTTAATTAATTTCTATTTTTGCAAAATATCATAAAAGGAATAAATAAAATATTAAAGTTTTATGTGATTAAACTTTTATAACAAAATTTTATAAATGGTATTAATAGACAGAGGACATTTAATTAAATTTATAGCAATTTGATTTAATCAAAATTAATGTTTCTATTAATAGTTATGTCAAAAATAGTCAAACTATTCAAATTAAAACATACAACTATTAAATCATGAAAGTAATACTCAAAAATATTTTATAATAGAGGCATCAAGTTACAAATATTCTAAAGTTTCTAGAACAATTTTATTTGCAAATTTGGGTTTATAGATTTAAAGTTATTTCAAATATACTCTAATCATACATTTGAAATTTGAATAATTTATACTAAGTCAAATTTGAAATTTAACAGATCTGAAATATTCTAAATGTCAAGGGCTTTCCAAAAATATAAAAATTATCTAATTTGGATAAGTGGTTAAAAAGTTATGAAGGTTTGAATATGCAGGGGCTTTTCTGCAAATGTGCCAATTAAATTTTAATTAAGAAAAATAGCGGAATTTCTCTGCACACGTGGATCCGACGTGGCGCTGACGCGGCGCTGACTGTGCGTACAGATTCGATTTAAAAAAAATTAAACCACGGCCGTCTGATTTAGATCTAACGACTAAGATCAAAAGGGTCTGGTGCGGGCGGCGCGGCCGGCCGGAAGAACTCCGGTGACCGAAGAAATACGACGTCGCCATCGCCGGTGTCGCACCATCTACATTTCTACGAGGTCCCGGGAGGAGTGGGTTATACCGGAGCGTGCGGGTGGTCGAAGCGGAGACGGTGGCGAGGTGGCGGCGGTCGGAGCGTCTGGGTTCGTCCTTGATTGCTCGTCGGAGTTGACGGAGGCGTGCTTCGGGTGTGGACGAATGCTTCGATTGGCTGCGAGAAAAATTGCGCGACCTTGTCAAAACGATGCACCAGAAAGAAACAAAGAGAAAGGGAGTGACGGGAGGGTCCGGGGCTGCCGGAATTCGCCATACAGAGAGCTCTTTGCCGGCGGCAATGGCGGGATGGCGGGGACCTGTGTGGGCAGACTAGGGGCTCTCGGTTGGAATGGTTTGGGGCATAAGGAAGAGGGCGTAGAGATCTTTTAGTAGGGCAAAACCGCACTCGAAACGGCACTGTAAATCGCCCGATTGATGAGTTTGATTACGGCGTCATTCTCGGTTCGTAACGCGTCGAGTAAAGGAGATGGAGCTGTTGCGCTGGGAGTGATGACAGGTGGGACCCACCTGTCAGCCACAGCGGGAGAGAGAAGGAGGCCGGGCCGCTGGCGGGCTGCTACGCGCTGCGCGTGCGAGAGGTAAGCTGGGCTTCGGCCCAGTTGGTTCCGGGGATGAGGCCTACTCTTTTTTTTTGACAAAACAGTTTTCTGTTTTCAAAAGTTTTAAAACCAAATGATTTTTAAACTTGATCAAAACTATTCAGATAAATTCATAAAAATATATTTTGAAAATCTTATTAAAAATAGAACTTTTTGGTAATATTTTTTTCTAAAAATAAAATTAAATATAATGGAAAAATATCATAAAAATCAATATAACAACTTTATGGAAATAAAATCAATATAAACATATAAATAAAATCTAATTTAAAGTTTATTTGATTTAAATGTCATGTTAAAAAAATGATGATGATATGAATGCAAGGGTTAAAATTGGATTTCAAAACAAAATCTATATAGTTTCAAAAAGTTTTTGATTTTTCTAAATTTTCAAAATTTTGAAAATCTTGGGATGTTACAGCCTCCTTCTCCGCCTCTAATTTCTCACGGGCGGCCCTCTCGGCATCGGATTATCTAGATACAACCATGGTGAATTTACCTAAATGACAACCGAAGCAATAACAAGATAAATAAGCTAACAAGACAAGCAAGTAAGGGAGTAATGATAAGGGGAACCGAGTGAAGCACGCGGAGACGAAGATGTAATCCCGAGTTCCACCCAAGGGTGTACGTCTCGTTTGGAGAGGTGTGCGCTACCACAACAGGTTAGCCGCAACGCCACAAAGGCTCACCTTCTTCTCTGATGAACTCAACCACAAAGGTTGCGAGTTCACCTTCCACTATTGATCCCCTTTTAGGGCGGAGATCGAATCCCTTACAAACGCTTGAGGCACGCACCCACAACTTAATTGGGGGCTCTCAAGATGACCACAACAGGTCAAGGACCACAAAAGGTCAAGGCAACACCAAGATTACAACAATGGTGAACTAGGTTTTCCCACCGGAAAGCCTAGCCACGAAATCCCAAAGTGAATGGGGAGGAAATGCAAATCCCTTCGGTGAAGATGCAGATCCGGGCCTTCTCCTCCAATCCTCCAAAGATCAACGAATTTGGGTGGAGGGATTGGGAGATCTTGATGATTTGAG
Source organism: Poa annua (assembly GCA_026929855.1). NCBI lineage: Eukaryota > Viridiplantae > Streptophyta > Magnoliopsida > Poales > Poaceae > Poa > Poa annua. Next base: position 272,094,131 of record CM049426.1, on the reverse strand, counting down.
CTTTCAAGAATAGTAGGAGAGAGAAAATCTGAGAGCTAGCTGTTCTTGAGTGAGTGAGGGGGTATTTATACCCCCTCCCAAAATCTGGCCGTTGGCTGTCTCGAAGTACCGGAAATTCCGGTATAAGTGGCTCCCGGAAATTCCGAGTCACCCGGAATATCCGGTTCTGTGAAATATCCGAGTTGAATTTCCGGTTGAGATCAGAACGTCTTCGACATCTTGACTTAGCCAAATTTCTTCAAGTTTCTGAGGGTTGCCCGGAAATTCCGAGTCAGTGAAATTTCCGAGCTGATTTTCCGGTTGGAGTCAGAACCACTTTCTCTTCTTTCCTTAGCCAAATCTGGAGTGGTTTTCTGGGTGACTCGGAAATTCCGAGCTGATGAAATTTCCGAGTTGATTTTCCGGTTGAAGTCAAAACCACTTTCTCTTCTTTCCTTAGCCAAATCTGGAGTGGTTTTCTGGGTGACTCGGAAATTCTGAGCTGATGAAATTTCCGGGTTGATTTTCCGGTTGAAGTCAGAACCACTTTCTCTTCTTTCCTTAGCCAAATTTCTGGTAGAAATAGGAGACCCGGAATTTCCGATCCTGGAAATTTCCGGTTCCAATATTCCGGTTCTGGGAAGAATTCCAGAAACTCTTTTTCTCTACATTTTGGCTTTGGAGTATGTGATATGCAATTCACACAAACTGAAATACTTAGCAATAGGATTAGTACATCATTGGTATTGTTAACTAACACTCAAAACACTAGGGATTAAGAAATGTTCTTTTACCATGTGGTCCATCTCTCTCTCCCATGATGTGATCTATTGTGTGATCATGAGCTTTGTAATCTAGTTGAATATGTGATGCTACTCTTTATCTATTATCCACTCTAGAGGTTACTTTAATATGAACTCCGGGGGTTATTCACGTGTGTAACGGTGACAGTGTGTGCACCGTGTGTGATTCCTTTATTACATTGTTGGTGTTAGTTTACAATGACTTTGAGGGTGCTCTTGTAGCCCTACACAATGAATGGTGTTTGCTATCCAACATGAGAGTGTTTGAGAGTAGTGTTTATTTATTTAACTTTGATGTCATTGTTGAGAATGTCCACTGTTGAAAGTAGGATCCCTAGGCCTTGTTTCTAAGCATCAAAACACCGTTTCCAACAAGTTCTGCTACATGTTTGCTTGCTTCCATTTTTATTACAGATTGCAATTACTACTTATAATCATCCATATTACTTGTATTTCACTATCTCTTCGCATAACTAGTGCACCTATACATCTGACAAGTGTATTGGGTGTGCTAGGGACACAAGAGACTTCTCGTATCTTAATTGCAGGGTTACTTGAGAGGAATATCTTTGACCTCTACCTCCCTGAGTTCGATATACCTTGGGTGATTCACTTAAGGAAAACTTGTTGCTGGTCTACAAACCTCTGCTCTTGGAGGCCCAACACTGTCTACAAGAATAGAAGCGTGCGTAGACATCAAGCTATTTTCTGGCGCTGTTACCGGGGAGGTGAGCGCTTGAAGGCATCTCTTTTAGATTCTGCAGTTATTACTTTTTGTTTCTTGTTTTTATTTTTACTAGTTAGGCTAATGGAAAACGACGACAAAATTAGAGATCTTTATGAAATTTATATTGCATTAGGACATGATACTTTTGAAGAGAAAATTAAAAAACCTATGGAACTTTATTTGCATGCTAGTAGCAATGTTATTACTATGAATTCCTTGAACACCATTATTGCTAAGGCTATGGAAAAGTCTAAGCTTGGGGAAGTTGGTTTTGATGAGCATGATATTTTTTGTCCCTCAAGCACGGAGGAGAAAATTTTCTTTGATGATACCTTGAATCCAATATATGATAATTATAATCATTGCGATATTTTCGGTCCACCTACTATTGAGGATATATTTTATGTTGATTATGATATGCCTCTATATTTGATGATTATGGTGATGAGAATAATAATGATAGCTATTTTGTTGAATTTGCTCCCACTACAATTAATAAGAATGAATATGCTTATGTGGAGAGTATTAATTCTTTTATGCATATGGATCATGATAAGAATGTTTTATGTGATAATTATGTTATAAATTTTATTCATGATGCTACAAGTGATCTTATTGATGATAATGATGAGTATTGCTTAAATATGCTATATGATAATGCTTTAGATGATGGTCCTATGCTTATTGATAATCCTCTATGTTTAGAAGTTATTACTTATTTATGTGAGGATAAAAATGATATGATTGGTCCTTGTGATGGTACTCTTACTCATGAGAGTCCTACATTGTTCTTGAATTCTCCTAATTACACCATGGAGGAGAGATTTTCTTATGTTGAGAAATACTTATGTGGTTTGCAATTGTCTCTAGTCCAAATCTTTGTTGCAACCATGATCTTAACTTGATATTGATCTTAGTAACTATTTTGAAAGAGGGAAGTATGCTAATGAATTCCAAAATAAATTTAATGTTCCTTATTATGGTTGAATTTATTTATACTACTTGCAGCTACTATGAGAGAGGATAATATGTTTGTATAAGTTTTCATGATACTAAAACACCTCTCTATATGCTTAAAGTTTTGAAGTTACTCTTGTTTTATCTTCTTATGCTTGATGCTTTGTGCTTTCATGACTTGTGTCTTTACAAGATTCCTTTGCATAGGAATAGGGTTAGACTTAAAAGTGATTGAGATTTACCTCTTGATGCTCTCCTATGTTTTTCATCTCTCATTTTTATGAGAGCATCATATGAATCTTTGTGCCTAGCTCAAAGGCGTTAAACAAAAGCGCTTATGGGAGACAACCCACTTTATTTCCTGTTATTTAATTTATTTTGCTTGTGTCAAGGACTTGTCCTACCTTTGTAGAAACTCCTTTGTATCTTTATTTTATTGCAATGTTGTGTCAAGTTAAGCCTCTAGTTGAAAGTTGATGCTTAAATTCAATTCCTGTGCTGAAACAGATTTCTGCTGTCCACCGTTAAATTCATATCTCCCTACTGGAACGTCAGAAAAATCTGCCCTTTTTTGTGCACAATCCTCAGATGTATACGCAACTTTCATTAGTTTGAGTTTTATGATCTGAGCAAGCTAAGTTTCTAAAAAAATCGTCTTTACGGACTTCTCTATTCTCATATTAAAATTGCATTGCTTAGTAATCACTAGAGCAGAACAGGCCACTGGTTCCGGTTCGTGTGGGCTATTTGTCCCGGGCACGCCATGATCCGGGGCCTAGCTGCTATTTGTCCCGGTTTGTATGACGACCCCGGACAATAGTACTTTTGTTTTTTTCTATTTTCTGTTTTTATTCCCATTTAAGTTTCTACTTTTTTTTTCTTTTTTTCTTTTTCTTTCGTGTTTTCTGTCTTACTTTTTATTTCTCACTTAACCACACACTTAATTACCCACTAACCCACACACTTTATCACTAACTACACACTTAATCTCAAGTCTAACTTCCCGTTCGGTCACCCATCCTCAAACTACTCCAACCCTAGCACCCTTAACATTTAGGTTCCTTTCAAATTGAATACTAAGAGAGAACTGAGAACTTACTGATATTACTATCTTATCAATCATATTAACCACTCGGTCATCATGTTATAATTTTTCATTACTTGCATTATAAAAAATAAGTTGAATAAACAACAATGACTATAGAATAATAATATTGTAATGAATAATGATAAAATAAATATTTCTTTATTTTTGCCTTTTTGATTTAGTATGGAATAATTCGCATCTTTAAAACCTTAAATCAGAATTCAACAAATAAAATGTCTAAATTGATCAAACAAATTAGAGGATTTCAAATATGACATCTAAATCATATTTTGCATTATAGAAACATAGATAGCCATGGTGACCATTTTGATCGTTTTATGGAAAAATGAAATAAAATGATAAACATCTCAAAAAAGGATATCCTTTGGCATGAGGTCCTTATATGTATAATAGTTGCCATGAAAAATGATAAGATTCATTTTTGACAAAATTTGCAAAAAATAAGTTCACAAAAAGATCTATCATCTATAAACATCTAGAAGTTTTAAGCCAAATGATAGAATTATGGTCATCTCCACGACATAGTTTGTGATACAGATCTCATATTCCACAAATAGGTTCATATTGGTATAAGAAACAATCATGCCAAAAGAATTGTTCAAATTATTTTCATAAATATCGTTTCCATTTTTTAAGTGTGAAAAATGACTTTTTTTGTGAACAAAGTATAAAACATATGATGAAAAATGACACCCATTTAATTTTCATGGAAACTAGTACACATATGAAGGATAATCCCCTAGTATTAGGTTTTTTCTTGATTTCTACCTAATTTCGCCTAGTTAAATGAGTTTATGTCAATTATTCGAAACTAATTCAAATTTGAACTACAACTATTTGATAGATTGGTCTTAATCTTTTTGAAAAATCATTTTAAGGTATACAACTATTGATTATATCACTGAAACATTGATAATTCTAGAAAATATTAACTCTTTTGATGAATAGTCATCGCGACCATTTTGACCGTTTTAACAAAAAAATAAAACAAAACGATAAACATCTCAAAAAAGGATATCCTTTGGAATGGGGTCCTTATATGTGAAATAGTTGTCATGAAAAATGATAAACTTCACTTTTGACAAAATTTGCAAAAAAAGTGTTCACAAAAAGGTCTATCATCAATACACATCTAAAATTTTCAAGCCAAATGATCAAGTTATGGTCATCTCCACGACATAGTTTGTGATACAGATCTCATATTCTACAAATAGGTTCATGTTGGTATAATAAACAATCATGCCAAAGAATTGTTCAAATTATTTTCAGAAATATCATTTTCTATTTTTTAAGTGCGAAAAATAAGTTTTTTGTGAACAAAGTACAAAAAATATGATGAAAAATGGCACTCATTTATTTTTCATGGAAATTAGTACACACATGATGAATAATCCCCAAGTATTATGTTTTTTCTTGATTTCTACCTAATTTCGCCTAGTTAAATGAGTTTATATCGATTATTTTAAACTAATTCAAATTTGAACTATAACTATTTGATAGTTTGGTCTTAATCTTTTGGAAAAATCATTGTAAGGTATACAAATATTGATTATATCACAGAAACATTGATAATTCTATAAAATCTTAACTCTTTTGATGAATAGTCATTGCGAACATTTTGATTGTTTTAATAAAAAAATGAAATAAAATCATAAACATCTCAAAAAAGGATATCCATTGGGATGGTGTCCTTATATGTGTACTAGTTGCCATGAAAAATGACAAACTTCATTTTGGACAAAATTTGCAAAAATAATGTTCACAAAAAAGTCTATCATCTATAAACATCTAGAAGTTTCAAGCCAAATTATCAAATTATGGTAATTTTCACGACATATTTTGTGAAACAGAACTCATATTCCATAAATAGGTTCATATTGGTATAAGAAACAATCATGCCAAAGATATTGTTCAAATTAGTTTCATTAATATCATTTTCCATTTTTAAGTGCGAAAATGACTTTTTTTTGTGAACATAGTATAAAAAATATGATGAAAAATGACACTCATTTATTTTTCATGGAAACTAGTACACACATGATGAATAATCCCAAAGTATTAGTTTTTTTCTTGATTTCTACCTAATTTCGCCTATTAAAATGAGTTTATGAGGATTATTTGAATCTAATTCATATTCTTCAAATTATTTGTGAAAATGTCTCGTACTTCACAAATGAGTGAATCTTGATATAGTAAACAATCACGTCGAAGAGATTTTTCAAATTATTTTCACAAATATCATTTTCCATTTTTTAAGTGTCAAAAATGATTTTTTTAGTGTCAAACCATTTTTTAAATATATATGCCCTAACTTTTGTCCCGGTTCGTGTCTGGAACGGGACAAATGAGGTCCGGTGACCTTTTGTCCAAGTTCGTGGTTGGAAACAGGACAAAATGTTCGATTTTGAAGCGCGTGAAGGATGAGACCAACTATTTGGCCCCATTTATCCCGGTTTGTAACACGACTGGGACAAATGGGGTATTTCTCTTTGGTCCTATGTCATGTTTTCTACTAGTGAATAAAACATGGTCACAGGAGTAAGGGATAGGCTTACATAATTATTTGGAGAGAGTGTACCTCCATTTGATAGAGCTGATCATAATTGAGGTACAATTAAATCTTCTCGTGAGAATAGAGAATCATTTGATAGAGCTGATCTTTGAAAGGTACATTAGATAGGTTTGGTAATAGAGATATCCCTTCCAAAGGTACAATAAAATCTTCTTGTGAGAATAGAGAATCCTTTGATAGAGCTGATCTTTGGAGAGAGTGTACCTCAATTACGGTTGAAGGAGGAATAGGCTTACATAATTCTTCAATAGGAGGTAATGCTTCACATCTTCAGATTTAATACCACTCTCCTTAAGAGATCTTTTAGCTTCCTTCATCGTTTCTTCATTTAATTCAATCATACCCCTCTTCTTCGGTGTTGGTGGTGGTGTTGGAGAAGGTTCAGGAATATCCCAATCATCATTATTCTTGCGTATCATGGCTAATAATTCCTCAACCTTTTCGGGAGTCCTTTTCCGTAAAACACAATTAGCAAAACTATCCAGGTATGTCTTAGATTCAGCAGTTAGTCCACTATAAAATATATCAAGTCGATCATTTTTCTCCAAATCATGATTCGCTGGCCTCTAAAATGGAACAAAAGCGTGTCCAAGCTTTAGGCAATTTCTCATCTTCATCTTGATTAAAATTATAGATTGTTAACAAAGCATCATGTTGAGCACTAGCATGAAAATATTTTTGAAAGAAAGCATCAAGCAAACCCTAAGGACTAGTGATGGAACCAGAAGATAAATTATTATACCAGATTTAGCTTCTCCTTTTAATGAGAAAGGAAATATTTTAACAACAAAGTAAGTGCGTCTTTTAATGTCCTCAGCAAATATTCCACTTAAATGAGACAAAACATTCATGTGTTCTACATCACTTTCATTTTCATTTCCACAGAAAGGTTCTCTTTCAACAATAGCTATGTGAGCCAAATCAAGAGAGAAATCATAAGCTTTATCTTTAATGTTTATAGGAGATGTAGCAAATTTAGCATCAGGAAATAATTTATATCTAACAACGCGTTTTCAAAAAGTTTTTTAGTAGCACTAGCATCTTTAATAGCATTAATTTCTTCAACAAGAGCATCATCAAGATCCATATACATATAATCACGCTCATCATAAGTAGCATTTTCATTAGAAATTTCAACATTTTCAATTTGTTTAGATTTAGCAATAGTAGCATTTAAAAAGGGATCTAATGAACCAGTTTCATGAAGAACAGTAGAAGCACCATCATAAGTAATTTTAGATTCAAAAGTAGTAACAGATCGTGCATGTTGTGGTGGTGTAACAAGCTTACTTAACACAGACGGAGAATCAAGAGCAGCAACAGCAGAGTTCAGAGTTGTACCTTTCCTTGTAGTGGATGGCACGATGGGAAACTTCTAATTTGTATTTTTTCCCATGATGAATAAATTCCAGCGAACAATATCACACTCAGGTGGGCTTACAAATAAAGCTATTGTCCCCAGCAACGGCGCCATAAAATAATCTTGATGACCCACAAGTATAGGGGATCGCAACAGTCTTTGAGGGAATTAAACCCAAATTAATTTATTGATTCGACACAAGGGGAGCCAAAGTATATTTATAAGCTTTAACAGATGATTTGTCAGATCAGCTGCACGTGTGAATAGACTTGCTCGAGACATATTATCAGTAGTAAATGTTTTATAGCAGAGACAGTAGTGAAATAATAGCAGCAGCAGAATTAAGACAACGATTGTGATTACGATAGACAGTAGGGTTAAAATACTGTACGCATAGGGACGGATGTACGGGTGTTGCATGGATTAGATAATTCATGTAATATTGATGTCTACGCACGCTTCTATTCTTATAGGCAGTGTTGGGCCTCCAAGAGTAGAGGTTTGTAGAACAACATCAAATTTCTCTTAAGTGAATCACCCAAGGTATATCGAACTCAGGGAGGTAGAGGTCAAAGATATTCCTCTCAAGCAACCCTGCAATTAAGATACGAGAAGTCTCTTGCGTCCCATACACACCCAATACACTTGTCAGATGTATAGGTGCACTAGTTATGCGAAGAGATAGTGAAATACAAGTAATATGGATGATTATAAGTAGTAATTGCAATCTGTAATAAAAATGGCAGCAAGCAAACATGTAGCAGAACTTGTTGGAAACGGTGTTTTGATGCTTAGAAAAAAGGCCTAGAGATCCTACTTTCACCAATAGACATTCTCAACAATGACATCAAAGTTAAATAAATAAACACTACTCTCAAACACTCATGTTGGATAACAAACACCATTCATTGTGTAGGGCTACAAGAGCACCCTCAAAGCCAGAGTAAACTAACACCAACAATATCATAAAGGAATCACACACGGTGCACACACTGTCACTGTTACACACGTAAATAACCTCGCAGTTCATATTAAAGTAACCTCTAGAGTGCATAATAGATATAAAGTAGCATCACATATTCAACAAGATTACAAAGCTCATGATCACATAATAGATCACATCATGGGAGAGAGATGGACCACATGGCTACTGTAGGTCCCGCAGCCCAGGGGGAGAACTACTCACTCCTGGCCTGTCGTGGGTCGACGCTGGGGCTTCCCCTTCATGGTGAGTTTTCCCATCACTTGGTCATTTCTAGCTTTCGTAATCTTCCCTGCTCCGTCTTCTCATGAACAATCCTCTTCGGGCTTTTCCCAGCGATCTGGTGCCAGCGAAACGTCGCAAGCTTCGTGAGTCAGCAGGTGTGAAGGGTGCCGCAGCTTCGGTGGCGGCTGGCGAGCGCCCGAGGCCTGTGGAGACGTACACTCCAGGCCCAGTGGAGGCGTCCACTCTAGGCCTAGTGGAGGGGGCGCCTCAGGAGGGGGCGGCCGTGCCCCTGGTGGGGGCGCCCGAGCCTCACACGGCGCCTCCCGAGCCTCTGCTTGTGGACGGCGCGGAGGAGACAACTCCCGCGCCGCCTCGCGCTCTGACTCCTCCTCGCGCGGCTACGCCCCCGCGTGAGGCAGTTTTGCTTCGCACGCTGCCATCGCCGCGTGCAGCGACGCCGCCGCCTGCGTCACCTTCATCATGCTCGCCCGTGGCGCCTGCGCCATCTTGCGAGGGGGTGACCGAGGCTTCGGCAGGTGCAAGTGCGGCCACAGGAGGGGGTGCGGCCTCACCTCCTTTGGAGGGAGCGACCGAGGTTCCCGCGGGCGCTAGTGCAGCCGCAGGAGGAGGCGCGGGCTCACCACCCCGCCCTGCCCGAGAAGATGAGCACCCCCGCGACTCGAGGGCCGCAGCTGAAGCCGGCGTGGATGGAGGTGGAGCCACACCCAGCCCCCGAGCCCGACTGGGGCAGGGTTCTCGGGACCGGCCGCCGCAGCTAGGCCCTCATCCAGCCAGGAAATGGTTCTCCGAAGCTGGGACTGGAGCACAGGGCGCCGCGAGGTGGCATTCGGCCTTGCGCGGGAGTCGTTGGAGGGCCTGGAGGCCCACCTTGCCCTCAGTGACCTACGGCTCGCCCAACAACAGGAGGAACTTACGAGATCGTGGGCGTCCTTCCATGCGGCTGTCGAGGCGTGCCGTCTTGAGGACTCGACGCTGCAGGCAGCCCGCGAAGAGGCCATCAATTTTGCCAAGGAAGTCCGTGACGAAGCCATTCGCGATGCTGCGGAGCTGCTCGGGCCTCTCCAGGCAGAAGCGATGCCGCAGAGGAGCTCCTGCGAGGGGCCACAGCCGAGCGTAAGGCTATGGAGGGCTCGCTGGCGCAGAGGCAACGCGAGTTGGACCGGGTGGAGTCCCAGCGTCTCTCCGCCCACTAGGTTGCGCAGGCCGCCCTGGAGGAGGACCGCAAGTGCTTGGCCGAGCGCGATCGGCAGCTGGCCCTCAGGGGGAGTGAGCTGCAGCGGCGCGAGGAGCGGTGTCTCCAGATGGAGAAGGACCAGGCCGCCCAGCGCGAGGCCCTTGAAGAGCGCGAGGGAGGCCTGGCACAGGCGGTCTTGAAGTTCGACGAGCACGTCGCGGCTCAGAAGCGCTCTGACGAACGCTCGGAGCGGCGCTTCGCCAAGAGGACGAGAATGGCGCAGAGGGCCCTCGTGGTGCATGAGAGACATCTCCGACGGACCCTTCTCCAGAAGTAGCGTCCTCGGCTGCGGAAGCGGGAGGACCGCCTCAGGGCCGAGCATGCTGCGGACGCTCAGCGGCTAGCCAAGCTCGAGAAGGCCAACTCGAAGCTGGCGCGCCGCTTCAAGCGCGCCCAGGCACATCGGCGTCGGGCGGAGGAGGCCCGCGGCATGGTGTCCCACTGCGCTGGCCCTTCGTCCAGCGCGCCTGCGACGCAGTGCGACCGCCTGTTTGAAGAGCTGGTTGCGCGGGGTAGTGAGCTCGCGGCGCGGCTCGGCGCAGACGCACCGTATCTTTGGGCCCAAGACCATGACGGCGCCGCCGCGTTCCTGGCCTACGACCAGCTCTTCGCGGTGTTGGAGGGCCCCGCCGCTGAGCTTCGCGAGGTGATCGAAGACGAGAGCAGGCAGCTCTTGGGGGTGGCTGTTGATCGCATCTTCACCAACATCAAGCTCCTTGTGCCGGACTTTGACTTCCGCTTGGTGACCAAGGTTGCTCCCGGCGAGGACGCGCTGCGCATCTCGTCTTCCCTCCGTGAGCAGGTGGATGCCTTTTGCAACCGCTTCAGGCGCGTGGAGGCTGAGCCAGCCTTCGGGGGGGGGAGGTGGCCCGCTCCGCTGAGGTCAAAGGAGGCGCTGCGGAGGAGGGGCCCCGCTCCGTCGAAGTCGAAGATGGCGCCGCGGAGGAGGAGGCCTGCCCCGTCGAGGCCGAAGATGGCGCCGCGGAGGATCAAAACGCTGCTGCATCCCCCTGAGCCTTTCTTGGCTGCGTCTGCGTGCGCTTGTAACTGCACCAGCTGTGTGCCTTTAGACATCTCAAGACTTTTTGGCTAGTAATATACCTTAATTGCGGCTTTAATCCGAGCTGGTATGCCCCTCGTGAGGTCTCTTTGGACTCATCTTCATGTCTATATGCTCTCTGCGTCGTTAGGTCCCGTCTCTTCACGCAATGACTCCGCCACTCCGGTATGCAGGAGCAGTGACTCCGCAAGGCCGGGGGGAGTTTAGGCCTAGGAGAGGTAAGGGCCTTGAGTCGCGATGCTCAAGTGCCCCCCTTAGACGTGCGAGTAGTCCATGAAGCCTAAGGGAAAGCGAAGTCGCTCGAGGGGCAAAGACGCGCTTTCGGGAGAGAGAAACGCTTTTAAAGCGTGGGTGTGAGACTTAGCTTCTTGAGGTTTTTGCTCTGTGGAGGCCTTTCGCCTGGCGAGGTTGCCCCCTTGAGGGGTCGCTCCTGGGGAGACTCTTTGCCTGGCTAGGTTGCCCACATGAGGGGTCACTCCTGGGGAGACTCTTTGCCTGGCGAGGTTGCCCACTTGAGGGGTCGCTCCCGGATGCCCCTTCAGTCTCGAGGGGAATTCTTTCCTGCAAGTATTAGAGGGACGAACCCAAACGCTGGAACACGGATCGAGGGATCGTGCGCGCTTATAGGTCCCCTCAGGCGTTCCTTGCGAGGAGAGTAAGTACCAAGGTCCAAAGTAGAGATGGCTTGTTTGTGGGGGAATTGCCCTCCAGCCAGAGCTCGGACTCTTGGATTTTGCAGTGCTGCTGGTGTGTCATTTGAGGCATTGGCACCGTACTCAGCCCCCGCTCGCAAGGTACGCATGTGGAGAGATATAAGCGCACACTTCAACAATAGTAATGCGTAAATATAAAACCCCCCAAAAATGTTTTTTAAGCGGCGCCGAAGCGCTAAGTTCACTTAGGAACGAGATTGAGTCATTATGCTTGGGGTTGCCAAGTTAATGGTCTGACCATGTCGAGGCATGGGGACCACCTGTTGGTGGCTGAGACTCTCAGCGTCCTGAGGTTGCTCGTTTTAATTGAGAGCTCGGAGGGCTTTTCCCTCGAGTGAAGCCTTTTGGGCTTTGGAGGTTTAAGTCATTGGCGTTTTAACCTCCGGAGACAAGAATGCTTGGAGGTTGAGCCGTAAGCTGCCTCGTCCGCTAGGAGTCTCGACATGACAATGATCACGTGCGTGGCAATGACCACGGTTGCGTTTGTTCCCTTGGGAGACAAAGCATTTTTTTGAGGTTTAAGCCTTTTGGCGTTTTAACCTCTAGAGTCGACATTGCTTGGAGGTTGAGCCGTAAGCTGCCTCTTCCGCTTTGTTGTCTCGACGTGACAATGATCACGGGTGTGGCAATGAGCACTTTGGCATTTGTTTCTTTAGGAGACAAAGCTATGTTTTTGGGAGGTTTAAGCCTTTCGGGGTTTTAACCTCTAGAGACGAAAAATGCTTAGAGGTTGAGCCGTGGGTGTAGCGTACCTGCACTTAAAATAAGGCAGATACCTCTGTATAGTGCAAATCCCTGGATCAATTCATTTGCATACACAGTTTACGATGTAATATCACAACAAAGCGTCAATTTTATTACATCGATGATCCAGAATTACAAAATATTTTATACAAGTTGCATAGCATAAAGCTAGCATTGAAAAAGTACACAGCGGAAATACAATAGCAGTGAGTCTCTATAACTTTCATGCTGCCACAGGAGAAAAACATGTTGGTTGTAGACTCGAAACCTTTAAACGAAACCTCACTCGTCATCTGATCAAATCTGCAATAAGAAAAATATTGCAACAACGTGGGTCAGATTCCATTAAAAATGGAGTCTGGCAAGTGACACTATGGTGGACACTTAATGGAATAACTCTAAAGCCTATATGCATATTTGGCTTGTGGAGTTCAAGGCTAATTTGCATAAAGCCAATTTTTCCTACTCTTTTGAAAACACTTTTCTTGAAATCAAGACGAGTATGGCATGAAAACCATAAATCTCATCTTCCCTTGTTCACCCATCAAGTTTTATTTCTGAAGTTGGAATGGTGGAATCCTCCGTTGACGTCCGTGATGAGCTGCTCAAATTGTCCGTACCGGGGACACGGCTAAGTACTTAGTTTTACACTCTGCAGAGGTTGTGCACGTTCACCATTGTACCCATTCAACCCAAATTATCCTTTACACACCATTTGTGATAAGGAAAGGAGAAGAATGAGACGAGATCTTTCAGAAGCATTTTCCCTCCCACTCTGGCTTGACCCGTTCCACCTAACATCCCCCTACATCTGCTTGTCAAGCCGGAGAGAGTCCACGCAACATAATTGATCAAGCCAGAGCCCATATGTCAATGGCTGCACTGGAAGCAATCGTCACTCGGAGTTCTTCAGATTCCTCGGTTCCTGGGTGGCCATTCACAAGTGTACATACTCCAGGAACCATAGACATGGACCTGAGTAGCCACTCAACATAAACCATACAACCACTTACCACCCAGGTGTTTCATTAACTTAGTGGATGTGTACTCCCAGGTTGACAACCACCATGCTCACGGCCCTAAGTAGAATAGAAATTCATCCTAGGTGACGACAACCATGAGCACAGCCCTGATTAGTCACTTAACATTTTGTAAAACTTTTCATCAATTGCATAGCATCAATATTTCTGCTAAGTATGATATAGGAACCTAGACACAGGAGTAAGGAATTCTACACAGGTTTAGCATAGCAATACTATCCTACACATGCATATAAAAATACACTAAGTAATGCATATAGAAATAATAGGAAGTTTATGAGGTGTGCCACTTGCCTTTGAATGTTGTCGTTGTTCACAACTCTTTTCAACGATACTCGGGACTCTCCGTTCAATCTAACAGTATAGACAAGCAACAATACAACAATCAACAACAAGCACAACTCCACGATGCATACAAACACATACTAGATGAATAAATAAGTTTTATAAAACTTTCTAAGGAAAATATGTTTATGCACGATGTGCAAAATATTCCTAAGGGCTAGAAATGCTTTTTCATGCCATGAAAATCTTTTAAGTTAATGCAATGCAATTAGGTTGGTCCAAAAGGACTAAGGGCTAAGGTCATGAGTTAAATAAAATATTTTGTTTTATATCATCTTGAATAAGCCCTCTAATGGCTTAGTCTTGATGTGTAGAAATATTTAGAGTAAATACTAAGTCATTTGTTCAAGATGATCAACAATTATTATCAACTCTTTGTAAATTGGATATTCACTAAAGTGAGAGAGACAGACACCCGGCCAGCCACTTAAATTGTGGAACAAGTCTCATGTACGTGGACATGTAAGGTTTGTTTCCAGGCCGCTTCATCCCACTATGCCGCTAGGATCCAACAACTTCAAGATGATAACATCATGATCAAAATTTGTTTAAGTCAAATGTGAAAGAAAAGATTAGAAAAGATGGAAAAGATAGAAGAAAGATGTAGTTGTCCTCCAGGCTTCATCTCCAGACTTGTATTATTCTCCTTGATGATGTCTTGGTTGAAGTTTTGATAGACTTGATAAATCTTCAGACTTGGTGGTTTTTGTATCCTCGAGTCTGGTCTTGGATTTACTTACTCATCAGGAAGTCTAACGGAAGAAGAAGGGAGAAAGAAGAAAGAGGGAGAAAGACTTAGAAAATATTTCTGGTTGGTCTTCATGAACTTCTTCTTGATCTTTCTTCTAAGTGCTTCAACTCCTTGAAGATTCTTCTGGAGTCTTGTTTGGCTAAGTCCTTCATTGGTCTTCCAGCTCCATGTTGAAAATTACTAAGTGTCTAAGTGTATAGCACTTTACTAGAATGCTAAGTGGAAATGATCCTAACTTAGAGAAAGTGGGGGAGGAGTTTTCTTATGGGAAATATAACTACAAAATAAAATATGCTATGAATGAAATGAAATTTTTAATCACAAGAAAAATACAAATAACTTTTGTGATTTCTTTATAAATATGCATGAATTTATAAATACAATTCAATTAATTTCTATTTTTGGAAAATATAACAAAAGGAATAATTATAAGATTAAATTTTTCTATGATTAAATTTTTATAATATAATTTAATAAATAGTGTTAAAAGACATGGGTATTTTAATTAAATTTATAGCAGTTTACTTTAATCAAAATATAATATTTTTATTAATAATTATGTTGAAAATACTCAAACTATTCAAATTAAATATATAACTATGAATTCATTCAAAAATTACTCAAAAATATTTTATAGCAGTGGCATCAATTAAAAAAATTCCAAGGTTTCTAAAACAATTTTATTTGCATTTTTTGGAATTATAGATTTAAAGTTATTACAAAAATACTCAAATCCACCATTTGAAATTTGAATATTTTAAACTAAGTCAAATTTGAATTTTGGCAGATCCAAAATATTCTACATGTCAAGGGCTTTCGAAATATATAAAAATATTTGAATTTGGATGTGTGAGTAAAAAGTTATACCAATTCTAGGTTACAGGGTCTTTTCTGTAAAACTGCCAATTTAAAATTAATTACGAAAATAAATGCTGATGCGGATGCTGACTGGATGCTGACGAGGCACGCTGACGTGGATAAGTCACAGATCTGGGCCGTCAGATCTGGATCTGGCGGTCCAGATCTATTCGTGCCGGTTCGTCTGACACTTCTAATCTGGGCCGTAAAAACTAGATCGGACGGCTCCGGGCGATTGACCATACCTGGGCGGCGCGCTCCTCGCCGGAGATGGAGGGGACGGCGGCGGTGGCTCGGCCGTGGACGGATTCGACGCTCCGGGGGGGGGGGGGGGGCTCCGGGATCGCCGAGGGCACGGAGAGGTGTGGCGCGGTGTGCTGGAGACGATGGGTACAAGGTCGTCGTCGCGTTCTTCTTGGAACGGCAGGGAGGTGCGGGAGGAGAAGCTATGGCGCTGGCGATTCTTCGGTTGAGCTCTTCCCCGACGAACTGCTGCGGATACGAAGCAAGGAAGGGGTTGGAGGGTGCGCATGGTCCAGGGAAAGAGGAGGAGGGGTCTCTGGCGCGAGGGGGTGGCTCACCTCGCTGGTGGTTGAAGAAAAACGGCGGCGGATGGTGCGGACTCCGGCGAGCGATTTCTCGAGCCTGGCGGCGCGATTTGAAGAGGAGGCAGAGGGGAAAAACTGCGGGGGTGGTGGAGTTTATAAGGGGGGTGCTCCGGGAAACAAATCGCGGAGATTTCGCTCTGATTTGGGATTGGAATCAGAGGCAGGTTTTCGGGTGCGAAATTTTCGCTGGAGGTTGAAGAAGGTGACGTCACCTCTGACGTCAGCAGGTATTTTATTTTTCTGTTTTATTTATTTAATTCATATCTTTTGATTTATATGTCCAAATGAAGTCAAACAAATTTCTAAAAATTTGTAAAATTATTATCTTTCTCTTAAACCAGTTGTGGGAGTGTTTTGAACACTTTTCAAAAATAATAAATTAGAAATATTGATTAAATGTAAAATTGACACTTTATGTTTAATTTAAAACTAGGGTTTAAATAAATTTTAATTTTGGCTAAATAAATTATATGAAATACCCATATTCAATTATGTTTGAATTTAAGTTATTTAAACGCATTTTCTTAAACATGCATCTTTATTTTGGTTTAATAGAAGCATATAATATAAATAATTTTAAAGTAATAGGAAATATAATGGATTCTAATGTTAATTAAATTTTATTTTGTGTAACCTTATATTTTATATTAAGATAAATCATTTGAAACTTCATAAACAACCTTGGAAAAGATTTTAGATTTAATTCTTTTCTTATATAGAATATATATATTCATGGAATTCATTTTAAGCTAATGAAATGTTTATTTGGATAATCATTTTATAAACTATATGAATTTATTAGAGTTATAAACTATAGGGTGTAATTTAAACACTAAGTTTTTAACTAGTGGAAAGGATGAAAAACTATTTGACAAATAGATCATGTTTTAAATAGTTTAAAAAGAACACTTGTAAATATTATTTTAATATATGAATAGCTATGGCTATGTGGTTGGAATCATATACTTATGAGGAAACTTTTTATTTCATGAAATTGGTTTGAAGGTTTTTCAATCATTCATCAATTTACATATTAAGGGTTTTGACATACAATGGATAATGTAATGTTTAAAGTGAGACATTTGAATTATTAAACTCTTTCCAATAAGTTTGAAGTCTTTCATAGTTGGTTTTCTTATGCATTTAATATTTTATTTTAATAAAAAGAAAAGTTTTAAATTTTAGTGATTTTTGAACATTATAAAATGTTGGGATGTTACAGACTACCACCCTTAAAAGGAATCTCGTCCCCGAGATTCGGAGAGGCTAGAAGACAAAGCAAATGCTTGAATGATTTTGATAACTCGGGATGTTTTGGGAAATGAAATTTCTGACATGGAAACTTGAAAACTTGGCAGCGAATGATTTTTCTGATTAGGAGGATGGAAAGAAAGATAGTTTGAGATCTCTTGGTTTAAGCGACTGGGTTTGAATTATCTAGGTGGCTACCACCCTTAAAAGGAATTTTTGTGGTCAGTCTAGAAGCTTTGTTTAATCTTGTTTATTTCTCTCATGTAGAGCGTACAAGTATTCAAAATACAATGGCATGTGGTGGATACAGAAAGTTTTTAGCACTCACGTTTTCCACTCGGTCCTTGGAGAGATTTATCCTTCTTCCACTCTGGACAGCCACTGACATAGTGTCCTGTTGCTCCGCATCTGCGACATGTCACGGGACTGATGATTTTCTTGTGTGAGTGGTTAAGGCATTTCTCCTTCATCTTTACTGGGCACTTATCAGCATAATGTCCTTTGCCTTTACATTTGTAGCAAATTACGTCACTTAAGTTCCTCTTCTTCTTTGGTGTTTCCAGGGCTAACAGTTCTTCCAAATCTTGTTTGCTATATTCTATCTCAATTAAAGAAGTCCAGTCTCGTTTGATGTGACAATTTCGAGCTAGGTGATCTCCTTCACATTTATAGCAACACTTGGAGGTACTTTTGGATATCCTCGGAAGTGACCTTACTCTTATTTCATTCTTCACCTTAGTATGACCCACAGTCTCATTTTGATGAGGATTTGGTTCAGTATCCTGACCAGTCCTTTTCTCTTTGCAGTCCCATGAATAATGTCCTAGTTCTCCACAGGTAAAACATGTTATATGGCTAGTATCTCTTTTGTGTTCCTCCTTGTTTTCTTGTAATTCCACATACTTCATGAGATTTTGTTGCATCCCCTTTTTGGCTTGCTGACTGACTTCTTGCACCACGGGGTAGAGTTGATATTGCGTTGGAACGTGATTTGTTGCTTCACACAAACAACAAGAAATCTGACTTGTGGGGCATTCCCTAACTGGATGTCCGGGATGACCATGGGGCCACTCATCAGGACATTCTTTGGACGTATGTCCTATCTCTCCACAAGGTTTGCATGCCTTTAGTTTGGTCATAAGGTTCTCTTCAAAATCACTATGGTTTTGATCAATCTTAGGCAGTTGCTCATTGATCATCTTCAACAGCTGACTCTGGTTCTCTAATAGTAGTCGCATAGTTGTATGCAAATCATTGATGTTGGTATTGGGGTGAGACATCTGTTTGGTTTAGAAAGCAATGACTTGAATTATTTGTACTTATGGAGGAATCCTAGTTCAATAAAACAAAACAAGGCAACCAATCTATAACATAATCAATCAATATCTAACAAACATCAAGCAACAAGGTTCACAACAAACAAACAATCTAGTATTGTCATATTGCCAAGTTGATATGATCAATACACTAACACGATATCGTTATTCTATTTAGGTGGTGGTCAAATCTACCTCCTTCGTGAGTGCTTCAAGTTCTTGTTCAACTTTCTTGGATATCTTTGAAGTGTTGGTCGAATCCTGGTTCTTCAGTGGTCTTCCATGCATGCAGAACTTCATGATTAATCGTAGCTTTTCCATATGAGGCAGCAGAATCAGACTTAGACTATAAGAACATGGTCATCTAGAAAAAAGATAAGAGGTTTTCATAAGGTTGATAGTACATGAGAATACGAGGAAGACATAGTGAAAAGATTTGTTTATAGAAAAGTGAAGAAAAATAGATTTTCAATCCTATGGTCAAACCTATTTCTATCCAAACCTAGGGTTTCGAACCTACAGGTAACAAAGTGCTCTGATACCATCTGTAGCGTACCTGCACTTAAAATAAGGCAGATACCTGTGTATAGTGCAAATCCCTGGATCAATTCATTTGCACACACAGTTTACGATGTAATATCACAACAAAGCGTCAATTTTATTACATCGATGATCTAGAATTACAAAATATTTGATACAAGTTGCATAGCATAAAGCTAGCATTGAAAAAGTACACAGCGGAAATACAATAGCAGTGAGTCTCTATAACTTTCATGCTGCCACAGGCGAAAAACATGTTGGTTGTAGACTCGAAACCTTTAAACGAAACCTCACTCGTCATCTGATCAAATCTGCAATAAGAAAAATATTGCAACAACGTGGGTCAGATTCCATTAAAAATGGAGTCTGGCAAGTGACACTATGGTGGACACTTAATGGAATAACTCTAAAGCCTATATGCATATTTGGCTGGTGGAGTTCAAGGCTAATTTGCATAAAGCCAATTTTTCCTAGTCTTTTGAAAACACTTTTCTTGAAATCAAGACGAGTATGGCATGAAAACCATAAATCTCATCTTCCCTTGTTCACCCATCAAGTTTTATTTCTGAAGTTGGAATGGTGGAATCCTCCGTTGACGTCCGTGATCAGCTGCTCAAATTGTCCGTACCTGGGACACGGCTAAGTACTTAGTTTTACACTCTGCAGAGGTTGTGCACATTCACCATTGTACCCATTCAACCCAAATTATCCTTTACACACCATTTGTGATAAGGAAAGGAGAAGAATGAGACGAGATCTTTCAGAAGCATTTTCCCTCCCACTCTGGCTTGACCCGTTCCACCTAACACCCCCCTACATCTGCTTGTCAAGCCGGAGAGAGTCCACGCAACATAATTGATCAAGCCAGAGCCCATATGGTAATGGCTGCACTGGAAGCAATCGTCACTCGGAGTTCTTCAGATTCCTCGGTTCCTGGGTGGCCATTCACAAGTGTACATACTCCAGGAACCATAGACATGGACCTGAGTAGCCACTCAACATAAACCATACAACCACTTACCACCCAGGTGTTTCATTAACTTAGTGGATGTGTACTCCCAGGTTGACAACCACCATGCTCACGGCCCTAAGTAGAATAGAAATTCATCCTAGGTGACGACAACCATGAGCACAGCCCTGAGTAGTCACTTAACATTTTGTAAAACTTTTCATCAATTGCATAGCATCAATATTTCTGCTAAGTATGATATAGGAACCTAGACACAGGAGTAAGGAATTCTACACAGGTTTAGCATAGCAATACTATCCTACACATGCATATAAAAATACACTAAGTAATGCATATAGAAATAATAGGAAGTTTATGAGGTGTGCCACTTGCCTTTGAATGTTGTCGTTGTTCACAACTCTTTTCAACGATACTCGGGACTCTCCGTTCAATCTAACAGTATAGACAAGCAACAATACAACAATCAACAACAAGCACAACTCCACGATGCATACAAACACATACTAGATGAATAAATAAGTTTTATAAAACTTTCTAAGGAAAATATGTTTATGCACGATGTGCAAAATATTCCTAAGGGCTAGAAATGCTTTTTCATGCCATGAAAATCTTTTAAGTTAATGCAATGCAATTAGGTTGGTCCAAAAGGACTAAGGGCTAAGGTCATGAGTTAAATAAAATATTTTGTTTTATATCATCTTGAATAAGCCCTCTAATGGCTTAGTCTTGATGTGTAGAAATATTTAGAGTAAATACTAAGTCATTTGTTCAAGATGATCAACAATTATTATCAACTCTTTGTAAATTGGATATTCACTAAAGTGAGAGAGACAGACACCCGGCCAGCCACTTAAATTGTGGAACAAGTCTCATGTACGTGGACATGTAAGGTTTGTTTCCAGGCCGCTTCATCCCACTATGCCGCTAGGATCCAACAACTTCAAGATGATAACATCATGATCAAAATTTGTTTAAGTCAAATGTGAAAGAAAAGATTAGAAAAGAGGGAAAAGATAGAAGAAAGATGTAGTTGTCCTCCAGGCTTCATCTCCAGACTTGTATTATTCTCCTTGATGATGTCTTGGTTGAAGTTTTGATAGACTTGATAAATCTTCAGACTTGGTGGTTTTTGTATCCTCGAGTCTGGTCTTGGATTTACTTAGTCATCATGAAGTCTAACGGAAGAAGAAGGGAGAAAGAAGAAAGAGGGAGAAAGACTTAGAAAATATTTCTGGTTGGTCTTCATGAACTTCTTCTTGATCTTTCTTCTAAGTGCTTCAACTCCTTGGAGATTCTTCTGGAGTCTTGTTTGGCTAAGTCCTTCATTGGTCTTCCAGCTCCATGTTGAAAATTACTAAGTGTCTAAGTGTATAGCACTTTACTAGAATGCTAAGTGGAAATGATCCTAACTTAGAGAAAGTGGGGGAGGAGTTTTCTTATGGGAAATATAACTACAAAATAAAATATGCTATGAATGAAATGAAATTTTTAATCACAAGAAAAATACAAATAACTTTTGTGATTTCTTTATAAATATGCATGAATTTATAAATACAATTCAATTAATTTCTATTTTTGGAAAATATAACAAAAGGAATAATTATAAGATTAAATTTTTCTATGATTAAATTTTTATAATATAATTTAATAAATAGTGTTAAAAGATATGGGTATTTTAATTAAATTTATAGCAGTTTACTTTAATCAAAATATAATATTTTTATTAATAGTTATGTTGAAAATACTCAAACTATTCAAATTAAATATATAACTATGAATTCATTCAAAAATTACTCAAAAATATTTTATAGCAGTGGCATCAATTAAAAAAATTCCAAGGTTTCTAAAACAATTTTATTTGCATTTTTTGGAATTATAGATTTAAAGTTATTACAAAAATAATCAAATCCACCATTTGAAATTTGAATATTTTAAACTAAGTCAAATTTGAATTTTGGCAGATCCAAAATATTCTACATGTCAAGGGCTTTCGAAATATATAAAAATATTTGAATTTGGATGTGTGAGTAAAAAGTTATACCAATTCTAGGTTACAGGGTCTTTTCTGTAAAACTGCCAATTTAAAATTAATTACGAAAATAAATGCTGACGCGGATGCTGACTGGATGCTGACGAGGCACGCTGACGTGGATAAGTCACAGATCTGGGCCGTCAGATCTGGATCTGGCGGTCCAGATCTATTCGTGCCGGTTCGTCTGACACTTCTAATCTGGGCCGTAAAAACTAGATCGGACGGCTCCGGGCGATTGACCATACCTGGGCGGCGCGCTCCTCGCCGGAGATGGAGGGGACGGCGGCGGTGGCTCGGCCGTGGACGGATTCGACGCTCCGGGGGGGGGGGGGGGGGGGGCTCCGGGATCGCCGAGGGCACGGAGAGGTGTGGCGCGGTGTGCTGGAGACGATGGGTCCAAGGTCGTCGTCGCGTTCTTCTTGGAACGGCAGGGAGGTGCGGGAGGAGAAGCTATGGCGCTGGCGATTCTTCGGTTGAGCTCTTCCCCGACGAACTGCTGCGGATACGAAGCAAGGAAGGGGTTGGAGGGTGCGCATGGTCCAGGGAAAGAGGAGGAGGGGTCTCTGGCGCGAGGGGGTGGCTCACCTCGCCGGTGGTTGAAGAAAAACGGCGGCGGATGGTGCGGACTCTGGCGAGCGATTTCTCGAGCCTGGCTGCGCGATTTGAAGAGGAGGCAGAGGGGAAAAACTGCGGGGGTGGTGGAGTTTATAAGCGGGGTGCTCCGGGAAACAAATCGCGGAGATTTCGCTCTGATTTGGGATTGGAATCGGAGGCAGGTTTTCGGGTGCGAAATTTTCGCTGGAGGTTGAAGAAGGTGACGTCACCTCTGACGTCAGCAGGTATTTTATTTTTCTGTTTTATTTATTTAATTCATATCTTTTGATTTATATGTCCAAATGAAGTCAAACAAATTTCTAAAAATTTGTAAAATTATTATCTTTCTCTTAAACCAGTTGTGGGAGTGTTTTGAACACTTTTCAAAAATAATAAATTAGAAATATTGATTAAATGTAAAATTGACACTTTATGTTTAATTTAAAACTAGGGTTTAAATAAATTTTAATTTTGGCTAAATAAATTATATGAAATACCCATATTCAATTATGTTTGAATTTAAGTTATTTAAACACATTTTCTTAAACATGCATCTTTATTTTGGTTTAATAGAAGCATATAATATAAATAATTTTACAGTAATAGGAAATAAAATGGATTCTAATGTTAATTAAATTTTATTTTGTGTAACAATATATTTTATATTAAGATAAATCATTTGAAACTTCATAAACAACCTTGGAAAAGATTTTAGATTTAATTCTTTTCTTATATAGAATATATATATTCATGGAATTGATTTTAAGCTAATGAAATGTTTATTTGGATAATCCATTTATAAACTATATGAATTTATTAGAGTTATAAACTATAGCGTGTAATTTAAACACTATGTTTTTAACTAGTGGAAAGGATGAAAAACTATTTGACAAATAGATCATGTTTTAAATAGTTTAAAAAGAACACTTGTAAATATTATTTTAATATATGAATAGCTATGGCTATGTGGTTGGAATCATATACTTATGAGGAAACTTTTTATTTCATGAAATTGGTTTGAAGGGTTTTCAATCATTCATCAATTTACATATTAAGGGTTTTGACATACAATGGATAATGTAATGTTTAAAGTGAGACATTTGAATTATTAAACTCTTTCCAATAAGTTTGAAGTCTTTCATAGTTGGTTTTCTTATGCATTTAATATTTTATTTTAATAAAAAGAAAAGTTTTAAATTTTAGTGATTTTTGAACATTATAAAATGTTGGGATGTTACAGTGGGATGCCTCGTCCGCTTGACGTCTCGTCGTGACAATGATCACGGGTGTGACAATAATCACTTTTTTTTTACTTGTTCCTGGCGGATACAAAGGTTTGCGAGGTTTAAGCCTTGAGCTTTTAACCTTGAGGGACAAAAAAGATGCTTGGAGGTTGAGCCGTGGGCTGCCTCTTTCGCTAAATGCCCTGACGTGATGATGATCACGCGTAAAACTTGCGTAGATTCATGATGTTCAATGGATTCTTGACGGGGACACCGTATTCCGTCTCGAGGCGAGCCGCGCCAGGCGTGGCGATGTGGGAGACCCTGCAGGGACCTTTGCACATCGGAGACAGCTTGTGGAGGCCTTCCCTGGAGAGGATTCGTCTGAGGACGAGATCGCCTGCCTCCAGGGTGCGCGAGCGCACATTGCGGCTGTGGTAGCGCCTCAGGGACTGTTGGTACTTGGCCGCCCATAGAGCGGCCCGACGCCTTAGTCCTTCAAGGAGCAGCAGGCGTCGTTGTGGATATCCTCTTGCTGGTCCTCATTAAAGGCAAGGACCCGTGGGGACCCATGCTTTATCTCTGCGGGAGGACTGTTTCGGCTCCATAGACGAGTGCGAACGGCGTTTCCGCGGTGGGCTTGGGTGGCGTTGTACGGATGGACCAGAGCACGGAGGGTAGCTCGTTGATCCAACCCTTGCCGTGGCCCTTGAGGACATCGAAGGTCCTGGTCTTTAAGCCTTTGAGGACCTCTGCGTTTGCGCGCTCAGCCTGCCCGTTGCTTTGCGGATGGGCGACTGAGGCGAAGCAGAGCTTGATGCCCATCTTCTGGCAGTAGGCTCCGAAAATGCCGCTTTTGAATTGCGAGCCATTGTCGGTGATGATGCGGTTAGGCACCCCGAAGCGGCAGACAAGACCTCTGATGAATTTCACCACCGCGCCTGCTGTGATTGTGCGCGTCGCCTCCACTTCAGGCCATTTTGTGAACTTGTCAATGGCCAAGAAGAGGTAGCGGTATCCACCTTGCGCTGTTGGGAAATGTCCCAGGATGTCCAGCTCCCAGACCGTGAACGGCCACGAGAGCGGAATGGTTTGTAGGCCTAGCGCTGGTTGGTGGATTTGCTTGGCGTGGAATTGGCAAGCTTCACAAGCTTGAACGATGTCTGTTGCATCTTGAAGCGCTTGAGGCCAGTAGAAGCCGCTCCTGAAAACTTTCCCTGCGAGGGTGCGGGCGCACAAATGATGGCCGCATTCCCCGCCTGTGGATGTCTTTTATGAGCAGCTTTCCTTCTTCAGGAGGGACACACTTGAGCGCGATGCCGTTTGGGCGCTTGCGGTAGAGATTTCCTCCGAGGATTTGGTATGATTTTGCTTGGCGGAAAATTCGCTCCGCTTCAACATCTTTCTCGGGAAGGATCCCCTTGTGGAGGTAGTCTTTGATCTCGTCGATCCATCCTGCCTCTTGGTGTACCGCTGTGAGCAACAGACGCTCCCCTGTTGGTGGTCTGCAGCCTGGGGCTCCGCTTGCAGGTGGTGGCGGGAGCGTTTCGTCTGTGCTTGCGTGCAGGGCCTCGAGGGGCTGGTTTATGGATGCCTTGACGAGCCTTTCTTCAAAGAAACCTGGCAGCTGGCTTGCCTCTTTGATGCGCGCTTGGCGATGTCATCAGCCTCTTGGTTCTCTTTTCTTGGGATGTGCATGAGCTCCATTCCCCTGAAGTTCTTCTCCAGCCTACCGACCTCTTCAAGGTATGCGGCCATGTGGTCGTCCTTGGCCTTGTAGCTTTTGTTGGAGAAGTTGACGAGCAGCTGGGAGTCGCCCTTGATGAGTATATGCTTGACGCCTAGGGCGATTGCCGCGCGCAGGCCAGCAAGCAGTCCGTCATACTCAGCGATGTTGTTGGATATCTTGTCGATTCTGAAGCACAGCTGGACTGCATAATACAACTTGTCGCCTTTTGGTGAGGTCAGGACTACACCTGCCCCCCATGGCGGCAAGCGAAAGCTCCGTCGAACTTCATGGTCCAGTAGCTGGGCATTACGGCTCCAGCGGACTCGTGCTCTTCTTCCCAGGGCTCTTCAGGGGTTGGATCAGTCCATTCGGCGACGAAGTCTGCCAGCGCTCTTCCTTTGATTACCCTTGTGGTATCGAAGCGCAAATTGAATGGATGTAGCTCGATGTTCCATCCTGCGACACGATCTGTTGCATTTGGGTTGCACATAATTTGCTCCAGGGGAAAAGAGGTTACCACCGTGATGGGGTGCCCCTGGAAGAAGTGCCACAACTTTCTTGAGGCGATGAGGAGTGCGAGGAGAAGCTTCTGCTGCATAGGGTACCGCTCGCGAGCATCACACAGTACTGTGCTGACGAAGTAAACTGGATGCTCGACGAGAGTGGTTTCTTTTTCCTTGGCGTCTTTCGCCTGAGGTGACCCAGTTTTGACCCTCGATGGGGTCGGCTTCAAGAGGCTTGTCCTGGGCCTCGAGGGTGTCGGCCTCGAGGGACTTGGTCTCGAGGGACGTTGCCTCGAGGTGCTTTGCCTCGAGGGGCTTGGCCTCGAGGGACGTGGCCTCGAGGGGCGTGGCATCGAGGGACGTGGCCTCGAGGGGCGTGGCCTCGAGGGATGTGGCCTCGAGGGGCGTGGCCTCGAGGGACGTGGCCTCGAGGGGCGTGGCCTCGAGGGACGTTGCCTCGAGGGACGCGGCCTCGAGGGACGTTGCCTCGAGGGACGCGGCCTCAAGGGGCTTGGCCTCACAGCGCTCCTCCTGGGCCTCGAGTGTGTTAGCCTCTTGAGGCTCCTCGGTCCCTTCGGCATGAACCTCTTGCAGCAGTTGACTCGGGGCGGTCCCCTCTTGAGGCTTTGGGCCTGGCGTGGGCCTTGTGATGACCGCCCCTTCGTCAAGCTCTTTATCAGGAGGCTTTTTCTTTGGAGTGGTTGCACTCTTCTTGTGAAATACATGCTCCTCTCTTTCCACCACAAGGACAGCACTGGCTGTTTGTGGGGTAGCTGACAAGTACAGCTTCAGGTGCTCGCCAGGTCTTGGGGCGACCATTACAGGTGGGCTGGCCAAGTACTTCTTCAAGTCCTCAAATGCTTTTTCAGCTTCAGGTGTCCACTTGAAAGTGCCTGTTCTCTTCATGATCTTGAAAAACGGCAGGGCTCTTTCGCCGAACTTGGAGTGAATCGACCCAAGCTATCCATGCAGCCTGCCAGGCGTTGCATGTCCTTGAGCCTGCGTGGAGGTTGTATGCCTTCTATGGCCTTGATTTTGTCTGGGTTCGTCTCTATGCCCCGATGGGATACGAGGAAACCCAACAATTTGCCTGAAGGTACTCCAAAGACGCACTTGGCTGGGTTGAGCTTGATGTTCACCTTGCGCAGGCTGGCGAAGGTTTCTTCCAGGTCTCCGAGCAGTGTATTTCCTTCTCGTGACTTCACGATGATGTCATCAACATATGCTTCTGCGTTTCGCCCCATTTGCCCGCCAAGGGTTATCCTCATTAACCTCTGGAAAGTGGCTCCGGCATTTTTTAGGACGAAGGGCATGCCGACGTAGCAATACACACCACATGGGGTGAGTAAAGCCGTCTTCTCCTCGTCCTCTTTAGCCATCTTAATCTGGTGATAACCAGAGAAGGCATCGAGGAAACACAGGAGGTCGCAACTTGCCGTGGAGTCCACGATCTGGTCAATTCTGGGCATGGGGTAAGGGTCCTTGGGGCAGGCCTTGTTTACGTCGGTGTAGTCGATGCAGAGGCGGCCTCCGCCGGCGGGCTTTGGTACCACCACGCCGTTGGAGAGCCAAGTGGGGTGCGTGACTTCGCGGACTACATTTGCCGCTTTGAGCTTCTCGACCTCCTTGACGATGAACGCTTGCTTCTCGAGGGCTTGCTTTCTGCTTGACGGGGCGCGAGTTTGGGCACACGGCCAAGTGGTGCTCGATCACCTCCCTCGGTACACCAGACATATCTGACGGTGTCGACGCGAACATTTTAGAGTTCGCCTGGAGGAAGGCGACGAGCGCGCTTTCCTATTTGGGAGGTAGCGCGGCGCCAATGGTGACGCTAGCCCCCGAGCCTTCAGCCCCCGAGCTCCCTGAGCTCAGAGGGATCTTCTTTGTAGCAGCTGCGTCCTGAGAGAACAACTGCTTCTTCTTCTTGGGCCTCTCAAGAGGCTCTTGGTCCTCGTCTGCGGGGAAGGCCATGGCGGCGGTCTTGTAGGCCGTCTCCACAGCGCGTGTGGCGTCCAGGACATGCCCACGTATGGTGATCGTATCGGCGCTGCCGGGGGTCTTGACCATGTTGTATGCATGGTGCGTGACGGCCATGAACTTCGCGAGCGGGGGGTAGCCGAGGATGGCGTTGTACGGCAGGCCGATGTGCGCAACATCGAAGTCGATGTGCTCGGTGCGGTAATTTTCCTCGCTCCCGAAGGTGACGGCAAGCCTGACCTGACCTAGAGGCTCGATTGAGCCGTTGGTGACCCCCGTGAAGGGCCTCGAGGGCATAAGCCTCTCGTAGGGCACTTGAAGCGCTTCAAACGTATCTATGGAGATGACGTTCAGGCCCGCTCCGCCGTCGATGAGCATCTTGGAGACAGCCACATTGTCGATGGTGGGGGTGCCGACCAGCGGAAGGGTTCCAATAGTCTTGGTGGACTTGGGGTGGTCCTGAGCGTCGAAGGCGATGGTGTACTGCGACCACTTGAGGGGCCTGGAGGTTTCTGTGCTTGGGAGGGCGGCGTTGAGCTCGCGGGCGAACTGCTTGAACTGGTTGTTCGACTTTGGCGCCTGCGCCCCTCCTAGGATGCAGGCAATGGCGCCCCTCGGGGCTTGGTAGCCGCCATCTTCCTCGTTAGGGAGGTTGCCATTCTTTTCTGCAGCGTTGGCTCGATTTCCAGATGGTTTCTGGTAGCCGCCCTTGCGTCCGCCTCCGCGGTAGACACGGCCTCGACCGCGGCCGCCGCTGTTTTCTGCTTGCTCGCGCTCCTTGCTCAACCTTTTGAGGTCGTAGAAGGACTCCGTAGAGTGGCCGCGCCTGTTGTGGTAGATGCAGAAAGGGCGATGATCATCTTTCCTTTCTCCGGCCTCGGGGGAGTCCCTGTGGGTGCCCTTTGTGTCAGGTTCTGCCGCGAGAACTACGGTGGCCATGTGCTTGGGCTCCTCCTTCTTCTTCTGGCTCTTAGACCCCTCAGCGTGATCGTCCCCTCTCGAGGACATTTTCACGAAGAGGAGTCCCTCTTCAGCCTTGGCGCACTTGTCCGCCATGTCGAACAGCTTGACCACAGAGGTGAGCTTGTCGTGGATGCCCAGTTTCTCGAGCATCCTGCTGTTTGTGACGCCCTCGCGGAAGGCGGCGATGACTTGGTTGTCGGGGATGTTCGGGATCTTGTTGCGCACCTGGCTAAAGCGCTGGATGTACTTGCAGAGCGTTTCGTCCTTCCTCTGCACCACAACGCGCAGATCGTTGTGGGTGAGGGCGCGCTTGTACGTCCCCTTGAAGTTGGAGACGAACTGTTGCAGAGCTCCTCCCAGCAGTTCACAGAGTCCTCCGGGAGGTTCAGGAGCCATGACAGCGCAGAGTCGCGTAGCGCGTGGGAGAACCAGTTGGCCATGACCTTGTCGTCTCCTCCCACAGCTTGGATGGAGGTGGTGTAGAGCTGCAGGAACTCGACGGGGTTGCTGGAGCCGTCGTAGCCCTTGGGAAGAGCCGGCCTGAACTTCTGCGGCCAGACCACGCGGCGCAGGGAGCGAGTGAACGCCATGCAGCCCGAGGTGTACATAGCAACTCCGTGCTGAAGCGCGCCGCGGTTCTGCTGCCCCTCCTGGCCGAGCTCCTCCACGAGCCTGTTCTGGCGGTCTCGCTGGAGCTCCATCCCCACACGGGCATCGGGTGCGGTGCGCTGCACAATCATGCAATCGCGGGGCGAGGTCGCGTGCCAAGCAGCCCTCTGTGCCGCAGCCGGCGCAGGCCCCGGAGGTGGCGGAGGCGCATTTGTAGCGACCGTGCCCGCGAGAGAGGGATGCGCGTTGGACTGCGACGGAGCGGGGCGCGTCGTGGCGATGCCGACGAGGTGGTTGAGGCGTTGGAGCCACTGCTCGTGGACCTCAGCGGTGGGCTGGTAGCGGAGCAGCTCCTGCGCCATGAGCAGCGCGGTGTGGGGCGCAGGGTCGGTTCTCCCCGGGCCTGAGCCGCTTGGGCGCTGCGACGGGTGCGACGACTGCGCGTCCTCCTGGTGCTCGGCGTCGTGCTCTGGCTCCTCCGCGTGAGGGCCAGAGGGGACATGCTCCTCTTGGCGGGGTCGGCCCCGCTTTGCGCGGGTGGTCGCGCGGGTGGTCGCGGCGCCTGGGGGCACGCGTGATCCCGCGGGCACGCGTCGGCTGACTCGAGCGGTGCGGGTGGTGCGCGTGTTCACCATGGCGCGGAGACGAACTCGAAGGTTGTTGACGCGTCTCAATCCCCTACCTGGCGCGCCAAATGTCGGGTTATGACTCCCGGGAATCGGGGGTAGTCACTTCCTGAAGTGTAGTTCGTGAGGGGATTGAACGCGGAGGTCTAAACCCTCAAGTGGCTCCGCGACGTTGCTTGCCGGACCCGAAGAAGACGCACACCCGACCAAGGAAAACACCGTCCTTTACCCAGGTTCACGGCCCTCGTGAGGAGGTAAGACCGCTACTCCTGCCTGTCTGTATTATATGTGGGAGGTTACAGTTCAATTGAGCCTGCCGGAAGCCCCCTCGAGGCAGTTCTTGCCTGGGGAGGGAAGCGATGATCTTCTTCCTCCTCCAGACAGACGCTAACCTAACTAGAGCTGCTAGGGTTTACAGGGGAGGTTTGCACGCAAAGGGCCGACCCTTGCTACGATGGATGTCTCCTCTATTTTATAGCGCCTCGGGTCTTCTTCTTCGGCTTGGCCTTCGAGGTGGCTCCCACTTGCCAGTGGCGGGGCGGAGCGGGAGTCCACCATGCTCCATTCGTCCATGGACTCGGTCCATTGTTGATAAAGGTGACGCCGTGGCCGACAGGCGGCCGACCACGCTCGTACCATCCGTAGAGCGGGCGGTCTCTGAGGTGGAGCCCGCGATGACGATCTCCGTTGGAGGGTTGCGCCGTCCACCTGCTTTATCGTCAGAGTAGAAGGTCCTCACGGCTGTGCAGCAGGCGAAGCAGCTTTGTTGACCGCTTTATCGCCAGGGACAGCGACGGGGGTGTGAGCGCCTTTGACGAGCGTGGCAGAGATCACGTGCGCTCTGTCGGGATTCCTTGGCGACGACGTTTCCCTTCAGGCCTGAGGGGAGATTCCTGCCTGACTCCCCTCAGGCAGGTTAATTCCTTGACGGGGAGGATCCCCTGAGGCGAGGGGTCACTTGAGGCCCTCGCCTCCTCTTCAGGCCCCCGAGGGGGATTGCCTCTCGGGGGTCCCGCCAAGCGGTGACGCCTGGTCCTTAGCCGTTTCGTCCGTCTGGCCCGCGAGCGAGGCCTGGGGGGAATGGGCTCTTGGTACCCCAGTTCCCACTGGGCCAACAGGCACCGAGGATTCAGTTAGCCATGGTTATGTTAGCATGGTTGGGAGGAGTGCCAAGCTAACAAGAAATCTATTGTCATTCGTTGACCAAACAACCACCACTCAAAAATAATAAGAAGCTCTAGCACATGTTGAATCCCTAATTCCCTCAATGAAGGGCATATATTTTACTTTCCTGTTGATTCACCATCCTTCTTTGAGCACCTTCTTGAGGGCATAATTGTCATTCTTAGTGTAATGTGCTTGTCCCTTAATATGTTAACTGCGGTGTTGAAAGGGCATGTGCCCTCATGTATGGTTTTGGTAATTAATGACAATCCCTATGGACTAATGTTTGTGTTGAGCATATTGCAAGTATGTCTTGAAGATGTCAAGACATCACATATATGAAGATAGATGGGATGATACGAGATGGATCAAGATGTTGATCAACAAACAAAGCTACAAGATGTACCAAGTGGATCATGTATCTCTTGGGATGGTAATCTCTTGCCCATATAGCTTTGTGAACTAACCCAAGTGTGTGTGGTATCTATATTTGGGGTTAGGTATCTTCCCATGGGCTTGCAACAATAAGATCAATTCATATAGCTCATGGAGGATGACTTCATGTCGTGATCGTCATCAAGGTTGACAAGTGCAAGACCAAGAGAAGCTTGTCGGAGATATCTTATGCTTGGAGTAAGAAATGGAGACATGAAGACGAAGCTAAGCGAGGCTCTCCCATAATGGAGTATGGGGGAGCATTTGGAGGAGTCTTCATCAAGCATGTGCTAGCAAGCACAATCAAAAAAGGTGGTCCACTTGAAGAGATCAAGATCGTCATCATCTAGCTCAAGTGGATTGCTCAAGGCAAATGTATGATCTTAATAGGGTTATAGGATACATAGGCGTACTATCAATAAGGGCTCTCGAGTGACTAACTTGATCGCACCTTTGTGGAGAGCTCAAACCTTTGCATGCTTGGCATATCATCTTTCTTGGTTCTTATTTGGCTTTTCTCCTTGTTGGAATTTGGTGCTTGTCTCGCGGTTTTCTTGACAAGCACAAGTGTTTCGAAAATGTTTTACTTTAGAAAACTTTTTGTGCTTTATCCATGTGACGATTTAGAGCTTAGTTCATATTAAGTTCTAATTCATCAAAAACAGATTTCATATTAATATCTTGTTACGTTTTTGATATTGGAGGTTTTACCGGTTTACATGTTATATGAAAGTTCAACCTTTCCCCATTTGGTTTTATGCTCACATGATGGAACATGATGTTTCTCTGCATGATCTTATAGAGCTCTTTGTTGTGATTCCAACGAGCCAAAAATCATAAAAACGGAGTTCGGATGGTCAAGTTATCATCGTTTTCGTTTGGGTGTTTCTGCAGTTTTTTTGTCCAGCGGTAGTACCGCTCCGGTACCGCCCGGTACCGCCCGGTACCGCCAGGACACTAGGAACTAGCGCGTTTTGGGTGTCCGGAATCACCCGGGGCGGTAGTACCGCTACCGGGGCGGTAGTACCGCTGAGGGGTCGCGATTTTCACATAACGGCCAGATTTTGGGGGTCCTATTTAAGGGGGTCTTCTTCCCCATTGACCCCAAACTCTTGAGCACGAAAATCCCCTCCATTGTTGACCTTCTTGAGCTTGCCTATCTCTCAATCCCTCCCATGATTCTTGCATATCTTTGAGGGAAAAGAGAGAGGAGATATAGATCTACAATTCCACCAATCCATATCCTTTCTAAGTGAGGGGGAACCTAGTGGATTTAGATCTTGGAGTTCCTTTGTGGTTCTCCTCCTTTTTTCTTCCTCTCTTCTCCCCCCATAAGCATTGGTTGCTTTTGGTGGGATTTGGGAGTGAAGGATTTGACTCCTTTGTGGTTTCTTTGCTCTTCCTCTCTTATTCCCCCATTAGCATTTGTTGCTTTGTTGGAATTTGAGAGTGAAGGTCTTGAGCACTTTGTGTGCTCTTGTCATTGCATCTTGCATCGGTTTGAGCCCTCCACGAGGATTCGTGGTGGTGAAATTCGTGAGCTTGTTACTGTTGCGTCTTGGACCCTAGACGCCTTAGTGGCCGCCTTTGTGGCATAGGACCTTTTGTGGTCAAGGCCTTTGTGGCTAGTTGGGACCTTTGTGGTCAAAGAGATTTTGTGGTCATTTGGGAGCCCCCAATTCGGTTGTGGGTGTATGCCCCAAGGTACATTGTACGGGATTGTTCTCCGCCCCAAAGGAGTTCATAGTGGAAGGTGGACTCGTACCTTTGTGGTCGAGTTCATCGGAGAAGAAGGTGAGGCCTTTGTGGCGTTGAGCAAACCTGTTGTGGTTGCTCACACCTCTCCAACGATACGTACACCTCTTGTGGTGGAACTCAGGAATACATCCTCGTCTCCGCGTGCCTCGGTTATTCCTATACCCGAGCTCTTTACTTATGCACTTTACTTTGTGATAGCCATCGTGCTTGAAGTCCTTTACCTTGCTATCACTTTGTTGTTTGTCTTGCGTAGCATAAGTTGTTGGTGCACATAGTTGAGCCTAGTATATTTAGGTTGTGTCATTGATAAGTTAAACACTAAGTTTTATTCCGCATTTATCAAGCCTAAATTGTAAAAAGTGTTCCTCGCCTATTCACCCCCCCCCCTCTAGGCGACGTCTTTCCTTTCAGTTGGTATCAGAGCCAGGTTATCTCATAATTAGGCTTTACCGCCTAGAGATAAAGATGTCGTTTAGAGAATTAGTGCACAATCCCACTTATATATTTGATGGCACTAATTATGATGTTTGGAAAATTTGTATGCTTAATATATTTAGGGACATGGATCCAAAATTAGAGAGAATTTTAGATATGGGTTTTTCTCCTCCAAAGGATTCCCAAGAATTATCTTTAGAGGATGAGACAAACTCTTATATCGATACTCTAGCATGTAATGGTCTTATCTGTGTTTTGAGCGATGTAGTTCTTGCGTCAATCATGCCTTGTCGGAACACTCATGAATTATGGACAAAGGTTGAAGATATATATGATGTGTCCAACACTACCAAGGATGATTGTCCTCCTTCCACCTCCAACCGTGATGAGCTCATGTCTTCTTCCACTTCACCAACATGTGGCTTGCCACAAGGTAATGATGTGGTGAGTGGTGATAGAGATTGCATTCTTGATGGTGAATCTACTATTGATCATATTTCTCACCCATCTTATTGCAATGCTCTATCTTTAGACTTAAACTCCTCTAGCACCATAAATGCCTTACATGCTAGTGTCTATAGTCCTTGCATATCATGTAGTAGTTTCTTAACTAAATCACATGATGATATGCTTTCCTTGTCTTGTTGCCATGACAAAAATGTTTCTATTTCCTCTAGTACTTGTTTGCCTAACAATGTAGAGGAATCCAAACAATTGTTGGAACAAGACATGGAGCTCAATGGTGCTTCAAGTAATTCTTCATATTCCTCATCCATTACTCACTTTTGCCTTACGGGTAAGGAGTCTAAGGTATCTCCTACCTTGAATTCCAATATATCTAATGATGATGATATTAATGATGAAAGTGATAATGATGACTCCATTGAAAAGAAGTTTGATATTGTCTCTCATGCTCTTTTAAAGAAAAAACATGCCCATGATAGCTTCTTACAAATCATGACCATTCTTATTGAGCGCAAGGAGACAATTGAGGCCTTGGAGACTCGTTGTGATGAAGGATGGGGTCTTGCTCGTGATTCCGCGGGTGAGATCCACAATCTTGAGATTGCTCTTAAGGAAGAGCAAGAAACTCGAGTTTCTCTTGAGAATCTAGAAACTAGTGAGGAGTTAAATAATGAAATTATTGCTAAACTCACTAAAAAATGTGACCATGCTCTTGCCAAACTAAAAATGGGCAAATCCAAATCTCTTGAGGAGACTCTTACTTTAGAATTATCTAAAGTAAAAGAAACCCGTGATAGAGCTCTTGAGGAAGCCATCAACTTCAAAAGAAAGTATAATGAGCTTGTTAAATTTTCCTCTTATATTCCCAATGATAATGATGCTTGTGCTACTAACTCCATTTCTTGTGAAGCATCTATTTTGAAGGAGAATGTTGAGCTAAGGGCTCAACTTGAGTTGCTATCTAGCAAGTATGGGAAGTTGGAGGAAAATCATGAAAAGCTTTTGAGCTCTAATGATGATCTTCTAGCATCCCATGCTAGGCTAGAGGTTGCTTTTGAGCCAATCTTTACAAAGGTAAAATCTTGTGAGCCTCTTGTGATCACTAGCACAATTTCTAGTAAAAATACTTTATTGCCATGTGCTAGTTCTAGTAATTCATCTACTCACAACATTGTTACATCTTGTGATGAATTACTCTCCATGCCTTGTTGCTCTAACAATGTAGCATCTACTTCCTCTAGTATTTCTGTTGATACTAACCATGTAGAGGAAATCAAAGAGCTCAAGGCACAAGTCACTTCTTTGAAGAAAGACTTGATCAAGGGTCATGAAGGGAAGTCCACCCTCGGCAAGATGTTGAGAGCGCGAAGACTTCCTCATGACAAGAGTGGACTTGGATTCAACTCCAATATCAAGAACAAGTCCATTGACAATATGAAGCACAAGTTCATCAAGAAGAAGGGCCAAGATCAAGTTATTGATTCGGACAAAATTGTGTGCTTCAAGTGCAAGGTCGAAGGGCACCATGTTAGATCTTGCCCCTTGAAGAAGAAGAAGCCTCTTAGTGAGAAGCAACAAGGGAAGCAACCTCAAGTTCAAACTCAAGCTTACCATGTTGAAGGATCTTCACTCCCCAAGAAGAAAAGAAAAGGTCGAGTGTACTACACATTTCGTGGTAAGGGTCACTTAGCCTCTTCATGCACTCATGGTAACTTATCCAACCCCACTATACTTGATCATGCTTATTTGCTTCGGAAGGATAAGGTTGGCAATTTGTTTGCCAAGTATGTTGGTACTCAAAGTGGTGTTAAGAAAAGAACCATTTGGGTTGCCAGGCCAATTGTGACTAACCTCTTAGGACCCAACTTGGTTGGGGACCAACAAGTTAAAACTTGATCAATAGGTGGAGTCGGAGGACATTGGAGACTTGGTTATATCATGAAGAGTTAAGGAATCTTAATAAACCATATTATCTCAAGCCAAGTCAATTGATTATATTGCCTCATCTTATATCCAATGTTCCTCCTTGCGGTAACTTGTGTTTAAATTTTATACACATTGAAAGTTGCTTGCACCCTTGCATGTGTTTGGCTTTGTACCTTTCTTGCTTGTAAGTGTTGTGCTCTCTACTTGCTAATCTTGAGAGTATGTCTTGAGCTTTGTTTCAACTTGTTTATCTTAATTGGCTCTTGTTGGGATATGAATGGATTATCACATTATGGGGGAGTAATAAGCTATGTGCATATTACAAGCCTAGAAAATGTGAACATGTGAGGTAGTGTCATCTAGAATTCATATTCTTAATTATCTTGTTCCTAGGTGACATGTTGCTCAAACAAGTTCCTCTCTTGCTAAAATTCTTTTTGTCTCTCATCTTTTGATATCTTGTTTGTGAGAGAGTTTCTTGATGCTTAGCATGATCATTGATTATTTTAAGCCATCAAAAATCTCTATGTAAGCATGTTTTTAAATTCCCATCTTTTGCCACATGCTTATGTTTTGTGATTATTATCTTGAATATATACTTACCACCGAGAAATATCTCCATACATTTTGTCTTTTACAAGTGATAATTTTATTTGTGGTATATTTATTGATCATATCTACTTTGGTCTTTGCTCATCAATCACCTTATTTGTTGTGAAGGATTGTTTTGGAATAATTTACTATGTCTTCCTTGTATCCTTTGGATCCTTTTTGCTCTACTCAAAATGTGTTTTGTGCTTTCTAGAGTTAAGAAAAGCAAGGATCCCATTGTTGTGCATTTACTTTCGAGGTCTTACTTCTAGACAATGCACTATTCTTGGCGGAGCTATCCTACATTGAGTAGAACACCTTCTTTTGTCTTGTTAGTGTATCTTAGTTTTTTTCCTTAAACTTGTGTTCAAAAAGATGTATGGAGGGTGATAATCCCGCCTGAGTGCATTTTGTGTTTACATGCAAGATAAAAAACTATGCACTAATCACGGGGAAGCTACTTTATATTCTTGAGAACAACTTTTTTTAAATTAATATTGTATCGTGTTCCCTTCTTTGAACATGACTAGTGTTTAACGATATACATGGAGAGTAATGACTCCATTTATGTGCATTTTGTATTCTTATACAAGATCATATAATGCACGAATTGTGGAGGAGCGATCCTATATACTTTTGAACATTAGTTGTCTTCCATTGACATTTGGTCTTTTCTTATTGGTGTTGGATCCCGATGACGTGTCTCGTTGGAAGACAAACATTGTTCGTCTTGGTACTTTTGTGCCATCACGATAAGTGTAGAGGGTCTTAGTATTCTATGAAACCATTTTCTCCTATGTGGAGTTGGCTATCTCATTCCTTGTCTTTTAGTCTACCTTCTTGAAAGAGATAACTTTTGAGCATGTTTATTTGATGTATTTCATATGCTCAATGTTTTTGGCCTTGACCTTATTTTCTTTTGATATCTTTTCATTTTGGTTTCTCCAATCATGTGTTGATTCGAGTATTGGGATATAATGTGGACAATTCTTTTTCTTGCCACACTTTTGTGTAACTTCTTGATTTAATTGGTACTTTGTCCAAAATTGTATCTCTTTCGGTTCTTGTAAGTTTTGTGCATGCATATTTACTATATGTATATCTTGTGCCATGCTTACTTTCCTTGTTCCAATATATAGTATAAACTCCACCAAATCCTAAATGGCTAAGATGTGCTTGAAATTCAATTTCATATCAATAGGCACATATTTATGTGGAGTTTGTCCTATGTATTGTAGTTGCTCTAACTACTTCGGACCCAATGAGTTTGGGTACCACTTTGTACTTAAATTTATTTTAGGTACATTGGAGATGGATTGGAAGCTTGTCTCGATTACAAGGATAGAGTCCTCATCATGAGCCTTTTTGAGCCAAGCTTGGATGATCATGAGCACCTACCTCCTACTTCATCAATGCTATCTCGGTAACAAGTATCTATCTCATGCATACTTTTCTATCCCTCAACCTTGTGTAGGTTGTATCTTGGCATGAGTCTCTCGAGTTGCATTTGATATGGTTTTTGCAAAGTTCCTTTCGAATCGTCTTTATTACAAATTTGAACAAGTCGGGATGATTACATAGTAAAGGGAACATATTTGATCATGTTCATGATTCATCAATTCCAACTATGTTAATCTAGCAATTCTTGTTAAATTGTCTCATATGCAATATGGATGAATTTTCAAAATCATTTGCCGTTTGAGAGAGTTTTTACCATTCCCGAAGCATCTCAACTATCACTTATCATTTGTGGGTATTTGAGATACTTTGAAGAGTGTGTGTTGGAAGTTTTTCTTTTCCTAAAATTTTAGCTTTGTGCTATGGGTTTAGGCAAAATTCTCATTGATATTTTATGGCTTCCTAATGGATATCATGTTCTTTTCCTAGTGCCTATTTTCTGTGTGCATGTTTCTAGGTGGACTTAGTGCCTACTTAAAAATCCGTATACATGAAATTAGGTACATCGTTCTTTGGTATTCAAAATCTTTAGTGATCACCTTTATTTTCCTCTTGATCCTTTGGTGATGTCTAAAAGGCACAAGCTTTGTATTTGATTTGGTATTCTCTTTGCCTCTTTACAAGCTTGTAAACCTATTTGTCGTGTATTCTTTGGTGTGTTTGTATGCGAAATACATGATATACATTATGTGCTTCTTACCTTGAAAGAATAAGGTGATGCCTTGGCTCACCCTTCTTAGTCTCGTAAAATGTATTTCCATATCACATCCATCTTTTCTCGCTTGAGCAAGTCTTTAATTGTCACGTTTCTTTCCTTTTGCTCAACATTGGTCTGTTGCAAGTTGCGTTGATTCTTTTCCATCTATGCACTCTTGCACTTGGTTGTTCAAATTAATCTAGGAAGGAATGAGGATTCCATGTTGTGCACCTTATATTGAAATACAAATTCTTCATTGTGCATGTACCTTGGGGAGTTCCATCTTGATTCATTTGAACACTTGATTGATCTTATCATAACATCTTCTCGTGTCCATTTTTTGGATCCTTTGATTGCTTGCTTAGTTCGTGAATGCATCTTTTGTTTTGCAATTGGTATCTTTCTATTTGATTTCGATTGGTCTCTTTCTTTTGCTTTCTTTGGATCCTCAATATAATTTTATCCCCTCCATCTTTTCGTCATTGGATATATGCATTTGATTTCACTCATATCATGAGAAATGCATAATTTATGGGGGAGCTCTTATTATATGACCTTCTAGATTTTCCGCCCATTTCGGCAATGGATGCCAATGGGGGAGAGATTTAGAGGGGTTTAAGGGAATTTTGGTTCTCTTCCCTCCTTGCTTTGCTGAGTGTGTTGCACGGTTGTTTAATTCCTTATATAAACCCTCGTAAAAGGGATTGTCCTAAATTACCAAAATTGGGGAGATTGAAAGGGCATGTGCCCTCATGTAGGGTTTTGGTAATTAATGACAATCCCTATGGACTAATGTTTGTGTTGAGCATATTGCAAGTATGTCTTGAAGATGTCAAGACATCACCTATATGAAGATAGATGTGATGATACGAGATTGATCAAGATGTTGATCAACACACAAAGCTACAAGATGTACCAGGTGTATCATGTATCTCTTGGGATGGTAAGCTCTTGCCCATATAGCTTTGTGAACTAAC
The DNA here is from genome assembly GCA_026929855.1 of Poa annua. Lineage (NCBI taxonomy): Eukaryota > Viridiplantae > Streptophyta > Magnoliopsida > Poales > Poaceae > Poa > Poa annua. The sequence continues at coordinate 272,053,805 of CM049426.1, read as the reverse complement.
CCAAGTGTGTGTGTCGTATCTATATTTGGGGTTAGGTATCTTTCCATGGGCTTGCAACAAGAAGATCAATTCATATAGCTCATGGAGGATGACGTCATGTCGTGATCGTCATCAAGGTTGACAAGTGCAAGACCAAGAGAAGCTTGTCGGAGATATCTTATGCTTGGAGTAAGAAATAGAGACATGAAGACGAAGCTAAGCGAGGCTCTCCCATAATGAAGTATGGGGAAGCATTTGGAGGAGTTTTCATCAAGCATGTGGTAGCAATCACAATCAAAAAAGGTGGTCCACTTGAAGAGATCAAGATCGTCATCATCTAGCTCAAGTGGATTGCTTAAGGCAAAAGTATGATCTTAATAGGGTTATAGGATACATAGGCGTACTATCAAGAGGGGCTCTCGAGTGACTAACTTGATCGCACCTTTGTGGAGAGCTCAAACCTTTGCATGCTTGGCATATCATCTTTCTTGGTTCTTATTTGGCTTTTCTCCTTGTTGGAATTTGGTGCTTGTCTCGCGGTCTTCTTGACAAGCACAAGTGTTTTGAAAATGTTTTGCTTTGGAAAACTTGTTGTGCTTTATCCATGTGACGATTTAGAGCTTACTTCATATTCATATTAAGTTCTAATTCATCAAAAACAGATTTCATATGAATATCTTGTTACGTTTTTGATATTGGAGGTTTTACCGGTTTACATGTTATATGAAAGTTCAACCTTTCCCCATTTGGTTTAATCTCACATGATGAATATGATGTTTCTCTGCATGATCTTATAGAGCTCTTTGTTGTGATTCCAACGAGCCAAAAATCATAAAAAACGGAGTTCAGATGGTCAAGTTATCATCGTTTTCGTGTGGGTGTTTCTGCAGTTTTTTTGTCCAGCGGTAGTACCGCTCCGGTACCGCCCGGTACCGCCAGGACACTAGGAACTAGCGCGTTTTGGGTGTCCGGAATCACCCGGGGCGGTAGTACCGCTACCGGGGCGGTAGTACCGCTGAGGGGTCGCGATTTTCACATAACGGCCAGTTTTGGGGGTCCTATTTAAGGGGGTCTTCTTCCCCATTGACCCCAAGCTCTTGAGCACGAAAATCCCCTCCATTGTTGACCTTCTTGAGCTTGCCTATCTCTCAATCCCTCCCATGATTCTTGCATATCTTTGAATGAAAAGAGAGAGGAGATCTAGATCTACAATTCCACCAATCCATATCCTTTCTAAGTGAGGGGAACCTAGTGGATTTAGATCTTGGAGTTCCTTTGTGGTTCTCCTCCTTTGTTCTTCCTCTCTTCTCCCCCCATAAGCATTGGTTGCTTTTGATGGGATTTTGGAGTGAAGGATTTGACTCCTTTGTGGTTTCTTTGCTCTTCCTCTCTTATTCCCCCATTAGCATTTGTTGCTTTGTTGGAATTTGAGAGTGAAGGTCTTGAGCACTTTGTGTGCTCTTGTCATTGCATCTTGCATCGGTTTGAGCCCTCCACGAGGATTCGTGGTGGTGAAATTCGTGAGCTTGTTACTCTTGGGTCTTGGACCCTAGACGCCTTAGTGGCCGCTTTTGTGGCATAGGAACTTTTGTGGTCAAGGCCTTTGTGGCTAGTTGGGACCTTTGTGGTCAAGACCTCTTGTGGTCATTTGGGAGCCCCCAATTCGGTTGTGTGTGTGTGCCCCAAGGTACATTGTACAGGATTGTTCTCCGCCCCAAAGGAGTTCATAGTGGAAGGTGGACTCGTACCTTTGTGGTCGAGTTTATTGAAGAAGAAGGTGAGGCCTTTGTGGCGTTGAGCAAACCTGTTGTGGTTGCTCACACCTCTCCAACGAGACGTACACTTCTTGTGGTGGAACTCAGGAATACATCCTCGTCTCCGCGTGACTCGGTTGTTCCTATACCCGAGCTCTTTACTTATGCACTCTACTTTGTGATAGCCATCGTGCTTGAAGTCCTTTACCTTGCTATCACTTTGTTGTTTGTCTTGCGTAGCATAAGTTGTTGGTGCACATAGTTGAGCCCAGTATATTTAGGTTGTGTCATTGATAAGTTAAACACTAAGTTTTATTCCGCATTTATCAAGCCTAAATTGTAAAAAGTGTTCCTCGCCTATTGACCCCCCCCCCCCCCCCCGCCCTCTAGGCGACGTCTTTCCTTTCAGGTGTAGTCTTGATGCTTTTATCTTTGATATCTTTATCTCTAGTCTTCCCTTGAAACGCAGAGGTGCCTGGGAATTTATGTTTTGATGTTTGATGACCCACAAGTATAGGGGATCGCAACAGTCTTCGAGAGAAGTAAAACCCAAATTTATTGATTCGACAAAAGGGGAGCCAAAGAATATTTATAAGCTTTAACAGATGATTTGTCAGATCAGCTGCATAGGGACGGATGTACGGGCGTTGCATGGATAATATAATTCATGTAATAACACAGCATAGGCATTTGTAAATAAATAATATAAAGCATCCAAGTATTAACTAATCATAAGCTTGTATTCCAATTTAGTTGTGCGTGCTCGCAATGAGAAAGTTGCACATCATCTTTTGTCCTGCCAGCCCGTTTGCAGCGGGGCCTCTAGGTAATCTACTGACAATTAAGGTACTCCTTTTCATAAAGTACCGGAGCAAAGCATTAACACTCCGTGAATAAATGTGATCCTCACATCATAGCCATTCCCTCCGGTTATCCCAATTACTGTCACTTTGGGGCCATCGGTTCCGGACAATAATATGTGTATACAACTCATAGATATGATCCAAAACAATGATTATTTTCATGATACAATAACAAGTTCAGATCTGAAATCATGGCACTCGGGCCCTAGTGTCAAGCATTAAGCATAACAAGTTGCAACAATGACGTAAAACACCGATAACGGATACTAGGCACTATGCCCTAACAATCTTACAGCTATTACATGAGTGATCTCATCCAATCCCTACCATCCCCTCAAGCCTACATCGGTGAATTACTCACTCATGGATGGGGGAAACATGGATGGTTGATGGAGAGGCGTTGGCGATAACGATGTCGATGATCCCCTTCGATTCCCTGTCCTGACAGGGTTCCGGAACAAATACTTCTGGTCCCCGAACTAGGGTTCGCGGTGGCGGCGGCGTACGGTGGTGTTCTCTGAAAAGATGGATATCCCCCGATCGTTTTTAGGTCAAGAGGGTTAAGTAGCCGCGAGGGGGTCACGAGGAGGCAGCCGAGGCGTCCACGCCACCTGTTGGCGCGGCCAGATGAGCCCCGCGCCACGGGGTGGTGTGGGCCCCTCGAGCCTCTTCTCAATTTGGTCTTCGTGGTTCTGGGTTCCCCTCGGATGAAAAATATTTCCTGGATGTCTTTTGGGCTTTTTCTCCGAAGTTGATATTTCTGCACAAAAAGGAGACATCAGGGTAATTCTGCTGAAAACAGCGTTAGTCCGCGTTAGTTGCATCCAAAACACAAAAATTAGAGGTAAAACAATAGCAAAAGTGTTCGGGAAAGTAGATACGTTTTGGACGTATCAACTCCCCCAATCTTAGCTTATTGCTTGTCCTCAAGCAATTCAGTTAACAACCGAGTGCGATAAAAGAACTTTCACGAACTCATTTGCTCATGTGATGTAAATATTCTCATTATGAGGACAAATGCTTAGACTAACGGTGTCACCCAATAGTTATGTAAATCATGAAAATATGCGAATTATACCGATGATAAATAACATGAAACATATCAATTCACAGGATTGCAAAGATCATAAGAAAGTATGATAAAGTGGAATCTCGCTGGCCCGAATGTAACAGCAAAACATAAATACCCATGCACCTCTGAGTTTCAAGGGAAGACTAGAGATAAAGATATCAAAGATAAAAGCATCTAGATTACACCGCGGTTAACATATTGAGGGACAAGCACATTACACTAAGAATGACAATTATGCTCTCGAGAAGGTGCTCAAACAAGAATGGTGACTCAACAGTAAAGTAAAAGATATGACCTTCATTGAGGGAAGCAGGGATTCAACATGTGCTAGAGTTTCTTATTATTTTGAAAACAGAGGTAATTTTTTTTGAGTGGTGGTTGTTAGGTCAACGAATGGCAATAAATTTCTTGTTATCTTTCATACTAAGCAAGTTGAGAGCGGTTCCGATTATTTTTAAAACATAGCACTTATAATATGCATATTTATATTCATTTTGATAGCTTGACACTCCTCCCCACCTTGCTAACAATACCATGGCTTACCGAATCCTCGGGTGCCCACCAAACAATCTCAAACCATGGAGGAGTGCCTATTTTTATTTTCTCAAATACTTTTTTGATCTTATAATGGTCTGACCAGCCCTTTGCAAAATGAGTGACGAGCAGATGCAGCATCCAAGTCAATTACTTAATTAGTATGGAAGATAACAAGACCAACTACCACTTCCTCATGAGCTCAAAACAGTGGCACAAATTGAGAAGTGTTTGAAGGTTTTAAAGATAGCACATGCAAATTTACTTGAATAGTTTGAAATTACCATGCATAGGTATTTATGGTGGACTCTTTGGAATAACTTGGTTTTCATGGATTTGGAAGCACAAGCATTATCTCAGCTTAGTACAAGTGGAGTGTAACGCCCCGGGATTATCCCATTTTTAGATTCTTGTTTTTCTGTTGTGCATCTTCATGTCATCATTTCTTCATGCATTTAAATCACACCCTTCAAACTCATGTCCACATTTAATTATTTATGCTTTTCAAATTAATTAAAATGGGTAATTCAAATATTTTGCAAATATTATAAAAACTAATTTATTAGATTGCCTATTTAAAAACTAAGACTATTTTATAAAGTTTCTTTATACAAATTATTTTTCTATTTTGTTTTAAAATACAAAAAAACAGAAAAGAATTAAACAAAACTTTTAAAATAAAAATAGAGGGAGAAACCCTTCTTGGGCCCAACCCACTTACCTGGCCATCTCCTCTCCTCTGGCCCAGCCCATCTTCCCCTTCCCTTCTTCCCCGTACGGTCAGTAGCGAGCTCGCTTTACACGTAGCCATGGTGCTCCCCACCATGTGCTCTCCCTTTCCCCTCCTACATAGCCGGCCCTCTCCCCCTCCTCCTACCCGAAACCCTAACCTCTCCTCCCATCCGCCGCCGCCACTCTCCCTTCCGATCCCCTCTCTGTTTTCTTCCCCGATAAACTTCACCGGAGCAACCTCACCGGCCCCCTGCCACTCCGGTGCCGTCGAAGGCGAGAGGAGGAGCCACGAAGCACCACTGCGATGTCCCCTCCCTTTTCCCCCAAGTAATCGAGTCGGGAACGCTCGTAGCCGTCAACCTCGTCCCCGTTCGTCTCCGACTCCGGCGGACTCCGCCGCGCGATCCGGCGCCCCCAACTTTCCCGAGCACGGACGACCGCCACCGCACCATCCCCGTGAGCCTCCGCACCTCCTCCACCTCTCTTCCCCTCCCATCTCGCCTCTGGTTTGTCGGTTGGTCAGTGCCGACGTGAATCCTCCGTGGGCGTGACGCCACCGGGATGTCGAGCACGCATCCGAGACACCCCGGCCTCCCCTTCTATTCTGAGCATAGGAATGAGTTGCCCGTACCTCCCACACCAGACCACACGCCCACATGCAGCGGCGCCGCCCCCGGGAGGTCGCCGCTGGCGCCGTTTCGCCGCCGTCCGCGCCTGTTCTGCCGAGGCCATCTTCAGTTTCGTCAGTTTCAGAGTTTGCAGTTTCGACAGACCAAACCGCACTGTCCACAGTTTAAAAACCAAACCTGTCTAAAGCTAGCAACAAACACCACACTGGCCCAGTGGTTAGCACCACTTATCCTACTATCGGCCGGAGAATCGAGTTTGACTCCCTGTGGCGCGTTGGACAAAATAAACCCACCTTTTTCCTTTTTCCGCACCCACCGACAGGCGGGCCCCGCCGGTCAGTGACCGCGGGAGCCCGGACTGCACGCACGCGCCTCCGTGGCGCCTAGGCCCGCGTGTCATCCGCTGTGGCTAGCCCACCTACAGTGCAAAAAAGCCCAGATCCAGATCTGGATCTGGATCTTTGCGCCCAGCCCCCTGCTCTTCCTGTTTTCTGCACAGAGAACCTCGCGAGCACTTTTCCATCACGGATGGGTCCCTACTCTTTTCAGAAACACCCCTAAACCTAATTATGCAATAACTTTAATTCTATACCTCCAAATTAAATAATCTTTATATGTTTATTTATCAGAAAAATGCAAAGAATATTAATATGCCATTTGTTTGTCATTTTGCATCTGTTATTTTAATTGCTTAGTGTAATTTGTTATTTGCAACTAAATAATTAAATATGGAATGTTAGGGGTAATAAATATATAATGCCCTATTTCCATTTAATTTAAGTAGATCACCCATGCCATGTTTTACCATGTTAACCAACATTTAATATTGCTGGTAAATAAATAACTTGCACCTAAATATTGATTGTCGGGGTTGCTTTTCCCGCTTAACTTGGATTAATTGCATTGTAATGCATCTTGCCATGTCATTCATCATTCTCGTATGATCATGCTGAATCTTTTGCCGTAGTTGTAAAATGCATCTTTTACGCTCTCCAGTGTTTGTTGCTTCTTCGCGGATAAGACGTTGAGATGTGTGAGCAACGACAAGATCTGCTTCCATGCGGGATTCCAGGCAAGCAAAGTTTGCTTGTTTACCTATACATTGTGTTTCATTCCTGCCGTTGATCTCTGCTACCCTAGTATTCGATTCTTATCGCGATCCCATCACATGTTTATCCTGCAACCCATACAGCTTTATCCTCACAACCTAATACCCGTTGCATGTTTATCTGTTGGCCTTGCGAGTCATAGCGCATGCTTAGAGTTGTTTGTGCGAGTCGTCTGTTGGTCTTATGTTTCATCTGCTTAGTATGATAGATTATTTTACCTTAATAAATGTTGTTTTATATTGGGGTTTTATAATTAAAAGATAAGGCACCAGGCGGAAGGCCTTGCGAGGTGCTTTGTTCTGCTCAGTGTTGACCTAGGAACTGAGATTTTGTCCTCGGATCCAATTTTGAGCGCACTAACCACTTGTGGGAGGCCCTATGGAGCCCCCCTCGACTTTGAACGGATCTTCAGCTTGTCCATGTGCCGCAAGTAGTTCGGGTTTTCCATTCGCTCATATGCATGTGCATGATGATGATGATGATGATGATGATGAGAGGTTATGTGATACGAGGGGTCATATAGGTGCGGTACGACATGAAGCGGACAGTTCCTACTGTGGTTTGAGCCGCATGGTGGCGTAGTCGCAAACTAATGAGTCCGCAATTGAGATTCGGCCGGACTCCTGACGCGGGTAACACCTCATATGGGTGGCACTTGGACTTTCTGTAGTGAAGGAATAAGTCGTGTTGAGAAGCCCTGATGCTTGCTTGGGTTGATCATGCGAGTATGGGTACAGTAGTGCACCCCTGCAGGGTATAATCTTATCGATGAGCCGTGTCCACGGTTATGGACGACTTTGGTGATGATGCTAGCTAACAAGATCTAGACAACTTACACCTAATCAATATTAATTAATTTGACTAGTAATATAGAATTACTTTCACAATAAATGGTAACTAAAACTGTTCACTGTGTGAGTTTCCCGAATTGCTTCCTCATATTTGGTTGAGGGGGTTAATTCGAGAATGGGTTATGTTTGGTGTTAGTGGTAGATGTTTATCTTATGCGCTCTCTTATCCCTCTCTGATTAGACGGAAGTTGTAGCGTGTCTCTGTAGGTTGCAAGTGCTGCTGCCGCTAAGTCCACCTACCCCATATTTTGGGAGATGGTGTAGAAAGCAAGTCGATTTTGCTTGCCAGGGAGTGCCCTGACCCTCTTTTGGGATGTGCTTTATGTGCAGTCAACAGGTTTGAAGTCAGACGACGTTAGCTTGGGAATCCCTCCGGCTTGGCTGGGCAGGGATATGGCGCCATCGCTTATCTTCACGACTCTTAGTCCAGTTTGCTTCTTATCCGTAGTCGGATACTATTATCCTTCCGCTGTCATTTGTATCTTTGTATTGTATCTTTTGTATCTTGACTCGTTCGAGTCGTTGTTGTAGTATTATCTTTGTTGTATTTGTGGATATATCAGAACTGTTGTAATGTTATCACAATTCCACCCACATAATGCGCATGTTTCGGCGTGCACATTATGTCTGGTGGGCGACCTAAAATCGTTATTATGCGGATTTTGGCGGGAACGCTTAAATCTACATAATACCGATTTTAGGGCGTCACATGGAGGCTAGCAAAAGATGGGAAAGCGACAATTCAAGAGAGCAATAACCGTCATAATCATGCTTGCGACGAAATAGAATTAACGGAGGCATAATAAAGATACAAGAACTCTGTGGCAAAATATATCATCAAGGCTTAATTGACCTTTTTTTTAGTCATAACATGTGTAAGCATATTCCAAGTCAATTCAAATGAATTATTCAGAGGAGGATACCACAATGTCATATTTTTTATGAGCAAAATAATGCAACCAAATATCCAAAGAGACATCACATCCATCATAAGTAATTTGGAAACGATCAAAAGAGAACACAAACTACTAAGCATCACCAATCGATATATACCTTATGCGAACCATCTAAGCATGCTCACATGAATGAGTACATGTACAAAAATGAGAAACAAATAGAGTTCATTACCAACCTCTTACCCAACTCGAAATTGTCATAGATCATCATAATTGCCTTATCACTTGTGTGCATGAACGATATGAAATAATAACCAAGCTCCATGGAGTAACTGAATATAATGACCTCTGAAACAAACTATACAAAAGCAAAGAGAAATAGCAAATATTTTTGGGTTTTCGGATTTAGAAACTGAAAACTAACAGCCAGCAAAGACGAATTATTTCGAGGGCCTTAACATGCACAGATCAGAAAACTCTAAACTAATGAAAGTAGCGTACACATCACACGAATATGCACTCAAAATTTCAGATAATTCCGACGTTCGTGTGAAAAGTTCTTAATTTAACGGTGGGCAGCAGAAATCTGTCCCTACACGAAACAGCACGCAGCAAAGCAAAATATATTTGTGTTTTTGCATATTGAACTGAAATAAATACTAGGCATATTAATACTAGATATTAAAACATACCAGCAAGAGAAATACCAAAAATCTTTTTGGTATTTTTGAATTTAAGGAAAGCAAACAAAACATGAACAAATGAACAAAAGAAACAAAACTAAAACGAAACATGGATATACAAAGTACCGAAAGATAATGATATGTAGATGAGTGTGATATCGGTATACCTCCCCCCAAGATTAGGCTTTTGGCCTAAGTGGATATCAAGGCCGATGTGCCTGTAACATCCCAATTTTCAGAAAAATTTAAAACTTTGCATTCATGCATCATCATCATTTAAACTTGTCATTTGAATCACATATGATTTAAAATTAAATTACTTATATATGTTTTAATTGATTTTATGTCCATAAAATTGTTATTAGAATTTGTAATAATATCCCTTTTTATTCTATTTTTACTTTAGACAAAAATACTACCAAAAGGATCTATTTTTAGAAAACTTTTCAAATTATATCTTTATGAATTTTTCTGAGAAGTTATGGTGTAGTTTTGAAATTGTTTTATACTCAAAAGAATTAAAACAGAAAATGATTTATAAAAAGAAAAATTGAGTTGGGCCAGCAGGTGGGCCGAAGCCCACAAGCTATCTGCCGCGCGCGCGTCACTCCCAGCCCGCCAACAGCCCAGCTGCTCTCGCTCTCTCGGTCACTGACAGGTGGGCCCCACCTGTCATCCGGCCCACCTGTCATCCCCGTCGCGGTGACCCCTTCTTCCCCAAATCACGCCCACGACCTAGCCGAGAAACGGCCGAATCAATTCTTTGATTCCCGGCAATTTACTCCCCCTTTACCTCGCCGTTACACCTATAAGAACCCCCTCGACCCCCTTTCTCTTTTGCCCCAAGCCCCATACCACGAGAGTCACCAGGCCGCCCACGAGCATCCCCGGAGCTCCGCCGTTGCCGTCGGCAAGTTCGACAAACTCCGGTGAGCCGCGTCCCCCTCGAGCCCTCTCTTCAATCCCACTCGTTTTCCTTTGTCTTTGCGCATCTTAGTGACAAGGTCTCGTGGTTTCTTACGCAGCCAAACCCCGCGTCCGTGCTCACCGACGAGGAGCTCCGCCGTCCGCATCTCCGGTGGGCGATTACGAGAAGAGGAGGACGCTCGGCTCTTCTCCACCGCGCCACCAACCTCGCCACGAGCTCCTTTTTGTCAGGGTATGCCTCGCTATCCTCGTAGAGCAGTAGAACGTAGAGAGCGCGAACGTCGGTGATGGCGCCGCCGTGCGCTTCGGTCACCGGAGCTCTTCCGGTCGGCCGCGCCGCTCGGTTTTGGTCATTTTGACCTAGATCGTTAGATCAAAATCGGACGGCCAGGATTAGATCACTTAAAACCCGAACCGGTACGCCGCGTCAGCGACGCGTCAGATATTATTTTCTGAATTTTTCTTAGATCATTTAATTGGCAGTTTTGCAGAAAACACCCTGCATAATGTTTTTATCATTAATTTTTATCTGTTTATCCAAATTTAAATATTTTTATATATCTGGAATCCTTAGAACCAGTAGAATATTTTGGCTTCATTAGTTTTCTTTTTTGGCACATTCAAAAATTTCAAATATTTATGTGAGTAGTTTAAGTGTTTTTGACATAACTTTGGTTAGAAAAATTCTTTTTGAGTAAATCAAATTGCTAAAAATTTGTTTAGATGACCTCTGTGCATTAACCATTTTTTAAAAAAAAATATTATAAAAAATTTATCACTATAAACTAAAATTATCGAGTTCCCCTTTTATTCAAGTCTAAATAATTGAAAAGCAAATTTAAATTATTATCATGCATATTTCACAAAATTCTAAGAGATAAATATATTAGTTTTGTATGATTATATTGCTTGTCTGTTTAAATGTGGCTTTATATTTTGTTAGACTATTCGGAGGGAAACGAGAGTCTTTGCAACTGTAACTGCTGCACTCCCGGTTGCCAAGGCAAGTGGCACACCTCATAAAAGTTCTAGTACTTTTCTATGCATGAGTAGTTTATTTTCCTAAGCATGTTTAGGACTTAATAGAAAAGCTATGCTAGACCTGTTTATAATTCCTTATTCCTATGTCTAGGTTCCTATGAAAATACTTAGTAGAATTGTGATGTTATGCAAAATTATTTTGATAAAATGTTAAATTCTACTAAGTTATAATCAAACACCTGGGTGGAATTGGTTGCTTGGCTGTATGAGTTGAGTGTTGTCCCCAGGGGTTTTACCTGTGGGATATTCACTTGTGGATGACCACCCAGGAACAGAAGAATCTGAAGAACTCCGAGTGAAGATTGCTTCCCTTGCAGCCATTGACAATATGGGCTCTGGATTGATCAACTAAGCTACGTGGACTCGCCCCGGCCTGACAGGTGGTGGTAGCGGTTTGTAAGTGGAGCGCGTCAGGCCAGCATGGGGAGGGAAAATGCTTCTGAAAGATCTCGTCTCATTCTTCTCCTTTTCCTTAACACTTCAAGAGTGTATTGGATAGTTTGGGTTGAATGGGTACAATGGTGAATGTGCACAACCTCTGCAGAGTTAAAATCTAAGTACTTAGCCGTGTCCCCAGAAACGGACAATTCAGCAGCTGAACGAGGACGTCAACGGAGGATTCCACCATTCCAACTGCTATGTTCACTGCTAGCTTTACGCTATGCAAATTGTAATGAATATTTTCTAAGTCTGGATCAGCGTTGTAATAAATTGATTCTTTGTTGTGATATTACATCGTAAACTGTGTGTGCAAACGAATTGATCCAGGGATTTGCACTATACACAGGTACCTTGCCATATTTTAAGTGCAGGTACACTACAGATGGTATCAGAGCACTGTGTTGCCTGTAGGTTTGAGCCCTTAGAATTGGAAAAACCTTTTTGATCATAGTATTATCTCCTTTAGTATTTTGGATCCTAGCGGAATAGTGAGATGAAGCGGCCTGGAGACAAACCTTACATGTCCACGTACATGAGACCTGTTCCACTATTAAGTGGCTGGCCGGGTGTCTGTCTCTCTCACTATAGTGAATATCCAATTTGCAAAGAGTTGTTAATATTTGTTGATCACATTGAGAATTGACTTAGTATTTTTCTAAATTAATAATGCACATATGACTAGTACTTCTTTACCTTATGCATTTCTTGTTTTTAATTATTTTATTTCTACCTAAAGGATGACGAGCTTCCACTTCACCACTGCGGAGGACTTCGAGAACACCCGTTTTGGCTGCTACCTCCTCGACATCGGCGAGAAGATAGGTTTACCGCTACCTCAAGTTAAGGGCTTCATCCTGAAAAAGTTTAACAAAGAGGGTTGTTGGGGAATAAAAGCAACTCAGCCAGGACGTGGAGAAGAGCCCCCGTTGGAAATCAAAATTGTTAGTGACTCCAAAGATAAAGGACTCAATCTAGTCATGCAAGACCTGATTGGGCGCCTCTGCGGACGCTACAGCACAGAGTTGAGGGGCCACTACTCCATTTTCTTTGGAAGGAGAAACGAGGATGGAGAACCTTACCTTTTTTATGTCGGAGATAGAGGCAAAGCAAAGCCCCTTGGTCTTTATTTCTAGGAGTTGGAGATCCTCGTCAGAGAACTTTATGAGGATAGGCGCTCTGAGCTCCTGAAGAACGATGAGCTATGTGCCTTACTCAAGGAGAACGAGGAGAAGATGAAGGCTCAGGAGGAAGTGACTAAGGCCCAAGAAGAGAGGTTTGCTGCACAAGAGGAGAAGTACAAGAGACATGAGAAAAGGGTTCAAGAGAAGAACAAAACCATCAGAGAACAGAAGGCAGAACTCGAGAGCAATGAAGTCGAGTTTGAAGCTGATAGTGACTTGATCAAGCGGCTTCGAACTAAGAAGAGGGAGCTGCAAGAGAAGAACTCTGCCCTGGAGAAAGAAGTGAAGGAATTAAAGGAAGTACTCGACAATGAAGGAATCGAGATTCAGTAAATTGAAGAAGAAGAAGATGACATGGTCGAGTAGTTAGTTAGTGAGACTACCATTTATTTTACACCTCATCGTTATCTTAGTCTTGTATTGACCTACCAACTTGTGGTAAGACAGTACTTTCCCTTGTATCCCCGGAACCTCGCGAGTTTATTTCCCAAACTTTCATGTCGTTTTAATCCAAAGGTTTGATTTGTGTGATTGTTGTTCTTATAAGTTGTTTGTTTGTTGGGGTATTTTCTCTTTAGACCTTTCCGTCTAAACTCATCTATGCAAAAACCACAGATGCCTCCCCGCCGTGTGCCCGATAACAACAACAACAACAACCACAACAACAACGATGCTATACAACAGTTGATGGCCGCTCAAGCTCAGCTAATGACTATGATGACCCAGTCATTGCGGCAACCAACAACAATAACAACAACCATAACCACAACCCACCACCGCCACTGCCACCCCCCCCCCCCCCCCCCCCAAGTGGATAGACTTACCAGATTTCTGAGGCTCCAGCCTAACAAGTTCGCCACTGCAACTGAGCTAATTGTGGTAGATGACTGGCTGCGTTCCGTGGACAGAGATCTAGTGACTTGTGAATGTACCGACGCTGAGAAGGTGAGGTTCACTACTCATCTGTTGGAAGGACCAGCAATTCAGTGGTGTGAAACTTATCAAATCACTCACCCACTAGAAACCTTCACTTGGGAAAACTTCAAGGAAGGTTTTCGTAATGCTCATATCTCTTCGGGCATTATGAACTTGAAGCAAGAAGAATTCAGAAACCTGAGACAAGGAAACATGAGCCTTAAGGAGTACATGGCTGATTTCCATGCCCTTTCTCGATATGCCTCTGAAGACATCAACACTGAGGCTAAGAGGAAGGAAAAATTCCTAAATGGGCTGAGTGACGAGCTGAAGATTCCTTTAACAGTAGCATATGCCCCAAATTATCAAACCCTCCTAGATCAGGCTATCATACTGGAGGATAACATCAAGAAGGCTGAAAACAGGAAGAGAAAGTTTAATGTTCACAAACACCATTCTGAACCTTCATTCAAAAGGCATTTCCCTCAAGATACAAACCATGTTCATAAACCTGGGAACTATCCTAGTGGAGGAAGCAACCACAAACATCATGGTCACAACCATAGTGGTAGTTTCAAAGGAAACAATGGGAATCACAAAGGAAATGGAAATGCTGGCCACAACAATGGTCATCATCGCCCAAATCCTGAATATAAGAAAGATATCAGCCAAGTTTTATGCTTCAAGTGCAATAACAAGGGCCCCGAAAAGAAGACTGCAGAAGCTGCCAAGCCCAATCCCTTCCAGAAAGGACTTGTGAACCACATCAACGTGGAAGAAGTGTACGATGAACCTGATGCTATCATTGGTACGTTCTTGCTCAATTCATGTCCAGCATTAGTTTTATTTTATACTGAAGCATCGCATTCATTCATTTCAAGAGCTTTTGTAAACAAACATGGGTTAGTTGTGGAAAATATAGGAAGCCCTATTAGAGTAAGCTCTCCGGGAGGAGAAATGCAAGTAACCTCAGGTTGTAGACAGTTGAGTCTGAATATTGGAAAGCACCAGTTTCCTACGGACTTGATCATCCTGGAAACACAAGGCCTGGATGTTATGATAGGGATGGATTGGATGTCCCGTTATGCAGGAATCATAGACTGCGCAAATAGAACCATCACTCTCACCACTCCAGAAGGTTTGAAAATCAACTTTAGATCAAAGTTCGAGCTAAAGAAGGTTAGGCTTAATTCTCTTAAGGGGGTTAGTCTCGGTGAGGTCCTTATAGTCAAGGAATACCCTGATGTGTTTCTGGAAGAACTACCAGGAATGCCACCCGATAGAGATGTAGAGTTCCTCACTGAACTGAAGCCGGGTACATGACCAATTGCTAAAAGGCCCTATCCAATGGCAACTGATGAACTGAAAGAACTCAAGAAGCAACTGGAAGAGCTTATGCAGAAAGGCTTTATCCGTCCAAGTTCCTCACCCTGGGGAGCACCAAGCCTTTTTGTCAAGAAGAAAGATAGTACCCAGAGATTAGTCACCGATTACCGTGACATAAATGAGCATACAATCAAGAACAAGTATCCGTACCCAAAATCAATGAGCTCTTCGATCAACTAGAAGGGGTTGTTGTGTTCTCCAAGATCGATCTTAGATCAGGGTACTTTCAGAAGAAAGTTAGAGAGATGGATATACCCAAGACTGCCTTTGTTACAAGATATGGTTCGTATGAGTACACAAGTAATGCCTTTTGGGTTAACCAATGCTCCAACCTTTTTCATGAATATGATGAAAGGTATTTATGGATTTTTTGGACAAGTTTGTTGTTGTCTTGATCGATGACATCTTAGTCTACTCCAAAAGTCACAAAGAACATGAAGAACATTTACGTCTGGTGTTGCAAAGACTCCGAGAGCATAAGTTATATGCTAAGTTCAACAAGTGTGAATTTTGGTTAGAACAAGTAGGATTTATAGGACACCTTGTGTCTAAAGATGGAATAGCAGTGGATCCTGAAAAAGTTGCTGTTGTGACAAATTGGGAATCACCCAAAAATGTGTGAGAAATCCGCAGTTTTCTAGGACTGGCAGGATACTACCGGAGATTCATTGAAAATTTCTCCAAGATTGCCAAGGCCTTGACGGAACTACTGAAGAACGGAAAGAAGTTTGAGTGGACAGAACCTTGTGAGACCAGTTTTCAAGAATTAAAGAAACGCTTAGTGTCTGCACCAATCTAGAGAAAGATTTCCAAGTTTATTGCGACGCTTCATATCGTGGCCTAGGAAGCGTATTGATGCAAGAAGGCAAAGTAGTGTCTTACGCCTCAAGACAACTCAAAAATCATGAAGTAAACTACCCCACTCATGATCTAGAGTTAGCTTCTGTGGTACATGCGCTAAAGATATGGAGACCTTATTTATGGGGAAAGAGATGTGAAGTATTCACAGATCATAAAAGCCTCAAGTACTTCTTTACTCAGAAGGAATTAAACATGCGACAAAGGAGATGGTTAGAATTGATCAAAGACTATGATTTAAGTCTACAGTACCACCCAGGGAAGGCCAACGTAGTGGCTGATGCCTTGAGCCGTAAGACTTATGTAAACGGACTCACGGCAGGAGAATTGCCTGAAGATCTATGTAAAGGATTTAAGGACCTTCGATTGGAAGTGGTACCTGAAGGATTCATAGCATCCTTAGAAGTTCAACCTCTTCTGTTTAACAAAATCAAGGAAGCTCAGTTAGAGGATAAAGCAGTAAAAGAAATCAAGAAGAACCTAAGTGAAGGCAAAGCCAGGGACTTTAGAGAAGATGAAGAAGGAACCGTATGGTATAAAGAACGCATATGTGTTCCTGACGATGCCGATCTTAGAAAGTTAATACTTCAAGAAGCTCATGACTCACCTTATTCCATACATCGGGGTAACACCAAGATGTATATGGGTGTAAAGGAGAGGTATTGGTGGATCAATTTGAAGCGAGATATTGCTGAATACATTGCAAAGTGTGACGTCTGCAGTCGTGTGAAAGCAGAACACCAAAAACCAATTTGGTTGCTACAACCCTTACCAGTACCAGATTGGAAATGGGAACAGATTGGTATGGATTTCATCACTGGTCGTCCCAGGACTAAGTCAGGGTATGATTCTATATGGGTTATAGTCGATCGTCTGATGAAAGTATCTCACTTTATACCCGTGAAGACTACTTACACTAGTGCCAAACTAGCTGACATCTATATGAAGAGGATTGTGTGTCTACATGGTGTTCCTAATAAAATTGTGTCGGATAGGGGTACTCAGTTTACTTCTCATTTCTAGAATCAATTACATGAGTCTCTGGGAACCAGATTAGAGTTCAGCACAGCGTTCCATCCGCAGACGGATGGACAGACAGAAAGAGTAAACCAAATCCTAGAAGATATGCTAAGAGCATGCGCTCTAGATTATAAGTCGAGCTGGGATGATAATCTCCCATATGCCGAGTTCTCTTACAACAACAGCTATCAAGCGAGCATAGAGATGTCGCCATTTGAAGCCCTGTATGGAAGAAAGTATACTACACCACTACTATGGAGTGGCGTAGGAGAACGTAGTTTGTTCGGACCAGACATAGTCAAGGAGGCTGAGGAAAAGTCAGACTGATTAAGGACCGTTTAAAGATAGCACAATCCAGACAGAAGAGTTATGCGGACTCCAAAAGGAGGGAAGTCCTTATGAAGTAGCCGATCGAGCCTATCTCAGAGTTTCACCTATGCGTGGAGTTAAAAGATTTGGAATCAAAGGAAAATTGGCACCTAGATTTATTGGACCTTTCAAGGTATTATCCCGCAAAGGAGAGGTTGCCTATGAATTGGAACTTCCGGAAGCACTTTCCGCAGTTCACAATGTGTTTCATGTCAGCCAGCTGAAGAAATGTCACCCAGAAATGGCAGAGACACTGCTAAGAGATACGGTCCCACTAGAGGAAGTACAACTAGGAAGTGATCTCAATTATGAAGAAAAACCAATAAAGATTTTGGAGACAGCAGAACGTGTCACCCGAACCAAGACCATCAAATTATGTAAAGTACAGTGGAATCACCATCCAGAAGAAGAAGCAACTTGGGAAAGAGAAGATGACCTGAAAGAAGACCACCCTCACCTATTTGCTAGCCAATCCGAATCTCGAGGGCAGGATTCATCTTAAGGGGGTTAGGTTTGTAATATCCCAATTTTCAGAAAAATTTAAAACTTTGCATTCATGCATCATCATCATTTAAACTTGTCATTTGAATCACATATGATTTAAAATTAAATTACTTATATATGTTAATTGATTTTATGTCCATAAAATTGTTATTAGAATTTATAATAATATCCCTTTTTATTCTATTTTTACTTTAGACAAAAATACTACCAAAAGGATCTATTTTTAATAAGCTTTTCAAATTATATTTTTATGAATTTTTCTGAGAAGTTATGGTGTAGTTTTGAAATTGTTTTATTCTCAAAATAATTAAAACAGAAAATGATTTATAAAAAGAAAAATTGAGTCGGGCCAGCAGGTGGGCCGAAGCCCACAAGCTATCTGCCGCGCGCGCGTCACTCCCAGCCCGCCAGCAGCCCAACTGCTCTCTCTCTCTCTCGGTCACTGACAGGTGGGCCCCACCTGTCATCCCCGTCGCGGCGACCCCTTCTTCCCCAAATCACGCCCACGACCTAGCCGAGAAATGGTCGAATCAATTATTTGATTCCCCACGATTTATTCCCCTCTTTACCTCGCCGTTACCCCTATAAGAACCCCCTCGACCCCCTTTATCTTTTGCCCCAAGCCCCATACCCCGAGAGCCACCAGGCCGCCCACGAGCATCCCCGGAGCTCCGCCGTTGCCGTCGGCAAGTTCGACAAACTCCGGTGAGCCGCATCCCCCTCGAGCCCTCTATTCACTCCCACTCGTTTTCCTTATTCGTTGCGCATCTTAGTGACAAGGTCTCGTGGTTTCTTACGCAGCCAAACCCCGCGTCCGTGCTCACCGACGAGGACCTCCGCCGTGCGCATCTCCGGCGGGCGATTACGAGAAGAGGAGGACGCTCGGCTCTTCTCCACCGCGCCGCCAACCTCGCCGCAAGCTCCTCTTCGTCTGGGTATGCCTCGCTATCCTCGTAGAGCAGTAGAACGTAGAGAGCGCGAACGTCGGTGATGGCGCCGCCGTGCGCTTCGGTCACCGGAGCTCTTCTGGCCGGCCGCGCCGCTCGGTTTTGGTCATTTTGACCTAGATCGTTAGATCAAAATCGGACGGCCAGGATTAGATCACTTAAAACCCGAACCGGTACGCCGCGTCAGCGCCGCATCAGATATTCTTTTCTGAATTTTTCTTAAATCATTTAATTGGCAATTTTGCTGAAAACACCCTCATACTGTTTTTATCATTACTTTTTATCTGTTTATCGAAATTTAAATATTTTTATATATTTCGAATCCTTAGAACCAGTAGAATATTTTGTCTTCATTAGTTTTCTTTTTTGGCACATTCAAAAATTTCAAATATTTATGTGAGTAGTTTAAGTGTTTTTGACATAACTTTGGTTAGAAAAATTATTTTTGAGTAAATCAAATTGCTAAAAATTTGTTTAGATGCCCTCTGTGCATTAACCATTTTTACAAATTTTGATTATAAAAAATTTATCACTATAAACTAAAATTCTCGAGTTACCCTTTTGTTCAAGTCTAAATAATTGAAAAGCAAATTTAAATTATTATCATGCATATTTCATAAAATTTTAAGAGATAAATATATTAGTTTTCCTGAAATTAAATTATTGCATCTCATGCATAGCATATTTTTGTATGATTATATTGCTTGTGTGTTTATATGTGGCTTTATATTTTGTTAGACTATTCGGAGGGAAACGAGAGTCTTTGCAACTGTAACTGCTGCACTCCTGGTTGCCAAGGCAAGTGGCACACCTCATAAAGGTCCTAGTGTCGGGGGGCTGCCCCCCGGGTAGGGCAGATCCCGGCAGAATTCTGCAATATGGCAACAGTATTTGACCTTTGGAGAGTGCAAGGGCCACCCTTTGGTGCACTGGAGGGGTAACTTGACCTTTCGGAGCTGGTTAAGCCCAAGGTGTCTCTTGGGGGACGCAATGGTCATCCCTGGAATCCATAAATACCCCCCCCCCCCCCCGATCCCTCAGAACAGCACAAACACCAGCGGATGGTGCCTCTAAGAACTAGCTTCTCGAAGATGTCTTTGCTAGCAGCCTAAGACATCTTCGGGAGGCTAGGCCTAGAGGCACACATCCTAAGTGCTACTCGGGTACATCCGGAAAGGATCTCGGATCTCACGGTCGATCGGAGGCTCTGGATAACCTCCCCGGTGGAGAAGATCCCGGATGTACCGGATAGACTCCCGGGTAGGTGAGAAGTGTTGGGGATATATCAACTAGGGGTATAACCAGCATGGATCAATCCGGCTAGTCCAGGGTGGCCCAAGGGTGGTAAGGCCAAGGCCTGCCGGGCGGCCCAGATAGCTGACGTGCAAGGAAGTAGGCGGACGGTCCAAGGAAGGCGGGAGGCCATGGCCCATCAAGCCACCGAGCCCAAGACGGAAGGCGGCAACTAAGCCGGCTAGGTCTAGGACTCTGATTACTTGCCGGACAAGCACTTACGTTGTACCCTGGGGTCTGGCCGCCTATATAAGCCGGCCACCAGGGAGCCTTTAGGCAGACGCTTCAATACGCATCAAACACATTGTAACCTGTTCACGGCTATTGCCTCATAGTGAATTATAGCAGCACGTAGGATCCCGCCACCGCTGTGGGATCCGAAGCTGGGTAAACTCGCCGTGTTCAATCCCGACGTCGACGACACCAACCTTCTTCCCCACAATCCATGCGTAGGCTAGAGGACCCCCGTCTCCTATCAATTATGCCGATACCACGACAGTTGGCGCCCACCGTGGGGCATAAGGTTCCTGGCGTCACGTTCCAGGCGGGAACACTTGGCGGCGTGGGCAAGCAGATCGCCGTCGGTCGCGTCACAAGGTTTGACGGCCATAGCTACGTCAACTCGGATGAGTCCTGGCTCCCGGCGGACGACTACCTTATCGGATGCGCAATCGTGCCGATCGGAGGGATCGACGTCTTCATCGGGTACACACCAGAGGCGTACGGCCTACCGCGTTTCTACAACCCCACCCACCAACCCTTCGACCAAGCAGTCGACCGGCAAGATGGATCTGAATCCGCCTTCTCCCAGGAGTCGGCCGAATCTGATTTCCACTTCGTCGGAGTTGTCGGACTGGGATCCGACTCCCAGCCGGAAAACAACGACCCTGAATCAATCCTCCCTGCTCTGCAGGAGGATGCGATGTCAGATGCCGGATCCAGATCTACTGTTCAAGTCAACATAGACTCTGACTCCGATGATGATGCTAGTCTCTTCGAAGAGAAGATCAAAACCCGCTTTTCCAGTGGAAATCCGGCTCCCTTAGAGGGTACAGCGGATACAGACATGCCTGACAAGGTGGCTATGATGGTTGTTGTCGGTCACGAGACAACCCCAGTTACTTCAGAAGCGCAAATCAAGCCGGCGGAAGAAGCCGGAGACACCACAGCCGGCCAACTCATTGAAAGTTCCGACAAGGTGGGCGCAAAGAAGAAAACTGGCCTCGAGAAAGGCGGCAGCAGCAAACCCACGGATTTGCTCTCCGTCATTAAAGAAGTAGACGAAATCATGAATACTCCGGTAAACAAAAACACCCCACTCGACGGAGTGGAAGAGCTTAGGCTTAATATGCTTAAGCACTCTGACTTCCCGTGAAAAAGAGAGGAGCACGTTGAGAGCCTTGCGAAGAAGATCAAGAAAGAGCAGGAGAAGATGTCGTCCAATACAAACCGGCAACTCTTCGAGGAGAAAAGGTCATCAAAAAACCGCCGTGGAAAAGAGCCGCCTACGCAAGCAACGACAGCGGCTCAAGACCTAGGGTTCGATTGGCGTACGGCACCACAGCGAGTGGATAGAAGGGGGGACGTTGTCTTCTGCACCCCTATCCTCAACGCGGCTGCCGTGCTAGATACCCTGGATGACAACACTTACACGGCGGAAGAGAAGTTGGCCAACGCAAGACACTTCGTAAGCAAGGCCCTAGAACAACAAGCTCGCGCTGATTCCTACGGCCACATGGCGGATGCCCGCGGGGGAGACCTAGAGTCCAAGTCAGGCAAGTGCAAAGCTGCACCAGGTGCCGACCCCGAAGGCCCGTCTGGCTCCAGTAGCCATGGCGACAAAAGGAAGGCAACGCCACCTCCAAAGAAGGCACCGCCGCCAAAACAAAGGCGGGACGAGAATTCAAGGACGGGAAGCAGAGGAGACCTACCACCTCCACCACAGCCAAGACGCGACAATGGCGGTAGCCGGAACAACAGACAGCCGCCTAGAAAAGATGCCGGCAACGATCCTCCAAGGAGAGGCCGCAGCCGGTCTCCGCAGCATAGCACTGGCAGCAAGAGGAGAGAGGAGGTAGAAGGGCCCAGGCGCAGCATAAGCCGGGCGGCGCAGGACGAGCCGGACGCAAACAGAGGCGCACGGCAGCTCGATACAAAAGACGCACGACACCGCCTACAAGACATAGCAAGAGGAAAGGAGCCGCTATATTCTGGACCAAAGTGCTTCGGCGACGCCATCCGCAAAGAGCCGTTCCCCAAGGACATGACATCAGTGTCAAAAAACTATTCTAGGTACAACGGCCTTGTTAAGCCGGACTCATGGCTTTCCGACTACGCCATGGCCATAGAGATTGCCGGCGGGAGCAGCCATATTGCCGTCCGCTACCTACCTCTCATGTTGGAAGGCACGGCAAGAGCTTGGATCGACAACCTCCCTGAAAAGTCCATCCATAGCTGGTACGACATGGAAAAGGTTTTCTCCCAGCACTTCCAAGGAACATACAAGCGTCCAAATACCTACACGGATTTGCAACGCTGTATCCAAAAGCCGGACGAAACCATGACAGATTTTGTCAGCCGCTGGATATCCGAAAAGGCCAACTGTCATGGTGTTTCGGACGCACAGGCTATCCATACCTTCTACACGGGCCTACAGAAGAAGTCCTTGCTCCGTCATAGGCTCGTCCGCGAGCAAATCACGGACCTTGGTGAGATGCTCAACCTAGCCGCCCAATACGCAGCGGCGGATGAGGACGCCCGGGACGATGACCCAGACGTCAACATCATACCAAAGCGGAACAACAAGCGCAAACAGGCGGCGGATGACAAAGCCGGTCCTTCCAATGAGGTAGCCGTAGCGTTCCAAGGAAACGCCGACAAAAAGAAGTGGAAAAATAAGAAAGATAATCGTGAAGCCGGCTCAGGGCCTAAGGCGGCGCGAATCACTTACGAACAGGCAAAGCTCTTGTCGTGTCCCATCCACGCCTCATTGGGCAAGGTCAAACACATGCTTGGAGAGTGCCGTTTCATGGACGACTTCAAAAAGGATCCCACAGTCGGCTGGAAGTCAAAGAAGTCAAAGAAGAACGATAAGAAAGACAGCAAGGAGGATGAGGATGACGACGACATGTCTATCTCAAGCGAAGAGGACGCAACCGCCAAGAAAAAGAAGCCGTATCCGAAGGTCAAAGAATCTCTTGTATGCTTTGTCGGCACACCTTCGGGTAAAGAGGATAAGGCGGAGATGCGCGAACTCAACGCGACAATGCCGGACGTCCCTCAGTACTTGAACTGGTCGGAGGCAACAATCACTTGGGACCGGTCCGACCACCGTGATCACGTCCCTCACCCAGGCAAGTACGCCCTTGTCGTCGACCCCATTGTCGACAACTTCAGACTCACAAAGGTACTCATGGATGGCGGCAGCAGCCTCAACATCCTGTACTACGACACGCTAAGCCGCATGAACCTGTCAGAGGATCAGCTGGATCACAGCAACCTCACATTTCATGGCATAGTACCCGGCAGGCAAGCAAAGTCAATGGGAAGCATCAGGCTGAAGGTAACTTTCGGACCAAAAGAGAACTACCGCTCAGAGTTCCTCCGGTTCGAAGTTGTCCCCATCAAAAGCGCCTATCATGCAATCTTCGGACGACCGGCTTTCGCCAAGTTCATGGCAAGGCCGTGCTACATATACAGCAAGCTTAAAATGCCGGGGGAAAACGGAACCATCACGGTTTCCGGCAACTTCAAGAAAGCCAAGGAGTGCGAGCGTGGCATGGCCGCCTTCGCAGAAGCCGTCATCCACAAGGAAGAACTCGCGCTGCTCGGGGCGGATTCAGACAACTCCATGCCAAAGCCAAAGATGGATGTCAAGAAGACTTTCGAAGCTTCAGAAGACACCAAAAAGGCGGACCTCATCCCAGGTGACAAGTCTAAGCAAGTTGTCATCGGCTCCAACCTTGACAGCAAATAGGAAGGCGCGCTCGTCGAGTTCCTCCGTGAGAATCGT
Organism: Poa annua; assembly: GCA_026929855.1. NCBI lineage: Eukaryota > Viridiplantae > Streptophyta > Magnoliopsida > Poales > Poaceae > Poa > Poa annua. The sequence continues at coordinate 272,029,809 of CM049426.1, read as the reverse complement.
GACATCTTTGCATGGTCGCCTTCCGACATGCCTGGTGTACCGAGGGAACTTGCCGAGCACTCGCTCAACGTCATAAAAGGATCCAAGCCGGTGAAACAAGCAACAAGACGCTTTGGAGATGAGAGACGCAAGGCTATAGGGAAGGAGATAAATAGGCTGAAGGCCGCCAATTTCATAAAAGAAGTTGTACACACCGATTGGGTGGCAAATCCTGTACTTGTCCCAAAGAAGAATAAAGAGCTGAGGATGTGTATCTTCTATACTGGTGTTAACAAGTGCTGCCCAAAGGATCCCTTTGCGCTGCCTAGGATTGACCAAGTCGTAGACTCCACAGCAGGCTCCGAGCTGCTTTGTTTTCTGGACGCCTACTCAGGATACCACCAAATCAAGATGAGAGAGTCAGATCAACTGAAAACATCTTTCACAACTCCATATGGGACTTTCTGCTACATTACCATGCCTTTTGGCCTGAAGAATGCAGGGGCAACATACCAGCGCTGTATGCAAAATTGCCTGCACGAACAGATCGGTCGCAATGTACACGTCTATGTAGACGACATCGCGGTAATGTCAAAAAAGAAGGCAGATCTCCTAGAGGACTTGGAAGAAACTTTTCAGAACCTCCGGAGGTATCAGATGAAGCTCAATCCCGCCAAGTGCGTTTTCGGCGTCCCAGCCGGCAAACCCCTCGGTTTCATCGTCTCAGAACGAGGGATTGAGGTTAACCCGGAGAAGATCAAGGCCATACAAAACATATCCAGACCTACTTGTCTGAAGGACGTGCAGCGCCTAGCCGGATCGGCGGCAGCCGTCAGTCGTTTCATAAGCCGCCTAGGGGAAAAGGCAATGCCTCTCTACCGGCTACTGAAGAAATCCGACAACTTCGAGTGGACAGCAGAGGCAGACGCCGCCTTGCAACAACTTAAGGAGGCCCTCATGTCCGCTCCGATATTGGCAGCACCTCGGTCGCAGGAACCAATGCTGCTGTACATCGCGGCAACAGGAGCTGTTGTCAGCGTTGTCTTGGCTGTGGAAAGAAAGGAGAGCGAAGCCGCGGCGTGTGAACAGCGACCGGTCTACTTCATCAGTGAAGTGTTCTCCGCCTCCAAGCAGAGGTATCCGCATTACCAAAATCTGGCTTATGGTGTATTCTTCGCCGCCAGAAAGCTTAGGCATTACTTCCAGGAACACACAGTGACAGTAGTCAGCAAGGCACCATTGGGAGACATAATCAACAATGCAGAGGCAACAGGTCGAGTCGCCAAGTGGGGCATCGAACTTGCCGCTTTTGATATAGTCTATAAACCACGGACCGCCATCAAATCTCAAGCACTTGCAGATTTTGTCAACGACTGGACAGAGGCTATGGAGGAAACAGCACTCCCCGAGTCAGAATATTGGGTCATGCACTTTGACGGATCAAAGATGCTCAAAGGCTCGGGGGCTGGAGTCGTTCTACGTACGCCTAAAGGTGACAAGCTTAGCTACGTGTTACAAATCCACTTCACAGCAACCAACAATGTTGCCGAGTACGAAGCTTTGCTTCATGGGTTACACGTGGCAAACGACCTAGGCGTCAAAAGAATCCTCTGTTACGGCGACTCAGATTTGGTCGCACAACAAGTAAGCGGAACATGGGATGCGAAAAGCGCAACAATGGCGGCTTACAGAGCCAAAGTTGACGAATTTGCAAAAAACTTCGTAGGCTACGAAGTCCGACATGTCCAAGAGCTGAGAATGAGGCGGCAGACACACTTGCCAGACTGGGATCGGAACGCAAAAAGGTACCAAAAGATATATTCCTAGAGCAATTGCACAAGCCATCCATTAAAGGCGCCGATTTGATGGACCCCGACTCAGAAGAACCGGTAGAAGCGGCAAGTCTCGCTGTCTACTTAACACTGCCGGATTGGACAGTCCCATATCTCGATTTTCTAATCGACCAAAAGTTGCCGGAGGACGATGAGGTGCTAAAAAGGCAGATCATAAGGCGAGCCAAAGCATTCACGATAATAAAAGGCGAGCTATACAAGCGAAGCACATGTGGCATCTATCAGCGGTGCACTTAGCCGGAGGAAGGCCGGGAAATTCTGAAGGACATACATATTGGCGCCTGCGGGCATCATGCTTCCGCTAGGTCCATTGTATCCAAAGCTTTCCGCCAAGGTTTCTACTGGCTCACCGCCAAAGAAGATGCCGAGAACATCGTTAAAACATGCAAAGGTTGCCAGTTGTACGCCCGTCAACCTCACTTGCCGGCACAGGAGCTAAGGACGATCCCAATCACCTGGCCGTTCACGGTCTGGGGCTTAGACATGGTGGGTCCCTTCAAAAAGGCGCGCGGTGGGTACACTCACCTATTGGTCGCTGTCGACAAGTTCACCAAATGGGTCGAGGCCAAACCGATCAGCAAACTTGACGCACGAACATCCACCAACTTTCTCTGGGGAATTATCTCTCGGTTTGGAGTTCCACACAGCATTATCACCGATAATGGCAACAATTTGTCTCAAGGCGATATAGAAGAATACTGCAATGATCTGGGCATCCGGCTTGATTTGGCATCCGTGTCATACCCTCAATCCAATGGGCAAGTAGAGCGTACAAACGGCCTAGTCGTATCAGGACTTAAGCCTCGTCTCGAAGCTCCATTACATAGGGCAGCCGGCGCTTGGGCAGATGAGTTACGGTCGGTATTATGGAGTTTGCGCACAACGCCGAACAGATCCACCGCCTACACTCCTTTCTTCTTAGTATATGGCGCAGAGGCAGTGCTACCTACCGACATGAAGTACGATTCCCCAAGAGTTCAAGCCTACATCGAGCAAGACGTAGAAGGTGCAAGACAGGATAGCCTAGACCTGCTAGACGAAGAAAGAGACGTCGCTCTCCATCGCTCCGCCTTGTACCAGCAACAACTCCGCCGCTATCATAGCCGGAGAGTGCGGAAGCGAAGCTTCAGAACAGGTGACCTGGTTCTCCGCCTAATTCAAGATAGAAAAGGCTTGCACAAGCTATCCCCGCCATGGGAAGGACCGTTTATAGTCACAAAGGCGTTGCTCAATGGTTCCTACTACCTAGCCGACATCCGCGACGAAGAAGAAAAGAAAATGCGCAAGAAGGCGGTAGGAAAAAGGGGAACCAAGCGCAAGAGAGGCATTGACGATCCGTTCGAGCAAACAAGACGGCCTTGGAACATTGAGCAGCTACGTCCTTTCTACACTTAGCAATTTATAATTGTAATAAGTTCAATATGATTATGAAATAAAAGTCTATGGTTCCTCATCTGTGTTGAGATGCATGCCATCTTTTGTCTTTTCTTGCAATCATATTTCCCCTATGTATCTAAGTTACCTATTTACTAGCTCCGTGCAAAGGTTCAAAAGTGTAGATACTTGCAGCTTTCGAGCCAACCCAAAGCAAAAACAAACTTTTTGCGCCGCCTAATTCCTTTGCCTCTGATTACTTATATGTGGTTCGCCTAGTAGTATGTCTTTGACACCAACATGTTGGCTTTGGTCTCTGATTCTAAACAAATGGTCTAGCCCTGGTTGTTTCAGCTAAAGTTACCGGCTGAGGTTTCGTCAACATACAAAAAGTCAAGCATATAAGTCAGGGTAAAATTAAGGCGGGCCATATAAATAAAGACAAAGTAAAACTTGTCAGCTAGTTTCCGCCTAACAAGGCAACATTAAAAGTATATACAAATATTACAAATGTTGCATTGTTTCAGGGGCCGACAAAATAAGGCTGGCGGAAGGCAAGGACAGAAAAAAGATATGGCTCGGGGGAGCGTCTACATCAGGCTTGGGGGCTGACAACTTCAGCCCCGGAACTATCACTCCCCTCCGCCTCGGCCGCGCCGGCAGCTTCAGCTCCCTCTCCGCCAGGCAAAGGATGGCGCCGGTAGAAGATTGAAGTATCCACCATGTCGGCGGCTCGCGTGGCGTAGCCGGCAACGCTGTTGAGCACAGCGACCGGCTCAACCTCGCTACCGTCTTCGTAAGTCGACGGCATGCCTTCGGTGACGGCTTCTATCTCCGCCTCGGGGTAGTGCGCCATGAACAACCCAAGGGCAGTCTTGGCTCCTCCCCGCGCCGCCGACTTCAGCGAGCTTTTGTGCAATTTGGTCGCCTGCTCCAAGACTAATATGCTATTGGGTGCGATATTATGGGGCTGGAGCCCGTAGTGATCTAAGACCTCACTAAAGAAGGCGGAAGGCGGAAGCGCCATTCCCCTGACCAGGTGGGAGGTGAGGATTACCCGTTCTCCGGCTTCCGGAGCCGGGATGATGTCTCCCAAGGCGGCCCTCCACCGGCAATCCTCCAGAGTGGGGAGGTAGCCGACAGCCTCCAAATCTTGGAGGGCGTCTTCGTCGACGATAGAAGGCAGCCAGTAGCGAGACCCGAGGTCCGCCGCTTCTTCTTCCTCGTCGCCGGGGGCGTTCGCCGTCGCCGTTGCCGTGGTGGTCGGTGGAGGAGCCGAGGAGCCCGCCGCGGGAGCGCGCGCTGAGGAAGTCCGAGGGACGACGGCGGTGACGTTGCCCGCCGTCGCCGCCGCCGCGGGACGAGTAATGGCGCCGCCCATCGGCGTCGCAAGCGCGGCCTCGGTCGCCGGGCCGCTCGACGCCGTCGAGTGAGCGGGACCGGTGGACATCGCCGCGAGGAAAGGTCGCCGGAGGAGAAGAGCTCGCCGGAGTTCGTTCGGAGGCGAGGAGCGAGGAAGTGTAAGAGACAAGGGCGCACGGAGAGCAAAGGCAGGGTAAAGAAAATGGACCGTTTGGCTACCTATTTATAGGGCCAGGCGTTGCTCCCTGTGCAACGGCATTTTAGTCGGACACGTGTCCCACGTTCGTTGCGGCACACGATTGCACGATCTCCACGCCTCCTCTTTTCCCGCAACTTGTGATCATGGCGAGATTCCCGCCTAGGCTGTTTTCAAACTGTCGAGAAGCCGGCTAGGTGGAAACCGCCAAGAAGAATGCTCGGCAAAGATTGCCGAGTAACCGTCTTTTCCCATGATGGACAAAGGCGGACGCCTGTCAACATCAAGACACGCATGCCTCTTTGATTTTCAGAATGGTTCAGGTCCTGCAGCCGCCAACCTTGGCAGATGGAGAATCAAGGAGAAGCCGGCGCATGGAGAACTTCAACCTTTCTGGGGGCTAATGTTGGGGATATATTAACTAGGGGTATAACCAGCATGGATCAATCCGGCTAGTCCAGGGTGGCCCAAGGGTGGTAAGGCCAAGGCCTGCCGGGCGGCCCAGATAGCTGACGTGCAAGGAAGTAGGCGGACGGTCCAAGGAAGGCGGGAGGCCATGGCCCATCAAGCCACCGAGCCCAAGACGGAAGGCGGCAACTAAGCCGGCTAGGTCTAGGACTCTGATTACTTGCCGGACAAGCACTTACCTTGTACCCTGGGGTCTGGCCGCCTATATAAGCCGGCCACCAGGGAGCCTTTAGGCAGACGCTTCAATACGCATCAAACACATTGTAACCTGTTCACGGCTATTGCCTCATAGTGAATTATAGCAGCACGTAGGATCCCGCAACCGCTGTGGGATCCCAAGCTGGGTAAACTCGCCGTGTTCAATCCCGACCTCGACGACACCAACCTTCTTCCCCACAATCCATACGTAGGCTAGAGGACCCCCGTCTCCTATCAATTATGCCGATACCACGACAAGAAGGGTCCGAGCTCGCTTCCCGGGTGCAGGCTAACCGACGTGTAGATCACGGTCCTGGCAGGTTGTTCAATGTGTGCAGGGAAGACTTACAGGATGGAGCAAGGAGGTAGCCGGCATGGGAGATGCCGGTGGGACGTCAACGGTCCGGAGCAGGCTTTCCCGCCTGGCACGGGGGGAAGTCCCATTCCCCCTGAAATGGAAGCATGGTCACCTCCCGCCTGACACGGGAGCGTGTCAGCCGGTACGATAACGGTACGACAAGATCGGACATGCCTAGCCCGGCAATCCGGAAAAGGCTACTCGGGATGGGCAAAGACATGTCTTGTCTCTGATAGAGGGACAATGATGTTCCAGGACTGCGCCTATTGTCCTTGCCGGAATGATGACGGCAGGGCTATGCCGGATAGCTCGGCGGCTAGGTCGCACTAGACAGTGTCGACATAACCGTTAGGCCTGTCCAGTGGGGCCATCCCGGATTAGGGTTTGCGGCCCTCCCGGCCGGAACTCTATAAAAGGCGCCATAACTGCTCTTGTGGAAGAGAGACCAACTTGGAGGCCAAAACCTTAGTCTCATTTACTCCTAGTGCATTTACTCCCTCCTCTCTCTAGTTCATCTTGTTCATCGTGTTCTTTTCCGAAAGAGCTCCAAGAGCATGTTGTAGATCTTGTTCCACACTTATATTGAGAGGAAAGGCAGGAGTAGGGGTGTTACCTCCCCACGAGGTCCCCGGACCTGGGAACATCGTGTGCGTGTGTTCCCTGCCTTCGTGCAGTTGTTCGTATTTACCAGATCTTCTCTCGTTCCCTTCAGTTGTATTTGGTGTTCTTCGGAGATCCCGGTTATTCCGGCATCCTCCTTCGTGTGAGCTCTTTAGCTCGCTAGCCCTCCCAGGATCCACCAGCGTCCATCGGCCCCACACTTTAGCCATCCTATGGCATCTGCTGTGACACCACCACGACAGTTGGCGCCCACCATGGGGCGAACAGAGGCGCTGGCTGGTGTACACATCCGGACGGGTTCCTCCGTTCGCTCCGGCATTCGAGTTCTCTCCGGCCTGGTTGTCAGGCTGGGCGAGATGGATTTCATCAGCGACAATGCCGGTTGCTTCCGGAACAAGCCCTTCCCGGCCAATGGATGCCTCATCGACTTCGGCGTCTTCACCACCTACGTCGCCACCGAGATCGTCTGCAGCTTCCCGGACGATGTCCTGGAGGCTGAAGATCCACCCATGCTCCGCGCCGCCCGGGGTCCGCGTGTCGATTGCCCCGCGGGCTGCGTCGCGGTCATGATGGTCGGGGTGACCGAGGAGGTGTTCCAGGATGCCCCCGATGGCGATGCCGGCACTCACCGGGTTCGGTTAGCAAAACCTCCACAGGAGAGAGGTGTTGCCCGAGACTGTGATCCTCAGCCATCTCACCCTCGTCGCCGCCCGGACCCCCTGTAGCGTACCTGCACTTTAAATAAGGCAGATACCTGTGTATAGTGCAAATCCCTGGATCGATTCATTTGCACACACAGTTTACGATGTGATATCACAACAAAGCGTCAATTTTATTACATCGATGATCCAGAATTACAAAATATTCGATACAAGTTGCATAGCATAAAGCTAGCATTGAAAAAGTACACAGCGGAAATACAATAGCAGTGGGTCTCCAACAACTTCATGTTGCCACAGGCGAAAACATGTTGGTTGTAGAATCGAAACCTTTAAACGAAACCTCACTCGTCATTTAATCAATCTGCAATAAAAAAAATATTGCAACAACGTGGGTCAGATTCCATTAAAAATGGAGTCTGGCAAGTGACACTATGGTGGACACTTAATGGAATAACTCTATAGCCTATATGCATATTTGGCTGGTGGAGTTCAAGTCTATTTTGCATAAAGCCAATTTTTCCTATCTCTTTGGAAAACACTTTCTTCAAATTAAGACAAGTATGGCTTGAAAACAATAAATCTCATCTTCCCTTGTTCACCCATCAAGTTTTATTTCTGAAGTTGGAATGATGGAATTCTCCGTTGACGTCTGTGATCAGCTGCTCAAATTGTCCATACCGCAGACACGGCTAAGTACTTAGTTTTACACTCTGCAGAGGTTGTGCACGTTCACCATTGTACCCATTCAACCCAAATTATCCTTTACACACCATTTGTGATAAGAAAAGGAGAAGAATGAGACAAGATCTTTCAGAAGCATTTTCCCTCCCACTCTGGCTTGACCCGTTCCACCTAACATCCCCCTACATCTGCTTGTCAAGCCAGAGAGAGTCCATGCAACATAGTTGATCAAGCCAGAGCCCATATGGCAATGGCTGCAGTGGAATCAATCGTCACTCGGAGTTCTTCAGATTCCTCTGTTCCCTGGGTGGCCATCCACAAGTGCACTCTCAGGTTGACAACCCCCATGCTCATGGCCCCAAGTATAGTAGAAACTACCTTAGGCGAAGACAACCACAAGCACAGTCCTGAGTAGCCACTCAACATAAACCATTCAACCAATCCACCCAGGTGTTTCATTAACTTAGTGGATGTGTACTCCCAAGTTGACAACCACCATGCTCACGGCCCTAAGTAGAATAGAAATTCATCCTAGGCGACGACAACCATGTGCACAGCCCTGAGTAGTCACTTAACATTTTGTAAAACTTTTCATCAATTGCATAACATCAATATTTCTGCTAAGTATGATATAGGAACCTAGACACAGGAGTAAGGGAATTCTACACAGGTTTAGCATAGCAATACTACCCTACACATGCATATAAAAATACACTAAGTAATGCATATAGAAATAATAGGAAGTTTATGAGGTGTGCCACTTGCCTTTGAATGTTGTCGTTGTTCACAAACTCTTTTCAACGATACTCGGAACTCTCCGTTCAGTCTAAACATACAAACAAACAACAATTCAACAATCATAAAACAAAACAACACAACACATACAAGCATACATAATGAACAAACAAGTTTCATAACTTCTAAGGAAAACATGTCATGCATGATATGCAATTTATTTCTAAGGACTAGAAATGCATGTCATGCCATGAAAGTCTTTTAAGTTAATGCAGGGCAAAAATGTGTGTCAAAATGACTAAGGACTAAGGTCATAGGTTGGACAAAATACGTTGTTATAAATCATCTTGAATAAGCACTCAATGACTTAGTCATGATGTGCATAACTATATAGAGAAAATACTAACTCTATTCTTCAAAGTGATCAACAATTATTAACAACTCTTTGTAAATTGGATATTCACTATAGTGAGAGAGACAGACACCCGGCCAACCACTTAAATTGTGGAACATGTCTCATGTACGTGAACATGTAAGGTTTGTTTCCAGGCCGCTTCATCTCACTATGCCGCTAGGATCCAACAAAATTCAAGGTGAGAATATCATGATAAAAAATTGTTTATGTCAAATGTGAAAGAAAAGATTAGGAAAGAGGGAAAAGATAGAAGAAAGATGTAGTTGTCCTCCAGGCTTCATCTCCAGACTTGTAATATTCTCCTTGATGATGTCTTGATTGAAGTTTTGATAGACTTGATAAATCTTCAGACTTGGTGGTTCTTGTATCCTCGAGGCTGGGCTTGGATTTAACTTAGTCATCATGAAGTCTAACAGAAGAAGGAGGGGGAAAAGAAAGAAAGAGGGAGCAAAACTTAGAAAATATTTCTGGTTAGTCTTCATGAACTTCTTCTTGATCTTTCTTCTAAGTGCTTCCATTCCTTGGAGGTACTTCTGAAGTCTTGTTTTGGCTAAGTCCTTCATTGGTCTTCTAGCTCCATGTTGAAAATTACTAAGTGTCTAAGTGTATCACTTTACCAAAATGCTAAGTTGAAAATATTTCTAACTTAGAGAAAATGGGGAAGGAGTTTTCTTATGGGAAATATAACTACAAAATAAAATATGCTATGAATGAAATGCAATTTTAAATCATAAGAAAACATCAAAATAACTTTTGTGATTTCTTTATAAATATGCATGAATTTATAAATGCAATTTAATTAATTTCTATTTTGGAAAATATAATAAAAGGAATAATTATAAGATTAAAGTTTTCTATGATTAAATTTTTATATTTTTTTTTTCTAAATAGAGTTAATAGACAGGGAGCACTTAATAAATTTTATAGCAATTTGATTTAATCAAAAATAATATTTCTATTAATAGTTATGTTGAAAATACTCAAACTATTCAAATTAAGTATATAACTATGAATTCATTCAAATATTACTCAAAAATATTTTATAGCAGTGGCATCAATTTACAAATATTCCAAAGTTTCTAAAACAATTTTATTTGCAATTTTTGAATTTACAGATTTAAAGTTATGACAAAAATACTCAAATCTTCCATTTGAAATTTGAAGATTTTAAACTAAGTCAAATTTGAATTTTGGCACATCCAAAATACTCTACATGTCGAGGGCTTTCCAAATATATAAAAATATTTGAATTTGGATAAACAGACAAAAATATATGATAGTTTGAATAGACAGGGGCTTTTCTGCCAAACTGCCAATTAATTAAATCGCAAAAATGATTTTACACGTCAGCGCTTGTCGTGGTGGTGTCACGGCAGATACCTACGGGTAGGCTAATGTGTGGGGCCGATGGACGCTAGGGGATCTCGGGGAGGGATTGCGCGATGAACACGCGCACAGGTAAATACAACCGACACAGGGACACAAGGATTTACCCTGCTTCGGGGCTCTCGTGAGGAGATAAAACCCCTACTGCAGCATCTAGCCTACTCGCTATATTTCCTCTCTTACTATCCGGGCTACAACACGCTCCATGAGCTGCTACAGTTGCCTCCATGAGGTCTTGAGAGCAAATGAGAAGGGGGAAATGAAGTGGTGGGGTGGTTGGTCTCCCTTCTCCCCCTCCCCCTGGTGCCCTTTATATAGGAGAGCCCAGGGGACAAGCAGGGGACAAGAATCACTGTTCACCGCGCACTGTAGCTGATGCGACTACTGGGGTCTAATCGACACTGTAGCATATGTCATAAAGTTGTACTCTTGTCCCATCCGGCGCACTGTAGCCTTGCCGGGTCATGTCGGGAGAGTCAGGACCCGTGTGGCGCGCGTCCTTGCTTTGTCTCGTAGCTGCTGTCTTTTGTATTTTCATGCCCTTCTCTCCTTATCTTCTTGGTCCCGTACAGCTTTTGGTCCTGTACAGATGTCTCGGTGGAGGAAACGCCCGACGAACCTGGTTCGCTCCAAGGCAAGACGCAGTCCGAGACCGAAGATGCCGGCGGCGTCCAGTGTCGAGGAGGAACCTGGGAGGCCCTGCCCACGTGCTGCCGGGGTCCGTTGATGTCAAGGTGGATCTCGGGCGCGGGCAGAGGAGACCGGGGCAGGTGATGCCGGAGGCGGCCGGTGCGTACAGGGTTGGGCGGCTGTAAGCTGCCGAGATCGGTGCGGGGCAGTGCCAGCCCTGCCCGAGGTTGGGGGCGGCGCATCTGAGCCGGGGGGACGCCGGAGGAGACGTAGACGAGGTCGAGCGGCCGTACGCGGACGAGGTCGAGGCGGTGCCGTGCCGTCCGTGCCGTCCGTGCCCGAGGTCGAGGGCGGCGCATCCGAGCCGGGGGACGTCGGAGGAGATGTGGACGAGGTCGGACACCGCACTGCTGTCGAGGAGGCGGCGATGCAGCGAGGATGTCGAGGAGATACGGGCGAGGGGCGGGTGAAGCCGGGCTAAGGAGGATCCCGGGGCCGGCCGATGTTTAGGATGGCGCCGAGACGCATCCGCCGCCGGGGGCGAGGCAGGGGGCGACGAACTCGGGGAGGCAGTTGGCGATACCGGGCGCGGACGAGGTCGAGGAGGGGCGCGTCCGGCGTGCCGAGGTTGATGCCGGGCGTAGGACGCCGGAGACGGCCGGTGTGGGCGCGAGCTTGCGGGGCGAGGTGGAGGAAGCCGGGCTGAGGAGGATCCCCGAGCCATGTGGTGGCGGTGGAGGTCGAGCGCCTCCTCGGCAGTGTCAAGGACGAGGGCGAGGGGCGATGCTGGGGCCGGAGTGGTTCAGGGCGTGACGGAGGAGGCGCGGTCGAGGAGGGGGATGCCGAGGTCGCGACGCCGGAGGCAGAGCTCGGGCGGCCGGGGTCGCGACACCGGGATGGGGATGCCGGAGGCGGAGCTGCTTCGGCGCATCCGGGCGAGGTCGAGGAGGACGTCGGCGGTGCCGGGCAGGTCGGGGGTGAGGTAGCTGGAGCGAGGGGATGTCGGGGATGCGCCTGGCGTCGAGGCGGTGGTTGAAGCCGAGGCGTGCTGGGAGGTTGAGGAGGATGCGGATAATGTCGTGGGCGAGATGGGGGCGACGCCGAGTTGACCGAGTACCTGCTAACAGCCCATTGCGATGCCCGTCTCGGGCCAGAAAATAGAGGGTTCCGGCCCATATTCGGTCATACCCGGTCAAAGCCACTTTCTATTCTCTTTTCCTTCTCTTTTCTTCATTCCTCCATCATTTAAACGTAAATATACCTGCAACATCAAGACTACACCCCCATACCTTCAGGGTACCGGGGAAGTACATCCCCGACACTAGTCCCCGAGTTTATGGGGGATTCACAGAATCGCGCATCAACTTAAAAATCAAATAGTTCCAGGAATTTTCCATACCGAAAGTCTTGTTGTTAGAGGTCTCGGGGATCACATCCCCGACACTAGTCCCCGAGGCTGCGGGGGACTCGCCGAGTCGCGCGCAGACTTAGAAGAAATCTCAACCTCATCGTTTTCATTTGCTCCCCCGAGTACCTGCATAAATACAATCATATGCCGGCTCCTTAGCCACTCTGGGCATTTTACCGACATAGATGTCTTCGGCCACCGCCGGTCTGACACAAACACATAACACATGCCGGCGTTTAGCCACTCTGGGCGTATACCGACACGGACGCCTCATGTGCCGGCTTGCAGCCACTCTGGGCGTATACCGACACAGAGTCTCATGTGCCGGCGTTTAGCCACTCTAGGCGTATACCGACACAGACGCCTACACACACAATGTCACACAGGTATCTCGGTATGTCGGTATGTTGGTATGTCGGTATGTCGGTATGTCGGCCACTCTGGGCATATCACACATGTTTCGGTATCTCTGCCACTCTGGGCACATCACAGGTGTTTCGGTATCTCAGGTGTTGCCTTTAGCGAACTTTGATAAACCGAAACAAATGACGATTTGGAAATATTGCCCGATGCCATGATACATTGGCGAACCGAAATAAACGGGGATCTGGGGCTATGGTATGATGCCGCGATATAATGGCGAGCCGACCCGAATAGCGATATGGAGATATTGCAGTATGCCATGATATATTGGCGAACCGAAATAAACGGGGATCTGGAAATTGTGCATGATACCGCGATACGTGGGCCAACTGATACCACAGATCATATGCAATGTACCTTGAGGTAACAATAAATATAAGATGGATCCGAGATAAGCGATATAATCAAGACTTTCGACATGAATATCCTCACGGTAAAACCGATATCACCTTTCAACGTTAGTTAAGACATATATATTTTAACAAGAATAAAGACAGAAAATAACTCTAGCAGCAAACCACACAATAGTACAGAGGCTCGGTTTCCACCGAGTCCCTTGGTAAATTTTCAGATACGGCAGGAAGACAAAGGAGTACGGCAGTCCCCGAGTCCAGTTTCGGGATGCCGGCACACAAATGATACAACAAGAAGCAGGATACAACAAGCATATAAATAAATATAAACCGCGCTACTCCACCGACTAAGCATGCAAGGTAGAACTAAACAGTAAGCGAGTCCCCGGGTCAAGACATCTTGCTCCCGGGGAAAAAACTAACAGATGACAAAATAGGCACAACAGGGTAGTCCCCGGGTTACGATATCTCGTTCCCGATTAAACAATTAAACTAAGCATGCATGGGCAGCTCCCGAATAAATCTGAGATAACATACTTTGCAAGGTATATACGACGATACTCACGGAGCACAGGAGCGGTTTGGGGATGTCGGAGGCGACATAACCCGGGTAACTGGTGTGCAGCGGCCAGGGGTTTGTTGATGATGAGTGTCGGGGTAGACGCCTACGGCTGGTGCTCGCGATGTAGGGATGCCGGTTCGGGATGTCGACGACCGGTTTCTGCGATGCGGGGACGTCGATGACCTCCACCCGTGGTGCAGGGATGTCGGCGACCTCTACCCGCAGCGCAGGGATGTCGGCGACCTCTACCCGTAGCGCAGGGATGCCGGCGACCTCTACCCGCAGTGCAGGGATGTCGGCGAAATCAACCCGCCGCGCAGGGATGTCAGCGACCTCAATCCGCAGTGCAGGGACGTCAATGACCACTGCCCGCAGCACAGGGATCCGGATTTAGGATCCCGGATTTTGAGACGCCAGTGACCGCTACCCGTGGCGCAGGATGTCAGTGACCACTGCCCGCAGTGTAGGGATCCCGGATTTAGGATCCCGGATTTTGGGATGCCGGCGACCGCTACCCGCGGCGCAGGATGTCAGTGACCACTGCCCGCAGCGTAGGGATCCCGGATTTAGGATCCCAGATTTGGGATGCCGGCGACCGCTACCCACGGCGCAGGATGTCAGTGACCACTGCCCGCAGCGTAGGGATCCCGGATTTAGGATCCCGGATTTGGGATGCCGGCGACCGCTAACCGCGGCGCAGGATGTCAGTGACCACTGCCCGCAGAGTAGGGATCCCGGATTTAGGATCCCGGATTTGGGATGCCGGCGACCGCTACCCGCGGTGCAGGATGTCAGTGACCACTGCCCGCAGAGTAGGGATCCCGGATTTAGGATCCCGGATTTGGGATGCCGGCGACCGCTACCCGCGGCGCAGGATGTCAGTGACCACTGCCCGCAGCGTAGGGATCCCGGATTTAGGATCCCGGATTCTGGGATGCCGGCGACCGCTACCCGTGGCGCAGGATGTCAGTGACCAATGCCCGCAGCGTAGGGATCCCGGATTTAGGATCCCGGATTTGGGATGCCGGCGACCGCTACCCGCGGCGCAGGATGTCAGTGACCACTGCCCGCAGCGTAGGGATCCCGGATTTAGGATCCCGGATTTTGGGATGCCGGCGACCGCTACCCGCGGCGCAGGATGTCAGTGACCACTGCCCGCAGCGTAGGGATCCCGGATTTAGGATCCCGGATTTGGGATGCCGGCGACCGCTACCCGCGGCGCAGGTTGTCACTTACCACTGCCCGCAGCGTAGGGATCCCGGATTTAGGATCCCGGGTCCCGTCCAAAATTGTTCCCGCAAGCGCCACTGAGCCCCACGGTGGGCGCCAACTGTCGTGGTGGTGTCACGGCAGATGCCTACGGGTAGGCTAATGTGTGGGGCCGATAGACGCTAGGGGATCTCGGGGAGGGATTGCGCGATGAACACGCGCACAGGTAAATACAACCGACACAGGGACACAAGGATTTACCCTGCTTCGGGGCTCTCGTGAGGAGATAAAACCCCTACTGGAGCATCTAGCCTACTCGGTATATTTCCTCTCTTACTATCCGGGCTACAACACGCTCCATGAGCTGCTACAGTTGCCTCCATGAGGTCTTGAGAGCAAATGAGAAGGGGGAAATGAAGTGGTGGGGTGGTTGGTCTCCCTTCTCCCCCTCCCCCTGGTGCCCTTTATATAGGAGAGCCCAGGGGACAAGCAGGGGACAAGAATCACTGTTCAGCGCGCACTGTAGCTGATGCGACTACTGGGGTCTAATCGACACTGTAGCATATGTCATAAAGTTGTACTCTTGTCCCATCCGGCGCACTGTAGCCTTGCCGGGTCATGTCGGGAGAGTCAGGACCCGTGTGGCGCGCGTCCTTGCTTTGTCTCGTAGCTGCTGTCTTTTGTATTTTCATGCCCTTCTTTTCTTATCTTCTTGGTCCCGTACAGCTTTTGGTCCTGTACAGATGTCTCGGTGGAGGAAACGCCCGACGAACCTGGTTCGCTCCAAGGCAAGACGCAGTCCGAGACCGAAGATGCCGGCGGCGTCCAGTGTCGAGGAGGAACCTGGGATGCCCTGCCCACGTGCAGCCGGGGTCCGTTGATGTCAAGGTGGATCTCGGGCGCGGGCAGAGGAGACCGGGGCAGGTGATGCCGGAGGCGGCCGGTGCGTACGAGGTTGGGCGGCTGTAAGCTGCCGAGATCGGTGCGGGGCAGTGCCAGCCCTGCCCGAGGTCGGGGGCGGCGCATCTGAGCCGGGGGGACGCCGGAGGAGACGTAGACGAGGTCGAGCGGACGTACGTGGACGAGGTCGAGGCGGTGCCGTGCCGTCCATCCCCGAGGTCGAGGGCGGCGCATCCGAGCCGGGGGACGTCGGAGGAGATGTGGACGAGGTCGGACACCGCGCTGCTGTCGAGGAGGCGGCGATGCAGCGAGGATGTCGAGGAGTTACGGGCCAGGGGCGGGTGAAGCCGGGCTAAGGAGGATCCCAGGGCCGGCCGATGTTGAGGATGGCGCCGAGACACATCCGCCGCCGGGGGCGAGGCAGGGGCGACGAACTCGGGGAGGCAGTTGGCGATACCGGGCGCGGACGAGGTCGAGAAGGGGCGCGTCCGGCGTGCCGAGGTCGATGCCGGGCGTAGGACGCCGGAGACGGCCAGTGTGGGCGCGAGCTTGCGGGGCGAGGTGGAGGAAGCCGGGCTGAGGAGGATCCCCGAGCCATGTGGTGGCGGTGGAGGTCGAGCGCCTCCTCGGCAGTGTCAAGGACGAGGGCGAGGGGCGATGCTGGGGCCGGAGTGGTGCGGTGAGTGACGGAGGAGGCGCGGTCGAGGAGGGGGATGCCGAGGTCGCGACGTCGGAGGCAGAGCTCGGGCGGCCGGGGTCGCGACACCGGGATGGGGATGCCGGAGGCGGAGCTGCTTCGGCGCATCCGGGCGAGGTCGAGGAGGACGTCGGCGGTGCCGGGCAGGTCGGGGGTGAGGTAGCTGGAGCGAGGGGATGTCGGGGATGCGCCTGGCGTCAAGGCGGTGGTTGAAGCCGAGGCGTGCTGGGAGGTTGAGGAGGATGCGGATAAGGTCGTGGGCGAGATGGGGGCGACGCCGAGTTGACCGAGTACCTGCTAACAGCCCATTGCGATGCCCGTCTCGGGCCAGAAAATAGAGGGTTCCGACCCATATTCGGTCATACCCGGTCAAAGCCACTTTCTATTCTCTTTTCCTTCTCTTTTCTTCATTCCTCCATCATTTAAACGTAAATATACCTGCAACATCAAGACTACAGCCCCATACCTTCAGGGTACCGGGGAAGTACATCCCCGACACTAGTCCCCGAGTTTATGGGGGATTCACAGAATCACGCATCAACTTAAAAATCAAATAGTTACAGGAATTTTCCATACCGAAAGTCTTGTTGTTAGAGGTCTCGGGGATCACATCCCCGACACTAGTCCCCGAGGCTGCGGGGGACTCGCCGAGTCGCGCGCAGACTTAGAAGAAATCTCAACCTCATCGTTTTCATTTGCTCCCCCGAGTACCTGCATAAATACAATCATATGCCGGCTCCTTAGCCACTCTGGGCGTTTTACCGACATAGATGTCTTCGGCCACCGCCGGTCTGACACAAACACATAACACATGCCGGCGTTTAGCCACTCTGGGCGTATACCGACACGGATGCCTCATGTGCCGGCTTGCAGCCACTCTGGGCGTATACCGACACAGAGTCTCATGTGCCGGCGTTTAGCCACTCTGGGCGTATACCGACACAGACGCCTACACACACAATGTCACACAGGTATCTCGGTATGTCGGTATGTCGGTATGTCGGTATGTTGGTATGTCGGTATGTCAGTATGTCGGCCACTCTGGGCATATCACACATGTTTCGGTATCTCTGCCACTCTGGGCACATCACAGGTGTTTCGGTATCTCAGGTGTTGCCTTTAGCGAACTTTGATAAACCGAAACAAATGACGATTTGGAAATATTGCCCGATGCCATGATACATTGGCGAACCGAAATAAACGGGGATCTGGGGCTATGGTATGATGCCGCGATATAATGGCGAGCCGACCTGAATAGCGATATGGAGATATTGCAGTATGCCATGATATATTGGCGAACCGAAATAAACGGGGATCTGGAAATTGTGCATGATACCGCGATACGTGGGCCAACTGATACCACAGATCATATGCAATGTACCTTGAGGTAACAATAAATATAAGATGGATCCGAGATAAGGGATATAATCAAGACTTTCGACATGAATATCCTCACGGTAAAACCGATATCACCTTTCAACGTTAGTTAAGACATATATATTTTAACAAGAATAAAGACAGAAAATAACTCTAGCAGCAAACCACGCAATAGTACAGAGGCTCGGTTTCCACCGAGTCCCCGGGTAAATTTTCAGATACGGCAGGAAGACAAAGGAGTACGGCAGTCCCCGAGTCCAGTTTCGGGATGCCGACACACAAATGATACAGCAAGAAGCAGGATACAACAAGCATATAAATAAATATAAACCGCGCTACTCCACCGACTAAGCATGCAAGGTAGAACTAAACAGTAAGCGAGTCCCCGGGTCAAGACATCTTGCTCCCGGGGAAAAAACTAACAGATGACAAAATAGGCACAACAGGGTAGTCCCCGGGTTACGATATCTCGTTCCCGATTAAACAATTAAACTAAGCATGCATGGGCAGCTCCCGAATAAATCTAAGATAACATACTTTGCAAGGTATATACGACGATACTCACGGAGCACAGAGCGGTTTGGGGATGTCGGAGGCGACATAACCCGGGTAACTGGTGTGCAGCTGCCAGGGGTTTGTTGATGATGAGTGTCGGGGTAGACGCCTACGGCTGGTGCTCGCGATGTAGGGATGCCGGTTCGGGATGTCGACGACCGGTTTCTGCGATGCGGGGACGTCGATGACCTCCACCCGTGGTGCAGGGATGTCGGTGACCTCTACCCGCAGCGCAGGGATGTCGGCGACCTCTACCCGTAGCGCAGGGATGCCGGCGACCTCTACCCGCAGTGCAGGGATGTCGGCGAACTCAACCCGCCGCGCAGGGATGTCAGCGACCTCAATCCGCAGTGCAGGGACGTCAATGACCACTGCCCGCAGCACAGGGATCCGGATTTAGGATCCCGGATTTTGAGACGCCAGTGTCCGCTACCCGTGGCGCAGGATGTCAGTGACCACTGCCCGCAGCGTAGGGATCCCGGATTTAGGATCCCGGATTTTGGGATGCCGGCGACCGCTACCCGCGGCGCAGGATGTCAGTGACCACTACCCGCAGCGTAGGGATCCCGGATTTAGGATCCCAGATTTGGCATGCCGGCGACCGCTACCCACGGCGCAGGATGTCAGTGACCACTGCCCGCAGCGTAGGGATCCCGGATTTAGGATCCCGGATTTCGGATGCCGGCGACCGCTACCCGCGGCGCAGGATGTCAGTGACCACTGCCCGCAGAGTAGGGATCCCGGATTTAGGATCCCGGATTTGGGATGCCGGCGACCGCTATCCGCGGTGCAGGATGTCAGTGACCACTGCCTGCAGAGTAGGGATCCCGGATTTAGGATCCCGGATTTGGGATGCCGGCGACCGCTACCCGCGGCGCAGGATGTCAGTGACCACTGCCCGCAACGTAGGTATCCCGGATTTAGGATCCCGGATTCTGGGATGCCGGCGACCGCTACCCGCGGCGCAGGATGTCAGTGACCACTGCCCGCAGCGTAGGGATCCCGGATTTAGGATCCCGGATTTGGGATGCCGGCGACCGGTACCCGCGGCGCAGGATGTCAGTGACCACTGCCCGCAGCATAGGGATCCCGGATTTAGGATCCCGGATTTTGGGATGCCGGCGACCGCTACCCGCGGCGCAGGATGTCAGTGACCACTGCCCGCAGCGTAGGGATCCCGGATTTAGGATCCCGGATTTGGGATGCCGGCGACCGCTACCCGCGGCGCAGGATGTCACTGACCACTGCCCGCAGCGTAGGAATCCCGGATTTAGGATCCCGGGTCCCGTCCGAAATTGTTCCCGCAAGCGCCACTGAGCCCCACGGTGGGCGCCAACTGTCGTGGTGGTGTCACGGCAGATGCCTACGGGTAGACTAATGTGTGGGGCCGATGGACGCTAGGGGATCTCGGGGAGGGATTGCGCGATGAACACACGCACAGGTAAATACAACCGACACAGGGACACAAGGATTTACCCTGCTTCGGGGCTCTCGTGAGGAGATAAAACTCCTACTGCAGCATCTAGCCTACTCGGTATATTTCCTCTCTTACTATCCGGGCTACAACACGCTCCATGAGCTGCTACAGTTGCCTCCATGAGGTCTTGAGAGCAAATGAGAAGGGGGAAATGAAGTGGTGGGGTGGTTGGTCTCGCTTCTCCCCCCCTGGTGCCCTTT
The DNA here is from genome assembly GCA_026929855.1 of Poa annua. Classification (NCBI taxonomy): domain Eukaryota; kingdom Viridiplantae; phylum Streptophyta; class Magnoliopsida; order Poales; family Poaceae; genus Poa; species Poa annua. The sequence continues at coordinate 272,009,730 of CM049426.1, read as the reverse complement.
ATATAGGAGAGCCCAGGGGACAAGCAGGGGACAAGAATCACTGTTCACCGCGCACTGTAGCTGATGCGACTACTGGGGTCTAATCGACACTGTAGCATATGTCATAAAGTTGTACTCTTGTCCCATCCGGCGCACTGTAGCCTTGCCGGGTCATGTCGGGAGAGTCAGGACCCGTGTGGCGCGCGTCCTTGCTTTGTCTCGTAGCTGCTGTCTTTTGTATTTTCATGCCCTTCTCTCCTTATCTTCTTGGTCCCGTACAACTTTTGGTCCTGTACAGATGTCTCGGTGGAGGAAACGCCCGACGAACCTGGTTCGCTCCAAGGCAAGACGCAGTCCGAGACCGAAGATGCCGGCGGCGTCCAGTGTCGAGGAGGAACCTGGGAGGCCCTGCCCACGTGCAGCCGGGGTCCGTTGATGTCAAGGTGGATCTCGGGCGCGGGCAGAGGAGACCGGGGCAGGTGATGCCGGAGGCGGCCGGTGCGTAAGAGGTTGGGCGGCTGTAAGCTGCCGAGATTGGTGCGGGGCAGTGCCAGCCCTGCCCGAGGTCGGGGGCGGCGCATCTGAGCCGGGGGGACGCCGGAGGAGACGTAGACGAGGTCGAGCGGCCGTACGTGGACGAGGTCGAGGCGGTGCCGTGTCGTCCATGCCCGAGGTGGAGGGCGGCGCATCCGAGCCGGGGGACGTCGGAGGAGATGTGGACGAGGTCGGACACCGCGCTGCTGTCGAGGAGGCGGCGATGCAGCGAGGATGTCGAGGAGATACGGGCGAGGGGCGGGTGAAGCCGGGCTAAGGAGGATCCCGGGGCCGGCCGATGTTGAGGATGGCGCCGAGACGCATCCGCCGCCGGGGGCGAGGCAAGGGGCGACGAACTCGGGGAGGCAGTTGGCGATACCGGGCGCGGACGAGGTCGAGGAGGGGCGCGTCCGGCGTGCCGAGGTCGATGCCGGGCGTAGGACGCCGGAGACGGCCGGTGTGGGCGCGAGCTTGCGGGGCGAGGTGGAGGAAGCCGGGCTGAGGAGGATCCCCGAGCCATGTGGTGGCGGTGGAGGTCGAGCGCCTCCTCGGCAGTGTCAAGGACGAGGGCGAGGGGCGATGCTGGGGCCGGAGTGGTGCGGGGCGTGACGGAGGAGGCGCGGTCGAGGAGGGGGATGCCGAGGTCGCGACGTCGGAGGCAGAGCTCGGGCGGCCGGGGTCGCGACACCGGGATGGGGATGCCGGAGGCGGAGCTGCTTCGGCGCATCCGGGCGAGGTCGAGGAGGACGTCGGCGGTGCCGGGCAGGTCGGGGGTGAGGTAGCTGGAGCGAGGGGATGTCGGGGATGCGCCTGGCGTCGAGGCGGTGGTTGAAGCCGAGGCGTCCTGGGAGGTTGAGGAGGATGCGGATAAGGTCGTGGGCGAGATGGGGGCGACGCCGAGTTGACCGAGTACCTGCTAACAGCCCATTGCGATGCCCGTCTCGGGCCAGAAAATAGAGGGTTCAGGCCCATATTCGGTCATACCCGGTCAAAGCCACTTTCTATTCTCTTTTCCTTCTCTTTTCTTTATTCCTCCATCATTTAAACGTAAATATACCTGCAACATCAAGACTACAGCCCCATACCTTCAGGGTACCGGGGAAGTACATCCCCGACACTAGTCCCCGAGTTTATGGGGGATTTAGAGAATCGCGCATCAACTTAAAAATCAAATAGTTACAGGAATTTTCCATACCGAAAGTCTTGTTGTTAGAGGTCTCGGGGACCACATCCCTGACAGCGCTGACTGGGTGTTGACTGTGCACTGACTGGGCTGCTGACTGGGATGCTGACGTGGTTAAGTCATTAGATCTGGATCGTTGGATCTGGATCTGACGGCTGAGATCTACTGATACCGGTTCGGAGGATGGATCTAATCGTGACCGTGGAAAAGAATCGGAGGGCTCACCTTGCATGGATATACCTGCCCAGGGGAGATGGAGAGGACGGCGGCGTTCGGCTCGGCGAGGATGGATCTCTCGGTCCAGTGGCTCCCCGGCGAAGCTGAGGTGACGACGAGGTTCGTCTGGCCGCGGCGGAGGCGAAGGGCTCGGTGCAGGCGTCGAGTTCGTCTCGGAGGGGCGTGGGGATGTGCCCGATTTGCTTCGGGCGCCGGCGAGCTCCAATTCGTTCTCTCCCCTCCGGGTTTGCTGCAAAGGGAGGTCAGGGAGGGGGTTAGAAGGTGCGCGCGTCGACGAGGGGGAGAGGAGGAGGTGGTTTGGGGCGCGAGGGGTGGCTCACCTCGCCGGAATCGGAAAAAAAACACCGGCGGCAAACGCGAACTTTGGCGAGCGGTTGTGGCGGCCTGGAGGCGCGGTGTTGAGTGGAAGGAGAGGGGAAATGATGCGGAGGAAGAGGGGGTTAAAAGGAGCTAGGGGTCGCGTTGAATTTGTCTCATAATCGCCCGAATTTGTGCGAGTAATCGCCGGCCGTTTCCGAGCGTGGACTCCGTCCGGAGATTGAAGACGACCTCGCGCCTGATAGGTGGGGCCCACCTGCCAGCGAGAGGAGGACAGGACGCGGGCTGGGCTGCTATCCAACACCCGCGCGCGAGAAAGAGTTGTTGGGCTCGGCCCACTGGCTTTCTCTCTCTTTTCTTTTCTGTTTTCTGAATTTTTAAATAACTTTTAAATTATGAATCCAAATCAACTCAAATTAGTTTCTATAATTTTGTAAAAACAATATCTATCATTTATAACACTTATGATTATATTTTAAACACTTTTCAACATTAATAATTTTGAATTATTCATAAAATGCATATTTGTCCATTTAGGTCAAATTTGAAACTAATAATTTAATAAAAACATTTGGGGGTTCAACTAAATTTATGAGATTACCACAATCTTATATGGTTGAATTTAAGTTATTTAAAATTCATTTTTAGTAACCATTCCTTCTTATTTTGGTATAATAGTAAAATAACATAATATCAATATTTTTAAAATAATAGGAAATATAATGGATTCAATTTTTAATTAAATTTTATTTTGTGCACCATTATATCTTATATAGAGTATATTAATCATTTTATCTTTTGAAAAATAAATGAAAGTAATTTAAGAAATGAAATGCCTATTTGGATAATTCATTAATTATAAAATATATGAAGTTTTAAAGTTATAAACTATAGATTTGTAATTTCCAAAACCATGTTTTGAACTTAGTTAAAAGAATGAAACCATTTAGCAATTAGACCATGTTTTAAATCGCTTAAAGGAACACTTGTAAATATTGTTTTAATTTATGAATATCCATGGCTAAGTGGTTGAATTCAAATACTTATAAGAAACTTTTTATTATATGAAATTGGTTTGAAAGTTTGTCAAACACTTATCAATTTACATATTAAGGGTTTTGAAATACAGTGGATAATGTAATGTTTAGTTGGATATAACTTTTGAAATTCATGACACATTGAGGATTTTGAAATAATAGACTTTTTCAAATTGGTTGAAGTCTTTGATAGTTAGTTTCTTTAAGCATTTTAGTATTTTATTTCAATCAAAACAAAAGTTTTAAAGTTTAGTGATTTTTGAACATTATAAAATGTTGGGATGTTACACCCCCTCTCTGGTCTGCTGGCCAAACTGGTTGTCCCTGTGACAGTAGATGTGGATACCCAAGTCACCTCGGCTGATTTGGATGAGCAGCGCAAGTTGCTGCTCGCGGAGATCCGGCGTGAACTTAGTGCCAGTCTCCTAGAGTACAATGCAGCTCACGGGTTCCCCAAGATAGACTCACAGGACAAGCGCATTGCTGAACTGCGCAAGAAGGGCAGAATGGTGAATGATGAGTTGGCGGGTAGCGCGGCGCCTAGCCATAGCAGGTCGGATAGTATGATCTCGGCAGAGAATCCGGTGTACAGCTCGCATGCCAAAACTCTTAGGGCTGCCGAGGCAGCTATGGCCGAGTTGGCCGGGCTATCCGGAGAAGCTCTGCGTAAGCAACAAGAGCGGGTCAATGAGTTAGTCATAGAGGCTACCCGGCAGAACAAGGCCTTCAAGAAGAAGAACCCGGGAGCTGGATCCCAGGTGTATTCGGCTAGGGCGGAGAGCAACAAATCGGGCGGAGAGGCTTCCTCTCCGCATCCGAGTAAAAGCAAGACCAAGAGCCGGAGCAGGGGCTCCGGGAAAAACAAGCAATTCCAGGCATATGACCCGGCCTTTGCCAGAGTTCAGCAAGCCGGACGAAACAATCCCGGCCAAGCTCAGGGTAGCCATGGTGGTGGTAACCAGGATGCGGGAAACAATGTCTCGGCAAGTCGTGGCAATCCACCCCGGTATCCACCACAAAGTCAGGGAAACCGGCAGAGAGAGGCCGCTTCTGTCCCGCAGCAAGCCATAGTTCCTGTGGTTAACAGACATGACGATGGCAACTCGAGGTTGCAGCAACTCGGATACCAGCCTAACGAGAATCCCTTGGGATCTCGGATAGGAACTCGACATCTAGATCCCACTGATGCCCGGATCAGGCTCGACCGGATTCACCGATCCGGGTTGGTTGAAGAGCAAGGCCCTCCGGGACCTGCTTGCTTTGGACCTCGGATCATGAGAGAACCGACTGTGCGAAACTTCCAGCTCAACCGGGGTGCCAAGACCTATGACGGTAGCTCGAAGCCGGAGGACTGGCTAACCGACTATGTAGCTGCACTAAGCATAACCGGTGGAAACAGACGCTGGGCGGTACGGTATGTACCGCAGATCTTGGAAGGACCCGCCGGAATCTGGTTGAACAACTTGAGGACTGGCAGCATAGACTGCTGGTTGGATTTCGAGGAGGCCTTCATCAGCAATTTCACCAGCACGTACAAGAGACCCAACCGACCTCAGCAGCTCGCCATCTGCCGGCAAAGGAGCAACGAAACCGACCGGGAGTACCTTACTTGGTGGAGCAACATTCGCAATTCTTGCGAAGGGGTTGTTGAGGCACAGGCCATCTCGTGGTTTGCGCAAGGATGCCGGCATGGCTCCATGCTTTGGTAAAAGCTGCAAAGGAAGATGCCGATAACCTTGGCAGAGACCATGCGCATCGCCGACACCTACACGCTTGGAGATCCCATGCAACCCCTAGTGGATGTCGGAGACTCCAACATGAGTAATGCGGGAACTCAGCGTTCGAGGCCGAGCAGAAGCCATGATCGCCACGATTTCGGCCCGAAAAGGAGCCATCCCGAGTTCCACTACGCCTCGCAGCATGTTGCAGCTGTTGGCCGAGATCAGGGGGATGCCGGCACCAATTAGCGGCAGAAAACAACTGCCCCGGCTTGGGGTCAGAACCAAGAAGTGCAGAAAACTTGGGTGGACAAGAAGAAGCCCCTAACGTATGAAGAGATGTTGAACAAGCCATGCTGCTACCATACGCTGGAGGCCAACAAGCCTGCAAACCACTCTACCCGGCAGTGCAGCTGGTATCAGCGCACATTACAAGAGGGCAGCGCGGGGGCTACTCAGCCAAACGCTCCGACGTCACGACCGAATATCCCGAGACCCCCTCCACCGCTATCCGGTGCCAATGCAGTCCGGATTAATCCACCCAACCAGGGACCCCCTCCCAGACCGGTGAACATGGTGCACACCCGGAATGATAATGGCGCTGGTCCGAGTAACCAACCCGGACACCAACAAGGCAACTACCGGGAGGCACATCAGAGCTATGTGGTCTTCGTGACCGAGCCCACTGACCGGAAGAGTGTGCGACAACGCGCTCTGGAGGTAAATGCTGTGATCCCGGCGGTGCCCAAATTCCTGCACTGGTCCGAGATGGAGATCACTTGGAATCGGAAGGACCACCCCTGGGTTATGTCTAAGCCTGGTGGCTATGCTCTGGTGGTGGACCCGACATTTGTCGGACCGAGCCTCAACGTTCGCTTCAACCGGGTACTAATTGACAATGGCAGCGCCATTAACATTATGTACAAGGATACCATGCTGAAGTTAGGGGTGTCCACGAACACACTGCTCCCAACCGAGACCACTTTTCACGGCATCGTACCCGGGGTCTCCTGCTCCCCTATGGGCAAGATCTGGGTTGAGGTGTTATTTGGAACCCGGGAAAACTGCCGGACAGAGTGCCTGGAATTCAAGGTTGTGGATCTCGAGAGTCCATACCATGCCCTGATTGACAGGCCCGCACTGGCCAAGCTCATGATATCCACCCACATGGGGTACCTGAAGATGAAGATGCCGGGTCCAAATGGGGTGATCACCATAGCAGGAGACCACAAGCGCTCCATGGATTGTGCAACTGCCGGCTCAAACTTAGTCGAGTCCCTGGTCATTGCGGAGGAGAAAAAGAGGATTCAGCAGGTAGTGGCACTGGCTCAGACCTCGCAACTCGGAATGCCCGGGATGGTGAACCCGGAGCAGAACGCCTCATTCCAGCCACCAAAGGAGACCAAGAAGGTGGGGGTTGACCCCAGCTACCCCATCTCTTTTTGATGAGCCGCCTTCAACTCCAGGTTGGCGGCCGCCAAGTCCGAAGCTTCATTCATAAGAGCTTGCATATCAGTGGACGCCTTCAGGATATCCTGGGCATGGTCTAGCAGTTCTACAAATATGGATTCGCCAAGCTAAAATGACTGACGGAAACATAGCTCAAAAGCACAGTTGGAGAAAGGGATCCGCCCTACCTTCATCTTTTTTGCGGGCTGCCTCCAGCTCGGCGATCCGCCTGTCCTTGGCCTCGCACTCCTTCTTCAGGTCACGGTGACGCCGATTTATCTCGACTCGGGAGGAGACGAGCTCGACGTTGGCGGACACAAGGCCCTGCAACAAAAACCAAAAGCATATAACATATTGTCGAGTAACCACTAAGCCGGCAGTCAAAGTCTCCTTTGACTAGCCATCTAAGTGCTCGGGGGAAAGACTATGTATATGCCGGAGGGGTAGAAACTTACAGATAGGTCGCCCTCCAAGTCGTCGAAGGCTTGCGAGGCAAAGGTGGCAAAAGCCAAAGTTGACTCCTTGGCCTCCTTAAAGGTAGACCAAGGGTCTCTGACTTTGCCGCCTCCCGCAGTCGGAGCTGCCCTCCGAGACCCGCCGGCAGTCGTTTCCAGCAACCCTTCATTGGCGGCGCGCGATTGAGCGGCATCATCGGTCGTAGCCTCAGCCAGTAGTAGAGGAGTTGTCGGCGCACGATCGGTGGAGGGGATCTTTGGCGGAGCACCTGAAGCCGGAGCTGGAGGTTGGCGCCGAGCGTCAGCCATGAAGCTGCCGGCGTGGAGCGGGGGAGTTGGCGGCACGGTGGCCGGCGAGCCGCCTTGCGGCCGCTTTCCTTTGCCAAGGAGCCTGGTCGTCAACCGGGAGGTCGCGACCCTTTCCCTGTTAACAAAAAGCAAGCACAATAAGTCAGCCAATGTTCAAAAGGTTCGCCATCTGGAAAAGGCAAAGTTGAAGTACCTTCGGGGGATGTTAATCCCCGCGTTCTCGCCAATGTTGGCGAGAGTCGGCTCGGTAGCCGACGCGATCCGTTTCTTCCTCTCGGCATTCGCCGTAGAGGAAGCAGCGCCGGACGCCTTGCGCTTCTTCGTCTTCCCGGCTTCCGACTCGTAGAAGTCGGGAGCCAGGTCATCCTCCCTCAACTCGGAGAGCTGAAAAAGAAGACATGTTAAAGGAACTTAAACCTAGCCGGCAACGTTGTCAAGTAAGGGGCAAAGGAAGAAAATATTCACCTCGAGGGGAGGATTGTCATGGGTGTGCATGGGCACGCCCTCGACCGCCTTCACCGACCCCGCCTTGACGAGGCTGCGGAGCCGGAATGCCAGGTCGGCGACCGGCAATATCTCTTCGCTCACGCGAAGAGAGGCTGTGTCAGTAGGCGAATACTGACACATCTTGTGCGGGCTGTACCGCAGGGGGAGGATTTGCCGGCCGAGCCAGCAAATGACGGTGTCGACCCCATCCAGCTGGGGGGGAGCCATCGTCCTCGTGAGGAACTCGATCCGCCTTTGAATAAGGCGGAGTTCATCCGTCAACTTGGGCACCGCCTCGTCCCAGCATGGGCGAGGCATGGGCGGCGCGTTGACGAATGCCGGAATGCCGATTTGACGGCCCGGCGCTGCCATGTCTTGGCAGTAGAAGAAGGTGGAGGTCCAGCCCTTGACGGACTCGAGGTATGGTATCTTAGGATACCATTGGCGGCCCTGGCGGCAGTTGAAGGTGACGCTGCCGCAGGTCGCCAACCCGCCGTCCGGCACCGTCTGTCGCCGGCAACGGAAACAGTATCTAAAGAAGTCTAAACTAGGCCTAATACCTAGATAGCCTTCGAAAAGAGCTGTGAAGCCGGCAAATACTAATATGCTATAGGGTGCGATATTATGGGGCTGGAGCCCGTAGTGATCTAAGACCTCACTAAAGAAGGCGGAAGGCGGAAGCGCCATTCCCCTGACCAGGTGGGAGGTGAGGATTACCCGTTCTCCGGCTTCCGGAGCCGGGATGATGTCTCCCAAGGCGGCCCTCCACCGGCAATCCTCCCGAGTGGGGAGGTAGCCGACAGCCTCCAAATCTTGGAGGGCGTCTTCGTCGACGATAGAAGGCAGCCAGTAGCGAGACCCGAGGTCCGCCGCTTCTTCTTCCTCGTCGCCGGGGGCGTTCGCCGTCGCCGTTGCCGTGGTGGTCGGTGGAGGAGCCGAGGAGCCCGCCGCGGGAGCGCGCGCGGAGGAAGTCCGAGGGACGACGGCGGTGACGTTGCCCGCCGTCGCCGCCGCCGCGGGACGAGTAATGGCGCCGCCCATCGGCGTCGCAAGCGCGGCCTCGGTCGCCGGGCCGCTCGACGCCGTCGAGTGAGCGGGACCGGTGGACATCGCCGCGAGGAAAGGTCGCCGGAGGAGAAGAGCTCGCCGGAGTTCGTTCGGAGGCGAGGAGCGAGGAAGTGTAAGAGACAAGGGCGCACGGAGAGCAAAGGCAGGGTAAAGAAAATGGACCGTTTGACTACCTATTTATAGGGCCAGGCGTTGCTCCCTGTGCAACGGCATTTTAGTCGGACACGTGTCCCACGTTCGTTGCGGCACACGATTGCATGATCTCCACGCCTCCTCTTTTCCCGCAACTTGTGATCATGGCGAGATTCCCGCCTAGGCTGTTTTCAAACTGTCGAGAAGCCGGCTAGGTGGAAACCGCCAAGAAGAATGCTCAGCAAAGATTGCCGAGTAGCCGTCTTTTCCCATGATGGACAAAGGCGGCCGCCTGTCAACATCAAGACACGCATGCCTCTTTGATTTTCAGAATGGTTCAAGTCCTGCAGCCGCCAACCTTGGCAGATGGAGAATCAAGGAGAAGTCGGCGCATGGAGAACTTCAACCTTTCGGGGGGCTAATGTTGGGGATATATCAACTAGGGGTATAACCAGCATGGATCAATCCGGCTAGTCCAGGGTGGCCCAAGGGTGGTAAGGCCAAGGCCTGCCGGGCGGCCCAGATAGCTGACGTGCAAGGAAGTAGGCGGACGGTCCAAGGAAGGCGGGAGGCCATGGCCCATCAAGCCACCGAGCCCAAGACGGAAGGCGGCAACTAAGCCGGCTAGGTCTAGGACTCTGATTACTTGCCGGACAAGCACTTACCTTGTACCCTGGGGTCTGGCCGCCTATATAAGCCGGCCACCAGGGAGCCTTTAGGCAGACGCTTCAATACGCATCAAACACATTGTAACCTGTTCACGGCTATTGCCTCATAGTGAATTATAGCAGCACGTAGGATCCCGCCACCGCTGTGGGATCCGAGGCTGGGTAAACTCGCCGTGTTCAATCCCGACCTCGACGACACCAACCTTCTTCCCCACAATCCATACGTAGGCTAGAGGACCCCCGTCTCCTATCAATTATGCCGATACCACGACAAGAAGGGTCCGAGCTCGCTTCCCGGGTGCAGGCTAACCGACGTGTAGATCACGGTCCTGGCAGGTTGTTCAATGTGTGCAGGGAAGACTTACAGGATGGAGCAAGGAGGTAGCCGGCATGGGAGATGCCGGTGGGACGTCAACGGTCCGGAGCAGGCTTTCCCGCCTGGCACGGGGGGAAGTCCCATTCCCCCTGAAACGGAAGCATGGTCACCTCCCGCCTGACACGGGAGCGTGTCAGCCGGTACGATAACGGTACGACAAGATCGGACATGCCTAGCCCGGCAATCCGGAAAAGGCTACTCGGGATGGGCAAAGACATGTCTTGTCTCTGATAGAGGGACAATGATGTTCCAGGACTGTGCCTGTTGTCCTTGCCGGAATGATGACGGCAGGGCTATGCCGGATAGCTCGGCGGCTAGGTCGCACTAGCCAGTGTCGACATAACCGTTAGGCCTGTCCAGTGGGGCCATCCCGGATTAGGGTTTGCGGCCCTCCCGGCCGGAACTCTATAAAAGGCGCCATAACTGCTCTTGTGGAAGAGAGACCAACTTGGAGGCCAAAACCTTAGTCTCATTTACTCCTAGTGCATTTACTCCCTCCTCTCTCTAGTTCATCTTGTTCATCGTGTTCTTTTCCGAAAGAGCTCCAAGAGCATGTTGTAGATCTTGTTCCACACTTATATTGAGAGGAAAGGCAGGAGTAGGGGTGTTACCTCCCCACGAGGTCCCCGGACCTGGGTACATCGTGTGCGTGTGTTCCCTGCCTTCGTGCAGTTGTTCGTATTTACTAGATCTTCTCTCGTTCCCTTCAGTTGTATTTGGTGTTCTTCGGAGATCCCGGTTATTCCGGCATCCTCCTTCGTGTGAGCTCTTTAGCTCGCTAGCCCTCCCAGGATCCACCAGCGTCCATCGGCCCCACACTTTAGCCATCCTATGGCATCTGCTGTGACACCACGACGACAGTTGGCGCCCACCATGGGGCGAACAGAGGCGCTGGCTGGTGTACACATCCGGACGGGTTCCTCCGTTCGCTCCGGCATTCGAGTTCTCTCCGGCCTGGTTGTCAGGCTGGGCGAGATGGATTTCATCAGCGACAATGCCGGTTGCTTCCGGAACAAGCCCTTCCCGGCCAATGGATGCCTCATCGACTTCGGCGTCTTCACCACCTACGTCGCCACCGAGATCGTCTGCAGCTACCCGGACGATGTCCTGGAGGCTGAAGATCCACCCATGCTCCGCGCCGCCCGGGGTCCGCGTGTCGATTGCCCCGCGGGCTGCGTCGCGGTCATGATGGTCGGGGTGACCGAGGAGGTGTTCCAGGATGCCCCCGATGGCGATGCCGGCACTCACCGGGTTCGGTTAGCAAAACCTCCGCAGGAGAGAGGTGTTGCCCGAGACTGTGATCCTCAGCCATCTCACCCTCGTCGCCGCCCGGACCCCCTGTAGCGTACCTGCACTTTAAATAAGGCAGATACCTGTGTATAGTGCAAATCCCTGGATCGATTCATTTGCACACACAGTTTACGATGTGATATCACAACAAAGCGTCAATTTTATTACATCGATGATCCAGAATTACAAAATATTCGATACAAGTTGCATAGCATAAAGCTAGCATTGAAAAAGTACATAGCGGAAATACAATAGCAGTGGGTCTCCAACAACTTCATGTTGCCACAGGCGAAAACATGTTGGTTGTAGAATCGAAACCTTTAAACGAAACCTCACTCGTCATTTAATCAATCTGCAATAAAAAAAATATTGCAACAACGTGGGTCAGATTCCATTAAAAATGGAGTCTGGCAAGTGACACTATGGTGGACACTTAATGGAATAACTCTATAGCCTATATGCATATTTGGCTGGTGGAGTTCAAGTCTATTTTGCATAAAGCCAATTTTTCCTATCTCTTTGGAAAACACTTTCTTCAAATTAAGACAAGTATGGCTTGAAAACAATAAATCTCATCTTCCCTTGTTCACCCATCAAGTTTTATTTCTGAAGTTGGAATGATGGAATTCTCCGTTGACGTCTGTGATCAGCTGCTCAAATTGTCCATACCGCAGACACGGCTAAGTACTTAGTTTTACACTCTGCAGAGGTTGTGCACGTTCACCATTGTACCCATTCAACCCAAATTATCCTTTACACACCATTTGTGATAAGAAAAGGAGAAGAATGAGACAAGATCTTTCAGAAGCATTTTCCCTCCCACTCTGGCTTGACCCGTTCCACCTAACATCCCCCTACATCTGCTTGTCAAGCCAGAGAGAGTCCATGCAACATAGTTGATCAAGCAAGAGCCCATATGGCAATGGCTGCAGTGGAAGCAATCGTCACTCGGAGTTCTTCAGATTCCTCTGTTCCCTGGGTGGCCATCCACAAGTGCACTCTCAGGTTGACAACCCCCATGCTCATGGCCCCAAGTATAGTAGAAACTACCTTAGGCGAAGACAACCACAAGCACAGTCCTGAGTAGCCACTCAACATAAACCATTCAACCAATCCACCCAGGTGTTTCATTAACTTAGTGGATGTGTACTCCCAGGTTGACAACCACCATGCTCACGGCACTAAGTAGAATAGAAATTCATCCTAGGCGACGACAACCATGTGCACAGCCCTGAGTAGTCACTTAACATTTTGTAAAACTTTTCATCAATTGCATAACATCAATATTTCTGCTAAGTATGATATAGGAACCTAGACACAGGAGTAAGGGAATTCTACACAGGTTTAGCATAGCAATACTACCCTACACATGCATATAAAAATACACTAAGTAATGCATATAGAAATAATAGGAAGTTTATGAGGTGTGCCACTTGCCTTTGAATGTTGTCGTTGTTCACAAACTCTTTTCAACGATACTCGGAACTCTCCGTTCAGTCTAAACATACAAACAAACAACAATACAACAATCATAAAACAAAACAACACAACACATACAAGCATACATAATGAACAAACAAGTTTCATAACTTCTAAGGAAAACATGTCATGCATGATATGCAATTTATTTCTAAGGACTAGAAATGCATGTCATGCCATGAAATTCTTTTAAGTTAATGCAGGGCAAAAATGTGTGTCAAAATGACTAAGGACTAAGGTCATAGGTTGGACAAAATACGTTGTTATAAATCATCTTGAATAAGCACTCAATGACTTAGTCATGATGTGCATAACTATATAGAGAAAATACTAACTCTATTCTTCAAAGTGGTCAACAATTATTAACAACTCTTTGTAAATTGGATATTCACTATAGTGAGAGAGACAGACACCCGGCCAACCACTTAAATTGTGGAACAGGTCTCATGTACGTGAACATGTAAGGTTTGTTTCCAGGCCGCTTCATCTCACTATGCCGCTAGGATCCAACAAAATTCAAGGTGAGAATATCATGATAAAAAATTGTTTATGTCAAATGTGAAAGAAAAGATTAGGAAAGAGGGAAAAGATAGAAGAAAGATGTAGTTGTCCTCCAGGCTTCATCTCCAGACTTGTAATATTCTCCTTGATGATGTCTTGATTGAAGTTTTGATAGACTTGATAAATCTTCAGACTTGGTGGTTCTTGTATCCTCGAGGCTGGGCTTGGATTTAACTTAGTCATCATGAAGTCTAACAGAAGAAGGAGGGGGAAAAGAAAGAAAGAGGGAGCAAAACTTAGAAAATATTTCTGGTTGGTCTTCATGAACTTCTTCTTGATCTTTCTTCTAAGTGCTTCCATTCCTTGGAGGTACTTCTGAAGTCTTGTTTTGGCTAAGTCCTTCATTGGTCTTCTAGCTCCATGTTGAAAATTACTAAGTGTCTAAGTGTATCACTTTACCAAAATGCTAAGTTGAAAATATTTCTAACTTAGAGAAAATGGGGAAGGAGTTTTCTTATGGGAAATATAACTACAAAATAAAATATGCTATGAATGAAATGCAATTTTAAATCATAAGAAAACATCAAAATAACTTTTGTGATTTCTTTATAAATATGCATGAATTTATAAATGCAATTTAATTAATTTCTATTTTGGAAAATATAATAAAAGGAATAATTATAAGATTAAAGTTTTCTATGATTAAATTTTTATATTTTTTTATAAATAGAGTTAATAGACAGGGAGCACTTAATAAATTTTATAGCAATTTGATTTAATCAAAAATAATATTTCTCTTAATAGTTATGTTGAAAATACTCAAACTATTCAAATTAAGTATATAACTATGAATTCATTCAAATATTACTCAAAAATATTTTATAGCTGTGGCGTCAATTTACAAATATTCCAAAGTTTCTAAAACAATTTTATTTGCAATTTTTGAATTTACAGATTTAAAGTTATGACAAAAATACTCAAATCTTCCATTTGAAATTTGAAGATTTTAAACTAAGTCAAATTTGAATTTTGGCACATCCAAAATACTCTACATGTCGAGGGCTTTCCAAATATATAAAATATTTGAATTTGGATAAACAGACAAAAATATATGATAGTTTGAATAGACAGGGGATTTTCTGCCAAACTGCCAATTAATTAAATCGCAAAAATGATTTTACACGTCAGCGCTTGTCGTGGTGGTGTCACGGCAAATACCTACGGGTAGGCTAATGTGTGGGGCCGATGGACGCTAGGGGATCTCGGGGAGGGATTGCGCGATGAACATGCGCACAGGAAAATACAACCGACACAGGGACACAAGGATTTACCCTGCTCCGGGGCTCTCGTGAGGAGATAAAACCCCTACTGCAGCATCTAGCCTACTCGGTGTATTTCCTCTCTTACTATCCGGGCTACAACACGCTCCATGAGCTGCTACAGTTGCCTCCATGAGGTCTTGAGAGCAAATGAGAAGGGGGGAAATGAAGTGGTGGGGTGGTTGGTCTCCCTTCTCCCCCTCCCCCTGGTGCCCTTTATATAGGAGAGCCCAGGGGACAAGCAGGGGACAAGAATCACTGTTCACCGCGCACTCTAGCTGATGTGACTACTGGGGTCTAATCGACACTGTAGCATATGTCATAAAGTTGTACTCTTGTCCCATCCGGCGCACTGTAGCCTTGCCGGGTCATGTCGGGAGAGTCAGGACCCGTGTGGCGCGCGTCCTTGCTTTGTCTCGTAGCTGCTGTCTTTTGTATTTTCATGCCCTTCTCTCCTTATCTTCTTGGTCCCGTACAGCTTTTGGTCCTGTACAGATGTCTCGGTGGAGGAAACGCCCGACGAACCTAGTTCGCTCCAAGGCAAGACGCAGTCCGAGACCGAAGATGCCGGCGGCGTCCAGTGTCGAGGAGGAACCTGGGAGGCCCTGCCCACGTGCTGCCGGGGTCCGTTGATGTCAAGGTGGATCTCGGGCGCGGGCAGAGGAGACCGGGGCAGGTGATGCCGGAGGCGGCCGGTGCGTACGAGGTTGGGCGGCTGTAAGCTGCCGAGATCGGTGCGGGGCAGTGCCAGCCCTGCTCGAGGTCGGGGGCGGCGCATCTGAGCCGGGGGGACGCCGGAGGAGACGTAGACGAGGTCGAGCGGCCGTACGCGGACGAGGTCGAGGCGGTGCCGTGCCGTCCGTGCCCGAGGTCGAGGGCGGCGCATCCGAGCCGGGGGACGTCGGAGGAGATGTGGACGAGGTCGGACACCGCACTGCTGTCGAGGAGGCGGCGATGCAGCGAGGATGTCGAGGCGATACGGGCGAGGGGCAGGTGAGGCCGGGCTAAGGAGGATTCCGGGGCCGACCGATGTTTAGGATGGCGCCGAGACGCATCCGCCGCCGGGGGCGAGGCAGGGGGCGACGAACTCGGGGAGGCAGTTGGCGATACCGGGCGCGGACGAGGTCGAGGAGGGGCGCGTCCGGCGTGCCGAGGTTGATGCCGGGCGTAGGATGCCGGAGACGGCCGGTGTGGGCGCGAGCTTGCGGGGCGAGGTGGAGGAAGCCGGGCTGAGGAGGATCCCCGAGCCATGTGGTGGCGGTGGAGGTCGAGCGCCTCCTCGGCAGTGTCAAGGACGAGGGCGAGGGGCGATGCTGGGGCCGGAGTGGTGCAGGACGTGACGGAGGAGGCGCGGTCGAGGAGGGGGATGCCGAGGTCGCGACGCCGGAGGCGGAGCTCGGGCGGCCGGGGTCGCGACACCGGGATGGGGATGCCGGAGGCGGAGCTGCTTCGGCGCATCCGGGCGAGGTCGAGGAGGACGTCGGCGGTGCCGGGCAGGTCGGGGGTGAGGTAGCTGGAGCGAGGGGATGTCGGGGATGCGCCTGGCGTCGAGGCGGTGGTTGAAGCCGAGGCGTGCTGGGAGGTTGAGGAGGATGCGGATAATGTCGTGCGCGAGATGGGGGCGACGTCGAGTTGACCGAGTACCTGCTAACAGCCCATTGCGATGCCCGTCTCGGGCCAGAAAATAGAGGGTTCCGGCCCATATTCGGTCATACCCGGTCAAAGCCACTTTCTATTCTCTTTTCCTTCTCTTTTCTTCATTCCTCCATCATTTAAACGTAAATATACCTGCAACATCAAGACTACAGCCCCATACCTTCAGGGTACCGGGGAAGTACATCCCCGACACTAGTCCCCGAGTTTATGGGGGATTCACAGAATCGCGCATCAACTTAAAAATCAAATAGTTACAGGAATTTTCCATACCGAAAGTCTTGTTGTTAGAGGTCTCGGGGATCACATCCCCGACACTAGTCCCCGAGGCTGCGGGGGACTCGCCGAGTCGCGCGCAGACTTAGAAGAAATCTCAACCTCATCGTTTTCATTTGCTCCCCCGAGTACCTGCATAAATACAATCATATGCCGGCTCCTTAGCCACTCTGGGCGTTTTACCGACATAGATGTCTTCGGCCACCGCCGGTCTGACACAAACACATAACACATGCCGGCGTTTAGCCACTCTGGGCGTATACCGACACGGACGCCTCATGTGCCGGCTTGCAGCCACTCTGGGCGTATACCGACACAGAGTCTCATGTGCCGGCGTTTAGCCACTCTGGGCGTATACCGACACAGACGCCTACACACACAATGTCACACAGGTATCTCGGTATGTCGGTATGTCGGTATGTCGGTATGTTGGTATGTCGGTATGTCAGTATGTCGGCCACTCTGGGCATATCACACATGTTTCGGTATCTCTGCCACTCTGGGCACATCACAGGTGTTTCGGTATCTCAGGTGTTGCCTTTAGCGAACTTTGATAAACCGAAACAAATGACGATTTGGAAATATTGCCCGATGCCATGATACAATTGCGAACCGAAATAAACGGGGATCTGGGGCTATGGTATGATGCCGCGATATAATGGCGAGCCGACCTGAATAGCGATATGGAGATATTGCAGTATGCCATGATATATTGGCGAACCGAAATAAACGGGGATCTGGAAATTGTGCATGATACCGCGATACGTGGGCCAACTGATACCACAGATCATATGCAATGTACCTTGAGGTAACAATAAATATAAGATGGATCCGAGATAAGGGATATAATCAAGACTTTCGACATGAATATCCTCACGGTAAAACCGATATCACCTTTCAACGTTAGTTAAGACATATATTTTTTAACAAGAATAAAGACAGAAAATAACTCTAGCAGCAAACCACGCAATAGTACAGAGGCTCGGTTTCCACCGAGTCCCCGGGTAAATTTTCAGATTCGGCAGGAAGACAAAGGAGTACGGCAGTCCCCGAGTCCAGTTTCGGGATGCCGGCACACAAATGATACAGCAAGAAGCAGGATACAACAAGCATATAAATAAATATAAACCGCGCTACTCCACTGACTAAGCATGCAAGGTAGAACTAAACAGTAAGCGAGTCCCCGGGTCAAGACATCTTGCTCCCGGGGAAAAAACTAACAGATGACAAAATAGGCACAACAGGGTAGTCCCCGGGTTACGATATCTCGTTCCCGATTAAACAATTAAACTAAGCATGCATGGGCAGCTCCCGAATAAATCTAAGATAACATACTTTGCAAGGTATATACGACGATACTCACGGAGCACAGGAGCGGTTTGGGGATGTCGGAGGCGACATAACCCGGGTAACTGGTGTGCAGCTGCCAGGGGTTTGTTGATGATGAGTGTCGGGGTAGACGCCTACGGTTGGTGCTCGCGATGTAGGGATGCCGGTTCGGGATGTCGACGACCGGTTTCTGCGATGCGGGGACGTCGATGACCTCCACCCGAGGTGCAGGGATGTCGGTGACCTCTACCCGCAGCGCAGGGATGTCGGCGACCTCTACCCGTAGCGCAGGGATGCCGGCGACCTCTACCCGCAGTGCAGGGATGTCGGCGAACTCAACCCGCCGCGCACGGATGTCAGCGACCTCAATCCGCAGTGCAGGGACGTCAAACACCACTGCCCGCAGCACAGGGATCCGGATTTAGGATCCCGGATTTTGAGACGCCAGTGACCGCTACCCGTGGCGCAGGATGTCAGTGACCACTGCCCGCAGCGTAGGGATCCCGGATTTAGGATCCCGGATTTTGGGATGCCGGCGACCGCTACCCGCGGCGCAGGATGTCAGTGACCACTGCCCGCAGCGTAGGGATCCCGGTTTTAGGATCCCAGATTTGGCATGCCGGCGACCGCTACCCACGGCGCAGGATGTCAGTGACCACTGCCCGCAGCGTAGGGATCCCGGATTTGGGATGCCGGCGACCGCTACCCGCGGCGCAGGATGTCAGTGACCACTGCCCGCAGAGTAGGGATCCCGGATTTAGGATCCCGGATTTGGGATGCCGGCGACCGCTACCCGCGGTGCAGGATGTCAGTGACCACTGCCTGCAGAGTAGGGATCCCGGATTTAGGATCCCGGATTTGGGATGCCGGCGACCGCTACCCGCGGCGCAGGATGTCAGTGACCACTGCCCGCAGCGTAGGGATCCCGGATTTAGGATCCCGGATTCTGGGATGCCGGCGACCGCTACCCGCGGCGCAGGATGTCAGTGACCACTGACCGCAGCGTAGGGATCCCGGATTTAGGATCCCGGATTTGGGATGCCGGCGACCGCTACCCGCGGCGCAGGATGTCAGTGACCACTGCCCGCAGCATAGGGATCCCGGATTTAGGATCCCGGATTTTGGGATGCCGGCGACCGCTACCCGCGGCGCAGGATGTCAGTGACCACTGCCCGCAGCGTAGGGATCCCGGATTTAGGATCCCGGATTTGGGATGCCGGCGACCGCTACCCGCGGCGCAGGATGTCACTGTCCACTGCCCGCAGCGTAGGGATCCCGGATTTAGGATCCCGGGTCCCGTCCGAAATTGTTCCCGCAAGCGCCACTGAGCCCCACGGTGGGCGCCAACTGTCGTGGTGGTGTCACGGCAGATGCCTACGGGTAGGCTAATGTGTGGGGCCGATGGACGCTAGGGGATCTCGGGGAGGGATTGCGCGATGAACACGCGCACAGGTAAATACAACCGACACAGGGACACAAGGATTTACCCTGCTTCGGGGCTCTCGTGAGGAGATAAAACCCCTACTGCAGCATCTAGCCTACTCGGTATATTTCCTCTCTTACTTTCCGGGCTACAACACGCTCCATGAGCTGCTACAGTTGCCTCCATGAGGTCTTGAGAGCAAATGAGAAGGGGGAAATGAAGTGGTGGGGTGGTTGGTCTCCCTTCTCCCCCCCCCCTGGTGCCCTTTATATAGGAGAGCCCAGGGGACAAGCAGGGGACAAGAATCACTGTTCACCGCGCACTGTAGCTGATGCGACTACTGGGGTCTAATCGACACTGTAGCATATGTCATAAACTTGTACTCTTGTCCCATCCGGCGCACTGTAGCCTTGCCGGGTCATGTCGGGAGAGTCAGGACCCGTGTGGCGCGCGTCCTTGCTTTGTCTCGTAGCTGCTGTCTTTTGTATTTTCATGCCCTTCTCTCCTTATCTTCTTGGTCCCGTACAACTTTTGGTCCTGTACAGATGTCTCGGTGGAGGAAACGCCCGACGAACCTGGTTCGCTCCAAGGCAAGACGCAGTCCGAGACCGAAGATGTCGGCGTCCTCCAGTGTCGAGGAGGAACCTGGGAGGCCCTGCCCACGTGCAGCCGGGGTCCGTTGATGTCAAGGTGGATCTCGGGCGCGGGCAGAGGAGACCGGGGCAGGTGATGCCGGAGGCGGCCGGTGCGTAAGAGGTTGGGCGGCTGTAAGCTGCCGAGATCGGTGCGGGGCAGTGCCAGCCCTGCCCGAGATCGGGGGCGGCGCATCTGAGCCGGGGGGACGCCGGAGGAGACGTAGACGAGGTCGAGCGGCCGTACGTGGACGAGGTCGAGGCGGTGCCATGTCGTCCATGCCCGAGGTCGAGGGCGGCGCATCCGAGCCGGGGGACGTCGGAGGAGATGTGGACGAGGTCGGACACCGCGCTGCTGTCGAGGAGGCGGCGATGCAGCGAGGATGTCGAGGAGATACGGGCGAGGGGCGGGTGAAGCCGGGCTAAGGAGGATCCCGGGGCCGGCCGATGTTGAGGATGGCGCCGAGACGCATCCGCCGCCAGGGGCGAGGCAGGGGGCGACGAACTCGGGGAGGCAGTTGGCGATACCGGGCGCGGACGAGGTCGAGGAGGGGCGCGTCCGGCGTGCCGAGGTCGATGCCGGGCGTAGGACGCCGGAGACGGCCAGTGTGGGCGCGAGCTTGCGGGGCGAGGTGGAGGAAGCCGGGCTGAGGAGGATCCCCGAGCCATGTGGTGGCGGTGGAGGTCGAGCGCCTCCTCGGCAGTGTCAAGGACGAGGGCGAGGGGCGATGCTGGGGCCGGAGTGGTGCGGGGCGTGACGGAGGAGGCGCGGTCGAGGAGGGGGATGCCGAGGTCGCGACGTCGGAGGCGGAGCTCGGGCGGCCGGGGTCGCGACACCGGGATGGGGATGCCGGCGACCGCTACCCGCGGCGCAGGATGTCAGTGACCACTGCCCGCAGCGTAGGGATCCCGGTTTTAGGATCCCAGATTTGGCATGCCGGCGACCGCTACCCACGGCGCAGGATGTCAGTGACCACTGCCCGCAGCGTAGGGATCCCGGATTTGGGATGCCGGCGACCGCTACCCGCGGCGCAGGATGTCAGTGACCACTGCCCGCAGAGTAGGGATCCCGGATTTAGGATCCCGGATTTGGGATGCCGGCGACCGCTACCCGCGGTGCAGGATGTCAGTGACCACTGCCTGCAGAGTAGGGATCCCGGATTTAGGATCCCGGATTTGGGATGCCGGCGACCGCTACCCGCGGCGCAGGATGTCAGTGACCACTGCCCGCAGCGTAGGGATCCCGGATTTAGGATCCCGGATTCTGGGATGCCGGCGACCGCTACCCGCGGCGCAGGATGTCAGTGACCACTGACCGCAGCGTAGGGATCCCGGATTTAGGATCCCGGATTTGGGATGCCGGCGACCGCTACCCGCGGCGCAGGATGTCAGTGACCACTGCCCGCAGCATAGGGATCCCGGATTTAGGATCCCGGATTTTGGGATGCCGGCGACCGCTACCCGCGGCGCAGGATGTCAGTGACCACTGCCCGCAGCGTAGGGATCCCGGATTTAGGATCCCGGATTTGGGATGCCGGCGACCGCTACCCGCGGCGCAGGATGTCACTGTCCACTGCCCGCAGCGTAGGGATCCCGGATTTAGGATCCCGGGTCCCGTCCGAAATTGTTCCCGCAAGCGCCACTGAGCCCCACGGTGGGCGCCAACTGTCGTGGTGGTGTCACGGCAGATGCCTACGGGTAGGCTAATGTGTGGGGCCGATGGACGCTAGGGGATCTCGGGGAGGGATTGCGCGATGAACACGCGCACAGGTAAATACAACCGACACAGGGACACAAGGATTTACCCTGCTTCGGGGCTCTCGTGAGGAGATAAAACCCCTACTGCAGCATCTAGCCTACTCGGTATATTTCCTCTCTTACTTTCCGGGCTACAACACGCTCCATGAGCTGCTACAGTTGCCTCCATGAGGTCTTGAGAGCAAATGAGAAGGGGGAAATGAAGTGGTGGGGTGGTTGGTCTCCCTTCTCCCCCCCCCCCCCCCCCCCCTGGTGCCCTTTATATAGGAGAGCCCAGGGGACAAGCAGGGGACAAGAATCACTGTTCACCGCGCACTGTAGCTGATGCGACTACTGGGGTCTAATCGACACTGTAGCATATGTCATAAACTTGTACTCTTGTCCCATCCGGCGCACTGTAGCCTTGCCGGGTCATGTCGGGAGAGTCAGGACCCGTGTGGCGCGCGTCCTTGCTTTGTCTCGTAGCTGCTGTCTTTTGTATTTTCATGCCCTTCTCTCCTTATCTTCTTGGTCCCGTACAACTTTTGGTCCTGTACAGATGTCTCGGTGGAGGAAACGCCCGACGAACCTGGTTCGCTCCAAGGCAAGACGCAGTCCGAGACCGAAGATGTCGGCGTCCTCCAGTGTCGAGGAGGAACCTGGGAGGCCCTGCCCACGTGCAGCCGGGGTCCGTTGATGTCAAGGTGGATCTCGGGCGCGGGCAGAGGAGACCGGGGCAGGTGATGCCGGAGGCGGCCGGTGCGTAAGAGGTTGGGCGGCTGTAAGCTGCCGAGATCGGTGCGGGGCAGTGCCAGCCCTGCCCGAGATCGGGGGCGGCGCATCTGAGCCGGGGGGACGCCGGAGGAGACGTAGACGAGGTCGAGCGGCCGTACGTGGACGAGGTCGAGGCGGTGCCATGTCGTCCATGCCCGAGGTCGAGGGCGGCGCATCCGAGCCGGGGGACGTCGGAGGAGATGTGGACGAGGTCGGACACCGCGCTGCTGTCGAGGAGGCGGCGATGCAGCGAGGATGTCGAGGAGATACGGGCGAGGGGCGGGTGAAGCCGGGCTAAGGAGGATCCCGGGGCCGGCCGATGTTGAGGATGGCGCCGAGACGCATCCGCCGCCAGGGGCGAGGCAGGGGGCGACGAACTCGGGGAGGCAGTTGGCGATACCGGGCGCGGACGAGGTCGAGGAGGGGCGCGTCCGGCGTGCCGAGGTCGATGCCGGGCGTAGGACGCCGGAGACGGCCAGTGTGGGCGCGAGCTTGCGGGGCGAGGTGGAGGAAGCCGGGCTGAGGAGGATCCCCGAGCCATGTGGTGGCGGTGGAGGTCGAGCGCCTCCTCGGCAGTGTCAAGGACGAGGGCGAGGGGCGATGCTGGGGCCGGAGTGGTGCGGGGCGTGACGGAGGAGGCGCGGTCGAGGAGGGGGATGCCGAGGTCGCGACGTCGGAGGCGGAGCTCGGGCGGCCGGGGTCGCGACACCGGGATGGGGATGCCGGAGGCGGAGCTGCTTCGGCGCATCCGGGCGAGGTCGAGGAGGACGTCGGCGGTGCCGGGCAGGTCGGGGGTGAGGTAGCTGTAGCGAGGGGATGTCGGGGATGCGCCTGGCGTCGAGGCGGTGGTTGAAGCCGAGGCGTGCTGGGAGGTTGAGGAGGATGCGGATAAGGTCGTGGGCGAGATGGGGGCGACGCCGAGTTGACCGAGTACCTGCTAACAGCCCATTGCGATGCCCGTCTCGGGCCAGAAAATAGAGGGTTCCGGCCCATATTCGGTCATACCCGGTCAAAGCCACTTTCTATTCTCTTTTCCTTCTCTTTTCTTTATTCCTCCATCATTTAAACGTAAATATACCTGCAACATCAAGACTACAGCCCCATACCTTCAGGGTACCGGGGAAGTACATCCCCGACACTAGTCCCCGAGTTTATGGGGGATTCATAGAATCGCACATCAACTTAAAAATCAAATAGTTACAGGAATTTTCCATACCGAAAGTCTTGTTGTTAGAGGTCTCGGGGATCACATCCCTGACAGCGCTGACTGGGCGTTGACTGTGCGCTGACTGGGCTGCTGACTGGGATGCTGACGTGGTTAAGTCATTAGATCTGGATCGTTGGATCTGGATCTGACGGCTGAGATCTACTGATACCGGTTCGGAGGATGGATCTAATCGTGACCGTGGAAAAGAATCGGAGGGCTCACCTTGCATGGACCAGAAGGTGGCGGCGCCGGTGGCCGGAGATAGAGGGGACGGCGACGTTCGGCTCGGCGAGGATGGATCTCTCGGTCCAGTGGCTCCCCGGCGAAGCTGAGGTGACGACGAGGTTTGTCTGGCCGCGGCGGAGGCGAAGGGCTCGGTGCAGGCGTCGAGTTCGTCTCGGAGGGGCGTGGGGATGTGCCCGATTTGCTTCGGGCGCCGGCGAGCTCCAATTCGTTCTCTCCCCTCCGGGTTTGCTGCAAAGGGAGGTCAGGGAGGGGGTTAGAAGGTGCGCGCGTCGACGAGGGGGAGAGGAGGAGGTGGTTTGGGGCGCGAGGGGTGGCTCACCTCGCCGGAATCGGAAAAAAACGCCGGCGGCAAACGCGAACTTTGGCGAGCGGTTGTGGCGGCCTGGAGGCGCGGTGTTGAGTGGAAGGAGAGGGGAAATGATGCGGAGGAAGAGGGGGTTAAAAGGAGCTAGGGGCCGCGTTGAATTTGTCTCATAATCGCCCGAATTGGTGCGAGTAATCGCCGGCCGTTTCCGAGCGTGGACTCCGGCCGGAGATTGAAGACGACCTCGCGCCTGACAGGTGGGGCCCACCTGTCAGCGAGAGGAGGACAGGACGCGGGCTGGGCTGCTATCCAACGCCCGCGCGCGAGAAAGAGTTGTTGGGCTCGGCCCACTGGCTTTCTCTCTCTTTTCTTTTCTGTTTTCTGAATTTTTAAATAACTTTTAAATTATGAATCCAAATCAACTCAAATTAGTTTCTATAATTTTGTAAAAACAATATCTATCATTTATAACACTTATTATTATATTTTAAACACTTTTCAACATTAATAATTTTGAATTATTCATAAAATGCATATTTGTCCATTTAGGTCAAATTTGAAACTAATAATTTAATAAAAACATTTGGGGGTTCAACTAAATTTATGAGATTACCACAATCTTATATGGTTGAATTTAAGTTATTTAAAATTCATTTTTAGTAACCATTCCTTCTTATTTTGGTATAATAGTAAAATAACATAATATCAATATTTTTAAAGTAATAGGAAATATAATGGATTCAATTTTTAATTAAATTTTATTTTGTGCACCGTTATATCTTATATAGAGTATATTAATCATTTTATCTTTTGAAAAATAAATGAAAGTAATTTAAGAAATGAAATGCCTATTTGGATAATTCATTAATTATAAAATATATGAAGTTTTAAAGTTATAAACTATAGATTTGTAATTTCCAAAACCATGTTTTGAACTTAGTTAAAAGAATGAAACCATTTAGCAATTAGACCATGTTTTAAAACGCTTAAAGGAACACTTGTAAATATTGTTTTAATTTATGAATATCCATGGCTAAGTGGTTGAATTCAAATACTTATAAGAAACTTTTTATTATATGAAATTGGTTTGAAAGTTTGTCAAACACTTATCAATTTACATATTAAGGGTTTTGAAATACAGTGGATAATGTAATGTTTACTTGGATATAACTTTTGAAATTCATGACACAATGAGGATTTTGAAATAATAGACTTTTTCAAATTGGTTGAAGTCTTTGATAGTTAGTTTCTTTAAGCATTTTAGTATTTTATTTCAATCAAAACAAAAGTTTTAAATTTTAGTGATTTTTGAACATTATAAAATGTTGGGATGTTACACCCCCTCTCTGGTCTGCTGGCCAAACTGGTTGTCCCTGTGACAGTAGATGTGGATACCCAAGTCACCTCGGCTGATTTGGATGAGCAGCGCAAGTTGCTGCTCGCGGAGATCCGGCGTGAACTTAGTGCCAGTCTCCGGGAGTACAATGCAGCTCACGGGTTCCCCAAGATAGACTCACAGGACAAGCGCATTGCTGAACTGCGCAAGAAGGGCAGAATGGTGAATGATGAGTTGGCGGGTAGCGCGGCGCCTAGCCATAGCAGGTCGGATAGTATGATCTCGGCAGAGAATCCGGTGTACAGCTCGCCTGCCAAAACTCTTAGGGCTGCCGAGGCAGCTATGGCCGAGTTGGCCGGGCTATCCGGAGAAGCTCTGCGTAAGCAACAAGAGCGGGTCAATGAGTTAGTCATAGAGGCTACCCGGCAGAACAAGGCCTTCAAGAAGAAGAACCCGGGAGCTGGATCCCAGGTGTATTCGGCTAGGGCGGAGAGCAACAAATCGGGCGGAGAGGCTTCCTCTCCGCATCCGAGTAAAAGCAAGACCAAGAGCCGGAGCAGGGGCTCCGGGAAAAACAAGCAATTGCGGGCATATGACCCGGCCTTTGCCGGAGTTCAGCAAGCCGGACGAAACAATCCCGGCCAAGCTCAGGGTAGCCATGGTGGTGGTAACCAGGATGCAGGAAACAAGGTCCCGGCATGTCGTGGCAATCCACCCCGGTATCCACCACAAAGTCAGGGAAACCGGCAGAGAGAGGCCGCTTCTGTCCCGCAGCAAGCCATAGTTCCTGTGGTTAACAGACATGACGATGGCAACTCGAGGTTGCAGCAACTCGGATACCAGCCTAACGAGAATCCCTTGGGATCTCGGATAGGAACTCGACATCTAGATCCCACTGATGCCCGGATCAGGCTCGACCGGATTCACCAATCCGGGTTGGTTGAAGAGCAAGGCCCTCCGGGACCTGCTTGCTTTGGACCTCAGATCATGAGAGAACCGACTGTGCGAAACTTCCAGCTCAACCGGGGTGCCAAGACCTATGACGGTAGCTCGAAGCCGGAGGACTGGCTAACCGACTATGTAACTGCACTAAGCATAACCGGTGGAAACAGACGCTGGGCGGTACGGTATGTACCGCAGATCTTGGAAGGACCCGCCATAATCTGGCTAAACAACTTGAGGACTGGCAGCATAGACTGCTGGTTGGATTTCGAGGAGGCCTTCATCAGCAATTTCACCAGCACGTAAAAGAGACCCAACCGACCTCAGCAGCTCGCCATCTGCCGGCAAAGGAGCAACGAAACCGACCGGGAGTACCTTACTTGGTGGAGCAACATTCGCAATTCTTGCGAAGGGGTTGTTGAGGCACAGGCCATCTCGTGGTTTGCGCAAGGATGCCGGCATGGCTCCATGCTTTGGCAAAAGCTGCAAAGGAAGATGCCGATAACCTTGGCAGAGACCATGCGCATCGCCGACACCTACACGCTTGGAGATCCCATGCAACCCCTAGTGGATGTCGGAGACTCCAACATGAGTAATGCGGGAACTCAGCGTTCGAGGCCGAGCAGAAGCCATGATCGCCACGATTTCGGCCCGAAAAGGAGCCATCCCGAGTTCCACTACGCCTCGCAGCACGTTGCAGCTGTTGGCCGAGATCAGGGGGATGCCGGCACCAATTAGCGGCAGAAAACAACTGCCCCGGCTTGGGGTCAGAACCAAGAAGTGCAGAAAACTTGGGTGGACAAGAAGAAGCCCCTAACGTATGAAGAGATGCTGAACAAGCCATGCTGCTACCATACGCTGGAGGCCAACAAGCCTGCAAACCACTCTACCCGGCAGTGCAGCTGGTATCAGCGCACATTACAAGAGGGCAGCGCGGGGGCTACTCAGCCAAACGCTCCGACGTCACGACCGAATATCCCGAGACCCCCTCCACCGCTATCCGGTGCCAATGCAGTCCGGATTAATCCACCCAACCAGGGACCCCCTCCCAGACCGGTGAACATGGTGCACACCCGGAATGATAATGGCGCTGGTCCGAGTAACCAACCCGGACACCAACAAGGCAACTACCGGGAGGCACATCAGAGCTATGTGGTCTTCGTGACCGAGCCCACTGACCGGAAGAGTGTGCGACAACGCGCTCTGGAGGTAAATGCTGTGATCCCGGCGGTGCCCAAATTCCTGCACTGGTCCGAGATGGAGATCACTTGGAGTCGGAAGGACCACCCCCGGGTTATGTCTAAGCCTGGTGGCTATGCTCTGGTGGTGGACCCGACATTTGTCGGACCGAGCCTCAACGTTCGCTTCAACCGGGTACTAATTGACAATGGCAGCGCCATTAACATTATGTACAAGGATACCATGCTGAAGTTAGGGGTGTCCACGAACACACTGCTCCCAACCGAGACCACTTTTCACGGCATCGTACCCGGGGTCTCCTGCTCCCCTATGGGCAAGATCTGGGTTGAGGTGTTATTTGGAACCCGGGAAAACTGCCGGACAGAGTGCCTGGAATTCAAGGTTGTGGATCTCGAGAGTCCATACCATGCCCTGATTGACAGGCCCGCACTGGCCAAGCTCATGATATCCACCCACATGGGGTACCTGAAGATGAAGATGCCGGGTCCAAATGGGGTGATCACCATAGCAGGAGACCACAAGCGCTCCATGGATTGTGCAACTGCCGGCTCAAACTTAGCCGAGTCCCTGGTCATTGCGGAGGAGAAAAAGAGGATTCAGCAGGTAGTGGCACTGGCCCAGACCTCGCAACTCGGAATGCCCGGGATGGTGAACCCGGAGCAGAACGCCTCATTCCAGCCACCAAAGGAGACCAAGAAGGTGGGGGTTGACCCCAGCTACCCGGAGCGCCAGGTCATCATTGGCAGCAACCTGGACAGCAAATAGGAAGGCGAGCTCGTCGACTTCCTCCGTGAGAATCGGGATGCTTTTGCATGGTCAAGTGATGATCTGCAAGGCGTTCCGAGGGAGTTGGTTGAGCACTCACTATTTGTCAGGCCGGATGCGAAGCCGGTGAAGCAACCAACTAGGCGCCTCTCGGACGAGAGAAGAGAGGCAATCATGGAGCATGTCGTAGTGCTGCTAGCTGCCGGATTCGTGATGGAAGTACTGCACACGGATTGGATTTCGAATCCGGTGCTTGTTGAGAAGAAGAAAGATGATCCCCTCCTGCTGAAGGTGTGGCGCATGTGCATCGACTTCACCAACCTCAACAAAGCTTGCCCGAAAGATCCTTTTCCACTTCCCCGTATAGATCAAGTGATCGATTCCACTGCCGGGAGTAAACTCTTGAATTTTCTAGATGCCTATTCCGGTTTTCACCAGATACCTTTGAATCCGGATGATCAATTGAAAACTACTTTTATCACCCCGTATGGGGCTTATTGCTATCGTTTCATGACTTTCGGTCTGAGATATGCTGGTGCTACATACCAGAGGTGCATGCAAAAATGTTTACATGACCAGATAGGCTGGAATGCCGAGGTCTATGTCGATGACATAGTCATAAAAACAAAAGAAAAATCCTCATTGATCGATGATCTGAGGGAAACATTTAGAAAATTAAGAAGATTCCGAATGAAGTTGAATC
The DNA here is from genome assembly GCA_026929855.1 of Poa annua. Lineage (NCBI taxonomy): Eukaryota > Viridiplantae > Streptophyta > Magnoliopsida > Poales > Poaceae > Poa > Poa annua. The sequence continues at coordinate 271,980,665 of CM049426.1, read as the reverse complement.
CGGACAAGTGTACATTCGGTGTCCCGACAGGCAAGCTACTCGGTTTCCTCATTTCAAGCCGGGGAATTGAGGTCAACCCGGGTAAGATACGGGCAATCGAGAGCATGAAGCTGCCGACACGTCTCAAAGACGTGCAGAAGTTTACTGGTTGCTTGGCATCCCTAAGTCGGTTTTTTAGCCGACTAGGGAGAAGGCCTTACCCTTGTATCAGCTGATGAAAAAGAGTAAAATCTTCATGTGGACTCCGCAGGCTGATGCGGCGTTCAATGACTTGAAAAGAATGCTCTCATCAGCACCTGTGTTGGCATCCCCATTGCGCAAGGAGCCTATGTTGCTGTACATTGCTGCCACTAACCGGGTAGTAAGTGTATCCATTGTTGTGGAAAGAGAAGAAGGGTACAAGCTGATACAGAGGCCGGTATATTACTTGAGCGAGGTGATCTCGGAATCCAAGCAAAACTACCCGCATTATCAGAAGATGACATATGGGGTGTACCTGGCAGTAACCAAGCTCAAGCACTATTTTCAAGAACACCCAATCACAGTGGTGTGCGAGGCTCCCCTAGCCGAAATCATCGGCTGCAAGGATGCTAGCGGCCGTGTTGCCAAATGGGCCATCCAGTTGTCTCCGTACGCTCCGGCATACGAGAGACGTGACGACATTAAGTCGCAGGCGCTGCCGGACTTCTTGGTGGACTGGGCCGAGATGCAGTACGAGCCTCCAGCTCCCGACTATAACTTCTGGAGGATGCATTTCGATGGTTTCAAAGCCAAGATCGGGTTGGGTGTCGGAGTGGTCCTCACCTCACCGAAGCAAGATGTGCTGAAGTATGTGCTGCAAATTCACTTCCGGGCATCCAACAATGTCGCCAAATATGAAGGCTTGGTTCATGGACTGAACGTCGCCAAGGAAATCGGCATCCGCCGGATAGAATGTTTCGGCGATTCCGACCTCGTGGTACAGCAGGTGTCGGGGAACTGGGATGCAATTGACGCCAACATGGTCTTGTATCGGTTCCATGTGCAGAAAATATCCGGATTTTTTTAAGGCTGCGAGTTCAAGCACATATCCAGAGGGGAAAACGAAACAGCAGATGTGTTGTCCAAGCTAGGGTCATCTCGGGAGGCCATCCCACCCGGGATCGCTCTCCGTCTATCCAGCCTTCGCCCGAGTCGGATTCTATCTTCATCCCCAAGGAACATGGTTCGTAAGCTGTACCTATGGAGGTGGAAGTCGGGAACATTATGTTGAACCCGGGGACTACATCACAGGGCTCGGAGAGACTAAATAGCATGATGATGGAGGTAATGTCGGCAGAACCAATGGACATAGATGCCCCCATGTTCCCGGTTCGACCTGTCCCGGGATGGGCACAACCCATCATGGCGTACATATCAGATGGAACCCTCCCGGAGAACGAACTAGAAGCCCGGCAAATACTGAGGAGATCCAAGGCATACACCGTCATCAATCAAGAGTTGTACAAGAGAAGTGTCACCGAGGTGCTCCAAAGGTGTGTGGAACCCGAGGAAGGCCAAGAGATGCTATTGGAAATTCACCAAGGGGAGTGTGGACATCATGCATCATCTCGGGCACTGGTGGCAAAGGTGTTCCGGCATGGGTTCTACTGGCTTACTGCCTTGCAGCAGACAAAGGACATTGTCCGTAAGTGTGGAGGGTGCCAGAGGTTTGCCCACCGGAAACATATGCCAGCATCAGCACTGAAAACAATCCCTATCACTTGGCCATTCGCAGTATGGTGCTTGGACATGGTCGGGCAATTCAAGCCGGCAAGGGGCAATGTGATGCACATGCTGGTCATGGTGGACAAGTTTACAAACTGGATAGAGGTCAAACCAATCCGTAAGTGTGACGGACACACCTCGGTTCAATTCTTGAAAGACATCATCTTTAGGTACGGGTACCCGCACAACATCATCACGGATAATGGCACCAATTTTGTTGTGGGGGAATTCGCTCGATTTTGTGCCGAGAAGAGAATCCGATTGGATGTGGCATCGGTGGCCCACCCGGAAGACAACGGGCAAGTCGAGAGAGCAAATGCCTTGGTCTTGGCCGGCATCAAAGCCCGCTTGATCGAGCCATTGTTGAGGACTCCGGGATGTTGGATAGAGGAGATACCGGCAGTGTTGTGGGGTCTCCGAACCACACCAAACAGATCCACCGGGTACACGCCATTCTTCATGGTGTATGGTGCCGATGCCGTGCTTCCAACTGACATACAATATGATTCACCAAGAGTGACAATGTTCACCGAGACCGAGGCAAAGGAAGCCCGGGAAGATGATGTGGACTTGCTCGAGGAAGCAAGGAATTGGCACTATCTCGGTCGGCAATCTATCAGCAGAACCTCCGTCGCTATCATAGCCGGAAAGTGCATCCCAGAGTATTTCGAGAACGGGATCTTGTGCTAAGGCTTATCCAACGCACAACCGGGATGCATAAACTCTCACCTCCATGGGAGGGTCCTTTTGTTGTAAGCAAGGCATTGCACAATGATTCTTATTACCTTGTAGATGCACAGGAAGCTAGAAAAGGTGTAATGGACAAAGCCGGTGAGGAAACCAAGCGACCATGGAATGTAGCCTTGCTTCGTCCCTTTTACACTTAAAGGGGGCAATGTATGTATCTCGGTTTCTCTATCAATGAAATTTCGGCACCCCGAGGCGTTACTCGGGGACTGCCTGCCCAGAATTGCCCTTTATCTTAACTTACATGCCGGTACCCTCGGGAGGAACCCGGGGACTGCCTCATTTTATGCCTCTGTTTTTTCTGTTATCATTTTATGCATGCCGGCAACCCAGAGAGGAACCCGGGGACTGCCTTGTACCTATTTTTGGTTTAGTATATGCCGGGCAAGTTCCTAGATCGATTTTCTAGTCGGAGTAATGTATGTCATGTAAAATAATCTTGTGACTCGACTGACGAACACCTAAAATGGTAGTCAAGAGCAGAGAGCATCAAATGTGGGAAACACGAAAACAAACTCGGGGACTCCGAATAGGAACTTCTCCGGCATATGCGTCTTGTTCATCCAGTTGTTTATTTTGTTATGTCTGTCGTGGTATCGGCATAATCGATAGGAGACGGGGGTCCTCTAGCCTACGTATGGATTGTGGGGAAGAAGGTTGGTGTCGTCGAGGACGGGATTGAACACGGCGAGTTTACCCAGCTTCAGATCCCGCAGCGGTGGTGAGATCCTACGTGCTGCTATAATTCACTATGAGGCAATAGCCGTGAACAGGTTACAATGGATGTGATCTCTATTGATTGTTTATCGAAGTGTGCCCTAAAGGCTTCCTGGTGGTCGGCTTATATAGGCGGCCAGACCCCAGGATACAAGGCAAGTACTTGTCCGGCAAGTAATCAGAGTCCTAGACCTAGCCGGCTTAGTTGCCGCCTTCCGTCTTGGGCTTGGTGGCTTGATGGGCTTCGGCCTTACGCCTTCGTGGACCGTCCGCCTACTTCCTTGTACGTCAGCTATCTGGGCCGCCCGGCAGGCTTCAACCTTACCACCCTTGGGCCACCCTGGACTAGCCGGATTGATCCATGTTGGAGATACCCCTAGTTGATATATCCCCAACATTAGTCCCCAGAAAGGTTGAAGTTCTCCAGGCGCCGGCTTCTTCTTGATACTTCATCTGCCAATGTTGGCGGCTGCAGGACTTGACCATTCTGAAAATCAAAAAAGGGGGCAAGTGTGTTTTGAAGTTGGCACACGGCCGCCTTTATCCAACATGGGAAAAGACGGCTAACCGATATTCGCCGGGAATATTTGTTGACGGATATCGCTAGGAGGCTCACGACAGTTTGAAACTGGCCTAAGCGAAAATCTCGCCATGATCACAAAATCGCGGGAAAAGGGGAGGCGTGGAGATCGTGCGATCATGCGCCACAGTGGATGTTGGACACATGTCCGACTAAAAACACCGTTGCACAGGAAGCTACACCCGTCTCTATAAATAGGGAGTCGAGCGGTCCATTTCGGCACCCCAGCTCCTGCACTCCTCGACCCCTTGCTCTCCTGCTCTCCCGCACCTTTCTCCGAGCAAACTCCGGCGAGCGTCCTCCTCCGGTGACCTCCGCTCACGGTGATGTCCACCGGTCAAAACATCCCCTCCGCGGCGTCCGGCGGTCCTACATCTGATACCTCGTCCGCGGCAGCGATGGGCGGCGCGGAGTCGCGTCTTGCGACGGTGGCGACGGGCAATGTCGCCGCCGTCGCTTCTCACATTCCCGCCACGCGCACGCCGGCGGCGGTCACTTCGGCTCCTCCACCCTTAGCCGCGGCGACGGCGGCGAGAGGCGCTCCGGCCGACGAGGAAGAGGAAGCGGCGGACCTCGGGTCACGCTACTGGCTTCCCTCCATCGTCGACGAGGAGACCCTCCAAGACCTGGAGGCCGTTGGCTACCTCCCAACTCGGGAGGATTGCCGGTGGAGACCCGCCTTGGGAGACGTCATCCCGGCTCCGAAAGCCGGGGAACGGGTAATCCTCACCTCCCACCTAGTTAGGGGAATGGCGCTTCCGCCTTCCGCTTTCTTTAGCGAGGTGCTAGATCATTATGGGCTCCAGCCCCACAATATAGCGCCCAATAGCATTCTAGTCTTAGCCGGCTTCACAGCTCTGTTCGAGGGCTATCTAGGTATTAGGCCTAGTTTAGACTTCTTCAGATACTGTTTTCGTTGCCGGCGTCAGACCGTGCCGGACGGCGGGCGGGCAACCTGTGGAAGTGTCACTTTTAACTGCCGCCAGGGCCGCCAATGGTATCCTAAGATACCCTACCTTGAATCCGTCAGGGGCTGGACCTCCACATTCTTCTACTGCCAAGATATGACAGCTCCGGGCCGTCAATTCCTCACCCGGACGATGCCTCCCCCCTGCTGGACGGGGTGGACACCGTCATCTGCTGGCTCGGCCGGCAGATTCTCCCCCTGCGGTACAACCCGCACAAAATGTGTCAGTATTCTCCTACTGCCACGGCCTCTCTCCGCGTAAGCGAAGAGAGGTTGCCGGTCGCCGACCTGGCGTTCCGGCTCCGCAGCCACGTCAAGGCGGGGCTGGTGAAGGCGGTGGAGGGCGTGCCCAAGCACACCCACGACAACCCTCCCATCGAGGTAGACATCTTGCTTCTTGCCCCTTTTTGACAGCTTCGCCGGCTAACTTGAGTTCCATTAATACTTGTCTTCTTTCTCAGATCTCCGACTTGGGGGAGGATGACCTAGCTCCCGACTTCTACGAGTCGGAAGCCGGGAAGACCAAGAAGCGCAAGGCATCCGGCGCCGCTTCCTCTACGGCGATCGCCGAGAGGAAGAAACGGATCGCAACGGCTACCGAGCCGGTTCTCGTCAACCTTGACGAGAACACGGGGATTAACATCCCCCGAAGGTACTCAATTTTGCCTTTAATAGTCGACGAGCTTCTTTAATACTGACACCCAACTGACTGTGCTTGCTGTTTATTGACAGGGAAAGGGTCGCAACTTCCCGGTTGCCGATCAGGCTCCTTTCCAGGGGTAAGCGGCCTCGAGGCAGCTCGCCTGCTACCATGCCGCCAACTCCCCAGCCCCGGGCCGGCAGCTTTATGGGCGATGCTCGTCGCCAGCCCCAGACTCCAGCTTCTGGTGCGCCGCCAAGGACCTTCTCCGCTGACCGCACACCCAAGACTCCCCTTCTTTTGGCTGAGGCTACGGTTGATGAAGCCGTCCTATCGCGTGCCGCCAAGGAGGAGTTGCTGGAGGATGCTGCCGGCGGGTCCCAGAGGGCAGCCCCGACTGCAGGAGGTGGCATAGTTAGGGACCCTTGGTCCACCTTTAAGGAGGCCAAGGAGTCAGCCTTGACTTTTGCCAACTTCACCTCCCAGGCCTTCGTCGACTTGGAGGGCGACCTGTCTGTAAGTTTTTATAACTTTGGCATATACATAGTCTTTCCCCCGAGCACTTAGATGGCAGGTCCAAAAATATTGGCTGCCGGCTTAGTGGTTATTCGACAATATGTTTTATGCCTTTGCTTTTTCCTGCAGGGCCTCTTGTCCGCCAAAGTTGAGCTTATCTCCTCCCGATTCGAGATAAACCAGCGGTGCCGCGATCTGAAGAAGGATTGCGAGGCCAAGGACCTGCGGATTGCCGAGTTGGAGGCGGCCCGCAAAAAAGATGAAGGTAGAGTTGATCTTTTTTGCTTTCAGCCATCTTTTCAACTTATGTTGCCGTCAATCATTTAGTTAGCGAATCCATATTTGTAGAACTGCTAGACCACGCCCAGGATATACTGAAGGTGTCCACTGATATGCAAGTTCTTATGACTGAAGCTTCCGATTTGGCGGCCGCCAACTTGGCGATGAAGGAGGAGCACCAGAAGGAGATGGAGGCCCAGCAGCTGAAATTTGCGCAGGAATCTAGCCAGCTAACTGGTGAGCTGGATAGCCTGCGCAAGAAGTTGGTGGAGGCGGAGAAGACGGCTGCCGAGGAAATCTCCAAGCAGACTTCTCGCACCCAAATTGCTGAGGACGCGTTGGCGGCTCATATGATTGAGCTGTCCGCTTTCCATAACTCGGCCCTTGGTAATTTCTCACTCCTTATTTGATTTTGCCATTTTGCTTAGCCTGAGCCAAACTGATGGTTTCATTTTTGATACAGTTCCCGCCGGTTTAGGCGACGACAAGGTTGTCAGCCCCCGCCAGGATCACCTTGCGCGTCTAGGCGAGCTGATCACCGAGACTTTGGCAGCGTCCAAGCGGTTTGCCGCCAAGTTCTTCATCTCCTCCGGCAGCCAGGAACCGACCGAATTCAGCGACGTGCCCAACATGTTGGAGCAGGCTACCAAGCTACACAAGAGCTCGCTGAAGTCTGCGGCGCGGGGTGGTGCCAAGAGTGCGCTTGGACTATTCATGGCGCATTACCCCGAGGCGGAGATAGAAGCCGTCACCGAAGGCATGCCGTCTACATATGAAGACGGCAGCGAGGTTGAGCCGGCCGCTGTTCTGGACAGCGTTGCCGGCTACGCCACGCGTGTTGCCGACATGGTGGATACTTCGATCTTCTACCGGCGCCATCCTGTGCCTGCCGCAGGGGAAGCTGGAGCTGCCGGCACGACCGAGGCGGAGGGGAGTGACAGTTCTAGGGCTGAAGTTGTCAGCCCCCAAGCCTGATGTAGACGCCCCCCCCCCCCCCCCCCCCGAGCCGTAGTTTCCTTTCCTTGCCTCCTTCTGACATGATTTGCCAGCCCCTGAAACAATGCAACTTTAACTTGTAATATTTGTATATACTTTTGTTGTTGCTCTGCTAGGCGGGAAACTAGCTGACAAGTTTTATTTTGCCTTATTTATATGGCCCGCCTTAATTTTACCCTGACCTATATGTTTGACTTTTTGTATGTTGACGAACCTCAGACGGTAACTTTAGCTGAAACAACCAGGGCTAAGCCATGCGTTTAGGATCAGAAACCAAAGCCAACATGTTGGTGTCAAAGACATACTACTAGGCGAACCACATATAAGTAATCAGAGGTAAAGGAATTAGGTGGCGCAAAAAGTTTATTTTTGCTTTAGGTTAGCTCGAAAGCTGCAAGTATCTACCAGTTTGAACCTTTGCACGGAGCTAGAAAAATAGGTAACTTAGATACATGGGGGGAAATATGATTGCAAGAAAAGACAAAAGATGGCATGCTTCTCAACACAGATGTGGAACCATAGACTTTTATTTCATAATCATATATAACTTATTACAATTATAAATTGCTAAGTGTAGAAAGGACGTAGCTGCTCAATATTCCAAGGCCGTCTTGTTTGTTCGAACGGATCGTCAATGCCTCTTTTGCGCTTGGTTCCCCTTTTTCCTGCCGCCTTCTTGCGCCTCTTCTTTTCTTCTTCGTCGCGGATGTCGGACAGGTAGTAGGAACCATTGAGCAGCGCCTTTGTGACTATAAACGGTCCTTCCCATGGCGGGGATAACTTGTGCAAGCCTTTTCTGTCTTGAATTAGGCGGAGAACCAGGTCACCTGTTCTGAAGCTTCGCTTCCGCACTCTCCGGCTATGATAGCGGCGAAGTTGTTGCTGGTACAAGGTGGAGCGATGTAGAGCGACGTCTCTTTCTTCGTCTAGCAGGTCTAGGCTATCCTGTCTTGCACCTTCTACGTCTTGCTCGATGTAGGCTTGAACCCTTGGGGAATCGTATTTCATGTCGGTAGGTAGCACCGCCTCAGCGCCATATACTAAGAAGAAAGGAGTGTAGCCGGTAGACCTGTTTGGCGTTGTGCGCAAACTCCATAGTATCGACTGTAACTCATCTGCCCAAGCGCCGGCTGCCCTGTGTAATGGAGCTTCGAGACGAGGCTTAAGTCCTGATAAAACTAGGCCGTTTGTACGCTCTACTTGTCCATTGGATTGAGGGTGTGACACGGATGCCAAATCAAGCCGGATACCCAGATCACTACAATATTCTTCTATGTCGCCTTGAGATAGGTTGCTGCCATTATCAGTGATAATTATGTGTGGAACTCCAAAACGAGAGATAATTCCCCAGAGGAAACTGGCGGCTGTTCGTGCGTCAAGTTTGCTGATCGGCTTAGCCTCGACCCATTTGGTGAACTTGTCGACAGCGACCAATAGGTGGGTATACCCACCACTCGCCTTCTTGAAGGGACCCACCATGTCTAAGCCCCAGACCGCGAACGGCCAGGTGATTGGAATTGTCCTGAGTTCTTGTGCTGGTAAGCGAGGTTGACGAGCGTACAACTGGCAGCCTTTGCATGTTTTTACGATGTTCTCGGCGTCTTCTTTGGCGGTAAGCCAGTAGAAACCTTGGCGGAAAGCTTTGGACACGATGGACCTGGCGGAAGCGTGATGCCCGCAGGTGCCAATATGTATGTCTTTCAGAATTTCCTGGCCTTCTTCTGACTGTATGCACCGCTGATAGATGCCGCACGTGCTTCGCTTATATAGCTCGCCTTTTATTATCGTGAATGCCTTGGCTCGCCTTATGATCTGCCTTTTTAGCACCTCATCATCCTCCGACAACTTGCTGTCGATTAGAAAATTGAGATATGGGACAGTCCAATCCGGCTGTATCGAGTAGACAGCGAGACTTGCCGCTTCTACCGGTTCTTCTTTTTGCGTTCTGACCCTAGTCTGGCAAGTGTGTCTTTGGCTCAGGCTAAGCAAAATGGCAAAATCAAATAAGGAGTGAGAAATTACCAAGGGCCGAGTTATGGAAAGCGGACAGCTCAATCATATGAGCTGCCATTATCTTCTCCGGATTAACCTCGATCCCTCGTTCCGAGACGATAAATCCAAGTAGTTTGCCGGCTGGAACGCCGAAAACACACTTGGCGGGATTGAGTTTCATCTGGTACCTTCGGAGATTTGAAAAGTTTCTTCCAGATCCTCTAGGAGATCCGCCTTCTTTTTCGACATCACCGCAATGTCGTCTACGTAGACGTGAACATTGCGGCCGATCTGTTCGTGCACGCATTTTTGCATACAGCGCTGGTATGTTGCCCCTGCATTCTTCAGGACAAAAGGCATCGTGATGTAGCAGAAAGTCCCGTATGGAGTGGTGAAAGATGTTTTCAATTGATCTGACACCCTCATCTTGATTTGGTGGTATCCTGAGTAGGCGTTCAAAAAACAAAGTAGCTCGGAGCCTGCTGTGGAGTCTACGACTTGGTCAATTCTAGGCAACGCAAAGGGATCCTTTGGGCAACACTTGTTAACATCGGTATAGCCGATACACATCCTCAGCTCTTTATTCTTCTTTGGAACAAGTACAGGATTTGCCACCCAATCGGTGTGTACAACTTCTTTTATGAAATTGGCGGCCTTCAGCCTATTTATCTCCTTTCCTATAGCCTTACGTCTGTCATCTCCAAAGCGTCTTGTACCTTGCTTCACCGGCTTAGATCCTTTTATGACGTTGAGTGAGTGCACGGCAAGTTCCCTCGGTACACCAGGCATGTCGGATGGCGACCATGCAAAGATGTCACGATTCTCACGGAGGAACTCGACGAGCGCGCCTTCCTATTTGCTGTCAAGGTTGGAGCCGATGACAACTTGCTTAGACTTGTCACCTGGGATGAGGTCCGCCTTCTTGGTGTCTTCTGAAGCTTCAAAGGTCTTCTTGACATCAATCTTTGGCTTGGGCATGGAGTTGTCTGAATCCGCCCCAAGTAGTGCGAGTTCTTCTTTGTGGATGACGGCTTCTGCGAAGGCAGCCATACCATGTTCACACTCCTTGGCTTTCTTAAAGTTGCCGGAAATCGTGATGGTTCCGTTGTCCCCCGACATTTTAAGCTTGCTGTATATGTAGCACGGCCTTGCCATAAATTTGGCGAAAGCCGGTCGTCCGAAGATTGCATGATAGGCGCTTTTGAAGGGGACAACTTCGAACCGGAGGAACTCTAAGCGGTAGTTCTCTTTTGGTCTGAAAGTTACCTTCAGCCTAATGCTCCCCATTGACTTTGCTTGCCTGCCGGGCACTATGCCGTGAAAAGTGAGGTTGCTGTGGTCCAGCTGATCCTCTGACAGGTTCATGCGGCTTAGTGTGTCGTAGTACAGGATGTTGAGGCTGCTGCCGCCATCCATGAGTACCTTTGTGAGTCTGAAGTTGTCGACAATGGGATCGACGACGAGGGCGTACTTGCCTGGGTGAGGAACATGATCAGGGTGGTCGGACCGGTCCCAAGTGATCGTTGCTTCCGACCAGTTCAAATACTGAGGGACGTCCGGCATTGTCGCGTTGAGTTCGCGCATCTCCGCCTTATCTGCCTTAGCCGAAGGTGTGACGACAAAGCATACAAGAGATTCTTTGACCTTCGGATATGGTTTCTTTTTCTTGGCGGCCGCGTCATCCTCGCTTGAGACAGACATGTCGTCGTCATCCTCATCCTCCTTGTTGTCTTTCTTGTCGTTCTTCTTTGACTTCTTTGACTTCCAGCCGACTGTGGGATCCTTTTTGAAGTCGTCCATGAAACGACACTCGCTAAGCATATGGTTGACCTTGCCAAGTGAGGCATGGATAGGGCATGGCAAAAGTTTTGCCTGCTCATAAGTGATTCGCGCCGCCTTATGCCTAGAGCCGGCGTCGCGATTATCTTTCTTATTCTTCCACTTCTTTTTGCCGGCATTCCCTTGGAATGCGACAGCTACCTCGTTGGAAGGTCCGGCTTTGTCATCCGTCGCCTGCTTGCGCTAGTTGTTCCGTTTTGGCATGATGTTGACGTCTGGATCATCGTCCCGGGCGTCGTCATCCGCTGCCGCATATTGGGCGGCTAGGTTGAGCATCTCGCCAAGGTCCGTGATTTGCTCGCGGACGAGCCGATGACGGAGCAAGGACTTCTTCTGCAAGCCCGTGTAGAAGGCGTGGATAGCCTGCGCGTCTGAAACACCATGACAGTTGGCTTTTTCGGATATCTAACGGCTGACAAAGTCTGTCATGGTTTCGTCCGGCTTTTGGATACAGCGTTGCAAATCCGTGTAGGTATTTGGACGCTTGTATGTTCCTTGGAAGTGCTGGGAGAAAACCTTTTCCATGTCGTACCAGCTATGGATAGACTTTTCAGGAAGTTTGTCGATCCAAGCCCTTGCCGTGCCTTCCAACATGAGAGGTAGGTAACGGACGGCAATATAGCTGCTTCCGCCGGCAATTTCTATGGCCATGGCATAGTCGGCTAGCCATGAATCCGTCTTAATGAGGCCGTTGTACCTATGACAATTTTTTGACACTGATGTCCTGTCCTTAGGGAACGGCTCTCTGCGGATGGCGTCGCCAAAGCACTTTGGATCAGAATATAGCGGCTCATTTCCTCTTGCTATGTCTTGTAGGCGGTGTCGCACGTCTTTTGGATCGAGTTGTTGTGCGCCTCTGTTTGCTTTTGGCTCGTCCTGCGCTGCCCGGCTTATGCTGCGCCTGGGCCCTTCTGCCGCCTCCTTCCTCTTGCTGCCGGTGCTACGCTGCGGAGACCGACTTCGACCTCTCCTGGGGGGGTCGTTGCCGGCATCCTTCCTAGGCGGCAGTCCTTTGCCCCGGCTTCCGCCATTGTCTCGTCTTGGCTGGGCTGGAGGTGGCAGGTCTCCTCTGCTTCCTGTCCTTGAATTCTCGTCCCGCCTTGGTTTTAGCGGTGGCGTCTTCTTTGGAGGTGGCGTTGCCTTCCTTTTGTCGCCATGGCTACTAGAGCTGGACGGGCCTTCGGGGTCATCGCCAGGTGCAGCTTTGCACTTTCCTCACTTAGACTCTAGGTCTCCCCCGCGAGCATCCGCCATGTGGCCGTAGGAATCAGCGCGAGCTTGTTGTTCTAGGGCCTTGCTCACGACGTGTCTTGCATTGGCCAGCTTTTCCTCCGCCGTGTAAGTTTTGTCGTCCAGGGTATCTAGCGCGGCAGCCGCGTTGAGAACGGGGGTGCAGAAAACAACATCTCCCCTTCTGTCCACGCGCTGTGGTGCCGTACGCCAGTCAAACCTGAGATCTTGAGCCGCTGTCGTTGCGCGTGTTGGCGGCTCCTTATCACGGAGGTTTTTTTATGACCTTTTGTCCTCGAAGAGTTGCCGGCTTGTCTTAGCCGACATTTTCTCCTGTTCTTTCTCGATCTTCTTTGCAAGGCTCTCAACATGCTCCTCCCTTTTGCGCAGGAAGTCGGAGTGCTTAAGCATGTTAATCCTAAGCTCTTCCACTTCGTCGAGTGGGGTATCTTTGTTCACCGGAGTGTTCATGATCTCGTCTACTTCCTTGATGACGGAGAGAAAATCCGCGGGTTTGCTGCTACCGCCTTTCTCGAGGCCAGCTTTCTTCTTTGCGCACATCTTGTCAGAACCCTTGATGAGTTGACCGGCAGTGGTGTCGCCGGCATCTTCCGCCGGCTTGTTTTGAATTTCAGAAGCAACTGGGGTTGACTCGTGACCGACGACAACCATCATAGCCAGCTTGTTAGGCATATCAGTATCTGCTGTTCCCTCTGAGGGAGCCGGATTATCACTGGAAAATCGGCTTTTGATCCTTTCTTCGAAGAGACTAGCATCATCATCGGAGTCAGAGTCTACGTTGACATGAACGGTAGATCTGGATCCGGCGTCTGACATCGCATCCTCCCGGAGAGCTGGAAGGATTGATTCAGTATCGTTGTTTTCTAGCTGGGAGTCGGATCCCAGTACGACAACTCCGACGAAGTGGAAATCAGATTCCGCCGACTCCTGGGAGAAGGCGGATTTAAATCCATCTTGTCGGTCGACTGCTTGGTCGAAGGGTTGGTGGGTGGGGTTGTAGAAACGCGTTAGGCCGTACGCTTCTGGCGTATACCCGATGAAGACGTCGATCCCTCCGATCGGTACGATTGCGAATCCGATAAGGTAGTCGTCCGCCGGGAGCCAGGACTCATCCGAGTTGACGTAGCTGTGGCCGCCATACCTTGTGACGCGACCGACGGCGATCTGCCTACCCACGCCGCCAAGTGTTCCCGCCTGGAACGTGATGCCAGGAACCTTATGCCCCACGGTGGGCGCCAACTGTCGTGGTATCGGCATAATCGATAGGAGACGGGGGTCCTCTAGCCTACGTATGGATTGTGGGGAAGAAGGTTGGTGTCGTCGAGGACGGGATTGAACACGGCGAGTTTACCCAGCTTCAGATCCCGCAGCGGTGGCGAGATCCTACGTGCTGCTATAATTCACTATGAGGCAATAGCCGTGAACATGTTACAATGGATGTGATCTCTATTGATTGTTTATCGAAGCGTGCCCTAAAGGCTTCCTGGTGGCCGACTTATATAGGCGGCCAGACCCCATGATACAAGGCAAGTACTTGTCCGGCAAGTAATCAGAGTTCTAGACCTAGCCGGCTTAGTTGCCGCCTTCCGTCTTGGGCTTGGTGGCTTGATGGGCTTCGGCCTTACGCCTTCTTGGACGGTCCGCCTACTTCCTTGTACATCAGCTATCTGGGCCGCCCGGCAGGCTTCAGCCTTACCACCCTTGGGCCACCCTGGACTAGCCGGATTGATCCATGTTGGAGATACCCCTAGTTGATATATCCCCAACAATGTCGGAAATTTAGCAAACTGGAACTCGGATATTCATAAGTAATGTATGTTGTAAATGGAATTTTGTGACTCGACTGTCGAACACCGAAATGGTAGACAAGAGCAGAAATTGCCTAACTACGATAAACATGAAAACGAACTCGGGGACTCATTGCAAAATATACCGGCATAACTTGTTCACATAAGAAGGAGCAGACTACGAATTAAATTGTATATATTACAATTGCACCCGGCATCCCGGGGATCTAACGTTTCTACACTTAGTGTTTTAGGCAGTGGGGGAAGCCGGTTTCTCAGGCGCATCGGCAGAGGGAGCAGTGACAATGGTTTCCTCCACGCCAGCAAGGGTACCCGGAGCCTCCGGGTGCGCCTCGGCGTGAGAGGTCTCGGGTGGCGAAGGAGCAGCAGCTTCCCGGGAGGCCACGGTCGCGGTAGCAGCGCCGGTAGCAGCATCATCGCCCTCCGGGATCTCGGCCTCCACATCACCGGTTTCACCCGTCTCACCATCATCTTCGTAATCTGACTCGGAGTCAGAAGAAATGAGGCTCGTGGTAAAGACGCCGGTGTCGGCCCAGGACGCGAGGCGATGGGCAACCTCTTGGCGTTGCCGGATCTTGGCCGGGTCGGTGTACCACGCCGAGATGGTGCGTAGACGCTGGATCACGTCGAGGTCGAGCCCCTCGTACCAGCTAAGCACATGGGTCAGGACTTGGTCAGCGCCAGCCTGCGCACCGGAGCGCTTCCAAGCATGGAGTCGCTTGCCGGCATCCTGGAGCGCGGTCGCCAGTTCACTAACCGAGAGGGTCGCGGTGACACCAGGCCATAGGGCACCATGGACATGGATAGCCGCGCTGATTAGCTCGGTCCCGATCGACCGGAGAGGTACTACCCGGGCCTTCAGGGCGGTGAGGTGGTCCTCAATATCCCACGAGTCCGAAATAGGACCCTTCCCGGCTCGCTTCTCACGAGCGGCAGCAACTGCAAGGTTGGCGGCTTCTCGGGAGTGCTCAAAATGTCCTTTAAAGAGAAGAGCTGTAAAGCGGCCAGCACATGAGAGTGATAGCAACAAAGAAAGAAAGCAAAAGAAAAGTATCTCGGTGAACTTACTATTCAGGTCTCGGTTTAAACCGGTGAGCTCAGTAAGCCAGCCATCCGCCTTCGACCGGAGAAGGGCCAACTCGGTCTCGGCGAGGTGCGCGCGCGCCTCGGATTGGTCCAAGGTTTCCTTCTGCTTCTTGGTGGTGTCCAAAAAACACACCTTCAAATCAGCAGCGGTGGACTTGGACTTCTCCAGCTCAGCGTTTAGCCGCAGGATCTCGGACTGAGCCTCCGATAAGGCAGATTTTTGGTCTACCGAAACCTTTCGCGCAGCATTTCGCTCCTCCCGGAGTCGCTCCTCTAACTTCTTGGACTGACCGAAGTCAGCAAGAAGCCGGTGGAAGATGCTGCTGCGTTTTTTGCTGCAGTCCTGTGTCCAAAACTTAACCGGTGTCAATCTCGGGAAGGATCCCGAATACTCGGAATGGGCCAGGACCCGTATTGGTTAACCAACTCGGTAGGGAGGATCCCGGGGACTCGAGATCAAAGACTTGTTATTTTGTTTCTAAGATTGGAGCCTAGTGGTATGCTACTCGGTGGAGTCTAGAGCACTAAGCACCAATCTCGGGGACTAGTGGGGATGGAAGAATTAAACTTTGGAGAAAGTAAAAGGAGGAAACTTACATCAATCACCCGGGTGACATCCAGTGCAGCCACCTGGAGAGCGTGAAGGGCTTGGGCGCTGCGGCTCGGACCGGCAGCATGCAAGTCCCCCACAATCTCGGAGGCATCAGCGGCGATCAAGGCCTGGTTGTATTCTTCAATAACACGCGGGCCAGGCGCGGCAGGCGCGCTCGCGGCAACGATCTCCCGGGATCCTGGAGACACAAAGGAGCTTACGGTTGCTCGCAGCGCCTGCAGGGCGGCAGTGGGGATCTCGGCAGGAGGTGGCGGTAATCCGGAAAACTTACCCGAGGTAGAGGAACCCTTGTTTAGGGCCAAGTCAAGGGTCGAAGATTTCGGAGGGGCGCTGGGCTTGGCAGGAACTATCTTCTGCCCGGAGGCCTGGTTGCGCGAGTTCCCGCCAGAAAGATCAGGTTGCCGGGAGGAAGCGGTAGACGACTTCGGCGGCGGGGTCTTATGTGAAGCCAACCGGGAAGAGGCGCGCGACACGACTTGCCGCGGAGGACTCGGCATCTCCGCCTCAAGATGGGACACCCGCCACGGGCTATCCGGAAGGATGGTATCCTCGGCCGCAGAGCTAGGCGGTACCAGGACCTCGAACTCCCCGGGACGGACCTCCGGAGCCGCGACCTCGGGTAGCACAGGACCAGGCGCAGGGTGTCGGGTTATGACTCCCAGGAATCGGGGGTAGTCACTTCCTGAAGGGTAGTTCGAGAGGGGATTGAACGCAGAGGTCTAAAACCTCGAGTGGCTCCGCGACGTTGCTCGCTGGACCCGAAGAAGACGCTCACCCGACCAAGGAAAACATCGTCCTTTACCCAGGTTCACTGCCCTTGTGAGGAGGTAAGACCGCTACTCCTGCCTGTCTGTATTATATGTGGGAGGTTACAGTACAATCGAGCTTGCCGGAAGCCCCCTTGAGGCAGTTCTTGCCTGGGGAGGGAAGCAATGATCTTCTTCCTCCTCCAGCCAGAGGCTAACCTAACTAGAGCTGCTAGGGTTTACAAGGGTGTTTTGCACGCAACGAGCCGACCCTTCCTACGATGGATGTCTTGTCTCTTTTATAGGCGCCTACGGCCTTCTTCTTCGGCTTGGCCTTCAAGGTGGCTCCCACTAGCCAGTGGCGGGGTGGAGCACGAGTCCACCGCGCTCCCTTCGTCCATGGACTCGGTCCATTGTTGATAAAGGTGGCGCCGTGGCCGACAGGCGGCCAACCGCGCTTGTACCGCCCGCAGAGCGGGCAATCTCTGGGGTGGAGCCCACGATGACGATCTCCGTTGGAGGGTTTCGCCGTCCACCTGCTTTACCGTCAGAGTAGAAGGTCCTCACAGCTGTGCAGCAGGCGGAGCAGCTTTGTTGACCGCTTTATCGCCAGGGACACCGACGGGGGTGTGAGCGCCTCTGTACGAGCGTGGCAGAGATCACGTGCGCTCCGTCGGGGTTCCTTGGCGACGACGTTTCCCTCCAGGCCTGAGGGGAGATTCCCGCCGGACTTGCCTCAGGTGGGTTGGTTCTGTGACGGGGAGGATCCCCTGAGGCGAAGGGTCCCTTGAGGCCCTTGCTCCCCCTTCATGCCCTCGAGGGGAGTTGCCTCTCGTGGATCTCGTCAGCGGGTTCACCTAGTCCTTAGCCGTTTTGTCCGTCTGGCCCGCGAGCGAGGCCTGGGGGGAATGGGCTCTTGATACCCCAGTTCCCACTGGGCCGACAGTAGCCCCCGGGCCCATGATGGGAATGACTGAGCCCATGGGCTTAGGCGAAGCATCGTGGGCGTCGAGGGGAATCGCCTCTCGGGGTCCCGTCAGGCGGTGTCGCCTAGTCCTTAGCCGTTCTGTCCGCCTGGCCTGCGAGCGAGGCCTGAGGGAAAAATGGACTCTTGATACCCCAATTCCCACTAGGCCGACAGTAGCCCCCGGGCCCATGATGGGCACGACTGAGCCCATGGGCTTAGGCAAAGCGTCGTGGGCCCTCAGTGCCCAGTCGGCCCGAGCCACGCGACACTTGGACGGCTAACGGCTTTGCACGATCCGGGGCGTGAGTCGTGGGGGGTCCCACCACGTCCCGGTAACTACTCTTTGGAGGGGACATAAAAACTCAGGCGCTGCCGCGCAGAGTCGTTTCTGTTTCCGGTTCTTCCCGCGGAAGTTTCCGCTCCTCAGTGCTCTCCGCCCCCGCTCTTCTCTGCGCATCTCCCATCTTTGCCTCCGCCGAAAACCCAAGTCCCCTCCGATGGGCCCGGTGAAGAGCAAGAGTAAGGCCGCAGCGGGGTCTTCTTCCCGGGCGGCGGCCATGGAGGTAGTGTGGGGCGCGGCGCTTGAGGAGGCGTGCTCCGATATTCAGGCGCTGGAGAAGATTCGCCATCTGGTAGCATGGCGCCAGCGCACTGCAAGCTGCCCGGTTCGGGAAATTGCCCCAAGGGTTTTACCCTATTTTCCTCCAGCCATCACCACCGGGCTGGTGCCGCCGTACTCGCCTTTCTTAGAGGCAGTACTGGAGTTCTACCAAATCCAACTTCTCCATCTCCACCCGAACTCCATACTCATCTTGTCCATCTTCGCCTACCTTTGTGAGGCTTATCTGGGCGTGCACCCTTCGGTGGCGCTCTTCAGAACCTTCTATTAGCTGCGGTGCACGGCGGGCGGCGAGAGGACAGGATGCGTCTCCTTCCGCATCACGGACGGCATGGGGCATGTGTACATCCCCATGTCCTGGAGCGGGGAGAAGCCGGTTACGGCGCTGCTCAAGAAGGTGGGTGATTTCCACCAGAAGTGGCTGCTCATCGGCGTCTCGTCGCCCTGCGCATTCCTAGACGTCCCGGAGGCGCCGTCCGTGAGGAATTCCCACTGGTGCAAGTCTGCTCTCCGTGGTGCAGACAATGCTTACTTGGAGGGGCGTTTGAGGTTTCTCCGCGAGGAGGGTCTGACGGGCCAGATGGTCGCGGCGGACTTCGTGGCACGCCGCATCGCCCCCCTTCAGGCGCATTCTGAGCCGATGTGGATGTATGCCGGCCCTTCCGACCCACTGCGGCTCCATCCAGAATACCTTGGCTCGGGAGTGGTCGAAACCATCCTTAATATCCTCTTCGCCAGTCTGGACTTGCCGGGGAAAATCGCCGGCTCCGTGCTTCCCCTGCACCAGCTTCCTTTGAGCGACCGCATGGACATCCTGGACGGAATGCCGGATTTCAAACCTCAAGGTCTGGCGAGCTCGATGGATCAGGGGGTCGCTCCGCCGGTGCGCGCAGCCGTGGGTGCTGACTCTTCATTCGCCTCCCGGGCCTGGAGCGGCGAGGAGGAGGCCGCGACGGGAGAGGCGCTCCCTGCGAGGTACGAGCCATTCAACGACGAGATTTGCGACATCTCGTCGGACGATGAAGACGCCTTTGTTGCTGCTCCTCTGCGCTTCGAGGAGGAGGCGCCTGAGGCGGGGGCGGCCTCCGAGACAGATGCTTTGCCAGGGAGGCGCGAGCCTCGCACCAAGGCGATGGTGGATCGCCCCGGGGTGAAGCCTTCTGACATCCCCTTCAAGAGGAAAGCGGCGACGCCTCTGGAGGGATCAGGTGCCAAACCCACGCCATCCTGGCGGTCTCGTGGCCTGTCGTGGGTCGACGCTGGAGCTTCCCCTTCGTGGTGAGTATTTCCACCACTTGGTCACTTTTGGCTTCCCTAGGTTTCCCTGCTCCGTCTTCTCCTGAACAACCTCCTTCAGGTTTTTTCCAGCGATCTGGTGCCTGCGAAGCGTCGCAAGCTTCGCGAGGCAGCAGGTGTGAAGGGTGCCGCAGCTTCGGTAGAGGCCGGCTAGCGCCCGAGGCTTGGAGAGACGTCCACTCCAGGCCCCGTGGAGGAGGTGCCTCAGGAGGGAGCGGCCATGCCCCTGGTGGGGGCGCCCGAGCCCCAAACGGTGCCTCCCGAGTCTCCGCTTGCGGATAGCGTGGAGGAGACGGCTCCCGCGTCGTCTCGCGCTCTGACTCCTCCTCGTGCGGCTACGCCACCGCGCGAAGAAATTTTGCTTCGCACGCCGCCATCGCCGCGTGCAGCGACGGCGTCGCCCGTGTCACCTTTACCACGCTCGCCCGCGGCGCCCGTGCCACTTTGCGAGGGAGCGGCCGAGGCTCCAGCGGGCGCAATTGCGGCCACTAGAGATGGTGCGGCTTCAACTCCTTTGGGGGGTGCGAATGAGGTTACCGCGGGCGCAGATGCAGCTGCGGGAGGGGGCGCCGGAGAAGATGAGCACCCACGGGACCCGAGCGCCGCGGCTGCAGCCGGCGTGAAGGGAGGTGAGGCCACACCCAGCCCCCGCGCCCGACCTGGGGCAGGGTGCTCGGGGCCGGCCGCCGCAGCTGGGCCCTCATCCGGCCAGGAAATGGTTCTCCGAAGTTGGGACTGGAGCACGGGGCGCTGCGAGGTGGCGTTCGGCCTTGTGCGGGAGTCGTTGCAGGGCCTGGAGGCCCACCTCGCCCTTGGTGACATACGGCTCGCCAACAGCAGGAGGAACTTGCGAGGTCGTGGGCGTCCTTCCACGCTGCCGTCGAGGCGCGCCGCCTTGAGGACTCGGCGCTGCAGGCCGCCCGCGAAGAGGCCATCACTTTTGCCAAGGAAGTCCGCGACGGAGCCATTCGCGATGTCGCGGAGCTACTCGAGACCCTCCAAGCAGAATGCGAAGCCGCCGAGGAGCTCCTTCGAGGGGTTGCGGCTGAGCGTGAGGCGATGGAGGGCTCGCTGGCGGAGAAGCAATGCGAGCTGGACCGGTTGGAGTCCCAGCGCCTTTCTGCCCACTAGGTTGCGCAGGCCGCTCTGGAGGAGGACCGCAAGTTCTTGGCCGAGCGCGATCGACACCTGGTTCTCAGGGGAAGCGATCTGCAGCGGCGCGAGGAGCGGTGTCTCCAGATGGAGAAGGACCAGGCCGCCCAGCGCGAGGCCCTTGAAGCGTGAGGGAGGTCTGGCTCAGGCGGTCTTGAAGTTCGACGAGCACGTCGCTGCTCAGGGGCGATCTGATGAGCGCTGGGAGCGGCGCCTCGCCAAGAAGACGAGAGCGGCGCAGAGGGCCCTCGTGGTGCACGAGAGACATCTCCGTCGGGCCCTTCTTCAGAAGTACCGTACTCGGCTGCGGAGGCGGGAGGACCACCTTAGGGCCGAGCATGCTGCGGTCGTTCAACGGCTAGCCGAGATAGAGAAAGCCTACACCAAGCTGGCGCGCCGCTTCAAGCGCGCCAAGGCATATTGGCGTCGAGCGGGGGAGACCCGTGGTGCGACGTCTCACGGTGCCGGCCCTTCGTCCAGTGCGCATGTGACGCAGTGCGACCGCTTGTTTGAAGAGCTGGCTGCCCGTGGTAGCGAGCTTGCAGCGCGGCTTGGCGTAGACGCACCGTACCCTTGGTCGCAGGACTGCGACGGTGCCGCTGCATTCCTAGCCTACTTCGACCAGCTTTTCGAGGCGCTGGAGGGCCCCGCGCGGAGCTTCGTGGGATGATCGAAGATGAGAGCAGGCAGCTCCTGGGGGTGGTTGTCGATTGCATCTTCACCAACATCAAGCTCCTCGTGCCGGACTTCGACTTCCGTTTGGTGACTGAGGCTGCCCCCGGCGAGGACGCGCAGCGCGTCTCGGCTTCCCTCCGTGAGCAGGTGGCTGCGTTCTGCAACCGCTTCGGGCGCGTGAAAGCTGAGACGGACTTCGGGGGGGAAGGGGCCCGCCTCGCCGAGGTCGAAGGAGGCGTTGCGGAAGAGGAGGCCCACTCCGTCGCGGTCGAAGCTGGCGCTGCGGAGGAGGAGGCTCGCTCCACCGAGGTTGAAGCTGGTGCTGCGGAGGAGGAGGCTCGCTCCGCCGAGGTCGAAGCTGGTGCCGCGGAGGAGGAGGCTCGCTCCGCCGAGGTCGAAGCTGGTGCTGCGGAGGAGGAGGCTCGCCCCGCCGAGATCGAAGCTGGCGTAGCGGAGGCTCAGAACGCTGCTGCGTCCCCCTGAGCCCTTCTTGGCCGCGCCTGCGGGCGTTTGTAACTGCACCGGCTGTGTGCCTGCATCCTCCTGAGCCCTTCTTGGCCGCGCCTGCGGGCGTTTGTAACTGCACCAGCTGTGTGCCTTAGACATCTTAAGACCTTTTGGCCTGTAATATACTTTAATTGTTGTTTGAATTCGAGTTCATCTGCCCCTCTCGAGGTCTCTTTGGACTTATCTTCATGTCTATTTGTTCTCTGCGTAGTTAGGTCCCATCTCTTCGTGCCATGACTTCGCCACCTCGGCCCGTGGGAGCACTGGCTCTTGAAGGCCAAGGGGGAGTTTAGGCGCAGGAGAGGTAAGAGCCTTGAGTCGCGATGTTCAAGTGCCCCCCTTAGACATGCGAGTAGTCCATGAAGCGTAAGGGAAAGCGAAGTCGCTCGAGGGGCAGAGACGCGCGCCAAGGAGAGAAAAACGCTCTTAAAGCGTGAGTGCGGGACTTAGCTTCGAGGTTTTCGCTCTGTGAAGGTTGTTCGCCTGGCGAGGTCGCCTGCTTGAGGGGTCGCTCCTGCGGAGGCCTTTTTCCTGGCGAGGTTGCCCGCTTGAGGGGTCACTCCTGGGGAGGCATTTCGCCTGGCGAGGTTGCCGGCTTGAGGGGTCACTCCTGGGGAGGCATTTTGCCTGGCGAGGTTGCCCGCTTGAGGGGTCACTCCTGGGGAGGCATTTGGCCTGGCGAGGTTGCCCGCTTGAGGGGTCACTCCTGGGGAGGCATTTCGCCTGGCGAGGTTGCCCGCTTGAGGGGTCACTCCTGGGGAGGCATTTCACCTGGCGAGGTTGCCCGCTTGAGGGGTCACTCCTGGGGAGGCATTTTGCCTGGCGAGGTTGCCCGCTTGAGGGGTCACTCCTGGGGAGGCATTTTGCCTGGCGATGTTGCCCGCTTGAGGGGTCACTCCTGGAGAGGCATTTTGCCTGGCGAGGTTGCCGGCTTGAGGGGTCACTCTTGGGGAGGCATTTTGCCTGGCGAGGTTGCCCGCTTGAGGGGTCAATCCTGGGGAGGCATTTTTCCTGGCGAGGTTGCCCGCTTGAGGGGTCACTCACGGATGTCCCTGCAGGCTTGCGTGGGCCTTTCTTCCCTACAGGTATTAGAGGGTGAACCCAAACGCTAGAACACGGATCAAGGGATCGTGCGCGCTTATAGGTCCCCTCAGGCGTTCCTTGCGAGGAGAGTAAGTACCAAGGTCCTCTGTTGAGATGGCTCGTTTGTGGGGAATTGCCCTCCAGCCAGAGCTCGGACTCTTGGGTATTGCAGTGCTGGTGGTGTGTCATTTGAGGCACTGGCACCGTACTCAGCCCCCGCTCGCGAGGTACGCATGTGGAGATATATAAGCGCACACTTCAACAATAGTAATGCGTAAATACAAAAAAAACCCCAAAAACTTTTTTTAAGCGGCGCCGAAGCGCTAAGTTCACTTAGGAACGAGATTGAGTCATTATGCTTGGTGTTGCCAAGTTAATGCTCTGACCATGTCGAGGCATGGGGGCCGCATTTTGGTGGCTGAGACTCTCAGCGTCCTGAGGTTGCTCGTTTTAATTGAGAGCTCGGAGGTTTTTTTCCCTCAAGCGAAGCCTTTGGGGCTTTGGAGGTTTAAGCCGTTGGCGTTTTAACCTCCGGAGACAAGGATGCTTGGAGGTTGAGCCGTAAGCTGCCTCGTCCGCTAGTAGTCTCGACGTGACAATGATCATGTGCGTGGCAATGACCACGATTGCGTTTGTTCCCTTAGGAGACAAAGCATTTGTTTGAGGTTTAAGCCTTTTGGCGTTTTAACCTCTAGAGTCGACATTGCTTGGAGGTTGAGCCGTAAGCTGCCTCTTCCGCTTTGTTTTCTCGACGTGACAATGATCACGGGTGTGGCAATGACCACTTTGGCATTTGTTCCTTTAGGAGACAAAGCTTTGTTTTTTTGAGGTTTAAGCCTTTCGGCGTTTTAACCTCTAGAGACGAAAAATGCTTAGAGGTTGAGCCGTAGGCTGCCTCGTCCGCTTTGACGTCTTGTCGTGACAATGATCACGGGTGAGACAATAATCACTTTTTTATTTGTTCCTGGCGGATACAAAGGTTTGAGAGGTTTAAGCCTTGAGATTTTAACCTTGAGGGACAAAAAGGTGCTTGGAGGTTAGGCCGTGGGCTGCCTCTTTCGATAAATGCCCTGCCGTGATGATGATCACGGGTAGAACTTGCGTAGATGCATGATGTTCCATGGATTCTTGACAGGGACGCCGTCTTCCGTCTCGAGGTGAGCCGCGCCTAGCCGTAGGTTCGACCCCTACCTGGCGCGCCAAATGTCGGGTTATGACTCCCAGGAATCGGGGGTAGTCACTTCCTGAAGGGTAGTTCGAGAGGGGATTGAACGCGGAGGTCTAAAACCTCGAGTGGCTCCGCGACGTTGCTCGCCGGACCCGAAGAAGACGCTCACCCGACCAAGGAAAACACCGTCCTTTACCCAGGTTCACGACCCTCGTGAGGAGGTAAGACCGCTACTCCTGCCTGTCTGTATTATATGTGGGAGGTTACAGTACAATCGAGCTTACCGGAAGCCCCCTTGACGCAGTTCTTGCCTGGGGAGGGAAGCAATGATCTTCTTCCTCCTCCAGCCAGAGGCTAACCTAACTAGAGCTGCTAGGGTTTACAGGGGTTTTTGCACGCATGGAGCCGACCCTTCCTACGATGGATGTCTTCTCTCTTTTATAGGCGCCTCCGGCCTTCTTCTTCGGCTTGGCCTTCAAGGTGGCTCCCACTCGCCAGTGGCGGGGTGGAGCACGAGTCCACCGCGCTCCCTTCGTCCATGGACTCGGTCCATTGTTGATAAAGGTGGCGCCGTGGCCGACAGGCGGCCGACCGCGCTTGTACCGCCCGCAGAGCGGGCAGTCTCTGGGGTGGAGCCCACGATGACGATCTCCGTTGGAGGGTTGCCCCGTCCACCTGCTTTACCGTCAGAGTAGAAGGTCCTCACAGCTGTGCATCAGGCGGAGCAGCTTTGTTGACCGCTTTATCGCCAGGGACAGCGACGGGGGTGTGAGCGCCTCTGTACGAGCGTGGCAGAGATCACGTGCGCTCCGTCGGGGTTCCTTGGCGACGACGTTTCACTCCAGGCATGAGGGGAGATTCCCGCCGGACTTGCCTCAGGCGGGTTGGTTCTGTGACGGGGAGGATCCCCTGAGGCGAAGGGTCCCTTGAGGCCCTTGCTCCCCCTTCAGGCCCTCGAGGGGAATCGCCTCTCGGGGGTCCCGTCAGGCGGTGTCGCCTAGTCCTTAGCCGTTCTGTCCGCCTGGCCCGCGAGCGAGGCCTGAGGGGAATGGGCTCTTGATACCCCAATTCCCACTGGGCCGACACAGGGTGCTCGCTTTCCTGAGCTGGATGCCGAGGTGGAGAAGGAGCAGCCCGGGAGGGGCTAGGAGTGCGGGATCCCGGAGGATGGGAACCCGCGGAAGCCGGGAGGTCAAGAGCCGCTCTATAATGAGCATGTCAGAAAAGACCTCGAAAGAAACCAAAGTCAGAGAACTCAAAGCAAGAAGGTCATACCCGGAGTCGACAGTGGGGGGAAATCTCCGTCGCCGAGGAGGCTTCTCGCCCGGCTGCTTGCAGTGCTTGCTCTTCTTGGTGGCGCCACCAGAACCACCGGCATGGGTGGTGTTGGAGCCCGCACGTTTGCGGGTCTCGGCGCGCTTCGTCACGGCCGCTGATCTCGGAACTACTGGCGGAGCGCAGTTGAGGGGAAGAGCATCAGTCACATCGAGTATTTGACAATCGTCGTCATCATCATCGTCAGATGCAATGGGGATAGCCTCTGGAGTTGAGGGCTTACCCGGGGCAGCAGCGCGGGCTAGAGGAATTGCGAGGTGATCTTCGCCATCGGGATCCTCCGCCGGCATCTCCTTTCGTGTCGGGAAGTCCTCCGCGAAATTGCTACCGGCATGCATCGCGTCCTCCTCTGTCTGACGCTCGAACAGCTGCAGGAATAAGTCATTACATGACAACCATGTCGATTTCCAGCAGAACCCGGGTGCAAATGGAATTTGGCGGAAGGCAGACACAAGCACCTGCTTCAGTGGTTTCTTGCGGGAACCGGCAACCTGACCCCACACATAATCCGCCGGCATCTGCGTTCGAGCGATAGCTCGAACGCGCCGCCGGACTGCAGCTTTGTCCAGCGGGAAGATGCTGGTTCTCGTGGGGTCATATACCCCACTCATGTGGCACAACTTATGCACTCGGGTCTGTAGAGGGCAGATGCGCCGGATAATAAAGCAGCACAGGAGGTCATCCGAGGTCAGGCTATCCGTAAGGACGCTTAGGACGTCGTGCATACACGTGACCTCCTCAGTGTCTGGGACCCTATTCCAGAGATCGAACTCGCGGGGAGGACCCATGACGCACTCGAGCCAGTTGATGAAATCCGGGGTGGAGGATCCCGGAGAGTCTCCCGAGGCCTCCCGGTTCTTCACGTAGAAGAAGCTCCGTTGCCACTTCCGGCATGATTCCAGCCCCTGGACCTTGGGGAATCCGGAATCGGCGCGAGGGATGATCGTTGCTGCCCCGCAATCAACGAGGTCTTTTACCTTCTTGTCCGGGTTTGGGATGACTTGCCGGCGGAGGATGTAGTACTTGGCCCAGAGATCCACGAAGGGCCAAATACCGAGATACCCTTCCGTGTACGTGGCAAAGACGGAGAGCATCATAATTGCGTTGGCCGGAAGGTGATGAGGTTCGAGGTCGTAGGTGTCGAGGAAGTCGCGGAAGAAGGGGCTAGCCGGAAGCCCAAACCCCCGCTCGAAATGCGTGAGGAACACTACATATTCACCGGGTTGGGGTTCCGGCTGGACCTCGCCACTCGGAAGTCGACTCTCGACCTGTGGCGGGATCCGGTGTGTCCGGCCATATCCGAGCTACTCTGCAGGCGGAGTGGCAGTTAGTCGAGTTAGTCTGTCAGTAACTAAGACCCCGGAGTGCAAACTTCTAACATCGACCGGGTTCATAGCAAACGGATCTACCGTGCTCGAACAAATAAAATTAATCGACACAATAATACCCGAGCAAGGTATGAAGGTGGGCTAGTGCGAGTGAAAACTAAGGCATGGGACGCGCCACCGTCGATGCCGCGCCAAGCGCGCTCGCCGGCGGCGGCGTGGTTCGTGGAGGCGCGAAGTCACGGGCCAGTACGGTGGACAGTTACCGCGAGGAGGTTCGTCGGAGGGATGAAGGAACTCACCGGAGAAGAGGGTGGCACCGAGGCGCGAGAGAGCCGATGCCCGATGGTGGAGACGAACGGCTCCGGCGGCGGATCGCAACGGCGGTGCTCAAGCTCCAGGCACGGCGACGGTGGTGCTCAAGCTCCAGGCACGGCGACGGCGGAGCGCTCGGGGCAGTTGCGGGAGAAAATGGAAGTTAGGGAAGAAGAGGGAGAGACCGCTCCGATCTCCTATTTATGAGGAGATCCGGAGTGGTTTCCGAGTTTCCCGCCCACGATCTCCCAAATCGTGGGTGGGATCAGTTTGCGCCGAGCAACACGTGGCGCCACCCGGAGCGCTCAATCCGGCCACACCATGGGCCACACACCCCCAACGGTTGGAATTCGGATCTGATGTGGCTCCCGGCGCGCGAACCTGAGCAGCGGTGCGCGAAGTCAAAAACACTCAAATGCTTCTCTGGCTCGACAAGACCCGGGGTGGGACCCTCCCCCTGGAAAGGAATCTTATCCGGCACGAATAATGAAATGTACCGGCATGACCATACCCGGTTGAGGCCCTAAAAGCTATCTAGTTGCACGAGCAGGGCCTCCCGGTTGGAAAGATCTCGGGGTGGGGATCTCGGTAAAAGTCATCTCGGTATCGAAGCGGAAGATTGTCCCTTGCTTGCTTAGATGATTCTTGTTCTTAAAGCTGATCCCGCGCATCGTCTTGGGTCGCTGCACAGCACCAGCTTCGGGGACTAGTGTCGGGGGGCTGCCCCCCGGGTAGGGCAGATCCTGGCACAATTCTGCAATATGGCAACAGTGTTTGACCTTTGGAGAGAGCAAGGGCCACCCTTTGGTGCACTGGATGGGTAACTTGACCTTTCGGAGCTGGTTAAGCCCAAGGTGTCTCTGGGGGACGCAATGGTCATCCTTGGAATCTATAAATAGCCCCCCCCCCCCCCGAGCCCTCAGAACAGCACAAACACCAGCGGATGGTGCCTCTAAGAACTAGCTTCTCGAAGATGTCTTTGCTAGTAGCCTAAGACATCTTCGGGAGGCTAGGCCTAGAGCCACACATCCTAAGTGCTACTCGGGTACATCCGGAAAGGATCTCGGATCTCACGGTCGATCGGAGGCTCCGGATAACCTCCCCGGTGGAGAAGATCCCGGATGTACCGGATAGACTCCCCGGGTAGGTGAGAAGGGTCCGAGCTCGCTTCCCGGGTGCGGGCTAACCGACGTGTAGATCACGGTCCTGGCAGGTTGTTCAATGTGTGCAGGGAAGACTTACAGAATGGAGCAAGGAGGTAGCCGGCATGGGAGATGCCGGTGGGACGTCAACGGTCCGGAACAGGCTTTCCCGCCTGGCACGGGGGGAAGTCCCATTCCCCCTGACACGGAAGCATGGTCACCTCCCGCCTGACACGGGAGCGTGTCAGCCGGTACGATAACGGTAAGACAAGATCGGACATGCCTAGCCCGGCAATCCGGAAAAGGCTACTCGGGATGGGCAAAGACATGTCTTGTCTCTGACAGAGGGACAATGATGTTCCAGGACGGCGCCTGCTGTCCTTGCCGGAATGATGACGGCAGGGCTATGCCGGATAGCTCGGCGGCTAGGTCGCACTAGCCAGTGTCGACATAACCGTTAGGCCTGTCCAGTGGGGCCATCCCGGATTAGGGTTTCCGGCCCTCCCGGCCGGAACTCTATAAAAGGCGCCATAACTGCTCTTGTGGAAGAGAGACAAACTTGGAGGCCAAAACCTTAGTCTCATTTACTCCTACTGCATTTACTCCCTCCTCTCTCTAGTTCATCTTGTTCATCGTGTTCTTTACTGAAAGAGCTCCAAGAGCATGTTGTAGATCTTGTTCCACACTTATATTGAGAGGAAAGGCAGGAGTAGGGGTGTTACCTCCCCACGAGGGCCCCGAACCTGGGTACATCGTGTGAGTGTGTTCCCTGCCTTCGTGCAGTTGTTCGTATTTACTAGATCTTCTCTCGTTCCCTTCGGTTGTATTTGGTGTTCTTCGGAGATCCCGGTTATTCCGGCATCCTCCTTCGGGTGAGCTCTTTAGCTCACTAGCCCTCCCCGGATCCACCAGCGTCCATCGGCCCCACACTTTAGCCATCCTATGGCATCTGCTGTGACACCACCACGACACCTAGTACTTTTCTATGCATGAGTAGTTTATTTTCCTAAGCATGTTTAGGACTTAGTAGAAAAGCTATGCTAGACCTGTTTAGAATTCCTTATTCCTGTGTCTAGGTTCATATGAAAATACTTAGTAGAATTGTGATGCTATGCAAAACTATTTTGATAAAATGTTAAATTCTATTAAGTTATAATCAAACACCTGGGTGGAATTGGTTGCTTGGCTGTATGAGTTGAGTGTTGTCCCCAGGGGTTTTACCTGTGGGATATTCACTTGTGGATGACCACCCAGGAACAGAGGAATCTGAAGAACCGCGAGTGAAGATTGCTTCCCGTGCAGCCATTGCCAATATGGGCTCTGGATTGATCAACTAAGCTGCGTGGACTCGCCCCGGCCTGACAGGTGGTGGTAGCGGTTTGTAGGTGGAGCGCGTCAGCCAGCATGGGGAGGGAAAATGCTTCTGAAAGATCTCGTCTCATTCTTCTCCTTTTCCTTAACACTTCAAGAGTGTATTGGATAGTTTGGGTTGAATGGGTACAATGGTGAACGTGCACAACCTCTGCAGAGTTAAAATCTAAGTACTTAGCCGTGTCCCCAGAAACGGACAATTGAGCAGCTGAACGAGGACGTCAACGGAGGATTCCACCATTCCAACTTTTAAATTAAAACTTGAAGGGAGAACAAGGGTAGAATGAGACTATGGCTTTTATACCATATTTGTCTCAACTAGGTAAAGCTGTTTCAAAGAGTTAGGGAAAAACTTGCTTTCTGCAAAATAGCCATGAGCTCCACCAGCCAAATAAGCATATAGGTTATAGAGTTATTCCTTTAAGTGTCAACCATAGTGTCACTTGGCAGTTCCATTTTTAAATGGTTCTGACCCACGATGTTGCAATATTTTTCTTATTGCAAACTGTTCTGATGATGAGTGAGATTTTTGCTAAGGGTTTCGAGTATTCAACCAACATGCTCGCCTGTGGCACATGCTGATGATGGGGACTCCATGAAGAATGATTTTCCGCTGTTTACTATGTTCACTGCTAGCTTTACGCTATGCAAATTGTAATGAATATTTTCTAAGTCTGGATCAACGTTGTAATAAATTGATACTTTGTTGTGATATTACATCGTAAACTGTGTGTGCAAACGAATAGATCCAGGGATTAGCACTATACACAGGTACCTTGCCATATTTTAAGTGCAGGTACACTACAGTGCCCATCCGTCGGTGTCGCGGGGGTATGTCGAAGAGCTTTTCCCGTAATATGAGCTCGAGGATGCGCCGGCGTGGTATCTGGTGTAATCCTCCGGCGGTGGCTCCTGCCTGCGATGCGACTGGTGAAAACCAAGTGCGCTCAACTGCTCCTCCAACTCTACCAGCGAGTACGACCACGGTCTCCTATCAAGACTGAACAAAGAAGGTTGTGGCAAGAAGACCTCCTTTTCACGATCGTCAGCAAAAACGACCCTAAACACAATGTTCTCCAAAGTGGAGCTAGTAGTGACAAATTTATGGCCTTTCATTGCAGCAAGGCCAAGATAATATGGATCAAGTTGTACATCATTAGGATCTATGGGGAGCCTCAAATATTCAGCAATACGTAAGGCAATAATGCCTCCAAAGATGGGGCCCCTAGCAGCTAAACGGCGAGCAATCAAAGAACCAAGGTTATATGGGGAATTCACCCTTAAGGGCACCCGCAAGAAATGCTAGCTGCAAGTTGGAAACATTGCTTGTGTTTTCCCTACCAAGTACACTAGTGGTAAGATAGTAGGCAAAATATTTGATAGCAGGGAACTAGATGTTCCTTATCTTACCGCGTTGTGCGGAGCGGGTGTCATTGTCGGTCACCTCTTGGTTGGTTTGTGCCAATGTAACATCCCAACATTTTATAATGTTCAAAAATCACTAAAATTTAAAAAATTTCTTTTTATTAAAATAAAATATTAAATGCATAAGGAAACCAACTATAAAAGACTTCAAAGTTTAATATTTCAAAACCTTAAAATATAATTTGAGAAAAATTCTACAAACTACAATCCATTTTTATTTTAAATAAATTAGTTTCTTTATAAGTATTTGAATTAAACCACTTAGCCATATCCATTCATAAATATAAGATTATTCAAAATGGTACATAATTACTAAATGGGTTTCATTCCTTTAACTAAGTTCAAAATATAGTTTGGAAATTATAAGCCTATAGTGTATAACTTTACAACTTCATAGAATTTAAATTACTGAATTAGCCAAATAAACATTTCTTTTGCTTAAAGGAATTTCATCTATTTTCAAAGCATGAAACGATTAATATATTCTAAATAAGAATAGAATTAAAACAAAAATCCTTTCCAAAGTTGTTATAAAGTTTTCAAATGAATTATCATAATTAAAATATAATGTTGCACAAATTATTTTCAATTAAAAATGAATACCCTATATTTCCCATTTCCTAAAACATTGTTATATGTGTTCTTTAATATTATGCCAAAATAAAGATAAATGATTTCAGCAAAATAAGTTTAAATAACTTAAATTCAAACATATTGAAATGGGGGGTATTTTTTCAAATTTATTATAGCCAAAGAAAAATTTAAATAAGAAAGAAATCCAAATTTGACTTTAAGTGTCAAATTTGTAATTAAGCAATATTTCAAAATATGAATTTTCAAAAATATTCAAAACATACCCACAACTGGTTTAACAGCAAGATATTATTTTTACAAATTTTTAGAAATTAATTTGACATCATTTGGAGTTATAAATAAAAAGATATGAATAAAAGAAATAAAATCAGAAAAAGAAAATAGTCGCTGACGTCAGCAGTGACGTCAGCTGTTCATCTCCAACCTCTGTCCGATTAACACGCCGAAGAAGGAAATCGAATCGGAGACGATTTCCTCTCCGATTCGTACGGGATTCGATCTCCTGCAGCCCCTATATAATCCCCGGACACCGCCGCGTCTTTTCCCCCTCGAAACCCTAACTAAATCACGCCGCCAGGCCGCTGGAAAGCTCGCCGGAGTTCGTCTCCTCCGCCGCACGTTCCTCACTTTTCCGTCACGGTGAGACCTTCCCCGATGCCCCTGACTCGCTCCTCTTCAATGCCGTCCTCGTGCGCATCTCCTGAGTCACGCGTTCGGCGTTTCCTGCAGTGTTTCGAGCGCATCGTCGTCGACCGGACCTCACCGGAGCCGCCGCCGCACTCGTCCTCGCCTCTCCGCTGTCCAAGGACGCCCGAGACAACCTCACCGCTCCCATCCAACTCGCCGTGTTGCGGGGAGCCGTTTGCCACTCGCCCCACGCCCGGGAGATCGCCGGAGCGACGGATCCGTCATCGACAGAGGCTGCGCCGTCGTCTTCCTCACCGCCGGCGAGCACTGCGCCGCCACCCTCAGGTCAGCGCCTCTCGACCGTCAGATCTTCGATCGACGCACGAGATTAGATCGTTGCGGACGAAGCGGTACGCTCTGATCTGGACCGTCAGATCCAGATCTGACGGCCCAGATCAGATGACTTATCCACGTCAGCGCCACGTGGACAGCCTCGTCAGCGTCCACGTCAGCGCCAGCGTGTATTTAAATTTTTCTATTTTATTTTTAATTGGAAAATTGCAGATTAGTCCCTGTAATGAAAACAATCATAACTTTTTAACCACAACTCCAAATTTAATAATTTTTATATATTTGGAAAGCTCTGGATGTGTAGAATAATTTGGATCTGACAAAATTCAAATTTGACTTAGTATAAAATATTCAAATTTCAAATGGTGAATTTGAGTATATTTGTAATAACTTTAAATCTATAAATCCACAAATTGCAAATAAATATGTTTTAGAAACTTTAGAATATGTGTAAATTAATGCCACTGCTATTAAATATTTTTGAGTAACTTTTGAATGATTTCATAGTTGTGTGTTTAATTTGAATAGTTTGACTAATTTTGAAATAACTTTTAATAGAAACATTATTTTTGATTAAATCCAATTGCAATAGATTTAATTAAATGCCCTCTGTCTATTAACACTAATTATAAAATTTTGTTATAAAAATTTAGTCATAGGAAACTTTAATCTTATAATTATTCCTTTTAGTATATTTTCCAAAATTAGAAATTAATTAAATTGCACTTATAAATTCATGCATATTTATAAATAAAACACAAAAGTTATTTTGATGTTTCTTGTGATTTAAAATTTCATTTCATAGCATATTTTATTCTCATAGGAAAACCCCTCTTCTTTAGTTTCTCTAAGTTAGGATTATTTTCAAACTTAGTATTTTGGGAAAAGTGCTATGCACTTAGACACTTAGTAATTTTCAAGATGGAGCTAGAAGACCATTGAAGGACTTAGCCAAAAACAAGACTTCAGCAGTATCTCCAAGGAGAAGAAACACTGAGAAGAAAATCAAGAAGAAGTTCATGAAGGACTTAGAAGAAAACTGACTCTGGAAACATCCCCAAGATGTCAAGCACTTAGAAGAAAAGTGAGAAGAAGTTCAAGAAGGCCAACCCCCTTTTATTCTCTAAGTCTTTCTCTCTGTCTTTCTTCTACTCTGAGATTTCATGAAGAATAAGTAAATCCAAGACTAGCCTCGAGGATACAAGAACCACCAAGTCTGAAGATCAAAACTTCAATCAAGACTTCATCAAGGAGAATATTACAAGTCTGGAGATGAAGCCTGGAGGACAACTACATCTTTCTTTCTATCTTTTCCCTCTTTCCTAATCTTGTCTTTTAGACTTAAACAAATTTTGATCATGATGTTATCATCTTGAAGTTGTTGGATCCTAGCAGCATAGTGGGATGAAGCGGCCTGGAAACAAACCTTACATGTCCACGTACATGAGACCTGTTCCACAATTTAAGTGGCTGGCCGGGTGTCTGTCTCTCTCACTATAGTGAATGTCCAATTTACAAAGAGTTGATAATAATTGTTGATCATCTTGAACAAATGACTTAGTATTTTTCTCTAGGTATTTTGCACATCATGGCTAAGCCATTAGAGTGCTTGTTTAAAGATGATATAAAACAAAGTATTTTTATCCAACTTAAGACCTTAGCCCTTAGTCATTTTTTGACCCACCTATTTGCCTTGCATTAACTTAAAAGATTGTCATGGCATGAAAAAGCATTTCTAGTCCTTAGGAATATTTTGCGCATCATCCATAAACATATTTTCCTTAGAAAGTTTTATAAAACAGAGTTGTGCTTGCTGTTGATTGTTGTATTGTTGCTTGTCTATACTGTTAGATTGAACGGAGAGTCCCGAGTATCGTTGAAAAGAGTTGTGAACAACGACAACATTCAAAGGCAAGTGGCACACCTCATAAACTTCCTATTTTTTTATGCATTACTTAGTGTATTTTTATATGCATGTGTTGCTATGCTAAACCTGCGTAGAATCCCTTATTCCTGGGTCTAGGTTCCTATATCATACTTAGCAGAAATATTGATGCTATGCAATTGATGAAAGGTTTTTACAAAATGTTAAGTGACTACTCAGGACTGTGCTCATGGCTGTCTTCGCCTAGGATGAATTTCTATTCTACTTAGGGCTGTGAGCATGGTGATTTTTACCTGAGAGTGCACATCCACTAAGTTAATGAAACACCTGGGTGGTAATTGGTCGGATGGTTTATGTTGAGTGGCTACTCAGGTCCATTTCTATGGTTCCTAGAGTATGTACACTTGAGAACGGCCACCCAGGAACAGAGGAATCTGAAGGAACTCCAAGTGACGATTGCTTCCAGTGCAGCCATTGCCATATGGGCTCTGGCTTGATCAATTATGTTGCGTGGACTCTCTCCGGCTTGACAAGCAGATGTAGGGGCATGTTAGGTGGAACGGGTCAAGCCAGTATGGGGAGGGAAAATGCTTCTGAAAGATCTCGTCTCATTCTCTCCTTTCCTTATCACAAATGGTGTGTAAAGGATACCTTGGGTTGAATGGGTACAATGGTGAAAGTGCACAACCTCTGCAGAGTGTAAAACTAAGTACTTAGCCGTGTCCCCGGTTACGGACAATTTTGAGCAGCTGATCAAGGACGTCAACGGAGGATTCCATTATTCCAACTTCAGAAATAAAACTTGATGGGTGAACAAGGGAAGATGAGATTTATGGTTTTCATGCCATACTCGTCGATTTCAAGAAAAGTGTTTTCAAAAGAATAGGAAAAATTGGCTTTATGCAAATTAGCCTTGAGCTCCACCAGCCAAATATGCATATAGGCTTTAGAGTTATTTCCTTAAGTGTCCACCATAGTGTCACTTGCCAGACTCCATTTTTAATGGAATCTGACCCACGTTGTTGCAATATTTTTCTTATTGCAGATTGATCAGATGACGAGTGAGGTTTCGTTAAAGGTTTCGAGTCTACAACCAACATGTTTTCGCCTGTGGCAGCATGAAAGTTATAGAGACTCACTGCTATTGTATTTTCCGCTGTGTACTTTTTTCAATGCTAGCTTTATGCTATGCAACTTGTATCAAATATTTTGTAACTCTGGATCATCGATGTAATAAAATTGACCTTTGTTGTGATATTACATCGTAAACTGTGTGTGCAAATGAATCGATCCAGGGATTTGCACTATACACAGGTATCTGCCTTATTTAAAGTGCAGGTACGCTACAGCCAACTCGAGGGATTCGCAACAATCCTCACAGTTGTTCCAACGTGAGTTGTACCTAGTATCCCACAAAACTCCTGCAAGGTTAAGCTACAAGGCAAATCATATATATTGAAAGAAATAGCCTTCCCATAAGACTTGGTGTTAAAAGTGAAGGTCTCCGAAAAATTCTTGGTAAGCCAATGGTATTGTGGCCTCTCATCCATCATGTAGGAGTTCAAGCCTACTCTCCCAACAAGAGTTTGGAAATCCTCGATTAAACCTGCTGCACAAAGGAAATTATAACAAGGGTGTGATGCGGCGTGTGGAACTCCCGCATATCCCTCATCTCCAAATGTCGGTGCTAGGATCTCCTCGTTGCAGGACTGCCTAACACAAGTGGCAGCCCTTGGAGGCATTGTCCTCCTCTGATAATCTCCCTCAAACACCTCATCAAAATCACGGTTATGCATCTTCCTTTTCTGAAATTTTCAACAAATATCATAAAAATCGATTTTTAGCCAACTAAATGAAGGGAAACCACTATAGTGACTTGCTAGAGGCTTAAGCATGCATCAAAACTAGTTATGTCAACTTAGAACAAGCATTCAAACTCACTAAAAAAGATATCTACATCAGCGAAATACTACATATATACACCATTAAACAAAATTCTACTTGGATATTCCGAGGAGTCACATACCGGAGAGGAGATGCACCAAATTTCAGCACCAGAAATTGGCTGAATGTCAAGATCGAAATCCCAGGAGATGAGCAGCAAGAACACGAGTTTGAGATATCCGTGATTGGTTTTTCGGGCAAGAGGAAGGCAGGGAAGGAGAGAGAGCAAGTGGGGGGGGGGGGGGTTGTGGGCCCCACACTATGTGCTGGCGGGGCCACTTGCCATCCGCGCCACCAGGTGGTGAGGTGCCTGAGGGAGTCCCCCTGGTGGCTCTCTGGCACTTCCAGGAGCCTCCTCGAAAAATATGATTTTTTTATTTTCTGACAAACTTTATTTTTTTCATTTTCTGGTATTTTGCATTATTAAATTCAATACTGAAAAATTATTTTCTAACAATAAATTCAACTAAACATTGCAAACTAAATAACATTACAGTAGGTATAACAAGGATGAGAGAAAGAAAATTGTTTAGCCTCTTTATGCATTTAAAATGCACTTGTTAACAAGGTTGATCAAGTCTTGCCACCAAATGCATTTTATATGACATGAAAGATTTTAAACCATGTGAGACACTCATGTTACCTTATAATGAATTGGTATGGATCCAATCATGAGTGTTTTGTATTCTTCTTTATATGGGCAATCAATACTTCCCACTCTAATAGACCTCAAATTGGTAATTGTATTAACTCCATGCATTCTATCAACTTTCTTGGGAAAATAAACAGTAAGCTCCTTGTCATGAACATTAAAAGTAACCTTTCCTTTATTGCAATGAAGAACAGCCCCTGCAGTATTTAGAAACGGCCTTTCAAGAATAATAGACATATTATCATCTTCAGGCATTTCAAGAACAATAGAGTCAGTCATAATTAAGCAATTGGTAGTTATTTGGACAGGAACATCCTCACAAATTCCAACAGGAACAACAGTATATTTATCATCCATTTGCAAAGATATATCAGTAGGTATCAATTTATCAAGATAAAGTCTCTTATAAAGAGAGAAAGGCATAATACTAACTCCAGCTCCGAAATCACATAGAGCAGTTTTAACATAATTTTTTTTATAGAGCAAGGAATAGTTGGTATACCTGGATCACCAAGCTTTTTTGGAACCTCACCATTGAAAGAGTAATTAGCAGTGCATAGTAGATATTTCCTCATTAGTAATTTTCCTCTTGTTAGTCACAATATCTTTCATATATTTAGAATAAGGAGGCAACTTAATAGCATCAGTCAAAGGAATTTGCAAGAACAATGGTTTCATCCAATCAAAAAATTATTATAATGTTCTTCCTCTTTTGTTTTAAGTTGCTTAGCAGGAAAAGGCATTGGTTTTTGGACCCAAGGTTCTCTTTCATTACCATGTTTCTTAGCAATAAAATCTTCTTTAGTATACTTTTTGTTTTTAGCATGTTTTTCAGGTTCCTCTTCTATTTCTTCTTGATCCGAATTAACATTTTGATCCTTATCATTGTTATTAGCATTAGCATTGTTGTTTTCATTACCACTTTCAGTTTCAGCATCAGAAACAGATATACTATTAGGATCATTAACAGGTTCAGAGGATTCTACAACCGTTTTATGTTTCTTTTTCTTTTTCCTAGAAGGAGTACTAGGTTCATTAAATCGTTGAGAATCTTGTTCAATTCTTTTATCATGTCCTTCAGGATACAAAGGATCTTGAGTTGATTTACCACCTCTAATTGTTACTTCACAAACAAGTTTTTCTTTAGCAATAGAGTTATTTACTAGCAATTCTTTTTGCACTTTAGTGAGTTGCTCTATTTGAGTTTGAACCATATGAAAGTGTTTAATGATCACTTTAACATCACTAGCATTTTTATCAACAATATCATGTAAATCACTAATAGCATGAGAATTTTCCATTAAATGATTCTCTATTTCTCGTATTAAAATTACTTTGCTTAACAATAAAATCATCAAATTCATCTAAACACTGAGCAGGAGGTTTAGAGTTAGGGATGACTCTATCATCAAACCTTTGGAGAGAGTGTACCTCAATAACGGCTGGAGGGGGAATAGGCTTAAATAATTCTTCAATAGGAGGTAAATACTTCACATCTTCAGATTTAATACCACTTTCTAGAAGAGATCTTTTGGCTTCCCTCATCGTTTCTTCATTTAATTCAATCATACCTCTCTTCTTCTGTGTTGGTGAAGGTGTTGGAGTAGGTTCAGGAATATCCCAATCATCATTATTCTTGCATATTGTAGCCAATAATTCTTCAGCTTCTTCGGGAGTCCTTTTCCTGAAAACACAACTAGCAAAACTATCCAGGTATGTCCTAAATTCAGTAGTTAGTCCACTATAAAATAAATCGAGTAGATCATTTTTCTCCAAGGGTCAATTGGTTCTGTGCCATGGTTCGCTAAGTTTTATTGGTATGTGCCCTACCCGCGATGTTTCTCTGGTATGTGCCCTGGTTTGCTCGCATATCGCCCAAACGCTCGTCTTCATCTGGTCAATCTCCTTTGACCCGCACATGGCCTGACTGGTGGGGTTGGCCTGGCTCGGCTTGTGTGACGGCTCGGCTGGGATTTCCTGGGGTCGGCGCGTGGGACCGGGGCACTAGTATGACTGGTGGGGCCGGGGCACTAGTCTGACTGGTGGGGACGGCGCGTGGGGTAGGGCGTCAGTTCGGCGTGTGGTTGGCGCGTGGGGTCAGCGTAGATTTCTCGCCGCCGACCACTTCCAACCTATCCTCCAGTCGACGATTCCGGCTACCATGGACGCCCTTCCATGGAACCTCCGTCAGGAGCGCCGCCACTACGTCAAGGCCGACGGAGCGTGCAAGCGCGCGAGCAGGCGGTGGACATTGAAGGGAATCCAGTCGACGCCGTCGCTGTTGCGGCGGGAGATGGAGGAGTTTGATATCCTGCACGGTTTCCTGCCCGCGCCGCCCGTCCTCGCGCCACCGTCACCGCCCGCCGACGAGGAGACCTTGTCTGGCTCGTGGACCTTGTCGCCGTCGCTGTGCAGCCCACCTGACGTCGCCGTGGACGAGGAAGGGTTCGAGATCTACGATCTCGCCGCCTTCGAGTCCACGGTGACCCGCGAGGACTTCGTCCCTGAAAAGGTCCTCGAAACGGTCACCGAAGCCGTCCAGGCGCGCTCCTTGGAGGAGGTCCAAGCGTACGCGAACCGCCGCCGCCGGGGGGTCAAGATCGAGCCGGACCGCCTCCACCGCGAGAAGGAGGCCGGCGCGAGCTCGAGCAAGGAGAAGGCCATCATCGTCTACGTCAACGACGACTCCTCCGACGAGGAGTGAAGCACTCTATCGATGGCGCGGCCTCACCCTGCGAACTCCGGTGAGCTAATTTTGCTTCATAAAGTTAGGGCCGCGTAGTGTACATAGATTTTGGAAGGTCGTATGTAATCTCCGGCGAGCTCCGACGAGCACGCTCTGAATGTAATCTCCCGCGAACGAAGAACTATATGAATTTTAAATATGCGGGTCCAATTTGCTCCGGCGAACACATTTTTCAGCGAGTCCACCATTTCTGCTTAGAAATGAGGCGTTTACCCTACCTTTGGAGCTCATTTCAAACACATTTTCCAGCGAGTCCAACATTTTTGATTAGAAATGGGGCCGTTTAGCCTACCTTTGGAGCTCATTCGCATTACTTTTTTCAGCGAGTCCACCAACCTACCTTTGGAGCTCATTTGAAACACATTTTTCGGCGAGTCGACCATTTGTCCTTAGAAATGAGACCGTTTACCCAACCTTTGGAGATCTTTTGAAACACATTTTTCAGCGAGTCCACCACCCTTCATTTGGAAATCATTTCAATCACATTTTTCGGCGAGTCGACCATTTGTGCTTAGAAATGAGCCTGTTTACCCTACCTTTGGAGCTCATTTGAAACATATTTTTCGGCGAGTCGACCATTCATGCTTGGAAATGAGGCTGTTTTACCCTACCCTTGGAGCTCTTTTGAAACACATTTTTCAGCGAGTCCACCACCCTTCGTTTGGAACTCATTTCAATCACGTTTTTTGGCAAGTCGACCATTTGTGCTTATAAATGAGGCCGTTTACCCTACCTTTTGGAGCTCATTTGAAACACATTTTTCAGCGAGTCCACCACCCTTCGTTTGGAACTCATTTCAATCACATTTTTCAGCGAGTCGACTATTTGTGCTTAGAAATGAGGCCGTTTACCCTACCTTTGGAGCTCATTTGACGGTGGAGGTTTCAATTTCAGTTATTAGTTTCTTTATTAAGGGAAAGTGCCAATTTAGTTATTAGTTGTTGATCTATTTTAGTTGTTAGTTGCTTTATTAAGGGCAATGGCCTTGTTCTTGACGTCTCATATTGTGTGTACAAATTTTCCGGCGAGTCCACCATTTTTGCTTAGAAAGGAGGCCGTTTACGCTACCTTTGGAGCTCATTTGAAACACATTTTTCAGCGAGTCCAAGCTCATTTGAAAATTTATATGGATTCAAGCTAGATTTGAGCAAGCTCATCGCTATCCCCAATTGGTTTGACAAAATACCCATTTGATTACGACGGGTAACAACCGAAATCTGCATTTGGTGCGCCAAAATACCCATTTTGTGTCACTGAGGCAAATGGGGGTGGGCGAGCCAAATTCCCCGTTGGGTCCACTCGTCAGTGGGTGTACAGCCCTTGTCCTACGCGCGCGTCCAATCAGATCGTAGAATGAGCTTCTCGCGGATCGCAGGCAGATTCCCTCAGGAGGAAATCGGATGGCTGCCTATTCCTTCTAGAGAAATCGGACGGCTGTAGTTTTGTAGGCCCAGTGGGAACTGGGGTATCAAGAGCCCATTCCCCCCTGGCCTCGCTCGCGGGCCAGACGGACAAAACGGCTAAGGACTAGGCGACCCCGCCTGACGGGATCCACGAGAGGCAACTCCCCTCGAGGGCATGAAGAGGGAGCAAGGGCCTCAAGGGACCCTTCGCCTCAGGGGATCCTCCCCGCCAAAGGAACCAACCCGCCTGAGGCAAGTCCGGCAGGAATCTCCCCTCAGGCCTGAAGGGAAACGTCGTCGCCAGGTAACCCCGACAGAGCGCACGTGATCTCTGCCACGCTCGTAAAGAGGCGTTCACACCCCCGTCGTTGTCCCTGGCGATAAAGCAGTCAACAAAGCTGCTCCGCCTCAGAGACTGCCCGCTCTGTGGGCGGTACAAGCGCGGTCGGCCGCCTTTCGGCCACGGCGCCACCTTTATCAACAATGGACCGAGTCCATGGACGAACGGAGCGCGGTGGACTCATGCTCCACCCCGCCACTGGCGAGTGGGAGCCACCTTGAAGGCCAAGCCGAAGAAGAAGACCGGAGGCGCCTATAAAAGAGAGGGGACACCCATCGTAGCAAGGGTCGTCTCCTTGCGTGCAAAACACCCCTGTAAACCCTAGCAGCTCTAGTTAGGTTAGCTTCTGGCTGGAGGAGGAAGGAGATCATCGCTTCCCTCCCCAGGCAAGAACTGCCTCAAGGGGGCTTCCGGCAAGCTCAATTGTACTGTAACCTCCCACATATAATACAGACAGGCAGGAGTAGCGGTCTTACCTCCTCACGAGGGCCGTGAACCTGGGTAAAGGACGGTGTTTTCCTTGGTCGGGTGTGCGTCTTCTTCGGGTCCGGCAAGCAACGTCGCGGAGCCACTTGAGGGTTTAGACCTCCGCGTTCAATCCCCTCTCGAACTACACTTCAGGAAGTGACTACCCCCGATTCCTGGGAGTCATAACCCGACATTTGGCGCGCCAGGTAGGGGATTGAGGCGCGTCAACAACCTTCGAGTTCGTCTCCGCGCCATGGTGAACACGCGCACCACTCGCACCGCTCGAGTCAGCCGACGCGCGCCCCCTGGTGCCGCGACCACCCACGCGACCACCCGCGCAAGGCGGGGCCGACCCCGCCAAGAGGAGCATGTCCCCTCTGGCCCTCACTCGGAGGAGCCAGAGCACGACGCCGAGCACCAGGAGGACGCGCAGTCGTCGCACCCGTCGCAGCGCCCAAGCGGCTCGGGCCCGGGGAGAACCGACCTTGCGCCCCACACCGCACTGCTCATGGCGTAGGAGCTGCTCCGCTACCAGCCCACCGCTGAGGCCCACGATCAGTGGCTCCAACGCCTCAACCACCTCGTCGGCATCGCCACGACGCGCCCCGCTCCGTCGCAGTCCAACGCGCACCCCTCTCTCGCGGGCACGGTCGCAACAAATGCGCCTCCGCCACCTCCGGGGCCTGCGCCGGCTCCGGCACAGAGGGCTGCTTCGCACGCGACCTCGCCGCGTGATTGCATGATCGTGCAGCGCACCGCGCCCGACGCCCGTGTGGGGATGGAGCTCCAGCGAGACCGCCAGAACAGGCTCGTGGAGGAGCTCGGCCAGGCGGGGCAGCAGAACCGCGGCGCGCTTCAGCACGGGGTCGCTACGTACACCTCGGGCTGCATGGCGTTCACTCGCTCCCTGCGCCGCGTGGTCTGGCCGCAGAACTTCGGGCCGGCTCTTCCCAAGGGCTACGACGGCTCCAGCAACCCCGTCGAGTTCCTGCAGCTCTACACTACCTCCATCCATGCTGCGGGAGGAGACGACAAGGTCATGGCCAACTGGTTCTCCCACGCGCTATGTGACTCTGCGCTGTCGTGGCTCCTGAACCTCCCGGAGGACTCTGTGAACTCCTGGGAGGAGCTCTGCTGCAAGCAGTTCATCTCCAACTTCAAGGGTACGTACGAGCGCGTCCTCACCCACAACGATCTACGCGCTGTGGTGCAGAGGAAGGACGAAACGCTCCGCAAGTACATCCAGCGCTTCAGCCAAGTGCGCAACAAGATCCCGAACATCCCCGACACTCAAGTCATCGCCGCCTTCCGCGAGGGCGTCACCAACAGCAGGATGCTTGAGAAATTGGGCATCCATGACAAGCTCACCTCTGTGGTCAAGCTGTTCGACATGGTGGACAAGTGCGCCAAGGCTGAAGAGGGTCTCCTCTTCGTGAAAATGTCCTCGAGAGGGGATAATCACGCTGAGGGGTCCAAGAGCCAGAAGAAGAAGGAGGAGCCCAAGCGCAAGGCCACCGTAGTTCTCGCGGCAGAACCGGACACAAAAGGCACCCGCAGGGACTCCCCCGAGGCTGGAGAAAGAAAAGATGATCACCGCCCCTTCTGCATCTACCACAACAGGTGCGGCCACTCTACGGAGTCCTGCTACGACCTCAAAAGGTTGAGCAAGGAGCGCGAGCAAGCAGAGGACAGCGGCGGCCGCAGTCGAGGCCGTGGCTACCGCGGAGGCGGGCGCAAGGGCGGCTACCAGAAACCATCTGGAAATCG
The DNA here is from genome assembly GCA_026929855.1 of Poa annua. Classification (NCBI taxonomy): domain Eukaryota; kingdom Viridiplantae; phylum Streptophyta; class Magnoliopsida; order Poales; family Poaceae; genus Poa; species Poa annua. The sequence continues at coordinate 271,936,985 of CM049426.1, read as the reverse complement.
AGCCAATGCCGCAGAAAAGAACGGCAACCTCCCTGACGAGGAAGATGACGGCTACCAAGCCCCGAGGGGCGCCATCGCCTGCATCCTAGGGGGGGGCGCAGGCGCCGAAGTCGAACAACCAGTTCAAGCAGTTCGCCCGCGAGCTCAACGCCGCCCTCCCAAGCACAGAAACCTCCAGGCCCCTCAAGTGGTCGCAGTAACCACCGCCTTCGACGCTCAGGACCACCCCAAGTCCACCAAGACTGTTGGAACCCTCCCGCTGGTCTGCACCCCCACCATCGACAATGTGGCTGTCTCCAAGACGCTCATCGACGGCGGAGCAGGACTGAACGTCATCTCCATAGATACGTTCGAAGCGCTTCAAGTGCCCTACGAGAGGCTTATGCCCTCGAGGCCCTTCACGGGGTCACCAGCGGCTCAATCGAGCCTCTAGGCCAGGTCAGGCTTTCCGTCACCTTCGGGAGCGAGGAAAATTACCACACCGAACACATCGACTTCGATGTTGCGCACATTGGCTTGCCGTACAACGCCATCCTCGGCTACCCCGCGCTCGCGAAGTTCATGGCCGTCACGCACCATGCGTACAACATGGTCAAGATCCCCGGCAGCGTCGGTACGATCACCATACATGGGCATGTCCTGGACGCCACGCGCGCTGTGGAGACGGGCTACAAGACTGCCGCCATGGCCTTCCCCGCAGACGAGGACCAAGAGCCTCTCGAGAGGCCCAAGAAGAAGAAGCAGTTGTTCTCCCAGGAGGCAGCTGCTACAAAAAAGATCTCCCTGAGCTCAGGTAGCTCGGGGGCTGAAGGCTCGGGGGCTAGCGTCACCATTGGCGCTGCGCTACCTCCCAAATAGGAAAGCGCGCTCGTCGCCTTCCTCCAGGCAAACTCTGACATGTTCGCGTGGACACCGTCAGATATGTCTGGTGTACCGAGGAAGGTGATCGAGCACCACTTGGTCGTGTGCCCAAACGCGTGCCCCGTCAAGCAGAAAGCAAGCCCCCGAGAAGCAAGCGTTCATCGTCAAGGAGGTTAAGAAGCTCAAAGCAGCAAATGTAGTCCGCGAAGTCGCGCACCCCACTTGGCTCTCCAACGGCGTGGTGGTACCAAAACCCGCCGGCGGAGGCCGCCTCTGCATCGACTACACCGACGTAAACAAGGCCTGCCCCAAGGACCCTTACCCCATGCCCAGAATTGACCAGATCGTGGACTCCACGGCAGGCTGCGACCTCCTGTGTTTCCTCGATGCCTTCTCTGGTTATCACCAGATTAAGATGGCTAGAGAGGACGAGGAGAAGACGGCTTTTCTCACCCCATGTGGTGTGTATTGCTGCGTCTGCATGCCCTTCGGCCTAAAAAATGCCGGAGCCACTTTCCAGAGGTTAATGAGGATAGCCCTTGGCAGGCAAATGGGGAGAAACGCGGAAGCGTATGTTGATGACATCGTCGTGAAGTCACGAGAAGGAAATACACTGCTCAGAGACCTGGAAGAAACCTTCGCCAGCCTGCGCAAGGTGAACATCAAGCTCAACCCCGCCAAGTGCGTCTTTGGCGTACCTTCAGGCAAATTGCTGGGTTTCCTCGTGTCCCATCGGGGCATAGAGGCAAACCCAGACAAAATCAAGGCCATAGAAGGCATGCAACCTCCACGCAGGCTCAAGGACATGCAACGCCTGACAGGATGCATGGCCAGCTTGGGTCGATTCATCTCCAAGTTCGGCGAAAGAGCCCTGCCGTTTTTCAAGATCATGAAGAGAACAGGCACCTTCAAGTGAACACCTGAAGCTGAAAAAGCATTTGAGGACTTGAAGAAGTATTTGGCAAGCCCACCTGTAATGGTCGCCCCAAGACCTGGCGAGAACCTGAAGCTGTACTTGTCAGCCACCCCACAAACAGCCAGTGATGTCCTTGTGGTGGAAAGAGAGGAGCCTATACTTCACAAGAAGAGTGCAACCACTCCAAAGGAAAAGCCTCCTGATAAAGAGCTCGAAGAAGGGGCGGTCATCACAAGGCCCACGCCAGGCCCAAAGCCTCAAGAGGAGACCGCCCCGAGTCAACTGCGGAAAGAGGCTAACACACTCGAGGCCCAGGAGGAACGCTGCGAGGCCAAGTCCCTCGAGGCCACGTCCCTCGAGGCCACGCCCCTCGAGGCCAAGTCCCTCGAGGCCACGCCCCTTGAGGCCACGTCCTTCGAGGCCAAGTCCCTCGAGGCCACGTCCCTCGAGGCCACGCCCGTCGAGGCCAAGTCCCTTGAGGCCAAGCCCCTCGAGGCCAAGTCCCTCGAGGCCACGCCCCCCGAGGCCAAGTCCCTCGAGGACAAGACCCTCTAGACCACGACCCTCGAGGCCACATCCCTCGAGGCCCAGGACAAGCCCCTTGAAGCCAACCCCATCGAGGGTCAAGCTGGGCCGCCTCAGGCGAAAGACGCCAAGGAAACAGGAACTACCCTCGTCGAGCACCCAGTCTACTTCGTCAGCACAGTACTGCGTGATGCTCGCGAGCGGTACCCGATGCAGCAGAAGCTTCTCCTCGCCCTCCTCATCGACTCAAGAAAGCTGCGGCACTACTTCCAGGGGCACCTCATCACGGTGGTAACCTCTTTCCCCCTGGAGCAAATTCTGCGCAACCCAAATGCAACAGATTGTGTCGCAGGATGGAACATCGAGCTACAGCCATTCAATTTACGCTTCGATACCACAAGGGTAATCAAAGGAAGAGCGCTGGCAGACTTCGTCGCCGAATGGACTGATCCAACCCCTGAAGAGCCCTGGAAAGAAGAGCATGAGTCTTCTGGAGCAGCAATGCCCAGCTACTAGACCATGAAGTTCGACGGAGCTTTCGCTTGTCGCCACGGTGGGGCAGGCATAGTGCTGACCTCGCCAAAAGGCGACAAGTTGTATTATGCAGTCCAGCTGTGCTTTGGAATCGACAAGATATCCAACAACATCACCGAGTATGAAGGGCTGCTTGCTGGCCTACGCGCGGCAATCGCCCTAGGCGTCAAGCACATACTCATCAAGGGCGAATCCCAGCTGCTCGTCAACTTCTCCAACAAAAGCTACAAGGCCAAGGACGACCACATGGCCGCATACCTTGAAGAGGTCCGTAGGCTGGAGAAGAACTTCAGGGGAATGGAGCTCATGCACATCCCAAGAAAAGAAAACCAAGAGGCTGATGACATCGCCAAGCGCGCATCAAAGAGGCAAGCCCAGCTGCCAGGTGTCTTTGAGGAAAGGCTCGTCAACGCATCCATAAAGCAGCCCCTCGAGGCCCCGCCCGCAAGCACAGACGAAGCGCTCCCACCACCACCTGCAAGCGGAGCCCCAGGCTGCGGGCCCCCAACAGGGGAGCGACTATTCCTCACAGCGGTGCACCAAGAGGCAGGATGGATCGACGAGATCAAAGACTACCTACACAAAGAGATCCTTCCCGAGGAAAATGTTGAAGCGGAGCGAATTTCCCGCCAAGCAAAATCATACCAAATCCTCGAAGGAAATCTCTACTGCAAGCGCCCAAACGGCATCGCGCTCAAGTGCGTCCCTCCTGAAGAAGGAAAACGGTTGATTAAGGACATCCACAGCGGTGAATGCGGCCACCATTCGTGCGCCCGCACCCTCGCAGGGAAAGTCTTCGGGAGCGGCTTCTACTGGCCTCAAGCGCTTCAAGATGCAACAGATCATTCAAGCTTGTGAAGCCTGCCAATTTCACGCCAAGAAAATCCACCAACCAGCACTGGGCCTGCAAACCATTCCGCTCTTGTGGCCGTTTGCGGTCTGGGGGCTGGACATCCTGGGACATTTCCCAACGGCGCAAGGTGGATATCGCTACCTCTTCGTGGCCATCGATTGGTTCACAAAATGGCCTGAAGTGGAGGCGACGCGTACAATCACAGCATGCCCGGCGGTGAAATTCATCAGAGGCCTGGTCTGCCGCTTCGGAGTGCCTAACCGCATCATCACCGACAATGCCTCGCAATTCACAAGCGGCATCTTCAGAGCCTACTGCCAGAAAATGGGCATCAAGCTCTGCTTCGCCTCAGTCGCCCATCCGCAAAGCAATGGGCAGGCTGAGCGCGCAAACCCAGAGGTCCTCCAAGGCTTGAAGACAAGGACCTTCGATGTCCTCAAGGGCCACGGCAAGGGTTGGATCAATGAGTTACCCTCGGTGCTCTGGTCCATCCGTACCACGCCACCCAAGCCCACCGCGGAAACGCCGTTCGCACTCGTCTATGGAGCCGAAGCAGTCCTCCCTGCAGAGATAAAACATGGATCCCCACGGGTCCTGGCCTTTAATGAAGACCAGCAAGAAGACCTCCACAACGACGACCTGATGCTCCTTGAAGGGTTGAGACGCCGCGCCGCTCTACGGGCGGCCAAGTACCAGCAGTCCCTGAGGCGCTAACAGCCGCAATGTGCGCTCGCGCACCCTGGAGGCAGGCGATCTCGTCCTCATGCGAATCCTCTCCAGGGAAGGCCTCCACAAGCTGTCCCCGATGTGGGAAGGTCCCTACAGGGTCGCCCACATCGCCAGGCCTGGCGCGGCTAGCCTCGAGACGGAAGACCCGTCAAGAATCCATGGAACATCATGCATCTATGCAAGTTCTACCCGTGATCATCATCACGTCAGGGCATTTAGCGAAAGAGGCAGCCCACGGCTCAACCTCCAAGCACCTTTTTGTCCCTCAAGGTTAAAAGCTAAAGGCTTAAACCTCTCAAACCTTTGTATCCACCAGGAACAAATAAAAAAAGTGATTATTGTCACGCCCGTGATCATTGTCACGACGAGACGTCAAAGCGGACGAGTCAGCCTACGGCTCAACCTCTAAGCATTTTTCGTCTCTAGAGGTTAAAACGCGGAAAGGCTTAAACCTCCAAAAACAAAGCTTTGTCTCCTAAAGGAACAAATGCCAAAGTGGTCATTGCCACACCCGTGATCATTGTCACGTCGAGAAACCAAAGCGGAAGAGGCAGCTTACGGCTCAACCTCCAAGCAATGTCGACTCTAGAGGTTAAAACGCCAAAAGGATTAAACCTCAAACAAATGCTTTGTCTCCTAAGGGAACAAACGCAATCGTGGTCATCGCCACGCACGTGATCATTGTCACGTCGAGAGTACTAGCGGACGAGGCAGCTTACGGCTCAACCTCCAAGCATCCTTGTCTCCGGAGGTTAAAACGCCAACGGCTTAAACCTCCAAAGCCTCAAAGGCTTCGCTCGAGGGAAAAACCCTCCGAGCTCTCAATTAAAACGAGCAACCTCAGGACGCTGAGAGTCTCAGCCACCAACAGATGGTCCCCATGCCTCGACATGGTCAGAGCATTAACTTGGCAACACCAAACGTAATGACTCAATCTCGTTCCTAAGTGAACTTAGCGCTTCGGCACCGCTTAGAAAAAATCGTTTTTGGGGGGTTTTATTTTTTGCATTCCTGTTGTTGAAGTGTGCGCTTATATCTCTCCACATGCGTACCTCGCGAGCGGGGGCTAAGTACGGTGCCAGTGCATCAAATGACACACCAGCAGCACTGCAAAACCCAAGAGTCCGAGCTCTGGCTAGAGGGCAATTCCCCACAAACAAGCCATCTCAACAGAGGATCTTGGTACTTACTCTCCTCGCAAGGAACGCCTGAGGGGACCTATAAGCGCGCACGATCCTTTGATTCGTGTTCTAGCGTTTGGGTTCGCCCTCTAATACCTGCAGGGAAGATTCCCCCCCGCAAGCCTGCAGGGACCTCCGTGAGTGACCCCTTAAGCGGGCAACCTCACCAGGCAAAACGCCTCCCTAGGAGCGACCCCTCAAGCGGGCAACCTCGCCAGGCAAAACGCCTCCCCAGGAGCGACCCCTCAAGCGGGCAACCTCGCCAGGCAAAATGCCTCCCCAGGAGCGACCCCTCAGGCGGGCAACCTCGCCAGGCAAAACGCCTTCCCAGGAGCGACCCCTCAAGCGGGCAACCTCGCCAGGCAAAACGCCTCCCCAGGAGCGACCCCTCAAGCGGGCAACCTCGCCAGGCAAAACGCCTCCCCAGGAGCGACCCCTCAAGCGGGCAACCTCGCCAGGCAAAATGTCTCCCCAGGAGCAACCCCTCAAGCGGGCAACCTCGCCAGGCGAAATGCCTCCCAGGAGCAACCCCGCCAAGCGAACAACCTTCGCAGAGCGAAAACCTCGAGAAGCTAAGTCCCGCACTCACGCTTTAAGAACGTTTCTCTCTCCCGAAAGCGCGTCTTTGCCCCTCGAGCGACTTCGCTTTCCCTTACGCTTCATGGACTACTCGCACGTCTAAGGGAGGCACTTGAGCATCGTGACTCAAGGCTCTTACCTCTCCTAGGCCTAAACTCCCCCCGGCCTTGCGCAGTCATTGCTCCCGCATGCCGAAGTGGCGGAGTCATGGCGCAAAGAGACGGGACCTAACGACGCAGAGAACAAATAGACATGAAGATGAGTCCAAAGAGACCTCACGAGGGGCAGGCAAACTCGGATTTAAACAACAATTAAAAGTATATTACAAGCCGAAAGGTATTAAGGTGTCTAAGGCACAAAGCTGGTGCAATTACAAACGCCCGTAGACGCGGCCAAGAAAGGCTCGGGGGGATGCAGCATCGTTTTGAGCCTCCGCTGTGTCAGCTTCGACCTCGACGGAGCGGGCCTCCTCCTCCACAGCGCCAGCTTCGACCTCGACGGAGCGGGCCTCCTCCTCTGCAGCGCCAGCTTCGACCTCGACGGAGTGGGCCTCCTCTTCCGCGGCGCCTCCTTCGACCTCGGCGGAGCGGCCCCTTCCCCCCCCCCCCGCCCCCCGAAGTCCGGCGCAGCTTCCACACGCCTGAAGCGGTTGCAGAATGCATCCACCTGCTCATGGAGGGATGCCGAGACGCGTTGCGCATCCTCGCCGGGGGCAGCCTCAGTCACCAAACGGAAGTCGAAGTCTGGCACCAGGAGCTTGATGTTGGTGAAGATGCGATCGACAACCACCCCCAGGAGCTGCCTGCTCTCGTCTTCAATCACCCCACGAAGCTCAGCGGCGGGGCCCTCCAGCGACGTGAAAAGCTGGTCGAAGTAGGACAGAACGCAGCGGCGCCGTCGTAGTCTTGTGACCAAGGGTACGCTGTGTCTGCGCCAAGCCGCGCCGCAAGTTCACTACCACGGGCAACCAGCTCTTCAAACAGGTGGTCGCACTGAACCACAGGCGCACTGGACGAAGGGCCGACGCCGTGGGATGCCACATCGCGGGCCTCCCCTGCTCGACGCCAATATGCCTTGGCGCGCTTGAAGCGGCGCGCCAGCTTGGTGTTGGCCTTCTCTATCTCGGCTAGCCGCTGAACCTCCACGGCATGCTCGGCCCTAAGGTCGTCCTCCCGCTTCGCAACCGAGCACGGTACTTCTGAAGAAGGGCCCGACGGAGATGCCTCTCGTGCACCACGAGGGCCCTCTGCGCCGCTCTCGTCCTCTTGGCGAGGCGCCGCTCCCAGCGCTCATCAGATCGCCCCTGAGCAGCGACATGCTCGTCGAACTTCGAGACCGCCTGTGCCAGGCCTCCCTCGCACGCTTCAAGGGCCTCGCGCTGGGCAGCCTGGTCCTTCTCCATCTGGAGGCACCGCTCCTCGCGCCGCTGCAGCTCACTCCCCCTGAGGACCAGGTGCCGATCGCGCTCGGCCAAGCACTTGCGGTCCTCCTCCAGAGCGGCCTGCGCAACCTGGGTGGCAGAGAGACGCTGGGACTCCAACCGGTCCAGCTCGCGTTGCTTCTACGCCAGCGAGCCCTCCATCGCCTCACGTTCAGCTGTGACCCCTCGCAGGAGCTCCTCAGCGGCTTCGCGTTCTGCTTGGAGGGGCTCGAGTAGCTCCGCGGCATCGCGAATGGCTCCGTCGCGGTCTTCCTTGGCAAAAGTGATGGCCTCTTCGCGGGCGGCCTGCAGCGCCGAGTCCTCAAGGCGGCGCGCCTCAACGGCTGCGTGGAAGGACGCCCACGACCTCGCAAGTTCCTCCTGCTGTTGGGCGAGCCGTATGTCACCAAGGGCAAGGTGGGCCTCCGGGCCCTCCAACGACTCCCGCACAAGGTCGAACGCCACTTCGCGGCGCCCCGTGCTCCAGTCCCAACTTTGGAGAACCATTTCCTGGCCGGATGAGGGTTCGGCTGCGGCGGTCGGCCCCGAGCACCCTGCCCAAGGTCGGGCTCGGGGGCTGGGTGTGGCCTCACCTCCCTCCACACCGGCTGAAGCTGCGGCGCTCGAGTCCCGCCGGTGCTCATCTTCTCCGGCAGAGCGGGGTGGCGAGCCACCGCCCCCTCCCGCGGCTGCACCTGCGCCCGCGGGAACCTCATTCGCACCCCCCAAAGGAGATGAGGCCGCACCACCTCCAGTGGCCGCATTTGCACCCGCTGAAGCCTCGGCCGCTCCCTCGCAAAGTGGCACGGGCGCCGTGGGCGAGCATGGTGAAGGTGACGCGGGCGGCGGCATCGCTGCACGCGGCGATGGCGGCGTGCGAACCAAAATTGCTTCGCGCGGTGGCGTGGCCGCGCGAGGAGGAGTCAGAGCGCGAGACGGCGCGGGAGTTGAATCCTCCGCACTGTCCGCAAGCGGAGGCTGGGGAGGCACCGTTTCGGGCTCGGGCGTCCCCACCAGGGGCACGGCCGCTCCCTCCTGAGGCGCCCCCTCCACGGGGCCTGGAGTGGACGTCTCTCCAGGCCTCGGGCGCTCGCCGGCCTCTACCGAAGCTGCGGCACCCTTCACACCTGCTGCCTCGTGAAGCTTGCGACGCTTCGCAGGCACCAGATCGCTGGAAAAAGCCCGAAGGGGATTGTTCAGGAGAAGACGGAGCAGGGGAAACTAGGGAAGCCAAAAATGATCAAGTAGTGGGAATACTCACCATGAAGGGGAAGCTCCAGCATCGACCCACGACAGACCAGGAGACCGCCAGGATGGCGTAGGTTTGGCACCTGATCCCCCAGGATGGCGTAGGTTTGAGGGGGATGTCAGAAGGCTTCACCCCGGAGCGATCCACTATCGCCTTGGTGCGAGGCTCGCGCCTCCCTGGCGAAGCATCTGTCTCGGAGGCCGCCCCCGCCTCAGGTGCCTCCTCCTCGAAACGCGGAGGTGCAACAACGAAGGCGTCGTCATCGTCCGACGAGATGTCGCAAATCTCGTCGGTGAATGGCTCGTACCTTGCAGGGAGCGCCTCTCCCGTCGTGGCCTCCTCCTCGCCGCTCCAGGCCCGGGAGGTGGATGAAGAGTCAACGCCCACAACCGCGCGCACCGGCGGAGCGACCCCCTGATCCATCGAGCCCGCCAGACCTTGAGGAGTGAAATCCGGCATTCCGTCCAGGATGTCCATGCGGTCGCTCAAAGGAAGCTGGTGCAGAGGAAGCACGGAGCCGGCGATTTTCCCTGGCAAGTCCAGACTGGCGAAGAGGATATTAAGGATGGTGTCGACCACATCCGAGCCCAGGTCCTCTGGATGAAGCCGCATTGGGTCGGAAGGGCCGTCATACATCCACATCGGCTCAGTATGCGCCTGAAGGGGAGCGATGCGGCGTGCCACGAAGTCTGGCGCGACCATCTGGCCCGTCAAACCCTCCTCGCGGAGAAACCTCAAACGCCCCTCCAAGTAAGCATTGTCTGCACCACGGAGAGCAGACTTTTACCAGTGGGAACTCCTCTCGGGCGGAGCCTCCGGGACATCCAGGAATGCGCAGGGCGACGAGACGCCGATGAGCAGCCACTTCTGGCGGAAGTCGCCCACCTTCTTGAGCAGCGCCGTAACCGGCTTATCCCCGCTCCAGGACATGGGGATATACACATGCCCCATGCCGTCCGCGATGCGGAAGGAGACGCACCCCGTCCTCTCGCCGCCCGCCGTGCACCGCAGCGAATCGAAGGTCCTGAAGAGCGCCACCGAAGGGTGCACGCCCAGATAAGCCTCGCAAAGGTAGGCGAAGATGGACAAAATGAGTATGGAGTTCGGGTGGAGATGGAGAAGTTGAATTTGGTAGAACTCCAATACTGCCTCTAAGAAAGGCGAGTACGGCGGCACCAGCCCGGCGGTGATGGCGTGGAGAAAAATAGGGTAAACCCTTGGGGAAATCTCCCGAACCAGGCAGCTTGGAGTGCGCTGGCGCCATGCTCGTTGGACGGCCCCGCAACCAGATGGCGGATCTTCTCCAGCGCCTGAAGATCGGTGCGCGCCCCCTCAAGCGCCGCGCCCCGCACTACCTCCCTGGCCGCCGCCCGGGAAGAAGACCCCGCTGCGGCCTTACTCTTGCTCTTCACCGGGCCCATCAGAGAGGACTTGGGTTTTCGGCGGAGACAAGAATGGGAGATGCGCAAAGAAGAGAGGAGGCAGAGAGCTCTGTGAAGCGGAACTTCTGCGGGGAAGAACTAGAAACGGTAACGACTCTGCGCGGCAACGCCTGGGCTTTTGTGTCCCCTCCAAGAGCATTTACCGGGACGTGGTGGGACCCCCCACGACTCACGTCCCGGATCGTGCAAAGCCGTTAGCCGTCCAAGTGCCGCATGGCTCGGGCCGGCTGGGCACTAAGGGCCCACGACGCTTCGCCTAAGCCCATGGGCTCAGTCATGCCCATCATGGCCCCGGGGGCTACTGTCGGCCCAGTGGGAACTGGGGTATCAAGAGCCCATTCCCCCCAGGCCTCGCTCGCGGGTCAGACGGACAAAGCGGCTAAGGACTAGGCGACCCCACTGACGAGATCCACGAGAGGCAACTCCCCTCGAGGGCATGAAGAGGGAGCAAGGGCCTCAAGGGACCCTTCGCCTCAGGGGATCCTCCCCGACAAAGGAACCAACCCGCCTGAGGCAAGTCCGGCAGGAATCTCCCCTCAGGCCTGAAGGGAAACGTCGTCGCCAGGTAACCCCGACAGAGCGCACGTGATCTCTGCCACGCTCGTACAGAAGCGCTCACACCCCCGTCGCTGTCCCTGGCACTAAAGCGGTCAACAAAGATGCTCCGCCTGCTGCACAGTAGTGAGGACCTTCTACTCTGTCGATAAAGCAGGTGGACGGCGCAACCCTCCAACGGAGATCGTCACCATGGGCGCCGCCTGTCGGCCACGGCGCCACCTTTATCAACAATGGACCGAGTCCATGGACGAACGGAGCGCGATGGACTCATGCTCCACCCCGCCACTGGCGAGTGGGAGCCACCTTGAAGGCCAAGCCGAAGAAGAAGACCGGAGGCGCCTATAAAAGAGAGGGGACACCCATCGTAGCAAGGGTCGGCTCCTTGCGTGCAAAACACCTCTGTAAACCCTAGCAGCTCTAGTTAGGTTAGCCTCTGGCTGGAGGAGGAAGGAGATCATCGCTTCCCTCCCCAGGCAAGAACTGCCTCAAGGGGGCTTCCGGCAAGCTCAATTGTACTGTAACCTCCCACATATAATACAGACAGGCAGGAGTAGCGGTCTTATCTCCTCACGAGGGCCGTGAACCTGGGTAAAGGACGGTGTTTTCCTTGGTCGGGTGTGCGTCTTCTTCGGGTCCGGCGAGCAACGTCGTGGAGCCACTTGAGGGTTTAGACCTCCGCGTTCAATCCCCTCTCGAACTACACTTCAGGAAGTGACTAACCCCGATTCCTGGGAGTCATAACCCGACAAGTTTGATCGACATTTGAAATGAGCTTCAAATATTTAAAAAATATCAAAAAAGGAAAATCCTGCGCACATAGTCGTCTTATTTCATATACTATCGACTCACGTTTAAAAACGTGGTGTACATACATTCAAAAGGATAAGGGCATGCGGATCAGGTGATATCGCATAACTCAAACTATGAGGTCTAAGGTTTGAGAGAAGTGGTTTTGGAATTGAACATGAAATTTTCAAAAACCTCACAAAAGTGTAATGCCCCAATCCATAAATTATACATTGATGCTATGTGTCGGTGGTCATGCTACATAATCGAAGGTTACTGGGGTTACCACTCCCAGGCCGAGTAAACATCGGCAGGCGTGCTCGGCATGGATCATCGGCAACACAACCCTTCGATCATGCCATATCCAAAGCATAGCCCTCAAGTATAATAAAGAGACTAAGACACCGGAACACCTGGCACATGACAGACCCTACGACTCAAGATAATATAGTTCAACTCTTAGTAGAGAAAGATAGCAAATATTACAGTCCAAGGTCACAGATCCATCAGTACAACAAGCGGAAGCAAATTAAGTTGTTCTAAACAACAAGATCCAAATATGGCCTAAGAGGCCTACAGATAAACAATCCCGTGCCAGCTGGTTCCTAGTTGCCCCAGGCTGCCACCCGGGAACCCCAGACTACTCGTCGATGTCAACATAGAACCCACCTTCGGGGTAGGTAAAGTCCTCCTCTGAAACAAAAATAAACAAGGGTGAGTTCGACGAACTCAGCAAGATTTTGAGCTATTTGCTCTATGATTGGCTCTCAAGGTTTTAGGGCTGTTTTGCGTAAAGCTGATTTTATTCTTAAAATATGACTCCAAGGCATCGACTATCAGAATATTTTCGAAGAGGGGTAAGAAGTAACTCTTTCTCTTTTGATTCACTTTCTCATCCTCTTCCACCATTGTACCTGTCCTTCAAAGGCACCTCCCCGAATCACCCTCGAGGAAGTCAACCTTACAATCGTGAGTGGTACCTTTAGTACCCAGTTTTTAATCATTCCGTTAAAGTTATTCTATGATCCCTGAATTCGTCACCAAGTCGTCCTTAACCGTGGACACGGCTTTTCGAAAAGATTTATCCCTGCAGGGGGTGTACAATGTGAAAGTCGCCAGGTTCCCGAGGGACCTCCCAGCTTCTTATCCATGCGTACCGTCCGGCCCATTGCCTGTACAACTAGCTTTGGACTACGGCTACGACCTCCCAGCTTCTTCCCGGGAAAGCCGGCTGGGTGGGAACGGCTACGACCTTTACCTCGCTTTGGACTAACCTAGGATCATCAGTGACTGGGGGACAAGTTCAGTGCCCCCAACACCCTGCCCCTCGGCCACTCATTTTCCTACCACCATCATCCTCATCTCAGTCTTGGCCACCATCTCAACACACGCGCAAATGGAAAGCCAAACTAGAGGACCCTCGGCTAGTCCGACACAAGTTAGTCGGTCGACGAGGTTCCATATACCCACGCATGGTAGCACGCTCAACTTGGCTCGAAGGCGAGAACTCGCACTGAGGCGGCGAGAACGAGACAACCCACCACATACCATGTGGCCTCTCATCCCCACCTTTTAGCATTTTATTATATGTTACCACCATTTCTCCACCATCATCCGCGGAATTTCCACCTCTGATCCCCACATGAATATTCATCGGACCACTAAGCAGTTAACTAAGCATGGCTAAGCAACAACCTAGCAAAGTAATTAATTCCGGCCATCAACACAATTCTATGGATAATAGGAGGGGAAACAGGTAATGGCTTCGGTAACTGAATGCAACTTTAGGATACTCTAATCCAATCAAATTGACATTTGGAACCGCATGCAATATTATAGTGGAGAAAATACTTTGCAGAAAATAGGATAAGATATGCAAGAGGGTGGGGATCACGCTTGCCTTGCTCAGCAGGCGGGTAATACTGATCTTCGGGGTATTGTGGCGAGACCCCGGTTCCTGGATCTATCGATGCGTAAAACACCGGAAAGAACACAATCAATACAAGCAATTCATATGCAATGCGCAAACACATGATGGTATGACATTTTAATGCACTGAACTATTATCACAACTATATGACATTTAAATGGGATGCTAAGAATAATCATTCAACGACATAGGAGATATATTTTCCTATTTGTTTTTAAGTTCCCCTCCACTTTTAATTTAGGTACACGCTTGAATTATTCTGAATGTGTAGAACCAGTGCTCATAACCATTTTTCCTTAGAGGGTACCATTTTAGCGAGTTGAGGAATTTATTATGAAGTTAAACTACACCTTTTTATTTCTACCCCTCTCTTCATTTTAGCAAAACAGAAAATTATAGTAGCAGCAATGGAAGTGTGGATCAATCCATTAGATAGCATTTCTTTTTCTGAGCATTTTGGTATATTATTTGCTAAATTTGGATAAGTATTTTGAAAGTTATGAATTTTTGAAGTTTGAAACATTTTCTGTCCTTTTATTAATTCGCAGAAAATACCCCGGGGCGTTTTTCACCGAGGCTGGGCTAACCCGAGCCACTGACGAGCGGGCCCCGGGCCACGCTGGCGTCCACGTCAGCGCCACGTCCGCCGCGCGCGTGGCCGTTGCGGGATGCGCAGCCGGCGCGGTGGCGCGTCGCCGGCGAGCACGGTTTCGGCGATCCGGACACGAGGGAGGAAGGAGAGGATGTCCAGGAGGACGGGGGGCTCACCCTCGACGCGTGGAGGTGCTCAGCGGGGTCGGAGGAGGTCGGGAGTGGCAGCAATGGCACGGCGAAGCTCCGGCCGGCCGTGAGGAAGACGAGCGTGGCGGCGTCGAGTTTGGACCTCCCGCGGCGATTCCTTCGACGAGGTGGTAGAGTACGGCGGGGCCGAGGCAGTGGCGCGCTTCGATCTGCTCCAGGGGGTCTCAGTCGACGGCGATTCGCGGCGGCGACCTCGGCTAGGTCACGGCCATGGCGGCTCGGGAAAACGGGAGAGGCGCAGGGGAAAATATCGGGGGGGAGGAGAGCGCAGAGCGGCGTCGTGGTGATCTTATCCCTCCCAGGGCAGCAGAGGAGGGGAGGCGGACTCGGCGAGCTGGCGCGGCTCGAGCATGCCCTGTTCGTCGCCTGGGTCGCTACAGGGAAGAAGAAGACGTTTTTGCAGAAAGCCCCCTGCCCAATTTATTTTCCATCACAAACAGGTCCTTTTCTATTTATTTTTAAAACCAGTACACTGTTTTGATTTAATTGGGGAAGTTAAACACTTTATAAAAATCTGAGAAAATTCAGGGAGCTTCCCCATACCATGTAGAGGCACCACAAAAATTGGCTCCTCAAAATAAAATGGTTTGGTGCACTTTTGTTCATAGGTGTTAAAAAGGGCATTTTGTTGATATTTCCATTAGTTGTCACTTTAATGATTTGGAGACCAAGCAAATATAATATTTGGAACTCTTGGAACTTCCTTGACAAATATGCCATTATTCAAAATAGTTTGTTCTTAGCAAGTGCAACTATCTCCTGTTGAACTCCTGGAACTTCCTTGACAAATATGCCCAATTCAAAGTGTTTGGATGCAATTGACATAATAGTAGCAATTTGATATTAATGCCATGATGCAATTACACAAAAGTGGAAAATTTACAGTGGTTTTCAGGTTCTAAACCTGGGGCTGTTACAAAAAGCTTCGTTTCGGAAACTCGTCCAGAACTTGGAGGTGAACAAGCTGCCACGATCAGAGATTATCCTCTAGGGAACACCGTGGAGTACGATGATCCGGGAGGCATACAGGTCAGCCAGCTTAGCAGCTGTGATGTCGACTCGCACTGGGAGGAAGTGAGCCACTTTGGATAGTCGATCGATGATCACCCAGATAGCATCGTTGCCCTTGGGAGACTTTGGCAGACCCGTAATAAAGTCCATACCAATCTCATCCCACTTCCATTCTGGTATCGCAATCGGGCGAAGAGTGCCAGCAGGCCTTTGATGTTCAGCCTTTACGCGACGACAGGTGTCGCATTCAGAAACATACTTGGCGATTTCTCTTTTCATCCGAGTCCACCAGAATAGTGGTCGGAGGTCTTGGTACATTTTAGTACTACCGGGATGAATAGAGAGAGGGGAATCATGCGCTTCTTTGAGGATCAGCTCCTTCAGATTCTGTTCCTTTGGCACTACCAGACGGTCACCAAAGTACACGATTCCCGCTTCATCCTCCGAGAAGCATTTGGCCTTTCCACCAGCAATGTTCTTCCTGATATTAAGAACGCCAGCATCTTGTTTCTGCGCCTCCTTTATCTGGTCTACCAGAGTAGATTTGATTTCCAGATTTGCGAGATAGCCAGAAGGGACAATTTCTAGGTTCAAACGGGCGAACTCCTCATGGAGAGCAGGTTGAGCCTTCTCAACCATCAGGTTGTTGCTATAAGCTTTTCGACTTAGCGCGTCAGCCACGACGTTCGCCTTGCCGGGTTGGTAATTCAGACTCACATCATAGC
Organism: Poa annua; assembly: GCA_026929855.1. Classification (NCBI taxonomy): domain Eukaryota; kingdom Viridiplantae; phylum Streptophyta; class Magnoliopsida; order Poales; family Poaceae; genus Poa; species Poa annua. Next base: position 271,920,885 of record CM049426.1, on the reverse strand, counting down.
CTTTAATTAACTCCAACCAACGTCTTTGCCTGAGATTTAGATCCGGCTGGGTGAAAAGGTATTTCAAACTCTTGTGATCCGAGTAAATCTCGCAACGGTTACCAAACAGGTATGGTCTCCATTGCTTCAGAGCATAAACCACTGCGGCAAGCTCCAAATCATGAGTCGGGTAGTTTTGCTCATGTGTCTTCAATTGGCGAGAGGCATATGCCACTGCATGGCCATCTTGCATTAACACACAGCCCAAGCCTTGCAGAGAGGCGTCACAGCAGACCACGAAATCCTTGCTTGCGTCTGGCAGGGCAAGCACAGGAGCAGAAGTGAGTTTAGCCTTCAGAGTTTTGAAGCTCTCCTCCGCTTGGTCCGTCCATACGAACCTTGTATCCTTCTTGAGAAGGTTGGTCAGAGGCTTGGCTATTTTGGAGAACCCTTCGATGAATCGGCGGTAGTAACCTGCCAATCCCAGAAAGCTTCGGATGTCCTTGACAGACATGGGAGTTATCCAATCCATAATAGTTCGAACCTTGTCGGGAACGACAGCCACTCCATTTGCGGATATCACATGTCCAAGGAATATGAGATTATCCAACCAAAACTCACACTTGGAGAACTTGGCATAGAGGCGGTGTTCTCGAAGGCGTGTCAGGATCAAACGGAGATGTTCGGCATGCTCTTCATCGGTTTTGGAGTAGACGAGAATGTCGTCGATGTAGATGACAACAAACTTGTCGAGATAATCCATGAAGACGGAGTTCATGAGCCTCATGAACGTCGCAGGAGCATTGGTGAGACCAAAGGACATAACGGTATACTCGTAAGAGCCATAGCGAGTAACAAATGCCGTCTTTGGAATATCCTGCTCTCTGATCTTGATCTGATGGTACCCTGATCTCAGGTCCATCTTGGAAAATACCGTTGCTCCAGCTAGTTGATCCAATAGATCATTGATGCGAGGAATAGGGTACTTGTTTTTGACGGTCACCGCATTTAACGGCCTGTAGTCAGAGACTAGGCGAGGCACGGTAGAATCCCTCTTCTTGACGAAGAGCACGGGACAGCCCCACGGTGAACTGCTCGGCCGAATGAACTCTTTCGCTGACAGTTCATCAATTTGCTCCTTTAACAGCGCCAGCTCCTCCACCGGCATCCGGTAGGGCTTCTTGGCAACCGGCGCGGTACCGGGAAGCAACTCTATGACGAACTCCACACTTCGATCAGGTGGCATGCCAGGCAATTCCTCCGGGAACACATCCGGGAAGTCACACACAACGTGGATGTCTTGGATTTCAGGAGGGGATAAGCCTTCCATAAGGCAAAGGAGAAGCTCAGGTGAGTTGGGCCTGGATGGAGATGGAGGGCTGGACTGAGCAGACCAATACTCCACCATTTCTCCGGAAGATGAGGTCACGGTGATGGTTCTGGCAGCACAGTCGAGGTTAGCCTTGTATTTCCCTAGCCAGTTCATACCCAATATGGCATCAAAGCCGGTTGAATTGAAGGCTATCAGCGGAAACGGGAAGGGGAATGAGCCTATATTAATTGAAACTTCGGGGGTCACCCTTTTGGTTTGCCAACGAGTACCCGGGCTGGTGACATATAACGGTGCTTCCAACTCTTCAAACGGTATATTGTTTCGTTGTGCAAATGCTACCGAAATGAATGAATGTGATGCTCCAGAATCAAACAGTACTGTAGCTAGAGCTTTAGCAATTCGAAGCGTACCCATGAGAACACTGGGGTCGTCCTCCATGTCTTCAACAGTGACGTGGTTCATGCGGCCACGACTAGCCGTACCCGTCTTGGCTACGGGCGTGGCAGGTGCTGGTGGTGGCGCCTTCCTCGGGCATTCCCTGGAGTAGTGGCCGGGCTGGCCACAGCTGTAGCACGTGCTTGTCGGTGGTGCTGGGAGTTGAGGACGATAACCACTTCCGCCCGGGCCCACTTTTGGAGTTGGAGGGCGCGGCGGAGGTGGCCTGTACTCCGAGGTCCTTGGCACAAACGGAGGACGGGGCACGGAGCTGTAGGGAACGAAGACCCTACGCTTCTTGCCGTCAGCAGCCGAGGAGCTCTGATGATCCCCCTGAAGTGGCCTCTTAGTGGCCTCTAATTCCTTCCTTCCCTGTTCCAGGGTGAGAGCCTGGTTGTACAGTTCCTGGTAGCTCGGGAACTTGAAAGGCAGCAACTCGTAACGGAGCCGTGGATTGAGCCCCTTGCGGAACAACTCCTGCTTGTCCGCATCATTGGTCACATCCCGAGGGGCGTAACGGGAGAGACGGCTGAACTCATGACCATAGACTGGAATGTCCATCCGTCCCTGATGCAAGTCCAGGAACTCCCTCCTCTTCAAGTCCATGAGGGGCTTGGGAATGTAGGCAGCGCGGAAGGCAGTGCGAAATTCCTCCCAGGTGAACACATGTCCAGCAGCGAACATCGCCTGGTGGCTCTCCCACCACGCGCCCGCTGCACCCGCCAACAGGTAAGTGGCGAAGTTGACTTGTTCCACAGCTGGAACATGCAGGGCAGCGAACTTGCGCTCCAGTGCACGCAGCCAGTCATCTGCGTCCAAGGGCTCCTTAGCATCGGAGAAGGACGGTGGCTGGGACCGCAGGAACTCAGTGAGATTATGACAATCGTTATTCCTCCGGTTCCCTTGGTGCACCAACTGCTCGAGGAGTCGGTCGCTGCGCACACGGCCCTCCTCCATAAGCAGGAGGACCTCCGCCATTGTGGGAGGTGGCGGTAAATCTTCGCCACGGCGACGGCCCGTCATTCTGGATAGTGACAAGGACACAGTTAGAATCCCATCGTGCCATCCTTGTACACAAAAATAGGGACAGCAGAACTGGTAGTAGCAACAGATAGAACAACATGCACATTACTAAACGCACGCATAGATGGAACTGAGTTCACAAATATAGGTTCTAGTACAAGCCACAGTCTGCTGAGAGAGAGAGGTACAAGCCTCATACATATTACACCGAATGGTTACTAGGAAGATAACAGTGACGAGTCTGTTACATAACGAGCTCTACTGCTCCAGGCTCCAGAGATACAAACAAAGGAGTAATTGGCACAACTCGCAGGAAGGCACAATCACTCTATCATCTCCTGGTATTACACATAGCTAGTAGTACGCCATGACATCCTCATCAAGTGGCGCCGGGGGAGTGCGGAAGCGGCGCGCACTGGCAGGCTGGTGGCCATACGGCGACTCGAGTGCAGTAAGCCTCGGGTCTCGGTGGGGACCGGTAGGCGGGGTTACGCCACCAACATCCGGACTGCAAACGTCGGTAGGCAACTCCTCCAACGGGGGTGGGCGAAGTAGTGTGAGAGGAAGCGTCCCATCCATGACATACGGGCGCATACTCATCAGAGTATGACGGTGGCTAGCGCGCGCCGAGACAGCGTAGAGGTACCACTGCCGGGCTCGACGGTCCAACGCTCGGACTAGCTCAATCAGTGCCCGGTGCCTGCTTTCCGACTCCATCTCGCCGCTGCTGTACACAGCACGGTAAACACCCGACATGCTGTCGTCGGCAGCTGGGAAGTGGCAGAAATCCGACGCCTGGTTAGCGAGGTACGGACAGTAGCTGCGGTAAATAGAGAGGCCGTTATACGCGGCCTCCTGAACCGCCTGCTCCACAGTCATACCCACACCTCCAGCTACGTTCTCAACGCGACCCTCGTCGTTGAGCACGCGCACCTTACAGAAGAACTGCGCCTGGCTGTACGGTGCATACTCCTCATACACCGTGTACTCCGGGTACCACCTACAACCCTGGCTGGCCAAAGCTGTGGCAAACAAGGCGGGGAACCCTCGAACACCCTCACATCGAGTGAGGCGAACAACCAAGCCCGAACCAGTCATCTGTAGCAAAAATAGTTCAAATGTCAGGTCCGGAGACTCTAGAGTCAGGAATGAAAATAGAACTCGGGTAGAGACTAGGAACAGCAAGGAAAAGATCCTGAAAGCAAACAGAGGGACGGGAGCCCCAAAAGCTGGTCGCCCCGCGCCCTGAACCCAAAGTGAGTAAGAGTACACCACTTGTATGACAAGCCATGCGCGGCGGAAGCGACACGTAATAACGCCCAAAACAAATAGAGGTAAGATGGCTCCAAGATTAGAGGGTAACCAGATAAGGAGTAAAAAGAATCCTAAGATGGTTTTCACAACTCATTTTTAGTTTAAAATATTTTTACCAACACTAGACTCAACGTCGACCAGTAGTAAGGGTTTCCTACAGGCGGTACTGCTCTGATACCAAGTTGTAATGCCCCAATCCATAAATTATACATTGATGCTATGTGTCGGTGGTCATGCTACATAATCGAAGGTTACTGGGGTTACCACTCCCAGGCCGAGTAAACATCGGCAGGCGTGCTTGGCATGGATCATCGGCAACACAACCCTTCGATCATGCCATATCCAAAGCATAGCCCTCAAGTATAATAAAGAGACTAAGACACCGGAACACCTGGCACATGACAGACCCTACGACTCAAGATAATATAGTTCAACTCTTAGTAGAGAAAGATAGCAAATATTACAGTCCAAGGTCACAGATCCATCAGTACAACAAGCGGAAGCAAATTAAGTTGTTCTAAACAACAAGATCCAAATATGGCCTAAGAGGCCTACAGATAAACAATCCCGTGCCAGCTGGTTCCTAGTTGCCCCAGGCTGCCACCCGGGAACCCCAGACTACTCGTCGATGTCAACATAGAACCCACCTTCGGGGTAGGTAAAGTCCTCCTCTGAAACAAAAATAAACAAGGGTGAGTTCGACGAACTCAGCAAGATTTTGAGCTATTTGCTCTATGATTGGCTCTCAAGGTTTTAGGGCTGTTTTGCGTAAAGCTGATTTTATTCTTAAAATATGACTCCAAGGCATCGACTATCAGAATATTTTCGAAGAGGGGTAAGAAGTAACTCTTTCTCTTTTGATTCACTTTCTCATCCTCTTCCACCACTGTACCTGTCCTTCAAAGGCACCTCCCCGAATCACCCTCGAGGAAGTCAACCTTACAATCGTGAGTGGTACCTTTAGTACCCAGTTTTAATCATTCCGTTAAAGTTATTCTATGATCCCTGAATTCGTCACCAAGTCGTCCTTAACCGTGGACACGGCTTTTCGAAAAGATTTATCCCTGCAGGGGGTGTACAATGTGAAAGTCGCCAGGTTCCCGAGGGACCTCCCAGCTTCTTATCCATGCGTACCGTCCGGCCCATTGCCTGTACAACTAGCTCTCTTCCTGGGAAAGCCGGCTGGGTGGGAACGGCTACGACCTTTACCTCGCTTTGGACTAACCTAGGATCATCAGTGACTGGGGGACAAGTTCAGTGCCTCCAACACCCTGCCCCTCGGCCACTCATTTTCCTACTACCATCATCCTCATCTCAGTCTTGGCCACCATCTCAACACACGCGCAAATGGAAAGCCAAACTAGAGGACCCTCGGCTAGTCCGACACAAGTTAGTCGGTCGACGAGGTTCCATATACCCACGCATGGTAGCACGCTCAACTTGGCTCGAAGGCGAGAACTCGCACTGAGGTGGCGAGAACGAGACAACCCACCACATACCATGTGGCCTCTCATCCCCACCTTTTAGCATTTTATTATATGTTACCACCATTTCTCCACCATCATCCGCGGAATTTCCACCTCTGATCCCCACATGAATATTCATCGGACCACTAAGTAGTTAACTAAGCATGGCTAAGCAACAACCTAGCAAAGTAATTAATTCCGGCCATCAACACAATTCTATGGATAATAGGAGGGGAAACAGGTAATGGCTTCGGTAACTGAATGCAACTTTAGGATACTCTAATCCAATCAAATTGACATTTGGAACCGCATGCAATATTATAGTGGAGAAAATACTTTGCAGAAAATAGGATAAGATATGCAAGAGGGTGGGGATCACGCTTGCCTTGCTCAGCAGGCGGGTAATACTGATCTTCGGGGTATTGTGGCGAGACCCCGGTTCCTGGATCTATCGATGCGTAAAACACCGGAAAGAACACAATCAATACAAGCAATTCATATGCAATGCGCAAACACATGATGGTATGACATTTTAATGCACTGAACTATTATCACAACTATATGACATTTAAATGGGATGCTAAGAATAATCATTCAACGACATAGGAGATATATTTTCCTATTTGTTTTTAAGTTCCCCTCCACTTTTAATTTAGGTACACGCTTGAATTATTCTGAATGTGTAGAACCAGTGCTCATAACTATTTTTCCTTAGAGGGTACCATTTTAGCGAGATGAGGAATTTATTATGAAGTTAAACTACACCTTTTTATTTCTACCCCTCTCTTCATTTTAGCAAAACAGAAAATTATAGTAGCAGCAATGGAAGTGTGGATCAATCCATTAGATAGCATTTCTTTTTCTGAGCATTTTGGTATATTATTTGCTAAATTTGGATAAGTATTTTGAAAGTTATGAATTTTTGAAGTTTGAAACATTTTCTGTCCTTTTATTAATTCGCAGAAAATACCCCGGGGCGTTTTTCACCGAGGCTGGGCTAACCCGAGCCACTGACGAGCGGGCCCCGGGCCACGCTGGCGTCCACGTCAGCGCCACGTCCGCCACGCGCGTGGCCGTTGCGGGATGCGCAGCCGGCGCGGTGGCGCGTCGCCGGCGAGCACGGTTTCGGCGATCCGGACACGAGGGAGGAAAGAGAGGATGTCCAGGAGGACGGGGGGCTCACCCTCGACGCGTGGAGGTGCTCAGCGGGGTCGGAGGAGGTCGGGAGTGGCGGCAATGGCACGGCGAAGCTCCGGCCGGCCGTGAGGAAGACGAGCGTGGCGGCGTCGAGTTTGGACCTCCCGCGGCGATTCCTTCGACGAGGTGGTAGAGTACGGCGGGGCCGAGGCAGTGGCGCGCTTCGATCTGCTCCAGGGGGTCTCAGTCGACGGCGATTCGCGGCGGCGACCTCGGCTAGGTCACGGCCATGGCGGCTCGGGAAAACGGGAGAGGCGCAGGGGAAAATATCGGGGGGGAGGAGAGCGCAGAGCGGCGTCGTGGTGATCTTATCCCTCCCAGGGCAGGAGAGGAGGGGAGGCGGACTCGGCGAGCTGGCGCGGCTCGAGCATGCCCTGTTCGTCGCCTGGGTCGCTACAGGGAAGAAGAAGACGTTTTTGCAGAAAGCCCCCTGCCCAATTTATTTTCCATCACAAACATGTCCTTTTCTATTAATTTTTAAAACCAGTACACTGTTCTGATTTAATTGGGGCAGTTAAACACTTTATAAAAATCTGAGAAAATTCAGGGAGCTTCCCCATACCATGTAGAGGCACCACAAAAATTGGCTCCTCAAAATAAAATGGTTTGGTGCACTTTTGTTCATAGGTGTTAAAAAGGGCATTTTGTTGATATTTCCATTAGTTGTCACTTTAATGATTTGGAGACCAAGCAAATATAATATTTGGAACTCTTTGAACTTCCTTGACAAATATGCCATTATTCAAAATAGTTTGTTCTTAGCAAGTGCAACTATCTCCTGTTGAACTCCTGGAACTTCCTTGACAAATATGCCCAATTCAAAGTGTTTGGATGCAATTGACATAATAGTAGCAATTTGATATTAATGCCATGATGCAATTACACAGAAGTGGAAAATTTACAGTGGTTTTCAGGTTCTAAACCTGGGGCTGTTACAAAAAGCTTCGTTTTGGAGTGACTAAGAAGTATCCATGCTTAGTTTGTCATTTTCATGTTTTAAATTTGTTTAAATGTTGGTCAAACTTAGGTTTGACCGATTTTGAAATAACCATAATAAATTAAAAAATTATCGAAATTTTGAAAAACCGACGCACAGAGTCTTTATATGTCATATACTAACGACACATGTTGAAAAACATGGTCACATACATTCAAATGAGAAGGGCGAGAATCTCATGTGATATGGCATATCTCAAATGTGGAAATGTGAATTGCAACATGATAATTTCAAGATACTCACGAAATTATCATTTAGGACTGACTAAGAATGGTCTAGGCCCAGTTCGCGCACAAATTTTACACAAATGTGCGCCTGTTCACGCTCGGAGCACGTCGGGCACGCTCTGAGCGCGTCCAGAGTCCGCACTTAAGGTGTTCGACATAAGTACAATAATATATATTCAAACGATTCAAGTTGATAAACAAGCTCTACACACGTTCAGATCACGTAACTACACATAGCGTGCAAGTTCACGTCCAATTTGTGTCTATATTGCGATTGTTGTGTTGACACGGACAGTTTGTGTCCACTCGTCCTCGTGTGGAACGCGTCCAGAGTGCGCACTTAAGGTGTTCGACAGAAGTACAATAACACTATATAGAAGAGAGGTTCATATTCGAATATCCCTAAGTTCAGAATATATATGAAGATAACCCTAAGGTCATAATTGGATGAAAATGAAAAGGCTGATACATGAGTGTTCAAACAAACAGAGAGAGCTCCCTCTATAGCAGCTGCTCTTTCTTGGCCCTGCAGGAACACCCTACTGGCCTCGCTTGGCCATCTCAACAGCGAGGAGCTCCCTCTGTAGCAGCTGCTCTTTCTTGGCCTTCTCCACCTTCTTGTCGAGGCTCTGCTTCTCCAGCGTCATAGCTTGGTTTCCAGGGCTAAAGCTTCATTCCGCGTCAGGTTGTTCTCCATCTGAAGGGCCAAAACCTTCTCATGAAGCTTTAGGTTGTTCTCCACCTGGACCTTCAGCTGGTCAGACAGCTTCTCAGCGAAGTCCGAGGCCATGAGGAACTGCTCTCTAGCTTCCACCGTCTCGTCCATGTACTGATTAGCTTTCTTCAAGTATGCAACTAGTCATTCTTTAAGTCCTCAATCGACTGCGTGAGAGAGGCGATCACCGACACCTCCTCCGGCGTGCGATCTGTCTCCGCTTCATTATCCCTGCTCACATAATCCGAATATGTATGATGTTAACAAACCATGAGACCGGATGTAAACAACAGATGCAACCGTAAGGAACTAACAAACGGAATAAGACCACACGTACATCATGGAAGCGGAGCGCTTGAGCGGTGATGCCATGGATAGTGAAGCCGCGACGAGTACATGAATTTGGATGAGTGGCGGCGTCGGGAAGACTGGAGGATGAAGTACATACGGGAGGGGGTGTGCACCTCTATTTATGCGAGACTGGAGGATGAAGTACCCCACGAACTCGTTTCCCCACGCCCCACAACTACACGTTTCCCACTTACTCGCTTCCCGCGCGTTTCCCACTTACGCGCTTCCTGGGGGCGCGAGGTTGTGCTCTAAATTGCGCCGTTGTGCAGGAGGCCGGTACGCCCGCCTTAATGGCAACGCGTTTCCTGCAGGCAGCGAAGCGACAGGACGGCGAGCCGTCTGCGGCACGCCTCGAAATTACGCCGGCGCCCAGGCTTTCCCGGCTTCCCAAGCGTCGGCGTGGCCGTATCTCGTCGCCGCTGCAATAACTCTGACGCGAAGCATGCTCACCCACCCGCCGCTTCCCGCCTCCGTGTCCATCCCCTCCCCGCCTATATAACTCCTCCGTCGTGCCCGCAGCCTCCAAAGCCAACACCATGCCTCGCCGCCTTTAGACCACCTGGGCCACCCTCACCCGCGCCCACCCTTTGGGGCAGGAGGACCGGCCGGAGCAGGCGCAAGAGCTCCAGCCTATCCCCGATGTCTTGCCCCTCGACTGGGCAGACGTCGACGTGGAGGACCAGGAGGAGAAGCCGCAGCAGGAGCAGGAGCTGCCACTGTCGCTATGGCCCGACCAGGTGGCCGCGGTGAAATCCATCGACACCATGGATGAGGCGGATGATGACTTCGTGGAGACGGTTGTGGTTGATGACTTCGCGGAGGCGGTTGATGTCTACGCGGAGGCGGCGGACGCGGTTGTTAACGCCATGGAGGCGGTTGCTGACGCGATGAACTCCATCGACGCCTACATGGCTGCCGAGCGCGCGGTGTATGACGACCTCAACGCCGTGGCGGCGGAGCGCGTGGCGAACCCGACCTTGATGGAGGCCGCCCAGCTGGCGGTTGTCTCCGACCTGCGCGCCAGGCAGAGAGCACGCTACGAGGCAGGCCATGGCGACCAAGACAGAGTTTAGAGTAGGGCTAGTTAGTGTATATTAGGGCTAGTTAGGGTTAAAATTCGAAAAAAGCCGACCATCGGTATTAAAATGGAGCCGCGGTATTACTAATTCATCCAACGGTCCATTTCGAAAACAGCCGACCAAATCCCAACCGAGCCGCACACTAGCCGAGTTGCGGAAATTCCAGCTGAGCCACGCCAGGCCGACCCCACCAGTCAGGCCAAGTGCGGGTAAAAGGAGGTTGACCATACGGAACCGAGCATTTGGGCGATATGCGAGCAAACCAGGGCACAGAACAGAGAAATAGCGCGGGTAGAGCATAGACCGATAAAACTCAGCTCGGTATGGTACATAACCAATTAACTCATTCTCCAAATCATGGTTCGGCTGGCCCCTTAATATGCAACAAAAGCGTGTCCAAGACTTAGGCAATTTCTCACCTTTCTCTTGATTAAAATTATAGATTTTTAACAAAGCATCATGTTGAGCACTAGCATGAAAATATTTTTGAAAGAAAGCATCAAGCAAACCCTTAGGACTAGTGATGAATCCAGGATATAAATTATTATACCAAGTTTTAGCTTCTCCTTTTAGGGAGAAACGAAATATTTTAGCGACAAAGTAAGTGCATCTTTTAATGTCCTCAGCAAATATTCCACTCAAATCAGACAATACATTCATGTTTTCTACAGGACTTTCATTTTTAGTTCCACAGAAAGGTTCTCTTTCAACAATAGCTATATGAGCCAAATCCAAAGAGAAATCATAACCTTTATCTTTTATGTTTATAGGATATGTAGCAAATTTAGCATCAAGAGATAAATTATATCTAACAGCACGTTTTTCAACAAGTCTTTTAATAGCACTTACATCTTTCATAGCATTAATTTCTTCAACAAGAGCATCATCAAGATCCACATACATATCATCACGCTCATCATAAGTATCACGAGTAAATTCAGGTGAATTAACAGATGTTGCAGCATTTTCATTAGGAATTTCAGCATTTTCAATTTGTTTAGATTTAGCAATAGTAGCATCTAAAAAGGAACCTAATGAACCAGTTTCATCAAGAACAGTAGAAACATCATCATAAGTAACTTCAGATTCAACAGTAGTAACAGAATGTGCAGGTTGTGGTGGTATAACAAGCTTACTCAACACAGACGGAGACTCAAGCGCAGCAGCAGAGTTCAGAGTTGTACCTTTCCTTGTAGTGGATGGCACGATGGGAAATATCTTATCAGCATTTCTTCCCATGATGAATAAATTCCAGCGAACAATATCACACTCAGGTGGGCTTACAAATAAAGCTATGCTTCCCAGCGCGCCAAAAAATAGTCTTGATGACCTACAAGTATAGGGGATCGCTACAATCTTCGAGGGAAGTTAAACCCAAATTTATTGATTCGACACAATGGGAGCCAAAGAATATTTATAAGATTTAACAGATGATTTGTCAGATCAGCTGCACCTGTGAATAGACTTGCTCGAGACAGATTATCAGTAGCAACAGTTTTATAGCAGACACAACAGTGAAATAACTGTAGCAGAAGAACTGAGACAGCGATTGTGATTGATGTAGACACCAGGATTAAAATACTGTAGGCGTACGGACAGGTGTATGGGCGTTGCATGGATAACATAATTTATGTAATTACATAGCATGGGCATTTGCAGATAAATAATATAAAGCATCCAAGTATTAACTAATCATAAGCATGTATTCCAATTTAGTTGTGCGTGCTCGCAATGAGAAACTTGCACATCATCTTTTGTCCCGCCAGCCCGTTTGCAGCGGGGCCTCTAGGGAATATACTGGCAATTAAGGTACTCCTTTTAATAAAGTACTGGAGCAAAGCATTAACACTACATGAATACATTGAATCCCCACATCATAGCCATTCCCTCCTGTTATCCCAATTGCTGTCACTTTGGGGCCATCGGTTCCGGACAATAATATGTGTATACAACTCATAGATATGATCCAAAACAATGATTATTATCATGATACAATAACAAGTTCAGATCTGAAATCATGGCAGTCAGGCCCTAGTGTCTAGCTTTAAGCATAACAAGTTGCAACAATGACGTAAAACACCGATAACGGATTCTAAGCACTATGCCCTAACAATCTTACAACTATTACATGAGTGATCTCATCCAATACCTACCATCCCCTCAAGCCTACAGCGGTGAATTACTCACTCATGGATGGGGGAAACATGGATGGTTGATGGAGAGAGGCATTGGTGATGACAATGGCGATGATCCCCTTCGATTCCCCGTCCCGGTAGGGTGTCGGAATAGAGACTTCTGGTCCCCGAACTAGGGTTCGCGATGGCGGCGGGTACGGTGGTGTTCTCTAGAAAGATAGATATCCCCCGATCGTTTTTAGGTCAAGAGGGTTAAGTAGCCGCGAGGGGGTCGTGAGGAGGTGGCCTAGGCGGCCACACCACCTGTTGGCGCGGCCAGATGGGCCTCGCGCCACGGGGTGGTGTGGGCCCCTCGAACCTCTTCTCCGATTGGTCTTCGTGGTTCTGGGTTCCCCTCGGATGAAAAATATTTCTTGGATGTCTTTTGGGCTTTTTCTCCGAAGTTGATATTTCTGCACAAAAAGGAGACACAAGGGTAATTCTGCTGAAAACAGCATTAGTCTGTGTTATTTGCATCCAAAACACACAAATTAGAGGTCAAACAATAGCAAAAGTGTTCGGGAAAGTAGATATGGTTTGGACGTATCAATGTTCCATTCGGGCAAGCGAGATACCACTTTATCATACTTTCTTATGAGCCTTGCAATCCTGTAAATTGATATGTTCCATGTTATTTATCATCGGTATAATTGGCATCTTTTCATGGTTTACATAACTATTAGGTGACACCGTTTATATATATATATCTTGTTATGAATAGTCTAAGCAACAGTCCTCATAATGAGAATATTTACATCACATGAGAAAATGAGTTCGTGAAAGTTCTTTTATCACACTCAGTTGTTAACTGAATTGCTTGAGGACAAGCAATAAGCTAAGCTTGGGGGGAGTTGTTACGTCCAAAACGTATATACTTTCGTGAACACTTTTGCTATTGTTTTACATCTAATTTGTGTGTTTTGAACGCAACTAAGATGGACTAACGATGTTTTCAGCAGAATTACCCTGGTGTCTCGTTTTTGTGCAGAAATATCAACTTTACGGAAAAACCCCAAAAAACACCTGGGAGTAGTTTTCTCACCCGAAGAGTCTAGGAACCACGAAGATCAAACGGAGGGGAGCGACGAGGCCGCGGCACCACCTCCTAGCGCGGCAAGGATCTGGTCGCGCCAGCACAGGGTGGGGCCACCTCGCTCACGACCCCCTCGCGACTACTTAACCCTTCTGACCTAAAAATGCATGGGGGGTATCCACTCTCGCCAGAAACATCTCCGTACACCGCCTTCATCGCGAATCCTAGTTCGGGGACCAGAACTCTCTGTCTGGCACCCTGCCGGGACGAGGAATCGAAGGGGATCATCGCCATCGTCATCGCCAACGCTTCTCCATCAACCATCCATGTTTCCCCCATCCATGTGTGAGTAATCCATCGTTGTAGGCTTGAGGGGGTGGTACGGATTGGATGAGATCACTCATGTAATAGTTGTAATATCGTTGGGGTATGGTGCCTAGTATCCGTTATCGGAGTTTTACGTCATTGTTGCAACTTGTTATGCTTAATGCTTGACACTAGGGCCTGAGTGCCATGATTTCAGATCTGAACATGTTATTGTATCATGAGAATAATTATTGTTTTAGATCATATATGTGAGTTGTATACACATATTATTGTCCGGAAACAATGGCCCCAAAGTGACAGCAATTGGGATAACCGGAGGGAATGGCTGTGATGTGAAGATCACAAGTGTTCACGGAATGTTAATGCTTTGCTCTGGTACTTTACTAAAATGAGTATCTTAATTGCCAGTACTTTCCCTAGAGGCCCCGTTGCAAACGGGCTGGCAGGACAAAAGATGTTGTGCAAGTTTCTCATTGCGAGCACGCACAACTAAATTGGAATATATGCTTATGATTAGTTAATACTTGCATGCTTTATATTATTTATCTGCAAATGCCTATGCCATGATATTACATGAATTATCTTATCCATGCAACGCCCGTACATCCGTCCCTACCGTAATCACAATCGTTGTCTTAATTCTACTTCTACTATTATTTCACTACTGTCTCTGCTATTAAACTGTTGCTACTGATAATCTGTCTCGAGCAAGTCTTTTCACAGGTGCAGCTGATCTGACAAATCATATGTTAAAGCTTATAAATATTCTTTGGCTCCCCTTGTGTCGAATCAATAAATTTGGGTTTTACTTCCCTCGAAGACTGTTGCGATCCCCTATACTTGTGGGTCATCAACCACCACCAACAGTGAACCAGAGGGGTATGATTGAATTAAAAGATCTCTTAAGTAGAGTGAAGATGTGAAGTTTTTTACCTCCTATTGAATAATTATGTAAGCCAATTCCTCCTTCAACCGTAGTTGAGGTACACTCTCTCCAAAGGTTTGATGATGGAGATATCCCTTACTCTAAACCTCCTGCTCAATGCTTAGATGAATTTGATACTTTTATTACTAAGCAATGCAATTTTAATATGAGAATAGAGAATCATTTAATGCAAAATTCTCGTGCTATTAGTGATTTGAATGTATTGTTGATAGAACTTCTAATGATGTTAAAGTACTCATTAAACACTTTCATATGGTTAACTCAAATAGATCAACTCACTAAAGTGCAAAAAGAATTGCTAGTAAATGCCTCTATAGCTAAACAAAAACTTGTTTGTGAAGTAACAACTAGAGGTGGTAAATCTAGTCAAGATCCTTTGTATCTGTCGGAGAGTGACTCCCACGGAACAGGGATAGTCACACCCTGAAGAGTAGTTCGAAGGGGGATTGAACAGGAAGGTCAAACAACCCTCGAGAGGCATAACGACGGTGCTCGCCGGTCCTAGAGAGGGACAATCACGACAGAGATGAACACCGGCTCGTACCCAGGTTCACGGCCCTCAGGAGGAGGTTACACCGCTACTCCTACTTGTCTGTATTGCACTGCGGAGATTACAGTACAATGAGCTTGCCGAGGGCTCTCTTGAGGCAGTTCGGTGCTTGAAGAGAGAAGCTATGGTCTTCTTCCTCCTCTAGCTGGTGGCTATCCTACTCGCTTGGCTAGGGTTCCAAGGGTTGAGAATGCAATAAGCCGATCCTTCTCTTCGGTGGAGCTTCTGCTCCTTTATAGGCGCCTCGGGCCTCTTCCTTGCGCTGTACGCAGAAGGTGGGTTCCCACAGGGCAGTGGCGCGAAGGAGAGGGAGTCCACCATCACCAAAACGTCCATGGACGCAGTCCATCCGTGCTAAAGTGGGGCGCGGTGGCCGACAAGCTGCAGGATGCGCAGAACGGCTCGCAGGCGTCGCAGGGGTCGTGGTGGAGCCCACAATGACGATCTTCTTGGAGCGTTGCGCCGTCTAGCCGCTTTATCACCAAAGCGGAAAGTCCTGGTGTCCTGGCGCGGGCGGCGCAGCTTTGTTGACTCCTTTATCACCAGAATGGCAACTGGGGTGCTCGCGTCACTCTGCGGCTGCTGTAGACGCCATGTGTGCCCTGCAGCGCTTGCTTAGCCGTGAAGTCTCTCCACAGAGCCACGGTGGCCTGTGGAGCGGTTTCTGTTGATTTTCTCCAGGCGCGTTGAGCCTTGGGGAGTCTTTTAAAGCGTGGGGTCCTCTTCAGGCGCTGGCTTCCTCTCCAGGCCCTCAAGAGGAGTTGCCTCTCGAGGGTCTCTCCAAGCGGTGGCTTGGTCCTTAGTCGTTTTGTCGAATCTGTCGTGTGTGAGGCCTGTGGGGAGTGGGCTCTGCACACCCTGGTCCTCACTGGGCCGACAGTATCATGAAGGACATTATTAAAGAACTGAACAAGATTATCAACGAGTTAATGAACCTAGTACTCCTTCTAGGAAAAAGAAAAGAAATATAAAACTGTAGTAGAATCCTCTGAACCTGTTAATGATCCTAATAGTATATCTGTTTCTGATGCTAAAACTGAAAGTGGTAATGAACACAACAATGATAATGCTAATAACAATTATAATGATAAAAATGCTAATTTGGATGGAGAAGAGTTAGAGGAGGACCTTGAAAAGCATGCTAAAAATAAAAAGTACAGTAAAGAAGATTTTATTGCTAAGAAACACGGTAATGAAAGAGAACCTTGGGTCCAAAAACCAATGCATTTTCCTGCTAAGAAACTTAAAACAAAAGAGGAAGAACATTATAATAAGTTTTGTGATTGGATGAAACAATTGTTCTTGCAAATTCCTTTAACTCGTGCTATTAAGTTGCCTCCTTATTCTAAATATATGAAAGATATTTTGACTAACAAAAGAAAGATTCATAATGAGGAAATCTCTACTATGCTTATGCTTGCTAATTACTCTTTCAATGGCAAGGTTCCAAAGAAGTTGGGTGATCCAGGTATACCAACTATTCCTTGCTCTATCAAAAATAATTATGTTAAAACTGCTCTGTGACTGATATCCCACAAGTATAGGGGATCGTGTGTAGCCTTTTCGATAAGTAAGAGTGTCGAACCCAACGAGAAGCTAAAGGTAGGATGAATGTTCTCTCAAGTTCTATCAACCACTGATACAACTCTACGCACACCAAACATTTGCATTATCTAGGAAATAAAACTAAAGCAATAATACGGGTATGAGAGATAGTTTTGCAAGATAATAAATACAAGAAAGTAAATGTTAGTGCTGCAGCAATAAGATATACTAAGTAATCATAAACTAACGGTACCATGAGTGTGGAAAAGTGGTGGTAATTGTGGTGGCTTTGTCCAAGATTAATTAGTGAAGATATTGGTTGCATTGTCTTCGAAGCAGTTTTCTTAGTGGGAGTGGCTAAATATACATGCACTCCACTACTTGGGATTACAAGTACTATATGATTGGATTGTTAGGAAACTTCCGTAAATACTAACAATGCACTAAGAATTCCCCAACCATGTCCTTAAGTTCGATGGTTCTCTTACTCCCATACGTGCAACTAACCGGTTTGAGTCCTCAGGTTTCTGTCACTCCGGCAGAACTTCCCCCTTCCTTTCCACATACTACTAACACTTGGGTGTTAATCCATGCGCGCAGAAATATAATGGACACCAAAGGACAATACCATATCAACATACAACTCTAATGAACTTCATGCATTCAACAAAGCAATCAAAACACAAATAACTACGCAAACATGGCATAGATCATAGGATATATATTATAGCATCAAACACCATGTTTACATAGGACGGTATAGAAATTTGTGGGAGGATGATCCACTGAAAACAAGGAGGAGTTGGTGATGGAGATGGCGGTGAAGACGGTGGAGAGGGCAGCGAGAAGCGCAGGGCGGCGGCGGCGCCAGCGGCGGCGCGGGGAGGTGCATCCCCGCCGCCGGCATCATGGGGAGCGCCGCCCCTTAGCCTCCCTCCTTCATGGCTTCTAGGGAGCCCTCCGCCATGGAGATGGGATCCATGGGGGAGGCAAAAACGTGGCTTTTGGGGGTGAAATTCGTGGGTGGAGGAGTCCTTCATGACCTAGGGTATTCTTCTTTATATAGACTCTCGGATTTCCGTCAACCCCTCTTGGGGCTCAGAAAAAACGGGCATATCTGGAGCATCCGGACTCGGATTTGTCCATATTTTTAGTCCAGGTTTATGGAAATAAATTTCCCACAACTTTGTATCACAATTGATTTCCATTTGACGTCATCTTTGGGGGTCAACGTGACAATCTTAGAAAATAGTTTGCAGACAGATTTCTACAAAGTCCCAATTCGACTTCAACAAGGTTTCCTTTTGTATTCTTGATAATTCCTACACATCAAAGGGTAAAACAAGAACATTGTGCACTTTTTGAACTATTAGTAGGTCAGTCCAAATAAATAATAAACTTAATATAAAAACAACGGCTAAACTCATAAAATGGCATGAAATAATCAAAAATTATAGATACGTTTTGGATGTATCAGTGATTTGAGAGCTGGAGTAAGTGTTATGAATTTCTCTCTTTACAAGAGACTTTACCTTGATAAATTGATAGCTACTGATATATCTTTAGAAATGGCTGATAAATCTACTGATGTTCTTGTTCAAATTTGTAAGGATGTTCCTGTTCAAATAACTACCAATTATTTAATTATGACTGACTTTGAGGTTTGTGGGAGGATGAACCACTGAATAAAAGGAGGAGTTGGTGATGGAGATGGCGGTAAAGACGGCGGAGAGGGCAGCGAGGAGCGCAGGGCGGCGGCGCGGGGAGGTGCTTCCCCGGCGGCGGCATCATGGTGGAGCGCCGCCCCTTAGCCTCCCTCCTTCGTGGCTTCTTGGGAGCCCTCCCCATGGAGTTGGGGTCCATGGGGGAGGCAAAAACGTGGCTTTCGTGGCTGGAAATTCGTGGATGGAGGATTCCTTCATGACCTAGGGTTTCCTTCTTTTATATAGTCTCTCGAATTTCCGTCAACCCCTCTTGGGCCTCACAAAAACGGACATATCTGGAGCATCCGGACTCGGATTGGGGCATATTTTTAGTCCAGGATTGTGGAAACAAAATTTCCAAAAACTATGTATCACATTTGATTTCCATTTGACGTCATCTTCGGAGATCAAACTGACGATCTCTATAAAAAGTTCTCAGACAGATTTCAAGAAAGTCCCAATTCGAGTCCAACAAGGTTTCCTCTTGTATTCTTGATAATTTCAACACATCAAAGAGTAAAACAAGAACATTGTGCACTTTTGCAACTATTAGTAGGTTAGTCCAAATAAATGATAAACTTAATATAAAAACAAGTGCTAAAAGCATAAAATGGCATGAAACAATCAAAACTTATAGATACGTTTTGGACGAATCAACATCCCCAAGCTTAATTCCTGCTCGTCCTCGAGTAGGTAAATGGTTACAAAATATTTTTTGATTATAAATGCTATGATTAGATATTTAACAATATCATGATGTATGGATAATAAAACTTAGCAATCATGTTACCCAATGAAAAGTATCATCCAACCAAGAGCTCATAACATGAAATTTATAACATCAACAAGATTGTAATGATCATAATAAAGCATGGTAGAGTGGTATCTCGCTTGCCCGAATGGTACAGAAAAACATAAATACCCAGACACCTCTGAGTTTTAAGGGAATAATAGAGATAAAGATATCAAAGATAAAAGCATCAAGATTACACCGCGGTTAACCATATTAAGGGACAAACACATTACACTAAGAATGACAATTATGCTCTCAAGAAAGCGCTCAAAGAAGGATGGTGACTCAACAATAAAGTAAAAGATATGCCCTTCATTGAGTGAAGTAGGGATTTAACATGTGCAAGAGCTTCTTATCATTTTGAAAACATAGGTAAAATTGTTTTTGAGTGGTGGTTGTTTGGTCAACGAATGGCAATAGAGTTCTTGTTATCTTCCATACTAAGCAAGCTGAGAGCGGTGACTTATTTTTAAAACAAAGCACTTATAATATGCATCTTTATATTCATTCATTTTGATAGCTTGACACTCCTCCAAATCTAGCTAACATAACCATGGAAAACCAAATCCTCGGGTGCCCACCAAACAATATCAAACCAAGAAGGAGTGCCCATTTTTATTTTCACAAAACTTTTTTATATTATAATGGTCTAACCAGCCCTTTGCAAAATTAATGACGAGCAGATGTAGCATGCAAGTCAATTACTTAATTACATCCTCATGATCTCAAAACAGTGGCACAAATTGAGAAGTGTTTGAAGGTTTTAAAGATAGCACATGAAAATTTACTTGAATGGTTTGAAATTGCCATGCATAGGTATTTATGGTGGACTCTTTGGAAGAACTTGGTTTTTAGGGATTTGAAAGCACAAGCATTTTCAGCTTAGTACAAGTGGAGGCTAGCAAAAGATGGGAAAGCGACAATTCAAGAGAGCAATAACCGTCATAATCATGCTTGCGACAAAATAAAATTAATGGAGGCATAAAAATGATTTCTAGAACTCCGAGGCAAAATAAATCATCAAGGCTTAATTGACGTTTTGTTTTCTGTCATAATCATGTGTAAGCATGTGGCAAGTCAATTCAAATGAATATTCAGAGGAGGATACCAAAATGTCATGTTCTGTTATGAACAGAACAATGCATGTTAAGATCCAAATGACATAATATACACTATTAGCTAGTTGAAACCACCCATAAGAAAACATAAAGTACTAAATAATATCATTAACACATCATTTTTAAGTTTACCAAACTTTAAACCACCTCTTCAAATAGGAGATAAATAAAAGATGTGATGATCTACTTATTTTAATATAATCCCTCCAAATATTTAACAATGAAACAAGAGAGTATATCATATAAGAATTAATAGCTCTAAACAAGAGATGCATGAAAAACAGGAGCTAAAAGAAAAAAAATACTTAACGAATATAAGTGAAGAGTACGAGTATTCATAAGAAAAATAGAGCATGTCTCTCTCCCACAAAGGAATGCTAGGGTCCATTTTATTCAGAGAACGTAAATAACAAAAACAAATACAAAAATAAACAGACGCTTTAAGAAAAGCACATAAGAAGTGGCGGAATTAAAATATAGTTTCACTAGAAAAGAACTGATAGTTTGTTGATGAAGAAGGGGATGCCTTGGGCATCCCTAAGTTTTGACGCTTGAGTCTTCTTGAAATATGTTGGGGGTGAACCACCGGGGCATCCCCAAGCTTTGACTTTACTATCATCTCAAAAATTATATCATCCTTCTCTCTTGATCCTTGAAAACTTTCTCCACGCCAAACTTAGAGTAAACTTCATTAAAGGGTTAGTGCACAAAAAATTATGATATTCTGTAGGAACACAATTGATACCAATGCTACTGTACATTAGGTACAGCCACTTATACTTCATGAAATAAAAATATCCAATCAAAATAGCAGAAGAGGCATTGCAAAATAAATGGCAGAATCTGTCAAAAAAAAACAGAACAGTCCGTAAAGACAAAAAAATTCGAGGCACTTAACTTAATCAAATCAGAAAACTCAAAACTAATGCATGTTGCATATATATCTGAGGATTACGTACACAGCAGAAAACTGTTTCTGCGCAGGAATCCAAATTTAGCATCAACTTTCAACTAGAGACTTAACTTGACAAAAAAATGTGTCGGCCCAGTGGAGACTGGGGTATGAAGAGCCCACTCTCCCCAGGCCTCGTGCACGGACAGATCATACAAAACGACTAAGGACCAAGCCACCGCTTGGAGAGACCCTCGAGAGGCAAATCCTCTTGAGGTCCTGAAGAGGAAGGGAAGGCCTGAAAAGGACCTGCGCTTCAAGAGACTCTCCCGAGGTGTCGTGCGCCTGGAGAGAAGTCAACAAAAATCCTTCCACAGGCCGTCTCGGGCCTGTGGGGAAGCGTCGCGGCCAAGGCAGTACTGCAGGGCGCACATGGCCTCTGCAGCAGCCGCAGAGTGACGCGGGCACTCCCTTTGCCGTTTTGGTGATAAAGGAGTCAATAAAGTCCGCCTGCGCCAGAACAGCTGGGACTTTCCTCTCTGGTGATAAAGCGGCAGGACGGCGCAACGCTCCAAGAATATCGTCATCGTGGGCTCCACCACGATCACTGCAACCCCTGCGAGCCGTTCTGCGCGCTCTACAGTCTGTCGGCCACCGCGCCCAAGTTTATCGCCGATGGACCGCGTCCTGGAAGGATTCAGCCGTGGTGGACTCCAACTCATTCGCGCCACTGCCGTGTGGGAGCCCACCTTGGACGCCTTGCGCAAGGAAGACGCCTGTGGCGCCTATAAGAGGAGGAAGACATCCACCGTAGGTAGGGATCGGCCAATTGCTTGCAAAACACTTGTAAACCTAGCCCATCTAGTAGAATAGCCTTTGGCTTGAGGAGGAAGACGACCATTACGTCCTTCTCCAAGCACGAACTGCCTCAAGAGAGCCCTCGGCAAGCCCAGTTGTATTGTAACCTCTGCAGTGCAATACAAACAAGCAGGAGTAGCGGTGTTACCTCCTCCTGAGGGCCGTGAACCTGGTTACGGGCTGGTGTCCATCTCTGTCGTGGGTGTTCCTTTCCAGTCCCGGTGACCACCGTCGTCGTGCCTCTCGAGGGTCGCTTGACCTCCATGTTCAATCCACTTCTCGAACCACACTTCAGGGAGTGACCACCCCTGTTCTGTGGGAGTCACACTCCGACACAATGCAATAATGTAAAGATACAAAGGAATTGCTACATAGGTAGGCATGTTCCTTGACTCAATGTAAAAGAAAATAACAGAAATAAAAAAGGTGGGTTGTCTCCTATAAGCGCTTTTCTTTAACGCCTTTCAGTTAGGCACCATATGTATCAACTAAGCTAAATGGGTAAAACTTGGTACTTTAGTTTTGATAAGCTAAGAGACCAGAGGCTAATAAATAATTTAACATGCTAGCTACAACAGGGAAAACTCTAAATAAAAATCAAAAGTAAAAACCAAATGAATCAAAATAGAGAACCAAACAAACAAACAAAACAAAAAAACTATTTTTGTTGGTTTCAATTTATAAGTAAAATTAAAGCAATAAAATGAAATAAAGAGCATAATAAAACTAACAAAGATAAAACCAAAACATCTAGAAATAACTATAATACAAGTTAAGACATATCATGTGGACATGTAATATAGAGTATGAACGAGATAACCTCATGTTAGTTGATGAATAGGGGGATGTCTCGGGCATCCCCAAGCTTAGATGATTGTATCTTCCTGAATATGTTCTTCGGATGCACCTACACATCCCCAAGCTTGAGATCGTGTGTCTTCTTATTCATCTCATATCACCATATTGATTAGAACTGTTAAGCTACATCCACATAAAACATCACAAAACTCATTAGTAGGGTTAGTACTCATTAAATAAAATCTACTCATGTTCAAGATTTTTCAAATCTCATAATATTCATTAAACTTTAGCCACTGTAATACCAAGTTTCTTATTATTTCCGTTGTCCGTCGAAAAACTAAGGAAACTTTTGAACCCTAAGTATAATATTAAATAAACATTATAGAAATCTACTAAAACTGAACAGTCTGTAAAGATGACACTCAACGACATAGTTACGTAGCTCAAATGAAAAACCTTAAACTAATGAAAGACAGATCATGATCTCAGGTTGATGCACAAAAAAATTCATGTCAAAATACTTCACAAATTTTTACACTGAAGCACAGGAATCTGTCTAAACTGAAACAATCAGTAAAGATCGAATTATTAGACCTATCTACGTACCTCAAATCAGAAAACTCAAAATTAATGAAAGTAAGGTAATATAAATTAATTTGCACTTAAAGAAATTCGGATCAATATCACGTTATTGTGATTTTAAATATTTTATACGGTGAAGCACATAAATCTGTTTCTAGGCAGCAAAATGGCAAACTTGCATCATAAAGAAACTAGAAGTTATCTATACATTATATTTTATGGTATAGAGCAATATGTACAGAATATACATAACATATACAAGATTTAACTGAAAAGCTTCCATGGAAAGAATTGTTTTGGTTTCATAGGCATGAACACAAGTGTTCAAGGTCGACCCCCACTTAACCATTACTCATTTTTTTCAATCACTTTCCTTTTCGAAAACGGTTTTAGATAACAAGTAAAAGCTACTTATAGATAAAACAAACAAGTGCACACAAGAATACTCACCCACACGCTATTTCTCCCCGGCAACGACGCCAGAAAAGGTCTTGATATCCCACAAGTATAGGGGATCGTCGTGTGTAGCCTTGTAGATAAGTAAGAGTGTCGAACCCAACGAGTAGCTAAAGGTGGGATGAATGTTCTCTCAAGTTCTATCAACCACTGATACAACTCTACGCACACCAAACGTTTGCATTATCTAGGAAATAAAATATAAAGCAATAATATGGGTATGAGAGACAGTTTTGCAAGATAATAAATACAAGAAAGTAAATGTTAGTGTTGCAGCAATAAGATATACTAAGTAATCATAAACTAACAGTACCATGAGTGTGGAAAAGTGGTGGTAATTCTGGTGGCTTTGTCCAAGATTAATTAGTGAAGATATTGGTTTCATTGTCTTTGATGCAGTTTTCTAAGTGGGAGAGGCTAAATATACATGCACTCCACTACTTGGGATTACAAGTACTATATGATTGGATTGTTAGTAAACATCCGTAAATACTAACAATGCACTAAGATTTCCCCAACCATAGCCTTAAGTCCGATGGTCTTCTTACTCCCATACGTGCAACTAACCGGTTTGAGTCCTCGGGTTTCTGTCACTCCGGCAGAACTTCCCCCTTCCTTTCCACATACTACTAACCCTTGGGTGTTTATCCATACGCGCACAAATATAATAGACACCAAAGGACAATACCATATCAACATACAAATCTAATGAACCTCATGCATTCATCAAAGCAATCAAAAGACAAATAACTACGCAAACATGCCATAGATCATAGGGTAAATACTAGGGTTAATTGGTTATGTGCCATATCTAGCTGAGTTCTATCGGTCTATGCCATACCCGCGCTATTTCTATGTTTTGTGCCCTGGTTTGCTCGCATATCGGCCAAACGCTCATTTCCCTCTTGTCAACCTCCTTTGACCCGCACTTGGCCTGACTGGTGGGGTCGGCCTGGCGCGTCTCGGCTCGGGCTGACTGGAGTAGTACGTCATCCTCCTCCAAGTGGGACCGCTCAAGTGGGGATAGGAAGAGACGAGTCTGACGGCCAGGTTGGGTATCTCCGCCCCAATTAACACCGAATTAACTCAATTAACTGACTTAACACTGAATTAACACTGAATTAACTGGATTAGCATTAATGTAACTGATAATTTGTTGATTGGTACATCATTGTTTCGTGAAACTGCTACTACTAATTGAAACTCAATTTATAATAGGATTCATAACTCGATTTGAAAGTTGAAACTCGATTTATAACTCGAATTGAAACTGCTACTACTGATTTAAACTCGATTATATTAGGATTATATTAACAATTACAAAAGATTAGCAGTGCATGCAGCACTGCTACTACGCCGGTGGCGGCCTAATACTACTACTAATCAGTAGCAGTGCAACTAATGCACTGCTACTGCTACTACGACGATCTCCGGGCACGGCTCCTACGTGTGTTGCCTCTTGGGCGGCAGTCCGTCATCGTCGGAGGAGTCGTCCTTCTCCTCCTCGTCGCCCTTGTTCAACTCCGGGTCCGAGTCCTCCTCCTCGGACCCGTGGTGATCATCGTCGTCGTCGCTGGAGTCAGCGTCGGACCCCTCGCCGTCGTTGTCGGTGCCGGAGCCGCCGCCTCCGCCGTTCCCGTGGACGTGGCCCTCCTCCCACCACTCGATCGGATTTCCCTCCCCGTCGGAGTCGCTCGGGATGGCTGGGTTCTGCCACCAAGGCTCGTAGTCCGATGACATTGTTGTTGGAGAGAAGTGGTGGTTTGGGTTTTTCACAGAGAAGAGAGAAGAGCGAGTGAACGGTAATGCCAATGCGCATTGGGGTTTTTATTAGTGAAGGGATAACTGATCGTGATGAATTCACTACCGCCGGCGTGTAAATCGATAACCGCGCTTGGGCACTGAACAGGCGCATCTCTTGGTTTTCTTGCCAACGGCAGTGTAAACATGACAACACAATGCACATTGGGATTTTATTCGCACTGGTGACATCGTGTGACCGCACTTCACGTCTAGTCGAAGTGACATGCCTGGAAATGTTTACCACGTCATCTGGTGCCCCTATACGTGTCGAGTACAACTGTCGGACAGTTGATGCGCGTCGTCGTTCTGGTCAAATTTACTGCAGCTGGAGACCAGACATTGTGAGACATCTACACGTATCAGAAGCATTTGTTGCACGAACTAGACACGTATCGGCGCATTCGTGTCAACACAGCAAGCACAATCTAGACACGAACTGGACGTAAACTTGCACCCCCAAAGCACGCTCTGTGTAGTTACGCGATCTGAACGTGTGTAGAACTTGTTTATCAACTTGAATCGTTTGAATATTTGTTATTGTTCTTCTGTCGAACACCTTAAGTGTGCACTCTGGACGCGCTCAAAGCGTGCCCGGCGTGCTCTGGGCACGAACAGGCGAACATTTGTGTAAAATTTGTGCGCAAACTGGGCCTAGACCATTCTTAGTCACTCCTAAATGATACTTTCGTGAGTATTTTGAAATTATCATGTTGCAAAATTCTCATTTGCACATTTGAGATATGCGATATCACATGAGATGCTCGCCCTTCTCATTTGAATGTATGTAGATCATGTTTTTCAACATGAGTCGTTAGTATATGACATATTAAGACTATATGCGTCGGTTTTTCATTTTTTCGATAATTTTTAAATTTACTATGGTTATTACAAATTCGGTCAAACCTAAGTTTGACCAACATTTAAACAAGTTTATAACATGAAAATGAAAAACTAAGCATGGGTCCTTCTTAGTCACTCCAAAACAAAGCTTTTGTGAGGTTTTGAAAATTTAATGTTGCAATTCAAAAACCAATTCTCTCCAACCTTAGACCTCATTGTTTGAGTTATACAATATCACATGATCTTTATGCCCTTCTACTTTTAAATGTATGTAGACCATGTTTTCCAACTTGAGTCGTTAGTATATGACATAATACAATATATGCGAAGGATTTTCCGTTTTTTTTTTACATTTGTTTATATATTTGAATCTCATTTCAAATGTCGATCAAACTGCAGCCCTCCGATTTCCTCTAGAAGGAATATGCAGCCGTCTGATTTCCTCCAGAGGGAATCTGCAGGCGATCCGCGAGAAGCTCGTTCTGCGATCTGATTGGACGCGCGCGAAGGACAAGGTCTGTACATCCGCTGACGAGTGGACCCAACGGAGATTTTTGGCTCGCCCACCCCCATTTGCCTCAGTGAGACCAAATGGGTATTTTGGCGCACCAAATGCGGATTTTGGCTGTTACCCGTCGTAACTAAATGGGTATTTTGGCAAACCAAATGGGTATAGCGATGAGCTTGCTCAAATCTAGCTTGAATCCATATATTTCAAATGAGCTTGGACTCGGTGAAAAACGTGTTTCAAATGAGCACCAAAGGTTGGGTAAACGGCCTCATTTCTAAGCAAAAAATGGTCGAGTCGCCTGAAAAATGTGTTTCAAATGAGATCCAAAGGTAGGGTAAATGGCCTCATTTCTAAGCCAAAAATGGTCGAGTCGCCGCAAAAATGTGTTTCAAATGAGATCCAAAGGTAGGGTAAACGGCCTCATTTCTAAGCAAAAAAATGGTCGAGTCACCGCAAAAATGTGTTTCAAATGAGCTCCAAAGGTAGGGTGAACGGCCTCATTTCTAAGAAAAAATGGTGAAGTCGCCGCAAAAATGTGTTTCAAATGAGTTCCAAAGGTAGGGTAAACGGCCTTATTTCTAAGAAAAAATGATGGACTCGCTGAAAATGTGTTTCAAATGAGCTCGAAAGGAAGGGTAAACAGCCTCATTTCTAAGCCAAAAACAGTGGACTGGCTGAAAATTGTCAAACTGAAGTGAATTTACACACACAATTGGAAACGTCAAGCACAAGGCCATTGCCCTTAATAAAGCAACTAATAACTAAAATGGACTACTACTCGTCCTTGTCATCGGAAACCTCCACCGTCTCGGCCTTGCCCTTGCCCTTGCCCTTGGCATCCACTTCTTCTGAGGTGATGCTGTTCGACGCCGACCACATGTCCTCCTTCTTCCCCTGGCTCTCCGAGTAGATCTTGAGCCGTTGCTGCTCGGCGGCGAAATGCTTGGCAAGTTCCATGGCTTTCTGGTCGGCCATGGCCCAGGCCAAACCCGGGTCCAGCACCTCCGTGACCTCCTCATTCCAGGCCATGGTCCAGTGCATACCTTGGTCGTCGTTGTCGTTCTCGTCGGACAGATCGATGAAGGAAATAGGATCGGGCGCAATGGCCCTGCCCCTGCCCCTGCCCCTGCCCCTTGGACTTGGAGACTCCCCGCCACATGTTGCTTCCCTCGCTCGCCACCTGCTCGAGCTTGGAGGAGTACGCGCACGCCCACGTCCACGCCCACTCCCCAAGCCGCTTCCCTCGCTCGCCTCAAGAAACCAAGGATAGGGGACGTGGCGGCGGTTCGAGCTGGGAGTGGAGCTTCCATCACCACGAGCCATGGAGAGATAAGGGACTGGGCAAAGGTGTCTAGGAGAGGAAGAGGGGATTTGTGAGCGCAACGGGCAAGGAGATGGCTCCTTTTAATGCCATCTGCGGTCTCTGGACGGCGTCTCGGTCTAGAAGGCAGTAATGGCGACCGCACATTAAGTCGGCTCCAGACTGCTCAGCTTGGAGCAGGACAGAGTAGGCAAGAGAGACGCGAGGACGGTGGAGCAGATGCGTGTCCGGCCGGCAGTGTAGGCGGAGAGGTAGCTTTTGCCGGCCAGGGGGGCACGCCATTGAAGGCGCGGTGAGCACAGGCATGGACGCGCACGTACGGCTCCATGCATGCTCTCCACCGCCGCTGGCCCCACTTGCATGCATGTATGCTCTAAGGTCAAAGGCACGACCCCACTAGCCGACCCCACGAAATTCCGGCCGAGCCGCGGCAGGCCGACCCCACCGTTTAAAGTAGGTTGACCAGAGGGAAACGAGCGTTTGGGCGATATGAGAGCAAACCAGGACACAGACCAGAGAAACAGCGCGGGTATGGCACAGACCGATAAAACTCATCGAACCATGACACAGAACCAATTGACCCAGCATCAAACACCATGTTTACATAGGACGGTACAGAGATTTGTGAGAGATCGATCCACTGAATTCAAGGAGGAGTTGGTGATGGAGATGGCGGTGAAGACGGTGGAGAGGGCAGCGAGGGGCGGCGGCGGCGCCATCGGCGGCGCGGGGAGGTGCTTCCCCGCCGCCGACATCATGGGGGAGCGCCGCCCCTTATTCTCCCTCCTTCATGGCTTCTAGGGAGCCCTCCCCCATGGATATGCGATCCATAGGGGAGGCAAAAACGTGATTTTGGTGGCTGAAATTCGTGGGTGGAGGAGTTCTTCACAACTTCTTTATATAGACTCTCGGATTTCCGTCAACCTCTCTTGGGGCTAAGAAAAACAGGCATATCTGGAGCATCCGGACTCGGATTTGGGCCGAATCTTTAGTCCAGGTTTATGGAAATAAAATTTCCCACAACTTTGTATCACATTTGATTTCCATTTGACGTCATCTTAGGGCGTCAACGTGACAATCTTCGAAAATAGTTTTCAGACAGTTTTTGTGCAAAGTCCCAAATTGACTCCAACAAGGTTTCCTTTTGTATTCTTGATAATTCCTACACATGAAAGTGTAAAACAAGAACATTGTGCACTTTTGGAACTATTAGTAGGTTAGTCCAAATAAATAATAAACTTAATATAAAAACAAGTGCTAAACTCATAGAATGGCATGAAACAATCAAAAATTATAGATATGTTTTGGACGTATCAGTGATTTGAGAGATGGAGTAAGTGTTATGCCTTTCTCTCTTTACAAGAGACTTTACCTTGATAAATTCATACCTACTTATATATCTTTACAAATGGCTGATAAATCTGTTGTTGTTCCTGTTGGAATTTGTGAGGATGTTCCTGTTCAAATAACTTCCAATTGTTAAACTATGACTGACTTTGTTGTTTTTGAAATGTCTGAAGATGATAATATGTCTATTATTCTTGGAAGACCTTTTTTAAATACTACAGGGGCTATTAATGATTGCAATAAAGGAAAAGTAACTTTTAGTGTTCATGAAATAATGCTTGGAGTTAATATAATTACCAATTTGAGGTCTATTAGAGTGGGAAGTATTGATAGCCCATATAAAGAAGAATACAAAACTCTCATGATTGGATCCATACCAATTCAATCTAACGTAACATGAGTGTCTCATATGGTTTAAATATTTTATGTCATATAAAATTTATTTGGTGGCAAGACTTGATCAACCTTGTTAACAAGTGCATTCTAAATGCATAAAGAGGCTAAACAATTTTCTTTCTCTCATTCTTGTTCTACCTACTGTAATGTTATTTAGTTTGCAATATTTAGTCGTATTTGGTGTTAGAAGACAATTGTCAATATTGATTTTAATAATGCATAATACCAGAAAATGTGAAAAATAAAGTTTCTCTGAAAATTTAAATTTTATATTAAAAATCATATTTTTCGAGGAGAGACCTGTAAGTGCCAGAGAGCAACCAGGGTGGCCCACAGGGCCACCACACCACATGGTGGCGCGGCAGCCATCTGGCCGCACCAGCACATGGTGTGGCGCCCACAGTCCCACCCCCCACCCCACTTGCTCTATCTCCTTCCCCTGCCTTCTTCTTGCCCGAAAAATCACTTTTGGATAGCTAAAACTCGTGTTCTTGCTGCCCATTTCCTGTGATTTCGATCTCCATCTTCAGCCAATTTCTGCTGCTGAAATTTTGGTGCATCTCTTTTCCGGTATGTGACTCCTCCGAATATCCAAGTAGAATTTTGATTAGTGGTGTATATATGAAGTATTTTGTTGTTGTAGATATCTTGTTTAGTGAGTTTGAATGGTTGTTCTAAGTTGAAATAACTAGTTTTGATGCATGCTTAAGCCTCTAGCAAGTCGCTATAGTAGTTTCCCTTAATTTAGTTGGCTAAAAATCAATTTTTATGATGTTTGTTGAAAATTTCAGAAAAGGAAGGTGCATAACCATGACTTTGATGACATGTTTGAGGGAGATTTCCAGAGGAGGACAAGGCATCCAAGGGCTGCCACTCGTGTTAGGCGATCCTACAACGAGGAAATCCTAGCACAAACGTTTGGAGATGAGCGAGATGCGGGAGTTCCAAACTCCGCATCCCGCCCATGTAATGATTTCCTTCGTGCTGCAGGTTTACTTGAGGACTTCCTAACTCTTGTAGAGAGTGTAGGATTGACCTCCTACATGATGGATGAGAGGCCTCAATACCATGGGCTCACCAAGACTTTTTTTGAGTCTTTCACTTTTAACTCCAAGTCTTATGGGAAGGTCATTTCTTTCAAGATATATGATAGGCTTGTTAGCTTAACCTTGCAGGAATTTTGTGAGGTGATAGGTACAGCGGACGTGGGGACGTCGATGAGGATTGCTGGGAACCCCGCAGAATTGGCGCAAACCTACCAAGAGGTGACCAACGAATATACCCGATCCGCACAACGCGACAATATAAGGAACATCCAATTCCCAGCTAACAAGTATTTTGCTTATTACATTGCCACTAGTGTGCTTGGTAGGGAAATTACTAGCAATGTTTCTAACTTGCAGCTTGCATTTCTTACGAGTGCACTTAAGGGTGAATTCCCGTATAACCTTGGTACTTTGATTGCTCGCCGTCTAGCTGCTAGGGGCCCCATTTTTTGAGGTATTATTGCCTCACGCATTGTTAAATATTTGGGGTTGTATATTGATCATAATGATACACAACTTGCTCCTTTTTATCTTGACCTTGCTGCAATGAAAGTTCATCAATTTCTTACTAACAACTCCACTTGGAGAACATTGTGTTTAGATTCATTTTTCCTAACGGTCGTGAAAAGGAAATCCCTTTGTCACGGCCTTCTTTGTTCAGTCTTAACAGGAGACCGTGGTCGTACTCGATGGTGGAGTTGGATGAGCACTTGAGCATGCTAGGTTTTCACCAGTGCACCGCGTGCAGGAGACACAGGAGGAGGATGTAACATTCCAAATGTAACTTTCCTAAAATGTATGCTTGGTTGTGCAATAAAGTGTTTCTTCATGGCATCATTCCATTTGGTTTGCTTTTAATTAAATAAGTTGCTTTGAAATTCAAATTCCATATTTAAATTCAAAAATGAAGTTTCAAAATATTTACAAATAACCAAACCAGTAAATTAAATTGTCTATTTTGAAACTATAAAATTTTGCCAAAAGTTTGTATCATGTTCCCTTTCTATTTTTGTTTTAAAAATACAAAAAATGAAAAGAAATAAAACAAAAGAAAAAGAAAGAAGAAAATACAGAGAAGAAAACGAACCTAGCCGAGTTGGGCCTGCTCGGCCCACTTCTGACCCAGCCCACCTATCCCATGTCTTCTTCTCCGTACGACTTTCCAGCGGGGCAGAGGAGACCATGGCGATGGAGACGCTGCAGCTCGCCCCCACAGCTCGCCCCCACTGCTTTATCTCTCCTTTCTTAAGTCGCCGCAGCGCCCCCGCAACCCTAATCCTAAATTTCTCCCGTTCCCGCCGCCGCACGCTCTTCCCTCGCATCCGCCGACGCCATGGATGGAGCTTCGTCCTCGACACCAGTGTGACCGCGCCCTGCCTCCTCCTACGGCACAAGCTGCGTCGCCTCTCCCTCTGCTTCCTCGACACCGAAGCCGCTCCTTCCCCTTCTTCCTCGACGCGCCGCACAGTCCCTGCCTAACCGACGCCGTCCGCCGCTCGGCTCTCTCCATCCCCAACTCCGGCCGCTCAATTCTGTCGTCCCCACGCCTTCGCCTCTCGCCAGCGACTGCCCTGAGGTGAGCCTCGTCCTCTCGCCGTCTTTCCCCCTCCATTTCTCCCCTCTGTCACCGCAATTTGGCCGACGTCGGATCCCTCCGCCACGGCCGCCCGCCCCGGCCGCTTCCGAGCACGAACGTGGCCACTCCGCTCATCCTTCTTCGAGTCCGAGTACAAAAACGAACGCGCCACACGCTCCCGCACACATGGCACACACGCACGTAGCGGCGCCGCCCCAGTTTGGTCGCCGCCGGCGCCGTTTCTTCCGCCGCCGCACGCTATCGTGAGTTTCAGCTTCGTTAGAGAAAAATCGACACTTTCAGTTCGACAGTAAAAAACAGGAACTTTAAACGGTTAAAAATAACTCTTCGCTAACGTTGACAACAACACATACTCGGCCTTCTGGTCAGCAGCGTCGAGCCGTTCCGTGCGTAGCGCGTGTCCGGTTTGAATCCGACGGGCACGTTGGGAAAAAGCCCATTTTTGCTACGCACGCTAACAGCCTGGCCCCACCGGTAAGCGACCGTGGAGCCAGCGCAGCGTCAACACAGCCTGGACCCGCAGGTCAGCCTCTCTGGCTGGCAGTTGCGAGGTGACAAAAGTCATAGTGGAGATCTCTACGTTGCACATTTACAAAGAGCCCCCTGGTTCTTTTGTCTTTGCGCAGGAGCCCTTCCAGTTATGTTTTCCATCACAGATAAGTCCCTGAATAATTACAGAAACACCCCTAACACTAAAAATGCAATAACTTTTAATCTATAACTCCAAATAAATAATCTTTATATGTTTTAATATCAAAAAAATGCAATGAAAATTAATATGACATTCTTATGCCATTTAGCATCATTTAATTTTATTGCTTAGTTTAATTTAACAAATGCAACTAAATAATTAAACATGGAATGTGTGGGGTAATAAATATATAATGCGCTAATTCCATTTAATTTGATCATATCATCTATGCCATTTCTTGCCATGTTAATGAACATTTAATTTGAAGTGTAGATAAATAATTTGCTCCATAATTAATTGCCAGGAGTTCATCCCCGCTTTAATGTGACGTAATCATCGCATGCCATATTGCCACATCAATTGTTTGCGCATTTCCATGTATTGATTATGTTTTCTATTTGTCTGTGCTTTGCTCTTCTATAGATAGACGACGACGTGTCTGCTGACGGTACTTTCGTCCCTGAGGTTCCAGCTTTTGTGTCGGGCCATGAGCTGCCAGACCAGGAAGTAGTTCGGGTTTTCCATTCGCTCATATGCATGTGCATGATGATGATGATTGATGAGAGGTTACATGATACCGGGGGTCATATAGGTGTGGTGCGCGCGAAGAGGACAGTTCCTACTGTGGTTTGAGCCCCATGGCGCGTGCACACAAACTAATGAGTCTACAATTGAGATTCGGACGGACTCCTGACGCGGGTAACAACTCATATGGGTGGCACTTGGACTTGCTGTAGTGAAGGAATGAGTCGTGTTGAGAGGCCCTAATGTTTTTGACTGGGTTGATCATGCGAGTATGGGTACAGTAGTGCACCCCTGCAGGGTATAATCTTATCGATGAGCCGTGTCCACGGTTATGGACGACTTGGTGATGATGCTGACTAATAAGATCATAGAAAAGTTACACCTAATCATTGTTGATTAACTTGACTAGTAATATAGAATTACTTTCACAATAAATGGTAACTAACTGTTAAGTGTGAGTATTCCCGAATTGCTTCCTCATACTTGATTGAGGGGGTTAAGCCGAGAATGGGTTATGATTGGTGATAGTTGTAGATGGTTACTTGTGTGCTCTCTTATCCCTCTCTAATTAGACGGAAGTTGTAGCATGTATCTATTAGTTGCTAGTGTTGCTGCCGCTTAGTCCACTTAACCCCATACTTTGGGAGTCTTTCAGTTTTGTAACTTGTTAGCTCTAGCTTGTTCGATACGTTTCGGTGTATTGACCCGTTTGTGGGCTGTGGTTTTCTCTGCAGTTGAGGATTCTCCATACGACCAGTTGGGTGGCTAATACGTAGAGTTTGACGACGAGATCTACGACGAGATCTACGACGAGTAGTTAGAGTTCCCCTGGGCTTCTTCCTGGTGGACCGCGTGGATGGGCCTTCTCTTTTCGTTTCAGCCTTGTGCCATTTGCTTCTTGTCTGTACTCAGACCGGCATGTTTCCGCTGCATGATGTAATGTTGAGACATATGTCCTCTGCTTGGTGATATTCGCTATATTTTCTCAGTGAGAACTTTGCATACTTATTTCCTTTCTTTGTGTCTTAGGTTTATCCTGTGATTTCCACTTTGTTTCCAAACCGACTCGTATACAGTGATTGTATGTTTGAAGTATACGAGTTGGTAGGATTTTGGATTTCTTGCATGCACAATCGTGAAACGTACGTGACGTTGGGATCGCTAGGAGCTGTCGGCCGATGATCCATTCCGAGCCAGGCCTGCTTTTCCCTGGGATTGGTAACCCCAGTATGCTCCTAGTTGTGTGGCCCAACCGGTACGTTTTCTTTGTGACGTCTGAATCCAGGGTCTGACAGAGGACTACACCGGGTACCACGCCGACGCGTCCTCGAGCTCATACTACGGGGAAAGCTCTGCGACCTACCCCCGCGGCACCGACGGAACGGGACATTGGGGCTGATCCCCACTTAGGCCAAAAGCCTAAGGGCATCTCTAGTCGTTGCGCCCCCCAGGGCCCAAAACGCTAGCGATTTATGGCCGCCGCGGCACGAAACGGCGCTATTCTGGAACTTGGGGGGGCTAGGCCATGATTCGGCCCACGAAATTAAAAAACGGTGGCGCCAACAGAGGCGATTTCATATAAAATAGGCCCAAACAGAGACGATTTCATTGATTTTTAGGCGTACATAGGCGATTATAGAGCTTTAAACTCGACGATTACAGAAATTAAAACTAAACATAAAAAGTACGATGCCTAGTCGAGCAGGCCGAGGCTGACGGCGATCACCTGGCTGTAGTCAGGGTCGCCGCCGTCGTCGTCGGAGCTGTCGTCGCCCTTGCCGCTCGGGCCTGCGTCGGCGTCGTTTCCCCACCCGCATGGGCCTGCGTCGGCGTCGTCGCGGAACCACCTGCTCTGCTGCAAGATCCGCGGCGGCTCCTCCTCTTCCTCCTCCTCCCCCTGGTTGTCGGCGTCGAGGATGATTTACGGGGGTGGCGACGGGGGGGGAGGGATGCGGCGACGAGCGGCGGCGCGGGCGCGGTTCGCCTCCACGCCAGCGGAGGGGAGTGGTTCGCGTACCTGGTGCCGGCGAGCGACGGTCCGGAGGAGGAGGAGCCGGAGGAGCCCGCGCGGCATCCACGAGAGCGGTGGCATCGTCAACCGCAGCTCGTTGCCGCGCTCGATGTAATCGAGCACCCACGGCAGGGTGCGGTTCTCGCGGCCCCACCACCGCTTGCGGCCGATGTAGTTGCAGCGCCCCTCCACCGGGCCGTTCCTACCGCGGTCGGTGACGTCCTCCTCGTAGCGGCGCCGGAAGTACTCGGACCAAAAGCCATTGTTTCCCACCGCCCTCCAGCGGCGCTCCACGGCCTGGTGCGGGGTGAGGGAGGCACGGACCTCCTCGATGGCCACCCTGTACATCTCGCCGGCAGGGACAGGGGGCACGGGGATGTCGCCGGCGCTGAGATGCCAGCCCCCTTGCCCGGCGGAGGCGATGGGGACGCGCATGTCCGGCGGGCAAGGGTAGCCCGCGCGATACAGCGCCCAAGCCTCCTCGTTGTGGAGGTGGCAGCGGCCCCAGCCGTTCAAGGCGGCGGCTTCATTTTAGGCCATGGCTGCTAGGGGGCTCGGTGGTGTGGAGGAGACGGGCGAGAGGTGTGAGGCAGAGGCGGCGAGAGAGGAATGGCGATGGGCGGCGAGGCTCGAGGGGATTTTATAGCGGCGCGGCCAGGCGAAGGGGCGGCGGTAGGTGGCCATAACTGTACGCGCCGCGCTATTACTCCGGCAGCCTTTGACTGGGGGAGCTCACTGGCCGGCCGCCACGTCATTACTCCGGCAGCTTTTGACCGACGCGGGAGCCGAGAATACGAGCACGGGCGGTTTCTGTTGGCGCCATTTTCTCCCGCGTCGCTGACAGCGCTAGCCCGCGGCGCGTTTCGCGCCAATTCGCCCCCCCCCCCCCACCCCCCCAGGCCAAACCCGGTGGGCTGGGTTTCGCCTGGGAGCGCCGGCACTATTTTCCGCTGAAACGGCGCTAACCGGGCTTCTGGGGGCGGCTGGTGGAAATTCGGCGCTATTTGCCTCTGCCGGCACTAAAAAGGCCTCCTGGGGGGCGACTGGAGATGCCCTAAGCTTGAGGGGAGGTATATCGATACAACACTCATCTACATATTATTATCATTTGGTACTTTGTATATCCATGTTTTGTTTTAGTTTTCTTTCTTTCATTTGTTCATGCTTTGTTTGTTTTTCATAAACTCAAAATACCAAAAAGATTTTTGTTATTTATCTTGCTGGTTTGTTTTAGTATCTAGAATTAATTTTCTTAGTATTTATTTCAGTTTAATATGCAAAAACACAAAAATATTTTGCTTCGTTGTAGCTGTTTCACGCAGGACAGATTTCTGTTCTCCACCGTTTAATTCATAACTCTTCACAAAAACCACGGAATGACCTAAACTTTCGTGTGCATGGTCCTCAAATGTGTACGCAACTTTCATTAGTTTTGAATTTTCAGGTATAGGCATGTTTAGCTCCTCGAAAAAATTCGTCTTTGCTGGCTGTTCTATTTTAGTTCCTAAATCCGAAAACCCCAAAAAAAATTGTTGTTTCTCTTTGGTTTTGTATAGCTTGTTTCAGAGGTCATTACCTTCAGTTACTCCGTGGAGTTTGGTTATTATTTCCAATCTTTCAAGTACACAAGTGATAAGGCAATTATGATGATCTATGACAATTCGAGTTGGGTAAGAGGCTGGTCATGAACTCTATTTGTTTCTCATTTTTGTACATATACTCATTCATGTGAGCATGCTTAGATGGTTTGCATAAGGTATATGTCAATTGGTGGATGTTTAGTAGTTCGTGTTCTCTTATGATTGTTTACAATTTATTTATGATGGATGTCATGTTTTTATGGATATTTAATTGCATTGTTTTGTTCATAATAGAATATGACATTGTGGTATCCTCCTCTTAATAATTCATTTGAATTGACTTGGCACATGCTTACACATGTTATGACTGAAAACAAAAAGTCAACTAAGGCTTGATGACATATTTTGCTTCAGAGTTCTAGTATCATTTTATGCCTCCGTTAATTTTATTTTGTCGCAAGCATGATTATGACGGTTATTGCTCTCTTGAATTACCGCTTTCCCATCTTTTGCAAGCATCCACTTGTACTAAGCTGAAAATGCTTGTGCTTCCAAATCCCTGAAAACCAAGTTGTTCCAAAGATTTCACCATAAACACCTATGCATGACAATTTCAAACAATTCAAGTAAATTTGCATGTGCTATTTTTAAAACCTTCAAACACTTCTCAATTTGTGTCGCTGTTTTGAGCTCATTAGGAAGTAGTAGTTGGGCTTGTTATCTTCCATACTAATTAAGTAACTCACTTGCATGCTACATCTGCTCGTCACTAATTTTGCAAAGGGCTGGTTAGACCAATATAATATCAAAAAGATTTGAGAAAATAAAAATGGGCACTCCTCCATGATTTGAGATTGTTTGGTGGACACCCGAGTGTCAAGCTATCAAAATGAATATAAATATGCATATTATAAGTGCTCTTTTTAAAAAATAATTCGGAACCGCTCTCAACTTGCTTAGTATGGAAGATAAAAAAACTCTATTGCCATTCGTTAACCAAACAACCACTACTCAAAAACAATTTTACCTTTGTTTTCAAAATGATAAGAAGCTCTAGCACATGTTAAATCCCTGCTTCCCAATGAAGGGTGTATCTTTTACTTTACTGTTGAGTCACCATCCTTCTTTGAGCACCTTCTTGAGAGCATAATTTTCATTCTTAGTGTAATGTGTTTGTCCCTTAATATGGTTAACGGCGGTGTAATCTTGATGCTTTTATCTTTGATATCTTTATCTCTAGTCTTCCCTTGAAACTCAGAGGTGCCTGGGCATTTATGTTTTGTTGTTCCATTCGGGCAAGCGAGATAATGCTTTATCATACTTTCTTATGAGCCTTGCAGTCCTGTGAATTGATATGTTCAATGTTATTTATCATTGGCATATTTTCATGGTTTACATAACTATTGGGTGACACCGTTTACATATGTCTTATCATGAATAGTCTAAGCATTTTTCCTCATAATGAGAATATTTACATCACATGAGAAAATGAGTTCGTGAAAGTTATTGTATCGCACTCAGTTGTTAACTGAATTGCTTGAGGACAAGCAATAAGCTATAGGGGAGTTGATACGTCCAAAACGTACCTCCTTTCTCGAACACTTTTGCTATTGTTTTACCTCTAATTTGTGTGTTTTGAATGCAACTAACACGGGCTAACGTTGTTTCAAAAGAATTGCCTTGGTGTCTTGTTTTTGTGTGGAAAAATAACTTTATGGAAAACAACAGAAAATACATGGACGTCCATGTTTTCTCTGGAGGATCCAGGAGCCAGAAGACCGAACAGAGGGGAGCCACGAGGCCACGTCATCACCAGCTGGCGCGGCAGGCATCTGGCGGCGCCAGCACATTTTGTGACCGCCTCGATCACCCCCTCGCGACCCCCTCGCGGATACTTAACTCTCCTGACCTAAAAACGCACGGGGGTATCCACTTTTTTGAGAAACATCTCTGTACGCCGCCACCACCGCGAACCCTAGTTTGGGGACCAGAAGTCTCTCAACCGACACCCTGCCGGGACAGGGAATCAAAGGGGATCATCGCCATCGTCATCGCCAACGCCTCTCCATCAACCATCCATGTTTCCCCCATCCATGTGTGAGTAATCCATCGCTGTAGTCTTGAGGGGATGGTAGGGATTGGATGAGATCATTCATGTAATAGTTGTAATACCGTTAGGGCATGGTGCCTCGTATCCGTTATCGGTGTTTTACGTCATTGTTGCAACTTGTTATGCTTAATTCTTGACACTAGGGCCCGAGTGTCATGATTTCAGATCTGAACATATTATTATATCATGAGGATAATTATTGTTTTAGATCATATCTATGAGTTGTATACACATATTATTGTCTGGAACCGATGGCCCCAAAGTGACAGCAATTGCGATAACCGGAGGAAATGGCTGTGATGTGAGAATCACATGTGTTCACGGAATGTTAATTCTTTGCTCCGGTACTTTATTAAAAAGAGTACCTTAACTGCCAGTAATTTTGCTAGAGGCCCTGCTGCAAGCGGGCTGATAGGACAAAAGATGTTATGCAAGTTTCTCATTGCGAGCACGCACAACTAAATTGGAATACATGTTTATGGTTAGTCAATACCTGGATGCTTTATATTATTTATCTGCAAATGCCTATGTTTTGATATTACATGAATTATCTTATCCATGCAACGCCCATACATTCGTCCCTATGCCTACAGTATTTTAATCCTGCTGTCTACCGTAAACACAATCGCTGTCTTAATTCTACTGCTGCTATTATTTCACTACTTTCTCTTCTATAAAACTGTTGCTACTGATAATCTATCTCGAGCAAATCTA
Source organism: Poa annua (assembly GCA_026929855.1). Taxonomy (NCBI): domain Eukaryota; kingdom Viridiplantae; phylum Streptophyta; class Magnoliopsida; order Poales; family Poaceae; genus Poa; species Poa annua. Next base: position 271,880,499 of record CM049426.1, on the reverse strand, counting down.
TTCACAGGTGCAAGCTGATCTGACAGATTATAATTATTGTTTGGCTCCACTTGTATCGAATCAATAAATTTAGGTTTTACTTCACTTGAAGACTGTTGCGATCCCCTATAATTGTGGGTCATCATGGGGCTACTGCTGAAGAAGAGATGAGGGATGACGACGACAACTCATGCTTGCTCGGGGTGCTCGATGTTCAAGTCGGCCGCCGACTCTTGGAATTGACGCCATCTAGGTCGTCCTTTTCGTCTCCGGTCTTCGGCCCCGTATTTTCGTGACCCACGAGAGCAAGTGTCCCACTTGCAACGTTGAGCGTATTTGATGTGATGTGTAACCCCCATGGTGTCAGCGCGGTGTTGCGCGCGCGACGCCATCCTGGTCGAGCCGGCACGGCGTGCTTGCTGATGTCGTTGCTCAATTAGGATGGATTTAGGATTGAATTAAAGAAACAAACCGAAGGAGGGAAGAAGATGAATATAACACCTGGACCCCACTGTAAGTGAGAGTAACCTATAATCTAGATCAGATTGTTTCCTTTTTAGAGCATCTCTAACAGATCCCTCAAACCCGCAGAAAACCTTAAAACTCTGACGACTTCACGGGCTGAGGCCTTTTTTACGCAATAGAGGAGCCTGCAAACTCCGTGCGGCCCGTAAACGCGATAAGGTCGCCCGTAGATTTCCTCCGCGAGTCGGTATATATGTTGGGATCCCCGCTTTTCTCAGTTTGCAAACCCGATCCGCCGCCGCCGCCGCCGGAGAACCTCCACCGCCTCCGCCTCCTCCGCGATGGCCCCCAAGCGTGAGAGCTCCACCCTGCCGCAGGATGGAGACCCATTCGACGGTGACTACTCCGAGGAGCGTTGCAAGAAAGCAGTGGACAGCGACGGCGGCCGGAACCGCGGAGCGCGCCGCTTCAGCAACCGGAACATGCCGGTTCCGAGGGGCTTCTATCGACGCGAAGTCGAGGAGTTCGACAGACTCCGCACCGAGCAGAGGCACCCTATCCGTCGATGCACCGCGATGCCCTACGGCGAAGGAAGCTCAAGCGGTGGCGCGAGCTCCTCCTCCGTGCTCCAAGCTCTCCCTCCTGCGGAGGAATACGACGGCACCACATTCGAGGCCACGACCGCTCAAGTGCTTCTGCGGTCCCTGCGTGAGGCGGAGGAGCGGAAGGCCCAGCTCGACCGCGACGAGGAGCTCGACCAGATCCTCCTCCACCAGGGCCTCAAAGCGGACCGCCTCGCCCAGGAGAGGAGGGCCTACTGGGAAGAGGACGTGGCTGCCATCGTCGACCTCGCCTCTGACAATGACTGAGACCTCGGCGTCCTCGACCTCGTCGCCGCTGCTCCGGAGGCTCCGGTGAATCCTATTTGGGTAGTACTGTAGGGCGACGATGGTTTAAGTAGTTTAGCTTATGGATCCCCTCTAGTTCTATGTATAAATTAGGTAAGAATCGGAGATGAACTCCTGTATCGAACGTATCGGTGACGAACAATTTTTTGTTCCCGCCAAGTATATGAAATATGCAGTTTCGTTTAAAGATTCTGATATACGCCGCGAACAGCTGCAAGCATATTTGTCAAAAAACATAAGCCATATATTCTTTTTGAGGTTCCATTTATAAGGGCTCTATTAAAGATGCTGCACCAAACAATACCAGGGCCCGATTTAGACCGGGATCCACTTCTTCTAAGTGCACACGACAGAGATTTGAGGTTCGATACGCCGGGCATCTACAAGTTTCCCTTTCCTTGGTGCGAATGGAACAGAGACGAGATGCGCCGCGTCCGTCGTTGCCATGGCCTGACCCTGACTCGTGAGTCTACGTAATGCGCACTAGCGCTGCACCCTGCAGCGACGTGGTTTCTGAGCCATGTCGACGTGTCCACTGCCCAGACAGAAACGGGTGTTGCCGCAATAGAAAGGAAAGAAAGAAAACGTGCGCGCGCTCTTGGTCGTTTCAGACCTGCGTGGTCTGCTACTATACGCACTGGCAGTGTCCACTCCCGAAACTGATAATGTGGATGGCTACCAGGATTACTGTACCTTTGGAGTATAAACCTACAGATTACATCGTGCGCATGTATGACGAGGTAGAGACAGTGACAGTCAGTAGCAACATGTACAGTTTCAACAAGCAGCAGCAGCACATCATAACCAAGCTGCAAGTTGCCCGGTTAGCGGCAGCACAGCAGCAGGACCGGCCAAGTCCGTGTCATGTTCTTCCACAGTTTACCTCAGTTTAGAAAATATATTCTTTCATAGTTTCGGTGACTTTTCTAATTAACATCGAAGAAGAAAATACACCAAGGTAAGTAAGGAATCGTCGAACTGAGGAAGGAGCTGATCATATCTTCTTTGACAGTGGGTGTTGAGGTCAATGTTGACCGTTGATGAAGTGGATCTGATCCGGAGATGCGAGGTACGCACAGTCGGTGCAAGCCATCGTTTTATGACTGTCGAGTTATGACTCCCAGTAATCGGGGGTAGTCACTTCCTGAAGTGTAGTTCGAGAGGGGATTGAACGCGGAGGTCTAAACTCTCAAGTGGCTCCGCGACGTTGCTCGCCGGACCCGAAGAAGACGCACATCCGACTAAGGAAAACACCGTCCTTTACCCAGGTTCAAGGCACTCGTGAGGAGGTAAAACCGCTACTCCTGCCTGTCTGTATTATATGTGGGAGGTTACAGTACAATTGAGCTTGCCGGAAGCCCCCTCGAGGCAGTTCTTGCCTGGGGAGGGAAGCGATGATCTTCTTTCTCCTCCAGACAGAGTCTAACCTAACCAGAGCTGCTAGGGTTTACAAGTGAGGTTTGCTCGCAAAGGGCTGACCCTTGTTACGATGGATGTCCCCTCTCTTTTATAGGCGCCTCGGGCCTTCTTCTTCGTCTTGGCCTTCGAGGTGGCTCCCACTTGCCAGCGGCGGGGCGGAGCACGAGTCCACCGCGCTCCCTTCGTTCATGGACTTGGTCCATTGTTGATAAAGGTGGCGTCGTGGCCGACAGGCGGCCGACCGTGCTCGTACCATCCGCAGAGCGGGCAGTCTCTGAGGTGGAGCCCGCGATGACGATCTCCGTTGGAGGGTTGCGCCGTCCACCCGCTTTAGCGTCAGAGTAGAAGGTCCTCACAGCTGTGCAGCAGGCGGAGCAACTTTATTGACCGCTTTATCGCCAGGGACAGCGACGGGGGTGTGAGCGCCTCTGTACGAGCGTGGCAGAGGTCACGTGCGCTCTGTCGAGATTCCTAGGCGACGACGTTTCCCTTCAGGCCTGAGGGGAGATTCCTGCCGGACTTCCCTCAGACGGGTTGGTTCCTTGACGGGGAGGATCCCCTGAGGCGAGGGGTCACTTGAGGCCCTCGTCTCCTCTTCAGGCCCTCGAGGGGGATCGCCTCTCGGGGGTCCCGTCAGGCGGTGACGCCTGCTCCTTAGTCGTTTCGTCCGTCTGGCCCGCGAGCGAGGCCTGGGGGGAATGGGCTCTTGGTACCTCAGTTCCCACTGGGCCGACAGTAGCCCCCGGGCCCATGATGGGCACGACTGAGCCCATGGGCTTAGGCGAAGCGTCGTGGGCCCTTTGTGCCCAGCCGGCCCGAGCCACGCGGCACTTGGACGATTAACGGCTTCGCACGATCTGGGGCGTGAGTCGTGGGGGGTCCCACCACGTCCCGGTAACCGCTCTTGGAGGGGACATAAAGCCCGAGCACTGCAGCAGGGAGCCGTTACTGTTTCCAATTTCTCGCAGAAAATTCCGCTCCACAGAGCTCTCCGCCTCTGCGCTCTCCTGCGAGTTTCTGTTCTCCGACTCCTTCCGCCTCCGCACCCGTGACCATGAGTCCTCTCAAGAGTAAGGGCAAGGCCGCCGTAGGGTCCTCCTCCCAGGCGGAGGCCACGGAGACCGTGATGGGCGGGGCGCTGCTCGGCGTCCGCGTCAACGAGAAGGCGCTCTCCAAGGTCCGATATCTGGTGGCGGACCGGACGAACGAGCACGGCGCCACCGCCCTGAAGCCTGCGGCGCACGGGAAGCGCCCGCAGGGATTTTTCCCGGTCTTCCAGCACTGCCTGGCCGCGGAACTGGTGCCGCCCTTCTCTCCGTTCCTGGAGGCGGTGCTGGCGTTCTACCAGGTGCAGCTGCTGCACCTGCACCCCAACTCCATCCTCATCCTCGCCGTCTTCGCCTACCTCTGCGAGGCGTACCTAGGCCTGAAGCCCACGGTGGGGTTGTTCCGGTGCTTCTACGCGCTCTCGAACACGGGAAGAACGAGCGCTCCGGGTGCGTCTCATTCCGCATCGTCGACGGCATGGGGGGTGTCTATATCCCCATGTCCTGGAGCGAGGGCAAGGCCATCACGTCCGTGACGAAGAAGGTAGACAACATCCGCCAAAAGTGGTTCTTCGTCGGGGTGGAGCGTCCCTGCGCCTTCCTCGAGGTCCCTGACGAGCCTCCGGTGAAGAACTCCCATTGGGGCAAGGCTACCTTCGACGGCTCCAAGAATGCGAGCTTGATGGGGCGCCTGAGCTTCCTTCGCGAGGAGGGCCTTACGGGGCAGATGGTCGTGGCGGACTTCGTGACCCGCCGCATCGCGCCCCTCCAAGCTCACTCGGTCCCCATGTGGATGTACTCGGGGCCGAACGACAAGATGCGGCTCCACGTCGAGGACAACGACAAGGACGTCATCGACAACATCCTCTCCGCGCTCTTCGTCAACCCCTCCGTGCTCCATGCGGACGAGGTCCGCGCGGCGCTCCGGCCCCTTCACCAGTACAACCTGACGGAGCACATGGCCCGCCTGGAGGAGATGCCTTCGTTCTCCCCGGCAGGCCCGGCGGACTCTGATGTGCCGCTGTCGGCGCCGCGGGGAGCGGAGGGGGCCGATTCTCCCTCGACCTCCGGAGCTGGCCTAGGCGAGGAGGAAGCCGCAGTCGGGGAGGTCTCCTCTTCTAGGGCTGGGCCTTTTACTGACGAGATTCGCGATATCTCGTCAGGCGACGAAGACGCCTTCGTGGTGGTGCCCTCGCGCCCCGTGGAGGAGGAAGCTGAGGAAGGGGAGGCCTCAGGTGCGGAGGAATCTCCGGGGAAGCGTGGCCTTCGCACCAAGGCCGCCGTGGACCACGCAGGGGCGAGGCCCTCTGACGTCCCTTCCAAGAGGAAAGCGGAGGCGCCCCCCGCGAGGTCTGCTGCCAAGCCCTTTCCCTCCTGGCGCTCGTCAGGCCTCGTGTGGGTCGATGCTGGCGCTCCACCTCCAGGGTGAGTTTATACGTCGTAGGGTCGTTTACCCTCTTGGTTTCTATTTCCATCTCATTCTTTGCTGAGGTTTCCCTTGCGCTCTTGACAGCGTACATGCGCCTGCTAAGCGCCGCCGGCTCCTCAAGGCATCCGAGGTGAAGACCGCCACGGCAGGGGCCGTGGCTGACGAGGCCGCAAGGCCTGAGGGGATGGACCCAACGGCCCCCCTTGAGGAGGCGCCTCAAGTAGAAGCGACGGCTGGTCCACCTGGGAAGGAGAGCACCGTAGGCCCGGACGCCCCTGCTGCGCCGCGCGAGTCTCCGTCAGTGGAGGGCTCGGAGGCGAGGACTCCTGCGCCGCCTCGTGTCGCCACTCCTCCTCGCGTGGCTTCGCCTCCGCGCGAGGCCACTCTGCCTCGCGCGGCTACGTCTTCGCGCGAGGCCACTCCGCCCCGCGAGCCGACGCCGTTGCGCGTGTCGACGCCTCCGGGTGCGTCTGCTGCATCGCCAGCGCCCAACGCCTCTGCGCAGCCCGCGACGGAGGCCTTCGAGGTGCCGGCAGGCGTGGGCGCGTCTGCCGGGGACGGTTCCTTCTCCCCTCCCCGCCAGGCCGGAGGCGATGAGCGCCTCGCGGCCGCAGGGTCTGAAGGGGGCGCGGGCACGGGCTCCGGCGGGGCTCCAGCCAGCCCCCTTGTCCTTCCCGCAGCCGGACCTGCGGGACTCGACGCCGAGGCCGGCACTTCTGCGAGCCGAGTCCTGGTGCTCCGCGGCTGGGAAAGGAGCGCGGGGCGTCGTGAGGCAGCCTTTGGCCTCGTGAGGGAGTCCCTGGAGGGCTTGGAGGCGCACCTCACCCTTGGGGATATATGGCTCGCTCAGCAGCAGAAGGAGCTGGCGAAATCGTGGGAGTCCTTCCACGCGGCGGTCGAGACGCGCCGGCAGGAGGACTTGGCGCTGCAGGCCGCCCGCGAGGAAGCCACCACCTTCGCCAAGGAGACCCGTGAGGCGGCCATTCGCGACGCCGCAGAGCTGCTCCAACCCCTCCAGGCGGAACGCGACGCCACAGCGAAGCTCCTGTGCGAGGTCGGGGCGGAACGCGAGGCGATGGAGGGCTCGTTGGCGCAGAAGCGCCGCGAGCTGGGCCAGCTGGAGGCTCAGCTGCTCTCCACCCATCAGGCCGCATCGGCTGCTCTGGAGAAGGACCGCAAGGCCTTTGCCGAGCACGAGCAGCTGCTGGTCCTCAAGGAGAAGGAGCTGCAGCAGCGCGAGGAGCAGCGCCTCCAGGCGGAGAAGGACCTGGCTGCTCAACGCGAGGCCCTCGAGGAGCGAGAGGGCGAGCTGGCCCAGGCGACCCAGAAGTACGAGGACAACGTCGCTGCCCAGAAGGTGGCTTACGAGCGCTTCGAGCGGCGCTTCGCCGAGAAGAAAAAGGAGGCCGAAGACGCCCTCGCGGAGCGCGAGAAGCAGTTCTGCAGGTCCACTTCCCAAAAGTACCGCGACATGGCCCAGGCACAGGAGGACCGCTTCAAAGCCCAGCACGCCGCGGATGCTCGAAGATCGCCGAGTTCGAGAAGACCAACTCCAAGCTGGAGGCCCGTCTTACTCGCGCTAAGGACGGCCGCCGCCGGGCGGAGGAGGCTCGCACCGAGGCTGTCCACAACCTCAACTCCCTGGCCAAGGACGTGGAGGAGCAAGTGGCCCCGGCGATGCAGCGGGCGGCGGAGGCCTCGGACTACACCAACACGGCTCGGGCACTCACGAAGCAACGCGAGCGCATGTTCGAGGTGCTGGTCGCTCGTGGCAACGAGCTGGCTTAGCAGCTGGGAGCAGATGCGCCGCACACCGACGTCCGGGGCCGCGGCGACGTGGCCATGTACTTGGTCTACTTCGAGCAGCTCTTCGCAGCGCTTAAGGGTTCCGTCGCCGAGCTTCGGGAGATGATCGAGGATGAGAGTCGGCAGCTCTTGGGGGTGGTGGTGGACCGCATCTTCACCAACCTCAAGCTTCTCACGCCAGACTTCGACCTGTGTTCCGTGACCGAGGCCGCCCAAGGCGAGGACGCTCAGCGTGTCTCAAGCTCCCTCCGCGAGCAGGTGGACGCCTTCTGCAACCGCTTCAGGCACGCGGAGGCTGCGCCGGAGGACAGCGAGGAGGAGGCCTGCTCTACCAAGGCTGACGAGGCCGCCGCGGAAGAGGTCCAAGACGGTGCTGCTTCTCACTGAACCATCCTCTATTGCGCCTGCGAGCGTTTGTATCTGCACCAGCTGTGTGCTTTTAGACATCTCAAGACTTTTGGCTTGTAATATACTTTAACTGTTGTTTTAATCCGAGCTTGTCTGCCCCTCGTTAGGTCTCTTTGGACTCATCTTCATGTCTATTTGTTCTCTGCGTCGTTAGGTCCCGTCTCTTCGCGCCATGACTCCGCCACTTTGGTATGCCGGAGCAATGACTCCGCAAGGCCGAGGGAGTTTAGGCCTAGGAGAGGTAAGAGCCTTGAGTCGCAATGCTCAAGTGCCCCCCTTAGACGTGCGAGTAGTCCATGAAGCGTAAGGGAAAGCAAAGTCGCTCGAGGGGCAAAGACGCGCTCTCGGGAGAGAAACGCTCTTAAAGCTTCTCGAGGTTTTCGCCCTCTGGAGGCCTTTCGCCTGGCGAGGTTGCCCACTTGAGGGGTCACTCCTGGGGAGACTCTTTGCCTGGCGAGGTTGCCCACTTGAGGGGTCACTCCTGGGGAGACTCTTTGCCTGGCGAGGTTGCCCACTTGAGGGGTCACTCCCGGATGCCCCTTCAGGCTCGAGGGGGAATTCTTTCCTGCAGGTATTAGAGGGGCGAACCAAAACGATGGAACACGGATCGAGGGATCGTGCGCGCTTATAGGTCCCCTCAGGCGTTCCTTGCGAGGAGAGTAAGTACCAAGGTCCTCAGTAGAGATGGCTTGTTTGTGGGGGAATTGCCCTCCAGCCAGAGCTCGGACTCTTGGATTTTGCAGTGCTGCTGGTGTGTCATTTGAGGCACTGGCACCGTACTCAGCCCCCGCTCGCAAGGTACGCATGTGGAGAGATATAAGCGCACACTTCAACAATAGTAATGCGTAAATATAAACCCCCCCCCCCCAAAACGTTTTTTAAGCGGCGCCGAAGCGCTAAGTTCACTTAGGAACGAGATTGAGTCATTATGCTTGGGGTTGCCAAGTTAATGCTCTGACCATGTCGAGGCATGGGGACCACCTGTTGGTGGCTGAGACTCTCAACGGCCTGAGGTGGCTCGTTTTAATTGAGAGCTCGGAGGGTTTTTCCCTCGAGTGAAGCCTTTGGGGCTTTGGAGGTTTAAGCCGTTGGCGTTTTAACCTCCGGAGACAAGAATGCTTGGAGGTTGAGCCGTAAGCTGCCTCGTCCGCTAGGAGTCTCGACGTGACAATGATCACGTGTGTGGCAATGACCACGGTTGCATTTTTTCCCTTGGGAGACAAAGCATTTGTTTGAGGTTTAAGCCTTTTGGCATTTTAACTTCTAGAGTCGACATTGCTTGGAGGTTGAGCCATAAGCTGCCTCTTCCGCTTTGTTTTCTCGACGTGACAATGATCACGGGTGTGGCAATGACCACTTTGGCATTTGTTCCTTTAGGAGACAAAGCTATGTTTTTGGAGGTTTAGGCCTTTCGGCGTTTTAACCTCTAGAGACGAAAAAATGCTTAGAGGTTGAGCCGTGGGCTGCCTCGTCCGCTTGACGTCCCGTCATGATAATGATCACGGGCGTGACAATAATCACTCTTTTTTTACTTGTTCCTGGCGGATACAAAGGTTTGAGAGGTTTAAGCCTTGATCTTTTAACCTTGAGGAACAAAAAGGTGCTTGGAGGTTGAGCCGTGGGCTGCCTCTTTCGCTAAATGCCCTGACGTGATGATGATCACGGGTAGAACTTGCGTAGATGCATGATGTTCCATGGATTCTTGACGGGGACGCCGTCTTCCGTCTCGAGGCGAGCCGCGCCAGGCCTGGCGATGTAGGTGACGCTGTAGGGACCTTCCCACATCGGGGACAACTTGTGGTGGCCTTCCCTGGAGAGGATTCGTCTGAGGACGAGATCGCCTGCCTCCAGGGTGCGCGAGCGCACATTACGGCTGTGGTAGCGCCTCAGGGACTGCTGGTACTTGGCCGCCCGTAGAGCGGCGCGGCGCCTTAGCCCTTCAAGGAGCAGCAGGTCGTCGTTGTGGATATCCTCTTGCTGGTCCTCATTAAAGGCAAGGACCCGTGGGGACCCATGCTTTATCTCTGCGGGGAGGACTGCTTCGGCTCCATAGACGAGTGCGAACGGCATTTCCGCGGTGGGCTTGGGTGGCGTGGTACGGATGGACCAGAGCACCGAGGGTAGCTCATTGATCTAGCCCTTGCCGTGGCCCTTGAGGACATCGAAGGTCCTGGTCTTCAAGCCTTTGAGGACCTCTGCGTTTGCGCGCTCAGCCTGTCCGTTGCTTTGCGGATGGGCGACTGAGGCGAACCAGAGCTTGATGCCCATTTTCTGGCAGTAGGCTCTGAAGATGCCGCTTGTGAATTGCGAGCCATTGTCGGTGATGATGCGGTTAGGCACTCCGAAGCGGCAGACTAGGCCTCTGATGAATTTCACAGCCGCGCCTGCTGTGATTGTACGCGTAGCCTCCACTACAGGCCATTTTGTGAACTTGTCGATGGCCATGAAGAGGTAGCGATATCCACCTTGCGCCGTTGGGAAATGTCCCAGGATGTCCAGCCCCCAGACCGCGAACGGCCACGAGAGCGGAATGGTTTGTAGGCCCAGCGCTGGCTGGTGGATTTGCTTGGCGTGGAATTGGCAGGCTTCACAAGCTTGAATGATGTCCGTTGCATCTTGAAGTGCTTGAGGCTAGTAGAAGCCGCTCCTGAAGACTTTTCCTGCGAGGGTGCGGGCGCACGAATGGTGGCCGCATTCCCCACTGTGGATGTCCTTAATCAGCAGTTTTCCTTCTTCAGGAGGGACGCACTTGAGCGCGAGGCCGTTTGGGCGTTTGGGGAGCGGGATTTGGTACGATTTTGCTTGGCGGGCATTTCGCTCTGCTTCAACATCTTCCTCGGGAAGGATCCCTTTGTGGAGGTAGTCTTTGATCTCGTCGATCCATCCTGCCTCTTGGTGCACCGCTGTGAGCAACAGACGCTCCCCTGTTGGGGGCCCGCAGCCTGGGGTTCCGCACGCAGGTGGTGGCGGGAGTGTTTCGTCTGTGCTTGCGGGCAGGGCCTCGAGGGGCTGCTTTATGGATGCCTTGACGAGCCTTTCTTCAAATACACCTGGCAGCTGGGCTTGCCTCTTTGATGCGCGCTTGGCGATGTCATCAGCCTCTTGGTTCTCCTTTCTTGGGATGTGCATGAGCTACATTCCCCTGAAGTTCTTCTCCAGCCTACGGGCCTCTTCAAGGTATGCGTCCATGAGGTCGTCCTTGGCCTTGTAGCTTTTGTTGGAGAAGTTGACGAGCAGCTGGGAGTCGCCCTTGATGAGTATATGCTTGACGCCTAGGGCGATTGTGGCGCGTAGGCCAGCAAGCAGTCCTTCGTACTCGGCGATGTTGTTGGATATCTTGTTGATTCCGAAGCACAGCTGGACTGCGTAATACAACTTGTCGCCTTTTGGTGAGGTCAGGACTACACCTGCCCCACCATGGCGGCAAGCGAAAGCTCCGTCGAACTTCATGGTCCAGTAGGTGGGCATTGCGGCTCCAGCGGACTCGTGCTCTTCGTCCCAGGGCTCTTCAGGGGTTGGATCACTCCATTCGGCGACGAAGTCTGCCAGCGCTCTTCCTTTGATTACCCTTGTGGTATCGAAGCCCAAATTGAATGGCTGTAGCTCGATGTTCCATCCTGCGACACGATCTATTGCATTTGGGTTGCGCAGAATTTGCTCCAGGGGGGAAGAGGTTACCACCGTGATGGGGTGCCCCTGGAAGTAGTGCCGCAGCTTTCTTGAGGTGATGAGGAGTGCGAGGAGAAGCTTCTGCTGCATAGGGTACCGCTCGCGAGCATCACGCAGTACTGTGCTGACGAAGCAAACTGGATGCTCGACGAGAGTGGTTTCTTTTTCCTTGGCGTCTTTCGCCTGAGGTGGCCCAGCTTTGCCCTCGATGGGGTCGGCTTCAAGAGGCTTGTCCTGGGCCTCGAGGGTGTTGGCCTCGAGGGACTTGGCCTCGAGGGACCTGGCCTCAAGGGACTCGGCCTCTAGGGGCGTGGCCTCGAGGGACGTTGCCTCGAGGGGCTTGGCCTCGAGGGACGTGGCCTCTAGGGGCGTGGCCTCGAGGGACGTTGCCTCGAGGGGCTTGGCCTCGGGGGACGTGTCCTCTAGGGGTGTGGCCTCGAGGGACGTTGCCTCGAGGGGCTTGGCCTCGAGGTACGTGGCCTCTAGGGGCGTGGCCTCACAGCGTTCCTCCTGTGCCTCGAGTGTGTTAGCCTTTTGAGGCTCCTCGGTCCCTTCGGCATGAACCTCTTGTAGCAGTTGACTCGGGGCGGTCCCCTCTTGAGGCTTTGGGCCTGGCGTGGGCCTTGTGATGACCGCCCCTTCGTCGAGCTCTTCATCGGGAGGCTTCTTCTTTGGAGTGGTTGCACTCTTCTTGTGAAGTACAGGCTCCTCTCTTTCCACCACAAGGACAGCACTGGTTGTTTGTTGGGTAGCTTACAAGTAAAGCTTCAGGTGCTCGACAGGCCTTGGGGCGACCATTACAGGAGGGCTGGCCAAGTACTTCTTCAGGTCCTCAAATGCTTTTTCTGAAGGGGATCGTGGGCAGAAAACAAAAAATTTCCTAGCAACGATATCCTTAAACTAGCCAAGATCTATTCTATGCAGATATAGTAGTACGAACGGAGATCGGAATACGTACCCTTGTAGACCGAAAGCGGGGATTACGTTCCCGCACAAACGTTGTCGATGAAGACCGACGTAGCCGACCTCAAGGTCGTGTAGAGGAAGCAGGCCTCCGAGTACCGCTAGCGCAGCACCTCGCAGGGAGTCGCACACGTACGGTGGAGACGACGCCTCCGAAGCTCCAGTCCAGGACGAACAGCGGAAGACTTGGACCGGAACACCAGCAGCGCGGCAGCGGGCTATGGTGGAGGAGATCCCCGACTCCTCTTGCTCGGCGCGGCTCCAACTTGGGAACCACGAGATCGAGAGAGAAATCAGGAATTAATTGGTGAATTAAAAGGCTGGGGGTGCCCCTTCTTATATAGGCTCCCAAGGGGAGCCAACCTTGCCAGCCAGGCAATGTGGGACTAACCCCCCACAGCCTGGTTCGGCCAAGGGAGTGCGTCGGCCCCCTGGTGGGCCCCTTGTGGCCCACCTAGGCCGGCCCTCCTGGCCCCCACCGAATTCCCCTAGGGAATTTTCCCCTCTTGGGCCTTCTTTCGTCCGGAAGGCCCATTTAGGGAAATCTGCCTTAATAAATTCGAAAATAAATATATAAAATCATATTTGCATATTAATAACACTAATTAATATCAAACATAATATATATAATATTTCCTAGCTCCGAAAACTCTTTCGGCGCTGCCCGATCTCCATCGGACCTCTCCCGGGACGTTCCCGGTGATCTCCTTCCTTTCCGGTTGTCTTGTCGAAACCCCTTAAGTGTGTTACCCTAGCGGTTTGATATAATATCAGGTATGATCAAGACTCCTCAATGATCAACGACTAATCCGTAGGCCTGGACCCCATGAATTAATCCCTGAGATATAACGAATGACTTTCATCTATCAAACCTAAACGTGAAGTCTTAGACCTTTTGCCATAGCGATACTTAGCACGTCCGAGCGTCGCTCCATAGATATCTCCATACCTAATCCCGACCTCGTTACCGACGACGCTATCTTCTACTCGTTCATGATCTCATGTCTCCGTGACCTAGTCACATGCTTGCAAGCTCATTAGACAAGATCTCACCGAGTGGGCCCGAGAGTATCTATCCTGCTACGCGGACTGGCAAATCCCGCTCTTGACCCCTCGTCTCAATACTCCTTTCCAATACCCAAAAGTATCACCGTTATTGTCATACTAAATAAGATACGACGTTTGGTGCAATCAAAGTATCTTCGGGGAATATCAATAAGAGTTGATCTCACGGCCAAAGGTGTAATGACTATGTTCTCCAAATCTGGGTATGTCCATCACATCACTCTCTAGCGATATGACTCTCATTGCCGACCGGCGCCATGCCCCATGACCGGGAAACCTCGATCATCAATCGCGCAATGAAACTAGTCTTAGTATAGGCTACTAGGGACCTGGTTGTTTACGTATCACACCCGCATTAATGTTTCCGCTTAATACGGTTCCAGCATGACACAAAAACCTATTATGAACAAACGAGATATGATAAAGAATACACTTTATTAATTGCCTCTAGGGCATATCTCCTTCAGTCTCCCACTTGCACTAGAGTACAATTTAATCTAGATTACAACTTGGTAAAAGCCTAACACCCATAGCTAACTGGTGTTGTTCATGCTTATCAAGCGGAAGAGGCTTCGTCAGCGGATCTGCCACATTCAGATCCGTATGCACTTTGCAAATCTTCACATCGCCTCCTTGTACGTACTGACGTATCACGTGGAAGCGTCGGAGAATGTGTTTGGCGGTGGAGTGAGATCTTGGCTCCTTGGCGTTCGCAATGGCACCCGTATTGTCGCAGAAGAGGATCACCGGGTCTTGCACGCTCGGGAACACTCCAAGTTCGATGACGAACTTCCTCAGCCACACAGCTTCATTCGCGGCCTCGCAGGCAGCAATGTACTCCGACTCCATTGTAGATTGTGCGACTATGGGTTGCTTCCCACTTCTCCAGCACACGGCGCCTCCATTCACCTTGAACATGTAACCTGTCTGTGACTTACAGTCATCGGGGTCTGAGCAGAAACTTGCATCTACGTAACCCGTTACGCCAAGTTCCTCATCGCAGCCACCATACACAAGGAACATTTCCTTTGTCTTATTGAGATACTTAAGAATGCTCTTAACAGCTACCCAATGCGGCATTCCAGGATTACTCTGGAACCGGCTTGTCAAACTTAGAGCTAATGCCACATCCGGTCTAGTACTCAACATTGCATACATGATCGATCCTATGGCTGAAGCATAAGGATGTTTCGTCATTTCGGCCTTACCCAGTTCCGTCACCGGACACTGTGCCTTACGCAATATCTTATTCTTGATAACCGGCAGAGAACCCTTCTTTGCCTTCTCCATATGAAAACGCTTCAATATTTTATCAAGATAAGTACTCTGACTTAGTGCTAATAGGCGCCTTGATCTATCACGGTAGATTTTTATGCCTAAAACATATGCAGCTTCTCCTAAGTACTTCATGGAAAACTTACTGTTTAAATATTCCTTCACGCTATTCAGAAGTTCCACATCATTCCCTATTACCAATATGTCGTCAACATACAGTGCTAAGAACACAACCGAGCTCCCACTCATTTTCTTGTAAATACAGGTCTCTTCCACATTCTGGATAAATCCAAAACCTTTGATTACCTCATCAAAGCGAAGATTCCAGCTCCGAGATGCCTGCTTCAATCCATAGATGGATCGCTGAAGCTTGCACCGCTTGTTAGCACTTCCTGGATCGACAAAACCTTCCGGCTGTACCATGTACAACTCTTCCTCAATGTTTCCATTCAGGAAGGCCGTTTTGACGTCCATCTGCCAGATTTCATAATCATAGTAGGCAGCTACCGCTAACAAAATCCGAATAGACTTAAGCATCGCTACCGGTGAAAAAGTTTCATCGTAGTCAATTCCATGAACTTGTCGGAAACCCTTTGCGACAAGCCGAGCTTTATAGACGGTCACATTACCATCAGCGTCAGTCTTCTTCTTAAAGATCCACTTATTCTCGACGGCCTTGCGCCCTTCGGGAATATCCACCAAAGTCCACACTTGGTTATCATACATGGATCCTATTTCGGATTTCATGGCTTCAAGCCATTTCTCGGACTCTAGACTCTCCATCGCCTCATTGTAGTTCGTAGGTTCGTCTTGCTCGACTAGCATGACGGTGCAAACCATATTGCCATACCATTCTGGTGCGATCCGAGATCTACCAGACCTACGAGGTAGAACATCTTCCTCGACAGTTTCTCCCACTCCTTCCACGGAGAACGTTTCCGGAATTGCTTCCGTTGCGCCACTCGGAATCTCGAGTTCAGGATCAACGATTTCATCGAGGTCTACCTTCCTCCCACTTACTCCTTTCGCGAGAAACTCCTTCTCTAGAAAGGTACCGGTCTTCGCGACAAAAGTTTTGCCCTCAGCTTGGCTGTAGAAGGTGTACCCAACGGTTTCCCGCGGATATCCTACAAAGACGACTTTCTCCGACTTCGGTTCGAGTTTGTCGGGCTGTAGTTTCTTAACGTACGCCTCACAACCCCAAACCTTCAGAAACGATAACTTAGGCTTGTGGCCATACCATAATTCATACGGTGTCGTTTCAACGGACTTGGACGGAGCCCTATTTAAAATGAATGCGGCTGTTTCTAACGCATAACCCCAGAAGGACACTGGCAGATCGGTAAGAGACATCATAGATCGGACACTATCCAGTAGAGTACGATTACGTCGCTCGGACACACCGTTACGCTGCGGAGTTCCGGCGGGCGTAAGTTGGGGCACTATGCCACAACTCTTCAGATGTGTGCCAAACTCAAAACTCAAGTACTCTCCACCGCGATCGGACCGGAGATGCTTGATTTTCCTATTAAGCTGATTCTCAACTTCACTCTGGAATTCTTTGAACTTTTCAAACGTTTCAGACTTGTGTTTCATCAAATAGATATAACCGTATCTACTCAAGTCATCAGTGAAGGTGACGAAGTAACGATAACCATTGCGTGTCGAAACGCTCATTGGTCCACATACGTCTGTATGTATGATCCCCAACAAATCCGACGCCCGTTCAACGAAACCTTTGAACGGTGTCCTGGTCATTTTGCCCATGAGGCATGGTTCGCATGTATCGAGGGATCCGAAATCCAACGAGTCCAAGAGTCCATCGGAGTGGAGTCGCTTCATGTGCTTTGTACCAATATGACCAAGACGGCAATGCCACAAAAACATGGCGGTATCGTCACTACACTTAATTCGTTTGGCTTCTATGTTATGGATGTGAGTACTACGATCGAGATTCAACAAGAATAAACCGTTATTCTCGGGAGCATCAACATAAAAGATATCATTCATATAAATAGCACAATTGCTTGACACTGATTTAAATGAATAACCGTCTTGTAACAGGCAAGACCCACTTATAATGTTTACACTCAAGGATGGCACAAAATAACATTTATTTAAAACCAAAACTAATCCCGATGGTAGATGCAGAGGGAGCGTGCCGACAGCCACCACGTCGACTCTCGATCCGTTGCCGACGCGCATCGTCACCTCATCCTTCGCCAGCCGCCTTCTATTCCGTAACTCCTCCTGAGAGTTACATATATGAGCAACAGAACCAGTATCAAATACCCACGTATTGCTCCGGGCGGATGTAAGGTACACATCTATAACATGTATATCAAATATACCTTTCTCTTTGTCGACCGTCTTGCCAGACTTCCTATCCTCCAGATACTTGGGGCAGTTGCGCTTCCAGTGACCCTTCCCCTTGCAGTAGAAACACTCCATGCTAGCTCTGGGACCAGACCTGTTAGTCCTGGACTTGGCAGCCAACTTTGCCTCCCTCCGGGACTTCCAGCTCTGCTTTCCCTTGCCACCGGACTTCTTGAAATCAACGGTCTTGTTGACCATCAACAGCGTGTGCTCCTTCTTAATCTCTACCTCAGCAGTCTTGAGCATCACGAACACTTCACCCAGGGACTTAGCCATGCCCTGCATGTTGTAGTTCATGACGAAGCCTTTGTAGCTTGGTGGCAACGATTGCAACACCCTGTCAATCGCCAGCTCATCGGGAATCTTGCACTCCAGAGCGTTCAGGCGTTGAACGTAGCCAGACATCTTGACTACATGCTCGCTCACACTGCTATGCTCTTCCATCTTGGCTGAGAAGAAAAGCTCAGAAGCCTCATATCTCTCAGCCTTAGCCTGCGGCGCGAAGACAGCCTTAAGATCCGAAATGATCTCAAAGGCGCTCATCTTCTCAAAGCGCTTCTGCAGGTCGGCTTCCATGGCGTAGAGCATGCCACTCTGGACAAAAGGCAGAATCCTCCGATCGGGTCTGGAAGACCTTCTTCTCATCCTCAGAGGCTTCATCTGCAGGAGGGTCACCTATGGCGGCCTCAATGACGTAGGCCACCCTATGGGGAGTGAGGAGGATCCTCAGGTTGCGGAACCAGGCCATGAAGTTTGACCCATTGGTCTTAAGCTTTTCTTTCTCAAGGAACAGACCTAGGTTAAACGAGGGGCGAGACATCTACAATGGAATTTGCAACAACATAAGACTTTGTTCATAATAATTTTGAGTTATAGTATTTTAGAAAATAACTGACATAACTCCCACTCAAACGAACATCCCTCCTGGTCGTTTAAGCGATTACACGACCCCCATCCATTGCACCACCCCTCATCATCAAAGCCGGCGGCACAACTTCAAGAGTAGACAAAATCGTCTGCCACACCAATTTTGTGACTCGTGCTCGACCTTTCGGTCTTCCTGTTCCGAGGCCATACCTCTGAGTATGCTAGGCTCGCCACCAAAGACCTCCACGCTGACGCTTGTGCAACATGGCTTACACCCACCGTATGCGAACGAAGATATGTATGACACCCGATCATCACGGCCTGCCTCATAACGTAGAACTTTATTGGTGGTGCGCGTTGGAGGGAGAACACTAGTGGTATTTTGAAGGGATCATCTTATTCAGCTACCGCCGTGTAACACACAATCACACAAAAATAAGTTGCACACAAAACATCAAATGTAATGCAATGTGATATAGTCCATCGCGCCATGGTCTTCTTGGCGCCCGCAGTTTATAAACAATTTAATAAACCTACCTTGACCATATCACATAGCCCCTGCAAAATAAAGTTAGACGCTTCTACTTTATCTTTTGCATATTTTACGTGGCTTGGGGCTTTCGTAAATAGAACCGCTTCATACCTACGAATCTTATGACCACAACAACGATCCAATAATTGCATGTTTAAGCATCCCTTTCGGGCCCTCCATTGAAAATGCGAAGACCAACTAAAGAGAGAGAAACTGTCACCCGCCAGCCACAGATACGGTACAAGCCGTATGTCAGTAGTGGAACCAGTCTCGCGTAAGCGTACGCGTAAAGTCGGTCCGGGCCGCTTCATCAACTCAATGCCGCTGGAATACACAAGTGCACGCTAGAGGGTAGCAAATAACAGGAACGGTGCCCCCGTGCAGAGCACGGGTTCTAACAGCGTACAGCTATATCTTACGATAGATCGGCTCTGATACCACTGAAGGGGATCGTGGGCAGAAAACAAAAAAATTCCTAGCAACGATATCCTTAAACTAGCCAAGATCTATTCTATGCAGATATAGTAGTACGAACGGAGATCGGAATACGTACCCTTGTAGACCGAAAGCGGGGATTACGTTCCCGCACAAACGTTGTCGATTAAGACCGACGTAGCCGACCTCAAGGTCATGTAGAGGAAGCAGGCCTCCGAGTACCGCTAGCGCAGCACCTCGCAGGGAGTCGCACACGTACGGTGGAGACGACGCCTCCAAAGCTCCAGTCCAGGACGAGCAGCGGAAGACTTGGACCGGAACATCAGCAGCGCGGCAGCGGGCTATGGTGGAGGAGATCCCTGACTCCTCTTGCTCGGCGCGGCTCCAACTTGGGAACCATGAGATCGAGAGAGAAATCAGGAATTAATTGGTGAATTAAAAGGCTGGGGTTGCCCCTTCTTATATAGGCTCCCAAGGGGAGCCAACCTTGCCAGCCAGGCAATGTGGGACTAACCCCCCACAGCCTGGTTCGGCCAAGGGAGTGCGCCGGCCCCCTGGTGGGCCCCTTGTGGCCCACCTAGGCCGGCCCTCCTGGCCCCCACCGAATTCCCCTAGGGAATTTTCCCCTCTTGGGCCTTCTTTCGTCCGGAAGGCCCATTTAGGGAAATCTGCCTTAATAAATTCGAAAATAAATATATATAATCATATTGCATATTAATAACACTAATTAATATCAAACATAATATATATAATATTTCCTATCTCCGAAAACTCTTTCGGCGCTGCCCGATCTCCATCGGACCTCTCCCGGGACGTTCCCAGTGATCTCCTTCCTTTCCGGTTGTCTTGTCGAAACCCCTTAAGTGTGTTACCCTAGCGGTTCGATATAATATCAGGTATGATCAAGACTCCTCAATGATCAACGACTAATCCGTAGGCCTGGACCCCATGAATTAATCCCTGAGATATAACGAATGACTTTCATCTATCAAACCTGAACGTGAAGTCTTAGACCTTTTGCCATAGCGATACTTAGCACGTCCGAGCGTCGCTCCATAGATATCTCCATACCTAATCCCGACCTCGTTACCGACGACGCTATCTTCTACTCGTTCATGATCTCATGTCTCCGTGACCTAGTCACATGCTTGCAAGCTCATTAGACAAGATCTCACCGAGTGGGCCCGAGAGTATCTATCCTGCTACGCGGACTGGCAAATCCCGCTCTTGACCCCTCGTCTCAATACTCCTTTCCAATACCCAAAAGTATCACCGTTATTGTCATACTAAATAAGATACGACGTTTGGTGCAATCAAAGTATCTTCGGGGAATATCAATAAGAGTTGATCTCACGGCCAAAGGTGTAATGACTATGTTCTCCAAATCTGGGTATGTCCATCACATCACTCTCTAGCGATATGACTCTCATTGCCGACCGGCGCCATGCCCCATGACCGGGAAACCTCGATCATCAATCGCGCAATGAAACTAGTCTTAGTATAGGCTACTAGGGACCTGGTTGTTTACGTATCACACCCGCATTAATGTTTCCGCTTAATACGGTTCCAGCATGACACAAAAACCTATTATGAACAAACGAGATATGATAAAGAATACACTTTATTAATTGCCTCTAGGGCATATCTCCTTCATTTTCAGCTTCAGGGGTCCACTTGAAAGTGCCCGTTCTTTTCATGATCTTGAAAAACGGCAAGGCCCTTTCGCCGAACTTGGAGATAAATATGCCCAAGCTGGCCATGCAGCCTGCTAGGCGTTGCATGTCCTTGAGCCTGCGTGGGGGTTGCATGCCTTCTATGGCCTTGATTTTGTCTGGGTTCGCCTCTATGCCCCGATGAGACACGAGGAAGCCCAGCAATTTGCCCAAAGGTAATCCAAAGACGCACTTGGCGGGGTTGAGCTTGATGTTCACCTTGCGCAGGCTGGCGAAGGTTTCTTCCAGGTCTCCGAGCAGAGTATTTCCTTCTCGTGACTTCACGACGATGTCATCAACATATGCTTCAGCGTTTCGCCCCATTTGCCCGCCAAGAGCTATCCTCATTAACCTCTGGAAAGTGGCTCCAACATTTTTAAGGCCGAAGGGCATGCAGACGTAGCAATACACACCGCACGGGGTGAGGAAAGTCGTCTTCTCCTCGTCCTCTATAGCCATCTTAATCTGGTTATAACCCGAGAAGGCATCGAGGAAATAGAGGAGGTCGCAGTCTGCCATGGAGTCCACGATCTGGTCAATTCTGGGCATGGGGTAAGGGTCCTTGGGGCAGGCCTTGTTCACGTTGGTGTAGTCGATGCAGAGGCGGCCTCCGCCGGCGGGTTTTGGGACTACCATGCCGTTGGAGAGCCAAGTGGGGTGCGCGACTTCGCGGACTACATTTGCCGCTTTGAGCTTCTCGACCTCCTTGACGATGAATGCTTGCTTCTCGGGGGCTTGCTTTCTTGCTTTTTGCTTGACGGGGCGCGCGTTTGGGCACACGGCCAAGTGGTGCTCGATCACCTCCCTCGGTACACCAGACATATCTGACGGTGTCCATGCAAACATGTCAGAGTTTGCCTGGAATAAGGCCACGAGCGTGCTTTCCTATTTCGGAGGCAGCGCGGCGCCAATGGTGACGCTAGCCCCCGAGCCTTCAGCCCCCGAGCTCCCTGAGCTCAGAGAGATCTTCTTGGTAGCAGCTGCCTCCTGAGAGAACAACTTCTTCTTCTTCTTGGGCCTCTCGAGAGGCTCTTGGTCCTCATCTGCGGGGAAGGCCATGGCGGCGGTCTTGTAGGCCATCTCCACAGCGCGCGTAGCGTCCAGGACATGCCCACGTATGGTGATCGTGCCGGCGCTGCTGGGGATCTTGACCATGTTATAGGCATGGTGCGTGACGGCCATGAACTTCGCGAGCGCGGGGTAGCCGAGGATGGCGTTGTACGGCAGGCCGATGTGCGCAACATCAAAGTCGATGTGCTAGTGCGGTAATTGTTCTCGCTCCCGAAGGTGACGGCAAGCCTCACCTGGCCTAGAGGCTCGATTGAGCCGCTGGTGACCCCCGTGAAGGGCCTCGAGGGCATAAGCCTCTCATAGGGCACTTGAAGCGCTTCGAACGTATCTATGGAGATGACGTTCAGGCCTGCTCCACCGTCGATGAGCGTCTTGGAGACAGCCACATTGTCGATGGTGGGGGTGCAGACCAGCGGGAGGGTTCCAACAGTCTTGGTGGACTTGGGGTGGTCCTGAGCGTCGAAGGCGATGGTGTACTGCGACCACTTGAGGGGCCTGGAGGTTTCCGTGCTTGGGAGGGCGGCGTTGAGCTCGTGGGCGAACTGCTTGAACTGGTTGTTCGACTTCGGCGCCTGCGCCCCCACTAGGATGCAGGCAATGGCGCCCCTCGGGGTTTGGTAGCCGCCATCTTCCTCGTCAGGGAGGTTGCCGTTCTTTTCTGCGGCGTTGGCTCGATTTCCAGATGGTTTCTGGTAGACGCCCTTGCGTCCGCCTCCGCGGTAGCCACGGCCTCGACCGCGGCCGCCGCTGTCTTCTGCTTGCTCGCGCTCCTTACTCAACCTTTTGAGGTCGTAGCAGGACTCCGTAGAGTGGCCGCGTCTGTTGTGGTTGATGCAGAAAGGGCGGTGATCATCTTTCCTTTCTCCGGCCTCGGGGGAGTCCCTGCGGGTGCCCTTTGTGTCAGGTTCTGCCGCAAGAACTGCGGTGGCCTTGCGCTTGGGCTCCTCCTTCTTCTTCTGGCTCTTGGACCCCTCAGCGTGATCGTCCCCTCTCGAGGACATTTTCACGAAGAGGAGTCCCTCTTCAGCCTTGGGCGCACTTGTCCGCCAAGTCGAACAGCTTGACCACAGAGGTGATTTTGTCGTGGATGCCCAGTTTCTCGAGCATCCTGCTGTTTGTGACGCCCTCGCGGAAGGCGGCGATGACTTGGGTGTCGGGGATGTTCGGGATCTTGTTGCGCACCTGGCTGAAGCGCTGGATGTACTTGCGGAGCGTTTCGTCCTTCCTCTGCACCACAGCGCGCAGATCGTTGTGGGTGAGGGCGCGCTCGTACGTCCCCTTGAAGTTGGAGACGAACTGCTTGCAGAGCTCCTCCCAGGAGTTCACAGAGTCCTCCGGGAGGTTCAGGAGCCACGACAGCGCAGAGTCGCGTAGCGCGTGGGAGAACCAGTTGGCCATGACCTTGTCGTCTCCTCCCGCAGCTTGGATGGAGGTGGTGTAGAGCTGCAGGAACTCGACGGGGTTGCTGGAGCCGTCGTAGCCCTTGGGAAGAGCCGGCCTGAACTTTTGCGGCCAGACCACGCGGCGCAGGGAGCGAGTGAACGCCATGCAGCCCGAGGTGTACGTAGCAACCCCGTGCTGAAGCGCGCCGCGGTTCTGCTGTCCCGCCTGGCCGAGCTCCTCCACGAGCTTGTTCTAGCGGTCTCGCTGGAGCTCCATCCCCACACGGGCGTCGGGTGCGGTGCGCTGCACGATCGTGCAATCGCGCGGCGAGGTCGCGTGCGAAGCAGCCCTCTGTGCCGCAGCCGGCGCAGGCCCCGGAGGTGGCGTAGGCGCATTTGTTGCGACCGTGCCCGCGAGAGAGGGGTGCGCGTTGGACTGCGACGGAGCAGGGCGCGTCGTGGCGATGCCGACGAGGTGGTTGAGGCGTTGGAGCCACTGCTCGTGGGGCTCAGCGGTGGGCTGGTAGCGGAGCAGCTCCGTCGTCATGAGCAGCGCGGTGTGGGGCGCAGGGTCGGTTCTCCCGAGGCCCGAGCCGCTCGGGCGCTGCGTCGGGTGCGACGATTGCGCGTCCTCCTGGTGCTCGGCGTCGTGCTCCGGCTCCTCCGCGTGAGGGCCAGAGGGGACATGCTCCTCTTGGCAGGGTCGGCCCCGCCTTGCGCGGGTGGTCGCGGCGCCTGGGTGTAGTGCCCATGCTTATGAAAGCAATGGCACATATGAATAATGTAAAGACTTGGATCACATAAGTCTCACATTCTCCAATAAGATGTAATATCACAGTACAATGTCATAATTTATTACAGAACGAGACAAATGATCCAAAAACAAATATCCTTACAGCTTAGCATAGCGGAAATGCTAGCTGAATAAATAGTTCACACTTTATTTCAGAGTTCAACGCAATCCTAAAGGTAACATGGAGCTACATCTTCTCCATGAAGCCACTGGCAAATCATGTTGGTTGTAGCTCGAAGACGACCCCCTTACTCCTCATTTGGACATTCTGCAAGGTTTAGTTGCAGCCCAGCTATAAAGGGTCAGCACAATTGAATTGTGGTGGCAAGTGACTTTAAATTCTAATATCCTATTTTACTAATACTATATGCTTAATTTGGCTGGTGGAGCTCAAGGCTATTGCGCAAAGCAAATTTTCTCCTACTTTTGATAAACAATTTTCTTATATCAATAATCTTCTCCTTCAGAGACAATCTCGAGACAAGTCCATGTCTCCTACCCATGTTCATCCAACAAAGTTTTATTAAGAAATTAGAGATGAGGAGATTTTCAGAAGACAGCCTTGTGTAGTCACTCAGTTTGTCCGATGCCGGGGACACGGCTAAGATCTTAGGTTTAAACTCTCGAGAGGGTGTGCACTTTCACCATTAGACTTAATCAACCCAAACTATCCTCTACACTCCTTTAGTGAGAAGGAAAAGGAGAAGATCAAGACGAGACTTTTCAGAAGTTGCTTTCCCATGATCATACTAAGATATTACCACCATCCTATCAACTCTATCACCATCAATCTCTTGACCCAGGTCCACATCAACTTACTCCATCAAGACAGAGCCCATATTGACCAATGGTTGCACGATAAGCAACTAGACTCAGTGTAAACTTAAATCTCATAGCCCTGGGTGGCCTACCACAAGTGAGCAACTCAGGTTAACACCGCATATCATGGCCCCAGGTAAGTAGAAACTACCCTGGGCGAAGACAACCATGACACATGGCCCTGAGAAGCCACTCAACTTGAAACCTCCTCGATCGACCCAATCCACCCAGGCGTTAAATTAATTTAGTGGAAATTTTCATTTATCACATCAACCATAAAACATTCATTTTTGCAGCAGTTGCTTCCACTAAATTATAATAGGGGTCTAATCTGGAATTTCTAAGGGGAAACCTAAAAGGTTTGCATAGCATACTACAATCTCCCAAAAACCTATCATGCATACTACTTTTGCAAATACTGTTTGAAAACACTAGATATGCAATAGAATAAAATAGTAGGTGTTTTATGAAGTCACTTGCCTGAAGAAAGTTGTCGTTTCTCACTCACTCTTGTCCAAGTCAAAGTTGATCCCCGTTTCAAACTATATAGTAAAAGGGCATACAATAAACAAGCAATTCAACAAACACAAAACAAATTGAAACATACAAGCGTAATAAGGCTTAGAAGTGGATTTGGTCAAGGGTGTCACATAATTCAATATACAAAAAGAATTAATGTGGTTGCGTTTAGGGTATAGTCAAAAGTCAAATTGGACATTTTCAATTTGAAAAGAATGAAAGATCACAGGATCCAAATGAAATGGTCTTTAAACGAAGAGATCCTAAGATGGTTTAATCATAATTTAAAAGCAAGGTTCAAAATTTTACAACAACCATCATATTTAATTTCTTTTACCTAAGGTTATGTTTTCAGAATTTTAAATTTAAGCAAATTTATATTCAAGAATTTCTTAATTATCATATCTAACATTTTTAAATCCCAACTGAAAAGTTCATAGTATTATGAATACAACCTAGTTATTTGAAATGGCATAATGTTTTAATAACACCTAATTAACCAATATCATTTATATACACTTGTAAAAGAATTAAAATCTTTTAAAAGGTTTTAAATAAAACTTACTTATTAAAGTTATATATTATATTAATAAACAGGAATTTGAGCTTTCTCTAGACTAGGACAATTATTTATGTCTTTGGTGCAAGTAATAGATTTTTAAATTAATAACTTTATAATGTGCTAGAATAAATCAAAACAAGTCTCAGGATCTTTAAATTAATTTTAAATTATTCAAGCATTATTTATAACAAAATTTTATAAATGGGGTTAATAGATAGAGGGATTTTAATTAAATGTATAGCAATTGGATTAAATCAAAATAAGTGTTTGTATTAAAAGTTATGTCAAAAATAGTCAAACTATTCAAAATAAACATGCAACTATTTAAATCATCAAAATAATTCTCAAAAATTATTTTATAACAGAGGCATCACACCACACATTTAATAATGTTTCTAAAACAATTTTATTTGCAATTTTTGGATTTATAGATTTAAAGTTATGATAAAATTATTCAATTTCACCATTTGAAAATTTTAAACTAAGTCAAATTTGAATTTGGGAAGATCTAAAATATTCTTCATGTCAAGGGCTTTCCAAATATATAAAAATATTTGAATTTGGATATGGGAGTAAAAAGTTATGATAGATCTAAGTGTCAGGGGCTTTTTTGCAAAACAGCCAATTTAATTCTATTCGGAAATAAAATCAGAAAAGGCTGGGTGACGTGGCAGGCTCTGATTGGCTCAGATCTAGGGTTAACAGGGACCGTACGATCTTATGAGGGTTGGACGGACCAGATCCGGAGATACCTCTTCGGGCCAATCTGATCTGGGCCGTAGATCTGCATCCGACGGCCCTGGAGGCGCTGACCTGGAGAGGGTGGCGCCGGTGGCCGGAGACGAGGGGGACGACGGCGCTGCACCTCGGGAGATGACGAGGACGGCGATCCGGTGGTCCTCCGGGCATGGGAAGACGACGACGACGTTCTGCACGATGCGGCGAAGACGAGGTTGGTCATGGCGTCGAGCAAGACCTCTCGAAACGGCGTGGAGGCGCGGCCGTAGTCGCGGCGGCGCGGGAATCTTCGGGTTCCGCACGGACTCGTCGATTTTGCTGCAGGGAAGAAACGAGGAAGGGATTGAGGGGTGCGCAAATGATAGTGGAGGTAGAGGGAGGGTCCTCGGGCTAGGGGGAGGCTCACTTCGCCGGCAAAAAGTAGGAAACACGGCGGCGGCTTGCGCAACTCCGGCGGCAAAATTCTCCGGCCTGGAGGCACGGATTGGAACGGGGAGAGGGGGAAAACGATGCGGGGTCTCGGGGGCTTTATATGGAGACCGAGGGAACACCACGCGACCATCACGGCGTGGATTGGGAGCTCCGGCGATCTCGGCGTGATTCCCGTGCGGGAGGTTGAAGACAACCTCTTCCCCTGACAGGTGGGTCCCACTGTCAGGTTTTTCTCCTTTTCTTTTCTGTTTTATTTATTTCTTTTATAACTTTTGATTTATAACTCCAAATGAAGTCAAATAAATTTCTAAAAATTTGTAAAATTAATATCTATGTTTTAAAACATTAGTGGGCATGTTTTGAATAAGTTTGAAAAATAATATTTTGAAGTATTCATTAAATACAAATTTGACACTTAAAGTCAAATTTGAAAATATATTTAATTAAATTTTCTTTTGGATGAATAAAATTTGTAAGATAGCCATATTCAAAATATGTTTGAATTTAAGTTATTTAAACTCATATTCCAATATTAAATCAATTTTAGCTTTAATAGGTTATTTACATAACATATTACAACTATTGGAATGAAAAGAGAAAATGCAATGAAATCATTTTTAATTCAAAATACTTTGTGCACCACAAGTTTTTATATTATGAACAATTATTTTGAAAACTTCATAACTTATCTTTGAAGGATTTCCTACAATTAATTTCATTGCTTATTTTGAATATATTCATGAAATCATTTTATGTATTGAAAATTGGTAAGAATAATTTAAGTTAGTGAAATGCTTATTTGAATACATCATTAGTTATAAAATCTATGAAGTTTTAAAGTTATACACTATAGACTAGAAATATACAAAACTATGTTTTGAACTTGGGTAAATGAATAATAATCTTTTGGCAAATAGGCCATGTTTTCAATAGTTTAAAATAACACTTGTAATTATTATTTTAATTTATGAATTGCTATTGCTAAGTGGTTGAAATCAAATACTTATAAAGAAACCTTTTATTTCATGAATATGGTTTGAAGTTTTGTAAAACATTTGTCAAAATTAGATATTGAGGTTTTAATAATTACAATGGATAATAAAATCTTTTAACTTGAATTAACTTTTGAAAATAAAGATAAACTGAGATATTTGAAATATTAAACTTTTTCAATATGTTTGAAGTCTTTCATAGTTGGTTTTCTTATGCATTTAATATTTTATCTTCATAAAAGAAAAGTTTTAAATTTTAGTGATTTTTGAACATTATAAACTGTTGGGATGTTACACTAGGGGCGCGCGTGTTCCCGCGGGCACACGTCGGCTGACTCGAGCGGTGCGGGTGGTGCGCGTGTTCACCATGGCGCGGAGACGAACTCGAAGGTTGTTGACGCGCCTCAATCCCCTACCTGGCGTGCCAAATGTCGAGTTATGACTCCCAGGAATCGGGGGTAGTCACTTCCTGAAGTGTAGTTCGAGAGGGGATTGAACGCGGAGGTCTAAACCGTCAAGTGGCTCCGCGACGTTGCTCGCCGGACCCGAAGAAGACGCACACCCGACCAGGGAAAACACCGTCCTTTACCCAGGTTCACGGCCCTCGTGAGGAGGTAAGACCGCTACTCCTGCCTGTCTGTATTATATGTGGGAGGTTACAGTACAATTGAGCTTGCCGGAAGCCCCCTCGAGGCAGTTCTTGCCTGGGGAGGGAAGCGATAATCTTCTTCCTCCTCCAGACAGAGGCTAACCTAACCAGAGTTGCTAGCATTTAAAAGGGAGGTTTGCTCGCAAAGGGCCGACTCTTGCTACGATGGATGTCCCCTCTCTTTTATAGGCGCCTCGGGCCTTCTTCTTCGGTTTGGCCTTCGAGGTGGCTCCCACTTGCCAGCGGCGGGGCGGAGCACTAGTCCACCGCGCTCCCTTCGTTCATGGACTTGGTCCATTGTTGATAAAGGTGGCGCCGTGGCCGACAGGCGGCCGACCGTGCTCGTACCATCCGTAGAGCGGGCAGTCTCTGAGGTGGAGCCCGCGATGACGATCTTTGTTGGAGGGTTGCGCCGTCCACCCGCTTTATCGTCAGAGTAGAAGGTCCTCACAGCTGTGCAGCAGGCGGCGCAGCTTTGTTGACCGCTTTATCGCCAGGGACAGCGACGGGGGTGTGAGCGCCTCTGTATGAGCGTGGCAGAGGTCACGTGCGCTCTGTCGGGATTCCTTGGCGACGACGTTTCCCTTCAGACCTGAGGGGAGATTCCTGTCGGACTTCCCTCGGGCGGGTTGGTTCCTTGACGGGGAGGATCCCCTGAGGCGAGGGGTCACTTGAGGCCCTCGTCTCCTCTTCAGGCCCTCGAGGGGGATCGCCTCTCGGGGGTCCCGTCAGGCGGTGACGCCTGGTCCTTAGTCGTTTCGTCCGTCTGGCCCGCGAGCGAGGCCTGGGGGGAATGGGCTCTTGGTACCCCAGTTCCCACTGGGCCGACAATGACCTCACCACTATACTCGTTTGAAGTCACCACTCACCAGTATGGTCATATGAACTTTATCTAAAAAAAGTATGCTCAGATGAACATATATGGTAGGACCATTCATAAAAATCCTACTCCTACCTTGCTCTTGTATTGTAGTATTATGTTATTAAAGAGATACATAATAGATAGTGGGCTCGGGGAGATTGGGGAGGCGATCTTGATGAGCTTATGGTGGAAGAATTAGGGCTTATGCCCCTAGATTGGTTTGGCTCTTGGTTGTGGTGATGGCAACGGTGGTTTCATGGCTCTTGGATTGTTTAGCCTTTTTGGCAGTTCCGCCCCCATTTTATAGGCTACAGTGGTAGATGGCGCCTTCCATGCATCTATGTTTTAAGTCCTCGTATGACAGTAAATATTGGTGAGCATATCGGAAAACACATTTGACTCCTCAACTTCATTGCTCCCTTTACTTCAATAAATTCTTTTGAAAAGGCCTAAATAAAATACTGCATTTTTTTTTTAAAACACAGTGCAACGTAAGCGCTCATATACACGCGCACACACTCACCGCTATGAACGCACGCACGCACACCCTACCCTTATGAGCTCCTCCGAGAGACTGAGCCGGCGGGTCTTGAGATTAACGAATTCACCACAGGTGCCTCGCTGTCGACGGGAACGTCGCCTCCCACTGAAAGAATATTCCGCCTAAATGAGAAACACCAGCGTCAAACCTGGGGTTTGAACTCTGGTGGGTTGGGGATACAACCATCCTACTAACCATCTTGCCACAGGCAAGTTCTCAAAAATCGTGCATATTGTTAATAATGAATCCCATAATCGTGCAAAATCTTGATTTGAAATACTCTAGACTCTACGCTACACAAAAATGAGTAATGTTGTATATTTTGGAGATTTGAAAGTGTGTGCATTTAGATCCACATAAGCATTTGTAAGTTTTGTGCACATCCCAATAGAAAGTAAATTCGAGATTTTACACCTTTATGGTATATATGATTGACAACATGCAGGATTTTTTTCTAGATCTTTCTGAAACTTATAAGTAATATTTTATTTTTAAAAATTAGAGGAGCACTGGAGTCTAGGAGTAAGAAATCTCTACTCCATATAGGAAAACATGGAAAGTTTATTTAGATCTTGGCTTCTGCAAGTATTTCCTTTGAACTCACAATATGTCTTTATAAAGGGGTGGGTCTGTATATGTCCGCTTGCATTGTTTACGGTGTGTGAAGCTGATAAATCTTATAAATTTGGTGCTCTCAATCTATAAAGATAAGGTATGCGAAAGAAAAATTGTGTGGTCTACTACTTGTACACACTTGCAGTCCCTACTTCCGAGTTCCGACATGCATAAAACATACATTTGGATTTCTCCAGAACTTGCAAAGCGATGTCTGACGGGATTATAGAACTACAATTTACATCGCGTGGGTGTATGTGGTAACCATTCAACATGAGAGCACGGCTGCATCCATAGACGGTCTGCGAATTGAATCTGGTCCTTGCATCAACAGCTAGAGAGAGCAGATATAGTGGCAGTCAGTAGCAACACAGTTCCAACATGCAGCAGCAGCACAGCCCAGCCAAGCTGCAAGTAGCCATCACAAGGTACTCGTTAGCGGTAGCACACAAAGAGAGCCTGATAAGCCCATAACAATCTGTGTCATCTTTCGCAGTTTGTTTCTTTTCATAAACATGTTCTATCATAGTTCCTGTAGCTTGCAGTACTCGCTCCGTCTCCAAATAAGTGTCTTTGATGTGTACAAATATGGATATATCTGTTTCATGTTTAGATACATTTATATTTAGATAAATCTAAGACACTTATTTGAGAAATTAACACCAAAGAATATACGCCAATTTAATTTAGGATTAATTATCAAGACCAAGGAAGGAGCACGAGAAGCATCATACCATCCTCTCACGAAGGTGAAGCAGTCAGGATCGTCTTGGTAGCGGTACAGGTAAGGTCCGTGTTCCGATGGTGCTCGCTGCTCTGACCAGCTTCTATAGGGAGCGTTCGCTTGGCCAAGGTTGGTCTGGTACTGACCTTCTGAGATCGGTGGCGGATACACACTACCCTGAGGAGGGTTTGGGTACAAGTTGTGCACTGAAACAAATTTGGACAGGGAGTGATATGGACTTCAGATTTCTTCAGAATAATAATGACCAACTTTTCAGAATCTTGTTTCTGAATTTCGAATATATAACTCTAACTAAGCATGAAGAGGCAATCGTAGAACTGAACATTCTAGTATTATCAAAGATATAGAATCTTGAAATAGTTCCAATAATCTTTTTGAATACAGCTCTATTTATAAAAGAAGACGGGGATCATGAGGCTTTGCAGGAATCAAATTAAGTACCTGCGATATCAGCAAAAAGTTCCCTTCAAGGAGGAGGACATATGCAAGTATAACACAAGAATCATCAAGTAACGTACGGGAAGGAAGGATCTTACCTAGTGACAAGTACGCATCCCTCGATCCTTGCATGCTGCAGTCTATGGTCTGTTCTTCTCTCTCGCTTGTGTGTTTTGGTTGGCGTTCCAAGATTCAGGATAAATACAAGAAAACCAGATGCTATTCTCGATCGCTCGGCAGCTTGTTTCGGCCGATGACTTCAGCCAGCGCCACCGTTCCATTTTTGTTTTCTTATCGTGGTGATCTTGTGCGGTTGTGTCTATCCTCGTCTTGCCGATATGTCAAACTCCTTACGATGAGTCCAACGCGTCAAAGCATGGAGTTCGCGCGTGTCAGTTTGGAACGCGGCGGCAAAACATGTGCCGACCCTAAGCGTGTGTTTGATTTAGCCGTGGATTTTAAAAAATCTGATGTGAACGGTGAGCTGTGGAATAGCCGCTGTGAGCTGAGAACTGTGGCAAAGCTGAAAGTTGTTTGGTAAAAACTAGCTGTGAATTTTTAAAAAAAAATCATTTGTAACATCCTGAGTCGTCTCTAGCCAAATCGCTTTTGGTCGTCACTCGTCGGAGCATCGCCGGAGTTGACCGGAACTATGCTGGACCACCGTGTTGCAGCTCACCGGAACTCCACCACCGCTAGAATATATCGCCGGAGATCGGTTAAGCCACGCCGTACCTCGTCAGAGCATCGGCGGAGCTGGCCAAACTTCTCCGGACCACTGCGTTCGACCTCGCCAGAACTCCACCACCGCCGGAATATCTCACGGGAATCGGTAAAGCCACAACTTACTAGTGGCAGTGGGTAATTTTCTCCAAAATTCGTTCTCACCGCGATGAAAGCAGGGTCTGTTCTGCTGCGAAAACTATACTACGGGAATTTCGTTGGGAGAATCTGCTGCGCAAATAAATCCCTTTGGTTTAGATTCTGCTTTTCCACCACAGAAGTTGGGTTTGAAAGCTAAACCAAACGGACTGTAAATTGGCGTGCGTCCGATTTCAGTCCACCGTTCGTCCGCCCGATGCATACCTGGCTCAAATTAGGGTAGAAATGCGTCGAGGCGAACACGCAACGGACTTCTGATCGCATGGTGTCCTCCCCTGACCCATCTGCCAGCGACACCGTGACGGTTGCCCCGCCTTAACAGTCCTTTCAATGCCAGTGTCGATGGGGATAGGGGCGGCCAGCTTCCACCTAGCCCACAGTCCCCACTCGCCACTGAGCTCGCCGCCCTCTCCAAACCCTAGTCAAACCCTACCAGCGACGATGCCGCTCCAGTGGCCGGGATTTGGCAAATCAAAATACGACCACGAGGCGGGACTATTCTCGTCCCGTCGGTGCCTACGCATGCCCTCCCTGGCACCGTCGTGTTTTATATCTCCAATTCTCCCCCGCCACAGCCATTCCCCATTGCGCCACCGGGCGTCGAGGTCATGCGGCATAACCGAGTCTGCATGCGCGTAGAGTACTGCTGGTGGTACTGGAACCACACGGACCCGATGTTGTGGCTAGCTGCGAAACTGCCTGACAACTGGCACCTGAACCCAAAGCGGATTCCCGTGCCACCCATCCTATAGAGTCGCCACATGCGGGAGCACGACCTGCACACGCGTGCGCTCTTCACTCTAGCCCCAACACCGCTGAGGGGCCGTTGGTCACCGATGTCGCGCTTGTGGAGCCGTGGCTCGCCACCGCCACCACTGGAGGTGAAGCCGGAGTCGGAGGACGAGACCATTGTTCTCCTGGTCGCGCTGGAACTGTCCAAGCACACCATGGCCGAAGACGAGGAGTGGTGGTGGGAGCAGCCCCTCACGGAGGTCGCCCGACAGCACCAGAAGATCGCCCGACAGCTGCAGGAGGTCATGGTACGACTACATGGAGGTGGACGACCAGTCTCCTGCACCTCGCCTCCTTAAAGTGCTGGTCGGAAAGTCCTAGGCATGGATTGTGCTCTTGTCGTGGCAGAAGCAGCCACCGACGCTGCCGTCCCACCAGCGTACTTGTGGAAGGCGCCGGACTACGTCATCCTCTCTGACGACGACTAGTAGAAGTCCACGAGGGTAAGTATTTTAGTTTTTTTCTTTTTATTTTTAAATATATATATATATGTAAAATGGACGTTTGTGACCAACCCCTATACAATGAAGAAAATGTCCCACATATGGCATTTTTTTACAGCAAGACTAAAAAACGCGATGCGATCTCGCTCGCACGGAGGACATGGCAATGTCCGTTATGCAACCCAAATGGACAAAACATGGCCAAATGACATGTCTGTTTTGGGTCGGCCTCTTGGAGTCATCCTCAGGGCACCTCCAACGGAGCTCTGCAAAACGGACACGAAATCCGTTTAGTGCGGTTGGAGGACACAAAAGAGGATTTTGTCGGTTTAAGGTGCACACTAACCCAACGGCCCATCACATTTTCCCCGGATATGTCTGTGTTGTTGCTCTGCTCCCTCCTCGCGCGCAAGATCGAAAGCAACATACGCTGCTAGGACCCCTGCCTCAACCACATAACCAACCCACGTCACAATGTTATAAAGATAAAGCTAAGTTCGGATGGAGCAAAGAAAAGCCCGTAATCATTTTATTGCTTATCGCTTATAACACCTCCCGCAGGATCATTGTTATCATCCCACGGCTAGCACTACCTCACCCAAGACCTCTTGGTCACCTGCCACGGTCGACCGCGTCGCGGCTGTCCTGTGGCGTCGAGGTATCTAGCGCCGCCGACTTGTCCTATCTTTCCCACCACCGGCTAGCCGTCCTCCACCTCGGGTTTTCGAGCCAAGGTAACAAAGATGGAGAATGGAGGAGGTCGCATCGTTAGGAAGGGGAGCGCATCGATGTGGACGTGTTGTACTGATCATACGCTAAGGTCCCTAAGAAATCACTTCGTGGAAAAAGAAGTGATCGAGCGATGCCGACCAAGAGGTGGGAAGTAGGTTGACTTTCTCCTAGATCAGATGATGGCAGCGTGCTGGCTGTCATTTCCGAACATCATTTTTGGAACATGTATTGGATGAAAGGAACCTGAGATGGAGCGACATGTTTTCTTCAGCGTAAAAAACGGCAAGTCTAGACGGCATGGGGTAGCGGGGGATATAGCTGGTGGCGCCTTGTTTGTGTTATTAGGGCAAAAGGCCCTCTTGACATTTTTTTCGAATCTCGGCAATGCCTTTGATTGATAAAGTCGAAAAAGAGTTGGACAGTTTATAAGGAAAACCGGCCGAAAACCATACAACACAACACACCACGCTGGCCCCAAGGCCACGTCCCAAAACGAGTCGACGACCATGTCACCCTAGCAACCATAGACGACACAACACGGCGGAGGCGACCTCAACGCAAGACAAAACCCGGAGCCGCCGCTCCGACATCCACGCCGGCCCCTAGGCCGCGCCCGGAACTAGCCGACGGCCATGTCGCCCTAACAACCATAGCCGACACCAAACACGGCGGAGGCAAACTCAACGCAAGACAAAATCCGGAGCCGCCGCTCCGACATCCACGCCGATCCCAGGGTCGCGCACCACCGAGCCGAAGGCGAAAACGCCGACGCCAACCACCATCACTCCACAGGTCCCTCTGGCCGATGGAACATCAAAGGCGAGGCCCCAAGAGGCAAGCAACGCGAGAGCGCCGCCCTCGCCCAATCCCACAGGATCTAGGGTTTCCCCTGAAGAACCCGGACGGAGAAGCAAGAGCACCGTCACGACGACGCCTCCAAGAAGGACACGGCGCCAGATGGCGCCGCCGTCGCCGGCCCCAACCAGGGCAAGGCTTTCGCCGACGATGCGTCGCAAACCCCACGACCGCCACACGAGGATCGGCCAGACCACCAATGCCATCCCGCACGCAGATCATCAGCCCCACGCGCCTGACGATCTGAGGCCGCAAACGGAGCTAGGCGCCGGGGCCCAGAACCGCCTCCCGCGGAGCCTCCTCCTAGCTCAGCGCGATGCGAAGACCACCATCCGGGGCCGCCGCCCCGGCATCCGGGCGCCAAATCCAACCTGACAGGCACCTCCACGGCAGAGACGACGAACACGACGAAGAGATCGTGAAGTTCTCGCCAAAGCCACGCGAGCTGGGCAGCGGGACCCAACATCCAACGCGTCGTCGTGCCTAGGCTCCCCGCCGCTGTGACGAAAGCCGCCGTGCAGATCATCATCGCTGCTCTAGATCGAGCAGCCACCACCACGCTCGGATCAGACACCAGCACCACCACAGACCTCCACCACAACCGCTGCCCCATGCCACCTCTGAAAACTGGGTGAGAGCCAAGCACAAAGGAAGCCAAGCCCACTGGCCGACCACCCCTAAGCGCACGCGGAGGAGGACGCCACCGCCGAAGCCGGGGAACACCGCCATGGCGCACCGCGACCACCATGCCAGCACCAGCTCGGGCCGCAGCCCGCAAGACCCTGATCGGGCCCTCCGGAACCCACGGACAGAGCAGGAGCGGCCGCAGCGACGAAGCTCGCCCCGCGACCCAGCCGGAGCACCGAAGACCGCCTCCGCCGCCGCCAGCCTGGGCGCCTTCCCGGAGCGGAGCGCCGCCCTGCACCACCAGAACCGCCGCCGTCGCTGCGCGAGAGAAGGACCTCCCCAACGCCACCTTCAGGAAGCGGAGGGGGCCGCCGCCACCGCTGCTAGGGCCGGCGGCAGCGGCGGAGGAGAAGGAGGGCGAGGGGGCTGCCGCCGGCGGCTGCTAGGGTTGGCCCCCGGGTCGCCACACACGGGGCGACACGGGGTCGGGGACGAAGCGTTCCCTCTTGACATTATCTTCCCCTATTGTCAGGTTTGGAGGTGTTGTGTGATGGCTTTGGATTGTTTGATGTATGCTCACCAATCCTTTATTAAATAAACTACTCCCTTCGTTTTTATATACAAGGCCACTACGTCACTTTTCAGATACCAAGAAAATAAATCTAACTAATAAATAGCATGGATAATTGGGTGAAAAGTATCTCGTATTCCTAGCTAATTAAATAGGATGCATGTGGTGACCATTTCTCTATAGTTGAATACAATGTTTGCATTAATTAGCACCACTCTACGCGATATTTTTTTAATCAATTCATCTTAAAAAGAGATAGTGAACTTATATAGAAACAAATTGTGTATTTGGTAATGACCTTGTATATAAAAACAGAGTGAGTATAATAAATGTTGTATGAATCTTTCATCTTAAAAAACAATGATCTTGGAATGACGTCAAAACTCTTCATCACAGCAAGTTCAAGACATGTCCTGTCACGCGTCGGAAGCTGGCCATGAACGGAAGGAGAGGGGGGACAGAATGGCGGCGCCAAGTGGGACGTGGTCGAGGGGAAAGAGAGGTGAGGGTGTGGGTCGACCCACAATGCAAAATGGTCCAGCAGGGTCAAAGAGTCTAGTTATGATGGGTCACCCACGGCCTTTAAAATCGGCTTCAAGGCCGGGGAGGCCTGGTCCAGAACTATGTCCGGGCCGACCCAATCCCATCCTGAGCACACGATACGTATTCGATCCACAACTATCCATGAATTTGCTCCATCGACAGCCACAAGAAGTCGTGTTGCAATATACAGTACATGTAGAGGAAATTACGAAACGTCAATCGTTGCTTTCGTCCGCAAACTAATCATTTTACACCTACTTTTTGCACAAACCATCAACTATTGTTGTAATAGATTACACATAGCTCTCCGATTAAGCTGACTAACATCAGATTTGACCGCTAGAACCCACATGTTATCATCTAACAATGTACACTAACAAATTCATAGAAGTTTGGACAATTTGGATCACCCGTTTCAGAGCTTTGTTGCTTTTGTGAGTTGTTGCCATGTTTTTTTTCACAAAAAAAAATCAGTAATTAAAACAATATGAACTGACTAATCTAGAAATTTTGAAATAATTTGGCCTAACTATTAAAAAAATCGACACTATTTCTGAGATTCGTCTGAGATAAACCAACTGGTGACACGTGGATATGTCAATGCCACATCATCACTGCCTCATAGGCCCTAGTCGTATCTGCTATTTAATCAGCTTTTTTGGGGAGCTATTTAATCAGCTTCATCTGAGATTTATACCAATTTGCGACCTATTACACAGATAATATTCTTGGTTTTCTGCAAGTTCCTCTATACTCGTGTATTGCCTCTGGATCTCCCGGTGCAAATTATCTGCAACCTCTACGCCGTTTTCATCGTTCGCAAGAAAATAATCTTTGATATCTAACGAGATTGAACACATGTCAGTGCAAATTAGGCTGAGATAACAGCCAAAGCAGATGTATACCCACTAAACATTACAGCAGTACAGCACTAACATAGTTAGGGCTGCGGGTATATTTCCCTGCAATCCGCATCTAAAAGTAACAAAAAGAATTACAGGCATATAAGAAAACATGAACTGCAGAACACATCGAAGCATGCAGATCCAGATGCCAGAATAGCAGAACCTGAGATACAATGTCAGAGAACGAGAAGGAGAAGCCTTCCATGACAGACAAGAGCCACTCAGGCTAGCCAAGGTGACCGCCTATCATGAAACTCATCTGAAACCAGCCATGTAATATAACAGGGGCTTCTGAAAGAGCATATAGGCAAGTCATCCTTGGCTACCAGAGGAGGCAGGCTCTGGCCCTCATGCAAGGCTCCTCTTCTTCCTAGCTTCTGCTTCCTGCCGATGACCGGTGAGGCATTGCGGCGGGTGTTTCTCGCTATTTATAGTGAAAATGCAGAACCTGGGCGTAGACTTATCAGTTTGCCGCCATCCACAACTTTGCCAGACACCGATGAGTGAAGGTTGACGCATATATATATTCCGTGGTACCCGAACATATTCAGTTCACTAGGCCAAGGGAGCAGATTGGAGAGGATGAGGTCTCAAATGGCGAGAGATACATACAGTTGCAGAACAACACCAATGCATCGGTTATTGCTCCTAAATTTCCGTTTTTGATAAAGGAAAAAGTATATGGTGATCCACACAATCCAAGGCAAATCTCGATATATTCCCTTTTGATATGTTAGTATCATTTTGGAGAGGAATACATCTCCCTTGTACTCCCTTACAGCCTTTTTGATGTAAGGCGAGGAGATGGTGTCGTCCACGACTATCTAAAGTTATTTGTTCCCTCCGGTATGACTGGGTAATTCATATTTAAGAAGGCTACTTCGATCAAACTAAATGTGTTCCTTCATTTCTTTGGGTTAATGGAAAATGACTATAGGATGTATCGATTGGTGAAACATGTGTCATTTGGACGAAATTCACGTAGCCATGTAGCTGTTCTTGCAATCCAGAACATCCCACTCATAAAACGGCTGGTGCGTGCAAGTCACACTAGGCTTTCTGAGATCGGTTTTCTCCTCCAGAGAGCATCTTGGCCTTATCAGGTTAGTAAGGGGCAGTTGACTTGAGGCT
Organism: Poa annua; assembly: GCA_026929855.1. Taxonomy (NCBI): domain Eukaryota; kingdom Viridiplantae; phylum Streptophyta; class Magnoliopsida; order Poales; family Poaceae; genus Poa; species Poa annua. Next base: position 271,841,506 of record CM049426.1, on the reverse strand, counting down.
ACTTTCTGCCCATTCCTCACCTTCTACGTGTGTCAATCAACGTACTGTGATGCTTGCAACGGGAAGGAGAGAGGAACCGAAGTATTTGGATGCAGAATCTCAGAACTTTTGATGGGCGCCATGGCTTGGAAAAGTTCTTTTGTGCCAACGATATCACGCAGCGGAAAGTTTGGCATCGATGCTGCACTACATACAAGTACATGATTTACGCTAAATTAACGGGGTTTCGGGGAACAGGTTTTGATCATGCACCTGTGCATTTAAAGAGAATATTTAAATGAGTTTGGTTGTACAGCAAGACCATGTTCTGTGAACAACATTTGTGCAGGAGTTATTGGAATGTGAAAAAAATCAAGGGGCCAAGAGTTAGTACAGAATCTTTGTGTACAGAAATAACTGTACAATGTCAATTGGTCCTCATCCGCAGGTTGCGCATTGAAATTTACGTTTTAGGCTAATCTAAGCACTAAATTGTACTCCACCTATTAAGTTCAAAGTGCAGACCGATCTCATTGTGTGCTATGAAAATTGTGCTCCTCGAGCTCAGTCGTGCACTATTTGCAACTCGCAAATTCGGTCCAGGACTAGGAGAGTATCAGAGCAGTTTCAGGTATATGGTTCATAAACAAGCACAATCTAGGCTTAGTGTAAATGACATCACAGAATCGTTTTAATGGAAAGTGTGTAACTGGTAGTAAAGTTTCAAGAAAACTGTTAGATATGTTGTATTTTTTTTAAAGGAATACCGGTAGGGGAAGACCCTATAGCGGATTTTCTTTTGAATGGATAAGAACCCAAATGACATCTCAACCCAAAATCAAATAATAAAAACGTAGCTATTTCATCAAATCCCGATATTTTTTTAGTTATATGTGAAAGACATCTATTGACGCAAATAAATCCTTCTTTCTTTCTTTTCTTGGTACTTCTACTTAGATATCGAAAGATACTGAAATCCTGACATTATTTTTTACTTATAATTTTGTCGAATCCGGATAAGACAAGAATCTACTTCCGTGAGGATTTGAACCTGGTGTTTGGGTTGTACGTCCACTTGCCTAACCAAGTGAGCTAGACTCACTTCTTTAGATATGTTTGTATTGATTTTTTAAATAAAATTTGGGAAAAGCAATATATTAATCATTGAAACTATGTATATCATCTAGTAGCTCTTTGAACAACAAAATATCTGCCTAATCACGGACAATGGTGGATGTACTATACCTAAATCCAATAAATAGTTCATGTAAGCAAAGGACTCAAACCTTCCATTAGAATGGTCATAAATAAAATTAATTCCATATGAATTCAAATAAATAAGCCAAGGATAAAAGTCTCCCATTAGTGAATAAAGGTAAAATATTGCTCTCTATTTCACCTTTTTGTTTCACACAAAAGACAACAAGACCTTTGAAGGAAGCCTAGAATGCAAACTAATTACATACAAAATTACCTACACTTATAAACAGGCATGGACGTGCGAGTTCTCACGAGGTTTCTGCAATTAAAGAATAAAATATAGTTAGATGTAGCATACAAAATTGTTTCTAATATTTGTTGAGTACAAACTGAATATGTCTAGATGTCTACAAGTACTCACAATGTGATAATTAAAATAAATAATGAAAATAAACCATTGCAAAGAACTGATACCTACAAATGGGGGAAAATCACAACGACTGGAATGGAATCAAAATTTCATGTATAGTTCAGGACAGATTGGTTCTTTCGAAATAGGAAAAAAACATGTGGTGGAGATTTAGAGATGCAATCACTATTTACAGATAAATATGTAAGAAAATAAATTATTTAGCAGTTGCTACGTACCCTTTATCTTTCTGTTGTCTATTGTTGTTTCTGCTGTTGATTTGCGGGAAACATCTGCCAAAGATAGGGGTGTCAGTGGGGGTGAGGAAACTTCGCTGCTCTCTCTACTATGCCTAGACTCCAGCAACTTATTCACAGTAATAATAGGTGTTCTTTGGCTGTTTGAAGGTATCGAGTAACTGCGAGTCATGGCAGAAGGTGGCCGTGGAAGTGGTGATGGTGTATGTGATGGTGGGGAGGCACGGGCTGGTACAGTAGGGATCTGCCGCCTTGACACCAAAGGACCAGAATATCCAACCAGACCGGGCCGGACATTGTCTACTGATGCAGGAGGCCTAGGCAGCTCATGAAGCTCACTAATTCTCGGGGATGTTGTCGGGAGTGAAGTGATCCTAGGGACTTTTGGAGCCACGGATGACTGCCAGCCTGGTCCATGTGATTTTGTTGACATAACACGAGGAGGGTAGTTTATTGATGCTCTGTGACCAGCAGCTGAAAACATGGGCTTGCTTAATCCTGCTTTGCTTGGAATTGGGCCAGAAAATGATTCCCTTTTCATTTTCTTAGAATCTGAAGTTGAGTACGAATAAACTAATGGTGATGACTTCCCCTCAGTACTTGATGGCTTCTTATAAGGACCGCTATACAAGGAGCTCGGCTTAAAATCTTTCACGAGTGGAGAGGAATGCCACAGATTTCCTGCCATGCGTGATTCGCTCTCAGGTTTATCTGGTTGAGGTGATCTGTCGGTGCCTGCTGAATTGGAGTTCTTATCATCCGCAGGTGTTGGGAGTTTGTACGAATAATTTGTTCTTGAATTTAGTGGGCTCGAGAACATTGGAGAATTCAACTTTCGAAGCCTTGCAGATGGATCCAGGACATTCTCCGCAAAAATTGGTGCTGACTGAGTGCCAAACTCAGGTTTCACTCGAGGAGCTGCAAAATCTGTCTCTACTTGCTCGGCATATTCCTGTGTATGAACGACAAATTCAAAGAACTTCATGAAATGCTCAAAATGTAGTGTCCTCCGACTTAAATAAAAAAAGAACATGAGTAAGAAATATTCAAACATCAAACAAGCACTGGAACTTGTGAAGGAAACAAGGACCATACACAAATCCCAATTTAATTATCGTACTGTTATTTAAAACTTATATACCAAGGAAATTTCTATTGGCATTCTCCATCATAGGGGTATTATACCAACTTAGTAGGTGGAGTGAAATTTTGTACAACTACTATTAACAATTCATGATCGAGGCACATACCACTAAATAAATAAAGGTGCTAATCTGAAGGTCTAAAGTAGATGGTAACACAGACACTTCCATTCAATCAAGTGGTCGATACGGATAATTATGAAGTGTCACTACTATAGCCATATGAGAAAGATTTATCCCCCCAGAATGCGTGAATTTATAAACTAGGGTTCATTTCAACCAGTCTCAATGCCCAAAAATACTCATATCCAAAGTACAATGTCTGCCAAGGCAGTCAGCTTGACACGGAAACAGATCCACTGCATATTCACCTAAACTATACCACGCGGAAGCACTCTTGCAGTAGTCTTGCTACACTGTCAAGAATGCTTGTAACCATGCATGAGAATAGACTCATTGACCAGGAATGGCATGGGTAAAATAACAAGTTGAAGGAGTACCTGTTCATGTTCCTTCTGAAGTTTTGAGGGACTCGCCATATTAGACTGATCCAACTACAAACAAAAGAAGTAATGTTTAGAATGAGGATAAGAAAGAAAAAAGGAAGATAGAACAGGATTTTTTACATGCTTTAATCAAAACATGAAAATCAAAAATCCAGGTAAGAAACTGTTATACAACCACCCAGAAATGGAATTGAGCTGGGCTGCCATAAGGACTTGGCTGTTCTCTGCGCTGGGAATCCACCATGCAGGTAAGTGGGACAGAACTGAGTACATGCACCTTAGAGCACCTCCAGCAGGGACCCTATTCAGGCTCCTAAAGCAGGTTTTGGGACCTCGGAGCATCTCCAGCATGCCCAATAAAGGTTTTGGGGGCTGAGGCCAAGAAAACTTACTCCAGTAGGGACCCTATACCATCCCGGGACTGAGCAGAGCCAGGACTTGGTGCTTGAGTCGGCTACGAGTTGGAGCCCGTAGGTTAGAAAAGACAGTGTAACCAGTAAATCGGAGTCGTAGTTGGTTTGTTAGTCTAAACAAAGTTATGCCGCTCAAGGAAATGTGCCCTATTTGAAGAGGCTGACTGTAATCTTTTGTTCTAAAGCAATAAGAAACCACATTTCTATTCACATTTCTCCCTTCTCGCTCCATTATCTAATTGTGTGCCAATCTCCAGAATCACGGCATCAAAACCTCGTGGTATGTAGCTGGCTGAGGAGAGGGTGCCAACTCCCACGACTAACTGTTACCTCTTTACACTGAAAACATCTTAACTGAGCAGATCATGCTATCAAACACGATCTGGCCCGGGTCTCGCACTTGTTCTTCCCTAGTTCTTCGGGTCGAGTTGTATGGTGCGGGGTGGCCCCCTTGTAGGCTTGTAATTAACTCTCTTTCTATCAATGCAATGAAACGATTTTTTGCGTTTTCGCGAAAAATGCCATCAAACAAAACTTGAGGATTGACCCAGCATAAATGGCTCTTTCAAAATGCTTATATTGCGGGGTACTGGATACTGATATAACACTAAAAAAATGACAAGTTGTTATGATTGAGTGAATGAGACAAAATAACAATTGAATGGGCCGGCTGGAAAAAGCATAGCTTACATCCATTGAACTTCTGGAAGCAGGAAAGTTTACCCCATAGTCAAAACTCAGCTCACTGCCATCACTATGATTGTCATGGTAAGAGCTGTAATCATCGTTGTCAGTGTCATCATCCAATCCACTAAAGTGATAATCAATGTGCTGCTTCTCGGCAACTGCTTTTACATGAGGTTCTAGTGCCTCTAGGTACTTCACCCCTCTCCTGAAAAAACTCAACTGAAAGTTCGAAGAATGATGAGATGGTCATAGAATATAACACTATAAATCCATACTAATAATTTCAGTGAAGAAGAGTTAACGTACTTGAGCAGCATGATGGCGAGCAGCCTGTGTCAAAATACTTAAAAATTGTCCTTGCTTCAATGATTTCAAGCGAAATATGAATAATGCTGCATCGTCTTGGTACTCGAGAAAGGACGCTTGCAGCTGTTCTGGGGAAAATGTTTCAACTTTGGAATGCCTTGACCGTCCTTTCTCTCTGTAAGCTGCCCGCACATTTTCATATTCCTCTCTGAAGCCAAAATAAAAGATAGCATTTATCAGAACTTGGGCACGCTGGAGTGAGAAGATAAATATGATAAAATTCAAGGTAAGTTTCTACCTTTTCTGATCACATTGGTCCTTCATTTCCTGCATCAGTAAATAAAATAAAAAGGACAGTGCGTCATGGTCGCATAAATTTAAGTAAAAGTAAATGCAGTTTATTTGTTTGTAGAAATTATGATGACTACAATATGGACAGAAAATTTACAATAACATTAAGTAAGGTTGAGAGAATCACAGTGAAGGAGATCAAACCTCTACAACTTGTAGCTCCTTGAGAAGTGACTCTGATGGGTTTGTGATTGTATCTATGATATTTGTACGCTAGAGAAACAACAAACTACTAGTCAGAGCATAAGAAAATTAAGTACATGGAAGATGGAATAACTATGGTGACTTCTGAGACATATAATTCAGTTTGATAAGATAGAGAGGGAACTTACATAGCTATCCACAAACTTTTGTAGTTCAAACTGGGCCTTTCCTAGCATCACCAGCACTCTTCCTGCAGGTAAAGCCGCATGAATAGAGCAAAGAACACCAAATATTTGTATGACTAAGGAAGGCGACTTCCAAAACCAGCAACCCAAAAAAATTGCGCTCGATATTTATTGAAAACCTTATTTTATGGATGGCAGGAGCTCTGCTAATTCTATTTTAAGGAAATGAGGTTTGATGCAAATATATGTGTAAAGCACACACAGACCCAGGCAAGACATCCTCAACCACCCTAAAGAACGCGAGGGCCTGAGCTACTGTGGGCTCCTTAATCAACCCAGGCATCTCTGTGACAGTGTTGTACCTCTGCTCGAGCACGTGCATGTTCCTCCTTATTGAACATCAGACTATCATATTGTTCGATAAACAAAATGGGCATAAATTAAGAACTTATGTGTAGAAAAAGTAGTATCAAGAAACAAAAGTTTTTCTGGCGAAGGATCTCACGGTTTCAAAGAAAAAATAAGTAACATTAAAACATAACACACTTAGCTTTAAATCAAGAACTGTCCTTCGCTGCAAGTGCTGCAAAGAACATATATATACTGGAATGCAAATTTGAACAAAATATATGTTTAGAGATCGGAGAACTCACCACTGTCATCATCATCGTAATCAATTGCGGTTTTCTCAAGTAAGCAAGTTCCCATTTCTTCCATAGCTTCTGCAAACTCTGCGTACATTTGATCCCAACTAATTATGAAAGTATTACGTGATCACACGCTCTGTAGTACCATGTTGTGGGCACGGCTGCTCCATTGGAAATTAATTATTCTAAAAAATGCAGGACATACCATAAACACTATTTGTTGTTGCAGCTGCAGCCGACAAGAAGCTATCATAACAATTCCTCATTTCTTCCATCTCCTGCAAGTTAATAACCTTACATAAGTTAAAAGTATAGCGCGGAAAGGGTGGGCTACAGAAATTGTATTTTCATCAGACTAATAATAGTTGCACTTATCAGTGACAGGTAACACATAGAACTATCAGATAGAAGGAAAAAAAGATATCAGGACAGAAGTTTGGCAGTCTCTGTCCATTTGAATATATTGAACAAATAGCTAAGGTTTGGCTCACATAACACAGATAACTGAACCTACAAGGAAGAAGTGAGCTATACTACAGCATAATATTGTTATAAGATCCACTGCTTGCTAACAACATGCCCCATTGGCGAATAAAATGGAAGTTGTATCCTTGTAGCAAAATGAATGGGCACCCAAAAACAAACAGACCCAATCGTCTCCTTCATTATCAATTTTTACATGCAAATGTCTCAGCTTGTGATTCTTAGCCCAAAACCATAAAGAAGAAATAAATGGAACAGACAAATTCTTAAATATTAAAGAGAGCACTGCACTCTCATCCAACGAAGTGATGTTACTCTAGACATGACTAAAATACCGTAGTCCCTTTCAAGCATACTAGTGCTTTGATCACCTTCCTCTACATTGGCCTACATCACTAGTCACTACATTGATGTTCTAATGGATGCCGGCATGACAGCTCTCCTAATATACAAAATGTTGAATATAACAACTAGCAGCCAATGATAAGCTGTATACAAACTTATTCTTTAACGACTTTGAATTGCTGACTCTGCGACCTGTTCCAGCTACCACCTTTCTCCGATCCAAGCTGCCTGCCGTAGACTTTGACCAGCAGAACCGAGGCAAGCCACAAAAATCAAATGCTTGCGACAACCACAATAATAACACATAAAGCAATCAACTCGCACAAACTTCACATATTATTATAGGAATAGAATATGGTTTAAACAAATGGTTCCAGAATTTCATTAACACAGAATTGCTGTTTTTCTCATCCTCACATGTCACAGATTAAAAAAACGAAAATTTAATTTGGCTCTGTATTCCTCGCTCGAGTTTAATTCCTTTCGACCCCGCATAATGTCTACGAACATGAACAATTCACTGCACACAGAAAAATCAAATAAAACAAAAGCGGCACTTCTCGATGGGCGGACCCTCGTGAAGTCGTGATCCGATTTACGCGCGTATCCACATCTAGCGGCGCGCCATAATCCCAGGAAAACAAATTCCGTAATCAGAAAAAATGAATTAGGCGAAACCTTGGCGGCGTCGACGAGGTCGTCGAGCTTGGCTGGCGGCGGGCGTTGGTCCTTCCTCTCCTTGTGGTTGTGGGGGAGGGCGAGGCCCCGAAACTTGCGTAATGGCGATTTCATCTCCGGCCTTCTCGTCGATTACAATCGCCAATTCGTGGCCGAACTGCGCCGGCGATGATCCGAAAGAGGGGAGGGAGTGGAGGAAGAGGAGGATTTTCCGAAGACTGAAAATGGAGGAGGGAGAATATGATCTCTTCCGCGATGCTGCTGCTGTTTTGGGAATGGAGATAATTAATAATTTGGTCCATGTTTGACCCGACGTAACGACTTTGACCATGGAAAGCGAGATGATGCCCTGCGTGCGAAGATATGTGGAGATGAGTGAATTGACAATTACACCAACAATTTTCCAAAATAACAAAAATGGTAAATATTCAAATTAAACATTTGATCCGAAACATATGGACAAGCATAGTGATACTATATCCTAACAATTCATATGGAATGATTTGCTATCATAAAAGTATATGATAACAATAATACAATTATTGTTTTTTCAGCACATAGATAATCTTTCTACAAAGAGGAATGTGATATATTTTATTCACTGCATGTGATAACTTGCTTAGTCTGATGTTGTAATATTTTTGGAACCGTTGCATTTTGTAATATTACATGATTTTGTGACGTTGCGGTATTTTTTTATTAATTACCGGAAAATAGTAAGTGTAACGCACAAAATTTAGACTGAATTCAAATTTTATTTTGACGCCGAAAAAACTTTTCTAATTTTAATAAATGTTTTCTAAAAAATTTCAAGATGATTCGACTTAGCCTTTTTTCGGTCCCGTTGAATAACGGAGCACTCACCCACCCATTTCTAGACGACCCGCTCAAAAACCTTTTGTACTCTAATATCAAATTTTCATTTTCGACGTAGATTGTTAAATGTCGGTTCTGATCCTAAATTCTTCGAGCCAATTTAGAAGTCTTAGAAAATTTTCTTGTTTTGGGGAGATGCATATTTTTGCATTTCCTACACTTTTTCAGTTGAACTTAAATCTATTTTAGCAAGTCTTGACCTACTTCCTTTGTAACCCAAGCACCAATGTCGGTACGCGGCTTAGCGTACTTGCGAAACCTTTATCCACACCATCAAATGAGACCAAACTCCATATACACTCTCCATATAACCAATATACCCTGTGAGATTTTTCTGATTTGAGGAAGCAAATGTGTCTTTAGAGCTAGAGACTAGTTCAATGGTGTAGGCCTTCTCATTAGCCACTTGTAGTATCTTCTCTTTTTCGTTTGGAGCTCCGAGTCTCCGGAAAATTGTCGATGCCATTCGTGTTCCACCGGGATGTTCGGGGCGCACACTTCGGCATTACCCAAATCCCACTTAGCACTAATCTCCACCTAATCTCTCTACATCAGTGCACCCACTTGTCCAGAACCACAACCTCACCCTCCTCCGCTCGTTCCTCTCCTTCATGTAGAAGAGAAGACGTCATGGATGACCTCGGAGGTCATCAATGGCCCTAAACCTACTCTCCCCCTCTACCTCTATATAAGCCACCCCAGGGCATCCCGAACCAAACCCTAGCCATTTTACCCCGTTCCCTCCCCCTTTCCACTCTCCATTCAGTGCAAAAGAGTGAGAAAAACCACACCCAAAAGGCACACAAAGATTCCTCCATGGCCACCATGGCCGAAGCTCGGACGAGCTCGTGGGAGGCCATGTCCTCGCCCGGCCTCGCCCTTGCCGACCATGGGAGCCTCCAAGGACCCGTCCCCGCCGCCTCCGGCCCTCCCGGCGTCGTCCTCGGCCATTCCCGACCGTCCCGTGACGTTCCCGTTCGGAACCGAGGAAGAAGACGACCGAACGGATCGATCGATCCGTTCTTCATCTTTTTTTCCGTTGCGAACCGTTTTCGGCCCAGCAGCACAGCAGGCCAGGCAGTGTGCGACCGCAGCCCATTAACGGCCCAGTTCGCGCGGCCGAAGCAGCCCATGCTGTTTTTTCGCGGAACTTTGTTTTTCCTTCTGGACAGATTTTCAAACCCCGTATCTTTTGAACCGTAGCTCCGTTTTGAGTGATTCAAATTTATAAATCTTCGCCTCGACGTTATATACACGGTGGTACCAGTTTTTCTTTATTTGAAAACATTTTATTTCACTGTCATTTTCAAACACGTTCTTTTTTGTTTCGCGGTTTATTTGTTTTTCGAGTTTACGATGCATGACGACGCCGAGACTTTCCGGAGCATTTGAAACCCATCTTCTAAGGCAAGCTCACCCCTTGCTATGACCTGTCCCGCAATGTTTGTTTGTTTAGTTGCTTATTGTCATGTTGTGTGTTTATATTTGTGTACTGTTATATTTATACAATCTTGTTTGTTGTTTGTGCTTCATATGACTTGACTAATATAACTCACTGACTTATTTAACTCGCTAACTTATTTACATTGTGTTATTTATTATGTGTTAACCCCACCATTCTTAGGACATTGGACTGGGGGAATCGCCACCGTCAACAGAATGATGGATATTAACAACCCATTAAAGACGACATGAGGAAATTATGGCACACCCGCCGCGAATGCCCGGTCGGTTTAATATGACCTTGTATATTCCTGTTGTATGATATATTGTGCCTGTTAATAACCAACTAAATACGACACGAGGAAATTCTGGCACACCCGCCGCGAATGCCCGGTCGGTTTAACTTGACTTTGTTTACTTCCTGTTATGTTATGTTACACACACATACACACACACACACACACACACACACACACATATATATATATATATATATATATATATATATATATATATATATATATCTTGTTCTTGATATGTGATATATATATTGTGATGATCATGTAGAACTTTGCTTGTTATCGTCCTGATATTGTTTTGTTGATGCATCTGAAAACTTTGGTTTGCATTCATTGTTGTGGAAACACCTTTTGGAAAAATCTTGATGAACTTGACTAAGAACTTAATCACTTCCTCAACTAGATTGAATCAACGGTGCCATTCACAAAACATTATTGCTCAGTCACGCGTCGTCTATATGGGCGGACCTAGCTTAGTAGCATTATCGGGATTCCCCTTTGATGTCACCCCTTGGCGAGTCTAGTCAGTTACCTGTGTGGTCGGGGCTGGTCTTATGATGGTTCCGGAGCTCGACGTCGCTCATAGGTTGGGGATGTGCCGGAATTTTACTTCAGTCTAAGACAAGGCCCGTAGGGCATGTCGGTGACTATACAGGGGGCGTCTTGATTTTGTGTACCGTTGGGGAGTGCGGAGTTATACTTGCTGCCAGAAATGGTTTATTACTTTGGTACCGGCGGGATTTATTTACACTCCAGCGTGTGTATTGTTGCAACCTCTCGAGAGTGTCAATCTAGATTCTTGCCTAGTCCCAAGGTCACGGGACAAGTTTGGGTCGAGTCACACTTAGAGTCAGTCTTGTCACGGGGAAAACGTTTGCAAATGAACTTGAAACAGGTTGTTGAAACAGGTTGTGAGACTCGTGGAGTCTAAATGTTGCGCCAAAGTTGGCGAGGGGCCGGAGTATCCGAAATTGTGAACTCGCACATGTGAACTATGCATTTATATCTTGAACATATGCCATGCTATATTCTGAACATATGTCATGCTATATTCTGAATTTATGCCATTGATTGCTCATGCCATATTTGTTGCGATGCCATGCTACCATTTTGATGCCATGCTTCTGAACGGATAGACGTCGCCTAGAGGGGGGGTGAATAGGCGATTTAAAACTTTTTCGAGGAGCCGGAATATCCGGTCCAAGAGTGACCCGGAAATTCCGAGTAGCCGGAATATCCGGTCCACAATGATCCGGAAATTCCGGTATGCTTGATAAAGGCGGAATAAAACTAGAGGTTTACTTTAACAAGCATACAACCTAGATATAAAAACTAGGCTCACCTATGTGCACCAACAACTTAAGCTAAGCAATACTAGTAACAAGATGATAGCAAGATATATGACTTCAAGCACGAAGGCTATCACAATGTAAAGTGCATAAGTAAAGAGCTCGGGTATAGAGATAACCGAGGCACGCGGAGACGAGGATGTATTCCCGAGTTCCACCCAAAGATGTACGTCTCGTTTGGAGAGGTGTGCGCAACCACAACAGGTTAGCCGCAACGCCACAAAGGCTCACCTTCTTCTCCTGATGAACTCAACCACAAAAGGTTCGAGTTCACCTTCCACTATTGATCTCCTTTGGGGCGGAGATCGAATCCCGTACAACTCTTGAGGCACACACCCACAACTTAATTGGGGGCTCCCAAGTCTTGAGGCACACACCCACAACTTAATTGGGGGCTCTCAAGTGTCCACAAAAGGTCTTGGCCACAAAAGGCCGGCCACAAAAGGCGTCTAGGGTCCAAAGACCCAAGAGTAACAAGCTCACAAGTAATACCACCACGAATCCTCGTGGAGGGCTCAAACCGATGCAAATGCAATGGCAAGAGCACACGAAGTGCTCGAGTCCTTCACTCTCAAATTCCAACACAACAACAAATGTTTATGGGGGAATAAGAGAGGAAGAATAAAGGAAACCACAAAGGAGTCAAATCCTTCACTCCCAAATCCCACCAAAAGCAACTAATGCTTAAGGGGGGAGAAGAGAGGAAGAATAAAGAGGAAGAACCACAAAGGAACTCTAAGAACTAGATCCACTAAGTTCCCCTCACTTAGAGGAGAGATGGATTGATAGGATTGTAGATCTAGATCTCCTCTCAACTTTCCCTAAAGAATATGGAAGATTCAATGGAGGGATTGAGAGGGAAGTGAGCTTTCCAAGGTCAACAATGGAGTAGGAGAGAGGGGAAAGTCGTGCTGCCTTCTATTGACTGGGGAAAAAGAAGGGGAGGGGTATTTATACCCCTCCAGGAAATATAGCCGTTGGCTGTTTTGACACCCGGAAATTCCGGTATAAGTGAGACTCGGAAATTCCGGTCATCCGGAAATTCCGGTCTAGAGAGACCCGGAAATTCCAGTCACCCGGAAATTCCGGTCTTAGAGAGCTCGGAAATTCCGGCTGGAGTCAGAAGCAAAACCAAACTTTTCCTTAGCCATTTCTGGAGGACTTTTCTGGGGGCACTCGGAAATTCCGGTAGACGGAAATTTCCGAGCACAATTTCCGACTGGAGTCAGAACCCTTTTTCTCCTTTCCTTAGCCGTTTTCTTGGATGAGCTGGGGAACCGGAAATTCCGGTAGGGCGGAATATCCGGCCCCAATAATCCGAATCAGCAGAACACCGAAACGAAAACTGCTATAACTTTTGCAAATGAACTCCAAAAGAGGTGAGATCAATTTTGTTGGAAATATTGCATCCCATAAATAGAGTAAAATCTCCACACATGTCAAGGTGTGGGACTTTCCTCAAGGTAGAACCGGCAATATTTCCGCCACCGAAAACGCAACAAGTTGTCCAAAGTAAAACTGATTTCGATGACAAGAGCTTGACATGGAGATGAACCAAGCTCTAACTCCTCACCAACATAAAAGCCAAATAAGAACCAAGAAACATGATATGCCAAGTATGCAAAGGTTTGAGCTCTCCACAAGAATGCGATCAAGTTACTAACTTGAGAGCCCCTCTTGATAGTACGCCTATCTATCCTATAGCCCTATCAAGATCATACCTTTGCCTTGAGCATTCCACTTGAGTTGGATGATGACTATCTTGATTTCTTCAAGTGGATCATCTTTCTTGATTGCGCGTCCAAACACTTACTTGATGAAGACTTCTCCAAATACTCCCCCATGCTCACAATGGGAGAGACTCGCTAAGCTTCGTCTTCATGTATCCATTGCAAGCACCAAGCATGGGATCTTTTCGAGAAAGCTTCTCTTGGTCTTGCACAACTCATCTTTTCTTCACTAAGATGATGTCTTGAATCTTCAAGACATACTTGCAATAAGCTTCAAGAGTCCAACACATGAACTCCACAATTCCATGGACATGATCTATAATGATATCTCAAAAGCAAACATTAGTCCATAGAGATTGTCATTCAATTACCAAAACCACACATGAGGGAAAATGCTCTTTCAGCTTCACACGTGGGTCTTGCCATGTTTTAGACTGTTAATTAACAAAACACTTGTCACATGATTGTTTGCTACATGATTGTTGGATTGTTTATAGCAAGGGACTACCTCTTGTTGAGTGCATAATTAATGTACTCACGGGCCTCATTGTGGCCAGATGTCGGCGAGGATTCATCTTCTACCTTAGCAAGGAGATGGAGCAAGAGCGTGCGTGCTAGGAATCCGTAGCCCAGCCAGATGCCTGTGGAATGGAGTCGCTCCAAGACGTTGCCTCAATTCTTCTTTCGCTGCCAGTTAAACTCTGACATGTGCCATGCTTGGCTCGATATTTTGTCGTGCCTCGATGGCATTGTAAACCTTTTGTAGCACTTATGCGCCTGTTGTATAATGATATCATATATGTTACATTGTCGCGACGTGCGGCCAGATATCTTGTGTTGACGACCACCACGCTGGCAAGTTGTGCCAGGGAGGGGTGTTACAGTAAGCATCCCGTTATTTTATTTCTCTCAACATGCAGGCATGCCACATCACCAATTCTATCATTGGTCCACCTCATCAATCCATCCACATTTACCTTTAGCCTATGCGTTAATCTTTGAACAAAGAAATAGAACAACTCAATTCATATTCCTTACAATAAAAGGTTTTCATATATATCACTATGAAATTCCACAGCAACGCGCGGGTTGTAATCTAGTTAACTTAATGTTCATAACCATAAGGTACTTATAGAGCCTAAAAAGCTATGAAAAAAACACATAATTTGTTTTCCTTTTGAGAGAAGGCAAAGCAAAGGACACCACATCCAGTTGAGGGGCCACCAAAGCTCCCACATGGATCCAACTTGTGGCTACGGGCCTGTATGGGGCCCGACTCCAATCCACCGCCTCTTAGCGCATATTTTTTCCATGGACACAAAACTGTACGAACATATGGAGTTAATGTCTAAACTAATCTCAATAGGATAACCTCGCTAACGGTCGTTGTTTCTAGAGTGTCTAAACTATTTGACTAAAATTATTTTTAAAAAATATCTCAATAGGTTTCTTTTTCTCCGTACCTCAATTCTATTTCTCCTCTTACCTTACTTGTTTTGAGTCTCTTCTCTTATCCAACTTTCAAAGTTTTAGGATCCTACGTGTGGGTGGACGATTTCTTGCCTTTTACCCTATTAGGTTCGATCTTTAGGAGTCGTCTTCGTCGTGAGCAACAATCCTTTGTTAGTGGTGTCGAGAATTTTCAAGGTGGAGCAACAATCCCTTGTTAGTGGTGTCGAGAAGTTCATCACGGAGGCGGAAGACTCGGTAGTTACCCCTCTCTTCTTTTGGTCTCGGCATGGATCGCGGGACGCGATCCCTTGTTAGTGGTGTCGATTGTAGCGCCCCGGGATTTTTTCCCCAATTAGAAAAATTGTTTGTTTTTCTTTTTGCATCAACATGACATCATCATGCATCATTTGCATTTGTCAATCTTAATTTAATTTATTGCATTTAATTTCAACTCCATATAAATTCGTTTCCACTTCTAATTTCAAATACAAACCAAATCAATTTAAATGTGATATTTAAATTGTTTTCAAATATTCAAACTAATATATTAAATTATGTATTTTGAAACTATAAATATTTGTCAAAAGTTATAAATCTTTTTCTTCTCCTATTTTGTTTTAAAACAGGAAAAGAATAAAAGAGGGAAATAATAAAACAGAAAAAACCTCCTGGGCCGAAGCCCATCCTTCTGGCCCACCTCAGCCCAGGGCCTGCTCCTTCCTCCTCCGTACAGGAGCACGAGCGAGGCGTGCTCGCTTTACACCGTGGCCATGGAGCCCCCATGTGCTTCCCCTCCCTCCCCCCTACTTAGCCGCACCACCTGCTCCCTCCTCTCCCTAGAAACCCTAACCCTCTCCTTCTCCTTCCTCCGCGCCGCCACTTCCCTCTCTTCTTCTCCCCTCTTTTCCTTCTCTGTTTTCTTCCCACCGGAACAGTCACCGAAGCAACCTCACCCCCCCCCCCCCCCCCCCGTCACTCCGGTGCCGACGAAGGCCCTCTGTCGGGACCCGAAGATCCGCCTCGCCCTCCTCGCCGTGCCAGGCGAAGGAATCGCGCCGACAGCCGCTACCCGCCACCGCCCTCGTCCCCATCTTCCTCGACACCAGCGGACGTCCGCCTCCAAATTCCGGCGACTCGATCCTCCTCGACAGCGAACGCCTACGCCCACACACTCCTCGTGAGCACCTCTCCCCTTCCTTCTCTCCCCGGCTCGTTTAATTCTCGTATGCGACGCGTTCATCCATGGCCGTCCGGTCACCGTCCGCCATTGCCGCCGTTGTACAGCTCCAGCACGGATACGAGAAACCCGCCCCTTTCTGTTGCGTCCGAGCACAAAATCAGAGTCACCGCACCTATTTTCCCACCCGCACGCACACGCCGGTGAGCAAAGTTGTTCGCTTTAGTTCGCCGACGGCCAATTTCAGTCCGGCGTTGCTATGTTCCCTGTTTTTCAGTTTCGTCAGCCGATGTTCGTTTGCTTCGTGTTAAAAACGGGGAAACAGGTACCCTAACACCAATACTACTCAGACCTACTGGTTAGCACGTTCGGTTCCGTCCGATCGCTGCGACCCGAGCTCGATCCCTGGCCTCGTTGAATAAAAGGCACACCTTTTATTTTTTTCTCGCGCTCACTGACAGGGCGGCCCCACCTGTCAGCGACAGTGGGTGCACGCGCACGCCCAGTCAGCGCCCAGCACGCGCCTGGCCCGCCCGTCAGCCTCACAGGGTGGGTTGTTGCGCGGTAACAAAAATCCCAGAGGAGATCTGCGCTGGGGTATTTTCACTGAGCCCCCTATCTTTCCGGTTCTGCACAGAGAGTCCTCCCAGATAGTTCTTCCATCACGAACAGGTCCCTGCATTTTGCAGAAACACCCCCAGACTTTAATATGTAATAACTTTTATTCTATAACTCCAAATAAAATAATCTTTATATGTTTTTAAATCAGAAAAATGCAATAAATATTAATATGCCATTTGTATGCCATTTTGCATCTGTTATTTTAATTGCTTAGTGTAATTTGTTAATTGCAACTAAATAATTAAATATGGAATGTGTTGGGCTTTATTTAAATATTGCCCTATTCCATTTAATTTAATTAGAGCACCCATGCCATGTGTTGCCATGTTAACCAACATTTAATATTGCTGGTAAACAAATAACTTGAACCTAAATATTAATTGTCGGGGTTGTTTTCCCGCTTAATTTGGATTACCTGCATTGTATTGCATCTTGCCATGCCATGCATCATTTCTCATATGATCATGCTGGATATTTTGTCGTAGTTGTAAAATGCATCTTTTACGCTTTCCAGTGTTTGTTGCCTCTTCGCGGATAAGACGTTGAGATGTGTGAGCAACGATAAGATCTGCTTCCATGCGGGATTCCAGGCAAGCAAAGTTTGCTTGTTTACCTATACATTGTCTTTCATTCCTGCCGTTGATCTCTGCTACCCTAGTATTCGAGTCTTTATTGCGATCCCATCACATGTTTATCCTGCAGCCTATACAGCTTTATCCCCACATCCCATCACATGTTGAATGTTTATCTGTTAGCCTTGCGAGTCGTAGCGCATGCTTAGAGTTGGTTGTGCGAGTCCTCTGTTGGTCGTTTATTTCATATGCTTAGTATTATAGATTATTCTACCTTAATAAAATGTTGTCTTATATTGGGGTATTATAATTAAATGATAAGGCACCGGCGGAAGGCCTTGCGAGGTGCTTTGTTCTGCTAAGTGTCGACCTAGGAACTGAGATTTTGTCCTCGGATCCAATTTTGAGCGCACTAACCACTTGTGGGAGGCCCTATGGAGCCCCCCTCGACTTTGACTGAAACTTCGACTTGTCCGGGAGCTGCACCTAGTTCGGGTTTTCCATTTGTCTCATATGCATCGATACTAGTGTAGTAGTTTACTTTGGCGGTGTGCCTTGTTACATGCATATAGGGCGCGGCCTGTTGGTGCGGAGGGGTGTGTCCTGCGGGAGTCCGCACCCTTTTGGCCGGGACCAGCATAGCTCCCGTGGCTCCTGGACTTGTTGCGGTGAAGGAAAAGAGTTGGGTTGAAAGGCCCTAATGTTTTTGATTGGGTTGATCATGCGAGTATGGGTCCAGTAGTGCACCCCTGCAGGGTATAATCTTATCGATGAGCCGTGTCCACGGTTATGGACGTTTTGGTGATGATGCTGGCTAACAAGATCTAGACAATTTACACCTAATCATTGTTAATTAACCTGACTAGTAATATATAATTACTTTCACAATAAATGGTAATTAAAATTGCTCAACGTGTGAGTTTCCCTAATCGCTTCCTCATACTTGGTTGAGGGGGTTAATTCGAGAATGGGTTATGTTTGGTGTTAGTAGTAGTTGGTTATCTTATGCGCTCTCTTATCCCTCTCTGATTAGACGGAAGTTATAGCGTGTCTCTCTAGGTTGCTAGTGCTGCTACCGCTAAGTCCACCTCCCCTATATTTTGAGAGATGGTGTAGAAAGTAGGCAAGTCGGTTTTGCTTGCCAAGGAGTGCCCTGACCCTCTTTTGGGTTATGCTTTATGTGCAGTCAACAGGTTTGAAGTCAGACGACGTTAGCTTGGGAATCCCTCCGGCTTGGCTGGGCAGGGATATGGCGCCATCGCTTATCTTCAGGACTCTTATTCCAATTTGCATCTTATCCGTAGTCGGATACTATTTTGATTCCGCTGTCATTTGTATCTTTGTATTGTAACATTTGTATCTTGACTCGTTCGAGTCGTTGTTGTATTTATATATCTTCTGTTGTATTTGTGGATGTATCGGAACTGTTGTAATGTTATCACAATTCCACCCACATAATGCGCATGTTTCGGCGTGCACATTATGTCTGGTGGGCGACCTAAAATCGTTATTATGCGGATTTCGGCGGGAGCGCTTAAATCTACATAGTACCGATTTTCGAGTGTCACATTTATTTTACTACGTTGGCTAAGTTAGATGGGTATATCTTTGGATTAAATGGTGCATGATAGTGTGTTCAACCTTGTAGTGATCTATATCCCGCTGATAGAAAGGGATAAAACATGCAATATATTGTGGAGGACAAATTATGGTTTCTATACCACACTTGGCTGGTGTTTTTACTGTCCTACATTTTTTTGACAACTTTGTTCTTTATTTTCTATGTTATGTTATCGTGTTTATTGTAACTTTGTTTGTTTGAAATTAATACTTTGAGATGCATGCTAGATAGCGATTTTGGGTGGAGTATTTGTTCTAGATTTTGTTTGCTTAATGGTGTATGTATACCGAACGTAATGGTTACATGAATCATTCCATTCATAGTCATAAATATAGCAATTTAATCGTTACATAATTGTAACATGTTTACTGAACATTACTATACTTTTTGAAGAATTGTGTCTAATGAACTTGTGGCCCCTACAATCTTTTAATATTATTTCACCCTGATTTTACGTGTTTCAATATTATCTACATACGTGTCCATTTGTTTATTTATTTCCATTTATCGATTCATATCACAACATACATTTAATCATTGTAGCTAGACAGAAAGTTTGACAACCTTCATGGAATGTTGGGGACAAAGTTTGTTTTGTTGTTGTGTGTAGGTGCTACTAATTAGTTGAAGTCTTATTAGTTCCTCACGGTTCGATAAACCAAGGGGAGTGATCCCTCCCGGAGTACAACCCTGCTGGTCGTATGCCCTATCATGTGATGTGGGATAATAACGACAAATGCCATCATAGGGTAGCTTGTGGAAGTTGTGGAGCTATGCAATTTGGGAGACTTCAGGGGCAGGATTGGTATGCATTATACACCCATATTCGCCCCCTCACCCTCAAGATAAAGCCATACTTCCTACTTTGTGTACAATTGCAAGATGTATTACAAAGTGGCTCGTGAGCTACAATTGGTTCAATATTACGTAACCTCTAGGGTGCTCACCCTTCTAGCCTTCTATAGTGTCTAATTATATCTTCTTGACTTCCAAGTTAGGGTTTCATTTTGTATACGGGTTCCTTCTGGACTCGACATTGTCTCGAGCTGGCCCATCCTGCTCCATGCAAACCCATCGGGAGAGGAGCAGTCGTAAATCGGCTATGAGACACCCTGAACTCGTGGACCATCTCCATGTTGTGGCCTATCCGGTAGGATGCATTTCATGTGAGATTTTTTTTAACTTCGTAGTGTGTACTCAAAAAACAAATATAACAAAAAAGAAAAACTGTAGAAAACAAAAAAATATCTTTTGACCGGACCATTTCACGTATGACACGTGTCGGTACAATATCGCCCGCAATGCAGCTCTACTCGAGAGTCAGCCTCCCGCCAGTTGTACCTCTACTCTCGTTTAGTGCTTTTTTAGGGGGCTCACATTTAGTGCTAAAAATTGAAAATCGAAATTATCTGCCTTAATTCACAAAGCAAAACAAATAGTCTATGGGCTTGTTGTGCTGAAAAAGGTCTATGGGCCTACTGGCCAGAGTAATCCCACGGTCGAGCTTCAGCCCCAGCTTAACATCCCGGCCCAAACCAAAGAATCAGGACGCTAAGGAAGTCCGGAAAACTTTCCTACGCCGCCACGGCCTGCGCTTGCCTGGACGTTAAAATCTAAGACACTTATTTTGGGACTGGGTAAAGAAAAGCCTTGTAAATGTTATTAGTCAATTGACTCCAATGCAGTATTGTTTCTCTTTTAGAATGAAACTGATAATATGGAAGGCTTATTTAGCTGTATTGTATTTGAATAAAAATCCTGCACAGCGTTGCTGCATTTGGAGCTTTAACACCCTTTTGTTTCATGTACAGCGCCAAAAGTATCAAGAGAATATGTCGATCCATGGGTGAGTGGAGATACCAAGCGCACCAATGTGAATGTCTTACTTTGCACACATCAATCATTTGATAACTTCCATCTTTATATAGGACTATAACCGTAGCGATTATCTGGTTACCCTCCCAGCTAGGAGACCTTACTATGGAGATCCTGGTATACTGTTGGTCCTTCCGGTCTTATGTTGCAATTATGTTCCTTCAAACATCCCTTATTTTCTGCTACTCCCTCCATCTAAAAATAAGTGTCTCAAATTTATCAAAAAAAGATTTATCTCCATCCAAAAATAAGTGTCTTAAGTTTATCAAAAAGAAAATGTATCTAGACATACATCTTCTTTTTAACAAAGACACTTATTTTTAAACGGAGGGAGTACATTTCTTATGCAGATATTCTTGATGAAGAGGAGTTTGGAGAGTCTTGTGCCAACAGAGCTCGGGATGGTAACTATAACCGCAGCAGAAGAACTTGGATTAATGGTAATGTATATCAAATTGGTACAACACTGTCATTTCCTAGCCTATGTTATAAAGAAAAAAACCTTGCTAGCAGAAAATCTAATAGTGCATATTACTCCCTCCATATCAAAATGTAAGTTGTTAAAAAAAAATTGGTCCAAACGTGTATGTATTCATGTTTTGGCGTTAGGTTCACATGAATCTTACATTTAAACATGTCTAGATACATATTGACCACAAAAGG
Organism: Poa annua; assembly: GCA_026929855.1. Lineage (NCBI taxonomy): Eukaryota > Viridiplantae > Streptophyta > Magnoliopsida > Poales > Poaceae > Poa > Poa annua. Next base: position 271,820,096 of record CM049426.1, on the reverse strand, counting down.
TTAAAACATCTTATATTTGATACGGAGGGAGTATATAGCAGTCTGGCATTAATAGCTTGAATTAAGGCTGTACCTGCTCTCTTATATTTGTTTTTGTGTTGACAGGATCAGTCCGACACACCACAGTTGCTCTTCTTCCAGTTACCTTCATCTCTTCCTTTACCAACGCAGACACAGTATGTTGAAGAGCCAAATACAGGCTCCGATGAGAATTTTGAACCTGCAGGCACAACATCTAAAGTGTCACGCGGGCAGGCAAGGTCATTATCATTCCAGGTCTCTAAGATCAAAGATTTGCCAGGGGGTCGCATGGGAAAGATATTCATATATAAGAGCGGTAAAGTGAAGATGAAGATCGGAGATGCACTGTTTGATATATGGAACCAGTAATCTGCTGCATTTAAGTGTATGCTTTACCATCTGATACTAAAAATTAACAAATCATGCAAGTCTCTCCCGGTTCAAATTGTATGTTCGTCCAAGAGGTTGTGGCGATTAACACCAGAGAGAACCACTGCTGCGCCCTGGGAGAGATCAACAAGCGTGCAGTTGTAACCCCGGATGTTGACCATATGTTGGATCCTGGTAACAAGATGGAAGAATAAGCCCATATTTGCATGGGATGTTCTTTCAGAAGATGAATGATCTTTGATGTGAACTTCTTTGCCCTTCCAGGCCTTTATACGATGAGGAAGGCATCCGTTTTGTTTCCCTTTTTTTGAACACGAACAGCAGGAGCTCTGCTTTTATTGACTTTTAAGGGAGGGGGAAAACAAAGAAACGGTGAATACAACTCACACAAACAACACAAACACATAGTGTACGCACAGCCACCGCCAGATTAGCAGGGCACTCTTTTTGCTAGATTTAACAATTCTAAATCAGCTTTGACCAAACCAGCAACCACCGTTGCAGTCGTTGCTTGAGATTCAAAGATCCTTCGTCCTCGTTCTTTCCAAACGTGCCAAAAGACATAAATCGCCATCGCCACGCTTCTTTTCCTGTGATCATCCATTTTCCCCCGGCGAGCTTCATCCCACCATGTTGCCAGGTTTTGGTGATTCGCAGCCAGCTGCACAGCTTGAGGAAATTCATTTCTGAAGAAAGCCCAAACCTCCTTTGCGAAAGGACAAGCGAGTGCCAGATGTGATGTTGTCTCAAACATCTGGTCACAAAGACAACAGAGGTCATCATGGGGGAGGCCTCGAGCTCTCAGCCGCTCAGCGGTACAGTTTCTATTCTGCAGGGCGAGCCAAAAATAGAACTGAACTTTGCCTTCAGCTCGGATTTTCCAGACGTATTCAAGCTCGGGTTGTTTTATTCTTCCAATGAACTGCATTGCATAGGCTGACTTTGTTGTGTATTGGCCATCCGGTGTGAGCCTCCAAACGATGGTATCTCGAACTTCAGAAAGGGCCACTCCTTGGAGCTGAACCCAAAGGTCGACGAACTGGTCAAGCTGCTCTTCAGTGTTCATTCGCCGCAATCCCAGCATCCATCTTCCCTGTGTCATTGCCTCTTTAACCGTGAGGTTTTTCCTTCTTGCCAGTGCAAAACAGAGTGGAGCCATAGCTCTTGGGGCAAGTCCATTCAACCATTTGTCAGACCAGAACTTTGCCGTTGCTCCGTCACCAAGAGATATTGTAGTGCAGGCATCAAATAAATGCTTGTCGGTGTCATTGCAGGGGGTTTCAGTTCCAGCCCACGGCCTCGTGCTATCTTGCCATCGAAACCATTCCCATCTAAGACGAATGGCCCTGCTGAATGCGTCCATGTCCTTTATACCTAGCCCGCCAAAAGCAATTGGAGCACTGATTTTTCTCCAGCTAACTAGACACTTCCCTCCGGTGGCTTCTTCATCAGGTGTCCATAGAAAATTTCTTCTAATTTTGTTGAAACGCTTGATCATCCATTTTTCAGCAGGGAACACCGTGAGGAAATATGTAGCCGTGGCAGTGAGCACACTATTTATTAATGTGAGCCTGCCTTTTCTATTCATCATCTTTCCTCTCCATCCCTTCAATCTGCCCATTGCTCTGTCAAACAGCGGATGTATCTCAATTTTCTTCGGCTTTCTAAAACCCAGAGGCAAACCAAGGTAGTTGCAGGGGAAGCTGCCTAGGGTACCACCAAAATCTTGCAGTACTAGGTTCAGGTTTATGTCATTGCAGGCCACAGGATATGCCACGCATTTACTCAAGTTTGTTCTCAGTCCAGAGGCATCTCCAAACAACTTCAGGGTTTGATGAACAGCTGATATGTCTTCCTTGATGGGGTTGACAAACAAAGCCGCATCATCAGCATAAAAACTTGCCCTTATTCTGGCCGACCTGATTGTGAGACCCGAGATCAACTCCTGCTGAGTTGCCAGGTCAAACAGCCGCTGCAACGGTTCCATGGCTAGGATGAACAACATTGGGGACAAGGGATCCCCCTGCCGCAGGCCTCTTCTGTGATTAAAAGGTTTGCCCAGACCACCATTTAGCAAGATGCGAGAGGAAGAGGAGGCAAGGATAAGAGAGACAATATTTCTCCATCGCCCTTTCATCTGCCAATCTTCAGTTTTCGAGGAAATAAATGAGCAACATCTGAATTGATGATCCAGTGATAATAGATCGCTGCTGAATTGAGATAAACGAAATATAGTTATGGTTTTGATAGCAAAGACGAGCTCGTGGAGCGATTTGAGACCTGTTCTGATCTCCCGGTCGAGTTTCCTGAGTGAAAGTGTGCTGACATTTCCATCTTATTTTTTTCAACACTATTATTCTATCATTTTCTTCTCTTCCTAATCTTCTTCATTTCCTCCTCCGTCTTTTGTTTTGTCTCTCTAGATCTAACTTCTTCTCGATCTTTTTTTAATCGACTGTGAACTTCAGATCTTCCAAAGTAAGCATTTTACCTTGGAGATAATGATTCAACTTAGTTTTGACACCCCGAAAATTGCACTTACATAATGAATCCTAGATGAAAACAATAGATAAACCAAAAATCAAATCCAAGTGCAGAATTTTGGATTGAACGCGATTTTTTAGCATACCCTAGAAATAAACTCATGTCGGAATCAGATTACATGATGTTCCCGTTGCCCGGGAGGGAAACCTCCAAGTAAATAATGGTGTCCGCCGAGGCGGACGGGAGAGAACCGGATGGCGGCGTGTGGACGTGAATTGCGGGTCAGAGGAAACCACATACCCCATAGGAGAACATTCAAGAAAGTCATGGGATAGTGACAACGGGCCACAAAAGCGGCAGGGTGACAGAAATGATCTGTCGAAATGCAGCAAAAATTGGGTGAAATATGGCAGCAACTTTGCTCTTTTTCGGACGAACCTGGTCAGAAAAAGTGAGGCAGGAGTCTGGATGACGGAGGGGGCGTTGGGAGTGGCGGGGAGGCCAAAACGGCGGCTGAGTTTGGCAATGGGCGGCGGACACAAGGAGATGGCAGCTAGGAGAAAAATGGCAAGTCATGAAAGGGTTCGATCCAATATAGCTGATTTGGGGTGGGTCTGACCTGTCGGGTCTGACATGTGTGGGTGCATCCGGGCAACCCCATTTCCACCCCGTTCATGGGCGGAGTATGTGGGGTGTCGGATAGGCCGTATGTTTGGTGAGTATGGATGGCGCAATTGGATATCTTTTTTTCTGACCCATGTTGACCTGTTCGGCACGCCCAAACATAATGGGGAAATTAGGGTTCCGGTTGGTGATGGTGTAAGTTACACAGACTTAAAAGTTATGTAGAACACACTAGCGCATTGTCAATTTTCTCAGTTCTTGGATGGATCCAAATTGATCCAAAATGTAGAATGTGTCAGTTTGATCCAATTGTTAAATGCATTAGTTGATTTATAAGGTGTGCAACACGTGCATTGCAGCTTTCTTAGTCAATACAAAAAGGCAAACCTATTGCTTAGCTTCGCCAAAAAAAAGTTAAACGCGCGAATCGTCGGTCAATAAGCTTTACTGCACGAGCTCGGGTATGAGCCTCAGCAAGAAGGAAATCTCTGGCTGCGAGAAGTGCGGCGTCCTCTTCGCCGGCGCCGCCCTATCCAATTCCAGCATGCTGACTTGACCGTCTCCGTGGCCGGGCTCCGGTGCGACCACAGCAGCAGCGAACTCCGACACGGCGCCGGCGATCTCCTTGACAAGGTCAACGATCACACCGTCCACACCCATGAGGTGCTGCATGTACACCGCCTCCGGTCCATTGCTGCAAGAAACATGCATCACCATGACTCCATGAGCAACCTGCAACCTTCAGAATCCTTGTACGTAGAAGCTAGGAAATATACTATAGCTAGAAGCAAAGGTCGCGACAGTTACTTGAGCGGCCCGTAGGTGAGCAGGGAGAGGCCGGCCTCCTTGACCATGGGTACCGCCGACGGGTGCCGGAACACCGCCCTGGCCTCCGACACGATGCCCTGTAGGCCTCCGGCAAGGCACAGCCTGACGGCTTCCTCCAGCGAGTTCCTCCTCGCGTCGGCGTAGATCTGCGTCCCTCCGTTCGTCAGGAAGTAAACCTGCAGGTTCAGAAATAGTATTTCACGGTAAGCTTTGGCAGCTCAGTCACTGTTCACTGTCCGAAAACATGCTATCTGAACAATTCAAATCATCTGGAGGCAGCTAGTGGTCGTTAATTTTACTTACAGGGTATTGAACTTGCAGTTTCCGCATGAGCCGCGCGGCATCGGGCTGGAAGCTGGAGAAGATGACGGGCCTCTCCTCAGCATGCTCGAACACAACCTAAACAAAAGAAACACACCGCCAACTGTTATTCAACATGTATCTTCAGAATGCTGCAGCAAGCAAGATATGTTCCGTGCTCATGCCTTGAGGATGGCTTGCAGGATGCCAGTGAGCTCCTCCTCCTGGTAGACGAGGTCGTCGTCGAACTTGAGCTCCACGTTGAACCCGACGCGCGTGTCGACATCCTCGAACGCCTCCTGCAGCGTGCAGAGGGTGTCGTCGGACCGCACGTCCCATCTCAGTACCCTGCCGTCCTTGAGCTTCCGGAGCAATGGCCTTCCAACCTGAATCAAGATGCCCCAACTTAGATGTTGCCGTTTAACATTCAGAGGATGTGTAGATGATGGTATACGTCTGCAGTTTTTCAGTTGTTCTGTTACGTACCTTGTCCTGATCCTTCTGAGGTCCGTAGGAGAGGAACTCGTCCAATCCAAGATCGGTGACGCGCTCCCCGGAGATTTTGCCCTGAAAAATTCGGTGACAGTTTTCAGATACCTTGCATCGAGACGAGGTGTGTGTTGTGCAAATGTTGACCTGAAGTTGGGAACTGACATCTTGTTCGGTGAAGATGAAATTGTCGTGGAAGATGATCGGGCAGCCATCTTTAGTCACCTGAAAAGAAAATGAGTGTTGCCCTTGTAATAACCATCACACTCTTTATATAAAAGCCTCGCCACCGCTGATCGAGCTGTACAGAGTTTTTTTACGGTACCCTATACTGCTAGGGACAGGGAACAGTATACAACCATCCAACCATTGATTTTTTGGGGGGCCATTTAGATATTTCCCGTTCTAAAAATGGGAAGACCTACTGCTTCCGGCATTTTCCTTGGCTGCCGCCGCCGGGGCCGACCACGCCGTTGCATCCCTCTCTACCGGCGTGCTTCTGTCGTCGCTATTGTTGACGCCGCCTTGCTGATCTCATGCCTGTTGACGCCACTTACGTCCTGCCGAGGCGCCCGCATTACCCTCCCACTCGGGCACGAACGATAATGGATCTAAACGGATTGTGAAGGCATGAACCTAGTTCCGGAATTCCCAATCTCCATCCATAGACATGGAAGTTCTGAAAAACTGAAAATGAAAAACCTCCATTGTTAACCTTACATCAACCTAAGGAAATCTGCCCACAACTTTCAGCAACATATACAATTGCTAAAAATTCATGATTCTTTGTATGACTCGAGAAAAATCTCTTTTACAGTTTTTAGCCACTCACAAATCTCCCCACAAACCATGGAAGTAATTGCTGCATAGAACAACTAAGGTCTACATCTGATGTTGTATTGGATCTTGGGCCACTGGATTCTAGGCGGCCGAGGCACGACTGAGAATTCGGGGACGGCGAAATCATCCAGTGACACGGTATTGTAAATATTGTAAAGCGAACAAGAAATCATAGGGAGGCTGCAGCCGAAAACGCGACGCCGTCTAGTACTGGAACAGCTGCAGGGACGGGCAGAATTACTGAATGATTACTGCTCCAAGGTGAGCGAGCAGTGTTGGTCATACTGCTGGCCTAATAGCTGGCCCAATTCTAACAGTATAGATCCATACATGACGTTAGATCTACAGGGATGGACGGCCTGTATTCACTGCAGGGTACCATAAAAGAGCTCGCTGTACATCTCATCGGCCACGAACGCCTACTCTAGACTAGACACGGACTAGGTACACGTGGCTCGACGGTGGCAAGGCTACTAGTAAAAACTGTACAGGCGTTAGCTACCATTAATGGATGGTTGCAAACTGTAATAGTTACCTGGACGTCGAACTCGACGTAGCTGACGCCGGCGACGCTTGCGGCGTCGTTGAAGGACCGCACCGAGTTCTCCTTCACCTCCCGCATCCGCTCGTCCGGCGACGCCAGCGCGTTCATCCCCTTCCCGCGGTGGCCGACCACCACCAGCGGCGGCCTCCCCTTGGCAGCCGGCGACGCCATGATCGACTCGGCCCCTGCACGACGAACAGACGACTCAGTAATCAGTATAGGCTGTGGACCGATCACGCATGCATTTCAGTCGCAACGTACCGTTGACGCACGCGGAGGCGAGGTCGAGCTGCACGGCGATGTCCGGCACGACCGCGGCGGCGGCCATATATGTCGGAGACAACGCCCAAGAACGAGCCGCCGGACCGCCGACCGTTTGACTTGTGTCTGTCAACCAGGGGGGAAGAAGCGATTTATATATAACGATCTAACGGGATGGGCCGTTTCTTGGTTGTGGTGGATGTGGCGAAGCCGCCGGAGAGAGGACGCTATATATACACACACACGCACACGTAGGCTGTGTGTTCTTCGTGTTGAACGTGCAATGGACGTGAGAATATGGAAGGGAAGACAGATTCTAAAGCTGACGAGGTTGGCACAAATCGGGACAGGTCAAGCTGAGTTGGAAGCTGGAAGAAGATAGGATTCAGGGTGGCTGAGGATTCACGGATATTGGAGGTTTATGCCAGCGGATATGCTCTTGCCGCCGGGCGACCGGAGGACGAAATTTGCTGGTGTAATGACGTGCAATAAACATGATGGGGATATAAAAGGGTGCATGTAGGAGCAATTACGAAGGCGGCGAGATCAAGTGACGAGATCTCTACAAATCGAGACAGGTGAAGTTGGGTTTGGAAGATGGAAACGAATCGGATTCAGGCGGGCGGAGAGGAATATTCGAGGTTTATGCCGCCGGATATACTCTCCCATCCTCCCCAGGACGCCATGAGTCCACTTGCCGCCGTTCCGTTCTGTTCCACGAGCTTTCCCCCGGATCTAAGTCACCAGATGATGGGTCAGAAAACGTAATCTTCTGACAACGTGCTTATTACAGGGCATAGAACTTCTGACAGACTGTGGACTTCCATGCCGTACGTGTTATAGACGGTGTCAGCAGTTGTTCTGGCGATCGAGGATGATTCCTAACGGCCGAGAGTATGAAACCTGTAAGACAGATGTTTCCGGCACAGGAGTACCTCCAACTGGCTACCAAATTCGGCCCACACTGCCCAGTTAAACAGGCTCAACGTACATAAGAAGTGTGCTATTTTAGATTCGATCTTCTAGAAATAAAGATCAAAATATATTTGTTATTTTTACTACCCGATAAATTCGGGTACCCGACAATTCGGAGAAAATTGCCCAGAACTATCACAATGGCGCCACATGTTACACGTCACTACCATTCTTGGGATTTTTTTCTTAAAATCTACTCCGTTCTGAATTAATTGACTTAGATTTGGTACAAGTTGAACTAAATCTGAGTCAATTAATTTAGAACGGAGGGAGTACCATCTTTGAAGCTAATGACTATAAATTATGCAATTTTTTGTCTAACCATATTTTGACAGACTTACCGACTAGTTGGACCCATCTGAAAGAGCCTAGGTTTTGCTGACGTGGGATCCACCTGCCAACCTCACATCTGATTTTTAGACTTCTCGCGACCGCTGGGGCCACCCATACGCCCTTTTTGAGCTGCTTCACCGCCCTGGCGGAGACGACAAGGGGAAGGGCAAGGTGCAGTGAGAAGCGTCACGTCGTGCTAGTTGTCTTATGTTTATCTGCCTCGCTATATGTAATGAACTGATTTACATTCATAGTATTATCTACATGCATGGTTTTGTATGGATTTGGGGTGGCGATTGCCGATTAGCGATGACGGCTCCAGGAAGCCAAGTTTCAGGTTTGATAGGGCTTTGGGGGAAAAAAATTGCCATTACGGTTGTAGAAGCTCTCTAAGTGCGGAATGGAATTTCCACATAATAAACCAGCAAAAAACGGCTGATGCACGATTGTGTCCCGAATCTTTCAACAAATGAGTGACGTTGCTAAACCGGTTGTGAAAGTCGTTTCCACAAAATCAAGACCTATCGCAAGCCGTTTTTTTGTTGTTGACTTATATATATTGAGGAAATGAATTAACAAAAAAAAGGATGTCTATATTCTAACTAAAATAAGTGGATATATACGTTAAAACATGTTTAGATACTATGTATACATTTAAATATAGAAAAAGTCTAAAACATCTTGTATCAAAGGAACGGAGGGAGTATGAAAGTAACCAACAGCAAATGTGAGCTACTGGCTAAATTTTCTCCCTCTTTCGCTATCGTCAAACTCAATCTTGTCAAGTTGAGGAGAACTAGTGGGCTGGTACAATAATCGGCATGTGGGCTCATGTGTCGATAGCTCGTCGAACCACCAACCGGTTAAACCAGCAAACTACCCGGTCAAAGCTGTTGAACCATCCAGGCAAAAGGCGAAAGGAATCAGAACATGATCCCGCAGAATCTATAATTTTCTGGGGCCCGTGCCAGAGTTTGACAAGCCAAAACAAACATATATGTCTACCTGTAAAACGCCAAACCATCCTGAAGCCTCCTGGCCAAAGAAGATCAATTAACAGAAACCAGGGTGGGAAACATTGTAAAAGAAGGAACATGGACCAAGACTGAATCCAGATATGTTCTCCATCGTTGCAAAATTTTCCGAGAATTTACAGGTACGACAATATCCAGTACAAGCCACCCAATTCTCCTCCCCTTCTTTTGTTTTGCTGTTTTGCCCCTAGAAATGTACATCTAACTCAAACCGGAAAGCACCCAGTTCTTCTGTCCCTTCCCACAAACAGCGAGCACGGTCTCACATAGAGAATACCCGAGGCTGGACCTTACAATTGTCACTACCCGGTTTCAGTTGGAGAATCAAGGCTCCCCTGTGCATTGGCAGCAGCGCGATTTTTCTCCCGCAAGTTTGCGCCCCACATTTTCGCCTCAGCCACCATCCGCTCCCTGTCATTCAGGATCCCCGGAGGAGGCTCCCTCGGCGAGTCATCCTTATCTGACTTGTGACCAGAGCTGCCCCCCTCGTCATTCTTCAGGAGCGCCCTTCCGCTGTCGCCGACCCTGTTTCGCTGATCGCCACCTGCCTTTTTTGAGGCATGGGCCGCATTAGGATCATATGTTTGGGACGCCAGGTAGGAAAGAGCAGTCACAACATCAGCGATAAGTGGACGCGAAGCAGCCTCCGACTGAATGCACATTGACGCCACTGCAAGGGCTTGGTAGAGCCCACGCATGGGATATCGTCCCTGCAGCCCTGGATCAGCCATCTTTGGGAGCTTCCGCCTGTCATTGAAAAGAGGGCGTGCCTGGCAAAGGATGAAGAATAGCATTACTAGAACACACATGATCTATTCCATCACAGATGGAAAATCATAAGATGGCAAAACAGACACTCATTGCTGATCGAGTTTCTGTGTCCTACTAACATAGGTTTTACTTGTATCTAAATGCAATTTAGAATGGACGGATGTTATATGTAAAATGTATAAAAGCATCAGAAGACTTCATAATTCGTCTCCAACACTTAATGGTGGTGGATAAGTCTTATTATGATCAAGCTTCTGTCATGATTTCTACCTAAAGAGAGGCCTTTAGTAGCTTGCAAATACAGGATATAGAATAGCAACAAGTGATTTTATGAATAATTTGAACATAGCTTACCCATGACACGAGGTTTTGCTCTCCATGAGGTCTCGTGCCGTCAATAGCCTTCCGGCCAGTAATCAACTCAAGCAACACAACTCCAAAGCTATACACATCTGATTTAACTGTAAGTTGCCCTGTCATAGCATATTCTGGAGCACAATAGCCGTATGTTCCCATCACACGTGTAGATACATGAGACTTGTCACCAACAGGACCCAATTTAGCAAGACCAAAGTCTGACAGCTTTGGATGGAAATCATCACCCAGTAGAATATTTGATGACTTGAAGTCTCTGTATATAACTGGTGGTGTTGCCTTGTCATGAAGGTATTCCAGCCCTTTAGCAGCACCTGCTGCGATTTTCATCCTAGTGTTCCAGTTAAGAGATTCCTTATCAGGAGGGAGATCTGTATCAATGTCACACACAAGTTCATTTAGACAAAAAATAAATATGAATGTTCATAGTACTGCTACTTACCAGCTAAAATAAGATAGTACTGCTACACATGCAGAGTTACTTGGAACAAGGTTAAAAGGTAAGAGTTGCCCAAATTTGTTTTCCTGCAGAGCTTTTGCACTTACTGGTAAAAATTAACAACAATCGTTTATTGAATGACTACAAATTCATGTCCCCAACATTGAGCCATGAAGGTATGAATCAATAAGCCGTCGGTCCAAAAGTAAGTGTTCCCAGTGCACAGTTGATAGCTACTCCCTAGATCTGAGCGCACATGATTATAATTGAGTGATTTACTTTCTGGGGACAATATTGACCAGAGAAAACCAGATCAAGTGAAGTGTATGGAACATGGTTGAGCACTGTTTTGTCAGCAACATGTTTCTTTGCTAGGTCTAATTATTGGCACACCTGACTAGCTAGTAAATAGTATATTCTCTGGTCCCCAACTGTATTCATCAATACAACTATTTACATGACCCCTTTGTTCAAAATATCAAATTAACAAACGCATCTATCGACTCTAACATGGTAGTAATTTATTTGATTTCATTTCAGTGAGCTTGGTAGCAAAGTGGATGACTATTCACGATACTAAACGACATAGACACATGGATGACATCCAAGATTCGACAACATATCAGTACATAAAGTCAGGTTGCCTAATTTACACTTTTCAGATATTTCCCAGAATAGAACATATGTATCAGCCATGTTTCAAATGGTTGACATAACTAGATAAGTAGTACATTAAATTATGCCATGGTAAGAAACAACATACACATACAGTAAGTCCCTCCAACTAAATTAGGTAATTCTGGATTATTGTTGAAAAGTGGGGCCAGAGATTGACAATATCAGAAACCTGCTGGATATTGTGCATGTTATGTGCTGCATGTCAAAAGGACTTCAAAGCAAAATGTGAAATGTCTCACGGTTATGGGAAAGATGATGACTGGCGGACAGATGGGGGAAGACAACATAGCAGATTGACAGCATGTACTGAAGGAAACATGTGAAAAAACAACCAGTAGCCCAAATGCACACAGTAGCCACACAGAGACATCGATAGGTGCCTAACAGCTAAAATCTGCATTGGACCAATATAGAAAACAACATACATTCTTACCATGCAAATGATCTTCCAATGATCCAAGGGGCATATACTCATACACAAGAAGGCGTTGCTCTCCATCAGCACAATAGCCAACCAAATTAACAAGGTTTTGGTGATGCAGCAAACTGAGCATAAGTACCTCCACTAGAAATTCTTTGTTTCCTTGATTACCATCCCTATTAAGCTGCTTTATAGCAACAACCTGCAACAGATGCTTAACAATTTTCAGCTTTGAAAGTGCCACGCCCCATGGCATGATCTAGGATGTAAAATACATGACTTAGATGGCAGGCATTAACTGTTTCATGTGATCTACCTTGCTCAATTAGCAAAACTAAAGGGCCTAGGAACAGTTGCAAGTGAGGCCAGTATAAAACTGGATCTGCTATGCCTATAAGTGAACATGGACTTTTTTGGCTGTGGGCATCCACCAGTCATGTGCAAACGCTGCTTTTCCTTGAATGTCCTAGAGAAATGACTGGCACCTTTGATACAGCCCCTCGGTACTAGTCGAACAATAGGAATCTAGGTCCAGCCTAGCTTTGCCAACAAATGGAGTTACCTGGCCTCCATCAAGACGACCCTTGTAGACACGTCCAAAGCCTCCTTCCCCAATGAAGCATTCCTCCCTGAAGTTCCTCGTCGCAGACGTAAGCTGACGGAAGGTGAAGGTTTGCGCAGAGAGGACATTGCCATTAGCGTCCCTGAGAACTGAAAGCTCCTTCATGCCGCCGGCATTGCCTTTCGCCCGCGCTTTCTCAGCCCCTGCACATAACCATGTATCATCACTCAGATCAAGATACAACCGTGAAGACAAAGCAAGCCAACAACATTTGACTAATTCCCCTGTAATAATCCTAGGACGTAGCGCAAGATAAAATTCGCGGAGATCATCCTAGTACTAGTTTTTCAGATATTTGTCCCCTCTATTAGAAAGATCTAAGGGAATCACTTAATCACACTTCAAAATTCCTGTCTTTTTCGTCAAATCCCACTCACGAGGATCGCGCTGCTTGCCCATCGATCGCTCCTTCCCGACCAACAACCAGAGCCGAAAGCAAGAAGAGACTAGCATCAGACGAACCACGGATCGGATCCTACCACTCCCAACCAACCGACCAGAAGGGCAAATCGGAGGAGCGCACGCACCTGCGGGGAGCTTCTCGACGCGCGGCGGCACCATGGGCCTCTCCTCCCGGCGGCCGACGCCGGAGGACGACGACGTCGCCGCGGCCGGGGCCCGTCCGCCGGCGCCAAGGCCATTTCCGCCGACGCCGACTCCCTGCTTGAGGTAGCTCAGCTCCTCGTCGGACCTCGAATCAAAACACGGGAAGCAACCCATCGCGCGCGGCTCACCAATCAAAGAGCCAGCCGCATTTCTGCAAGAAGCACGGCTGGATTCGCGTCGGGCAGGAGCTCCCGGGACCAGCGGACCGAATCGGCCGGCGGGAAGGGGCAGCGGTGGCGCGAGCTTTGGAGGCCGGGGTAGGGTGGGAGGAGGATGGAGGGGAGGAAGAGACTGGTGGTGGACTCCGTGAGCCGCCCCGGCTGCTGCCGGTTTTGCGCCGATGCGTCTTAACGGGTTCGCGGGCGGGGCCGGGGTTGGTAAGAAACAGGTAACCACTAACCATGGTCTATGGGAGGTTAGGACTTCACTGTCATTTTCAGTTTTTCTTTTCTTTTTCTTTTCCTCCGTGTCATCTCGGCTGCCTTCTTTCCGAGGAAAGATCTGAATCAGATAAATATCATGTGGGTCTCTATTTTACTGGTCTCAGTGTCTCATAGAGTCATAGTGTTCCTGCTAGTGAGGGTGAGAAATCCTAATTATGTGTTTCCTTTTTTCAAAAGCGAAAAAGTTTACATCAAAAATTTATGTTATATGTATAATAAAATGATTCATAGATAGAAGATGGTAAAAATGCCACATGGATTCACCATACAATTTTTACGTTCATCTGGTTTTCTGGTTTTCGAGGATCGTTAAATGATCATATCAACGATAACCAGATGCATGCACGTGTAGGACAAATATTACACGTGACGAGTTGTAGATTTTCTTTAAAGTGAACTCTCCTTCACTACAATATCTACTATTAGATTATAACCGACTTAATTTACATGTTTCTCTTAAATGTCACATCACACGCGTATAAGCGTAATGTCTAGTCATATATATGAAGAAAAACATTAATACCACATATTTGTCCATAGTATATATATATAAAGAAAAACATTAATACTGCATATATTTCATATTGATTAGTAGATATATGAAGTAAAACATTATTATCGCATACATTTTCATATTGATTAGTATATGTCTTATATCGTATATGAAGTAGAACATTAATACATCACACGTTTCCATATTTATTGTGCTCGATGGACATAATATTAATCGCTACATAATTTATCAAACAATTTATGTGTCTGTGTTAAAAACTAATCGATTTTACATTAATGTTTTGACAATAAATAAGCATACTGATACGATACAACTTATTTTTTGGAAAGGACAAAACACTCAAAGATATATGCAACCGTGGTACAACGATTCACCTACCACATAAAGAAATATTGTCAGCCTAAATCTTTAAAATGGTTATTCCTTGTTCTGATTTCTTTGATGTATTTCCACATACAATAATTGAGAATATAGCATGAGTGCCATCAGTCATTTTTGTATGTTCTACTACATAACGTGATTATTGTTTCTTAGGAATATAGTTCCCTGAGCTAATCGCTACTTTATTTTGCCAATGTTGCCCTCGGTTCACAAGACTGCGGATTTTCGGGCCTGATACATTGAGAACGATAGATGATTGATACCAAGGGTAGATCAGCGTATCTTGGCAAGAGGCACCTAGGATGGTCTCTTACTACTTCCACACACAAATGATTAGAAAGGGAAATGGATAAGATCTTACACTATTACCGGTTTACAAGTGATTTGATATGCATGGTGGTAGATGTCAAAGAGAAGAAGGGCATATTGTGGCCAACTAGTAAACCAATTCAATTACATAGACCGGAGATGTGATCTGTTTGTTCAATTAGTCAAATCGAATAAGATGTAGAAGAAGGGTAGCATAAGACCGAGACTCATATTGATGAGTTGAGTAAATACTTCATATCTAGTAGATAACAACGATGGGAAAGTCAATCAATCTGTCTCTATTGCCAAAAACTCAAAATGGCAATGATTTCCATGATTTTTTTTCCATAATGTTACTTTTTTTCCTAATTAAAGGTAGAAAGAAATAATTTTAAATATAACTCACAGTAGTCCATAAATGCATATTTTCTAGCCTAAGATTTGTGTGCTAAGAATTGATGAACTAAGTATTGCTTGTGTTTATTTGTTTTTGATTTTTTGAGACGAGTTTGATATTATTAGTTTCAGTATATATGCAAATTGCAGAAGAAATGCATGTGTCGAGTGCCCCTATTTTAGGGCATTTGTTACGGAAATTTCTAATGTCCTATATCGTCTAAAGATTAATTTTTTGGTGCCGTAAAACTAGTTTTGGTGCCATATATTAGGACATCGGTTGGATATGCTGTTAGGGACCTTGCATTATTGTTTCGATTTTCACTACTCATCATCAAATGGTATAGTAACCAAATAATTTGTGGTCACTATATATTTGGGCACAAAGGGGCCATGTTCCAGTAGTCTGTCTATCACAACATGAGAGAATGGATGCAAAAGAACATGATATTATGAACAATTTTATGTTAGTTGCTACAAGAATGTAAGATTTTCCAAGAAAATATATAGAGCGGAAGATCGGAATGGGCAGTGATTCCCGTAGAAAGAAAAGAAGAAGAATGGGCGGTGTTGAGGCAAGATCGCGATCAATCAGGCCCATGCTCTTCTCTAGTCTAGCTATGAAAAAGGAAGGGGCAAAGATCGGTGGATGATATTTTTCGGCGACGAATCAAGATACGCTGCTACATATGGACCAGTGCCAGTGCGTACACCTGAGCAGAAAGGAAGATAGCGATGACGCCGTGATCGATCCATGGAAATGGATCCACGTGATGCACGGAGTACTGTGTACGCAACATGACATGAGGTGCGTGAGATGGAATTTGGGACCAGCATCTCGATCCGTTGAGATGAGCTCCATGTGCATATATCGGATCGCAGCTCAAGCAACCTGACACTGTTTAAGTGTTTATGTAGTGATTCCTCCTCCTATTTTCGTTTATCTTCCTTTTATATCCCAGGAAATTAGAAAGCGGAACACGTTATATGCTGAGTGGCTCTCACTCAAAATTTCAAATGCTAACCGAATTTGCTTGTATTTCGATCAAGTAGTAAAATATTTGGAATTCATACAGATTGCGCTTCTAGTCAAATACTTGTCCCCACTCAAAACTTGTGTTGAGCCCGCGCCAGGCTCAATTCATGTAGCGAAATCATATTTCTTCTTAAGATGTGTGCACTTTTATTAGCCAAGCAAAACGTGATTTATTAATATTTTCCTTGCACTCATTTTTTGTAGGACTAAATTTGACGCAAAATTAAAACTAATACTTGTTTAAAAATAAATTGTGTAATGTAGAATGCAATACATCCATTGTTTATGCATTTTTTAACTAGAGCACGTTCACCTTATAAGAATTTAGTAAAATTAAGGTCTTAACGAAGTCTTCTTAACTACTACATCTTCTCAAACTATGTTGTTTCTAATATTTTCTCTAGAACATTTTTTTTGCGCAAAAGGCTTGAAGGATACATTATCTTAAACTAGCATTTACAAGAACATTACACACAAGCCCTTTAAAAAGTCCAGCATCATTTTCCATCTGCATCCATCGATGGCGTGATCAAGCGTAGAGACAGAACATTGCCACCTTAGACATATACTTATGACGCTAGACCTACTTCCCAACAATTAACTCCGAACTATGGCCCGTCGAAACTCCTCTCACAAACAACATCGATCAGGGCTGGGACTGGACCACATTTTATGCTCATCGTCATCGATGCCTCAGCGAGGATGAAGAACCCGAAGACCCTACGGGACCGAGCACACTGATGATTTGAGATTCTTCACCCCCTGCTGTCGTAATATCATGTTCAAGTGTATCTTCTTGCTTATTTCTTAATTGTATCATTTTATTTGTGTTTTGCTTCTCGCCTATATTTGCTTAATGACGTTCTTTCAACCACACTTTTCTTTGTACTAGGTCATTTCAACTATTCTTTCCTGAACTGCGTTTTTTTCTCTCAAATGGGTCATTTAGTTAACTGTGTTTTCATTCTCAAGTACGTCCTTCCAACTATATTCTTTCATCCCAATTGAACGTGTATCTCCTTCTCAGTTACACCCCTATAACTATAGAACAAGCTCCGCTTAAACCCGAAGCTTATATAATTTAATGTAATTTGAACTCCGTAGTCAATATTGACAAAAGATGCAACAGAGGGTGTGGCACTTGACAAGAAAGAAGTTTGAAAGTGGTGATGTTGACAAGGATGCAGCCGACAAGTAAAGAAAATAATTTATGTGTGTTTATTTTAGATAAGATTTCTATGTGTTTATTATGTTTCCTTTTTAAGCATGTTACGAGTATTTTGTAGTCAAATCGTAATAAGGACTCCCAAAAGGCTAAACGCGTCCGAATTAGCTGTACACAAGCTGCAACCTTGCGATGTCCCATCTGCGTGTACCTTTTCTGCGCGTGGAATCTGAAACCATGTGACGCCCCACATGCAGTTGGTTGGTTCTGTATCGTTAAATTAAACGCGGTTTAGAGAATGAAGCCGCTATCATTCCTAACGATCGAGTACTTAACCTAATTGGTTACGCTAGCTAGAAACACGCACGGCCTGCAGCATTCAACGTACGCTTCGTTCCCTGTTGCAAGTTGCAGCAAAGTATTATATACTGTATCTGCCTTATCCACGAACATTGTCTTTGTCAGCATGGTTGGTTGGTTGGTTAGTTAACTGTCCGCACGCCACGCTAGGCTACGGAATTTTGTTCACTGCACTCAGTACATTTCGATAACCTTTTTTCAATATGCAACGATAGAAATCACTCAATAACTATGTGCATGCATCGATTGGTCTTGAGATTTTACTTCGTTTTCAGAGTACAGGGGAATCCCCTCACGTATAATCGTACCAATATGGAACCAGTGGAGAAGTAGGAACGGTATGGTTTTCAAGGGTCAAAAATCATCAATGAAGACTGTCATCAGGATGGTAGAGGATGAGCACCTTTTCTTTCAGGGCATCCACAATATGTGCCAAATTAGGTTGTCAAATAGAGAATTTGGCTACGGGAGCCGGTTCCCTGCATTGTGGAGAGTGCCAAAACCAAATAAATTTGGCATTGGGAGCAACTAGAAGAGCTAGCTCCATTTTCTTACCAATCAATAAAATATGAGAAAAGTGAGTGGAATCTATACCTTTTGAGAGGTGAGAGAATCTGTTGTGGGCCTTGACCTAAAATTTTGACAATCTATACATTGTGTAAAATTTGACAATTTAGCATCAATGCCATATTTCTAATGTGGCATATTTAGTTTTTGGCAACATTGTGGATGCTCTCGGTGAGTGACTTTTTTGACGCATGTGTCCAAACATGTTTTAAACGGCCACACCTGTTTAGATGTATCCTTTAATTTTTTTTTGGAAAATGTCATCGAACCATCTGAAACAAAATAGTAGCATGCATATGTAGCCAGTGGCAGTTCGAACTATTCAGCTAGCGTAACCACCAAGGCAATACGAGAGGTAGGTGTATATATACTCTCTTCGTCCCAAAATATCTGACGCAAATTTATCTAAATACATTTGCTATTTAGATGTTTTTTTGCACAACATTTTAGTACACAAATATATTATATTGAGACGAATTCATGTGAAGTATTGTAGAACCGAGAGTATTGTGGTCGCTAGGTCTTGAGTTTAGGACAAAATCAATAGTTCAATAGCTCGCACTCCCGTGTAGAATTTTAACTAGTAATATATGTTAGAGCATTTCTAACAGCTGCCCTATCCTATATGGTGTTTTAGCATATATAGGGCATCTGTTTAGCATATATAGGACACAAAGCAGCTTTCCGCTTTTCCAGCTGCCTCACTAACTCTCCAATAGCTCCCGTATCACATGCCCTATTTTAAACAAATTTCATACACATTCGAACATAATTTAAACTAAGAATCATAATTTAAACATATATTCAAATAATTTGCACACAGTTGGTCGAATTGAAGGTACTAATGGATGCAGCGCATCGACAGAAAACTACTGGTGGCGGCATAATAACCAAATTGTCACCGAAATACGGCTGGCGGTGAGGTTTCAGTCCACTCCAATCGTAGCTCCTGATGGCGGTCCAAGTGATCCAACTACCAATCGTAGAGCAAACATTCAGTCCACTCTAGCTCCTGGTGACGGGACAGTGCATCCGAGCAACTGATTCTAGCACAAGATCGATGCGCATCTGCGCGTGGCCGGGGAATGACGACGGGCGGCGACGAAACGAGCAGGGACGAGCACAACACCAGCCACTGGCACAACAACGGCCGTTGGCTCGCCGCAGCAGCAGGTCGGAGAAGATGGTCTCCGTGGGCTCCGACGCTGGGAGGGCACTCATGCCGTGGCCGTGGCGGACGCGCGGCACACGACGGCGGATCCACGTCACGGCTTAGCGAGGCGCATCTCCTGCACACACACACACACATAAATCAAGCCGGCGTGCGTCGTGGACCAGTGAATCGCACGGAAAGTGAGCAGGGATGCGCCGAACTGGAGCAGCTACGGGATGGTCGCCGCCTGCACCGGCGTGCACCGCTGGAAGCCTCCGCGCTTCAGGGAGATGGCGGGGGACGGCTCCGTGGACCTCTGCTTGAAGCGCCTGCGGCCAATCACAGCGCCTACGGCAGCTCGGCGAGCCCGGCGGAACTCGCGGGATCCAGCGTGGCCGACGGCGAGCCGGAGGTCGAGATGTTCGCCGGTCGCCACAGATTCCGGCCAGAGGGGTCAAGGGATGGGGGTTGACGGCGATGGGGGAGATGGATTTGGGTCGCTACGGCGAGAATCAGGGGAATCGGGGAAGAGAGAGATGGGCCACGGGGAAGATGAGCTTTCAGCTGGCGGTTGGTCCCGCGCGCCACGATTTAGAAAGAATAGGGCACGCGCGCGAGAGGTCTTCTCTGCCCAGGACCAAAATTTAGCGCTGGTTCAAGATAGGGCACGAAATAGGACAGTTGTTGGAGGCTGGTTTTTGCCCTCTCGTGTCCTAGAAAACGTTTTTTAGGGCACTGAGTCTAAAATAGGGTAGCTGTTAGAGATTCTCTTACTACCTTAAGACTAGTCATAGTGGGAGTAACATAGGTAGTAACATAAGTGTCACGTAGGTAAAAATAGTGATGTGACAAGTATTTAATGAACAGAGAGGTGATGGTGGTATCATAGGTAGATACCGTAACATAGCGGATTCCGAAACAAGATGAGTTTATAGGCTAATAAATACATGACTATATAATACCACTCCTATGATACTCCACACTATTGAGATAGTAACATAGACTAGTATCATAAACATGATACCAATCTATGATACTCCCCACTATGACTAGTCTAATAATACAGAGTAACATAGAGTTGGTGTCATATATGATCTATTAAACTGTATACTCATTTTTTATGTGGTGTGATTGTAATTGGCTAAGTTATTCTATTTACCTCTCTTCATTAACTACATGTCATGTCATCCTTTTATCTGGATGTTATCTATATTACCACCTTAATTACCACTAGTCCAGATAATTCCAACTAACAAGACAACGGAAGGAACCTACTGGGTACAGGCCACGTACGGCTTGACTCATACAGTCATACCTCAAGTCCTCAACTACTGTAGCAGGTTAAGGATAGGAGCACGTGGACCAGGCGTGCAACAAGAGATATAAAACTGGTTTGCACATTCAGACGGTAGGGATGAAGTAGGAGTAGCAGTTTTTATTTTCGTTGTCTTCTTGTTTAGCATATAGAGAAATAGTTTTTTTTCTTTAGAGGAACGCATAGAGAAATACATCTACCTCAACGAGTATTTCTGGACCGTGCCAGGTTCCCCAGGGGCGAAAAGGCGGCCCAGAGTGGGAAGCTTAATTTCCTCGCAGTCGTGGGCTCGTGGCTCTTGGTCTAGCCAGCCAGCTCGGCCCAGCCAATGGTGCGAGGCGGCCGTGGACCGTGGCTCATGGAGACGGGGCTCCAGTTTGGCGGGTAAATTCTGTTTCGTCAGCTATACGCTCCCCACGCGCACTTTTTATCAGGTTTAGATACGGTAAGCGCGGCGGCCCATGGTTTTTGGGAACTTTTTAAACCTTTCGTTTAGTTTTTTCAGGTCACTGGTTTTTTTTGCTCAAAAAATGTTCACTGGGTTTTTCTAGTGGTTTTCTTTTTCTGTTTCCGGCTCATTTTTCTGTTTTTTGCTTTTTGTAAAATTTTAATGAGTTTGAATCAATGTTTATATAAATAAACGTTTAGTTTTGAAAACAAATCAAATTAGAAAATTATTCGCAATGAAAAAATTGTTGAAATTAAAAAATGTATGAATTCGTTAATTGTTTAGTTTAAAAATTGTTGAAATAAAAAAAATGTTCATGTTCAATTTTTTCAGAGTTGTAAATTATTCAGATTCAAAAAATGTTCAAATTTGAAACTTATCCAGTTTTGAAAATTGTTCAAGTCCAAAAAAGTTCAAATTTAAATTTAAAATTATTCATATCTGAAAATTCCTCAAATTTGAAAATTGTTCAAACTTTGAAAAACTTTCGGATTTTGAAAACCAAATCAAAATACTTAAAGTTTACTTCACATTTTTTTCCAAAACTATCAGAAAGATGGAGCTACTTTTCCCTTGAACAACGGAAAAACAGAGTGATAAAGGGCCCGTTCGGAGCCCTCCGCTCCTTAAAGGCCGCTCTCGGAGCGCACGAAGCGTTGGACTTATTTTGCAGAGCGGCCCAAAACGAGCTCCACTGCGGGCTCAAATTTTTCCAGAGCAGAGTGAAGTTTTAGCCCAGGAGAGGTTCCAAACGGGCCCAAAAAAGCTAAGGAAGCGATAGCGTGCAAGTTAGTTTGGCCTGCCCAGCCTAGCTCCCATGCGGGCAACAACCCTGTAGTAGGAAGGCGCTCCCAGTTTGGCGCGTGCAATATGAAAGTTCTAGATTTGTTTTTAAAAAATGGAAGTTCCATGGGCTTTCCCATATTTGACATTATGAAAAGTGACACATTATCCTAAGAAGCTGAAGAAGACCCGCAATATTATTTTTATGAATTACATAATGTATATTTATTTTTAAACAATAACTCAAATAATATTTGTGTACATATCAAACTAGTGTTCACGTATTTTAAAACACATGATCACATCATGTCGAGTGTCGTTCCCAAAAGTTGTACCTGATGTGTCGAGTGTCCCAAAAGTTGTACCATAGGCTAATGTTATGAAAATGAAATCTTCACATATTTCAAAAAACTTTTATTTATCAAATGAAATGTAATTGTAATATAACTAGTAATGTTTGAGGGTCATAAAACATATTTATTCATGTACATGGAATGAAAATTCATAACGGATAAATTTTCAATTATATGTTTCAAGAAATATTTACATACAATCATACAAAAATGAGCAAAACATTGAAAAAAAGGAAAGATGAGTAAACTAAAATGCAGCAAAAATAATAATAGAAAGAAACCACCAAAAACAAACAAAATAGGGTTACATGGGCGAACCATAGTGCATGTGTGTGTGGGTGGTGGGGGTGGGTGGTGTTGGGGGGGGGGGGGGGGGGGGGGCTAAGGAGGTAGTGGCGCTAGTCGAAAGCAAAAAAACAATATGCATTTTCTAGGTATTGAAAAGTTTTTAATAAAGGGTAGGCAATGAAATGTGTGAAATGTTTAAGATAAAGTCTACGCCAGGAAATATGTAGCAGAGATTCAAGACATTTTTAGTTTCAAAGGAACTATGGAGGATTCTATTCCTTTGTTATTTTTTTTATTACTTGTTGGGACTATGGGATTGAAAATCATAGGAAACTTTTCTATGTTATAAGCATGTATGCCGTTATAGAGAAATTTTACTTCGGTCTAACCTGTTGGGAAATTTCCGTGTGTTGTCTATGACACTCATGACATGCACTCAGAAATGTTGCGCATTTTATTCCAAATTTACGAGCTAGGGAGACTCTCAAATCATGGGGTGCAACCAATCGACTTCTACCACCAATTAATATGTTTTTTATTCTGCTAGATTTCAAATTTCACGGCATTATATTTATGTGTTTTTAAATCCCATGAACCAAAGAGGTGCTGAAATATTGGG
This sequence comes from Poa annua, assembly GCA_026929855.1. Taxonomy (NCBI): domain Eukaryota; kingdom Viridiplantae; phylum Streptophyta; class Magnoliopsida; order Poales; family Poaceae; genus Poa; species Poa annua. The sequence goes on along the minus strand of CM049426.1, from coordinate 271,796,931 downwards.
CCTTTAGCCCATTATCTATTCCTGAAAATATATAAGGCCCATGTTGTCATGACATGTGGTGGGAGTTTAGTCCCATACTGCTAGTTGGATGAGATGTGCACCAGATTATATACTTAGACATTATACTACTAGTATGAGTTGGTGTGAGGTATGTCTACTACTAGTATGAGTTGGTGTACCACACGCGCGCTCCTCCTCCTCCTCCGTCGCCCGTCTCGCCACGCCTCGCCTCGTCACGACACGTCACGTCACGATGCGCCGCGGGTTGCAGGAATCTCGCCGAGCCGATGTATTCTTTTTGTCACGCAGGAATAAAATGTGTACGGTCACGAAACGTTTTTTCCCTTAATGGAAAATGAATACGAAGTTGAAACGTCTGTCTCAAGTGCTCTTAAGTAGACCATTTCCAGAATTCATTTGCCTTAACGGAATTAATTGTGCGTGTTTCTGTTGGATCTCTCGCCTCCTGCGCTGCGTGTATAAAGGAGAGGTCGCTACTCTTTTGTAAACACCAGACAACAGAACCATCCGCCCACAACCACCACCGTCGTTCCTCCTCGCTGTTGCTGCCATCGTTGATCCCATCTCGTCCGCCGCGTACACGGTCGACGGGAGAGCAGGCCTCTGAAACACCGCCTCTCTGTTTCCTGTACGGGAGATGGGCGATTAGGTTTTTGGGGAGCGTCTCTTACGCGACTGCTCGCCAATCTTCATCCTCTACGTCGGCTACTTCCACTACTTCAACTACGTCCTCGTCGCCTTCGTCATCACCATGAGAACTGACGCTGAGCCGCGGACAAGAGGGCTGCCGACGACGCCGCTGCTTCCGTTTCGGCCAATTGGCCAACTATCGGGAATGATATGTTCATACCCCTCTTGATTATTTACTTTTTTGTTGTACTAGTGATTTGCGTAGATGTATCTACTATATGCCTAGTATACGATTACAGTGTTAAGTTTCAGCATGTTATTAGCACTATTTGCGGAAAGACGTCCTCATCAATGTTAAATGTTCATTGACAGGGCAAGACATGGCAAAGATGATCTAGTCAAATTAAATGGAATAGAGCATCATTAGTAAATAAATGCCCACACATTCCATAATTATTATTTAGGTGAATTACTACACCACCAAACCCAGGAGAGGCAACACATGCAAGTATGATGCGATATGCACAAGATAGATGACATTTTATAAAATAGGCATAGGGCTAGGGTTCGCACGTTGGATCGGGAGGGATAGGATTCGAAACCGAAGTCTTCGGTCCGTAGAGGAAGTAGTGGTTGTCGGGGAAGTAGCCGTCGCGGAACCGGGGCATCGTCGTTTGTCGGTGTCATGTAAGTGGTCGAAGTAGTCGTACTAAGTCATCATCGTTGACGGTCACGGGAACGTGGGAGCACGGCAAACGGACACCGGAAACAAACCCTCACGGGCGTGCACCGCAACACGGACACGGGCGGTCATGACAGCGCGACACCAGAAGAAGCACGAACACGCACACGTAGCAACACCACGAAGGGTGGACAAACCGGGCAACAAATGTGACGCCGGAGTCTTGCGGGCATTTTGTCGAACACCTTGCGGGCGGCGGACGAGAGGAGGCCATCGGGCGGAGCAACCGACAATACCGCGGCCGCGGTAGATGCCGGCCTCGGGCGGACATGGCTCGGGAGGAGGAGCACAGGAGGAGGCCGGGGCTTGGGACGACGTGACCAGGCGGTGAGACGCGACGTGCCGGCGGACGGAGGCACACGGGGGAGGAGCCGGTGGCCGGAGGCGGGAGGTCGGGGACGTGGGGAACCGGAGGCGGCGGCGGTGCAGGACTGCAGTAGGCCGGAGAGAGGAGGCAGGGGCGGCGGACGGCGCGGAGGCGGCGCTCCCGTGGAGGCGGAGCAGGGGGAGGCGGCGGCGGCCGGCGGCGTGGAGGAGCGCGGCGGCGGCGGGAGGCGGATGCGCGCGGCGGCGCGGCGTGGGCGAAGCGGAGGCGGAGGCGGCGGCGCACGAGCGTGGTCGGGGAGGCGTGCAGGGAGGCGCGACGATGAACGGAGCGCGGCAGCCGGCGCAGGGGCGCGCGGGAGGCGAGGTATCTGAGCGCAGGGGCGCAGGGCGACGGCGCGCTGGCGCGGAGGCGGCCGGCGCGGGACCAGGGGTGGAGGTGCGCGGGAGGAGCTCGGGCTGGGTCGGGTTGGGGCGAACAGGGGCGTCGGGTGCGGGAGGAGGAAGGGGAAGAAAGAGAAGGAAAAAAAGGAAAGAAAAGAAAAAAAGAAAAGAAAAGAAAAGAAGAGGAAGGGGAAAAAAAGGAAAAGAAGAGGTGGGAGGATTTTTCTGCAAAAACAGAAAAGAGAGGAGGGTGGCTGCAAGAAAGCAGCGGGTGTGAAAGAAGTTTTCAGGGGGAAAACCTAGGGTTTTGGCTAAGATGGGATTAGGGCCAGAAGTTTTTTTTATTTCTCTTCTTTCATTCTTTTCTGTTTAATATTTTTAAAACAAGATAGAAAAGAAATTTGAATTATGGGACTTTACAAAATAGTTTTAGTTTCAAATAGGCAATTTAATAAACTAGTTTTTAACATTTGCAAAAGATTCGAAATATCACATGTTTAATTAATTTGAAATGCATTTGAATTTAATTGTGGGAATTGAATTTAAATGCAACACATTAAATTAATGAGATGAAATGCAATGTCATGTTGAGGAAAAAGAAAACACACAAAACTTAATGGGGATAAATCCCGGGGCGTTACAACAAACATCATCGAATTTGATCATAAAGGCAATGTAAGAGTAATAGATACTTTGATCTATTTAAGTATTACATGTGCCAAATTGATTAAGTTTAAAATTAGTATTGAAGTGTCAATGCGAAAGGAAATTAATTAAGAGTTATTTCGAATGATTATTAAATTAATTATAAAGTGAATTTTTACTTGATTCGAATTCTTCTATGATTATTGGTAAATAAGTGTATTTACATAATAAATCATGAGTCTGAAATTAATTTGATAAAAGATCAAATGGGTATTTTCAGAAGAAAGATTAGTGAATATAGTATTGGCAAAATTCGATCAAAGGACAATATTTTTAAATTATGGTTTCAACACAAAGGACTTATGGAAATTCGTTTCACAATATTATAATATCATATATGGTGATATGTGAAGTATTGTAATCATACTCTATTTTAGATATAGTTTGGTCTTTCAGAATCTGTCTTAGAATCTCTTAATATGTTCGAAAAATTATAGTTTATGTCCACTTTAGAAAATAGAGGTTTTTCAACGGAAATTCGTGATCGACAATAGTGTCCTTGTATAGATGATTATACGATAATTCAGAATATACGTGAATAGTTCTTTGTAGATTGCTCACATTGGATAAGAGTGTATTCCAAAACCCAATAGAAACAAAACTTGGTTTGTTGTCTATGTAATTCCGAGGAAAATATGATTTTTCGAATTATGGTTTATGGATTGGAATTAGAAGCTTGAAATAAGGTGTCAGACCTATATTCATAAAAGTAGAATATTGGAAAGTGTTCCAAAAGATATATGTCTACAAATGAAAATTTGATGATTAAGAGTGAAGGAGACTAGAAAATTGTTTTCTGCTTGCAATCCTCTTCGTGAAGATCATAATATTTTCATGAAAGAAGCTTCTAAATAAAGTGTTGTTATATTTAATATTGCTGTCAGGTCACAACATAATATTAAGTGTTTCAGATCTTGTTGACATATCAAGGTGCTCCTTATGAATACAAAGAAAGTTGAGAAAATATCAGAATACGAACATAGGCGTTTGAGCCTGAAAATCTAATTACATTTAGAAAGGATTAAAACAGTAAGTGTTGCTATAATTCCTTTTGTAGAAATAAGATTTCTTGATCATCATATAAAATGTTATATGAGAAATGTAACTATAAGAAAGACGTGAAAGCATATTTTGTCAAAAAATGTGTCTTGGACAAGATCAAATTTGTTGATTACATTTATGTAGATATGCTTGAAGTCTGTGGGATTTGTATTAATGTAATGTTGTAGTTTGTATTGAATTTGAATTGATAAGAGATCAATGATTTTGGTTTGACCAAAATATCGAAATAAATTATGAATTTAAGTGGGAGTCAAAGTTAGTCCACTCGGGTATAATATGTAAATGACATATTTTTGAGTGGGAGTTAGAACCTCAAATATGTAGATGGCATGTTTTTGAGTGGGAGCTCGTTTTCTCAAATGTGTGGAGACATAATTTGAGTGGGAGCCGAATTCATCTTGTGTAAATGACACATTGTGAATTGTACCAGTAGAATTAATTAGAAAGATGAAGTTGTGAAACTATTTGAAAGTTAGTGTCTATTTGGAATAGAACGGGAATTTCAATAGTTAGTCGAGTTGTTTTGGATTATATCTGAGGAGTCAGAATAGATTAAATTCAAAGGATGGTTCTTGGAAATCCAATTAATCATTAAGAGTAATGATACGCGGTAATAGTGCTTGTATGACATGTTGGTCTATTATTAGACATCATACAGAAACCATATTATCTACTCGATGAAATATGACCGATATTCTTAGAAGAAGAGCAGTCGTAAAAGTAAATTTAGAATTTCCTGAAAGTAGAAGTGAATTGGTTATTAGATTGACATTGGAGTGTCAAGTTTATCTACATAGGTGTGAAAGTATATATAGATATCGCGAGACTGTAATTGTTGCAAGGAGCTCTCTATGACTGAGTGTGTTTTCAAGGCAATTGTCTGGTTAACAGAATCAAAGTAAGCGCTAGGAAAAAGAAGTTTCACTTAGTTAAGGTATTTGTATATATGTTATTAGATAACATGTTGATATTAAACAAGTTGATATCAATGGATCGCAAAAGAACGCACAATTATGTATTGTACAGATTGTCAGAGTAACACTCTTTCATAAGCAACCATTATCATATAACACTTACTTGATAAGGGGTTTTTGATGAAGTAAAATGCAGCTAGTTTATTTATACTCTAGTGCAAGTGGGAGACTGAAGGAGATATGCCCTAGAGAGAAATAAATAAGTAGTATTTATTGCATTATCTCATAAGTTTATAATAGGTTTTTGTATTATACTATAATGTATTAATCAGATTTATTAATACACATGTGATACATAGACAACCAGAGTCCCTAGTGAGTCTCTATATAAACTAGTCCATTGGGCAACAGTTGATCAAGATTCCCGATCAAGGACAATGACGTCAGTTGACAATGAGATCATCTTATTAGTAGAATAAGGTGATGCGCATACGCAAAATATTGTAATAAAATTGTATTACGATGTTTGGCATTTGCAATAGATGAGTAATATGATAGCTTATTCCTTAGACCGTGAGACCATACTTATTGCTACTTCATAGGGGTACTTTGAAATCATGAAACGTTGTGTCTTACATAGCATGACAATAACGGTGTCCATCTTGGGTATCTCGAAAGTGTATGTTGAGACGTAATGATCAAGAGCGGGATTTGTTCATTCTTGTAATGGAAAGATACTCTGGACCCACTCGGTGAGATTGCATCTATATAGCTGTGCAGCTTATGACTAGGTCATGGAGATGTAATATCACAGACGAGTTAATAACCTTTGTCGGTAACGAGATACAACAAGGACATCGGATGTCTACGATCATATCTCGGACAAGGTAGTATCGTAGAAACAAAGGGAATGCATATCATTATATAGTTCAACGACGATATTCGTAGAATGCACAGGGGTCGTCATATGCATCCAGGTATCCCTGGCGGTCATTGGTGAGCGGAGTGTCTCGACCATGTCGGGAGTGTTCTCGAACCGTAGCGTAATAAACTTAAGGTCTTAACGAGACCTGGAGAAGGTTTTGGAATAATATAGGATTTATTGGAGAGAGATAAATGATTCGGAAAGAGTTCCCGTGGTCCGGAAGGAGTTCCGGGAAGGTCTGGAATGGTTCCAGGAATGTCCGAAAGATGTTCGGGTGGTCCGAAAAATGTTTCAGGGTCACGGGATATTAAATAGTATTTAAATATATTAATTATATTTTATATTAATTTAATTATTAAATAATAAAGGGAAAAAGGGGCAGCCCACCTACATGGGCCCTAAGAGAGCCCAAGAGGGAGCCGCACCAAGGAGGGGGGCCAACCCATGGTGGGTTCGGCCGAACCCCCCTCCCACCTCCTTTTCTTTAGTCCCACATGGGGGAGGCAAGGTGTTTGCACACCCCCTGTAACATCCCAAATTTTGCAAAAAATTAAAACCTTGCATCCATGCATCATTCATCAATAGATATAAATCTACATCACAAAAAATTAAATAAAACATCAAATTATAAGAATAAATAACCCACAATTCCAGAAAGTGTTATTAAACTCCTTTAAATAAATATTATTTTTATCAATTTATTTATGGGCAAGTATAATGTCAAAAGTTTCCATTTTTAATAACCTTTCCAAAACATATTTTTATGAATTTTTCCGAAATGTTTTGAGTAGGTTTAAAAATCATTTTTGAAATTAGTATTTAAAAGCAGATATTAATTTCATTAAAAGAAAAAGGATTTCGGGCCGGCCCGTTAGCTATCTACCGCGCGCGCGCGTCCGAACGTGGCCCAGCCAACCCGCGCAACCCAATCCCCCCTCCTCTCGCTGACAGGTGGGACCCACCTGTCAGCTTCGTCTTCCTCCCCGCCGGAGATCGCGCCCGATTTGAAATCGGCGACCGGCCGTGATTCCCGAGCGGAATCAGCGCGAGGTTTGCTCCCCGCGCCACCCTATTTAAACCCCCACCTCCGCCGCACCTCCCCGCACCCAAACCCTAAATCTTCCGCCGCCGAAAAGCACGCCGTACGGAGTACTCCGACCACCCCCGAGCTCGCCTTTGCCCCTCCTCGTTGCGCACGTTTTTGACTTTGTCGCGCGGGTTGTTTTGCAGCCGAACGTCGTATCCGTCCACGCCCGAGGGAGACCGCCGCCGCAAGCAACTCCGGCGAGCTGCACGAGGAGGAGAAGACCACGCCGACGACCACCACCGCGCCATCGACTCCGCCCCGACGTCCGCTACGCCTCGGTAAGCCCCGTTCGTTCCGTAGCCCCGTAGGACGCGAGAAACGAGCAACGCCGGCCCGTTTTTGGTCAACGGATCGTGGAACGTTGGATCTAGATCGATTAGATCCCGCGCGTCCATTTTAATTTAGATCGGACGGCTCTCGCATCCGATCCGCGTCGAAGCGGTACCGACCAATAAGATCGCGCCACGTAGCCCCTGTTAATTCTTTTTCGCAGGAATTTTTATAAATAAAACAGAAAATTTGCAAAACTTAGAAAATTCATAACTTTTGATCTACAAGTTCAAATTTGATAAACTTTATATCCACGGATAGCCCTGCTCATGAATTTTATTTCTACATCATTTGTTTTTCCTTTTTACAAATTTTAATTGGTATAACTATCAGAGGAGTATTTCGGCTAATAAAATAATAACTTAAATAATAAAAATACATTTCTGGGTGGAATTGGTTGTCATGGTTTATGTTGAGTGGCTTTTGGGACTATGCTTGTGGTTGTCGTCGCCTAGGATGAATGTCTATTCTACTTAGGGCCATGAGCATGGTGGTTGTTACCTAGAAGTGCACTTGTGGACGGCCACCCAGGAACGAAGAGATTACCAAGTCCCTCCAAGTTTAGAAACTTCCCGTGCAGCCTTTTGACAATGGGCTCTGTCTAGAATAACTAAGTTGTGAGGGTTTAACCTGTCAGCTTGACAAGCAGATGTAGAGTTGGTAGGTGGAACGGGTCTTGCTAGTATGGTTGCATTCTTCTTCTGAAAGTTCTTGTCTCAATTCTCTCCTTTCCTTAATACACTCTGCGTGTATAGGATGTTTGGGTTAATTGAGTCTAAAGGTGAAAGTGCACAACCTCTGCAGAGTCGACAATCTGAGTACTCAGCCGTGTCCCCGGAAATGGACTACTTCGAGCAGCTGGACAAGGATGAGCGGAAGAATCTCAACACTGTTTTCATAAAGTAAAATTTGACTAAGGAAAGAATTGTGGTGCACTTGGGCTTTATCCCTTGGTGCCAAGTTCTTGAAAAACAAAATTGTTTTACAAAAGATAGGAGAAAACTTGCTTTCTGCAAAATAGCCTACAACTCCACCAAGCCAAATATGCATATAGAATTAGACTTGCCATAATTTATCCACCATAGTCACTTGTCAATACTTCATTGTATTGACCTCCTTCGGGGGCTGCATATTCAAATGTGCAGGTAATTCTGATGAGGAATGAGTTTGGACTCGAGTCTACAACCAACATGTCTGCCTGTGGCGCATGCTTGAAGATGAGGCTCATTGTTATTTGTTTTCGTTGTCAACTCTGAACTTTAGCTAGCCTTCATGGCTATGCAATTTGTAATAAAGCCATACTTGGCTATTATTTTGGATCGCGTTGTAGTAATTTAATACTTATGCAATGATACTTTATATTTTGTACTGTGGTGCTAGCAGTGATCCAGGGACTAGCACATAACACAGGTGTTCCATCTTTATATAAAAGATGGGGCGCTACAAAATGGTATCAGAGCAAAGTGTTGCTTGTAGGTTCGAGCCCCTAGGATTGGTTAAGCCCTTTTTGGTCATAATGTTACCATCTTTGAAGTATGTTGGATTCTAGCGGCATAGTGGGATGAAGCGGCCCGGGACAAACCTTACATGTCCGCGTACATGCGACCTGTTCCACAATATAAGTGGCTGGTCGGGTGTCTGTCTCTCTCACTATAGTGAAAAATCCAATCTACCAAGAGTTGTTAATATCCGTTGACCATCTCAAGATTTGACTCAGTATGACTAGTCCCCTCTTACCTTATGCTTTTCCTGTTTTAATTTTTTCTTCTTTCTACCTAAAGGATGACGAGCTTCCACTTCACCACCGCGGAGGACTTCGAGAACACCCGTTTTGGATGCTACCTCCTAGACATCGGCGAAAAGATAGGGTTACCACTACCCCAAGTCAAGGGTTTCATCCTGAAGAATTTTAACAAAGAAGGTTGCTGGGGAATAAAAGCAACACAGCCAGGACGTGGAGAAGAGCCCCCACTGGAGATTAAAATGGTTAGCGACTCTAAAGATAAATGACTCAATCTAGTCATGCAGGATCTGATTGGGCGCCTCTGCGGACGCTACAGCACAAAGTTGAGGGGCCACTACTCCATTTTCTTTGGAAGGAGAAACGAAGATGGAGAACCTTACCTTTACGATGTTGGAGAAAGAGGCAAGGCAAAACCCCTTAGTCTTTATTTCCAGGAGTTGGAAATCCTTGTCACGGAGATGTATGAAGATCGGCGCACGGAGCTCCTGAAGAACGATGAGCTATGTGCTCTACTTAAGGAGAACAAAGAGAAGATGAAGGCACAAGAGGAAGTGACTAAGGCACAAGAAGAGAGGTTCGCTGCGCAAGAGGAGAGATACAAGAGGCAGGAGAAAAGAGTTCAAGAGAAGAACAAGACTATCAGAGAACAAAAGGCGGAACTCGAGAGCAATGAAGTCGAGTTCGAGGCCGATAGTGACTTGATCAAAAGGCTTCGTGCTGAGAAGAGGGAGCTGCAAGAAAAGAACTCTTCCCTAGAGAAGGAAGTAAAGGAACTCAAGGATGTACTCACCAATGAAGGAATTGAGATTCAGGAAATTGAAGAGGAAGAAGAAGACATGGTCGAGTAGTTCGTAGTGAGACTACCATTTATCATACACCTCATTATCCTAGTCTTGTATTGACCTACCAACTTGTGGTAAGGCAGTACCTTCCTTTGTATCCCCGGAACCCCGCGATTTTTATTTTCCAAACTTTTATACCATTTTCCCTAAACCAAAGGTTTTGTTTGGTGTGATTGGTTGTTTTATAAGTTGCTTGTTGATTGATTGCTAGACTTGTTTGTTTTTACATGGGTAGGATTTCTCTTTATAGTTCTATCAATCCTTTACTCATCCATGCTAAAACCCCACAGATGCCTCCACGTCGTGATTCCGACAACAACGAGGCTATGCAACAGCTGATGGCAGCTCAAGCCCAACTGATGACTATGATGACTCAGTTCATTGCAGCAACCAACAACAACAACAATAACAACAACCCACCACCACCACCACCACCTCTGGTGGACAGACTTGCAAGATTTCTAAGGCTCAGGCCTAATAAGTTTTCCTCTGTTACTGAACCAATAGTGGCGGATGACTGGCTCCGTTCAGTCAACAAGGACTTAGTAACTTGTGAGTGTTCTGAGGCAGAAAAGGTGAGGTTCACTGCACACCTACTGGAAGGACCTGCCGCCATGTGGTGGGAGACCTATCAAGTGACTCGTCCCTTGGATGGCATGACTTGGGATGCGTTCAAGGAAGGTTTCCGCAATGCCCACATTTCCTCTGCCATAATGAACCTGAAGAAAGAGGAATTTCGTAGCTTGAGGCAGGGAGGTAGAACTCTGAAGGAGTATATGGATGACTTCTGTATGTTATCAAGGTATGCACCAGAGGACATCGACACTGACGCTAAAAGGAAGGACAAATTCCTTAATGGACTTAGGGGAGAACTGAAGATACCCTTGTCTGTGGCTTATGCACCTAACTACCAAGTTCTGCTGGATCAAGCAATTACTCTGGACAATAACATAAGAAAGGAAGAGAATAGGAAGAGGAAGTTCGGTGGAAGCAAGGGTAACTCTGAAGGAGCACACAAGAAAACACACACATCCGAGGTCAGTAGCCATAAACCCTGGAACTATTCCACCAGTGGAAGTGACCAAAAGCATCATGGCCATAACCACAATGGAGGATATAAAGGAAACAATGGAGGGTACAAAGGAAATAATGGTGGGTACAAGGGAAACCATCACCATGGCCATAATCATGGGAATGGTAATCCCCATCCTAACCCTGAAGGAAAGAAGGACTTGTCTAATGTGACCTGCTTCAAGTGCAAGAAGACAGGACATTATGCTACTGACTGCCCAGAGAAGAAGGTTGATCAAAATTCCAAGCCCAACCCTTTTCAAAAGGGGCAAGTAAACCACATCAACGTGGAAGAAGTTCATGATGAACCTGATGCTGTGATTGGTAAGTTCTTGCTAAATTCTTTTCCAGCATTAGTCTTATTTGATACTAGAGCATCGCATTCATTCATTTCAAGAGCTTTTGTAAACAAACATGGGCTAGCCGAGGAAAGCTTAGGAAAACCTATAAGAGTGAGTTCACCTGGGGGTGAGATGATAGTAAATTCTGGATGCAGACAATTAGAGTTAAAGATTGGAAAATATCTTTTTCCAACAGACTTAGTCATCCTAGAAACCCAAGGTTTGGATGTTATCATTGGAATGGATTGGATGACCCGTTTTGAAGGAATCATAGACTGTGCAAACAGAGCTATCACCCTCACCACCCCGGAGAAACAGAAGATTAAATTCAGATCAACTTTTGAACTTAAGAAAGTTAGGCTAAATTCTCTTAAGGGGGTTAGCCTTGGAGATGTGTTGATCGTCCAGGAGTACCCCGATGTTTTCCCAGAAGAACTACCGGGAATGCCACCCGATAGAGATGTGGAGTTTCTCATTGAACTGAAACCGGGTACCGGACCCATAGCTAAGAGACCCTATCCTATGGCCGTCGATGAACTAAAGGAGCTCAAGAAGCAACTGGAGGAGCACCTTCTGAAAGGATTTATCCGCCCAAGTTCTTCTCCCTGGGGAGCGCCAGTTCTATTTGTTAAAAAGAAAGATCAAACCCAAAGACTAGTCACAGACTACAGGGATATAAATGAACACACCATCAAGAACAAGTATCCGTTACCAAAGATAAATGAACTATTTGATCAACTAAAAGGTGATTGTGTCTTCTCCAAGATTGATCTTCGATCAGGTTATCTCCAGATGAAGGTTAGAGAGATGGATATACCAAAGACAACATTTGTTACAAGATATGGCTCATATGAGTACACTGTAATGCCATTTGGATTAACAAATGCTCCAGCTTATTTCATGAATATGATGAATAAAGTGTTCATGGATTTTCTGGACAAGTTTGTGGTAGTGTTCATAGATGACATTCTAGTCTACTCCAAGAGTCTCAAAGAACATGAAGAGCATCTACGCCTAGTATTGCAGAGACTACGTGAACATAAGTTATATGCCAAATTCAGCAAGTGTGAATTTTGGTTGGAACAAGTCGCATTCCTAGGTCACATAGTATCCAAAGAGGGTATAGCAGTGGATCCTGAAAAGGTTTCAGCTGTAACCAATTGGGAGCCACCAAAGAATGTTGGAGAATTACGGAGTTTCCTTGGCCTAGCAGGATACTACCGAAGATTTATAGAAACCTTTTCCAAAATTGCCAAGGCATTGACGGAATTATTAAAGAAGGAGAAGAAATTTGAGTGGACTGAGGCATGCGAGGCCAGTTTTCAGAAATTGAAGAAACGTCTAGTTTCAGCCCCAGTTCTATGCTTACCTGATTTGGAGAAGGAATTTCAAGTGTACTGTGATGCTTCACGCCAAGGTCTGGGAAGTGTGTTGATGCAAGAAGGCAGAGTGGCATCTTACGCCTCTAGACAACTCAAGAAACATGAAGCAAATTACCCAACTCATGATCTCGAGTTAGCATCAGTGGTACATGCCCTAAAAACTTGGAGACCCTACCTGATGGGGAAAAGATGTGAGGTATTCACAGACCACAAAAGTTTGAAGTACATATTTACTCAGAAAGAATTGAACATGAGACAAAGAAGGTGGTTGGAACTTATCAAGGATTATGATCTAAGTCTCCAATATCACCCGGGAAAGGCAAATGTGGTAGCAGATGCCCTGAGTCGTAAGGCTTATGTGAATGGCCTCACGGCAGAAGAATTACCCGAAGATTTAAGCAAGGCATTCAAGGACCTCAGATTGGAAGTAGTACCAGAAGGTTTTGTAGCCTCATTGGTAGTACAACCTACCTTGATGGACATGATACGTGAAGCGCAGAAAGGAGATAAGGAAATAGAAGAAATCAAAGTCAATCTGGAAGCAGGGAAAGCTAAAGGATTTCATGAGGATGAGCAAGGTACTCTGTGGTTTGAAAAACGTATATGTGTGGCCAATGATCCTGATATTAGAAAGTTAATTCTGCAATAAGCTCATGAGACACCTTATTCCATTCATCCGGGAAATACCAAGATGTATATGGATGTGAAGGAGAGATTCTGGTGGAACAACTTGAAAAGAGAAATAGCAGAATATATCGCTAAGTGCGATGTGTGCAGTCGAGTAAAGGCTGAACATCAGAAACCAGCAGGACTTCCTTTGAAGGTACCGGATTGGAAGTGGGATTCTATTGGATGGATTTCATCACCGGGTTACCAAGGACCAGATCAGGATATGATTCTATTTGGGTTATTGTTTGTCGTTTAACCAAAATAGCTCACTTTATACCCGTGAAGACCACCTATACCAGCGCAAAGCTAGATGATATTTACATGAAGAGAATTGTGTGCCTACACGGTGTCCCCAAGAGTATCGTGTCCGATAGAGGGACCCAGTTCACTGCTCATTTCTGGAAGCAGTTGCATGAATCCTTGGGAACTAGATTGGAATTCAGTACGGCATTTCACCCGCAAACGGATGGTCAGACTGAAAGAGTAAATCAGGTTTTAGAAGATATGTTAAGAGCTTGTGCGCTTGATTATGGATCTAGTTGGGATGACAATCTACCTTATGCTGAGTTCTCCTACAATAACAGTTACCAAGCTAGCATTGAGATGGCACCATTTGAGGCTTTATATGGGAAGAAATGCACAACCCCATTGTTGTGGAGTGGTGTAGGAGAACGAAGTTTCTTTGGACCTGATATAATCCAAGAGGCTGAAGAGAAGGTCAGATTGATTAAGGATAGATTGAAGATAGCACAATCTCGCCAGAAAAGCTATGCGGATTCTAAACGTAGAGAAGTCGCCTACGAGGTGGGTGATATAACCTATCTTAGAGTATCGCCACTCAGGGGTGTAAAGAGGTTTGGGATTAAAGGAAAATTAGCACCTCGATTTATTGGTCCATTTAAAATTTTGTCTCGCAAGGGTGAAGTGGCATATGAGTTAGAACTGCCAGAAGCTCTGTCTGCGGTTCATAATGTGTTCCATGTCAGTCAGTTGAAGAAATGTCACCCCGAGATGATGGGAGTTCCTCTAAAGGATATTGTACCTCTTGAAGAAGTACAATTGGAGAGTGACCTGACCTACGAAGAGAAACCCATCAAGATATTGCAGACCGCAGAAAGAGTCACTCGTACCAAAACCATCAAATTTTGCAAGGTCCAGTGGAATCATCACTCCGAGGAAGAAGCCACCTAGGAACGAGAGGATGATCTCCGAGAAGACCATCCACACCTATTTGCTTACCTTTCCGAAGCTCGAGGGCGAGCTTCCTCTTAAGGGGGTTAGTCTGTAACATCCCAAATTTTGCAAAAAATTAAAACCTTGCATCCATGCATCATTCATCAATAGATATAAATCTACATCACAAAAATATTAAATAAAACATCAAATTATAAGAATAAATAACCCACAATTCCAGAAAGTGTTATTAAACTCCTTTAAATAAATATTATTTTTATCAATTTATTTATGGGCGAGTATAATGCCAAAAGTTTCCATTTTTAATAACCTTTTCAAAACATATTTTTATAAATTTTTCCGAAATGTTTTGAGTAGGTTTAAAAATCATTTTTGAAATCAGTATTTAAAAGCAGATATTAATTTCATTAAAAGAAAAAGGATTTTGGGCTGGCCCGTTAGCTATCTACCGCGCGCGCGTCCGAACGTGGCCCAGCCAGCCCGCGCAGCCCAATCCCCCCTCCTCTCGCTGACAGGTGGGACCCACCTGTCAGCTTCGTCTTCCTCCCCGCCGGAGATCGCGCCCGATTTGAAATCGGCGACCGGCCGTGATTCCCGAGCGGAATCAGCGCGAGGTTTGCTCCCCGCGCCACCCTATTTAAACCCCCACCTCCGCCGCACCTCCCCGCACCCAAACCCTAAATCTTCCGCCGCCGGGCAGCTCGCGAGCGAGCTCGGACCTCCGCCGCCGAAAAGCACGCCGTACGGAGTACTCCGACCACTCCCGAGCTCGCCTTTGCCCCTCCTCGTTTCCCCTCCTCGTTGCGCACGTTTTTGACTTTGTCGCGCGGGTTGTTTTGCAGCCGAACGTCGTATCCGTCCACGCCCGAGGGAGACCGCCGCCGCAAGCAACTCCGGCGAGTTGCACGAGGAGGAGAAGACCACGCCGACGACCACCACCGCGCCATCGACTCCGCCCCGACGTCCGCTACGCCTCGGTAAGCCCCGTTCGTTCTGTAGCCCCGTAGGATGCGAGAAACGAGCAACGGCGGCCGTGGCGCCGCCGCGGTCGGGCGAACTCCGGCGGCTGCGCCGCCCGTTTTTTGTCAACGGATCGTGGACCGTTGGATCTAGATCCAATGGATCTAGATCGATTAGATCCCGCGCGTCCATTTTAATTTAGATCGGACGGCTCTCGCAGCCGATCCGCGTCGAAGCAGTACCGACCAATAAGATCGCGCCACGTAGCCCCTGTTAATTCTTTTTCGCAGGAATTTTTATAAATAAAACAGAAAATATGCAAAACTTAGAAAATTCATAACTTTTGATCTACAAGTTCAAATTTGATAAACTTTATATCCACGGATAGCCCTGCTCATGAAGTTTATTTCTACATCATTTGTTTTTCCTTTTTACAAATTTTAATTGGTATAACTATCAGAGGAGTATTTCGGCTAATAAAATAATAACTTAAATAATAAAAATGATTTAGAAATAAGTTTAATATTTTCGGAATTGTATTAATTCCCTCTGTCCAGCAATATTAATGAATGTCTTAATTGAAAACTTTCATAAAACAATAAAAGATTAAATTATAGAAATCAAAGTTTTACTATATTATTAAAATTATTTAATTGATAAATTAAATAAGAAATACCTAGAAATTACATTTCATTCATTTAATGACAGAAGATAAAAATTATTAATAAAGGGTGCCCTATCATCATCATAGCATATCATTCATGCATACATGATTATGTTGGTGTTGTGATGATATTGTGTTAGTATTTATTTTATTCATTGCTTGTGCTAGATTGTGAAGAAGAGGAAGGACTTGCTTGTGATTGTTATTCTTGCTGTGCTTGTTCCTCCTGTTACCAAGGCAAGTGACATTCATATTCTACCCAATATTTTATATATGCATGTGTAGTATATTTTTGAGTAGTGTGCATGATAGGGATTTTTGATTTATTTTATAATGTTAAGTTAGTTTGTATTTTACAAATATCCTAGTAGTGTGTAGCCACCCTTTCTCCTAAGCAGCCATGAAAAGTTTTATTAGTTGCTTAGCTATGCTATTAAAATGTTTGCCATGTTATAGAAAAGTTTCTAAGTGTTAAAATCTAAAATACATTTCTGGGTGGAATTGGTTGTTATGGTTTATGTTGAGTGGCTTTTGGGACTATGCTTGTGGTTGTCGTCGTCTAGGATGAATGTCTATTCTACTTAGGGCCATGAGCATGGTGGTTGTTACCCAGAAGTGCACTTGTGGACGGCCACCCAGGAACGAAGAGATTACCAAGTCCCTCCAAGTTTAGAAGCTTCCCGTGCAGCCTTTTGACAATGGGCTCTGTCTAGAATAACTAAGTTGTGAGGGTGCAACCTGTCAGCTTGACAAGCAGATGTAGAGTTGGTAGGTGGAACGGGTCTTGCTAGTATGGTTGCATTCTTCTTCTGAAAGTTCTTGTCTCAATTCTCTCCTTTCCTTAATACACTCTGCGTGTATAGGATGTTTGGGTTAATTGAGTCTAAAGGTGAAAGTGCACAACCTCTGCAGAGTCGACAATCTGAGTACTCAGCCGTGTCCCCGGAAATGGACTACTTCGAGCAGCTGGACAAGGATGGGCGGAAGAATCTCAACACTGTTTTCATAAAGTAAAATTTGACTAAGGAAAGAATTGTGGTGCACTTGGGCTTTATCCCTTGGTGCCAAGTTCTTGAAAAACAAAATTGTTTTACAAAAGATAGGAGAAAACTTGCTTTCTGCAAAATAGCCTACAACTCCACCAAGCCAAATATGCATATAGAATTAGACTTGCCATAATTTATCCACCATAGTCACTTGCCAATACTTTATTGTATTGACCTCCTTCGGGGGCTGCATATTCAAATGTGCAGGTAATTCTGATGAGGAATGAGTTTGGACTCGAGTCTACAACCAACATCTCTGCCTGTGGCGCATGCTTGAAGATGAGGATCATTGTTATTTGTTTTCGTTGTCAACTCTGAACTTTAGCTAGCCTTCATGGCTATGCAATTTGTAATAAAGCCATACTTGGCTATTATTTTGGATCGCGTTGTAGTAATTTAATACTTATGCAATGATACTTTATATTTTGTACTGTGGTGCTAGCAGTGATCCAGGGACTAGCACATAACACAGGTGTTCCATCTTTATATAAAAGATGGGGCGCTACACCCCCTCCCCTCCTTTATATAGCAAGACATATTGATTTTATTAATTACAGAAAAATACAATTAATTGTATAGCAGGCCGGCCGAGTTGCTCCTCCGCCGTTTTACCTCCTCTCTCCACCAAAGCTATACCGCCGGGCGCCATTGCCCTGTGGGATTCCAGAAAAGTTCTACCCATGCGATTTCAGCTGGATCTGAATGACCGGGGGTTGTTGTTAAGCTCCGTATGTTTGCGAGTGCTCGGAGGTGCCACATTTGAGGAGCCTGGGCGACGTCGTCTCGCCCACCCAGCAGCCCTGCCGCTGGCGCCACCCCCTAGTCGCCGGCGCCATGCCATCTTCCGCCCGACGCCCGTCGACGCAGGTCATCGTCGACACCCCGGCGTCATTGTCTACATCGTCGCGGCAAGTTCTCCGCGACCTCGAGGTCAGATACGTACGACTTCATCGTCAACGCTTGTGTGGGAACGTAATCCCCGCTATCGGTCTACCTGGAGGTAATGTAACCCGTTCCGCCACTGTTATCACATGTACTAGATAGATAGATCCTGGCTAGTTAGGGTGTTCATACGCTAGAAAAATTATTGTTTTCTGCACCGGAACTCCTTCACCTAAGTGCCCGAAGAAGTTTAGGAAACCAGGACAAGACCCCAAGTCTGTCAACATGATCGTGAGCAACAATGAGAACGGTGCATCCAGGTACGGTAATTTGTTTACTGTATTTTCAGTTTTTCAGTCTAACGAATGGTGGATTGATACTGGTGCAAATACTCATGTGTGTGCTGACATTTCATTATTTTCTTCTTATCAGGTCACAGGGAACGGATCCGTATTGATGGGGAATGGCGCGAGTGCTTTTGTTATTGGTGTTGGCACGGTCGATCTGAAGTTTACTTCGGGGAGGATCATGCAGCTCAAGAAAGTTCAGCGTGTCCTCGCCAGCAAGAAGAATCTCGTTAGTGGCTCCCTATTATGAATTGAAGGGTTTAAGTTGGTATTCGAGTCTAATAAAGTAGTTGTTAAGAAATATGGACTATTTGTTGGAAAAGGTTATGAATGCGGAGGCATGTTCCGCTTTTCTCTTGCTGATTTTTGTAATAAATTCATGAACAATATTCATTCGAATGTTAATGAAACATAAGTTTGGCATTCACGTCTTTGTCACATTGGTTTCAGTTGTATGACGCGGCTAGCAAAACTAAGTTTAATCCCATCTTTCACTTTAGCCAAAGGTTCTAAATGTCTCTCGTATGTTCAAGCAAAGCAACCTCGCAAGCCTCATAAAGCTGTGGAGGAAAGACACTTGGCACTGTTAGAACTTATATATTCTGATCTTTGTGAGATGAATGGTGTATTGAATAAAGGTGGAAATAGATACTTCATGACACTTATATATGATTCCACTAGATTTTTCTCTGTATATTTGTTAAGCACTAAAGATGAGGCTCTGCACTACTTTAAAATCTATAAGGCAGAAGTTGAGAATCAACTTGAAAAGAAAATTAAACACATCCGGTCAGATCGTGGTGGAGAGTACTTCTCGAATGAGTTTGATTCTTTCTGTTCAGAACATGGTATTATTCATGAGAGGACGCATCCCTATTCTCCCCAGTCAAATGAGGTAGCCGAACGGAAAAACCGTACTCTAACTGATTTGGTTAACACCATGTTAGATACATCGGGATTATCCAAGGCATGGTGGGGGGAGGCGATATTGACGTCATGTCATGTCCTGAATAAAGTTCCGACAAAAGACAATGAGATTACTCCCTATGAACAATGGGAGAGGAGAAGGACAACACTCTCATACTTACGTACTTGGGGCTGTTTGGCGAAAGTTAACGTGCCGATCCCCAAAAAGCGTAAGCTTGGACCTAAGACCGTGGACTGTGTTAATTTGGGCTACGCTAAGAATAGCGTTGGCTATAGATTCTTGGTAGTGAACTCTGATGTACCTGACGTGAAGGTCAGTACGATTATGGAGTCTAAAGATGCTACTTTCTTTGAGGATGTTTTTCTTACGAGTGATATGCAAAGCACTTCTATACAGGAACCAGAGGAAACTCCTAAGACTGCCATTCCTATGGAATATTATGAACAAACCCATGATGAAAATCCTGAGAAGGATGATGAGGAAACCCTTGGTAGGGGCAAGCGACAGAGAACTGCAAAGTCCTTTGGCGATGATTTTCTCGTGTACCTTGTGGATGACACTCCCACTTCTATTTCAGAGGCTTACGCATCTTCGAATGCTGATTACTGGAAAGAAGCAGTCCGTAGCGAGATGGATTCCATCATGGCTAACGGGACATGGGAAATTACTGAACGTCCTTACGGTTGTAAACCGTTGGGATGTAAGTGGGTGTTCAAAAAGAAGCTTAGTCCCGATGGTACGATTGAAAAGTACAAGGCTAGGCTTGTGGCCAAGGGCTATGCCCACAAAGAACTGGAAGATTTCTTCGATACTTACTCACCTGTGGCTAGACTGACCACCATACGAGTTTTACTCTCGTTGGCGGCCTCGCATGGTCTTCTCGTTCATCAAATGGATGTTAAGACATCTTTCCTAAATGGAGAGTTGGACGAGGAAATCTATATGCAACAGCCAGATGGCTTTGTCTTAGATGGTCAGGAAGGAAAGGTGTGTAGGTTACTGAAATCTTTATATGGCATGAAACAAGCACCTAAGCAATGGCATGATAAATTCAATACAACTTTAACCTCTGTTGGTTTTGTTGTTAATGAGGCTGACAAATGCGTATACTATCGCCATGGTGGGGGCGAAGGAGTTATATTGTGCTTGTATGTTGATGACATACTGATTTTTGGGACCAACCTCAAAGTCATTGAGGAGGTCAAGTCTTTTCTATCTCAAAACTTTGAGATGAAAGACCTTGGTGTGGCTGATGTTATTCTGAACATAGCGCTACTGAGAGATAATAAGGGTGGGATAACACTTTTGCAATCCCATTACGTTGAGAAGATTTTGAGTCGATTTGGATATTCGGACTGCAAAGCTTCTCCAACGCCTTATGATCCTATTGTGCAGATTCAAAAGTTTATTGGCACAGCTAAGGATCAACTGAGGTACTCTCAAGTAATAGGTTCTCTCATGTATCTAGCTAGCGCGACAAGGCCTGATATCATGTTTGCTGTTTGCAAACTTAGCCGCTTTGTTTCCAATCCGAGTGATGTGCATTGGCATGCTGTCGAAAGAATTATGTGTTATCTGAAAGGTACTGAGAACTACGGACTTCACTATTCTGGAAGTCCGTCAGTGCTTAAAGGGTACTGTGATGCGAATTGGATCTCTGATGCTGATGAGATTAAAGCCACAACAGGGTATGTGTTTACTTAGAGGTGGTGCTGTTTCCTGAAAGTCTTGCAAGCAAACGATCCTGACGAGATCAACAATGGAATCATAATTAACAGCATTGGACACATCTGGTGTCGAAGCAGGATGGCTTTGAGATCTTCTGATGGACTTACCAGTGGTTGAAAAGCCAGTTCCGACTATCCTTATGAACTATGATAACCAAACAGTGATTGTTAAGGTTAAGAGTTCAAAGGACAACATGCAGTCCAACAAATATATAAGAATGAGATTAAAATCTGTAAGACATTTAAGAAACTCCGGAGTTATAATGTTCGATTATATCCAGTCGGCTAAGAATCTGGCAGATCCCTTTACTAAACGGCTATCACGTGTTGTGATAGAAAATGCACCGAGAGAGATGGGTATGAAACCCACATGACTTGCCATGGTAGTAACTCAACCTATGTGATCGGAGATCCCGTGAATTAGGATCTGGGAAAACAAGCTAGTGGTTTACTGAAGAGAGTAAAACCTTTACTAACCCACTCCGTTGGAGATGCAATACTCTCGGTAAATGTATGGCAGGTTGACGTATGTCTTAATGTGTTCCAAAGCTTTGCATAAGCAAGACGCTATCCTATAGAGCGATCTTTGAAGGAACACACCTATATGAACCTGACTGCTGATCACAGTCTATGGATTAGGATGATCTCTAGTAAGTTTATGAACAGGTCTGGAGTGACTAATATGCTCCACCCGAGGGGTCAGCCTTCGACAGCCTAGTACTGGTAAGACAGTTGGTGAAACTACTTTACGCCAAACTGACAATTCAAGGCCTAGTCCATTGTTAGTTGTGAAGGAGTGTAGCTAATTGCTCTAGGTGGAGTTCAACCTTAACAGGTCTCTACTAAAAATACTGGTATATCAAAACAATGTTTGGAACGGATGACAACTTCATGGGTCTTTGGGATCTGGTGGGGGATTGCTGAAATATTAGGCCTTTAGCCCATTATCAATTCCTGAAAATCCCTAAGGCCCATGTTGTCATGGCATGTGGTGGTAGGTTAGTCCCATACTGCTATTTGGATGAGATGTGCACCAGATTATATACTGAGCCATTCTACTACTAGTATGAGTTGGTGTGAGGTATGAGGAGAATGATTGTGTACCACACGGGCGCTCCTCCTCCTCCACCGCCCGCCTCGCCACGCCTCGCCTCGTCTCGACACGTCATATCACGACGCGCCGCGGGTTGCGGGAATCTCGCCGAGCCGATGTATTCTTTTTTATCACGCATGAATAAAATGTGTACGGTCATGAAACGTTTTTCCCTTGGTGGAAAATGAATACGAAGTTGAAACGTCTGTCTTAAGTGCTCTTAAGTACGACCGTTTCCAGAATTCATTTGTCTTAACAGAATTAATTGTGCGCGTTTCTGTTGGACATCTCGCCTCCTGTGCTGCGTGTATAAAGGAGAGGTCGCTACTCTCTTGCAAACACCAGACAACAGAACAATCCGCCCACAGCTGCCACCGTCGTTCATCCTCACTGTTGTTGTCATCGTTGATCCCATCCCGTCCGCCGCGTACACGGTCGACGGGAGAGCAGGCCTCCGAAACCCCGCCTCTCTGTTTCCTGTACGGGAGAGGGCCGATTAGGTTTTTGGGGAGCGTCTCTTACGCGACTGCTCGCCAATCTTCATCCTCTACGTCGGCTACTTACTCTACTTCAACTACGTCCTCGTCGCCTTCGTCATCACACCATGAGCACTGACGCTGAGATCGAGAAGGTTGCCGCGGACAAGAGGGCTGCCGACGACGCCGTTGCTTCCGTTTCGGCCAATTGACCAACTATCGGGTATGATATGTTCATACCCCTTTTGATTATTTACTTGTTTGTTGTACTAGTGATTTGCGTAGATGTATCTACTATATGCCTAGTACACGATTACATTTTTAAGTTTCAGCATGTCATTAGCACTATTTACGTCATAATTTTAGTTTATACTTGGATTAATATAATCGGAAAATTGCTTACATACTCAACAAGAGGACCATAGATTTTTTGAATAATTATCAACATTTTGATTCAATGTCTAGAGTTAGCGCTTCACTGTTATTAGTTTGATTTCTTCTTTTTTTTCACCTTCCTCCTACATGTTGAGGGTTATCGCACTAGGGTGCCCTCCGAGTTTTTTTAATTTCTTTCAAGATTGTTGTTAGAAAATGTTACCTCAGAGAACAAGAAGGCGCAAGTCGAGCATAAGCTGGGTGCTCGAGTCCACCGGATTTGAGTAGGTAAATGGAAGGGATTGTGCAAAAGTGGTTGGGGCTTATCTATGAGATATATGTTTTCGAACGAAAAAACTAGAGTTTATCGTAAGAAAAAACAGAGAAGAAAACACATGTGTTAACTAAACATCACCTTTTTGTTCAATATCCTGCATATATATCTGCATGCACGTAGAAGCCAAGCTAACTTGCTAGCAGCAAGTATTCAAAGTACAATATCCGTTCGGCCATGGATGTTAAAAAAAGGCAGGGCCGGGCCGCCGGGATATGGGCAGGAGGAGGCAAGAAGCAAGCAGCGAGTAGACACAGGCGAAGCAAACAGTGTAAAGCTATCTCGAACAAAGCATAAAGATAGCATGCATACACGCAACGCTAGCTATAGCCCATGCAAAAAGATGAGCATATGCATGTAGAAAGGTCCTCTAATAAAATTACACCGGCCGGCGAGCACCGACTAAGTACGAGCACGTTGCCCACTTGTCGTTAAAAAGCATGCTTATACCGATTGTTTATAGCTTCCATGTTGCAACATCTAGTTACAGCAAAATATAGAGTACTCTACATGTAGTCATAGTTCGAGAAAACGACGTATAAGTGTCTTGTTTTTTTTGCGCAGAGTGTAAGTATTTTTCTTAGCATTGCGTACAACCAGAATTGAAGATTGAAGTGGCAACCAAATTAAATTCAAGCTAGACATCTCAACACAACTCATCAGTGATAAAAACAATACGCAAGAGCCTAGGTTTGACACAAAACTAATTAAGAGAGGTTAAAACAAGGGAGGCCAAATAACTAATTGATGGGATTAAAGAGAGCTAGACCAACACTAGATCTCTCTTTAGCACCAAGCAAGCGCACCCATACAAAACCGGTAGAAGTACTGGTAGTGCAAGAATGCACGCACTACCTTAGCTCCCACAAGCTCAAACAAGACGGAGGCAGCAGTAGTAAAAAAACACCGACCTCTCACTCTCTCTCACACCACACACACACGCACGGGCACACGCAGTGATCGGTCTATAATCAACGACTGATCTCTGTGGAAGTAATCATCTATCCTACCATTAGCCCCAAGCAGTAGCAAATGCCATTGCCAAACGGCGACGGCGGCGCTAGCTCACAGCCAGAGCGCGCCGGCCTCCTTGAGCAGGGGCACGAGGGTGCCGTTGATGTGTGCCGCCATGACACGGTCCATGGCGCCGACGAGCTTGCCGCCGATGAAGACGACGGGCACGACCGGCATGGCTCCTCCGCCTCCGGAGCCGAGGAGTGCGGCAAGGGCGCTCTCCAGCTCGAGGCCGCGCGGGTCAAGGTCCAGCTCGTGCACGGTGGGGTGCACGCCCATGCCGCAGAAGAGGCGCTTCACGGCGTGGCACATGCAGCAGCTGCTCACGCTGAACACTACCACGGCGCTCTCTGACGCCAGCCGCTCCACCCGCTCCGCCGCCGTCTCTGCCACCATGGCGACCGGCATCGCCGGCATGTACCACGCCTGCTCCGCTGCCGCACCGTACTGCATTTTCAAGATCGTTGGGAAACTAGCTGGCAGCAGCAATGTAGCGATGGAACCGACCGCTAATTAAGTCGCTAAGCGGGAGGTGGTTTGAGAGCTAACGTGGGGTGCTTAATTTAGGGCTGGTGAACTACAAAGTGAGAGGAGGCGCAGGTATATATAGAGCAGGGTGAGGGGTGTTTCGGTATTTTTTGTGTAGGGGGCAAGGGGCGTCGTCATGGAAAGGAGAAGGGATGCTTTTTTTTCTTTCTCAGAACGTAAAATGTACTGTATGTTTTCTCTCTGTAGTAGACAATCTTATGAGTAATGAAACACATACTCTTTCGACCACGAAGACCACTTTTAATGCGTGCCTTGTCGTACGTAAAGTATTTTGGTAGGTCTACTTTAAAGAGCTACTCCGTACTACTGCAAATGCTACATGCAAGTCAAGCCTATGTGGCAATTCGGGACATTGTACTCGACAGAATTAACACCAGAGCCAACCTCCTCCACAAGAACTTCATCGACCATGCGACATGCCGGCGCTGCCCGGCCGGCCATGATCGAAGCTAGGAACCTCTTCTTTGAATGTCCATGATCAGCTGCTGCTTTGTGGCGCCGAATTGGGATTTGGGATCACCCCATCGGCCGCACCATTCAGATACATATGCCTATGCCACACAACCTACATCGTCTACAATTAATATCACTCTACTCTGCTGATTAGATGTTGTCACCTAATTATAATGGATGAGATTAGATATATGCAAAACAATAATATTGTATAGGTCTTTAGGAGTACTCAGAAACGATATATCTCACTCTGAGGAGCAGTCTGACCAGTGGTAAAAAAGGTCAGCACCCCGTTTCGCATAGGACCTGCCATGCATTACTGAATATGATGACATCATTGCTGACGCCACTAATAATCAATAAATTGATTTGATTCATCCCGTAGTTATTCGTATCACGTATTAAGCTATGAGCTTACCATTTGACAAATTTTATCGTCAGGCATCATCGCACTTCAACACCTCACCGTGTTTTACTCCCGGCCGGTGGAATCTGGTCAGCGCCGTGCACCATGTTGACGGCATACTAGAGTACTAGACGACATTTCTTAAAACTTCGGAGTGAGACGTTCCTACTCGGCCAAACCGGCTTTATCTGTCTCAACTTGAAGAAATTCCTACCACCATCGTGAAACCGGCGACCATTTGGAGTTGGGCACCGTCTAAGTGCAAAATTTTGGTTGGTTGATAATCCGAGAGAAAAGCTCTCGACGACACATAAGCTGCAACATCGGGCCAAATTGCGGTCTTTGTCAACTTAGAAAGAGGCATTCAGAGACCGCCACCCATCCTCTTGAAATCCTGCTACGCCCGACGAATATGATCCATGGTGGAGGATTGGTTAGAGCAGTCGGACCTTCATATCGTCAAACTGGCACCAGCTCACGGCGGTCAACGATTTGGTAGAGCTTCGTGGGCAACCTCCAATCACTAACGAGTGCTCATATGCCTCATCATGCTTGTCTTGTGGGAGCTATGAAATGAGAGAAGCACTAGAGTATTTCGGAATGTCTCTTCCTTGTTGTCGGTAGTTTTTCTTATAAGATTAGACGTGATTCCACCTCATGAGGTCTTGTCGCTGCAAAACGGTTGCAATCTTTTATGATGTGAGAGTAGGCCTTTTTTATCTGTTGGCAACCTTGTTTGAACCCATTTTTTTATTAATGAGACAAAGAAAAACTTTTGCCTCTGTTAAAAAAAATCATCCTAACGGATATGAGATGTACCTCCAACGGATAAAAGAGTATAATTATACTTTCATTTGATTTTTGTACATACTTGAAAGTCTATACAAAGGTCAATTTAGAAAAATTGAAATAAATATAAAAGGTAAATGTAGGTGAAACGAAAAACCAGTGTCAATTAACAAGCATCAAATTATCAACATGCTATGATTTGAATTCCATTGGATTAAAGGACTACTCGTATTTGATGTAAGATAAAAAATGGTTCTAACCCTGCCACATAGACATCAAAATCATGAGATTAATTGATGAAGTGACATCCATAAGATTTATCATCTTTATCCTAGAGTGCTAGGATTTGTATGATTCGCTTGTACAGAACGTCACTATTGAAACGGGCCAAACCCTCATCGAAAACAGTGAAAGGGACCGTATCCCGAGCCCCGATACTGATGTGAAGTGCCACATCAGTAAGTAAGGCTTTAACCGTCACATATGAGAGAAGGTTTGGGCAACGCGTATTCACTTAGTTTGATCACCATAAGGTCAATATCATCAGTTACGGAGATCTTGATCCACTCCTTTGCACTGAGATTTTTTGTAAGTGTGGTGTATATATTTCTTTAGCGCGCAATATATTTTGCATCACATTTAATCTCACACATCACATGTACTAAAATGGTAACATATTTCATTCATAACACAATTTCATATTTACATTTCCATCACAAGTTACACAACACATAAGAAGTAAAACGATAATATTAGTAAGACTATCATGTAAAGGTCGAAAAGAATTAACGACTTCCTTACCTATATCCTTTTAGCCAATCCTCACGAGTGCCACTCTATCTTGTGTTTGTTAGATCCTATTTATCTGTTAGGATTAGCTCCTTTCGGTAGCACTACTATTGTCTCGAGTTCATCTTGATAACAGAGAGAAAACAGAGAGGGAGAGGGAGGATCCGAGGGCATACCTTAGCTCTGTCCAGAGGAGCTCGAGGAATCGGCCATGGTGGTCGACGGTGGCAGTGACGGAGCAGTGGCGGCGCGGTGGTGCTTCCCGTGAGCTCTGCGCTAACCCTAGATCGGAGGGGATGTCGGTGGGGTGACTGGCGGCACGGTGAACCTCGTACCGTGTGTCCCAGCCCCCACCTCTTTATATAGCACAGGTCACAGGGGCCCACCGTCCATTAGGAGGAAACGGACGCCCCCGATCAGGAGGAAACTGAAGTCAAGGGGTCCGTTCGAGCCGTTGGGCTCGTACGTGAGATCAATCTAACATTCTCCCCCTTGATCTCAACTTTTATTTTTACCTTTCACTTTACTCGTTTCAGCACGGATTAATACATAGAGCATGTTTCATCGTCACAGCTCAATTGCCGATGGAATCAGACAGCCACTATATACTTTTCTGTGTTGAAACAAATCATGTTACTTTTGGGGCTCTGTAATCCAGAAATCATAGGCTTTCCATTAAACCCATGCCGGCTGTGTGTTCCTGGAACACACTGGGTGGTAAGCCTTTCGTTAGCGGATCCGCAAGCATATCCTTTGTCCTTATATGCTCGAGACTTATAGTTTGATCCTGGATTTTATCTTTCACAACATAATACTTTATATCTATTGCCTTTGTAGCATTACTCGACTTGTTGTTGTGAGCATAGAATACTGCGGGCTGGTTGTCACAGTACATCTTTAGTGGTTTGTCAATGCAATCTACCACTTTCAAGCCGGGTATAAATTTCTTTAACCATATTGCCTGCCCCGTGGCCTCATAACATGCTATAAACTCTGCATACATCGTGGACGATGCAACTAATGACTGTTTGGAGCTTTTCCACGAAATAGCCCCTCCTGCGAGAGTGAACACGTATCCCGACGTGGACTTTCTATCATCTTTATCTCCCGCAAAATCTGCGTCTGACTACCCTCTTATTTCTAGGGTATCAGATCTTCTATATGTTAGCATGAGGTCTTTTGCGCCTTGCACATAACGCAAAGCTTTCTTTACCATATTCCAGTGCTCTTGGCCTGGATTTTCTTGATATCTACCGAGTACCCCGGTGATAAAAGCTAAGTCAGGGCGAGTGCACACTTGTGCATACTGTAAGCTTCCAACAACCGAATCATATGGTACTGCTTTCATTCGATCGATCTCATATTGGTTTTTGGGACATTGAAATTTCCCAAAAATGTCGCCCTTGACTATAGGAGCAGGTGAAGTACTACTTTTGTGCATATTATACTTCTTTAGAACCTTTTCTAAATATTCCTTTTGTGATAGTCCTAACACTCCATTATTTCTATCCCGGTGAATTTCTATGCCCAAAACATAAGAAGCTTCACCAAGATCTTTCATATCAAAATTCGAGGACAAGAATTTCTTTGTTTCTAGTAGTAGACTGACATCATTGCTCGCAAGCAGAATATCATCCACATACAGAATTAGGAAAATATATTTCCCACTTTTAAACTTTGCATAAATGCAGTTGTCCTCAACATTCTCTTTAAAACCAAAACTTTTAATTGTATTGTTAAACTTTAAATACCACTGTCTAGAGGCTTGTTTTAACCCATAAATGGATTTCTTTAGGCGGCATCCCATATGTTCCTTCCCCTCCATGAAAAACCCTTCGGTTGTTTCATGTAAACATTCTCTTCTAAATCTCCATTTAGAAATGCCGTCTTTACATCCATTTGATGTAACTCTAAATCAAAATGAGCAACTAGTGCCATGATGATTCTGAAGGAATCCTTACATGAGACCGGAGAAAAAGTCTCATTGTAATCTACTCCTTCTCTTTGCGTGAAGCCTTTTGCCACAAGTCTTGCTTTATACTTTTCTACTTTCCCATTGGAGTCATACTTTATTTCGTAGACCCATTTGCAGCCTACTGTTTTGGCTCCTTTAGGAATTTTCTCTAAATCCCAAACATTGTTAGAACTCATTGATTTCATCTCATCTTCCATGGTCTCCAGCCATTTCGAAGAGTGAACGCTACTCATGGCTTCTTCATATGAAGTGGGATCTCCTTCCACATGAATTGTTTCTGTGTTATAAACTTCATAATCAGTAGAAATAGCTGATTTCCTACCTCTTGTAGACCTTCTAAGAGTCTCATTCTCTGACACATTATGTGTCTCAATTTGCGACTCTTCTTCTATTTGTGGCTGTCGCCGCTCCCTTTCATGCTCAACAACGGGTTGAGTCAGCTCCTGACGGACAGGTTCCGAATCTTGCCGCGTTGAAGTCACGGGTGGAGTTACAACAGGTGCTTGCATCACAACCTCTGGGATTGTCGGTGCAGGTACAACAGGTAGGGCAAAAAATGGCTCATGGATCATGGAAAAGGTGCACACACCCTCTTCTCCTCAAGATCAATTTTCCGGCCTACCATGCTCCCCCTCATCACTTCGTCCTCTAAGAAGACCGCATGTCTCGTTTCTACAAACTTTGTGTGTCTGTCTGAACAGTAGAAACGATAACCTTTTGATCTATCAGGATAGCCAATGAAATGGCAAGTCACTGTTTTGGGGTCTAACTTTGCGATATGTGGATTAAAAACTTTTGCCTCAGCTGGGCTCCCTCAGACTCTCAAGTGGCTTAGAGAAGGAACTCTCCCTATCCACAACTCGTACGCTGTTTTGGGCACCGATTTACTTGGTACTCTGTTGAGAATGTGAATGGCGGTTTTTAACGCCTCCATCCATAATCCCAATGGCAGTATGGAATAACTCATCATACTGCACACCATATCCATAAGAGTACGGTTACGCCTTTCAGCTACTCCATTTTGTTGTGGTTCGCCCGGCATAGAATACTGGGCGACTATTCCATTTTCCTGTAAGAACCTTGCAAAAGGTCCAGGTACTTGACCATATGGAGTGTGCCGACCGTAGTACTCCCCCCCCCCCCCCCCACGGTCGGACCTGACTATTTTAATTCTTTTATCATGCTGATTTTCAACTTCAGCTTTGAATATCTTAAATTTATCCAATTGTCGTGGTGGTGTCACGGCAGATGCCATAGGATGGCTAATGTGTGGGGCCGATGGACGTTGGTGGATCCAGGGAGGGATAGCGAGCTGGATAGCCCACGCGAGGAGGATCCCGGTATAACCGAGATCTCCCAGGAACAAGAAACAAGATCAAAGTGCGAGGGGGAAGATCTAACAAACACGAACAAATGCACGAAGGCACACAACACACACACGATGTACCCAGGTTCAGGGCCCTCGTGAGGAGGTAACACCCCTACTCCTGCCTTTTCTCTCTATATAAATGTGGTACAAGGGCTACAACTTGCTCGTATATCTCTCCAAGTGAAGAACGAGTAGTACAAGATGAACTCAAGGTATGAGAAAGTAAAAGCTCTAGGAGTGAATGCAACTATAACTTTGGCTCTCAAGTTGTTCCTCCCCTCTCAGGAGCAGTTATGGCGCCTTTTATAGAGTTTCGGCCAGGAGGGCCGGAAACCCTAAATCGGCTTGGCCCCACCGGACAGGCCTAACCGGCATGTCGTCACCGTCTAGTGCGAGCTAGTCGCGCGCTATCCGGCATAGCCCCTGCGTCATCATCTCGATAAGGACAGCAGGCGCCGTCCTGAACCATCATTGTCCCCCTGCCAGAGACAAGACATGTCTTGGCCCATCCCGGATAGCCTTTTCCGGATTGCCGGGCTAGGCATGTCAGGTCTTGTCGTACCGTGGTCGTACCGGCTGACGCGCTCCCGTGTCAGGCGGGAGGTGACCATGCTTCCGTGCCAGGCGGGAGGTGACCATGCTTCCGTGTCAGGCGGGATGGTACTTCCCCCCGCGACAGACGGGAAAGCCTGCTATAGACCGTTGACGGCCTACCGGGAGCCCTCACGCCGGCTACCTCCTCGCTTGCCACTGTGAACTTCTCCTACATAAGATCAAGACCGAGACATACACTCCGGTTAGTACCTATCCGGACTACCTATCCGGTAAAGCCGAGTACACCTCCTTCCGGGAGTTTCCTCGGAGCCCGAGATCCGGGATCCTTTCCGGAGGTGTCCGAGCTCGTCTCAGGATGAGTATCTCTAGGCCTAGCCTCCCGAAGATGTCTTAGCCTATCAGCAAAGACATCTTCGAGAAGCTAGTTCTTAGAGGAACCACCCGCTGATGCTTGTGCTGCCATTGTGAAGGTCGGGGGTGTCTATTTATAGCCGCTAGAGCTGACCCTTGCGCCTGCCAGGAGGCACTTTGCACTCTAGCAGCGCTCAAGGGTCAAGTTGCCCCTTCAGCACACCAGGAGGTGTCCCTTGCTCATGCGAAAGGTCAAGTATTGTTGACATCTTACTGAATCATTCCGCGATCTTTCCCTACCCGGGGGGCAGCCCCGCGACACTAGTCCCCGAAGCTGGTGCTGCACAACGACCTCGAATGATGTGCGGGATCAGCTTTAAATAGCAACTATCTTCCGAGAACACATGACATCATCCTCCGTTTTCTTGCCGAGATTGATTTCTCCCGAGACCTTCTTACCGAGACCGTTTTAACCGGGAGGCGAAGCCTGCAACCGGATAACGCAGTGTCAGTGAATCTCGACCGTTGGCTTCGTGCTGAACTCGAGATTGCGAGCTGGGCCCCACACGACGTCCCGTCTGAGCAGAAATGCACTCGAGTGCTTCTGCTCGAGCACGCTGTCGCTTGGGTTCCTGCGCCGGGAGCCGCAGCCGATCCGGAGCCAAACCGTTGGGGCCGTGTGACCCTCGGTGTGGCCCGATCGGGCGCTCCGGCTAGCGCCACGTGGCGCGTTGCGCAAAACAGATCCGACCCACGATCGTGGAGATCGTGGGCGGGAAAACTGGAAACCGCTCCGGAATCCCCCCCATAAATAGGGAACCGGAACGGTCTCCTTTCCTCCTTCCTCTTTCTCGCTTCTCCTCCACCATTGTCTCGAGCGCATCGCCGCCGCTGCATTCGTCGCCCGAACGCCGCCGCCCTCGCCGTTCGCCGGAGTCCGAACACCGCCGTTCCTCTCGCATGTCACCGACCTCCTCTTCTCCGGTGAGTTGCCTTCTTCGCCCCGATGATCTTCCTTTGTAGAATCATACCTCGCCATCGGCCTTGCCCTAATACACGCGCAGTTGAGCCGCCGCCGGTGAGCACGACTTGAGCGGCGCGCACGGGGTGCATTGCGGTGATGCTAGTTGCTGTAGGACTTATGCCTTTTGCTCGCACTTTGCGTCGTTTGAATTTAGCCCGAACCTATATTCCTCCTTTTTGTTTTGATTTTCTAGCACACGGTAGATCTCATTTGCCAGGAACCCGGTTATTTTTAGCAGTTTACGATCCGGCATCTTAGCTCCCGGTAGACTAATTCCGACTAACCGCCGCTGCGCCTGCAGAGTAGCCCGGATACATCTGCGGACTTCTCCGACATGGGTGAAGAAAGTATCCGGGGGTGCTGGGATGGATCCGAGACCAAACAATGGGACCTGGACTGGCTGTACCGGACTCACCGGATTCCGCCAGAAGTTGAGAGCCGTCTTCCGGAGGGCGAGGTTCAGCCGGAACCCCAACCCGGGGAATACGTTGTATTCCTTACGCATTTCGAGCGTGGGTTTGGGCTTCCGGCTAGCCCCTTCTTCCGCGACTTCCTCGACACGTACAGCCTCCAACCGCATCACCTCCCAGCTAACGCCATTATGATGCTTTCGGTCTTCACCACCTATGCAGAAGCATATCTCGGCGTGTGGCCCTTCCTGGATCTTTGGGCCAGGTATATCATCCTTCGTCGCCAGGTCATCCCCAATCCGGATCAGAAAGTAAAAGACTTGGTCGATTGCGGAGCGGCCACCATCATCCCTCGTGCTGACTCCGGATTCCCTATAGTCAAAGGACTGGAATCCTGCCGGAAGTGGCAGCGCAGCTTCTTCTACGTGAAGAACCGGGAGAACTCGGGAGATGGTCCAGGATCCTCGAATCCGGATTTCATAAATTTGCCGGAGTTCGCCAATGGTCCTCCTCGCAAGTTCAATCTCTAGAAACGGTTCCCCGATACCGAAGAGGTCAAGTGCATGCACGACGTCCTCGCGGTGCTGACCAACAAGATGATCGGCGACGATCTCTTGCGCTGCTTCATTATCCGCCGCGTCTGCCCTCTGCAAACCCGAGTGCACAAGATGTGCCATATGGATGGGAGCTATGACCCCACCAGGACCAGTATTTTCCCTCTGGACCGTCCCGCGGTCGTCCGACGTGTCCGAGCTATTGCTCGGACGAAGATGTCGGACGAGTATGTTTCGGGTGTCATTGGGGGATCCCGGAAAAAACCATTAAAACAGGTGCTCATGTCTGTCTTTCGTACATTTTCCTTCGCACTCGCGTTCACCTGGAAACCGACATGGACATCATGTGGTGATTTGTTTGCGCAGTTATTCGAGCGGCAAGCCGAGGAGGACGCAGTCCATGCTAACGGGAAATTCTTGCCGAACATCCCGGTGCCGGCTAAGATGCCGAGAAAGGACCCCGACGGCGAGGACCATCTCGCCATTCCTCTAGTCAAAGCTGCCGCCCCGGGTAACCCTTCAACCTCAGAGGCAGTTTCCATTTCTTCGGATGATGAGGATGAGATTGACTGCCAAATTCTCGATGTAATTGACGCTCTCCCTCTCAATTGGGCCTCAGCAGTGGTTCCGAAACCGACGGCCGGGACCAAACGCGCCGAGAGCCGGAAGCGCGCGGCTTCCGACACCGAGGCTGCCGATAACTCCGGCAACCCCCCCAAGAGGAGCAAGCCGAATAAACAAACGGCCGAGAAGCCTCCTCGGCGCCGGCAAAGGGGCCGTCCCACTGTGGATTCCGGGTACATTCTCCTTGCCTTATGCCACATGATTTTGCCTTCTCCACAAATTATTACTGAGATATTTTCTTTCAGGGACGCACTCGACCTCCCGTCACCTGCTATTCCTCCTCCTCCCGGAACTCGGACTCCCAGCCTGGCTCGGGCTTCCCCTTCTCCTCCTCGCCCTTCTACTCGAGGAAGTGAGCCTGCTGCCTCCGGTGCCGCACCGGCTACCGTTGTGACTCCGGATGTTTGCCCGGTGATCGACGAGATCCCGGTGCAGGCCACGACCATCTCGGGAGACATTCTTCTTCCGGAAAGTCCGCGCCGGGTGCCCGGGCTTGAGGCGGAGATCTTGAGCCCTCCCCGGCAGTCAGTGCCAAGCGGTCCCTCCCGGCAAGCTTTGGACAAGACTGCCCCGGAGAACGGCCCGCAGTCTCCTCCCGGCCAGCTGATCAACCTGTCGCGAAGTCGCGCCCCAAGGTTACTGGGCAGAAAACACTTCTGCCAAGCCTGCAGCTGCCCCGACATCCTCGGCCCAAGACTTGGTGCTGCGCACGGGTATGTTTTCATCGTTACCACCGCGTCCCACCGAGATCCCTACTGCTGCCTTGCGGATATTGCGAGCAACCGTTAGCTCCTTTGTGCCTTCAGGATCCCGGGATATTGCTGCTACCCGCGCGCCCGGCGGCTCCGGCATACAGGTTGTTGATGAATACAACCAGGCCTGGCTTGCCGCCGACGCCTCCGAGACCGCGGGAGACTTGCACGCTGCAGGCCCAAGCCGCAACGCTCAAGCTCTGCACGCTCTCCAGGTGGCCGCGCTGGATGTTACTCGGGTGACCGAGGTAAGCTTGTTCTATTTCTTTCATCAAAAAATATTGGTTCCTTCCACCACCACTAGTCCCCGAGATTGGTGCTTAGTGCTCTAGATTCCACCGAATAGCAGATCACTGGGCTCCAATCTTAGAGAAAATTCCAGGACTCGGACACCGAGTCCCCGAGATCCTCCCAACCGGGTAGCTTGCTTCAAAATTTGCTCCATAACCACTAGTCCCCGAGATTGGTGCTTAGTGCTCTAGATTCCACCGAATAGCAGATCATTAGGCTCCAATCTTAGAGAAAATTTCAGGACTCGGAGACCGAGTCCCCGAGATCCTCCCAACCGGGTAGCATTTTATGCGCTAGAGATCCCGGACTCTCCCGATTTCCTTACATTTTTCCCAGGCTGATTCCTCCTTCTTCGTCTTGATTTCAGGAGTACAGCAAGAAACGCTGCAGCATCTTCAACCGAGTTCTTGCTGACCTCGGTCAGTCCAAGAAGTGCGAGGGGCGCCTCCGGGAGGAGCGAGACGCCGCGCGCAAGGTCTCGGTAGACCAGAAGGCCGCACTTGCCACTGCGCAAGCCGAGATCGCGCGACTTACCGGCGAGCTCGAAAAAGTCAAGGCTGCTGCGACCGAGATGAAGACGCGCTTCATCGAGGCGACAAAGAAGCAAAAGGAAACCTTGGACCAGTCTGAGGAGCGTGCGCATCTTGCCGAGACCGAGCTGGCTCTCCTCCGGTCACGGTCCGATAGTTGGCTCTCCGAGCTCACTGTATTGAACCGAGATCTTAACAGTAAGTGGACCGACATCCCTCTTCTCTTGTTGCTTTCTTTCTTTGCTGTTGCTTTTCTTATGACTTAGCCGTTTGACAGCTCTTCTTTTTAAAGGAGAATTCGAGCACTCCCGCGAGGCTGCCGCCCTTGCCGTTGCTGCCTCCCGAGAGAAGCGCGTCGGGAAGGGCCCTGTTTCGGATGCCTGGGACATCGAGGATCACCTCACCGCCCTGAAGGCCCGGATAGTGCCTCTCCGGTCTATCGGGACGGAGCTGCTTAGCGCTGCGATCCACGTCCACGGCGCACTGTGGCCGAGTATCCGCGCGACGCTTTCGATCGCCGAGCTCGCGAGCGCACTCCGGTGTGCCGGGAGGCGCCTCCACGCTTGGAAGCGTTCCGGTGCACGTGCTGGTGCCGACCAGGTCTTGACCCAAGCACTTAGCTGGTACGAAGGTCTCGACCTGGACGCAATCCAGCGCCTGCGGACGATCTCGCCGTGGCTGAGCGATCCGGCTAAGATCCAGCGGCGACAAGAGGTGGCGCACCGCATCGCCTCGTGGTCCAGCATCCGCGCCTTCACCGCCAGCGTCATTCCTTCCGACTGCGAATCTGACTATGAGGATGACGAAGAAACCGGCGCGACTGGCGACGCGGATGACGAGGCCCCGGAAGAAGATGTCGCTGCCTCCGGTGCCGCGCCCGAGAGCGTGGCTCCCCGGGATGTTACGACTTCGCTGAGACCCGAGGTCTTCCAGACCGAGGTGCACCCCGACGTCCCGAGTACCGCAGCCGGAACTGAAGCCGAAGCTGCTACTGCTGCGTCTCCCGAGACCGCTGCTCCCGCTGCTGCCACCGGGACTACCGCTCCTGCTGATGCCACCGGGACTGCTGCTCCTGGTGTCGCTCCTTCTGCTGATGCTGCTCCCGGGGTCGCTCCTTCTGCTGGTGTCTCCGCCGAGAAGCCGACTTCTCCTATTACTTAGCTATACTTAAGAGTAGACTCGTTAAATCCCCGGGATGCCGAGTGCAAGATGTAACATACACTTATATCATTTTCGTTTCGTAGTAAGCTACCTATCTGAACAACTTATGTCAATTTATTCTGTTATGAGTTCCCGAATTGCCTTTCATGTTTATCGTACTTAGGTAATTTCTGCTCTTGTCTACCATTTCGGCGTTCGACAGTCGAGTCACAAAACTCCACATACGGCATACACTACTTAAAAGAATCCGAGTTCCGACTAACCAAATTCCCGACATAAAAAATTACTGAGTTAGTAAAAAATAGGTATGCCGGATAAGTTCCTGCTCCGAGTCCCCGAGACCATTTTCGTGTTTCCCACCTTCCCTCTCTTAGCTCTTGACTACCATTTCGGCGTGCGTCAGTCGAGTCACAAGATGATTTCACATGACATACATTACTTTGACTTTGAGAATCGAACTCGGAACGTTCCCGGCATACAAATAACATTAAAGATAGCAACCCGGCAGTCCCCGGGTTCCTTCCCGAGATGCCGGTATAAAACAACAAATGAACTTGACAAAAATAAAAACAAGACACACACATAACCAGGCAGTCCCCGGGTTCCTCCCGGGGTGCCTTACTTTCATTAATACTAAAAACTGAGATACAACATACACTGAGCCCTTTATGTGTAAAAGGGGCGAAGTAGTGCTACATTCCATGGACGCTTGGTTTCCTCACCGGAATTGTCCATTACACCTTTCCTAGCCTCCTGTGCATCTACAAGGTAATAAGAGTCATTGTGCAATGCCCTGCTTATCACAAAAGGTCCCTCCCATGGAGGTGACAATTTATGCATTCCGGCCGTGCGTTGGATGAGCCTCAGCACAAGATCCCCTTCTCTGAACACCCTCGGGTGCACTTTCCGGCTATGATAGCGACGAAGATTCTGTTGATAAATTGCAGACCGAGATAGTGCCAATTCTCTTGCCTCTTCGAGTAAATCTACATCATCTTCTCGGGCCTCCTTTGCCTCCGTCTCGGTGAACATTGTCACTCTCGGGGAATCATACTGTATGTCAGTCGGGAGTACTGCCTCAGCACCGTATACCATAAAAAATGGTGTGTACCCGGTGGATCTATTCGGTGTAGTCCGGAGACCCCATAACACCGCCGGTAACTCCTCTATCCAGCATCCCGGAGTTCTCAATAGTGGTTCGATCAAGCGAGCTTTGATGCCGGCTAAGACTAAGGCATTCGCTCTTTCGACTTGCCCATTTGCTTCCGGGTGTGCAACTGATGCTACATCTAGCCGGATTCCCTTCTCAGCACAAAATCGAGCGAATTCCCCCACAGCAAAGTTGGTGCCATTATCTGTGATAATGCTGTGCGGGTACCCGTATCTCAAGATGATGTCTTTCAGGAATTGCACAGCAGTGTGTCCATCACACTTCCGGATTGGCTTGACCTCTATCCACTTGGTGAATTTGTCCACCATCACCAGTATATGTGTCATATTGCCTCTTGCCGGCTTGAACTGCCCGACCATATCCAAACACCATACTACGAATGGCCAAGTGATAGGTATGGTCTTCAGTGCTGACGCCGGCATATGTATCCGGTGAGCAAATCTCTGGCATCCTCCACACTTCCGGACAATATCTTCTGCTTGCTGCAGCGCAGTGGGCCAGTAGAACCCATGCCGGAACACTTTCGCCACCAGGGCCCGGGATGATGCATGATGTCCACATTCCCCCTGATGTATTTCCAGTAGCATCTCTTGTCCTTCTGCCGGTTCTACACATCTCTGGAGTACCTCAGTGACACTTCTTTTGTATAACTCTTGATTGATGACGGTGTATGCTTTTGACCTTCGCATTATCTGCCGGGCTCCCACTTCATTTTCCGGGAGGGTTCCTTCCAAGATATAAGCCATAATGGGCTGTGCCCATCCCGGGACGGGTCTAACCGGGAACATGGAAGCGTCTATGTCCATTAGCTCTGCCGACATCACCTCTATCATCATCTTTCTTTGCCTCTCTGAGCACTGTGATGCAGTCCTCGGGTTTGATGTGACGCTCCCGACATCTACTTCCATGGGTACTGCATCTGCACCAGGTTCCTTGGGGATGAAGATAGAATCCGATTCGGGTGAGGGTTGAATAGATGGCTTCCTCAAATGCTCCAGAGCTATCCCGGGTGGGATGGCATCTCGAGACAATCCTAGCTTGGACAATACATCCGCTGCCTCGTTTTCTCCTCTGGGTATATGCTTGAACTCGCATCCTTCAAAAAATCCGGATACTTTCTGCACATGAAACCTGTATAAGGCCATGTTTGCATCGAGGGCATCCCAATTCCCCGACACCTGTTGCACTACGAGGTCGGAGTCACCGAAACACTCTATCCGGCGGATGCCGATCTCCTTGGGGACGTTCAGTCCATGAACCAAGGCCTCATATTCTGCGACATTGTTGGATGCCCGAAAATGAATTTGTAGCACATACTTCAGTACATCTTGTTTTGGGGAAGTGAGGACCACTCCGGCACCCAATCCGATCTTAGCCTTTGAGCCATCGAAATGCATCCTCCAGAAATTGTAATCCGGCATCGGAGGTTCATACTGCATCTCGGCCCAGTCCACCAAAAAGTCCGGCAGCGCCTGCGACTTGATGGCATCTCGTCTCTCATACGCCGGAGCATATGGAGACAACTGGATGGCCCATTTGGCTACCCGGCCGCTAGCGTCCTTGCAACCGATGATCTCGGCCAGAGGAGCTTCGCATACCACTGTGATCGGGTGTTCCTGAAAGTAGTGCTTGAGCTTGGTCACTGCCATGTACACCCCATACGCCATTTTCTGGTAGTGCGGGTAGTTCTGCTTGGATTCCGAGATCACCTCACTGAGGTAATACACCGGCCTCTGTATCAGCTTTCCCCCTTCTTCCCTTTCTACCACCATCGCCACACTGACTACTCGGTTGGTTGCGGCAATATACAGCAGCATAGGTTCCTTGGGTAACGGGGATGCCAACACGGGTGCTGTTGAGAGCATTCTTTTCAAATCGTTGAACGCCGCGCCAGCCTGCGGGGTCCAAACAAATGTTTTGCTCTTCTTCATCAGTTGGTACAGAGGCAAGGCCTTCTCCCCAAGTCGACTCACAAACCGACTTAGGGATGCAAGACACCCGGTAAACTTCTGCACATCTTTGAGACGCACGGGCAATTTCATGCTCTCGATAGCACGAATTTTACCCGGGTTGACCTCGATTCCCCGGCTTGAGATGAGGAAACCGAGTAACTTCCCTGCCGGAACACCAAATGTGCATTTATCCGGGTTCAATTTCATCCGGAACCTTCTTAAGTTTTTGAAT
Organism: Poa annua; assembly: GCA_026929855.1. Lineage (NCBI taxonomy): Eukaryota > Viridiplantae > Streptophyta > Magnoliopsida > Poales > Poaceae > Poa > Poa annua. The sequence goes on along the minus strand of CM049426.1, from coordinate 271,756,781 downwards.
GTTTCCCTCAGATCATCTATTAGTGAGGTTTTTTCTTTTGTTTTTATGACTATGTCATCGACATAGACCTCGGCATTCCGGCCTATCTGGTCATGGAAACACTTCTGCATGCACCTCTGGTATGTAGCACCAGCATTCCTCAAACCGAAAGTCATGACACGATAGCAATAAGCCCCATAAGGGGTAATAAAAGCAGTTTTCAATTGATCATCCGGATTCAAAGGTATCTGGTGAAAACCAGAATAGGCATCTAAAAAAGTCAAAAGCTCACTCCCGGCAGTGGAGTCTATCACTTGATCTATCCGGGGGAGTGGAAAGGGGTCCTTCGGGCATGCTTTGTTGAGGTTGGTGAAGTCGATGCACATGCGCCACACCTTAAGCAGGAGGGGATCATCCTTCTTCTTCTCTACCAGGACCGGATTCGATATCCAATCCGGGTGCAGCACTTCCATTATGAATCCAGCGGCCAGCAGTATAGCCAGATGCTCCATGACGGCAGCTCTTCTTTCATCCGAGAGGCGCCTAGTTGGTTGCTTCACCGGCTTCGCATCCGGTCTAACAAACAGAGAGTGCTCAGCCAACTGCCTCGGGACACCTTGCAGATCGTCACTCGACCACGCAAGAGCATCCCGATTCTCACGGAGGAAGTCGACGACTCACCTTCCTATTTGCTGTCCAGGTTGCTGCCAATGATAACTTGGCGCTCCAGGTTGCTGGGGTCCACACACACCTTCTTGGTCTCTTTGGGGGGCTAAAATGATGCCCCCTGCTCCGGGTTCCCCATTCCGGACATTCCGAGTTGGGAGGTCCTGGCCATTGCCACCACCTGCTGGATCCTCTTCTTTTCTTCTGCGATCACCAGAGACTCAGCTAAGCATGACCCCGCCAAGGCACATTCCATGGAGCGTTTGTGGTCTCCCGAGATGGTGATTACGCCGTTAGGTCCCGGCATCTTCATCTTGAGGTAGCCCATGTGAGTTGAGATCATGAAGTTGGCCAGGGCTGGCCTGCCGATAAGTGCGTGATATGGGCTTTCGAGGTCCACAACCTCGAATTCCAAGCTCTCGGTTCGGCAGTTCTCCCGAGTTCCAAACATCACCTCAACCCAGATTTTTCCCATGGGTGAGCAAGAGACTCCGGGCACAATGCCGTGGAAGGTTGTCTCGGTAGGCAGCAGGGTGTTCATGGACACTCCCAGCTTCAGCATCGTGTCCTTGTACATGATGTTAATGGCACTGCCATTGTCGATCAGAACCCGGCTGAAGCGGACGTTGAGGTTGGGTCCGACAAAAGTTGGGTCCACCACCAAGGCATATGCTCCCGGCTTGGGCATAACCCGGGGGTGATCCTTCCGGCTCCATGTGATCTCCATCTCGGACCAGTGCAAGAACTTGGGCACGGCCGGGATCACAGCATTCACCTCCAGGGCACGCTGCCGCACACTCCTTCGGTCAGTGGGTTCGGTCACGAAGACCACATAGCTTTGATGTGCCTCCCGATAGTTGCTCTGCTGGTGTCCGGCTTGGTTACTGGGGCCTGCACCGTTGTCGTTTCGGGTGTGCACCACATTCACTGGCCGATGTGGGGGTCCTCGCGGAGGCGGGTTGATTCGGACAGCATTGGCCCCCGATGTCAGAGGAGGGGGTCTCGGGATATTGGGCCGAGATGCCGGAGCACTCTGCCGAATAGCTCCCGAGCTGCCTTCCTGCAACGTGTGCTGATACCAACTGCACTGCCGAGTAGAATGGTTTGCGGGCTTGTTGGCCTCCAGAGTACGGTAGCAGCAGGGCTTGTTCAGCATTTCCTCATATGTCAGGGGCTTCTTTTGTTCCACCCAGGTCTTTTGCACCTCCTGACTCTGACCCCAAGCCGGGCCACTTGTCTTTTGACGCTGGCTGTTGCCGGCATCTTCTTGCTCCCGGGTTACTGCTGCGACGTGCTGTGCGGCATGGTGGTACTCGGGCTGATTCCTCTTCTGGCCGAACTCCTGGCGATCATGGCTCCTGCTCGGTCCTGAACGCTGAGGTCCCGCATTCCTCCTGTTGGAGTCACCGACATCCACTAGGGGTTGCATGGGATCTCCAAGCGTGTAGGTATCGGCGATGCGCATGGTCTCTGCCAAGGTCGTTGGCATCTTTCTTTGCAACTTCTGCCACAACATAGAGCCATGCCGGCATCCTTGTGCAAACCAGGAGATGGCATGTGCCTCTACCACTCCTTCGCAAGAGTTGCGAATATTGCTCCACCGGGTAAGGTACTCCCGGTCGGTCTCGTTGCTCCTTTGCCTACAGATGGCGAGCTGTTGAGGCCTGTTAGGCCTTTTGTACGTCCTGGTGAAGTTGCTGATGAATGCTTCCTCAAAGTCTAACCAGCAGTCTATGCTGCCAGCTCTCAGGTTGTTCAACCAGATCCGGGCAGGTCCTTCCAACATCTGCGGTACGTATCGTACTGCCCATCGTCTGTTTCCACCGGCTATGCTTACTGCTGTTACATAGTCGGTTAGCCAGTCCTCCGGCTTCTTGCTGCCGTCATAGGTCTTGGCACCCCTGTTGAGCTGAAAGTTCCGAACAGGTGGTTCCCGCATGATCCGAGGTCCGAAGCAGGCAGGTCCCGGAGGTCCTTGCTCTTCCACCAACTCGGATTGGTGAATCCGGTCGAGCCGGAATCTGGCATCTGCCGGGTTCAGCTGTCTGGTTCCTATCCCAGATCCCAAAGGGTTCTCGTCTGGCTGACACCCGAGCTGCTGCAGCCTCGAGTTGCCATCGTTGAGCCTGTTCTGCGCAGGGTTCACGGCCTGCGGGGGAACAGAGGCGACCTCCCTCTGTGGGTTTCCCTGAACATGAGGAGGGTTCCAGGGTGGATTACCACGGCCGACTGGGTTATTGTTCCCTACACCCAGGTTGCCATCCTCACGGGTACTTCCCGCCTGCCCCGAGTTACGCTGTCCGGCTTGCCCGGCTTGCTGGATACCGGCGAAGGCCGGGTCATAGGTCTGTAGCTGCTTGTTTTTCCCGGAACCTCGACTCCGGCTCCGGCTCTTGCTCTTGCTTCTGCTCGGATGCGGGGAAGAGGCCTCCCCGTCCGATTTCTGGCTATTGGGTCTTGCCGAGTGCACTTGAGATCCTGCCCCGGGGTTCTTCTTTTTGAAGGCCTGATTCTGACGGTTGGCCTCAATTACCAACTCGTTTACTCGCTCCTGCTGCTTGCGTAGGGCCTCACCGGATAACCCCACCAACTCGGCCATGGCGGCTTCGGCGGCCCTAAGAGTTTTCGCCGGTGAGCTGTACACCGGCTTCCCCGCTGAAATCCGACTTCCCGTGTGACTGGTTGTTGCTCCACCTGCCAGCTCCTCATTCACCATTCTTCCTTTCTTGCGCAGATTCGCGATGCGCTTGTCCCGGGAGTCTATCTTAAGGAATCCGTGAGCTGCATTGTACTCCCGGAGGCTAGCATTGAGTTCGCGACGGATCTCGGCGATCTCCTGCGCTTCAGCGAGTAGCAACCTCCGCTGCTCCTCCAACTCAGCCGAAGTGGCCTGGGTATCTGCTTCAGCGGCCATAGGCACAATTAACTTGGCCACCAGGCCCGAGAGGGGATCCGGACGTCGCCGTGGCTGGGACGACTGTGGATCGCCATCCCGGGCAGCAGCTCTTTCCTGCGGGGGTTTGGCCAAACGGATGTGGCCGCTCCCGGTATCGCCGTCAGCGTCCTGGTACTCCTCCTCGGTTGCTCCGACCATCATCACCGCGACGGAACTCGGGGGGCGACCGGCACGCAGACCCCGAGCAGCGCAGAGCATTGGAGGGTCCTCAGCTTCCAGGACCACGTCCGGGTAGCTACAGATAACTTCGGTGGCGACGTAGGTGGTGAAACCACCAAAGTCAATGAGGCATCCATTCACCGGAAAGGGTCTGTTCCGGAAGCATCCTGCGTTGTCGCAGACGAAGTCCATCTCCCCTAGCCTTACGACCAGGCCAGAGAGAACCCGAAAGTCGAAGTGAACAGGGGAGCCCGTCCGGATGTGTACACCAGCCAACGCCTCTGCCCGCCCCACGGTGGGCGCCAACTGTCGTGGTGGTGTCACGGCAGATGCCATAGGATGGCTAATGTGTGGGGCCGATGGACGTTGGTGGATCCGGGGAGGGATAGCGAGCTGAATAGCCCACGCGAGGAGGATCCCGGTATAACCGAGATCTCCCAGGAACAAGAAACAAGATCAAAGTGCGAGGGGGAAGATCTAACAAACACGAACAAATGCACGAAGGCACACAACACACACACGATATACCCAGGTTCAGGGCGCTCGTGAGGAGGTAACACCCCTACTCCTGCCTTTTCTCTCTATATAAATGTGGTACAAGGGCTACAACTTGCTCGTATATCTCTCCAAGTGAAGAACGAGTAGTACAAGATGAACTCAAGGTATGAGAAAGTAAAAGCTCTAGGAGTGAATGCAACTATAACTTTGGCTCTCAAGTTGTTCCTCCCCTCTCAGGAGCAGTTATGGGGCCTTTTATAGAGTTTCGGCCAGGAGGGCCGGAAACCCTAAATCGGCTTGGCCCCACCGGACAGGCCTAACCGGCATGTCGTCACCGGCTAGTGCGAGCTAGTCGCCGCGCTATCCGGCATAGCCCCTGCGTCATCATCCCGATAAGGACAGCAGGCGCCGTCCTGAACCATCATTGTCCCCCTGCCAGAGACAAGACATGTCTTGGCCCATCCCGGATAGCCTTTTCCGGATTGCCGGGCTAGGCATGTCAGGTCTTGTCGTACCGTGGTCGTACCGGCTGACGCGCTCCCGTGTCAGGCGGGAGGTGACCATGCTTCCGTGTCAGGCGGGAGGTGACCATGCTTCCGTGTCAGGCGGGATGGTACTTCCCCCCGCGACAGACGGGAAAGCCTGCTATAGACCGTTGACGGCCTACCGGGAGCCCTCACGCCGGCTACCTCCTCGCTTGCCACTGTGAACTTCTCCTACATAAGATCAAGACGGAGACATACACTCCGGTTAGTACCTATCCGGACTACCTATCCGGTAAAGCCGAGTACACCTCCTTCCGGGAGTTTCCTCGGAGCCCGAGATCCGGGATCCTTTCCGGAGGTGTCCGAGCTCGTCTCAGGATGAGTATCTCTAGGCCTAGCCTCCCGAAGATGTCTTAGCCTATCAGCAAAGACATCTTCGAGAAGCGAGTTCTTAGAGGAACCACCCGCTGATGCTTGTGCTGCCATTGTGAAGGTCGGGGGTGTCTATTTATAGCTGCTAGAGCTGACCCTTGCGCCTGCCAGGAGGCACTTTGCACTCTAGCAGCGCTCAAGGGTCAAGTTGCCCCTTCAGCACACCAGGAGGTGTCCCTTGCTCATGCGAAAGGTCAAGTACTGTTGGCATCTTACTGAATCATTCCGGGATCTGTCCCTACCCGGGGGGCAGCCCCCCGACACCAATGCCTCAGATCTTTCTTTAATTGGATAAATATAACCATATCAGGAATAATCATCTGTGAATGTTATGAACGAGTCATAGCCATCCACACTTTTCACCGGAAATGGTCCACAAATATCGGTGTGAATAATTTCTAGTGTCGCTGTGCTTCGGTTTGCACCCTTTTTAATTTTCTTTACGTATTTTCCTTTTATGCAATCTATGCATTGTTCGATATCTGAGAACTCTAACGGAGGAAGAATATCATTTTTTAACGAGGCTTTCTATTCTTCCCCTCGAAATATGGCCTAGTCGACGGTGCCATAACTTCGATGAGTCATGAGTTCACTTTCTTTTCTTTTGTTCTTTGTTCGACAAGGGGATTTGTTCATTCACATTGCAAACATAATGCACTTTTTCACGCAAGGATAGCAAATAAAGCTTATCATGAAGTAATGCAATACCCACACAAGCATCTTTAATCCATATGGCACACTTGCCATGACCAAAATAACATTCAAAATTGTCTTTATCCAAGCACGATACACTTATTAAATTTCTGTGAATGGAAGGAACAAATAACACATCTCTAAGCATAATATTAAAACCATCAGCTAGCTCCAAGGAGACGTCGCCAACAGCCTCAACTTCTGCTTGAACTCCATTCGCGACTTCAATGTGTCTTTCGCTTCTTTGCAAAGTCCTTGTCGAATGGAATCCCTGTAAAGAATTTGCAACATGAACAGTTGCACCTGAGTCAATCCACCAAGTAGATTTTGAAAACTGTGTATACAGGGATTCATTTACAAAAGAAACTGTATCAATACCTTTCTTTGCCATTATGCTCTTGAGCCAATCAGGGCAATCTTTCTTGTAATGCCCTTTCTTCTTGCAGTGGAGGCATGTGTCTTTGTCCACTGGAAGCTGGTTCTCATACTTCTGATGCCCTTTTCCATGTGGCTTATACTGATGAGGACCTTTGCCATACGGCTTTGAAGGAGAACCATTGTAGCTCCTGTTCTGGTTGGCCTTCACGTAGTTCAAGGAGCCCCCATTCTGGGACTTCAGCCTTTCCTCTTCTTGCGACAACATCGCAATTGTCTTTTCAATGTCCCATTTTTCAAGCGACACATTGTAGTTGATGATGAAATTTTCAAATTGTGGTGGCAGTGAAGCCATCACCAAGTGAACTATAAGTGCAGGCTTGAGCTCCAGATCAGCTTCCATGGACTTAAGATTAGCAGCCATGTTGCTCATTCTGAGAATGTGCTCCCTTATACCATGTGTACCTGCATGATACTTTTCTGTCACCAGCTGTCTGAGCAGCTGGGTAGCATATGTATTTGAAGAACCAGTAAACTAGCTCTTTATCTTTTGGAGATATTCTCCTACAGAGGCACACTCTTCAATTGAGCCCACAATAGCGGTCTCAACTGTGATCTTTATGAATGTCATGCATTTTTTATTGGCGTTCACCCACTTTTGGTTCTCTAGGGTGTAGCCCATCTCTACTGGAGCATAGTCCAGCTCTTTTTTCTGCCAAGCAGAATCATTAATCATCAGATGCTCTCACTGGCTTTGCTGGCTTGACTGGCTGTGGAGTAGTCACAACCCAGTCGACCTCAGCACAGACAAAGGCCAGCTCCACTTTCTTCCACCACTCAGCGTAGTTGTCACCCCTGAGTGTCGGAACGTCCTTGAGGCAACTCATCAGGTGAAAACTGCCTGAAACCACAAGGATATAAGATAACAAAAAACAATTGCATACATTTAATCCAACGTTGGTATAAATTAAAGCATACAACTGTTGTGCAATTAAAATAATATCACCGTTGGGCAATAAAAGAAATAAATGCACCATTTAACACATAATTAATAAATCATGATAATGTTATTAACAACGTTGGTCATATAAGAACAAAATTATAATCATCTTTAATATCACTTTATCATATCTTTCAATTTAATTATCACTTTATTGCTTTTAAACAATTTCTTTTAACTATTTGCAGCGGAAAAATATGAATAAAATTCATAAACTTTATACTTTTCAGAAACATTTTGTATACTTTGTATTTTCTAGACAAACTTTCGTTGGAATAATTTGAATAGAAAAAACTGGATGAAATTTACTAAAAAAACTGAACAAAAAACAATAAATTGAGCTTCTGTAAATTAAAACAAAAAAACAGAAAGCACCGGCGTGTGAAGCGACCCGGCCCATGGCCTGCCCCGCGCGTGCGCAGCGCGCTAACTGCCGCTCGCAGCGGTGCAGTCGCGTGGTTGCGGCCCACGGCCCGTTTTTCTTTCGGCCCTTCAGCCCGCGGCGAAACTAGGCTTTCGATCGTGGCCGTCCATCGCGATACGACGGTGGCGCGCGGAAAACACTCGGGTCAAAACGACCGAACCGGTCACCGCCCGAGCCCTAGTGCCACTCTCTCTCTCTTTCCCGCACCTCTCTCTCACGCGCCCGAAAACGGCGGCGGCTAACCCGTGGCTGGCAGCATGCCGGCGACGGCGAGAGCGAGCGCAGCACACGGCGAGGGCGAGCGCAGCGCACGGCGAGAGCGGGCAACGCCGTGGCCTCGACCAGCTCCTCCCCCTTCCTCTTCTTTCTTCCCACCGAAAAAACACGAAGGCCAAATCGGCCGGAGAAGTCACGGCACCTCCCTAGCCCTCTTGCCAGCGCTGCGTGCACCCGCGGGTGTGCGCACCGCCGTCAAGCGGCTCAGAGGTGGCGCCCTTTGCCGGCGTCATCCGCACCGGTGAGATCTTTCCCCTTCCCCTCTTAAATTAGGGTTATGGTTTCTTTTGTGCGGGATTGGCTTGGGTTCGTTCTGTTCTTTGCCCCTCCAGAGGGGTGTGTTCTTCGTCCAAATACCCCACTCGGGTTCGCATCTGGATCGAGCGGAACTGGCGCGGCCTTGCGGCGGCGCTGCTTTTCCCGGTGAGCCCGAGGGTTTTCGGTGAGTTCTTTTTTCTTTTCTTTTTCAATCTCTTCCGAAACAAAAAATTAGGATCTAATTGCTCTGATACCAATGTTAGATCCTATTTATCTGTTAGGATTAGATCCTTTCGGTAGCACTACTATTGTCTCGAGTTCATCTTGATAACAGAGAGAAAACAGAGAGGGAGAGGGAGGATCCGAGGGCATACCTTGGCTCTGTCCAGAGGAGCTCGAGAAATCGTCCATGGTGGTCGACGGTGGCGGTGACGGAGCAGTGGCGGCGCGTGGTGCTTCCCGTGAGCTCTGCGCTAACCCTAAATCGGAGGGGATGTCGGTGGGGTGACTGGCGGCACGGTGAACCTCGTACCGTGTGCCCCAGCTCCACCTCTTTATATAGCGCAGGTCACAGGGGCCCACCGTCCATTAGGAGGAAACGGACGTGGCTCTTGCCGCGGAACCAGAGCTGCCAACTCACGGCTTGTCAACAAGATATTTCTATGTCATCAACTCCATACGACCTGACAACAACCATAATTTCCATGGAATCCAACATTGGCCCTGCCTTTATATGCGGTGTCACCGAAATACATCACTGTGTGACATTTCCGCCAAATTGCATAAAACACACTAAATTAAATATAATTTTATGCAATGCACCAAAACGTCACCAAAACGACGGATGGATATGTATGGTGGGATTTGAAAGGGAACAACTTGATATCCCTATTTAATGTAAATAAGGAATAATGATAGTTTCGACAATACGAGAATGAAAAATGTAACACAATAAAATGAAGCAACAAGTTTTAAATAACGTGTACTAGCTTATGTATATATTTTGATGTCATTGTAGGAAAACTAGTAAACACTACTCGTGGCTTGAGTTGTGTTTGTTGTTTTTTCTGTTCGCACATTTGTATGCAGTCTCACTGATAGACTCCTATTTCTAAATTAGTAATGACTTGGTCACATTATCTAGACATAACTAGAAGAAAGCTAACTAGTACTAGCTAAACTAGAACCGGTTGCATGTGCATAATAGGCAAGTTAACTACATCAAAACTGTGGGAACTTAACTGTGCTAAAAGAGTGACAAGTTAAATTTGGTAAAACAATGGATGAGAACAGATCTAGTATATTAAAATTGGTTTCTAAAACGGTGGGTGTGAATTGTGATACCTTCGAGTGGTCACCGTTGGATCCATCTGCCAGATCTGTTAGTCTGCAAACATGCATATCCGGACGAGGTGGAGGCGGAGGAAGCGATGACCAGTCTCACCGTTTCGGAGGAGACGTGGAGGATCCAAAAGATGTTGGAAAGTTATGAAAACATCATAAATCCATGTAGTGAAGCAAGCATCACATAGTTGGAATCTTTGCTTCGATTAAGTGGTCAAAAGGCTCGGCTTCATAAATAGCGGTGAATAATTATGCTCTAGTTTCAACTTACACTTAAACAACACAAAATGAATAAATTTGACCGCAAAATGTGTGAAATACTATGCAGTGTGTTTTGGTCTCAAATTGTAGATCAATCTTCGAGCTGAAATTTTTGGAGTTGTCGATATATACGTTGTTAGAAAAATTCAGAATCTCTTCACATTTTGTAAATGTGAATTTTGTGAGTTGATCATACGATCTCATCTTAAGGTTTGATCTGTATATATGCATGTTGCCCCACTTCATTAGTGCACATCCGTTACTTTTCCCATAGGATTCAAATCCCACGAGAACAGCGGCCTCTTTTTCCTAGACAATGTTTACGATGTTGGAACATCTATGCTGATGCATGTTGGTACGTTTTGAGACAAATATCTGGAAGCTGTGCGTTTACTTTTGATGGAATTGCTAGCTGGATCGAATACACCACAAGTATATTACATCATGGTGATATGTTCTTTTGTCTCCCGGCCGGGGTGACTGTGCATGCATCCGCGCTTCACACGCAGGATCTGGGCACGGAGACTCCTCTTTATTATCAGTACAGGGGGAAGCACTAGAGCTGGATTGTCCAAGGGATTGGATGGCGCGCGAGAGAGAGAAAACACCGGCTTTTGCTTCCACTATGTACAGGCAGTTTGATCTCCAGCTAGCTACTGTTATAGCCCGACTTTAGCCTTCCCTTGCCGGCCGTGATGAAATTTCAAACAATTCTATCAGAGAGCTGTTCAGAATTCAGATACGGCAGATTATATTCAGAATCTGGAGATTTCGTCGGCCAATGATGAAAAGTTCGAATCCTTCTTAGACAAACAGTCTCTCTCTCTCATAGTTTTTTTTACTAACTGTCACACCCAACTGTCGAAGTGTGGGTGAGATAATGGCTGCCGATGGCCTTTGTCCCGTTCGAAAGATATCAAAAGCGCATGTCATGCATGCGTGCTATATATACGTACAAATTAATAGTTAAAACAGCTTCTAGGTTAAGCTTTCGCTAGCTTATCACTGGAGACTGGAGATATCTGCACGAAAGTTCCTATGGAGAGGATTCATTCGCCTGCACATGCTGCTTGCCTTTGCATTGTTAACTCGATCATCAGGGGCGATAACCTAACTACCGAAGTGATACTAAAACACTAAACCTCTACAAGCTTTTGAGAAAGCTCTCGCTTTTGTCAGGTTGGGTAGGCTCCGGATCTCGAGGCAGCCGGCCCGCGGCCGTCGGATGGTCGTCGGGCGTCTCTGGCAACAGAGGCGCAAGTCGTACGTGCATCATGGGTGAAGAGCCAAAGGACCAAAGCTAGGCATCGCACGGGGGAAAAGCGGGGGATCGTGGGAGCCTAGCTTGCACTGTACCTTCTCCCTTGCATGCATGCACGCACGTCGCTCGTCTCTCTTTATTTGCACGCCGTTAAGACATGCTATTGCTGCCATGGCCCGTGGCAAAGCTTGGCTTAATTAGGTCGATCACCTCACATCGCCTGACTAAGTTGGCCAGCGTATCTCTCCGCTGATCTCCTGCGATTTCTTTTTTAGGTGTATGTGCTTGATCGTCTAGTACTTGCTTGCTTTGGCTCTGCCTTTGCACGCACATGACTGCGTGAGTACTCGGGCAAGCATATATATGGACTTCGTTTCAACTTTTCAATTTCCATCCATCGGCCGTCCCTCGACTCCACATAATTGGCAATTGCTAGTGCACATGACTGTGTCGATCAATGTCGACTTATGCAACTATATATGCAAGTAAATATAGTGGTCTTGCTCTAGCTATGATTTCAATCTTTGACTTGTTCCTATTGTATGTGCGATATCATCAGCTCATTTCACATATGCATGTAGTCATATTGAGAAGAAAAACTAATACTCCCTTCGTTCCTAAATATAAGACTTTACAAATATGTTCATCCATGCAAATATGTTGTATAAAACCAGGAACGAACTGTGCTTAAAATAGCATATTTACCTTTTCTTGTTTTACATAGGAGCACAAACGCTTCAGCTCTCGGGCCGCCCTTGCTCCAAGGTGATCGTGAGTGACCAAACCCAAGCCTCCGCCACCCCTCCTCCTCTCCCCTACACTCACCATTGTCTCAGTTGGTCACCGGGAAAGTCCATGAGGCTGTCCGTGAAGTGGCGGGGAGGCGCCTTCTCGACACTTCTCTCGCGCATATGGTCTCTGAGGTCGGGACAACAGCTCTAGATTGCGGATGCACGATGAGTCCCTAGTGAGGTAAGGTGAGGGTGTCGTTCATAGCCAGATTCAGATATGGAGGTGCTGATGTGGTCATGGCCTTCCTCGCCTTCGTGGCGGGGCCTGCAACCAGTGTCCCTCAATGCAAAGTCGGTGTCAGTCGTTGACGCCCATGCTCGTTGTTTTACTCCTTACATGTGATGCTTTGGCTCGACCTCGTCCACCCATCATTCTTTATCTGGATGAAAGCCCCGACAAGCTCTATCGACCGGGTCATACTGGTGGCGTTGTTGTACCGTAACCTCCTTAGAGGCACTGCCTAGGAGTTTCCATCCTCATAGCTCCAACGTATCTACTTTTTGTAAGTGATATGTCTCCAACGTATCCATAATTTCTTATGATTCATGCTATGTTATATCAGATTATTACATGTTTTATATGCATTTTATATAGTTTTATGTATTTTCTGAGACTAACCTATTAACAAGATGCCACAGTGTCAGTTCCCTGTTTTCTATTGTCTTGGTTTCAGAAAAATACTTAAAAAAATATCCGCCAAACTGGAAATAAATCAACCAAGAATTATTTTTGAAATATTTGCATCACGAAGAACCAAAGACGAGACGAAGATGGGCCACGAGGGGCCCACATCACCTGGCGGCGCGACATCATCAGGAGTCGCGTCGGGCGCCCACCGACCTAGGTCTTTTGCCTACAAATACCCCCTTAACCTAAAAATAGAGGATGATTAATCAATTTTTCTTCCACGGGTCCCGAGCCGCCGCCGTCGTCAACACCACTTCGGAAGAGATCAGAACTTCTCCCCGGCACCCTGCCGAGAGGGGGAATCGTCCCCGGAGGCCTCTACGTCGCCATGACCACCTCCGGACTGATGCGTGAGTAGTCTACCTTGTACTACGGGTACATAGCAGTAGCTAGATGGTTGTCTTCTCCTCTTGTGCTATCATGTTTAGATCTTGTGAGCTGCCTATCATGATCAAGATCTGAAGGGGATCGTGTGCAGAAAACAAAATTTTTCCTACCAACGATATCCTTAAACTAGCCAAGATCTACACTATGCAGATATAGTAGTACGGTGGAGATCGGAATACATACCCTCGTAGACCGAATAGCGGGGATTACGCTCCCGCACAAGCGTTGCCGATGAAGACGCCGAAGCCGACCTCTAGGTCGCGGAGAACTCGGCGCGACGAAGATGACGAAGATGACCCCGAGGTCGGGTGGAGGAAGTAGGCCTCCGAGTACCGCTAGCGCAGCACCTCGCAGGGAGTCGCACACATACGGTGGAGACGACGGCCTCCGAAGCTCCAGTCCAGGACGAGCAGCGGAAGACTTGGACCGGAACACCAGCAGCGCGGCAGCGGGCTATGGTGGAAGAGATCCCCCTCCTCTACTCGGCGCGGCTCCGTCAAGGGAACCACGAGATCGAGAGAGAAATTGGGAATTAATTGGTGAATTAAAAGGCCAGGGGTGCCCCTTCTTATATAGGCTCCCAAGGGGAGCCAACCTTGCCAGCCAGGCAATGTGGGACTATCCCCCATTGCCTGGTTCGGCCAAACCAGGTGCGCCGGCCCTAGGTGGGCCCCATTTGGCCCACCTAGACCGGCCAAGCCTCCCCCACAAAATTCCCTTGAGGGTTTTCCCCCCCATGGGCCTTCTTTCGACCAGAAGGCCCATTTAGGGAAATCAGCCTAAATAAATCCGAAAATAAATATATAAAATCATATTTGCATATTAATTACACTAATTAATATCAAACATAATATATATAATTTTTCCTAGCTCCGAAAACTCTTTCGTCGCTGCCCGATCTCCATCGGACCCCTCCCGGGACGTTCCCGGTGATCTCTTTCCTTTCCGGTTGTCTTGTCGAAACCCCTTAAGTGTGTTACCCTAGCGGTTCGATATAATATCAGGTATGATCAAGACTCCTCAATGATCAACGACTAACTCGTAGGCCTGGACCCCATGAATTAACCCCTGAGATATAACGAATGACTTTCATCTATCAAACCTGGACGTATAGTCTTAAACCCTTTGTCATGGCGATACTTAGCGTGTCCGAGCATCATTCTCAGATATCTCCATACCTAGCATGATCTCGTTACCGACATCGCTATCTTCTACTCGTCTATGATATTATGTCAGCTGGTGACCTAGTCACATGTTTGCAAACTCATTTGACATAATCTCACCGAGTGGGCCCTAGAGTATCTATCCGGCTATGCGGACTGACAAATCCCGCTGTTGACCCCTCGTCTCAACTACTCCTTTCCGATACCCAAAAGTATCACCGTTATTGTCATACTAAATAAGATACGACGTTTGGTGCGATCAAAGTATCTTCCAGGAATACCAATAAGAGTTGATCTCACGGTCTTAAGGCGTAACGACTATGTCCTATAAATACTGAGTACGTCCATCACATCGTTACTCCTAACGATATGACTTCCATTGCCGACCGGCGCCATGCCCTATGATCGGAAAACCTCGATCATCAATCGCGCAACGAAACTAGTCATAGTAGAGGCTACTAGGGACCTGGTTGTTTACCTACCACACCTGTATTAATGTTTCCGCTTAATACAGTTATAGCATGGTGTAAAACATATAATGAACGATTGGGATATTGCCAATAAACTATGTTTATTAAGTGCCTCTAGGGCATATTCCCTTCAGTCTCCCACTTGCACTAGAGTAACACTTAATCTAGTTTACAACCTGGTAAAAGCTCAACACCCATAGCATGTTGGTGCCTGCTTGCCTCGTGGAAGAGGAATACAGTCAATAGACCTCACACATTGAGACCTATATGTGCTTTGCAACACTTCTATGTCACCTAGTTTGACATCAACCCGTATCTTACGATGACGGTGAAATATATCCCAGTGGATGGAGTGAGACTCGAGCATTCGCGTAGCATGCGCCTTAAAAGTCTGAAGGATCTATTAAGGGACCATCTACGCTCGGAAAACTGCTCAGTCCAATCACACTTGCTACTTCTAAAGTCGCGATATATTTCTATACCTATGTAGATTATGCGACCGTGCATTCATATGCGACTTCGCAAACTAACCATGTCTTTCTTCAAAATAAAGGACATCTCCTATATCAGATTTCTAGTCGTATGGGTCAGTGTAATAACTTGCATCATCGTAACCGCTTTACGGCAAGTTGCCATTCCACTCTTACCCGTTATTAGAAAACCTATCTTCAGTTCTCATAGACACTGAAGAATAAACTTAACGTTTGTTCACTGATCCACACAAGGATCACTCTAGAACTTGTTCTTGAACCAAGAACTCGGGTCACACCAAGTCGAGCTTTCAGCCTGATAGACTCTATGTGTGATACATAGAGAATGTCGAACATCATTTTCTATCACTGAAAAAGCCAAGATTAACTTAATCTTTTACCTAGTCATACAAGCAAGAACCTCTTTCTTCGCTTGTCCTTTTCTGAAACACTTCAGAATCCTGACTTAGGAAATACTCCGACTTAATGTTATTAAGCCCCTTCTGATCTATACAATTATAAATCGGATGCCTAATACTCCTAACTTCATTTCACAGAAAATTTAATCACTTAAATAATCCTTTACACTCTACTAGAGGATCTGTGTCATTCAATATGTCGTTACATACAGAATCACAAATGACACCTAGCTCCCACTCAAATATGCCTTCCGCATATAAGATCAAGGAAAAGCTACTTAGCTCCCACTCAAATATGCCTTCCGCATATAAGATCAAGGAAAGCTACTTTGCTCCCACTCACTTCTTTGCAAATGTAGGTTTCTTCAACTATTTTGGACAACTCCAAAATCCTTTGATCACATTATCAAAGTGAAGATTCCAGCTCCGATATGCTTGCTTCAGCCCATGAATGGACCACCGAAGTTTGCATACATGTTTAGCATCCTCAGGATCACCAACTCTTTCTTAATGACACTATCAAGAAACATGGTTTCCTTATCCATCTATCAATTTCTCATTCCAAATTATAGTGATTGCTAAACGACCCAGAATAGATTTAGGCTTCGCCACTTGAGACAAAGTCTCACGTGGTCTGTCGGAACTGTTTCACGACAAATCGAATCTGCTCAATATCTACTCTCTCATAAAACTCCATATACTATTAACATCCTAGATGCCATCAAGAAGATCTCCCAAGTCAATACCTGGTAATCGTATATGGATTTTATTTCGGATCACAAATGACTCATAGCCATTTCTCGGACTTAGGTCCACCATCTCTTCTTCGTAGTTCGTAGGTCTGTCATATTCCATTAATATGACCCTTATAACAAGATTGTCGTAACACAAAGTGTGGAACACAAACTCGTATGCCTACGCTCTTAGTATGAGCTCAGAACATCATGATTTTGAATCATAAGCTTTTTCAAGTTGTGGAGCCTGACACCGAAAACACTTTCGATTGCGCCACTCTGATGTTTGGAGAAGAAGTTCACCAACTTCGTCTTGCTCTACTTTCTTTCTCACTTATACCCTTGGGCAAGAAACTATTTCTTTCGCAAGGTATATCCCGGCAAAGATTTTGCCTATGTCGTGAGACATGTACCCAACTAACTCTTTAGGTAGGGTATACTACAAAGATTAATCCATTTTAGGTTCGATTACATCGAAACACTAAATTGCTGAAACGACAATCCAGGCTAAAAGCCACACCATGACTCATATGGTATTGTCTCCATGGATTCAAATGGTTTCCCTATTTGCTAACGTGAGTGTTTACGTTTCTACCATATGACTCTAATGATTACAATAATTCGGTAAGAGATTCATTTACCACACACCATCCGATAGGGTGCGATTACGACGCCCTAACACACCATAACACTATGGTGTTCCATACGACGTAATTTGTGGAACTCTTCTCACAAGTCTTCCAATGATGTGCCAACATTATAACTCAAATCTTCATTCCTCGATTTGCATCGCGGGAATTTGATTTTCTTGTTAAGTTTATTTCCTACTTCATTCTGAACTTCGTTTGATCGAATCAAAAATTCAGACTAACATTCCCCGGAGTGGATATCCATATATCTACTCGGAATATTCATGAAGTCTATGAAATATTGACTTCCACTACACGTTAAAGTACTTCATTGATTCACATACACCCATATGCATGATTCTCAACAAGCTATACTCAAAACGTTCAGTGAAGTTCACGAAATAAAGGTCTCCACTACCCGTCAATTAATTCATTGAACCACATACATCTCCATGTATGACTATCAATAAGTTATATGCCCGTTTTCCGAAAACGGTGTCACAGTTATTTTGCAAGTGTCAAAAGATCAAATCTTAGGACTTGTAGGTCCATCCAGTGTGGAGCTAATGCATATAACATTGACATGACTAAACGGTAGTGCCACACATATGTGGTGTCTTTATTAAGTTTGTATCCTTTGGCATTAATATTATGAATGTGGGAGCTTCTACCATCTAAATTCAAATCGGCATATGATCATTACTTCATAAATATAGGACACCAATTTGTCACTATCATGTATGAACAAGTGTCTCGCTAGAGGAGACACACTCGTAATGATCATACCAACACCCGATCATAAAGAATTTATTCAAATGGTAGATCTAGAGGGAGAGTGTCTATGGCCATCACAACAACTTGATTGCCATTATCAACACGCAATGTCGCCTCATCCTTTTAAGCTACTCAAGCAGTAAATCTGGTTTTTCACAAAACATGACTAGTTCAAGACTTAGTCACTACTGCGAGTACTTGCTTAGCTAAAACATTCATAACATGTATATCATATATACACCATCATTATCGATGACTTCCGGCGATCTGTTTCATTTTCTTGATACTTCCACCGTAATCAAGAACCATGAAGGTGAACGATTCCCCTTGCATGACATAGTCTATGACAGAGGATTTGCACTTGGCAACGATGTCTGTCATCCAGTGATTGAGCTGAGCGAGGCGTCTCAATGTTCATTAATCATGAACATATGTCATTAAGTATGACCGCCACGTGCTCCCTCAATGTGTGTATTCTCTTCCATCTTGGTTGAGAAGACAATCAGTCAACGTACTGATAAACTTCATCAACCCAACTATAGAGGTACCCCGAGTTTAGCGACCAAATGTTCGCGATCTAAAAACTCGTACCCACCGTTGGTTCTTTATGACAGAGATCATAGCATACACTGGACTATGATGATATCATCCGCACAAAATCCGATAATCAAAATTATCTTTTGTTAGCGGAATCTCCGGGTTTATCTCCTAGCGGGTATTGTAACACAAAGAGCTAACGGTTCAAACAAGGAGTATCCTCAAGCTAAAGTATAAACCTATGAAGTTTGGATCCAACCTTTTAAGTTTCTCAATCGCAGAAATGCGCCTAATTTGAAAAGATGCTATCACCATGGTTACTATCTACAAAGGTTTGCAAAACAGACTCTGTCATTATATTCTGAGTTCTAGTATTTTAGATAATAACTATCCGAACTCCCACTCAAACGAACATCCCTCCTGGTCGTTTTAAACGATTACACGACCCCCATCCATTGCACCACCCCTCATCATCAGAGCCGGCGGCACAACTTCAAGAGTAGACAATTGTCCGCCACACCAATTTTGTGACTCGTGCTCGACCTTTCGGTCTTCCTGTTCCGAGGCCATATTTCTGAATATGCTAGGCTCGCCACCAAAGACCTCCACGCTGACGCTTGTGCAACATGGCTTACACCCACTGTATGCGAACGACGAGATGTATGACACCCGATCATCACGGCCTGCCTCATAACGTAGAACTTTCTTGGTGGTGCGCGTTGGAGGGAGAACACTAGTGGTATTTTGAAGGGATCATCTTATATAACTACTGCCGTGTAACTAATGTATACTATACACACAATCACACCATATAAGATGCACACAAAACATCAAATGTAATGCAATGTGATATAGTCCATTGCGCCATGGTCTTCTTGGCGCCCGCAGTTTATAAACAATTTAATAAACCTACCTTGACCATATCACATAGCCCCTGCAAAATAAAGTTAGACGCTTCTACTTTATCTTTTGCATATTTTACGTGGCTCGGGGCTTTCGTAAATAGAACCGCTTCATACCTACGAACCTTATGACCACAACAACGATCCAATAATTGCATGTTTAAGCATCCCTTTCGGGCCCTCCATTGAAAATGCAAAGCCAACTAAAGAGAGAGAAACAGGCACCCGCCAGCCACAGATACGGTACAAGCCGTATGTTAGTAGTGGAACCAGTCTCGCGTAAGCGTACGCGTAAGCGTACGCGTAAAGTCGGTCCGGGCCGCTTCATCAACTCGATGCCGCTGGAATCACAAGTGCACGCTAGAGGGTAGCAAATAACAGGAACGGTGCCCCCGTGCAGAACACGGGTTCTAACAGCGTACAGCTATATCTACGATAGATCGGCTCTGATACCACTGAAGGGGATCGTGTGCAGAAAACAAAAAATTTCCTACCAACGATATCCTTAAACTAGCCAAGATCTACACTATGCAGATATAGTAGTACGGCGGAGATCGGAATACATACCCTCGTAGACCGAATAGCGGGGATTACGCTCCCGCACAAGCGTTGCCGATGAAGACGCCGAAGCCGACCTCTAGGTCGCGGAGAACTCGGCGCGACGAAGATGACCCCGAGGTCGGGTGGAGGAAGTAGGCCTCCGAGTACCGCTAGCGCAGCACCTCGCAGGGAGTCGCACACATACGGTGGAGACGACGGCCTCCGAAGCTCCAGTACAGGACGAGCAGCGGAAGACTTGGACCGGAACACCAGCAGCGCGGCAGCGGGCTATGGTGGAAGAGATCCCCCTCCTCTACTCGGCGCGGCTCCGTCAAGGGAACCACGAGATCGAGAGAGAAATTGGGAATTAATCGGTGAATTAAAAGGCCAGGGGTGCCCCTTCTTATATAGGCTCCCAAGGGGAGCCAACCTTGCCAGCCAGGCAATGTGGGACTATCCCCCATTGCCTGGTTTGGCCAAACCAGGTGCGTCGGCCCTAAGTGGGCCCCATTTGGCCCACCTAGACCGGCCAAGCCTCCCCCACAAAATTCCCTTGAGGGTTTTCCCCCCATGGGCCTTCTTTCGACCAGAAGGCCCATTTAGGGAAATCAGCCTAAATAAATCCGAAAATAAATATAAAAAATCATATTTGCATATTAATTACACTAATTAATATCAAACATAATATATATAAATTTTCCTAGCTCCGAAAACTCTTTCGTCGCTGCCCGATCTCCATCGGACCCCTCCCGGGACGTTCCCGGTGATCTCTTTCCTTTCCGGTTGTCTTGTCGAAACCCCTTAAGTGTGTTACCCTAGCGGTTCGATATAATATCAGGTATGATCAAGACTCCTCAATGATCAACGACTAACTCGTAGGCCTGGACCCCATGAATTAACCCCTGAGATATAACGAATGACTTTCATCTATCAAACCTGGACATATAGTCTTAAACCCTTTGTCATGGCGATACTTAGCGTGTCCGAGCATCATTCTCAGATATCTCCATACCTAGCATGATCTCGTTACCGACATCGCTATCTTCTACTCGTCTATGATATTATGTCAGCTGGTGACCTAGTCACATGTTTGCAAACTCATTTGACATAATCTCACCGAGTGGGCCCTAGAGTATCTATCCGGCTATGCGGACTGACAAATCCCGCTGTTGACCCCTCGTCTCAACTACTCCTTTCCGATACCCAAAAGTATCACTGTTATTGTCATACTAAATAAGATACGACGTTTGGTGCGATCAAAGTATCTTCCAGGAATACCAATAAGAGTTGATCTCACGGTCTTAAGGCGTAACGACTATGTCCTATAAATACTGGGTACGTCTATCACATCGTTACTCCTAACGATATGACTTCCATTGCCGACCGGCGCCATGCCCTATGATCGGAAAACCTCGATCATCAATCGCGCAACGAAACTAGTCATAGTAGAGGCTACTAGGGACCTGGTTGTTTACCTACCACACCTGTATTAATGTTTCCGCTTAATACAGTTATAGCATGGTGTAAAACATATAATGAACGATTGGGATATTGCCAATAAACTATGTGTATTAAGTGCCTCTAGGGCATATTCCCTTCAAGATCATCTTTATGTAATTCTCCATGTTGTGTTTGTTGGGATCCAATGATATTGAGTACTAAAGTTATTGCTTCATAATATATCATGTGTGTGCTATTTAATGATCTTGCATGCTATTCGTTACTTGTGTGTGCTTTGGCCAAGTAGATGCTCGTAACTCCAAGAGGGGGTATTAATGCTTGATAGTGGGTTCATGTCTCTATTTAATCTGGGGCAGTGACAGAAAGCTCTAAGGTTGTAGATGTACTGTTGCTACTAGGGATAAAATAGTAGTACTCTGTCTAAGGATGATACTACTTACTTATTTTACACACAGTGCTTAAGGCCATAATCTGTTGCATGCAACTTAATACTGAAAGGGGTGCGAACGCTAACCGGAAGGTGGATTATTAGTCATAGATGCGGTTGGAACAGTCTATTTATATTGTTGTAATGCCCGAATGATTCTCACACTAGACACCATATAATTAGTATATGCATTGGGTTTCTCATCATTATTCTGTCAATTGCCTAGTTGTAATTTGTTTACCACGCATGGATGAATGTTATTATTATTTATAGAGAGACACCACTAGTGAAATGTGGACCCCGGTGCTTCTCATTAATCTGATAAAACCACAACTGCAAACTTGTTAGTTTCTACAAACATACATCTCCTTCCACACATACGTTTAATCCTTTGTTACAGCAAGCCGGTGAGATTGACAACCTCACTGTTAAGTTAGGGAAAGTATCTTGATTGTTTGTGTGCAGGCTCCACGTTCGCTGTTGGCGCTGGTATTACGCCGTGTCAACGTCGCCGCCAACAACCTCGAGGGAACTCTTAATCTCCTACTGGTTCGATAACCTTGGTTTCATAACTGAGTGAAACTTGCTGCTGCACTACTTCACACCTTTCTCTTGTGGTCTCCCAACAACACACCCACCGTGTGCATCAGGCATTTTTCTGGCGCCGTTGCCGGAGATTTGAGTGTTCTTAACGAGGGGACTTTTCGCACTTCCAGTCTTTTTATTTTGTTATTGTTTTGCTTAGTTTATTTTTACTACTGTCTTGTTTGCTTAATATAAAAAAAAAATTTAGTTACTTGCATTACTTTCTTTATTTTGGTTTGTTCTTTTATTTTCAGTTTTTGCTATTTTGTTATTTCGGTTTGCATATTATGTCTAGTTCTTTACTTGTTATCAATGAATTCTATATTTGATGCAAAAGAAGAATACCGCTTGTCTAAAAAAGGGAAATATTTATGGGAACAAATACGTAGAATGAATAATTTTGCTAAGAACTTGTGTTCTACATATGATGAATCCTACTGCTTTAATGAATCCTTTTGTTGTAGGAGGCATAAACACCTCCCCTTCCAATGTGATTATAATGATAATAAACATTGGCTGCCTATGCTAAAGGAAACTATGACTTTGGTAATCGTGAACAAATTGAAGAATTTGTTGTTTTCAAGGGTGCCTATGAAATTTTTGGTTATATTCAAAATGATGATGCCCTTTGTAAAACTGAGAGTTATGCTATACTTGGTTACGGTCTTGAGTATTATAATGATAATCCTTATATTACGGAATTCCTTGAGAAGAGATATCTTCAAATAGAAGAAATTGTTGTCTTGCAGGAACCTGTAGAAGAAGAAATTGCTGAACCGGAAAGCTCATTAGATGAAAAAGAGGAGGAGAGTGAAGAACAAAAGGAGGATCTACCTCATAAAAATAGTAACTCTTAAACTCTTACATTATTTGATTGCCCTCCATACGTGCCTAAGGAGGAAGTGTGCTATATTGTTGAATGTTATGAATCTATTGCAATATCTACTTTTGATAAATTTGAAAAAGACATGCTCCTTGACACAAGCAAAATAAAACAAAATAACAGAAGTAAAAATGTGGTCTCCAATGTTATATATGATAATGCTTTAGATGATGGTCCTATGCTTATCAATAATCCTCTATGTTTAGAAGTTATTACTTATTCATGTGAGGGTAAAAATGATATAATTGTTGCTTGTGGTGGTACTCTTACTCATGAGAATCCTACTTTGTTTTTGAATTCTCCTAATTACACCATGGAGGAGAAATTTGCTTATGTTGAGAGATACTTATGTGGTTTGCAATTGTCTCTAGTTCCGAATTTTTGTTGCAACCATGATCTTAAACTTGATATGGATCTTAGCAACTATTTTGAAAGAGGAAAGCATGCTAATGAATTCCAAAATAAATTTAATGATCCTCTTTATGTGCCTATATTATCTAAGTTGAATGATACTTGTGGTTATATGGTTGAATATATTTCTACTACTGAAAATTATTATGAGAGAGGAGAATATGGTTGTAGAAGTTTTCATGTTACTAAAACACCTCTCTATATGCTAAAAGTTTTGAAGTTACTCTTGTTTTCTCTTCCTATGCTTGGTACTTTGTTCTTTGTGGATTTATTTGTGTACAAGATTCATGTCCATAGGAAGTGGGTTAGACTTAAATGTGTTTTGAATTTGCCTCTTGATGCTCCTTTTGCTTCAATTTATTTATTTATGAGAGCATCATAACAACTATCAAACCTAGCTAAAAGACATTAAAGAAAAAGATTTTGTCAAGGAATTGTCCTATCTCTGTAGAAATTCCTTTGTATCCTTATTTTATCGCAATGTTGTGTCAAGTTAAGACTCTAGTTGAAAGTTGATGTTAAAATTCAATTCCTATGATGAAACAGATTTCTGTTGTCCACCGTTAAATTCATAACTCCTCACTGGAATGTCAGAAAAATCTTCCCTTTTTTGTGCGCAATCCTCAGATGTATATGCAACTTTCATTAGATTTGAGTTTTCTTATCTGAGCAAGTTTAGTGTCTCGAAAAAATTCGTTTTTACGGACTGTTCTGTTTTTGACAGATTCTGCCATTTTCTTTTACAATGCCTCTTTTGCTATTTTGATTGGATCTTTTTATCCTATTAAGTATCAGTGGCTGTAGCTAATATCCAGTAGCATTGGTAGCAATTGTGTTACTACAGAATATCATAATTTTTTGTGCACTAACCCCTCTAATGAAGTTACTCTAAGTTTGGTGTGGAGGAAGTTTTCAAGTATCAAGAGAAGAGGATGATATAATGTGACTAAGAGGATAGTAAAGCCAAATCTTGGGATGCCCCGATGGTTCACGCCAATATAATTCAACAAGACTCAAGCGTCAAAGATTGGGGATGCCCAAGGCATCCCTTTTTTCATCGACAAACTATCATGTCCTTTCTAGTGAAACTATATTTTAATTCTGCCACATCTTATGTGCTTATCTTGAAGCGTCTGTTTGTTTTTATTTTTTATTTTCATTCTCTAAATAAAATGGATCCTAGCATTCTTTTGTGTGGGAGAGAGACACGCTCCGCTTTTTCATATGAATACTCGTATTCTTCACTTATATTCGTTGAGTATTCGTCTTTTGTTACCGTTTGCTCTCTAGCTCTTGTTTTTCATGCATCTCTTGTTAGAGCTGTTAGCTTTGTTATATTATACTCTCATATCTCATTGTTTAATTACTTGGAGATTTTATCTTTTAAATAAGTTGATTGGTGTTTGGTTAAGAACAGAAAATGCTAAATGTGGTAGATGGTATAATTAAATGATACATTAATCTTGTAGATCATTAAATTGTGTCACTTGAATCATTGATGTTGTTTTAAGATATTAATTTTCTTAATGGTAAACATGATGGTCTAGTAAAGTGGAATGATTAAATGGTTGGTTTAGAGAAACTTGAAAACTGTGCCACACTTAAATTTCCAGTTGATTGTATAATGGTATATGACTTCTATTTGCCTAAAGCAACCATAATGACTTTATGTTATGCACTACGGTCGGGTCCCCAACAGTGACTTGTTCATTTGCCACATCACCCCTAGGAGTAATTTTCATTATGCCTTGCATGATCATATTTTTATTGGAATCTTTTTACTTGTGAGTTCTAAAACTGCGGTTTTCATGGCACTTCCACCACCATATTGCTAGACTCTTCGGTACTTTGCTTTGCCCTTTCTCACATTAAGTGTTGGTGCATTTTTCGCGAGTACATCCAAACTTGTGGGAGATCTTCATCTTGTTCTCCTACACATAAGCCAAATATCTATCTCAAAACATTCACCATACCTACCTACTACAGCATTTTCATAGCTGTTCCGAAATATATTGCAATGCAACATCCATCTTACACTACATGACTTGTTGTCATTCATTACTTATTTATTGCTTTGCGTGTTTCCATAAAGCTGATGTGTGGTTTTACCCATGTTACGCTAGATCACTGCATAACCTGCTACGCTGCCAGAAGCACCGTTGTCATATGTATTCTTATGGCACATTCATATTAGTTACTTGTATCATCAGTATGTTGTTTTATCATCATTAGTGTGTTGTCATATATCATATATCATATTAGGATGCTTGCCCCTAAAAGTGAAAAGAGCCATGGAGACCATCGAAAAGAGAAACAAAAAAAGTAAAAAAAAAGAGAAAAAGAAAGAAATAAAAAAGGGGGCAACATTACTATTCTTTATCACACACTTGTGCTTATGTTATAGCACCATGTCATTTATAGTTATCACTTGTGCTTATGCTATCATTTGTGATCATCATTTTTGCTCATGTTTAGCACCTTTAATCCATATGAGAGAGTTTTCATGTCTTAGTTGCATAACTATGTGGGGAACTTTACACTATAGAACTTGGCTTGTATATTCCAATGATGAGCCTCCTAAAAAATGCTCTAGATCTTCGTGAGCAAGCAAGTTAGATGCACCCCCACTAGTTCCATTGGAGAGCTTTCATATACTTATAGCTCCATGTGCATCCGTTGTATGACAATCACTACTCCTTTCATAGCTTCGATTGTATGACTTTCTCTTGTCTAATGATCATCTACAGTTTTGTGAGCCTTTCTTCCGTTGGCCTTCAAAACCTCCGTTAACATTCTCTTAGCCATAACATCCTGGTGCCTGGAACCAACGCTGAACGCTTGCTTGTTTCTTTTGAACAAATAATATATTGATCTTCTACATGCATATTGATATTGCTTGACTTGATCCTTTCATTAAGTTGTGATGTTTGTTGGAAGCATTAGATGATTATATTGTTGTGCTTGAATCTTAAATCATCTCTAATATCTACTTTGCACGGTTGATAGCTATCTAGTACTATATCATTGAAAGCTTTGCTTGCTTCACCTACTTGTTTATTCATTACTCGTTTGATATCAATATAAACTACAAACCTTATTCATTTGATCTCAATTTACATGCTTTACATTATTACATGATCAAGATTGTGTTTAAACATGTCACTTCAGAAATTATTCTTCTTTTATCGTTCTCGCCTACTCGGGACGAGTAGAACTAAGCTTGGGGATATTAATACGTCTCCAACGTATGCATAATTTCTTATGTTCCATGCTATGTTATATCAGATTATTACATGTTTTATATGCATTTTATACAGTTTTATGCATTTTCTGGAACTAACCTATTAACAAGATAACACAGTGCAAGTTCCCTGTTTTCTGTTGTTTTTTGTTTCAAAAAAGTACTTAAAGAAATATCCGCCAAATTGGAAATAAATCAACCAGGAATTATTTTTTGAATTTTTGCGTCGCGAAGAACCGAAGACGAGACGAAGATGGGCCACGAGGGGCCCACATCACCTGGTGGCGCGACAACATCAGGAGCCGCGTCGGGAGGCGATGTGGCACCCTCGGGCGCCCACCGATCTAGGTCTTTCGCCTACAAATACCCCCTTGACCTAAAAACAGAGGACGGTTAATCATTTTTTCCTCTACGGGTCCCGAGCCACCGCCGTCGCCAACACCACTTTGGGAGAGATCAGAACTCCTCCCCGGCACCCTGCCGGGAGGGGGAATCGTCTCCGGAGGCCTCTACGTCGCCATGACCGCCTCCAGACTGATGCGTGAGTAGTCTACCTTGGACTACGGGTCCATAGCACTAGCTAGATGGGTGTCTTCTTCTCTTGTGCTATCATGTTTAGATCTTGTGAGCTGGCTATCATGATCAAGATCATCTTTATGTAATTCTCCATGTTGTGTTTGCTGGGATCCGATGAATATTGAGTACTAAATTTATTGCTTCATAATATATCATGTGTGTTCTATTTAATGATCTTGCATGCTCTCCGTTACTTGTCTGTGCTTTGTCCAAGTAGATGCTCGTAACTCCAAGAGGGGGTATTTATACTCGATAGTGGGTTCATGTCTCTATTAAATCGTGGGCAGTGACAGAAAGATCTAAGGTTGTAGATGTACTGTTGCTATTAGGGATAAAACAGTAGTACTCTGTCTAAGAATGATGTTATTTACTTACTTTACACACAGTGCTTAAGGCGATAATCTGTTGCACGCAACTTAATACTGAAAGGGGTGCAGACGCTAACCGGAAGGTGGATTAAAAATATTAGTCATAGATGCGGTTGGAATGGTCTATGTATATTGTTGTAATGACCGAATGAATCTCACACCAGACACCATATCATTAGTATATGCATTGGTTGCTCATTATTATTCTGTCAATTGCCTTGTTGTAATTTGTTTACCACGCATGGATGAATATTATTATTATTTATGGAGAGACACCACTAGTGAACTGTGAACCTCGGTCCTTCTCATTAACCTGATAAAACCACAACTGTAAACTTGTTACTTTCTACAAACATACATTTTCTTTACACACATACAATTAATCATTTGTTACAGCAAACTGGTGAGATTGACAACCTCACTGTTAAGTTGGGGCAAAGTATCTTAATTGTTTGTGTGCAGGCTTCACGTTCGCTGCTGAAGCTGGTATTGCGCCGTGTCAACGTCGCCAGCAACAACCTCGAGGGAACTCTTCATCTCCTACTGGTTCGATAACCTTGGTTTCATAACTGAGCGAAACTTCCTGCTGCATTACTTCACACCTTTCTCTTGGGGTCTCCCAACAACACACCCACCATGTGCATCAGTAAGTTGTTGCATTTTTTTAGTAAAAAAGATGAAGTGTTGGTTTTCTCGTCTTGCTTCTACCTTCACCACCACATGCTCAGTGGTTTCACTCGTATGCAGGAGCAACGATCGTCGGTCTAGAGCGATAGGACATGGGTCCTCTATGGTGGCAACCATGTTTGGTGATGATGGTGTAGTCTGACGTTGTGAGTTTGGCTTCCTATACTTCGTTCTCGTCGTCGCCGACTCATCTTTCTTTCCCTAATTTCTTCTTTGATGTCAAACTTGTTCCAACCATTATGGTACATTCTCCCTTTTTCATGACTATCATGTCTAAACGTCAAGAAACAAGTGATTTTGTTGTCCTAACGGTTTGCACCCGCCTCATACATGACAAGCCTGTCGTGCCCACGTGTCATGACGGTGCACCTCAAAATTTCAGGTACTCTAGACGATGTTGCACTAACTAAATTGATAGTTTAATTAATGTGAGGAGTCATTCTAATAAATAGGACTACCACACATCGAAGATGGTGCATAAAAATGGATTAACATCACAAACAATTCATAAGTTCTATGTGAGCCCGTAATACCCCTTTCTTGTAATAAACCTGGATCGCTATCAAAAACTCATCTTCAAGAAATCATGTCAGAACGTTTGACAACACCAAAGTTTGATCATCTAACATGTAGAAACATAATATTCCCGTGGTAGAAGGACAATTATTAAATACTTGTGGTATCATTAATAATGTTCATAAGATAAGATCTCATAGCATATAAAACGAGTGAGTTTATCCTTCTCTGAGACGATGACCTCTTACACACCTACCTTTAAAGACGGCGAGCAAACACGATACAAATTGCAGGGGGTGGTATTGCTAGGGTTTATGGATGGCGAAGCGTGTGAAAAAGGTAGCAACGGGCTGCTCGGGTTTGGGAGGGATTAAGTGGGCTGGGCCTTGTGGCCCGCCTTTTCTTTATGAGTGAACGACGGCGCTCTCAGTGTCAGTGAGTAGTGTAAGATATCATCTCTAACCGATAAATTCTGACCAACGGGACACTGGTCAGCAGTGGCGGAGCTCCTTGAAGGCTAACCTGGGCCGTGGCCCGCCCTGAATTTTGATAATCCTTCATATTTTTGCTTGGCCGGCCCTTTAAAACACTAGTTTTTATAGGAAAAGGCTGTTGTTTTACAGCCCGGCCCGCCCAGGTTTTATGGTGAAGCTCCGCCAGTGCTGGTCAGCCATGAAGGTACGTTAAGTACCGGTTCTACTCTGGACTCCCCTGTCCAACGATCGATGTCATTCCGATCCCACAGTGGCGCGGCGTCCTTTGAGAAAAACTCCATGCATGTGAGTTCCGATAAAAGTGCTAAACTTGTATCAACAACAAATCAAATCCCAGTTTAATTGGTATTCGTACACGTAAAACTTAAACTAATAGGTTCGATTGGTACGGACGAGAAGGGGAAGCACGAGGTTTGTCAGGGAGCTTGTCTGCTGGTCTCCTTGCTCATGCAAATTCATGTAGTCGGTCGATGCATGCAAAGAAAGCGATCGAGAAGGGCGGGAAAGCTAAACCACCAAAGGCAGGCTCTCCTTTGCTGGCCGTGACTGTATCTGCTCTGAACGTACGTGATCGTCGATCAACGCCCAAGAAAAAGGAAAACTAAAGCAGCTCAGATAGCATAGCACGCTGCTGCTGCGCCTGCCGGCCGTTACTGCATGCATGTTGCGCCGCTCTCCATCATCCATTCCATGGCTCTACCTCGCTTTGCTTTGACCGGCTAGCTTGCCTGATCGCCGGTGGAGATGGTGGTGGTGGTGGCGGGCACGCATGGTCGAACGCGGCGTCCCGAGGCTGACGCGATGCTCCTTGTTGACTGCAACCGCATGCTGACCTAGTACTTCGGTCAGTGGTCCAAGGGCAACTCAGTCTCTAACCCGTGGTCGACATTCCTTCCTGTTTCTCGATCGATCTGTTCGTCTTTCCTCGATCTGATAAAACAAGATACGTGCATGCATACGGTATATAGTACAGGAGTGTTGTCGACTTAAAAGAGAATGTGAAAGATGGTAGACTTCCTGAAAATCGATCGGGATCTAAATGAAACAAGGAGTGTTGTCCGTTTTGCCATTTTCGATGAATCTCAAACATGATCCATGTTCTTGGGTGTCAAAGTGTGCATGTATCAATGTATGTATTAGTGTATCTTCTGCCCGTCTATTTCACAAATGTGTGACTGAATATGTTAGAATGATAATTTCGAGGAAAAGTCTTTTAGATGGCCCCCTGTTCGATGGTAAAATCCCTACTCTTGCCCTCTGGTTATACCGATAGAATGGATGTCAATATGGTTACAAAAGAGAACTCGTCGAGTCGAATGACTAACATGGTAAGGTTTTTAGACTAATTGGTACAGTTCGTCTTATAAGAATCCATGTCCCATCGTCGATCTCCCCTTTACGTAGGTTCGTCTGGGTCTGGGGTACTGTCTCCTATTCTCATATGAGTATGCCTTATATTGTTCATTTCATTCCCTCTATATCTTCCGAGTACATATGCTACAGGTTAGAAATCCGGGTATTATTTGTACACATTGTTGTTCGGTAGAGCCCTAACTGTGTCTACATCATTTTTGTATGGGCTGGCTCCATACATTGTCGACAAATAGTAGTTAGAGAATTAATGAACCTCATGTATACGATTTTTATTGGGTCCTGAGTTCCATAGGATTCTTATCCTGGAATTCTGATAGGCACGCTACAAGTCTCAAATATCAAAAACATTTTACCATGTATTCTATGTTTGTAATTAAGACCCATCAAATTTTGAACCAAACTTTGTCCATCAAATTAAATTAAACAATATGATTTATTTTCCAAAAACTGTACTCCGCTTGTTATTTCCTCTGTCAAGTTGAACCAAAATTTGAGGATGTCTTGCAAATGTGGATGGAGGGAGAACCTAGAATGCACTACAAATCGATCTGCGAGATTTCATTGGAAGCATCTCTTAATATGGTTTCCGTAAAAAAACCAAACATAGGGATCTAAAATGGCAAACATAGCACTAGTAACAATTATATTTCCCTTTCAAAAAAGTAACAATTATATTTCATCGTATTTTCCCCCTGCAACTCGCAAATAAACTCACATTCCATGAATTAGTCACGACTCACGAGACGATAGCACGTACATGTTGCAGATTTTCTTTGACAAAATCTTGATATACTGATTTCTTTTAACGTCATGTTCGATCTACCGGAGACAGAGTCGTTGATGCGAACAAAATCAAACAGTGCAAACTGCAAAGCCATACAACGGCTGCATGCGCTCCCAAAATCATATGAGCATGATGGGTGTTTGGAGGACCGGACCAAATCAACACACTGTACCCAAGGCGACAGAGGCAATTGCTGTGTCTGTCTGTGACATCACTCATGCTCCAGTGGGACCTACGTTATGATGTACCCTGGTGGGCCATGCTTGCTGTTTTTTTTTCACGTTTTATTAACAGACACAACTCAGACAAGACAAGTTTTTTGTAGACGGACAGGACAAGTTAGGAACCAAGTAACCATGTTGTTCTGAAGCTATTTCAAGGGCAAACTCAAGGACATGCGTGCCTTGTTAAGGGCCTCTTTTTAAATTGCAGAACATTCAGAACTTAGAATAGGGAAAACAAGGAATTGACATGTCACATACTGTTAAGACCCCGTTTAAAATATAGTAAAACATAGAAATAGGAAAAACTTAGCAATTGGGGTGTAGCCACAAAAAAAAATTCAATGTGTTGTTTGGATGTCATGCAGAAAACACACAAGATTAAAACATGAGTGAGACCTTATGTTTATTTTCCTACAAATTTCTGATGGAATTGCCTATCCCATAGGAATTTCAAAGGAATCCGAGTTTCCTATTCCTCCGTTCTAAACAGCACCATAGGAAATTTTCTTATAAGATTCCTATTCTCCAAAGTTCATATGGAATTACTTTGTTCCAAACGAGGCCTAGTTTCTACAGTTTTCCAAAACACCGAGAAAAGAAGCTGGCGACATGTAGGGTTTTCACTTCCACGAGGCACTACTTCGTTGAGGTTTTGCCCATTGTGAAAATGTCCCCAATGTTGTCTCTCGTGTCTTAGCCCTAGTGTGGCTGGTCATTTTCACGGACCAGCTAATGATCATCACCTCCGCAAGCCATTGCCTCCAACTAGTTAATCAGACAAAAACCAAATTGACACATTGTAGAATAAGATAAATTTATGTCAGCATCTCTCTGAGCTAAATTAGCTTTTCTAAAAAGTGTTATTGTACCTACAAATAAAGAAATTAAATTTATTATCAAAGGTAGAGATATGAAAAGAGGAAAAGGGCGAGCTTGAAGAAAAATCCCCATAACAACTATTGTAAGAGGTGCCTTTGGATGGTGCACATGAAAAAACACGTAAGTTTGTAAGAATGAGGAGATAGTAGAGAGTTGTATGTGCATTGAACCTCTAAAAAAAACATTTGAGTTAACGCTGAGATTCTTATGGAAGGGAGGAGAGGACTAGATTTCGTAGAAATTTAACTATCTCTATCCTATGATCGAAAGGAAAGAGGCAATAATTCTCTAAAAATCATGGAATTCCAACAATGCAAAGAGGCAATAATTCTCTTTTTTATTTTTCAAGGGCAACATGGAGGGACAGGTTCTTCTAGTTAAGGGCACATTTGAGGGTTTTTTTTAGTCTAAGCAGTGGCTAAGGTACTATAGCAATATTTGGTCTACAGTAAAGTAGAATGAGTTAAGGAAGGAGCATCGGTTTGAAGGGTGATTTTTCATGCATATATACATGCGTGGAGTTTGATCATCTTGTTCCATTAATCACATGCATTGTCTCCACAGCTAGCTGCAGA
Organism: Poa annua; assembly: GCA_026929855.1. Classification (NCBI taxonomy): domain Eukaryota; kingdom Viridiplantae; phylum Streptophyta; class Magnoliopsida; order Poales; family Poaceae; genus Poa; species Poa annua. The sequence goes on along the minus strand of CM049426.1, from coordinate 271,723,725 downwards.
AGGTAAGGGGGACACTTTTGTTGTTGTTGAAGTGGAGCTAATAATGGGGGACATGATCATAGTAAAGAAAGGGAATGGTTTGCGCAAGAGACTACAGATCGACCTAGGCATGTGTGGCATATGTTCCGGGTACGAAATAGATTAAGAGTTGTACTCTAGACTAATCAGATTTAGTCCTACGGCCGACTGAACATGCAAAAAACATCTTGGCGCTGCGCAATTATTTAGACTGCAAGGCTTGAGCAGAGTAATATGGAGCTGATAAAGTATTACAATAGCACTCGTGTTGTCGTCACCGCCGCCACCCCTTGTCATCTCTCTCAGCTTCGGTGCTTAATTAGCTGGTGAAGCACGTACGTATATCATGTGATGGCCACTAGCAATTGGAGCCACGCAAATACACAATCATGACGGAAAACTCAGATGGTTTAAAGGTTCAGCAATGAATGGTGAGAAAACATGCTTGACTACTACCCAAGTCTACTATATTTTAGTCAAAACTCAACATAGTCCAACTTTGATCAATATGGACGAAAATATGCATATTTATGGAATTTGGTAAACATACGATGCAAATATATTCTATGATAAGTCTATTGATGTTGATTTGATATTTTGTAAAGTTCCTATTTTATCAATAAAATAGGTAACAATTACACTATGTTGACTCTGAATAAAAACATATGCCTTACTTTAAGAAACAAAGTGAGTAGCCCTTATAAATTTCTAAGATAGACATGTGGTGGCTCCGGGTTGGGTGGGAAGAGAAATACACTTTTTTTACCCTTTGTTCGTCCAGATGGGCCATGCTACTATGCGGCCTAAGATGTAAATAGGCAAAGAGTAAAGGGCAAAAGTGATCTATTTTAGGGAAAATAGTAGAGGAGATGCTCCAAGATATTCAGGCTAGAAAGAAAGGAAAAAAAGCGAGAGAATGGAGATGGGCTAGCGCTAGCCCATTCGGTGGAAAAATAAAGGGAATAGAGTATTTTGACTGGGCCTTGTGGACAGTTGGCTCGAATTTATTTTTGTTTCTGTTTTATTTCTTTTCCTTTTTCTTATTCAGTGATTTTCAACTCGAAATTTAACCAAATTAAATCTAGTCAATATATAACATAAAAAACATTTATTCTCTAATTTTTATTTCTAATTTTCTATGCACTTTCAAACATTTTTTTGTAATTTCCCAATTTAATTCCTTTGAATGCCAAATGATGCAATATGGCATGCTATTCATATGATGATGTATTAACATCCAATTTTTAAAATTACTACCATACAAACCTAACCACCTTAAGGTGAATCTCGTCCTCAAGAGAAAAGGCACACACAGTTTTTTGTGTGGTTTATAGGGAAAAGGTACCCGACATTTTCTTCGGAATCTAGGGGTGGGTTTCCACCAACACCAGTTTGAACCTCCAACATTTTAAGTTTATGCCTTCTCCCAATAAAGATGATATAGTACTGTTTGAAGAATGAAATTGTGACATCCCAGGATTTAGAGTCCAGAAATATAGAGGACACAAGAGTGTGCATTACATTCATGCATCAGAAAATTCAAATAATTTTTGCACATTTAATTTTCAAAACACTAAGTGATTGAAGTGTCACTTGAGTTGGTGGAATATAAGTAGATCATCAACTTAAGTGTTATAAACTTTGAGATGATCTTGGCTTAAACCTTATTTTGGGGTTAGAGAGATATACGATAAAATGTTACACTAAATGAAAACCAAACTCATACACCAAAACATTATTTAGGAGTTAATGATCAATCCAGCTATCTTAGTTATCCTCTGAGCATCTATTCTTCTCAATTATGCTAGACACACTTCTAGTACATGAAAATCATGATAGTTTTGAAGACAAATTTGAGTTATCCAACGCTTAACCAAGATCTTCTTACTTTATCTAGACATCTTATTTTCTTATCTCCCAATCTTCTCGAAGTCATCAATAATAGAAGATATCAAGAAAGGAGAAAGAACAACAAGAAGACTTAGAGAAGCATTTCTTAGATGGGCATAGAAGTTTTACGTCAATCTGAAGGGGATCATGTGCAGAAAACAAAAAAATTCCTAGCAACGATATCCTTAAACTAGCCAAGATCTATACTATGCAGATATAGAAGTACGGTGGAGATCGGAGTACATACCCTCGTAGACCGAATAGCGGGGATTACGCTCCCGCACAAGCGTTGACGAAGAAGACGATGTAGCCAACCTCTAGGTCGCGAAGAACTCGGCGCGACGAAGACGACGAAGATGACCTCGAGGTCGGGTGGAGGAAGTAGGCCTCCGAGCACCGCTAGCGCAGCACCTCGCAGGGCGTTACACACATAAGATGGAGACGATGGCCTCCGAAGCTCCAGTCCAGGACGAGCAGCGGAAGACTTGGACCGGAACACCAGCAGCGCGGCAGCGGGCTATGGTGGAAGATATCCCCCTCTCAACTCGGCGCAACTCGGACAAAGGGAATCACGAGATCGAGAGAGAATTGGGAATTAATTGGTGAATTAAAAGGTCAGGGGTGCCCCTTCTTATATAGGCTCCCGGGGGGAGCCAACCTTGCCAGTCGGGCGGTGTGGGACTATCCCACACCAGCCACGACCCTTGAAGGGTGCGCCGGCCGAACCAGCCCTCATCCCTTGGGGGGAAGCTTCCCCCCCTCATGGGCCTTCTTTGCACTAGAAGACCCATTTAGGGAAATCTGCCTTTAAAACTACGAAAATAAATATGTAAAATCATATTTAAACATTAATTACACTAATTAATATCAAACATATTTAATATAATTTATTCTAGCTCCGAAAACTATTTCGTCGCTGTCCGATCTACATTGGATCATTCCCGGGACGTTCCCGGTGATCTCTTTCCTTTCCGGTTGTCTTGTCGAAACCCCTTAAGTGTGTTACCCTAGCGGTTCAATATAGTAATAGACATGATCGAGACTCCTCTCCGATCAATGACTAACTCGTAGGCCTGGATCCCATGAATTAATCCCTGTGATATAACGAATGACTTTCATCTATCAAATATGGACGTCTAGTTTTAAACCCTTTGTCATGGCGATACTTAGCGTGTCCAAGCATCATTCTCAGATATCTCCATACCTAGCATGATCTCGTTACCGACATCGCTATCTTCTACTCGTCTATTATATTATGTCAGCTGGTGACCTAGTCACATGTTTGCAAACTCATTTGACATAATCTCACCGAGTGGGCCCTAGAGTATATATCCGGCTATGCTGACTGACAAATCCCGTTGTTGACCCCTCGTCTCAACTACCCCCTTCCGATACCCAAATGTATCACCGTTATTGTCACACTAAATAAGATATGACGTTTGGTGCAATCAAAGTATCTTCCAGAAATAACAATAAGAGTTGGTCTCACGGTTTTAAGGCGTAATGACTATGTCCTATAAATACTGGGTATGTCCATAACATCGTTACACCTAACGATATGACTTCCATTGCCGACCGGCACCATGCCCTATGATCATAAAACATCGATCATCAATCGCGCAACGAAACTAGTCTTAGTAGAGGCTACTAGGGACCTGGTTGTTTATCTACCACACCTGTATTAATGTTTCCGCTTACTACAGTTATAGCATGGTATAAAACATATAATGAACAATTGGGATATTTCCAATAAACTATGTTTATTAAGTGCCTCTAGGGTATATTCCCTTCAGTCTCCCACTTGCACTAGAGTAACACTTAATCTAGTTTACAACTTGATAAAAGCTCAACACCCATAGCATCTTGGTGCCTGCTCGCCTCGTGGAAGAGGAATACAGTCAATAGATCTCACACATTGAGACCTATATGTGCTTTGCAACACTTCTATGTCATCTAGTTTGACATCATCCCGTATCTTACGATGAAGGTGAAATATATCCTAGTGGATGGAGTGAGACTCGAGCATTCGCGTAGCATGGGCCTTAAAAGTCTAAGGGGTCTATTAAGGGGACCACCTACGCTCGGAAAACTGCTCATTCCAATCATGCTTGCTACTTATGAAGTCGCGATATATTTCTATACCTATGTAGATTATGTGACAGTGCATTCATCTGCGACTTCGCAAACTAATCATGTCTATCTTCAAAATAATGGACATCTCCTATATGAGATTTCTAGTTGTATGGGTCAGTGTCATAACTTGCATCATCGTAACCGCTTTACGGCAAGTTGTCTTTCCACTCTTACCCTTTACTAGAAAACATATCTTCAGTTCTCATAGACACTGAAAAATACACGTAACGTTTGTTCATTGATCCACACAAGGATCACTCTAGAACCCGTTCTTCAACCAAGAACTTGGGTCACACTAAGTCGAGCTTTCAGTCTGATAGCATCTATGTGTAATACATAGATAATGTCGAACATCATTTGCTATTACTGAAAATGCCAAGATAAACTTAATTTTTTACCTAGTCATACAATCAAGAACCTCTTTCTTCGCTTGTTCTATTCTGAAACACTTCACAATCTTAACTTAGGAAATATTCCGACATAATGTTATTAAGCCCCTTATGATCTATACAATTATAAATCGGATGCCTAATACTCCTAACTTCATTTCATAGAAAATTTAATCACTTAAATAATCCTTTACATTCTACTAGAGGATCTGTGTCATTCAATATGTCGTTACATACAAAATCACGAATGACACCTAGCTCCCACTCAAATATGCCTCCGCATATAAGATCAAGGAAAAACTACTTAGCTCCCACTCAAATATGCCTTCCGCATATAAGATCAAGGAAAGCTACTTTGCTCCCACTCACTTCTTTGCAAATGTAGGTTTCTTCAACTACTTTGGACAAATCCAAAATCCTTTGATCACATTATCAAAGTGAAGATTCCAGCTTCGATATGCTTGCTTCAGTCCATGAATGGACAACTGAAGTTCGCATACATGTTTAGCATCCTCAGGATCACCAACTCTTTCTTAATGACACTATTAAGAAACATGGTTTCCTTATCAATCTATCAATTTCTCAATCGAAATTATAGTGATTGCTAAACGACCCAGAATAGATTTACGCTTCGCCACTTGAGACAAATTCTCATGTGGTCAACTTTTGAATCTGTCGTAACTGTTTCATGACAAATCGATCCTTCTCAATGTTTATTCTCTCATAAAATTCCACATTCTATTAACATCCTAGATGTCATCAAGAAGATCTCCCAAGTCATTACCTGGTAATCGTATATGGATTTTATTTCGGATCATAAATGACTCATAGCCATTTCTCGGACTTAGGTCCACCATCTCTTTTTCGTAGTTCGTAGGTCTATCATATTCTATTAATATGACCTTCATAACAAGATTATCGTAACACACAGTGTGGAACACAATCTCGTATGCCTACGCTCTTAGTATGAGCTCAGAACATCATGATCTTGAGTCATCAGCTTTTTCAAGTTGTGGAGCCTGACACCGAAAACACTTTCGGTTGCGCCACTCTGATGTCTGGAGAGAAAGTTCATCAACTTTGTCTTGCTCTACTTTCTTTCTCACTTATACCCTTGGACAAGAAACTATTTCTTTCGCAAGGTATATCACGGCAACGATTTTGCCTATGTCATGAGACATGTACCCTACTAACTCTTTAGGTACGGTATACTACAAAGATTAATCCATTTTAGGTTTGATTACATCGAAACACTAAATTGTTGAAACGACAATCCAGGCTAAAAGCCATGCCATCACTCGTATGGTATTGTCTCCATGGATTTAAATGGTTTCCCTATTATCTAATGTGAATGTTTACGTTTCTACCATAGACTCTAATGATCACAATAATTCGGTAAGAGATTTATTTACCACAGACTATCCGATAGGGTCTCAAATCTTCATTTCCATGATCTTTATCGTGGGAATTTGATTTTCTTGTTAAGTTTATTTCCTTCTTCATTCTGAACTTGTTTGATCGAATCAAAAATTTCCAGCCCAACATTCCCCGAGTGGATATCCATATATCTACTTGAATGTTCATGAAGTCTATGAAATAAATACTTCCACTACACGTTAAAGTACTTCATTGATTCACATACACCCATATGCATGATTCTCAACAAGCTATACTCAAAACGTTCAGTGAAGTTCACGAAATAAAGGTCTCCACTAGCCGTCAATTACTTCATTGAACCACATACATCTATATGTATGACTATCAATAAGTTATATGCCCGTTTTCCGAAAACGGTGTCTTAGTTATTTTGCAAGTGTCAAAATATCAAATCTAAGGACTTGTAGATCCATCCGGTATGGAGCTAATGCATTGACTATAACTTTGACATGAATTAAACGGTAGTGCCACACATATGTGGTGTCTTTATTAAGTTTGTATCCTTTGGCATTAATATTATGAATGTGGGAGCTTCTACCATCTAAATTCAAATCGACATATGATTATTACTTCATAAATATAGGACAACGAATTTGTCAGTAACATATATGAACAAGTGTCTTGCTAGAGGAGACACACTTATAACGATCATACTAACAGGCGATCATAAAGAATTTATCCAAATGATAGATCTAGAGGGAGAGTGTCTATGGCCATCACAACATTTGTCTGCCATTATCAACACGCAATGTCGCCTCGTCCTTTCAAGCTACTCAAGCAGTAAACCTGATTTTCATAATACATGACTAGTTCAAAAACTCAGTCACTACTGCGAGTACTTGCTTAGCTAAAACATTCATAACATGTATATCATATATACACCATCATCATCGATGACTTCCGGCGATCTATTTCATCTTCTTGATACTTCCAACGTAATCAAGAACCATGAAGGTGAACGATTCCCCTTGCATGACATAGTCTATGAAAGATGATTTGCACTTGGCAACGACGTCTGTCATCCAGTGATCGAGCTGAGTGAGGCGTCTCAATGTTCATCAAGTATGAACATATGTCATCAAGTATGACTGCCACGTGCTTCTTCAATGTGTGTATTCTCTTCCACCTTGGTTGAGAAGACAATCAGTCAACATACTGATAAACTTTATCAAAACAACTTTAGGGGTACCCGTGACGCCCCAAAATCGGTACTATGTAGATTTAAGCGATCCCACCGAAATCCGCATAATAACGATTTTAGGTCGCCCACCAGACATAATGTGCACGCCGAAAACATGCGCATTATGTGGGTGGAATTGTGATAACATTACTACAGTTCCGATACATCCACAAATACAACAGAAGATATAATTTACAACAACGACTCGAATGATTCAAGATACAAATGATACAATACAAAGATTCAAATGACAGCGGAAGCAAAGTAGTATCCGACTACGGATAAGATACAAATTGGACTAAGAGTTCTGAAGATAAGCGATGGCGCCATGTCTCTACCCAGCCAAGCCGGAGGGATTCCCAAGCTACTTCGTCAGGCTTCAAACCTGTTAACTGCACATAAATCACAACCCAAAAGAGGGTCAGGGCACTCCCTGGCAAGCGAAACCGACTTGCCTACTTTCTACACCATATCCCAAAATATGGGGGAGGTGGACTTAGCGGCAGCAGCACTAGCAACCTAGAGAGACACGCTACAACTTCATCTAATCAGAGAGGGATAAGAGAGCGCATAAGATAAACATCTACAACTAACACCAATCATAACCCATTCTCGAATTAACCCCCTCAACCAAGTAAGAGGAAGCAATTCGGGAAAACTCACACATTGAACAGTTTTAGTTATAATTTATTGTGAAAGTAATTCTATATTACTATTCAATTTAATTAACATTAATTAGGTGCAAGTTGTCTAGATCTTGTTAGCCAGCATCATCACCAAGTCGTCCATAACCGTGGACACGGCTCATCGATAATATTATACCCTGCAGGGGTGCACTACTGGACCCATACTCGCATGATCAACCCAGTCAAAAACATTAAGGCCTTTCAACCCAACTCTTTTCCTTCACCGCAACAGGTCCAGGAGCCACGGGAGCTATGCTGGACACACCCCTCCGCACCAACAGGCCGCGCGCGCCCTATATGATGTAACAAGGCACATCGCCAAAGTAAAATTCTACACTAGTATCGATGCATATGAGACAAATGGAAAACCCGAACTAGGTGCGGCTCCCGGACAAGTCGAAGTTCCAGTCAAAGTCGAGGGGGGCTCCATAGCGCCTCCCACAAGTGGTTAGTGCGCTCAAAATTGGATCCGAGGACAAAATCTCAGTTCCTAGGTCGACACTTAGCAGAACAAAGCACTTGGCAAGGCCTTCCGCCGGTGCCTTATCTTTTAATTATAATACCCCAAATATAATACAACATTTTATTAAGGTAGAATAATCTATCAAGCTAAGCGTATGAAATAAAAGACCAACTGACGACTCGCACAACCAACTCTAAGCATGCACTACGACTTGCAAGGTTAACAGATAAACATACAACATGTGATGGGATGTGGGGATAAAGCTGTATAGGCTGCAGGATAAACATGTGATGGGATCGCAATAAAGAATCGTAAACTAGGGTAGCAGAGATCAACGGCAGGAATGAAAGACAATGTATAGGTAAACAAGCAAACTCTGCTTGCCTGAAATCCCGCATGGAAGCAGATCTTGTCGTTTCTCACACATCTCAACGTCGTATCCGCGAAGAAGCAACAAACACTGGAAAGCGTAAAAGATGCATTTTACAACTACGACAAAAGATCCAACATGATCATATGAGAATGATGCATGGCATGGCAAGATGCAATACAATGCAGGTAATCCAAATTAAGCGGGAAAGCAACCCCGACAATTAATATTTAGGTGCAAGTTATTTATTTACCAGCAATATTAAATGTTGGTTAACATGGCAACACAGGGCATGGGTGATCTAATTAAATTAAATGGAATATGGCATTATATATTTATTACCCCACACATTCCATATTTAATTATTTAGTTGCAATTAACAAATTACAATAAGAATTAAAATAACAGATGCAAAATGGCATACAAATGACATATTAATAATCCTTGCATTTTTCTGATAATAATACATATAAAGATTATTTAATTTGGGTGCATAGATTTAAAGTTATTGTATTTTTAAGTCTAGGGGGTGTCTCTGAAATTTCTAGGGACTTATCCGTGAGGAAAACAGTGCTGGGAAGGTCCCTTGTGCAAAAACAGAGAACCAGGGGCTCCGGTGCAAAAGTTACCGCGCTCCGGATATTTCTCACCGCGGGGAAAACAAGCCAGGGTCACTGACAGTGGGGGCTAGCGCCCATGTGGCGCTGACTGGACTGCGATGCGCGTGCTGCGGGCACCCCGGTCACTGACCAGTGGGCCCGCCCTGTCAGCATGCACAAATAAATCAAAAAGGGGGCTTTTCCATCGCGCCGTGGGGAACGAACGCGCGACGCGCGTGGGCGGAAGGAACCGCACGGCTGCGCTAGCCAGTAGGGCGGGGAGTGGGATGTTAACAAAGAACATAATGTGCTTCTTTTAACAGAACCAGACTACTCGGTTTGACTGACGACTTAAACTCGCGACACTGGGCGCACAGAGGAGGAAAATCGACGGCGGCGACCACACTCGGGCGGCGCTGCGGCGCGGCGTGCGTGCGGGGTGTGGGTGGTGTGCGGGTGTGGTCCGCAGCGCAAGGGGCGGGGTGCAGTGGCCCGAGCAGCTCGGGAGCGAGCTCGCCATCTCGGCCATGGCGGGCCGGAGGGAGAGCGGACGGAAACGGGGACGGATTCGAGCACTCCGGCGACAATTCGAAAGGGGGAGAGAGGGAATGGGACGCGGAGCTCACCGGGAATTCGTCGGGGGAGTTGTTCATGCGCGCGGAGGTCTGGGATCCTGGAATGGCGCGGCGGAGGCCCGCTGGCTGTGGTGAAGGTGAGGACGAGGCCGACGGGTGCGGCAGCCCCCGACTCGATTTCTCCGGCTTGGGGGACGAAGACGACGAAGGCGATGCTTCGGGAGCCCTCAGCGGATCCTCGACGCCGGTGAAACCGTGGGGCGACGGCGAGGTGCCTCGGTGGTGAGAGGTTAGAGAAGAAACAGAGGGGGAGAAGGGAGAAGAAGGGGGCGGCGGCGCAACAGGGAGAAGTAGAGGGCGAGGGTTTCGGAAAGAGGGAGGAGGGGCGGCTAAAAGGGGACTGGAGCACATGGAGGCAGGGGCTCCATGGCTGCCTCGCTGTAAAGCGAGGTGCCCCTGCTCTCTGTTGACCGTACGGAGAAGAAGGCGTACGGAGAAGAAGGGGAAAGGGAGAGTGGGATGGGCTAGGAGCTAGATGGGCCAGGAGGTGGGCTTCGGCCAGGTAATGGTTTCTCACTTTTATTGTTTCCTTTTTGTTTTATTTATTCTTTTCTGTTTTCTTTTGTATTTGAAGCAAAATAGAATAGGAAAAGTGATATATAAATTATTTAGCAAATATTTATAATTTCCAAATAGACCATTTTAATTTATAGTTTGAATATTTGGAAAAGATTTGAAACTTCACATTTGAACGTATTTGAGTTTGCTTTTGAATTAAAATGTGGAATTTGGATTTGAAGTGTGTGATTTAAATTCAAATTCAACAATTTAAATAAAAGAGGTGATAATGTAATGACATGATGACATGATGATGCAAAAAAATGAAAAACAACAAAATCTAATTGGGGGTAAATCACGGGATGTTACAGTACCCCGAGTTTAGCGACCATCTCATATGTTCGCGATCTAATAACTCGTACCCACCGTTGGTTCTCTATGGGAGAGATTACAGAATACACTGGACTATGATAATATCATCCGCACAAAATCTGATAATCCAAATTATCTTTTGTCAGCGGAATCTCCGGGTTTATCTCCTAGCGGATATTGTATCACAAAGAGCTAATGGTTTAAACAAGGAGTATCCTCAAGATAAAGTATAAAACTATGAAGTTTGGACCCAACCTTTTAAGTTTCTCAATCGCAGGAATGCGCCTAATTTGAAAAGATGCTATTACAATGGTTAATATCTACAAAGGTTTGCAAAACAGACTTTGTTCATTATATTTTAAATTCTAGTATTTTAGAAAATAACTATCCGAACTCCCACTCAAACGAACATCCCTCCTGGTCGTTTAAGCGATTAAACGACCCCCATCCATTGCAGCACCCCTCATCGTCAGAGCCGGCGGCACAACTTCAAGAGTAGACAACTGTCCGTCACACCAATTTTGTGACTCGTGCTCGACCTTTCGGCCTCCGTGTTCCGAGGCCATATCTTCATATGCTAGGCTCACCACTATAACCTCCACGCTGACGCTTGTGCAACATGGCTTACAACCAGCGTATGCGAACGACGATATGTCTGACACCCGATCGTCACGGCCTGCCTCATAACGTAGAACTTTCTTGGTGCTGTTCGTTGGAGGAAAAACACTAGTGGTATTTTTGAAGGGGTCATCTTATATAATTACCGCCGCGTAACTAATATATACTAATATATATAATCACACAATATAAGATGCACACAAAACATCAAATGTAATGCAATGTGATATAGTCCATTGCGCCATGGTCTTCTTGGCGCCCTCAGTTTATAAACAATTTATCAAACCTACCTTGATCATATCACATAACCCCTGCAAAATAAAATTAGATGCTTCTACTTTATCTTTTGCATATTTTACGTGGCTTGGGGCTGTCGTAAATAGAACCGCTTCATACCTATGAATCTTATGACCACAACAACGATCCAATAATTACATATTTAAGCATCCCTTTCGGGCCCTCCATTGAAAATGCAAAGCCAACTAAAGAGAGAGAAACTGACACCCGTCAGCTAGAGATACGGTACAAGCCATATGTCATTAGTGGAACCAGTCTCGCGTAAGCGTACACGTGTAGTCGGTCTGGGCCGCTTCATTAACTCGATGCCGCTGGAATCACAAGTGCACGCTAGAGGGTAGCAAATAACAGGAATGGTGCCCCCGTGTAGAACACGAGTTCTAACAACGTACAGCCATATCTACGGTAGATCGGCTCTGATATCACTGAAGGGGATCGTGTGCAGAAAACAAACAAATTCCTAGCAACGATATCCTTAAACTAGCCAAGATCTATACTATGCAGATATAGAAGTACGACAGAGATCGGAATACATAAGACCGAATAGCGGGGATTACGCTCCCGCACAAGCGTTGACGACGAAGACGACGTAGCCGACCTCTAGGTCTCGAAGAACTCGGCGTGACGAAGACGACGAAGATGACCTCGAGGTCGGGTGGATGAAGTAGGCCTCCGAGCACCGCTAGCGCAGCACCTCGCAGGGCGTTACACACATACGGTGGAGACGACGGCCTCCAAAGCTCCAGTCCAGGACGAGCAGCGGAAGACTTGGACCGGAACACCAGCAGCGCGGCAGCGGGCTATGGTGGAAGAGATCCCCCTCTCAACCCGGCGCATCTCCGACAAAGGGAATCACGAGATCGAGAGAGAATTGGGGAATTAATTGGTAAATTAAAAGGCCAGGGGTGCCCCTTCTTATATAGGCTCCTGGGGGGAGCCAACCTTGCATCTCCCACACCAGCCACGACCCTTGAAGGGTGCGCCGGCCGAACCAGCCCTCATCCCTTGGGGGGAAGCTTCCCCCCTCATGGGCCTTCTTTGCACTAGAAGGCCCATTTAGGGAAAACTGCCTTTAAAAATTCAAAAATAAATATATAAAATCATATCAAACATTAATTACACTAATTAATATCATATTTTATATAATTTATTCTAGCTCCGAAAACTATTTCGTCCCTGCCCGATCTACATTGGACCATTCCGGGGACGTTCCCAGTGATCTCTTTCCTTTCTGGTTGTCTTGTCGAAACCCCTTAAGTATGTTACCCTAGCGGTCCGATATAATAATAGACATGATCGAGACTCCTCTCCGATCAATGACTAACTTGTAGGCCTGGACCCCATGAATTAATCTCTGTGATATAACGAATGACTTTCATCTATCAAACCTGGACGTCTAGTCTTAAACCCTTTGTCATGGCGATACTTAGTATGTCCGAGCATCATTCTTAGATATCTCCATATCTAGCATGATCTCGTTACCGACATCGCTATCTTCTACTCATCTATGATATTATGTCAACTGGTGACCTAGTCACATGTTTGCAAACTCATTTGACATAATCTCACCAAGTGGGCCCTAGAGTATCTATCCGGCTATGCGGACTGACAAATCCCGTTGTTGACCCCTCGTCTCAACTACCCCCTTCCGATACCCAAAAGTATCACCGTTATTGTCACACTAAATAAGATATGACGTTTGGTGCAATCAAAGTATCTTCCAGGAATAACAATAAGAGTTGGTCTCACGGTCTTAAGGCGTAATGACTATGTCCTATAAATACTGGGTATGTCCATCACATCGTTACACCTAACGATATGACTTCCATTGCCGACCGGCACAATGCCCTATGATCGGAAAACCTCGATCATCAATCGCGCAACGAAACTTGTCTTAGTAGAGTCTACTAGGGACCTGGTTGTTTATCTACCACACCTGTATTAATGTTTCGCTTAATACAATTATAGCATGGTATAAAACATATAATGAACAATTGAGATATTGCCAAAAAACTATGTTTATTAAGTGCCTCTAGGGCATATTCCCTTCACAATCTATCATGCGGAATTGGGAACTCTCATATCATCCTCCATCTTCATTAATGCCTCTAGAAATGTGTGATGTTCAAAGGCTTGGGTTCTATAGAAGTAGTTTGATAACAAGCTTCGAAACCTTGTTAACAAATCACTTTTGTATGCTTAAAACAATTGAGTGTCACATGCAAATAAATAGAAAGCCAGATGATTTAGTACATCAAATATCTCAGCCACTTGGATATAGAAAGCATTTGGAGACAAGCTTTGCAACCTTGCTCACTAAATCTTTTCATATGCATAAGGTCATTTGATGTCATAAAATATACCTACATGAAGGGGATCGTGTGCAGAAAAAAAAATCCAAGCAACGATATCCTTAAAACATGCCAAGATCTATTCTATGCAGATATAGTAGTACGAACGGAGATCGGAATACATACCCTTGAAGACCAAAGCGGGGATTACGTTCCCACACAAACATTGTCGATGAAGACCGACGAAGCCGACCTCAAGGTCGTGTAGAGGAAGTAGACCTCCGAGCACCGCTAGCGCAGCACCTCGCAGGGCGTTACACACGTACGGTGGAAACGACGGCCTCTGAAGCTCCAGTCCAGGACGAGCAGCGGAAGACTTGGACCGGAACACGAGCAGCGGGCTATGGTGGAAGAGATCCCCCTCTCAACTCGGCGAAACTCCGACAAAGCGATTCACGAAATCGAGAGAGAATTGGGGAATTAATTGGTGAATTAAAAGGCCAGGGGTGCTCCTTCTTATATAGGCTCCCAGGGGGGAGCCAACCTGCTCACCAGGCAATGTGGGACTATCCCCACATGCCTGGTGCGGCTGCACTTGGTGCGTCGGCCCCATGGTGGGCTCCTTTTGTCCTGAAGGGGTTCTGGTGCAGAAAACAATAATTTTTCTAGCGTATGAAACCCTAACTAGCCAGGATCTATCTATTTAATACATGTGATAACAGTGGCGGAACGGGTTACATTACCTCCATGCAGACCGATAGCGGGGATTACGCTCCCGCACAAGCGTTGACGATGAAGTCGTATGTAGCCGACCTCGAGGTCGCGGAGAACTTGCCGCGGCGATGTAGACGATGACGTCGGGGTGTCGACGATGATCTGCGTCGACGGGCGTCGGGTGGAAGATGGCGAGGCGCCGATGACGGGGGGGGGGGGGGTGGCGCCGGCGGCAGGGCAGCTGGGTGGGCGAGACGACGTCGCCCAGGCTCCTCAAATGTGGTGTCTCCGAGCACTCGCAAACATACGAAGCTTAAACAACTCTCGATCATTCAGATCCAGCTGAAATCGCAGGGGTATAACTTTTCTGGAATCCCGCAGGGCAACGGCGCCCGACGGTATAGCTTTGGTGGAGAGAGGAGGCAAAACGTGGAGAGAACCATCTTGGCCGGCTTATTACAAATTAAATTGTATTTTCCATAAATTAATCCAATTAATATTCCTTGCTATATATAGGGGGAGGGGGTGTGCAAACACCTTGCCTCCCCCATGTGGGACTAAACAAAGGAGGAGGTGGGGGTGGCGCACCCACCATGGGCTGGCCGAACCAGCCATGGGGCCCACCCCCTTTATTGGTGCGACTCCCCCTAATGGGCCCCAATTGGCCCATTAGGTGGGCTGCCCTTTTTCCTTTATTTTTAATTAATATTAAATTAATATAAAATACTATTAATTCATAATTAATATATTCAAATACTATTTAATATCCCGTGACTCCGAAACAATTTCCGAACCACCCGAACAACTTTCGGACATTCCTGGAACCATTCCAGACCTTCCCGGAACTCCTTCCGGACCACCGGAACTCTTTCCGGATCATTTCTCTCTCTCCAATAAAATCCTATATTATTCCAGAACCTTTCTCACGGTGTCGTTAATACCTTAAGTTTGTTACGCTATGGTTTGAGAACACTTCAGACATGGTCGAGACACTCCGCTCACCAATGACCGCCAGGGATACCTGGATGCATATGACGGCCTATGTGCATTCTACGAATATTGTCGTTGAACCATAAACATGATATTCATTCCCTTTGTTTCTGCGATACTACTTTGTCCGAGATATGATCGTAGACATCCGATGTCTTTGTTGTATCTCGTTACCGACAAAGGTTATTAAATCGTCTGTGATATTACATCTCCATGACCTTGTCATAAGCTGCGCAGCTATATAGATGCAATCTCACCGAGTGGGACTAGAGTATCTTTCCATTACAAGAATTAACAAATCCCGCTCTTGATCCTTACGTCTCAATACTCTTTCGGGATACCCAAGATGGACACCGTTATGTTCATGCTAAATAAGACACGACCTTTGATGCTCTCAAAGTACCCCTACGAAGTAGTAATAAGTACGGTCTCACGGTCTAAGGAATAAGCTATCATCTTCTTATCTATTGCAAATGACAAACATCGTAATACGATCTTATTGCAATACTTTGTGTATGTCCATCACCTTATTCAACTAATAAGATGACCCCATTGTCAACAGACGTCATTGTCCTTGATCGGGAATCTCGATCCACTGTTTCCCAATGGACTAGTTCATATTGAGTCTTACTAGGGACTCTGGTTGTCTATATATCCCACGTGTATTAATAATTCCGATTAATGCATTTATAGCATAATACACAAACCTATCATAAACCTATGAGATAATGCAATAAATACTACTTATTTATTTGCCTCTAGGGCATATCTCCTTCAGTCTCCCACTTGCACTAGAGTACAAATAAACTAGTTGCATTTTACTTCATCAAAATCCCTTATCAAATAAGTGTCATATGATAATGCTTGCTTGCGTAAGAGTGTTACTCTGACAATGTGTACAATATATAATTGTGTGTTCTTTTGTGATTCATTGATATCAACTTGCTTGATATCACCATGTTATCCAATAACATATATGCAAATACTGTAACTAAGTGAGACTTCTGTTTCCCAGCGCTTACTCTGATTCTGCTAACCAGATAACTGCCTTGAAAACACACTCAGTCATAGAGAGCTCCTTATAACAATTACAACCTCGCGATATCGATATATATACTTTCACACCAATGTAGAAAACTTGACGTTCTAATGTTAATTTAATAACTAATGCACTTCTACTTCCAGTAAATTCTAAATTTACTTTTATAACTGTTCTTTTTCAAAGAACATCGGTCATATTTCATCGAGCAGATAATATGGTTTCTGTATGATGTCTAATATCACATAATAGACCAACATGTCATACAACCATTATTACCGTGTATCATTACTCTTAATGATTAATTGGATTTCCAAGGACCATCCTTTGATTCTATTCTGACTCCTCAGATATAATCCAAAAGAACTCGACTAACTATTTAAAATTCCCGTTCTATTCCAAATAGACACTAACTTTCAAATAGTTTCACAACTTCATCTTTCTTATTAATTCTACTGGTACAATTCACAATGTGTCTTTTACACAAGATGAATTCGGCTCCCACTCAAATTATGTCTCCACATATTTGAGAACACGAGCTCCCACTCAAAAACATGTCATCTACATATTTGAGGGTCTAAGCTCCCACTCAAAAATATGTCCTTACATATTCCACCTGAGTAAACTAACTTTGACTCCCACTTAAAATCACAATTTATCTCGACATTTTGGTCAAACCAAAATCATTGATCTCTTATCAATTTGAATTCAATACAAACTACATTATTACATTAATACAAATCCTACAGACTCCAAGCATGTCTACATAAATGTAGTCAACAAATTTGATCTTGTCCAAGACACATTTCTTGACAAAATATGCTTTCACGTCTTTCTTATAGTTACATTTCTCATATAACACTTTATATGATGATTAAACAATTTTATTCCTCTAATAAGAATTATAGCAACAATCACTATTTTAATCCTTTCAAATGTAACTTGGATTTTCGGGCTGAAAAGCCTTTGTTCGTATTCTGATATTTTCTCAACTTTCTTTGTATTCATGAAGTGCACCTTGATCTGTCAACAAGATCAGAAACACTTAATATTATGTTGTGACCTGACAGCAATATTAACTATAACAACACTTTATTCAGAAGCCTCTTTCATGAAAATACTATGATCTTTACGAAAAGGATTGCAAGCAAAAAACAATTTTCTAGTCTCCCTCACTCTTAATCACCAAATTTTCATTTGTAGACATATACCCTTTGGAACACCTTCCAACATTCTACTTTTATGAATATAGGTCTGACACCTTATTTCAAGCTTCTCAGTCCATAAACCATAATTCAAAAAATCATATTTTCCTCGGAATTACATAGACAACAAACCAAGTTTTGTTTCTATTTGGTTTTGGAATACACTTTCGTCCAATGCGAGCAATCTACAAAGAACTATTCATGTATATTCCGAATTATCGTATAATCATATACATAACGACACTATTGTCGATCACACGAATTCTCGTTGAGAAAAAATATCTATTTTCTAAAGTGGACATCGACTATAATGTTTCGAACATATAAAGAGATTCTAAGACAGATTCTGACAGACCACACTTTATCTAAAATAGAGTATGATTATAATGACTCACATATCACCATATATGATATTATAATATTGTGAAACAAATTTCCAAAAGCCTTTCGTGTTGAAACCATAATTCAAAAATATTGTCCTTTGATCGAATCTTGTGAATACAATATTCACTAATCTTTCATCTGAAAAACCCCATTTGATCTTTTATCAAATTAATTTCAGACTCATGATTTATTATGTAAATACACTTATTTACCAATATTCATAGAAGAATTCGGATCAAGCTTGGACACATAATTTTTATCATTATCGCTATTATAAATGTATATCACACGCATAATGTAATTGAGATGTGATACAAATTACTCATAATATAAAACAATTGCTTTGTTTCATAAGATAAAACAACTGATTTGTTCTATATGAATAACTATGTCTTGTAACATTCAAGACACCAAATTAGGTCACACTCTCACTATTACAAAATGTCTTATCAAAAACTATTGATGATAACTAATATGATATCTCGAGGACGTGAGCACTACTGGCCATTAACTTGCCCTCACTTGTGCACTGTCACGTCACCCATCGCCGCATATTTGTGATAATCAGGGGATGTTTCATAAACAGATTAAGTATCAAATACTTTTCATCAAGTATGAGAAAAATACATTTATATCTTCGTATATCAAATATACCCGTAGCGTCGAAGAACTCTTTTTCGATGGAATCAACTTTTAGATATTTGAACTTGTTCACGAACGTGAAGAAGCTCATCGTATCTCTATAGCATATTCATGCACATGCTCTTCATAGCTAGGAGGCAAAGGGCAATCTCTATTGCACTGGAGTTCGCTATCTAGAAATCGTAGATATTCGTAAGCCTGAAGTAGATGTCATACAACTTCTTCAATTGAGTCTCCAGACAGGTATGCTCCCCACATGAATGGTCCGAAACTTTCTAAGTTGTCTGAACTGCTCAATAATCAATTCATCTTTGAAGTGTCCTTGATCGCATCAATCACGACATATGGCTCCATGTGTTGAAACAACTTTCAACTCTGGTGCAAGGCATATGCTCATGACGAACTCCACTTCTATGAAAATATCATGATGCTTACGGAACTCATCATCTTCCTACTTCCTAGCAGAATCATCTGGTGTATCTCCTAACTAATGTTCTAGGACATATCGGATGCTTGTTGTGTTGGAGAATGTTTCTTAAACCAATGTACCAGCTGATGAAGTTGGGCTCGTCGGCTTCTAAGGTAGAATCCACGCTCTTGAGGAAGTAACCGAAGTGTAGTTCCGTAGTCTATAGATGTGATCGCAAAAGAGGTAAGGTAAAGTTTATAATATATGTGAGTTTTAGTTTATAATCATATTATCAAACACACTCCACCAAAATTATTATCCCTAAAATAATAATGGCGATTACACGACCCTCATCCATCATACCACCCCCGATCGTCACGGCCGGCGGCACAGCTTCAAAGGTGGACATAAAATGTCGATCACAACAACTCTGTGACTCATGCTCGATATTTCGATCTTCCCGTGTTCTGAGGCCATATCTGCATATGCTAGGCTCGCCAATCAAACCTCGAAGACCCTACGCGTGCAACATGTCTTACACCCACTATAGGCGAACGACGATATGCCTGACACCCGATCATCACAGGCTGCCTCATAACGAAGAACTTTTGGTATTTGTTAGGGATCATCCTATTCATGATGCTACCGTTGTATATCTAGCATATAAGCAATCAATAGGATGCACACACAACAGCACACAATCAAATGATGCAATGAAGTGCGTGAAGGAGATATGCCCTAGAGGCAAATAAATAAGTAGTATTTATTGCATTATCTCATAAGTTTATAATAGGTTTGTGTATCATGCTATAACTGTATTAATCGGAATTATTGATACACGTGTGATACGTAGACAACAAGCTCCATAGCAAGCCTCTATATGAGCTAGTCCATTGGGCAACCGTTGATCGAGATTCCCGATCAAGGACAATGACGTCGGTTGACAATGGGGTCATCTTGTTAGTTGAATAAGGTGATGGACATACGCAAAGTATTGCAATAAGATCGTATTACGATGTTTGTCATTTGCAATAGATAAGAATATGATAGCTTATTCCTTAGACCGTGAGACCGTACTTATTGTTGCTTCGTAGGGGTGCTTTGAGAGCATCAAACGTTGTGTCTTATATAGCATGACAATAACGGTGTCCATCTTGGGTATTCCGA
Source organism: Poa annua (assembly GCA_026929855.1). NCBI lineage: Eukaryota > Viridiplantae > Streptophyta > Magnoliopsida > Poales > Poaceae > Poa > Poa annua. The sequence continues at coordinate 271,703,299 of CM049426.1, read as the reverse complement.
AAGAGCATCGAGACGTAAGGATCAAGAGCAGGATTTGTTCATTCTTGTAATGGAAAGATACTCTGGGCCCACTCGGTGAGGTTACATCTATATAGCTGCGCAGCTTGTGACTAGGTCATGGAGATGTAATATCACAGACGAGTTAATAACCTTCGTCGGTAACGAGATACAACAAAGACATCGGTGTGTCGACAATCATATCTCGGACAAGGTAGTATCGCAGAAACAAAGGGAATGAATATCATGTTTATGGTTCAACGACGATATTCGTAGAGTGCACAGGGGTCGTCATATACTTCCAGGTATTCTTGACGGTCATTGGTGAGCAGAGTGTCTCAACCATGTCTGGAGTGTTCTCGAACCGTAGCGTAACAAACTTAAGGTCTTAGCGACACTAGGAGATAAGTTCTGGAATAATATAGGTGTTTGTTGGAGAGAGAGAAATGATCCGGAAAGAGTTCCGGTGGTCCGGAAGGAGTTCCGGGAAGGTCTGGAATGGTTCCAGGGATGTCCGAAAGTTGTTCGGGTGGTTCCGAAATTGTTTCGGAGTCATGGGATATTGAATTATATATTAATTATGAATTAATGGGATTTTTATATTAATTAAATAAAGGAAAAAAGGGGGCTCCCACCTACATGGGCCCTAAGAGGGCCCAAGAGGGGGAGCCGCACCAAGCAAGGAAAGGGGGGGCTTGGGCCCCTAGTCCGAATTGGACTAGGAGGGTGCGCCGGCCTCCCCCCTCTCCTCCTTTAGTCCCACATGGGGGAGCCAAGGGGTTTGCACACCCCCTTCCCCCTTTATATAGCAAGGCATATTAATTGGATTAATTCATTGGAAAATACAATTAATTGTATTGCAGGCTGGCCGAGCTGTTTCTCCGCTCGTTTTGCCCCCTCTCTCCACCTAAGCTATACCGCCGGGCACCGTTGCCCTGCGGGATTCCAGATAAGATCTACCCCTACGATTTCAGCTGGATCTGAATGACCGGGGGTTGTCGCTAAACTCCGTATGTTTGTGAGTGCTCGGAGGTAACTCTTTTTGAGGAGCCTGGGCGACGTCGTCTCACCTCCCCCTCTGCCGCCGGCGCACCACCCTGGTGCCGGCGCCTTCTTCCGCCCGACGCCCGTCGACGCAGATCATCGTCGACCCCCCGGCGTCATCGTCTTCGTCATCGCGGCAAGTTCTCCGCGACCTCGAGGTCGGCTACGTACGACTTCATCGTCAACGCTTGTGCGGGAGCGTAATCCCCGCTATCGGTCTACATGGAGGTAATGTAACCCGTTCCGCCACCGTTATCACATGTACTAGATAGATAGATCCTGGCTAGTTAGGGTTTCGTACGCTAGAAAAATTATTGTTTTCTGCACCGTAACCCCTTCAGTGCGATGTGACATGGTCGATGCGCCTGGACCTCCATGGCGCCATGTGCCTGGCCCCGGCGCCTCGGCATAGCTCCGAGTCCACGGAGCCCTCCATTGCCTCCGACAGTACGAGTAATATCAAACTTACCCTAACCATGTCACGTAAAATAACGCCTCTGCAAAACAAAGTTAGACGCCTCTAGCTTTATTTAGTTTTGCATATTTTACATGGCATATAGGCTTATTCGTAAGAGAACCGCTTTCCTACCTACGAACTTTGTACCACAACGTCGATCGTATAATTGCATGTTTAAGCATCCCTTTCGGGCCCTCCATTGAAAATGTTTTGACGACTAGAGAGAGAGAAATAGACACCCGCCAACCACAGAAACGGTGCAAGCCGTATGTCAGTAGTGGAACCAGTCTCACGTAAGAGTATACGTAAAGTCGGTTTAGGCCGCTTCATAAACTCAATACCAAAGGCATCGTAAGTGCACGCTAGAGGGTAGAAAATATAAGAAAGACGTCCTCATTAACCATGAGTTTTAACCGTACCAGCAGTACTACGCATAGATCGGCTCTGATAGCACTGAAGGGATTCCGGTGCAGAAAAAAATAATTTTTCTAGCGTATGAAACCCTAACTAGCCAGGATCTATCTATCTAGTACATGTGATAACAGTGGCGGAACGGGTTACATTACCTCCATGTAGACCGATAGCGGGAATTACGCTCCCGCACAAGCGTTGACGATGAAGTCATACGTAGCCGACCTCGAGGTCGCGGAGAACTTTTCGCGACGATGTAGACGATGACATCGGGGTGTCGACGATGACCTACGTCGACGGGCGTCGGGCGGAAGATGGCGAGGCGCCGACGACGGGGGGGGGGGGGGGGGGGTGGCGCCGGCGGCAGGGCTGCTGCAGGGCTGCTGGGTGGGCGAGACAACATCGCCCAGGCTCCTCAAATGTGGTGCCTCCGAGAACTCGTAAACATATGGAGTTTAACAACAACCCCCGGTCATTCAGATCCAGCTGAAATCGCAGGGGTAGAACTTTTCTGGAATCCCGCAAGGCGACGGCGCCCGGCGGTATAGTTTTGGTGGAGAGAGGAGGCAAAACGGGCGGAGAACCAGCTCGGTTGGCTTGCTACAAATTTAATTATATTTTCCATGAATTAATCTAATTAATATGCCTTGCTATTTAGAGGGGGGAGGGGGGTGTGCAAACACCTTGCCTCCCCTATGTGGGACTAAAGAAAGGAGGAGGTGTGGGGTGGCGCACCCACCATGGGCTGGCCGAACCAGCCATGGGGCCCACCCCCTTCATTGGTGTGGCTCCCCCTAATGGCCCCCAATTGGCCCATTAGGTGGGCTGCCCCTTTTCCTTTATTTTTAATTAATATTAAATTAATATAAAATACTATTGATTCATAATTAATATATTCAAATACTTTTAATATCCCGTGACTCCGAAACAATTTCCAAACCACCCGAACAACTTTAGGACATTCCTGGAACCATTCCAGACCTTCCCGGAACTCCTTCCGGACCACCGGAACTCTTTCCGGATCATTTCTCTCTCTCTCCAATAAAATCCTATATTATTCCAGAACCTTTCTCACGGTGTCATTAAGACCTTAAGTTTGTTACGCTACGGTTTGAGAACACTTCAGACATGGTCGAGACACTCCGCTCAGCAATGACCGCCAGGGATACCTGGATCCATATGACGGCCTCTGTGCATTCTACGAATATCGTCGTTGAACCATAAACATGATATTCATTCCCTTTGTTTCTGCGATACTACCTTGTCCGAGATATGATCATAGACATCCGATGTCTTTGTTGTATCTCGTTACCGACAAAGGTTATTAACTCGTCTGTGATATTACATCTCCATGACCTAGTCATAAGCTGCGCAGCTATATAGATGCAATCTCACCGAGTGGGACTAGAGTATCTTTCCATTACAATAATGAACAGATCCCGCTCTTGATCCTTAGGTCTCAATACTCTTTCGGGATACCCAAGATGGACACTGTTATTGTCATGCTAAATAAGACACAACGTTTGATACTCTCAAAGTACCCCTACGAAGTAGTAATAAGTACGGTCTAAGGAATAAGCTATCATATTCTTATCTATTGCAAATGACAAACATCGTAATACGATCTTATTGCAATACTTTGCGTATGTCCATCACCTTATTCAACTAATAAGATGACCCCATTGTCAACCGACGTCATTGTCCTTGATCGGGTATCTCGATCAACTGTTGCCCAATGGACTAGTTCATATAGAGGCTTACTAGGGACTCTGGTTGTCTATGTATCACATGTGTATTAATAATTCCGATTAATACAGTTATAGCATAATACACAAACCTATCATAAACTTATGAGATAATGCAATAAATACTACTTATTTATTTGCCTCAAGAGCATATCTCCTTCATGGCCCACCTGAGTTGGCCCCAAGGCTCCCACCGAATTCCCCTAGGGAAATTTCCCCTCTTGGGCCTTCTTTCGACCAGAAGGCCCATTTAGGGAAATCAGCCTAAATAAATTCGAAAATAAATATATAAAATCATATTTAGACATTAATTACAATAATTAATATCAAACATATTATATATAATTTATTCTAGCTCCGAAAACTATTTCGTTGCTGCCCGATCTCCATCGGACCTCTCCCGGGACGTTCCCGGTGATTTCTTTCCTTTCCGGTTGTCTTGTCGAAACCCCTTAAGTGTGTCACCCTAGCGGTTCGATATAATAACAGGTATGATCGAGACTCCTCTCCGATCAACGACTAACTCGTAGTTCTGGACCCCATGAATTAATCCATGTGATATAACGAATGATTTTCATCTATCAAACCTGAACGTAAAGTTTTAAACCTTCTGCCATGGCGATACTTAGCGTGTCTGAGCGTCGTACATAGATATCTCCATATCTAGCTTGACCTTGTTACCGACAACGCTATCTTCTACTCGTCTATGATTTCATGTCTCCGTGACCTAGTCACATGCTTGCAAGCTAATTAGACATAATCTCCCCGAGTGGGCCCTAGAGTATCTATCCTGCTATACGGACTGGCAAATCCCGCTCTTGACCCCTCGTCTCAACTACTCCTTTCCAATACCCAAAAGTATCACCGTTATTGTCATACTTAATAAGATACGACGTTTGGTGCAATCAAAGTATCTTCCAGGAATGACAATAAGAGTTGGTCTCACGGTCGAAGGCGTAATGACTATGTCCTACAAATATGGGTATGTCCATCACATCGTTGTCTAACGATATGACTTCCATTGCCGATCGGCACCATGCCCTATGATCGGGAAACCTTGATCATCGATCGTGCAACGAAACTAGTCTTAGTAGAGACTACTAGGGACCTGGTTGTTTACGCATCACACCCGTATTAATGTTTCCGCTTAATACAGTTATAGCATGACACAAAAACATATTATGAACAAACGAGATATGATAAATAAATACACTTTATTAATTGCCTCTAGGGCATATCTCATTCAGTCTCCCACTTGCACTAGAGTACAAATTAATCTAGATTACAACTTAGTAAAAGCTTAACACACATAGCTAACTGGTGTGTTTCGAGCTTGTCAAGCGGGAGAGGCTTCGTCAGGGGATCTGCCACATTCAGATCCATATGCACTTTGTAAATCTTCACATCGCCTCCTTGTACATACTATCGTATCACATGGAAGCGCCGGAGAATATGTTTGGCGGTGGAGTGAGAACTTGGCTCCTTGGCGTTAGCAATGGCACCCGTATTGTCGCAGAAGAGGATCACGAGGTCTTGCACGCTCGGGAACACTCCAAGTTCAATGATGAACTTACTCAGCCACACAACTTCATTCGCGGCTTCGCAAGCAGCAATGTACTCCGACTCCATTGTAGATTGTGCGACAATGGGTTGCTTCCCACTTCTCCAGCACACGGCGCCCGCATTCACTTTGAACACATAACCTGTCTGTGACTTAGATTCATCGGGGTCTGAGCAGAAACTTGCATCCACGTAACCTGTTACGCCAAGCTCTTCATCGCAGCCACCATAGACAAGGAACATTTCCTTTGTCTTATTGAGATACTTAAGAATGCTCTTAACATCAATCCAATGCGCCATTCCATGATTACTCTGGAACCGGCTTGTCAAACTTAGAGCTAATGCCACATCAGGTCTTGTACTTAACATTGCATACATAATCGATCCTATGCCTGAAGCATAAGGATGTTTAGTCATATTGGCTTTATCATGTTCCGTTACCGGACACTGTGTCTTTCGCAATGTTTTATTCTTGATAACCGGCAGAGAACCCTTCTTTGCCTTCTCCATACCGAAACGCTTCAGTATTTTATCAATAGATTTGAACCCTTCTCAATAGATTTGAACTATTCATAGTGTATATCCATTATCCACCTCACAATGAATCTTTACAATTATCACTGGACAACAACTTGTTGATGCCTAGGCATTCTTAGCGCGCGAGAAAACAAGTTTGAAGACTTATATCCATCTTCATTTTGGAGTCCAGCCTCAAATCATCTTAGAATCTGAAGATAACAAATGAGCACAAATAATTAAAGCATAGAAAAATATTCTCATACTACTTTAGTAAATAACAAAGATTAAAGAAGAGAAAACCTCCAAAGTTAAGAAAAAGAAATAAATTTATAATAAGTCTGCATTCACTATATGTGGTGAAAGTATTCAAAATATTCAAATTCCAAAGTTGAAACAAACCTCCTATTCAAACTATACACATTCCAGGGCCTACAAGTTCTATAACCCAGTTTAGGTCCAAAACAGGAGATAGGGGCTTTTTGAACTGCTTCTGTAGTTTCCTCGAAATCAAGGGGGTTTTGTGCAAAATCGCATGTTAATTCCCTTTCTTCTACTACCTCCGGCCAGAAAGCACACAGGAGTGCCGTGTCGTTGCCTCCAAGCTTCCGTGCCTCTCCTCCTCACCTCCCCGCGCGGATAAAGACCCCGAGGAGACGTCCCCATCTCTCACACCATTCGTCACCCACTCGCAGCTCTCTTATCTTCCCCAATTCCTAACCCTATCTCCTCTCGGGTCGCTGCTGTGCAACGTCGTTCGCCCGTTATTGTGACCGCCTCTCGCTGTTTTGTGAAGCTGGGAGGATCCTATGTGTCGTCTTGTTCTTTCCCGATGAGCCTTGCGTGCAGAGGACCTCGGGAGATGGATGATTTCGCGGTCATCATCGTCTCCGGCGACCGTCTTCCCGAGTCGTTCGCCGTCGATTCCGGACATGTCTCGCCGCCCTGAGTTGTTGTGAAGAGTCTCCGTGTCTAACTCGTCCTCCTCCGTGATCCGCGCGTCCAGAAGAGCTCAGGATGCGGAGGAATTTGAATTCTTCCTCAACTCCGGCCGGCTGATGCCTCGGACAAGCTCGTCGCCGACCCACCTCGTTGTACTTCACCGAGCGGTTCCCCGGGCTTGTGGTTTGCTCGCGCGTCTTCCTGCACCCTTCTCTTACAACAATTTGCTCAGGGATTTCCTGGCACCGTGTTCGGTTTCCGGCCACCGCGGGAACTCGCCGCCGGCGAGGCTCCGGTGACCATTAGGGAGCGGCTCCGCCACCAATAGGTCTGGATTGTCGTGCTCTACAATCTGGTGGTGTCAATTTGCCAAACCGAATGCGGATTTGGTGAATTGGTGTTCGGCAGTAGAGGAATTCCATTGCTGAAGTGAGAACTTGGCTATGGCAAGATGGTTAGAAGGATGGTTGTATCCTCAGCCCACCAGAGTTCAAACCCCAGGTTTGGCGCTGGGGTTTCTCATTTAGGCGGAATATTCTTTCAGTGGGAGGCGACGTTCCCGTCGACAGCGAGGCGCCTGTGGTGACTTCGTCAATCTCAAGACCCGCCGGCTCAGTCTCTCGGAGGTGCTCATAGGGGTAGGGTGTGCGTGCGTTCATAGGGGTGAGTGTGTGCGCGTGTATATGAGCGTTTACGTTGTACTGCGTTTCTCAAAAAAAAAAATCCATTGCTGAAGTATGACATGTGGGCCCAATTTAATTTAGTAATTTCCGAAATTCAATTAAATTGATTAAAATTTGTAAATTCATAACTAATTCATTTTAAATCAGAAAATATAATCTTTATACCAAAATGATCAGAAAAATAAAATCTATGTTGTTGTATCATTCTTATTTGTGTTTGAATAAAATAAAAACATAATAAAATTTTAAATACAAAACACTTAATATTTTGAATATAAAGATAATTCGAAATGCTATTTTGGATGTATTTCAAACTTTATTTAAAAAGTTTCACATGCATTAATTTAAATTTGAAAATGTGTTTTCATTATAACATGTAATATTCAAGTTTCAATAATTTCTATTTAAAATAACATGTTATTCTAGAAAATAAATAATAAGTACTATTTTTAATAATTTTGAAAATGAAGTTATAAGCATCTGAAACTTGTTCTACTATCATTTCATATTCATTTCAAATAAATAAACATGTAACACCATTAAACTACTACTTCCATTTCTGTATAAATGTTGCACCTTTTCCATTTATTACTTTATTCCTTCTACTTATAATTAGGTTAAATGATGTGATCTCTAAAACCAATTAAAAAGTTAATAACATTGTGGTAGTTAAGAAATTTGTTTTATTCTATGATCAACAAACCATACATTCATAAGAAACTAAGTTAAGTTTAAGTTGTAAGTGTTTGATTAAATTCAAATAATGTTCATCAGGCATAGTCTTGGGTAAAACACACAAAGAGGAATAATGTTATAAGCTCTTTCTTAACCATGTCATATGATATCAACAATGTTAGGCATTATTTCTGTTCTTCAAAAGTTATTCTTTTTGTCATCATGTAATATAACACTTGCTCTCTACTTAATTAAAGTTAATCATGTTTTCTACCAACAAAAGATGAGCACAACCTAAAAAAAATCATTGAATATTCTATGTTTTTTTTACTTTACTCATACGCTTAAATTGATGTTATTTATCTAAGGCTAAAGAATCTATTTTTCTTATGAAGTAAACTTGAACGTAAGACAACCCTAAATGAAATCACCCAACTCAAACAACACTCAATCACTGAGAGTTAGATACGGGGTACTTTGCGATGCATCTCATACTTGTGCATTAAGCATGTTGCTTTTTTAAACATTAGTCCTTATCGGACCAATGATGTTGTTTTCAGCTTTCTCGGAGTTTATATTACATCGAAGACCTGGCTGCATAATCTTGCAGGGCAAGTTCATCCCTTTTATTCATGTCCTCTTGAAGTATTTGCGAAGACACTATTTTCAAAATGTTATTATTGCATATCACACAAAAAGGGCAGAAAACTTATTTTATAATAATATGACTTTGGTTATCCACCAATGAGGTGGTAATCTCATATGGCTGGCAGATGGGACCATGGTAAGAATGTTGTGGTGGAGGTCCCATTTGCACGGGAAAGTATCACCTAGGACTTAACAACAAATGTCGCCGGTGATTCTTGCGCCGTATATCACGTGCAACCATGAGATCTGGAATGGGACGGAGAAGTAAGTTGTACCCTTTTCCTCTCGTACACCAACGTATGACTAGGACAAGCCAGGCGGTGGTAAATCCGCTCATGAGCTTGAGATGGCTCGGATCATAATCTCACCTTCGGGTTGTGGCTTCTAGCATCTATGAAGGTTGGCTTCGGGAACTAAGTTGGGGTGTCTCCCACTAGTTTGCAGCTAAGCTGGGATGTGTCCCACTAGTTGGCTGTTAAGCTGGTGTGTCTCCCACTAACATGCACCAGAGTAATGGGGGGTGTGCGGGGATGGTGGAAAGGCGCAGTGATTGTCTTAGATTACTGACTGGGTCCCACACAAAGGAAGTGTGGATGGAAAGATCGTCCGGTTGTGCAACAAAGTTTTGATCTCTTGTGGGTAAGCAGCGCACATCTGCAGAGTGTATGAATGTGACATGTTACTCCACGTTCCAGGACGGAACGACGAACGCAGCAGAAAAGGAGGCTCCTCAAAGCCCTAGCCCTATGACTCCTGACGAGCATAGTCTTCAGAATAAAAGCAACATTTTGAAGAAATGTTTTCTAAAACTTGCATTAGCCTACGACAATCCATTGTCTGTGGCTGTATTTCTGCATAGAACTTCCCACCTTGCATAATAAACTTGCTGGGTAACGCTGTTACTCACCCTTGCCTCCTAAACCCCTGGTAGACATGAAAAACCACAAGAAGGCAACACTTTAGGCTATGAAGACTCCGATGGCGGATAACTCAAGATACCAAAGAAGGCAACTACAACGTGTTGAAGCAATCCAGAGAAGATGGAGGACAAGTAAAGGCATAGCATGTTAGAGGATAGATTTCTAGTAATAGAACCTATCTCTGTAGGCGTTGCTATAACGCAATCGCAAGCCTAGCCGTTTTAGCAGTACGCTTAGTATAGGTTAGTTCCTCCGAGATTTTCCATTCAATGTTCTTTTATTAGGGCCTTGCCTCATTGTTTCGAGGAGGTTCTAAAGATATGTTGTTTTGGATCTTCTGTTTGTGATATATAGTCATGCCTTGGATCTACGATGTTTCCGTTGTACCACTCTGATGATGTAACACTGGTGGACGGTGATCCATTGGTGCTATGTCAACGACTATATCATACTACACCATGCAGTGGTATGCTGGGTCATCATAGAAACCGAGGTATTCCGACCATGATTTGCAAATATCATTATAGTATTCTCATCAACTAATATGATTTCAATTTCAAAAAAAAAAACTAATATGATTTCACGCTCTTGATGTGATATGAACAAAAAGATATACACAATCCAACATAGAAATTGTCATATGGGGTATCTTATGCCTATGCAGAACCTTCTCAAAAAATTCAATCATAAAAAACCTTAAATAGACATGAGTATCATCCATATATTGCGCAAAAGCGTTTACGCAATCAAGAAAATAAGATTACAAACTTGGAGATTCTATGAAATGGTATAAATTCCTCAATCCAAAGCCGAAATTGGAGACAAGCTGCTATTTCCATTAATCATGTCGGATATTGCGGATACAACTGTATCAAGGCGTTTTTACACCAACTGGAAAAAAAATTGTTGTTAGAACATTGTTCACTTACTTATTTAGTCTGCACGAAAGAAATTGCTGTTGTTAGCGTGTATTTATTCTGAAAGAAAATCGATAATCCCTCCCGAATAACGTGAGTTGATGGGTTCTTTTTTGGTGAATCGGATTGGAAGGGGGAAGTGTTTTAGGCATGGGGTATGTTTTCACCCAAACCCCTCAGGATAATACACATGAATACACTAGAAACCACTGCCATCAAACCAAACCTTTTTTTTCATATATATTAAATCAACAAAGATTAAACGATTACATCGATTACAAAAATAGTACGAAAAGAGACGATCAAATCTACGAGATCTTTAATCACTTTCTTTCTCCATAACACAATCTTGTACTTTAAGGAAGCCGTATAAAAACACCGAGAACAACAAACCACAGACCTCTGAATACCACTGATGATTCTCCCATTTCAATTTTGAGTCACGATGTCAAGGCTTTGTGCACGCACGCAACCATTAAATTTATCAAGCAACATCGGTAAGAGCACCACCACTGGAATCAGGTACAAATAACCGAGCCACTTTGTCGATGATGTTGGGAGCCGAGATAATTAAATCACCATTGCCGGAGATGTAATAGTCGGGATAGATAATACGAATACAAACCTCCTCACGACAACCATAAAAAATAATTCAAAATTGATCTGGCGAAACAAGATATGAAAATCATACATATACAAACTTAATCTTTCAAAGCCACCATTGACGTCAAGAAGAAAATCTCACCAACGAACGAAGCGCGGAAGATCACTTACAGACGATACCATATCCATTGATAAAGAAAACAATAACTAAAACTAAATTGTAACATTAAAAACCTTTATATAGCGTCCTGGGCGGCCATCAAACAAGGTCTCTTTCTTCAATCCGTGGTGAGCGTATAATCACGTGTTTTGTATGGTGGAGCGGCAGTGTGCATTGCTCAAGCCCAGGCTCATCATACGGCCACGTCGTCTTTGGATCCCACCCATACAATACACCAGGTGTCCACCATCCAAGGGTTCATTGGCTGCCCTCAGCGTTGGCTTCTCCTGGAGTTTTTTTTTTTAATAATACGAATTTTTATTACAAATTTGGAATCTAGCGCGCGGAATCCGAAAATATCAAAAATAGGGCGCGGTCGGCGTGGGTCGTGCCGATCGGCACGGGTCGTGCCGAAACGTCTTGGTCGGCAGTAGCCATGCCGACGGATGCATGTCCCTGCGTGAGTTCTCGTGTGCCAACACATTTCGGCACTAGCCGTGCCAATCGGCATGGGCCGTGCCGAAATGTGCTCAGAGAGGTGGAGGGCAAGGTTTCTTACAAAATTTGTTCCCGCCACCGTTTCCGGCCATCCCCGCCACCGTTTCCCACGAGAAATCTCCCGCCACCGTTTCGCGCCCAAATTCTCCCGCCACCGTTTCCCGCGAGAATTCTCCCGCCACCGTTTCCCGCCGAAATTCTCCCGCCACCGTTTCGCGCGAGAATTCTCCCGCCACCGTTTCCCGCGAGAATTCTCCCGCCACCGTTTCCCGCCCGTTCCTCCCGCCCGGCACCATTCCTCGCGACCGTTTTCACCTCAAATGTCCTATAAAAACCACTCTAGGCTAAGCGGGGTACTCTCAAAGAGCGCCAGCATAGTGTGTATTGTACCTTGTGAGAAGTGTGTGTCCGGCTTTCATATAGCCGCATCCGAGCATCTAGCTAAGATTATCACCTATTTGAAGGTAGATGGTAGGGAAGTTCCACTTGAAGAAATAGTTGGTAGTGAGAGACATCTCGCTTTGCTAGGGGCGAGGCTATGCCGAGATGGGTTTCCGTATAGGACCACAACAGAAATCCGTGCTGAAGTCTTGAGGCTTGCGGATAAGTTCGATAGGCATGTTACCAATGAGCCGATTCATCGAACTCAAGACATACGTGAGAGGTACGGTCGTTCCTTTCTCTGGGTATACTCCAGCGATGATGACGACGATTTCATGCCGTCGTCAAAGGAAAGGGGGGCTGAAGCACTGCGTAAGGGAAAGGAGAAGAAGGCAGAAACATCGAGCAAGGGTGCGGGAAAGAAGCCTGAATCATCGTCAAAGGGCAAGGGTGCGGGAAAGAAGCCTGAATCATCGTCAAAGGGCAAGGGTGCTAAATCTGCGGATGGTGCAGGCTGCATTGATGGGAGATAGGTAGAATCTAAATTTGAGTTATGTTGTATCTTTCTTTGAGTATCGATTAATAGTAGTTGTACATTCATTTCCTATTGTTGTGTGGTGTGATCGGTATGTAATCGAGGTTTGTTGTATCTTATCGATTAATTAGTAGTTGTACCGTTTCGCGCCTCAAGGGAAAGAAGTAGCATACATATGTCTCATACATAGGTCTTACGGTACATGGAAAAGAGCGAACATATGTCTCTGATACGTAAAAGAATCAGTCCTCGTCGACCTGACGACGGTACCGCGTCCTCCTTCGCCGAGGGCCGGAAGGTGACAAACGCGTGGGAGCCTGGTGTTGCCGCATTCCGCGGCCTTGCAACGGCGCATCGACATGCTCGTCGTCTGGCTGGGCTGTCTCCGGAGGTGGTGTCTGCTGAGTGGGCATCGGTGGCGAAGGCGCGTATGCCTGAGTGGTGTCCAAGTCGTACTGGGGAGAGTTGTACACCTGATCTGCACCTGCACAAGATAATATGTTAGTGTGAGTTGTCTGGATATAAATTATATATGTACGAGAAATTAAAAATTCTAACCTCGCTACCTAAACCCGGGATGTCGTATGCCCGTACCTAGAAACCGCAAACTAAATAAGTTAGTCATGGAGTATACACCGAGAAAGTAAACTCGCTACATAATTAACATTTACCTGCCACTTGTTAAGCCACTTCACGGTACACCATGCTTGTGCTCAGGCAACATGGGGTTCTCAGGATGCACGCCTGCGAAGCGTGCCTGCATGGCCTCATGCCAGTCGGGCGGAGGATCTGCAGGTCCAAGCACTGCGCCAGCCAAAGGGAGTCCCAACAAATATGACACATCCTGAAGAGTCGGTGCCATCTCCCCCTACGGGAAGTGAAAAGTGTGGGTCTCCGGCCTCCAACGGTCCACTAAGCAGCTAAGCAGTGACCTGTCCATCGTGATCTTGGTAGTGCCAACATGGTGCATCTGCCTCGGCTCGCCGTGTACCTCATCGGGCTGAATGGGTACCCATCCTGCGGGGATGCTCTCAACTAGACGTGCAAGCGGTAATAGACCTGCCCAAGTCAACCTGCAAATACTTAAAAGAACTTTGTTAGAAGTCCGTTAATAAAACCGTGACAGTGTAAAAAATATATAAAATTATTACGTCCAACGTACCGATCAATCCAATCAGGATGCAACTCCCAGTTAATCGATGGTGTCCGAGTACGTAGAAGATGTGGCTGCCCACCTGACTCCCATATCTTAGCACGATGCTTTGAATCAACATCGGCACTAAGCAAAGCACGGCCCGCCATCTGCAAAGTTATACAACATGAACATACTAGTAGAAATACCACTTAAAACAATTATACGAATTAGAACAGATACCATTGAACAAACAACATCGTCCCATTGTACATAATTATTACAAATACGAATTAAAACAGATACCCTACAACAAACAACATCGTCCCATTGTACTTAATTATTACAAATACGATTGAAAACACAATACTAGCCACGATTTGCTCTTCCCCTTCCTCCTCGGGTGCCTCGGCCACGAACCGTTGCGCCTCCTTGGGGGAATTTCGTACAATGTTTCTCTTTGTGGCCGAACATATTGCATAGCAGGCACTGACGAGTGGAACCACCTGCTTCAGACTCATCCATATCCTTCCGGATGTGCCGTGTCTGACGTCGTCCTCTACTAGTCCGCATGTTTGCTGGATGAGGAATGATTTCTCTATTAGCCTCTTCAACCGTGTTGAAGTTACCTTCGAGTTGGAAACCTCTCATTTCCCCGGTCCATGTTTGAACCAGTGCGTCCTTCATGTAATATGGTGACACGAATGTGGCTGCATGCAAGCCCAACTGACCACAAACTGCTAACACATGAGAGCATGGAAGGTGAAGAAGTCTGGGTTTGTTGCATGTGCACTCACAAGTTGGCGGATATCCGTCGGTAATGAACACCTCATGGGTTCTCTGAACGCTATCACCAAATCTGTCTGTCGGCAGGCGCACCTCATACCTAGCTTCTTCATTACCTACTCGAACCACGTTGTGGAACCGAGCCTTCTGTGTCTTCTTCTCCATGTATGTTCTTATCTTGCGACAGTAAGGTGTGCCAGGGTACCACTGACAATGATTCACGGCTTCCACACGTCTATCTCTGAAATAATTCATTGTTCCATGCATAATCCCCTCGACGAGAGCTGTAAGTGGCAGACCACGGTTACCTCGAAGGACAAAATTATATATCTCCGCAAGGTTGGTTGTCATGATGCCATATCTCGCTCCATGTGCATCGTGCAACAAAGACCATTTCACTGGCGGTTCTTTCTCTATCCATTCTTCAAAATTCCGGATGCGTGCTCCTTTCTTCCTCTTTGTTCCAGGTGGATCAATTCCAGGCAAATCACACAACCCAACTGGTTCTGAATCTTCGGCTACTGCCGCTTGTGCCGCCGCCACCTGAGCAGCAACTGCCATCGCCTGTGCAGCTCTTCTTTCTTTCACTTGGTTCTGCGTGAATTCGGTGAGCCTCTGCCATAAAAATTCATACTTCCGTTGCTGATTCACATTGCAAAGTCTTTTAAACAGATTCATAAGACGTTTACTCTTGAAGCAAGAATAAAAATTAGCACCCATATGTCTCATGCACCATCGACTCTGCACATCAGTCCACAGAGTTTGTTCATCATCGGCGGGCTGCTCTAGTTTCCTGATTGCCTTCAACAGACCTGCATGCCAGTCATGAAGAATACATACATTTGGCCTATGCTTCACAACACCGCTTTTCAACAGCCTCAGAAACCATAACCAGCTATCATAATTCTCACTCTCAACAAAGAAAAGTGCAACATGAACGATTTGTCCGTTGCCGTCCACACCTATTGCGGTAAGTATAACACCCTTGTACTTGCCCGTGAGAAATGTGCCATCGATGCACAACACTGGCCGGCAATACTTAAAAGCTTCAATGCATATGGCGAAAGAGAAGAACATCCTGCCAAACACAGCCAACTGAGGATGCCCAGGAATTTTTACTAGTTAGACGGTTGCCTCTGTACCAGGATTTCGCTCTCTCAACGTGGAAACCATTTTGACAGCATTATCATAAGCATCATAAAATGTCCTTAATCTCATTTCTAGAGCCTTCTGCTTCGCTCTCCAAGCCTTCCCATAAAGAATTTTTGTTTTCCATCTACTCTTAACTGCCAACTGAATGCTTCTCGCGGTCATGTCTTTCTTCCGCACTATCTCACTGAACAAGAGTCGTGCAATGAGAGTTGAAGACAGGTTTGGATGGTTCGGCACCGTACTAGAGATCTCACATGTGTGTGGTACGACATCTGAAACCACCCAAAGCACGTCGTACTTCGGTACGTGAGCATGCACCCTTGCTGGACAGTCAATATTAATGCAGCTCATAGTCAAATATCGACTATTTGACACCTCAGTACGGAAAACCCTTTGCGTGGACAATGCCCACTCAATCACGGCTTCCCTCAACTCTTGCTTTGTGTTATACTGGACTCTGATTCTTACATTTTTCCTTCGGTACTCCCATGCCGGATGATATCCATCATCCACAGCTGTCATATTCGACTTGTCGAGATCCCACGGTGAGGAATCGGCAAAGTGTCGACATTCCAGGACTCAGGAAGCGGCACATCTCCAACTTTATCTTCTTCATCATTATCTACCTCATCCTCATTTCCAACATCTTCATCACCTGAATCAAGATCTTCTGCAACACCATCCTCATCTTCAGCCAACATCTCTTTTTGCATAGTACCTTCATACTCATCCGCATCAGCCTCTCCAAGTGGCGGAGGCCCTTCCGACTCAACACTGAGTGATGGCTCATACTGTTCAGGAATGTTCACATTTTCTGAATGAGTAGCATCACTGCTCTCTCCATGCTGAAAATCTCCGCCTCCTTGTTCTAAATTGTTCTGCTTCGGATAAAATATCAGTAGGATTTCTGGTTTGGTGCCTCGACGTTTGCATGATGCTAGTCAAGCTATCCACTGACCAGTTCGATCCAGCGGTAACAACTCCCGAAAACTATTTGTACGGGATTTACACCACAGTGACTGAATCTTAACCGTAAACATATTAGGATTATACCCAAAATTTCCAGTGAAAAACTCCTGCACTGCTGCTATTCTAGCTCTCTCTGGGTCTGGCAACTGCATCACCATATTGTTAAATTCACTAAGATCAACCCCAGTCTCCGTAACACGGACATTACCGGCGCCGAAGTGCACAACAAAATCAATGACTTCCATTACCTAAACAAATTAATTCCGTCAAATAATACGCTACAAAATATTGCGACCACCCAAAATATTACCAATATTACTAATAGTCCTCAAATAATAACAAAGAACCGACATACACCCATAAATATCGACCGCCACACTAACCACCCTCCACCCATTGACGCATCCATCGGACAAAGTAATTTATATAACAACTTTTTAACGTATCCATCCGACAAAATTATTTATACAACTATATTAACGCATCCATCCGGTATATATCCACCGACAAAATTAACGCATCCGTTTAACATAAATCTAAACTACTTCTAACGTTTTTTTCCGACATCCACCGACAACATAACATACAGCCACCGACAAACTATTTATACATTACAACTATCACATCCACCGACACAAAAAATTTACAACTAACTCATACATAATACTAAACAAGATTCATCTAGTGATTACTTAGGGTTTACCCTTGATGCGTGAAAATCCCGATTTATCCGTTCCCGGCCTCAATCTACCGCCACCACTGCTCCACCACCACACCTCCTCCCCCAACACGAGCTCCCACCACTGTCATCCACCTTTTTTGGCCTCCATTGCTTCCAATACTCCACCTCTTCTTCTCAAAACGAATCAACGAAGATCTACTCCAGGAACAGATCCTTCAAGCCCTACTCCTGCTCTCTCATTTCCTAACAATCTCATCTAATCAGAGAGGTGGGAAGAGAGAGATATGGCAGTGTATTTGTGTGTATTTATGTGGGAAGAGAGAGAACAGAGAGGTGGGAAGAGAGAGAACGGAGCCGGCCGACGCGAGGTGGAAGAAAGGAGCCGACGTCGCGCGGGACTTATGCTGGCCCAGATCGGCGTGCCCCGTGCCGATATGTGGCCGTCGGCATCAGCCATGCCGAAAGGTGGCTGGCCCGGCCTGACGCGCGGCAGCGCATGCAGCCGTCGGTGCGGGTCCGGCCGACACAGACTTTTCGGCATAACTCATGCCGATCGGCATTACCCGTGCCGACGACGCGCTAGATCTGAAATAAATGATACCCGCGCGTTATTTTTGTAATTTCGCAGAAAAAAACGTATTATTTAAAAAAAAGTTACCGGAGAGGGAGGGAGCAAAAAATAAAACAAAATCCCGGACTCTCGCACTCACCGACCACCTGAGCGCGGCTTACCGTTTACGCCGCCCGCCGGTTAGTCGCCGGCCAGCGATCCTCCCTCTTCAACGCCCTCTCCTCTCTCTGCTTCTCTTCCGTTCTGCTAACTTGGGATTGGATTTCGCTTTACCCTAGCCGCCGCCGCCGTCCTTTCATCTCGTCCCCACCGCCTCTCCCGGCTGTAGGCTCGTACCTTCTTCCTCCGTGGTCGCTTTCTCGTGGCCGCGGGACTGATTGGGTGACCCTGTCTATCATTTGGGTGCAGCTACTCAACAACAGCACAGCTCCCGCGTTTCTGCCGGCGCGCAATTGCGGTATGGTTCTAGCAGGGTTAGCATTTCGTTTTCTTACCTTTTTTTTCCTGTACAATTGTACAGTATGTACCTGTGCGCAACTATGTCTTCTTGGGTCGATGATTAATCTTTCGTGATTAGCTGATTATTTCCTTTTCATGACGACTGGCTCACCTATGTGTCTCCAAATGAACCTTCAAAACGAATATGTATATGAGTATATCCAAAATAGCCAAAACTATATGTATATCCAAAATTAATAACGCTCGTGTATATGAAGATTTATATTGTACATGGTCAGTGGTCACTTTCCTAATTTCCTGTAACTTTCATTTGGATTTAATATGTATAGCTGCAATTTAGTTTTGACATACTGCAGCATCTTACTGTACTTCCTTTTGGATAGTGTGTGGTTAACTGGCACCTTGCTTGTAGTAAAATAACATTAGAACAGTGGTGCTAGTGCAGGACGCTGCTGCATCTGCAAACACAACCATTGTTGCTTGTGGATAACCTATTATCAGCAATAGTTCTCTGTTATGTCAATGATAAAAGTTGCAGAATTTCCTCTCCATCATCCAAATATGATGGTTAATGGTTGTTTTCTTTTCATATCCACCATGCAGCATTTGATATCATTGAACTTGTCGATAGGCACAGCATTTGGACGATGTCTTCAGCTCTCACGACACCGCTACAGTATACATACTCACTTCGTAAGCGCAGACATATCGCACCGGTTTCCCCAGTTACAGGTTAGTGCTTTACATTGTACTAATGCCATTTAGGAAACCTTGCAGTTTGATGTCAAATTGTTAACTGCACTTCCCTACTAGATAATATGTATATTCTTTCCATTTCTGTACAGAAGAGGCAGCTGCTTCGACCGAGATTGACATGTTGCCAGATAGTGACATGTCAAGCCAAAGTGATGACATCCCTACAAATTGTGATATCACATCTGAAGGCCCTCGGCGATGTCCTCGACGTCGTCGACCTGCTGGTGCTGGTATGATCACTTAAGTGCTCTTTCTGATCAGTGGTACTTGCTTTTATGTTTATGAGGATACAACCTATGGTTTGTGTGCTTGCCTATATTGATTGCCAGTGTCACCTGATTGATAAGTATTTCATCTGCGGTTCTTCATCAGATTTGCCACACCCAAATGCTTCCGCGGCTGCGGAAGCACGGCGAAAGCGTGTGCTGTGTACTTCAGAAGCTAGACAGTTTCGTAAGCGGCCTCGTCGTGTACCGTCTCCTATACAAAATGCTGGAGGTGACTGCAACACGTTTGCCTGTTTGGCTGCATATATTGTGTCTGTGATGGCCCCTTAAACTGACTTTTAATATTAGCCTACGCAGACTCCCCGTCCACTTCTCAGACCGTGCCTGCTCCATCTAACAATCATGCATGTAAGTTCATCCCTGATGCCTTTTCTTAACAACTTCTTTATTCTCAGATGTTCTCCTATAGAGAAAATGACTACCTGTTTATTAGAGGAAGAGTGATTATTTCTCTATTTGTAGTATCTTCTTGTTTTACTGTTGACATATAGATCAGTTCTGAGAACAGGAAGATCTTCTTGTTTTTCTTAACAACTTCTTTATTCTTTTTATCGCTGACGTTTGGTTGGCATGCATCATAAGGAAGAAAATCAACCTACCTCACATGCCTTGGTCTTTCCTTTCTCCTCTAAAGCCCTCCTCCTAGCCTTAGCTGAAGCGTCAGTGTCACATCCCGACAAGACGAACTCTTTCATGATTGATGCAGCAATCAAGAACAGGAAGATGGGGAAGGAGTTGGGAGTAGGGGCAGTTGAAGGACGAGATGTGGTGGTGGAAGAGAGGCCAGATCGTGAGATCTCCTTCAAGATGGATTCTCTAATTCTTGACTGCAACATCTGCTTTGAGCCCCTAAAGCCACCTATCTTCCAGGTGATCAATCAGCACACCATTACTAGCACTAGCATACATAGCATTTACTTATTATTCCCTTTGTCCCTAAATGTAAGACATCCTAGCAGTTCAATATGAACTGACAGAACATCTTACATTTGGGGATGAGGGAGTACTTCTGTTCCAACAGTTACTTGATTTTGTATTACTTGTAGAAACTTTTTTACTTATCCCTAAGAGTAGCTTCCAATAGGAGATGTTCTCTTTTCAATTGTGAAAAGCAAGAACTTTTCCCCAAAAGCAATTTTTTCCTATATACAGAAGGCATTTTGATCAATATTTCGGTAGCATAAAGGGCTTTTGTTGCCCTTGTTCTGTTTACTTGCTCTGTTGCTATTCTTTATTGGATACCAAAATGGTATAGCACAAGATATGTCCACATGCATGTAGACATATCTTAGTGCAAGGTTGCACTTGTGCATTGTGCTAAAACATCTTATATTTTGATACAGAGGGAGTAGTTGGTATCTCAGAACTGAATATTTATTGTGCACTCATTTTTCTAGGAAGATGAGCACATTAGTGAAGGGCAACCTGTAGACATGAACCTTACACTAAGATATTTCTACATGCATGTGGACATATCTTGTGCTAAAACATCTTATATTTTGATACGGAGGGAGTAGTTGGTATCTCAAAACTGAATATTTATTGTGCACTCATTTTTCTAGAAAGATGAGCACATTACTTAAGGGCAACCTGTTTCAATCTACGTGTAATAGTCAAGTGCCAGTTAGCCTAATCTGATCTCTTATTAGTACCTATGTAGGTTATACTCTTCTTGTCTTTTGCATGTGCTTCTTTTCCATCTTGGAGGGGTGCTTGTAGTATTTCGTGTCTCAGAGTGAGATTAAATGCAGTTTCCTGCATTCCTCCGTGTTCCATTGACTGGAAGAATTGTGCATCGTTCTAATCCTTGTGTTTATACAGTACATCATCCATTCTTTGCTGCTCTCTATGGTTGAGTACTCTGTCCGCTAACTTCCATATTTCTGCAGTGTGAGGTTGGGCATGTTTTGTGTTCACTGTGCTTCGAAAAGCTACCACAAAGATGTGTCATCTGCTGCAAAAGAACTGGCTATAGTCGTTGCGTTGCACTGGAGCAGTTCATCAATGCCATCAGGGTGCCGTGCTCAAACACAGAATATGGATGTGATGAGTTCATCACACATGAACAGAAAGAGAAGCATGGCAGTGCATGTAAACATGTGCCATGCTTCTGCCCAGAGGATGGATGCTCTTTCATAGGTTCAAGGGGTTCACTTCTGGACCACTTCGTCAAACATGGATGGTCGCGGACCAATCTCCATTACAAAAAAACACTCAGGATCTCCATGGCACGAGACCAGCGATTTACGCTCTTGGTTGGAGAAGACCTGTCAATGTTCCTCTTAACCAACACCCTGACTGACATCGGCAATGCTCTCACGTTGGTCTGCATCAAGCCTCATGAGTCTGAACCGAGTTATTCATCCAAGATCTCGGCTGTTCCCTGTGGTGCGAGTGCTGTAGCAAGGCTTGTGTTTCAGATGGATCCTCTTGTAGCAAGCAGTTCATTGATGGGTGGGGTGCAGTTGGGGAAGTTCTTTCTCCTGGTTCCTCCGGAGCTGGTTGATGAGTCCACCAACAAACTTACCATAAACGTTCGCATCGATGAGCTCACGTCGAAATCCCAGCAAGAAGCTATGGCCTGAGGTCTTTTGGGTCACGCCTCGTTCAATTGAGCTGCACATCGTGGACGTTTATGCTCCATGGTGTTTACATCTAACTGAAGGAATCTGTAGCTGTTGTCCTAACCGGTGAATAGCTAGTTGTGCAGATTTACTTTCTAGTTTTTACTTGTATCACGGTCTAACATCTTGAGGCAGGAATCAGGGTGATTGTACTAGCGTTGATATAATAGCTGAAAACTTTCTAGTCTTGATCCGATCATGTACCAGTGCAACATGATTTTTGCGTCGAGCTTCCCTTTTCTATTGTTAAAAAATATGTTCGATCCTGAATGATTTGTGATGTAGCACAATCGATCCCATGCCTCCGTTGAAACGATAACGTCAAAGAAAAAAATGTGAATACAAAAAAATAGTGTTACAAAGTCTAAAAGATTAATTGTTTATTCGACAATAGTGGCTCCCCTTCTTTTTCCTATGCAAAAAAAAGAATAGTAAGTGATTTCGTAAATCTATGTTGTTGCCCAACAATTCACTATTCTTCTTAATCAATGATTTCATATATAGAGAACGATCGTCACAAATTACAAATATGAATTTGTTAAGAATCAATCCAATTAAAGTCATAATGTCGGAATCAATATATTCGCAAGATCTGGGTCACAATTTGTATCGACTATAGAAGTAGTAAGAATCCCCAAAATGGCACATTCGTGAAGAGCTATATACTCTCACAATATCTGGCAATCTCGTGAAACAATAATGGTCCCATCAATGATTAATTCGTGAGAGAAACTTTATTTTTTGCCAGGTTTTGTGAAAGGAACTTGTTGACTTGCAATTTGCCAATCGATGCGCTGTCCTGTTTTGTGGAGGCGGACTCCAAAGTGAAAACCGTGCTGATTCGTTGCCGGCCTTTGCATTCGCGTGGAGCAGGGATAATGTTTGGGAGAGGACTGGAGGCTGCCAGGTGCCATAGAACTTTGTAACGCCATGGATATTTAAGTTGGCGGTGCCACTGAAGTTTTCTTGGGCAAGTGCACTGATTTGCCGTGAGGCTAAAATAGGAGCACCGGGTAACTTGTCCTTTTCAACTTGCATGATCGATCTTTATTTTTCAACTACTGCCAGTAAAAAAGATAGTTTTCAACTAACCTTAATATAAAGTATATCTACGATTTTATGTTAATAAAAATACATTTTCAGTACTTTTCTTCTACCCTAGCCCCCTCTTGTCAGTTTCGAATTAAGAGACCGTAGATTCAATTGTTTGCCCTATAGAGAATAGCAACAAAGGCTTATTCTACCAATGAAAATGGCCCTGATAGAGTACACCGCTTAAGGGCTCGCATGGAATCTACCACTCCGTATCCTAAAATCCTACTTAACTTGCCGGATTTTTAGGAGGACCTAAGCAGCTCCATAAAACTACTGAAATAATGGGCATCTTAGCCATTTAACAATTTCTGAAAATCCTAAGGCCCGTGTTGTAATGGTAAGTGGTGAGACTTTAGTTTCATGCTGCTAGTTTAGTGCGATGTGCATCAGGTTATATACTGAGCCATTCTACTACTAGTATGAGTTGGTATGAGGTATGAGGTGAATGGATGTGTACCACACGCGCGCTCCTCCTCCTCCGCCGTCCGCCTCGCCTCGTCACGACGCGTCACGCCACGGGTTGCGGGAATCTCGTCGAGCCGATTTATTCTTTTTATCACGCATGAATAGAATGTCAACGGTCACGAAACGTTCTGCGGTAATGGAGATTGATTGCTAGCTGAACCGTCGTGTCTTAAGTGCTCTTAAGTACGTGTGTTTTCAGTCTTAACGATCATTCATTACGTGTGTTTCGGCTGGACCCTTTGTCTCCCGCGTATGTGCATAAAATGAGAGGTCGCTCCTCTTTGAAGAACAACCAGACAATAGAATCATCTGCTCCACGTGCCGCCACCGTCATTCCTCATATTGTTGTTGTCATCATTGATCCCATCCCGTTCGCCGCGTACACGGTCGACGGGAGAGCAGGCCTCTGAAACCCCACCTCTCTGTTTCCTGTACGGGAGAGGGGCGATTAGGTTTTTGAGGAGCGTCTCATACGCGACTGCTCGCCAATCTTCATCAACTACGTCAGCTACTTCCTCTACTTCAACTACGTCCTCGTCGCCTTCATCATCACCATGAGCACTGACGCCAAGATCGAGAAGGTTGCCGCTGACAAGAGGGCTGCCGACAACGTTGTTGTTTCCGCTTCGGCCAATTGGCCAATTGCCGGTTATGATATGTTCATACTTATCCTAATTATTTCCGTGTTTGTACTATTAGTCACATGTCACATGTGTAGATGTTTCTACTATCTATCTAGTACGTAGTCTTATCATCAAGTTTCAGTATGTCATTAGCACTGTTTATGCCACGTTCATGATTTATTATTGGATTAGTTTAATTGAACAATTGCCTATATACTCAACAATCCAAAAACCTAATTTGTGTAGGCATTTTTCGGTCAATGGTTTTGCTGCTGCACTGAAACAAGTCCCGTTTACGGGGACATACTTTAAGCGTTGGCAAACCAAAACCATCTTATGGCTCACTGCTATGAACGTGTTCTGAGTCACCGGTGTCACTCCCACTGAAACGATTACTCCTGAACAGGAGAAGGTGTTTAGGGATGCCACCGTCGTCTTTGTTGGAGCCATTCTAAGCGTGATAGGAGATAAGTTGGTTGAAACATATTTACATGTGCCGGTTGCCAAGGACTTATGGGAGGCGCTCGAATCTAAATTCGGCGCAACTGATGTTGGAAGTGAGATGTACACTATAGAGCAGTTCCATGATTACAAGATGGTTGAAAACCGTTCTGTATTAGAACAAGCTCATGAGATACAATGCATTGCTAAGGAGCTTGAGCTTCTGAAGTGTGTGTTACCGGGCAAGTTTGTCGCGGGATGCATAATCGTTAAGCTGCCCCATTCCTGAAGAAACTTTGCTACTACTCTGAAATATCAGAGGCGTGAATTCTCTGTTGAGGATGTCATTGGTCATCTGAGTGTTGAGCAGAATTCGAGGGCAAAGGACTCGCATGTAAAAGGTGAAGGTACTTCTGTTGCCAACATGGTATAGAAGAACTTCAACTCCCACAAGCATAAAGGGAAAACTGTTGTCCAACAGAATGCTGACTTCAAGAAGAAGGGTAACAAACCCTTCAAGAAGGATAAGAAAAAAGTGCATGCTACACCTGTGGTTCAGAGGAACATTGGGCTCCTAAGTGCACGAAGAAGTTCAAGAAACCAGGACAAGACTCCAAGTCTGTCAACATGATCGTGAGCAACAATGAGAACGGTGCATCTGGGTACGGTAATTTATTTACTGTATTTTCATTTTTTTCAGTCTAACGAATGGTGGATTGATACTGGTGCAAATACTCATGTGTGTGCTGACATTTCATTGTTTTCTTCTTATCAGGTCACAGGGAACGGATCCGTATTGATGGGGAATGACGTGAGTGCTTCTGTTCTTGGTGTTGGCACGGTCGATCTGAAGTTTACTTCGGGGAGGATCGTGCAGCTCAAGAACGTTCAACATGTCCCCGTCATCAAGAAGAATCTCGTTAGTGGTCTCCTTCTATGTAGAGAAGGGTTTAAGTTGGTATTCGAGTCTAATAAAGTAGTTGTTACGAAATATGGACTATTTGTTGGAAAAGGTTATGAATGCGGAGGCATGTTTCGCTTTTCTCTTGCTGATTTTTGTAATAAAGTCGTGAACAATATTCATTCGAATGTTAATGAAACAGAAGTTTGGCATTCACGTATTTGTCACATTGGTTTCGGTTGTATGACGTGGCTAGCAAAACTAAGTTTAATCCCATCTTTCACTTTATCCAAAGATTTTAAATGTCTTTCGTGTGTTCAAGCAAAGCAACCTCGCAAGCCTCATAAAGTTGCGGAGGAAAGACACTTGGCACCGTTAGAACTTATACATTCTGATCTTTGTGAGATGAATGGTGTTTTGACTAAAGGTGGAAAGAGATACTTCATGAAACTGATAGATGATTCCACTAAATTTTGCTATGTATATTTGTTAAGTACTAAAGATGAGGCTCTATACTACTTTAAAATCTATAAGGCATAAGTTGAGAACCAACTTGAAAATAAAATTAAACACATCCGGTCTGATCGTGGTGGAGAGTACTTCTCTAATGAGTTCGACTCTTTCTGTATAGAACATGGAATTATTCATGAGAGGACGCCTCCCTATTCTCCCAGTCAAATGGGGTTGTCGAACGGAAAAACCATACTCTAACTGATTTGGTTAACGCCATGTTAGATACATCGAGATTATCCAAGGCATGGTGGGGGGAGGCGCTATTGACGTCATGTCATGTCCTGAATAAGGTTCCAACAAAAGATAATGTACTCACTCCCTATGAACAATGGGAGAAGAGAAGGACAACACTCTGATACTTACGTACTTGGGGCTGTTTGGCAAAAGTCAATGTGCCGATCCCCAAAAAGCATAAGCTTGGACATAAGACCGTGGACTGTGTTAATTTGGGCTACGCTAAGAATAGCGTTGGCTATAGATTCTTGGTAGTGAAATCTGATGTACCTGACGTGAAGGTCGGTACGATTATGGAGTCTAAAGATGCTACTTTCTTTGAGTATATTTTTCCTATGAGAGATATGCAAAGCACTTCTAGACAGGAATCTGAGGAAACTCCTGAGCCTGCCATTCCTATGGAATATTATGAACAAACCCATGATGAAAATACTGAGAAGGATGGTGAGGAAACCCTTGGTAGGGGCAAGCGACAGAGGACTGCAAAGTCATTTGGCAATGATTTTCTCGTGTACCTTGTGGATGACACTCCCACTTCTATTTCAGAGGCTTATGCATCTTCGGATGCTGATTACTGGAAAGAAGCAGTCCGTAACGAGATGGATTCCATCATGGCTAACGGGACATGGAAAATTACTGAACGTCCTTACGGTTGTAAACCGTTGGGATGTAAGTGGGTGTTCAAAAGAAACTTAGGCCCGATGGTACGATTGAAAAGTACAAGGCTAGGCTTGTGGCCAAGGGCTATGCCCAGAAAGAAGAGGAAGATTTCTTCGATACTTACTCGCCTGTGGCTAGACTGACCACCATACGAATTTTACTCTCGTTGGCGGCCTCGCATGGTCTTCTCGTCCATCAAATGGATGTTAAGACAGCTTTCCTAAATGGAGAGCTAGACGAGGAAATTTCTATGCAACAGCCAGATGGCTTTGTATTAGATGGTCAGGAAGGAAAGGTATGTAAGTTACTGAAATCTTTATATGGCCTGAAACAAGCGCCTAAGCAATGGCATGAGAAATTCAATACAACTTTAACCTCTGCTGGTTTTGTTGTTAATGAGGCTGACAAATGCGTATACTATCGCCATGGTGGGGGCGAAGGAGTTATATTGTGCTTGTATGTTGATGACATACTGATTTTTGGGACCAACCTCAAAGTGATTGAGGAGGTCAAGTCTTTTCTATCTCAAAACTTTGAGATGAAAGACCTTGGTGTGGCTGATGTTATTCTGAACATCAAGCTATTGAGATATAATGAGGGTGGGATAACACTTTTGCAATCCCATTACGTTGAGAAGATTTTGAGTCGATTTGGATATTCGGACTGCAAAGCTTCTCCAACTCCTTATGATCCTAGTGTGCAGATTCGAAAGTTTACTGGCACAGCTAAGGATCAACTGAGGTACTCTCAAGTAATAGGTTCTCACATGTATCTAGCTAGCGCGACAAGGCCTGACATCATGTTTGCGGTTTGTAAACTTAGTCGGTTTGTTTCCAATCCGGGTGATGTGCATTGGCATGATGTCGAAAGAATTATGCGCTATCTGAAAGGTCCTGAGAACTACGGACTTCACTATTCTGGAAGTCCGTCAGTGCTTGAAGGGTACTGTGATGCGAATTGGATCTCTGATGCTGATAAGATGAAAGCCACAACAGGGTATGTGTTTACCCTCGGAGGTGGTGCTGTTTCCTGGAAGTCTTGCAAGCAAACGATCCTGACGAGATCGACAATGGAAGCAGAATTAACAGCATTGGACACATCTGGTGTCGAAGCAGGATGGCTTCGAGATCTTTTGATGGACTTGCCAGTGGTTGAAAAGCCAGTTCCGGCTATCCTAATGAACTGTGATAACCAAACAGTGATTGTTAAGGTTAAGAGTTCAAAAAACAACATGCAGTCCAACAAACACATAAGAATGAGATTAAAATCTGTCAGACATTTAAGAAACTCCGGAGTTATAGCGTTGGATTATATCCAGTCGGCTAAGAATCTGGCAGATCCCTTCACCAAAGGGTTATCACGTGTTGTGATAGAAAATGCATCGAGGGAGATGGGTATGAAACCCACATGAGTTGCCATGGTAGTAACCCAACCTATGTGATCGGAGATCCCGTGAATTAGGACCTGGAAAACAAGCTAGTGGTTAACTGAAGAGAGTAAAACCTTTATTAACCCACTATGTTGGAGATGCAATACTCTCGGTAACTGTATGTCAGGTTGACGTATGTCTTAATGTGTTCCAAAGCTTTGCATAAGCAAGACGCTATCCTACTAGGGGTGTAAACGGATCGGATCGGATCGGATTTTACCTTTATCATATCCTTTACCATAATTTTTTATCGGATCCGGAGCGGATCGGATAATAACCGGATGCGGATTCGGATGCGGATATCCGTGATGGCGGATTCGGAGGCGGAAACGGGACGGATTCGGAGCGGTAATAAAATTAATCGGATAGATACACATACAAGTAAATTATCAAATTATCCATACAAAAATAATTGTTCCATAACCTAATAACTAACAAATGTATAATTTATAGTCTTTACAATGACTATTTAATTGAGACGTTGTTTGAATAACGAATTTGTCAACTTACTAGATGCAAATTATGCTATATTAGACTAGACATTTCGGTAGAAAATCAGATTATTCGGATTCAAACCATCGGATAATCCTATTTAAATTTCGGATAATCCATCTTTTAGGCTATTTTACATACCATATCATATACCATATCCGGGTGTCAAGTTCGGATTCGGATATCCTTATCTTACGGATTCCTTAAAACTGGATATGGATTGTCGAAAACGGTTTCGGAATAGGATATGGTGCGGAAATTATCCTATCCGTTTACACCCCTATATCCTATAGAGCGATCTTTGGAGGAACACACCTATATGAACCTGACTGCTGGTCACAGTCTATGAGATTAGGGTGATCTCTAGTAAGTTCATGAAAAGGTCAGGACTGACTAATATGCTCCACCCGAGGGGTCAGCCTTCGGCAGCCTAGTATTGGCAAAACAGTTAGTGAAACTACTTTACGCCGAACTGACAATTCAAGGCCTAGTCCATTGTTGTAACAGCCCAACTGTAACTTTCCATATTTATGTGCAATAATATTGGATATCATGTCATCATTCCATATGTGCTTGCATTTGTTTAATTTTGGGCATCAAATACAAATTTTAAATCCTTATTTTGAATTCAAATGCTTTCAAAGTAAAATCATTTGAAGTTTCCAATTATTTATAAATAATCCAATGAGATATTAATATGACTAAATTGAAACTTGTAAAAATTATTCAAAAGTTCTTTTATGTCTCTTTCTCTTATTTGTTTACAATTACAAAAATCAGAAAGTTTTGAAAAAGAAAAAGCTTTCAGTACAAAAAAAAAGGGGAACCCTGGCCGAGCTGGGCTGAATCAGCCCAGCCCGACCCAAACAGGCCCATCTACCTCATCCCTCTCCTCCGTACGGTCCCTTTCCAGCGTGGAGAAGCAGACGAGCTGGCCATGGCGATGAGTCCCTGCACGTCGCCCCCACTCTCCCCTCCTCTATTTAATCGGGCCGCACCCGGAGAAACCCTAACCCTAGCCTCGGTCGCACGGGGCGCCGCCACCGCTCCTCTTTCTTCTTCCCTGTCAACCACCGAGGAATCGCCGGAGCGCACCACCGGTTCGTCGCACGCCGTCGTCCCCGCGCCGTCCCCGCACCGAGCACTCCCCCGACGAGCACCGCGGTGAGCTCCGCTCCCCTTTTTCCCCCTCTCCTCCGTTCTGTTAGTTGCCGGAGAGCCCGAGCCCATCCGCGCTCCGCTTCCCGTCCGCCGTGCCGGCGATGTCGAGGACGAACACGGCTCCTCGCACCCGTTTTCTTACTTCCGAGCACGGGAATTGAATCCCCACACGCACCGCAACGTGTTGCGCCCGAGAACCGCAGTCACCGCCGTCGAAACGGTCGCCGTCGGCGAGTTTTTCTTCCGCCGCGGTTCGCTGTCTCGGGGAAAATCTTCAGTTTCGTCAGAGTGTTGTTTGCAGTTTCGGTACAAAACCAAATCGCGTTTAGATCTGTCACCAGCACTCACCGAGCCCGACTGGCGAGCAGCGCCGATCTCCCGCACTTGCGCGCGCACGAGAGCTCGATCCCTGGCCAGTGGAATAAAAGCCAAACCTTTTAATTTCTTGAAGCTCGCTGACAAGTGGGTCCTACTCGTCAGAGACAGAGGCCCTGGGAAGATTACACAGAGCCCCCTGCTCTCTGTTTTTCCATACTTTAGCCCTTGCCAGAAACTCTGCCATCACGGATAAGTCCCTGCACGTTTTCAGAAACGACCCTGGTTTTATAAATGCTATAACTTTATTTCTATAACTCCAAATTAAATAAACTTTATATGTTTTCATATCAGAAAAATGCAATAAACATTATTATCATATTCTTATGTCATTTTGCATCATTTATTTTAAATGCTTAGTGTAAATTAACAAATGCAATTAATTAATTAAATATGGAGTATGAGGGGTAATAATTATATAATGTCCTAATTCCATTTAATATGCTCATATCCTTTTATACCATTCTCTTGCCATGCTAATAAATATTTATTTTGAGTTAAAGTTAAATAATTTGTAATCAAATACTAAATATGGAATGGGTTGGGCAATTAAGTAATTAATGTCTTTTCCATTTTAAATTAATTGGATCACCACTTCTGCTATATTAAGTAACATTTAAATTGTTGGCTACACAAATAACTTGCACCCTAATCTTTTGCCGGGATTTCATCCCCGCTTTAATATGACCTAATCATCTCATACCATATCGCATCATCATTTGTTTGCGCATTTCTATGTATTGATTATTGTTTCCTATTGTCTGTGTTTGGCTCTCTTTGGGTAGACGACGACGTGTCTGCTGCGAGTACCTACGATACCGAGGTTCCAGCTATCGTGCCAGGCTACGAGCTGCCAGGCAAGCTTCTGCTAACCGGTTACACGATTGTCGGGTTTTCATTCCTGCCTTTTGATCTATGCTATCCTAGTTATCGATTCTTGAATTGCGATCCCATCACATGTTTATCCTGCAGCCTATACAGCTATATCCCCACAACCCATAACCCCTTGCATGTTTATCTGTTGGCCTTTGCGAGTCGTAGTGCATGCTTAGGATTGGTTGAGCGAGTCGTTCCTTTGTCCTTATCTCATATGCTTAGTATGATATATTGTTCTACTATAATAAATTGCTGTCTTATTTTGGGGTTCTATAATTAAAAGATAAGGCACCAGGCGGAAGGCCTTGCGAGGTGCTTTGTTCTGCTCAGTGTCGACCTAGGAACTGAGATTTTGTCCTCGGATCCAATTTTGAGCGCACTAACCACATGTGGGTGGCCCAATGGAGCCCCCCTCGACTTTGAACGGATCCGCAGCTCGTCCATGTGCCGCAAGTAGTTCGGGTTTTCCATTCGCTCATATGCATGTGCATGATGATGATGATCGATGAGAGGTTACTGGATACGTGGGGTCATATAGGGGTGGTGCTCACGTAGCGGACAGTTCCTACTGTGGTTTGAGCCGCATTGTGAGCAGACACAAACTAATGAGTCCGCAATTGAGATTTGGCCGGACTCCTGACGCGGGTAACAACTCATATGGGTGGCACTTGGACTTGCTGTAGTGAAGGAATGAGTTGTGTTGGGAGGCCCTAACGGGTTGATCATGCGAGTATGGGTACTGTAGTGCACCCCTGCAGGGTATAATCTTATCGATGAGCCGTGTCCACGGTTATGGACGACTTTGGTGATGATGTTGGCTAACAAGATCTAGACAACTTACATCTAATCATTGTTAATTAATGTGACTAGTAATATAGCAATTACTTACACCCTAAATGGTAACTAAAATTGTTAACGTGTGAGTATTCCCGGATTGCTTCCTCATACTTGGTTGAGGGGGTTAATTCGAGAATGGGTTATGACTGGTGTCAGTTGTAGGTGGATACTTAAACGCTCTCTTATCCCTCTCTATTTTAGACGGAAGTTTTAGCGTGTCTCTTTAGGTTGCTAGTGCTGCTGCCGCCAAGTACAC
Organism: Poa annua; assembly: GCA_026929855.1. Classification (NCBI taxonomy): domain Eukaryota; kingdom Viridiplantae; phylum Streptophyta; class Magnoliopsida; order Poales; family Poaceae; genus Poa; species Poa annua. Next base: position 271,670,831 of record CM049426.1, on the reverse strand, counting down.
TTACCCCCATATTTTGGGAATCTTACAGTTTTGTAACCTGTTAGCTTAAGCTTGTTCGATACGCTTCGGTGTATTGACCCGTTCGCGGGCTGTGGTTTTTCTGCAGTTGAGGATCCTTCACTCGACCAGTTGGGTGGATACTACGTGGAGTTCGACGACGAGAGCTACGACGAGTAGTTAGAGTGCCCCTGGGCTACTTCCTGGTGGACTGCGTGGATGGGCCTTCTTTTTTGTTTCGGCCTTGAGCCCTTTGCTTCTTGTCTGTACTCAGACCGGTTTGTTTCCGCTGCATGATGTAATGTTGGGACATGTGTCCTCTGATTGGTGCCATTTGATATATTTTGCTCAGTGAGAGCTTTTGGATATTATTTCCTTTATTTGTGTCTTAGGTTTATTCTGTGGTTTCAACTTGTTAAAAATCCGACTCGTATACCATGTGTGTATGGTTGAAGTATACGAGTTGGAAGACTTTTTTGGGTTCTTGCGTGCACAATCTGGAAACGTATGTGACGTTGGGGTCGCCAAGAACTGTCGGCCGATGATCCATTCCGAGCATGGCCTGATTGTTTTCCTGGGATTGGTAACCCCTGTATGTTCTTGGTTGTGTGGCCCAACCGATACGTTTCGTTTGTGTAGCTTGAATTCAGGGTCTGACAGTTGGTATCAGAGCTTAAACGCCCTCAGGTTCCCTTCTACTGGTCGTTGTTTGAGTCTAGAAAAATATTTTTGTAGTTATCAGGAAATCTTAAACGTGAGAGTAGGAATTCTGTTCTTTTACTTCTTTCCCCACCCACCCTCCCTGTTCTTCTGGTAAGGAAGTGTTACGATAATTCCCTTCTCACCTTAATTTTAAAATTTAGGACATCACGTGTTCTGGGTTTTCCGTAGTACCATAGTTGCAGGTGGTTTTTGTCGTTATGGTGGTTATCAACTTCTTCGGCTATGTTCAGTTTCAATCTCGAATCAATCAGTTGTTGTTCTACCTTTCTCTGGTTTTCATCTCCTTGTCATTGTACAATTCGTTTTGTGCAATCAATCTTTTTTGTTCCCGGAGGCTAACTTCTACTTCAAACTGCTATGTAGATGGCGCACGCCCAGGTGGTGCGTAAGACCCACTGTGAGCAGACTACCGGTTACCCGAAGCTTCTCAGAAGCATGGTTGACTATGTCGGTTTCAGCTACCTCCCGGAGTACCAGGTGTCCGAGATCCCCAGAGATTACGGACAGACCTTCTACAGAGCTACTGTTTGGATCAGTGGAGATGATGGTGATACTGTGCACAAGCACGTTGCTGAGGTTTCCACTGTGGACATGGCAGTACACTTAGCAGCTTACGATGCAGCTCTGGCTCTGCGCAGGGACTACTACTGTTTCAACAACCATCCGTTCTGCTACGTTCCATACTACCCCTACACGGACTCTCAGTACGAGCTCGAGGTTCTGGACATGACCGCTCAGTTTGGCCAGTCTTCAGACTCAGTTGCTGGGACTCTACGCTTGGAGCTAGCAGCAGTCCGTCAGCAGCTGCACCGGGCACTCTCTCACCTGGGTCAGTATGACAGGAGGAACGTCACACCAGACGCTTTCCCGAGGTTCCAGCTCACTTTTCCGAGTCGTCTGTCTGCTGTGGGTGGATACACTCCAGAGCGTGGTCCTCTGATCACTACTGATCCAGACCACGTTGGACCACTACTGTACGGGACACAGACGCCAGATGCCTACTCCGTTCAGTTGCGACGCAGTACCACGTGTACTACGATCGTCGCTACACCCATCGCAGCCACCTAGTTTCGTCTTCTGAGGGAAGCGAGAACTAGTCTTCGAGTTGTATCTTTTCCTTTGTTGTAGTAGCTATCCTGTGTACCGAAACCGTGTTGGTTGTACGGATGGTTAACTTTGTACTAGTAGCTGTCCTTGTAGTACTGAAACCTTGGTGGTTGTACTGATGGCTAACTAAGTGTATGGTTATGAACCTTTGTTATGAGAAGCTTATCCTTGTTATCCTACAGTTGCAACTGTTTTTCTGAGCAAGAATTCGACTTTCCAAGTTTGCCCTGGCTTTGTGTATCTTGTCGCTGTTCTAATATCCAATGTCTCCAGGATGACGAACACCAGGAACAACCGCAATGCGGAAGACGCACCACAACCGCCTCCAATCACTGAGTTGCTTGGTCAGATGACCCAAGTTCTGGCTCAAATGGCCGAGAACCAAGTCTACCAGAACAACCACGGGCATCGCAATGAAGGCAATGCACGTGTGACCATCAAGGACTTCCTCGGTCTGGGCCCAAGGAATTTCGCTTCCCCCACTGAGCCGCTGGAAGCTGATGATTGGCTTCGCGAGATGGAAAGGACCCTTGCTATCGCCCACGTGGCTGAGCACGACAAGGTGCCTAACGTGTCCTACCTGCTTAGGGGCAAGTCTGCCTCATGGTGGGAAAACTTCCAGGCTATGAGAGCTCCCGGGGTGGTTACCACTTGGGGGAATTTCAGGGCAGCCTTCCTGCGCCACCACATCCCAGAAGGTCTCATGGACAGGATGCGCGAGCAGTTTAACTCGCTGACGCAAGGCAAGATGGACGTGATGGAGTACAATGGCGAGTTCAATCGCCTTGCTCGTTACGCTGGAGATGAGGTGAACACTGAGGTCAAGAAGATGGCCAAGTTCCGCAAGGGTTTCAACCCCGCGCTCAAGTACAAGCTGAACCTCGTCAAGGCCGACAACTTCGAGGACCTCGTCAACATCGCGCTCAATGAGGAGCATGGGCGCAAGGTCTTCGAGGAGTCGCGCAAGCACTCTCGTGAGACCAACTCTTCTTCATCGTCAATCGTCGCCGCTCCTGCTCAGAAGTGTCGGCTCTGGGTGCCTAACAGCGCCTTCGCACGAGCTACCTACGTGCCAGGACCTCCAGGACTCGCGCCTCGCCCACCGAACCCGGCTCTAGCTATGAGGGGTTTCGGAGGACCGCCAAGGCCAACAGGCGCTCGCCCCAACGTGACCTGCTACCAGTGCGGGAAACCGGGCCACTACTCCAACAACTGCCCGGAGACCCGTACACTTCCTCCACCACCTCGCCCTGCTCCAACGCAGGCGATGGTCCGCGCACCTGCCCCGACTAGGCCTTTCGTCCCCAACACCAGGCCTCCGGCACGTGCTGCGCGGGTGAACCACATCAGGGCTGATGAAGCAGAGGAAGCTCCAGAAGTTGTCCTCGGTATAATCCCTGTTAACCATATTCCTGCTAAGGTCTTATTTGACACAGGCGCATCGCATTCTTTTGCATCACAAGCTTTTGCACAAATGCATGATCTCTCTTTCGAGTCTATGTCCAACGGTCTTAGTGTCATTTCTCCCGGCATGCAAATGACTTCTTCCAAGATAAGCCCCAACAATGAAATCCAAATTGGAGGCCATATCTTCTTGGCATCTCTAATAATTCTCGGCAATTCTGATATTGATGTCATTCTGGGCATGGATTGGTTGAAGGCCAATCAAGCTAAGATAGACTGTTCCACAAAGACTGTAACTCTTTCTCATCCTTCTGGACAGATAGTCTATTCTCCAAACCAAACATCTTCGGCTCGGCTTTTCGCTCTCAATGTTGATCCCCTTCCTTCCATAGAAGCTATTCCGGTGGTCCGAGACTTTCCTGACGTTTTTCCTGAAGAATTACCAGGTATGCCACCTGACAGAGCCGTCGAGTTTGTTATTGAACTAGAACCAGGCACTGCTCCTATCTCCAAACGTCCTTACAAGATGGGCCCCAAAGAACTGGCTGAGCTTAAGAGACAGCTAGAGGAGTTGGAAAGGAAAGGTCATATTCAACCTAGTACTTCTCCTTGGGGTTGTCCTACTCTGTTTGTCAAAAAGAGGGACACGACTGAGCGACTGGTTGTTGACTACCGTCCTCTGAACAAGAAAACCATCAAGAACAAGTATCCTCTCCCTCGCATCAACGATCTGTTCGATCAACTGGCTGGTGCTAAGGTTTTCTCCAAGTTGGACTTGAGGTCAGGTTATCACCAGATCAAGATCCGCAAAGAAGACATTCCAAAGACAACTTTCACCACTCGTTATGGTCTCTACGAATACACTGTCATGTCTTTCGGTCTCACAAATGCTCCGGCGACTTTCTCACGTCTCATGAACTTCGTTTTCATGGAATACCTCGATAAGTTCGTGGTAGTCTATCTCGATGACATTCTTATCTATTCCAAAACCGAGGAAGAACACGGAGAACATCTACGTCTTATCTTGTTGAAACTCCGAGAACATCGTCTCTACGCCAAGTTTTCCAAGTGTGAATTCTGGCTTCCTAAAGTATCCTACCTTGGTCATGTCATCTCTTCTGAAGGAATTTCTGTGGATCCAGAAAAAGTGAAGGCCATTGTTGAATGGTTGCCTCCTACATCGATGAAACAAGTCAGGAGTTTCCTTGGCATGGCTAGCTATTACCGTCGATTTGTTGAGAACTTCTCCAAAATCGCTAAGCCTCTCACCGATCTTACAAGGAAGGATAGAAAGTTTCTTTGGACTCCAAAGTGTGATGAGAGTTTCAATCTCTTGAAAGCTAAACTAACTTCTACTCCTGTTCTGGTTGGCCCAGACACTTCCAAACCTTTCCAAATATTCTCCGATGCATCTCTTCAAGGACTAGGCGCAGTCCTCATGCAAGAACGCAAAGTTGTGGCTTATGCATCTCGCCAGTTGCAGCCTCATGAGCTCAACTATCCTACACATGATCTTGAACTCGCAGCAATCATGTATGCCCTCAAGGCTTGGAGACCTTATTTGTTGGGGCACAACTGTGAGATCTTCACTGATCACAAGAGTCTCAAATATCTCTTCACTCAACCAGACTTGAACCTCAGGCAAACAAGGTGGCTTGAGAAACTCTCAGATTACGATCTTACCATCTCTTACACTCCAGGCAAAGCTAATGTAATGGCTGATGCTCTCAGTCGCAAGTACTATTGCAACAACCTCATGGTTCACGACATCCAACCTCCTATTCATGAAGAATTCAAGAAACTCAATCTTCAAGTGGTTCCCTATGGTTATCTTGCAAACTTGATTGCCACTCCTACACTTGAGGATAAGATCTGTGCCGCACAGTTGCGTGATTCTGGTGTCAAGAATATCAAAGACAACATTGGCAAGGATAAGTACAAGAGTTTCTCTCTCGATGACAAGGGTACCTTGCTGTTTGAAGAACGCATTGTAGTGCCCAAACTTGACAGCTTAAGAGAACTCATTCTCAAGGAGGCTCATGATACTCCGCTTTCTATTCACCCTGGCAGCACAAAGATGTACCAGGACCTCAAGTCAATCTATTGGTGGACCAGGATGAAGCGTGAAATTGCTCGCTATGTGTCTCATTGTGATGTTTGCTGTCGTGTCAAGGCAGTTCATCAGAGACCACCTGAACTTCTTCAACCATTGCAAATCCCTGAGTGGGAATGGGACAAGATCGAAATGGACTTTGTTACTGGGTTTTCAAAGTCCAAGAAAGGCAACGATGCAATCTTTGTTGTCATTGATAGTCTCTCCAAAGTGGCTCACTTCTTTCCAGTCAAAGAGACATTATCAGCTAGTCAGTTGGCAGAACTCTATATGACAAGACTGGTTCCTTTACATGGTGTTCCTTTGGCAATAAGCTCAGATCGGGGAAGTATCTTCACTTCTCGATTTTGGGATAGCTTTCAAAAAGCCTTGGGTACCAAACTTCTGTTCAGCACAGCTTACCATCCGCAGACAAGTGGACAGGTTGAAAGAGTGAACCAAATTCTGGAGGATATGCTCAGAGCTTGTGTTATCTCCTTTGTCATGAAATGGGAAGATTGCCTTCTGTATGCTGAATTCTCCTACAACAACAGCTTCCAAGCAAGTCTAGGCATGGCTCCATTTGAAGCTCTCTATGGCCGCAAATGTAGAACTCCTCTCAATTGGTCTCAAGCTGGTGAACGTCCATTCTTTGGACCGGATATTATCCAGGAGGCTGAAGAAAAGGTTCGCATCATTCGTGACAATCTGAAGATTGCCCAGTCTCGGCAGAAAAGCTATTATGATAGCAAGCACAGGGACATGGTCTATGAACCTGGTGATCAAGCTTACCTTCGTGTCACTCCTCTGAGAGGCACGCAACGCTTTGGCATCAAAGGGAAGCTCGCTCCGCGTTATGTTGGGCCTTTCAATGTCCTTTCAAGGCGTGGTGAATTGGCTTACCGTCTGGAACTTCCTCCAAACCTCTCCAAAGTGCACGATGTCTTCCACGTGTCACAACTCAAGAAGTGCTTCCAAGATCCAGGTCGTGCAGTTGATCATGGATCAATTGAACTTCGAGAAGGTCTCTCTTATGTGGAACAACCGATTCGCATTCTTGACGAAGCTAAACGTCGCACCCGTAACAACACTGTCAAGTTCTACAAGGTTCAATGGTCTCATCATTCTGACAAGGAAGCTACATGGGAACGTGAAGACCATCTCCGTGCCGAGTACCCCAACCTCTTTGTTGCTCCATGAAGAATCTCGGGGCGTGATTCCTTTGAGGGGGGGAGTGTTGTAACAGCCCAACTGTAACTTTCCATATTTGTGTGCAATAATATTGGATATCATGTCATCATTCCATATGTGCTTGCATTTGTTTAATTTTGGGCATCAAATACAAATTTTAAATCCTTATTTTGAATTCAAATGCTTTCAAAGTAAAATCATTTGAAGTTTCCAATTATTTATAAATAATCCAATGAGATATTAATATGACTAAATTGAAACTTGTAAAAATTATTCAAAAGTTCTTTTATGTCTCTTTCTCTTATTTGTTTACAATTACAAAAATCAGAAAGTTTTGAAAAAGAAAAAACTTTCAGTACAAAAAAAAAGGGGAACCCTGGCCGAGCTGGGCTGAATCAGCCCAGCCCGACCCAAACAGGCCCATCTACCTCATCCCTCTCCTCCGTACGGTCCCTTTCCAGCGTGGAGAAGCAGACGAGCTGGCCATGGCGATGAGTCCCTGCACGTCGCCCCCACTCTCCCCTCCTCTATTTAATCGGGCCGCACCCGGAGAAACCCTAACCCTAGCCTCGGTCGCACGGGGCGCCGCCACCGCTCCTCTTTCTTCTTCCCTGTCAACCACCGAGGAATCGCCGGAGCGCACCACCGGTTCGTCGCACGCCGTCGTCCCCGCGCCGTCCCCGCACCGAGCACTCCCCCGACGAGCACCGCGGTGAGCTCCGCTCCCCTTTTTCCCCCTCTCCTCCGTTCTGTTAGTTGCCGGAGAGCCCGAGCCCATCCGCGCTCCGCTTCCCGTCCGCCGTGCCGGCGATGTCGAGGACGAACACGACTCCTCGCGCCCGTTTTCTCACTTCCGAGCACGGGAATTGAATCCCCACACGCACCGCAACGTGTTGCGCCCGAGAACCGCAGTCACCGGCGTCGAAACGGTCGCCGCCGGCGAGTTTTTCTTCCGCCGCGGTTCGCTGTCTCGGGGAAAATCTTCAGTTTCGTCAGAGTGTTGTTTGCAGTTTCGGTACAAAACCAAATCGCGTTTAGATCTGTCACCAGCACTCACCGAGCCCGACTGGCGAGCAGCGCCGATCTCCCGCACTTGCGCGCGCACGAGAGCTCGATCCCTGGCCAGTGGAATAAAAGCCAAACCTTTTAATTTCTTGAAGCTCGCTGACAAGTGGGTCCTACTCGTCAGAGACAGAGGCCTGGGAAGATTACACAGAGCCCCCTGCTCTCTGTTTTTTCATACTTTAGCCCTTGCCAGAAACTCTGCCATCACGGATAAGTCCCTGCACGTTTTCAGAAACGACCCTGGTTTTATAAATGCTATAACTTTATTTCTATAACTCCAAATTAAATAAACTTTATATGTTTTCATATCAGAAAAATGCAATAAACATTATTATCATATTCTTATGTCATTTTGCATCATTTATTTTAAATGCTTAGTGTAAATTAACAAATGCAATTAATTAATTAAATATGGAGTATGAGGGGTAATAATTATATAATGTTCTAATTCCATTTAATATGCTCATATCCTTTTATACCATTCTCTTGCCATGCTAATAAATATTTATTTTGAGTTAAAGTTAAATAATTTGTAATCAAATACTAAATATGGAATGGGTTGGGCAATTAAGTAATTAATGTCTTTTCCATTTTAAATTAATTGGATCACCACTTCTGCTATATCAAGTAACATTTAAATTGTTGGCTACACAAATAACTTGCACCCTAATCTTTTGCCGGGATTTCATCCCCGCTTTAATATGACCTAATCATCTCATACCATATCGCATCATCATTTGTTTGCGCATTTCTCTGTATTGATTATTGTTTCCTATTGTCTGTGTTTGGCTCTCTTTGGGTAGACGACGACGTGTCTGCTGCGAGTACCTACGATACCGAGGTTCCAGCTATCGTGCCAGGCTACGAGCTGCCAGGCAAGCTTCTGCTAACCGGTTACACGATTGTCGGGTTTTCATTCCTGCCTTTTGATCTATGCTATCCTAGTTATCGATTCTTGAATTGCGATCCCATCACATGTTTATCCTGCAGCCTATACAGCTATATCCCAACAACCCATAACCCCTTGCATGTTTATCTGTTGGCCTTTGCGAGTCGTAGTGCATGCTTAGGATTGGTTGAGCGAGTCGTTCCTTTGTCCTTATCTCATATGCTTAGTATGATATATTGTTCTACTATAATAAACTGATGTCTTATTTTGGGGTTCTATAATTAAAAGATAAGGCACCAGGCGGAAGGCCTTGCGAGGTGCTTTGTTCTGCTCAGTGTCGACCTAGGAACTGAGATTTTGTCCTCGGATCCAATTTTGAGCGCACTAACCACTTGTGGGTGGCCCAATGGAGCCCCCCTCGACTTTGAACGGATCCGCAGCTCGTCCATGTGCCGCAAGTAGTTCGGGTTTTCCATTCGCTCATATGCATGTGCATGATGATGATGATCGATGAGAGGTTACTGGATACGGGGGGTCATATAGGGGTGGTGCTCACGTAGCGGACAGTTCCTACTGTGGTTTGAGCCGCATGGTGAGCAGACACAAACTAATGAGTCCGCAATTGAGATTCGGCCGGACTCCTGACGCGGGTAACAACTCATATGGGTGGCACTTGGACTTGCTGTAGTGAAGGAATGAGTCGTGTTGGGAGGCCCTAACGGGTTGATCATGCGAGTATGGGTACTGTAGTGCACCCCTGCAGCGTATAATCTTATCGATGAGCCGTGTCCACGGTTATGGACGACTTTGGTGATGATGCTGGCTAACAAGATCTAGACAACTTACATCTAATCATTGTTAATTAATGTGACTAGTAATATAGCAATTACTTACACCCTAAATGGTAACTAAAATTGTTAACGTGTGAGTATTCCCGGATTGCTTCCTCATACTTGGTTGAGGGGGTTAATTCGAGAATGGGTTATGACTGGTGTCAGTTGTAGGTGGATACTTAAACGCTCTCTTATCCCTCTCTATTTTAGACGGAAGTTTTAGCGTGTCTCTTTAGGTTGCTAGTGCTGCTGCCGCCAAGTACACTTACCCCCATATTTTGGGAATCTTACAGTTTTGTAACCTGTTAGCTTAAGCTTGTTCGATACGCTTCGGTGTATTGACCCGTTCACGGGCTGTGGTTTTTCTGCAGTTGAGGATCCTTCACTCGACCAGTTGGGTGGATACTACGTGGAGTTCGACGACGAGAGCTACGACGAGTAGTTAGAGTTCCCCTGGGCTACTTCCTGGTGGACTGCGTGGATGGGCCTTCTTTTTCGTTTCGGCCTTGAGCCCTTTGCTTCTTGTCTGTACTCAGACCGGTTTGTTTCCGCTGCATGATGTAATGTTGGGACATGTGTCCTCTGATTGGTGCCATTTGATATATTTTGCTCAGTGAGAGATTTTGGATATTATTTCCTTTCTTTGTGTCTTAGGTTTATTCTGTGGTTTCAACTTGTTAAAAATCCGACTCGTATACCATGTGTGTATGGTTGAAGTATACGAGTTGGAAGACTTTTTTGGGTTCTTGCGTGCACAATCTGGAAACGTATGTGACGTTGGGGTCGCCAAGAACTGTCGGCCGATGATCCATTCCGAGCATAGCCTGATTGTTTTCCTGGGATTGGTAACCCCTGTATGTTCTTGGTTGTGTGGCCCAACCGATACGTTTCGTTTGTGTAGCTTGAATTCAGGGTCTGACAATTGTCAGTTGTGAAGGAGTGTAGTCAATTGCTCTAGGTGGAGTTCAACCTTAAGAGGTCTCTACTTAAAACAATGTTTGGAACAAATGATAACATCATGGGACTTTGGGATCTGGTGGGGATTGCTGAAATAATGGGCCTCTTAGCCCATTTAACAATTTATGAAAATCCCAAAGGGCCATATTGTAATGGCAAGTGGTGAAACTTTAGTCCCATACTGCTAGTTTAGTGAGATGTGCATCAGCTTATATACTGAGCCATTCTACTACTAGTATGAGTTGGTATGAGGTATGAGGTGAATGGTTGTGTACCACACGCGCGCTCCTCCTCCTCCTCCGCCGCCCGCCTCGCCTCGTCACGACGCGCCGCGGGTTGCGGGAATCTCGCCGAGCTGATTTATTCTTTTTGTCGTCATGTCTTAAGTGCTCTTAAGTACGTGCGTTTTCAGTCTTAACGATCATTCATTACGTGCGTTTCGGCTGGACCCTTTGTCTCCCGCGTCTATGCATAAAAGGAGAGGTCGCTCCTCTTCGAAGAACAACCAGACAGTAGAATCATCTGCTCCACGCGCCGCCACCGTCGTTCCTCATATTGTTGTTGTCATCGTTGATCCCCTCCCGTTCGCCGCGTACACAGTCGACGGGAGAGCAGACCTCTGAAACCCCGCCTCTCCGTTTCCTGTACGGGAGAGGGGCGATTAGGTTTTTGGTGGCGTCTCATACGCGACTGCTCGCCAATCTTCATCAACTACGTCTGCTACTTCCTCTACTTCAACTACGTCCTCGCCTTCATCATCACCATGAGCACTGACGCCGAGATCGAGAAGGCTGCCGCTGACAAGAGGGCTGCCGACAACGCTGTTGTTTACGCTTCGGCCAATTGGCCAATGGCCGGGTATGATATGTTCATACTTATCCTAATTATTTCCGTGTTTGTAGTACTAATCACATGTGTAGATGTTTCTACTATATGTCTAGTTCGTAGTCTTATCATCAAGTTTCAGTATGTCATTAGCATTGTTTATGCCACGTTCATGATTTATTATTGGATTAGTTTAATCGAACAATTGCCTATATACTCAACAAAAACTACACGACATTATTGGTTAAAATACCCCTCTTTCAAGTGGGGCCTAAACAACAACCAGCCAGTTCAAGGAGATTTCCTTCGGTTGGTTCCGTGGAAGTTGAACGCTTTATTTTTTACTGTTATTAAAAACTTTGCTCCGGATTGCATCCGTAATGTTGTTAACATTAAAACAAATAAAGAGATTTCTACAAAAATATATGGATATTGCATTTCCTACAAAAATGACACATAGACCAATTTTTTTAGAAAAATTTACCCCATGAACCATAATGGGAAAATAGACATCTAAACAAATGTGGATTGTTAACTTGAAATGGAAAATAAAAAAATTTCCTACAAATGTGACACATATATAAAATGCCTTTTTAAAGTTAGTTACACCGTTACACATTAATAGAGTCAATCTTAGTTTGAACGGTTACCAATCAAAGATAAAAGTCTATATTTTTAACCAAGTATGACATCCCAATCGATACCAAGTCGTTGTTGATAGCTTTGTCAAAATATCAGTGTACTTCATGTTTTAAAATAAGTACTCCCTTCTGTTATTTTGGCAAACTAATTAAGCTAGCCAAAATATTTTGTAAGAGCACAAGAAGTACATTTCATCAAGGCATGTACAATGGTAGAGGAGACACATCTTCTTTTAGCCATCCATATTATTTAGAGAAGATATAATTATAAGTTGTACAATGTATTTATCTCTTATTATCATCCTAGCAAGTAATGATATTGTATTTTAATAGAAAATTTTATTTTTAAATAAGACAAATGGTATAATAGTAAAATGAACCTTGTTTTACAAAATGATAAAGAGTCTTCTCTTTCTTCATTCTCTGCTTTAACTAGATAAATATGCTACCTGTCAATGCTAAAGAAGGTTGATGTCGTATATGTCCTCAGACTGTTATGCAAAAAGAAGAAATACAGAACCATGTCAAACATAGTTAAGACAGGAGAAAAGACCAAGTCTGAAAAATCTACCAATAAATCGCCCAGATTCGTTTTCATTTTCATTTTCAGAAGAAAGGGGAAAGAGAAATTTCTCCTACCTCGCCTTTGCAGCTGCAGACCTCCTCCCTCTTCCTGCTCCTCCTCTCCTACCCTCTTTGCCCCCCACCAAACCCTAAACACAGCTCCGAATCCCTCTCGTCTCTGCCCTGACCGAGCTCGCAACTTCTTGCTCGGAGCAGCCGGGCCGAGCCAAGAATCCGCGGGGTCCCGGGAGTATTCGAACTCTTGGTGGGAGGCCAAGAAATGGCGGAGGCGGAGGAGGCCAAGGTGGAGGGCGCACAAGAGGAGGAGAGGGCGGCGGCGGCAGCGACTGAAGACGAGGAGGTGGAGGTGAAGTTCCGGCTCTTCGACGGCTCCGACATAGGCCCTGTCCGCTGCAACGCCGCTACCACCACCGTCGCCGCACTCAAGGACCGCGTCGTCGCCGACTGGCCCAAAGGTCCTAAAGTTTCCACCTCTTGAGCTCTTGCCCCTCGCACGACGCGATGCGATGCTTGTGGTGTGATGCCTCTGTGCATGCTTGCTCTACTTTGTGCTTGTGTGATCTGCACTACTAAATTTGTTCAGACACCCATGCTTGCTTGTTTACCTTTGCGCGCCGAAAGTAGACCTGGATTAAGGGGTGATTACTGACGAGTAATAATCTTGCTTCTTTATATCCTTTGTTGCGCTTGTGCGATCTGCACTACAAAATTTGTAAAGAAGTTCATGCTTGTTTGTTGCCTTTGCGGGACAACGGTAGACATGAATAAGGGGCGATGAGCAAGCTTCTTATTTGGTTCCTACGGGATATGTTTGCTTGTCCGATTTTCGGAAACATGGCTTGCTTCTATTACTAGCAGGTGCAGATTCTCGTTAAAATTCTGAGGTACTGCTTAAATACAAGCTATCAGATGTATGTAGGAGATCTCCCTGTTCCTTGATAATCCAGGATGGTCTTTGGTACCTGAGCGAATGGCTGATGGGCTGTGACTAGGGCCATAATGTAGAGAGTAGAGACTCATATAATGTAGGCAGACCTGTTAATGTGCTTACCACAGCCTGTTTGGATGAGGGTGGATTGTCCAATTCCGTAGACCAAACCGATCTGTTGACAACCAAAGATGTTCCAAGAGTTCCAAGAGAGTAATAGGTAAAGAGTCTCAAGAGAGTCCCCGATGTTCGAGATATTACTCTATTGTAAGCCAAAGAGTGAGACTGTAGAGTAGACCACAGAAAGTAAACAGGAAAAAAAATTAGAGGCCACAAAGATTGGAGAAGCTCATGATGCCGAGTTCTATATCTTAGAAGCCACAAAAATTTAGAGGCCACAAAGATAAAAGAGAATCCCTTATCATATATATTCTATATCTTTGTTTATTCGCCCAGTTCTGTGGTATCTGCATGCTTGTACACCCTGTTATTATGGATCAGTGAATTAGATGATTGATATGATTTTAACCAACAGATGATTGTCTCAAAGGCAGTATTGTCAAACTGACAGGATTTTTTCTTAATATCCAATATTATTAAGCTTAATTGATGAGGTCAACTTAGTTTCGGCATAAAGGACAGACCCAGTGCATAGAGGCGCCCAAACAAGGTGGGGTCTGGGGAGGGATTTATAGGAACCTAGTCTTACCCCTGCAAAGTACAGTGCAGGGAGGCTGGTTCAAACCCATGACCTCTTGGCACAAGTGGGGAGGACCTCACCACGGCACCAAGGCCTGCCCTCAACTTAGTTTCGGCATATAATACCTTAAATTTTGTCCTGCCTTTGTCATTTGGTTCTAACTTTGGACATTACATGTTTCTCGCCCTGATACACTTTCACAGCACATGAGGTGATTTTGTCTTCTTATTTTATCATAAGTGCTTCAGTAAAGACTGAATGTTTTTGTTGTATTGGTTGATTTTAATCTTCTGTTGATTCGTTTATTCAATTTGATTAAGAAAATGCCATCCCTGCAGTTAGAAATGTATGGGTAGTAGTTTTAGGGTAAGGAATTTATGGGTACCTGCATAACTAATTTCATAGCACATGTCTGAGTTTTTTAATAATATATGATTATATCTTCTACCCATGTTTGTGTTCTTTTTCTAACTCTGTAATGATTCTGCTTGTAGATAAATCAATTATCCCAAAGACTGCTAATGATGTGAAATTGATAAGTGGAGGCAAAATTTTAGAAAATGACAAGAACATTGCACAGTGCAGAGCACCTTTTGGTGATCTTCCCAGCTCTGTTATAACAATGCATGTTGTTGTCCAGCCATCATCAGCAAAGTCAAAACCAGGTGAGCTTTAACTTTGTAGTCTTTTGTGTAAATCACTATGTGATGCTGAATCTTCCTGTGTACCCCTTAGACTGGCTAACATCGTTTGACCTTGCAACATGTGTCTCTAACTCGTCATGGTGCTTCATTATCAATATTTTGCTAGTTTGCTCTGGATTTGTTTCCTTTTCTAAATTTCTACCATTTGTTAATCACTAATGTGCCATCATATTTGTGGAATCTATATGTGCAAAAGCAGCGTTCAATATATTTTTTAAAGAAAAAAGTTTGTGTATGAAATATAAATATTTCGAGAAAAATTGCATTTCTGTATGGAAAATTATTAACATGACCTGCTTGATGTTCCACAATTTTTAGAGTTTGCCCAACAGCATCAGATAATAATGGATGTGGTTTCTTTGTAATTCCTAGGATAACCAGTACATCAGTTATTAGTCAAAGCTACATACAAACATGTCTCACTGAAACACGTAATATATCTGATTCTTCAACTTGAAAATGACACCATGAAATGCAATGTTATATAATAAAAATATTATAGAATAACCACTAGCAGCACATCTGGATTGGCCAACAGTCATAAATTGAATTATTTCGCCAACTCTTTGCAACTCTAGCTAGTTACCCCTTCTTAAGTTACACTCTAGTTGCCTTTTTCTTTCTTCAAAACCTGACTTTAGATGCCTTTCAGTTGATGGAGACGGGAAATTTGCCAAACGTTCTTTCTGATTTTGTATGCCTAAGATGGTTGAGTTTTGACTCACGTATGTTTCGTAAGCATGATTACTTACAGGAACTAAATGAACACATTCTGGTTTAGTATTTAAGATCTCAAAGGAAGGTTCGTTTGGTTCATTTGGTGAATTCTGTTTTCCTTTTTAACCTGTTTGTTTGTGGCAGACAAGAAGACGAACAAATTGCCAAAGACCACTCGGTGCTCCTGTACCATACTATGAATGCCAAGTCTACTCCGTCCACAATAATCTGTAGGCCCGCCAGGGGAGAGCAGACGACTGGACAGAAGAAAAAGAAAATTCCAGCGCCGAAGACATGTTCTTCTGTATGTTGTGAGGTGATATTGTAATTGTAAGCTAGATACTACACAAGAGTCAGTCAGCCCCTCTTCGGCTAGGGAAATACTGGCCACTCCGGTCGATTTGTCTGTTTTACCCCCCAACAAAAAAATGTTTCTATATGATGATGTACAAGAAGATGCACACACATTTTGTTTGTCACCGTGTCAGGTCGGGTTAAAGAGTCTCCCAGGTTGTTGGGTGAGCCACACAAGTTGATCTTCACTTGAGATGCTCTGTGAATGTTGTTGTGTTTTTCGTCCTGCAGTTGTCTTTCTGTACTCGTATCTTGCATTTCGTCATTGCAGTTGTTTCTATTCTCTACATGCCTCTGTATCTGAATTAATCTCTCACTTCAACTCGATTGATGAACACAAAAACCATTGAAGTTTTGTGCGCTAGAATTGCTGGATGTGCAAGTTGGATCAGAGAGAGAGAAAGAGTACTGTAGCTGACACGAGAGACGGTTGATATGGCCACGCCGGGAGTTGTTGATCTACGGCGAAGCATCGGACTGCTGCGTCAGGCCCACAACCCTTCGCTAAATGGGCCGCTTGAGTGGATTCAGACCACAGTCGAACGCGACAGCTCTGGAGGCATGCAGCCCCAAAATGTTTAGTCCCACCTCGACTACTGAGTGAATCGCACACCGGTTTATAAACTCACCCGCTGCAACAGGATTGTCCCTTCGGGGACATCCGATAAAATTGGAACGATACAGAGAAGATTAGCATGGCCCCTGCGCAAGGTTGACACGCACAAATCGAGAATTGGTCCAATTTTTTTCGAGATTTTACACGCTGGTCCCTGCCTTTGCGCGGATAGCCCCCCCGCAGTTCTCAGTCTCACTTCGCCTAGTATATTTCCTTACGAACAGGTCCATTTGGTTGCCAGATTTGACAGTTCTATTTGCATCCACGTCCCTCTACTTTTACATAAACGGCCTGGAAATATATTTTCCATCTTCCGTTTTATGTCTCTCTTTCCAAACAGTTCACTACGTAATTGACGAGTACAGAAAATCAGGAAATGAGGTAAACTTGGTTCCATTCTGCTCGAATATTTTCTGACTCTAATCATTTTGATGAGGTATTTCCTCTTCCTGCATTCCTAGATTCATCCGATCGATCATGGATACCGACAAATATATGTTTTCTTTCCACTTATCTTACTTTTTTTCGAAATAAAGTCACCAATGAAATTCTACAACACATGGTATTCTCAAAATAACTGTACACCCCAATGCGGTTGTTTTCTCATTTGCTTCAAAATTATCTTGTTCATTCATATGTGAGGTTGTTGTAGGTACGCCGCAATGGACGGAGGCGACCTGGGGGCGACGGGTTTTCGGCGTCGCCGGAAAACGCTGGCGCCGGCTGCATGGGGCTGCCGGCCCTCGGGGTCGAGGTTCGCCGTGCTGGGTGGGCTAGTGGCCAAGCCGTCCTCGGCTGAGGAGGATCCGGCGTTCCAGCCGGAGCCGGACCACATCGCTGTGCGGGTTGCCGAAGAGCCGATCCTAGACGAAGGGGCGATGCGCCGGAGCACGGATAGCTCAGACGAGGCCGTCGTCGATGCGTTCTGGGCTGTGGCCGGCTACCCGTCGCCGTCGTGCCGGACGTGGGAGCATGGTTCAACGTCGTCTCCAGGTTTTGTCTCTAACGCTGGTTCAAGTTTGGTGTGCAGACCGGAGGTTCCAACGTCGCTGCCGTCGGAGGGATGCGGCAGGAGCTCCTCGCCGTCGGGCTTTCGTCTCGTAAGGACGCCTCCGAGAATGGGGACGTGGAGGGGTCCTCTTCCTCCACGCCGGATCACGCCTCCGCCGGTCATGGCCGCCTTCATTGACAAGGCTATGGTCGATCGAGATCTTCGGTCTTCGTCGAGTTCGCCGGCATCCTCTCCTTCTTGGCCGCGTCACGCGGTGCGCTGCGATCCTGTATTCACGGAAGCGGAGGCGGACCGTTTTTCAAACAACTTGCAGGTGGGCCCGTTGGGAAGAAGAGATGATCTCGGACACTCAAATCCTTGGGCGTTTCTCCACCGCCCATCAAGACCGTGCCCTAGTTCTTCTGTGTTGCGGTTGGGTTCGGCGGCTTCCTCGTCCAGCCGCCCTCGTACGTCTTCGTCTAGCTGCATCACGCCGTCATCTACGACCCCCTCCTTCGCTTCGGTCGTGTCTTCCTCTTCCCGCATCATGTCGGCGCCGCCTCGCCCGCAGCATGGTGGAGGGGAGCGGATGACCGGGGCACGCCCTGCTGCGCCGCCTCTCCAACAACAGGTTGCTCGGTCCGTCGTTCCGTCCCCTACCCTGCAAGTTGTGGGGGCCGGAGCTGGGGGGCAGTTCGCCGGCGCTCAGCAGGGTCATGCCTCGACGGCTCCGTCGGTGCCGCTCTTCCGCCCGCCGCCGTTTCAACCGCTGCAGCGTCCTTCGCGCCAAGGGGGGCCGCCGGCTTTCGTTTCGATGCCGCAACAGATGCAGTATCAAGGGCCTCCGTTTCCTCCGATGCAGCCCTTCAGTTTCCCGTTGGTACAACAGCAGCCTCCGGTGGCTTTGCCAGCGACTCAAGGTCCAAGGCCCAAGCGGAAGAAGAAGAAAGGACTGACCCTGCCGCAAGTGCAGCAGTATCCTCCTCCCTTGGTGCAGCAACTGCAGCCGCAGCCGCACATGTTCCAGCCGCAGTTCTATTTGCAGCCTTCTGGTGTGGTGCAGGGTCAGCAGTTGTCTGGGGCTAGTTCGTTTGCAGCGCCGGATGGTGTCACGCCTGCTGTTGGGGCTGAGCCGCAGGACTTTGTGCAGGATGTGGGCTCTGGTAAAACTAAGAAAGCTTCTAGATGCTGGAAGTGTGCGGTGGATACGCATTCAGCCAAGGGATGCCCGGTGAAACACTATTGTCTAGTCTGTGATAACGAGGCGCACCCTACCATGAGAGGCCCCACTCTTCGGCTCCCAAAGCCCACAGCCGTTACTTCTGGTTATGGCAGAGAGGAGACGATCTTCACGCAGCTTCCTGATAGTGTGTACAAGCCACACATGGTTCCCACGTGTTCGCCCACAACTCTTGTGCGGATCGTTGGGGATCAAGTACCTGCGACTGCTGTTCAGAGTTTGATCTCCAGGATGTGTCCTTCCAGCTCGGCTTGGACATGGGAGGCTGTCTCACATGGTTCTGACGGTTTCTTGATTGGGTTCCCCTCTGTCGGGGACCTTCAGCGGATGGAGGGGATGCAGATGGGGGTTCCAGGAGTCTCAGTTACCGCGACCATTTCGTTCTGGAAGAAGTATGTTGTTCACCCTATGAGAGCGCTTGAGCAGGTGTGGGTTCAGGTCCAAGGGGTGCCATATCCTGTGAGGCATTTCCTTGGTATTTGGGCAGTTGGCTCTTTGATTGAACAAACTCTAGATGTCGATCTGGTTACCTTGAGGAGCAGAGGTATTGTGCGTATCTTGGTTGCCATGCCGTCCTCGAAGCCTCTAGACAGACAACAGGACAAGCTTGGTCCCTATCTTGGTACTGCCTGTGTGGTTAAGCTGAAGGAATATGCTTTCGTTTTCCGCCGTGAGCCTTCGGATTTTATTCCGGACACGGAGTTCGTCCCCTTTTTCTGGCGCCGGAAGGGATATGATGCAGATGGTGATTTTGGGGGTGCCGAGGAGGGTTTGGAGGACTCCACGGATGTTACCCCTGGTAATTTGTTGCAGAACTCTAGTATGGACGTTGACACTACTCAATCCTTGGGTGCGACAAGCTATGGTAAAACTGTGGGAGCTCAACACTGCAGTGGACATTTGGTGAATTGTGCTATCACTCCGTATAATCCCTTCCCGAAGTCTCCTCGGGGGATTGAGATATTAGCAAAGATCCGCAGGGAGTATCCGGGGTTGGTTCGTGTAGAGGGCACACCTTCTGCTGGCTTGGAGGACAGTGAGAACGTGGCCCTAAGCCCGCTGGAGTTGGGCAGCAGCCTTGCAGAGGAGCCGAAGGACCAGCCGGCCTCACCGACTTCGGACGATGCAAGTGATGCATCTGTGCCTTGCCTCGGCCCAGGCGGGTTACCGGTGCCACGGCCTGCTGCGCCGGCGCTGTACCTGGGCTCGCCCGAGAGCGGGTTGGACGGCGTCCTTGCTGAGACGCCGGTGGGAGCCATGGCGCAGGAGGCTTTGGAGGTGGATGCGTCGCAGGAAAGTGACGCGGGGATGATCTCCAGGGGTGTGTCTTCTACACCGATTCCCCCCTGCGATGGTTTGGCTTCGTGTACGGCCGTGAGGGGTGCAGTCTCGACTTCGACTTTGACTCACCCGTCGGACGCTGATTCTGCTGCTTTGGTGGTGGTGCCTGGGACGGCTGCTACTACGACAGTGTCGTCCCAGGCTGCCAAGACTCTCCTGCCGCCGCTCGTCTCGCCTTCCACCCCACCTACCGCTGCGTCGACCTTTTCTGTTGGGGCCTCGCCGTCCCGCCGCAGTGAGAGGTTTGGAGTGTCGGTGGAAGGGGCGTCGGCGACGGATGAGGATTCCATGATGAAGGCCATGCGACGCAAAGCTGCGCGTAACCTGGATGACAGTGGTATGATTTCGAGTTCAAAGTATTTCCTTTCCTTTTCTCCTAATTCCATTCAGTCAAAGCTTGCTAGTATTGGTTTTAATCTTGGTAGTAGTAGTTGTCAAACTACTGTGTCAACTAATGTCTTGAGGCATATGGAATTTGACCGTCTCACGGTTATTCCTAAAACTTCGACTGGGTTGACTTCCACCTATTTGGATGAAGAAGAAGCGAATGCCACATCAGATGGTCAGCTTTTTTCTCATCTAATTGGTGAAGTGTTGGATGGTGGTTTGGATGACGACGGCTTGAGTTCATTGTATGACTTAAAAGCGACTGGTCGGAAATCTAAAACTACCAACAACAAGGTTCGGAAAGGTTCTAAGTTGTCCAAATCCCCAATGGTTTCCCAATGAATGGCATGTTTGCAAATAGCAGAGGTCTTGGTGACTTGGCTAAACATTTGCATTTTGCTGGTTGTGTTCGGGACCATAATTTGGATTTCTTGGCTATTTCCGAGTCGGGTAGACGTGAGTTTTCCCAATCGCTTCTGAACCGACTTTCGGGCGGTATAGAGTTTGATTGGTACACACGACCCCCTTATGGCCGTTCAGGGGGCATTCTACTCGGTGTAAGGACTGATACCATGGAAGTGTTGGAGGTTACGGATGGTGCTTTTCATATCAAAATGCACATCCGTAACAAATTCGACAACTTCATTTGGAGTCTTGTTGCCGTGTATGGACCGGCTCAGGAAGTGGCTAAGACTTCTTTTCTCTGCGAAATGGTAAACTTGGCAAAGGATAACCCCCACCCTCTTATCATTGGGGGGGACTTCAATTTGCTACGCTTTCCGTTTGAGAAGAGTAAGGGTAGGTTTGATAACCGTTGGCCTCTTTTGTTCAATGCAGTCATTGACAGCTTGGACCTTAGAGAGGTTACAATGGTGGGGAGACAGTTCACTTGGGCAAACTCTCTCCCTGAACCCACATACGAAAAACTAGACCGTGTACTCATGGATACTGATTGGGAAGTTAGGTTCCCACTGGTGTCGGTACGGGCTCTAGAACGTATTGAGGGTTTGTCGGACCATGCTCCTATTCTTTTGACTACTGGTTTACCTAGACCACAGTGTAGGCCACGCTTCAAGTTTGAGCTTGGGTGGCTGCATCGTCAAGGTTTTCATGAGATGGTCAAAAGGATTTGGGAGTTACCGGTCACGGGTGATACGCCTATTCAGCGGTGGAACAATAAGATATGTGCTTTACGCACGCATCTAGTTGGCTGGGCGCGTCATACCTCTGGCATACTTAAAAAGGAAAAGGTTCGACTCTCCTCCATTATTGATGCTCTAGAAGCATTAGCAGAAGTTCGTTTACTATCAGCGCAAGAGATTGTGCTCAAAAGCCAATCCAATGCACAAATAGCAAAACTTCTGCGAGAGGAAGAGTTAAAATGGTATCAACGATCAAAAGCCCAATTCATTCTGGAAGGGGATTCGAATACACGCTATTTCCATAGTATTGCCAATGGCAGACACAGGAAAAAGCGCATTCATTCTCTAGTTCAGGACGAGGGAACGATCGAGGGCCATGAACAACTTAAGTCGTACATTACAAATTATTATAAGGGACTGTTCGGAGACTCAGAGGAAGGAAACTTCTCTCTCGATGAGGCCCGAACAGAAGATATCCCCCAGGTTTCAGAAGCGGAAAATAGCCTGCTAACTAAACTATACTCAGAAGAGGAAGTGAGGTTGGCGGTTTTCCAAATGAAACTTAATTCAGCACCTGGTCCTGATGGTTTCCCGGTAGAGTTCTTCCAGAACTTTTGGGATGTTATCAAGTCAGATTTGCTTAAACTGTTCGCCTGTCTTCACGTTGGACAGCTAGAGTTGTTTCGTCTAAATTTTGGTGAGATAATTTTATTACCTAAGGTTAACGAGGCAGAGAGGATTCAACAATTCAGACCCATTTGCCTCCTTAACGTTAGTTTTAAGATATTCACCAAAGTGGCTACGATACGGCTGAACAGTGTTGCGGATCATGCGGTTCGTCCGTCTCAAACAGCTTTTATGAAAGGTCGTAATATCCTTGACGGAGTTGCGATTCTACATGAAACAGTGCACGAACTACATAGGAAAAAGCTGAACGGGGTAATTCTTAAAATTGACTTCGAGAAAGCATACGATAAAGTCAATTGGTCTTTTCTTCAGCAGACACTAAGAATGAAAGGTTTTTCATCTAAGTGGTGCGCGTTAATTAATAGCTTTGTTTCGGGGGGAAGTGTTGCCATCAAGGTCAATGATGACACTGGCAAGTACTTTCAAACGAAGAAAGGACTTAGACAGGGTGACCCGTTATCGCCAATTCTATTTAATATAGTGGCTGATATGCTGGCTATCTTGATTGAACGCGCTAAATCTGAGGGTCAATTTGATGGAGTGATTCCACATCTTGTTGATGGTGGTTTATCGATTCTTCAATATGCCGATGATACAATTCTTTTTATGGAACATGACATTGAAAAAGCTCATAACCTAAAACTGATCTTGTCGGCTTTCGAGCTCCTTTCGGGTCTTAAGATAAACTTTCATAAAAGTGAATTATTTTGTTTTGGCGAGGCTCAAGAGGACGCCGCCTTGTATGCTGAACTTTTTGGCTGTCAACAAGGTCAATTTCCTATCAACTATTTGGGTATTCCGATTCATTATCGGAAACTGACAAATGCTGAATGGAAAAAGGTGGAAGAAAGACTTCAACTTCGGTTAAACAGTTGGAAAGGAAAACTCTTATCCCTAGGTGAAGATTAGTACTCACAAACTCAGTGCTATCAAATATGGTACTGTATATGATTTCTTTCTTTCAATTGCCCAAAGGAGTCTTGAAAAGGCTGGATTATTTCCGGTCTAGATTCTTTTGGCAAGGGGATTCTGAGAAGAAAAAGTATCGCCTGACTAAATGGAGTGTGGTTTGTTGCCCTAAAGACCAAGGAGGGCTTGGAATTCATGACCTAGAGGTCAAGAACCGAGCCTTGCTAGGTAAATGGCTCTTCAAACTTCTATCTGAAGATGGAGTTTGGCAAACCCTCCTTAGGAGAAAGTATGTGGGAGACCAAGCTGTTTCCCAGATTCAGTGGAAACCGGGTGATTCACACTTCTGGGTTGGTCTTATGGCTACAAAGAAGTATTTTTTCCCACATGGCTCTTTCTCAATTAGGGATGGATCGGAAATTCGGTTCTGGGAGGATAAATGGCTTGGCCATGTTACCCTTAGAGAACAATATCCGGCTCTTTACTCTATCGTACGAAACAAAAGCGACACGATCGCCAGGGTGTTGGGTTCCTCCCCACCGGATGTTTCGTTTCGACGAAGCTTATTTGGTATGAGACAAGCATCTTGGCATGCCTTGCTCGCCCGACTGGAGTCAGTCCAATTGTCGGAAGGTCCAGATAAATTTCTATGGAATCTCACCAAGAATGGTAAATTCTCAGTTGATTCTATGTATAGAGCACTTATCCTACCCGAAGTCCCGGCCAATTCTAAGGATTGTAATAAGATTTGGAAAATGAAAATACCGCTTAAAACGAAGGTGTTTTCGTGGTACCTTCGTCGGGGGGTCATCCTTACCAAAGACAACCTTGCAAAGCGTAATTGGCACGGAAGTAAAAAATGTGTTTTCTGTCTTCACGATGAGACCATTACACATTTGTTCTTCCAGTGCGAATTCGCGAGGTCTATATGGTCAGCCATCCAGATAGGTTCTACCTTACATCCACCAAATACTGTTGCCAACATTTTTGGCAATTGGCTAAATGGTGTGGATCCTAGGTTTAAACGTTTCTGTAGGATGGGCGCGATTGCCATTATTTGGTCGCTGTGGCTATGTAGAAATGACAAGGTTTTTAACGATTCAAATGTTACTGTTTTGCAGGTCATATATCGGTGCACGGCTACCTTACGAGATTGGTCCGCGCTGCAGCGTGTGGAGCATCGAGACCTTTTTTTGGAGGTGGCGGCGAGGCTGGAGTCCGCGGCAAGGGAGATTCTCTGCCGGCATGGATGGCAGCATAGTCTCCGGATAGACCTTCCAGTTCTTTAGGCGGTTCTACAATTTCTCATTTTGATATGTAATTCGCCTTTTTATGTTTGAGTTGGAGTCTCGTGAACTGGTGGCTGTGTGCATCTTAGTTATGCAGAGGCCGGGTGTAACGCTTAAAACTCTTAAGTAATAAAACTCCCTTTATCTAAAAATATGTGAGGTCGATGGGAGATTGCAATTATCAGAAACCATTTGGGAATTGGGAGGGGTGATGAACATAATTATCTGTCAAAAGGAGGTCTACTGTTGCTTATGTTCTTACATCCAACAGGAGTTCACCAGATCACACGCACGGATACAACAACACACAAAGTACGCACGGAGTATAACAATTTGATTATAAGCCGACATGCATGGACGACGCAAGAGATCGACGGAGCCCTACTGCTCCCTCTTCTGTGCACCGCCCGCCCACCACGGCTGCGCCATCCCGGCGGCCGCCGTGCCGCCCATCGTCTGCTCCCCAGGCTGCTCCTGCCACACGGCCGACGGCCCCGCCTGCCCCATCGAATTGCCACCACCGAGCGGCGCGGCGTACGTCGGCCACGCGCCCAGCTGGCTCAGCTGTTGCTGGTGCTGTTGCTGATGCATCAGAAGCCACGCGCCGGCCGTGGCAGGATCCAGCTGCGGATGCATGGACGCTCCCTGGGTCGCCGCTGTCTCCACCTGCCCGGGGACGATTGCTTCGCCCCGCGCCACCGCGGCGAGCGCGTGCTGCCACGCGGACGCAGTGGGCTGCATCAGCGGCCACGCGCTGGCGACCTGAGCCTGCGCCTGCGCGAGCGCTAGACGCGACGCGCGGACGGCTTCCTCTTGCTGATGTTGCCGCTGCTGCTGCTCGTGCTGGACGATGAGCATGGCGCGCAGGCGCTCCGTCGCGCGCTGCTCGTCCTGCAGCAGTGCGCGCTCCAGCAGCAGCCGCTCCTCGCCGTGCGCCCGGGTCCTGAGGTTGAAGGACAGCACCAGCTTCTCGAACTCGTCGACCTTCTCCACCACAGTGGCCAGCACCGCTTTGTCCCACCGCCAGTCGCTCAACATCTCCTCCATCCCGCTGGCGGTGTCCACCTCCTCGTACTCCGCGAAGACATGGTATGGAAGCAGCCTGACAAGCGAGCAAGATCACACTGTTAAGTTAATTTCTCTTGATCTGTCATCCTTTACGTTAAGATAATATCAATGCAAATCACAAGACGGCAGCAATTACAGAAATTGGGCAATTATAAACTTTGCAACATACTAACTTAGAATGACGATTCACCACCCACTATTCACAGGCTTAGTCATAAGCAACATCAGGCCCTGAGCAACATTCAGATTTCAATACAGTTTTGGTAACTCTTAGACATGACTATTTGGCATCTTACGACATGCTATTTTCAAGAGTGAGACAAATTTATGCACGGTAACTAACTATCTATATCAGAGCAATGCAATCCATCCGACAATATGAACTGATTTTGACAGGGTAGAATAGCATACTTAACAGATAAAGACAGGTTAACATGCTGAAATATTGGGTTCAGAAATTTATATCTGACATGATCCTCATTCACTCATGAGGGTGACATAATAGAGGCATCTCTGCAAGGGGGAAATGAGAAACTATTTCTTCATACGTGTACGGATCTGTTGATAACTTGGTACACATTTCAGGTAAACAGGGACATGTTTCAGAACATTGTGTCTGGGAATGTGAATAAGTTCAGAGGGGACAACTGTCGATCGGCCCCTTTCCCTGTTTATCACAATATAAACGGGGCAAAAGTTCAGGTAGTATATGAGAGTTTTTAACCAATACAAAGGGAAAATTATCGATCAGGAAATTTCCTCTGTTAAGCATGAATTTAATCAACCAGCTATCAAACCCGCTGCATATATCTATGTCGAATAATTTCTCATGCTAAATAATCATTTGTTCCCTGTTTGATCTAAAAATTCTCCATGAAGTTGCAATTTGCTGCACCAAATTAATCTCACCCCCCAACTCCTAAGACACGACGGAAGATCAATTTGCTCACCACGTCAAATCAACTCATCAAGGTGAGCCAAGCGAGAGAAGGTCGCTCAGCCTCGGAAAAAAATTCCTAGAACGCGACAGGCAGCAACACGCGCTAAACACCTGAACCCCGGCGCGCGGCGACGCGGGGGAGAGGATCGAGATATCGATATCGACGCACCTTGTGATGGCGTCCTCGACGGAGGCGAAGGGGGTCCTGAAGTCCGGGTTGCTGGCCTTCCAGGCATCCTCGTACGCCATCTGCGCCGCCGCGCGCGCGCTCGCCTCTGCCGCCGCCTCCGCCGACAGCGCCGACGACGACGCGCCGTTGCCGATCCCCTGCATCGGCGGGAATGCCGGGCCGCCGCCGAATCCCTGCGGCGACGGCGCCCGCGGCGGGAGCTTGTGCTGAGGCTGCATGGCGGAGTTGCGGCGGTTGCTCCTGTCGCGGAAAATACTTGTCTCTGCCTAAGCCTTCGCGAAGAGGAAACGACGCGGGTCAATGGCGTCGTCACTCGTCAGGGTAACGCAGCCTTTTCCCCGTCATCTTCCTTCCTTTATTTCTGGCATGTTCCAGCAAAATCTTTTTAGGAAATTTATTTAGACATTTATTATCACGGGACAGGATGGTAATTCGATATTTTTGCAATTCATATTGTAAATGAATTGTGGCCCCAGAAATTACACTACCATGTTGCAAACGTGAGGATTCTGGACGAATCACATATGTATTGTAATTGATTGTATCCTTCTTCTTTTGATATTTTTGGTGCTCACCCAATAGTAATGGAAAAACCCCTCGTTAGTATAGGTGTTATTTTACCTTTTTTTGCGAGGGACTAAGCTCGCATTCTAGAAACACAAATAGGACCTATGGTGCGCTTTATTTGTGTCACAATGTGCATGGTGCTTACGTGTCGACAATCAACACATATTGGTATGCATTTGTCTACACCGCACGAAAGAAAGCTTTTTTTTAAAGTAAGATGGAAGCATGCACTTTCCAAGTGGGTGCCATAGAGGTCCGGCAGTTCTAGTTTTGGCATATCGAAAACGTGAGGTGATGCTTCTAATTTATTATTGCATTTATAATTTTCTAATGTTTATGCTGCATTGATTTCTCAATTGTCGTGTCCGCCTTTATTTCTCCTGGTCATATGACCCATACTAAATTTAATGCCAATCGTATAATTGAATATCTTTAGAATGAAGAAATAATATATACCTTCCCCCATCTCTCAATTTCTCTTTTATTTGTTTCTTGTGTGTAGGATAAATATATTTTTTAGGAAAACAATGAAATTTATCCCACTAAATAATGGCAATTGGATCATTTTTTACTTCATATTGTACATGAATTGTAGACCCTGGTACAACCATGTTGCAAACTTGAGGATTTTTTTAAGAACACATATCGATTGCAAATGATGGTCTTATTTGTTGTGTTAGGGCTTACCCATTAATTATGGGAATGATAAAAAATCTCATTATGATATCATATGTCTTTTTTTGTTTGTTATTATGTTTTGGTGAGGGACTCAAGTGACATTCTTGAAACCGAATTAAAACCTACTCGTGCAAATATGTATGTGGTGTTTCTGTGTCTTGACACTCGACACACATTGGTAGCATGTTGTGAATATGGGAACCAATGCAATGTATGCAATCTAAAATATTGTGAATATTCTTAGCTACATTGCACGAAACAAACCTCAACTCAGTTTATAAATTGTTATGGAAGCATGTAATTTCTATGTGGATAGGCATGAATGTTTTAGTTTTGGCATATCAAGAAATTGCATGACACTTCTAATTTCATATTTCATTTATAATATCTAATGTATTTATAGCAGTCGTATCTTGAATGTTGATTTCTTACTTATATCTCCGGTCATATGTATCATTTTTTTATGCAGACCACATGATTGAAGATCCTTTCAATGAAGAAATAATAGTATTGTTTCCCGTATCTATAATTTTTTTTACTATATTACTTTTCCCGTATCGAAAATTAGAATTAGGAAATCTCATTGGACACAACGTTTTAGCTTGTAGTTGTAGATGTTCTTTATTTGTCGCATGTTCGAGCAAAATCTTTTCAGGAAATTTGAAACATATCAACTATAGGATGGTACTAAATGGATATTGGCACTTCATATTGGCAATGAATTGTAGCTCCAGAAATGGCACTACCCTATCATGTTGCAAATTTGAGGAATCTCGACGAATCGCGTATGGATTGCAATTGATTATATCCTTTTTGTAACGTATTACTGCTTAGTATTAGGAAAAAAACTCATTAGTATTGCTGATTTTTTATATTTACCTTCTAATTTTCATGCGAAAATGTACATGCCGCTTATCTGTCGACACTCAGACACATATTGGTACCATCTTGTGAATATGAGAACCAGTGAATGCTATGCGGTCCAAACCACTACAAGTACATTTGTTTACCTCCCAATAAAGAAAGCTTTACTCATAAGCTTATTAAGTATGATGGAAGCTTGTGCTTTCTAGGTGGGCACCACAAAGGTGCGGAGGTTCTCGGTTTGGCATACTTGACAACGTGATGTGATGCTTCTAATTTGTTATTTTATTAATAATTTTATAATATTTTAACTGTATACATTTATCTATTGTCGTTTCCGCCTTTATTTCTCCTGGACATATGCATCATATAAAATTTAATGCCTTCATTTCTCGCCTTTAATTGTATCCTGCTTTTTTAATGTATTATTGCTTTACCAATAACAACGGAAAAGAAACAATCATTGGTATAAATGATTTTTTATGTTTACTTTTACGTATTGGTGAAGGACTAAATTGACATTCTTGACACAGAAATAGGACCTCTACTGCATTTTTTTCGGGCAAAAATGTGCATGGTGCTCATGTGTGACACATAGTGGTACCATCTTCTGAATATGATAACCAATGAATGGTGGTCTAAATTACTGGGAGTGCATTTGTCTGTACCAAGCGAAAGAAAGTTTAACAAAAAGTTTTTTTAAAGTATGATGGAAGCATTTGCTTTCTAGGTGGGTATCACGGAGGCATGGAGGTTCTAGTTTTGGCATATTGACAATGTGACGGGATGCTTCTAATTATAATTTTCTAATTATTTTACTGCATTCATTTCTCTATTAACGTTTTCGCCTTTATTTCTCCCAGGCATACATATCATATTAATTTTATGCAGACCGTATAATTCAATATATTTTATCTTCAGTGAAGAAATATTGATACTTCTCCAAATTACAACAATGCAACATCTGTAGAGAGAACTTCATATACCAAATCAGTAGTTCTTGGTTACTCAAACTGAAATGTATAGTTCGATAATTGTTCTGAATAAGAGTTATAGTTATGAGAAATTAAGGTAGCTGTTCCACTAAAAAGGGGTCACGAAAGGTACTTACCTACTACCAAACTGAACAACATAAAAGGAACAGTTTTGATTATTATATTTTCCTGATGTTTATCTAGTTCAAAAGCACAGGTTGGTGTACATATCATTCACACAGTTAAAAATAGCATTACAAAATTTATGTAGATGGGTTAAATGCTATTATATGCTAATGTAACTATGATATCAATACAACATCATGTTTTGCGAAGTTATGAATTTTAGCTATTTAGTCCTATACTAAAGATAGCTTCATCGATATGATGCACCGAAACACTCTTATTCAGAGATCACTGTCACATGTTGCTTGATCAGATCAGCCTGGAAAAATAACCGGAGAATTCTGGTCTACTTTGGTGATACAAGTAATTTTTAATACTTCGTAGCTTTGTAGTTGAGCAGAAAGGTTCACAACGAGCCAAGCTATTGCATTTATTAAACCTCCAAAAAAAAGGTTACACACTTCAACATGACAGTCAAACTGAAGAAATAGTATCAAACTAGATAGATCATTTCCATTCAAACACTGACCCAAAATATCTCCCTCATTGAGTAACCCATGCACCTAGGAATAGTTGGCTTACTGTTTTTCCCAAGATCCACTCCAAATCTGATGATGAAACAGATATCTTGCCAGCGACATGAGAAATCGCATCCTTTGCTTCTTTGTAGCCACATTCAGGAATAACATAGGGAAAGTCACTGAACAAGTCCAGAAAATAACGTCAGCATGGGTATAGTGAAATAGACTCTGATCCAGTGATCCACTGAAACTGTCATTGGTGTGCTGTTCGAATTTACCTTCCCCACATTACTCGATTAGCCCCATAGCTGGAGATCACACGAGAAAGAAGCACAGATGTGTCCTCATATGGATAAGCTTCTCTTGTGATCCGGAAAAGAGCACTGTATTTGACGTAAACCTGTTGAAGCAATGCATCATTTCAACTCTTAACAAGGTTACACTAGAAACAAGAATTGAAACATTACTGTAGCCAAGTGACTCCTATAAAATCAGGCACTATATATGATTGTATCTCTTCGGCTTAATTCTTAGTACAATCACTTGACTGTTTAACAGATAATCCATCTCACAAAATGGTTTCGCTGATCTTTGATCTCTGGGCTCTGGTACTACAAAGTAAAAACTAAGAGTACTAGCTTTGGCAAATACTGGCAAAAGCTAACCTGCACACGATTATGTTTTTAGAAGTTATTCACAATCATGGAATAATAGAAACCCAGAGTTAGTAAGTCACTAATTATTTTTTTAAACCTGTAAGTCACTAATTTGTTGAACTACCTGCGCAAGGGAACAGTTTTCAGGAAGTACCTGCGGGAATCTGGATAAGTTCAGAAAGGAAGAAAATGCATTTTCTTCATCCTCATTCCTGTATGTCGACGCAGAAGTTAGTACGAACGAAAACATTGTAAGAATTACATTCTTCCAGCTTATGAAAAACTAGACACACAAGCCTACGTTGGTGGCTTGCAGAAAGCCATATGATCGAAAATAACAGTAGTTGCAGGATAATTGGTACACAGCTCTTCTATGTCCTCAATATATGAACTAATCCCCTGCATAAACAATAACAGTAAAGAATAGGAATATCAAGTTCGTAGAACAGAACGTAGATTCTTTTCCACTATGGAGTAGACTCAATGAAAAAAATAGCGCGCTATATCGGCGTTTATAACGCGTTATAGCGTTTTTGAGGAGGCTACGTTATATTTAGCCTAAAATGCTCGCTACGGCGCTACGCACGCTATATACGCACTATACCGCGCTATACCATGCTAAATAATATAGCGTACAACACGCTACAAAAAAAAACTGAAAAACTGGGTCTGGAGCCCATTGGCCCAAACAAAAGCCCAGCTCCCATCGGTCCAAACCCGTAACAAAACTACAAAAATCCAGCTCCCAAACTCCTACGAAGAACATCACAAGAAAATAGAGTTCCTATTTCCTAGGAAGAGCTCCCAAGCTCCCAGTTCCTATGAACCTGATGATATACAAGTTGAAGGATCAACATCACAAGAAAAGAGAGTTTCATAAATGTTTCCTGTCTTCGGTAATGATGATGGTGTGCAATCTAGTTGTTCGTCTAGTGAAGAAGAAGATGAGGCCAATAATTCTGATTAATGTTGTAAATTGCAATCTGGTGGTTCTGTTTTAAACCTTGTTATTTTGTTTATGGATATGTATCTCCTATTTTACGTTTGGGCCATGGATCTGGTTAAGTGGAATGGTTCTGCAAGTATTTATTTCTGTTGAAAAAATCCTTAATATTCACTTATTCAGACTATATATTACAGTTTTTTTTTGTCAAACGCTATTTCAAAAATAGCACGCTATAACACGCTATAGCGTTTGTAGCATTTTGAAAAGGGCCATGCTATATTTTCTAGCGTGCTATTTTTTTCATTGAGTAGACTAGGATTACCCGCAAAAACTGAAGCGGTCTATGATTCACAATTTGTAGAACCAAACCTAATAATATAAAGCTGTAACTAGTTTTTCATATTGCATCGGTTCTATCTGCCGAGTGACACAACCAATGATCTCAAGCAGGCAATTCCTTTTGGCTGGAACCTTATAGGTCCATGGTGTGTGCTACAGCTGCCGATCTGTTAATTATTATTTTTATCAATTACAAAGCTTGTTAACTTTACCATTTTCGCAAGATAACATAATACAAAACTAAAATCCCATTGCAGCCTCTAAATATTCTAAGTACACATGCATTTAGTATATGCATTCTTCTTGTACCTTCATCACCATTATTCCAACTGGTGCACCAAGTTCTCCAGCCTTAGCAAACAATGACCTCCCCACCTCATTGGTCATCTATTTATTTGAGAAAATTTGCATTCTCAGTCATCTATGATCGTAAAGCAAAATTCGAAGGTAAATGGAAGCTGATTCTACAATGATACAAAGTGGCCCATGACCAAACCTTTTGACCTGAAGGCCATAAATTTGGGTTGAAACGGACAGCACGGTACTTTTCCTGGCGAGAAGCAAATGAAATGGTACAGCTTAGAAAGTAGGGCAAACCCTCTTTTATGCTCAAAGTTTAAAACTGCACCTGCACAATTAAGTGTTCAAGCTGTTTAATGCCGCTACCGTCCTCTGCAGGATTCGCGAGGCAGCAACCAATGAATTTTGATGGATATTTCTTCAACACACTAAAGAAAAAACAAATATATGATGTACATATATATATAAATAAGGCTGTAAATGTATCAAAGCAGTAGGAATCCCATTGAATATTTGTTCTAAATACACATCATATGACTAATTCAGTTGGTACAAATGAAAGAAAGTTTTACCTAGACACTAAAGAGTGATCGAACATGTGATTAATAGGTTGAACAATGAGTGCACCATCAACTCCAGCTTCATCCATGCACTAGGGAAAATAAAACAACGTTTAAAAAATCTAATTGCATAATCAGTCTCAAATCTTAACAGTTTAACAAGAAAATGGCGCGATAAAGAAATACAATACGCATGCTATAATTATAGTATTTGTAATACATAGTCAGCAACTAAGAACCATAGCCCCCTGTTGGTATGCAGAACTAGGGAAAGGGGCATTGGGCGTTTTATTTCCCCGTAAAATTGTCGTGCTCCAAGTAGGTCATTCATGTCTTTAGACCTAAGAAACCCCCAGCTGAAATTTCCCCAGATCTAAACATCACAGCTTTATTCTTATAAAAATACCACAAGTTTTGAACCTACCTACTACCAAATCAAATACCAAGAAGAAAAAGGCACCTTAATGGGTCATGTATAATGCAAGGTGCTTACAAAAACAAACCAAGTTTTTTTCACAAGAACCAATGTTTTTTCCTATAGAGAGGTACCTAGTTAAGCATTTGTCTAGTATAAATAAGCACTAGTGCTTAGTCAAAAACCGGTTTATTTTTCTAAGCACCTTGCACTGTACATGGTGCCAATCAATCAGCAACACCACAATCCTGCCCCAGTTATCAGAAAAAAAGAAATCCTCGGGCACATCGTCATATCTATCTACTTACTACTCGCAGCCTCCCAGATATCGTATTTTGTTTGGATGAACCGTGTACAGATACTTCCACACACAAAAGAAAAGAAGAAGATGTGAGACCTCGAGCAAGAAGTCGACATCACCCCGTAGCGTGGCCTCCTGGCCGGGGAAATACGGGTACTTCTCGGCAGCCTGCACAAAGGCAGAACCGCACAATTAACTCGAGAAAACCGAAATTGAGCATTCTCACATTCACGTTTCAACCGTGGGGTACAGTAGGAGGGTGTCTTCTTACCTGCAGCGGCGAGGCCCAGACGTGGAGGTGTGAGTCGACGACCTTGCACGAAGCGGAGCCGGCCCTGCTGGAGGCGGCCATGGCGGCGGCGCAAATGCCGGTTGTGGTGGAGGAGAGGAGCAGCCTCCTCCGCGATGCCGCGGCTGCGGGCAGGGTGGATGAGGGCAGAGTGCGGGAGGAGGTTGTGGCGAGCGGGGAGAGGAACCTGCAGGGGGCGCGCGCTGCTGATGAGGAGGAGGCCATTAAAGACGACGAGGACTGGTGGTGGCCTATGGTGCGTGACGGATCCACCTTGGCACCTTGGGTCATGGGCCGCACGGACACCAAGTATGGTCGAGAATTATGCGGCGAAAATCAATTTTCAGTGAAAAAAGTTTAGTAAAAACCGATCCTACAAAAAAAATAAAAGATCACCAATTGAAACCATGTTTAAAAGTTGATAAAAGGAAATTTCAACAGAAATGCATTATGTTGGGAACGTAGAATTCTATAGACATGCAGACTTTTCAAGTTGAAACTCAAAATTGTTTAGTAGCTATGAAAATAACAAATCGACCAATAAATAGTGGATTCTGCAATGAATAGTATAAACTTTATTATGTATTGCTCAATTTGATATTTTCATAGCTTCTAGTCGATTTTGAGTTTCAGTTTGAAAACTTCCATCCCTATTTCTTCCCAGCGTAATGCATATTTGTTAAAAAATAAATAATAACTTTTGAATATGATTTTTTAATGGTTACACCAATTTGCACCGAAACTTGGTTTTCAACGGATATTCTCCGGTTTACATACCTCCGAATTTTTCGTATCAATTCATGAAAATTCCTAAGGCCCATGTTGTCATGGCATGTGGTGGGAGTTTAATCTCATACTGCTAGTTGGATGAGATGCGCATCAGCTTATATACTGAGCCACTCTACTACTAGTATGAGTTGGTATGAGGTATGAGGAGAATAGCTGTGTACCACACGCGCGCTCCTCCTCCTCCGTCGCCCGCCTCGCCTCGACACGACGCGGGTTGCGGGAATCTCGCCGAGCCGATGTATTCTTTTTGTCACGCAGGAATAAAATGTCAACGGTCACGAAACGCTCTACGGTAATGGAGATTGATTGCTAGCTGAAACGTCGTGTCTTAAGTGCTCTTAAGTACGTACGTTTTCAGTCTTAACGATCATTCATTACATACCCTTTGTCTCCCGCGTCTGTGCATAAAAGGAGAGGTCGCTCCTCTCCGAAGATATACGAGACAACAGAATCGCGTACACGGTCGACGGGAGAGCAGGCATCCGAAACCACGCCTCTCCGTTTCCTGTACGGGAGAGGGGCGATTAGGTTTTTGGGGAGCGTCTCCTACACGACTGCTCGCCAATCTTCATCCACTACGTCGGCTACTTCACTTACTTCCTCTACGTCTGTCGCGTCATCTTCATCGTCATCATGAGCACCGACGCCGAGATCGAGAAGGCTGCTGCATAGAAGAGGATCGCCGACGAAGCTGCTTCCGCTTCGGACAATTGGCCAACCGTCGGGTATAATATGTTTATACCTCTCCTAGATATTTACTTGTTTACTGTACTAGCGATTTGCGTAGATGTATCTACTATATGTCTAGTACACGATTACACTACTAAGTTTCAGAATATCATTAGCATCATATGCGTCATGATTTTAGTTAATATTTGGATTAATATAATCGGAAAATTATATACTCAACATGTGAGAGGCTCAAATATTAATCTCTCCACACTCAGCCTAAATCCAAAATTATTTAGGATTTTAGTTAATATTTGGATTAATATAATCGGAAAATTGCTTATATACTCAACATGTGAGAGGCTCAAATTTTCATCTCTCCACACTCGGCCTAAATCCAAAATTGTTTAGCAAATTCTATTACAATAGAAACAAGCTGGAGCGGCTTGATGAGTTATACATAAATGCTTACATGTCACTCCTTTGTATTAGCTTCCTAGATCATGATAGAGCGCAGTGGCGTGTGCGCCTGTCTATAAGAAAGATGGAATATGAGGTATGATGCATATATATGGAAAAGTTTGACTCAAAGGTTAAATTGAAAGAACACTACGAGCTCTGACGAATGTACTAGTATCCCTAAGAGAAAATGACAGGAAACTACGACATTTGGGGTCGAGCCGCCACAAAACTATCACAATTGGGGAAAATGACACATACCTACGTGTATTGGGTTGCATCGTGACACATACCACTAATTTAAGAATTTAGCAGTGTTAATAATTTTACTGGCAGGTGGGCTCCACCACCAGCTTGTTGACTCGTCGCTGTCAACCAAAACGCACACATAACACACTGCGACCCCAATACATCGCTCGGTGGGAAATGGCTAGGGGAGAAGACGGCAGCCCAGCGCGCCACCGGTCAGAGGATGATGGCGACGGCGGCGCAAGCGGCGGCAGCGACAGCGGCCCGCCTTGGCTGCGAGCTGCTGGTTCCCCGCTTGCCGCATCTGAAGCGGTGGCGGCGCGCCACCGGTCAGCAGAGGATGGCCGCGGCAGCGGCGGCGCAAGCGGTGGCGGACGCGGCGGAAAGGAAAGCGGCGGAGGCGGTCCACCTTGGCTGCAAGAGGTGGAGGCGACGCATGCGCTGGCGTCGGGCACGACATCAAGGTACGACGACCCGATGCACCAGTACCTCATCCATCTTGACTGGTAAGTGTGATTTCTGTAGTCCAAACTAGTTGACTAACTAGGATCTGTAGTATTAGGATTTAGTTTGAATTGATAGTTCAATTTCACGTAGGGTTCAAAAAGAGCAGAGGGAACTTGTTTCAGACGATGAACAATCAGTTCCTTTCCAGATGAACACACAAGGCAGTGTGTGTTATGAGAATTTACACACACAGCATGATGAACACATACCAGTTCAGTTTGGCACTCAAACTAGTGTGCACTGTTAGAGAATTGCAGACAGAGGAAGAAAGGCAAGAAGAGACATATACTTACAGTTGGACAGATGATGATGAGGAGGAGAAGGAGTTGCATAAAACAATTGGAGAGAGCAGGAAGAGAAAGAAAGATCCAATGCAACATTGTGAGGGTGAGACAGATGTAGAGGACATATTTGACATCGAAGAGGAACCAGAAGTGCTTGCGCCAGAGAGACCTTTGAAGAAGAAACCTAAAAGGCAAGGACCAACTTCAAGATCACATTCTCAGGTAGTGAAAGACGTTGTGCCACAGTGGGTTCCTTCATGAGGTAGACTTTGGGTTTCTAAAAGTTGAAGATGATGATGGGTGCGAGCCACTGTCATTTATGTAGCCTATAACCAGATCCAGAAAGAGCAGAGCAAAGAAGCCAAAGGAAATGATTTGGTATGATGAAACTAGAGAGAATCCAGAGCAACAATTTAATATAGGGCTTTGTTTCAGAGAAGTCTACCAGTTTAGAAGCAATGTGAGCCTACATGGGTTTGGCTTTCAAAAATACCCGTCCATACATGGGCAAGGTGGGCAATGGATACAAACTGCCAAACTGACTTGGTAGTCAACAATCTGAGTGAAGTATTCAACAAGTATATTCTTGATGTGAGGAACAAGCCCGTTGTTACTATGCTAGTTGTTATTTATGACAAACAAATGGTTAGACATGATGGCAAAAGAGAATGTGCTAGAACTTTAGGCTCGGAAATCACTCCACATTATGCAGAGAAATTGGAGTTGATGAAGAAATATTCCAGAGATTGCATACCTAAGAGAGCTGACGCCGGACTGTGGCAAGTGAAGAGTGGAAACATAACTCTTGAGATTAATATAGACACTAGGAGCTGTTCTTGCAGAAAATGGCAAATGACAGGATTGCCTTGCAATCATGCTGTCAGTGCCATATACAAAGCGGAGATGCATAATAAGATTTTGTTAGCGAATTCTTCAAAAAATACTTGTATCTGAAGAGTTACAACCATGTGTTTTATCCTATGCCAGGAGAGCATGGATGGATTAAAACAAATACACCAGACATAATGCCCCCTAGTTTCAAAGACCATCTGAAATGTAGAAGGCAGGAGAAGCGAAAGAAAGGGAAATTTGAAGTTCCCAAACCTAAGGAAACATCTAGGATGGCTACAATTACATGTAGTAACTGCAAGAGGCAAGGACATAAGTACACAAGCTGCTTGGTTCCTTTGAGGCCAGACCTGGCAATTAGGAAAAATAACCACAAGCTAATGTATAAGAATCATTTTAGTTTTGTCCTTCTTGTATGCATTTTATAACTAGTGCTTCTTGTGTGCAGGCTAGTAGGTCAATGCCTGATGTTGGTGCAAGTTCTTCTTCAGCTAGCCAGATGCATCCTCCTCAACCACAAACTGCAGCAGCTACACCGAGAGCGCCACAAGCAGCAGCAAGAGCGCCATTTGCTGCACCAAGACCATCACAATCAGCCGAACCAAGAGCTCCAAGCTGTGATCAACAAACAGGTTTCTGGTCATATCTAAATGTTGGAGCAAATGCAAGTGCTGGCAGGGATCCAAGTGTTGGTCCTCTCGATCGTTCTGCTCCTTTAAGTCATTATGTCATGTTGTAAGAAACTTATGAAATTGTGGTTGTTTTGGAACCTGTAAGAACCATTTCGCCGTGAAGTGGTATGTATGAATCTGTGATATTTTGAACCTGGTAATGTGAAGTTATCGTCGATCTAGTTGTTGTGCTCATTTTATTTTAGCTCATGTTGCTATTTTACTTGTGGTCATTTTAATAAATCAACCAGCTACAACCAGCTACAACAAATGCAGTTCGGGAGGTGGTGACAGCAACGCCTGTGCCACGTGGGACCTGCTGGTGGAGCCCACCTGCCAATAAAATGGTTAGCACTGCTAAATTCTCAAATCAGTGCTATGTGTCACAATGCGACCCCAGTACATATAGTTATGTGTCATTTTCCCCAATTATGGTAGTTTTGTGGCAACTCGACCCCAAATGTCGTAGTTTCTTATCATTTTCTCCCTCCCTAATGACCACTCCGAACACACCCGCATTATCCTCCAAACTGAACGCAACATCCACATTCAGCTTCAGCACACGATCCGGGCACATCCACTTCGCGTCAACAGATAGAACTTTCTTCTCCACTTTAATGGCATTGGCTGTAATAGCAAGTATAGACATTTTACACTTGAGAATCGGTGGCACTTCTTCATTGTGGGTTCTGTGGCGGCAAATCTACCAAAGGTGATTCAAACCCTGGCATAGAATTAACCTGCCTGCTGCAAAGAATATGCTCCAACACAGCAGAACCGGCTCTGTCAGCAACCATAGCATCGGAAATAATATTTTCCAGCCCAAGAATGAGCCACATCTCCTTAGCTGTATCACAAAGAAATAATAGATGCAATATATCTTCAGCTCCTTGATGGCATATTGGACATTCACCGGAGTTCCCAATATGTCGATTGACCAAAATACTCTTTAGAGGAAGAATACCATGTAGTGCCCTCCATATAACCTTCCCCGGAACCATCAATTTCCAAAGCACCTTCCAAACCGGATTTGCAGCCGAACCACCAGGAACCGCCAATTGAGCTGCATTGGGTCCGAATTGATGCCTCCATTGCGTATGATATGCAGAACGCACAGTAAAGAAACCATTCTTCGCTAGGCGCTAAGAAATAAAATCTGAGAACCCTCGGTTATTTATACTCCAAAGAGCTAAACAATGAGGTAAGCAGCTCCTCATCCCATTTGTCCGTACGGATCAATTAACTGACTTAACTTTTGTGAGCAGGATGTTTCCACGCCTTGACCGAATTTCACCATCCGGGCAAGATTGGTATCCAGGGACCGCTCCAGATATTGGTTTCTTGAGAATCAGAGACATCTCTGTTTTCTGGTTCTGGTTGATAACGTTTGGACCCAACAAAACAAAACAGAACATAAGTTACAGAACAGAGCCCAACCCATCCGAGCTGCTACTTCTTTTTGCACGTACCCAGAGCTATCGAGCGAGACAAAAGAGGAGCGGCGCCGCCGCCGATTTCTATCCCGGCCAAGCGAGACGAAGGGGATCGAGGTGATCGAGCCTCCTTCCTGACATGCTAGTAATTTATGTTCTTTCAAACAACTCTAGCCTGAATTTTTCCTCATCGTTGAACCCTACCTAAGTTTACTTGCTGGCTTGCTACAACCGTTTAGAGAGAAGATACATGATGGATTCTGCAGAGATCCTCCAAAGCTTAGACCATCCAATTTATCCCTTCGGGGAAAAATCTACCGCCACCCTCACACGATCTACTCAGGAAATTCCGGTTTTTGTTGCCAGGCGCATCCATGTTTTACCAGGTACAATTTCTTTTTGCATAAAACATCTGATAAGTGGGGTTTCTAAAGAAAAATATGCTAGGGACAACCCGCATCATGGGTCCGGACATGTGTCCCGACGCTTCATAGCAGACATTTTGTTTTTCGAGAGTACGTCAATGGTGTACATTTGGTGTTGTCTTTCAAGCCATGCCTTACTCTCCTGTCCAAGGTCTAGACTCTGTATCTCCAAGCTAACCATGCAAAAATCTTACATTTGAGTGGTGCATTGGGCAGCTTCAAACCTGATATTACCCTGACAGAGCATGTAGTGCCTAGGGTAACCCGATGATCGTTTCCAATCAGCGAAGATGTAGAAATGCTAGCAGGCTTGGCCGCCGGTGACGACCATGAATGAAGCCTGCTACTACAACCAGCCAACCACACCGTCCAAACTGTGACGCAGGGTGGATATATTTATCATTTAGTTTTAGGAACATTCAGAGGAGAGACTGGAGTCGGTCATTTTACAGGCTGCGAATTCGGGATGTCTGGATATACATCAGGTCTGAACACGCTCAGAAATGACAGACTGAAGACACGACTCAAAAATGAGAATTTAACTGCGGTAACTTTTTTCCGAAAAGAAACAGAGGTAAACTTTGACAGACTAAGCTAGCCCAGCTCATATATAGTACCGCGTAGCTCAATGTCAATGGCCAGCCTCCTCAAGCCAGCGAGCAAGCAGTAGAGAGACCGGAGAGACATCCCCAAGCTAGATAGTGACTAGCGAGCCACTTCTTAGGATCTTTGCTCAGCCGCCTCTCCGGGAAGAATGGCCGCTCCCCGCTCCGTTGCCGACTACCTGAGCTCCGAGGATAAGGCCGGCGCCGACCCCGACTACCTCTTCTTCCTGAACCACTTCTACGACGACGGGGAGGGTGGGAGGCTCGAGCTCCCGGCAGCGGACGGCGTCTCTCCTCCGACCATCATCATGTACGGACGACTACAGCCCGTCACCAACCCAGCTGCCGGCGCTGAGATGGATGAAGGAGTTGCCGGCGAGGATGAACCGGAGTCGTCGGCGGTGATCGACCCACCCGCGCCCGCGCCCGAAGAACCAAACCGG
This sequence comes from Poa annua, assembly GCA_026929855.1. Classification (NCBI taxonomy): domain Eukaryota; kingdom Viridiplantae; phylum Streptophyta; class Magnoliopsida; order Poales; family Poaceae; genus Poa; species Poa annua. The sequence goes on along the minus strand of CM049426.1, from coordinate 271,629,400 downwards.
GAGGCAAAGGGACGACGTGATGCAACTGCAGCCGCAACCAAGAAGTGACTATATGAGTAAGGTTGTTTGTAGTGTTCAATCCTGCATGCATGTGAGTGAGTGTCTTCGTGTCCGATCTACCTATTGTCCTGCACACTGTTATCATTAGTGAGTCCGTCGAGTTTCTGTGAGGGAAATGCCAATATTTCGAATTCCTTTATGATATGGAATTGAACAAGTTGAATTCTGTCAGTCGAACGATCACACATGTGCGTGTTTACTGTTCTTACAATCGTGAGCCGTGTCTGTAGCTTACATAGACGCGCATAGGGATGACGGCGGAACAGATTCTTATCGACATTTCCGCGAACGAAATGAAATGGAGATACGAAAGCATAATCCAATTTTGCGGAATGGAAATGAAAACTTTTGTGCATAAACGAAACTGAACAATATATTCTGACGGAACGTTCACAAAAATGGAACAAAAATTTCCGGTAATCTGGAACCTTCCGTTTTTGCTAGGGGGTGCTTTACAAATCCCAACAGGATCTGTAATTCCTAGGTATTGTTTAATGTTGCCAAAGTTGGTAACTTATGCACACTATTATATAGTCATGATATCTCGATGTATTTTTATTTTTCGTTAGAAACTTGACAAGTTTGTTGGTTTGATTGAGTTTTCCTGCATTACTTAAGGAGTCTCTTTGTTCCTGCAAACATTCGATTAATGTTCTGTGTTCGTACCATACTAGGTCCCTATTTGTTTGTGATAACACTCCCTTGTTCCTTGATTTGGGGTGTATAGTTTTCTGAGAAAAAAATCAAAAATATAAGGTGTACTGTGATTTATGGACAATTTTACTGGTCCATACGGGCTGTAGAGACATGAAAGGATGGATTTGACGGATTGTTTACTTTTTATGACGGTTATGGACTCCTCTCTCTCATTTTTTACAGGGATAAATGAGTATACCGTGTGTCAAATTCTGACGACACCCTACATATAGGGAGTAGGAAGTGAGAGAGTATTTGTATATGTATTTATTTTTAGGGTTTATTTATTCATTTCGCTTCTGTAATAAAATATGAAAATAAATATGGCGCCACTCAGTACTGTTCGTATCCACCCCCTAGACGCTAGACGCGCATATGTATCCATGTTTGACTTGTTGTCCTTATAATGCTGCTCCCTAATTACCGACGCTAAAATTTACTGTGTGGATGATAGCCCGGTGGTTCTTCGTTAGTCCCTCAGATGAAAAATAGTTCTGAACCATAGTGCTTTTCATGATTATGTGCTTTATCCAAAGTGTAAGTATATGTAAGCACGATAGCACTCGTACAAAACCTGAAGTTACATTGGTCAGTTGGATTATTTTATTTTCAACGCACTCGAGGCGCTAGTACTATTTAGTATTTACTGAACGCGGGTGTAAATGCCATTTCCTCCTTTTAGTTATAATAGGAAAATACCCGTGCGTTGCAACGGGTCGAGAAATAAATAAATATGTGTTGATAATCTAATAAATAATTTATTTTATATCAATCAAACATTGTAGCTTTAATACTACTTCTGCTTTATCATTTCAACATGATATGTTCCACGACAGACTTAGTTGATCTTATATTCTCTCATACCATTAAATCATAATAATATTGACAATTAGGCAAAAAATATTATTTTATTTGGGACTTGGGCTTTCCATGCTTGTTATTTTTACCCACAACCGAATTACTCTTTGAGACTAACGGTCAAATAATAATAAAATGATTAGTGCAACTTGCAACCACATTTGACAAAATGAACTTCTACTTAAATATAGAAGGAGTCTTTATAAGGAACGAGAGCATGGTGTTATTTGATGTGGTCCAAGTTTCATTTAGAAATATATTTTAGTTTGACTGAAACTATAATTGACAAAACAAATTGTTGAGCTTGACACATAATGCCTTTGTTGCGCATCCTAACAAATACCAATATCTTCCCTCTAAAGTTCATCCCTGAGATTTTTATTATGTACCTCCTCTTGAGTTTGATGTCCCTCTTTTCTGCATATAAGAGGGCGAAGTTCAGTATGTATTGCAAGGAACATATCTATGAAAATAACTAAAACTGCCAGCAAACTTTATTCACTGTTGCCTATCTCAATAAATAAAACAATCACGTGAAGGCTGAAGCAATAATAAAGCTCACATGAAGAACTTTGCATCATAATAGACAATCATTCAATATCTCCATAAAGTAGGAGTCCCTTGCTTGCAACTTTGCATCATATAAATCAAGAAGCATGTAGTATAGAATTAGAAACTGGAAGAACATTCAGAAAATTGAATTTGTCTAGCTGACAGTACGGTGGAACGAACGGAACATGTGAAAAACAGGGGGGGGGGGGGGGGGGGGGGGGGGTTCAATGAGAAATGCAAAGATGGATGTAAGTAATCTCTAGCCCTCTATAACAATTATAGTGAACGAAAGCATGCAGATGCCTCTTCAGGTCAAGTATTTTCAGTTGGCCTGGCAGTTTTTTTCCTGCTAACAACCAAACCTTGCGCTGCCTAACTTCTGTATTCATGGGTCCAATCCTGCAAATATTAAGAGAATGCATGGTTTAAGTCATTTACCAAGCAAACACTAATAGAAGAACTAATCGAAGAGAAATGAGCTTAATTACATGGTGTTGCATCCAGGCACAGCCCTGAAGACGTGTGAAGCAGAAAACCCAACATCAGTCCAGCGCAATGAGATAGGCTCGGAATCAAGGCTTGCTTGCTGCCGAAATTTCGTCAGCAATGCTGTTACGAAATTAGAAGCGTGATTTGTTCACTTAGACTGAGACCTCACAGATTTATTAAAGCAATGTCCAGCAGAGCTTCTGCATTAGCTACTATTTACTCCTTGGGCTTCTGCACTGCAGTGTGAAGGGGCACCTTATGTGATGTTCTTCTTCATCTTTCAGTTCAGATCCTAACTAATGAAGCAAAACGTCACTACATTGAGCATGTACCTGTGCACCTCCTCGCGGGTCATATCCTGCATCGCAACCGCGAACGTCGGGTTGTCCCCAGATCTCATGGAACACCGTAGGAATAAATCCAGGAGAACAGTCCAAGGAGGGACATATCAGGGCAGAGCTCGCCGGCGAGCTTGCCTCCCCTTTTTGATGCCGGCTCTCTCCTTCCTCCATGTGGGCGGCCATGGTGAGTATGGCGTTTGGCTCCACGAGCGCGAAGACCTCGATCCCCATCATCCCCAGCAGGATTTCAGCTCTTGCAACCAGATAGGGGGCCCAGGGAGAGCTGCAGGTTCCGGTCCCGGCGCTCGTAGGGGCGCAGTAGCCGACGGTGGGAACCACTACCAGCATCCGGCCGTCTCGGGCCAGCTCTCCATCCCGTCTGCATTGAGCCGCTGCAGAGGAGGAGGTGCACGGTGTCGGCGCGGTCGGTCCAGCTGCGCGGTGTCGGCGCGGTCGGCGGCGGCGAGCGCGCCGTCTGGGTCCAGCTCGACACCAAGCCGCGCGAGGTGATTTTGCGCCCATCGCGGCTGCCCTCGTTCTTCCCTGCGCCACTGCTCCTCCTCCGTCCGCCGTCTCTCCATGGCGCAGGGGATTTTTTCTAGATGGGGAGAGGATGCTCGACACCAGGCCAGATTTTTCTGTCGGTGAAAAAAACGTTTCACAAGTTCAATTGTAGCGCGGGTTAATTTCAAAGAACCTGAGGGGCTAAAGTGCAAAACGGCCACAGTAAGAGATATTATATAGTAGAGATCGCGGCTGCCCTCGTTCTTCCCTGCGCCACTGCTCCTCCTCCATCCGCCGTCTCTCCATGGCGCAGGGGATTTTTTCTAGATGGGGAGAGGATGCTCGACACCAGGCCAGATTTTTCTGTCGGTGAAAAAAACGTTTCACAAGTTCAATTGTAGCGCGGGTTAATTTCAAAGAACCTGAGGGGCTAAAGTGCAAAACGGCCGGACGACGTACGACGCCTCACAGTAAGAGATATTATATAGTAGAGATAAGGTCACCATGTATTTCTAGGTCCTCAGTTTGACCAATAAAATATATGTCATATGATAGAAAATGTATATGTAATCGGATTCTTATTTTAAAGAAGTTCCTATATAGTGTAGTATATTTTTAGGTTCTCAGTTTGACCACTATATCTCAGTTTCTGGCTGGGTCGGAGCTAGAACTATTGATGGGTATGCAATGAATACCCAATAAATGTTAAAAAAACAGTATAAAATCTCCTATATGTATAGGTATTACAGGACTGATGTGACGCCCTAAAATCGGTACTATGTAGATTTAAGCGCTTCCTCCGAAATCCGCATAATAACGATTTTTGGTCGCCCACCGGACATAATATGCACGCCGAAACATGCGCATTATGTGGGTGGAATTGTGATAACATTACAACAATTCCGATACATCCACAAATACAACAGAAGATATAATTACAACAACGAATTGAACGAGTCAAGATACAAATGATACAATACAAAGATTCAAATGACAGCGGAAGCAAAATGGTATCCGACTACGGATACAAAGTGGACTAAGAGTCCTGAAGGTAAGCAATGGTGCCATATCCCTGCCCAGCCAAGCCGGAGGGATTCCCAAGCTAACGTCGCCAGACTTCAAACCTGTTAACTGCACATAAAGCACAACCCAAAAGAGGGTCAGGGTACTCCCTGACAAGCAAAACCGACTTGCCTACTTTCTACACCATCTCCCAAAATATAGGGGAGGTGGACTTAGCGGCAGCAGCACTAGCAACCTAGAGAGACACACTATAACTTCCGTCTAATCAGAGAGAGATAAGAGAGCGCATAAGTAACCAACTACTACTAACACCAAACATAACCCATTCTCGGATTAACCCCCTCAACCAAGTATGAGGAAGCAATTCGAGAAACTCTCACGTTATCAATTTTAGTTACCATTTATTGTGAAAGTAATTTTATATTACTAGTCAAATTAATTAACATTAATTAGGTGCAAGTTGTCTAGATCTTATTAGCCAGCATCATCACCAAGTCGTCCATAACCGTGGACACGGCTCATCGATAAGATTATACCCTGCAGGGGTGCACTACTGGACCCATACTCGCATGATCAACCCAGTCAAAAACATTAGGGCCTTTCAACCCAACTCTTTTCCTTCACCGCAACAAGTCCAGGAGCCACGGGAGCTATGCTGATCCCGGCCAAAAGGGTGCGGACTCCCGCAGGACACACCCCTCCGCACCAACAGGCCGCGCCCTATATGCATGTAACAAGGCACACCGCCAAAGTAAAATACTACACTAGTATCGATGCATATGAGACAAATGGAAAATCCGAACTAGGTGCAGCTCCCGGACAAGTCGAAGTTCCAGTCAAAGTCGAGGGGGGCTCCATTGGGCCACCCACAAGTGGTTAGTGCGCTCAAAATTGGATCCGAGGACAAAATCTTAGTTCCTAGGTCGACACTTAGCAGAACAAAGCACCTCGCAAGGCCTTCCGCCTGGTGTCTTATCATTTAATTATAATACCCCAATATAAGACAACATTTTATTAAGGTAGAATAATCTATCAAGCTAAGCATGTGAAATAAAAGACCAACTGACGACTCGCACAACCAACTCTAAGCATGCGCTACGACTCGCAAGGCCAACAGATAAACATGCAACAATTATTAGGTTGTGGGGATAAAGCTGTATGGGCTGCAGGATAAACATGTGATGGGATCGCAATTCAAGAATCGAATACTAGGGTAGCAGAGATCAACGCCAGGAATGAAAGACAATGTATAGGTGAACAAGCAAACTTTGCTTGCCTGAAATCCCGCATAGAAGAAGATCTTGTCGTTGCTCACACATCTCAACGTCTTATTCGCGAAGAAGCAACAAACACTGGAAAACGTAAAAGATGCATCTTATAACTACGGCAAAAGATTCGGCATGATCATGATATGATGCATGACATGGCAAGATGTAATACGAGATGCACCTAATCCAAATTAAGCGGGAAAGCAACCACGCCAATTAATATTTAGGTGCAAGTTATTTATTTACCAGTAATATTAAATGTTGGTTAGCATGGCAACACATGGCATGGGTGATCTAATTAAATTAAATGGAATAGGGCATTATATATTTATTACCCCACACATTCCATATTGAATCATTTAGGTGATTTGCTACGCGCCGCCTCTCGGCGGATGGAAGGAGGCAGGCGCGGGCTGCGAGCACGCGCACGGCGGCGGGCGCGCACGTGGGCGGCGTGGAGCGTGCGGTGGAGCAGCGGCGCGAGGAGCGCGGCAGAGAGGCGGCGCGCGCGGGAGGAGCGGCGGCGCGGCTACGCGGCGCGGCGCTTGCGGTGGCGGCCGGAAGGCGCGGCCGGAGGGGAGAGGCGGAGGCGAGGGGCCCGGGGCGCGGCGCACACGGGCGCGCGGGCGGCGGCCGGAGCTCGGGGAGGCGGCAGCCGGAGGCGGGCAGCTTCGGCCGGGCGGCGGCCGGGGAGGCGGCACGGCGTGCGGGGCGCAGGCGGCGGCCGGGCCGGAGGCGCGTGTGGCGGCGGCGGAGGAGCAGCCGGTGGCGCGGGTTGGTGCGGGAGGAGCTCGGGGCTGGGGCGACGCGCGCAGCTCGAGCAGTGAGACGGCGGCGCGTGCTGGGGGCGGCAGGGCCGGAGGCGGGGCCGGAGGCGGCCGGGGCGGGGGAGCTCGGGCCGGCTCGGTGGTTGCTTGGGCTGGGTCGGGCCGCGGGAAGGAGAGAAGGAAGGAGAAAGAGAAGAAGGAAAAATAAAAAAAAATAAAAAGGAAAGAAAGAAAAGGAGGGGAAAAAAGAAAGAAAAAGGGGTGGAAGGGCTTTTTGCAAAAAAGCAGAAAAAGGAGGAGGGTGGCTGCAATTTTTTCAGGGGGTGGGAAAGAATTTTCTGGGGGAAAACCTAGGGTTTGGTTAGATGGGCTTGGGCTTTATTTCTCACCCATTTAATCTTTTCTATTTTATATTTTTAAAACAAAAAAGAAAAGGAATTTGAATACGAAACCTTTACAAAATGTTTTTAGTTTCGAATAGACAATTTAATAAACTACTTTTTAACATTTTTAAAAGATTTGAAAATAACACATTTTTAATTAATTTGAAAAGCATTTGAATTTAATCGTGGGAATTTGATTTAAATGCAACAAATTAAAATGATGAGATGAAATGCAATGTCATGTCGATGCAAAAAGAAAACTCACAAATTAAAAGGGGATAAATCTCAGAACGTTACAACTGATCTATACCAGTTTAGCTTGTATAGGAAACATGCCCGTGCGTTGCAACGGGAAATAAAAATCTAAGATATAAGAAAAAACATAAAAACAAATTCCTTCAAATCACACGGCATAAATTTTATTAAGAAAATGTAAGAAAGTTAAGACATTTGGGGAAAAGTTGTTACAAAACTACTATAATTGAAAGGAAGTGCCCAAGTCTCAGCTGACTGATTTTTTGTTAAGTCTCAGTCACCCCATAAAAGTGTAACTATAGAAAAATGCAACTTGTACTTTTTTTAAGTGACTAAGACTTAGGGGGTGTTTGTTTGGGCTTTTGACTTTGGCTTTTGAAAGCCAAAAAACACCTAAATAGGTGCTTTTTGGCTTTTAAATTTTGGAAGCCATAAGATTTGGATCTTAGATTTTGGCTTCCAAAAGTTAAAAGCCAAAAAGCATCTAAATAGGTGCTTTTTGGCTTCCAAAAGCCAAAGCCAAAAGCCCAAGCAAACACCCCCTTTTTAGCAAATCCGTAATTGACAAGATCAACTACAAGGTGGACATCTTGTGGGTGCACGATCGTCGACATGGTGGTCCACCTGGCAAATTGCTAGCCATCGTCCACTCCTTCTCTCCTCCTGTTTCCAGATCGTTTGTCCGTATCAGGATGTCTCGAGTCTTACATTGGATAATAGACTATGTAGCCCGTTCCTTTAGCAAGCCAGTGTTTCCATTGGAAGACCTACAACATGTCCATGGTGTTCGGGTGTGGAGAAACTATGGATCTGTCGTCGGTGGTGGACTGGTTGCGTGGTGGACTGGTTGCGCACCGGCTAGTTCATTTACTTGTTCTCCTCAAGCTTAATCTTCCCTTGCAGCAAGCAGTTTGGCAAGAACCGGGTCAACATATGAAAAACATTAGAATTTACCTAAAATACATCCATTGTCACGCTTGATCAGCACACCTGCTCCACCATCTTCAGATTGGATGTTTAGGCCACCATCCACATTTATATTTAGCCAATCCATAGTCGGGGCACACCAAATATTACAAGATAGTGGTTTCTTTGGAGAAATTGGATTTTGCATATTTAGTAAGTATTTTTCGTATGCGATTTTGCATATTTAGGCAGCGGCGTGTTTGGTTCGGAAGAGCAAGGAGTAACAACAATCCATCCACGCTCTTGACATGGAGATATGCGATTATCTTCTCAATAATCAAAATCACTCTGCCCTTCGTACGCAGCAGCGTGTTTTGTTTGGAAGAGCAAATACACAGATCAAATGAACATCGAAAAAGAAATTGAAAACGTGTAAGCTAGTGTCCTGCCAGCAAGTACAGGCAAGAAAATTCAGATCGACTAGCAGCGCCTCCATGTATGCTGGATCCGGCAACAACACTCCATGGAACGACTGCTTGCATGGGTGATTGCTCGTCTCGTAGCATGCGGACTGGGGCACCAACACGCGGAGGCTGCAGTGCAGGAGCAGGTGAAGCAACAGCGCATCCTCGGCGAGGGCGAGGTGCCAATGATTGGGCGGCGCTCAAGGCAGTTCCCTTGCCGCTGGAGCTAGTTTTGTGGACGAGCAGGGGTACCAGCACGCGCGGCGTTGCGGGAAGAGGTCTGCCGCTGGAGCTCGTCTTGTGGACGGCCTGGGAGAAGGGGCACCAGCACGCGCGTCGGTGCGGAAGGACCTCAGACTGTGGGTTGAAGAGGAGGTCGCGGCGAAAGGGGATCTGGAGAGGATGGGGCTGGACGAGAGAGCAAGTCGTGTGGCAAAGGGACGAAAATAAGTGCCGAACCCTTATTTTACCGTGGCAATTGTTGGGTAAATACGTGATTTTCTATGAGGGTAAATCGGTGTTCTTGGGGGCAACGAAAAAATTGGCAGAAGCCTTCCCTCTCGAACCAGGCTTTCTCCCCGCTTTATAAATAAAGCTACCCCGTTTGAGACCGTTGTTGGGCCAGACACACAACGCCCAAAAGAAAAGCAAGGAAAAAAAGAAAAAGAAAATGCCGATAACGACGGAAAGACAACAGAAAGCAATCTTCACAACCGTTGCGTCCACCGGAGGCCTGCCACCAAGCTCCTAGTGCTCTGGAGTGTCGGTACCAATGAACACCTTCAGGAAGGGATGCGACGATGACGATGTTGTTGCCAAGGGTTTCCCCCGGTACGCGACGGGGAGAGGAAGGGGAACACCGGACGCCCCTCAGGAAGGACTGACGACACCCACAGGCGCCATCGCGCCGGAGTCGGACACGCCGACTAGGATTTCTCCCGATCCCACCACCAAACCGCCCACCACCCCACGCCACACGATCGTGAAGCCGCTCCTGATGTCTCACCAGGAACAGAGAGGAGCGGCCTGCACACCGAAAAAGAAGAGCCGGGACTAGGGCCCACAACACCGCCGACGTGCTGGAGGGACCAACCTCCACCATCACAGACGGTAACCGACCGGACGCAACATCAGGAGCATACTAAGCCCGCGAGCCCGGCCGAGCCTCTCGGCCTCGAGCGGCCCGTGAAGCTCCCGCCGTCGCGCTGCAGAAGGCACACCGTTGGTGCTGCCGCCCCCAATCCGAGCTGCTCTCCATTTTCACTGTATAGAAGGTCGCACCACCGAGGATTCAGACCGACCCGCCTAAAACCCAGACGGGCCCTAGAGGGCCCAGATCTGGGCCGGGGGCGGCGCGTCGGACCAACAACACAACGGCCACGCCCTGCCGCCAAAGGGAGGCGCCACCAAACTCCGCCCAACCTAACCCAACCCGAGAACCCCAAGGAGGATCAGAGCATCGGCAACGGCCGAACAGCACCACCGCTGCGCTCCCGACAAGGCCAAAGAGCAACAGCACGGGTAAGGGCAGTCCAGACCCGGGGTGGTCACGGCCACGCTGTGGTGACCCAGCATACCACTGTATGGTGTAGTATGCTATAGTCGTTGACATAGCACCAATGGATCACCGTCCACCAGTGTTACGTCATCATAGTGGTACAACATAAGCATCACAGGTCCAAGGCATGACTATAGATTACAAACAGAAGATCCAAAACAATAGATCTTTAGAACCTCCTCGAAACAATGAGGCAAGGCCCTACTAACAGAAGATCAAATGAAAGACCTCGGAGGAACTAACCTATACTAAGCCTACTTCTAATACGGCTAGGCTTGTGGTTGCGTTGTAGCAACGCCTACAAAGATAGGTTCTATGACTAGCAACCTATCCTCTATCATACTATGTGTTGACTTGTCCTCCATCTTCGCTGGATTGCTTCAACTCGTTGTAGTTTCCTTCTTTGATATCTTGAGTTTATCCGCCATCGGAGTCTTCATAGCCTATAGTGTTGCCTTCTTGTGGTTCTTCATGTCTAGCAGGGGTTTAGGAGGCAAGGGTGAGTAACAACGTTACCCAGCAAGTTCATTATGCATGGTGGGAAGTTTGATGCATAAATACAGCCACATACAATGGATTGTCGTAGGCTAATGCACGTTTTCGAAAACATTTCTTCAAAAGATTGCTTTTATTTCAGAAGACTATGCTCGTCAGGAGTCACATGGCTAGGGCTTTGAGGAGCCTCCTTTCTTACTACGTCCGTCGTTCCGTCCTCGAACGTGGAGTAACATGTCACATTCATACACTCTGCAGAGGTGCGCTGCTTTACCCATAAGAGATCAAGACCTTGTTGCACAACCGGGCGATCTTCTGTCCACACTTCCTTGGTGTGGCCCCTAGTCAGTAATCCAGCGCCTTTCCACCATCCCCGCACACCCCCCATTACTTCAGTTGCAAGCTAGTGGGAACCATCCCAACCTACAACTTGCTGACTATTTGGAAACCGCATCAAATCAGTCCTGAAGCCAACCTTCAATAGATGCTAGAAGCCACAACCCGAAGGTGAGATTATTATCCGAGCCATCTCAAGCTCATGAGCGGATTTACCACCGCCTGGCTTGTACTATGCATCCGTTGGTGTACGAGAGTAAAAGGGTACAACTGACTTCTCCGTCCCATTCCAGATCTCATGGTTACGCGTGATATACGGCGCAAGAATCACTTGCGACATTTGTTGTTAAGTCCTAGGTGATTCTTTCCCGTGCAAATGGAACCTCCACCACAACATTCTTACCGTGGTCCCATCTGCCAACCATATGAGATTACCACCTCACTGGTGGATAACCATAGTCATATTATTATAAAATAAGTTTTCTGCCCTTTTTGTAGTGCATGTGATAATAGCATTTTGAAAATAGTTTCTTAACAAATATTCCAAGAGGACATGTATTAAAAGGGATGAAATTGCCCTTTTTACTGCAAGATTATGCAGCCAAGGTCTTTGATATAATATAAACTCCGAGAAGTCTGAAAACAACATCATTGGTCCGGTATGGACTAATGTTTAAAGAAGCAACATGCTTAATGCATAAGTATGAGATGCATCACAAAGTACCCCGGAACTAACTCTCAATGATTGAGTGTTGTTTGAGTTGGGTGATTTCATTTAGATTTGTTTTGTCTTCAAGTTTACTTCATAAAAAGGATGAATTATTTAACGTTAATGTTCATGTAACATATTAAGCATACGAGTAAGATAAACAATATAAAAACACTAAAAGGTTGTTTAAGGGTTGGTGTTCATCTTTTTGTTTGAAAGAAGCATGTATTAACTTTAGTTAATCTAGAGCTAGTGTGGTGTTATATTTCAAGATGGCAAAAGAATAACTTTTGAAGAACAGAAATAATGTAAACAATTGTTGGTGCAATATAAAGTGGTTAGGAGAGGAATATATGATTAGGCTCATTTGTGTGTTTTACCCTAGACTTATATGCATTATGAACTTTATTTTAATTCAATTAGGCCCTTATATCTTAAACTTAACTTTGTTCTTATGAATGAATATTTTTGTTTAAGGAGTACAAGAAGTTGCATTACTATCTAGGTGTTATAAATTTTAGATTGTGTTCCTACTTATTTTACTCACACATAATACAAATGAAAGGAAGTTATGTACACAATGATATATGTGAAACATTAATTCAAAAGGAACTTAGTAGTTCAAAGTGTTGTGAGATTTTTATATGTTTTCAAATGATCATCAAATGGTAGAAAAACAAGTTTCAGATGCTTATAACTTCATTTTCAAAATTAGGGAAAATAATTCTTATAAATTATTATTTTAAAATAGTATATCATTTTGAAATAGATTTATTGAAATAAAATAATTCATATTGTGTTAAAAACATATTACTAAAGTTAAAGTTTTGCATGTGAAACAATTTAAATGAAGTTTGAAATGCATCCAAAATAGTATTTCAATTATCTTAATATTCAAACATTAAGTGTTTTGTAGTTCAAATGTTATTATGTTTTTATTTTTATTCAACCACAAATAAGAATGATACAACAATATAGATTTTATTTTTCTGATCATTTTGGTATAAAAATTATAGTTTTTTGATTTAAAATGAATTACTTATGAATTTACAAAGTTTATTCAATTTAAATCAATTTCTAAAATTATTAAATTAAGTTGGGCCCACATGTCAGGGATTTAAGTTTAAATGAATTAAACCTCTGGAAATTTTTCTATTGGTCTCCTGACGTCAAGCTGACGTCAGCGATGAACTGAGTTCAAATCCGAGGGTCAATTCGATAACAAAGTTCAAATTGGCATGAATGGAACCTATAATGCGGTGGATATTGTTGCTACGAACCGGTGGTGGCGGAATGACCATATGGTCACCGGAGCATCGCTGGCGGTGAGGTTCGGCGGCGGCCGGAGATGGTTCACGACGGGCTACTATTCCCGGAGGAATTGGGACGAACGGAGGGTGCATGGAGGTTCAAAACCTCACCACGATGACGAGGAGACGCTCGGTGAAGTAGGGGAGCGACAAACGGCGAGGAAATCATCTGCGTCGGCGGCGGTCAGAGAGGAAGAGAACCTTCGATTCCCTAGCCTTCCAAGCTCCTCCAGACGCACAGCTCACGGACGAGAACGAGGACATGTCTCTTCTACGCAGCAGCTCCAGGTGGCGAGATATGACTGGAATCGGCGCGTGCATATCGGGAAGGCGGCGGCCGGAGCTGAAGAAGACGGGCTGATTCCCGGCTTCCCGCCCTCCTCCACACGAACGACTCGATGAGGAGGCTCCCAGGGGCACCACGATCCGTCCCAGATGCTCAGGATGACAGGAGGTGGCCGTAATCGTCGAGGAACGCCGGCGCACGGCGACGACCCGAGAGAGCTAGGGTTTGGAAGAGGAACAGAGAGAGGATTAGAGAGAAGAGAAAGGGCGTGAGTGAGGAAGATGCGGACGTCTCTCCGCGGCCTTATCCCCGCGCGAGAGGGCGGCGGGAAGGAGAAGCACGACTTCACCGCGGCGACGACACGGCTTTCCTCTGCTTTCTGGCCAGAGGAAGAAGAAAGCTTTAGGAAATGCAGTTTTGTAGAAAACCCCCTGGATTCCTGAGAATCTGCAAAAACAATTGAAACAGGCCCCTGGTTCATGCCTTTGGATCAGTTTTTGATTCTGGAACTTGCAATCAAGTGCAGGGAAGTTTATATTTGAAATAAAATGTTTATTACAGTTGCATATTTAGACTCCTTGGTATATTTTGAATCATTTTATCACATATCTAAATTTTGGACCTATCTACTATCTTTCTTTCATTAAATTTATGTTATTCACTTGATTAGTTTTGGTGGTGCATTTTGATAACATGGACCTATTATCCCATGTCAAAATTCATTCAAGAAAATTGGTACCTCCAATTCTAAATGGATTTGGTATCTTGGCTCAAAGAATATAGGTACTTATGAATGTTTCATTTTGTTAAATTTTTGTAGCGTACCTGCACTTTAAAAATATGGCAGGTACCTGTGTATAGTGCAAATCCCTGGATCGATTCATTTGCACACCCAGTTTACGATGAATATCACAACATTGTATCAATATTACACGAATAATCCAGACTTGGTAAAATAAATAATTCGATACATCTTTGCATAGCTTAAAGCTAGCTCAAAACACTAAAGCAGCGGAAATAAATCTTCAATGAGCCTCCATCTTCATGATACGCCATAGGCGAAAAAATGTTGGTGCAGACTCGAAACCCCAAAACGTATTCCTTACTCTTCGTCAAATATTTCTGCAACAAATAATGATTTGCAACATAGTGGGTCAGATTCCATTAAAATGGAGTCTGGCAAGTGACGCTATGGTGGACACTCAATGGAAATAACTCTAAAGCCTGTATGCATATTTGGCTGGTGGAGTTCAAGGCTATTTTGCATAAAGCAAATTTTATCCTATCACTTTATAAAAACAATTTTAACATCATAGTTGGCAACACTGGCAAGTTCCAGTGGACCAAAAGATATCTCGTCCTTAGGTGCAGTCTCAGGTGAAAACCCCTACATTCAATGGTCCTAAGTAGTCCACTGTTGTTTACTTATCAAAATTTTATTAAGAAATTAGAATGTTGGGATTCCTCCATGTTCCTTGATCAGCTGTAGTCTTTACTTGGAATACTCTCCTTGCGTCCTTCACAAGCTTCTCCATTTATTCCTCACATCCCTTTGTTCCTGGGTGGCCTTCCACGAGTGTGCTCTCAGGTGAAAACCCCCACGTTCATGATCCTAAGTATAGTAGAAACTATCTTAGGTGAAAACCCTCATGGACATGGTCCTGAGTAGCCACTCAACATAAACCAAACAACCAATCCACCCAGATGATTCATTAAGTTAGTGATGTGCACTCCCAAGTGAAAACCCCCACATACTATGATCCTAAGTATAGTAAAGACTATCTTAGGTGAAAACCCTCATAGACATGGTCCTGAGTAGCCACTGAAGATTTTGTAAATCCTTTCATCAATTGCATAGCATCAAAATTCTACTAAGTCATCTCATAGGTACCTAGACACAATGGAATAGGGAATTCTAAAGTCTTGCATAGCAAATCTACTAAGCTCTACTCATGCATTGGAAAATAACTAAGTTATGCATAGAAAATACTTAGGAATTTTATGAGGTGTGCCACTTGCCTTGGCAACAAGAAGAATAGCAACAGCAGCTGCAACAGTTGTCGTTTGCCTCCGAAATTTCTAACACATCAAACAAAACACACATAAACATACAAACCCAAATAACAATACAAAAATATGCTATGCATGATGTGCAAAATACTTAGAGAAAATACTAAGTCTATTCTTTAAGGTGATCGACAATTATCAACAACTCTTTGTAAATTGGATATTCACTATAGTGAGAGAGACAGACACCCGGCCAGCCACTTAAGTTGTGGAACAGGTCTCATGTACGTGGACATGTAAGGTTAGTTTACAAGCCGCTTCATCTCACTATGCCGCTAGGATCCAACAAACTTCAAGATGGTAATAACATGATCAAAATTGTTTTAAGTCAAGATTAGGAAAGATAGAAGAAAATGATGTTGATTATCTTCCAGGTTTCATCTCCAGACTTGTAGTATTCTCCTTAGTGATGTCTTGATTGAATTCTTGGTAGACTTGAATAATCTTCAGACTTGTTGATTTTTGCATCACTTGGGCTGGTCTTGGATTTAATTAGTCTTCATGAAGTCTCAGAGAAGAAGAAAGGACAAAGAGAAAGGCTTAGAGAATAGAATGGAGGTTGGCCTTCTTGAACTTCTTCTCACTTTTTCTTCTAAGTGCTTGACATCTTGTGATGCTTACAGAGTCTGTTTTCTTCTAAGTCCTTCATTGCTCTTCTGGCTTCATGTTGAAAATCCTAAGTGTCTAGTGCATAGCACTTTTACCAAAATACTAAGTTGGAAATAATCCTAACTTAGAGAAAATGGGGAAGGAGTTTTCTTATGGAAATATAATTACAAACTAAAATATGCTATGCATGAAATGCAATTTTAAATCACAAGGAACATAGTACTATTTTTTTTGTGATATTTATAAAGTATGCATAAAGCTATAATTGCAATTTAATTAATTTCTATTTTCACAAAATATAATAAAGAAATAATTATAAGATTAAAGTTTTATGTGATTTAAATTTTTATAACAAAATTTTATAATTAGTATTAAATAACAGAGGGGATTTAAATAAATTCATAGCAATTGGATTTATTCAAGAATAATGTTTATATTAGAAGTTATGTTGAAAATATTCAAACTATTCAATTTAAATATAAAACCATGAATTTATCCAAATATTACTCAAAAATATTTTTATAATAGTGGCATCAATTTGCAATTATTCCAGAGTCTCTAAACAATTTTATTTGCAATTTTTGAATTTACAGATTTAAAGTTATTACAAAAATACTCAAATCTATCATTTGAAATTTGAATATTTTAAAATTAGTAAAATTTGAATTTTGGCAGATCTACAATATTCTACATGTTGAGGGCTTTCCAAAAATGTAAAGTTTGTTAAATTTGGATAAGTGGTTAAAAATTTATGCCAGATCTAAGTGGCAGGGGCTTTTCTGCAAAACTGCCAATTAAATCTAAATAAGAAATTCATTTTCCACGTGGCAGCTGACGAGGCATTGACTGGGCGCTGACTGGATCTGACGAGGCGCTGACGAGGCATGACGTGGCTTCCTCCCATTGGCTAGTACCGGTTCGGGTAAGTGAAACAAAGCGGACCGTTGGATGGAGATCTAACGGTCCAGATCTAATGCCCCTACGCGAGCGGCGCTAGAATACCGAAAACCTCGCCGGCGACGTGCCCGTGGCGGCGACTCGGACGGCAGCGCACGTTCTACAAGATCCAAGAAGCTATGGGACGAATGGTTCATACCACGACGTGTAGGGGGATGATGCGATGTCTATGGCGAGGTGGCGGAGGTCGGAGCGTCTCGGTCCTTCTCCGATTGCTCGACGGAGTAGTTGTTGTCGGCGGTGAGCTTCGGCCGGGGATGAATCGCTCGTTCTGGTGCACCAACAAATACGGGACCAAGTCAGGAAGATGCGCAAGGAGAAAATAAGAAGCAAGGAAGCGGAGAGTGGCCCGAGGCGATCTGTACTCGCCGGAAACTGAAGAAGACGGCGGCGGCAATGGACGGACGGCGGCGGTGTTTGTGGACAGCCTGGGGGCGGTTTGAGCTCGGGTTTGGGGTGCGGAGAGAGGCGGCAGGGCTGGGTATTTATGGGGTGCTCGGGCACGGGATAAGGATCGTTTAAACCACCGAATCGATCTGGAGTTTGAGATCAGTTCGGAGCCGAGAAATCCTCTGCCGGAGGTTGGGGATGATACGGCTTGTCAGCTGTGGGCCCCACGTGACAGAGAGAGAGAGCGCGCGGTGCGGGCGGAAATGGAGTTGGGCCGCTGCTGGGCCAAGGCGAGCTACGCGCGCGGGAGAGAAAGAAATGGGCCGCAGTGTCGGCTTGGCCAGTTCTTTTATTTTATTTTTATTATTCCTTTTCTGAAATATTTCATAACTTTTGTTTTACAACTCCAAATGAACTCAAATAAGAATGTAAATTCTTGAAAAAATATTCTTTAACAAAGTAAATATTTGGAAGCACTTTGCAACATTTTAAAAGTCCAAATTTTCAATTCTTTTAGAATTTGATAACAAAGGTGCAAATGCAATGAAAAGATGCATGGTATGAATGCAATTTGAAAGTTTTAAATTTTTGTGAAATTTGGGATGTTACAATAGGTGGCATTTTTTGTGAAATTATGGCTTCCACCAGATTATTTTTATGGTGCATTGAAACCATAGGGAAGATTATTTCTATGGCATTTTTTCTTTGTATAAATTGTTTCCACCTAAATGATGTGTGGTCTATTTTTCAAGAGTTTAAATATTTGAATACTTAAGTTTGTGTGTTGGTGATTTAAGCATTTCTGGCAACACCAGAATATGAGCTAGTGGAGTTAGCAAATGATTCATTGTGATTCCTAGTAAGAGTATGCACAATGCTCTATGTCAAATCCATGCTAAGAATGAAAAATTGCCCAATGCTTTTATTTGTGATCCATAACCAATAAATCATGTATGAATATGATCAACTGTTAATGAAAGCACAAGATAGGAATTCCTGCCTAAGGTTAGGTCTTATGGTGATAAGATGTTGAGTTAAGAATGAAGGGAATATGCCCTAGAGGCACTTAATAAACATAGTTTATTGGCAATATCCCAATCGTTCATTATATGTTTTACACCATGCAATAACTGTATTAAGCGAAAACATTAATACAGGTGTGGTAGATAAACAACCAGGTCCCTAGTAGCCTCTACTAAGACTAGTTTCGTTGCGCGATTGATGATCGAGGTTTTCCGATCATAGGGCATGGCGCCGGTCGGCAATGGAAGTCATATCGTTAGGAGTAACGATGTGATGGACGTACCCAGTATTTATAGGACATAGTCATTACGCCTTAAAACCGTGAGATCAACTCTTATTGTTATCCCTGAAAGATACTTTGATCGCACCAAACGTCGCATCTTATCTAGTGTGACAATACGGTGATACTTTTGGGTATCGGAAGGGGGTAGTTGAGACGAGGGGTCAACAGCGGGATTTGTCAGTCCGCATAGCCGGATAGATACTCTAGGCCCACTCGGTGAGATTATGTCAAATGAGTTTGCAAACATGTGACTAGGTCACCAGCTGACATAATATCATAGACGAGTAGAAGATAGCGATGTCGGTAACGAGATCATGCTAGGTATGGAGATATCTATGGAACGACGCTCGGACGTGCTAAGTATCGCTACGGCAAAAGGTCTAAGACTTTACGTTCAAGTTTGATAAATGAAAGTCATTCGTTATATCTCAGGGATTAATTCATGGGGTCCAGGCCTACGAGTTAGTCGTTGATCATTGAGGAGTCTTGATCATACCTGATATTATATCGAACCGCTAGGGTAACACACTTAAGGGGTTTCGACAAGACAACCTGAAAGGAAGGAGATCACCGGGAGCGTCCCGGGAGGGGTCCGATGGAGATCGGGCAGCGCCGAAAGAGTTTTCGGAGCTAGGAAAAATTATATATATTATGTTTGATATTAATTAGTGTAATTAATATGCAAATATGATTTTATATATTTATTTCGAATTTATTTAGGCTGATTTCCCTAAATGGGCCTTCGGTCGAAAGAAGGCCCATGGGGGGGGGGGGGGGGGGAACCCTCAAGGGAATTTTGTGGGGGAGGCTTGGCCGGCCTAGGTGGGCCAAATGGGGCCCACCTAGGGCCGGCGCACCAGCCTTGGCCGAACCAGGCATGTGGGATAGTCCCACATTGCCTGGCTGGCAAGGTTGGCTCCCCCTGGGAGCCTATATAAGAAGGGGCACCCCTGGCCTTTTAATTCACCAATTAATTCCCAATTTCTCTCTCGATCTCGTGGTTCCCTTGTCGGAGCCGCGCCGAGTAGAGGAGGGGGATCTCTTCCACCATAGCCCGCTGTCGCGCTGCTGGTGTTACGGTCCAAGTCTTCCGCTGCTCGTCCTGGACTGGAGCTTCGGAGGCCGTCGTCTCCACCGTATGTGTGTGACGCCCTACGAGGTGCTGCGCTAGCGGTACTCGGAGGACTACTTCCTCCACCCGACCTCGGGGTCATCTTCGTCGTCCTCGTCGCGCCGAGTTCTCCGTGACCTAGAGGTCGGCTACGTCGTCTTCGTCGTTAACGCTTGTGCGGGAGCGTAATCCCCGCTATTCGGTCTATGAGGGTATGTATTCCGATCTCCGCCGTACTTCTATATCTGCATAGTGTAGATCTTGGCTAGTTTAAGGATATCGTTGGTAGGAATTTTTTTGTTTTCTGCACACGATCCCCTTCAAAGAATTCTTCTCATTACATCATCCATTTAGATGAAGTAAGAAGGATGTACCCACCTGATAGGGTTAACGTCTTTGGAATATATATATCTAAAAATGGATATATATGAGTCTATGAAATGGATATTCTTGAACATAAATCAACTGATGCTTCCGGGGAATTCAATAATCTATATGTCCAAGTTCATATCTTTATTGAGAATAAATTCTTGATTCCATCAATAAATCATTACCTATTGATGACTTGTGGACCCACTCTTATATAACTTCTTCATTCACCTGATTTTGAAGAATAACTCATGTGATGTCTAGATATAAATATTTCTCATATGGACTTATGCTTTGGTTTTACTTTCTCCTTGGTTATGATTCCCTTGGAGAAACACCATAAATCCATGTGTGACTTAACTTTGGTATTTATCCTTCTAAACAAGAAGTAGATAATCAAGACATGTTCTTCTTGTCCCATATTGAAGTTCCAACATCACTTCCCTCGCCCTTGTGGTGAGGATAATTCAATTTAACCAAGCCAACTTTCTTGGGTTGGTGGTATATGAATGTATGTGTATTTTATGACATCAAAGAAGTTGATGTACTGGATGATCTCTCCTACTATTCATGTGTATATGGCACTCCATTGTTTGTGCATACCAAAATGAGTTGTCAACAAGGTTGCAAAGCTTGTTATCAACCTATTTATATAGAACACTAACATTGTAATGTCATATCATTTCCAGAGGAATTAACATGGATAGATTAGGATATAAGAGTTCCAATTCTTCATGATAGATGGACATAATACTTCTATGCCCAACTAAGGATTGCTTCTCAAAGTCTTCTTGTTGTATTTCTTCCTTGCTTATGTTATCTTGTTGATGCCTTCGAGAAGATTGGGATATAAGAAAATATGATGTCTGGATCAATTATGAGGATCTGGATTAAGGTTTAGGTAATTCAGTTTGGTCTCCAAGAATGTCATGGTTTCCATGTACTAGAAATATGTCTAGCACCATTGATAAGAATAGATGATCAAAGAATAACTAGGAATAGTTGTTTTGGTCATTAACTCCTAAATAAGGTTTTGATTTATTAGGTTTTTTTCACTTGGTTTTATGTTCACTTGGTGTAACATTGTATCTTATATCTCTCTACCCCAGAATAAGGTTTAAACCAAGATCATCTCAGAGTTTATAGCGCTCAAGTTGATGATCTACTTCAATTCCACCAACTCAAGTGAAACTCCAATCACTTAGCGTTTAAAAAATTAAATGCGCGGAAATTATTCGGTTTTCTGATGCATGAATGCAATGCACACTCTTGTGTCTACTCTATTTGTAACATCCCAAATTTCTCAAAAATTTAAAACTTTGCATGCATGCATCATATAGGCATGACATTGAAATCACATAAAGAATAATTTGAATTTTAATTATAAGTTTAAATAAAGTTGTTTTCCATAAAGAGGTCTAATTGAGCTCCTTACAAAATCTGCATTTTATTATTTTATTTATTTAGCAAAATGATATCAAAAAGTTCTAAATTAAATTAGCTTTTCAAAACATATTTTTATGATTTTTTCTGAAATGTTTTGATAGGATTTAAAAAATCAAATTGTTTTGAAAAGTTTTAAAACAGAAAAAGAGTTTAATTAAAAAGATTTCTTACCGGGCCGGCCGAGTCCTACCTGCCGCGCGCGCGCGAGGAAGCGGCCCAGCAAACCAGCCCGCGTAGCCCGCCTCCCGCTTCTTCTCGCTGACGGGTGGGGACAGCCCGTCAGAGTCTTCAACCTCCCGTCGCAAGAAATCCGGCGGAGACCGATCCGAGCACGGATCAAATCCACGCGATTTCCGCGCGGTTTGTTCCCCGGAGATGCCCCATATTTATTCCACGACCGCGCCTCCCGATTTCACCCTAAAAACCTTAACGTTCTACGCCACCGGGCCGCCGCCACCGAGATCGGCATCTCACGCGATCCGCCGCCGTCGAGCTCGCCGTGCGTAGTGCTCCGACCACCCCGGCTCTTCTTTTCGCCTCCCCTCGATCTCTTTCTCCCTTGCGGTCGTTTTGCATGTAATCTCGTGACTTGAATCGCAGCAAAACGTCCTCTCCGTCTGCGACCGAAGAGCACCGCCGCAGTCCTCGTCTCCGGCGGAGCTTTGGGAGAAGAAGAGGAAGCACGAGAAGCCCCAGCCGCGCCATCGCCTCCGCCTCGACCTCCTCTCCGTCGTGGTATGATTTTCCCCCTCCCCTTAGCCGTAGATCGCGAGTGCGTGCGACGCCGGCCATGGCGCCGCCGCGGGCGGAAGATTTCCGGCGAACCGCGCCGCCCGTCCGTGCCCTTGCGTCCGGGCCGTCGGATCTAGATCCAATGGATCTAGATCGGATTGATCTGGAACGCCCGTTTTCCTTTAGATCCAACGGTTCACGTTCGCCATCCGCGGTGAACCGGTCGCGTCCAATCGGAGTGCGCCGCGTGGCCTTTTCATTTTCTATTTCGGCTGGAATTTATAATTAAAAACAGAAAAACAATACAAACTTGCAAAATTCATAACTTTCGATCCGTTCTTCCAAATTTGATGAATTTTATATCCACGTAAAGCTCTGCTCGTGTAGCTTAGTATGGTTTCATTAGTTTGTCTTTTTAGTGTATTTTAAATTGCGAAATTTAATTTTTTAGCTTTTCGGCTATTAAATCTATAACTTAATTAATAAAAATTCTTTCCAAATAAATCCAATTGATTTAGAACTTTATTAATGCGCTCTGTCCAGAGAGTGCAACTTGAGTTTTATTTGAAACTTTTCATAATAGAATTAAAGAAATTGGTTTTAGGGCTTAAAACTTCTATGTTATGCTCAATATTTTAAATGATTAAATAAAATATTAAAATATTGATCATTGCATTTCATGCATTAATAACAGAGGAAATAAAATGGTAATTATTTTGTCTTGTTAAGTTTATTGCATATCAAGCATGCATACATATTTTTGTCTTGATATTTTAAGTGTTGTGTTTGTGTGTTTATTTAGTTTTATTGTTTGTCTCTAGATTGTGAAGAGGAGGAAGGCCCTTGTGATTGTTATTCTTGCTGTGCTTGTTCCTCTTGTTACCAAGGCAAGTGACATTTATAATCTACCCAATGTTTTCTATATGCATTATTAGTAGATTTTTGAGTAGTATGCATGATAGGGAATTTTTGAACTATCTTATAATGCTAAGTTAGTTTACACTTTGAAAATATCCTAGTAGTGTGTAGCCATCCCTTCCCATGCAGCCATCAAAAGTTTTTATTAGATGCTTAGCTATGCTATAAAAAGTGTACTTACCATGTTATAGAAATATTGCTAAGTGTTAAACTTTAAATGCACACCTGGGTGGAATTGGTTGTTTGGTTTATGTTGAGTGGCTTTTGGGACAATGCTTGTGGTTGTCGTTGCCTAGGATGAATGTCTATTCTACTTAGGGCCATGAGCATGGTGGTTGTCACCCAGAAGCGCACTTGTGGACGGCCACACAGGAACAAAGAGATTTCTAAGTCCCTCCAAGTTTAGAAGCTTCCCGTGCAGCCTTTTGACAATGGGCTCTGTCTAGAATTACTAAGTTGTGAGAGTGCAACCTGTCAGCTTGACAAGCAGATGTAGAGTTGGTAGGTGGAACGGGTCTTGCTAGTATGGTTGCATTCTTCTTCTGAAAGTTCTTGTCTCAATTCTCTCCTTTCCTTAATGCACTCCGCGTGTATAGGATGTTTGGGTTAATTGAGTCTCAAGGTGAAAGTGCACAACCTCTGCAGAGTCGACAATCTGAGTACTTAGCCGTGTCCCCGGTGATGGACTACTTCGAGCAGCTGGACAAGGATGGACGGAAGAATCTCAACACCGTTTTCATAAAGTAAAATTTGACTTAGTAAAGAATTGTTGGTGCACTTGGGCTTCATCCCTTGGTGCCAAGTCTTTGAGAAACAAAATTGTTTTACAAAAGATAGGAGAAAACTGGCTTTCTGCAAAATAGCCTACAACTCCACCAAGCCAAATATGCATATAGAATTAGACTTGTCATAATTTATCCACCATAGTCACTTGACAATACGTCATTGTATTGACCTCCTATGGGGGCTGCATATTCAAATGTGCACGTAATTCTGATGAGGAGTGAGTTGGACTCGAGTCTACACCCAACATGTCTGCCTGTGACGCATGCTTGAAGAAGAGGCTCATTGCTATTACTTTCGTTGTGAACTCTGAATATTTTTAACTAGTCTTCATGACTATGCACTTTGTAATAAAGCTATACTTAGCTATTTTTGGATCTCGTTGTAGTAATTTGATACTTGTGCAATGATACTATATATTTTGTACTGTGGTGCTGGCAGTGATCCAGGGACTAGCACATAACACAGGTGTTCCATCTTTATTTAAAAGATGGGGCGCTACAAAATGGTATCAGAGCTAAAGTGTTGCCTGTAGGTTCGAGCCCTCAGGATTGGTTAAGCCTCTTTTGATCATAATATTACCATCTTTGAAGTATGTTGGATCCTAGCGGCATAGTGGGATGAAGCGGCCCGGGACTAACCTTACATGTCCGCGTACATGAGACCTGTTCCACAATTATAAGTGGCTGGCCGGGTGTCTGTCTCTCTCACTATAGTGAATATCCGACTTACAAAGAGTTGATAATAGTGTTGATCACCTTTTAGAAAAGAACTTCTTTTTCTCTAAGTACTTAAGTACACCACAACTAGTATTTCTTACCTTGTGTCTTGTTTTAACAAACTCTACCTTTATCACTTAAGGATGTCGTTCTTCATGTATCAAACCGCGGAGGACTTCAAGGACATGCGCTTTGGAAGATATCTTCTAGAGTTAGTAGAACTGTTGGCACTTCCAACACCCATCATCAAGGCAAGCCAGCTGAAGCACTTCAACAAAGAAGACTTATGGGGAATCTTTTCCAACAAGGGCGCCAGACTGAACCCAAGACCGAAGACATCCAGTACAAATCGATTAGTGACTCCTTGGAGAAAGGGCTGAATCTCGTCACGCAGGAGCTAATAGGACGTCTTTGCTGGCAATTTCAGGAGGAATTAAAAGACCACTACTTTTCTAACCTTGGCCAACGTGACGAACATGGGATACCCTACCTTGTTAGCGAGGAAGACAAAAACAAACCAGAACCTTTGTACCCATATCTCCAAGACTTAGAACTTCACCTCTGGCAACTCGAAGAGGATAGACGCAACGAGCTGTTGAAGAATGATGAAATAATGGCCCAAGTCAAGGAGACTCAAAAGAAGATTGAAGCCCAATAAGAGGTGGCCAATGCTCAAGAAGAGAAATTCCGAGCTCAAGAGAAGAAGTTCCAAAATCAAGAAAAGAGAATTAGAGACAAGAACAAGGAGATCAAGACCTTGAAGGATGAAATTCTGAGCAACGACGTCGAGTTCAAAGCTGATCGAGATCTGATCGAGACTCTACGCCGTGAGAAGAGAATGCTACAAGAGAAGATCGAAGTCCTGGAGAAGCAAACGATCGAGACTCTGCACCATGAGACGACAATGTTACAAGAGAAGAACGAGGCCTTGGAGAAGGAGGTGAACGACTACAAGGAGATCCTTATGAAGGAAGGCATCACCATCGAGGAGATCGAAGAGGATGAAGGAGACGTCATGGACGAAGTTTAGACTTAGTAGTTGGACCACCATGTTCTCCCTCGTTTAGTTCGTCGTTCTTTTTAAAACATTGATCTCCAACTTGTGGTGTGACAATGTTAGAATGATTGGTTTGCAGACTCTGTTGTTTTATTAAATCAACTTAGAATACTTGTTTCGATTTGCTAAGTAGACTTTTCTTTTTAAGTTGTCTTTTGAGTGTTGATTGTGTTGACTTGGTTGCTTTGTGCATGGGTAGGATTTTTCTTCTCTTAGTTCTGTCTATCTTTCACTCATCTATGCTGAAAACCCTACAGATGCCTCCTCGTCGTGATACCAACAACGATGATGCCATGCAACAACTGATGGCCGCTCAAGCTCAGTTGATGAATATGATGACCCAATTCATTGCAGCAACCAACAACAACAACAACCACCACAACAACCACAACCCGCCACCTCCACCACCACCTCCAGTGGACAGACTTGCTAGATTCCTAAGGCTTAGGCCTAATAAGTTCTCCTCTGCTACTGAACCAATAGTGGCGGATGATTGGCTCCGTTCAGTCAACAAGGACTTAGTAACTTGTGAGTGTTCTGAGGCAGAAAAAGTGAGGTTCACTGCACACCTGTTGGAAGGACCCGCAGCATTGTGGTGGGAGACTTATCAAGTGACTCATCCTTTGGATGGCATGACTTGGGATGCGTTCAAGGAAGGTTTCCGGAATGCTCACATCTCCTCAGGTATAATGAACCTGAAGAAAGAGGAATTTCGCAGCTTGAGGCAGGGAGGTAGAACTCTGAAGGAGTATATGGATGACTTCTGTATGCTATCAAGGTATGCACCAGAGGACATTGATACTGATGCAAAGAGGAAGGAAAAGTTCCTCAATGGACTTAGGGGAGAACTGAAGATACCCTTGTCTGTGGCATATACTCCAAACTACCAAGCTCTGCTGGATCAAACTATCACCCTGGACAACAACATAAGAAAGGAAGAGAATACGAAGAGGAAGTTCAGTGCAAGTAAGGTTCATTCTGAAGGGACATATAAGAAACAACACACCTCTGAAGTCAGTAGCCATAAACCCTGGAATCACTCCAACACTGGTAGTGGCCAAAAACATCATGGTCATAACCACAATGGAGGATACAAAGGAAATAGTGGAGGATACAAAGGAAATACTGGAGGATACAATGGAAATAATGGTGGATCCAGGGGAAACCATCACCATGGCCATAATCATGGGAATGGTAATCACCGTCCTAACTATGAAGGGAAGAAAGACTTGTCTAATGTGACTTGCTTCAAGTGCAAGAAGACAAGACATTATGCAACTGAATGCCCAGAGAGGAAAGCTGATGAAAATTCCAAGCCCAATCCTTTCCAGAAGGGACAAGTGAACCACATCAATGTGGAAGAAGTTCATGATGAACCTGATGCTGTGATTGGTACGTTCTTGCTCAACTCCTTTCCAGCATTAGTCTTATTTGATACTGGAGCATCTCATTCATTCATATCAAGAGATTTTGTAAACAAACATGGGTTAGCTGAGGAAAGTCTAGGAAAACCTATTAGGGTAAGTTCACCTGGAGGGGAGATGATAGTAAATTCCGGGTGTAGGCAGTTAGACTTGCAAATCGGAAAACACACCTTTCCAACAGACTTAGTCATCCTAGAAACCCAAGGATTGGATGTTATCATCGGAATGGATTGGATGACTCATTTTGAAGGAATCATAGACTGTGCAAATAGAGCAATCACCCTCACCACCCCAGAGAAAAGGAAGATTAAGTTCATATCAACCTTTGAACTTAAGAAGGTTAGGCTAAATTCTCTTAAGGGGGTTAGCCTTGGTGATGTGCTTATTGTCAAGGAATACACATATGTTTTTCCGGAAGAACTACCGGGAATGCCACCCGATAGAGATGTAGAGTTTCTCATCGAACTGAAGCCGGGAACAGGACCAATAGCTAAAAGACCTTACCCTATGGCCGTCGATGAATTGAAAGAGCTCAATAAGCAACTGGAGGAACATATCCAGAAAGGATTCATTCGTCCAAGTTCATCGCCATGGGGAGCACCAGTCTTATTTGTTAAAAAGAAGGATCAAACACAGAGGCTAGTCACGGATTATAGAGATATAAACGAGCAAACTATCAAAAACAAGTACCCGTTACCCAAGATAAACGAACTATTTGACCAACTAGAAGGTGCTTGTGTTTTCTCAAAGATCGATCTTCGATCAGGGTACCTCCAAATGAAAGTTAGAGAAATGGATATACCCAAGACTGCATTTGTTACGAGATATGGCTCTTATGAGTACACAGTAATGCCGTTTGGATTAACCAATGCACCAGCCTATTTCATGAATATGATGAATAAAGTGTTCATGGATTTTCTGGATAAGTTTGTGGTAGTGTTCATAGATGATATTCTAATCTACTCCAAGAGTCACAAAGAACATTAAGAGCACTTGCGTCTAGTATTGCAGAGATTACGTGAACATAGGTTATATGCCAAGTACAGCAAGTGTGAGTTTTGGTTAGAACAAGTCGGATTTTTAGGCCATGTGGTGTCCAAGGAAGGTATAGCGGTGGATCCCGAAAAAGTTTCAGTTGTAACAAATTGGGAACCGCCGAAGAATGTTGGAGAATTACGAAGTTTTCTGGGCCTAGCAGGATACTACCGACGATTCATTGAAAACTTCTCCAAGATTGCCAAGGCCTTGACAGAATTATTAAAGAAGGAGAAGAAATTTGAGTGGACTGAGGCATGCGAAGCCAGTTTTCAGGAGTTGAAGAAACGTCTGGTTTCAGCCCCAGTTCTATGCTTACCTGATTTGGAGAAGGAATTCCAAGTGTACTGTGATGCTTCACGCCAAGACTTGGGAAGTGTGTTGATGCAGGAAGGCAGAGTGACATCTTATGCCTCTAGACAGCTCAAGAAACATGAAGCAAATTATCCAACTCATGATCTCGAGTTAGCATCAGTAGTGCATGCCCTAAAAACTTGGAGACCCTACCTGATGGGAAAAAGATGTGAGGTATTCACGGACCACAAAAGTTTGAAATACATATTTACACAGAAGGAATTGAACATGAGACAAAGAAGATGGTTGGAACTTATTAAAGATTATGATCTAAGTCTCCAATACCATCCGGGGAAAGCTAATGTGGTAGCAGATGCTCTGAGTCGTAAAGTGTATGTGAATGGCCTTACAGCAGGAGAATTACCCGAGGATTTACGCAAGGCATTCAAGGACCTCAGATTGGAAGTAGTACCTGAAGGGTTTGTAACCTCATTAGTTGTACAACCCACTTTGATGGACAAGATACGTGAAGCTCAGAAAGGAGACAAGGAAATAGAAGAGATCAAAGTCAATCTAAGAGCAGGCAAAGCTAAAGGATTTTATGAGGATGAGCAAGGGATTTTGTGGTTTGAAAAACGTGTATGTGTGGCCAATGATCCTGATATTAGGAAGTTAATTCTGCAAGAAGCTCATGAGACACCTTATTCTATTCATCCGGGAAATACCAAGATGTATATGGATGTGAAAGAGAGATTTTGGTGGAATAATCTGAAAAGAGAAATAGCAGAATACATCGCTAAGTGCGATGTATGTAGTCGAGTAAAGGCAGAACATCAGAAACCAGCAGGGCTCTTACAACCTTTGAAAGTACCGGATTGGAAGTGGGATTCTATTGGGATGGACTTCATCACCGGATTACCAAGGACCAGATCGGGTTATGATTCTATTTGGGTTATTGTTTGTCGCCTAACCAAAATAGCTCACTTCATACCCGTGAAGACCACTTATACTAGTGCAAAGCTAGCCGATATTTACATGAAGAGAATTGTGTGCCTTCACGGCGTTCCTAAGAGTATCGTGTCTGATAGAGGGACCCAGTTCACTTCTCATTTCTGGAAGCAGTTGCACGAATCTTTGGGAACCAGATTGGAATTCAGTACGGCTTTCCACCCGCAGACAGATGGTCAGACTGAAAGAGTGAATCAGATTTTAGAGGATATGTTAAGAGCTTGTGCGCTCGACTATGGATCTAGTTGGGATGATAATTTGCCATACGCTGAGTTCTCCTACAACAACAGTTACCAAGCCCGCATTGAGATGGCACCGTTTGAAGCCTTATATGGAAAGAAATGCACAACCCCACTGTTGTGGAGTGGTGTAGGAGAACGGAGTTTCTTTGGACCTGATATAATACAGGATGCTGAAGAGAAAGTCAGGCTGATTAAGGACAGATTGAAAATAGCACAGTCACGCCAGAAAAGCTATGCAGATTCCAAGCGTAGAGAAGTCACCTACGAAGTGGGTGACAGAACCTATTTAAGAGTGTCACCACTTCGGGGTGTGAAAAGGTTTGGGATCAAAGGAAAGTTAGCACCTCGATTCATTGGACCATTCAAAATTCTTTCTCGCAAAGGTGAAGTGGCATATGAGTTAGAACTACCTGAAGTTCTGTCTGCTGTTCATAATGTGTTCCATGTCAGTCAGTGGAAGAAATGTCATCCCGAGATGATGGGAGTTCCTTTTAAGGATACTATACCTCTCGAGGAGGTACAATTGGAAAGTGACCTGACATACGAGAAGAAGCCCATCAAGATATTACAGACAGCAGAAAGAGTCACCCGTACCAAAACCATCAAGTTTTGCAAAGTCCAGTGGAATCATCACACCGAGGACGAAGCCACCTGGGAACGAGAGGATGACCTCCGAGAAGACCACCCACACCTATTTGCTGACCTTTCCGAAGCTCGAGGGCGAGCTTCCTCTTAAGGGGGTTAGTCTGTAACATCCCAAATTTCTCAAAAATTTAAAACTTTGCATTCATGCATCATATAGGCATGGCATTGAAATCACATAAAGAATAATTTGAATTTTAATTATAAGTTTAAATAAAGTTGTTTTCCATAAACAGGTCTAATTGAGCTCCTTATAAAAATCTGCATTTTATTATTTTATTTATTTCGCAAAATGATATCAAAAAGTTCTAAATTAAATTAGCTTTTCAAAACATATTTTTATGAATTTTGCTGAAATGTTTTGATGGGATTTAAAAAATCAAATTGTTTTGAAAAGTTTTACGCCACCGGGCCGCCGCCACCGAGATCGGCATCTCGCGCGATCCGCCGCCGTCGAGCTCGCCGTGCGTAGTGCTCCGACCACCCCGGCTCTTCTTTTCGCCTCCCCTCGATCTCTTTCTCCCTTGCGGTCGTTTTGCATCTAATCTCGTGACTTGAATCGCAGCAAAACGTCCTCTCCGTCCGCGACCGAAGAGCACCGCCGCGGTCCTCGTCTCCGGCGGAGCTTTGGGAGAAGAAGAGGAAGCACGAGAAGCCCCAGCCGCGCCATCGCCTCCGCCTCGACCTCCTCTCCGTCGTGGTATGATTTTCCCCCTCCCCTTAGCCGTAGATCGCGAGTGCGTGCGACGCCGGCCATGGCGCCGCCGCGGGCGGAAGATTTCCAGCGAACCGCGCCGCCCGTCCGTGCCCTTGCGTCCGGGCCGTCGGATCTAGATCCAATGGATCTAGATCGGATTGATCTGGAACGCCCGTTTTCCTTTAGATCCAACGGTTCGCGTTCGCGATCCGCGGCGAACCGGTACCGTCCAATCGGAGTGCGCCGCGTGGCCTTTTCATTTTCTATTTCGGCTGGAATTTATAATTAAAAACAGAAAAACAATACAAACTTGTAAAATTCATAACTTTCGATCTGTTCATCCAAATTTGATGAATTTTATATCCACTTAAAGCTCTGCTCGTGTAGTTTAGTATGGTTTCATTAGTTTGTATTTTTAGTGTATTTTAAATTGCGGAATTTAATTGTATAGCTTTTCGGCTATTAAATCTATAACTTAATTAATAAAAATTCTTTCCAAATAAATCCAATTGATTTAGAACTTTATTAATGCCCTCTGTCCAGAGAGTGCAACTTGAGTTTTATTTGAAACTTTTCATAATAGAATTAAAGAAATTGGTTTTAGGGCTTAAAACTTCTATGTTATGCTCAATATTTTAAATGATTAAATAAAATATTAAAATATTGATCATTGCATTTCATGCATTAATAACAGAGGAAATAAAATGGTAATTATTTTGTCTTGTTAAGTTCATTGCATATCAAGCATGCATACATATTTTTGTCTTGATATTTTAAGTGTTGTGTTTGTGTGTTTATTTAGTTTTATTGTTTGTCTCTAGATTGTGAAGAGGAGGAAGGCCGCTTGTTCCTCTTGTTACCAAGGCAAGTGACATTCATAATCTACCCAATGTTTTCTATATGCATTATTAGTAGATTTTTGAGTAGTATGCATGATAGGGAATTTTTGAACTATCTTATAATGCTAAGTTAGCTTACACTTTGAAAATATCCTAGTAGTGTGTAGCCATCCCTTCCCATGCAGCCATCAAAAGTTTTTATTAGATGCTTTGCTATGCTATAAAAAGTGTTACTTACCGTGTTATAGAAATATTGCTAAGTGTTAAACTTTAAATGCACACCTGGGCGGAATTGGTTGTTTGGTTTATGTTGAGTGGCTTTTGGGACTATGCTTGTGGTTGTCGTTGCCTAGGATGAATGTCTATTCTACTTAGGGCCATGAGCATGGTGGTTGTCACCCAGAAGCGCACTTGTGGACGGCCACCCAGGAACAAAGAGATTTCTAAGTCCCTCCAAGTTTAGAAGCTTCCCGTGCAGCCTTTTGACAATGGGATTTGTCTAGAATTACTAAGTTGTGAGAGTGCAACTTGTCAGCTTGACAAGCAGATGTAGAGTTGGTAGGTGGAACGGGTCTTGCTAGTATGGTTGCATTCTTCTTCTGAAAGTTCTTGTCTCAATTCTCTCCTTTCCTTAATGCACTCCGCGTGTATAGGATGTTTGGGTTAATTGAGTCTCAAGGTGAAAGTGCACAACCTCTGCAGAGTCGACAATCTGAGTACTTAGCCGTGTCCCCGGTGATGGACTACTTCGAGCAGCTGGACAAGGATGGACGGAAGAATCTCAACACCGTTTTCATAAAGTAAAATTTGACTAAGGAAAGAATTATTGGTGCACTTGGGCTTCATCCCTTGGTGCCAAGTCTTTGAGAAACAAAATTGTTTTACAAAAGATAGGAGAAAACTGGCTTTCTGCAAAATAGACTACAACTCCACCAAGCTAAATATGCATATAGAATTAGACTTGTCATAATTTATCCACCATAGTCACTTGCCAATACTTCATTGAATTGACCTCCTACGGGGGCTGCATATTCAAATGTGCAGGTAATTCTGATGAGGAGTGAGTTGGACTCGAGTCTACACCCAACATGTCTGCCTGTGGCGCATGCTTGAAGAAGAGGCTCATTGCTATTACTTTCGTTGTGAACTCTGAATATTTTTAGCTAGTCTTCATGACTATGCACTTTGTAATAAAGCTATACTTAGCTATTTTTGGATCTCGTTGTAGTAATTTGATACTTATGCAATGATACTATATATTTTGTACTGTGGTGCTGACAGTGATCCAGGGACTAGCACATAACACATGTGTTCCATCTTTATTTAAAAGATGGGGCGCTACACTATTTGTGGACCCCAAGTTCTGGGATGCTACACACGCAGCCGCCGGCAGATCTGGGCCCACGGACCCAAATCCGGCCCGCAACACGCTAACGGCCATGCCATGGAACCTCCACAGCAAGCCGAGGCGGCGCCGACACGAGCATCAGAGCAGGGCATGCTGCCGCCGGCAGATCGGGGCCCACCTGGCCCAGATCTGGCCTGCGACGGACGCGAACAGATCAGCCTAGACCTAGGCCCCACCGAGGCCCAGATCTGGCCACCGCCACCGTCCCATGCAGCTAGAAGCTCTGGTCACAGCACCCCCGCCGCCCAGCCTCCAACCCCGTCGCCTGCCAAGCCCACCACCGCCCTGTCGGCCGAGAGGCCCCCCGCCGCCAAGCCTCCATCCCCGCCGGCCGCCGTCGCAGCCACGGGCGCGCCAGAGCACGCAGAGCCACTCCACGACCGCCGAAGACGACCGTGCGCCGCGCCCTCTGCTCAGCGCGACGACCTCGCCGGCTGCGCCGCCACGAACTCGCGAGGGGAGAGGAGCCCCGCCGCCGCCGACGCCGACCGAGCTAAGCCCGGTGGCGCCCTCCGGCGGCGGCGAGAAGGGGGGGAGGGAGGGAGGAGCTAGGGGCGGCGCTGCCAGGGCCTCCCGGTCGCTCGCGGGAGCAGAGGTAGGGTTTCAGTTTTTTCCGGCAGAAGCTTTCTGCTTTTATTATTAGGTATAGATAATAACTAGTAAAATGCCTGTGCGTTGCAACGGGCAGGGACTTTGTTTGCAATGTAATTTGCCCTACAGGAAGTAATTAATTTGTTACATACTTTATTTTTATTTCACGTGCTACAAGGGCATGTTTGAAATGTTGTAATCTTTTTTCAGAAATTTTACAGTTTCATATGAAATTTTGAAAGAAATGATACATACACAGCTACTCTATCCGTTTCATAATATAAGATGTTCTAAATATATTCTAAATTTATATGTTAACACATGTATCCAGACATATGTTGTATGTTGCTACGTGTTTCTAGAATCTTTATATTTCCATCCATGTAAACATAATGCATAAGAATTTATGTGTTTAGAAAGCAATGGTGGAATCCTATTCTAAAAACAGTAAGATGTTTATGTGTTTTAAATATATATTAATAAAAATGAAGAATTCGACATCATCATATCACAGAAAGAAATAACCCAACATCTCTTATTTTGATTAAGATTCCACCAAGCTCCTTTCACAGAGATGGCTTTGGAATCCAAAGGTTACGCTTCACCCGTCGTTGTTCCGATTAGTCAATTGAACCAAAACCGGCTACATGTGATTATCTCCAGACTTGCATCGGCGCATCACCTGAAAAAACTTGTCTCAACGCACTCATAGGCCCCATCTCTGTGCATTGCTCTCTTATCACCCGAGCTCCATCAACATGAAATAAAATCGAATTATGTTACTCGATGACAAGGACATGTATGAGAAAATAGGATAAGTTGCTGAAAAAGAGCCCAAAAATGAATCAACAAAGTGAGTATCCTACCTTGAATGATACATACTGATGTAGGTATAATATAAATATTCAGTAGAACCTCACACAGTCACACTGGAAATCACGTACACATTAAGTGAATTGCTCAGAGCATCACATTGGCAATTGTGAAATTTAGAATGCAACATCACCAAATCGATCCACCTAGGTTTTTTGAACCTATGAGTAATCATGCAAGGGCAACAAAAGAACCATTAATTGATGTGAAATTTCTGCCCGGTTGAAACCATCCCAATGTTCAGCCAATTTAAGATTTTGTTTTCATATAAACCATGCGCAAGGAGGGCAACCTTAAACATGGTAATCAGCCTCCTTAACAACAACATTCAATGGATCTTCCCTCTATGGGATCCGATTAAAAAATACATCACATAGACATAGTAAAGAAAAACAGCATTGCTGGCGGTAGGACAAACCAGGCAATATAGAAAACATATGCAATTGTTTTCTTCTAGCCTAGGCAAATGCAACAAATGGACATGTTCCCATTTTCTGAGCTACACATAACCAGTAAAAAATGCAGCTCATTTCTTCACTCTGAAGATTCTGATTACAAATTCATTCATCTCTACTATATAATATTGCTTGGGGACACCGTACGTCACGGCAATTTTGCATTTTAGTCCCTCCAAAAGTGTGAAATCAACCCGCAGTCCCCATCTAAGTGAAAAAAACGTTTCAACCGGAAGTCTTCTTCCTCTGTTCCCCTCTATCATCATGTTCTGTTCCCCTCTGATCCCCAAATCCTCCAACGTCGTGAGGGTGGAGGTGGAGGTGCGCACCTCCGGAGATGGGTGCTAGGAGGCCCTTCCCCTGCGACGACGCAAGATCGGAGGTCGACGAGGCGACACACTACGTGGAATTCAACAGAAGGGTCCCTTGCCAGCCAGCCTCTACGGCTTCACTCACCGGAGCGCTCCATCCGGCCATCCTGTGTCTGCACGCTCCGCCCAAAATCCGTTTCTCGCTGGCGAGCTCAACCCCGATTCATCCTTCCTCAGACTGCTCTACTCGACTTGGATGGCCATACTTGCCACCGGACCTCTTGGGCCTTGTTCTCAAGCGCCTACCCTCCCTCCCCGTCGGCCCGTCCGCATCGGCCACGGCGCAGTCCGACGTCCATTGGAAACGAGAGCACACATCAGCGGTGACGTGGGGCTACCTTTCGACTAGCCCACGATGAGGCTACCTGGGCCGCGCCAAGCACGGAGAGGCCCACAGGAGGCCCACTCGGGGTGCCGTGTATCCTAGTCCAAGTCGGTTAGGTTTCATAACCTTCCATATCTGTAATTGTTGTCGATACCGACCATCCGATACCTGGCTACCTATAAAGACAGGAGGGTTGCCCGTCCTAGAGGACACGCCAACAGCCACCACCACAAACCCTAGCGAGATCGCAATCTCGCCGCCATTGTAATTGCAACTCGCCATCAATAACAGACAAGCAGGAGTAGGGTGTTATCCTCCGGGAGCCTGAACCTGGGTAAAACCTTGCTTGTCAGCCGTCGTGATCACCAACGCTCCTCTCTCTCCCCCTCAATCAACCCGGGGTGCACAACCCTGGGATTTGCCGAGTTACACCCTCGTCAACTGGCGCCGTCTGTGGGAAAGATATCAAGCGTTGGAATCATGGTCGCACCGGCTCCATACGCAATGAAGATCGAGGTCGACGTCACCCGGGAGCCCATCCGCTTCGGCTCCTTTGAGTACGCACTCCACCCGCCGGCCCATCGCTCGGTGTACGCCAATCTGCGCAAAGGTATACATATCACCTTCGGCTCCATATACTGTTTCGTCGACAGTCGTGGCATGTTCAGGTCTGCGACAACCGCTCCGCATGCAGCGGCGGCACCCGCGTCGGTCACGCGCGTGCCATCGTTGACGTCACCCACCGCGGGAGCCGCGCCTGCTGCACCCATGAAGATCGCACCTGCATCAACTACATCGTCAACCTCGGCGACGGCCGCGCAGATCGAGTCTACTTCAACCATCTCGATCGCACGGTCGTCAAGGTCAAGATCTACCTCAACTACGACTGCACAAGTGCATGCGACCAAAGGTGTACCGTCGACTACCACGTCGCACGCACCTTCGTGGGATCATCAAGTCTACCCCAAGCCAATCGCACTCGCCCCTGCGACTACGAAACCTCCGTCCGCAACCACGGTGACGATCCTCCGAAGACGCAACGACGACTACGCTGCCCACGTAGCAGCAATTTTTGAGCCCGAGCAAGATTCGGATCAAGGAAGCAGCAGCGGCAGCGTAAACACTCCTACTGAAGTTTTCCCCCAGCAAGTCTTCATGACCAACACCGAGCCTCCAGAAGGTAACGAGGAACCCGCATACCCACTGGAGGTGGTCATGCCTGACCAGACACGGCTCACCATCACACGAGGCATGGGAATCAGAGCCCTGAAGCATTTCGACGACGGCACTTTCCCTGCACCCGACGCGCCTAGAGAAGACCACCTGGCGGTCCAGTAATTGCTACGCAAGGAAGGCGAGCGACTTCGTGCCGAAAAGGCCGAACTGCTCAGGCGCAAGAGGGACGCGGACGGGTCGAGTGCCAGACGGGCCGCGATCTCGTTCACTTCCTCCACATAAGTTAACCAAGGAGGACGGCGACACAAAGCTCGCGTTCCCAACATGACAGATGTGGATCGAGCAAGGGTCACCCGCAATCTCGACTCATCCTTCATCACCGAGGACGAGAACGGGATACATGTCCCCAAGACAGCGAACGCGGCCATCATGTCACTCGAGACATATCTCCGGCTAACGTAACCGCCGGAGGGAGATCCACGCGCCCTTCTCCACAAGCAGCAGATCATGTCCATGAAGGCAATCGAGGAAGCCCTGGCGACTGGAGCACCCAACAACCGGGCACGTGAAGAACGGGATCGCCAAGCCCGCGAGCCAGCAGCATCAGGGACGCTGGCAGCGCAGCCGCTGAGACAAGCCCAACCAGGTGAAGATCTCCGCAACGTCATCACACAAAGGACAGTAGACCGGAATCGCATCCAGCGCTCGGCTGACGCGATGAACTTGGATGATCCGGCCGACCGCAACTTCGAGCCGTGCGGCGCGGCATGCTTCAGCTTCAACATCCGCGACACCCGCATGCCTAAGGGTTTCAAACTGACGGCAGGCACTGAAGGGGTTACGGTGCAGAAAACAATAATTTTTCTAGCGAACGAAACCCTAACTAGCCAGGATCTATCTATCTAGTACATGCGATAACGGTGGTGGAACGGGTTACATTACCTCCATGTAGACCGATAGCGGGGATTACGCTCCCGCACAAGCGTTGACGATGAAGTCGTACGTAGCCGACCTCGAGGTCGCGAAGATCTTGCCGCGATGTCGAAGTCGATGACGCCGGGGTGTCGATGATGATCTGCGTCGACGGGCGTCGGGCGGAAGAAGGCAGAGCGCCAGCACCACGGCTGGTGCGCCGGCAGCAGAGGGGGGGGGGAGGCGCGGCGGCTGCAGGGGGCGAGACGACGTCGCCCAAGCTCCTCAAAAGAGTTGCCTCCGAGCACTCACAAACATACGGAGCTTAGCGACAACTCCCGGTCATTCAGATCCAGCTGAAATCACAGGAGTAGATCTTATCTGGAATCCCGCAGAGCAACGGCGCTCTGCGGTATAGCTTGGGTGGAGAGAGACCCCCCTTTTCTCAGCTCGGCGCGGCTCCAACCTGGTAACCACGAGATCGAGAGAGAAATCGGGAATTAATTGTATTTTCCTATGAATTAAATCAATTAATATGCCTTGGAATATAAAGGGGGAAGGGAGTGTGCAAACCCCTTGGCTCCCCCATGTGGGACTAAAGGAGGAGAGGGGAGGGGGGGTTCGGCCGAACCCCCCTTGGGCTTCTCCTACTCCTAGTCCAACTCGGACTAGGAGGCCCAAGCCTCCCTTCCTTGTGGGGTGCGGCTCCCCCCTCTTGGGCCCTCTTAGGGCCCATGTAGG
Source organism: Poa annua (assembly GCA_026929855.1). Classification (NCBI taxonomy): domain Eukaryota; kingdom Viridiplantae; phylum Streptophyta; class Magnoliopsida; order Poales; family Poaceae; genus Poa; species Poa annua. Next base: position 271,590,643 of record CM049426.1, on the reverse strand, counting down.
TGGGAGTCCCCTTTTTCCTTTATTTAATTAATATTAAATTAATATAAAAATCCCATTAATTCATAATTAATATATTTATATATAATTCAATATCCCATGACTCCGAAACTATTTCGGAACCACCCGAACAACTTTCGGACATTCCCGGAACCATTCCATACCTCCCCGGAACTCCTTCCGGACCACCGGAACTCTTTCCGGATCATTTCTCTCTCTCCTACAAAAACCTATAATATTCCAGACACTATCTCCTAGCGTCGCTAAGACCTTAAGTTTGTTACGCTACGGTTCGAGAACACTCCAGACATGGTCGAGACACTCCGCTCACCAATGATCGTCAGGGATACCTGAAAATATATGACGACCCCTGTGCATTCCACGAATATCGTCGTTGAACCATAAATATGATATTCATTCCCTTTGTCTTTGCGATACTACCTTGTCCGAGATATGATCGTAGACACACCGATGCCTTTGTTGTATCTCGTTACCGCCGAAGGTTATTAACTCGTCTGCGATATTACATCCCCATGACCTAGTCACAAGCTGCGCAGCTATATATAGATGCAATATCACCGAGTGGGCCCAGAGTATCTTTCCATTACAAGAATGAACAAATCCCGCTCTTGATCCTTACGTCTTGATGCTCTTTCGGAATACCCAAGATGGACACCGTTATTGTCATGCTATATAAGACACAACGTTTGATGCTCTCAAAGCATCCCTACGAAGCATTAATAAGTACGGTCTCACGGTCTAAGGAATAAGCTATCATACTCTTATCTATTGCAAATGACAAACATCGTAATACGATCTTATTGCAATACTTTGCGTATGTCCACCACCTTATTCAACTAACAAGATGACCCCATTGTCAACCGACGTCATTGTCCTTGATCGGGAATCTCGATCAACTGTTTCCCAATGGACTAGCTCATATAGAGGCTTGCTAGGGACCTGGTTGTCTATGTATCACACGTGTATTAACTATTCCGATTAATACAGTTATAGCATAATACACACACCTATTATAAACTTATGAGATAATGCAATAAATACTACTTATTTATTTGCCTCTAGGGCATATCTCCTTCAGTCTCCCACTTGCACTAGAGTACAAATAAACTAGCTGCATTTTACTTTATCAGAATCCCTTATCAAATAAGAATCATTTGATAATGCTTGCCCGTGGAAAAGTGTTACTGCACAATCCATGATTGTGCATGCTTTTGCGATTCACTGACATCAACTTGCTTGATATCATCATGTTGTCTAACAACATATATGAAAATACCGTAACTAAGTGAGACTTCTGTTTCCCAGCGCTTACTCTGATTATACTAACCGGATAACTGTCCTGAAAAAACACACTCAGCCATACAGAGCCCCTTGTAACAATTACAAACTCGCGATATCTACAAACTTTCACACCAATGTAGAAAACTTGACATTCAAATGTCAATTCCTTAACTAACGCACTTCTACTTCCAGTAAATTCCAAATTTACTTTCATAACTGCTCTTATTCCAAGAACATCGGTTATATTTCATCGAGCAGATAATATGGTTTCTGTATGATATCTAATATTACATAATAGACCCACATGTCATACAACCATTACTTTCATGCATCATTACTCTTAATGATCAATTGGATTTCAAAGGACCATCCTATTGATTCTAATCTGACTCCTCAGATATAATCCAAAACAACTCGACCAACTATTTAAAATTCCCGTTCTATTTCAAAATAGACACTAACTTTCAAATAGTTTCACAACTTCATCCTATTCTATCGGTACAGTTTCACAATGTGTTAACTACACAAAATGAATTCGACTCCCACTCAAATTATGTCTCCACATATTTGACAACACGAGCTCCCACTCAAAAACGTGTCATCCACATATTTGAGTTCCTGAGCTCCCACTCAAAATATGTTCTTTACATATTCCACCTGAGTAAACTAACTATGACTCCCACTTAAATCGACATTTTGGTCTAACCAAAATCATTGATTTATTATCGATTCGAATTCAATACAAACTCCAGTATTACATTAATACAAATCCCTCAGACTTCAAGCATGTCTACATAAATGTAGTCAACAAATTTGATCTTGTGCAAGACACATTTCTTGACAAGACATGCTCCCGTGTCTTTCTTATAGTCACATTTTCATATAACACTTTATATGACGATTAAACAATCTTATTCCTCTAATAAGAATTGCAGTAACAATTACTCTCTTAATCCTTTCAAATGTAATTTTAGATTTCCAGACTCAAAAAGCCTTTGTTCGTATTCCGATATTTTCTCAACTTTCTTTGTATTCGTATAGTGCACCTTGATATGTCAACAAGATCCGAAACACTTAATACAGTGCTGTGACCTGACAGCAATATCAAACATAACAGCACTTTATTTAGAAGTTTCTTTCATGAAAATACTATGATCTTTATGAAGAGGATTGCAAGCAGAAAACAATTTTCTAGTCTCCCTCACTCTTAATCACTAAACTTTCATTAGCAGACATATACTCTTTGGAACACTTTCCAACATAGGTCTGACACTTTATTCCAAACTTTCTAATTCCAATCCATAAACCGTAATTCGAAAATCACCGTTTCCTCAGAATTACATAGACAACAAACTGAACTTTGTTTCTAATTGATTTTGGAATACACTCTCATCCAATGCGAGCAATCTACAAAGAACTACTCATGTATATTCCGAATTATCGCATAATCATATACATGTCGACACTACTGTCGATCCTACGAATTCTTGTTGAGAACAATATCTATTTTCTAAAGTGGACATCGACTATAATGTTTCGAACATATTAGGAGATTCTAAGACTGATTCTGACAGACCACACTTTATTTAAAATAGAGCATGATTATAATTCCCCACATATCACTATATATGACATTATAATTTTGTGAAGCAAATTTCCACAAGTCTCTTGTGTTGAAAACATAACTCAAAAATACTGTCCTTTGATCGAATTTTGTGAATACAATATTCACTAATCTTTCTTCTGAAAAAAACCCATTTGATCTATTATCAAATTAATTTCAGACTCCATAATTTATCGGGAAAATACTCCTATTTACCAAAGTCATGGAGGAATTCGGATCAAGTAGTAAACACCATTAATTAATCATTAAAAATGACACTCAATTAATTTCCGCCAGTATTGCAACTTCCATACTTGATTTCAAACTTAATCAACTAAGCACTTGAAATACTTAAATGGACCAAGATATCCATTACTTCTTTCATTGCTTTTATGACTAAACTTGATGGTGTTTGTTCTAGTAATAGAACTCTTATTCATAGGACACGCTATTTTATCATTTCTACAATTATGAACACTTATCATACAATCAATGTAACTGAGATGTGGAATCTTTATTCATAAGATAAAACAACTAACTTGTTCCATAACATAAAACAACTGAACTTGTCTTATTACATGAATAAATTTGTCTTGCAACAATCAAGACACACACACTCGCTCACTATTACAAAAGATCGTATCAAAAACTATTAATGATAACTATGATAACTTGAGGACGTGAACACCAAAAGGCCATCAACTCCTTGACTACCAGCTTCAGCGCCAGGTCACATCAAACTGCGCCGCATATATGTGATAATCAGGACCTGTTTCACAAACAGAACAAGTATCAAATACTTCATCATATACTAAGGGCGAATTCATAATTCTGCATATATCAAATATATACCTGTAGCATCGAAGATCTCTCCTTCGATGGAATCAACCTTCAGAGACTGGAACTCACGTACGAACTTGTAGAAGTTCATATCGTCGGCTTTCAAAATGTACTTGCGCACATGCTTCTCATAGCTAGGAGGTAGAGATATCAGGACAGTCCGAATGGCACAAGAATCTGCCATCCAGTAATCGAAGACCATCGTCAGCTGGAAGTAGATGTCATACAATCTCTTCAAATGTGTCTTCAGACAGGTATGCTCCTCCATGTGAATGGTCTGGAACATTCTAAGCTGCCTGAATTGCTCACGCTTTAATTCATCTCCGAAGTGAGTCTTTATCGCATCCATCATGACGCTTGGCTCCTTGCGTCGAAACAACTCTTTCAACTCGGGTGCCAGGCATACGGTCATGGTGATCTCCACTTCAATGAATATGTCTCGACGCCTACGGAAATCATCTTCCTCCTCCTCGCTTGCAGAATCTCCTGGTCCTCCTCCTAACGGTTCATCGAGAACATATAGAATGTTGTTGTGTTCGAGAATGTTTCTAAAACCCCTGTACCATCTGATGAAGTTGGACCCGTCGGCTTCTAATGTAGCATCCGGGCTCTTGAGGAAGTAACCGAAGTATAGTTGCGTAGTCTACAGATGTGATCGCAAAAGAGGTAAGGTTAAGTCTATAATATGTAGGTGAGTTTTTAGTTTTATAATCTTATTATCTAAAAACACACCACACCAAGATTATTATCCCTAAAATAATAATGGCGATGACACGACCCCCATCCACTACACCACCCCCGATCATCACGGCCGGCAGCACAGCTTCAAAGGTGGACATAAAATGTCGATCATAACAACTCTATGACTCGTGCTCGATCTTTCGATCTTCCCGTGTTCCGAGGCCATACCTCTGAGTATGCTAGGCTCGACAATCAAACCTCGAAGACCCTGCGCGTGCAACATGGCTTACACCCACTGTATGCGAACGACGAGATGTGTGACACCCGATCATCACGGCCTGCCTCATAACGTAGAACTTTCTTGGTGGTGCGCAACGAGGGAGAACACAATTTTGGTATTTGTTAGGGATCATCCTATTTATGACGCTACCGTTGTATATCTAGCATATAAGCAATCAATAGGATGCACACACAACAGCACACAATAATGATGCAATGAAGTGCGATGTGACATGGTCGATGCGCCTGGACCTTCATGGCGCCATGTGCCTGGCCCCCCGGCGCCCCGGCATGGCTCCGAATCTACAGAGCCCTCCTTTGCCTCCGACAGTACGAGTAATATCAAAACTTACCGTAACCATGTCACATAAAATAACGCCTCTGCAAAACAAAGTCAGACGCCTCTAGCTTTATTTAGTTTTGCAAGTTTTACGTGGCATATAGGCTTATTCGTAAGAGAATCGCTTCCCTACCTACGAACTTTGTACCACAACGTTGATCGTATAATTGCATGTTTAAGCATCCCTTTCGGGCCCTCCATTGAAAATGCTTTGCCGACTAGAGAGAGAGAAACAGACACCCGCCAGCCACAGATACGGTGCAAGCCGTATGTCAGTAGTGGAACCAGTCTCGCGTAAGCGTACGCGTAAAGTCGGTCCGGGCCGCTTCATCAACTCAATACCGAAGGCATCGCAAGTGCACGCTAGAGGGTAGCAAATATAAGAAAGACGCCCTCATTCAACATGAGTTCTAACCGTACCAGCAGTACTACGCATAGATCGGCTCTGATACCACTGAAGGGGTTACGGTGCAGAAAACAATAATTTTTCTAGCGAACGAAACCCTAACTAGCCAGGATCTATCTATCTAGTACATGCGATAACGGTGGTGGAACGGGTTACATTACCTCCATGTAGACCGATAGCGGGGATTATGCTCCCGCACAAGCGTTGACGATGAAGTCGTACGTAGCCGACCTCGAGGTCGCGAAGATTTTGCCGCGATGTCGAAGTCGATGACGCCGGGGTGTCGATGATGATCTGCGTCGACGGGCGTCGGGCGGAAGAAGGCAGAGCGCCAGCACCAGGGCTGGTGCGCCGGCAGCAGAGGGGGGGGGGGGGGAGGCGCGGCGGCTGCAGGGGGCGAGACGACGTCGCCCAAGCTCCTCAAAAGAGTTGCCTCCGAGCACTCACAAACATACGGAGCTTAGCGACAACTCCCGGTCATTCAGATCCAGCTGAAATCGCAGGAGTAGATCTTATGTGGAATCCCGCAGAGCAACGGCACTCTGCGGTATAGCTTGGGTGGAGAGAGACCCCCCTTTTCTCAGCTCGGCGCGGCTCCAACCTGGGAACCACGAGATCGAGAGAGAAATGGGGAATTAATTGTATTTTCCTATGAAATAAATCAATTAATATGCCTTGGTATATAAAGGGGGAAGGGAGTGTGCAAACCCCTTGGCTCCCCCATGTGGGACTAAAGGAGGAGAGGGGAGGGGGGTTCGGCCGAACCGCCCTTGGGCTTCTCCTACTCCTAGTCCAACTCGGACTAGGAGGCCCAAGCCTCCCTTCCTTGTGGGGTGCGGCTCCCCCCTCTTGGGCCCTCTTAGGGCCCATGTAGGTGGGAGTCCCCTTTTTCCTTTATTTAATTAATATTAAATTAATATAAAAATCCCATTAATTCATAATTAATATATTTATATATAATTCAATATCCCATGACTCCGAAACTATTTCGGAACCACCCGAACAACTTTCGGACATTCCCGGAACCATTCCATACCTCCCCGGAACTCCTTTCGGACCACCGGAACTCTTTCCGGATCATTTCTCTCTCTCCTACAAAAACCTATAATATTCCAGAACTAATCTCCTAGCGTCGCTAAGACCTTAATTTTGTTACGCTACGGTTCGACAACACTCCAGACATGGTCGAGACACTCCGCTCACCAATGATCGTCAGGGATACATGGAAATATATGACGACCCCTGTGCATTCCACGAATATCGTCGTTGAACCATAAATATGATATTCATTCCCTTTGTCTCTGCGATACTACCTTGTCCGAGATATGATCGTAGACACACCGATGCCTTTGTTGTATCTCGTTACCGACAAAGGTTATTAACTCGTCTGCGATATTATATCCCCATGACCTAGTCACAAGCTGCGCAGCTATATATAGATGCAATATCACCGAGTGGGCCTAGAGTATCTTTCCATTACAAGAATGAACAAATCCCGCTCTTGATCCTTACGTCTTGATGCTCTTTCGGAATACCCAAGATGGACACCGTTATTGTCATGCTATATAAGACACAACGTTTGATGCTCTCAAAGCATCCCTACGAAGCATTAATAAGTACGGTCTCACGGTCTAAGGAATAAGCTATCATACTCTTATCTATTGCAAATGACAAACATCGTAATACGATCTTATTGCAATACTTTGCGTATGTCCACCACCTTATTCAACTAACAAGATGACCCCATTGTCAACCGACGTCATTGTCCTTGTTCGGGAATCTCGATCAACTGTTGCCCAATGGACTAGCTCATATAGAGCCTTGCTAGGGACCTGGTTGTCTATGTATCACACGTGTATTAACAATTCCGATTAATACAGTTATAGCATAATACACACACCTATTATAAACTTATGAGATAATGCAATAAATACTACTTATTTATTTGCCTCTAGGGCATATCTCCTTCAGGCACCCCCAAGTATGACGGAAAGCAAGACCCGCGCCTATGGCTCGAAGATTACCTCATCGCCTGCACCTGTCAAGGCGAGACATCGACTACGGCAATGCAGTATATCCAGCTCATGATCACGGACTCAGCCCGCGGGTGGCTCACCAGCCAGCCCAAAGACTCCTTCAAGACCTGGGAAGAATTCCAAGATACTTTCATAAAAAGCTTCTCTGGAACATTCGCAAGGCCGACAACCTACATCGAGTTGCAAGCCTGCAAGAAAGGAAAGGACGAGTCGCTCCGTGCGTACATTCAGCGATGGACACTCCTCCGGAATACTATGGAACCCGTCTCTGAGGACAGGGTGATGGACGCTTTCATGCACGGCGTCCCTCGCCGCGACCTCCGTGAAGAATTTGGTAGGCTCCAGCCGAAGACTACGATCGAGCTCATGAAGGTAGCCAACCAGTGGGCTGAAGGGGAGGACTACGTCCGCGACACCTCCCCAAAGAAGGAAGCCGAAACAAGCAACTGGCGAGATGGACGCCAAAAGAAGAAGCAACGTTTCACCAACTCAGACACCATCGAGCTAGTAGCGGCGGGATATCAAACCCCCCGTGATGACACACGAGATAACAGCCGACAGTATGATCAGAGTCGGCAGTCCAGCTCGGGGCAGTACAATCGCAGCAGTAGCGTCAGCCACAACGACGGGAGCCAGAAACGTGAGTGGAAGCGTCCATTAACTCCAGCCGAAGAACTGATGCAACCTTGCAAGCATCACTCGTTCCGCAACCCAGAGACAGGAAAGTGGGGCGCCAACCACCTGTTGAAGGACTGTCGCAAGGCGCGAAAGATTTACCAGGCTATGCAGCAGATCATTACTCCCGTGCAAGCATTGATGACGACTCCACAGCTCGCCATTCAGGCAGCACCCGCAAACAACAACACAACACAAGCGGCTGGAACCTTCCCCCAGCAACAGCCGCAACATGACACCCAGATGGTGGCGCACGAAACATATCCGACTGCGCGAGGACAGATCAACATGATTCAAAAAGGACGCCCTTCGAACAGGGTCAAGAAGCTCATCACCCGCCAGGTGCTCCAGGCTACCACCAGCACACGTGCAGTGTCGGAATACCTGAGAGGGTCAGAGACACCAATCACATTCTCCAGGGAAGACCACCCGTCGGAGGTGCCGCGACCCGGTCACGCTGCTCTGGTTATCGAAGCCCTAATTGGAGACTGCAGACTGAAGAAAGTATTCATGGACGGAGGCAGTGGCATCAACATCATATTCGCTGACACCCTGAGAAGAATGAAACAAATCGACAGAGAAGGTGCCAGAGTCGGAGACCACCTTCCACGGCATAGTACCAAGGCAAGCAATCACGCCCATGGGAACAATCACACTCGACGTCATCCTCGGCACACTCGAACACTTTAGGAAAGAGTCGATCGACTTCAAAGTTGTCGACTGGAAATCACAGTATCACGCCATACTTGGGCGCCCAACTTTTTCCAGGTTCATGGCCATACCTCATTATGCCTACCTGATGATCAAACTGCCCGGACCCAAAGGAGTAATCACTGTGCGTGGCGACTTTGACCGCTCGAACAGCTGCGACCGAGAGTTCAGCAGGATCTCTGAGTTCTTCGGGGTCGAAGAGCACTTCAAGGCCATATCAGCCGACAACGACAAGACCATCTTTCCACCTCGCAAGAAGCCAGCTAAGGACGCCGCCTTCAACACAAACAACGACACCGTCACCCACCAGGTCCATCCGACTGACAGCAGCAAGATGGTCAAAGTATCGTCAAGCTTGACCCCTGCATAGGAAAGCGCGCTCGTCGAGTTCCTACGTGAGAACTGGAAGATCTTTGCATGGCAACCTTCTGACATGCCAGGAATACCCAGGGAACTCGCCGAGCACTCTCTAAAGGTCCACAAGGACGCAAGACCAGTCAAACAAACCATGCGACGCTTTTCAGGTCCCAAACGGGACGCAATCACCGCGGAAATCGACCGGCTGGTGCACGCCAAGTTCATCCGAGAAATCAAGGACTCGGACTGGGTAGCCAACCCTGTCCTGGTGGAAAAGAAGAAGACGAAGAAACTGCGCATGTGTGTAGACTTCACAGCAGTCAACAAATGCTGTCCAAAGGATCACTTCCCGCTCCCGCGGATAGACCAAATCGTCGACTCGACAGCAGGCTGCGAGCGCCTATCTTTCCTGGACGCCTACTCAGGTTACCAGCAGATCAGGCTGAAAGTCGAAGACGAAGAGAAAACAACATTCATCACACCCGACGACGTTTTTTGCTACCAGACGATGCCCTTCGAGTTGAAGAACGCTGGTGCCACGTATCAGCGCACCATGCAGGCATGCCTTAAAGGACTTATCGGGCAAATTGTCCAAGTCTACGTCGATGACATCGTTGTCACGACCCGGAAGGAGGATACCCTTGTCGACGACCTTCGCAACGTCTTCGCAGCACTCGATGCATATCAGATCAAGCTCAACCTAGAGAAGTGCGTATTCGGCGTGCCAGCCGGAGAATTACTGGGTTACCTTGTCTCTGCAAGAGGAATCGAAGCAAATCCTGAGAAGGTGCAGAACATACTCACAATGCCAGCACCCAACAAACTCAGAGAAGTGCAACGATTAGCCGGGCGAGTCGCAGCTCTCAGCCGATTCATAAGTAAGTTGGGCGAGAAGGCCTTACCCTTCTACCAACTGATGAAGAAGACGGACAAATTCGAGTGGACACAGGAGGCGCAAGAGGCGTTCGGCCATCTCAAAAAGACCCTGACGACTTCCCCAGTCCTGGTGGCACCACTGGAGAACGAGCCGCTATACCTATACGTCTCGGCGACAAACAGGGTGGTGAGCATGGTACTCGTAGTTGAACGAGAAGAAGGAGGGCACCCTCATCCCGTACAGAGGCCAGTCTATTACCTCAGCGAAGTTCTCACACTGTCCAAGCAAAACTACCCGCACTACCAGAAGCTGGCGTACGGGGTCTTCATGACTTCACGGAAAGTTCTCCACTACTTCTCCGAGCACCCGATCACGGTGGTAAGCTCCTCTGGCCTAGCAGACATCCTCACCAATCAGTGCGCAACAGGACGAGTCGCCAAGTGGGTTGTCGAACTAGGACCCTGGGGGCTGAAATACGCTCACCCGAAGTCTATCAAGGCCCAAGTCCTTCCGGAATTCACTACTGAGTGGATAGAAGCCCAGCTACCAAACATCCCCGACTTATCCAATGCATGGACCATGTACTTCGACGGCTCCAAGAAATTCATGTCGGCTGGGGCAGGAGTCATGCTCATCTCCCCCAAAGGTGACAAGTTGAAGTATGTCCTGCAGATGGATTTCCCAACACCCTCCAACAATGAAGCCGAATATGAAGCCCTGATCCACGGCATGCGGATGGCCAAGAACTGCGGAGCCACGCACCTCATGATCTACGGTGACTCCTACCTGGTTGTGCAGCAAACCATGAAGTCCTGCGACTTCATCGCCGACAACATGATCGCCTACAGAGACCTGTACAATCAGCTAGAGGGCGCCTTCGACGGCTGCGAGCTACGACACATCGGCCGCGACAGCAACGAGGAAGCCGACATCCTCGCCAACATGGGATCAGATAGGGTACCAGTACCACCCGGCGTCTTCCTCGAGCGCATCACGCAAAGGTCCATCAAGACTCGACCCGCAACAAAACCCTCCACACCGGCAGCAAGCACCGCGAACCCGCCCAGCCAAGCAAAGGAGCCCATGGAAGTGATGCTAGTCGAAGCTACCTGGAAAGGGCCGTACCTCGCATACATATTGCACCAAAGGCTGCCAGCAGACCCAGTCGAAGCAAAGCGCATCATCAGGCGCTCCAAAAGTTTTACCGTCATCAACGGAGAACTCTACAAGAGAAGCATCTCAGGGATCCTACAAAGGTGCATAGATCCAGTCGACGGCCAAGCCATCCTACTCGACATCCACACGGGAATATGCAGGCATCACGCCAGCAGTCGAGCACTGGTAGCCAAAGCATTACGCGCTGGGTTCTACTGGCTAACAGCTATGAAAGACGTAGAAGATCTAGTAAAGAAATGTACCGGGTGCCAGGAGTTCGCCAACAAGCCGCACGCGCCGGCCTCCGAGTTGAAGACAATACCGCTAGCCTGGCCCTTTGCCCAATGGGGACTGGACATGGTGGGCCCGTTGAAGAAATCCTCACCCGGAGGGCACACTCACCTCCTGGTCGCAGTCGATAAGTTCACCAAGTGGATTGAGGCCGCACCCATCACTAGCTCGACTGCGTCTTCAGCAGTTAACTTCATCAGGTCCATCATCTTCAGATTTGGAGTGCCGAACGGGATCATCACAGACAACGGCTCGAATTTCACAGCCGAAGAATTCAAAGACTTCTGCTCAGATCAAGGTATCAAGCTCAACTATGCGTATGTCTCGCACCCGCAATCTAATGGACAGGTGGAAAAGGCCAACGGTCTAGTCTGCAGCGGCATCAAGAAACGACTGCATGTGCCACTCAGGCGCGCAACGGGCGCATGGGTCGAAGAACTGCCGTCAGTCCTCTGGAGTTTGCGGACAACGCCTAACAGATCCACCCAATACACGCCATTCTTTATGGTGTACGGTGCAGAAGCAGTCCTACCCTGCGACATCAAGTTTAACGCACCACGGGTGGTCGCCTACGACGAGTCAGACGCAGAAGAGGCACTCGAAGACAGCATGGACATATTGGATGAAGCACGCGCCATCGCCCTGGCGCGATCAGCCGTATACCAACAAGACTTGCGCAACTATCACGGACGGAGATTACGACCAAGAGCTTTCGTCGCAGGTGACCTGGTCCTCCGCGTCAAGCAGAAAAAAGTGCACAAGCTCGCCTCCCCATGGCAGGGTCCGTACATTGTTACAGAAGCAATTGGCAACGGAGCATATCGCCTAAAGGATTCGAAGACAGGAGCAGCCTGCAGCAACCCGTGGAACGTCGCACAACTCCGGCGGTTCTATGCTTAGTCGACTCAACCATTGTAACAAGGATAGCATGTCAAAGCGGCAGGTTTCAGACGCACTCTTTCCCTTACCAGGGTACCTAAGGGGTCTGGAAGGGTTTTAATGAGGCGGCCTGTTTGCAACAATCAATAAAGTGATTTGAAGAAAATGTTGTCCACTCTACCTTCTCAGTCAAGGCAAACAAAAATCCTAGGCCATCACTCGAATCACTCGGGGGCTGCGCCACACAGGTTGAAAGAAAAGCCTAGGCCGTCACTCGAATCACTGGGGGGCTGCGCCATGCAGGCACAACTCAAAATTCCTAGGCCTCTACTCGATCTACTCGAGAGTTGCGCCGCACAGGTCAAGTCAGAAATCCTAGGTCGCCACCCGACGCACTCGGGGGCTGCACCTCACATGTCACACTTGAAAAAGCCAAGGCCGCCACTCGAACCAATCGGGGGCTGCGCCGCGCAGGCGCAACTCAAAAAAATCCTAGGCCTCTACCCGACTTACTCGGGAGTTGCGCCGCACAGGTCAAGTCAGAAATCCTAGGTCGCCACCCGACGCACTCGGGGGCTGCACCTCACAGGTCAGACTTGAAAATCCCTAGGCCGCCACTCGAACTACTCGGGGGCTGCGCCATACAGGCTACACTGGAAAAATCATAGGCCGCCACCCGAGCCGCTCGGGGGTTGCGCCATACAGGTCAAGTCCAAAACCCTAAATCGCCACCCGATATAATCGGAAGCCGCGGTACACAGGTCTCACTTGAAAAAATCCTAGGACGCCACTCGACTCACTCGGGGGCTGCGCCACACAGGTTCACAACGTAGGCTCAGGCTGTCACCCAAGGTACTCGGGGGCTGCGCCGCACAAGTCAAAGCCGAAGCAAATACTCGCACAGTAATGCACATGACTTCACTCTTTACTTGAGAACTTTTTTAACTCCATATGCTGTCATTTACATTGGCATATTAGCCACATCCAACTAACCATGTACATCAGGAAATCTCTTCTTCGTCTGCAGGCTCGGCCTTCGGCGCCCCGAGTGGGCCTACGAGGCGCTCACTATGCTTCTGCACCTGCTCGATCATCTGGCGCGCAGCCGCCAGGGTATCGGCGTACTCGGCGTTGCCAGGCATACCACCCATCAGCCTCTCCAACGGAAGGTTGGGCCGATGCAGCCGAACGTACGCCAGAGCCGCATTCGCCCCGGCGACAAGCTGAGCATGGACGATCTCCTTCAGAGCATCACCATCACGGAACCTCTCCAGCAAGGTGGCCAGCCCATGCGGCTGCCCATTGTGCGGGAAGTAAACACGATGAATATGCCACAGGGTCTTCTGGCAGTTCTCCAAAAGGAAAGCCGCACGCCAAGTTCGGTCAAGCATGCGAGCAAGAATGCGCCCCCTCGACTTGTTCACCCAGAATTGGCGAGCTTCGTGAGAGTCACCAGACGCCTCCCGGGTAACGCGCTCTTCAACGCGATCCCGCTCAGCCTCCCAATCCGGGTTCACATCTGCACACGCAAGATAGAAGTCAAAATCAGCAAGTTTGTTCACAAGGTAAAGCAGCCGCAGAGGATACCAACCTTGAAGTTGTCGACTGATCAGATCGATCTCCCCGATCAGAAAATCTTCACGCTAGGAGAAACCCGCAGTAGGATGAGACCTGGAGCGATGCAGCAGTAACTCGGTATTCTTCAGAGTAGCCTCAAGCTCAGCCACCTTATTCTTCAAGTATGTGATGATCCGCTGGTCGTTCGCGCTTCGCGGAGGAGCTGGCGCCGCTCGACGACGGCGAGCACCCGACGAAGATCCCTCGCCGCTCGGACCAGCCGCAGAAGCAGAAGAAGTGCCGCCGCGCACGTCAGTCTGCCATGAGTTCGCAGAATCAATACAGATGCGCGACCGATCAGCACAAGCAAATATAATTGAAGACATACTCAATTTCAGCACATAATACTGTTCAAGGCCAGAAGACCAAACAAAATATCAGTCGATTACAAGCAAAAGACTATAAGTACAGGCCACGACGACTGCCGAATCCCTACACCACTACTACTCCGGGGCAATAGACTCTGACCGGGAGCGAGTCTTCCGGGAAGCAGCCACCTCAGACGCCTTGGCGAGCGCCCTCTCAAAGGTAGCCACAAGCTTCACAGCTAGCTGCTTAGCCTGCGCATTCACTCCGCTCAGGGACGCGGTCCGGCCGTCAGACTTCTGAGGGAAGCCGCTGACGACCTTCTCGAAATCACCCTCAATCTGGTGACCTAGAATGAGCTGGAAGGTGAGCTCGGAGCCGCGTACCGTCTGCGTCCGAGTGAAGTCCGCAAGGGTGGTCGAATCGTCCTTGAACGGAGCGGCAAGAGCGTCGACGGCAGTCGGCGGCGCATCACTCGGGAAGATGCTCCGGTGCACCGTCGTAAGCGCGCCAGTCGACTGCTGCAGCGCAGCCGCCGACTTCCTCATCGCATCGGACGCATACGCGCAGACGCGGTCGAGGAAGCCGGCAGCAGTCGCCAAGTCAACGGTGTCACTCGACGAGCCCTCCGGAGGAGCTCCGCCGCAGTCATCTAAACAACAGATCTAATGTCAGACAAAGGAAAAGTAAAAGAAGCAGTAGGCGTCAAGCCGAAACTTACCTCCAAGAACACCGGCGAGTGAGAGGAGACGGTCGACTTGAGTCTTCTCTTGGACGACCCGCACCTGCTCCCGCTCCTGGAACTCGTGGAGAGCTTTCTCAAGCTCAGCCTGAGCCTGAATCTTCAACTCCAGCTCAGCAACCCGCCTATCAGCCTGGTCCAGAGAAGCACGAAGCCGGTCCCTCTCCTTCTCCAGGCGAACATAAGCCACGGCTGCATCAAGCTGCTGGCGGTAGTACGGCTGAAACACAGGCAAGAGATTAATAAAGTTGCGGGTGACTATACTAGTCACCCACACCTTCGGGGGCTACTCCCATCGGGAGCGCTGATCGCGCATCCGATGAAACTGCAGTACTACAAGCTCAAGTACAAAGGACTTACGTGGTCCAGGAGATCGACATCTTCGGAAGGCGGCGGAGGAGCGCGACTTGACGACGCGATGACAGCAGGTTGCGTGCGCTCCTCGACTGCCACCCGGGTCACCAGCTCGGTCGAAGGGGCGGACGTGTGCTCCACTTCACGATGAGGGGAGTTGACATCGCCAGAACGACGGCTGAAGCAAAACAGTACAATGACCAATTAAAAGATTGGAACTACAAAAGACAACTCGAAGCCAACAAGATACTAACAAGGTGGTCTCGTGTTCATCATCGCTCCCCAAGGAGACAGACGCCAGCCGCGCAAACGCGCGTGGTGGCGTGAAGCTGACCCGGGAACAGCCAGGGGCTCGATCCAGCCACCTGGAGACCGCACACCCGACGACGTCGCGACGGCTTCCTCTGGATCAACTTCCGCACCCCTAGCAGGCGACGAAGCGGTCGCAGAGTCACCACCACTCCGGCGCTTCTGCCTCTTCCGTGCGGGTTCCTCGTCATCATCATCGTCCTCCACTTCGTCGTTGGGAGAAACAGCGGACGGGAGCTCGTCGTCGTCATCATCCTCCTCCACAACCGTCGACTCGTCGTCGGGTCCATTTTCAGGGAGAGGAGGAAGACTGACCAGCAGAGATCGACCCTGAAGCAAGTAGACGCAAGTCGAATTAAGAAGCAGGATTTCAAGAAAAGAAGAAACGAAGAGAACAAGTCAAGAACATTACCTCGGGAGCAGAATTCGTCGCCCCGTATGCAGCAACCGGGCACTTGACGTTGCAGACGTCCGCGACTCGGAGGTTGGTGATGGACCTCACCTTGGATTCCACCTCCTCATCGTCAAGTGGCTCGTCGTTGACGCCCTCGGCGGCCCACATCGGGTGGGGCCGAGCACTAAGCGGTTGCACCCGAAGACGGAAGAAGGTGGCCATCAGGAAGACGCCACGCGTCTCGCGTCCCAAGGTCTTGGTGAGGTTATGTAGCAGGCTCAGCAGCGGCCTCACAGCCTCCTTCTCCTCCGCGGCCAGCGGATGCGACCAGGCGCGTGTCTTCCGCAACCCGCGCCCGCTGTCGAATGACGCCAGGTCGTCCTGGTTCGACTGGACGTAGAACCAATTCTTGCGCCACCCCTGGACGGAGTCCGACTTCTTCATCTGAAAGTACGCGGTATCGCTGCGCACTTGGATTCTGAAGCCGCCCACGGGGAATGACAACCCGCTCTTCCCGACGTTCTTGCGAACAAGGAAGAGCGACTTCCATAGCGCCCAATGGGGTGCGACCCCCAGGAAGCACTCGCAGAGCACAATGAAGCCCGCGATGCTCAAGACGCCATTGGGGGTCAGATCATGGATTTGCACCCCATAGGCGTACAAGAGACCGCGCACAAAATCATGCAAGGGGAACCCGAAGCCCCGCGGAAGGAAATCCACGAAGCATACGCGTTCCCCCTCGCGAGGTGTGGGGTAGACTTCCTTGCCAGGAGCGCGTACCTGGACTTGGTCAGAAGGAGGCAGGAGGCCTTGCGCGCGGAGGTGTTCGAACTCCGTTTTCTTCACGACGATCTTTGCCAGTCGTCGTCGGGCTTCTTCATCAGCCCGGCTTCGTCGGCGGCGGCGGAGGTGCCAGCGGCGGTCTTCGGCTTGCCCATGGCTCCACGGGGCAGCGCAAGGTGCGAGGACAAATAGGACGGAGCTCTGATGAGGGAGAGAATGGCAGAAGGCAGAGGAAAGGAGGCGTGGACGATTGGAGAAGATGATGCCCTCACGCCGCGGCGCAGTACTTATGCCTCGACGAAATCCATCTCAGTCGTCCGTCGCGCAACGGTTCCGAGCATCTTCATCCTGCCGTCCACGTGTCAAGCAGAGAGGCCAACCGTCGCCGCCCACTTCCTCCACTACGCACGAGAATCGAGGCGCCATCATCGTGCGTGAAGATTTCGCGCCCAGTTTGGAGACGTGACAACTGCTGACCGCGGTCAGCTCTGCCAGTGGGCCCCGCCACGTCACATCCCATCGGGCCCAGAGGCGTGCAAGGAAACGTCAGCAGTGACGTCATCAAGCCAACGGCTCCAAGCAAAGTGAAAACAGCGCGATAACTCGAGCGCAGGATTCGAGTGCTAAGCTTCAAAGCTGAAACAACTCAGTAAGACAGTGTGCTGGTCTGAGAACCCGAAACATCAATTCGGGTGGCAAAGAAAGTCGAGTAGGCTCGAGAAGCCGAATCAAATCCACATGTAAGCCAACAGGCTGAATAGAAGCAGGCTTCACATGAAGAACAAGACAAAGAAATTCGACTGAAGATATTACTCCCATCGGGAGTGTCCTCTTCGACTGAAGAAAACGAGTACAATATCAAAGATCAAGCAATCCAATGGCGCGTCCAAGAGGAAGAAGTCCTTTGCCCGACGCTACGCTTCGGCCAAGCACTCGGGGGCTACTGACGTGGGGCTACCTTTCGACTAGCCCACGATGATGCTACCTGGGCCGCGCCAAGCACGGAGAGGCCCACAGGAGGCCTACTCGGGGTACCGTGTATCCTAGTCCAAGTCGGTTAGGTTTCATAACCTTCCATATATGTAATTGCTGTCGATACCGACCACCCGAGACATGGCTACCTATAAAGCCAGGAGGGTTGCCCGTCCTAGAGGACACGCCAACAGCCACCACCACAAACCCAAGCGAGATCGCAATCTCGCCGCCATTGTAATCGCAACTCGCCATCAATAACAGACAAGCAGGAGTAGGGTGTTATCCTCCGGGAGCCTGAACCTGGGTAAAACCTTGCTTGTCAGCCGTCGTGATCACCAACGCTCCTCTCTCTCCCCCTCAATCAACCCGGGGTGCACAACCCTGGGATTTTCCGAGTTACACCCTCGTCAAGCGGTCAACATCAGTGGAGGGCGGAGAAGGGAGAGCGTAGCCGCACACCGGAGCTTGGTCGCGACCTCGAGTTCCTCTGGTACTCATCCATGATGCACAACAGGGAGCAGCGTCATCCAACATGTAGGAGCAGAGAAGGGAGCAGCTACATTCAATAGAGTTTTTATGTCGTCCCTGCAGATCTCCTCGTGTTAGGCCGCCGTGTATGAGATGTAAGAGGTGCAGCATGATGGAGTTGGGACTATCGCCGATTCGCCGCGCTCGCTTGCTTCCTGGGATGGTGTTGTTTCAAGGGCACATGTTGGAGCAAGACGTCAAGTTTTTTTCTTCAGTTAGCTAGCGCGTAGGTCTCATAGCTAAACTAATACGTCAAGTTTGACACCTCTGTTCTTAACAAATACTGCAAGAGTGGTGTCATTGCTTCAGACTTGCAAGAGTGGTGTCATTGCTTCTGACGAAGGCATGAACGTTGCCATTGTTGATTGTGGTGACATGATCAGTGGGTATGAACAACCCGACCATATATTTGAGCTTTATGTGGTAGCGAATTGTTCTGCCAGGGGGAAAAGGATGCCGCGATTGTGGCATGCACAACGTGTACCCTGGCTATCAGCAGATTATGGTCAACAAGACGACTGCAGGTAACTACAACACCTTCAATCTCTATTAATTTGATGCTACATTATTTTCATATGCTAGACTAAACAATTTTCATCTATATTCATTCTATTCTTATGCATTTTACTATATCAGATATACTTAGATACACTCAGTTCAAAGTCTCATGTAAATGGAACTCTTTTAATATGCATATACCAGATCTAGGATCCTCAATGGTGAAAAGGTGCAATTTCATCGTAATTTCACCCGGTCCATGATTTCATGAATTGGGTTAACCACTTCAATTTAAATACCATGATGCCAGGTCATATTTGTATTGTTGATTTCTTTTGATGACCTATATATTGCTTTGGTATTTTCCACTTCTATGAGATGCATGCATTTGCGGATGCACATAAGATAGTGACCTTAATCTTAACATATTTGGATAAATCGAGATTGTTTTCGGTGTGAAACATAAATCCTTAAATTGTTTAATCAACCCGTTGCAACGCACGGTCATTTTGCTAGTTAGACATAATACTCTTTGGAACTCTCAAAATAACAAAATGCTGCATGACTTTCATCTAATGAAGGAAAAAAACATCAACTCGTCGAAACTATGGATATAATAAGTAGAATATTTAATTCTATGTTTCCATGCAAACAAGCATATATCCATATCCATATACATAAGGAACTGCATTTTCCTTGAACCTACCCTGATCTTTACTATTAAATGGGAGTACGTATGTATGGTTTGACGAAAAGTGATTTTTTTTGCCTTCGCTTCGAACATGGCAACATGGGCCCAGGCCCAACAAATCTAGCAGAACGTCGCTCTCCTTCCATGTTTCTCGTCTCTCCCCTAGCGCCCCCAACTCCCGTCGTTCTTCCTAGCGAGCCCCCCGCCTCCGAGCTAGGGTTCCATCAGCTCACTATATCTCGCCGGCGCCGCACTTCATCTCCTCCACCGAAGAACAACGACACCGGCCCTCATATCCACACCGCACGGAACCTTGCTGAGATATCCAACTCGAGATGGCCTCCCGCAACCCGCACGTTTGATCCTCCCCCGCATCCGGCGCCTTTCACAACTTTTCCTCCGACGCCGCCTCACACCTAGCCCTCAGATGCGGCGGTCAGCCGGTCACCGCATCCACCGCGGTTGAGTCGTCCGTCACCGCCCCCACCCTATGTTGTCCGATTACTCCACCTCACGTCTCGGGCCATGGAGGACCTACGCCATCCTCAGGTCGTGAGGAAGAGCAGCCGCAGGTTGAGGCATGGAGGCCCTGGCTCTGGCAGGAGCCTGATATCTGCGCATGGAGGCCCGAATCCGAGCTCCCCGCTTGATTTTCTTTTTTCCGTGATTCTTTTTTTTGTTCTGGATCAAATTTTGAATCTTACGTGAACCTGTGAAATAGTAAGCATATGCTCTTATATGATTGCTGTTTAGTGGATACTCATATGGCTGAGTGTTAGCACATATGTATTTAAATAGTCAGATCTTGCACTCAAAAATTTCTGGAGAGACTATAATTACTTGCAGTTCAAAATAGTCAAATATGGTTACTATCATGTGTCTCTGTATAGTTTCTTTTTCCAGCGTGAGGAACCTATGTTTGACATCCATAGCAATGTATATTTCATTTAGATGCATCCCTTTCCCAGCTGATCTCTATGAGGGATAGCATCATAAGTTCATAACTACATTGATTTGAGAACGTCATGGTTGTTTCATTCATCATGGTTTCTTGCAGCTTAAAATTAGAGTTGAGATAGACAACCAATAGCTCGTCTAAACTATGATGAGAGGTGAAGGACACATGTATCTTTGTCAGGTTTGATGAAATGACAAGAATTATCAATTCCACACATACTTGTTTTTTTCTTATCACTTTGAAAGCTTTGTTTGTTATCCTTGGTAAGGAACCACGGAATTTAGGACCAATGCTTGGTACTGAACCAAACCGCATAGTAAACTTAAATTTGATATCAGGTCAACTGAATAACTAGACACTTTCTCACTCATGTAATAGTCAAGGTGTAAGTATCACAAAAAAAAACCAATTCATGTCATGTCAGTCAAGTAACCATATACTACAATCAACTGAAGATATACCAACTTTTCCCCTCTAGAGGTTAGCTGTCATCAGGTTCTGACCATCATTTCAATAAGCATGGCTCCGTAGTGCAGATTTGTATTGTACAGGTAGAAATAATGGTCCTGACATGAAGGCTACCTCTAAGCAATTCACTATTAGGGTTTTGTGCATACTTCAGTTTTCACTTTGCTTAATGCATGCAAGCCCCTATCATGTAGGATCCTTCTCTAGGTGATTTATTTGGCTGATCAGATGCTTAGGAATTATCATCATATATGAGCGGAGAAGTATTTGCTTCATTCAGTAGAATACTTTGCTCCTTGGCATATTCAGGGAAGAGTGGAGGACAGCAGCCACACTTTTCCAATTGCTGGCATAGAATGGATATTAGGATAAGCAAGAACAGTATCTAATCAGGTGAGTGGGTGGATGTAGCGGAATTTAACTTTTGGGGTTTCTTTGCGAGGAAATTATTTAATTGATTGATCTTCTGTAGGGCAGGTTACTTAAATTGGCAGTGCAGTGTAGGACTTGATGTGGGCTGCTCATATACTGTCCACCTGACATTCTTCAAAATTGCTTCTAGGAGAGTTCACCACTACTGACATTTGCTCATGTGCATGATACTGCACTATCAATTTGGTCTTTATTAAAGTTGTCTTTGATGTTTATATAAACCAAGCTGTGCATGTATTATGCCTCAATCTAATTCAGTAAGCCTACAGGTCATCCGTGAAGTAATGAGGTCCCAGATAAATAACTTGATATTGAAGTGGTGAACAAGCTAAGAAGGTTCCCACGAAGGTATTCATGATATGAGCTGAAGATATGTATTTATTTTGTTGGCGGTCCAGTCTGTATTAAATAGTAAATCTATGTACATCTATTATATGCAGACTTTTGCAGAGATCTTGTCTGATTATGTTATCGTGGTTTAGGGAAACGTTTAAATCATTGGACAATGAGAAGCGTGGGATAAATAATATTTATGAACTAAGGGCTGTTTTACAAAAGGTTGGTACCGAATTACATGAAAACAAAAAACAAATAATGGTTGATGGAGCTTGCTCATACCTCAAAATGAACAAATTTCTAGCCTTAACTTAATATGGTAAAGGAGTTTTGCGTGGGAGGAGTACGCCATTTGGATTCGGTTTTCGTCCACTGTGTTTGGAATACAAGGAGCAAACCACATATGATCTCCACCAAGCACTACTATGGCTGATGTGAATTGCATACCAATAAAGAATGTTATAATTATGTTTTGTTTCATCATTAAGACTAACATAGAATGTGTGTTTTGTATTTGTCTTTACTATTAAATGGGAGTACGTGGTATGGTTCAACCAACCGGTGGAATTTTTTTGCCTTTCACGGTCGCATCGCTAGACATGGGCCTTTGATTCCTTTAGACCGGATAATACATTACCATGCTATACTACTCTACAACATCTCAGTTAATTGATCAGTGATTCCAAGATATTATTTTTTCTTGAACATTTTTTAATCCTTGCTGGAATGCTACCTTGTATTGCTCAAAATAACACACATTCACGATCCCATAATTTTGTGATGTCTCATTAGGCCTTTTAATGCATTATCGATGGAGTAGTCAATCTGGACCACCCAGCTATTTTTTTGTATTCTCCTGCCGCTCCATTGTCCATGCATTTATCTGTTCTTATCGATGTTTTGAAAAAAAGAGAGTAGGAGATTGATGCACCTCTTTATGCCCTAATATAATGTGAGTAAGTACCAAAAACAACAGGGAATTGAGGTACTGATTGTAGCTGCTCTAAGAAGTTGCTTACTCCGCATCTTTGATATGGCAAAGGAAAGTTCAAAATTCTGTCTGGCTATAGCTGTTGTTTTTCTTTTGTGGTGGATGTGGAATCTTATTGTTCAGCTTTCAGTGACAATTAATGTAAACATTCGTTGTGAATTACCGTATAGATGAATGTACATTTTTTCTTTGACCAGTGTAGGAGTCACAAAATAAACTTGGTGGGCAAAGATCCGCTGTACTCATATTGACGGTCACTGCTGACAATGTGCTCACTCATATTGGTTGTCTGTCACTGTCTCTAGAGCAGGCTTTGGATGCCCAATTGCCCACCAGGAGCTTGAGCAAGAGATGGCCAATCTCATGTACTATATCGTTGGCAGCCGCGGGGTGTGACAGAAGTTCTCCTTGCATTGGATGTCCCTGAGTAGTCTTCCTATATAAACCTGCTCTTTATTTTTGTTGTACATGCTTGTAGAAAAATCGCATATTGGTGACACAAGAATTTCTTATGACATACTAAAACATAATACACATATTTTTGTTGATTCACTTACTCTAAAAAAATATGATCAATATTTCTCTCTATATATTTTTTCATTTGTTGCTACGGACATTTAACTAGTATTATCAATATGTAAGTTATACATCACATATTAGTATCCAATTCCACCTTATAGAACCTACCAAAATTCAAAGTGAAACAAAATAAGCCTTTCTTGATTGCTATCACAAGTCACCATCATCAAATACACCAGTCACTTGTGTAGCGCAAGAGAGGGACCAAACAAATGTACAATATCCTCACCGTCTCCTACAAGAACATATTGTCAACAATGTGCATCTCCGTTGATGGGGGCACATCCTCCTCTCCTCCATCTCCGGCTCAGGTTTTGTGCCGAACTCGGCAAAGTTGTAGACATCAGCGAGGTTATTGAGGGTCGACCACGGAGTGCTCATCGGGCCACTTCACCATGAGGTCGGCGGCGTCGAGCTTGGACACGGGGTGCCTGGCTGCTTGCTGGCACACTTAATTCAGACTTAATACGAGTGTCATGGGCCACCCCTGCCGCCGAGTTGGAGTACCTATGAATCAGTGTGTTGAAGGTGAACACGTTAGAAAGTATCCTTTCAAAATGGCATGGTTCATGGCGTCCAACAACATATGATTCAAAGCAAGAAACATAGAACTGGGGAGCAACATGTGGAAAGGATATGGAAAGGTACATCTCTCAGGTCCAAAGAAAATGTGTATGCAATTTGCTTGTCACACAGTACAATGCACATGAATCTTGCTCTGTCGTGATGGTGTGGCTTCCTAGCATAGAGAAGCCCAGAGCCCAAGATTATATGCACATCATTGCCACCTCCTGCATCTACACCTCCCAGCTACTCGTATGAGTTATGTGTCCTCCACTTCAACCTTCATACGCGCCTGCCATACAAATGGGAGGGAAGAAGGATGAGTGAGGAGAGTGGCCAGTTTCATGCCCAGGCTCCTCGTCTCCCCGACCTGCAGACATGAGCCATGTAGGCCGTCATGCCGAGCTGCACAAAGGGGCCATGGAGGTTGTCTCCCACCTGCAGATAGGGGCGCCATCGCACTCTCTTTCAACCAGCGGCAGGGGAATCCATCGCCCTGTCTATCGCGAACCAGCACTCTGCTCCTGACCAAGCGAACTGCAAAATCGACCAGCGGTGGGTAAACTCGGAGACGCGCGGGCACAAGTCTCAGCGGAGTGCGTGGATCACGGGCTGGGTGTGTGAGCGATTGGGGAGGCTATGTGGGTGTAGTGTGCCGATGGAATCGTCAACCTGCACGGCGGCGGCGTGGAATAGTCGAATCGTCAACCTGGGCGGGGGCGGCGTGGAATAGTCTAACCTTGTAGGCATGGATCTTGACGCCTTGGTGGAGGAAGAGGGTGAAGTGGCAATCGACTGCCGTGTCGCGGCCTCGCCGGAACCCTAGCCAAGGTTGGCCTCGCCAGCGCTAGTATTTCTCCTCATGCGTGGCGATTGCCTCGCGTATGGTCGCCATAGTTGGAACGGAGAGGCGATCCCACCGGTGACCACGGTGCGTTCCATCGCGACGCAAGGAGAGATGGGGAGGGGATCAGCGAGAGCCCAGAGGTGCGCTTTGTTCCGTTTTCCTGGACTGCGGGTTTTATTTTATACTTTCTGAAGGGCTATATTGGAAAACTACCGGACGTACGCCGCCCACCCTAAACAACAATATATACTCCCTCCGTCCCAAAATAAACGTCTCAAGTCTCTAAAAAAGGTGATGTATCTAGACATGATTTCATGTCTAGATACATCACATTTTTAGAGACTTCAGACACTTATTTTGGGACGGAGGGAGTAGTAGAGACTAGCAAAATGACCGTGGCGAACAAAATGATCCACGTGCAATGGGTCATCTCGAAATGCATATCTTATAAGTGAACTAATATATTCAAAATTTGGATCAACTCTTCATCAATTGACTATGCACTATCTTTATCCATGAGGCTTTCTACGTTTCTTAAGTTGATCTCGAAAATACACATTTATAAAAATTCTGTAAATAAATATCATTAGATTATTCACGACATTCATTAGTAAATTTTTCCATTTATATTTATGAGAAAGAAATTAAGTGCAGTCACCTAATAAAAAAAGCACCATACATGTGAGGAAGGTCTAAGAAAAGATTGTCTAGATCTGTACAAACATGATCCGAATAATAAATAATTTAAATGACATACAGGGATTGCACTCGTGAAAAAAGAGATAAACAGAAAACTAAATCATTCACAGAAGATAAGTGACTTTTTGCATGTCAATTTCAAATAGGCATCATACACAACATGAAATTTTTGCATGGCAATTTCAAAATAGGAATCATGTTAGTATATCCATTCACTGCTGCAGCTTCTCCGTAGAGCATTTGCATTGAAGATATGCACATTTCTTCCAATCCAGAAATAGAGCACGGGTAGTACATGTCTGGATACACAAATGGGACATGCACAAAACACTTATACCTAATCCATATACCAGGTAGCATATATATTTTTCCATTATCTTATAAAGCTAACTGGTAGTCTAAACTTAAAATTATCTCTATAAGCAAAAGTCAGTACAGTATCTAACCAAGTGCACTCTGAATCTTGCTCCTTAGAACATAGCGATCCAACATAGTCAGTAGTTTTGCCAATCCATAGTCCCCAAGCTTGGCCTCGCCTGATCCATCAAGCATAATGTTGCTTGATTTCAGATTGTAGTGGATAACGTCATGCCGGTGAAACTGAGCCAGGCTTCTTGCTATACCAAGAACTATGTCAAATCTTTCCTTCCATGAAAGGTAATTTACAGTGGATGGCTCATGCAGTTGTTTATACAATTTACCCCCAGAGACAAACTCACAGATAAGAAGCTGAAACAATGGTGTTCAGTAATAGCCCTTGAGGGCAACAAGGTTACGGTGGCGTAACTTGCCCAACATCTTAACTTCTCTTTCAAATTCATCTTGAGATTTAACCAAGCTGACACAGTCATTTTGCTGATGGCAACAGGTTGGCCATCTCGGAGAGTGATCTTGTAGACAGTCCCAAAACCACAACGGCCAAGCTCGTAGTCCTTGTTCAGGAGAGCGTGGGTAGTTGCGCTGAATTCCGGATTACCTCCTCCAAACATCACAAGCTTGCCTGATTTCACATCAGTTGTGGGGGACTGACTGAGATATCCATCTGAGAGTTCCAGTGCGGCAGTAGAATGAGATGCCGGTGCACGAACTTGAAGGTTGAGAACACTAATGGTTATGATGCCAACATCAATAGAACAACATAACCAATTGCAACAAGGGAGATGCTCAGTATGGTTTTCTTGTGATGGAGACCCCAGGCACGTGCCCCCTTTCTGTGACAGTGGATCACCGGGGAGAGGATTCTGAATTCAATACAATTAGTTTTGCTAAGACACCAGGACATGAAGAGTTGAGCTTCGCACCCCAAAGGCCATGATTGTCAGACACTGATGAGAGGTGAATAGTGTTAAATAAACTACCCGAAGGGAGATCTCCACAGAGCTGGTTATGTGTAACATTGAACACAACGAGGTGTGCGAGATTGGAGATTGCTTTGGCAGACCACCAGTGAGTTTGTTCTGAGAAAGATCAGCAGTCTGAATGTTGGTGAGATTGGCTAACGTTGCTGGAATAGCTCTTATTAGACTGTTATGTGATAAATCCCTGCAAGGCAAAACGAATCATAGAGAGTTAGAAAATAAGATATAATTGCATGAACAACTCCACATCGGGCACTCTGGGCTTCTTGGCCCAGGCGAACCCCGTGGACGTGGGGAGCTGCATGGAGCCGGCGATTCTCCTTCTCCTAAGATTCCCCGGAGCTCCCCCAGATCCCGTCCCAACCACCAGACCCAGGACGACGTGGGGAGCAGGGGACAGGAGGACCGACTCGTCCCCGTGGCCTTCGCCTGCATCACGGCGTCGAGGAGGTGGCCCGTGCTCGCAGGTGGCTGCATCGATCTTATGGGCCACGGCCCCTGCGGCGGCAACGCGGAGACGGGGTCGTAGCGGGCTGCTTGGGACGACGCGCGGGCCGTCGTCGGTGCCTCCGCTCGGCCTCCTCCTCCGCATGGGACGGAGGCGCGGCGTGGATGGGGACGGCGGCGGTGTGCTCTCCGGTGGCCCTCATGCGCGAGCAGCAGTCTGATTCTCCGGTGGCGGCATGGGGCGGCGGGGAATAGCTTGGAGGATTTGGGTGAAGAGATGGATGTTTCGGGGTTTTCTTCCCCAGGGCGAAACGTTTTGTTTGGACTGCGCGTTGATTTTTCAAAAGAGGAGCGACTAAAATGCCAAACAGCCACGCGTACGACGCCTCACACTAAGACATATTATATAGTAGAGATAAACAAAAAAGCACGGTCCCGACCACTCCCACGTCCAGTCTCTAATTTGGGCCAAAGAGCAATTTAAGGTTTAATTTGGGCTCCCACGTCTGAGTCACATTTGTATTGGAGCAGAAAAAAAATCCAATCGACGGAGACGAATAGACAAACCGCTCCTCTTCTGTTCTTGTTCAGGTCGTCGACCCGATTGGCCGATTGACCTCAGCTGGCCGGCCGGCACCCGCTCGCCGGACGTCGGCGTGTTGTCCCGCCGCCCGGCTCCAGTCTCCCGCCCAGGTTCAGATCAAACTGATCAGTGATCAGTTCAACTTCATTCACGCCCGTGTAGTTCATTCCTCAATTAAACAAATCAAATCATTGTACGCAGTGACTGATTGCATGTCTGATTGTAGTTTTGTACTTGCCATTGCGAACCTACGTATTATATTGGTGTATTTTTAAAGTTTGAATACCCAATGTGAAAATCCTGAATCCGTCACTGTTTGTGGGTATTACTTGAAACTAATAAGATGCCCGTGCGTTGCTATGGGGTGATTTTGTAAAATATTTTATAGATTAGTTAGAAATTATTTCACAATCAAAGTCAGTTTTTTTTTCACGGGAGGAAGCATTCTTTCACATGGATGAATCAAACATTGCACTAACACATGAAATACATATAACTTTGAGATCCACGTGCGAGGGAAGGTCATGATATGATTCGTCCACTATTATCACATGCCCATGCGTTGTAACGGGAGGAACAAATTCTAACCTATTCCTATCAATCCATTGGTATTGCCAACTCTCCCTCAGGCCAATGGCGATGTGGTCATTCTATTGTCCACATGGTTCATCCTAGGGTGCCAAGTTTGGTTATCATACTCTAGCACGCTCATTTGCGAGATCCTCCTACACTTACATGTAATCTGACGTGTAATTACGTAGACTTGTATCTCAACTATGGATCATTTACATGCCGAACTATACCCACATGTAAGTTGACATATTTTACTGGATCAAGCAACTTGGTGGGGATGATGCATAGTACCGAAATATAGACTGGTTTAGCAAGGGACCTGCTGTGGAGGTTCCAGTTTCAGACACCCAATGATCTGTATTGCCATGATTCATTCAGTTATAATTGTGAACACTATCAAATAGAATAGATGCATTTAAAACAAAAGTGGTCAGAGCCTATTTTTCTTAGCCACTTACAATTCTTAACGAATAATTTGCAATGAACAATACAACTTCCATATTTTGTCTTACATCTTTATTAATTTTTGTAATATTTCAGTTCTAGACTTCTAGTGGAATGTGAACAAAGCACCTTCCCATCTTGTTTCTACCATTGTTGAAATCTGAAAATCAAGTGCATAGAATATCAGTCCCTTATTTCCAACTTGAAAAATTGTTTGCGTTATGAGAAATATAACCAAAAAATCATCAGGAAATATGATTTTAGTTTGCAATAATAGAGCTTCTAAACCCTTTTTGGATTCCATCTACTACGGTTGCAACGCATGAACCACATCATGGTTTCGGAGAATTTATCCAAATCGACATTACACGATAACATGGTTTCCGAAGATTTTGTCCCAAGGGACATAACACCATAATAGTAAAAGAAAATGCCATAATTGTGAGGCATTAAATGAACATAAGCGACAGGAGCAAGCGATTTAGACAGAAGAAACCAATCATCATCCCTTTCTAGAGTGAATAACCTGCTGAGGTACACTGCAGGGTAAATGTTTCTGTTCATGATCAAAATTTAATAAGAAAATGTTTAAATAGGATGGGTACAAAGCCTGATACCTTATACTGAGCACACATCAGATTGATGAAGCACTGGTATAACTCATGACCTAGAATTATACTAAGATTACGCTTGATTCAAAAAAGAATATTACAACTAAATATCTCCCTGCTTCAGGACTACAGACAACATGCATCGAAAAGCACAAAAGTAAACAAGATAGCATTCATAGTAAAAGGTATATGTGAATGTTCATATGCAGTATGGTCTCCTAGCAGAGGAAGATAAATGTGAAAAAAAATCGAATTGCTTAGACCTTTGTTCCCAATTCAGAAATTAAGCATGACGACTATTGAAAGTTTTAGATAACTATTAAGTAGGGATTAGTAAAGTTCCCATCCAAGCTTTTAGCTTTAGAAAACCATCATAATCCATGCACACATGGCCAGGACTTAAGCAATGATGCAAACATCATTATGTGGAGTAAACGGATGAGTGAAACCAAGATGGAAAATGCTCACTTACATATCCAAAGTGAAACCCATGGCCACAGCAGGTGGTCGCATGCATTTGCTGGGATCGAAGAGCATGGAGTAGCAGCAACCTTGCGACAGTTCATCCAAAATGGAGTAGCATCAGCCTAAAGCATTTGACATCGTGGTGAGAAGGGCTTGAGCACACGATGCCGTGCTAAACTGCTGGATGATGCCGGCGTCCAAATTCAACGCAAAGCAACAGTCATTTTCTGCAAGATTCAGATTGGGACTTTTACCTTGTGCTTCATCTTCCCGAAAAGTTTGGACCTCGGTGAGACATTTCGACGGGATCTCGGTGAGCAGCTCCACCTACGAAAGCAGGGACAAAGGGGAATGAGGCCGAGGAAGAGGCCCCGGTACCAACTGCTAGTCGATTGTAATTCCTGTAACAGAACAATCTACCGAGTGATGTAGGAACAGCGTTACCTCCATATACCTGCTGCGGTGACGGTGGATATCGGCAGCCGGCGGAGCTCCCCTTGTCAGCCATGACTGCGGGATTTTGGGGCGAGCCCCAGCCAATGGGCGCTTCTTAGAGCAGGAGGTCCGCGAGGAACCCGAGTACGAATGGCTACCAACCACGCCAGGCGGAATTATTGCGTCGCCTGTGCGGAGTCACTCGCCACCACCCGGCGGCGCAGAAGATTCAGGGGAGGTATACCGGGGCAGCGCGTGGAGAAGCAAGGAGGTGTCAGGGATCCAGGACAACTCGTACCGCCCGGAACTAAGCCGGCAACGGCGGGTGAACGCAGACACTTGCCCGAACCGGCTCGAGTTCCAGGACAGCCTGATCCGCCGGACGGTGGCAGGACAAGTGGGGCACCGCACTAGTAGAAAAATGGCTATTAATGGCGCACTTTTTAGCCTTTTTGTGGGGCACCAAGAAAAATGGGGTACGCCACAGTTATCTCGCCACTAAAATTTATTTCTGTGGCGTACCATAAAAATATTTCTGTGGCGCACCCCACCACCATGCGTCACAGAAATATATCTATGGCGCACCCCCACTTAGGTGCGCCACTAAATTTATTTTTTGAATTAAAAAAAATGGCGGTCAGATCTGGTGCCACCCGCTTTTCGCCGGAATTTCGTCGGAGCATACGCCAAAATCTGTAGAAGGTAGTCGCCGGAGGTTGGTGGAGGAGGAGGAGCTTGCCGGAGGAGGTTACCGGAGAAGGAAGAGGACGCCACCGGAGGAGGAAGAGAAGGCCACCGGAGGAGGAGGCCACCGGAGGAGGAGGAGGTCACCGAAGGAGGAGGTGGTGGTGGTCGCCGGAGGAGGAGGGTCGCCGTCGAAGTCGCCGGAGGAGGAGGTCGTCGTCAAAGTCGTCGGAGGTGGTTGCCGGAGTAGTAGAGGAGGAGGTCGAAGTCGCGCATCCTCGCTGGAGTTGGTGGAGTGGAGGAGAAGGGGAGAGGAGAAGGGAAGTGGAGGAGAGGAGAAGGAAATGAGAGAAGGGGAGAGGATAAGGGAGTTGGCTGCGCTCCGGTTAAAAAAAATTCCCGCCCAACAATTCTGTGGCGCACCCCCTCCCGGTGCGCCACTGTTTTTTTTTTTTGCTGAGAAAAACAATCATTTTCAAATAACTTTTTTTCCTTTTTGAATTTGAGGAATCTGAAAAGGGCTAACCGGGCAAGCGGTGTGGGTATTTTTCAATTTTTGTCTAGTTTTTTTAAGGTATTAAACGCATTTTTTCGACGTCGTATGCAAAAGTTATGGGTGTTTAGACTTTCTTTACAGTGATTTTGCATAAAAGGTCAAAACCCATATTTCAAATATGCTACACGAAGTAGACACTAATACCTAACCATATTTCAAAGGATGGAATTTTTTCAACATTTTTTCATTTTCTTCTTTTTGCCGCAAGATTGAAAAGGCGAGGGGGGGGGGGGAATCCGTGTGTAGACAGAAAGTGCATATATTTTGTGGCGCACCCAACCTGATGCGCCATAGAATGTCCAATTTCTGTGGCGCACCCAGCTGATGCGCCACAGAATGTCGACTTTCTGTATCGCATCCGAACCCGTGCGCCACGGAAATATGACTTTCTGTGGCGCATGCAAAAGGATGCGCCACAAAAAGGTTTTTCTATGGCGCATGCAATTTGGTACGCCACAAAAAAGCCTCCACATATAATCCTTTTTCTACTAGTGCCGGGATGACGCGGCTTGAGCCGTCGAGTGCGTGAGCCTTGCAGCCGTCGGCGCGCATGGACTGGGGCGACGTGGTGGCTTGCTCGAGCATGAAGAAGTGGAGAGGGAGGCTCGGTGATTCGCCGACGCGTGTAGATGTGGGGAGGGGCGGCGATGTGCTGTCGGCGCGGCGTCCCACCGGTGCGCAGGAAGAAAGGAAGAGAGCGATCAGCGTGCGGCGGCGGAGGGGGAGGCGGTGCCGCGACGGCGGGCGAGCTGCGCGGGGAGGCGAGTGGATAGGGTAGAGGGGCTAACTTGTAAAAGTGTCGATTATGCTTAAAGACTACGGGTTGTTTTCTGTATTTGGTAAAGGGTTTGCATCTCAAAAAAAGGTAAGGGGATTTGTGTAAAACGACCCCGACATACCGGACACCTTAGCCCCTATTATATAGTAGAGATTATCAACAAACAAATATGCAGGCCTTCCATGCAGTGAGAAATAAGCAGCCAAAAAACAAAATCAATGAGCACTATAATTGTTTCTTTTCTTTTTAGGGAAACTCGAAAATTATGTGTCTCAAATCAATGGGATGCAGGATTGTAAAGTATTATGGGCTCTCCGTAATGGATATACTAGTTGAATTCGGCGTGGCGACACGCCACGCCTTTGCTGAGAAATTACTGTGTTTTCTGTTCAAAGTGAGAACAAAATGTTTGTTGCATAACTACATGAAGTATTATCTATAATGAGAACTATGGTGAAGTAACTCGAGCTGACGCGGCTTGCCGCACGCCATTCACAGATGATATTGTTTTTTGCTTGGCAAAACGCTATGGTATGCATCAATAATATGACATGGCAGTCAACATTACTACACACATAATAGCGACACTCCAGTTGACACTCTAATTTTACAGCAGAGCACAATGCTCTTTTGTCCATAAAGTGTACAACCATGAGGGTCATCAGTACAAATAGGTCTTTCATTACAACGTCTATAAACTACCACAGAGATAGATAAACATATATGGTGGAGGCATCAAAATATGGCATATAGTGTGATTAGTACAGACTAATACATTGATACTATTGGTATAAATTGGCAGGAAGGATAGGCAGATGGAGAGGCACCAAGACGACCATCAAGAGGTACAGACAGTCCATAGAGAACCGACCATCACTTCATTATCTTGCCAAGGCAGCTCTTCATGTTATGTGGTAGTAAGGTAGAGAGTTGAATGGTAACCTGAAAACTGATGGACTTTAACTTGAATCAGAATCCATCCCTGTCATGGATATTGACCTACTTTCCCCATCAAGAATTCCAATGTTTGTACCTATATAAATGTGTTGATAAAAATACTTGTGTATATAAATGTTGAATGGTAACTTGATGTCTTAGTTGTATGACTTCTATTCTATCCCTTAATATAATTCACTATAGCAATCCCCAACAGTAAAACCGAGAAACTATTCAGGAAGAAAAAAAAATATGTTAAACATATATGTTATTCAGGAAGCAAAAAAATCAAGACAAACAGATAGCCCACAAAAATCTAAACACTTGGGTATGCGTTTCTAGAGGAATGGCTGCAGTCCCATTTAAACCAGAAAACAAACATATTTGTACTAAATATTTCATGTACTGAGAGTTGGACAATCTGACAACATTAGAAGATCATCTAGCATAACTAACCAGGGTATGTGTTTTATTTAATTAGAAATATAGGAACATAAACATTCATATTCTACGGACTTTAGAGACAAGATTTCTATTTAACTTAATGAGCTACAAACATAGTGCAGAGGAAGATACTGAAACTTATTGGAGAAAACTCACCTCAAGTTTCAGTTGGCAACCAATGGATACAATAGCATCTACATGAAGAGCGTGGCAAGGGCACACATCAAACCGACTGCCATATTCTACGAACTTTAGTGGCAAGATTTCTATTTAACTTAATGAGCTATAAACATAGTGCAGAGGTAGGTACCGAAACTTATTGGAGAAAACTCACCTCAAGTTTCAGTTGGCAACCAATGGATACAATAGCATCTACATGAAGAGCGTGGCAAGGGCACACATCAAACCGACTGCCAAAATACAGCCTTTATTGATTGCAAGATCTACCTGAGAAACAAATCCAAAATGGAAACAAAAACACACTTATTTCGGCACGTGCATATAGTTTCTGAAATATTCAAAATAAAAAGGGTGTAAGAATCTGCTAGGAAATAATCTAAATCATTAGCAATATACACAATGAAGGGGTGCAGATGGATATACACAAAAATCTGGAACACATGAATCCTCGCTAGCCCAAATTCTTTTATCAGGATTCTTTTGACTCAAATGAAAGAAACTATCTCATGACTTAGCAACATTAACTAAAAGCAATGGTATATAGAGAACCTATAATAGAATAGTGCTAGACTGCACAAAATAATAATCATAAATGACAACAGACCGGAGACAATGTGGTCACCTCAAGACCCAAGGCAGCAGCACATAAGAGAAATTGAGGGGTAAGCTCTCCCTTAACACTGGAAATTCATCTATGTGTAAAATAAAACGATCAGACATCAGATTTAACATATAGAAAGAAACAATATTCTAATTTACAACATACTGTAAATGTATACTTGACATGCAATCAGATCATATTGTGATTGCAAGATCTACCAGAGAAACAAATCCAAAATGGAAACAAAAACACACTTATTTCAGCACGTGCATATAGTTTCTGAAATATTCAAAATAAAAAGGGTCTAAGAATCTGCTAGGAAATAATCTAAATCATTAGCAATATACACAATGAAGGGGTGCAGATGGATATACACATGAATCCT
Organism: Poa annua; assembly: GCA_026929855.1. Classification (NCBI taxonomy): domain Eukaryota; kingdom Viridiplantae; phylum Streptophyta; class Magnoliopsida; order Poales; family Poaceae; genus Poa; species Poa annua. Next base: position 271,555,663 of record CM049426.1, on the reverse strand, counting down.
CGCTAGCCCAAATTCCTTTATCAGGATCCTTTTGACTCAAAGGAAAGAAATTATCTCATGACTTAGCAACATTAACTAATAGAAATGGTATATGGAGAACCTATAATAGAATAGTGCTAGACTGCACACAAAAATAATCATAAATGACAACAGACCGGAGACAGTGTTGTCACCTCAAGACCAAAGGCAGCAGCACATAAGAGGAATTGAGGGGTAAGCTCTCCCTTAACACTAGAAATTCATCTATGTGTAAAATAAAACGACCAGACATCAGATTTAACATATAGAAAGAAACAATATGATAATTTACAGCATACTGTAAATGTATACTTAACATGCAAGCAGATCATATTGTGACAACAACGTCGGAAATAACTACCTGTTGCCAACACGGCAAAGAAGATGCAAGCCCTGTGCAAAAGCAACAAACTATAGTGCGTTCTGAGTAAAGTCTGTAGAAAGCGAGAAATCAACTAAGCAAACATCTACCAAATGTAAATTAGGCTCAAACTATGTGAAACCCTTCTAGTTGGTTATCACCCTTACATCGGAGCCATACTTTGAAGGCTATTTTGAAAATGGGCGTTCAAAATGCCGAGAAACAATTAATCCATGCCTCAACAGCACCTAAACCTGATTATCCAGTAGAAGATGCTCAAATACTTGAAGGAAACACGAAGCACGTTCTAATTAAATGCGGAAACACGGAGCACGTTCAAATTATCCAGTAGAAGATGCTCAAATACTTGAAGAACATATCCAGGGGCTTAGTTACCTAAATCTTATTACTCAGTCACACGCTAAAACCTCTAATTCTCTACTATAAAAAAGAATATTTACATAGTACGCACATGTGTAGCGTTAAGAATTATCAAGTTAACAGCAGCAATTGGACAACCAGATATGGAAAATAAAAGAATAAAGGGACAGTAAATCAATAGACCAGATATGGAAAATAAAAGAATAAAGGGACATTAAATCAACAGAAACACTTACATAATCAAGTGAAATGGAATGAACACAGCTTTGCACTAAAAATACAAATAACATCTATTTCTTGGAGCTAGCTGCATACTACAACTAAAGAGGAAAACAATAGAAGGTAGGTACCGGGTGGAGATGGTTGTAGTTCTACATGAATGAGTCTATAAACTGGTTAAGTAAGCCAATTGTTCATGAAATACCATATATATCAATAAAAAAAATGCCAAGTGCTGATCAAACAAAAATCAAATTCCCTGTAACACACACATTGCCCTCTGCCCAAGATTTATAGAAACATGGAGATGGAGAGCTAACCTAACCTATAGTCGTGCGAAATCTAGCAATGTTCACATCTAAGAAAACGTGGACATGCAGACCTATGTGTAGAGCACTCCACTTCCACACAGCCCAAACAAAATAACTCCAGGCAGAGCTGCCCCAAAGCTTACATGGTTTGCTCTATGTAGACTGGGACAGCCGCTTGACCTCATCACCGTGTTCACGCTTGCAGTGTAGCCTACATAAGAATCAACTCCTTAAATTGAGAAAAGCAGGGGAAAGGAGAGGGAGAGGTGAAGGAACAAACTAAGAAACTAATCGCACCTGGACGGGGACAGAGGACGCACGGTGGCTTGGGAATGAGGCGTACAATATCGTCTGCACCGGCCTGCGTGGCACCTGCTCCAGTTCCATCTCCAGCTCGAGCTCCACCGAGATGGAGAGGGCGAGTTAGAGGAGAAGGAGGGGTGATGCGGGCTCATCGTCCTGGCCGTCGTGGAGGACCCCTGCCGCTCCTCCCTCAGGCGCCATGCCATCTTCAGCACGACTCCACCGCAGAGGATGGAGAGGGCGAAGAGGCGGAGAAGGAGGCAGAAGGGGCGGTGGTGAGGCGGCATCCGGGCTGCCTTGGCCTCGTCGGCCTCCTCTCTATGCCGCTGGAGGAGAGGCGGCTCAGACCGGAGGTGGTAGAGGAGCTGGAGGTGACCGCGGCCTGGATGCGTGAGCGCGTTGGGAAGGCGGCGGCTGGGGAGGAAATGGGGAGGATTAGACTCTAGGGTTACGGGTGCCACATTTATACGGGCGACCGACACGTAAATTCTATAAATCACAAGACCGTTTTGCGAAAATACCAGCGCTGACCGTCCGATGAAGGATCAACGACGCGGAGAGGGTCATGCACTATTCATAAATGTTCATCATGAACAGTAAATCGACGCAGGAGAGGGCGAGAAAAACTCTCGACTTAATATATAGAGTAATATGTGGGCCTGGGCCTCTCCTCCATTGTGTGTGTCATTTCAGTACTCCCTCCATTCTAAAAAAAAGGACTTGACTTTGTGGCAGGCGCCTGCTAGGGGGCACAAGTCCACGCACTGCAAATACTTGCGATTGTGCAGGAAGAAGTTTTGCATGCATGCACCAAAATCCAAAATTGGTGACATCATCACGCATTAAATGCAAAATTTGAATATTCAAAATGTTTTGTAGCTCAAACCGCCTATCGGATTTATGATCCGCTTTCAGCATTGGACTAGTCGCGTCGAGATCTTCAAAACTAGATCCCATATTGATATGTTCTGATGATATTTTTTATGACCCAAAAGTTACCACCCATTAACACGTAAGTTACCAGTACTATTATATGTAAGTTACCACCGTATTAACGATTAGTTTTCGTTTTGATATAAAACCATTTTTCGCTATATTACACCTAATTTTCCATAAGTGGATATCACTTTTTGATGGTCAATGTATAATGCACAAGTTGGTAACTATACACTAAAACTACTAGGTGGGTAACAATCATCTAGATGACATGGTATTTGTATCAATTTTATGATGGATAATTATATCAATAAATGTTTAACTTCATTGGTAAACTGTAGGGGGTAATTTTTATCGTGAGAGTATGATAACTATGTCGATTATGTGGTGACTAACTATATCATGAATATATGAGTATATAACTTCACATGAAAAATAAAATAGATAACTTTATCAGTACTAGATGGTAACTATTATCGAGAGAGTAGGGTAAATATAACGATTTTGTGTTGATAACAACACAAAAAACACATGGATAGATAAATTCATAGGTACCGGATGGTAAGTTTATCACTATTAGGTAAAATATACCGAAATAGTATGATAACTATGTATGATTTTGTTTACCGAATGATAAGTTCATCCGTATTGGTTTGGTAAATATTATCGAAATAGTATGGTAAATATTATCTAAATAGTATGATAACTTATGTGTTAAAGGAGGGTAACTTTTGGGTCAAAAATGAAAGTTCTCGAAACATATCGACATGGGATCTAGTTTCGAAGATCTCGTCACGACTAGCTCAGCGGTGAAAACGGATTCTAAATCGGATAAACGGTTTGAATTTTCAAATTTTACATTAAATGCGGGCTAACATCACTTTGTGCATGCAGGATGGGTGCGTGAGTTTATGCCCCATGAAAGGCGCCTGCTGTTTAGATTTGGCGAAAAAAAAATACTCCCTCCGAACCGTTTTAAGTGTCGCCAGCCCTTCACAATATTGTACATGGCTAGTCATATTCCGCGTCAGTTATGTCGGTTTGGAGGTAGTAGCTTTTGATATGTGTATTGGTCATGACTTGGTACGGAGGTAGGCCCCAATAATGGAGATCAACCAAGACAAGAGCTGTTAATTCTCTAAAAGAAATATCTGAACTTTTATTTTCAGATATTTAGCTTTTAGTATTCATATTCCTTACCATTTTTTAACATATCAATAACACAAGACATCTTGCATCTATGGTCGGCATATTTATGTTTAATTTCAACCTCTTTTTGAATGGTGCCTACACATTGTGAGGTGCAATTTGATCATCCATTTGACAATAAAACATTAGTGTAATTTCATCAAAATTAAAAGATTCAGTTTGTATTCAAACACATGACTCATATACTAGGATTGATCTGCTCGATGAGCACACTTAAACCACGAAATATGAGGACGCCATGCAAACTGAGACGGAGGGTCCTTTTTTCTCCTTGATGTCATTTTTTTCCATTAGTAGTTTTCATCTTGTATTTGTGAGGGTTTAATATGCTTGTAATTTAGTTATTTCACATATTTCTTGGGTTTCTCTGTGCTAAACTTTGTTGCAAACCTATAAACAAGTGGTTGCATGAAAGTTGGCATTTTTATAACGGCCCCTGGAGTCTAAGTATTGCCTTAGTTGGATGCTCCTCTACAAAATCCGGAACATTTAGAAAGAAAGAAAGCAAAGGATTTTAATGGCATCGGCATGACTTATCTAGATGTAGCATCGCTGGCTCTGGATGATACTTAGGAAGACCCACATATCTTTGGGACTCTCTCAATAGTTCTAGGTATTGGGTTTATTGGGATCTACGAGATTTTTGTATGTGTCCGGACCACATGGGCTTATAAGAAGGCTTGTAGGGAGGTGCCGTTGGAGATGTTCTTCGTAGTATATGAAAATTGGAGTAGCCATGTTGTATTGGTGCTAGTACGAAATGGTTGTACAGTTCACGGGGCGCGATAGACAAACCTCGTCATCCGCATTTGCAAAGTAAAAGAAATTTGTAACAAACAGAAAACGTGCAAGTATTTACAAGTTTTCTGCATTCATCCAAGAATATATGTACAAGATGAGTATTTACATAGATGAAGTACACCCCAATTCCAGTATCCCCTACAACATCTAAGCCGACTGGGATTAGTGGCATGTGATTCATCCACGCATATGGGCCCATATTTCAGTGACAGATTTATTTGTCTTCCTCCTACCCGCACGTCGAATGCGGTGGGTGCTGTGTGATTTTGTTTTCGTGTCCAATACTGAGATAACACGGGGTCTGCCTGTCTGATCAGTTTAGATTGTAGGTCGGTTTCCGTGTTTGACCCGCGTTGCAAAATCCGACTGCAAGCACTGACTCACTCTCATTCCCTCAATCTCCTCCTTCCACGCACATGCGGGCGTCGGAAAATGGCGTCGCCGCTCGGCTGTGCTAGTGCTACTCGCGGCCCCGCTGCGTCTCTTGATGTTTCTCTGGATCTTGCAGCTCTGGGTCTCGGGATGCGGGAGCGTTGGTTGCATGTGACTGCGAATCCGCGATGTGGGAGGCGCCGAGCTGTTGCACCCACGGTGCGACGTTGTCGGGTCGCTGCTTCCATCGTCTCTCGAGGAGGGTGTGAATCCGGTGAAGAAGCCCATGACGAAGCATAGGAAGTTGATGAACGCCCTCTTCCACATGTGCACGTCCCACCGCTGCCCAGGCTTCCACCTGCCACCCTAATCCCATGCCGTCGTCCGCCTCCACGAATTGATTGGCCGATTTGGCTCGATTTTGGTTTGATTTGTGATTTAGTGCTCGATTTTTGTAACGGTTTTTCATTTGGGTTGGATTTTTGTTTGATTTGGGCTGTAGATGTGCTATGATGATCCATAAACTTGATGAAGAAGCTGACAGCAGATGCGTGGAGTCCAGTAGAGGAAGCAAGCTAAAAACGAAATCGGTAAGAGGCACAGCTTATAGCTTTGCTGGCCAGATAAAAAGATCAAATAGAGGAAATATAATTAGCCTACAGGCTGAATCTTTGTTGTATTTCTAATTAGAATCAAACAAAACATCCTTGTTGTAGGCCAAAGATGATGGTCCAGGTTACCAGGTACCGCCACTATGACTTCCAAATCGGGGGATCCATGTTGAGGAGTGGGAGCAACAGTCAAAGGGAAAGAAAAGGAGAACGCGAGTCAAGGGGGACGGCAGTCGATGATAGCTACGAGGCGAGACATTTTTCTCTCCCCTTTGGTTACTTCCGCTTTTCAGCGGGTGGGTTGTTCCGCCGGAGATGGTTCTGCGCCTGCTGTCTCCGTCTGGTTTTGGTTCGTACATGCTCTTCCTTTCTTTCTGTATTGTTTCGTTCATTCTTCCTTTGTGCTCTGTGTGCCTGTCGTGCATGCTATTACTCACTTTCTTAGTGTAGGATTAGAGGATTTGTGATAGCTGGCTGGTTTATTGCGGTCGGTTTGGGATGGATGTGAGTGCATGATCTGCTAGTGTGGGGATTAGGGGGCAGTGTCGCGCGTTTGATTTGAGGTGCTAGATTGGGGACATATTTTCACCCGTTGTGTGTAGATGTGTGTGGGTTTGTAGATTTGGTAGGTGCACATCACATATCTAAAATTCTGAGATAGTTGGAAGCCAAGTTTAGCTTTCTTAGAGAGGTGAAGTTGGAGACTATAGAGTCAATACGAGTACTCTGCAACTGCAAGTTCAACCCACCTAGGTCTAGAGAAATGACTCTCCGAGGGGCCATGTTGCAGGTGATGCCTTCCCAGTGGCAGCAGTCTCTTTCAGATTGCCACAGAGACAAGAGGGGGGGGGGGGGGCTTAGCCACCCTATGGTTGTTATTTTTGTGAAGAAACTAGTCACAAAAATCCTAATCTCTTACTTATTTAGTCAAATCCGCCCCTGATTGCCACGATGTCAAGCTCGCATTGATGTCGATAAATGCAAGTTTTAGTAGGAGGGAGGGAAGAAGCCTGATTTGGGAGGCAGTAAACAGTGTTATACTGCTTGGCTACAGTGTTTACAGAATAGTAGCATACAAGCAGGAGCAAGTACATTGAGGAGTTTATGTTTACATGGAGCCATTTTACTACTGGCTTGCGTCTTATTCAATGGTTTACAAAGTATATATATAGAAATATGAATAGTATATAGCTCGTGAGTGCAGATATATTACAAAGGTGATGGAGATTGTATTTACACTTGGGATTGTGACGCTGTGGGTGCAAGGGATTAATATCTGAGTGCAGTCTTGTTGTTCAGTTAGTGTTGTAGTAATTGACAAACTCTGCATATCAATTTAACACCTAACTAGTGGAGGTGGCGCGGCTATGCCGCGCCTGTGGGTTTAAAAAAATTAAGTCTGGTGGTTGATAAATTCTGAATGTATGTGTAATTGTTTTTCTTATGTCAATTTGGGTGTTTTTTTAATATATTTTTGTTATTCGTGCTTAAAGATAGTAATTTTCAATAGTCTGCCTTTTGTTCTTCGGTTGGCTAGCTCTAATACAATTTTGTGGCCCAAGTAGGAAGGATTGGTTGGCTAGCTCTAATACAATTTTGAAATTTTCAAATGTGTTGCGTTGTGGCCCAAGTAGAAAGGATTTTTTTGTGTGGCCATTTTGGTACATGTTCGTATTTTTATGAATTTTTACGTTGTTCGTGTTCAAAGTATTAGTCACCAGTAGTTAACCTCTTGGTGTTTGTTTGTCTAAATTTAGTGAAATTTGAAACTTTTCAATTGTGTAGCATTATGGGACAAATAGGTAAGAATTGTTTTTGTTGGCTGTTCTGATATTTTTTTTTATATTTTCCTGATATTAATTTTCAGTTGAACTTTTGTTGTATTTTTGGCTAAATTTAGTCAAATTCAGAACTTTTCAAATGTGCTTCCTTGTGACACAAATAAATAGGTTTTGTTTTTTGTGATCATGTTGTTATTTTGTTCATATTTTTCTGATTCATATATTTGAAGATATTGAATTAACATTTTTTTCGCATTTTCAGTTTTTTGGGTTGGAAAATAGGGAAAATAAACTGGCAGCCGGGGCCCACCTGTTAGCGACCACGTGCTGACGTCAGCCCCAGCTGCCAGTGGGCGGCGGAATCGGCCGGCGCGGGCGGCGCTGTCGATGTCGTGATCTCGCCCCGGCGCACTCCCGCGGAGCCGCAGAGGCGTGTATTCGGCAGAGGAGGCGTATGCGAGGAGATTGGGCGGCGCATCGCGTCATATTGTCGCCGGACACGGCCGGCGGCGACCTCAACCATGGCGGCGGGGACGGAGCGCAGCGGCGAGGAATCCGGACGATTCCGGGCGTCTGGAGATGCTCCCGCCGGTGAGGATAGAGAGGAGGCCGCGGCGGAGCTGATCCTCCCCTAAGATGTGATCGGAGATGAACGGAGCGGCGGCGTTGGCCGGCAGCGGCGGCGGCGGGCTCGCAGGGGTGGGAGAGAGAGAAGAGGGAGGGGAAACTACCGAGGCGATTTTGCAGGGAGGTCCTCTTAGTTATGCTGAATTGGAAACAGGTCCCTCCGCGTGTAATGGTGTGGACTGCGGGGCACAGGTGAATTCTTTCGGATGCTTTTTTGTAAAAGAGCAATGGGGGACCAGTGTGGACCGTTGGATCTAAAACGGGTGGGTCGGATACGCTGGAGTTACAGGTATCACGCCCTGATTGGTCATAAATCGAGTGAACAGTGTCACAATCGCTAGGAACGCAGGGATGTTGGGAGCTAATATATATAGTAGGATGTCGTGCTATACGGCTAATTTGATGGAAAATTTTGTTGTCGTTGTTTGCCAACAACGCAATTATCAGTCTTGGTGGTACCTGAATGTCCACTGTAAATAGCACTGTCCGTATTTTTCTTCAGATGCAGGCGAAGGGGTTCATGATGTTAACGAGTATTATCTCTCTTAATACATGATTTGCATTGCCCAAGTTCAGCTCGGTTAAAAAATGTAACAGCTATAGCCTGCTTCTACTTGAATGATGGAAACATGTAAGCTAGGACTAGCGGAGACAATGACGGGCGAAGCGTGAGTCGGTGACAGTGAGTGTGTGGCTTAGTTGGAATTATTTTGCTACTGCTTGCTGCTACCTCAGCCGCTCAGCGGTGTACAGTTTAGGAATATAGCATATTGTGTAGATATTTCTGTATATGCCAGACTGCGCGTGTATGTTTAACTCTACTGCAAATATATCTTTGAAAATATTATCAAATTCTGTTCCGATGCAGAACTGATGATGCAGATTGTATTTACATTTAGGAAGACCGGTGCAGCATGTGTCGTTATCTTGGACCATTTCAGTTCATCATGCATTACTCACAGCGTTGTGGTTGAATGCTAACTTGGTGGAAATTCGTCTGGAAATTTGGCAACCAGTATGACCAATCTTTGTAGATACTGGTTTATACCCTTGTGTGCTGTGGTGGACTCAGGTCTAGCAAGTTAATGTAAGGTACCTAAATTTTCTTGATACAATGATCGACACAGTTCATAGAACCTTCACAGCTGTTGGACTACCGTATATATTGATGTATTTCTCTTTGCTGCTTTGAAGCTCCATAATATTCTACTAGTGGATTTTAGCGCGGCATGTATGAAAAAAAACGGTGATGTGCATATGTTTAAGTTATGTAGGTTCAAAAATTAGTGTAATACAAAAAAGCATGAGCTTAAAATTGTTTAGTTTCCAGAAATTGTTCAGGATGAACCGTTTTGTAGATTCGAATTTGTGCCACCTTCGTAAAATGAGTAGACCTAAAAATGTTATTTTTTCTGGAATATCTAAATTTGATGACACAGCCGTCTAATTAAGGTAAATTACACTTTTAAAAATTGCGTAGGTCTGGAAATAATGCGGTAATATGCATATTTTGAAATTCTGTAGGTCTAGAAATTAATGGAACTTGAAAAAGTTTGAGTTTAAAAAATGCTGAGAATTCGAGAAATGTTCAAGTTGAGATTTTCCTGTTTCGAATGATTTGTACGTTTGGAAAACGAGTAGCAAGTCTAGAAAGTTTGAAGTGCGTAAATTTGAAATTTGAATGAGTAGGGTTGAAGAGATTTGAAACTTTGATGTACCTACATTTAAATTTTGGTTGTATGATAGTAATAACCAAAATGTATTTTTTGTGATTCATGTTTCTAGAAATGTTTTCCAATTAATATGAAATGAAATAGTGCTTTTTGTAACATTTTTAAAAAGTTTTGTTTAAACATGTATGGAGATGTGCTAGGTGTAAAGATCTTTTTTTCTGCAAATTTTGGTATTTTACGTGTATTTTTGTGAATTACGGTTTCGAAGTTATGAAATGTTTGAATTTTCTGTAATTTCTTTGGCTGACAGAGGGGCCCGCATGTCAAAAAGAAAATCCCTGGAAAATCGTTTAGAAAACACGCATGGCTGACGTGTGGTCCCGTGCTGACGTCGGGCTGACATCAGCCAGGATGGAGACGTTGGAGCGCCGCCGAAGCTCCCGAGCTCAAGCCTGCACGGCGGCCGACGCGCGCGGGGCCGCGACGGCGTGGATCCGAGAGAGGATGAGGAGGAGAACCGCACGGGAGGATCGCGGGGCCGTTTGCTCGCCGGAGTCACCGATGCCGACCAATCCGTGGCGGCGGAGGCGGAAATACGGCGGCGGCAATTTCTGGCGATTGCGGTTGTCCCAAGACGCGGACGCCGGCAAGGTCGAAGAGGAAACGACGGCGAAGCTTCCCATTGCCGTGGATCTGAGCGGCGAGGCGCGGCGGCGACCTCGGATTCGCGAGAGGAAGAAGAGAGGAAGGGGAATTCTGCGCTGGCATTTTGCAAAAAATTCTATGACTTTTCCCTATTCACAAAGAGGTCCCTCAGCGCTGTAATCTGTGGACCGCGGAGCACATAGCCTTTCTTCGAGGCGTTTTTCTGTAAAAATTGTGACGTGGCGTGTTTCTATTGGAAGAAAATAGCATGAAAAGTGGCTCATGCGCTGATAGGCCGCGGTTTCTGTCGTCTATTATACCGCCGCCGCACGGGGCCGCGACGGCGTGGATCCAAGAGAGGATGAGGAGGGGAACCGCACGGGAGGATCGCCGGGCTGTTTGCTCGCCAGAGTCGCCGACGGCGACCAATCCGTGGTGGCCGAGGCAAAAATACGGCGACGGCGATCTCCGGCGATTGTGAAAGAGCATTTTCCCTCACGTGTGGTTTTAGTAATTGAATGACAATCTCTATGGACTAATGTTTGCATTGAGATATCATTATAGATCATGTCCATGGAATTGTGGAGTTCATGTGTTGGACTCTTGAAACTTATGTGTTGAGTGGAGCATATTGCAAGTATGTCTTGAAGGATTTAAGACATCATATTAGTGAAGAAATGTCGGAAGATACAAGGTTGATCAAGATGTTGATCAACACACAAAGCTACAAGATGTACCAAGAGCGATCATGTATCTCTTGGGATGGTAAACACTTGTCCGCATAGCTTTGCGAACTAACCCATGATATATGTGAAGGGGATCGTGTGCAGAAAACAAAAAAAATCCTAGCAACGATATCCTTAAACTAGCCAAGATCTACACTATGCAGATATAGTAGTACGGCGGAGATCGGAATACATACCCTCGTAGACCGAATAGCGGGGATTACGCTCCCGCACAAGCATTGACGACGAAGACGACGTAGCCGACCTCTAGGTCGCGAAGAACTCGGCGCGACGAAGACGACGAAGATGACACCGAGGTCGGGTGGAGGAAGTAGGCCTCCGAGTACCGCTAGCGCAGCACCTCGCAGGGCGTCACACACATACGGTGGAGACGACGGCCTCCGAAGCTCCAGTCCAGGACGAGCAGCGGAAGACTTGGACCGGAACACCAGCAGCGCGGCAGCGGGCTATGGTGGAAGAGATCCCCCTCCTCTACTCGGCGCGGCTCCGACAAGGGAACCACGAGATCGAGAGAGAAATTGGGAATTAATTGGTGAATTAAAAGGCCAGGGGTGCCCCTTCTTATATAGGCTCCCGGGGGGAGCCAACCTTGCCAGCCAGGCAATGTGGGACTATCCCACAGCCTGGTTCGGCCAAGGAGGGTGCGCCGGCCCCCTGGTGGGCCCCATCTGGCCCACCTAGGCCGGCCTCCATGCCCCCACTGAATCCCCTTGAGGATTTTCCCCCTCTTGGGCCTTCTTTCGACCCTGAAGGCCCATTTAGGGAAATCAGCCTAAATAAATTCGAAAATAAATATATAAAATCATATTTTCATATTAATTACACTAATTAATATCAAACATATTATATATAATTTATCCTAGCTCCGAAAACTCTTTCGGCGCTGCCCGATCTCCATCAGACCCCTCCCGGGACGCTCCCCGTGATCTCTTTCCTTTCCGGTTGTCTTGTCGAGACCCCTTAAGTGTGTTACCCTAGCGGTTCGATATAATAACAGGTACGATCAAGACTCCTCTATGATCGACGACTAACTCGTAGGCCTGGACCCCATGAATTAATCCCTGTGATATAACGAATGACTTTCATCTATCAAACCTGGACGTATAGTCTTAAACCCTTTGTGGCGATACTTAGCGTGTCCAAGCATCATTCTCAGATATCTCCATACCTAGCATGATCTCGTTACCGACATCGCTATCTTCTACTCGTCTATGATATTATGTCAGCTGGTGACCTAGTCACATGTTTGCAAACTCATTTGACATAATCTCACCGAGTGGGCCCTGGAGTATCTATCCGGCTATACGGACTGACAAATCCCGCTGTTGACCCCTCGTCTCAACTACCCCCTTCCGATACCCAAAAGTATCACCTTTATTGTCACACTAGATAAGATGCGACGTTTGGTGCGATCAAAGTATCTTTCAGGGATAACAATAAGAGTTGATCTCACGGTCTTAAGGCGTAATGACTATGTCCTATAAATACTGGGTATGTCCATCACATCGTTACTCCTAACGATATGACTTCCATTGCCGACCGGCGCCATGCCCTATGATCGGGAAACCTCGATCGTCAATCGCGCAACGAAACTAGTCTTAGTAGAGGCTACTAGGGACCTGGTTGTTTATCTACCACACATGTATTAATGTTTCCGCATAATACAGTTATAGCATGGTGCAAAACATATAATGAACGATTGGGATATTGCCAATAAACTATGTTTATTAAGTGCCTCTAGGGCATATTCCCTTCAATATGTGTGTGTGGTATCTTTATATGAGGTTAGGTATCTTCCCATGGGCTTGCATCAAATGAAGATTTCATATAGCTCATGGAGGATGACGTCATATGGAGGATGACGTCATGTGGTGATCGTCATCAAGGTGAGATGTGCAAGACCAAGACCAAGAGAAGCTTCTTGAGGAGATCCTATGCTTGGGGCTTGCAATGGATACATGAAGATGAAGCTAAGCGAGACTCTCCCATTGTGAGCATGGGGGAGTATTTGGAGAAGTCTTCATTAAACATGTGCTTGGACGCGCAATCAAGAAAAGATGAACCACTTGAAAAGATCAAGATAGTCTGCATCCAACTCAAGTGGAATGCTGAAGGCAAAGGTATGATCTTGATAGGGCTATAGGATAGATAGCCGTACTATCAAGAGGGGCTCTCAAGTTAGTAACTTGATCGCATCATTGTGGAGAGCTCAAACCTTTGCATACTTGTCATATCATATTTCTTGATTCTTATTTGGCTTTTATGTTGGTGAGGAGTTAGAGTTTGGTTCATCTCCATGTCAAGCTCTTGTTCATCGAAATCGGTTTTACTTTGGAAAACTTGTTGCATTTTCGGTGGCGGAAATATTGTCGGTTCTACCATGAGGAAAGTCCCACACCTTGCCATGTGTGGTGATTTTACTCTATTTATGGGATGCAATATTTTCAACAAAAGTTATATTTCCAACCTTGTTACTTGTATTGCTTAGCATAAGTTGTTGGTGCACATAAGTGTGCCTAGTATTTATATCTAGGTTGTATGCTTGTTAAATCAAACCTCTAGTTTTATTCCGCCTTTATCAAGCATACCGGAATTTCCGGGTCATTCTTGGACCGGATATTCCGGCTCCTCGGAAAAAGTTTTAAATCGCCTATTCACCACCCCCACCCCCCTCTAGGCGACGTCTATCCGTTCAGATTGCGGTTGTCTCAGGACACGGACGCCGACGAGGTCGAAGAGGAACGACGACGAAGCTTCCCGTTGTCGTGGATCTGAGCGGCGAGGCGCAGAGAGGCGGCGGCGGGCAGCAGCTGTGGCGGCGACCCGGGAGTCGCGAGAGGAAGGAGGGAGGGGACTTCTGTGCTAGCATTTTGCAAAAAAGTCGGTGACTTTTTCTGTATTCGTAAAGAGGTCCCTCCACGTAGTAGTCTGTGGACCGGGGAGCACAGAGCCTTTATTTGAGGCGTTTTTGTGTAAAAATCGTGACGTGGCGTGTTCCTATTGGAAGAAAATAGCACGAACTGTGGCTCATGCGCTGAGGCTGCGGTTTCTGCCGTCTGTTATATATAGTAGGAGTCTGTGACTTTTCCCGTATTCGCAAACAAGTCCCTCCATGCAGTAATATATGGACCGTGGAGCACAGAACCTTTCTTCGAGGCGTTTTTTCTGTAAAAATCATGCGCCTGCGCGTTCCTTTTAGCAAAAAATAGCATGAACAGTGGCTCATACGCTGAGAGGGCGTGGTTTCTGCCGTCTATTATATATAGTAGGCATATGGTCACCATCATGGGTGAATCATGCGAAGTTTGTTCAATGGTGGAATCAATCATTTGTGATATCTTGCCTGATTGCCATTTTCAGCTCAACCTATTCTTCAGTATACACCTTTTTTCTAAGAAATGGGCAGGACCGCAGGAGCATTGCTTTTGAGTAAAGTAGATTTAATCCTTTCCTCTCTAATGGCTTCCGAAACATATGAAATAGTTCTTGACACCACACTATTTTGGAGATGATTTCTCATGTATCTGTGTAAAATTTAATCAAGAGAAGTTCTCATAGTTTTGAGGATTTGTTCAACTTACCTATCAAGAGATTATTGGTCAATTTATCCACGAGCTTTCCATTTTCTTCATATAATTATATTGATACCCTGTATTTCAGTAATTATGTACCTGCTATGCCTCAATTCCTATACAAACACACTGATATGCAGTGGATGCTCAAGAATTGTAATTCCTTGCTAGAAATCAGGTTCCCTTTACATCATTCAGTATTCTTACTTGTGTGTGCAAAATTATGTGCGTTATTATTCCTAGAGCTTGCTAGCTAGGTATGTTATTTGAATATTAGTTTGGTTCTATAATTTGAGTTTTGTTCTATAATTTGACCATGCTATTTGAATATTAGTTTGGTTCCATAATTTGCTGAAGTCATTTTGATTCATCCATGCAATTTGAATATTAGTTTGGTTCTATAATTTAGCCATATATTTCCTTCCCTTTTCGAGCACATGACCCATCCTCTTCGATGACAATGTGGCATTTCCTATGATAAGCCAGTGAGTCGGTTTATAGTATAAGCATGCATCAAGGTTTGAGTTCTCACATGATATAGAATGTGACAGGTAAAAACTTCATGAATACATAATGATAGAAGACAAAACGGGCGGGGCAAAGCCCGCCTCTCCCTTCTAGTTATATACTAAGTGGGATGCATGATTGATTGGTATTCAGGTACTCGCCAAACTACGTCGCTGACTTGAGCTACAACTCGGTAAATCACCTCATCCTACATTTCCAAAGCATCTTCTCAGTATAAAAAATGCTGAGGTGTCAGTTCATAGATCAAGGATTAACAAAGTTTACATTTTGCATCAGCAGAAGCTCGGCCATGCGGCAGCGGCGCCCGGCGCGGGTGGAGCCTACATGCAGCCGCATCAGGGGCACTTCTCGTACCCGGCGGCGGCGCAGGGCGGCATGCTCCACCACAACGGCATGGTGCCCGTGTATCCGTACTACCAGGGCCGGCCCTGGGAGGGTCTGGAGGGGCGGCCGCCCCGGGCTCATGAATTTTGGGGGTCCATCAGGTATATACATGTACGTATAGTAGACTGTAGACATAATCCGTACAGAAAACAAAAGGCAAACTAACGATTGGGCCAGCTCTGGTCTATGGCAGCGCGCTGAGCCGCTAGCCGGCCTGCTAGCTGCTGGTTACCTGGGTCTTATATTAGCGAAAAGTGAAAACCAGGTGTACTCGTATTAGATTAGGAGACCTACGGTCAGAAAGATACAGACCGACGGGTGACTATATTTTGTCGCTCGACGGGACAGTTCGTCTCATCAAATAAATCTTCCGAGTTCCATCGCGACGCCGAATCCAGTGGCTCGATACTAATTCTCCCGTTCTACGTTTCGTCCCGGCGGCTGGCTCCCACCCTGATTTCTGATCGTCAATCGTCTCACCCGCCGACGGAATCAGGTATAGTAATCGATCCCGTGATCTTATCTAATTTTTAGTATAGATTGTTTATGCCCTAATCTTGAGCATTAATTCCTTTTTATTATTTTCAGCGTTACTATGAAACATTTATCTAGTGCTGCAAAACAGAAAAAGAGAAAAGATGATCAAAAATTGGTAAATTCACGGAGAGGGTCTATTCACAAATATTTGAAGAGTAACACGAACACTCCAAGAAATCCAGACGACTTGGCGCTAGTTCTTGTGGGCGAACAAAGTGATGCAAACTTGGAAGATGAGACTCATATAGAAGACTCCTCTATCATAATGAAATAACGCGCATCGTGTTTTCTCGCGTAATTTTTTTTAGGGGCCCAAAATTTTAATTTCGCCCCGGATTCTCAAAAGCTCAGGACCGGCCCTGCGTACTACCACTATCAGTACCACGGCTCACAGGGGCTCGGCGTTCCGGCCGCGCACTTCTTCCCGCCGGCCTCCGCCGCAGCCGACGCCGGCGTGCCCGCCATCATCTCAAAGCCCACCGTCATGGTCCCTCCCAAAGGTATAGCCTCCTTCTAGTTCTGAACTTTCAAGAGGCAGACACAATTTCTTTAAGAGGCAGACACGATGTCTTCAGCTCTTACCAAGATCCATCAGCATTAGTTCTAGTTCTGATCTTTTAAGAGGCAGCCACAATTTCGTTAGCTGGTTCTACTCCTGGATCATACATACAAAGAGAGCCAATTAAGCATCAAATACCATCGAAGGAAACATGTCTTGATAGCCAACATTAGGACAGCTTAGCATGTTTTGTAACAAAGAATTCAATTAGTTCTTTCTCTCGTTTACCAACGTATTTTCAACGGTAAACAACTTCTTTTTTCCTGTCTGTAGTCTGATCGCTGCAGGGTATCAACTTTGGTTGAATCGTTCACTTTTGTCTCGGTGACGGGTACGTGTTAAATAGGCCAGGAACAGCCCCTGGCGTGGCATTTACAATAATGAGAAATTACAATAAGCACTAAGCAATAATTAAGCACTAGGCATTAATAGGACAGTTTCAGAAAGGAGGTGAAGAGGAAGGATACACACTTGATCTTCCAACTTCCATTTACACTTACACCCTCCCTTAATCACGATCTGGTAAGGTTGAGATTACGATTGAATTCTTCTAGGTTCTTGACTGGAAGTGCCTTGGTAAAGCCATCTGAAACTTGATCTTTCGAATACATAAATTGGATACGTTGTTGCTTATTTGCAACTCTCTCTCTAACAAAGTGAAAATCAATTTCAATATGTTTTGTTCTGGCATGAAAAATCGGATTAGCTGATAGATAAGTGGCACCCAAATTATCACACCAAAGGCAAGGAGATTGTTCTTGTTTCACTCCAAGTTCCGCAAGTAACGATTGGACCCATATTATTTCTGCTGTTTCATTAGCCAGAGCTTTATATTCAGCTTTTGTACTAGATCTTGAAACAATTGCTTGTTTCTTTGCACACCATGATATCAGATTTGATCCAAAAAAGATAGCAAATCCTCCTGTAGATCTCCTATCGTCAAGACACACTGCCCAATCTGCATCAGAGAAGGCACTGACCAAGATGAAAGAAGATCTCACAAAAGTGAGCCCGAGACTAGCAATGTCTTTGATATATCTGAGTATTCTATTGACTGCAGTCCAATGTACTGAGGTTGGTGCATGAAGAAATTGACATACTTTGTTGACTGAAAAGGGGATATCAGGTCTGGTGAGAGTTAAGTACTGAAGGGCACCAACAATATTTTTGTACTTTGTGATGTCTTCTTGCTCTAAAGGGTTACCATCAGTAATAGACAATTTTTTAGTGCTAGAGAGAGGTGTAGGAGCGGCTTTACAAGCCTGCATTCCCACTTTTGCCAAGAGATCAGTTTCATATTTCTCTTGGGTTAGGATTATACCATCCTTTGTTTTCTTTACTTCGATTCCAAGGAAATAATGTAGATTTCCCAAGTCCTTGAGGGCAAAATTTGCACCTAGGTCTTTTAACAATGCTACAACTGCTTCATCTGATGAACTTGTAACAATTATGTCATCAACATAAATGAGCATAAACATTGTGATACCAGATTTGTGATAGATAAATAAGGATGTATCAGCTTTGGAAGGCACAAAACCTAGTTCTTGTAATTTTGAGCTTAAGCGAGAATACCATGCTCTAGGAGCTTGCTTGAGACCATACAAAGCTTTGTCAAGTTTGCAAATATGGTATGGTGCATTCTTGTTTTCAAACCCTGGTGGTTGTCTCATGTATACTTCCTCTTCTAGAACACCGTGAAGGAAGGTGTTCTGTACGTCTAGTTGTCGAAGACTCCATCCCCTGGATACAGCAATAGCCAAAACAAGACGAATGGTAGCAGCCTTGACAACAGGACTGAAAGTGTCTTCATAATCTATGCCATATCGTTGTTTGAAGCCTTTTGCCACTAGTCTTGCTTTGTATTGATATATGGATCCATCAGCCTTTTTCTTGATCCTATAAACCCATTTGCAGCCTATAATATTTTTACCTTCCTCTTGTGGAACCAAATGCCACGTATTATTTTTCATCAAGGCTATATATTCATCATTCATTGCTTCTCTCCATTTTGTATCTTGAAGGGCATCTTCAATATTCTTGGGCTCCCCTGTAGATGATAGCATTGCATATCGTATCATACCTCTGAATAACTTTACAGGTTTTACAATACCTTTCTGAAGTCGAGTTACTGAACGTTGTGGTACAGGTGGTGATGCAACACTGCTTGTTATATAAGATCCGGAGACACCTGAGGCCGCCTCACTATTCGAGGCTGATCCTGTCGGCTTAGATATGTGTGTGTGGGTGTGTGTATACCACGCCCACATCCTGGATTCTCTTGGACATGAGTTCCTGGACCCACCACATCATCATCGGGATTCCCCACATGCGCGTCATTTTCTGCCAACGCTGGTTCGTGGAAGGCATTGTTTTGACCAAGGTTTGCACCATCTTCATCTCTATTTTCTGCAGGAATAAGTTGCCTTTGCATAGGATTAGTAGTATGAGAATTAACCATATGATCAAGACGGTTATTTTCCTCCCCATGGTCAAAAGAATGTAGATTTTTAGGAAGGAGTAAGATTTCCTTTCGAAGTTGAGCTCCTGCATTTGGATGAAGATTTTGGAAAGGAAAACATGTTTCATCAAACACGACATCTCTAGAAATATAGACACCCCCGTGGAAACATCTAAACATTTTACTCCTTTGTGCATAGTACTATACCCAAGAAAAACACATTGCTTGGATCGGAAAGATAATTTGCGAGCATTGTAGGGTCGAAGATTTGGCCAACATGCACACCCAAATATTCGAAGAGAGGTATAATTAGGAGTTTTATTGAATAGACGTTCAAAAGGTGTTTGAAAGTTAATGACTTTGGAGGGCAACATGTTAATGAGATGAGTGGCTGTTAAGAATGCTTCATCCCAAAATTTTAAAGGCATGGAGGCATTTGCTAGGAGAGCCAATCCTACCTCTACAATATGATGATGCTTGCGTTCGGCCGATCCATTTTGTTGGTGTGCATGGGGGCACGAAACATGATGAGAGATGCCAATCTTTTGAAAGAAAGAATTTAACTTTTCACATTCACCTCCCCAATCAGATTGGAGAGCAATAATCTTTCTTTCAAATTTTCATTCAATGAGTGCTTGAAAATTATGAAAAACTTGAAAGACATCTGACTTCTTTTTGATAATATAAATCCACGTGAACTTGTTGAAGTCATCAATAAAACTCACATAATAATTATGTCGACCAACAGAAGTTGAGCAGGACCCCACACATCAGAAAAAACAAGTTCAAGAGGAGCATCAGATGTACTGGTAGAGATTGAATAAGGCAGTTGATGAATTTTTGCCTTTTGACACGAATCACATACAGATTCTAGCTCTCCATAAAAAGGAAGCTTATTATTTTTAAGCACTTGTTCAACGGTAGAAAATGAAGGGTGGCCAAGACGACTATGCCACCTTGAGGAGGAGACCTTGGTGGCACCAAGGGCTTGTTTATTGGGAGTCCAAGCATGCGGAATCAAGGGGTAAAGACCTCCTCTACATTTGCCTTGGTAGATTATTTTCCTCGTGGCTTGATCCTTGATCAAAAAGAATTTAGGCCAAAACTCAACGTAAGCATGATTATCAATGGCAATGCGATTAACAGAGAGAAGATTTTGAGAAGCATCTGGCCCATGAAGGATATTGTTTAACATGATTTTATGAGTGGGGGTTTTGATAACCGAATGACCAATATGGTTAATTTTCATACCTGCACCATTGGCGTTGTGGATTTGTTCCTGACCTTGATACTTGTCACGGATGGTCATCTTCTCCAACTCGCTTGTGACATGATTTGTTGCTCCGCTATCCACAAACCAAGGGTTGGTATCAACTCCATATTAGGCGGAGTTTGCAAAGTGATCTTCTGGATCATCATCATCTTAGCGGTACCAACATTCTTTACCGATATGGCCAGGTTTGCCACAAATTTGGCAGGAGATCTTGGCGTCGTCAGATCCTCGTCCACCTCCACCATTACGAGGTGGTGCTGCCGCCCTATTGTTGTTGAAGAAGGATCGGCCACCACGGCCTTGTCCACGGCCTCCATGGCCACGACCACGATATGGACCTCCACGTCCACGACCATGACCACGTGACGCAGAGTAGTTTGCCGAGGACCTGAAGCTGCCACTGCCATCTACGCTTGATCCGCCAAGAAGTTCAGTGCGCTGGTCAAAGTTTGACATTTGCGCGAACAGTTCATCAAGTGTGACTGCCTCTGTGCGAGCATCAAGGGCTGACACAAGAGGGTTGTAGTTCTCATCGAGCCCTGCAAGGATATATGAGATAAGCTCATCTTCAGCGAGTGGCTTACCAGCCGTCGCGAGTTCTTCCGCGTACGACCTCATCTCCGCGAAGTAGACAGCTACTGTCTTGCTCTCCTTCTTGCCATTGGCGAGGGCAATACGAAGGTTGTTGATCCGTGAGCGCGACGTTGAAGAGAACATGCTCACGAGAGCATCCCACACCGCCTTGGAGGTGTTCAGCGCTGCCACTTGAATCAGAATCTCATTGGACAGGGAGTTCACCAGGTAGCTGAGTATCTCCTGGTCTTGCGCTTCCCATAGAGCTAATGCAGGATTAGCTACGACCTGATCATTGGTGGTGATGGTGCTCGCCGGCGCCGTTGTGGTACCATCAAGGTATCCAAAGAGTTGTGCGCCCTTGATCTTTGGCACAACCTGGGCACGCCATAGAAGGAAGTTCCCACGAGTTAATTTCTCGGAGACTTGATGATTGATGGTGATGACGGCTGGATTTGGGGTCGCCATGGACGGCAGGATTGAGCTAGACGAAGGTAGAAGAGTATGGCTCTGATACCATATCAACTTTGGTTGAATCGTCCACTTTTGTCTCGGTGACGGGTACATGTTAAATAGGCCAGGAACAGCCCCTGGGGTGGCATTTACAATAGTGGAAAATTACAATATGCACTAAGCAATAATTAAGCACTAGGCATTAATAGGACAGTTTCACAGTTTCAGAAAGGAGGTGAAGAGGAAGGATACGCACTTGATCTTCCAACTTCCATTTACACTAACACAGGGGACAGTGGAACCTGAATAAAATCGTGTAATCCTTCACCATTCTCTTGAGCTCAGCTCAGCTCGCCCTCAAAATCTGCATGATTGTATATATGTGCTTGATGAGTTAGTATCACACCGCTAAACTGCATAAGTGCTGTTTAGTTAATAGATTCCCCTCTTTGAGAAAGAAGGTAGCACCTCCGATTTTTATTAAAGAAAACATAACAGTCTTCTTCTACAAGCATCTATCATCTCCAACTAAGAGAAAAACAACTACCCTCCTCAGCCTCACCCATCCATTATATCAGGTCAAGCAAGGAAAACTCAGCCCAACATATATTACTGAACATAAGGCCAGGCCAGGCCAGGCCGGCAATTGTCAGTTTTTGCAGAACCGCTCCAAGAGGAACAAAAGGTCAGACTACATTAACTAGCAGCCCAACCTACACAGCAACTCCAAAAGAACCCGTCGAAGAAGCTTCATCATCAAAACATCTTCCGCCTCAGTCTGCTGCAACCATCCGAGCCCCAACCTCCAGCATCAGTTGGTACTTGCTAAAAAAAGCTTTGCCCCCCACATCTCTCCATCCTGAACTGCAGGTGTCAAAGAAGTAGCAGGTTATTGACTCATTATTTTCTTGCTATCAGCAGATTACTAACTTGGGAAGAACCCAGCGTATCCTGCTTGCAATCAGGATGGGAAGAACCTTGAGAGCGTGCGAAACGTAGGGGTATACAGAGTGATGTCAAAATGAGGTGCCTCATTCACTCTCATGTGCTAAACATTCTACCTAAATATATGCAACTGTAAGACAACAAACAGCTCAAACAGGTTCATTCATGATGTCAATATATATTTGCAATTTTTTTCTCTAATCCATCGATCTAGCTTATCTCGAACACGGTATTCTTTCCACTACAATGATCTATGTAGCGAAACATGATAGGTTGTGTTTGCATATTTTACTTAATGATTCTATGTTTAATTTATTTTTTATCTTAGCATTAGATCCCTTCAGTTCCAGCTCCTATATGATCAACTGACCACACAAAGCATATTGAATTCTCGTCTAAACGAAAATTTAATGTACTTTTCACATTTTGAATCCATATTTAAAAGAGGGATGTTTTAACATTGGCCAAAATAGAAATACTTATCAACACGCATCTAAGAAAATTTTCAAATTCTCGATATTCTCTTTTCACACGATGATAAAGTGAACAATAACCATGGTTATTTACACATATTCAACATATAAAAACCATGATCATAAAATATAACAATTGGTCATTTACTGAGGTGAAACTTAAGTTCATGATGGACTCATGTTAACCCAGGGGACTTCATAAAACATCTATGCCGGTCTTTCATTTGTGCTATTTTTGACCTATCCTACACAGGTCAAGCAAGCATATGACTGTCATAACCTATTCAGTCACACATGGCCTCAAGTAACCAACTATAAATAAGCATGCAGACATTTTTACAAGACAACACAAAGCATCCACACATGAGTGCTCTGTTTAAAACAAAACAAAACAAGGCAAAATGTTGCGATACGAGTTCACAAGTAAATTTTTAATGACTTGGCATGACAAGTTATTGCTAGCACATACTAATTTGGATTTTTTTTTTAAATCCACTATCTTAGCTGTTCTGATTTGTGAGATTCTGTCTATCACAAGTATGGTAGCACATGAGTTTGACAGAGAAAACTGTATTTGCTCGCATATGAAAAAATGTTCACATAGATCAATCTCCTTCAGATGAAAATCTGGGTCATTGAATATTTCTGTCTATGGTATTCTGCAAGATAAATCCTGAGATTCAATGCTGCAAGCTGACCAGCTTCATTGCTCAAAGGAACGTGAAAAATTCCCGATTTGCATTGGACTTTAAGTTGGAATGGTTGGTCCATGAGAAGCTTCATGATATGCAAAATGAGTTATTTCGAGTTGAGTCACTGTGGATGAACTTTGTAGGATGTTGCAACCAGAGAGAACACCGAGGAGAAATTACCAGATAAAATGGTTCAGCTAGTAGATGAAGAGCAAGATAACCGATGTTATCCTCGACCACATCGGCCAGGCTAGGCATTTTAAAAAAACAGGTATTATATATATGATTATTACTCACCATACAATCATTTAATTGTAAATTATAATGCAGGATAAAAATGCTACAAAATGACATGTGGTGTATTTCCCACTTACACTAATTGTTGAAGCCTATTTTATCGGCAAACTGTCATTTTCTCACTCTTATTGCATCCATACCTCTACGTGAACTTCTCCAATTTAGTTTCTTTCAGCTTTCTTTATTGACCAATAAAAAGTTTTAGCCTTGCGAACTGTGCTTAGATGTTTATAATACAGGGAAATGTGGGTGTTTTCCTAGACATTATCTCCTATATTTACATATATTTGCTGCAGGAAAGAAATCTTCTTGCTCGCTTTTGGCCAAATTTGTGGACCAGTTTGTCTAGCACATTGAACCGATGTGTGCTTCAGTTCAGGTACTTCTAGCCATGACTCTTGCAGGTACTTCTTATTATGTCTTTGAAGGATAATACTATAGTGTGTTTAGTCTTGTGTTTGAAGTTCTCTTTTGCTGCAAACCAGAACAACAGAAGGAATGCCTACTGTCTTCAATGCGAGGTTATCAACACGCCACCATCCCTATTTCAGAGAAAGTTATCTCAAACTCCAAGGGAAATTAATCAACGGTTAAAGTCCAATTAAACCATCACTACGACAACAAAAATTAATATGGGATTCGT
The DNA here is from genome assembly GCA_026929855.1 of Poa annua. Lineage (NCBI taxonomy): Eukaryota > Viridiplantae > Streptophyta > Magnoliopsida > Poales > Poaceae > Poa > Poa annua. The sequence continues at coordinate 271,531,282 of CM049426.1, read as the reverse complement.
ATCATGGTTTTTAAGGACGCCTAGGCGTCAAGGCCGCTCCCCCTCCGCTTTGCAGAAACGACCACTTTAGGCGCCTAGGCGCCAAAGGGCCCCCTCCTGTCAAGGCGTTAAGGTGTCGCCTTAAAAACCATGATTTGTATCATGTCTTTATTGCAAGGACCGCCATGCAATCCAACAAAAGTTATATAAATTCCTTCCGTATCATTTTAATTTGTACATTGTCACACTTTTCTTTTCATATCATTTTCTTTTGTAAACTGTTGCATTGTTCACTTGAGTTACTTTGTTTGAGATGTTAAAATTAATGTTTGCTCTTCTTTCCTGCTTCCCATCTTGGATCTGTGCATCTACGCAGATCAGAAACTGGTGTATTGCAAGATACAAAGTCTAATAGTGCGCACCTTAATGTTATTTTTAGCTTCCGTGATTTCATGACTAGTGTTCTCTGGGGATTTTGATGATTTGAGATGCACCACTCGCTTCTATGAATGGTGTTCTTGGAGGATTTTGATGCTTTGAGATGTTCCACTCTACATGGCTATAATTCTGATGTCTTGAAGCATATGAGTCAATTTTTACGTTGTATCTTGGTTTGGCATTTTGAGAACAGACTATTCATGTTCATTTCTACACCATTTGCTCACAGGAAATGTCTCTATGACAGCCTGAGTACTAATAAGCTGAGATGCCGAAGGCCAACTGGAACAAAAGCAAGGAGGTCTATATGAAGGGAAACCGCAGATAAAAAGATGTGTAGTTGTTTTGGATTCCTCCTTCCATGCCGAGAAAAAGTTATCCTGGGATTTTAGGCTGTGATAATATATCCAACAGAAGATTTGCATTGCTAGGCTATTTTGAAAATGTATTAGAGCATGGAGGCTCACTTGAGTGAGACGTCTGATGGTATATTTCTGTTTCTTCACATCGAATTTCTAATTCAAATTCAGATTCGCGGATGGTTTGCTTAATGTGAAAAAAGGCTGATCCTCACATGGGACACATATATTATATCAACCAAACAAGAATAAACAGGAAATAATAAACACTATGTCTCATACCTTCATACATTCTTGGAAACCTCTGACAAAAAATTGACAAGCTCCTTCCTAATCCTTGCCTTTGGTGCTTGTACCTTCACCTCCATCTCCGCCTGGATCTTCAGCTCCTTCCATTTGAGTTTAACTAGTTTCTTCTCCATCAAGAGTGCCTTCTTGCCATCTAGTCCAGTGAAGGAGCTTCTGAGGGCAGGTTGTACCCCCTCAAGCCGGTTCACCTCCTGCCCAAGGAGGGGATACATCTCATACATTTCCTCAAAGCTCTTACCCAGAGTCTGGCCACCACCATTCTCGGCCTCAGCCATGGCATGCTCAACCTCGGCCTGTTGGCCATCATCATTGCTACCGTTGGCAGTGTGGGTCGCTGGCAGGTGCAGGTCTCCCCAGACTCTGTTGGAGAGATCATGAAGGCGCTTCTCATGGTCAGTACTGGGTGCAACGAAGTATTTGTAGTTGCGCATCAGACTACGCACTTTATCCTTAATATGAGAAAGATTGCAGCTCTTGTCCTTGAGGCGCTTCCTGATGGAGTCAAAGAAGTCATTGTTATCCAGTGCTGGCAGTTTCCCCTGCCTGCGGCGGTGCTTGATGAGCGCCTTCAGAATCTGGACCTCAGCACTGGGAGTCCATATACGCCTGATTCTCTTTGACTTGGGAATCTGGACCTCAGCACTAGGCTCTGCTCTTTCCTCACCTTGTTGCTGTAATGGCGTTGGAATGATTTTCTTTGACTCGCCTGTCTTCGACTTGCGCGTCTCGGACTCCCTAGGCTCTGCTCTTTCCTCACCTTGTTGCTGTAATGGCGCCAGATTGATTTTCTTTGACTTGGGCTTCTTCGACTCGGCTCTCTTTGACTTGAGCGTCTCAGACTCCATAGGCTCTGCTCTTTCCTCACCTTGTTGCTGTAATGGCGCCGGAATTATTTTCTTTGACTTGGGCTTCTTCGACTCGCCTCCCTTCGACTTGGGTGCCTCGGACACGCTAGGCTCTGCTCTTTCCTCACCTTGTTGCTGTAATGACGCCGGAATGATTTTCTTTGACTTGGGCTTCTTCGACTCGCCTCTCTTCAACTTGAGCGTCTCGGACTCCCTAGGCTCTGCTCTTTCCTCACCTTGTTGCTGTAACGGCGTCGGAATGATTTTCTTTGACTTGGGGTCCTTCGACTCGCCTCTCTTCAACTTGGGCTTCTTGGACTCCCTAGGCTCTGCTCTTTCCTCACCTTGTTGCTGTGATGGCGTTGGAATGATGTTCTTTAACTTGGGCTTCTTCGACTCGCCTCTCTTTGACTTGGGCGTCTCGGACTCCCTAGGCTCTGCTCTTTCCTCACCTTGTTGTTGTAATGGCGTCGGAATGATGTTCTTCGACTTGGGCGTCTCGGACTCCCTAGGCTCTGCTCTTTCCTCACCGTGTTGCTGTAATGGCGTCGGAATGATGTTCATTAACTTGGGCTTCTTCGACTTGGGCGTCTCGGACTCCCTAGGCTCTGCTCTTTCCTCACCTTGTTGCTGTAATGGCGCCAGAATGATTTTCTTTGCCTTGGGCTTCTTCGACTCGCTAGGCTGCGCCCCTTCCTTGCCTCGTTGCTGCTGCGACCTAGTGAGCCTGCCTGACGCCCTTTTCCTATTGAGTTGGCTCTGCGCCTCCGCCCATTCCTCTTCGCTTTTCCCCTCTTCATCACCATCCTCATCCTCATCCGATGTAGGCAGTTTCTTCGCCACTCCTTGCATGCATTGTTGCTGCTGCGGCCTAGTGACCCTGACCGACGCCCTTTTCCTCTTGCGTAGGGGATTTGGACTCGGAGCCTCCGCCGATTCCTCTTCGTTTTCCTCCGCATCCTCCCCCTCCAATGTAGGCAGTTTCCTCAACATCCCTTTCGTGCATAGCTGCTGCTGTGACCTAGTGACCCTGCCCATCCCTTCCTTGCATAGTTGCTGCTGCGACCTAGTGACCCTGCCCATCCCTTCCTTGCATAGTTGCTGCTGCGACCTAGTGACCCTGCCCGGCGCTCTTTTCCTCTTGAGCTGGGGATTTGGACCCGGCGCCTCCGCTGATTCTTCTTGGCTTTCCGCCTCCTCCGACGGAGGCAGTTTCTTCGCCATCCCCTCTTGGCGGCGAGAGGACATATCTCTGGCATCGTCTTGGCTTGATGAGGCGGGTTCAACGGTGGCGGGTTTCGGTGGCTCGGTCGTCGTGTCTCTTGCGGCTGCCATCGCCACTAATGCTTGAACGGCGGACTCCTCCTCTGTCGATTCACTTCCCTTCCGGACAAGATCGGACTGGGTGCCCTCGACAACCTCCGGCGAGGGTTTCTTGGCGGGCCGGTACTCCCCATTCCGCCCCAGCTCCACCGAGTCCTGAGATCCAGAGACGGTGTTGCGGACGCGCCGAGCGGCACCCTTCTGGGCCATCGGATAGAGCTCTGGGGTCTGGGCGTTGGATTCGGTATTGCGGCGGTGCGGTCACCGGGTCAACAAGCACTAGATTCTGAAACACAAAAACATAGCAAAAATCTGAATTTTGCTGCACTTTAGAGTGAGGAATAGCAACAGGAAACATGGAGACAGGGCTCACCAGAGGAGGGCGGAGATCGGCGGAGTGCGGCGCCGTACCACACAGACAGCCGAGCCACGGCCGGTGGAGGTCAGAGAGCGACGGAGGGAGACGGGTGTCCGATCCACCGCCGGGCGAGCAGAGATCGGCGGAGTGCGGCGAAGATCAGAAGGAGGGGAGAGCTGCGGCGAGGCGTCGGTGCGCCGCCATGGCTTTCCTTTTTTTTTTTACGGAGAGAGGAAGAGGACGACGGGCAGGGGGGTAAGGTGAGGGGGTAACGCAATTTCTATCTTTTGTTTGACCACGATCTCGTCTTCATACGGCGTGCTCACCGTTTGGGGAAAATGACTGATAGCTACCAGATTTAAAGATTTGGTGTAAAGATGATGCGGGACTATCAATTTTAAGATTTTTGACACATAACTATAGAGATATGGTCGTGACGTAGAGCACTGATCTTGCATGATTTTACGTGGTTAGCCATTCAACCAGTTTACTGTCAAGTGGGACCCACCAGTCAGCCCTACGTGGCAAATAAACAGATTAAAAAAGAGCGAGAGCAGCGACTCCCAAGGATTTGATCTTCGCCCCCACCTGGATCCCGGCGATGGACGTGACAACGGCGCCGGCGAGCGCGCGGCGGCCCACGAGCCCATCGCGTCCGCGCTGAAAGGAATATAGCCGAGAGGTAATAATAAAGTGATTATTATTTTATTCCATGTTTATGATAAATGTTTATTTCTCATTCTAGAATTGTATTAATCGGAAACATTAATACATGTGTGACTAATGAATAAATTAGAGTTTCTACTAACGCCTCTCGTTTAACTAGCTCGTTGATTAACTGATGATCAAGGTTTCCTGATCATGAACATTGGATGTTGTTAATAACGGGATCACGTCATTAGAAGAATGATATGATGAACACACCCAAATTAAGTATAGCAACACGATCAAGTTATTAAGTTTATATTGTTGTACTGAGCATACGAGTAATCCTAATCCTTACACCATAAGATCATGTCAATCACTAACACCGGAAGAATGCTTTGATGACATCAAACGTCACACAGTAACAGGGTGACTATAAAGGTGGTGTTGGGTATTCCGAAAGTATTAGTTGAGCCTCATGGATCAAGAAGTGGGATTTGTCCATCCAGATGACGGAGAGATATACTCTGGGCCCTCTCGGTGATATCACATCGACACCGCTTGCAAGCACGTGACTAGGTCACAAGGATGTCATATCACAGAACGAGTAAAGAGTACTTGTCGAGAACGAGATCGGACAAGATATAGATGATACCAATGATCGGATCTCGGACAAGTAAAATATCGCGAGACAAAAGGAATTGGTTATGACGTTTTTGGTTCACACGATCACAAGATTCATCATCGAATATGTAGGAGTCATTACAGATCTCCAGATCCCGCTGTTGACTATTGATCGGAGAGGTGTCTCGATCATGTCTACATTATTCACGAATCGTAGGGTGACACAATTAAGATTTGTCGACGCTTTTGGGTAGACACGAAATTTTGGTGAAAAGTTTGGACATCACCGAAATTGTTTCGGGTAATATTGAAATAATTCAAGGAATTAATTGTCAATCGTTGACAATGGTTGTTAATAGAATTAACAGATGAACCAAGGGGTAAGTGTTAATGTTTGTTAATAGAATTAACAAATATTAAAAAGAAATGAAATTGTTTTATTTAATAAAGAAAAACACTTGAGATTTTTGAGTGGAGATTAAAAGAGAATGAGTGGGCATGAGTGGATGCTCCACTCATATCAAGAGGGAAGAGGTGGAGTCGCCCCTAGGGGCAATGACCCAAGCTCACCCCTCTCCTATATATTGAGGGGTGGGAGCTCCCTTTTGAGCATACACTTGATCCTCTCTCCCTCCTCCCGCTGCTCCACCTCTGGCCATCTGCTTGACGAAGTCATGGCCGTTTAGTTCTCCACCACACCACGTCGTCGTGTTGTTAGAGTTCGTTGGTGGTTCTACTACTTCCGCTGCCCCGCTGGATCGAGGGAACAGAGGTCGTCATCAAGCCGTACGTGTGACCGAGTACGGAGGCGTTGCCCGTTGCAGCGCACATCTTCACGATCTTGAGATCGGCAAGTGACCGACTACATCATCCACGAGAATTATGATCGAAACGCTTACGGTCTTCGGGGGTGAGTTTCTCTTGGAATATGCTCCACTCGTTACGAGCATCTCCTAGAGTAGATCTTGGCTTGTTGGTTTGTTTTCACCGTAGGAAATTTTTTGTTTTCTATGCTATGAACCCATCAGTGGTATCAGAGCCGTGTCTATGCGTATATGTTTTGTACGGGTAGAATACATATGTGTATGTGTGCGTTGATGATCATGTTATTGCTTCATTTGTATATTTTGTATCTTAGTGGCATATTGGGATGAAGCGGCCCGGACTAACCTTACATGTCCACGCACATGAGACTTGTTCCACGACTGACATGCAACTTGTTTTGCATAAGTGGCTTTGCGGGTGTCTGTCTCTCCTACTATAGTTAAGATATAAAATAGAACGGGTTGTTAATAATATTTTCATCACCGTTGTGGTTTCATGTTCGTAGGTAAGAATGGATCTATCTTCGAAAGCCCTAAGCCACGTAAAATATGCAAAATTAAATTAGAGGACGTCTAACTTGTTTTTGCAGGGCATGTGATGCGATATGGTCAAAGTTAGAAATTTGATGTATGAGATGATACCTTTTGATTTATGACAAACCGGCAGGAGCCAAATGGTTGTGTTTTTTTAATTTATGGCTTGCGTGCTAAATATCATATCTAGATGATATGTTGTAAGGGAGGCGCCATGGACCTTGGTGTCACGTCGGTGGAATGATGGAGATCATGCCAAGATGCACAAGATGGAGATCAAGTGCAAGAAGGACCATATCATATCACATTATCCATGCATGTGATGTTAATCCTTTTATGCATCTTATTTTTCTTAGATCTTTGCTTAGATCGCGACGGTAGCATTATAAGATGATCCCTCTCACAGTTAATATCAAGATAATAATGTGTTCTTCCTTAGTATGCACCGTTAAGAAAGTTCGTCGTTTCGAAGCACCACGTGATGATCGGGTGTGATAGACTCAACGTTCGCATACAACGGGTGTAAGCCAGATTTACACACGCAAATACTATGGTTTTACTTGGCGAGCCTAGCATGTACATACATGGTCTCGGAACATATAACCGAAAGGTAAAGCATGAGTCATATAGATGATATGATGAATATGTCGATGTTCGCCTTTGAAGTTGCACCATCTCTCGTGATGATCAGTTATTGGTGTAGTGAATTTGGTTTGTGTAATCACTAAAACGACTAGAGGGATGTTGTTTTTGAGTGGGAGTTCACGTAATAATATTGAATTAACTTGAACTTAATTTATCATAATCTTAGTCTAAGTAGTCTTTGCAAATATGTTGTAGATCATGGCACCACCTGCTTTCAATTTCAATATGTTCATGGAGAAAGATAAACTAGCAAACAATGGAAGCAACTTCACCAATTGGGCACTTAACCTGAGGATTCTCCTCACAGCTTGTCAAAAGCTCTATGTGCTTGATGCACCGCTAGGTGCCCCGTCCGCTGATGACGCTCCCGATAATGTGAAAAATGTTTTCCTGACCCAGAAGGAGGACCACAGTGTAGTTCACTGCGGCATTTTGAATGGTTTAGAGCCGGAGCTGCGAAAACGTTTCAAGAACAACACTGCTTTTGATACAATGGGAGAATTGAAAATGATTTTCGATACCCATGCTGCCGTAGAGAGTTACGATGCTTCAGAAAAGTTCTTTAGCTGCATGATGGAAGAGAACAACTCCGTTAGCGAGCACTTATTCAAAATGTCTGGGTACGCCGATAAGCTCATAGCCCTGGGTATATCAATCCCCAATGAGCTAGGAATTCATCGTGCTCTCCAATCACTCCCACCAAGTTACAAAAACTTTGTGATGAACTACAATATGCAAGGCATGGAGAAGACTCTCGCCGAGCTTCTGGCAATGCTCAAAACTGCTGAAGTGGAGATAAAAAAGGAGCATCAAGTGTTGATGATCAATAGAACCACTAGTTTCAAGAAAGGCAATCCAAAGGGTAATTTCAAGAAGGGCGGCAAAACTGTTGCCGCACCTGAGAAAAAGACCAAGGCTGGCCCTAAGCCTGACACTGAGTGCTTTTACTGCAAGAGCACTGGGCACTGGAAGCGTAATTTCCCCAAATATTTGGCGGATAAGAAGGCCGGCAAAGTGAACAAAGGTATATGTGATATACATGTTATTGATGTGTACCTTACTAGTACTCGCTGTAGCGCCTGGGTATTTGATACTGGTTCGGTTGCTAACATATGTAACTCGAAACATGAACTACGGAATAGGCGACAACTAGCAAAGGATGAGGTGACGATGCGCGTCGGCAATGGATCAAAGGTTGATGTGATCGCTGTCGGGACGCTACCTCTTCGTGTACCATCAGGATTAGTGATGAACCTATATAATTGTTATTTGGTGCCTACGTTGAGCATGAACATTATATCTGGATCTTGTTTAATGCAAAACGGTTATTCATTTAAGTCTGAGAACAATGGATGTTCGATTTATATGAATGATATCTTTTATGGTCATGCACCTATGAAGAATGGTTTATTTCTTTTGAATCTTGATCGTAATGATACACACATTCATAATGTGAATGCCAAAAGAATCAAGTTGAATGATGATATTGCTGCATACATGTGGCATTGCCGCTTAGGTCATATTGGTGTTAAGCGCATGAAGAAGCTCCATTCTGATGGGCTCCTAGAATCACTTGATTATAAATCAATTGAGACATGTGAACCATGCCTTATGGGCAAGATGACTAGAACCCTGTTTTCCGGCACGATGGAACAAGTGGCGGATTTATTGGAAATCATACATACCGATGTGTGTGGTCCAATAAGTGTATCGGTGCGCGGTGGATATCGTTATTTTGTTACCTTCACTGATGATTTAAGTAGATATGGGTATATTTCCTTAATGAAACACAAGTCTGAAACGTTCGAAAAGTTCAAAGAATTTCATAGTGAAGTGGAAACCCATCGTAACATAAAAATTAAATTCCTGCTATCCGATCGTGGAGGTGAATATTTGAGTTACGAGTTTGGCACACATATGAAAGAATGTGGAATAGTTTCACAACTCACTCTTGTCGGAACACCACAACGTAATGGTGTATCCGAACGTCGTAATCGTACTTTATTGGATATGGTTCGGTCTATGATGTCTCTGACAGATTTCCCACTATCATTTTGGGGTCATGCACTAGAGACAGCTACATTCAAAATAGGGCTCCATCTAAATCCGTTGAAACGACACCGTATGAACTATGGTTTGGAAACAAACCTAAGCTATCGTTTCTAAAAGTTTGGGGATGCGATGTTTATGTGAAGAAGTTTCAGCCTGATAAACTCGAACCCAAAGCGGAAAAATGTGTCTTCATAGGATACCCTAAAGAAACAATTGGGTAAACCTTCTATCACAGATCCGAAGGCAAAGTTTTCGTTGCCAAGAATGGATCCTTTTTGGAGAAGGAGTTTCTCTCAAAAGGTGGTAGTAGTAGGAAGGCAGAACTTGACGAGGTTATTGAACCTTCCCTTCTTGGAATGGCGAGTAGCGCAGCGCCGGAAATTGTTCCGGAGTTGACTTCACCAGATGAATAGGGAACTAATGATAATCAAGATCATGAAACTCCGAAAGAGGATACTGCCGTACTTCGCAAGTCAACAAGGATGCGTATAGCTCCTGAACGGAAACCCCGTCATGAACGTCATGGTAGTTGATAATGATGACCCTGTGACGTATGATGAAGCGATGATGGACTCAGATGAAGGGAATATGCCCTAGAGGCACTTAATAAACATAGTTTATTGGAAATATCCCAATTGTTCATTATATGTTTTATACCATGTTATAACTGTATTAAGCGGAAACATTAATATAGATGTGGTAGATAAACAACCAGGTCCTTAGTAGCCTCTACTAAGACTAGTTTCGTTGCGCGATTGATGATCGAGGTTTTCCGATCATAGGGCATGGCGTCGATCGGCAATGGAAGTCATGTCGTTGGTTGAACGATGTGATGGACATACCCATTATTTATAGGACATGGTCATTACACCTTAAGACCGTGAGACCAACTCTTATTGTTATTCCTGGAAGATACTGTAATTGCACAAAACGTCGTATCTTATATAGTATGACAATAACGGTGATACTTTTGGGTATCGGAATGGGGTAGTTGAGACGAGGGGTCAACAGCGGGATTTGTCAGTACGTATAGCCGGGTAGATACTCTAGGGCCCACTCGGTGAAATTATGTCAAATGAGTTTGCAAACATGTGACTAGGTCACCAGCTGACATAATATCATAGACACGTAGAAGATAGCGATGTCGGTAACGAGATCATGCTAGGTATGGAGATATCTAAGAATGATACTCGGACACGCTAAGTATCGCTATGACAAAAGGTTTAAGACTAGACGTCCAAGTTTGATAAATGAAAGTCATTCGTTATATCACAGGGATTAATTCATGGGGTCCAGGCCTATGAGTTAGTAATTGATCGGAGAGGAGTCTCGATCATGTCTGTTATTATATCGAACCGCTAGGATAACACACTTAAGGGGTTTCGACAAGACAACCGGAAAGGAAAGAGATCACCGGGAACGTCCCGGGAATGGTCCGATGGAGATCGGGCAGCGACGAAATAGTTTTCAGAGCTAGAATAATTTTTTTTTTATTAATTAGTGTAATTAATGTTTAAATATGATTTTATATATTTATTTTCGAATTTTTAAAGGCTGATTTCCCTAAATGGGCCTTCTGGTGGAAAAAAGGCCCATGAGGGGGGAAAGTCCCCCCAAGGCTTCGGATTGGGGGAGGGCCGGGCTAGGTGGGCCAAATGGGGCCCACCTATGGCCGGCGGCTCTATCCTAGCGCACCAGGCAATGGGGATAGTCCCACATTGCCTGGCTGGCAAGGTTGGCTTCCCCCGGGAGCCTATATAAGAAGGGGCACCCTTGGCCTTTGAATTCACCAATTAATTTCCTAATTCTCTCTCGATTTTGTGATTCCCTTTGTCGGAGTCGCGCCGAGTAGAGAAGGGGGATCTCTCCACCATAGACCGATGCCGCGCTGCTGGTGTTCCGGTCCAAGTCTTCCGCTGCTCGTCCTACACTGGAGATTCGGATGTCGTCGTCTCCACCGTATGTGTGTAACGCCCTGCGAGGTGCTGCGCTGGCGGTACTCGGAGGCTTACTTCCTCCACTCGACCTCGAGGTCATCTTCGTCGTCTTCTTCGCGCCGAGTTCTTCGTGAGCTAGAGGTCGGCTACATCGTCTTCGTCGTCAACGCTTGTGAGGGAGAGTAATCCCGCTATTCGGTCTACGAGGGTATGAATTCCGATCTCCGCCGTACTTCTATATCTGCATAGTGTAGATCTTGACTAGTTTAAGGTTATCAATGCTAGGATTTTTTTCTGCCTGCGATCCCCTTCAGTGGTATCAGAGCCGATCTATCGTAGATATAGTTGTACGCTGTTAGAACCCGTGTTCTACACGGGGGCACCGTTCCTGTTATTTGCTACCCTCTAACGTGCACTTGTGATTCCTGAAGGGAATATGCCATAGAGGCACTTAATAAACATAGTTTATTGGCAATATCCCAATCGTTCATTATATGTTTATACCATGCTATAACTGTATTAAGCGAAAACATTAATACATGTGTGATAGATAAACAACCAAGTCCCTAGTAGCCTCTACTAAGACTAGTTTCGTTGCGCGATTGATGATCGAGGTTTTCCGATCATAGGGCATGGCGCCGGTCGGCAATGGAAGTCATATCGTTAGGTGTAACGATGTGATGGACATACCCAGTATTTATAGGACATAGTCGTTACGCCTTAAGACCGTGAGATCAACTCTTATTGTTATCCCCGGAAGATACTTTGATCGCACCAAATGTCATATCTTATATAGTGTGACAATGATTGGTGATACTTTTGGGTATCGAAAGAGGGTAGTTGAGACGAGGGGTCAACAACGGGATTTGTCAGTCCGCATAGCCGGATAGATACTCTAGGGCCCACTCGGTGAGATTATGTCAAATGAGTTTGCAAACATGTGACTAGGTCACCAGCTGACATAATATCATAGACGAGTAGAAGATAGCGATGTCGGTAACGAGATCATGCTAGGTATGGAGATATCTGAGAATGATGCTCGGACACGCTAAGTATCGCCATGACAAAGGGTTTAAGACTAGACGTCCAGATTTGATAGATGAAAGTCATTCGTTATATCACAGGGATTAATTCATGGGGTCCAGGCCTACGAGTTAGTCGATGATCATAGAGGAGTCTTGATCGTACCTGTTATTATATCGAACCGCTAGGGTAACACACTTAAGGTGTTTCGACAAGACAACTGGAAAGAAAAGAGATCACCGGGAACGTCCCGGGAATGGTCCGATGGAGATCGGGCAGCGACGAAAGAGTTTTCGGAGCTAGAATAAATTATATAAAATATGTTTGATATTAATTAGTGTAATTAATGTTTAAATATGATTTTATATATTTATTTTCGAATTTTAAAAGACAGATTTCCCTAAATGGGCCTTCTAGTGGAAAGAAGGCCCATGAGGGGGGAAGCTTCCCCCCAAGGGAGGGGGGCTGGTTCGGCCAGCCCCTAGTGGGCCACAAGGGGCCCACTAGGGCCGGCGCACCTATCCTAGCCGCAGCAGGCATGTGGGGATAGTCCCATATTGCCTGGCTGGCAAGGTTGGCTCCCCCTGGGAGCCTATATAAGAAGGGGCACCCCTGGCCTTTTAATTCACCAATTAATTCCCTAATTCTCTCTCGATCTCGTGATTCTCTTTGTCAGAGTCGCGCCGAGTAGAGGAGGGGGATCTCTTCCACCATAGCCCGCCGCCGCGCTGCTGGTGTTCCGGTCCAAGTCTTCCGCTGCTCGTCCTGGACTGGAGCTTCGGAGGCCGTCGTCTCCACCGTATGTGTGTGACGCCCTGCGAGGTGCTGCGCTAGCGGTACTCGGAGGCCTACTTCCTCCACCCGACCTTGGGGTCATCTTCGTCGTCTTTGTCGCGCCGAGTTCTACGCGATCTAGAGGTCGGCTACGTCTTCTTCGTCGTCAACGCTTGTGCGGGAGCGTAATCCCCGCTATTCGGTATGTATTCCGATCTCCGCCGTACTTCTATATCTGCATAGTGTAGATCTTGGCTAGTTTAAGGATATCGTTGCTAGGAATTTTTTTGTTTTCTGCACACGATCCCCTTCAGTGGTATCAGAGCCGATCTATTGTAGATATAGCTGTACGCTGTTAGAACCTGTGTTCTGCACGGGGGCACCGTTCCTGTTATTTGCTACCCTCTAGCGTGCAATTGTGATTCCAGCGGCATCGAGTTGATGAAGCGGCCCGGACCGACTTTACGCGTACGCTTACGCGAGACTGGTTCCATTACTGACATTCGGCTTGTACCGTATCTGTGGCTGGCGGGTGCCTGTTTCTCTCTCTTTAGTTGGCTTTGCATTTACAATGGAGGGCCCGAAAGGGATTATTAAACATGCAATTATTGGATCGTTGTTGTGGTCATAAGGTTCGTAGGTATGAAGCGGTTCTATTTACGACAGCCCCAAGCCACGTAAAATATGCAAAAGATAAAGTAGAAGCGTCTAACTTTATTTTGCAGGGGCTATGTGATATGGTCAAGGTAGGTTTATTAAATTGTTTATAAACTGTGGGCGCCAAGACGACCATGGCGCAATGGACTATATCACATTGCATTACATTTGATGTTTTGTGTGCATCTTATATTGTGTGATTGTATATATAGTATATATTAGTTACACGGCGGTAGCTATATAAGATGATCCCTTCAAAATACCACTAGTGTTCTCCCTCCAACGCGCACCACCAAGAAAGTTCTACGTTATGAGGCAGACCGTGATGATCGGGTGTCAGACATCTCGTCGTTCGCATACAGTGGGTGTAAGCCATGTTGCACAAGCGTCAGCGTGGAGGGTTTTGGTGGCGAGCCTAGCATATTCAGAAATATGGCCTCGGAACGGGGAGACCGAAAGGTCGAGCACGAGTCACAAAATTGGTGTGGCGGACTTTTGTCTACTCTTGAAGTTGTGCCGCCGGCTCTGATGATGAGGGGTGGTGCAATGGATGGGGGTCGTGTAATCGCTTAAACGACCAGGAGGGAAGTTCGTTTGAGTGGGAGTTCGGATAGTTATTTTCTAAAATACTAGAACTCAGAATATAATGAACAGAGTCTGTTTTGCAAACCTTTGTAGATATTAACCATTGTGATAGCATTTTTTCAAATTAGGCGCATTCCTGCGATTTGAGAAACTTAAAAGGTTGGGTCCAAACTTCATAGTTTTATACTTTAGCTTGAGGATACTCCTTGTTTAAACCGTTAGCTCTTTGTGTTACAATACCCGCTAGGAGATAAACCCGGAGATTCCGCTAACAAAAGATAATTTGGATTATCGGATTTTGTGCGGATGATATCATCATACTCCAGTGTATGCTATGATCTCTGCCATAAATAACCAACGGTGGGTACGAGTTTTTAGATCGCGAACATATGATATGGTCGCTAAACTCCGGGTACCCCAAACGTTGGGTTGATGAAGTTTATCAGTACGTTGACTGATTGTCTTCTCAACCAAGATGGAAGAGAATAGAGAATACACACATTGAGGGAGCACGTGGCGGTCATACTTAATGACATATGTTCATACTTAATGAACATTGAGACGCCTCGCTCAGCTCAATCACTGGATGACAGACATCGTTGCCAAGTGCAAATCCTCTGTCATAGACTATGTCATGCAAGGGGAATCGTTCACCTTTATGGTTCTTGATTACGGTGGAAGTATCAAAAAAATGAAACAGATCGCCGGAAGTCATCAATGATGATGGTGTATATGTGATATACATGTTATGAATGTTTTAGCTGAGCAAGTACTCGCAGTAGTGACTAAGTTTTGAACTAGTCATGTTTTGTGAAAACCAGGTTTAATGCTTGAGTAGCTTGAAAGGATGAGGCGACATTGCGTGTTGATAATGGCAATCAAGTTGTTGTGATGGCCATAGACACTCTCCCTCTAGATCTACCATTTGGTTAAATTCTTTATGATCGCCTGTTAGTATGATCGTTACAAGTGTGTCTCCTCTAGCGAGACACTTGTTCATACATGATAGTGACAAACTGGTGTCCTATATTTATGAATTAATGATCATATGCCGATTTGAATTTAGATGGTTGAAGCTCCCACATTGATAATATTAATGCCAAAGGATACAAACTTAATAAAGACACCACATATGTGTGGCACTACTGTTTAGTCATGTCAATGTTATATGCATTAGCTCCACACTGGATGGACCTACAAGTCCTAAGATTTGATCTTTTGACACTTGCAAAATAACTGTGACACCGTTTTCGGAAAGCGGGCATATAACTTATTGATAGTCATACATAGAGATGTATGTGGTTCAATGAAGTAATTGACGGGTAGTGGAGACCTTTATTTCGTGGACTTCACTGAACGTTTTGAGTATAGCTTGTTGAGAATCGTGCATTTCGGTGTATGTGAATCAATGAAGTACTTTAACGTATAGTGGAAGTCTTTATTTCATAGACTTCATGAACATTCGAATAGATATATGGATATCCACTCGGGGAATGTTGGTCTGGAAATTTTGATTCAATCAAACAAGTCCAGAATGAAGTAGGAAATAAACTTAACAAGAAAATCAAATTCCCGCGATGCAAATCGAGGAAATAAAGATTTGAGTTATAATGTTGGCACATCATTGGAAGACTTGTGAGAAGAGTTCCACAAATTACGTCGCATGGAACACCATAGTGTTATGGTGTGTTAGGACGTCGTAATTGCACCCTATCGGATAGTGTGTGGTAAATAAATCTCTTACCGAATTATTGTGATCATTAGAGTCATATGGTAGAAACGTAAACACTCACGTTGGCAAATAGGGAAACCATTTGAATCCATGGAGACAATACCATACGAGTGATGGCATGGCTTTTGAGCCTGGATTGTCGTTTCAGCAATTTAGTGTTTCGATGTAATCAAACCTAAAATGGATTAATCTTTGTAGTATACCCTACCTAAAGAGTTAGTTGGGTACATGTCTCACGACATAGACAAAATCATTGTCGGGATATACCTTGCGAAAGAAATAGTTTCTTGTCCGAGGGTATAAGTTAGAAAGAAAGTAGAGCAAGACGAAGTTGGTGAACTTCTTCTCCAGACATCAGAGTGGCGCAACCGAAAGTGTTTTCGGTGTCAGGCTCCACAGCTTGAAAAAGCTGATGATTCAAGATCATGATGTTCTGAGCTCATACTAAGAGTGTAGGCATACTAGGTTGTGTTCCACACTGTGTGTTACGACAATCTTGTTATGAAGGTCATATTAATGGAATATGATAGACCTACGAACTACAAAGAAGAGATGGTGGACCTAAGTCCGAGAAATGGCTATGCGTCATTTATGATCCGAAATAAAATCCATATACGATTACCAGGTAATGACTTGGGAGATCTTCTTGATGGCATCTAGGATGTTAATAGTATATGGAATTTTATGAGAGAGTAGACATTGAGCAGATTCGGTTTGTCGGAAACAGTTCCGACAGATTCAAAAGTTGACCACATGAGAGTTTGTCTCAAGTGGCGAAGCCTAAATCTATTATGGGTCGTTTAGCAATTACTATAATTTCGAATGAGAAATTCATAGATGGATGAGAAAACCATGGTTCTTAATAGTGTCATTAAGAATGGTTTGTAATCCTGAGGATGCTAAACATTTATGCAAACTTCAGTGGTCCATTCATGGGCTGAAGCAAGCATATCGGAGCTGGAATCTTCACTTTGATAATGTGATCAAAGGATTTTGGAGTTGTCCAAAATAGTTGAAGAAACCTACATTTGCAAAGAAGTGAGTGGGAGGAAAGTAGCTTTCCTTGATCTTATATGCGGAAGGCATATTTGAGTGGGAGCTAAGTAGCTTTCCTTGATCTTATATGCGGAAGGCATATTTGAGTGGGAGCTAGGTGTCATTTGTAATTTTGTATGTAACGACATATTGAATGACACAGATCCTCTAGTAGAGTGTAAAAGATTATTTAAGTGATTAAAATTTCAATGAAATGAAATTAGGAGTATTAGACATCCGATTTATAATTGTATAGATTAGAAGGGGCTTAATAACATTAGGTCGGAATATTTCCTAAGTAAAGATTCTGAAGTGTTTCATAATAGGACAAGCAAAGAAAGAGGTTCTTGCTTGTATGACTAGATAAAATATTAAGTTTATCTTGGCATTTTCAGTTATAGCAAATGATGTTCGACATTATCTATGTATCAGTCATAGATGCTATCATATTGAAAGCTCGACTTAGTGTGACCCAAGTTCTTGGTTGAAGAACAAGTTCTAGAGTGATCCTTGTGTGGATCAATGAACAAACGTTAAGTTTATTCTTCAGTGTCTATGAGAACTGAAGATAGGTTTTCTAGTAACGGGTAAGAGTGGAATGGCAACTTGCCGTAAAGCGGTTACGATGATGCAAGTTATTACACTGACCCATACGACTAGAAATCTCATATAGGAGATGTCCTTTATTTTGAAGATAGACATGGTTAGTTTGCAAAGCCGCATATGAATGCACTGTCGCATAATCTACATAGGTATAGAAATATATCGCGACTTCAGAAGTAGCAAGTGTGATTGCACTGAGCAGTTTTCCGAGCGTAGGTGGTCTCCTTAATAGATCTCTTAGACTTTTAAGGCGCATACACATATAGGTCTCAATGTGTGAGATCTATTGACTGTATTCCTCTTCCACGAGGCGAGCAGGCACCAAGATGCTATGGGTGTTGAGCTTTTACAAAGTTGTAAACTAGATTAAGTGTTACTCTAGTGCAAGTGGGAGACTGAAGGGAATATGCCCTAGAGGCACTTAATAAACATAGTTTATTGGCAATATCCCAATCGTTCATTATATGTTTTATACCATGCTATAACTGTATTAAGCGAAAACATTAATACATGTGTGATAGATAAACAACCAAGTCCCTAGTAGCCTCTACTAAGACTAGTTTCGTTGCGCGATTGATGATCGAGGTTTTCCGATCATAGGGCATGGCGCCGGTCGGCAATGGAAGTCATATCGTTAGGTGTAACGATGTGATGGACATACCCAATATTTATAGGACATAGTCGTTACGCCTTAAGACCGTGAGATCAACTCTTATTGTTATCCCCGGAAGATACTTTGATCGCACCAAACGTCATATCTTATATAGTGTGACAATGATAGGTGATACTTTTGGGTATCGGAAGGGGGTAGTTGAGACGAGGGGTCAACAGCGGGATTTGTCAGTCCGCATAGCCGGATAGATACTCTAGGGCCCACTCTGTGAGATTATGTCAAATGAGTTTGCAAACATGTGACTAGGTCACCAGCTGACATAATATCATAGACGAGTAGAAGATAGCGATGTCGGTAACGAGATCATGCTAGGTATGGAGATATCTGAGAATGATGCTCGGACACGCTAAGTATCGCCATGACAAAGGGTTTAAGACTAGACGTCCAGGTTTGATAGATGAAAGTCATTCGTTATATCACCAGGAAGGAAAGAGATCACCAGGAACGTCCAGGGAATGGTCCGATGGAGATCGGGCAGCGACGAAAGAGTTTTTGGAGCTAGAATAAATTATATAAAATATGTTTGATATTAATTAGTGTAATTAATGTTTAAATATGATTTTATATATTTATTTTCGAATTTTTAAAGGCAGATTTCCCTAAATGGGCCTTCTAGTGGAAAGAAGGCCCATGAGGGGGGGAAGCTTCCCCCCAAGGGAGGGGGGCTGGTTCGGCCAGCCCCTAGTGGGCCACAAGGGGCCCACTAGGGCCGGTGCACCTATCCTAGCCGCACCAGGCATGTGGGGATAGTCCCACATTGCCTGGCTGGCAAGGTTGGCTCCCCCTGGGAGCCTATATAAGAAGGGGCACCCCTGGCCTTTTAATTCACCAATTAATTCCCTAATTCTCTCTCGATCTCGTGATTCCCTTTGTCGGAGTCGCGCCGAGTAGAGGAGGGGGATCTCTTCCACCATAGCCCGCTGCCACGCTGCTGGTGTTTCGGTCCAAGTCTTCCGCTGCTCGTCCTAGACTGGAGCTTCAGAGGCCGTCGTCTCCACCGTATGTGTGTGACGCCCTGCGAGGTGCTGCGCTATCGGTACTCGGAGGCCTACTTCCTCCACCCGACCTTGGGGTCATCTTCGTCGTCTTCGTCGCGCCGAGTTCTCCGCGACCTAGAGGTCGGCTACGTCGTCTTCGTCGTCAACGCTTGTGCGGGAGCGTAATCCCCGCTATTCGGTCTACGAGGGTATGTATTCCGATCTCCGCCGTACTTCTATATCTGCATAGTGTAGATCTTGGCTAGTTTAAGGATATCGTTGCTAGGAATTTTTTTGTTTTCTGCACACGATCCCCTTCAATTCCAGCGGCATCGAGTTGATGAAGCGGCCCGGACCGACTTTACGCGTACGCTTACGCGAGACTGGTTCCACTACTTACATAGGGCTTGTACCGTATCTGTGCCTGGCGGGTGTCTGTCTGTCTCTCTCTCTCTCTCTCTCTTTAGCTGGCTTTGCATTTTTAATGGAGGGCACAAAATGGATGCTTAAACATGCAATTATTGGATCGTTGTTGTGGTCATAAGTTTGTAGGTAAGAAGCGGTTCTTTTTACGACAGCCCCAAGCCACGTAAAATATGCAAAAGATAAAGTAGAAGCGTCTAACTTTATTTTGCATGGGCAATGTGATATGGTCCAGGAAGATTTATTAAATTGTTTATGAACTGCGGGCGCCAAGAAGACCATGGCGCAATGGACTATATCACATCGCATTACATTTGATGTTTTATGTGCATCTTATATTATGTGATTATATATATTAGTTACGCAGCGGTAGTTATATATAAGATGATCCCTCACTAGTGTTCTTCCTCCATGAGCACCAACAAGAAAGTTCTACGTTATGAGGAAGGCCGTGACGATCGGGTGTCAAACATATCGTCGTTCGCATATGTAACATCCCAACATTTTATAATGTTCAAAAATCACTAAAATTTAAAACTTTTCTTCTTATTAAAATAAAATATTAAAATGCATAAGAAAACCAACTATGAAAGACTTCAAACATATTTAAAGAGTTTAATATTTCAAATATCTCAATGCATCATTATTTTCAAAAGTTGTTTCAAGTTAAACATTTTAATATCAATTGTATTTCTTAAAACCTCAATATCTAATTTGACAAATGTGTTACAAACTTTCAAACCATTTTCATGTAATAAAAAGTTCCTTATAAGTATTTGATTTCAACCACTTAGCAATAGTAATGCATAAATTAAAATAATATCTTACAAGTGTTCTTTTAAACTATTTAAACATAATCTATTTTGCCAAATGGTTTTCATTCTCTCAACTAAGTTCAAATCATGGTGTTGAAAATTCAACCCTATAGTTTATAACTTTAAAACTTCATAAATTATAATTAATGAATTATCTAAACATTTCATTTATTTTCAAAGCATGAAATGATTAATATATTCTAAATAAGAAATGAATTAAAACTAAAATCTTTTCCAAAGTTGTTATGAAGTTTCAATTGAATTATCTGAATATAAAATATAATGGTGCACAAATTATTTTGAATTAAAAGGAATTTAGTATTTGGAAATGAGTTTAAATGACTTAAATTCAAACATATTGGAATGTGGGTATTTTACAAATTTTATTTAGCCAAAAGAAAATTTAATTAAGATATAATTTCAAATTTGACTTTAGTGTCAAATTTGTATTTAATCAATATTTCAAAATATTATTTTTCAAAAATGTTCTAAACATGCCCACAACTGGTTTAACACAAAGATAATAATTTTACAAATTTTTAGAAATTAATTTGACATCATTTGGACATTTAAATCAGAGGATATGAATTAAAAGAAAAACCAGAAAAGAAAAAGAAAATACCTGTGACGTCATGCTGACGTCAGCCGAGGTCGTCTTCAACCTCCACGCTGATTCCGCCCGAGAACGTCGGCGCCTCCTTCCTTCAATACGCGTGATTAGCGTCGAAATCAGCGCGCCCCTATACTCTATAAGTAGCCCCGATGCTCCTCTTTCTTTCCCCTCTGCCTCCTCTCCGAATCGTGCCCCCAGGCCAACAATTTTGCTCGCCGGAGTACGTCGAGCCCGCCACCATTTTTCTCTGTTTCCGGCGAGGTGAGTCGTTCTCGGAGCCCGTGAGCCCTCCTACCTCTCCCTCGCGTCTGTGCGCTCCTCCTGACCTCACCCTCGCCCTTTTGCTGCAGCCAAACGGGGAGACCGAGCTCGACCGAAGTCGCCGGAATAGCCGCGGCCCCGCCCGTACCTCCACGCCACCTCCGGGCGCCCGAGACGACGTCGTCGCCTCCATCGTCTTCCTCGCGACGAGCCGCACCCGAGGGCGTCATCCGCGCGTCCGGGGGAGCACTGCAGCGCCGTCCTCGTCCTCGCCGAGCGCAGCGCCGCCGTCGGCCTCGTCTCCGGCGAAATCCCGCCGCCGGCTTTTGGTGGACCCACGGTGAGCCATCCGATCTAGATCGTGCGGTTGAGATTAGAAGTTTTTATGCGAATCGGTACGGTGAGATTAGATCCGTTGGATCTGTATCCTATGGCCGAGATCAAATCACTTATCCACGTCAGCGCTGAGTCAGCATGCACAGTCAGCGCCACGTCGGATCCAGTCAGCGCACAGTCAACAGATCTGGCACTTTTGCAGAAAAGCCCCTGTCTATTTCAAACTATCATATCTTTTTCTCTGTTTATCAAATTCAAATGTTTTTATATATTTTGAAAGCCCTTGGCATGTAGAATATTTAGATCATCCAAAATTCAAATTTGACTTAGTTTAAAATTTTCAAATTTCAAATGCTGGATTTGAGTATTTTTGGCATAACTTTAAATCTATAAATCCAAAAATTGCAAATAAAATTGTTTTAGAGAATTTGGAATATTTGTAAATTGATGACACTGTTATAAAATATTTTTGAGTAATATTTGAACGAATTAATAGTTATATAGTTAATTTTAATAGTTTGATATTTTCAACATAACTATTAATAGAAATATTATTTTTGATTAAATCAAATTGCTATAAATTTAATTAAATGCCCCTTGTCTATTAACACTAATTACAATTTTTATATTAAAATTTAATTATAGAAAACTTTAATCTTATAATTATTCCTTTTATTATATTTTCCAAAAATAGAAATTAATTAAATTACATTTATAGCCTAATGCATACTTTATAAATATCACAAATTTTGTATGATATTTCTTAGGATTTAAAAGTGCATTGCATGCATAACTTATTTTCTCATATAGATATATTACCCATAGGATATCTCTTCATTATTTTTCTCTAAGTTAGGAATATTTCCAAACTTAGTATTTTGGTAAAAGTGCTATGCACGAGACACTTAGTATTTTTAACATGGAGCTAGAAGGCCAATGAAGAACTTAGCCAAACAAGACTTCAGAAGCATCTTCAAGGAGTAGAAGCACTTCGAAGAAAATCAAGAAGAAGTTCATGAAGACCAACCAGAAATATTTTCTAAGTCTTGCTCCCTCTTTCTTTCTTTTCTCCCTTCTTCTCAGAGACTTCATGAAGACTAAGTGAAATCCAAGACCAGCCTAGGTGATACAAAAATCATCAAGTCTGAAGATTATTCAAGTCTACCAAGAATTCAATCAAGACATCACCCAGGAGAATATTACAAGTCTGGAGATGAAGCCTGGAAGACCAACTACATCTTTCTTTCTATCTTTTCCCTCTTTCCTAATCTCGTCTTTCACTTTAGACTTAAACAATTTTTGATCATGATATTATCATCTTGAAGTTTGTTGGATCCTAGTATCCAATTTATGAAGAGTTGTTAATAATTGTTGATCACCTTGAAGAATAGACTTAGTATTTTCTCTAAGTAGATATGCACATCATGACTAAGTCATTAGAGTACTTATTCAAGATAAATTATAACAAAGGAATTTTATCCAACTTCTAACCTTAGTCCTTAGTCTTTTTTACCAACACATTTCCTTGCATTAACTTAAAAGATTTTTCATGGCATGACATGCATTTCTAGTCCTTAGAAATAATTTGCATATCATGCATGTCATGTTTTCCTTAGATGTTTAAGAAACTTGTTTGTATGTGTTGTGTTGTTTTGTTTTATGATTGTTGTATTGTTGTTTGATTATATTGTTTAGACCGAACGGAGAGACCCGAGTTCGTTGAAAAGAGTTTGTGAGTAAAGACTTCATCCAAAGGCAAGTGGCACACCTCATAAACTTCCTATTATTTTCTATATGCATTACTTAGTGTATTTTTATATAAGCATGTGTAGTATAGTATTGTTATGCGAAACCTATGTAGAATCCCTTACTCATGTGTCTAGGTTCCTATATAATACTTGGTAGAAATATTGATGCTATGAAATTGATGAAAAGTTTTACAAAATGTTAAGTGACTACTCAGGGCTGTGCTCATGGTTGTCGTCGCCTAGGATGAATGTCTGTTCTACTTAGGGCCGTGAGCATGGTGATTTTTCACCTGAGAGTGCACATCCACTAAGTTAATGAACCTCCTGGGTGGATTGGTTGTATGGTGGCGAAGTTGAGTGGCTACTCAGGTCCATGTCTATGGTTCCTGGAGTATGTGCACTTGTGGATGGCCACCCAGGGAACAGAGGAATCCGAAGAACTCCGAGTGACGATTGCTTCCAGTGCATCCATTGCAATATGGACTCTGGCTTGATCAATTATGTTGCATGGACTCTCTCCGGCTTGACAAGCAGATGTAGGGGGATGTTAGGTGGAACGGGTCAAGCCAGAGTGGGAGGGAAAATGCTTCTGAAAGATCTCGTCTCATTCTTCTCCTTTCCTTATCACTATAAGTGTGTAAAGGATAGTTTGGGTTGAATGGGTACAATGGTGAAAGTGCACAACCTCTGCAGAGTGTAAAACTAAGTACGTAGCCGTGTCCCCGGTACGGACAATTTGAGCAGCTGATCACGGACGTCAATGGAGGATTCCATCATTCAAATTCAGAAATAAAACTTGATGGGTGAACAAGGGAAGATGAGATTTATGGTTTTCATGCCATACTTGTCTTGATTTTAAGAAAGTGTTTTCCAAAGAGATAGGAAAAATTGGCTTTATGCAAAATAGCCTTGAACTTCACCGGCCAAATATGCATATAGGCTATAGAGTTATTCCATTAAGTGTCCACCATAGTGTCACTTGCCAGACTCCATTTTTAATGGAATCTGACCCACGTTGTTGCAATATTTTTCTTATTACAGATTGATCAGATGACGAGTGAGGTTTCGATTAAAGGTTTCGAGTCTACATACAACATGTTTTCGCCTGTGGCAACATGAAGTTGTTGGAGACCCACTGCTATTATATTTCCGATGTGCAATATTTCAAAGCTAGCTTTACGCTATGCAACTTGTAATGAATATTTTGTAAGTCTGGATCATCGATGTAATAAAATAGATACTTTGTTGTGATATTACATCATAAACTATGTGTGCAAACGAATCTATGCAGGGATTTGCACTATACACAGGTATCTGCCTTATTTAAAGTGCAGGTACGCTACAGCATACAGTGGGTGTAATCCATGTTGCACAAGCGTTACGTGGAGGTTATTGTGGCGAGTCTAGCATATGCATATATGGTCTCGGAACACGGAGGCCGAAAGGTTGAGCATGAGTCACAGAGTTGTTGTGATTGACAATTGTCTACCCTTGAAGTTGTGTTGCCGGCTCTGACGATGAGGGGTTGTGCAATTGATGGAGGTCGTGTAATCGTTTAAACGACCAGGAGGGATGTTCGTTTGAGTGGGAGTTCTGATAGTTATTTTCTAAAATACTAGAACTCAAAATACAATGAACAAAGTCTGTTTTGCAAACCTTTGTAGATATTAACCAATGTAATAGCATCTTTTAAAATTAGGCGCATTCCTGCGATTGAGAAACTTAAAAGGTTGGGTCCAAACTTCATAGTTTTATACTTTAGCTTGAGGATACTCCTTGTTTAAACTGTTAGCTCTTTGTGATACAATACCCGCTAGGAGATAAACCCGGAGATTCCGCTAACAAAACATAATTTGGATTATCGGGTTTTGTGTGGATGATATCATAATAGTCCAGTGTATGCTATGATCTCTGCCATAGAGAACCAACGGTGGGTACGAGTTATTAGATCATGAACATATGAGATGGTCGCTAAACTTGGGTTACCCCTAAAGTTGGGTTGATGAAGTTTATCAGTACGTTGACTGATTGTCTTCTCAACAAAGATGGAAGAGAATACGCACATTGAAGGAGCACGTGGCAGTCATACTTGATGACATTGGTCATACTTGATGACATATGGTCATACTTGATGAACATTGAGATGCCTCGCTCAGCTCGATCACTGGATGACAAACGACGTTGCCAGGTGCAAATGCTTTGTCATAGACTATGTCATGCAAAGGGGAATCGTTCACCTTTATGGTTCTTGATTACTTGGAAGTATCAAGAAGATGAAACAGATCGCCGGGAAGTCATCAATGATGATGGTGTATATATAATATACATGTTATGAATGTTTTACCTAAGCAAGTACTCGCAGTAGTGACTAAGTTTTTGATACTAGTCATGTTTTATGAAAACCAGGTTTACTGCTTGAGTGGCTTGAAAGGATGAGGCGACATTGCGTGTTGATAATGGCAGACAAACTGTTGTGATGGCCATAGACACTCTCCCTCTAGATCTACCATTTGAATAAATTCTTTATGATCGCATGTTAGTATGATCGTTATAAGTGTGTCTCCTCTAGCGAGACACTTGTTCATATATGTTAGTAACCAATTCGTTGTCCTATATTTATGAAGTAATGCTCATATGCCGATTTGAACTTAGATGGTAGAAGCCCCCACATTCATAATATTAATGCCAAATGATACAAACTTAATAAAGACACCACATATGTGTGGCACTACCGTTTAATTCATGTCAATGTTATAGTCAATGAATTAGCTCCATACCGAATGGACCTACAAGTCCTTAGATTTGATCTTTTGACACTTGCAAAATAACTAAGACACCGTTTTTGGAAAATGGACATATAACTTATTGATAGTCATGCATATAGATGTATGTAGTTCAATGAAGTAATTGACGGGTAGTGTAGACATTTATTTCGTGAACTTCACTGAACGTTTTAAGTATTACTTGTTGAGAATCGTGCATGTGGGTGTATGTGAATCAATGAAGTACTTTAACGTGTAGTGGAAGTCTTTATTTCATAGACGTCATGAATATTTCGAGTAGATATATGGATATCCACTCAGGGAAGGTTAGTTTGGAAACTTTGATTCGATCAAACAAGTTCAGAATGGAGTAGGAAATAAATTTAACAAGATCGTTAGAGTCATATGGTAGAAACGCAACATTCACGTTAGATATTAGGGAAACCATTTGAATCCATGGACACTACCATATGAGTAATGGCGTGGCTTTTAGTCTGGATTGTCGTTTCAGCAATTTAGTGTTTCGATGTGATCAAACGTAAAATGGATTAATCTTTGTAGTGTACCGTACCTAAAGAGTTAGTTGGGTACATGTCTCACGACATAGGCAAAATCGTTGTCCGGATATACTTTGCGAAAGAAATAGTTTCTTGTCCAAGGGTATAAGTGAGAAAGAAAGTAGAGCAAGACGAAGTTGATGAACTTTCTCTCCAGACATCACAGTGGTGCAACCAAAAGTGTTTTTGGTGTCATGCTCCACAGCTTGAAAAAGCTGATGATACAAGATCATGATGCTCTGAGCTCATACTAAGACGTAGGCGTACGAGGTTGTGTTCCACACTGTGTGTTACGAAAATCTTGTTATGAAGGTCATATTAATGGAATATGACAGACCTACAAACTACGAAGAAGAGATGGTAGACCTAAGTCCGAGAAATGGCTATGAGTCATATATAATCCGAAATAAAATCCATGTACGATTACCAGGTAATGACTTGGGAGATCTTCTTGATGACTAGGATGCTAATAGAATATGGAATTTTATGAGAGAGTAGACACTAATAACGATCGATTTGTCGTGAAACAGTTCCGACATATTTAAAAGTTGATCACAATGAGATTTTGTCTCAAGTGGCGAAGCCTAAATATATTCTGGGTCGTTTAGCAATTACTATAATTTCGAATGAGAAATTGATAGATGGATAAGGAAACCAGAGTTCTTAATAGTGTAACGTACATGCACTTAAAATATGGCAGGTACCTGTGTATAGTGCAAACCCCTGAATCGATTCGTTTGCACACACAGTTTACGATGTAATATCACAACAAAGTATCAAATTTATTACATCGATGATTATTGGGGATATATCAACTAGGTGTATTGACGAGGTGTGAACTCGACAAGTCCCAGGGTTGCGCACCCCTGAGACGCGCAGCGGGCGCATGGGTGGAAGAATGGGGTGTACTGGGTGGATCTATTCGGCGTTGTTCGCAGACTTCAGAGGACCGATGGAAGTTCTTCCACCCATGCGCCCGCTGCGCGTCTCAGGGGCACGCGCAGTCGTTTCTTGATGCCGCTACAGACGAGGCCGTTGGCTTTCTCCACTTGTCTGTTGGACTGCGGGTGCGAGACGGACGCATAGTTGAGTTTGATCCCCTGCTCTGAGCAAAAGTCCTTGAATTCTTCGGCTGTGAAGTTCGAGCCGTTGTCGGTGATGATCCCGTTTGGTACCCCAAACCTGAAGATGATTGACCGGATGAAGTTGACCGCTGTGGATGCAGTCGAACTTGTGATGGGCACGGCTTCGATCCACTTTGTGAACTTATCGACTGCGACCAGGAGGTGAGTGTGACCTCCGGGTGAGGATTTCTTCAGCGGGCCCACCATGTCCAGACCCCATTGGGCAAAGGGCCAAGCCAACGGTATTGTCTTGAGTTCTGACGCTGGTGCGTGTGGCTTGTTGGCAAATTCCTGGCACCCTGTGCATTTCTTCACCAGCTCCTCAGCGTCCTGCATGGCTGTCAACCAGTAGAACCCGGCGCGTAGCGCCTTGGCCACCAGT
Source organism: Poa annua (assembly GCA_026929855.1). Lineage (NCBI taxonomy): Eukaryota > Viridiplantae > Streptophyta > Magnoliopsida > Poales > Poaceae > Poa > Poa annua. The sequence continues at coordinate 271,503,330 of CM049426.1, read as the reverse complement.
GCCCGACTGCTGGCGTGATGCCCACAGATACCCGCGTGGATGTCGAGTAAGATGGCTTGGCCGTCGACTGGATCTATGCACCTTTGCAGGATTCCTGAGATGCTTCTTTTGTAGAGTTCACCGTTGATGACGGTGAAACTTTTGGAGCGCCTGATGATGCGCTTTGCTTCGACTGGGTATACTGGTAGCTTCTGATGTAGTATGTATGCCAGGTACGGTCCTGTCCATATGGCTTCGACTAGCATGACCTCCATGGGGACCTTGTCTTGGCTCGGCGGGTTGGCATCGCCTTTCTTTGTTTCTGTGTTTGCTGTACTCTGAGTCTTGATGGATCTCTGCGTGATGCACTCGAGGAAGACGCCGGGTGGGACTGGCACCCTTTCTGAGCCCATGTTAGCGAGGACGTCGGCTTCCTCGTTGCTTTCACGGCCAATGTGGCGCAGCTCGCAGCCGTCGAAGTTTCCTTCCATCTGATTGTAGAGGTCTCTGTAGGCGATCATGTTGTCAGCGACGGCGTCGCAGGACTTCATGGTTTGCTGTACCACCAGATAGGAGTCGCCGTAGATCATGAGGTGCGTGGCGCCGCAGTTCTTGGCCATCCGCATGCCGTGGATCAGGGCCTCGTATTCGGCTTCGTTGTTGGACGGCTTCGGGAAGTCCATCTGTAGGACATACTTGAGCTTGTCGCCTTTGGGGGAGATGAGCACGACTCCTGCCCCGGCTGACTTGAATTTCTTCGAGCCATCAAAGTACATTGTCCATGCGTTGGACAGGTCGGGGACATTTGGTAGCTGGGCTTCTATCCACTCGGTTGTGAATTCTGGGAGAACTTGGGCCTTGATAGACTTCGGGTGAGCATATTTCAGCCCCCATGGTCCTAGTTCGACAACCCACTTGGCGACTCGTCCTGTCGCGCGCTGGTTTGTGAGAATGTCTGCAAGTCCAGAGGAGCTTACCACCGTGATCGGGTGCTCGGAGAAGTAGTGGACGACCTTCCTGGAGGTCATGAAGACTCCGTATGCCAGCTTCTGGTAATGAGGGTAATTCTGCTTGGACAAGGTGAGTACTTCGCTGAGGTAGTAGACGGGCCTCTGTACCGGGTGACTGTGCCCTTCTTCTTCGCGTTCGACTACGAGCACCGTGCTTACCACCCTGTTCGTTGCTGAGACGTATAGGTACAGCGGCTCATTTTCCAGTGGTGCCACGAGGACTGGAGAGGTTGTCAGTGTTTTCTTGAGATGGTCGAACGCGTCATGCGCCTCTTGTGTCCACTCGAACTTGTCTGCCTTCTTCATCAGTTGGTAAAAAGGTAAGGCTTTCTCTCCCAACTTACTAATGAACCGGCTGAGAGCTGCGACTCGGCCAGCTAATCGTTGCACCTCCCTGAGCTTGGTTGGTGCTGGCATTGTGAGGATGTTCTGCACCTTCTCGGGGTTTGCTTCGATTCCTCTTGCAGATACAAGGTACCCTAGTAGCTCTCCGGCTGGTACGCCGAACACACACTTCTCTGGATTGAGCTTGATCTGATATACGTCCAGCGCAGCGAAGACCTTGCGGAGGTCGTCGACTAGGGTATCCTCCTTTCGGGTAGTGACGACAATGTCGTCGACGTAGACTTGGACAATCTGCCCGATTAGCCCCTTGAGGCATGCTTGCATTGTCCGCTGGTAGGTGGCACCTGCGTTCTTTAACCCGAACGGCATCGTCTGGTAGCAAAAGACGCCGTCGGGTGTGATGAAGGCTGTCTTCTCCTCGTCCTCGACTTTCAGCCTGATCTGCTGGTAACCTGAGTAGGCATCCAGAAAAGATAGGCGTTCGCAACCTGCAGTCGAGTCGATGATCTGGTCTATCCGCGGGAGCGGGAAGTGGTCCTTAGGGCAACATTTGTTGAATGCGGTGAAGTCAACGCACATGCGCAATTTCTTCGTCTTCTTTTTCTCAACTAGAACCGGGTTAGCGACCCAGTCCGAGTCCTTGATCTCTCGGATGAACTTGGCGTGCAGTAATCTGTCGACTTCCATGGTGATCGCGTCTCGTTTGGGTCCTGAGAAGCGTCGCATGGATTGCTTGACTGGCCTTGCGTCCTTGTGGACTTTTAGAGAGTGCTCGGCGAGTTCCCTGGGTATCCCTGGCATGTCAGAGGGTTGCCATGCAAAGATTTTCCAGTTCTCACGTAGGAACTCGACGAGCGCGCCTTCCTATGCGGGGGTCAGACTCGATGAGACCTTGACCGTCTTTCCACTGTCAGTCGGATGGACTTGGTGGGTGACAGTGTCGTCATTCGTGTTGAACGCTGCGTCTTTGGCAGGCTTCTTGCGAGCCGGGAAGATGGTCTTGTCGTTGTCGGCTGATATGGCCTTGAAGTGCTCTTCGACGCCGAAGGACTCGGAGATCTTGGCGAACTCGCGGTCGCAGCTGTTGGAGAGCCCAAAGTCACCGCGGACGGTGATCACTCCTTTCGGCCCGGGTAACTTTATCATCAGGTAGGCGTAGTGGGGTACCGCCATGAACCTGGCAAAGCTTGGGCGTCCGAGGATGGCGTGGTATTGTGACTTCCAGTCGACGACCTCAAAGTCTATCGACTCCTTCCTGAAGTGCTCGGGTGTACCGAGGATGACGTCGAGTGTTATTGTCCCATGGGCGTGATCGCTTGCCCTGGTACTATGCCGTGGAAGGTGGTTTCCGATTCCGGCAACTTCTCTGTCGACCTGTTCATTCGTCTGAGGGTATCGGCAAATATGATGTTGATGCCGCTGCCTCCGTCCAGGAATACCTTCTTCAGGCTGTCGTCGTCGATTAAGGCCTCAATCACGAGTGCGGCTTGCCCGGTTCGGACTACCTCCGCTGGGTGATCTGCCCTGGAAAATGTGATTGGCATCTCCGACCCGCGTAGGTAGTCTGGTACCGCGCGCGGGCTGTTGATGGCTTGAAGTACTTGGCGTGTTATGATTTTCTGCCTCCTGTTCGACGGGGGTCCTTTCTGGATCATGTTCAGCTGTCCCCGTGCGGCTGGGTACGTATCGGCTGCTGCCGACGGACCCTGCTGCTGCTGCTGCGGCTGGGGGAACGCTCCTGCTGCCTGCACTTGATTGTTGTTTGCGGGTGCTGCCTGGATGGCTAGCTGTGGTGCCGCTTGTATGGCCTGCACCGGGGCGATGATTTGCTGCATGGCATGGTAGATCTTTCTTGCTTTGCGGCAATCCTTCAACAAGTGGTTTGAACCCCACTTTCCTGTCTCCGGGTGGCGGAACGAGTGATGCTTACAGGGTTGCATCAGTTCCTCCGCTGGGGTCAACGGGCGCTTCCACTCGCGCTTCTGGCTTCCATCACTGTGGCCGATGCTGCTGCTGCCACGGTTGTACTGACTCGAGCTGGGCGGTCGACTTTGCTCGTGCTGTCGGCTGCTCTCACGCTTTACCTCACGCGGGTTTCATAACCCGCCGCTACTAATTCGATTGAATCGTGTGTGTAACGTGCCTTCCTCTTTTGACGTGCCTCGCGCCAGTTGCTTGTTTCGCCTTCCTTTTTGGGAGAAGTTTCGCGGACGTAGTCCTCTCCTTCGGCCCATTGGTTGGCTGTCTTCATGAGTTCTATCGTGGTCTTCGGCTGGAGCCTACCGAATTCCTCTCGGAGGTCGCGGCGAGCGACGCCATGCATGAAGGCGTCCATCACTCGATCCTCTGATACGGTTTCCATGGTGTTGCGAAGGAGTGTCCACCTCTGGATGTAAGAGCGGAGCGACTCGTCCTTCCCTTGCTTGCAGGCCTGCAACTCGATGTAGGTCGTCGGCCTGGCGAATGTTCCTGAGAAACTCTTGATGAAGTTGTCCTGGAATTCCTCCCATGTCCGGAAAGAATCTTTAGGTTGGCTTGTGAGCCACCCGCGTGCCGAATCTGTCAGCATGAGCTGGATGTACTGCATTGCTGTAGTCGACGTTCCACCTTGACAGGTGCAAGCGATGAGGTAGTCCTCGAGCCATAGCTTTGGGTCTTGTTTCCCGTCGTACTTTGGTGTGCCAGCCGTCAACTTGAAGCCTTTAGGCATGCGGGTGTCGCGGATGTTGAAGCTAAAGCATGCTGCGCCACACGGCTCGAAGTCGCGGTCGGCGTTGTCGTTCGCGTGTGCCACGCTAGCCGAACGCTCCTTGCGGCTGCGTTCCACCGTTTTCTGTGTCAGGACGTCGCGGAGGTCCTTGACTGGCTGACGCTGCGCAGCTGGGATGCCTGATGTAGTTGGTTCATTCGCTCGGTTGTTTGGCCCCTTGGCCGCCAGAGCTTCTTCGATTGCCCTTATGGAGGCAATTTGCTTCTTGTGGAGAAGGGAGCGCGCGTCTCCTTCCGGTGGCTGTGTGAGCCGGAGGTATGTCTCGACTGATATCAGGGCGGCATTCGCCGTCTTTGGGACGGGTATCCCGTTTTCATCTTCGGTGACGAAGGATGAGTCGAGATTGCGGGTGAGCCTTGTTCGATCAGCTTCTGCCATGTGGGGGACACGGGCTCTGGTTCGCCGTGCTCCCTGGTTCACCTCTGTGGAGGATGTGAAGGAGAGAGCAGCTCGCCTGGCACTCGATGCATCCGCGTCCCTTTTGCGCCTGAGAAGTTCGGCTTTTTCGGCGCGAATTCGTTCGCCTTCCTTGCGTAGCAAGTACTGGACCGCCAGGTGATCTTCTCGAGGTGCGTTTGGTGGCGGGAACGTGCCTTCGTCCACATGCTTCATGGCTTGGATCGCCATATCGCGCGTGATGACAAGTTTCGTCTGGTCCGGCATGTCCACCTCCAGTGGGTACGCGGGTTCGTCTTCGTCGTCATGCGGCGCTGTGCCGGCCATGAAGACTTGCTTGGGGTAGGCATGAATTGGGGAGTTGGTGCTGCCGCTGCTGCTTCTGTCACCCGCTTCTTGCTCGGGGTCGAAAATTGCTGCAACGTGGCGCGCGGCGCACCCACTGTCGCGTCTCTTCGCGATTGTCCAGGTGCTCACACTTGCCGGGGCGAGTGCGATTGGCTTGGGGTAGACTTGAGATTCCCACGAAGACGAAGGCGCGCGCAACATGGCCGTTGGACGCGGGCCCCTGGTCGCGCGTGCAGGTGCGGCGGTGGAGTTGGATCTTGACTTGATTGACCGCACGACCGAGGTTGGGGTTGTAGACTCGATTCGTGCGGCCGTTGTCGAGATTGTCGACGTAGATGCCCTCTTCGCGGGTGCAGGTGGCGCGAACCCTGCGGGTGTGGCAGATGCGATCTTCGGGGTTTCAACGGTCGCGATCTCCGCGGGTGCGGCAGACGCGATTTTCGCGGGTTCAGCGGTTGCGGTCTCCGTGGGTGCGGCAGATGCGATCTTGGCGGGTCCAGCGAGCGCGATGGTTGGCGGTTTTGGTGACGCCGTTGCGCGTAGCGCAGTAGTCGTAGACCTGAGTATGCCACGACTATCGATGCAACAGAATATGGATCCGAAGGTGATATGAATACCTTTGTCCAGATCGGCGTACACCGATTGATGAGCTGGCGAGTGGACGACGTACTCGAAGGAGCCGAATCGGATCGACTCCCTGATGGCGGATGCGCCGATCTTCATTGCGGATGGAGCCGGTGCGACCATGATCCTAGCACTTGTTTGACTTTCCCACAGACGGCGCCAATTGACGAGGTGTGAACTCGACAAGTCCCAGGGTTGCGCACCCCGGGTTGATTGATGGGGAGAGAGATGAGTGCAAGGTGATCACGACGGCTGACAAGCGAGGTTTTACCCAGGTTCAGGCTCCCGGAGGATAACACCCTACTCCTGCTTGTCTGGTTATTGATGCGAGTAGCGATTACAATGGCGAGATTGCGATCTCGCTAGGGTTTGTCGTAGTGGTTCTGAGCGTGTCCTCTAGGACGGGCAACCCTCCTGGCTTTATAGGTAGCCAGGTCTCGGGTGGTTGGTACAGATACGGTAGGTTACAAGACATAACCGAGTTGGACTAGGGTACGAGGTACCCCGAGTGGGCCTTCCGCGGGCCTTTCCATCCTTGGCGCGGCCCAGGTAGCATTATCGTGGGCTACCCGCAAGGTAGCCCCACGTCAGGTATCACCATATTGGATCAATCCGGCTAGTCCAGGGTGGCCCAAGGGTGGTAAGGCTGAAGCCTGCCGGGCGGCCCAGATAGCTGACGTACAAGGAAGTAGGCGGACGGTCCAAGGATGGCGGAAGGCCGAAGCCCATCAAGCCACCAAGCCCAAGACGGAAGGCGGCAACTAAGACGGCTAGGTCTAGGACTCTGATTACTTGCCGGACAAGTACTTGCCTTGTACCCTGGGGTCTGGCCGCCTATATAAGCCGGCCACCAGGGAGCCTTTAGGGCACGATTGAATACACATCATACACATTGTAACCTGTTCACGGCTATTGCCTCATAGTGAATTATAGCAGCACGTAGGATCTCGCCACCGCTGCGGGATCCGAAGCTGGGTAAACTCGTAGTGTTCAATCCCGTCCTCGACAACACCAACCTTCTTCCTCACAATCCATACATAGGCTAGAGGACCCCCGTCTCCTATCAATTATGCCGATACCACGACAGTTGGCGCCCACCGTGGGGCATAAGGATCCCGACGTCACGTTCCAGGCGGGAACACTTGGCGGTGTGGGCAAGCAGATCGCCGTCGGTCGCGTCACAAGGTATGGCGGCCACAACTACGTCAACTCGGATGAGTCCTGGCTCCCGGCGGACGCCTACCTTATCGGATGCGCAATCGTACCGATCGAGGGATCGACGTCTCCATCGGGTATACGCCAGAGGCATACGGCCTATCGCGTTTCTAAGATGCTCAAAGGCTCGGGGGCTGGAGTCGTTCTACGAACGCCTAAAGGTGACAAGCTTAGCTACGTGTTGCAAATCCACTTCACAGCAACCAACAACGTTGACGAGTACGAAGCTTTGCTTCATGGGTTACACGTGGCAAACGACCTAGGCGTCAAAAGAATCCTCTATTATGGTGACTCTGATCTGCTCGCGCAGCAAGTAAGCGGAACATGGGATGCGAAAAGCGCAACAATGGCGGCATACAGAGCCAAAGTTGACGAATTTGCAAAAAACTTTGCGGGCTACGAAGTCCGGCATGTTCCAAGAGCTGAGAACGAGGCGGCAGACACACTTGCAAGACTAGGGTCAGAACGCAAAAAGGTACCAAAAGATATTTTCCTGGAACATTTGCAGAAGCCATCCATTAAAGGCGCCGATTTGATGGACCCCGATGCAGAAGAACCGGTAGAAGCGGCAAGTCTCGCTGTCTACTTGACACAGCCGGATTGGACAGTCCCATATCTCGATTTTCTAATCGACAGAAAGTTGCCGGAGGATGATGAGGTGCTAAAAAGGCAGATCGTAAGGCGAGCCAAGGCATTCACGGTAATAAAAGGCGAGCTATACAAGCGAAGCACGTGCGGCATCTATCAGCGGTGCATACAGCCAGAAGAAGGCCAGGAAATTCTGAAGGACATACATATTGTGAAGGGGTTACGGTGCAGAAAACAATAATTTTTCTAGCGAACGAAACCCTAACTAGCCAGGATCTATCTATCTAGTACATGCGATAACGGTGGCGGAACGGGTTACATTACCTCCATGTAGACCGATAGCAGGGATTACGCTCCCGCACAAGCGTTGACGATGAAGTCGTACGTAGCCGACCTCGAGGTCGCGGAGAACTTGCCGCGATGTCGGAGTCGATGACGCCGGGGTGTCGACGATGATCTGCGTCGACGGGCGTCGGGCGGAAGAAGGCAGAGCGCCAGCACCGGGGCTGGTGCGCCGGCAGCAGAGGGGGGGAGGCGCGGCGGCTGCAGGGGGCGAGACGACGTCGCCCAAGCTCCTCAATAGAGTAGCCTCCGAGCACTCGCAAACATACGGAGCCTAGCGACAACTCCCGGTCATTCAGATCCAGCTGAAATCGCAGGAGTAGATCTTATCTGGAATCCCGCAGAGCAACGGCGCTCTGCGGTATGGCTTAGGTGGAGAGAGACCCTCTTCCTCAGCTCGGCGCGGCTCCAACTTGGGAACCACGGGATCGAGAGAGAAATTGGGAATTAATTGAATTTCCTGTGAATTAAATCAATTAATATGCCTTGCTATATAAAGGGGGAAGGGGGTGTGCAAACCCCTTGGCTCCCCCATGTGGGACTAAACAAAGGACATGGGAGGGGGGGTTCGGCCCCCACATGGGCTGGCCGAACCAGCCAATGGGGCCCACCCCCCTTTGAGGTGCGGCTCCCCCTCTTGGGCCCTCTTAGGGCCCATATAGGTGGGAGCCCCCTTTTTCCTTTATTTAATTAATATTAAATTAATATAAAAATCCCATTAATTCATAATTAATATATTTATATATAATTCAATATCCCGTGACTCCGAAAACTCTTTCGGACCACCCGAACAACTTTCGGACATTCCTGGAACCATTCCAGACCTCTCCGGAACTCCTTCCGGACCACCGGAACTCTTTCCGGATCATTTCTCTCTCTCCAACAAAAACCTATAAAATTTCAGAACCTATCTCCTAGCGTCGCTAAGACCTTAAGTTTGTTACGCTACGGTTCGGGAACACTCCAGACATGGTCGAGACACTCCGCTCACCAATGATCGTCAGGGATACCTGGAAATATATGACGACCCCCGTGCATTCCACGAATATCGTCGTTGAACCATAAGTATGATATTCATTCCCTTTGTCTCTGCGATACTACCTTGTCCGAGATATGATCGTAGACACACCGATGCCTTTGCTGTATCTCGTTACCGACGAAGGTTATTAACTCGTCTGCGATATTACATCTCCATGACCTAGTCATAAGCTGCAGCTATATAGATGCAATATCACCGAGTGGGCCCAGAGTATCTTTCCATTACAAGAATGAACAAATCCCGCTCTTGATCCTTACGTCTCGATGCTCTTTCGGAATACCCAAGATGGACACCGTTATTGTCATGCTATATAAGACACAACGTTTGATGCTCTCAAAGCACTCCTACGAAGCAACAATAAGTACGGTCTCACGGTCTAAGGAATAAGCTATCATACTCTTATCTATTGCAAATGAAAAACATCGTAATACGATCTTATTGCAATACTTTGCGTATGTCCACCACCTTATTCAACTAACAAGATGACCCCATTGTCAACTGACGTCATTGTCCTTGATCGGGAATCTCGATCAACTGTTGCCCAATGGACTAGCTTATATAGAGGCTTGCTAGGGACCTGGTTGTCTATGTATCACACGTGTATTAACAATTCCGATTAATACAGTTATAGCATAATACACAAACCTATTATAAACTTATGAGATAACGCAATAAATACTACTTATTTATTTGCCTCTAGGGCATATCTCCTTCAGTCTCCCACTTGCACTAGAGTACAAATAAACTAGCTGCATTTTACTTTATCAGAATCCCTTATCAAATAAGAATCATTTGATAATGCTTGCTCGTGGAAAAGTGTTACTGCACAATCCATGATTGTACATGCTTTTGCGATTCACTAGCATCAACTTGTTTGATATCACCATGTTGTCTAACAACATATATGCAAATACCGTAACTAAGTGAGACTTCTGCTTCCCAGCGCTTACTCTGATTATACTAACCAGATAACTGCCCTGAAAAACACACTCAGCCATGCAGAGCCCCTTGTAACAATTACAAACTCGCGATATCTACATACTTTCACACCAATGTAGAAAACTTGACATTCAAATGTCAATCCCTTAACTAACGCACTTCTACTTCCAGTAAATTCCAAATTTACTTTCATAACTGTTCTTTACTCCAAGAACATTGGTTATATTTTATCGAGCAGATAATATGGTTTCTATATGATGTCTAATATATACATAATAGACCCACATGTCATACAACCATTACCTTCATGCATCATTACTCTTAATGACCAATTGGATTCCAAAGGACCATCCTTTTGGTTCTATTCTGACTCCTCAGGTATAATCCAACACAACTCGACTAACTATTTCAAAATTCCCGTTCTATTTCAAAATAGACACTAACTTTTAAATAGTTTTACAACTTCATCCTATTCTATTGGTACAGTTTCACAATGTGTTAACTACACAAGATGAATTCGACTCCCACTCAAATTATGTCTCCACATATTTGATAATACGAGCTCCCACTCAAAAACATGTTATCCACATATTTGAGTTCCCAAGCTCCCACTCAAAAATATGTTCTTCACATATTTCTCCTGAGTGAACTAACTATGACTCCCACTTAAATCGACATCTTGGTTAAACCAAAATCATTGATCTACTATCAATTCGAATTTAATACAAACTACAGTATTACATTAATACAAATCCCTCAGACTTCAAGCATGTCTACATAAATGTAGTCAACAAATTTGATCTTGTCCAAGACACATTTCTCGACAAGACATGCTACCGCGTCTTTCTTATAGTCACATTTCTCATATAACATCTTATATGACGATTAAACAATCTTATTCCTCTAATAAGAATTGCAGCAACAATTACTCTCTTAATCCTTTCAAATGCAACTTTGGATTTCCAGGCTCAAAAAGCCTTTGTTCGTATTCCGATATTTTCTCAACTTTCTTTGTATTCATAAAGTGCACCTTGATCTGTCAACAAGATCTGAAATACTTAATACAGTGCTGTGACCTGACAGCAATATTAAATATAACAACACTTTATTTAGAAGTTTCTTTCATGAAAATATTATGATCTTTATGAAGAGGATTGCAAGCAGAAAACAATTTTCTAGTCTCCCTCACTCTTAATCACTAAACTTTCATTAGCAGACATATACTCTTTGGAACATCTTCCAACATAAGTCTGACACTTTATTCCAAACTTCTAATTTCAATCCATAAACCGTAATTCGAAAATTCATATTTTCCTCGGAATTACATAGACAACAAACTGAGTTTTGTTTCTATTTGGTTCTGGAATACACTCTCGTCCAATGCGAGCAATCTACAAAGAACTACTCATGTATATTCCGAATTATCGCATAATCATATACACGTCGACACTACTGTCGATCTCACGAATTCTCGTTGAGAAAAATATCTATTTTCTAAAGTGGACATCGACTATAATGTTTCGAACATATTAGGAGATTCTAAGACTGATTCTGACAGACCACACTTTATTTATTTAAAATAGAGCATAATTATAATTCCCCACATATCACCATATATGACATTATAATATTGTGAAAACAAATTTCCACAAGTCTTTTGTGTTGAAACCATGATTCAAAAATATTGTCCTTTGATCGAATCTTGTGAATACAATATTCACTAATCTTTCTTCTGAAAAACCCCATTTGATCTATTATCAAATTAATTTCAGACTCCATAATTTATCGGGCAAATACTCCTATTTACCAAAATCATAGAAGAATTCGGATCAAGCAAAACACCATTGATTAATCATTAAAAATGACTCTCAATCAATTTCCTCTAGTATTGCAACTTCAATACTGCATTTCAAACTTAATCAATTTTGGCACTCGAAGTACTTAAATGGACCAAAAATATCCATTACTTCTTTCATTGCCTTTATGACTAAATTCGATGGTGTTTGTTCTTTTGACACACAATTTTATCATTCCCGCTATTATAAATGTATATCATACGCATAATGTAATTGAGATGTGATGCAAATTACTCATAACATGAAACAACTGTTTTGTTTCATAACATAAAACAACTGATGTGTTCTATATGAATAATTATGTCTTGTAACATTCAAGACACCAAACTAGATCACATTCTCACTATTACAAAATGTATTATCAAAAACTATTGATGATAACTAATATGATATCTCGAGGGCGTGAGCACTACTGGCCATGAACTTGCCATTACTCGTGCACTGTCACGTCACCCTTCGCCACATACTTGTGATAATCAGGGACTGTCTCACAAACAGAACAATTATCAAACACTTTTCATCAAGTATGAGAAGAATACATTTATATCTTCGTATATCAAATATACCCATAGCGTCGAAGAACTTCTTCTTCGATGAATCAACTTTTAGATATTTGAACTTGTTCACGAATGTGAAGAAGCTCACCGTGTCTCTATAGCATATTTACGCACATGCTATTCACAGCTAGGAGGTAAAGCGCAATCTCTATTGCACTGGAGTTCGCTATCTAGAAATCGTAGATATTCGTAAGCCTGAAGTAGATGTCACACAACTTCTTCAACTGAGTCTCCAGAGAGGTATGCTCCCCATGTGAATGGTCCGGAACTTTCTAAGCTGTCTGAGCTTCTTAAGACTCAATTCATCTTTGAAGTGAACTCTGATCGTATCATTCACGGCATATGGCTCCATGTGTTGAATTCAACTTTCAACTCAGGTGCTAGGCATACGCTCATGACGGCCTTCACTTCCATGAAAATATCATGATGCTTACGGAACTCATCATATTGCTCCTTGCTATCAGAATCATCTGGTCTAACTCCTAACTAATGTTCTAGGACATATAGGGTGTTTGTTGTGTTTGGAGAATGTTTCAAAAACTAATGCACCAGCTGATGAAGTTGGACCCGTCGGCTTCCAAGGTAGATTCCGAGCTCTTGAAGAAGTAACCGAAGCGTAGTTCCGCAGTCTCCAGATGTGATCGCAAAAGAGGTAAGATAAGTTTATAATATATAGGTGAGTTTTAGTTCTATAATCTCATTATCAAAAACACACCTCACCAAGATTATTATCCCTAAAATAATAATGGCGATTACACGACCCTCATCCACCACACTACCCCCGATCATCACGGCCGGCAGCACGGCTTCAAAGGTGGACATAAAATGTCGATCATAACAACTCTATGACTCGTGCTCGATCTTTCGATCTTCCCGTGTTCCGAGGCCATACCTCTGAGTATGCTAGGCTCGCCAATCAAACCTCGAAGACCTGCGCGTGCAACATGGCTTACACCCACTGTATGCGAACGACGAGATGTGTGACACCCGATCATCACGGCCTGCCTCATAACGTAGAACTTTCTTGGTGGTGCGCAACGAGGGAGAACACAATTTTGGTATTTGTTAGGGATCATCCTATTTATGATGCTACCGATGTATATCTAGCATATAAGCAATCAATAGGATGCACACACAACAGCACACAATAATGATGCAATGAAGTGCGATGTGACATGGTCGATGCGCCTGGACCTTCATGGCGCCATGTGCCTGGCCCCCCGGCGCCCCGGCATGGCTCCGAGTCTACAGAGCCCTCCATTGCCTCCGACAGTACGAGTAATATCAAAACTTACCGTAACCATGTCACATAAAATAACGCCTCTGCAAAACAAAGTTAGACGCCTCTAGCTTTATTTAGTTTTGCAAGTTTTACGTGGCATATAGGCTTATTCGTAAGAGAATCGCTTCCCTACCTACGAACTTTGTACCACAACGTCGATCGTATAATTGCATGTTTAAGCATCCCTTTCGGGCCCTCCATTCAAAATGCTTTGCCGACTAGAGAGAGAGAAACAGACACCCGCCAGCCACAGATACGGTGCAAGCCGTATGTCAGTTGTGGAACCAGTCTCGCGTAAGCGTACGCGTAAAGTCGGTCCGGGCCGCTTTATCAACTCAATACCGAAGGCATCGCAAGTGCACGCTAGAGGGTAGCAAATATAAGAAAGACGCCCTTATTCAACATGAGTTCTAACCGTACCAGCAGTACTACGCATAGATCGGCTCTGATACCACTGAAGGGGTTACGGTGCAGAAAACAATAATTTTTCTAGCGAACGAAACCCTAACTAGCCAGGATCTATCTATCTAGTACATGCGATAACGGTGGCGGAACGGGTTACATTACCTCCATGTAGACCGATAGCGGGGATTACGCTCCCGCACAAGCGTTGACGATGAAGTCGTACGTAGCCGACCTCGAGGTCGCGGAGAACTTGCCGCGATGTCGGAGTCGATGACGCCGGGGTGTCGACGATGATCTGCGTCGACGGGCGTCGGGCGGAAGAAGGCAGAGCGCCAGCACCGGGGCTGGTGCGCCGGCAGCAGAGGGGGGGAGGCGCGGCGGCTGCAGGGGGCGAGACGACGTCGCCCAAGCTCCTCAATAGAGTAGCCTCCGAGCACTCGCAAACATACGGAGCCTAGCGACAACTCCCGGTCATTCAGATCCAGCTGAAATCGCAGGAGTAGATCTTATCTGGAATCCCGCAGAGCAACGGCGCTCTGCGGTATGGCTTAGGTGGAGAGAGACCCTCTTCCTCAGCTCGGCGCGGCTCCAACTTGGGAACCACGGGATCGAGAGAGAAATTGGGAATTAATTGAATTTCCTGTGAATTAAATCAATTAATATGCCTTGCTATATAAATGGGGAAGGGGGTGTGCAAACCCCTTGGCTCCCCCATGTGGGACTAAACAAAGGACATGGGAGGGGGGGTTCGGCCCCCACATGGGCTGGCCGAACCAGCCAATGGGGCCCACCCCCCTTTGAGGTGCGGCTCCCCCTCTTGGGCCCTCTTAGGGCCCATATAGGTGGGAGCCCCCTTTTTCCTTTATTTAATTAATATTAAATTAATATAAAAATCCCATTAATTCATAATTAATATATTTATATATAATTCAATATCCCGTGACTCTGAAAACTCTTTCGGACCACCCGAACAACTTTTGGACATTCCTGGAACCATTCTAGACCTCTCCGGAACTCCTTCCTGACCACCGGAACTCTTTCCGGATCATTTCTCTCTCTCCAACAAAAACCTATAAAATTTCAGAACCTATCTCCTAGCGTCGCTAAGACCTTAAGTTTGTTACGCTACGGTTCGGGAACACTCCAGACATGGTCGAGACACTCCGCTCACCAATGATCGTCAGGGATACCTGGAAATATATGACGACCCCTGTGCATTCCACGAATATCGTCGTTGAACCATAAGTATGATATTCATTCCCTTTGTCTCTGCGATACTACCTTGTCCGAGATATGATCATAGACACACCGATGCCTTTGTTGTATCTCGTTACCGACGAAGGTTATTAACTCGTCTGCGATATTACATCTCCATGACCTAGTCATAAGCTGCAGCTATATAGATGCAATATCACCGAGTGGGCCCAGAGTATCTTTCCATTACAAGAATGAACAAATCCCGCTCTTGATCCTTACGTCTCGATGCTCTTTCGGAATACCCAAGATGGACACCGTTATTGTCATGCTATATAAGACACAACGTTTGATGCTCTCAAAGCACTCCTACGAAGCAACAATAAGTACGGTCTCACGGTCTAAGGAATAAGCTATCATACTCTTATCTATTGCAAATGACAAACATCGTAATACGATCTTATTGCAATACTTTCCGTATGTCCACCACCTTATTCAACTAACAAGATGACCCCATTGTCAACCGACGTCATTGTCCTTGATCGGGAATCTCGATCAACTGTTGCCCAATGGACTAGCTTATATAGAGGCTTGCTAGGGACCTGGTTGTCTATGTATCACACGTGTATTAACAATTCCGATTAATACAGTTATAGCATAATACACAAACCTATTATAAACTTATGAGATAACGCAATAAATACTACTTATTTATTTGCCTCTAGGGCATATCTCCTTCATATTGGCACCTGCGGGCATCATGCTTCCGCCAGGTCCATTGTATCCAAAGCTTTCCGCCAAGGTTTCTACTGGCTTACCGCCAAAGAAGACGCCGAGAACATCGTAAAAACATGCAAAGGCTGCCAGTTGTACGCTCGTCAACCTCACTTACCGGCGCAAGAACTAAGGACAATTCCAATCACCTGGCCGTTCGCGGTCTGTGGCTTAGACATGGTGGGTCCCTTCAAGAAGGCGCGTGGTGGGTACACCCACCTATCGGTCGCTGTCGACAAGTTCACCAAATGGGTCGAGGCTAAGCCGATCAGCAAACTTGACGCACGAACAGCCACCAATTTCCTCTGGGGAATCATCTCTCGGTTTGGAGTTCCACACAACATTATCACTGATAATGGCAGCAACCTATCTCAAGGCAACATAGAACAATACTGCAGTGATCTGGGTATCCGGCTTGATTTGGCATCTGTGTCACACCCTCAATCCAATGGACAAGTAGAGCGTACAAACGGCCTAGTCTTATCAGGACTTAAGCCTCGTCTCGAAGCTCCATTACACAGGGCAGTCGGCGCTTGGGCAGATGAGTTACAGTCGGTACTATGGAGTTTGCGCACAACGCCAAACAGGTCTACCGGCTACACTCCTTTCTTCCTAGTATATGGCGCTGAGGCGGTGCTACCTACCGACATGAAATACGATTCCCCAAGAGTTCAAGCCTACATCGAGCAAGACGTAGAAGGTGCAAGACAGGATAGCCTAGACCTGTTAGACGAAGAAAGAGACATCGCTCTACATCGCTCCGCCTTGTACCAGCAACAACTTCGCCGCTATCATAGCCGGAGAGTGCGGAAGCGAAGCTTCAGAACAGGTGACCTGGTTCTCCGCCTAATTCAAGACAGATTAGGCTTGCACAAATTATCCCCGCCATGGGAAGGACCGTTTATAGTCACAAAGGCGCTGCTCAATGGTTCCTACTACCTGGCCGACATCCGCGACGAAGATGAAAAGAAGAGGCGCAACAAGGCGGCAGGAAAAAGGGGAACCAAGCGCAAAAGAGGCATTGACGATCCGTTCGAACAAACAAGACGGCCTTGGAATATTGAGCAGCTACGTACTTTCTACACTTAGCAATTTATAATTGTAATAAGTTATATATGATTATGAAATAAAAGTCTATGGTTCCTCATCTGTGTTGAGAAGCATGCCATCTTTTGTCTTTTCTTGCAATCATATTTCCCCTATGTATCTAAGGTACCTATTTTTCTAAGCTCCGTGCAAAGGTTCAAACTGGTAGATACTTGCAGCTTTCGAGTCAACCTAAAGCAAAAATAAACTTTTTGCGCCGCCTAATTCGTTTACCTTTGATTACTTATATGTGGTTCGCCTAGTAGTATGTCTTTGACACCAACATGTTGGCTTTGGTCTCTGATCCTAAACGTATGGCTTAGCCCTGGTTGTTTCAGCTAAAGTTACCGGCTGAGGTTTGTCAACATACAAAAAGTCAAACATATAGGTCAGGGTAAAATTAAGGCGGGCCATATAAATAAGGCAAAAATAAAACTTGTCAGCTAGTTTCCGACTAGCAGAGCAGCAACAAAAGTATATACAAATATTCCAAGTTAAAATTGCATTGTTTCAGGGGCTGGCAAATCATGTCAGAAGAAGGCAAGGAAACTACGGCTCGGGGGAGCGTCTACATCAGGCTTGGGGGCTGACAACTTCAGCCCCAGAACTGTCACTCCCCTCCGCCTCGGCCGTGCCGGCAGCTCCAGCTTCCCCTGCGGCAGGCACATGATGGCGCCGGTAGAAGATTGAAGTATCCACCATGTCAGCAACACGCGTGGCGTAGCCGGCAACGCTGTCCAGAACAGTGGCCGGCTCGACCTCGCTGCCTTCTTCATACGTAGACGGCATGCCTTCGGTGACGGCTTCTATCTCCGCCTCGGGGTAGTGCGCCATGAATAGTCCAAGCGCAATCTTGGCACCACCCCGCACTGCCGACTTCAGCGAGCTCTTGTGTAGCTTGGTAGCCTGCTCCAACATATTGGGCACGTCGCTGAATTCGGTCGGTTCCTGGCTGCCAGAGGAGATGAAGAACTTGGCGGCAAACCGCTTGGACGCTGCCAAAGTCTCGGTGATCAGCTCGCATAGACGCGCAAGGCGATCCAGGCGGGGGCTGACAACCTTGTTGTCGCCCAAACCGGCGGGAACTGCATCAAAAATAAAACCATCAGTTTGGCTCAGGCTAAGAAAAATGGCAAAATCAAAATAAGGAGTGAAAAATTACCAAGGACCGAGTCATGGAAAGCGGACAGCTCAACCATATGAGCCGCCAACGCATCCTCAGCAGTTTGGGCGCGAGCAGTCTGCTTGGAGATTTCCTCGGCAGCCGTCTTCTCCGCCTCTGCCAACTTCTTGCGCAGGCTTTCCAGCTCACCAGTGAGCTGCCTAGATTCCTGTGCAAATTTCAGCTGCTGGGCCTCCATCTCCTTCCGGTGATCCTCCTTCATCGCCAAGTTGGCGGCTGCCAAATCGGAAGCTTCATTCATAAGAGCTTGCATATCAGTGGACGCCTTCAGTATATCCTGGGCATGGTCTAGCAGTTCTACAAATATGGATTCGCTAACTAAATGATTGACGACAACATAAGTCGAAAAGATAGCTGAAGGTAAAAAGGATCAACCTACCTTCATCTTTTTTGCGGGCCGCCTCCAACTCGGCAATCCGCAGGTCCTTGGCCTCGCAATCCTTCTTCAGGTCGCGGCACCGCTGGTTTATCTCGAATCGGGAGGAGACAAGCTCAACGTTGGCGGACACAAGGCCCTGCAGGAAAAAGCAAAGGCATAAAACATATTGTCAAATAACCACTAAGCCGGCAGCCAATTTTTTTTGACTTGCCATCTAAGTGCTCGGGGGAAAGACTATGTATATGTCGGAGTTATAAAAACTTACAGACATGTCGCCCTCCAAATCGGCGAAGCCCTGGGAGGTGAAGTTGGCAAAAGCCAAGGCTGACTCCTTGGCCTTCGTGAAGGTGGACCAAGGGTCCCTAACTTTGCCGCCTCCTGCAGTCGGGGCTGCCCTCTGGGACCCGCTGGCAGCCGCCTCCAGTAACTCCTCCTTGGCGGCGCGCGATTGAGCGGCTTCATCGGCCGTAGCCTCAGCCAAAAGGAGGGGAGTCTTGGGTGCGTGGTCAGCGGAGGAGGTCCTTGGCGGCGCGCCAGAAGCCGTTGCCGGGGGCTGGCGACGAGCGTCGCCCATAAAGTTGCCGGCCCGGGGCTGGGGAGTTGGCGGCACGGTAGCAGGCGAGCTGCCTTGAGGCCGCTTACCCTTGGTAAGAAGCCTGGTCGTCAACCGGGAAGTTGCGACCCTTTCCCTGTCAATAAACAGCAAAGCACAGTCAATTGGGTGCCAGCATTAAAGAAGCTCGTCGTCTATTAACGGCAGAATTGAGTACCTTTGGGGGATGTTAATCCCCGCGTTCTCGTCAATGTTGACGAGAGCTTGCTCGGTAGCCGTTGCGATCCGTTTCTTCCTCTCGGCGATCGCCGTGGAGGAAGCGGCGCCGGATGCTTTGCGCTTCTTAGTCTTCCCGGCTTCCGACTCGTAAAAGTCGGGAGCCAGGTCATCCTCCCCCAAGTCGGAGATCTGAAAAAGAAGACAAGTATTAATGGAACTCGAGATTAGCCGGCGAAGCTGTCAAGAAGGGGAAAGGAGCAAGATATCTACCTCGATGGGAGGGTTGTCGTGGGTGTGCATGGGCACGCCCTCCACCGCCTTCACCAGCCCCGCCTTGACGAGGCTGCGGAGCCGGAACGCCAGGTCGGCAACCGGCAACCTCTCTTCGCTTACGCGGAGAGAGGCCGTGGCAGTAGGCGAATACTGACACATTTTGTGCGGGCTGTACCGCAGGGGGAGAATCTGCCGGCCGATCCAGCAGATGACGGCGTCGACCCCGTCCAGTAGAGGGGGAGCCATCGTCCGGGTGAGGAATTCAATCCGCCTTTGGAAAAGGCGGAGTTCCTCCGTCAGCTTGGGCACCGCCTCGTCCCAGCATGGCCTTGGCATAGGCGGCGCGTTGACGAATTCCGGGATGCCAAATTGGCGCCCCGGCGCTGCCATGTCTTGGCAGTAGAAGAAGGTGGACGTCCAGCCCTTGACGGACTCGAGGTATGGTATCTTAGGATACCATTGGCGGCCCTGGCGGCAGTTAAAAGTAACACTGCCGCAGGTTGCCAGCCCGTCGTCTGGCACGGTCTGACGCCGGCAACGAAAACAGTATCTGAAGAAGTATAAACTAGGCCTAATACCTAGGTAGCCCTCGAACAGACCTGTGAAGCCGGCTAAGACTAAAATGCTATTGGGCGCTATGTTGTGGGGCTGGAGCCCATAGTGATCTAAGACCTCGCTAAAAAAGGCGGAAGGCGGCAGAGCCATTCCCCTAACTAGATGGGAGGTGAGGATTACCCGTTCCCCGGCTTTCGGAGCCGGGATGACGTCTCCTAAGGCGGATCTCCATTGGCAGTCCTCCCGAGTGGGGAGATAGCCGACAGCCTCCAGGTCTTGGAGGGCGTCTTCGTCGACTATGGAGGGGAGCCAGTAGCGGGACCCGAGGTCAGCCGCTTCCTCTTCCTCTTCCTCTTCGACGGGAGCGCCTCTCGCCGCCGTCGCCGCGGTGGAAGATGGAGGAGCCGAGGAGACCGCCGCTGGCGCGCGCGCGGTAGGAATCTGAGAGGCGACGGTGGCACCATTGCCCGTCGCCGCCGCGGGGCGAGATATCGCGCCACCCATCGCTGCCGCGGGTGCAGTTTCGGTCGCCGGACCGCTGGACGCCGTGGAAGGGATGTCTTGGCCGGTGGACATCGCCGTGCGCGGAGGTCGTCGGAGGAGAGTGCTCGCCGGAGTTTGCTCGGAGCAAGAAGCGGGGAAGTGGAAGGGCAAGAGGCCGATGAGAGCAAAGGCTGGGGTGCAAAAATGAACCGTTCGGTTCCCTATTTATAGGTCTAGGCGTTGCTCCCTGTGCAAACGGCGTTTTTAGTCGGACACGTGTCCAGCATCCGATGCGGCGCATGATCGCACGATCTCCACGCCTCCTCTTTTCCCGCGATTTGTGATCATGGCAAGATTCCCGCCTAGGCCGTTTTCAAACTGTCGTGAGCCGGCTAAGTGGAATCCGTCAAGAAGAATGCTCGGTGAGATTGCGAAGTAGCCGTCTTTTCCCATATTGGATAAAGGCGGCCGCGTGTCAATATCAAGACACGCATGCCTCGTTGATTTTCAGAATGGTTCAAGTCCTGCAGCCGCCAACATTGGCAAATGAAGAATCAAGAAGAAGCCGGCGCCTGGAGAACTTCAACCTTTCTGGCGGCTAATGTTGGGGATATATCAACTAGGGGTATCACCAACATGGATCAATCCGGCTAGTCCAGGGTGGCCCAAGGGTGGTAAGGCTGAAGCCTGCCGGGCGGCCCATATAGCTGACGTACAAGGAAGTAGGCGGACGGTACAAGGAAGGCGGAAGGCCGAAGCCCATCAAGCCACCAAGCCCAAGAAGGAAGGCGGCAACTAAGCCGGCTAGGTCTAGGACTCTGATTACTTGCCGGACAAGTACTTGCCTTGTACCCTGGGGTCTGGCCGCCTATATAAGCCGGCCACCAGGGAGCCTTTAGGGCACGCTTGAATACGCATCATACACATTGTAACCTGTTCACGGCTATTGCCTCATAGTGAATTATAGCAGCACGTAGGATCTCACCACCGATGCGGGATCCGAAGCTGGGTAAACTCGCCGTGTTCAATCCCCTCCTCGACAATTTGCATAGCATAAGGCTAGCATTGGAAAGAATACACAGCGGAAATACAATAGCAGTAAGTCTCCATCTTCATGTTGCCACAGGCGAAAAACATGTTGGTTGCAGACTCGAAATCCCTTAACGAAAACCTCACTCGTCATCTGAAAAACCTGTAAGAAATAAAATTTTGCAACAGAGTGGGTCAGATTCCATTAAAAATGGAGTCTGGCAAGTGACACTATGGTGGACACTTAATGGAATCACTCTATAGCCTATATGCATATTTGGCTGGTGGAGTTCAAGGCTAATTTGCATAAAGCCAATTTTTCCTACTCTTTTGAAAACACTTTTCTTGAAATCAAGACGGGTATGGCATGAAAACCATAATCTCATCTTCCCTTGTTCACCCATCACATTTTAACTTAGAAATTGGAATGATAGGATCCTCCGTTGATGCCCTTGATAAGCTGCTAAAAAATTGTCCGTAACCGAGGACACGGCTAAGTACTTAGTTTTACAATCTGCAGAGGTTGTGCACTTTCACCATTAGACCCAACAAACCCAAACTATCCTCAAGCACTTTCACCATCAGAATTGTCTTGGATATAACTTAGCCACCATGAAGTCTAAGAGAAAGAGAAGAAGAGAGAAAGACTTGGAGAAATAAAGGGGGATGGTCTTCTTGCAGTTCCTCTTGATTTTCTTCTAAGTGTTTTTTGCTTCTTGGAGATGCCTTCGGAGTTTTTTTGTTTTTATTGGCTAAGTCTTCATTGGCCTTCTAGTCTTCATGTTAAGATTCTCAAGTGTCTAAGTGCATAGCACTTTACCAAAACACTATGTTGAAAAATAATACTAACTTAGAGAAAAACAATAACTATACAATAAATATGCCATGCATGCAATGCAATTTATTTCTAACGACAACAATTAACAAAATAAAACAACTTAGTTTTCTAGATGCTAAAATTTTCTATGGAAAAGATTTAGCATCTGTAAGATGTTGAAATTTTTCTAAGAAAGAGTGTTGTCGAAAAAAATAGTTATCAAATATTTTCTAAGGAAGAATTTATTTTGTTTAAAGAGGCAAAATATTTCTAAGTATCATAATCTTACTAAGTACTTTATAATTCGAATAGATGATGAAAATAATTTTTAATAAATTTTTAATCAATTTTAATTATTAAAACAACACTTAAAAGTATTTAATCAATATTAATTATTAAATCATAGAAAATTATTCTACAAAAATTAGTAGAAAAATACTACTGCAAAAAATTAGACATTCAAATTTATAGCAAAAGAGTTTGACAAATTTTAAATTTCAAATTTGAAGTTATGTTCAATTTACCATTAATGCCACTTTTGAATTTAAACAAATTTTAATTTGACAAAACATAAAAGTAATGATGCCAAAAGTTTCTACGTGTCATAGGCTTTCCAAAAATATTTTATTTGTAAAATTTGACCAAACCAATAAAAAGTAGTGATAGATTTAAAATTTAGGATTTTTGTGCAAAACTGCCGTATCTTCGGTTGACTGTTGACTTTGACCGCTGACGTGGCAGGCTGACTAGGATTTGACTACGAATTTGACCAAAAATAAAGTTGCTCGGATGGAAAAATACTCTTAACAAAAGTTGTACAGAATTACGTGCTCTTTCTAATTATCATAGTGGATGAATAGATTGGTCACAAATCGCAAAATATCTTTCTGGTCCGAAACTTTTAACGCGAATATCTCTCAGCTCGCTGAACCAAAAGAGGTGAGTCTTCGGGCAAAAGAAAGGTCTTGATCAGGGGAACAACTTTCGTATTGTCGTCCCAAACTTTTGAGATGGTTTGGTTACTCGAACAACATCAAACACGATCTATATTACATAGAAAATTACGTACGTTAAAATAAAAAGTTGTCAACAGGAAAGTTGTAGACCTTTTCACCGGAGGAATTTCGATTTGACACAACGAGCGCGAAGAGATCTGAGAAATACGACTTCAGATCTGATGGATGACGATTTAAAATTCTTCCTCCACGCTTGATGAAAAGAGTTGAGCCTTATTGGGATGGAAAGGTATCGACGAGATCTACAACAATGATTAAGGCCCCGTCGCGATTGGAGATGGTTTTGTTCGTCGTATGAACGAAATACTATTTCGCTAATTAGGGTTTCGGTGGAACGAAAAGAGTAAAAGAGATGCCGACGGCTACAGTGGTTTATATAGGCGGAGGGATGGTGGAAATAGGGCTCGGAGTTGTGAACGCGTAGGATCAAGCGGATCCGGATTTGAAGTTATATTTCTCGAGATAAACGTGTTTGAATGAAAGGTGGTTGGAAAAACAAATTTTCAGAGTTTGAGTTGGATACAAACACTCGGTTCAGTTCGGCCCAGTTTGGGCCGGCCGGCTGGGCCCGATTCGTTTTTTTGTTTTTTTTTCTTATTTCTTTCATAACTTTTGTTTTAGAACTCCGAATTAAGTGAAATTAATTTCTAAAAATTTCTAAAAATAATATCTTTATTTTAAAACATTTATGGACATGTTTTGACCACTTTTTTTAAATATTAATTTTAAATATTTGATTTAATGCAAATTTGACACTTTTGTCAAATTTGGAAATAGAAATTTAGTTAATTTATTTATGGCTAAATCAAATTTGGTACCACAATTGTGAACATATGAAAATAATTATTTCTAATAATTACAATCAAAATATTAAAGTAAAATAAGATAAATAGCATAATCATTATTTTGTTTTTAATATTTTCTCAAATAGATTTTCAACTGGAAATAGTATTTCAACCATTGTAATTTCAAATCTAAACAATGCAAGAAAATGATGAATGCATGCATGAATTTTGTTTCAAATCGACATACAAATAGTTTTCAAAAAGTTTTTAATTTTTCTGATTTTTCAGAATTTGAAAAATCCTAGGATGTTACAGACTACCACCCTAAAAGGAATCTCGTCCTCGAGATTCGAGAAGGCTAGCAAAAGGTTGTGACTGGATATCTGGGTGGGCTACCACCCTTAAAAGGAATCTTTGTTGGTAGTGAAAACTTGGATATGAAAACTTGATTCAAAATGTACCATTCACTTTTTCCACAGTGATATGGTTCACATATCCTTTATCAAAAGGATTTGACTTGGCAGCTTCTTCGGCCTTCTTCTTTGCTCGGCACTCATTGGCGTAATGGCCATTGCTCTTGCACTTGTAGCAAATGATCTCGTTTAAGCTCCGCTTCTTCTTTGGTGCTTCCAAGGCTAAACATTGTTCTAAATCTTGTTCATCATATTTTATCCCAATGGACGAAGTCCTGTCTCGCTTGATGGGGCAATTTCGAGCTAAGTGATGTCCCTCACATTTATAGCAGCACTTGGAGTTACGTTTGGATGTCTTCGGAAGTGACCTTACTCTTATTTCATTTTTCACCTTAGTTTGATTCACAGTCTCATTTTGATAATGATTTTGTTCAGTATCCTGACCAATCTTCCTCTGTTTACAGCCCCATGAATGATGTCCTTGTTCTCCACAGGTAAAACATGTTATACGGCTAGTATCTCTTTTGCGTTCCTCCTTGTGTTCTTGTACTTCCACACATTTCCCGAGTTTCTGTTGCATTCCCTCTTTGACTTGCTGACTGACTTCTTGCACCATGGGATAGAGTTGACATTGAGTCGGGGCGTGATTTGTTGCTTCACACAAAAAGCAAGTAACCATGGTTGTGGGGCATCCGTCGGTTGGATAGCTGGAGACACCATGGGGCCACTCATCATGACATTCCTTGGATGTGTGTCCTATTTCTCCACACGTTTTACAGGCTTGAGGTTTTGTCAAACTACTTCCTTTGACATCCTTGTTACCAATGTCCATCTGGGGTGGGTTCATATTACTGTTGGTCATGTTGTGACGCATCATCTGCACAATGTGGGTCTGGTTATCCAACAGTTGTTGCATTCCCTGAGGTAACTCTCTGTTGTGATTGTGGACTTGATTATGTACCATGAGTTGCATCAACTGACTCTGAGCTTCTAATAGTTGAATTGCAACTGTCATCTCATCGTTGGTGCTTGGGCGAGACATCTGTTTGGGTTTAGCATAGATGAGTAAAAGATAGAAGGATACTAGGGAAAATTTCAACCCCAAACTCAAAAACCGAGGCAAATCATCTTACAAACAATATCTAACAAACATCGAGCAACAAGTTTCAACACAAACAAGCAATCTAGTATTCTCATACCACACTGAGTTGGCATGATCAATACACTATCACGGTGTCGTTGTTCTAATAAAATGGTGGTCTCTTGTCTATCTTCTTGTTGAGTGCTTCAAGTTCTTCTTTCTTCAAAAATCTTCTAAGTGTTTGAGCTATGAATCTGGATTCTTCAGTGTCCTTCCATGCAGGTAGTTCTTCATGCTGACTTGTGGAATTGCATATGAAGTATCGAACTCAGACATTACGAACATGGTCAACTAGAAAAAGATAAGATATTTTCAGAAGTTTGATATTAGACGAGAGTATAAGAGAGGATAAAATGAAAAGTTTTGTTTTTAGATAACTGAATAAAAATAGATTTTTAATCCTATGGCCAAATCCTATTTCTATCCAGACTTAGGGGTTTCAAACCTACATGCAACACAGTGCTCTGATACCATCTATAACGTACCTGCACTTAAAATATGGCAGGTACATGTGTATAGTGCAAACCCTTGGATCGATTCGTTTGCACACACAGTTTACGATGTAATATCATAACAAAGTATCAAATTTATTACATCGATGATCCAGACTTAAAAATATTCATTACAATTTGCATAGCATAAGGCTAGCATTGGAAAGAATACACAGCGGAAATACAATAGCAGTAAGTCTCCATCTTCATGTTGCCACAGGCGAAAAACATGTTGGTTGCAGACTCGAAATCCCTTAACGAAAACCTCACTCGTCATCTGAAAAACCTGTAAGAAATAAAATTTTGCAACAGAGTGGGTCAGATTCCATTAAAAATGGAGTCTGGCAAGTGACACTATGGTGGACACTTAATGGAATCACTCTATAGCCTATATGCATATTTGGCTGGTGGAGTTCAAGGCTAATTTGCATAAAGCCAATTTTTCCTACTCTTTTGAAAACACTTTTCTTGAAATCACGACATGTATGGCATGAAAACCATAATCTCATCTTCCCTTGTTCACCCATCACATTTTAACTTAGAAATTGGAATGATAGGATCCTCCGTTGACGCCCTTGATCAGCTGCTCAAAAATTGTCCGTAACCGAGGACACAGCTAAGTACTTAGTTTTACACTCTGCAGAGGTTGTGCACTTTCACCATTAGACCCAACAAACCCAAACTATCCTCAAGCACACCATTTGTGCTAAGGAAAAGGAGAGAGTTGAGACGAGACTTTTCAGAAGCATCTTCCCACCCCATAACGGCCTGACGCGCTCCACCTACAAAACCTCTACAACCACCTGTCAGGCCGGGGCGAGTCCACACAACTTAATCCATCTAGCCAGAGCCCATTGACTAATGGTTGCACTAGAAGCAATCTTCACTTGGAGTTTCTTCAGATCCTTTTGTTCCGTAGGTGGCCGTCCACAAGTGACCATCCCTTAGAGGTCACCCCTAAGAGACAACACTCAACAAAAACCACATACAACCAATTCCACCCAGGAGTTTCATTCTTAACTTAGTAGAAATTAATTTTCATAAAACAACTTTTGCATAGCATCAATATTTCTACCAAGTTAGCAATAGGATTCTAGACACAACTAGTGTAAGGGATATAGTAGTTTTAGCATAGCAATACTATCCAACACATGCATATAAGAAATACACTAATTAATGCATAGAAAAATACTTAGGAAGTTTATGAGGGTGTGCCACTTGCCTTGGCAACAGGGAGAGCAGGAGTAACAGTTGCAAAAGCCTTCGTTTCTCTCCGAATTTTCTAACAAGTCAAACAAGCCCCAAATAAACATACAAGCATAAATGCAACACTTAGAAAAATATGACATGCATGATCTGATAAATATTCTTAAGGACTAGAGATGCATGTCATGCCATAAAATTATTCTAAGTTAATGCAGGGAAAGTGTGTTAGTCAAAATTACTAAGGACCAAGGTCATAGGTTGGACAGAATAACTTTGCTATAAATCAACTTGAATAAGTTGTAATGTTGCTGCAAGTCTTCACATGCTTGGTCTTGAAATCTTCAACTCCCTTGTAGTTTTCTTCATCTTCAATTTGCACTCTAAGGACTTGGTCATAATCACTAAGGACTTGGTTTACGTCCAACGTGAAAGAAGAATAGGAAGGCGGAAAAGGATAAAGAAAAGATGTAATTTTTCTTCTATGCTTCCTCGTAACTTTCTCCTTGATGCGATGTCTTCATTAAACTTTTGTAGACTTTGATTTTTTTTAGACTTGATGATTCTTCAGTATTGATGATTCTTCAGAATTGTCTTGGATATAACTTAGCCACCACGAAGTCTAAGAGAGAGAGAAGAAGAGAGAAAGACTTGGAGAAATAAAGGGGGATGGTCTTCTTGCAGTTCCTCTTGATTTTTTTCTAAGTGTTTTTTTCTTCTTGGAGATGCCTTCGGAGTTTTTTTGTTTTTCTTGGCTAAGTCTTCATTGGACTTCTAGTCTTCATGTTAAGATTCTCAAGTGTCTAAGTGCATAGCACTTTACCAAAACACTATGTTGAAAAATAATACTAACTTAGAGAAAAACAATAACTATACAATAAATATGCCATGCATGCAATGCAATTTATTTCTAAGGACAACACTTAACAAAATAAAACAACTAAGTTTTCTAGATGCTAAAATTTTCTAAGGAAAAGATTTAGCATCTTTAAGATGTTGAAATTTTTCTAAGAAAGAGTGTTGTCGAAAAAAATAGTTATCAAATATTTTCTAAGGAAGAATTTATTTTGTTTAAAGAGGCAAAATATTTCTAAGTACCTTTTAATACTAAAGTGGTCATAATATTACTAAGTACTTTATAATTCGAATAGATGATGAAAATAAATTTTAATAAATTTTTAATTAATTTTAATGATTAAAACAACACTTAAAAGTATTTAATCAATATTAATTATTAAATCATAGAAAATTATTCTACAAAAATTAGTAGAAAAATACTACTGCAAAAAATTAGACATTCAAATTTATAGCAAAAGAGTTTGACAAATTTTAAATTTCAAATTTGAAGTTATGTTCAATTTACCATTAATGCCACTTTTGAATTTAAACAAATTTTAATTTGACAAAACATAAAAGTAATGATGCCAAAAGTTTCTACGTGTCATAGGCTTTCCAAAAATATTTTATTTGTAAAATTTGACCAAACCAATAAAAAGTAGTGATAGATTTAAAATTTAGGATTTTTCTACAAAACTGCCGTATCTTCGGTTGACTGTTGACTTTGACCGCTGACGTGGCAGGCTGACTAGGATTTGACTACGAATTTGACCAAAAATAAACTTGCTCGGATGGAAAAATACTCTTAACAAAAGTTGTACAAAATTACGTGCTCTTTCTAATTATCATAGTGGATGAATAGATTGGTCACAAATCGCAAAATATCTTTCTGGTCCGAAACTTTTAACGCGAATATCTCTCAGCTCGCTGAACCAAAAGAGGTGAGTCTTCGGGCAAAAGAAAGGTCTTGATCAGGGGAACAACTTTCGTATTGTCGTCCCAAACTTTTGAGATGGTTTGGTTACTCGAACAACATCAAACACGATCTGTATTATATAGAAAATTACGTACGTTAAAATAAAAAGTTGTCAACAGGAAAGTTGTAGACCTTTTTACCGGAGGAATTTCGATTTGACACAACGAGCGCGAAGAGATCTGAGAAATACGACTTCAGATCTGATGGATGACGATTTAAAATTCTTCCTCCACGCTTGATGAAAAGAGTTGAGCCTTATTGGGATGGAAAGGTATCGACGAGATCTACAACAATGATTAAGGCCCCGTCGCGATTGGAGATGGTTTTGTTCGTCGTACGAACGAAATACTATTTCGCTGATTAGGGTTTCGGTGGAACGAAAAGAGTAAAAGAGATGCCGACGGCTACAGTGGTTTATATAGGCGGAGGGATGGTGGAATAGATAGGGCTCGGAGTTGTGAACGCGTAGGATCAAGCGGATCCGGATTTGAAGTTATATTTCTCGAGATAAACGTGTTTGAATGAAAGGTGGTTGGAAAAACGAATTTTCAGAGTTTGAGTTGGATACAAACACTCGGTTCAGTTCGGCCCAGTTTGGGCCGGCCGGCTGGGGCCGATTCGTTTTTTTGTTTTTTTTGTTATTTCTTTCATAACTTTTGTTTTAGAAGTCCGAATTAAGTGAAATTAATTTCTAAAAATTTCTAAAAATCATATCTTTATTTTAAAACATTTATGGACATGTTTTGACCACTTTTTTTAAATATTAATTTTAAATATTTGATTTAATGCAAATTTGACACTTTTGTCAAATTTGGAAATAGAAATTTAGTTAATTTATTTATGGCTAAATCAAATTTGGTACCACAATTGTGAACATATGAAAATAATTATTTCTAATAATTACAATCAAAATATTAAAGTAAAATAAGATAAATAGCATAATCATTATTTTGTTTTTAATATTTTCTCAAATAGATTTTCAACTGGAAATAGTTTTTCAACCATTGTAATTTCAAATCTAAACAATGCAAGAAAATGATGAATGCATGCATGAATTTTGTTTCAAATCGACATACAAATAGTTTTCAAAAAGTTTTTAATTTTTCTGATTTTTCAGAATTTGAAAAATCCTAGGATGTTACAAATAGTGTCATTAAGAAAGAGTTGGTGATCCAATGCTAAACATGTATGCGAACTTCAGTTGTCCATTCATGGGCTGAAGCAAGCATATCGGAGCTGGAATCTTCACTTTGATAATCTGATCAAAGGATTTTGGAGTTGTCCAAAATAATTGAAAAAACCTGCATTTGTAAAGAAGTGAGTGGGAGCAAAGTAGATTTTCTTGATCTTATATGCGGAAGGCATATTTGAGTGGGAGCTAAGTTGCTTTTCTTGATCTTATATGCGGTAGACATATTTTAGTGGGAGCTAGGTGTCATTCGTGATTTTGTATGTAACGACATATTGAATGACACAGATCCTCTAGTAGAGTGTAAAGGATTATTTAAGTGATTAAATTTTCTGTGAAATGAAGTTAGGAGTAATAGGCATCCGATTTATAATTGTATAGATCGTAAGGGGTTTAATAACATTAGGTCGGAATATTTTGTAAGTTAAGATTCTAAAGTGTTTCAGAATAGAACAAGCGAAGAAAGAGGTTCTTACTTGTATGACTAGGTAAAATATTAAGTTTATCTTGGCATTTTCAGTGATAGAAAAGGATGTTCGACATTCTCTATGTATCAGACATAGATTCTATCAGACTGAAAGCTCGACTTGGTGTGACCCGAGTTCTTGGTTGAAGAACGGGTTCTAGAGTGATCCTTGTGTGGATCAATGAACAAACGTTAAGTGTATCCTTCAGTGTCTGTGAGAACTGAAGATATGTTTTCTAGTAAAGGGTAAGAGTGAAAAGACAACTTGCCGTAAAACGGTTACGATGATGCAAGTTATTACACTGGCGCATACAACTAGAAATGTCATATAGGAGATGTCCTTTATTTTGAAGAAAGATATGGTTAGTTTGCGAAGTCGCATATGAATGCAGTGTTGCATAATATACATAAGTATAGAAATATATGGCAACTTCAGAAGTAGCAAGTGTGATTGGACTGAGCATTTTTCCGAGCGTATGTGGTCCCCTTAATAGATCTCTTAGACTTTTAAGGCCCATGCTACGCGAATGTTCGAGTCTCACTCCATCCACTAGGATATATATTTCACCGTTATCGTAAGATACATGATGATGTCAAACTAGGTGACATAGGAGTGTTGCAAAGCACATATAGGTCTCAATGTGTGTGATCTATTGACTGTATTCCTCTTCCACGAGACGAGCAGGCACCAAGATGCTATGGGTGTTGAGCTTTTACCAAGTTGTAAACTAGATTAAGTGTTACTCTAGTGCAAGTAGGAGAGTGAAGGGAATATGCCCTAGAGACACTTAATAAACAAAGTTTATTGATAATATCCCAATTATTCATTATATGTTTTATACCATGGTATAACTGTATTAAGCGGAAACATTAATACATGTGTGGTAGATAAACAACCAGGTCCCTAGTAGCCTCTACTAAGACTAGTTTCATTGCGCGATTGATGATCGAGGTTTTCCAATCATAGGGCATGGCGCCGATCGACAATGGAAGTCATGTCATTGGTTGAATGATGTGATGGACATACCCATTATTTATAGGACATAGTCATTACGCCTTAATACCGTGAGACCAACTCTTATTGTTATTCCTAGAAGATACTTTGATTGCACCAAACGGCGTATCTTATTTAGTATGACAATAACGGTGATACTTTTGGGTATTGGAAGGGGGTAGTTGAGACGAGGGGTCAACAGCGGGATTTGTTAGTCCGTATAGCCGGATAAATACTCTAGGGCCCACTCGGTGAAATTATGTCAAATGAGTTTGCAAACATGTGACTAGGTCACCAGTTGACATAATATCAGAATATGGCGATGTCGGTCACGAGATCATGCTAGGTATGGAGATATCTAAGAATGATACTCGGACACGCTAAGTATCGCTATGACAAAAGGTTTAAGACTAGACGTCCAGGTTTGATAGATGAAAGTCATTCGTTATATCACATGGATTAATTCATGGGGTCCAGGCCTATGAGTTAGTCATTGATCGGAGAGGAGTCTCGATCATGTCTGTTATTATATCGAACCGCTAGGGTAACACACTTAAGGGGTTTCGACAAGACAACCGGAAAGGAAAGAGATCACCGGGAACGTCCCGGGGATGGTCCGATGGAGATCGGGCAGCGACGAAATAGTTTTCGGGAGCTAGAATAAATTATATATATTATTTTTAATATTAATTAGTGTAATTAATGTTTAAATTTGATTTTATATATATTTCGAATTTTTAAAGGCTGATTTCCCTAAATGGGCCTTCTGGTGGAAAGAAGGCCCATGAGGGGGGAAAGCCCCCCCAAGGCTTCGGATTGGGGGAGGGCCGGCCTAGTTGGGCCAAATGGGGCCCACCTAGGGCCGGCGGCTCTATCCTAGCCGCACCAGGCAAGGGGATAGTCCCACATTGCCTGGCTGGCAAGGTTGGCTCCCCCCGGGAGCCTATATAAGTAGGGGCACCCCTGGCCTTTTAATTCACTAATTAATTCCCTAATTCTCTCTCGATTTCGTGATTCCCTTTGTCGGAGTCGCGCCGAGTAGAGAAGGGGGATCTCTCCACCATAGCCCGCTGCCGCGCTGCTGGTGTTCCGGTCCAAGTCTTCCGCTGCTTGTCCTGGACTGGAGCTTCGGAGGCCGTCGTCTCCACCGTAAGTGTGTAACGCCCTGCGAGGTGCTGCGCTAGCGGTACTCGGAGGCCTACTTTCTCCACCCGACCTCGAGGTCATCTTTGCCGTCTTCGTCGCGCCGAGTTCTTCGCGACCTAGAGGTCGGCTACGTCGTCTTCATCGTCAACGCTTGTGCGGGAGCGTAATCCCCGCTATTCGGTCTACGAGGGTATGTATTCCGATCTCTGCCGTACTTCTATATCTGCATAGTGTAGATCTTGGCTAGTTTAAGGATATCGTTGCTAGAATATTTTTTTGTTTTCTGCCCGCGATCCCCTTCATCAGATTCCAACAAATGGCTAGAAGTCATGAAATCCGGAATGGAATCCATGTACGAAAACCAAGTATGGACTTTGGTAGACTTACCCAATGACCGCATGGCCGTTGAGAACAAATGGATTTTTAAGAAGAAAACTGACGCTGATGGTAATGTGACCGTCTATAAGGCTCGACTGGTCGCAAAAGGTTTTCGACAAGTTCAAAGAATTGACTAGGAGGAGACTTTCTCTACTGCAGCGATGATGAAGTCTGTTAGGATTATGTTAGCAATTGCTGCATTTTTTTATTATGAAATCTGGCAAATGGATGTCAAAACTGCGTTTCTTAATGGTCACATTGAGGAAGAGTTCTACATGGTGCAACCTAAAGGTTTTGTCGAACCTAAGGAAGCTAAGAAGGTATGCAAACTTCAGCGATCCATTTATGGACTGAAGCAAGCATCCCGGAGTTGGAACCTCCGCTTTGATGAGGTGATCAAAGGGTTTGGATTTGTGCAAACTTATGGAGAAGCTTGTATCTACAAGAAAGTGAGTGGGAGCTCTGTAGCATTTCTAGTACTATATGTGGATGACATATTGTGTATTGGAAATGATATAGAATTTTTGAATAGTATAAAAGGTTATTTGAACAATAGTTTTTCAATGAAGGACCTCGGTGAAGTATCGTATATATTAGGCATCAAAATCTATAGAGATAGATCAAGACGCTTAATTGGGTTTTCGCAAAGTACAGACCTTGACAAGATTCTGAAGAACTTCAGAATGGACGAAAGTAAGAAAGGGCTCTTACCTATGTTACAAGGAATAACGTTGAGTCAGACTCAAAGTCCAGCTACATCGGAAGATAGAGAATTGATGAACAAGATCCCCTATGCCTCAGCCATAGGCTCTATCATGTATGCTATGCTATGTACAAGACCGGATGTGGCACATGCTATTAGCTTGACTAGCAGGTACCAATCTGATCCAGGTTTGGAACACTGGATGGCGGTAAATAATATCCTAAAGTACTTAAGAAGGACTAAGGATACGTTTCTCGTGTATGGCGGTGAAGAAGAGATCGTCGCAAGATGTAACGTCGATGCTAGCTTCGACACAGATCCGGATGACTCTAAGTCACAATATGGGTACGTATTTCTTATGAATGGAGGAGCAGTAAGCTGGAGGATTTCCAAGCAACCCGTGGTGGCGGGATCGTCGACAGAAGCGGAATATGTTGCTGCCTCGGAGGCAGCGCAGGAAGGAGTTTGGATGAAGGAGTTCATATCCGAACTAGGTGTGGTTCCAAGTGCGTTGGATCCGATGGTTATCTATTGTGACAACAATGGTGATAGCCAATGCTAAAGAACCAATGTCTCAAAAGAATTCCAAGCATTTCAAGCCGTTTTCACTCCATCTGTGAGCATGTCAAGGATGGTGATATAAATATTTGCAAAGTACATACGGATCTGAATGTGGCAGACCCTTTGACTAAACAACTCCTAATGGCAAAACATGATCAACACTGGAACTCCATGGGTGTTAGGGTCATTACAATGTAATACAGATTATTGCCCCTAGTGCAAGTGGAAGACTGAAAGGAATATGCCCGAGAGGCAATAATAAAGTGGTTATTATCTTATTCCATGTTTATGATAAATGTTTATTTCTCATGCTAGAATTGTATTAATCGGAAACATTAATACATGTGCGACTAATGAACAAATTAGAGTTTCTAGTAACGCCTCTCGTTTAACTAGCTCATTGATTAACTAATGATCAAGGTTTCCTGATCATGAACATTGGATGTTGTTACTAACGGGGTCACATGATTAGGAGAATGATATGATGAACACACCCAAATTAAGTATAGCAAGACGATCAAGTCATTAAGTTTATATTGTTGAATTGAGCATATGAAGTTGAATGGGGATCGAGTTCAGAAAACAAAAAATTTCCTAGCAACGATATCCTTAAAACATGCCAAGATCTATTCTATGCAGATATAGTAGTAAGAACGGAGATCGGAATACATACCCTTGTAGACCGAAAGCGGGGATTACGTTCCCGCAAAAACATTGTCCATGAAGACCGGCGAAGCCAAACTCGAGGTCGTGTAGAGGAAGCAGACCTCCGAGCACCGCTAGCGCAGCACCCCGCAGGGCGTTACACACGTATGGTGGAAACGACGGCCTCCGAAGCTCCAGTCCAGGACGAGCAGCGGAAGACTTGGACCGGAACACCAGCAGCGCGGCAGCGGGCTATGGTGGAAGAGATCCCCCTCTCAACTCGGCGCAACTCCAACTAAGGGAATCACGAAATCGAGAGAGAATTGGGGAATTAATTGGTGAATTAAAAGGCCATAGGTGCCCCTCTATATATAGGCTCCCAGGGGGGAGCCAACCTGCTCACCAGGCAATGTGGGACTAAACCCCACATGGCTGGTGCGGCACATGGTGCGCCGTCCACCTGGTGGGCCCCTTGTGGCCCACCTAGGCCGGCCACCATGGCCCCCACCAAATTCCCGTAGGGAATTTTTCCCTCTTGGGCCTTCTTTCGACCAGAAGGCCCATTTAGGGAAATCAGCCTAAATAAATTCAAAAACAAATATATAAAATCATATTTCGATATTAATTACACTGATTAATATCAAACATATTATATATAATTTATTTTAGCTCCGAAAACTATTATGCTGCCCGGTCTCCATCGAACCTCTCCCGGGACGTTCCCGATGATCTCTTTCCTTTTCGGTTGTCTTGTCGAAACCCCTTAAGTGTGTTACCCTAGCGGTTCGATATAATAACAGGTACGATCAAGACTCCTCTATGATCAACGACTAACTCGTAAGCCTAGACCCCATGAATTAATCCCTGTGATATAACGAATGACTTTCATCTATCAAAGCTGAACGTAAAGTCTTAAACCTTTTGCCATGGCGATACTTAGCGTGTCCGAGCGTCGTTCATATATATCTCCATATCTAGCTTGACCTCGTTACCGACAACGCTATCTTCTACTCGTTTATGATTTCATGTCTCTGTGACCTAGTCACATGCTTGCAAACTCATCACACATAATCTCACCGAGTGGGCCCTAGAGTATCTATCCTGCTATGCGGACTGGCAAATCCCGCTCTTGACCCCTCGTCTCAACTACTCCTTTCTGATACCCTAAAGTATCACCGTTATTTTCATACTAATTAAGATACGATGTTTGGTGCAATCAAAGTATCTTCCAGGAATAACAATAAGAGTTGGTCTCACGGTCAAAAGCGTAATGAGTACGTCCTACAAATATGGGTATGTCCATCACATCGTTCTACAACGATATGACTTCCATTGCCGACATGCGCCATGCCCTATGATCGGGAAACCTCGATCATCAATCGTGCAACGAAACTAGTCTTAGTAGAGGCTACTAGGGACCTGGTTGTTTACACATCACACCTGTATTAATGTTTTCGCTAAATACGGTTACAGCATGACACAAAAACATATTATGAACAAACGAGATATGATAAAGAAATACACTTTATTAATTGCCTCTAGGGCATATCTCCTTCATAAGTAACCCTAATCCTTAGACCATGAGATCATGTCAATCACTAACACCGGAAGAATGCTTTGATGACATCAAACGTCACACCGTAACAGGGTGACTATAAACGTGGCGTTGGGTATTCCTGAAGGGAATATGCCCTAGAGGCACTTAATAAACATAGTTTATTGGCAATATCCCAATCGTTCATTATATGTTTTATACCATGCTATAACTGTATTAAGCGAAAACATTAATACAGGTGTGATAGATAAACAACCAGGTCCCTAATAGCCTCTACTAAGACTAGTTTCGTTGCGCGATTGATGATCAAGGTTTTCCGATCATAGCGCATGGCGCCGGTCGGCAATGGAAGTCATATCGTTAGGTGTAACGATGTGATGGACATACCCAGTATTTATAGGACATAGTCGTTACACCTTAAGACCGTGAGATCAACTCTTATTGTTATCCCCGGAAGATACTTTGATCGCACCAAACGTCATATCTTATATAGTGTCACAATGATAGGTGATACTTTTGGGTATCGGAAGGGGGTAGTTGAGACGAGGGGTCAACAGGATGATTTGTCAGTCCGCATAGCCGGATAGATACTCTAGGGCCCACTCGGTGAGATTATGTCAAATGAGTTTGCAAACATGTGACTAGGTCACCAGCTGACATAATATCATAGACGAGTAGAAGATAGCGATGTCGGTAACGAGATCATGCTAGGTATGGAGATATCTGAGAATGATGCTCGGACACGCTAAGTATCGCCATGACAAAGGGTTTAAGACTAGACATACAGGTTTAATAGATGAAAGTCATTCGTTATATCACAAGGATTAATTCATGGGGTCCAGGCCTACGAGTTAGTCGATGATCATAGAGGAGTCTTGATCTTACCTGTTATTATATCGAACCGCTAGGGTAACACACTTAAGGGGTTTCGACAAGACAACCGGAAAGGAAAGAGATCACCGGGAACGTCCCGGGAATGGTCCGATGGAGATCGGGCAGCGACAAAAGAGTTTTCGGAGCTATAATAAATTATATAAATAGGTTTGATATTAATTAGTCTAATTAATGTTTAAATATGATTTTATATATTTATTTTCGAATTTTTAAAGGCAGATTTCCCTAAATGGGCCTTCTAGTGGAAAGAAGGCCCATGAGGGGGGGAAGCTTCCCCCAAGGGAGGGGGGCTGGTTCGGCCAGCCCCTTGTGGGCCACAAGGGGCCCACTAGGGCCAGCGCACCTATCC
This sequence comes from Poa annua, assembly GCA_026929855.1. NCBI lineage: Eukaryota > Viridiplantae > Streptophyta > Magnoliopsida > Poales > Poaceae > Poa > Poa annua. Next base: position 271,465,348 of record CM049426.1, on the reverse strand, counting down.
TAGCCGCACCAGGCATGTGGGGATAGTCCCACATTGCCTGGCTGGCAAGGTTGGCTCCCCCTGGGAGCCTATATAAGAAGGGGCACCCCTGGCCTTTTAATTCACCAATTAATTCCCTAATTCTCTCTCGATCTCGTGATTCGCTTTGTCGGAGTCGCGCCGAGTAGAGGAGGGGGATCTCTTCCACCATAGCCCGCTGCCGCGCTGCTGGTGTTCCGGTCCAAGTCTTCCGCAGCTCGTCCTGGACTGGAGCTTCGGAGGCCGTCGTCTCCACCATATGTGTGTGACTCCATGCGAGGTGCTGCGCTAGCGGTACTCGGAGGCCTACTTCCTCCACCCGACCTTGGGGTCATCTTCGTCGTCTTTGTCGCGCCGAGTTCTCCGCGACCTAGAGGTCGGCTACGTCGTCTTCGTCGTCAACGCTTGTGCGGGAGCGTAATCCCCGGTATTCGGTGTACGAGGGTATGTATTCCGATCTCCGCCGTACTTCTATATCTGCATAGTGTAGATCTTGGCTAGTTTAAGGATATCGTTGCTAGGAATTTTTTTGTTTTCTGCACACTATCCCCTTCAGTGGTATCAGAGCCGATCTATCGTAGATATAGCTGTACGCTGTTAGAATCCGTGTTCTGCACGGGGGCACCGTTCCTGTTATGTGCTACCCTCTAGCGTGCATTTGTGATTCCAGCGGCATCGAGTTGATGAAGCGGTCCGGACCGACTTTACGCGTACGCTTACGCGAGGCTGGTTCCACTACTGACATACGGCTTGTACCGTATCTGTGGCTGGCGGGTGCCTGTTTCTCTCTCTTTAGTTGGCTTTGCATTTTCAATGGAGGGCCCGAAAGGGATGCCTAAACATGCAATTATTGGATCGTTGTTGTGGTCATAAGGTTCGTAGGTATGAAGCGGTTCTATTTACGACAGCCCCAAGCCACGTAAAATATGCAAAAGATAAAGTAGAAGCGTCTAACTTTATTTTGCAGGGGCTATGTGATGTGGTCAAGGTAGGTTTATTAAATTATTTATAAACTGTGGGCGCCAAGAAGACCATGGCGCAATGGACTATATCACATTGCACTACATTTGATGTTTTGTGTGCATCTTATATTGTGTAATTGTATATATAGTATATATTAGTTACACGGCGGTAGCTATATAAGATGATCCCTTCAAAATACCACTAGTGTTCTCCCTCCAACGCACACCACCATGAAAGGTCTACGTTATGAGGCAGGCCGTGATGATCGGGTGTGAGACATCTCGTTGTTCGCATACAGTGGGTGTAAGCCATGTTACACAAGCGTCAGCGTGGAGGTTTTTGGTGGCGAGCCTAGCATATTCAGAAATATGGCCTCGGAACAGGGAGACCGAAAGGTCGAGCACGAGTCACAAAATTGGTGTGGCGGACTTTTGTCTACTCTTGAAGTTGTGCCGCCGGCTCTGATGATGAGGGGTGGTGCAATGGATGGGGGTCGTGTAATCGCTTAAACGACCAGGAGGGAAGTTCGTTTGAGTGGGAGTTCGGAGAGTTATTTTCTAAAATACTAGAACTCAGAATATAATGAACAGAGTCTGTTTTGCAAACCTTTGTAGATATTAACCATTGTGATAGCATTTTTTCAAATTAGGCCCATTCCTGCGATTTGAGAAACTTAAAAGGTTGGGTCCAAACTTCATAGTTTTATACTTTAGCTTGAGGATACTCCTTGTTTAAACCGTTAGCTCTTTGTGTTACAATACCCGCTACGAGATAAACCCGGAGATTCCGCTAACAAAAGATAATTTGGATTATCGGATTTTGTGCGGATGGTATCATCATAGTCCAGTGTATGCTATGATCTCTGCCATAAAGAACCAACGGTGGGTATGAGTTTTTAGATCGCGAACATATGATATGGTCACCTATCCTAGCCGCACCAGGCATGTGGGGATAGTCCCACATTGCCTGGCTGGCAAGGTTGGCTCCCCCTGGGAGCCTATATAAGAAGGGGCACCCCTGGCCTTTTAATTCAACAATTAATTCCCTAATTCTCTCTCGATCTCGTGATTCCCTTTGTCGGAGTCGGGCCGAGTAGAGGAGGGGGATCTCTTCCACCATAGCCCGCTGCCGCGCTGCTGGTGTTCTGGTCCAAGTCTTCCGCTGCTCGTCCTGGACTGGAGCTTCGGAGGTCATCATCTCCACCGTATGTGTGTGACGCCCTGCGAGGTGCTGCGCTAGTGGTACTCGGAGGCCTACTTCCTCCACCCGACCTTGGGGTCATCTTCGTCGTCTTCGTCGCGCCGAGTTCTCCGCGACCTAGAGGTCGGCTACGTCGTCAACGCTTGTGCGGGAGCGTAATCCCCGCTATTCGGTCTACGAGGGTATGTATTCCGATCTCCGACATACTTCTATATATGCATAGTGTAGATCTTGGCTAGTTTAACGATATCGTTGCTAGGAATTTTTTTTGTTTTCTGCACACGATCCCCTTCAATTCCGAAAGTATTAGTTGAGGCTCATGGATCAAGAAGTGGGATTCGTCCATCGATGAGAGAGAGAGATATACTCTGGGCCCGCTCGGTGATATCACATTGACACCGCTTGCAAGCACGTGACTAGGTCACAAGGATGTCATATCACAGAACGAGTAAAGAGTACTTGTCGCGAACGAGATAGAACAAGGTATAGATGATGCCAATGATCGGATCTCGGACAAGTAAAATATCGCGAGACAAAAGGAATTGGTTATGACGTTTTTGGTTCACACGATCACAAGATTCATCATCGAATATGTAGGAGTCATTACGGATCTCCAGATCCCGTTGTTGACTATTGATCAAAGAGGTGTCTCGATCATGTCTACATTATTCATAAACCGTAGGGTGACACACTTAAGGTTTGTCGACGCTTTTGGGTAGACACGGAATTTCGGAGAAAAGTTTGGATAGCACCGAAATTGTTTCGGGTAATATTGAAATAGTTCAAGGGGTTAATTGTCAATAGTTGACAATGGTTGTTAATAGAATTAACAGATGAACCAAGGGGTGTTAATGTTTGTTAATAGAATTAACAAATATTAAAAAGAAATGAAATTGTTTTATTTAATAAAGAAACCCCTTGGGATTTTTGAGTGGAGATTAAAAGAGAATGAGTGGGCATGAGTGGATGCTCCACTCACATCAAGAGGGAAGAGGTGGAGTCACCCCTAGGGGCAACGACCACCCCTCACCCCTCTCCTACAAATGGAGGGGTGGGAGCTCCCTTTGAGCATACACTTGATACTCTCTCCCTCCTCCCGCTGCTCCACCTCTGGCCACCGCTTGACGAAGCTATGGTCGTTTAGTTCTCCACCACACCACGTCGTCGTGCTGTTGGAGTTCGTTGGTGGTGAAGGAGATATGCCCTAGAGGAAAATAAATAAGTAGTATTTATTGCATTATCTCATAAGTTTATAATAGGTTTATGTATTATGCTATAACTGTATTAATCGGAATTATTAATACACGTGTGATACATAGACAACCAGGTCCCTAGCAAGCCTCTATATGAGCTAGTCCATTGGGCAACAGTTGATCGAGATTCCCGATCAAGGACAATGACGTCGGTTGACAATGGGGTCATCTTGTTAATAGAATAAGGTGGTGGACATACGCAAAGTATTGCAATAAGATCGTATTACGATGTTTGTCATTTGCAATAGATAAGAGTATGATAGCTTATTCCTTAGACCGTGAGACCGTACTTATTGTTGCTTCGTAGGAGTGCTTTGAGAGCATCAAACGTTGTGTCTTATATAGCATGACAATAACGGTGTCCATCTTGGGTATTCCGAAAGAGCATCGAGACGTAAGGATCAAGAGCGGGATTTGTTCATTCTTGTAATGGAAAGATACTCTGGGCCCACTCGGTGATATTGCATCTATATAGCTGCGCAGCTTATGACTAGGTCATGGAGATGTAATATCGCAGACGAGTTAATAACCTTCGTCGGTAACGAGATACAGCAAAGGCATCGGTGTGTCTACGATCATATCTCGGACAAGGTAGTATCGCAGAGACAAAGGGAATGAATATCATACTTATGGTTCAACGACGATATTCGTGGAATGCACAGGGGTCGTCATATATTTCCAGGTATCCCTGACGATCATTGGTGAGCGGAGTGTCTCGACCATGTCTGGAGTGTTCCCGAACCGTAGCGTAACAAACTTAAGGTCTTAGCGACGCTAGGAGATAGGTTCTGGAATTTTATAGGTTTTTATTGGAGAGAAAGAAATGATCCGGAAAGAGTTCCGATGGTCCGGAAGGAGTTCCGGGGAGCTATGGAAGGGTTCCGAGAATGTCTGAAAGTTGTTCGGGTGGTTCCGAAATAGTTTCGGAGTCATGGGATATTAAATTATATATAAATATATTAATTATGAATTAATGGGATTATTATATTAATTTAATATTAATTAAATAAAGGAAAAAGGGGGCTCCCACCTAAATGGGCCCTAAGAGGGCCCAAGAGGGGGAAACCGCACCCCACAAGGAAGGGAAGGCTTGGGCCTCCTAGTCCAACTCGGACTAGGAGTGGGAGAGCCCATGGGGGGTTCGGCCGAACCCCCCCCCCCCCCCCCCTCCCCTCTCCTCCTTTTAGTCCCACATGGGGGAGCCAAGGGGGTTGGCACACCCCTTCCCCCTTTATATAGCAAGGCATATTAATTGATTTAATTCATAGGAAATTCAGTTAATTCCCAATTTCTCTCTCGATCCCGTGGTTCCCAAGTTGGAGCCGCGCCGAGCTGAGGAAGGGGGTCTCTCTCCACCTAAGCCATACCGCAGAGCGCCGTTGCTCTGCGGGATTCCAGATAAGATCTACTCCTGCGATTTCAGCTGGATCTGAATGACCGGGATTTGTCGCTAGGCTCCGTATGTTTGCGAGTGCTCGGAGGCTACTCTATTGAGGAGCTTGGGCGACGTCGTCTCGCCCCCTACAGCCGCCGCGCCACCCCCCTCTGCTGCCGGCGCGCCAGCCCCGGTGCTGGCGCTCTGCCTTCTTCCGCCCGACGCCCGTCGACGCAGATCATCGTCCACACCCCGGCGTCATCGACTCCGACATCGCGGCAAGTTCTCCGCGACCTCGAGGTCGGCTACGTACGACTTCATCGTCAACGCTTGTGCGGGAGCGTAATCCCCGCTATCGGTCTACATGGAGGTAATGTAACCCGTTCCGCCACCGTTATCGCATGTACTAGATAGATAGATCCTGGCTAGTTAGGGTTTCGCTCGCTAGAAAATTATTGTTTTCTGCACCGTAACCCCTTCAGTGGTATCAGAGCCGATCTATGCGTAGTAGTGCTGGTACGGTTAGAACTCATGTTGAATGAGGGCGTCTTTCTTATATTTGCTACCCTCTAGCGTGCACTTGCGATGCCTTCGGTATTGAGTTGATGAAGCGGCCCGGACCGACTTTACGCGTACGCTTACGCGAGACTGGTTCCACTGCTGACATACGGCTTGCACCGTATCTGTGGCTGGCGGGTGTCTGTTTCTCTCTCTCTAGTCGGCAAAGCATTTTCAATGGAGGGCCCGAAAGGGATGCTTAAACATGCAATTATACGATCGACGTTGTGGTACAAAGTTCGTAGGTAGGGAAGCGATTCTCTTACGAATAAGCCTATTTGCCACGTAAAACTTGCAAAACTAGATAAAGCTAGAGGCGTCTAACTTTGTTTTGCAGAGGCGTTATTTCATGTCACATGGTTACGGTAAGTTTTGATATTCCTCGTACTGTCGGAGGCAATGGAGGGCTCTGTAGACTCGGAGTCATGCCGAGGCGCCGGGGGCCAGGCACATGGCGCCATGAAGGTCCAGGCGCATCGACCATGTCACATCGCACTTCATTGCATCATTATTGTGTGCTGTTGTGTGTGCATCCTATTGATTGCTTATATGCTAGATATACAACGGTAGCGTCATAAATAGGATGATCCCTAACAAATACCAAAATTGTGTTCTCCCTCGTTGCGCACCACCAAGAAAGTTCTACGTTATGAGGCAGGCCGTGATGATCGGGTGTCACACATCTCGTCGTTCGCATACAGTGGGTGTAAGCCATGTTGCACGCGCAGGTCTTCGAGGTTTGATTGGCGAGCCTAGCATACTCAGAGGTATGGCCTCGGAACACGGGAAGATCAAAAGATCGAGCATGAGTCATAGAGTTGTTATGATCGACATGTTATGTCCACCTTTGAAGCTGTGCTGCCGGCCGTGATGATCGGGGGTAGTGTGGTGGATGAGGGTCGTGTAATCGCCATTATTATTTTAGGGATAATAATCTTGGTGTGGTGTGTTTTTGATAATGAGATTATAGGACTAAAACTCACCTTCATATTATAAACTTAACCTTACCTCTTTTGCGATCGCATCTGTAGACTACGCAACTATACTTCGGTTACTTCCTCAAGAGTCCGGATGCTACATTAGAAGCCGACGGATCCAACTTCATCAGATGGTACAGGGGTTTTAGAAACATTCTCGAACACAACAACATTCTATATGTTCTCGATGAACCGGTAGGAGAAGGACCAGGAGATTCTGCTAGCGAGGAGGAGGAAGATGATTTCCGTAAGCGTCGAGACATATTCATTGAAGTGGAGATCACCATGACCGTATGCCTGGCACCCGAGTTGAAAGAGATGTTTCGACGCAAGGAGTCAAGCGTCATGATGGATGCGATAAAGACGCACTTCGGGGATGAATTAAAGCGTGAGCAATTCAGGCAGCTTAGAATGTTCCAGACCATTCACATGGAGGAGCATACCTGTCTGAAGACACATTTGAAGAGATTGTATGACATCTACTTCCAGCTGACGATGGTCTTCGATTACTGGATGGCAGATTCCTGTGCCATTCGGACTGTCCTGATATCTCTACCTCCTAGCTATGAGAAGCATGTACGTAAGTACATTTTGAAAGCCGACGATATGAACTTCTACGTATTCATACATGAGTTCCAGTCTCTGAAGGTTGATTCCATCGAAGGAGAGATCTTCGATGCTACAGGTATATATTTGATATATGCAGAATTATGAATTCGCCCATGGTATATGATGAAATATTTGATGATTGCTCTGTTTGTGAAACAGGTCCTGATTATCACGTATATGCGGCGCAGTTTGATATGACCTGGCGCTGAAGCTAGTAGTCAAGGAGTTGATGGCCTTTTGGTGTTCACGTCCTCAAGTTATCATAGTTATCATTAATAGTTTTTTATAGGATCTTTTGTAATAGTGAGCGAGTGTGTGTGTCTTGATTGTTGCAAGACAAAGTTATTCATGTAATAAGACAAGATCAGTTGTTTTATGTTATGGAACAAGTCAGTTGTTTTATCTTATGAATAAAGTTTCCACATCTCAGTTACATTGATTGTATGATAAGTATTCATAATTGTAGATATGATAAAATATTTTGTCCCATGAACAAAGGTTCTATTGCTAGAATAAACATCGTCGAGTTTAGTCATAAAAGCAATGAAAGAAGTAATGGATGTCTTTGGTCCGTTTAAGTATTTCGAGTGCTGAGTTGATTAAGCTTGAAATCAAGTATTGAAGTTGCAATACTAGCGGAAATTAATTGAGTATCATTTTAAATGATTAATTAATGATGTTTATTGTTTGATCCGAATTCCTCCATGATTTTCGCAAGTAGGAGTATTTGCCCGATGAATTGTGGAGTCTGAGATTAATTTGATAATAGATCAAATGGGGTTTTTCAGAAGAAAGATTAGTGAACATTGTATTCACAAAATTCGATCAAAGGACAGTATTTTGGATTATGTTTTCAACACAAGAGACTTGTGGAAATTTGCTTCACAGAATTATAATGTCATATATAGTGATATGTGGGGAATTATAATCATGCTCTATTTTAAATAAAGTGTGGCCTGTCAGAATCAGTCTTAGAATCTCCTAATACGTTCTAAACATTATAGTCGACGTCCACTTTAGGAAATAGATATTTTTCTCAGCAAGAATTCGTAGGATCGACAGTTGTGTCGACATGTATATGATTATGCGATAATTCGGAATATACATGAGTGGTTCTTTGTAGATTGCTCGTATTAAATGAGAGTGTGTTCCAAAACCGAATAGAAACAAAGTTCAGTTTGTTGTCTATGTAATTCCGAGAAAAGATGACTTTTCGAATTATGGTTTATGGATTGAAATTAGAAGTTTGGAATAAAGTGTCAGACTTATGTTGGAAGATGTTCCAAAGAGTATATGTCTGCTAATGAAAATTTGGTGATTAAGAGTGAGGGAGACTAGAAAATAGTTTTCTGCTTGCAATCCTCTTCATAAAGATCACAATATTTTCATGAAAGAAACTTCTGAATAAAGTGCTGATACATTTAATATTGCTGTCAGGTCACAGCACTGTATTAAGTATTTCAGATCTTGTTGACAGATCAACGTGCACCTTATGACTACAAAGAAAGTTGAGAAAGTATCGGAATACGAACAAAGGCTCTTCAGCCTGAAAATCCAAGTTACGTTTAAAAGGATTAAGAGAGTAATTGTTGCTGCAATTCTTATTAGAGGAATAAGATTGTTTAATCGTCATATAAGGTGTTATATGATAAATGTGACTATAAGAAAGACGCGGTGGCATGTCTTGTCAAGAAATGTGTCTTGGACAAGATCAAATTTGTTGACTACATTTATGTAGACATGCTTGAAGTCTGAGGGATTTGTATTAATGTAATACTGTAGTTTGTATTAAATTCGAATTGATGTTAGATCAATGATTTTGTTTTGACCTAAATGTCGAATTAAGTGGGAGTCGTAGTTAGTTTACTCAGGTGGAATATGTATGAAACATATTTTTGAGTGGGAGCTCAGGAACTCAAATATGTGGATAACACATTTTTGAGTGGGAGCGTGTGTTGTCAAATATGTGGAGACATAGTTTGAGTGGGAGTCGAATTCATTTTGTGTAGTTAACACATTGAGAAACTGTACCAATAGAATAGGATGAAGTTGTGAAACTGTTTGAAAGTCAGTGTCTATTTTGAAATAGAATGGGAATTTTAAATAGTTAGTCGAGTTGTTTTGGATAATATCTGAGGAGTCAGAATAGAATAAAAGGATGGTCCTTTGGAATCCAATTGGTCATTAAGAGTAATGATGCGTGAAGGTAATGGTTGTATGACATGTGAGTCTATTATGTAATATTAGACATCATACAGAAACCATATTATATGCTCGATGAAATATAACCGATGTTCTTGGAATAAGAACAGTTATGAAAGTAAATTTGGAATTTATTGGAAGTAGATGTGTGTTAGTTAAGGGATTGACATTTGAATGTCAAGTTTTCTACATTAGTGTGAAAGTATGTAGACATCACGAGTTTGTAATTGTTACAAGGGGCTCGGCATGACTGAGTGTGTTTTTCAGGGCAGTTATCTGGTTAGTATAATCAGAGTAAGCGCTGGGAAGCGGTAGTCTCACTTAGTTGCGGTGTTTGCATATGTGTTGTTAAACAACATGGTGATATCAAGCAAGTTAATATCCGTGAATCGCAAAAGCATGTACAATCACGGATTGTGCAGTAACACTTTTCCACAAGCAAGCATTATCAAATGATTCTTATTTGATAAGGGATTCTGATAAAGTAAAATGCAGCTAGTTTATTTGTACTCTAGTGCAAGTGGGAGACTGAAGGAGATATGCCCTAGAGGCAAATAAATAAGTAGTATTTATTGCATTATCTCATAAGTTTATAATAGGTTTATGTATTATGCTATAACTGTATTAATCGGAATTATTAATACACGTGTGATACATAGACAACCAGGTCCCTAGCAAGCCTCTATATGAGCTAGTCCATTGGGCAACAGTTGATCGAGATTCCCGATCAAGGACAATGACGTCGGTTGACAATGGGGTCATCTTGTTAATAGAATAAGGTGGTGGACATACGCAAAGTATTGCAATACGATCGTATTACGATGTTCGTCATTTGCAATAGATAAGAGTATGATAGCTTATTCCTTAGACCGTGAGACCGTACTTATTGTTGCTTCGTAGGAGTGCTTTGAGAGCATCAAACGTTGTGCCTTATATAGCATGACAATAACGGTGTCCATCTTGGGTATTCCGAAAGAGCATCGAGACGTAAGGATCAAGAGCGGGATTTGTTCATTCTTGTAATGGAAAGATACTCTGGGCCCACTCGGTGATATTGCATCTATATAGCTGCGCAGCTTATGACTAGGTCATGGAGATGTAATATCGCAGACGAGTTAATAACCTTCGTCGGTAACGAGATACAGCAAAGGCATCGGTGTGTCTACGATCATATCTCGGACAAGGTAGTATCGCAGAGACAAAGGGAATGAATATCATACTTATGGTTCAACGACGATATTCGTGGAATGCACAGGGGTCGTCATATATTTCCAGGTATCCCTGACGATCATTGGTGAGCGGAGTGTCTCGACCATGTCTGGAGTGTTCCCGAACCGTAGCGTAACAAACTTAAGGTCTTAGCGACGCTAGGAGATAGGTTCTGGAATTTTATAGGTTTTTATTGGAGAGAAAGAAATGATCCGGAAAGAGTTCCGGTGGTCCGGAAGGAGTTCCGGGGAGCTATGGAAGGGTTCCGAGAATGTCCGAAAGTTGTTCGGGTGGTTCCGAAATAGTTTCGGAGTCATGGGATATTGAATTATATATAAATATATTAATTATGAATTAATGGGATTTTTATATTAATTTAATATTAATTAAATAAAGGAAAAAGGGGGCTCCCACCTAAATGGGCCCTAAGAGGGCCCAAGAGGGGGAAACCGCACCCCACAAGGAAGGGAAGGCTTGGGCCTCCTAGTCCAACTCGGACTAGGAGTGGGAGAGCCCATGGGGGGTTCGGCCGAACCCCCCCTCCCCTCTCCTCCTTTTAGTCCCACATGGGGGAGCCAAGGGGGTTGGCACACCCCTTCCCCCTTTATATAGCAAGGCATATTAATTGATTTAATTCATAGGAAATTCAGTTAATTCCCAATTTCTCTCTCGATCCCGTGGTTCGCAAGTTGGAGCCGCGCCGAGCTGAGGAAGGGGGTCTCTCTCCACCTAAGCCATACCGCAGAGCGCCGTTGCTCTGCGGGATTCCAGATAAGATCTACTCCTGCGATTTCAGCTGGATCTGAATGACCGGGAGTTGTCGCTAGGCTCCGTATGTTTGCGAGTGCTCGGAGGCTACTCTATTGAGGAGCTTGGGCGACGTCGTCTCGCCCCCTACAGCCGCCGCGCCACCCCCCTCTGCTGCCGGCGAGCCAGCCCCGGTGCTGGCGCTCTGCCTTCTTCCGCCCGACGCCCGTCGACGCAGATCATCGTCGACACCCCGGCGTCATCGACTCCGACATCGCGGCAAGTTCTCCGCGACCTCGAGGTCGGCTACGTACGACTTCATCGTCAACGCTTGTGCGGGAGCGTAATCCCCGCTATCGGTCTACATGGAGCTAATGTAACCCGTTCCGCCACCGTTATCGCATGTACTAGATAGATAGATCCTGGCTAGTTAGGGTTTCGCTCGCTAGAAAATTATTGTTTTCTGCACCGTAACCCCTTCAGGTGGTTTTACTACTTCCGCTGCCCCGCTGGATCGAGTGAACGGAGGTCTTCATCAAGCCGTACGTGTGACCGAGTATGGAGGCGCTGCCCGTTACAGCGCACATCTTCACGATCTTGAGATCGACAATTGAACGACTATATCATCCAAGAGAATTATTCTCGAAACACTTACGGTCTTCGAGGGTGAGTTTCTCTTGGAATATGTTCTACTCGTTACGAGCATCTCCTAAAGTAAATCTTGACTTGTTTTTTTTTTTTGAATTTTTCATATATATAAAAACCACACCACCAGCAAGCCGCCTCATTAAAAACCCTCCAGTCCACTTAGGTACCCTGATAGGGAAAAGAGTGCGTCTAAAACTTGCTGGCCTCAAAGTTCAAACAGAGTTACATCGTTAATTACATGAGGGATAATAAAGCTAGGGGGATCACCATCCCAAAAAAATGAACTATCAGAATCATAAGCAAACCGAGCTAACTTGTGAGCTACTATATTAGCCTCTCGTCTACAGTGGCAAACCGAAATTGACCCAATGTTCGCAGCTCGGGTAAAACAGTCCACTAGAATTGCTGTATAAGGATTCCATACTTCAATCTCTCCATTAAAAGCTTGACATAACTCCAAACAATCAGATTCTATCCTCGTTGGAATGCATCCCATTTGTTCAATCAACATTAAACCTTTTTGCAAAGCCATAACTTCTGCCGCTGGTGCATCAAAAAGATTGGACAAAGGCCAGTATCCCCCAGCCACAGCCTCTCCTCTATCATTCCGAAGAACGACCCCCACAACACCATCACCGTTAGGAAAGAAAGCAGCATCAATATTCAGTTTATATGAATTCCTTGGAGGTTTTGTCCATGTTATTTCATGTGGTTCAGTACTAGTCTTTGCTCCCTCATAATTTGCCGTCAAAGCCAGTATGGCGAAAGCTGAACGAGAAGGAGTTTGGACCTGCTCACCTCGTACCGCAACCCTTCGCTGCCACCAGATGTACCACGCTCCCACAACGATCGCTTCCTTGAAACCAATGGCACCTAATGAAGGAACAACTTGGCAATTTGATCTCAGAATTTCCTCAAGAATCACCGAGCCCGATCTTTCTGTTGGAAGAAAAGAGTTAATTGTGTCCAGCAAACCCAGCGATTTCCAAACCTGCTTAGCACGCAAACAAGAAAACATCAAGTGTTTTATATCTTCTGGACCCTTCTCACAAATAGGACATTGGGCAGTAGTTTTAATATGCCTCCCCGCAAGAATGGCAAGACCAGGAATTGTTCCATGTAACGATTTCACGCGAAAATCTTCACCTTTGCCGGCACTTGCAAACCCCAAAGAATATCCCACACAGGGTTTTGCGCCGAATTTCCTTGCATATCCGGCGTGTTTATATTTTGCCCAAAGGAATGCCACCATTGAGCATAGTACGCAGACCGCACTGTAAACTTATAAGATCTTGAAAGATGCCAAGCAACAAAATCTTCTGTCATATTTTCACATGAGGAATTTTCAGGATCCGTTGCACATCAATTGGATTGAAAATATCATAAATTAAGTGTTCATCCCAAGAATTAGTTTCAGCATCCACTAACTCATTGACAGTCTATAACAAGCATTGGCCTTTTGGGGTTAAAATCATCCGTGATGGACTTCCAGGGATCCAAGGGTCTTGCCAAATATTTATTTGTGAACCCGACCCCACACGCCAGATATGTCCACGCTTAAAAGTGCACAAGCCTGCTATTATACTCTGCCATGTATAGGAAGCGTTGCTCTTAGGGCCAGCTTTCAGAATATCTCCATGCGGATAATATTTAGCTCTCAACACTTGTGCACACATAGAATCTGGTTTTTTAATTAACCTCCAAATTTGTTTAGCTAGCAAAGCTAGATTAAAGGAATGAAGATCTCTAAACCCCATCCCTCCATTTTTCTTGGGTATACACATTCGCCACCAAGCCATCCAGTGCATCCGACGGTGATCATCAGTGTCGCCCCACCAAAAACTTGACATTGCATCAATCATTTCCTTGCATAGTTTCTTCGGGATTTGAAAGACAGCCATAGCAAAAACAGGAATAGCTTGAATAACAGCTTTCAGGAGAATTTCCTTTCCACCCAAAGATAATAGCTTTTCTTTCCATGCTTCCAATCTCTTTATAATTCTCTCAAGGAGGTGAATAAAACTATCACTTCTGTCCAGCCCGACTATGGAAGGCAATCCCAAATATTTATCAGAAAGAGCTTCTGTCATTATATTTAGCTCCTCACAAATCTCAGCTTTCAACTCAACTTCAACATTTGGACTGAAGAATATACTACACTTTGCCGCACTAACCATTTGTCCCGAGCTTGCACAATATTGTTCAAGCACCTGTCTCAACGAGGTTGCATTAATCATATTAGGTTTCATGAGGATTAGGGAATCATCGGCAAAAAGAAGATGTGACACCGATGGTGCATTTCTGCAGACCCTAACACCTTCAAAACCACGAACCTCCTCTCTATGAGCCAGCAGGCTTGACAGCCCCTCCGCACAAATAAGGAACAAATATGGTGACAAAGGATCACCTTGTCTCAGCCCTCTTGAAGGAATAAAAGAATCTGTTTCTTGACTGTAAAATCTGACTTTATAAGAGACCGATCGAACACAAGCCATCAAAAGCTGAACAACCGAAGTATGAAAACCCAGCCGAGTCAACATGCTTTCCAAAAAAATCCACTCTACACGATCATAGGCCTTATGCATATCCAACTTCACCGCACAATAGCCCCACTTGCCCTTCTTCTTGTTCTTTATCGTATGTATACTCTCATAAGCCAAAAGAATATTATCAGTGATTAATGTGCCAGGAACAAAAGCACTTTGGACAGGAGAGATAATGCCATCCAGAACAGATTTCATACGAAAAGCTATCATTTTAGATATTACCTTATAAAGCACATTGTAGAGACTAATTGGTCTATATTGAGAAATAGACTAGGCTTCATCCACCTTCGGAATTAGAATGATGACTGTATCATTCCAGCCATCTGGGATCACCTTATTATTTATTGCACTGAGCACTTCGGATGTTAATTCTCTACCTAAAATATTCCAACACTTCTTGAAAAATATTGCATGTAAACCGAGCTTTCATATCCCAAATCGAGAAGAGAGCCTTTTTAACTTCTTCTGATGGGTATGGCTTCATCATACTAATATTCATATCTTCTGTTTGTTTGTTCTGACCGTAGGAATTTTTTTGTTTTGCTACAAACCCATCACGCTCACCAAGGCGCGGGGCTCGACGAGGAGACCTGCGCGGCGACGTCCAACAGGGCAGCGTCCGCCGCCGGCGCCGGCGCCGCGTCGCCCGCGGACGCCATGGACCCGCGCGTCTGGTCCACGCTGTGTGCGTATGCAGCAGGGGGTGGTGTTCGAGCGGATGCCGGAGAGGAACCTCGTCTCGTGGAACACGATGCTTGAGGCGCACACCTCCGCTGGCCGCATGCACGCTAATCAATAGTACACCTCTGAGGCTACCCGCACGCCGCCGGCATGTTCGCCATGGACGAGGTCAAGGGCGGCAGCCCGTACGGGGCCGACACCTTCGCCGGCGCGGACGGCAGCAGGGTTATTTCGCCGGCGTTGAATTCGTCGAGGATGAGCTCTGCCTAGCTAGCTCCTTGGGGTGAGATGCATGGACGCGGGAACCAGGAACGAGTGGCATGCTTGCTCTCTAGCAGTACTCTTCCATCCATCAGCCAGTCGTCAGTATACAGAGTAGATCGAGCCGAGTTCTAGCAATCGAATGAATCAACCCGAGGTTCCCCAAGCTCCGGCGTCACCGGACAAGAAAGACTGGCCATCAACTACGACTATTCAGCAGCAGCAGGATCCGGTGGAGCAGCCAGCTGCATCGGTATCCCGTGGATCCGGCCGGCGAGCAGCCAACAGCAGCGGGATCCGGCCATGAGAGAGGAGAGCAGCCAAAAGCATCGGCCGGCGAGCAGCCAGCAGCACCGGGCAGAGGGAGACGAGAGCACCGGGCGGGGCGGCGCATGTCGGGGCGGAGCCGAGCAGCGGTCGGGATGGGCAGAAGGGGTGGAGGTCGGGGATGGAGGCGCTGGACGTGGGAGGGGATTTAGATTAAGTGGTTGATCCTTTTTTAATATGTGTGTTCGTAATGTAAACCTAACTGGTGGGTCCCACTTGCCAGAAGACTGATGAAACACCTAAACACGGCACTGTCACACGAGACCAGTGCTCCGCGTCGCGACTATGCCCCAATATCGATAGTTATGTGTCAAAAACCGCTAAATTGGTAGCTCCGCGTCAAGTCAGCCCCAAATCTGGTAGCTATCTGTCATTTTCTCCTGTTTGGGCATGCCGCGGCAGCGCTACTCCCTTGTCTCCACCAGGTTGGCCAGTCGTCGTTCCCCATCTTTCCAGCCACGCTCTGTCGCCACCTCATCACCATCTACGCGCCCGCCCCCCATCACGGCAGCGGCCCCGTCTCACCCACGCGGCCGTCAAGCGGAATCGTGCGACACTCAACGGGCTCCTCGCCACTATCTCCAAGGCCACGGTATCCACCGCCTTTCGTCGCAGCACCACGTCCAAGGGCTGGAGGAGGAGCACACGAACGGGAGCAGGTGCATGTCCACCTCCTCTGTGGAGGATTCCAAATGCTGCGACGACTCTAGCTCTGCGGTTCTCTTGCCCCATTCCCCATTCCTCCTAGTCAGGATGTAAGTACACAAGATGTTATTGGACTAGTTTTGTAGATGCATGTAAGGTTGTGGTGTTCAGAGACATATAATTAGGTTTTCAGATGCATCGTAACTAGTTATGTGACCTTTTAGGCTTGTGTCAATCACCAGGACAGTTGTTTTCTGTCCTCCCCTTAATGTAACTAGTCAGGATGTAAGTAGTCAGAATGTTATTGGGGGTAGTTTTTGTAGATGCATGTTACATAATATAGAGCATTATTCAATGAAACTAAAGGTTGTGGCGTTCATGTACACACAGAATTAGCTTTTGAGATGGATGCATGTAACTAACATTTACATTGTATAGCTGAGCTGATTGTATCTGTTTCAGGGATATGCAGATGATTTTTTATCGTATTTTTGCATGTAACTAGTCCTAGTCCAAATGATTTTTTCAGTTCATTATCATGTAGGACAGTTATAGGGGCATGGTTATTTTTAGGAACATGGAAATGTAGGTTCTGTAACTAGCTAGATCTTTTGTATATTTTTTCATGCAGACGTAGTTTACGAGTTTGTTTTTCAGATGTAATTTCTGCTTTTTGATGGATGTTCATCTGCACTGAGTTCTTCTGGTTTTTTTCGTATCCTGGTATTTCTGTTCTGCCGGTGTTGGCCCTGATTGCTTTCTGTTATGTCTAGTTGGTAGTTCTAAATATAGACTTGGTTCGTTCTGCTGCCGGCGGCTTGGCAACATCCCCCCCCCCCCAGCGCCCCCAAGAGCCTTTTTTAGCGCCGGCGGAAGAAAAAATCTACCAGTCGCCCCCCAGAAATCGATTTAGCGTCGGTTAGCGCCGTTTTTTGCGCCGTTTCGCGCCGGCGATCTCAGGCCGATCCCAGGTTCTTGGGTACCACCTGGGGGGCAAAAGGCGTGCGCGGGCCAGACCTGTCGGCGAGACTGAGCGATTTCCCTTTATAACATTGAGCTTCCCTCCCTTTTTGCCCCCCAAATAGCTCGTCCGCCGCCCGATCCCGCCATTTCCCCCAGTTCTTCAGCTCGAACCCGCCATGCCTCCTGCCAAATTCACCGGCCCGCGAGCCGCAGCGACCAACGCCGCCGCCGCCCTCGACGCTCTCCACGTCAAAAAGCCGCGCAAGCCGAGACCGCCGAAGCAAAGGCCGCCGGGCATGACCAACAAAGATTGGATCGCCGAGTAGGAATGCCGGAGGGCGGAGAACCTCCAGCGCCGGGGGAGGGAGCTCAAGAAGCGGCAAAGGGAGCTGGACGAGAAGCTGAAGGCCGCGGGCAAAGCTGCTGCCACGGAAGAAGAGCAGGAGGAGGAGGAGGATGAGGAGGAGGAAGTTTAAGATGTGGAGCCACCAACTCCGGCCGTTTCTACGGCGCCGCCGGCCCAGCGTAGGACCGACATGGCCCCTCATCCTCATCTCTACCCCCAGTTCGCCAGCTGGGGCCAATCTGCGTCGCCATCGCCTTCGCCGCGTTGGTGCGCGTCGCCGCACTACTCGACTTCCTACGCCGACGGCGAGCTCCATGGCGGCTTCGACCCCAACGTCACCTTCCCCCACCATCTGACCATGATGTACGCCGGCTCGCCGGGCTACGTGCCTTCGCCGCCGCTGCGACGCTCCCCCACTTTCGGGACGCAGTCCATGCTCGGGATGAGCGCCGAGATGGACGACATCATCACCATGGTCTCGGCGGCGGCAGCGGCATCCCCGGGCTTCCTGTCGGCGCCGGGCGAGGTTTTTTCCACGGGTGGCATCGATTACGGCGGCGGCACCAGCACGGAGGAGGTCGAGGGAGGTGATGAATCGCAGGCGGCCGGGGGTGAGGAAGGGCCGGCCAAGAAAGGCGGCATGGGCGGCCGTCGTCCCAAGAAGCCGCCCGCACAACCAAAGATGCCCGTCGAGCCGCGCATCAAGTGGACGAGCCGGGAGGACACCCTCCTCGCCGAGGCATGGAAGGTAACGACCCAGACACTATCCACGGCTCGAACCAGGCCATGGAGAACTACTGGAAGCGCGTCAAGTCAGCGTACGACGAGCACTGCATGATCGACGCCGATTTCGCCATGTGCACGACGGAGCGCGGCCAGAAGGCGATGGCCAACCATTGGTCGCTGATGCAGACCGCCTGCAACAAGTGGCACGACATAGTCCAGGAGGTCAAGCACAAGCCGAAGAGCGGGGAGAACGTGGAGATGGAGATCGCCCGGATGCTAAAGGCGTACAAGAACGACGAGAAGACAGATTTCAAGTACTTTCACATCTTCGTCGTCATCGAAAATTGTGAAAAGTGGACCGAAACGCGCCGATCGCTGGCGAAGGCCGGCAAGGAGTATGTCCTGGACGCGCCGGTTGCAGGTGCTTCGGATGGCCGTCCCCCATCAGAGCGGCGAGGGACGCCGCGCCAGCTGCGGCGAAGCTACATGCGTCAATCGAGACTTGTATCGCCGACGCCCAGGCCCACGCCGTGAAAAGGGAGGAGACCTCCAAGGCGCGGTGGGCGGCGGTCATGGACAACTCGAAGGTGAAGCTCGACCTCCTCAGGACCGGCACCGTGGCGAAGAAGAGGAACCACGACCTCGCCTTCCTCGTGGGCGGCGGCGATCCGGACGCGATGGACCCCGAGGTGAGGGAATGGTTTCTGGCGCAGCACCGCCTCATCCTCAGCGACATCAGCCGGCCGGCCAGCAGCCCGTCAAGCTCGGCGACACCCACTTCTGCGACGCCCGTCGTCGACCTCGAGGCCGGGGCAGACAACGCCACAGCTACTGCGACGGCCATCGACCTGGAGGATGTCGTCCCCCAAGATGTCACTCCGACCGCCGCGCCAGCTCCGATCGCCGCGCCCATCTACGACGTCGACGCCGCGCCGACCTCTGCCTGACTGGCGATTGCGGCCATATCGCCCAACTGTGGCGTCTTTTTTGTATGATCGCTCGCCCATCTGTGACGCTTTTTGTATGATCGGCAGCAGATGATTGCCGAACTCGGGCTGTTTTTTGGGGTGGGAAGAAAAACATTTAAATTTATGTTCCATCTATTTTCTGACCGCGTCGAACGGCTGGTGAATTCGCCCCTCCCCAGGTTTTAATTAGCGCCGCGTTAGCGCTTAAAAGCGCCGGATCAAAATCTGGGGGGCGAACGACTGGAGATGCTCTAATATTTGATTTGTGGTGGATGTAAAGTCAGAACCCAAAACTGCTGTAGCTCCGTTATCCTGATAATGGGGTCCGGCGCCCTTTCACATGGGCGGTCGTTTTCGTATGTATCCTGGCATTTGAGTAGGGAATTTTTTTTCAGTACTTAAGTGTCATGCGTTAAATAGTCTTGTAGCGCAGAAGTTACTTTTTGTTAGTACAACTTGAATCTAAACTGATACTAATTTTTTGCATTTTGTTCTCGAGAGCGCAACATTTATTTTGGATGCACCATTTGTATTTCCCTTTTTCGTATGCTTTGAGGAGTATGACACCATCTGTATATCCCTTTTTGTTATGCTTGAGGAGTTCTTGTTTTAAATTTTCAATCAGGACACATTTGTCAAACTATATTTGATTTCATGTAGAAGAGACTTAAGACATCAGGGTCTGGACACCCAAAGTTTAAGAATCTCAGGAAAAATGTAGAATACAAGAGGAGGAAGAATAGAGCTGTTGTGTCATTAGTATCAGCTAGAATATTGCCACAGCTCCTTCTGCTTCCATCTCCTCGAAAGTAACTTCATGTTCAGCGTTCGGAGGTCCTAAACCCCCATCATGAGTGCTAGGAGGTGCAAACCCTTCATCTACAGGTGGTTCGTTCAGGTCAATTCCATCCTGTTTAAATCGAAGTCCATTGTCTCTGCAATGTAGCAACTAGTTAGTTCTTTTGTCATGTATTTGTAAATCTGAAAGTGCTAAATGTAATTTACAATAAATTTAAGTTTGCATGTTGTATATATATTCTAACTAAATCTTCTCACCGTTTTTAATATGCATTCAGGTGACCAATACCATGAAGTTCCATTTTACATGCACAGACGAACCATACTTTTATCCTCAACGGTGAACCATGCTTCCTTCAATAGTTGAAAGTGTAACTTCTAGATGTTGCTTCTTTTTACAACGTAACTTGTATCGGTTTTACCTTGGCTGTTCGATGGATGTACCTTCTAGTACTTGGAATGCAAATTTCATGTTATTCCAAGCAATCTCTAGTGCTTGTAATGCAAATTATCCTAGATGTGAGTCCTAAGGTTTTTGGGTGATGTATCTACTGGATGTATTTGCATATGTAATGTGTTCAATATTTTATCGCTTATATTTTGATTCACAACCGGGATGTATCTTCTTCTTAGCATGCAAACTGAAATCCTGATGTAATTCTTCAGCTCTAACTATGACCTTTGCATGTACTCTAGCATTCGGAATTACGAAAAAAACTGACTTGTACCTAACAGATTGACTCACGGTGTATCGTTGACAATAAATGGTAGTGTTATTTTGGCTAGAAAAACTGAGGATGTAGTGTTATTTTGGTAAGTTGGTTTTTCTTAGTGATATTCTGGCTAGTTCGGTTTTCACTAGTGGTCTCAGCAATCAGCAAGACTAGTACCCAATTAAACTAGCTGCTATCTGGAGTATGATGATATCCTTTCTGAGCTGATCTACCGACATGTTTTCCTGAGCTAGCTTGTACCTCGCCATCCGCATCTGCAAAGTAAATAAAGAACTTCTTTGCAACATTCGATAAACACAAAACGTTCAAGTATTTACAAGTATTCTGCATTCATCCAAGAATATATGTACAAGATGAGTATTTACAGAGATGAAGTACACCCCAGTTGCAGTATACCCAACTAAACTTGTTGCTATCTGCTATGATGTTATCCTTTCTGAGCTGATCTACCAACTTCTTTTCCTGAGCTAGCTTGTACTACCCTGTGTGCAATGACCTCGCAAACTAGCTTGATCATCATCATCGTCTTCTCTTCTGAAAGGAAGGACTGGACTGGACCAATATTTACACTGAAACCTGTATCCTACACTGAAATCTGCATCCTACACCTACTAGTAGAGCTTGATGAGACTGAAGTTCTGGAACGGGCGGTAGAACTTGAATAGGTTCCCGAAGAGGAACGCCATGGAGCTGGCGGCGACGTCGGAGGGTGAGCCTCCGTCGTGGACGAACGGGTTGTTCTTGACGCGCAGCGTGGCCTCCCCGATCTGCGCGCGGATGGCGTCGATCGTCTTGGCCTCCACGGGGTGGCCCTGCGGGTCCGACAGGTAGAAGGTGTCGACGGCCTCCCCTCCCTCCGACGATATCTCGGCTCGCCGGATGGTGAGCCCGTTCTCCCGGAAGATGCGGGTGATGTCGGAGAGCAGGCCGGCGCGGTCGTCGGTGCGGACCTCCAGCTCCAGCCCGTCGGCGGTGCGGCGCTCCACGGCGGCCTCGAGGCACTGCACGACGCGTCGGCGCTCGGCCTCGGATCTCACTGGGTGGCCGTCGACGTGCCGGATGTAGTACTCCTGGTAGGCGCCGTCGCCGTGCTCGGTGCTCACGGTGCCGTGGTGGACGACGTACTGCATGTCGGTGATGGTGCAGACGGTGTCGAACAGCAGCTTCGGCCGGTCCCTGCACCGGACCACCACCACGGTGTACCCGCGCTCGGCGCAGTTCGTCACGGAGACCTCGGTCCGCGGGTCCGGCCGTCCAACGGCGCCGTAGTCCCGGTCCTCGAACATCATCTGGTGCAGGCGGCGCTCCTTGTGCGTCAGGCTCGCCGCGGCTTCCGCGGCGCGCACGCCGCTCTGCCCGCGCAGCAGGTTGCCGAGGCGCTGGCTGATGTCCGCGATCCGGGCGTCGTCCACGATAGCGCCGCCGCCCGAGGGCTGGTTGGCCGCGTCCGTGACCTGCACGACGGCAGCCACGCGCGTGTTGTGCGTCCACAGCTCGGCGCTCCGGACCGCGCACTGCATGCCGGCGAGCACCGCGCACACCTCGGACAGCAGGCCCGGGCGGTCGGTGCCCGTGAGCTCGATCGACGTGTACTCCTCCGACGGCACGATGCCCACCGTGTTGCGCACCTCCGGGTAGTAACAGTCCTCCGCCTCTAGCGTCTGCAACCATCAATTCAATCCTCAGAACTGAAACTCCTTGACAGAATTTAACCACTGAGGCACTGACAATTAATCCATTGCAAAAGTAACCGGCGAATTACCGTCTGGATGTAGGAGATAGTTGGCTCGTCAAGAACCTTGTGCCCATCACGGTCAGTGACATTGAACACTGCGGATATCAAGGGGAAACCGAAATTTGTTAGAATCCGCGGGCCGTAATTGGCTAGAGCGGAACCATAGAATTCATAACGTCATGGCGATTGGGCCAGTGTACTCACCGTCCATGAACCAGTTGCCGTCGGAGGAGAAGTACGCCTTGCAGATGACGAGGTTGAGGTCGGCGATGACCTGGACGACGGCGAGGAGCGTGCCGTGGCTGTTAACGCTGTCCACCCGGATGACGGTCGCGTCGTCGGAGGAATCGTTGTCGATCACAACCCTGCAACAACAACACACAAAACATAAGGCCAGAGCAAAGCAAACAGAGGCATTTCTCTCCAAAAGAAAAACGCTGTTGATCGATCTAAGGAAGAAAACACACCAGAAAATGGAAACCAGGACCAAAACTGATTCTCGCCAAGAATCACATAGCAAAAAAAAAAGAACCGGATCTTCAAAAGGCAAAATCGATTTGTTCACCTCGGCGGGTTCATCCCCCGGACGAGCTTGGCGTACTCGTCGTGGTCGTCGGTGAGAGCCATGGCGGGCGGATACACCCTTACTCGCATCAATAGCTTATAGCTTGTTCACTCGGCACGAACAGAGAGAGTCGAGCGGCAGGCAGGAAGAGACGTGGAAGAAGAGAGGGCTTGTGTGTGAGAAGCTGTGCTTGCCCCGGACAGACAACCGCCGGAAAGCCTCTCGGCTCCGGTGGCTTTTATGCGAGGCGGCGAGCTGAAGGATTCTCGTGCTGATGGCGATGGATTTCGTAAAGCCTATAATTGGGTACGGCGATATACTGTCGGGGTGGCGATCAAAGTAAATCGGGCAGGTGATTTATTGGTAACCCAAAATATCCCAATTGTGGGTGTGTTTTTCTAAGGAGCGTTTCTATCCCGGACTTGCCATTTTTCACCTTCTTTTTCTTTCTTTTTATGAAGCTGTCCCTTATCATGATTTAGACTAAACGATAGTATTAACAAGAAGTGAGAGCTACTCTCTCTACTCTGAATTAATTGACTCACATTTAGTACAACTATATATACAAGAGAATAACATGTACTTTATTCGTTTTTAAATTAGATAACTTTAAAAGTGGATGTATGTAGACATGTTACAAGTCGAGATAGGTCTACTTTGGATAAATTGAAGTCATCTAATATCGAACGGAGAGAGTAGTACGACCAACCTATGACGACTTCTTTGTTCTCAAGCCCTGGGAAATGATAAAACAATGAACGAGAATTCAGGAGAAGAAATGGTGACTAAAACTTGAATGAAGTTCAAAGAAAAATGGCGAGAAAAACTTGAATTGTAAGTTGAACATAACTTATGCAGGACACATATTACTCGAAAACTTTTATAAAAATCCATTAATCCAAAGAAAACTAAAAAATAAGTCCGGGAGGAGCCAACCGTAAAGCTCACCAGTTTAAGGTAACACGAATATTTATGAGCAGTTTTATCTTAGGAGTGTAAACTCCGCAAACAACACTTTATTCTAATTCCACAGCTTCACGTGAAATATCATACTGAGTAGACACGAGTTTGTTTGTTTCAACGGTTTCTTTTCCGTTCTAGTTCCAAATCCATTTCACTCTGTTTCAACGGTTTCTTAGTCATTCTCATAATTAGCCGCATTTCGTGCACGCCTATCACTTTTAACAAGAGATGGAATAAAGGCGCATGTAAAAATTAACCATCCACGCACTAGTAACGTGTTTGTGATCGTTGTGGATTGCATTAATCTCCATTATCTAACTATTTATTTTGCATTTTATTGTTTTGTTATTAAAATTTATCCTACTTTCCTGACTATTTTTACATATCAGATTACAACAAAGATCGGAAAACCATAATTTTATTAACTCATTAAATTTTTACACATTTGTATTCATAACATAACTTCCTCGGGATACTTTAACCATAATTTCTCCTATATAAATTTGGATATTTTAGATAGTGCAAAGGAATCACAGACGCAAGGAGTGACTCTCAGAGTTCGAATTGTTGGAACAATCATACGTCATTGCTGGAAAGGTATGGACACCAAGTCCTGAGGAATACTCCCAGGGTGCCCCCAATACCTCCCATGTTAGTTAGTTGGGATCTATAGGAATGCCTCAAGAGCACACTCCCGTGGTGACAAATAGGTCCAGAAAGAGTCCTAACACCATGTTCGGAAGTGTACAAATAGGCATGTCATAATGATAGCAGGCAGGCGGGCCACGATTGGCAGCCACACTGAAACCACCCACCCCTCCTCTCTCTCCCCCTATCTCGATTGCTCTCTCTCACTCACACACACGCACGGTCGGACGCACGCATGCACACGCGCGCACCGAGTTGCTTCCTTTCCTCGCCGCAGTCACCAACACCTTCCATCGAACCACCGCCAAATTTTTATGTGGCAATTCAACTGCGTCCAAGGTCAAGGTCAGGTGTACAAAACTCAAACCCAACCGTTGACGCTGCCATGGGAGGCCGAGTGAGAGTTATCTTACCTTGAGATTTTGTCCCCCCTCATGCAGGACTCTCTACTCTTTCTCGATGGTTGCCCCTCACCCTAGACGTTGATATTCACCTCGGTTTCACCGACGCACACATGTGTTTGGTCGTTTCACCGAAAAAAAAGGTATTTTTTAAATGAAATTTGATGGTATTGTCATTAATCGTTCTTGCACTGTTTGATGCGTCAACATGGATAATGGTGATGATTTCTTCTTTTTTTAAATACTCCTTTGCAATCCCTGGTTTAATGCCAAGAATAAGTAAGGAACAGGAGTGCTAAGGGAGGGCTTATTAATTGGATAATTAATTGAAATTGTGTGTATCATCGGAATATTATTTTTTGTAGCACCCCCTACAAATCGGAATGGAGAGATTTAAAAGAAGGAATAAGATTCAAATGACAAACAAAAGAGAGTACTATTTGGGTTACTATTAATGATCTTAATTACCACTTTGGGATAAGGAGAAAATTTAAGTTATACTTGGTATCAATTGATGCGCTAGAGTATACGAAGAAAATATAAATATGATAATCATTGTTAATTATAAGATCCAAGTAATGTTACTAGCTGCCGCTATGTCTTATGTGCCCTATGTTTCTTGTTTTTTTTTCAAATTTAAACCTTTAAAAGTTTGATCAAGCATATAAATAATCACCATCTATAATACTTGAATGCATATAATATAAATATATTTATGACAACTCGAACAATATTATATTTATATTGCAATAGTTAATATTTTTTGTGCATATTTGGTCAGGATTTTAAATATAATATTTGACTAAGACGAATTTGGTTAGTTAGGAATGGAGTGACTACATGCCCACTTTTATATAGTTCTTGAAATTGATTTGGATGTAGGATGTCTGTTGAGCAAGTCTCACGTGTTATTGGCGAAGCTTCACTTTTCGTTAAGTGATAAAGCCATCCCAAGAAAAGTGTGCCACATTTTATTACTAGTATTTGCAAGCTCATTTATTCTTACAGTTTTTTTCAGCTATAAGTGACCCGAGTATTAAACCGAACCTTTCCTTTGCCCATTCGGAATGGCCTATAAAGAGGCATTATCTCGTAAAAAAAGAGGCATTTTCATTCTGTTCAAAAATAAGGAACTGTTTCTCATGCTTTGTACTGGCTTTCCAAAAGGCCTAAAATCCAATGTAAGCATATTTTATTATGCTCTAATAGAGTTAACTTTATATTGTGAGAGTTGATATATTTTCTACATATTTTTTCAAATTTTCTACAAACTTTGATTTTTACTAAGCCCAAAATGCAGGATGATTTTGAATGGAGTGAGTACGTGACCACATTAAATGGTTATTGAAAATGCTTTGGATGTGCAATTTCTGTTGAGTGAGTCCCACATGTTGTTGGCGAGCCATCACTTTCGCTAAGTGAAGAGCCAGCCAAAAAAAGTGCCACGTTTTGTTATTAGTATTTTCAAGCTCAATTATTCTTAAGATTTTTTCTGGTATCTGTGACCCGAGTATTAAACCAGTAGAAATTGGAATTTTAAATAGTTAGGAATGGAGTGACTACATGACCTCTTTTAAATAGTTCTTGAAATTGATTTGGATGTGGGATGTGAGCTAGTCCTACGTGTGTTCTTGGTGAGGCTTCAATTTTTGTCAAGTGATAAAGCCATCTAAAGAGGGTGCCACGTTTTATTAATAATATGTTCAAGCCCAATTATTCTTAATTTGATCTGCTATCAGTGACCAGAGTATTAAAGCAAACCTTTCCTTTGCCCTTTCGGAATGACCTAGGAAAGAGGCAATTTCACACGGTTGAAAAACAAGGAGGTGTTTCTCATGCTTGCTACTGGCTTCCAAAAATCGCAAAATCCAATAGACATATATTTTATGACGCTCTAATAATATTAAATTTATATTGTGAAGTTGATATATTTCTACATATGTTTGTCCAATTTACAAACTTTGATCTTGACTAAGCCCCAAAGCAGGACAGTTTTGAACGGAAAGAGTACATGACCACATTGAAATGGTTCTTGAAAATGATTTAGATGTGTGATTCCCGTTGAGCGAGTCCCACGTGTTGTTGGTGAACCTTTACTTTTCGTTAAGTGGCGAGCCAGCCGAAAAAAAGGTGCCACATTTTATTTCTAGTATTCTCAAGCTCAATTATTCTTACGATTTTTTCTGGTATCAGTGAGCCGAGTATTAAACCGTCAAATGACCTAAGAAAGAGGCAGTATCACTTGGTTCAAAAACAAGGAGGCGTTTGTCATGCTTTCTTTTGGCTTTCCAAAAAGCCCAAAAGCCGACCAATATTGCACCAGTCATTCCTCTTCTCTTCTTTGTTGAGGAGTGATTCGTTGGACGGCCACATTCCACCGGACACGTTGGTGCTGGTGGAGGCGTGTAGCCTTCAGCTTGACTGGTAGAAATGTGGAGCGCGCAATCAACGAACAATTATGAATATAACCAGTTCGGCTACTAGTCAGCTTTCTTTTTGAGTATTATCATCGTCTTTGTGAACTGAAGCCGACAGCAAAGATGGTCAGGTCGCTTGTTCTAAAGAAACAAGTTGGTCTGGTCGCTGCCGTTGGAATCTCCAAGTTATACGTAAGTAACCACGGTGTACTAGTTGAGGGGCTAGCTAATGCGTCACTCACAGCAACTAACCTTAGTTTATGCTAAAGCAACCTTTTGCTTGCCTAATTTTCAGTATGATTGCAGATCAGCTATGCGACAGTGCTTTCGTTTAAACATCAGCTTCCCGACGTCGCAGCGGCAGCGTGCGCCTTATAAACATTAAAAACATGATTAAGCTCACAAGTCTGAATATTGCTATCATGGAAAACATGATTTCTGTATAAAAATTCTGCCAGATAAAGAAGACCAAATATCAATCTCCTCTCACCAGTTGAGCAAGGTAGTGCCGTATAATGCTCTATCATATCCGACCAAAAGGAAATTCCTTTATATACGTTGACTACAGAGACCTGCTTGACTTGCAAGTTTGGCTTTGCAAAAAGCTTGCACGATCATCAGGATTAGTGCTTTCAGTGATACAAATAACAATTCTTGCCAGTTGCACCCACTTGTAGTGTTGCGATAGTGTCTTTTATGTGCTCTGATGGAGGAGTACGTTCAAAGAACATTAAACCATGAACACATGTGTAGCCTAATTAATTTGTCCGGCCTGCATTATTTCTCTCACCATTCAGTCAATGAAAAGTCGTGCAACTGGTACATGATTAAGAGGAATTTCTTCCACACCAAACTTGCACTCGAGGGCAAGGTACATGTCATTAATTTCTTCTGCAAGTGGATTACTCATTAATAAACAACCACAGTAGCATGGGTCCTAACTCCTGGTTCAGATAAGAACAATCGTACGATGCAACTGAATTCCATACTCCCAGTCCCATGTAACTGAGTATTTATTTTCCCCTATATCGCTACTCCTATGCCTAATCTGATTTTTTTAGGCCTTTATCTAGTTGGTTCTCCAGTTGAGCATGAACTCAAACCATTGTTTTTTAAGGTAAGGGCTCATTCTATCATACGTTTTTTTTTTTGCGGGGATTTGAAGTGATCTAATTATTTTCCTTATGGAGCTATTTTCTCGTGAACTCAAATATGTCTGTCACACTCCACACGAATGTGCTCTTAGTGATGGATCGAGTGTGTCACATGTGGAAAGGTCTACACTAAGTAGCGGAAGGGGGAACGGTCAGGGGAAATATCTGGTGAAAAACAACTTTTAGTGCAAATCGGTGAAAATCATAATAATTAATGTAAAAGTTATAAAGATATCTCAACAAATATGCATTACGTAGGGAACGTAGAGAACCATGTCTATATAACTCAATTTTCCCAACATAATACCTTTTTGTTAAGAAATTTTAAAGCTTTAAACATTATTTTTTCGTGGTGGGTATCCACCGAAAAGTTTGGTTTCGCTGGATTGGTAACTTTTGGGGATATCATCATACCTAGTAGGTTGATGCTTAATTAGCTTCCAGATTCCTTACGTGTCATACAACCAGAGAAGACAGATATCATCTAAAATAAAAGGAGGAGACATATACAGTATAGCAGATTCTATTTTGATTACTGAGCGGTACAGTCATGAGTCATGACTCATGTTGCGATGACATGGGAATCGTCTGAATATTCGGCCGGGTGGTCCTAAGAGCGATAGAGGAGAGACATCGTTGTCCCGATACGGTTCTTCATTGCCCAAGTTGTATCTAGATTAGCATTCGGCAAACGATGTTCATACACGTGATCGATCCATAAGGTTACTCTACTCGTGAGATCGTTACCGAAATATTATTCTGATCGGGAATATGTGCGTCGGATCAGGCAGCCGCCACAACTATTCAGCACTCCCACCTGCACTAACCCTGCAATATTCTTATGCTCGGAGATTCCGTTAAGCTAATGTCGGAGATACTACAGTAGCTCTTGTTGTCTAGCATTTGGGGGTTTTCCAGGAGCAGTGGGTACACGCTGCAAGGCCGGCTGCTAAGTAAACTATTCCTGGTTCCTGGTATACTCCGTACCAACTACAGTAGCCGATTGTTTCGTCGGGGCTGATGTGGCGACCGGGCTGGCGGCAGCCGATAAGAAGGTTCAGTATTCTCCGGCATCAGCGGGCACACCTGACAGTAGTTGAGCTGCTTGACAGCGACAGGGTTGCAGACTTGCACTTCAATTCATTTAGCTTAACGATCATCTAACACGGTTAGGCTAAATGCTAGCATGGTTTTGGTTACCGGTCCGTAACCAGACAGTCCGAGCATCTCCGACTAATGCTCATACCGGATAAACAATCCCCCAATTTTTAAATTTTAATAAAAATTCTTGGTAAATAGTTATATTGTGAACCAAATAATTGAATTTTTGAATTTCAGTTTTCAAATTCGTATGAAAACCGGTCGGGATTTTTTATGCCGGATATTCTGATCTTTCTGGGGAATTTTTTTTCTACCGGTAGTCAAAACCTTGAATGCTAGCACAACTGTAGAAGTAGAACACATCCATCGAGACGAAACTAGTCGTATATTTTCCTGTACCAGTGTCAAAAAATGGTGTAAATACATATGAAAAATGCAACAACGCCATTTATAGAAGCTAACTTTGTACAGTCCAATACATACTAATGGTCAATGTCAAAAAAAAATGTGGTGAAAATCATGTGTGCCTTACATTTTAGGACGGAGGAAGTATCTTAACATAACAATTAACTTGCATAAGCAAATACCAGCCACATGCATGTTAGAACATAAGAACAAATCAATTTGACCGAGGAAAACAAGTTTAGTTAGCATGCTATTATGTTTCCGATAGAAAGTCCTATAGATTTTATAGCTATATGCATATTAGATTTTCATATTTTTAAAAAATATTAGATTTTCATTTTTAATTCTATGCAACAGTACATTTTCATTTTATAAACTCGTTAAGGACAGTTAGAATACACACCATAATTAGTTTCATTTGTGATTACTATAAACAATGTTGTTCCAATACCAAGTACAAACCATGCCTACTTTGTTAAATTTTGACTTGCTATACAATTTCAAAAATACAAAAGTAGTTTCATCGATCCAGTTTATACTCTAGAAGAATCTATAAATATATTTACTTAATCAAACACTAGAAATCACTGTTAAGATTATTTATAGATCTTACTCTTCAGATGTATTTAGCATAAAATTATGAATACACATATAATGTCTTATAGAAAAATATGTCTTAAACTAACTTTTGTTAAAAAGTTTGTCTCATATCTCCCAGTATTCAATGACAACAACAAAATGACACCAATAAATAGTAATATTGTGCAAAAAATAGAAATATATACTTTGCATAAAAACAAGATCTAGAGAAGTACAAAAGTTTAGTACAAACTGCATTTATCCCCTAACTCATCAAAATCACACCATACCGGGAAATAAAACAAGAATATTGGCCATGGATCTATGTTTTAGAAGACCTGAGGATACAACCACTCAGGCCCATAGATCCGAGTTTGTTCCGTTCCTCACGGCAATCGTAAGTAGCAAGGAGCCCTACATCTTTGAACATATCGAGTGTAGTGATAACCTTCGCTCTGTTTCAATCATGCTTGAGTGGCACCAACATTTTTGTTTGGTACTAACTACTAATCGACAAACAAAGCATAATCCCTTAATTGAAGCCCCAACCATTGCATTTTCCGTTGAATATTTGATATCGCTAAACACAAAAGTAGCCCCAGGGTTTTCTGGCAAAAACCAGAAATATCAGGCACGATCTTTCATATTTTTTGTTCCTCGGGCTTTGCATCATATTCGTAGAACAACCTTGATTAGAAGGGCACCAACAATCTGAAATTCAAGTTGAAGTAAGCAAAAGGAAATATTAAGTAAGCACGCACATGATATTAAACCGTAAAATGCTCAAATTGGGACATTTTGTTTGAAACAAACATGGAATGCCTTCAATACTTTGTTTGCAGAATGCCCTTCGCCTCACTGATGGAGGACTGGGTGTGGTCTTTGTTACCCCATCCCGTAGCCCTAACCGATGCCTCACCATCCACGCCGCCGCCTCCAGAAGTTGGTCCTCGCATAGGCGTCACCTTTGCAATGACTCCTTAAAAACATTTCACCATTATCCTTCGACCGCAACCTTGAGGACGACCAATAGGTCGGGGAAAAAGGACGACACAAGGCTCCGAGATGATAAATTATATATTAATCACTATACTATTTAATATTTGTTGCACCCAATAAACTATATATACTCCCATGTACACAAATATAAATTACTTTTCTGGTGAACATCACATGACTTTTACTAGGATTTCTATACCTAATAATAAAAGAAGGAAAGCTTCTGCCAAATTTTTCGTCGTCCTTTTCTCTGGACCATTTTACCCCTGTGAGTTTGGTTATATTACCCACCATTGCCATCCGGAAGTTACAAAAACGGTTCGACATACTGTATTTTCCCCTATGGCTGGAGAGGCGCAGTAGCGGTCCGAGAGGTTGCAGCAGGGGTTGCAGAGGAGGGAAACCAGAGAGCGCGTTGGCCGCGTGGACCTCGCCGGCGGCGCCGGGCGATTAGGAGAAGCAGGAAGGCGCGGGAGCTCGGGGAAAAGTGAAGGAGATATGCCCTAGAGGCAATTAATAAAGTGTATTTCTTTATCATATCGCGTTTGTTCATAATATGTTTTTTATGTCATGCTATAACCGTATTAAGCGGAAACATTAATACGGGTGTGATGCGTAAACAACCAGGTCCCTAGTAGCCTCTACTAAGATTAGTTTCGTTGCGCGATCGATGATCGAGGTTTCCCGATCATAGGGCATGGTGCCGGTCGGCAATGGAAGTCATTTCGCTGGAGAACGATGTGATGGACATACCCAGATTTGTAGGACATAGTCATTACGCCTTTGACCGTGAGACCAACTCTTATTGTTATTCCTGGAAGATACTTTGATTGCACCAAACGTAGTATCTTAATTAGTATGACAATAACGGTGATAATTTTGGGTATCGGAAAGGAGTAGTTGATACGAGGGGTCAAGAGAGGGATTTGCCAGTCCGCATAGCAGGATAAATACTCTAGGGCCCACTCGGTGTGATTGTGTCTAATGAGGTTGCAAGCACGTGACTAGGTCACGGAGACATGAAATCATAGACGAGTAGAAGATAGCGTTGTCGGTAACGAGGTCAAGCTAGATATGGAGATATCTATGAACGACGCTCGGACACGCTAAGTATCGTCATGGCAAAAGGTTTAAGACTTTATGTTCAACTTTGATAGATGAAAGTCATTCGTTATATCATAAGGATTAATTCATGAGGTCCAGGCCTACGAGTTAATCATTGATCAGAGAGGAGTCACGATCATGTATGTTATTATATCGAACTGCTAGGGTAACACACTTAAGGGGTTTCGACAAGACAACCGGAATGGAAAGAGATCACCGGGAACGTCCCGGGAGAGGTCCGATGGAGATCGGGCAACAACGAAAGAGTTTTCGGAGATAGAATAAATTATATATAATATGTTTGCTATTAATTAGTGTAATTAATGTCTAAATATGATTTTATATATTTATTTTCGAATTTATTTAAGCTGATTTCCCTAAATGGGTCTTCTGGTCGAAAGAAGGCCCAAGAGGGGAAAATTCTCTAGGGGAATTCAGTGGGGGGCTTGGGGGCCGACCCAAGTGGGCCAAGAGGCCCACTAGGGGGCCGACGCACCCAGCCATGCCGCACCAGGCATGTGGGATGAGTCCCACATTGCCTGGTGAGGAGGTTGGCTCCCCCCTAGGAGCCTATATATAGAGGAGCACCCATGGCGTTTTAATTCACCAATTAATTCCCCAATTCTCTCTCGATTTCGTGATTCCCTTTGTCGGAGTTGCCCCAAGTTGAGAGGGGGATCTCTTCCACCATAGCCCGCTGCCGCGCTGCTGGTGTTCTGGTCCAAGTCTTCCGCTGCTCGTCCTGGAATGGAGCTTCGAAGGCCGTCGTTTCCACCGTACGTGTATAACGCCCTACGAGGTGATGCGCTAGCGGTGCTCGGAGGTCTGCTTCCTCTACACG
Source organism: Poa annua (assembly GCA_026929855.1). Classification (NCBI taxonomy): domain Eukaryota; kingdom Viridiplantae; phylum Streptophyta; class Magnoliopsida; order Poales; family Poaceae; genus Poa; species Poa annua. Next base: position 271,431,682 of record CM049426.1, on the reverse strand, counting down.
ACCTTGAGGTCGGCTTCGTCGGTCTTCATCGACAACGTTTGTGCGGGAAAGTAATCCCCGCTTTCGGTCTACAAGGGTATGTATTCCGATCTCCGTTCGTACTACTATATCTGCATAGAATAGATCTTTTAGGGATATCGTTGCTGGGAAAATTATTGTTTTCTGAACCCAATCCCCTTTAGTGGTATCAGAGTCGATCTATCGTAGATATAGTTGTACGCTGTTAGAACCCGTGTTCTGCACGGGGGCACCGGTCCTGTTATTTGCTACCCTCTAGCGTGCATTTGTGATTCCAGCAGCATCGAGTTGATGAAGCGGCCCGGACCGACTTTACACGTACGCTTACGCGAGACTGGTTCCACTACTGACATACGGCTTGTACCGTATCTGTGGCTAACGGGTGTCTGTTTCTCTCTCTTTAGTTGGTCTTGCATTTTCAATGGAGGGCCCGAAAGGGATGTTTAAATATGCAAGTATTGGATTGTTGTTGTGGTCATAAGATTCGTAGGTATGAAGCGGTTGTATTTACGACAGCCCCAAGCCACGTAAAATATGCAAAAGATAAAGTAGAAGCGTCTAACTTTATTTTACTGGGGCTATGTGATATGGTCAAGGGTAGGTTTGATAAATTGTTTATGAACTGCGGGCGCCAAGAAGACCATGGCGCAATGGACTATATCACACTGCATTACATTTGATGTTTTGTTTGCATCTTATATTATGTGATTATATATATATATATTAGTATATATTAGTTACGCGGCGGTAATTATATAAGATAATCACTTCAAAATACCACCAGTGTTCTTCCTCCAACGAGCACCACCAAGAAAGTTCTACGTTATGAGGCAGGCCGTGACGATCGGGTGTCAGACATATCGTCGTTCGCATACGGTGGGTGTAAGCCATGTTGCACAAGCGTCAGCGTGGAGGTTATAGTGGCGAGCCTAGCATATGAAGATATGGCCTCGGAACACAGAGGCCGAAAGGTCAAGCACGAGTCGCAAATTTGGTGTGACGGACAATTGTCTACTCTTGAAGTTGTGTCGCCGGCTCTGACGATGAGGGGTGGTGCAATGGATGGGGGTCGTGTAATCGCTTAAATGACCAGGAGGGATGTTCGTTTGAGTGGGAGTTATGTTAGTTATTTTCTAAAAATACTATAACTCAAAATTATTATGAACAAAGTCTTATGTTGTTGCAAATTCCATTGTAGATGTCTCGCCCCTCGTTTAACCTAGGTCTGTTCTTTGAGAAAGAAAAGCTTAAGACCAATGGGTCTAACTTCATGGTCTGGTTCCGCAACCTGAGGATCCTACTCACTCCCCATAGGGTGGCCTACGTCATCGAGGTCGCCATAGGTGACCCTTCCGTAGATGAACCCTCTGAGGATGAGAAGAAGGTCTTCCAGACTAGATCGTGAAGGGGTTATGGTGCAGAAAACAATAATTTTCTAACGTATGAAACCCTAACTAGACAGGATCTATCTATCTAGTACATGTGATAACGGTGGCGGAACGGGTTACATTACCTCCATGTAAACCGATAGCGGGGATTACGCTCCCGCACAAGCGTTGACGATGAAGTCGTACGTAGCCGACCTCGAGGTCGTGGAGAACTTGCCGCGATGATGTAGACGATGACGCCGGGGTGTCGACGATGACCTGCGTCGACGGGCGTCGGGCGTAAGATGGCGAGACGCCGACGGCAAGGGGGGTGCGCCAGCTGCAGGGGGGAGGCGGCGCGGCGGCTGCCGGGGGCGAGACGATGTCTCCCAGGCTCCTCAAAAGAGTCGCCTCCGAGCACTCACAAACATACGGAGCTTAACGACAACCCCCGGTCATTCAGATCCAGCTGAAATCGCAGGGGTAGATCTTATCTGGAATCCCGCAGGGCAACGGCGCCCGGCGGTATAGCTTAGGTGGAGAGAGGGGGCAAAACGGGCGGAGAAGCAACTCGGCCGGCCTGCTATATAATTAATTGTATTTTTCTGTTAATAATCCAATTAATATGCCTTGCTATATAAAGGGGGAGGGGGTGTGCAAACACCTTACCTCCCCCATGTGGGACTAAAGGAATACGAAGGGGAGGGGGGTTCGGCCGAATCCCCTAGTCCGAGTTGGACTAGGGGCCCAAGCCCCTTCCCCCCATGGTGGTGCGGCTTCCCCCTCTTGGGCCCTCTTAGGGCCCATGTAGGTGGGAGCCCCCCTTTTCCTTTATTTAATTAATATTAACTTAATATATATAATTAATTCATAATTAATATATTTAAATACTATTTAATATCCCGTGACTCTGAAACATTTTCCAAACCACCCGAACAACTTTCGGACATCCCTGGAACCATTTCAGACCTTCCTGGAACTCCTTCCGGACCACCGGAACTCTTTCTGGATCATTTCTCTCTCTCCAACAAAATCTTATATTATTCCAGAACCTATCTCCTGGTGTCGTCAAGACCTTAAGTTTGTTACGCTACGGTTCGAGAACACTCCAGCCATGGTCGAGACACTCTGCTCACCAATGACCGTCAGGGATACCTGGATGTATATGACGGCCCCTGTGCATTCCACGAATATCGTCGTTGAACCATAAATATGATATTCATTCCCTTTGTTTCTGCGATACTACCTTGTCCGAGATATGATCGTAGACATATCGATGTCTTTGTTGTATCTCGTTACCGACAAAGGTTATTAACACGTCTGTGATATTACATCTCCATGACCTAGTCACAAGCTGCGCACCTATATAGATGTAATCTCACCGAGTGGGCCCAGAGTATCTTTCCATTACAAGAATGAACAAATCCCGCTCTTGATCGTTACGTCTCGATGCTCTTTCGGAATACCCAAGATGGACACCGTTATTGTTATGCTATATAAGACACAACGTTTGATGCTCTCAAAGCACCCCTACGAAGTATCAATAAGTACGGTCTCACGGTCTAAGGAATAAGCTATCATATTCTTATCTATTGCAAATGACAAACATCGTAATACGATCTTATTACAATACTTTGCGTATGTCCATTATCTTATTCAACTAATAAGATGACCCCATTGTCAACCGACGTCATTGTCCTTGATCGGGAATCTCGATCAACAGTTGCCCAATGGACTAGTTCATATAGATGCTAACTAGGGACCTGGTTGTCTATGTATCACACGTGTATTAATAATTCCGATTAATACAGTTATAGCATAATACACAAAACTATTATAAACTTATGAGATAATGCAATAAATACTACTTATTTATTTGCATCTAGGGCATATCTCCTTCAGATCGGAGGATTCTGCCTTTGTCCAGAGTGACATGCTCTACGCCATGGAAGCCGACCTGCAGAAGCGCTTTGAGAAGATGAGCGCTTTTGAGATTATTTCTGATCTCAAGGTTGTCTTTTGCGCCGCAGGCTAAGGCTGAGAGATATGAAGAGGTATGAAGCTTCTGAGCTTTTCTTCTCGGCCAAGATGGAGGAGCATAGCAGTGTGAGCGAGCACGTGGTCAAGATGTCTGGCTACGTTCAACGCCTTAATGCTCTGAAATGCAAGATTCCCGATGAGCTGGCGATTGACAGGGTGCTGCAATCGTTGCCCCCTAGCTATAAAGGCTTCGTTATGAACTACAACATGAAGGGCATGGCTAAGTCCGTGGGTGAAGTGTTCGTGAAGCTCAAGACTGATGAGGTGGAGATCAAGAAGGAGCACACACTGTTGATGGTCAACAAGACCGTCGATTTTAAGAAATCCGGTGGCAAGGGAAAGCAGAGCTGGAAGTCCAGGAGGGAGGGCAAACTGATTGCCAAGCCCAAGACTAACAGATCTGGTCCCAGAGCTGGCGTGGAGTGCTTCTACTGTAAGGGAAAAGGTCACTGGAAGCGCAACTGCCCCAAGTAACTGGAGGATAGGAAGTCTGGCAAGACAGTCGACAAAGAGCAAGGTATATTTGATATACATGTTATAGATGTGTACCTTACATCCGCCCGTAGCAACATGTGGGCATTTGATACCGGTTTTGTTGCTCATATAAGTAACTCTCTGGAGGAGTTACGGAATAAACGGCGGCTGGCTAAGGATGAGGTGGCGATGCGCGCCGGCAACGGATTGAGAGTCGACGTGGTGGCTGTCGGCACGCTCCCTCTATATCTACCATCGGGATTAGTTTTGGTTTTAAATAAGTGTTATTTTGTACCATCCTTGAGTGTAAACATTTTAAGTGGATCTTGCCTGTTACAAGACGGTTATTCATTTAAATCAGTATCAAGCAGTTGTTTTATTTATATGAATGATATCTTTTATGTTGATGCTCCCGAGAATAATGGTTTATTCTTGTTGAATCTCGATCATAGTACTCACATACATAACATAGAAGCCAAACGGATTAAGTGTAGTGATGATACCGCCATGTATATGTGGCATTGTCGTCTCGGTCATATTGGTATAAAGCGAATGAAGAAACTCCACTCCGATGGACTTTTGGACTCGTTGGATTTTGGATCCCTCGATATATGCGAACCATGCCTTATGGGCAAAATGACCAGGACACCGTTCAAAGGTTTCGTTGAACGGGCGTCGGATTTATTGGAGATCATACATACATATGTGTGTGGACCAATAAGCATTTCGACACACAATGGTTATCGTTACTTCGTCACCTTCATTGATGACTTGAGTAGATACAGTTATATCTATTTGATGAAACACAAGTCTGAAACTTTTGAAAAGTTCAAAGAATTTCAAAGTGAAGTTGAAAATTGGCTTAACAAGAAAATCAAGCACCTCCAATCCGATCGTGGTGGCGAGTATTTGAGTTTTGAGTTTGGCACACATCTGAAGAGTTGTGGCATCGTACCCCAACTTACGCCTGCTAGAACACCGCAACGTAACGGCGTGTCCGAGTGACGTAATCGTATTCTACTGGACAGTGTCCGATCTATGATGTCTCTTACCGATTTGCCTGTATCCTTCTGTGGTTATGCGTTAGAAACAGCCACATTCATTTTCAATAGAACTCCGTCCAAATCCGTTGAAACGACACCGTATGAATTATGGTATGGCAAGAAGTCTAAGTTATCGTTTCTAAAGGTTTGGTGTTGTGAGGCGTATGTTAAGAAACTACAGCCCGACAAACTCGAATCGAAGTCGGAGAAAGTCGTCTTTGTAGGATATCCACGGGAAACCGTTGGATACACCTTCTACAAGCAAGCTGAGGGCAAAACGTTTGTCGCAAAGACCGATACCTTTCTAGAGAAGGAGTTTTTCGCAAAGGAGTAAGTGGGAGGAAGGTAGACCTCGATGAGATCGTTGATCCTGAACTCGAGATTATGAGTGGCGCAACGGAAGCTATTCCAGAAACGTCCTCCGCGGATGGAGTGGGAGAAATTGTCGAGGAAAATAGTCTACCTCGTAGGTCTGGTAGATCTCGGATCGCACCAGAATGGTATGGCAATATGGTTTGCACCATCATGTTAATTGAACAAGACGAACCTACGAACCACAAGGAGGCGATGGCGAGTCTAGAGTCCGAGAAATGGCTAGAAGTCATGAAATCCGAAATAGGATCTATGTATGATAACAAAGTGTGGACTTTGATGGATATTCCCGAAGGGCGCAAGGCCGTCGAGAATAAATGGATCTTTAATAAGAAGACTGATGCTGATGGTAATGTGACCGTCTATAAAGCTCGGCTTGTCGCAAAAGGTTTCCGACAAGTTCATGGGATTGACTACGATGAAACTTTTTCACCGGTAGCGATGTTGAAGTCTATTCGGATTTTGTTAGCAGTTGCTGCCTATTACGATTATGAAATATGACAGATGGATGTCAAAACAACCTTCCTAAATGGAAACATTGAGAAAGAGTTGTACATGATACAACCGGAAGGTTTTGTCGATCCAGGAAATGCTAACAAGGAATGCAAGCTTCAGCGATCCATCTATGGATTGAAGCAAGCATCTCGGAGCTGGAATCTTCGCTTTGATGAGGTAATCAAAGGTTTTGGATTTGTCCAAAATTTGGAAGAGACCTGCATTTACAAGAAAATGAGTGGGAGCTCGGTTGTGTTCTTAGCACTATATGTAGATGACATATTGCTGATTGGGAATGATGTGGAACTTCTGAATAGCGTGAAGGATTATTTAAACAGTAAATTTTTCATAAGGACTTAGGAGAAGCTGCATACGTGTTCGGCATTAAAATCTATTGTGGTAGATCAAGACGTCTATTAGCGTTGAGTCAGAGTACTTATCTTGATAAAATACTGAAGCGTTTCGGTATGGAGAATGCAAAGAAGGGTTTTCTGCCGGTTATCAAGAATAAAACATTGTGAAAGGCACAGTGTCCGGCAACGGAACATGATAAGCCCGATATGACTAAACATCCTTATGCTTCAGCCATAGGATCGATTATGTATGCAATGTTAAGTACTAGACCTGATGTGGCATTAGCTCTAAGTTTGACAAGCCGGTTTCAGAGTAATCCTGGAATGGCGCATTGGATTGTTGTTAAGAGCATTCTTAAGTATCTCAATAAGACAAAGGAAATGTTCCTTGTCTATGGTGGCTGCGATGAAGAACTTGGCGTAACAGGTTACGTGGATGCAAGTTTCTGCTCAGACCCCGATGACTCTAATTCACAGACAGGTTATGTGTTCAAGGTGAATGGAGGCGCCGTGTGCTGGAGAAGTGGGAAGCAACCCATCGTCGCACAATCTACAATGGAGTTGGAGTACATTGCTGCTTGCAAAGCCGCGAATGAAGTTGTTTGGCCTAGGAAGTTCATCATTGAACTTGGAGTGTTCCCGAGCGTGCAAGACCCCGTGATCCTCTTCTGCGACAATATTAGTGCCATTGCTAACGCCAAGGAGCCAAGGTCTCACTCCACCGCCAAACACATTGTCCGACGCTTCCATGTGATACGTCAGTACGTACAAGGAGGCGATGTGAAGATTCGCAAAGTGCATACGGATCTGAATGTGGCAGATCCGCTGACAAAGCCTCTCCCGCTTGACAAGCATGAAAAACACCAGTTAGCTATGGGTGTTAAATTTTTACCAAGTTGTAATCTAGATTGATGTGTATTCTAGTGCAAGTGGGAGACTGAAGGAGATATGCCCTAGAGGCAATTAATAAAATGTATTTTTTTATCATATCTCGTTTGTTCATAATATGGCTTTTAGGGCATGCAATAATCGTATTAAGCGGAAACATTACTACGGGTGTGATGCGTAAACAACCAGGTCCCTAGTAGCCTCTACTAAGACTAGTTCGTTGCGCGATTGATGATCGAGGTTTCCCGATCATAGGGCATGGTGCCGGTCGGTAATGGAAGTCATATCGCTGGAGAACGACGTGATGGACATACCCAGATTTGTAGGACGTAGGCATTACGCCTTTGACCGTGAGACCAACTCTTATTGTTATTCCTGGAAGATACTTTGATTGCACCAAACGTCGTATCTTAATTAGTATGACAATAACAGTGATTCTTTTGGATATCGGAAAGGAGTAGTTGAGACGAGGGGTCAACAGCGGGATTTGTCAGTCCGCATAGCAGGATAGATACTCTAGGGCCCACTCGATGAGATTATGTCTAATGAGGTTGCAAGCATGTGACTAGGTCATGGAGACATGAAATTATAGACGAGTAGAAGATAGCGTTGTCGGTAATGAGGTCAAGCTAGATATGGAGATATCTATGAACGACGCTCGGACACGCTAAGCATCGCCATGCAAAAGGTTTAAGACTTTACGTTCAGGTTTGATAGATGAAAGTCATTCGTTATATCACAGGGATTAATTCATGGGGTCCAGGCCTACGAGTTAGTCATTGATCGGAGAGGAGTCTCAATCATGTCTGTTATTATATCGAACCGCTAGGGTAACACACTTAAGGGGTTTCGATAAGACAACCGGAAAGGAAAGAGATCACCTAGAACGACCCGGGAGAGGTCCGATGGAGATCGGGCAGCGACGAAAGAGTTTTCGGAGCTATAATAAATTATATATAATATGTTTGATATTAATTAGTGTAATTAATGTCTAAATATGATTTTATATATTCATTTTCGAATTTATTTAGACTGATTTCCCTAAATGGGTCTTCTGGTCGAAAGAACGCCCAAAAGGGGAAAATTCCCTAGGGGAATTCGGTGGGGGGCTTGGGGGCCGACCCAAGTGGGCCAAGAGGCCTAATTGGGGGCCGGCGCACCCAGCCATGACGCACCAGGCATGTGGAATTAGTCCCACATTGCCCGGTGAGGAGGTTGGCTCCCCCCTGGGAGCCTATATATAGCATGGCACCCATGACATTTTAATTCCCCAATTCTCTCTCGCTCTCGTGATTCCCTTTGTCGGAGTTACGCCGAGTTGAGAGGGGGATCTCTTCCACCATAGCCCGCTGTCGCGCTGCTGGTGTTCCGGTCCAAGTCTTCCGCTGCTCGTCCTGATTGGAGCTTCGGAGGCCGTCGTTTCCACCGTACGTGTGTAACGCCCTGCGAGGTGTTGCGTTAGCGGTGCTCGGAGGTCTGCTTCCTCTACACGATCTTGAGGTCGGCTTCGTCGGTCTTCATCGACAACGTTTGTGCGGGAACGTAATCCCCGCTTTCGGTCTACAAGGGTATGTATTACGATCTCCGTTTGTACTACTATATCTGCATAGAATAGATCTTGGCATGTTTTAGGGATATCGTTGCTAGGAAAATTATTGTTTTCTGTATGTGATCCCCTTCAAAAAGCGCCGGCGACCGAGCCATGGCGGCTAGGGTTCGCAAGCAAGCACGAGCGGGGGCTGATGTAATACGAATTGGAGGCGGGGAATCGTAGGACGAGAGGTGGCAAAGCAGCGCCATGGCATGACGCCGCTGGAGCCGGCCAGCCGCGGACGGAGAAGAGGGGCGAGGCGGCGGTGGCATATTGCCTGGAAAGAGAAGGGGATGGGGGCGAGCTTCAAAAGGCCCCATATTCTAATCGTCTTGAAGGAGGTGTTCGTCGGAGAACGGCGGAGGCCAAAACGGGCTGCATCGCCGGAAATCAAGTGGCCTGCGGCGTCGCGCGAGCTCGTGCGTTCATGCCCGTGCGTGCCTGTGTGTGCTAGAGGGGTGAGGTGGGCCAAGGTTGGGCCGGCCGCTCAAACCGGCCAACCAAGCTGTCCAGTTCGACCAACTGGACCGAGCCATTAAAAAATCAACTTTTGTTATTCTAAAAAAAATTAAATCAATTTTTGTAGAGAAATTGGAAACAAAGAAAATAAAATAATTCTCACATTAAAATCAAGAAAATTGTGTATAAATAAGTAAAAATCATAATATTCCGTAATAAATATTTTAATATTTTAGAAAAATACTAAATGGAATTTTTAATCATTATTTGAGTTTTGAATATTTAAAAATTAATTAAGTTCAACTTAAACATTTTTTAATTTTGAAAGACTCACATACTGCATACAGTCTAAAATTGGAGTATTTCCCGTGCTGATCTGCGATCTTTGCAATTGTCCCTCATTTGCACATCACAGACCAAAATACTATTTGACCTAATCTGCGATCTTTGCAATTGTCCCTCATTTGCACATCACAAACCAAAATACTATTGACCGATCGTTTGCACCGTAAATTTCGTGTGTCTTTATGACGAGATTTCTCTCTGCCAGTGCAACGCACGAGCATGTTTACTAGTTACTTATAATATGTGCAAAAATGCATTCCACAAGAAAATTGCAACAAAGCCATGTATCGAAGCATAATGTATACAATCAATATATATTTTGGGAAAACGCACTCCCCTCGGTTCCATTGCACCTTTGGTTGACATTGTTTTATTTTTTTGAAATGGATAAATCTAGTAAGAGAGGGTGTATTCTAGTGTTGCAGGAGAGTGTTTGTTGTTGTCCACACGAATTTGATCTACACATTCTTTTGAACCAAAAGTCCCTCAGTATTTGTCTTGTCATAAAAAAGAAGTTTATATATACTTACACACGTGTGACAAATCGTCCGGAAAGGATATTTATCTCCACCTATCATCACCTTGGTGTTCTTTTCGCTTTATCCACTAGCTAGGCGGCCAGGGGATGAGAGATTGGATAAGAAAAAGGCCGGCTCTAGCTCCTAGCGCTGCCACGTCGATCGACTTGAATAGCAGAATGCAAGCTACACGCATCTCGTGTGGCCACGACGCCGCGCAAAGCGACTACGGACGCGCACGCCTTCTTCCTCTTGGATTTTGCGATTTCGGCTACACATTCCCGATCGCCGGAGATCTGCATCTAGCTCTCTTCCGGTCCACTGATCCATTTCCTCGGAGGAACGTGGCACACCGGGATAAGGACGCAGCGGTGCCGCATGACCAGCGAGTCCTGCGATGTGATTGATGCTTATGGCACCGTGCCCGGCTTGGCGCCGCGGAGCTTCCCGTTATCCACATCAGATAAACCACGTTGCAGAAAAGATCTACGGGAAGGGAGGAAGGAATCCCGCCTGGCCCCAGACACCTATTTTATGTAGTTAAGTGTGTAGTCATCTAAATTCCTTTTGTGGTGTACAGAGGGAGACTGTGTTCTATTCGTCCGGTTGCGACGCTGTCCTGCTCCGACTTCCTCTGTGACCATCGCATAACCCGTCAGCTTCTTTTGCATCCTCATCGTGGTTCACGGCGGGTGGATAGCTTGGTGGTGGGTTCGATCGAACTCGAGCTCTCGCCCATGGTGGCGGCACCCGGCACAGAGCCAAATCTAGGGTTGGTCGACCCCTTGGCGGCCTCCTCGTCTTGGGGCGTGTGTGGGCCGTCCAGCGTAGGAGGCCCGTCATCGCTTGTGGGGATACCAAGCAAACTCATTTCCCTGTTGGGCCGGGGCTCAACATCGACCCACTCCAACCCAGTTCCTGCCATAGAGATGTGGCTTGACCGTCCGGCACCTTTTTATATAGCTCCATGGCCCCCAATGAATGGAAGTACATGGTCATTGTAGATGTTATAGACATGTCGCGTTTGTCGTAAACTCAGATCCAACTTCTGGCCGAGAATGATTCGTGACAGACAGAATAACGGACATCGTTTCATTTGCATCATCATGTTGACTTTAATTTTTACTCGCGCGAATAAAAACAGAGACAAATAGAATCGATGCATCGGCACATTGAAATTATCGTGTGAGCACCGTGTCATACGTGCTTAGCTAGGATGAAGGACGATAAGTGCGGACCAGGCCAGGAGTTAGTGTGATGAGATTCCGCCTTCCGGTGGTAGACTCGTGGGCGCGCATCCCGACCGTGAGTTGCATCCTTGCACTCCGTCACTTGCAAGCTTGCTTGTTCCAGCTAACCCAGCTAATGCATTCCGGCTAAGTAAAGTAACCCGACGTGCAACAGCGTTGCTTTTATGCAGTCTGCACCGGACACGCACTGATGACGTACGCGTTCTTGCTCGTCGGAATCTATAGCCGTCAGCTGCTCTGTATTCTCCCCCTCTGTCTCTCTAAATTCCTTTCTTCAAAGGAAAAACTGTATGTTTCCATAGATTGATAAGAAGAATATATGGACGTTCAAATGCCCACTTGTCTAAGTGTTTCTCATTCTTTCACTGTGTTGGTTGCGACATCCCCCATTCTATAATCTAAATATGTTTTAGGTGATCCGTATGCATGTTGTTTAGATTTGGACTAAATTAATAGATAAAATATACATTAAACATGTCTATATGCATGTGTGTATACATGTGAAAATGAAGAACTTAACATCATAATATTATGAAACGGAAGAAGTACCACCCAAGTGTTCAAGGAGCTCATCTTATATCTACAAATAGAAGGTGTTTTCCAAGAGCGTATTATTGCCCCACCCTAAATATATTTCCAATACATAAACAAGCTAGTTTTAAGCCCGCGTTTAGTGACTGAAGATTTGATCGTCGACAAAGACCTTTGTGTCTTATATTGTCTCTAGTGACCGAGAACATCAATGTGGCAATGTAAAAGTAACCTCACAAATCCCTCTCCGTGGGTACCTGTAGCTTCGAGAATGTCTACGTGTTGGTGCCACTTAGAGTCTGAGAACCATCCAGTTAATTAGGGAATCCGGCAAGTTCCTTATCGACCAACGTCTTTCAACGAACATTCTATTAAGATGGTATTTTCTCCCTTACAAAATGTGGGCAAAAAGTGTTCATACACGTGGACAGTCCCTAGAACTTTATGTCCTGAGGTGACCGAGACTGAATCACTGTTAATTTGCGCTTTGGTCGTCGTACCTAAAATGTTAGCACCTCTATCTGGCTAAATTAGATTAATTTTATTTATTAAAGATGGATATATGTAGACTTGTAACATGTTAAGATACATCCATTTTTGTGCAAATATAAGTCATCTTATTTCGAACGGAGGGAGTAACAAACATCTATTGGAGCTGACGTGGCCCGGAGTAGAAAATGTGTGTTTTAGGGTTCGTTATCATGGATGATCAGCAAGCACGCCCGACAGTAGTTGACCTACCTGACAGGGACGCTAGCCAGAAGCACAAGATTTGCCAGTTATAAAAGAACATACAACAAACCCGAGTGTCGGGGCATGTTACAAAAGAACTAATTGTGGAGTATGCTAATTGGCCTAAATCCCCAAGCTCCGGCCGGGAGATATCATCTCTCTACGGTGTGCAAGCTAGCTGAGCATGAATACGTAACCATTCATGCGCGCGGGGAGAAAGCGTCCATTATCAGGCCTGTCCATTATTTTAGGCAGTTGCTGAGCGCAACTAGCTAGTGTCTGAAAGTTACACTAAGCTACAAAACCGAGAAATCTTCTTAATAGGCATAATATGATGTAGGGCCGTGCTGTTACTTTAGGTTCAAGACTACTACCAAAATTATTTCCAACGCAAAGCTAATATATTAGTGAAGGCATTCTTCATTCGTAACATTAGTAGTACACACATTTCTATCTGCTTATGTTTATATTTTTAGACAAAAAAATGTTTATATTTTTAGAATCACAATTATCCGTCACCGAAGGATACCTCCAGATATTATACTTTGCAGGGGCGTCCGACAACTGTTCAGACCAATAAGTGGGCATGGGCATTCAGTTTTAACTAAAGATGTGGCTTGGTTATTTTATTTTTATTATCTTAGTAATGGAAAACAACCGCCACAAATTATTATTTTAATGGTTTTTCGGTTAACCCATATTTTTTAATCGATGTCCGGTTTTAAGCAGACTGACAACATGTTGGTGGAGGTTCCTTTTTAGAACTGAGACAACGAACCCCGAGGGGAAAGGGGCAAGGGGCGTGGACCGCAAGCCGGTGCGTCCGCACCGGATACACGCACCGGATAGCCGTGCCCCACATATAATTGTTAGCGCAAACTATCATATCATTATCGAGTAGAATATTCCCGGCAGTGTAATTTACATATAAAACTAACTTTGTTACGTCGATAGATCGGCTACACATCACTGATTCACTGTACACATCGGCCTCACGTCCTCTCTGTCGATGTGAGCATATGCGTACAAGTTCTGGAGATCTTCAGTAGGTACTTGAGCTGTCATCTCTTCCTAGCTATCTATCTAGCCAGTGGATCGAATGGTACACAAATATGCCCAAAAGTGCACCACCATCACCATGCAAGGCGTTCTTGGAGGAGGGTTGTGTAACTCATGGAGGCCGGGAGAGCCGCTGCTCTCCGGCCACTCGACAGTCAGTGCTCTCGGTTCTGTTCCTCGAAAAAAACGGATATACTCCTACACGGAGGCCATGCACTGGCTGGAAAAGGACGTCCACGACGACGCCGGCGTGCGGACACCTCGGCGGCACATGTGCGCCACGCACGTCTTACATGGCACTGACTGACGGGAACAGCTGGATCCGATAACTCGATAAGCCCACCAAGATACGGCAAGAGTAGCTAGGAGCCAATCGTCGTCATGTTGTGCCGCCGGCCGGTGAAGCGTCCCTGGCTATGGACGTGTCTACCTTGGCGCCGCGCTTTCGTTATCCAGCAGCACCACCGGGAATACCATTCCTGCGAATAGGTTTGGGTTCGTAGATTCGTGGGAGAGCGACAGCCGATCGACGGGTGTATGATCATGCATTAGCACCTACTCCTGCGTTTCAATCCGCTAGTGGATTCGATCTACATCCCATGCATTATCCCATAGGAGGAAGTCTGATGAATTAAGAGCCGCCTATATTTTTTCGAATCACAAGTTCCTCGAGGTTTACTGCAGGTTTGGATAATGCCGTCAGGGTTATGCACGCACGCGTAATTTTCCTGGTGTTGCTAGCTGCTCCCTTTCACTTGTTCTAGAGGGTCCAGCTCTGCACGCCGTGCAAGTAAGCTCCGACGTACGTGTGTGTACTAGTTAGTTGCTGTTGCTCAGCAATCTCTTGGCGTTTACGCTCTGCCCCGGCTGTTTGGAACACTCCCTGGCTGCATATGTATGCAGTTGGACAGTTTCAGTTGGAGTTGGGGAACGCCCTTGCACGGTGTGCTTCCATCTCTCCGGCAGATGAAGATCAATCATCAATTGGAACGACTCAAACCGGAGTTTGCTTCCCAAACGAGAGGATTATCATTGCCGTGATCATGACTTCATGAGCTTCATTCAGTTATCCTCATGTGTGCAGTCACACTCGATCCTTGGCCTTCTTTCCACGGATCGATAGTCTACGCTGCGTCACATCTCGCCGATAAACATGAATACATGAACTCTAGTTTGGACTTTGGCAGTGTTGCATACACACTGACATATAAATGAACACACCCCAGCAGCTTCCTCGTAGCCTACTGCCTAGGGCGAGATTGCCTGTTGGACTGCAGGGAGCACATCGCACTACGTTGTACACGGCCGGAGTGTAACCTTAACCAAGCTCTTGCACGTGCCGTTGAAAGCTTGATCGCCGCTCGACCATGTCTGACCAAAATCCCATCTGCACTCACTCGCCGGAAACGTGAGGACTCTTCCAGTTCCAGTGCACCACTAGTAGAATTTTTAATCAAACCGAGCATCGCTTTCGCAGAATCGCCGGGGATACTCCGGACCGGGAAAGAAAGAGAAGAGAAAGAAGACCCCCGCGCGCGGGAGCGCGATGGCTTAGTTTTTATTTCCTCTTTTGAGGGAGCTCGGTCGGTCGATTAGCTAACGTACATCACTCAGCTTGATAGAGACTACAACATCATCTCGGCTGATTGATCCGTCATGGCTTCTTTCACCAGAACCTCTGAGGAAGTAATAGCTTGCGATGTAGGCGAAGCGGGCGAGATGGTGATTACGTATCAAGTGGGATCGCACCATTATTCCACTTCGAATTCATTTGGGTATTTCTAGTTCAAATTTTGGTCTGAAATTTTAAACTAGAAATCTCCAAATGAACTAGAAGTGGGATATTGGTGGGATCCCACTTGACACCTTAGATGGTGCGCTGGTTCTTCTTCCACCTAGCGGCCTGGCCGACGACGGGGAGGAGAGAAAGGGACTCTCCCTCGCCCACTCACTCATGTCTGATCTTTTTTCCAGCTGTGAGGGCTAAGGACCTATTAGAGTACAATATGGTTCAGGTATATTTGGTAGTATTAGGATTGTAATCCTCTATCTCTATTAGGTTTCGTAGTCTTTAAGTCTTGTACCTCTTTATATACAGCCCATCGTGGCTCATTGTAATCAATCTAGTATCAATACAATACAACATATTCCGCAATCTTACATGGTATCAGAGCGGTTCGCTCCGCTATCTAGGGTTTAGCCACCACCGCTTCCGCTGCGCCGCCCCCGGCAAAATCGATCTCCATGATCGCCGGGGGCGTCGCATCTCGTAGCTAGTTTTTCTTCCAATTCCAATAAATCGGTTCATAGTTTTAGCAATTTTCGTTTTCTTTAAATTAGATCTTGTAGCTATCAAATAGCCCTCTCGTCGGCGCCGTTCAGCAGATCATTCCAAGATCACATCGTTGCACGCATGCATGCGTGCTATGCATATGGAGCAAGATCGACAGCTCTACTCGAAGCAGGAAGGCTGATGGAGCAGCTAGCTCTACACCAAGCAATCAAGAATGCATCTGCCTCGAGTTGCACCGCGCGTCCGTGCTACTGTGTCGCCAAGTCATCTACACCGCCAATACGCCGCCAAATCGTCATCAAGCCTCGCCGTCAATCATCGGGCCGCACCTGCATCGCGCGTGGTCATCATCGCCGACAAGTTCTACGCCAACATCTCGACATCTTCTACCTCTACATCGCCGACAACTATCTACATCAACAAACATCTTCAACATCCACCACACCATCTTCGTCCACCACAACCACGCCGCCAGAGTTGCTGTCTATTTTTATTTTGCACAATTTACTAGTTGCAACTTCTTCTTTTTTCGTCTACTCCGGCAACAAACGGCGGAAAATCTGCGCTACGCGCCGCCGACCACGGAGATCTCCTCTGCTTCTTCATCCGGCTCTGGCTCGCATGGTTAATTGTGGTCCCTTTCTTCGCATGCCCGGTACTGGCAACATCGACGCATGCCTTCGTCCCCGACGTGCTCCCGAGTCTGGCAAGCTCGGCAAGGCGTGCCGCCTACCTCAACTACATCGACTCCAACAAAAGTCTACCTCAAAATTCCCCAACAACGGCAACATCGACCACGACTACAATGTCCACAAATCGGCTACATAGACATCGGCATCAAGGGTTATCAACTCGGCTCCTCTTCAGTTCGCGACTTCGGATTATGGTCCAGTCAGACCGTCCGCAACGCTCCAGTTGTTCGCGTCACTACCGATCCGACTGCGGGGGGATGTTAGAGTACAATACGGTTTAGGTATATTTGGTAGTATTAGGATTGTAATCCAAGTCTATCTCTATTAGGTTTCGTAGTCTCCAAGTCTTGTACCCCTTTATATACAGCCCACTGTGGCTCATTGTAATCAATCTAGTATCAATACAATACAACATATTCCGCAATCTTACAGGACCGATGCTCTCGACACGAGTTGTGTTCATCCTTGAGTGACTAGATGTTTGATGGATGGTTTGGTCTTGAACTTGCCAGCATGAAAACATGATTATGAATGACAATTCTATTTTTGCCCAGTAAAGAAGACCATATGATTAATACTAGTAAAATGTCCGTGCGTTGCAACGGGCATAAAACACAAAACGTGGAAGCAATGGTTGAACAAAAAAACTTATTGCTCCCTCCGGCCCGTAAAGGTTGTCGTGGGATGTAGTACTAAATAACTACCAATCAGTTTATAGCAGCGTCAATCAAATCTGATTGGAGGTAGTATGATTTAGACGGTGAGAATTAACATTGAATATCTATTCATGAACTTAGCCGATAAAAAAGCTAAAACATCTTATACTCAGGAACAGAGGAGTAGCAAGTATAGCATGTACCTTCTTAGAACTCACTTCCTGATCAACTTGTTGATTTTCACCCATCACTTTCCATTGTACATGTAATAATGCTCTTTGCTTCTCCTCCTGCACCAAACACTGTTCCAGTCACACGCTAACAGCCTTCGGAACAAAGAGCGTCAAGAGTAACTACCTTTGACTTCTGAAGCTCCAATTCATCCTGAAGATTCTGACAATCTTCCTGTCGGAGTATCGACATAATTGATAGGAGACGGGGGTCCTCTAGCCTACGGATGAATGTAGGGAAAAAGGCTGGTGTCGTCGAGGTCGGGATTGAACACGGCGAGGTTACCCAGCTTCAGATTTCGCAGCGGTGGCGAGACCCTACGTGCTGCTATAATTCACTATAAGGCAATAGCCGTAAACATGTTACAATGAGGATTGGAGCGTGCCCGAAAGGCTTCCCGGTGGCCGGATTATATAGGCGGCCAGACCCCGGGATACAAGGTAAGTACTTGTCCGACAAGTAAACAAAGTTCTAGACCTAGCCGGCTTAGTTGCCACCTTCCGTCTTAGTCTTGGTGGCTTGATGGGCTTCAGCCTTCCGTCTTCTTTGGACCGTCCGCCTTCTTCCTTGTACGTCAGCTATCTGGGCCGCCCGTGGGCATCAGCCTCACCACCCTTGGGCCACCCTGGACTAGCCGGATTGATCCATGTCAGAGATACCCCCACTTGGTATATCCCCAACATTAGGCCCCAGAAAGGTTGAAGTTCTCCAGGCGTCGGCTTCTTCTTGACCTTCATTCTTTAATGTTGGCGGCTGCAGGACTTGAATCATTCTGAAAATAACGGCGAACGTGTTACATAATGTTGACACACGGCCGCTTTTATCCGACATGGGAAAGACGGCTTAGTTGAACTTGCCGGATAGCTTTCTACGAAAACATGATCCTTGGCGGCAAGTCAAACTCATGGTTGACGGATGACGTCATTTGGTCCACGACAGTTTGAAACCAAAATGGAACGAAATCGTGTCATGATTGCAGATCGCGGGAAAAGAGGAGTCGTGGTGACCGTGCGAACGTGCATCGCTTCGTGGCATCTGGATGGCTGACACGTGTCCAGTTATTCGAGCCGTTGCACAGATCGTAACGCCTGGGCCTATAAATAGGGAGCCGAGGCGTCCATCTTCTTTCTCCACACTCCATCTCACTCTCGCCCTTTTTCTCTCCCGCGCTCTCGTCTTCCTGAGCTTCTTGCCACCTCCGAGCTACTCCGGCGACCTTCGCTTCTCCGGTGACCTTGCGCACGGCGATGGCCACCGACCCCAAGACATCTGCGGTGGCGGCGACGAACCAGCCCACGACGGCGGCGATGGGCGGTGCGGTTTCACGCTCCGTGGCGGCGCACGCGGGCATTCCCGCCTCTGCGTCGTCCTCTACTCCGGCCGTGCACGTTCGCGCAGCGGCGGCCTCGGCACCTCGTCATCAGCCACGCCGGCGGCGGCCGGTGGGGCGCCCGCCGACGAAGAGGAGGAGCCAGCCGACCTCAGGTCACGCTACTGGCTCCCCTCCGCGGTGGATGAAGAAGTCCTCAAGGACTTGGAGGCGGCCGGCTACTTGCCGACCTGGGAAGACTGCAGTTGGCGGTCTGCCTTTGGGGACGTCGTCCCAGCTCCGAAAGCCGGCGAACGGGTAATCCTCACCTCCCATCTAGTTAGGGGAATGGCTTTGGCGCCTTCCGCCTTTTTCAGCGAGGTGCTGGATCACTACGAGCTTCAGCCCCACAACATAGCGCACAATAGCATTTTAGTCTTAGTGGGCTTCACAGCTCTAGTTGAGGGCTATCTAGGTATTAGGCTTAGTTTAGATTTCTTCAGATACTGCTTTCGTTGCCGGCGTCAGACCGTGCCGGACGGATGGCTGGCAACCTGCGGCATTGTCACTTTCAACTACCGCCAAGGACGCCAATTGTATCCCAAGATACTATACATCGAGTCCATCAAGGGCTGGACCTCCACCTTCTTCTACTGCCAAGACATGGCAGCGCCGGGGCGTCAATTTGGCGTCCCGGACTTTGTTAACGCGCCGCCTATGCCCAAGCCGTGCTGGGACGAGGCGGTCCCCATGTTGACGGAGGAGCTCCGCCAAATCCAAAAGCGGATCGAGTTCCTCACCAAGACGATGGCTCCCCCCTTGCTGGACGGGGTGGACACCGTCATCAGCTGGCTTAGCCGGCAAATACTGCCTTTGCGGTATAGCTCGCATAAGATGTGTCAGTATTCGCCTACTGCCACAGCTTCTCTCCGCGTAAGCGAGGATGGGTTACCAGCTTCCGAATTGGCGGCACGACTTCACAGCCTTGTCAAATCAGGGCTGGTGAAGGCGGTGGAGTGCATGCCCATGCACACCCACGACAACCCTCCCCTTGAGGTAGGCATTTCCCTTTTTACCCTTTTTTGGCGGCTTTGCTGGCTTTACTTGAATTTCACTTAACACTTGCTCTTTTTTGGCTAACGTAGCTCTCCGCTCCGGGGGAGAACGACCTGGCTCCCGACTTTTACGAGCCGGGGGCCGGGAAAACCAAGAAGCACAAGGCGTCCGGCGCTACTTCCTCTACCGCAAACGCCGAGAGGAAGAAACGGACCGCGACGGCTACCGAACCGGTGCTCGTCGACGACGACGAGAACGCGGGGATTAATAACCCTCGAAGGTAATCACTTCCGAAGGGGGGAAGGTCCGGGATCCCTGGGTGTACTTCAAGGACGCCAAGGAATCAACCTTGGCCTTTGCCGACTTCGCCGCCAAGACCTTTGCTGACTTGGAGGGCGACATTGCTGTAAGTTGTCTTTTGGCACCTGGTAGCATATACATAGTCTTTTCCCCCCGAGCAATTAGATGGCAAATCAATGGAATTTATTGCCGGCTGAGTGGTTTTTTGACAATATGTTGTATGCTTTTGGCTGTGTCCACAGGGCGTCCTTACCGCCAATGTCGAGCTCATCTCTTACAGGTCGGAGATAAACAAGTGGTACCGCAATTTAAAAAAAGATTGTGATGCCAAGGACGCGCGGATATCCGACTTGGAGGCGGCCCGCAAGAAAGATGAAGGTAAACTCACTATGGTTTTCCCTTTTGCCAAGTTTATGTTTGCTTCTGCCAATCATTTAGCCAGTTTATTCATATTGTAGAACTACTAGATCACTCCCAGGATAAACTGAAGGCGTCTACTGACATGCAAGCTATTATGAATGAAGCCTCTGATCTGGCGGCCGCCAACTTGGCGATGAAGGAGGAGCACCGGAAGGAGATGGCACAGCAAATGAAGTTTGCGCAGGAGACTAGCCAGCTAACCGACGAGCTGGATAGCCTGGCCAAAAAATTGGCGGAGGCGGAGAAGGCGGCTGCTGAAGAAATATCCAAGCAGACTTCTCGCGCCAAGACTGTGGAAGACACGGTGGCAACTCATATTATCGAGTTGTCCGCCTTCCATAACTCGGTCCTTGGTAAGCTTTCCCTCACTCTTCACCTTTTCGTCAACTAACTTGTTAGCCTGGGCTAATGCTGACGTTTTTGTTTTTTGATGCAGTTGCTGCAGGCTTAGGCGATGACAAGGTTGTCAGCCCCCGCCTAGATTGCCTTGCGCGCCTGGGTGAGCTGATCACCGAGACTTTGGCAGCGTCGAAGCAGTTTGCCGCCAAGTTCTTCATCTCCTTTGATAGCCAGGAGCCCACCGACTTCGGCGATGTGCCCAGCATGCTGGAGCAAGCAACGAAGATACACAAAAGCTCGTTGAAGTCGGTGGCGTGGGGTGGTGCCAAGACTGCGCTGGGCTTGTTCATGGCGCACTACCCCAAGGCGGAGATTGACGTCGTCACCGAAGGCATGCCGTCAACTTATGACGACGGCAGCAAGGTCCAGCCGGCTGTTGTGCTGAACAGTGTTGCCGGCTACGCCACGCGGGTTGACGACATGGTGGATACGTCGGTTTTCTATCAGCGCCATCCTGTGCCGGCTGCTGGAAAAGTCAGAGCTGCCGCCACGGCAGGGGTGGAGGGGAGCGATAGCTCTGGGGCTGAGGTTGTCAGCCCCCAAGCCTAAGATAGGCGGCCCCCGAGCCAATGTCGTTTGTTGTCGGCGCCCTTCTTTGTACGTCTTGACGGTTAGCCTTCTCCTGGCACTGAAACAATTATATCTCAACTTGTAATATTTATAAATAATTTTTTGAGATGTTCTGCTAGGCAGGAGCCAGCTAACTTGTTTATTGTGCTACTTAAGTAGACTTGTTTTGTCTTATTTGGTCCGCCTTAATTTTATTTTGACTTACATGACTGTTTGTATGTTGGCAAACCTCTGACGGGAACTTTAGCTGAAACAACTACGGCTAGTACCATAAGTTTAGAACCAGGAACCAAACCCAACATGTTGGCGCCAAAGACATACTACTAGGCGAACCACATATAAGTAATCAAAAGTAAAGGAATTAGGCGGCGCAAAAAGTTGATTTTTGCTTGGGGTTGGCTCGAAAGATACAAGTATCTACCAGTTTGAACCTTTGCATGGAGCTAGATATTAGGTAACTTAGATACATAGGGGTATATGATTGCAAAGAAAAGACAAAAGATGGCATGCTTCTCAACACGGATGAGAAACCATAGACTTTTATTTCATAATCATATATAACTTATTACAACTATAAAATGCTAAGTGTAGAAAGGACGTAGCTGATCAATGTTCCAAGGTCGTCTTGTTTGCGCGAACCGGTCGTCAATGCCTCTTTTACGCTTGGTTTCCCTCCTTCCTGCCGCCTTCTTGCGCCTTTTCTTTTCTTCTGCGTGGTGGATGTCGGATAGGTAATAGGAACCATTGAGCAGCGCCTTTGTGACTATAAACGGTCCTTCCCATGGCGGGGACAGCTTGTGCAAGCCTTTTCTGTCTTGAATTAGGCGGATGACGAGGTTCTAACTCGGCAAGTCCCAGGGTTGTACACCCCGGGTTGATTGATGGGGAGAGAGGAGAGTGCAAGGTGATCACGACGGCTGACAAGCGAGGTTTACCCAGGTTCAGGCTCCCGGAGGATAACACCCTACTCCTGCTTGTCTGGTTATTGATGCGAGTAGCGATTACAATGGCGAGATTGCGATCTCGCTAGGGTTTGCGGTTCTGAACGTGCGTGTGTCCTCTAGGACGGGCAACCCTCCTGGCTTTATAGGCAGCCAGGTCTCGGGTGGTTGGTACAGATACGGTAGGTTACAAGTCCTAACCGAGTTGGACTAGGGTATGAGACACCCCGAGTGGGCCTTCTGTGGGCCTTTCCATCCTTGGCGCGGCCCAGGTAGCCTCACCGTGGGCTACCCGCAAGGTAGCCCCACGTCAGTAGCCCCCGAGTGCTTGATCGAGTCTCAGAGTCGGACAAAGGACTCCTTCTTCCTGGACGCGCCATTGGATTGCTTGATCTTGAGCCTGAACTCGAATTTCTTCAGTCGAACCAGACGCTCCCGATGGGAGTAATCTGTGCAGTCGAATTACTTTGACTTCTTCTTGTGAAGCTTGCTTCTACTCAGCCTGCTTTGGCTTACTTGTTGGATGGATTCGGCTGCTTGAGCTTATTGTGTTGCCACTCGAAAGGTTACTTCGGGTGCTCAGATCACTGGTTGATCTGACCTTGTTGATTTCAGCTGTGAAGCTTACCACTCGAATGAATCTGTCGAGTTTCTTCGTTTGGCTTCGGAGCCGTTGGCTTGTTGACGTCATTGATGACGGTTTTGCTGCACGCCTCTGCGCCCGATGGGACGTGACGTGGTGGGCCCCGCTGTCAGAGCTGACCACGTCCACAGTTGTCATGTCCCCGAAGTGGGCGCGAAATTTGCGCGGTACGATGACGACGCCTCGGTTCTCATGCGTAGTGGAGGAAGTTGGCGGCGACGATTGGCTTCTCCGTGCGACACGTGGACGGCTGGATGCCCTCGCTCGGAGCCCTTGCGCGATGGACGGTTGAGATGCCGATCCTCGAGGAATAAGTACTGCGCCCTGGCGTTTGGGATGTCATCTTCTCCAACCCCTTCTTGCCTTTTCCTCTCCTCTTGCGCTCTGCCATTGCCGCCGCCGTCCCGAGCTCGAAGCAATCTCTCCACGCACCCTGCGACCTAGGTGATGGGCAAGCCGAAGGGCACTGCTGGCTCCTCCGCCGCCGCCGTCGATGACGCCGGGTTGATGAAAAAGCCCGAGGGCGACTGGCAGAGGTCGTCGACAAAGAAGGCCGACATCGAGCTGCTCCGCGCGCAAGGCCTGCTGCCACCTGCGGATGAAGTCCAGGTACGAGTCCCTGGCAAAGAAGAGTTTCCCACTCCCCGCGATGGGGAGCGCGTTTGCTTTGCGGACTTCATTCCGCGTGGCTTCGGGTTCCCCATGCACGATTTTATGCGCGGGCTCCTGTACGCCTATGGGGTTCAGATCCATGATCTGACCCCCAATGGCGTCCTGAGCATCGCGGGCTTTATCGTGTTATGCGAGTGCTTCCTGGGCGTCGCGCCCCACTGGGGCCTGTGGAAGTCGCTCTTCCTCGTTCGCAAGAACGTGGGGAAGAGTGGGCTGACCTTCCCAGTGGGCGGCTTCGGAATCCAGGTGCGCGGTGATACCGCGTACTTCCAGATGAAGAAGTCCGACTCCGTCCAAGGGTGGCGCCGGAGATGGTTCTACGTCCAGTCGAACGGAGACGGACTGGACGCGTTCGACGGCAAGCGCGGACTGCGGAAGACCGGCGCCTGGGCGCACCCGCTGTCTGCCGTGGAGAAGGAGGCTGTGCGGCCCCTGCTGACCCTGCTGCACGAGCTGACCCAGACCCTTGGGCGTGAGGCGGGTGGCGTCTTTCTGATGGCCACCTTCTTCCGCCTTCGGGTGCAGCCACTCAGCGCCCGGCCCCACCCGATGTGGGCCGCCGAGGGCGTTAGCGCAGAGCCGCTGGATGACGAGGAGGTGGAGGCCAACGTCAGGTCCATCACCAACCTTCGAGCCGTGGACGCCTGCAACGTCAAGTGCCCCATTGCTCCTTACGGGGCCGCGAAACCCGTTCCTGAGGTGAGTCTGATCTTGCTCTCTTTTTATACTTATTCGACTGGAGTCTACTTTGCATTTTGATTCGACTTGCGTCTACTTTGCTTTAGGGTCGGGCTCTGTTCATCAGCTATCCTCCTCTCCCCGAGAACGGACCTGACGATGAGCTCTGCAGCGCCACGGTCCTTCGCGCGGATGCCCTCGCCTTCTCTGTCGAGTTTTGACGATGCCAGCACCCCCAGGTTAGTTCCTTTGCAACATGTTCTTCGAGTAGTACCTTGTAGGTTCGTCGTTGAGTTGTCTTGTATTCTTGATTTTGGTGTAGCCACCGCTCTGACAACGTCGGCTCTCCCCTTCGGGACACGGAGCTTACTTCTGCCCCTTCGACTGGGCTGGAGACGCCTGTGGTTGTGGAGAAGGTGCATGCTGAGGCCACCGGCCTGGCCTCGACTAGCCGGGTTCCTCCTTCGGCTGCCGAGGACCTTGAGCTCCTGGACCACGTAAGTCTTCTTGTTTTTTTTTCTCTGTATTCCTGATTTCTCATCGGGTGCGCGATCAGCGCTCCCGATGGGAGTAGCCCCCGAAGGTGTGGGTGACTAGTATAGTCGCCCGCAACTTTATTGATACATTGCTCTTTATATTTTCAGCCGTACTATCGCCAGCAGCTTGACGCAGCCGCGGCTTATGTTCGCCTGGAGAAGGAGAGGGACCAACTGCGTTCCTCGCTGGACCAGGCTACTGGCCGGGTGGATGAGCTTGAGAAGGCTCTTCGTGAGTCTCAAGAGCGGGAGCTGGCACGGGTCGCCCAGGAGAAAACTCAAATCGGTCGCCTCCTTTCACTCGCCGTTGTTCTTGGGGGTGAGTATCGGCTTGACGCTTACTGAGTTTTCGCTCCTTTTCCTGTCCTGACTTTGAATTTTGGCGCAGAGACTTGCGGTGGAGCTCCTCCCGAAGACGCGTCGAGTGACACGGTCGACTTGGCGACCGCGGTTGGCTTCTTCGACCGGGTTTGCGCCTACGCCTCGGATGCCCTGAAGAAGTCTTCCGCCGCGTTGGAGAAGTCGACCGGAGCCCTGGCCGTGGTGCATCAGAGCATCTTCCCGGGCAACCAGCCGCCAGCGACTGTGGACGCTCTGGCTGCACCGTTTGGGGACGCGACCACCATCGCCGACTTCACGCGGTCGCAGACGGTACGCGGCTCCGAGCTTACCTTCCAGCTCCTTTTAGGCCACCAAGTTCCAGGTGACTTCGAGAAGATCGTCAGCGGTTTTCCTCGCAAACCTGATGGTCGGACCGCGTCGCTGAGTGGCGTGAAGGAGCGCGCCTCGCAGCTGGCTGCGCAGCTTGTGGCACTCTTCGAGAGGGCCCTTGCTAAGGCGACTGAAGCGGCTGCTCGGAAGGGTCGCTCCCGGTCGCAGTCCGCGGCCTTAGAATAGGAATAGTTGTAGGGATGCGGCAGTCGCATCGACCTGTATTTTGAACTTCATGTTTGTAATGAATATTGCCCCGTCGGGTCTTTTGCTCTTCAGTATTGAATTTGCTGAATTTTCTGTCTTCTGAGTTGAACTGTGTTTGGCAGTCGCATTTCTATATTGACTCTGCGTATTCCTGACAGAGTGACGTGCGCGATGATGCTTCGCCTTCTCCCTTGGCGCGGCCGAGTGGCGCGGCTTCTTCTTCGGGTACTCGCCGTCGTCGGGCGGCGCCGGCTCCTCCGCGCAGTGCGAATGACCAGCGGGTAATCACCTACCTGAAGAACAAGGTGGTGGAGCTTGAGGCGACCCTGAAGAATACGGAGCGGCTGTTGCAGCGCTCCCAGTCGCATCCCACGGCGGAGTTCTCACGTCGTGAAGATTTTTTGCTTGGAGAGATGGACTTGATCGGTCGGCAGTTGCAGGGTATGTATCATGTTGGCGGCTACCGTCGCTGTTGTTTGTCCTTCTCCTTCTGACTTGCAGTTCGTATGCGCAGATGTCAATCCTGATTGGGAGGCCGAGCGGGCTCGCGTTGAAGAGCGAGTCACTCGAGAGGCGTCCGGCGACTCCTATGAGGCTCGTCAGTTCTGGGTGAACAAGTCGAGGGGGCGCGTCCTTGCCACGATGCTTGATCGAACGTGGCGCGCTGCCTCTCTTCTGGAGAGCTGCCGGAAGACACTCTGGCACGTCAACCGCGTGTACTTCCCGCATAATGCGCAGCCGAACGGGTTGCCTGCCTTGCTGGAGAGGTTCCGTGATGGCGAAGGGCTGAAGGAAGTTGTCGACGCTCAGCTTGTGGCTGGTGCGAACGCGGCGCTGGCGTACGTTCGGATGCACCGGCCACATCTTCCGCTTGAGCGGGTGCTTGAAGGCCTGCCAGGTGACGACGACTTCGATGAGACCTTGCCGGCTGCGCGCCGGATTATTCGACAAGTTCAGGACTTGAGCGAGAGGCTTGTAGGTCCTCTCGATGCGCCAAAGGCTGAACCTGCAGTTTAAAGTAGCTGTCGTCCGATGCACAGGGTTAGCTATAGAAGGCAAATTTGCTTGTATAGATACATTGTAGTAGATTATAGCACTGTTTCGAGTAATGAGAATTGATATGTTTACTCGAAAGTGAGGGTGCCTGATTCGACCTGTGTGGCGCAGCTGCCGAGTGTGCTAAGAAGTGGCCTAGGTTTTTCAAGTGTTGCCTGTATGCCACGGTCTCTGATTTTATCAGGTGGCGACTTAGGATTTGTAACTTGACCTGTACGGCGCAGCCCCCGAGTCGTTCAGGTGGTGGCCTAGGATTTTGAATAATTCCTGTCTGGCGCAGTCCCCGGGTAGGTCGAGTGACGGCCTAGGATTACAAGTGTGACCTGTGTGGCGCAGCCCCCGAGCGTGTCGGGTGGTGACCTAGGATTTGGAACTTGACCTGTGCAGCGCAGCCCCCGAGTAGGTTCAAGTGGAGGCCGAGGATTTTACTGAGTCCTGTTTGGCGTAGCCCCCGAGTAAGTCGAGTGGTAGCCTAGGATTGCAAGTGTGACCTGTGTGGCGCAGCCCCCGTGGGTTGCGGGTGGCGCCTTAGGATTTTGGACTTGACCTGTATGGCGCAGCCCCCGAGTCGGTCGAGTGGCGGCCTAGGATTTTTGACCTGTGCTTGTGTGGCGCGGCCCCCGAGCAAGTTGGGTGGCGGCCTAAGCTTTTATTTCAACCTGTATGGCGCAGCTCCCGAGTAGTTCGGGTGGCGACCTAGGATTTCTGTCGTGCTTGTATGGCGTAGCCCCCGAGTCGTTCGGGTAGCAGCCTAAGCTATTATTTCAACCTGTGTGGCCAGCCCCCGAGTGGATCGAGTGGCGGCCTAGGATTTTTGTCGTGCTTGTATGGCGCAGCCCCCGAGTGGTTCGGGTAGCGGCCTAAGCTATTATTTCAACCTGTGTGGCCAGCCCCCGAGTGGATCGAGTGGCGGCCTAGGATTTTTGAGCTTCTTGAGTGACGGGAAGGAGGAGACAGATTTTCTTCAAATCACTTTATTGATTCATGCGAACAGGCCGCCTCGTTAAAAACCCTCTAGTCCCCTCAGGTACCCTGGTAAGGAAAAGAGTGCGTCTGAAACCTGCCGCGCTGACTTTCTTGTACAATGCTTGCTTTGAACTAGGCGTAGAACCGGCGGAGTTGTGCTACGTTCCACGGGTTGCTGCAGTCCGCTCCTGTCTTCGAGTCCTTTAGGCGGTATGCTCCATTGCCTATTGCTTCTGTTATGATGTACGGGCCCTCCCATGGGGAGGCGAGCTTGTGCACCTTCTTTTGCTTGAGTCGAAGAACCAGGTCGCCTGCCACGAACGCTCTTGGTCGCAGCCTCCGAGTATGATAGTTACGCAGGTCCTGCTGATACACGGCTGATCGTGCTAGGGCGATATCGCGTGCTTCGTCCAGGGCGTCTCTGCTGTCTTCGAGTGCCTCCTCTGCTTCTTACTCGTCGTAGGCGACTACTCTTGGTGCGTCAAACTTGATGTCGCAGGGGAGGACCGCTTCTGCACCGTACACCATGAAGAATGGCGTGTACTGGGTAGATCTATTCGGCGTTGTTCGCAGACTCCAGAGGACTGACGGCAGTTCTTCCACCCATGCGCCCGCTGCGCGTTTTAGGGGTACACGCAGTCGCTTCTTGATGACGTTGCAGACTAAGCCATTGGCCTTCTCCACTTGTCCGTTGGACTGCGGGTGCGAGACCGACGCGTAGTTGAGCTTGATCCCCTGCTCTGAGCAGAAGTCTTTGAATTCCTCGGCTGTGAAGTTCGAGCCGTTGTCGGTGATGATCCCGTTAGGTACTCCGAACCTGAAGATGATTGACCTGATGAAGTTGACCGCTGTTGACGCAGTCGAACTTGTGATGGGCACGGCTTCGATCCACTTTGTGAATTTATCGACTGCGACCAGGAGGTGGGTATGACCTCTGGGTGAGGATTTCTTCAGCGGGCCCACCATGTCCAGGCCCCATTGGGCAAAGGGCCAGGCTAGTGGTATTGTTTTGAGCTCTGATGCTGGGGCGTGCGGCTTGTTAGCAAATTCCTGGCACCCTGTGCACTTCTTCACCAGCTCCTCGGCGTCCTGCATGGCTGTGAGCCAATAGAATCCGGCTCGTAGCGCCTTGGCCACCAGTGCCCGGCTGCTTGCGTGATGTCCGCATGTACCCGCGTGAATGTCGAGTAGGATGGCTTGGCCGTCGACTGGATGTATGCACCTTTGCAGGATTCCTGATATGCTCCTTTTGTAGAGTTCCCCGTTGATGACGGTGAAACTTTTGGAGCGTCTGATGATGCGCTTTGCTTCGACTGGGTCAGCTGGCAGCTTCTGATGCAGTATGTATGCCAGGTATGGTCCTGTCCATGTGGCTTCGACTAGCATGACTTCCATGGGGACCTTGTCCTGGCTTGGCGGGTTGACA
This sequence comes from Poa annua, assembly GCA_026929855.1. Classification (NCBI taxonomy): domain Eukaryota; kingdom Viridiplantae; phylum Streptophyta; class Magnoliopsida; order Poales; family Poaceae; genus Poa; species Poa annua. The sequence goes on along the minus strand of CM049426.1, from coordinate 271,402,385 downwards.
TCGCCTTTTGTGGTTGCAGTGCTTGCTGTACCCTGAGTCTTGATGGATCTTTGCGTGATGCACTCGAGGAAAACGCCGGGTGGGACTGGTACCCTGTCCGAGCCCATGTTAGCTAGGGCGTCGGCTTCCTCGTTGCTTTCACGGCCGACGTGGCGTAGCTCGCAGCCGTCGAAGTTTCCTTCCATCTGATTGTAGAGGTCTCTGTAGGCGATCATGTTGTCAGCGATAGCGTCGCATGACTTCATGGTTTGTTGTACCACCAGGTAGGAGTCGCCGTAGATCATGAGGTGCGTGGCGCCGCAGTTCTTGGCCATCCGCATGCCGTGGATCAGGGCCTCGTATTCGGCTTCGTTGTTGGACGGCTTCGGGAAGTCCATCTGCAAGACGTACTTGAGCTTGTCGCCTTTGGGGGAGATGAGCACGACTCCTGCCCCGGCTGACTTGAATTTCTTCGAGCCGTCAAAGTACATTGTCCATGCGTTGGACAGGTCGGGGACATTTGGTAGCTGGGCTTCTATCCACTCGGTAGTGAACTCTGGGAGAACTTGGGCCTTGATAGACTTCGGGTGAGCATACTTCAGCCCCCATGGTCCTAGTTCGACAACCCACTTGGCGACTCGTCCTGTCGCGCGCTGATTTGTGAGGATGTCTGCTAGTCCGGAGGAGCTTACCACCGTGATCGGGTGCTCGGAGAAGTAGTGGACGACCTTTCTAGAGGTCATGAAGACTCCGTATGCCAGCTTCTGGTAATGCGGGTAATTCTGTTTGGACAAGGTGAGCACCTCGCTAAGGTAGTAGACGGGCCTCTGCACCGGGTGGCTGTGCCCTTCTTCTTCGCGTTCGACTACGAGCACCGTGCTCACCACCCTGTTTGTTGCTGAGACGTACAGGTAGAGTGGCTCGTTTTCCCGTGGTGCCACGAGGACCGGAGAGGTTGTCAGTGTCTTCTTGAGATGGTCGAATGCGTTCTGCGCCTCTTGCGTCCACTCGAACTTGTCTGACTTCTTCATCAGTTGGTAGAAAGGTAAGGCCTTTTCCCCCAACTTACTAACGAACCGGCTAAGAGCTTCTAACTCGGCAAGTCCCAGGGTTGTACACCCCGGGTTGATTGATGGGGAGAGAGGAGAGTGCAAGGTGATCACGACGGCTGACAAGCGAGGTTTACCCAGGTTCAGGCTCCCGGAGGATAACACCCTACTCCTGCTTGTCTGGTTATTGATGCGAGTAGCGATTACAATGGCGAGATTGCGATCTCGCTAGGGTTTGCGGTTCTGAACGTGCGTGTGTCCTCTAGGACGGGCAACCCTCCTGGCTTTATAGGCAGCCAGGTCTCGGGTGGTTGGTACAGATACGGTAGGTTACAAGTCCTAACCGAGTTGGACTAGGGTATGAGACACCCCGAGTGGGCCTTCTGTGGGCCTTTCCATCCTTGGCGCGGCCCAGGTAGCCTCACCGTGGGCTACCCGCAAGGTAGCCCCACGTCAGCGGAGAACCAGGCCACCTTTTCTGAAGCCTCGCTTCCGCACTCTCCGACTATGATAGCGGCAAAGTTGTTGCTGGTACAAGGCGGAGCGATGGAGAGCAACGTCTATTTCTTCATATAACGAGTCTAGGTTGTCCTGTCTTGAACCTTCTACGTCTTGCTCGATGTAGGTTTGAACTCTTGGGGAATCGTATTTCATGTCGGTGGGTAGCACCGCCTCTGCGCCATATACTAAGAAGAAAGGAGTGTAGTCGGTAGATCTGTTTGGCGTTGTACGCAAACTCCAGAGTACAGACTGTAACTCTTCTTCCCAAGCGCTGGCTGCCCTATGTAATGGAGCTTCGAGACGGGGCTTAAGTCCGGAAAGGACTAATCCGTTTGTACGTTCTACTTGTCCATTTGATTGAGGGTGTGACACGGATGCCAAATCAAGCCGGATGCCTAGATCATTGCAGTATTCTTCGATGTCAGCTTGAGACATGTTGCTTCCATTATCTGTGATAATGCTGTGTGGAACTCCGAACCGAGAGATAATTCCTCAGAGGAAATTTGTGGATGTTCGTGCGTCAAGTTTGCTGATCGGCTTGGCTTCGACCCATTTAGTGAACTTGTCGACATCGACCAATAGGTGGGTATACCCACCTCGTGCCTTCTTGAAGGGACCAACCATGTCTAAGCCCTTAAACGCGAACGGCCAAGTGATTGGAATTGTCCTGAGTTCTTGTGCCGACAAGTGAGATTGGCGGGCATACAACTGGCAGCCTTTGCATGTTTTCATGATGTGTTCGGCGTCTTTTTTGGCGGTTAGCCAGTAGAAACCTTGGCGGAAAGCTTTGGATACAATGGACCTGGCGGAGGCATGGTGCCCGCAAGTGCCAATATGTATGTCTTTCAAAATTTCCCGGCCTTCTTCTTGCAATATGCACCGCTAATAGATACCGCACATGCTTCGCTTATATAGCTCGCCTTTGATGACTGTGAATGCCTTGGCAAGCCTTATGATCTGCCTTTTCAACACCTCGTCCTCTTCCGGCAACTTCTGGTCGACTAAAAAATCGAGATAGGGGACGGTCCAATCCGGCTGGGCCAAGTAGACAGCAAGACTTGCCACTTCTACTTGTTTTTCTGCATCGGGGTCCAACAAGTCGGCGCCCTTAATGGACGGCTTGTGCAAGTGTTCCAGGAAAATGTTCTTTGGCACTTTTTTGCGTTCTGAGCCAAGTCTGGCGAGGGTGTCTGCCGCCTCGTTCTCAGCTCTGGGAACATGCCGGACTTCGTAGCCCATGAATTTTTTGGCAAATTCGTCACCTTTGGCCCAGTAAGACGCCATTGTCGCATTTTTCGCATCCCATGTGACGCTTACTTGTTGTGCGACTAAGTCAGAGTCGCCATAACAGAGGATTCTCTTGACGCCAAGGTCGCTTGCCACATGCAGCCCGTGAAGCAAAGCCTCATACTCTACGACGTTATTAGTTGATGTGAAATGAATCTGCAACACGTATCTGAGCTTATCGCCTTTAGGTGTGCGCAAAACAACTCCAGCCTCCGAGCCTTTGAGCATCTTTGATCCGTCAAAGGGCATGACCCAATATTCTGACTCGGGGAGTATTGTTTCCTCCATGGCCTCTGTCTAGTCGGCAACAAAATCAGCAAGTGCTTGAGTCTTAATGGCGGTCCGTGGTTTGTAGACTATATCGAAGGTGGCAAGCTCGATGCTCCACTTGGCTACTCGGCATGTTGCCACTGCGTTATTGATTATGTCTCTCAACGGTGCCCTGCTGACTACTGTCACTGTGTGCTCCTAGAAATAATGACTAAACTTTCTGGCGGCAAATAATACACCATAAGCCAGCTTTTGGTAATGTGGATACCTCTGCTTGGAGGCGGAAAAGACTTCACTGATCAAGTAGACCGGACGTTGCTCAGACGTCGCGGCTTCGCTTTCCTTTCTTTCGATGGCCAAGACAACGCTTACAACTGCGTCAGTTGCCGCGATGCAGAGTAGCATTGGTTCCTGCGATCGAGGAGTTGACAATTTAGGAGCGGATACGAGAGCCTCCTTAAGTTGATGTAAGGCGGCATCTGCTTCTACTATCCACTCGAAGGTGTCGAATTTCTTCAATAGCCGGTAGAGAGGCATTGCCTTTTCTCCAAGGCGGCTTATGAAACGACTGACGGCTGCCGCCGATCCGGCTAGGCGTTGCACGTCCTTCGGACATGTTGGTCTGGATATGTTTTGGATAGCCTTGATCTTCTCCGGGTTGACTTTGATCCCTCGTTCTGAGAAGATAAAACCAAGAAGTTTGCCGGCTGGAACACGTAAAACACACTTGCGGGATTGAGCTTCATTTGGTATTTCTGGAGATTCTGAAAAGTTTCTCCCAAATCCTCTAGGAGATCCGCCTTCTTTTTCGACATCACCGCAATGTCGTCAACATAGACGTGAACATTGCGGCCGATCTGTTCGTGCAGGCAATTTTGCATACAACGTTGGTGTGTTGCCCCTGCATTCTTGAGGCCAAAAGGCATCGTGATATAGCAGAAAGTCCCGTATGGAGTGGTGAAAGATGTTTTCAGTTGATCTGACTCCCTCATCTTGATTTGGTGGTATCCTGAGTAGGCGTCCAGAAAACAAAGCAGCTCGGAGCCTGTTGTGGAGTCTACGACCTGGTCAATTCTAGGCAGCGCAAAGGGATCCTTTGGGCAACACTTGATAACACCGGTATATTCGATACACATCCTCACCTCTTTATTATTTTTTGGAACAAGTACGGGATTTGCCACCCAATCGGTGTGTACAATTTCTTTTATGAAATTTGCGTCCCTCAACCTATTTATCTCCTTCCCTATAGCCTTGCGTGTCTCATCACCAAAGCGTCTTGTTGCTTGTTTCACCGGCTTTGATCCCTTGATAATATTGAGCGAGTACTCGGCAAGTTCCCTCGGTACACCAGGCATGTCGGATGGCAACCATGCGAAGATGTCATGATTCTCACGGAGGAACTCGACGAGCACGCCTTCCTATTTGATGTCCAAGTTGGAGCCGATGACAACTTGCTTGGATTTGTCGCATGGGATGAGGTCAGCCTTCTTGGTGTCTTCCGAAGCTTCAAAGGTATTCTTGACATCAACTTTTGGCTTGGGCATGGAGTTGTCTTGGTCCGCCTTAAGTAGTGCGAGCTCTTCTTTGTGGATGATGGCTTCTGCAAAGGCGGCCATGACACGCTCACATTACTTAGCTTTCTTGAAGTTGCTGAAAACCGTGATGGTTCCATGTTCCCCCGGCATCTTAAGCTTGATATATATATAGCACGGTCGTGCCATGAACCCTGCAAAAGCCGGTCGTCCGAAGATAGCATGATAGACACTTTTGAAGGCGACAACTTCATACCGGAGGAACTCTGAGCGGTAGTTCTCTTCTGGTCCAAAAGTTACCTTCAGCATGATGCTTCCCATTGACTTTGCTTGTCTGTCGGGCACTATGCCATGAAAAGTGAGGTTGCTATGGTCAACCTGATCCTCAGACAAGTTCATGCGGCTTAGTGTATCATAGTACAGGATGTTGAGCCTGCTGCTGCCATCCATGAGTACTTTTGTGAGCCTAAAGTTGTCGACAATGGGGTCGACAACAAGGGCGTATTTGCCTGGGTGGGGGACATAATCAGGGTGATCAAACCGATCCCAAGTGATTGCCGCCTCGGACCAGTTCAAATACTGAGGGACGTCCGACATTGTCGCGTTGAGCTCGCACATCTCCGCCTTGTCCGCCTTAGCCGAAGGTGTGCCAACAAAGCACACGAGTGACTCCTTGACCTTCGGGTAGGGCTTCTTTTCTCTTGGCGGAGGCGTCGTCATCACTTGAGATTGACATGTCGTCGTCGTCCTCGTCGTCCTTGCTGTCTTTCTTGTCGTACTTCTTTGACTTCCAGCCAACAGTGGGGTCCTTTTTGAAGTCGTCCATGAAACGGCACTCGCTGAGCATATGGTTGACCTTGCCGAGCTTTTCGTGGATTGGGCATGGCAGAATTTTGGCCTGCTCGTAAGTGATATGTGCCGCCTTAGGGCATGAGCCGACGTCACAGTTATCTTTCTTATTTTTCCACTTCTTTTTGCTGGCGTTTCCTGTGAACGTGACGGCAACCTTGTTGGATGGCCCGACTTTGTCTTCCGTTGCTTGTTTGCGCTAGTTATTCCGCCTTGGTGCGGTGCTGACGTCCGTATCATCGTCACGGGCGTCGTCATCCGCTGCCGCGTATTGGAAGGCAAGGTTGAGCATCTCGCCAAGGTCCATGACTTGCTCGCGGACGAGCCTGTGACGGAGTATTCTTCTGTAGGCCCGTGTAGAAGGCATGGATAGCCTGAGCGTCCGAAACACCATGACTGTTGGCCTTTTCTGAGATCCAACGGCTGACAAAATCTGTCATGGTTTCGTCCGGCTTCTGAACACAGTGTTGCAAATCCGTGTAGGTGTTTGGACGCTTGTATGTTCCTTGGAAGTGATGGGAGAACACCGTTTCCATATCGTACCAGTTGTGGATAGACTTTTCTGGAAGGTTGTCGATCCAAGCCCTTGCCGTGCCTTCTAACATTAGAGATAGGTAGCGGACGACAATGTGATTGCTTCCGCCGGAAATCTCTATGGCCATGGCATAGTCGGCTAGCCACGAGTCCGGCTTAACGAGGCCGTTGTACCGAGAACAATTTTTAGACACTGATGTCATGTCCTTGGGAAGCAACTCTCTACGGATGGTGTTGCCAAAGCACTTTGGGCCAGAGTATAGCGGATCCCTTCCTCTTGCTATGTCTTGTAGGCGGTGTCTTGCGTCTTTTGGATCGAGTTGTTGTCCGCCTCTATTGGCGTTTGGCTTGTCCTGCGCCGCCCGGCTTACACTGCGCCTGGGCCCATCTGCCGCCTCCTTCCTCTTGCTGCCGGTGCTGCGATGCGGAGACCGACTTCGACCTCTCCTGGGAGGGTCGTTGCCGGCGTCTTTTTTAGGCGGCTGGCCGTTATCCCGACTACCGCCATCACCGCGCCTCGGCTAGGCTGGAGGTGGCAGGTCACCTCTGCTTCCTGTCCGCGATTCCTCGTCCCGCCTTAGTTTTGGCGGTGGCGTCTTTTTTGGAGGTGGTGCTGCTTTCCTTTTGTCTTCATGGCTACTGGAGCCGGACGGGCCTTCGGGGTCAGCGCCAGGTGCGGCTTTGCACTTCCCTGACTTGGATTCTAGACCCCCCCCCCCCCCCCCCCCCGCGGGCATCCGCCATATGTTCGTAGGAGTCAGCGCGAGCTTGCTGCTCTAAAGCCTTGCTCATGAAGTGTCTTACATTGGCTACCTTTTCCTCCGCTGTGTAAGTCTTGTCGTCTAGGGTGTCAAGTGCGGCAGCCGCGTTAAGGATGGGGGTGCAGAAGACAACATCCCCCCCACCCTTCTGTCTTTTCGCTACGGTGTTGTGCGCCAGTCGAACCCTAGATCTTGAGCTGTTGTGGTCGCATAGATTGGCGGCTCTTTATCACGGCGGCTTTTTGATGACCTTTTTTCTTCAAAGAGATTCGTGTTCGGTTTTGCCGACATCTTCTCTTTCTCTTTCTCGATCTTCTTCACAAGACTCTCAACATGCTCCTCTCTTCTACGTAAGAAGTCAGAGTGCTTAAGCATATTAATGTAGCGCCCCATCTTTTAAATAAAGATGGAACACCTGTGTTATGTGCTAGTCCCTGGATCACTGCCAGCACCACAGTACAAAATATATAGTATCATTGCATAAGTATCAAAATACTACAAGGAGATCCAAAAATAGCCAAGTATAGCTTTATTACAAAGTGCATAGTCATGAAGACTAACTAAAATATTCAGAGTTCGCAACGAAAATAAAAGCAATGGGCCTCCTCTTCAAGCATACGCCACAAGCAGACATGTTGGGTGTAGAATCGAGTCCAAACTTACTCCTCATCAGAATTACCTGCACATTTGAATATGCAGCCCCCGTAGGAGGTCAATACAATGAAGTATTGGCAAGTGACTATGGTGGATAAATTATGACAAGTCTAATTCTATATGCATATTTGGCTTGGTGGAGTTTGTAGGCTATTTTGCAGAAAGCCAGTTTTCTCCTATCTTTTGTAAAACACTTTTGTATCTCAAAGACTTGGCACCAAGGGATGAAGCCCAAGTGCACCAATCATTCTTTCCTTAGTCAAATTTTACTTAGCAATATTTCTATAACATGATAAGTAAACACTTTTATAGCATAGCTAAGCATCTAGTAAAACTTTTGGTGGCTGCATGGGGAGGGATGGCTACACACTACTAGGATATTTTCAAAGTGTAAACTAACTTAGCATTATAAGATAGTTCAAAATTTCCCTATCATGCATACTACTCAAAATATACTAATTATGCATATAGAAAACATAGGATAGGTTATGAATGTCACTTGCCTTGGTAACAAGAGGAACAAGCACAGCAAGAATAACAATCACAAGGACCTTCCTCCTCTTCACAATCTAGAGACAAACAATAACACTAAATAAACACACAAGCATAACACTTAAAATATCAAGACAAAAATATGTATGCATGCTTAATATGCGATGAACTTAATAAGACCATATAATTACCAATTTAATTTCTCTGTTATTAATGCATAAAATGCAATTATCAATATTTTAATATTTTATTTAATCATTTACAATATTGAGCATATTAGTAGTTTTAAGTTCTAAAACCAATTTCTTTAAGTCTATTATGAGAAGTTTCAAATAAAACTCATGTTGCACTCTCTGGACAGAGAGCATTAATAACTCTCTAAAACAATTGGATTTATTTGGAGAGAAATTTTATTAATTAAGTTATAGATTTAATATCCGAAAGATAAAAAATTAAATTCCGCAATTTAATATGCACTAAAAGGATAAACTAATGAAACCATATTAAACTACACGAGCAGAGCTTCACGTGGATATAAAATTTATCAAATTTGGATGAACAGATCAAAAGATATGATTTTTACAACTTTTGCATAATTTCTGTTTTTAATTACTAAATTCTGCCAAAAATAGATTAATAAAGCCGCCACGCGGCGCGCACCGATTGGCTCGTACCGCTTCGCGTGGATCGCGAACACGGACCGTCCGATCTAAACGAAATCAACGGACCAGATCTGTTCCTTCCTCCTAATCGCAGCGACGGGCGGCGCCGGTGTGACGGAGTTTCTCCGGTCGCGGCGGTGCCATTGCCGACGTCGGTGATCGAGCGAAGGAATTAGGGAGAGGAAGTACGGACAATACCACTCGTTGCGGGTAGTCGAGGAAGGGTTGGTGGCGAGGCGTCGGTCTGCGGGGCGTCGTCGTTCGACGGAGATCCCTCGTCGGAGTTGAAGATGCGGGCGGCGGCGTCGGCCGCGGACGGAGGCGTCGTTCGACTGCGATTCAAGAGACGAGATCATGTCAAAATGATGCGCAAGGAAGAAAGGAAACGAGGGAAGGAGAACATAGGGTGTGGGGTGGTCGTAGGGTCCCGTACGGCGAGCTCGACGGCGTCGGAACTGGCGAGATGCCGACGCTGATTGCGGGCAGCCCTGTGGCGTAGGGGTTAGGGTTTCGGGCGGAAACGAGGGGCGGGGGTAGCGGGGTATAAATAGAGGCGAGAGGGGGCGAGAAGATCGACTCGAAATCGGTTTTGGAGGATCGGATCGCCGGAGATATTCTCAGACTCGTTGCGTTCTTCGCGCAGAGGTTGAAGACGCGTTTGTCAGAGGTGGGGTCCACCCGTCAGTGAGATGAGAGAGGAGCGCGGGCTAGTTTGCTGGGCCGTTGGGCCGAGGCAGCGCGCGCGCGCGGTGGATAGCAGAAGGGGGTCGGCCCAACTAGCCCGACACATTTTTTTCTCTTCTGTTTAAATCCTTTTTCAAACAATTTGATTTTTAAAACTTATCAAAACATTTCAGAAAAATTCATAAAAATATGTTTTGAAAAGCTAATTTAATTTATAACTTTTTGATATCATTTTACTAAAAAAATAAAATAATAAAATACATATTTTTACAATGAGCTCAAATAAACCTCTTTATTGACCACAACTTTATTTAAACTTATGATTAAAATTCAATTTACTCTTTATGTGCTTTCCATGCCATACTTTTATGATGCATGATGCATGAATGCAAAGTTTTATTTTTTTGAGAAATTTGGGATGTTACAGACTAACCCCCTTAAGAAGAAGCTCGCCCTCGAGCTTCGGAAAGGTCAGCAAATAGGTGTGGGTGGTCTTCTCGGAGGTCATCCTCTCGTTCCCAGGTGGCTTTGTCCTCGGTGTGATGATTCCGCTGGACCTTGCAAAACCTGATGGTTTTGGTACGGGTGACTCTTTCTGCTGTCTGTAATATCTTGATGGGCTTCTCTTCGTATGTCAGGTCACTCTCCAATTGTACCTCCTCGAGGGGTACAGTATCCTTTAAGGGAACTCCCATCATCTCGGGATGACATTTCTTCAACTGACTGACATGGAACACATTATGAACAGCAGACAGTACTTCAGGTAGTTCTAACTCATATGCCACTTCACCTTTGCGAGAAAGAATTTTGAATGGTCCAACGAATCGAGGTGCTAACTTTCCCTTGATTCCAAACCTTTTCACACCCGAAGTGGTGACACCCTTAAATAGGTTCTATCTCCCACTTCATAGGTGACTTCTCTACGCTTGGAATCTGCATAGCTTTTCTGGCGTGACTGTGCTATTTTCAATCTGTCCTTAATCAGCCTGACTTTCTCTTCAGCATCATGTATTATATCAGGCCCAAAGAAACTCCGTTCTCCTACACCACTCCACAACAGTGGGGTTGTGCATTTCTTTCCATATAAGGCTTCAAACGGTGCCATCTCAATGCTGACTTGGTAACTATTGTTGTAGGAGAACTCAGCGTATGGCAAATTATCATCCCAACTAGATCCATAGTCGAGCGCACAAGCTCTTAACATATCTTCTAAAATCTGATTCACTCTTTCAGTCTGACCATCTGTTTGCGGGTGGAAAGCCGTACTGAATTCCAATCTGGTTCCCAAAGATTCGTGCAACTGCTTCCAGAAATGAGAAGTGAACTGGGTCCCCCTATCAGACACGATACTCTTAGGAACGCCGTGAAGGCACACAATTCTCTTCATGTAAATATCGGCTAGCTTTGCACTAGTATAACTGGTCTTCACGGGTATGAAGTGAGCTATTTTGGTTAGACGACAAACGATAACCCAAATAGAATCATAACCCGATCTGGTCCTTGGTAATCCAGTGATGAAGTCCATCCCAATGGAATCCCACTTCCAATCCGGTACTTTCAAGGGTTGTAAGAGTCCTGCTGGTTTCTGATGTTCTGTCTTTACTCGACTACATACATCACACTTAGCGATGTATTCTGCTATTTCTCTCTTCAGATTATTCCACCAAAATCTCTCTTTCACATCCATATACATCTTCGTATTTCCCGGATGAATTGAATAAGGTGTTTCATGAGCTTCTTGCAGAATTAACTTCCTAATATCAGGGTCATTGGCCACACATACACGTTTTTCAAACCACAAAATCCCCTGCTCATCCTCATGAAATCCTTTAGCTTTTCCAGCTCTTAAATTGACTTTGATCTCTTCTATTTCCTTGTCTCCTTTCTGAGCTTCACGTATCTTGTCCATCAAAGTGGGTTGTACAACTAATGAGGTTACAAACCCTTCAGGTACTACTTCCAATCTGAGGTCCTTGAATGCCTTGCATAAATCCTCGGGTAATTCTCCTGCTGTAAGGCCATTCACATACACCTTACGACTCAGAGCATCTGCTACCACATTAGCTTTTCCCGGATGGTATTGAAGACTTAAATCATAATCTTTAATAAGTTCCAACCATCTTCTTTGTCTCATATTCAATTCCTTCTGTGTAAATATGTACTTCAAACTTTTATGGTCCGTGAATACCTCACATCTTTTTCCCATTAGGTAGGGTCTCCAAGTTTTCAGGGCATGCACTACTGATGCTAACTCGAGATCATGAGTTGGATAATTTGCTTCATGTTTCTTGAGTTGTCTAGAGGCATAAGATGCCACTCTGCCTTCCTGCATCAACACACTTCCCAAGCCTTGGCGTGAAGCATCACAGTATACTTGGAATTCCTTCTCCAAATCAGGTAAGCATAGAACTGGGGCTGAAACCAGACGTTTCTTCAATTCCTGAAAACTGGCTTCGCATGCCTCTGTCCACTCAAATTTCTTCTCCTTCTTCAATAATTCCGTCAAGGCCTTGGCAACCTTGGAGAAGTTTTCAATAAATCGTCGGTAGTATCCTGCTAGGCCCAGAAAACTTCGTAATTCACCAACATTCTTCGGCGGTTCCCAATTGGTTACAGCTGAAACCTTTTCTGGATCCACTGCTATACCTTCCTTGGACACCACATGGCCTAAAAATCCGACTTGTTCTAACCAAAACTCACACTTGCTGTACTTGGCATACAAATTATGTTCACGTAGTCTTTGCAATACCAGACGCAAGTGCTCTTCATGTTCTTTGTGACTCTTGGAGTAGATTAGAATATCATCTATGAACACTACCACAAACTTATCCAGAAAATCCATGAACACTTTATTCATCATATTCATGAAATAGGCTGGTGCATTGGTTAGTCCAAAAGGCATTACTGTGTACTCATAAGAGCCATATCTCGTAAGAAATGCAGTTTTGGGTATATACATTTCTCTAACTTTCATTTGGAGGTACCCCGATCGAAGATCGATCTTTGAGAAAACACAAGCACCTTCCAGTTGATCAAATAGTTCATTTATCTTGGGTAACGGGTACTTGTTTTTGATAGTTTGCTCGTTTATATCTCTGTAATCCGTGACTAGCCTCTGGGTTTGATCCTTCTTTTTAACAAATAAGACTGGTGCTCCCCATGGCGATGAACATGGACGAATGAATCCTTTCTGGATATGTTCCTCTAATTGGTTCTTGAGCTCTTTCAATTCATCGACGGCCATAGGATAAGGTCTTTTAGCTATTGGCCATGTTCCCGGCTTCAGTTCGATGAGAAACTCTACATCTCTATCGGGTGGCATCCCCGGTAGTTCCTCCGGAAAAACATCTAGGTATTCCTTGACGATAAGCACATCACCAAGGCTAACCCCCTTAAGAGAATTTAACCTAACCTTCTTAAGTTCGAAAGTTGATCTGAACTTAATCTTCCTTTTCTCTGGGGTGGTGAGGGTGATTGCTCTATTTGCACAATCTATCATTCCTTCAAAACGAGTCATCCAATCCATTCCGATGATAACATCCAATCCTTGGGTTTCTAGGATGACTAAGTCTGTTGGGAAGGTGTGTTTTTCGATTTGCAAGTCTAACTGTCTACACCCGGAGTTTACTCTCATCTCTCCTCCAGGTGAACTTACCCTAATAGGTTTTCCTAGACTTTCCTCAGGTAACCCATGTTTGTTAACAAAAGCTCTTGATATGAATGAATGAGATGCTCCAGTGTCAAATAAAACTAATGCTGGAAAGGAGTTGAGCAAGAACGTACAAATCACAGCATCAGGTTCATCATGAACTTCTTCCACATTGATGTGGTTCACTTGTCCCTTCTGGAAAGGATTGGGCTTGGAATTTTCATCAGCTTTCTTCTCTGGGCATTCAGTTGCATAATGTCATGTCTTCTTGCACTTGAAGCAGGTCACATTAGACAAGTCTTTCTTCCCTTCATAGTTAGGACGGTGATTACCATTCCCATGATTATGGCCATGATGATGGTTTCCCCTGGATCCACCATTATTTCCATTGTATCCTCCATTGCTTCCTTTGTTTCCTCCATTGTGGTTATGACCATGATGTTTTGGCCACTACCAGTGTTGGAGTGATTCCAGGGTTTATGGCTACTGACTTCAGAGGTGTGTTTTTTATATGTCCCTTCAGAATGAACCTTACTTGCACTGAACTTCCTCTTCCTATTCTCTTCCTTTCTTATGTTGTTGTCCAGGGTGATTGCTTGATCCAGCAGAGCTTGATAGTTTGGAGTATATGCCACAGACAAAGGTATCTTCAGTTCTCCCTTAAGTCCATTGAGGAACTTTTCCTTCCTCTTTGCATCAGTATCAATGTCCTCTGGTGCATACCTTGATAGCATACAGAAGTCATCCATATACTCCTTCAGAGTTCTACCTCCTTGCCTCAAGCTGCGAAATTCGTCTTTCTTCAGGTTCATTATACCTGAGGAGATGTGAGCATTCCGGAAGCCTTCCTTGAACGCATCCCAAGTCATGCCATCCAAAGCATGAGTCACTTGATAATTCTCCCACCACAATGCTGCGGGTCCTTCCAACAGGTGTGCAGTGAACCTCACTTTTTCTGCCTCAGAACACTCACAAGTTACTAAGTCCTTGTTGACTGAACGGAGCCAATCATCCGCCACTATTGGTTCAGTAGCAGAGGAGAACTTATTAGGCCTAAGCCTTAGGAATCTAGCAAGTCTGTCCACTGGGGTGGGGGTGGAGGTGGCGGGTTGTTGTTGTTGTGGTTGTTGTTGTTATTGTTGTTGGTTGCTGCAATGAACTGAGTCATCATATTCATCAACTGAGCTTGAGCGGCCATCAGTTGTTGCATGACGTCGTCGTTGTTGGTATCACGACGAGGAGGCATCTGTAGGGTTTTTCAGCATAGATGAGTGAAAGATAGACAGAACTAAGAGAAGAAAAATCCTACCCATGCACAAAGCAACCAAGTCAACACAATCAACATTCATAAGACAACTTGAAAAGATAAACTCTACTTAGCAAAACGAAGCCAAATATTCTAAGTTGATTTAATAAAACAACAGAGTCTGCAGAACCAAATATTCTATCATTGTCACACCACAAGTTGGAGATCAATGTTTTTTAAAAAGAACGACGAACTAAACGAGGGAGAATATGGTAGTCCAACTACTAAGTCTAAACTTCGTCCATGACGTCTCCTTCATCTTCTTCGACTTCCTCGATGGTGATGCCTTCCTTCGTAAGGATCTCCTTGTAGTCATTCACCTCCTTCTCCAAGGCCTCGTTCTTCTCCTGTAACTTTGTCGTCTCCCGGTGCAGAGTCTCGATTGATTCCTTCTCCAGGACTTCAATCTTCTCTTGTAGCATTCTCTTCTCACGGCGTAGTCTCGATCAAATCTCGATCAGCTTCGAACTCGACGTCGTTGCTCAGAATTTCATCCTTCAAGGTCTTGATCTCCTTGTTCTTGTCTCTAATTCTCTTTTCTTGATTTTGGAACTTCTTCTCTTGGGCTCGGAACTTCTCCTCTTGAGCATTGGCCACCTCTTCTTGGGCTTCAATCTTCTTTTGAGTCTCCTTGACTTGTGCCATTATTTCATCATTCTTCAACAGCTCATTGCGTCTATCCTCTTCTAGTTGCCAGAGGTGAAGTTCTAAGTCTTGGAGATATGGGTACAAAGGTTCTGGTTTGTTTTTGTCTTCCTCGCTAACACAGTAAGGAATCCCATGTTCGTCACGTTGGCCCAGGTGAGCAAAGTAGTGGTCTTTTAATCCCTCTTGGTATTGCAAGCAAAGACGTCCTATTAGCTCCTGCGTGACGAGATTCAGCCCTTTCTCCAAGGAGTCACTAATCGACTTGTACTGGATGTCTTCGGTCTTGGGTTCAGTCTGGCGCCCTTGTTGGTAAAGGCGAATTCCCCATAAGTCTTCTTTGTTGAAGTGCTTCAGCTGGCTAGCCTTGATGATGGGTATTGGAAGTGCCAACAGTTCTACTAACTCTAGAAGATATCTTCCAAAGCGCATGTCCTTGAAGTCCTCCGCGGTTGATACATGAAGAACGACATCCTTAAGTGATAAAGGTAAAGTTTATTAAAACAAGACAAAGGTAAGATATACTAATTGTGGTGTACTTAAGTACTTAGAGAAAAAGAAGTTCTTTTCTAATAGGTGATCAACACTACTATCAACTCTTTGTAAGTCGGATATTCACTATAGTGAGAGAGACAGACACCCGGCCAGCCACTTATAATTGTGGAACAGGTCTCATGTACGCGGACATGTAAGGTTAGTCCCGGGCCGCTTCATCCCACTATGCCGCTAGGATCCAACATACTTCAAAGATGGTAATATTATGATCAAAAAGAGGCTTAACCAATCCTAAGGGCTCGAACCTACAGGCAACACTTTTGCTCTTATACCATTTTGTAGCGCCCCATCTTTTAAATAAAGATGGAACACCTGTGTTATGTGCTAGTCCCTGGATCACTGCCAGCACCACAGTACAAAATATATAGTATCATTGCATAAGTATCAAAATACTACAACGAGATCCAAAAATAGCCAAGTATAGCTTTATTACAAAGTGCATAGTCATGAAGACTAGCTAAAATATTCAGAGTTCACAACGAAAATAAAAGCAATGGGCCTCCTCTTCTAGCATACGCTACAAGCAGACATGTTGGGTGTAGAATCAAGTCCAAACTTACTCCTCATCAGAATTACCTGCACATTTGAATATGCAGCCCCCGTAGGAGGTCAATACAATGAAGTATTGGCAAGTGACTATGGTGGATAAATTATGACAAGTCTAATTCTATATGCATATTTGGCTTGGTGGAGTTTGTAGGCTATTTTGCAGAAAGCCAGTTTTCTCCTATCTTTTGTAAAACACTTTTGTATCTCAAAGACTTGGCACCAAGGGATGAAGCCCAAGTGCACCAATCATTCTTTCCTTAGTCAAATTTTACTTTACGAAAACCATGTTGAGATTCTTCCGTCCATCCTTGTCCAGTTGCTCGAAGTAGTCCATCACCGGGGACACGGCTGAGTACTCAGTTTGTCGACTCTGCAGAGGTTGTGCACTTTCACCTTAAGACTCAATTAACCCAGACATCCTATACACGCGGAGTGCATTAAGGAAAGGAGAGAATTGAGACAAGAACTTTTAGAAGAAGAATGCAACCATACTAGCAAGACCCGTTCCACCTACCAACTCTACATCTACTTGTCAAGCTGACAGGTTGCACTCTCACAACTTAGTAGTTCTAGACAGAGCCCATTGTCAAAAGGCTGCACGGGAAGCTTCTAAACTTGGAGGGACTTAGTAATCTCTTTGTTCCTGGGTGGCCGTCCACAAGTGCGCTTCTGGGTGACAACCACCATACTCATGGCCCTAAGTAGAATAGAAATTCATCCTAGGCAAAGACAACCACAAGCATGGTCCCAAAAGCCACTCAACATAAACCAAGCAACCAATTCCACCCAGAAGTGCATTTAAAGTTTCAACACTTAGCAATATTTCTATAACATGATAAGTAAACACTTTTATAGCATAGCTAAGCATCTAGTAAAACTTTTGGTGGCTGCATGGGGAGGGATGGCTACACACTACTAGGATATTTTCAAAGTGTAAACTAACTTAGCATTATAAGATAGTTCAAAATTTCCCTATCATGCATACTACTCAAAATATACTAATTATGCATATAGAAAACATAGGATAGGTTATGAATGTCACTTGCCTTGGTAACAAGAGGAACAAGCACAGCAAGAATAACAATCACAAGGACCTTCCTCCTCTTCACAATCTAGAGACAAACAATAACACTAAATAAACACACAAGCATAACACTTAAAATATCAAGACAAAAATATGTATGCATGCTTAATATGCGATGAACTTAATAAGACCATATAATTACCAATTTAATTTCTCTGTTATTAATGCATAAAATGCAATGATCAATATTTTAATATTTTATTTAATCATTTACAATATTGAGCATATTAGTAGTTTTAAGTTCTAAAACCAATTTCTTTAAGTCTATTATGAGAAGTTTCAAATAAAAATCATGTTGCACTCTCTGGACAGAGAGCATTAATAACTCTCTAAAACAATTGGATTTATTTGGAGAGAAATTTTATTAATTAAGTTATAGATTTAATATCTGAAAGCTAAAAAATTAAATTCCGCAATTTAATATGCACTAAAAGGATAAACTAATGAAACCATATTAAACTACACGAGCAGAGCTTCACGTGGATATAAAATTCATCAAATTTGGATGAACAGATCAAAAGATATGATTTTTACAAGTTTTGCATAATTTCTGTTTTTAATTACTAAATTCTGCCAAAAATAGATTAATAAAGCCGCCACGCGGCGCGCACCGATTGGCTCGTACCGCTTCGCGTGGATCGCGAACACGGACCGTCCGATCTAAACAAAATCAACGGACTAGATCTGTTCCTCCTAATCGCAGCGACGGGCGGCGCCGGTGTGACGGAGTTTCTCCGGTCGCGGCGGTGCCATTGCCGACGTCGGTGATCGAGCGAAAGAATTAGGGAGAGGAAGAACGGACAATACCACACGTTGCGGGTAGTCGAGGAAGGGTTGGTGGCGAGGCGTCGGTCTGCGGGGCGTCGTCGTTCGACGGAGATCCCTCGTCGGAGTTGAAGATGCGGGCGGCGGCGTCGGCCGCGGACGGAGGCGTCGTTCGACTGCGATTCAAGACACGAGATCATGTCAAAATGATGCGCAAGTAAGAAAGGAAACGAGGGAAGGAGAACATAGGGTGTGGGGTGGTCGTAGGGTCCCGTACGGCGAGCTCGACGGCGTCGGAACTGGCGAGATGCCGACGCTGATTGCGGGCAGCCCTGTGGCGTAGGGGTTAGGGTTTCGGGCGGAAACGAGGGGCGGGGGTAGCGGGGTATAAATAGAGGCGAGAGGGGGCGAGAAGATCGACTCGAAATCGGTTTTGGAGGATCGGATCGCCGGAGATATTCTCGGACTCGTTGCGTTCTTCGCGCAGAGGTTGAAGACGCGTTTGTCAGAGGTGGGGTCCACCCGTCAGTCAGATGAGAGAGGAGCGCGGGCTAGTTTGCTGGGCCGTTGGGCCGAGGCAGCGCGCGCGCGCGGTAGATAGCAGAAGGGGGTCGGCCCAACTAGCCCGACACATTTTTTTCTCTTCTGTTTAAATCCTTTTTCAAACAATTTGATTTTTAAAACTTATCAAAACATTTCAGAAAAATTCATAAAAATATGTTTTGAAAAGCTAATTTAATTTATAACTTTTTGATATCATTTTACTAAATAAATAAAATAATAAAATACATATTTTTACAATGAGCTCAAATAAACCTCTTTATTGACCACAACTTTATTTAAACTTATGATTAAAATTCAATTTACTCTTTATGTGCTTTCCATGCCATACTTTTATGATGCATGATGCATGAATGCAAAGTTTTAAATTTTTGAGAAATTTGGGATGTTACAATTAAGCCTAAGCTCTTCGACTTCGACGAGTGGGGTATCCATAGTCACCGGAGTGTTCATGATTTCGTCCACTTCCTTGATGACGGAGAGCAAATCCGTGGGCTTGCAACTGCCGCCTTTTTTGAGACCAGCTTTCTTCTTGGCGCACACCTTGTCGTAACCGTCAATGATTTGACCGACATTGGTGTTGCCGGCAGCTTCCTCCAGCTTATCTCGCGGGTCAGAAGCAAATGGGGTTGACTCGTTGCCGATGACAACCATCATAGCCAGCTTATCAGGCATGTCTGTATCCACCGTGTTCTCTGAAGAAACCGAATTAGCACTGGAAAAGCGGTTTTTGACCCTCTCTTCGAAGAGACTAGCATCATCATCAGAATCAGAATCTACGTTGACTTGAACGGTAGATCTGGATCCGGCATCTGACATCGCATCCTCCTGAAGATCTGGAAGAATTGATTCAGGATCGTTGTTTTCCGGCTGGGAGTCGGATCCCAGTCCGACAACTCCGACAAAGTGGAAGTCAGATCCAGCCGACTCCTGAGAGAAGGCGGATTCAGATCCATCTTGCCAGTCGACTGCTTGGTCGAAGGGTTGGTGGGTGGTGTTGTAGAAACACGGTAGGCCGTACGCCTCTGGCGTGTACCTGATGAAGACGTCAATTCCTTCGATCGGCACGATTGCGCACCCAATGAGGTAGTCGTCCGCTGGGAGCCAGGACTCATCTGAGTTGACGTAGCTATGTCCGTCATATCTTGTGACGCGGCCGACGGCGATCTGCTTGCCCACGCCGCCAAGTGTTCTCACCTAGAACGTGACGCCAGAAACCTTATGCCCCAAGGTGGGCGCCATCTGTCGGAGTATCGACATAATTGATAGGAGACGGTGGTTCTCTAGCCTACGGATGAATGTAGGGAAAAAGGTTGGTGTCGTCGAGGTCGAGATTGAACACGGTGAGGTTACCCAGCTTCAGATCTCGCAGCGGTGGCAAGACCCTACGTGTTGCTATAATTCACTATAAGCTAATAGTCGTGAACAGGTTACAATGAGTATTGGAGCGTGCCCTAAAGACTTCCCGGTGGCCGGCTTATATAGGCGGCCAAACCCCGGGATATAAGGTAAGTACTTGTCCGGAAAGTAAACAGAGTTCTAGACCTAGCCGGCTTAGTTGCCGCCTTCCGTCTTGGGCTTGGTGGCTTGATGGGCTTCGGCCTTCCGCCTTCCTTGGATCGTCCGCCTATTTCCTTGTACGTCAGCTATCTGTACCGCCCGGCAGGCATCAGCCTCACCACCCTTGGGCCACCATGGACTAGCCGGATCGATCCATGTCAGAGATACCCCCACTTGGTATAACCCCAACACTTCCTCATGTTGTATGTTCACTATGTCTCTTATCTGAGCGACGACAACCTCTACATTGTTGTCCAGATTTCATTAGTAACAAAAACTTAAAAAATCAAAACATCTGATTCGGCTTATGACTGACGTCCTTCAGTTCCAGCCTGTGAACGAATGCGCTGCAATTCTTCTTTGTGATAAGCTCGAAGAGTTGATTCCTTAAGTTCATTATCCTATTGAATTCTTGCCACCTGGATACAAAAAATTAACCTGAATTGTAATTTCAGAAGATGAACAGCTCTATTTTACATCTCCACTCGGTTCATGTTGGACAAGTTAGATAGTACATAAACATTGTGGGGAAAATAAAAGGATACTACAAAAAAGGAAGGTTTTCTAAAGTTTCCTGCCAATGAAATGCTGGACAATTATAGATGACGAAACTTCATCCGATAATGATATTGTTTGTATAATGTTTTGACATGGAGAGTATTTAGCCATAGAATGTTTTGAGGAAGCTCCAACAGTTCACAAATATAGATTAATGAGCACATGCGCAGTGCAGGAGCTTGGCGTTGGACAAGCAAGCCTGTGTGGCCACCGGTGGTGGCGAGGCACACAATTGATCTCATGCCGTCTGTTACAATTCTCATGAGTCGGACGGATCAGAGGGAGGAACATGTAGCTTCTCTTCCTAACAATGGCAAAGGCACGCGTGCATTTCAACAAACAGGTTTCACGAGATGAACTCCATCGGACCACCCCGAGAGTCGAGGCAAGCTTAACTCCATCATGCCAGTCATGCTTCAATTCCGGCGTCTACCTTGTACGTTCTACATCGTCCATGCTCGGATCCTTGAACTGGAAAAGGCTCCACATAATTGTTTCAAACACATGCCTTCGCCCTATGAAGCCGCAAGAGATGGCCGTCGGCTGCATCACCCCTCGTCCAAAGCCACGAGTACATCCGCATCTTGGCCCGCGGCTCAGGCGTTGAGCTCTGCTTTGGCAGTCTGGATCGGATGGAAGACCAACGTACATGCGTACATGCGCCCACCAACGCCCGAGTAGCAGATGATGCACCCAATCTCGCTAGAGCGGGCGCTCGTCGCTAAACAGCTGCAGCAGGAATAGCGTATCCTCGACGTGCATCACAATCTCAGCGATCTACTCCCGTGTTCATCCTCTTCATAATCTCCTCCTCTTCCAGCCGTCGTCCCCAATCATGGCTTCAACTCTCGCGTCCATACCTCAACCCTCTCATCCGGGATCACGACATCTTCCGAGATCACGGCCTCTTCCCCGATCTCCTCATCCACACCTCTTCCGAGATCACGGCCTCCAGCTGACCCATCTTCGATTCCGATCCTTCAATCGGAGCTCTACCGCCGTCGTTTCACTTCCATACATACATATATAGGTTCGAGGATTGAAGAAAAGTAAGACTATACGATGGAGGATTCCAAGCCGTAATGAATTCTACCTGCGCCAAGACGGGGAGAAGATTCTAGATGCGACGCACGAAATAGTACGGACGATAAACGTACCAAGGTTTTGGGAGGAAGAAACACAAGCCATATTATATATAGTAGAGATAGAGATAGAGATTCTTTCACCAGTTGAGCAAGGCAGTGCCATCTAATGCTCTATCATCCGACCATAAGGAAATTCCTTTATATAAGTTGACTGCACAGACCTACTTGACTTGCAAGTTTTGCTTTGCAAAACGATTGATAATTCTAGATTTCTAGCCAGTTGCACACGATTGTACTATTGCGCTAGTGTCTTTTATATGTGTTCTGACGAGGAGTATGTCCAAGGAACATTAAACCATGCATGAACATGTGTACTCTAAATCTCTAATCAATTTGCCTGGGCTGCACTATTTTATTTAAACATTAAGTCAATGGAAAGTTGTGCAACTTTCAAATGATCACGAGGAATCCCCAGGACCTTGCTTCTTCCGCACCAAACTTGCACTCGAGGGCAACGTATATAGGTCTTTAATTTGTTCTCCAAGTGGATTACTCATTAATCAAAACCTTAGTAGCATGGGTCCTAACTACTGTTTCAGATAAGAACAATCATACGATGTAGCTGAATTCCATTCTTGTTGTTTCCTCACATCAACATAATCACGTGCTAGTACTCCTCTGTCTTAATCTACTTGGTTATCCGAGCATGAACTTAAACCCTTTGTTTGCTTAGAAAAAAAATATTGTCTTCTTTTGTCCTAGGAATTTCATAGGGTTTATTCTGTAAAAAAAATCCTGTTGGGATTGATGGATTCTGAATACTTTAACCTTAGAAATTTTCTATGATTGATTTGCACTATTTTATTTCTTAAATTTGATGCACTCAAATGTCTTGCTACATTATTATGTTTCAGGTTGTAATGTTTAAAAGATTGTTTGAATCGCCCTAAGCGAGGGTTATTTTAATCCACCCAAGAATATTCCGCCTAAATTTCGATTCATTCTTTTAACAACTGTATTTTTTAAGTTTTTTGATGTTTTACCACTATCCACATTATATATGTGACCTTTTGAAATTAAATCGTGTTAAACATGACTAATTATTTACAAAAATCCAAGCAGTTTATATTAGATCTACACGATAATTTGAATCATGTGGATTAATGTGTTAAGCCTATTTTATGCCCCTATATTTGGGCTTTTATGTGTATCCAACTTTTTCTGTTATTCATCGTTGATTAAAATATTAACCGATGATCCTATCACGTCGTTACCTATCTCTTTGTGATTCTATCTATAGGTCACGCCGATGGTGCCATATTCGCATCACTGAAACGATCTCTCAACGCACTGTCTAAGGGCTCACCGGCGGCCTGCGGCCGGTGTATGATGGACTGGTACTCATGAGCTTTTAGAAAATTAAGAGGATTAGTATTGATGACGGTGCGGTGTTGGTTTCTATATTTTCTTCAAACCTATTGGTAGAAGTTGTTTCGTGAGCTTTAAAAAAAAAGTTCACGTGACATGTTGGCACGTTACCTGTTTGATAGGTGTGTCAATAATTGTTACATAAATCTTTAAACTCTAACCATTTATTTTAGATCTAATCATCCGAATAATTTAAATGATGTGGCTTAATGTGGTGCCTCTGTTAAACCCCTCATTTTTGCTTTTAGTATATAATTGATGCCAAATTATATTAGTAAGGATATATTGTAGATTCAACCATCTAATTTTGAGGAGAAACCAACCTATCATCTCGTCACCGCAAGTCGCTCGTGCGCACCTCTCTCTCCTCCCATGGATCATCGGTCATCAAATTTTCTCTACATATTGGAGCACTCCTCCTCCCTAATCCCCGACCTCCTCACTTTAGGGAGGTCCACTCTTCCTACCTTTGATTGGTCACTTCCATGTTTTTGTTAAAAAGGAAAGTCCTAGCCTCTGCATCGATGTGAAGCATACAACCTTTATTAATTTTGTTGTATTTCAAGTTCCATGTGGGTTGCTGGACTCGATTTCGCTCAACCTAAATCCAGGAGTCTCTAGGACTCTGAGAAATTGTAGAGGGAAGGCGGGGGTAGCCTGATCCAGTGTTGATGGCACTCTAACGAGCCGGATTAGCTGCCAACGAGCGTGAGGCGGCAAGGTTGGTGCCACGATATTCATGTTATTGATTTGCAGATTTTCCGATGTTGTCTATGTGTCATATGTTGCAACCTCGTGTGTGTGTGTATGTTGCATTAATTCATTTCTCTTAGAGGATTTGTTGCAAACGCTTGTGTCCAATGTTGCATAAATGTTATAGTTTTGTTGCAGACTCTTGTTTCTAATGGAAAAGACTTTGACGCCTAGTGCGGACCATGTGTAGTTGGTGTCTTCTAATTATTTGGTTCATTTTTTATATCATGGTGGGCTTTACTATTTCTTTGTCTTAATCCTCTGTAACACTAATTCTTTGATAAAGAAGCCTCTAGGTGACTCATTTCTCATGAATTCGGAGAAGATGTGACTATTCACACTACACACGGACATGCCTTAAGGTCTCCTTTGAAAGATTCATATAGGATTGAAATCCTATAGGAATTTTTTTCTTCCAAGCCGTTTGATTCATAGGATTATATCCCATAAAAAAATCCACATAAATCTTGTAGTACAA
The DNA here is from genome assembly GCA_026929855.1 of Poa annua. NCBI lineage: Eukaryota > Viridiplantae > Streptophyta > Magnoliopsida > Poales > Poaceae > Poa > Poa annua. The sequence goes on along the minus strand of CM049426.1, from coordinate 271,378,155 downwards.
ACTTCATAGAAAAATAACATGAGGTATAACCTCATGAAAAAAATGCCTTCAACATAATAAAAAAACTATCTCCTCTCATATGATTTAATTAGACATGTCATCATTCCAATCCTATAAGTTTTTTTATAGATACACTTTCTCTATTCCGCGAATCAAAGGAGGCCTAAGTGGTTGGATCGAGGGTGTCACGTGCGGAAAGATAAGGTCTACAACATGTACAGTGTGTACTGGAATCTTCGAGGCATCATGATACGTACGTGGATATGCTTAACTAGCTTCCATAATCCATTAAAAAAAACTAGCTTCCATAATTGCTACAGTAGATGTACACTGTACAGCCACTCAGCCAGAGAAGACATATATCGTAACTATTTTGATTATTGTACGGTACATTCATGAACCATCGACTCACATGTTTCGGTGACATGGGAAGCAATAGCATAGGACTATTCGAAGTTTCGAACCGGAGCATTTCTCTTCGGACCGGTCGTCCAAAGAGAGGTAGAGGAGACATCGTTTGTCCCGGCTGGTACGGTTCATTTTTTCATTGCCCAAGTAGACTAGAGTAGACATCGTTGATTCGTTGTTCCCACTCCCGATTAATCTTTTCATTGCCCAAGTTGTAGCTCTGGGACAAACGATGTTCATACTTCATTTTTTGATAAAGGACGCTTTATTACTTAAATTTTTAAACGATTACACCTAACCTCTGCATAACGAAAATGCACACAACTGTCTCATTGTACACAATCTAAAAAAGAAAAAAGGCGTATTACATATTATAATGAGCAAATACAACTACGCTAGAGGATGTGGTGGCTCTATCCATAAATTATGCTGCCACCCATGATGGGAAAAAGTATTCCTTCCCGTGGACTCCAACCATGCACAGACCTTCGTAAATAGGTCTCGGTGCTCCACCCGCTGAAGAGACAACCATAAACGGAGTGTACCGGTACACCGGTATATGATCTGCATGGGAGAATACAATTTATCGTTGAACACTTTATCATTTCTACATAGCCATAACGACCAAATGATGGCAAGCGCTCCCACCCTAATATGCTTCCTAAACCTATTATCGATACCGTGTAACCAATTCTCAAAGATATTGGTCGATAAAGGTTAGATGCTACTTGGATGATTGATCATATAGACCTTGCGAACCGACATTGAAAAAATAGATGTTTTATTGTTTCGTTCTCATGACAGAAGACACAACTCTTACTTTTCCGCCAGTTCCGTTTAACAAGATTGTCTTTGGTTAGAATTACTCCACGACGAAGGTACCATCCAAACCCCTTTGTTTTAAGTGGTATCTTCATCTTTCAAAGCAACTTATTGTTATCAACCGGTATATAAGAATGGGATAAAGCATTATACATGGAGTCTACCGAGAATTTTCCATTCTTATGTAGGTTCCATCAAAATTCATCTGGCCCGACTGAAAGTTGTACGTTGGCTAACCTCACCTTTGTAAAAGGGCTTGCCATGCAACCAACCTCTGGCCAATTAAATCTCTTGTGAACGTTACATCTGGAGGTGAGGTTCCCATTACCTTTTTAATGATATCACTTTTGTAATGAACAATATTATATAATGCCGGATATTGTTCTCGGAGTGGGTTATTTCCTAACCAAGAATCCTCACAGAACCTTATCTGAAACCCATCTTTAATCAAAAAATGTCCAAATCTGAATAACTTTGATTTTGCAGCCATCAGACCAGCCCAAAAATGTGAATCACCATGTTTCCAAGAAACTTGTGACCGCGGTTTGGAACCAACATATTTCCGACTCAGGAGAGTTTGCCACTGTCCATTTTCGGTCAGCAATTTAAACAACCATTTACCAAGAAGAGTTGTATTCTTGACCTCAAGGTTATGAATACCCAACCCTCCTTGATCTTTAGGCGTGCAGACTACACTCCATTTAACCAGTCGATATTTCTTTTTCTCGCCATCCCCTTGCCAAAAGAATCTAGACCGGTAGTAATCTAGTTTTTGGAGGACCCTTTTTGGCAGTAGAAAGAAAGATAACATATAAAGTGTCATATTGGTGAGCACCGAATTTATGACTATCAGTCTTCCACCGAGGGACAACAATTTTCCTTTCCAACTACTTAAGCGTTTTTGTAGTCTTTCTTCGACACATTTCCATTCAGCAATAGTAAGGCTCCGATCATGAATCGGGATGCCTAAATACCTAATCGGAAATTGACCTTGCCCACAACCGAAAAGTTCAGGATAGAGATCAGCCTCGTCTAAAGCCTCGCCAAAACAGAACAACTCACTCTTATGGAAATTAATTTTCAGACCTGAGAGTTGCTCGAAAGTTGCTAAGACTAATTTCAGATTTTGAGCCTTTTCCATGTCATGTTCCATAAAAAGAATTGTGTCATCGGCGTATTGAAGGATCGATAGACCCCCATCAACGAGATGAGGAATTAACCCTTCAATCTGACCATCAGATTTAGCGCGTTCAGTCATAATAGTAAGCATATTCGCCACTATATTAAATGGCATAGGGGATAATGGATCGCCCTGTCTAAGACCTTTTCGAGTCTAGAAATAACGTCCAATGTCATCATTAACTTTGATGGCCACGCTACCTCCAGTTACGAAATTACTAATTAGAGCACACCACTCATCAGAAAAACCTTTCATTCTGAGAGTTTGTTGAATGAAAGACCACTTGACTTTATCGTAAGCTTTTTCGAAATCTAATTTAAGGATGACCCCATTAAGCTTCTTGGAGTGTAACTCGTGAACCGTTTCGTGCAACACCGCTACCCCATCAAGAATATTACGTCCTTGCATGAAGGCACTCTGAGACGGTCGCACCACGTGTTCAGCTACCGTATTCAGACGAATTGTGGCTACTTTTGTAAAAATCTTGAAACTAACGTTCAAGAGCCATATGGGTCTTAATTGTTGAATCATTTCTGCCTCATTGACCTTAGGTAACAAAATAATTTCGGCAAAATTCAAACGAAACAACTCGAGTTGCTCAGCATGAAGAGCATTGAACATAACGAGAAGGTCATCCTTGATGGTGTCCCAGAAAGTTTGATAAAACTCTGCTGGCAACCCATCCGGGCCCGGGGCCTTGTTGTGTTCCATAAGGAAAATAGCTTTTTTAACTTCCTCCTCAGTGTAGGGGGCAGTAAGTAAGCTATTCTCCACAGCAGAAACTTGGGGGATATCTTATGTTCTGGGTTCGTCCATTGTGAAGTTACCTTCATCAGGTTCGCCGAACAAATTCTTATAATAACTAGTGATGTAAGCTTTGAGTTGTTCATGGCCTTCAATTCTTCCATCCTCATGGACAAGAGAGTGAATACGTTTCTTCCTATGGCTGCCATTAGCAACACTATGGAAGTATCTAGTATTCAAATCTCCTTCAAGAATAAATTGAGACTTGGACCGTTGATACCACTTGAGCTCCTCCTCACGTAGTAGATTTGCTATTTGCGCATTAGCTTGACTTTTCAGTTCAATCTCTTGCGTAGATAGCGTCCACACTTCCGCGAGGGTCTCAAGCTCATCAATAATGGTTGACAGCCGTTGCTTTTCTTTTCTAAGAATACCTGTAATATTACGTTCCCAACCAGAGACATGTTTGCGTAATGCACACATTTTGTTATTCCACCTCTCAATTGGTGAACGTCCCCTACAGGTCTTTCCCATACATTCTTAACCATATCATGGAAACCTTCCCTATGTAGCCAACCAAGTTCAAATTTGAACGGTTTTCTTTTCTACATATAGGACGCGGCGTTCCCGTGGTCAGAAGTATAGGAGCATGGTCAGACAGTCTCTCAATACGTTTTAGAGCGCGAACCGACACCATTGGGTATTTGTTTTCCCAGTCGCTGCACATTAGCACCTGGTCCAGTTTTTCGTATGTCGGATCAGGGACACTGTTAGGCCACATGAATTGCCTCCCAACCATTGACACCTCTCTAAGATCTAAGCTATCAATGACAGCATTAAATAAGAAAGGCCAATGATTATCAAAACGGCCTTTACTTTTCTCGTGTGCAGATCGTAGCAAATTAAAGTCGCCCCCAATTAAAATTGGGTGCGGATTATCCTTTGCAAGATTAACAAGCTCACATAAAAAGTCAGCCTTAAATTCATCCTGATCAGCTCCATAAACAGCAACGAGACTCCATAGGAAGTTATCAGCCTTGTTGCGGATGTGTAGTTTAACATGAAACTCACCAACCGAACTAGCTAAAATGTCCATGGTATCAGTCCGTACACCAACAAGGATGCCACCCGAACGACCTCGAGGCGGACGAGACACCCACTCATAGTCCCTACCACCAGAAAGGCGATTGAGGAAACTCAGCGAGTAGTCTCGTTTACCCGTCTCAGAAATAGCCACAAAATCTAAATTATGATCCTGACAACAATCAGCAATGTGAACATGTTTAGCCAAGTCGCGTAGACCTCTGCTATTTAGAAAACTGTCATTCATCGGGAAACAATTTTTGATTTTGAGACTCTAGGCCTCTTACTAGATCGCTTTTCAGCGGAAGTTTTGTATTTACGACCAGACGCTTTTAGATCATATAATGAACTTAGCTCTGTCTCATCCAAACCAACCTCTGACACGACCCCAACAAGATTAGAGAGAAGCTGACCATCCATTGTGGCATTCGTCTCCTCATCGTCTAAATCAAGGTTATCCGACATGGTGGAAACTTTAGGAATTACCGTTAACCGGTCGTATTCCATATGTTTCAACACACTAGCACAAATCGAAATAGCATTGCTGGTTTTACCAAGTGAAACTCCTAAACTACTCAAATTGGAAACTATGCGTGAATTAGAAAAACGTAAAAAAGATTTAGAAGAGGTTGTCATACCACTGCTGTCAAGGTTCTGATGAGCCTTGCGACGCATCGCCTTCTTCATGACATCCTCATCTGTTGCCGACACCCCACCTGAGTCCATAGCGTAAAGACTGCAACAAAGGAGTCGGGGGAGAGAATGGAGCGGCGACCCTAACCGTAGCCCCCGGGAGTGTCTTAGTGTGGTAGAGACACTCTCCGTGGCCACAGTAGGGGCAGCTCCGACGAAGGCGGCGAACCAGGCGGTGGCGGCGCAGCAGTAGGCACCGAAGGTGTGTCACAGCACTGACCCAAAGCAGACCCAGCATCCCCAGCCGAGCTGAAACGCGCCACAACTCCTGTCGCTCCGTGCGACAGCGGCGAAGACGCAAGAGCCGCGACCTGGGTGTCAAGCACCAGACCCTCTGCCGGCCCAGCGTTCACGTTCACGCCGAGCTGTGGATCAGGAACTGCCGCCATGTGCAGGCTAGCCGTATCAGCGGACTTCGGGTCAGCACTAGCAGCTTGCGGCGGCGCGCTAATCAACTGCGCTTCGGGCGCTGCGGACAGCGACCCGTCCGCACTCCCTGGAGAAGGTGACCTGCGAGAAAAAATCCTGCCCGAGCTGGGAATCGTCCGCTTAATCATATTGGGTCTCCCAGGCGACGGCGACACAGCCCGAGAACTAGCAGCAGCAAAATAATCATCTGTAGAAGCCTGAACAGGAGCAGCTACCAGCTCTGGCGACACTAGCCTAGCTCTCCACAATTTGTATAGCTCTGGGCGTACTGGGAGATGCGTTGTAGGGTGTGACAGCAAACAAAGGGCACCCAGATGACATTGGAGCAGCAGAAACTGATTTGCCATTGGGAGCATCCTTCACCGTGTTAGTGGAGTCTACCTGCATGTTGGTGACGTGACCGATGGGTTGGCACGGCGATCAGCAGACTCATGTTGTTTGTCGTTGGCCTTATAGCTAGCATCCCCATCCGCATCCTCATCCTCATGCTTCCTTTTCCAGAAGTGTCGCTTAAAGTTTGGATCAGGAACAAAATCCGCCGACTCTCGACGGAAGCGAAACTCATACCCATTCAAGCGGATCAAGACCACAACCTTAAAAAAGTGACCCGAACCATCCGAGTTAGCCACAAACCCCTTAGTGTCCATCATTGCCACCTGAATGCGGATAATTCCTCGATTCCGAAGCGTGACAAGATCAACATCCTGAGGTGCACCAAGCAGAGAGCCAACCGCCCATAGGCCATGGAAATGGCGCAGCGCATGGGGTACACCCTCAACCTGAACCCAGAAAGGTTGTAAAACAAACATCAGTGGAATATCCTCGAACTTCCATGAAGTAATAGTAATATGAGCCGAGGAAGAGGGAACACCCAACTGCATACCATCAATGCGTTGCAGATCATCAGCAGAGGGCACCGTAATAGTGAATGCATTCTCACCATGTGAGATCGCTTCCCACTTCCACTGCGAGTGACCTGGGCGCACACGTGCCATCTGCGGCTGAATAACTAAAGCATCCACCGAGCCACCTGAGACCGTGACAAGCGCAGTTGGACCCCAGACGGGATAAGTTGTGGCTTAAAGACACTATCCGGAAGGTGCAGGTTCAGAGTATCAATATTAGCAGTGCCAGTAGAAAACGCCAGCGGCCTCGGCATCTTGAGAGTAGGACATCTCCAAGTTGGATGAGGCCCGGTGGTGTTACAAACTAGGCAGTAATGCTTAACCGGACAGTCCTTAGTTGCATGAGTCTCAACAGCACACTTCCAGCAGCATGTTGGTTTCACAGGAGCTTCCACAACTACAGCCGCAGCCTGAACATGAACCTGAGGAGGTGTCGCAACCGTCCCAGCGGGTAACGCGGCGCCCCCAAGCTGACCCGAAGGAAGCCCTGGCTGGTATAAGGGTTGTGGGAACCCTGGTGGAGGGCCACCCGCCGCAGCGTGCCGAAGAGCCATCATCTGAGAAGCAAGTGATGGTTTCTTCTTTTTCTTACATTTTTGAGTCGCTGATGAAGAAGCAACCCCCGGACCGGCCGGTCTAGCAACCGGCGACTGCATGTAGTTCTGGTTCTGTACCACTGGAGCAACCTGAAACATGCCGAAATTATGTTGCGGAACAAAAGGAGACTGCTGCCCACCTTGGTAGTACTGGAAACGGCGCGTAACCAACAGGAGCAGGCGGCCTCGGCGCGAACTGTCCGGGCTGATGGAAAGCACCCGCACCCTAGGCCGCTTGCATTGAAGCGGCCGGGCCTCCATAGCCAGCATAAGGAGCATGCTGCGCTACAGCCGGCTGTTGTTGTGCTTGCTGTAGGGTGCCCGGCATGCCTCCCTGAAACACCGGCCGCTGTGGCGGCCCGGACATCCCACGCGGAGGCGATCCCGCGACCACTCCGGCGAAGGAACGGCAAAACGGAGTTGCTAGAGTACAGTGGGACGACGAAACAGCCTTCTGTATGCCTTGGTCGGACTGCTGGAAATGAGCTGCGGCGGGCAACGACGATGAAGAACTCGAAACGGAAGCAGAGGGCGGCGCGGACGTAGCGAGAGGGCGAGTATGCGGTAGCAGTAGCGTGGAGTCCTTAGGGTTTTGCCACCGGGCCCAGATGCCAGCGATCCCACGGCGTAGAGAGATCCCCAGCGGACGGCCCAGATCACATGCATGTGGCGATTGGAATCGCGTAACTCCCGCGTCAGCGGTTACCGCACCCTTCGCCTCCGACTCCGGCATGGACGAGAACGCCGCCTTCGCCACCGGATCGAAGAACTGCCCAAGAACAGCCAGCGGTGTGATCCGTCGCCCCGGGATCGGGCCCCTCCATGGACCCATGCGAGGCGGCCGCGCCAACCGCACTCCCAGCGGAGAACTGGGCTTCCACGGCGCCAACAGCGCTGGATCGGTCGGTCTAGAGGTAGACGCCGGTGCCGGCGATTCCTTGCTCGAGACCACACCCGAAACTGCTACACCCTGAACAACATGACCAGAGAACTCGGTTACCGTACCTGCCTTGGCCGCCGGAGACGAAGAGGAACCTCTCTCCCAGAAACGCGAAGTTGTCGTCAAGAAGCCGATTTCATCCCAGAAGGCCTGGGCCAGCGCCGCATCCGAGAGCTTTCCTTTCCTCGCCACGGTTGTCCAGCCCACCTGTGGTGGGTCGTCGAGGACTTCCATGGCAGCTTCGAATGGGACCTCGGATTCGCATCCATTGGAGGTCCAATCCTCCACCACAACCGTTTCACCGGCGACGAGGTCCTCACCAAGATCAGCGAGACCTGACGGGGCAGTGGACAGATCGCCGAGGCAGGCGAACCGCGACCCCTTGCAGTTTTCCTCCCACGCCGGAGGCGCAAGAGTTTTCCGGCGTCGCCCTCCATTCCCTGCAGCCGTCAAGCCATCCGAGAAATCCCAGAAGCGGCCACAGAGCCGCGCGGTGGCGTCGCTGTCGCCGCCTGTCCGGTCGTCAGAGAGGGGCGCTGCCATCTCCCTCCACCTGCTCCGTCTTCTAAAAAAAAGTTTTTGAACTTTAAATGTTCATACTTCATACACGTGATCGATCCCTAAAGTTACTTTACCCGCGAGATCGTTACCGAAATATTATTCAGATCATGCAGCCAGAGCTAGTCAGCACTCCCACCTGCACTTAATCACGAATAGTGGGTAGTGGGTACACGCTGCGACTCCGGCTGCTAAATAATACTGTCCCTGCCTAACTGTTTCGTCGGGCCTGATTCGAAAGAAGTGGTAGTATTCCTGGGTGTTTTGGCACGCGCGTCAGCTAGCACGCCCGCCAGTAGCTGAGCCGATTGACAGCGACAGGGCTGCACACTTGCACTTTAATTGATTTTAGCTTAACGAACTCGAACAATCTAGCGCTGTCAGTTGTTGGTTTGGGCATTTGTTTAAGCGCAATTGTAGAGATAGAACAAACCGAGACGAACCAGTTGTATATTGTGCAATTTCCACGGTGTGCAGAGATGGCTACTGTTATACCATTCTCAGAGACTCGAGACTGGTTTTAAAAATAAACAGTGAACGGCCTAAATTTCGCGAATTTTCCCATGTGTAAAGATATGTATCATCGACAGGTTTATAGGTCCGGCCGTGGTGTGCCATCGGTGATATTGCATTCTGTGATACTGTTTTGGACCAAAGCCCCACCCTTCAGACTCACGGCACACGTTTAATTGTTGTGAGGGAGTGGCGAGATTAGAAAACAGAGGCCCACAATTAATTGATTTTGCTCATTTACCTTTGTAGGTTTCTTGCCCCCCTCATGATTTTGTTCTCGGCTGCCCACCGCCCTCCCTCGCTGATGATTGGACCGGATCCCTTTTAGTCGTTCAAGTTGATTATCCTCGATGTTTTTAAGTTTAATTAGCATGCTAATATGTTTTTCTACAACAATTATTTATAAATTTGGTGATTACTATAAACAATGTTTTAATATCATCTATAAAGTATGCACACTTTGTTAAATTATAAATATCTAGACAAACAAACATACAAAAGTAATTTCATTAGTTCAGTTTTACTCGAATTGTTTTTATAGATATGCTTATTTAATCATACACTAGAAAAAGCCGTTGAGATATTTTTTCAACCATACTCTTTTGTTTACCATACATACGTATAAACTATAGTTAATTAAACGGTTTTGCTAGTTCTAAGTCGTCTGAGAATTCACGAGTTCTAAGTCGCGTCCACCATCGTTTGATCATGTGTCAAGATGCGTGCGTTTTTCTTTTTTTCTTTTCTTTTTCACGTTTTTTTCAGTTACAAGTGGTTTGCAACTGAATTTTTTCCAGTTGCAAGTTGGTCGAAACTGATTTTTTTTAGTTACAAGTGGGTTGTAACTGGATTTTCGGTTGCAAGTGGGTTGTAACTGAATTTTTTCGAGACAATTTTTGAATTTAAACATTTTTTAGCCAAAACTCATGTGTACATCATGCTTACGTCACCCGACTAAGAACTCACGAGTTCTAAGTCGACTAAGCTCTAGACACGCTCTTAATTAAACAATAGTTCTACAATAGACTTTTGTTTAAAAAAAGTTTAATATATCCTAATATTCAATACCAACTAAAATCACATCAACTAATATTTAGTAATATTCCTAATTATATGGTTGAACTGTGCGAACAAAAGAAAAATATACGCTGTAACACGATAATAATAATAAAAAAAGGCCGTCTCTAGCTCTCAACGCAGCCACGTCGACCGAATTTGCGCGCAACAAGCCTTCTCCGGTTCTCCCCTTGGAGCTGTGTACTCCGCCGTATCTAGCTGCCTTCCGGTCCGCTGATCCATCCTGCTCCTTGGAGTCGGAGGCTGAGGACGACACGCACACGAGACGCGCCGGACGTGGCGCTTGGCCTGTACCAGGACAAGGACGCGACGGTGCCCAGCGCGTCCACGTAGCCGCATTGCATGACCGATGACGGTGAAGCTAGGCCGCGGCCGGCCCACGTCCGCCTTGGCGCAGAGCTTTCCATTTATCCGCGTCACGGCGTCAGATAACGAGTTTGCAAATGCACAAAAATCCTGCCCGTTCTCCGGCCGTATCGGCGGATCGCCCATTAGCTCTGTTCCCCAGAGGGCGACAGCTGTCCACAGACCACGGCTCTGCTCCTCAGAGGAGAGGTTGTAAGGCATGTACGAGAAGATTCGTCTTAATCATCCACGTTGTAAGATAAATATCATACTCCCTCCGTTCTAATGAATAAGATATATATCTTTTTGAAAAAATCAAATCAAATAAATTTTGACTAAACTTTTAGAAAAATATATCAACAAATATAATATTATATAGATATCTTATGAAAATATAGTTCATGATGTTTTTAATGACATTAATTTTATGTTTTGTATCTTAATATTTTTTCATAAAAACTTAGTCAAACTTTATTCTCTCATAAAAAGGGCTAGCCCCAGCTTCATTCGTGCAATGAAGCTTCCAAGGGGTTTTAAATAATTTTACACCGCACTCGGGGTAGAACAACATGTCAAACCTAGTGTCCCGTGTGGTGAAAACAGACACCGAGAGTGATACATACCCCCCTGGATGTTTGTCTCGTTGAACCGGGACGCATCACATGCGATTCCGGAGAAATAGTAGTGTTTTCCTTATTTGATCTCAATCACAAGTTCCTCGAAACTCGAGGTTTACAGGTTTGAATAATGTCGTCGTCACGTATTTTTTTTCCTGATGTTGCTAATGCTAGCTGCTCTGATCCATCCACTTGTTCTAGTGAGCGTGAAACAGGTAATTGTTGTTGCGTCGCACGCCGTGCAAGTAAGGTCTAACGTATTAGACTAGTCATACTGGAAGTAACATAAGTGTCACATAAGTAAAATTGGTGATGTAGAAAGTATTTAATGAAGAGAGAGGGGGTGGTGGTATAATAGGTAGATACCGTAACATAGCGGATTTCGAGATAAGATGAGTGTATAACCTAATAAATGCATGATTATATGATACTACTACTATGATACTTCACACTATTGAGATGGTAACATAGACTAATATCATATGCATATGTATGATACCACTATATTATACTCCACACTATGACTAGTCTTAGTTTTTTTTAACTAACGTGTTAGTTGTTTAGTACTACGTACGTTTGCATTCAGTTGTTGTTGCTCGGTAATTGCTACTGCTCGACAGGTAAGGTTGCCGACGACACATGATGTCTGAATATTTCGGCTTTAATTCACACGCCCAGATCTTTGGAGCACTCTCTGCATATATGCACTTGAACTGTTGGACAGTTTCCGTTGGAGGGGGAACCGGGGGTGCCCATACATGCGGCGTGCTTCCATCTCTCCGACACATGAACGAATGAAATGAGCAATTATTAATTGGAACGAGTCCTCAGCGGAGTTTGCTTCTCAAACGAGGATTATCGATCATTGCCGTGACATGACTTCATGAGCTTCAAACAGTTATCCTCAGGTGTGTAGTCACACTCAATCCCGGCCTTCTTTCCACGGATAGTCTAAGCTGCGTCACATGCATCTCGCTGATAAACATCGTCTTCAGTTTGACTTTGCCAGTGTTGCATACACACTGACATAGTAAGTGCCCCATTCTAACTAGTGCGAGTCTTCAGGCCTCACACAGGAAGTAGCCGGATAGATGGCCGGAGTGTCAACTAAAACCAAGCTCACGCATTCGCAGCTTGCTGGACGCTGAGATACCGCTCTGACAAAAGAAATCCCGTCCGCACTCGCTCGCCGGAAACGTGAGGACTGAGGACTCTTCCAGTGCACCACTAGTAGGATTAAATGTAGTTTTTTAATTCCTTTTTTGATGGAGCTCGGTCGGTCGATTATCTAACGTACATCGCTCAGCTTGATAGAGACTGAAACATGGGCTGATTGATTGGTCGTGGCTTCTTTGACCAGAACCTCCGAGGAAGTAAGTGCTTGTGATCTAGGCGAAGCGGGGAAGATGGCCTGCTGGTTCCGCTACCACCTGGCCGGCCGGCGACGGGGAGGAGAGAAAGGGACTCTCCGTCGCTACCTCCTCCTGCTGCCTGATATTTTCCCAGCAGCCAGCAGCGATGCTCTCGACACGAGTTCATCCTCGACTAGATGTTTGAAATGATGGGAGGTTTGGTCTTGCTGTGGCGATGACACCTGCGTGGAGTGCTTACTCTGATATGACCTGCGTCATGTGCAGATGGAACAAAAAGACCAAGTGCCGTGCAATGCAAGCTCACGTAATTAGAGAAGACGGCAATGGTGAATTAGCGTTGGCGTAGGATTAAATGTAGTTTTTTAATTCCTTTTTTGATGGAGCTCGGTCGGTCGATTATCTAACGTACATCGCTCAGCTTGATAGAGACTGAAACATGGGCTGATTGATTGGTCGTGGCTTCTTTGACCAGAACCTCCGAGGAAGTAAGTGCTTGTGATCTAGGCGAAGCGGGGAAGATGGCCTGCTGGTTCCGCTACCACCTGGCCGGCCGGCGACGGGGAGGAGAGAAAGGGACTCTCCGTCGCTACCTCCTCCTGCTGCCTGATATTTTCCCAGCAGCCAGCAGCGATGCTCTCGACACGAGTTCATCCTCGACTAGATGTTTGAAATGATGGGAGGTTTGGTCTTGCTGTGGCGATGACACCTGCGTGGAGTGCTTACTCTGATATGACCTGCGTCATGTGCAGATGGAACAAAAAGACCAAGTGCCGTGCAATGCAAGCTCACGTAATTAGAGAAGACGGCAATGGTGAATTAGCGTTGGCGATGACTGAAAAAAAATCAACCGAAAAAAATGCGTCTGCCGGGAGTCGAACCCGGGTCTATTGCTTGGAAGGCAATTATCCTAACCGTTGGACTACAGACGCTGTGATGGTGGAATTCGGTACAACTGTTCAAAGCTTTACAGCATAGTTTAATTTTCGCATGTTCTGCAACAATATGTCTGTCTGATTAAGCGATGATTGATTCCAGGGATCCCCTGATTGAATGGTCTGGTAACTCGGTTTCTTACAGGCTTACAGCAAGTTCGCAAAAACTGTCTGTCTTGGGTTGTCTTTAAAACGACGAACGTGAGTAAGTGTATACCAATATTATCTGTATAATATATTTGTCAAGTCTATCGTGGGTGAACTCATACTAACTTGACTAGCAAAATACCTGTGCGTTGCTACGGTCAAATAAATTTAAATAAATTTACAAAAATCCATGTGGATCCGGCGGCAGTCTACACCTCCATGCTCAGGCCACACTTGCTTCCTCACACCGAAAAAATGTGTCCTTAATTATTTTGAATAGGGCATGTGCGTTGTAACGGGAGAGAAAAAACAATCTCATAAGACTACAAACTGATTGAACAAAAGGTATTCTTATTTATTGTTTTTTAACACATTGTTTTGTTTAGCTGTTTCTAAAACCTATTGCGCATATAGTGTGACACAATAAATCAGTCACCATATTTTACATTTGTGAACCTTTCACCATTATAAATATCATGACTTCCTTCTGCCATTTCTTCCCATGGAACAATCAGAGAGTCAATGAGAAAGAATTCTAATATTAAAGTGTGCTCTTAATTAACCGTATGTATAAGCCTAGAATCTAATTGGTTCAAATACTAAATTAGGCATAGTGTACCTTATGAATATGTATTGCCGTAGAGGAACTGACAAAGAAGGTTCGTGCAGGCGTGCAGGCGACCCGGGAGAGCAACCATTACATGTTAATTTTAAGAATCACATGTCTGCAATCTACAAACCTTTGAATCTTTCTTGGGGGATTCATTTATGTCCCCTTGGCCAAGAAGTTTGATTGATTTTCCAGACCGGCTTTTGTCCCCTTAGCCAAGGAAGCTTGATAGATTTTCCACACCTGACACTCCAAGGTGCGTCCACTATTTTGCATTGGAGGATCAACACATAACATGTGGAAGCTATGGGAACAACTACAATTCTGACACTGGATTAGAAGACAGTGCCCCATTCCACTCTACACACAAATAAACGAAATAAGACCGTAAATATTGCTATTCTGACACTTAATTAGAAGACAGTTGCCGGTTCCACTCTGCACACAAATAAACCATATAAGGCTGCACATATGGCTATAAGAGGGAATGAAAACAGCCATCCTGAGCAAACCATACAAATAAATCTATAAAAATTAATTACTATCAAGTGCTAGTACAACTATTTCTGCATGTGCCAGGTAAAGACATATTGAGAGCACTCTAGATTTGTACCGAACAGAACACATAGTACATTATTTGTTTTCCATTTTGGATAGTTGAAAATCAGCTATCCGATTTCTTAGCAGGCAATACCTCAAACGCATGACAAAAAAACCCGTAAAATTGTCTTGAACACATACAAATATTAACAAGTTTATCGACAAAGAAAATTCTACTATTCCTAAGGGTGAGCTGCACACGGCAACCGCAATTGAACAGGACAGGAACAAAAAAAAATGTTTCTGTTAAACCATCATTTTGACTTCAGGTTGACATAAAAAGCTGATTCACTTTCAACGCACAAAATCAGAATTATTAACTATTTAAAAAAAATGATTTCTAACAGGAGAGGGGCCATGTGACATATTAGTAGAAGAGAGGTACAACAACACCGAATTTGCGAGCAAGAGCACTCGAATTGGGGTGGGTGGGAAGGCATCAGCCCCTCCCCACCACTAGGCCACGCCTTAGTCTGTAATTATTAACTATTTAGGCAAGCTAGCATATGAAATACATTAAAGCATAAATTTACGGTTTTACAATGGTTACGACCCACAATCTTCTTTATGAATGAAAACATCCATGGATCGGTGGATGTACCTGAATAGCGCTCCAGGCCGGCAAGGCTGCCTCTACTCCCTCCAATTTCTCCCCCGATAGCAATAGAGAGCAAAGTCTGCAATGGATAAGGTGCAGAGCATTGCTAGGTGGAGGTGCAGCAGCGTTTCTGCTTAGGAGTAAGAACGGGGTGCTTGGGGAGGCTATATCCATTGGTGACAGCTTCTCCCTATCGGCCGAGATGGCTGGTAGTTGCCCAACCACTCCTCTCACGCGGCCGCCGCCAGCCTCCTCACTTGAGGCCGCGGCACGCGCCCGCCTCCGTCTGCGTGACTGCTGGCCTGGGAAGCACGCCCACCTCAGCACCTCTACGGCTCTACCACCACGCCTCAAAGCCACTCCCACTGGCGTCAGTGAATAGATAGAGAAGAGGAGTTCGTTCCAGAGGTAGCACACGTGAAAATCCCTTCACCACTCTAAGGGCCGGTGTGCGCCGCCGCTATCCACGACCAGATCGAGCACGGCCCCCGAGCTCACCCCTCCAACTGTAGGTGCGTCGCCCCAGCCTGAGCTGTGGCCTGGCCTTCACCGAGATCGAGGTCCCAAGCACGCCCCGACCATAACTGAGTAACAGAGCCTGGGCTACCCCCACCCAGCGTTGCCGGCGGGCAGAGATGCGGGCTCGTGCTCCTTTATCCACGTCGGAGATCTCTGGGAAAAGCGATGGAACTTTGTGGAGGAGTCGCTCGGAGATCGAAGGCGCGATAGATCTATTGGGAGGCAGAGCGGGCGCCGGATAACTCGTTCGGCAACATGGACGATTCGGCTGGCGGTGGGAGCCATGGCTGCACGAGAGGATGAACGAGAGAAGATGGGTCAGCTCGCGGAGGAAAACAGACGTACCGGTACTTGACTTAAATAAGGAGTGCGGGTTGATTTCATACTTTGTGAGGGGGTAAAGCGCAAAATAGTCACGACGTATGACTGGTGTCCCCAAATAATATTATATAGTAGAGAATTATGTACCTTGTAAGTTGTAAACACATGACCAAGAAATATAACAATGTGGCAATCTGAACTATCGGTTATGTTGGACCATCAAACACGAGTACACGACGGTTAGAGAATGACACTCCTAAAAAAGACAATTGCAAGCTACTTGAACACCCGAAGCTGGTATAGATATTTTTATCAAACAAAATGAACCAGCAAAAACTAAGAGCATGGAATCTTCTTAAACATGTGCAATTTCTATGATTTTTTCGTCCTCTCACCCTTCTAATATGATTATCATTAATTGTAACACGTAGTGCACGTCTCTACCAAGACTACTTGGATCTGATATGTTCAACAAAAACTGCTAGAATCATGCTACCGTTTCATCCAAAAAAAAGAAACTTTGGACATATCCAAGTTATGATGACGAAACTTCCAATGTATAGATAATGTGCGAAGAAAAACATATTTTAGGAAGTTGGTTTCCTCAAGATGGTATTCAATTATAGTGAGAAACAAGACTTAAAACAACTAGGAAAATGTTGGATATACCATAACAATACAATATGTATAACATTATACATTTTTTTAACTTGAAGACTACATGAGAAGATAATCTTGGATTTTTTAGATGGAATATGTATGCACGGTAAACACATGTGATCTGAAGGATATTGCATGAAAGTTATGTCCAAGAGTTTGGTTGGATTTATTCTTCTTTGAGAAGAATAAGGCTCTATGGTTTTGCTGGTAGAAGAAAATAATATTGTGGAAATTAATTATTTTAGAAAGGTGCACATGTAAGACGTACACAAATTCAATGGACACTAATAATATCTATGCAAAGGGGGCAGCAAGTGCTCGAAGCTTGAATATTTTCCTGTTCATCAAGATTTTTTAGTCATCATTGCATACTACTCTCGTATCAAAATATAAAATGTTTTAGTCTCTTCTATCATCGCACGTACCTGGACTTGTTTTAATATAAGATGCATATTAATATACATACTAAAAAGCGTCTAGATATGTGCAGTTCAAAAAAAGGTAAAACATATTATGTTTTTATTGAATGACAGTATACTAGAAAATGGTTCCTTTTATAAAGGGAACGACACAATTATTTTAATCGTGACAAGTGCGGGTATTACTAGGCGAAGGCCTCCCTTCGGGAAGGTCTGGCTGCACGCTTCTCGCGTGCATGAGCTCCGCCACGTGGTCACGTACAGGCGCACAGAAGCCCAGCGATCATGTCTGGTATAGTGCTCACGTATAGAGTTCAGTAGTCCACCACGCGTGGACGTACATGAAAGAAACCACCGTGGCTTTGGCTAGCCCCGTGTTGTAGAGCAACGAACTCGCTACTAGCATACAATAAAATATTACGGCTCAAATCACTATTGGAAAAAGGACTTTACGTTTAGAGAATTAGTCCTACTTATACTTGCGGCCGATACTAATGAGTATCAGTACCGTCAAACTGTCAGAGGGGAGGGGGATAACAGTACCGGTCTGTAAGGAACCTTTAGTACCGGGTCGTAACACGTCCCGGTACTAAAGCTCAATGGGATGGCAATGGCCGCGAGGGCTGGGCGAGGGGAGCTTTAGTACCGGGTCGTGTTACGGTCTGGTACTAAAGGTGCTAACCGTTCGACTCCCGCCACGATTTTAGACGGGAGTGGGCCGTTTCTTCGCTCTGTCTCTCATCTCTCTTCTTCATTTCGACACGGCCGACCGGCAACTCTCTTTCCTCTCTCCTTACTCCGGCGACACTCTCTCTCCCTCCCTCTTCCACTCCGGCCACCATGAATCCGACACCACCAATCAGTCGCTGTGGACCGGTGCTTGCACACACCGCCAATCTTAAGGTCGTTTATACCAACGATTGCGCTATGGTGGCCTGTTATCTCTCCAATTTCAAGAAATGGGTTGGTGAAACTCGGGAGCAAGAGAAGTTCATCGGTCTTGATCTCGAGTACACGACCAATCAAGAAGAGATTGCGGTCATCCAACTTTGTTTTAAGAAGCATGTCTTGGTCTTTCAATGGGCAAGGTATTAAATCTCTCATCCAATGTTTGGGGGTAATTATTTTCTTTAGTTTGTTGATTCATATGGATAGGAAAATTGTATAGGATAGCAATTTGTTTAACTATTGAACTAGGAAATTATTGTTATTATTATACATTGTTGTTGCATTGCATTTAATAGTTAAATAGTTATTGTTATTATACATTTGGCCAAAATGAGATTGTTGTTGTTATTATACATAGTTCAATAGTGTTGGCCGAAATGAAATTGCATTGTGCATATATATTGACTGGAAATATCTTGACATATGAATATATATATATATATATATTTGGCCGAAATGAAATTATTGCATTGTAAGAAAATCTTATATATAGTTAATTGTCTATATTGTTGTTATTATACATTGTTGTTGCATTGCATAGTTCAATAGTTAAATAGTTGTTGTTATTATGAATTGTTGTTATTATACATTTGGCCGAAAATGAGATTGTTGTTGTTATTATATACATAGTTCAATAGTTAGCCGAAATGAAATTGCATTGTGCATATATATATTGGCTGAAAATATCTTGGCATATGAATATATATATATATATATATATATATATTTGGCCGAAAAGAGATTATTGTAGGAAAATCTTATATATATATATATAGTTTAATTGTGTCTATATTGTTGTTATTATACATTGTTGTTGCATTGCATATCTTGGCTTATGAATATATATTTAACATGTGTTACATTTGTTGTTGCAGAAGTGACAAGCAATGTCGACCAATACTCATGGATTTTCTTCGCAGCGACATTCATTTTGTTAGCGTTGATATAACGAATGAGAAGATCAAGATGAAACGCACCTGGGATTTTGAGATACCATCTGCCTGCCACATTAATCTTCAGACTATATTTAGGCTTGACCATGCCAAGACTGGAATAGCTGCTATGGCAAGCGCCGTGATCGACGAGGACGCGTACAAGAATATGAAGAAAATATTCGACAGTAAGCAACACAAAGTTTGGGAGAAGTACCCACTTAACGGTTGCAACATTGAGTATGCAGCAATAGATGCGTCTGTTGCATACGAGGTGTACCGTAAGATTAGAATCATCAACTATGGACAACGTCACCTCGTACCGCGACCAGCGCGTCAGGAGCCTTCTGATTCTGATTCGGATGACGATATAGACAACTAATTGTTTGTGTGCCTTGAGGGTCTCCTCATGTATATATACAGTTGTGTTATTTATCTCTAATATTTTATATTAGTGTTATTGTTGATGTGAGTAGTGTTGTCTATAATAAAATTTATCATTTTTCATAGCAACTAGTACACATATAAGGTCCCCATGCCAAAGGATTTCTTTTTTTGAAGTGTTTATCACATTATTTCATTTTTTCATAAAGAAAGTCAAAACGGTCGCGATGACAATTCATCAGAAGATGTAATGTTTTATAAAACTATCAATTTTTATGTGATATAACCACTAGTTGTGTACCTTAAAATGTTTTTTCCTAAAATTTCAGACGAAGCTATCAAACAGTTGTAGTTCAAAATTGAATTACTTTAAAAAAATAGACATAAACTCATTTAACTAGGGGAAATTAGGTAGAAATCAAGGAAAACGCTAATACATGGGTATTATCCATCATATGTGTACTAGTTTCCATGAAAATTAAATGAGTGTCATTTTGCATCATATTTTTGGTACTTTGTTCACAAAAAAGTCAGTTTTTGCACTTAAAAAATAGAAAATGGTATTTATGAAAATAATTTCAAGATTTCCTTTGACATGATTGTTTTTTATACTAATTCTCACCTATTTGTGGAATATGAGATCTTTATCACAAACTATGACTTGAAAATGACCATAACTTGAGCATTTGACTTAAAACTTCTAGATGTCTATATATGATAAACCTTTTGTGAATTTTTTTTGCAAATTTTGTCAAAAATAAACATTATCATTTTTCATAGAAACTAGTACACATATAAGGTTACCATGCCAAAAGATTTTTCTTTTTTTGAAGTGTTTATTACATTATTTCATTTTTTCATAAAGAAAGTCAAAACGGCCACCATGACAATTCATCAGAAGATGTAATAATTTATAGAACTATCAATATTTCTATGATATAACCACTAGTTGCGTACCTTAAAATGAATTTTCCTAAAAAAGATTTTTTCTTTGAAGTGTTTATCACATTTTTTTTAAATATTTATTATTATATAATCATTTTAAAATAAAGTAATATTTGTTTATCATTATTTATTTCATTATTATTATTATATAATATAATTGCTTAAACAAGTAAAATTTATAATATAAAAAATTAATAAGTGTTAATCATGACCGAGTGGTTAACATGATTGATAAGATAGAACTATTAGTAAGTTCTCAGTTCTCTCTTAGTATCTAGTTTGAAAAGAATCTAAATGTTAAGCGTGCTAGTGCTATAGCAGTTTCAAGATGGTGGCCAATCGGAAAATTTGACAGTTCTCAAATAGATTAAGTGTGTAGAGGTTAAATATGTAGAGATTAAGTGTGTAGAAAAGGGGAAAATTAACTAGATTAAATAGTTAGACTGGAGATTAGCTGGCTGTAGGTGCTGTGTAGAAAAGCTGCTGTTCAGAGGAAGCTGTTTTTTTAGTGGAGTTTTTTGAGAACCTAGCTGGCTGCCCGACTGTAGATTATGAAATTGTCTAAAATACCCTTTATAGTTATCAGAATTTGTTCCGCTATCATGTATAATAAATAATCCAGTATTCCACTAAGTTTGATTCTAAAGCTGAAATGAGGTCTCACGGCCGTTGATCCAAGAAACAGTTATGTAACTCTCACATTGCTGGACTCACAAAAAATATTCACATTCCCCAGCAAAAATCTGGATTCAAACAAAATATTTCAGCCATTCCAATAGGGAAAAATGGCCTCTGCAGAACTGATAGGTGCTAGTCATGGGTTGACATCCATGCGATTCTCACAATCATAGGTTGATTCTCACAAAGTCATGAAATACAGTACAGGAAACACATAGTAATTGGAGGGCATAGATTAGCAAACAGATGGAAATTTCAGTTCACAACCACAAACACAACGAGTAATAACACGAATCAGATTGGCTGTATTCGATTCCAACCAGATTCATCATCTTCGATACACCAACCGAACAGATCTACCAAGAACTAATCTAACAACCTAGAGCACCACCATACTAGTAGTAGAGAAGAGGAAAACCAGACAGAGCCTTCAAATCTTTCACGACACTGACAATATTTTGTTCGGCCCGTGAGACCCTAGAACTCCTGAGATGCAGATCCGATGTCGCCCTTGTTCTTGCCGCTCCATCCTCTCGCTCCGTCACCACGACCATATCCACAACGCCTTCCCGCCCACCCCCGACCGCACCAACTCCCACGACTCCGGCGAGGTCGACGCCTTCCAGCAGCACGCAGCCGACCTCCTCCAGAGCGTGGAGTGGATGTTGGGCAGGACGCCGAGGACGGGGCGTCGAGAAGGCGCGGACTGGGGCGGCGATGTGCGGCTGCGGGAGAGGCACGGTGTTGCGGCGGGGGAGGCGCGGTGGTGCGGCGGGGGAGACGGTCGACGGTGGACGCGAAGGAACCTATCCTCGCTCGCTGCGCTAGGTGGGAAAAAAGAAGGAAAGCCTGCTGGGGGTACACAGGTGGCCTCGGGTGGCATTTTTTGTGTAATAAACAACAACGAAATGACCAAATTTACATGCCCCTTCAGATGGAAGCTCGGGAAGCACCTCAAACGGTTCTTTTTTCAGTGTGAAGGAAAACTACCGGCCTTGCTAAAAGCCAAACGCACAGCCACGCCTTTTATTTCGTTTGTCCCAAACAAAAGGGCCCTAAGTGTGGGTTAGTGGATAGTTAAGTGAGAAATTTCGAAATTTTTAAAAATATTTTTTCTGAAAGTTTCAAAAAGAAAACAATTATTTTGAAAAAACTTTAGTACCGGTCGGTAACATCGATCGATACTAAAGGTTTCCAGTCGAAACCTCACTCCGCGTCCCCACGTGGAGGCCTTTTGTACCGGTCGCAACACGCCCGGTACTGATGCTGGGGGCAACAATCCTGATTGGACAGTACCAGTTTTGGCCGGTACTGCTGGTCCTTTTTCCACTAGTAAATTTATCTCAATAAATTTTAATAAATATTTTGAAAGGATAAATTGTTTGTTGCATGTACTCGTTTCGTGTGCTACGGACGTCTAGGACGTACAACTACACAGACACGGTACGTACAAGTATATATATAGGTTTGTATAACTACACATACACATGTTATATTAAACAGAAACAAGTTGTACAAGTTGTAAGCTATCAGGATGTACAAACTACACAGAACACGAGGTAGACATAGTCAAATTGTACAACTATTCAGAAAATCAAGTACAAAGTACACAAAACATGTACAAAAAAGTACACAGTAACGAACGGGAGTACAAATTATATAGAACATGATGTACATACTATGCATAACCCAAAGTAAAAAAAAAACCTATCGACATGAGATTTAGTTTTAAAGATCTTAACGTGAGGAGTTTAAAAATGAAAACGGTTTGTAATTCAAATGAAAGGTTATCAAGATATTTCATTTTTAACATTGGGATTTGGAAAATAAAAGGTCAAAAAGGAAAATTGTATGCCCAGGTACATGCATGTCTCAATCTTTCCCTCATACTACTCCACTTTCAATCTAATTGTGACACTTGGTAGACATGCGGGCAACTAAAATTATGAAATGTAAGGAGAAGTGGACATTTGTCACGATATAAACAATGGTTAGGCTTTAGTGATTTTCGACAAGTGCACCATGTTGATGTTGGCTTGGTCTAAATTGCTCAGCAATCGGCTCATCAGCATACACAGTGTATCTCGGAAGTCGGAACCTGGGTTATCAGGCCAACGCCGGCCCACCTAATTTGCCTACTTCGCACAGGTTCCTCCCAATTCCAATTTCCAAAACTTTGGAGGGAAACCGCCGCCAAAAACTTCCCCCACCCCCTTCCTCCGATCAAATCGCCCCCAAAAATCTTCAAAAATGCGGCGCCGGAACCTAGTCATCGCCTCCGACTCCGACGAGGACGACGACGCGGCCACTCCTGCCTTCGCCGTCTCCGCATCCCCCTCTGTCTCCGTTGCTAGTGGCGGCGGCGGTGGCGGAAGCGTCGGCCGGCCCTCGCCCCGAAACCCTAGCCCCATCACCGTCTCCTTCATAGCCCCCTTCTCGTATCCCATCGAGATCTCCGATGAGGAGGAGGAGGAGGTCGAGGAGATCCAGGACCCCGACGAGGACTCCCCCTTCGACGACGCCCACGAAGAGATTCGGGACTCTGACGGGGACTCTCTCTTCACGGACGTCGCCGACGACCTCTCCCCACCATTTCTCGATCCGCCTCAGCATCCCCCGCCCCTAATTCCTTGTCCTCCGGCGCGAACCCCAACCCCAACTCCACCCTCCGCTCCGGCACCGGTTCATCTGTTCCGTACGCCAACACCAACTCCGCCCCCGGCACTCACTCCTCCGGCGAGAACCCCCATCCCGGTTCCGCCTTCGGCTGCCGCTCCCACTCCACCCGCCCGAAACCCAACCCCAACACCACCTCCCGCTCCGGCACCCGTTCCTCTGTTCCAAACCCCAACACCCACTCCACCTCCTGCACTCACTCCTCTGGCGCGAACCCCAATCCCAATTCCACCGCCGGCTGCCGCACCCACTCCACCGTCCCGAACGCGAACCCCAACCCCTACTCCACCGCCGGTTCCCGCTCATCTTTTCCGAACCCCAACCCCACCCCACGCTCCTCTATTCCGAACCCCAACATCAACTCCACCTCCTGCTCCGGCACCCACTCCTTCGTCACAAACCCCAACGACAACTCCACCGCCGTCTGCCGCTCCCACTCCGGCTCAAACCCCAACTCCACCCGGGGCTTGGACTCCAATTTCGACCCCACTCTCGGCCTCGACGCCGCCATCTGCACTGAGCTTGCGGCTGCGTCCGGTGGATGCGTTCCTGCGGCGGCTGGGACTGCGCGTGCGGCCAGAGTGGCTTGAATTTTGTGCCGCGGAGCTGCCTGGGTTCAACGACGGTGGCACGGAAGTGAAGGGCAGGCGGTGTTTTGAGCAGTTCCTCTTTGCTGACATGAACGCGTGCGGCACTGGTGTGCTCCCAGCGGGTGTTGGGGGCATGGACGCCGCGGTCCTCGATGGGCCATTTGTGCTACAGGTTGTACATCCTCTATACTAGAATTTAATATGTGAATGATTGGTTATGCTTTTCTTACTGAGGTGTGCTTGTCAGTACTGCTTTGGTGCCTCTCTTAGTGCAGCATAGTTATGGAATATATAGAATGGCTTGTGGTCTTATGGACGATTCAGGTTCATGACTGTTCATGCTTGGGCATTGTGCTTGCTCAAAGTAGGTGATTCAAAATTCATCTGAAGCAGGGTGTATAATCTGGACTCTGAACCTTCAGTTTACGTGCTTTACTTCAACTTAGCTAGTGCACCAGAAACACACAATTCCTCAGTTGGTAGTGTCGTTCTCTTATGCTTGAAGGTGACTTCCTGCCACATAGAATGGTCAATATTGTTGACATTACTGTCACTTTTGTTGTACTAGTAAGATGCGTTCTGCATTTCAGTTTATCCAAGTTATCTTAGTTTACAGAGTGATGAATCATCAAGGTGTTCATTAAACAGTCGTAAGGATCATGTGGTCCTTTAAGCTTAACCCAATAACATGCATCTTCATGGTAGTAGTACTGATCATCTCTTCCCTTCTTTGGTGGTAATGTGCTACTACAAACTTTGCATCGCTTGACTTTGTCTTTGGGCAAAATTTTGTTTATCTGGAATTATATGATTTATCTGGTGCCAAAACTGATTCTATCTTATTCTTAACTCCAAGGGGGTCGTGCTAATAGGGGAAGAGAAAGACGTGTATTGCTTATTTGGTTGTCCAGGTTATACATTGTTGTCATTCAGATGTTAGGATTATATATAAGTAATGCAGCTATAATTTTCAGTTATTAAGCATGTGATGAATGAACAATTTATTAGCGAATATAGAATATCTACACCTTATGCAGCCACACAATTTTCCAGTCAAATCTGTTAGTTTTCCTATATTAGGTGCATAAGATGTCAATTTTTAGGTGTCTCAATTAAATGAGAACAATTAAATAGGAGATATGAGGAAAAACCATAACAGGACTAATGTATGCGTGTATGACCCTAAATTTGTCTTCAAAATTATGGAACTGAAAGTACTTTTGTCACTGTCAGATTCATAAATGTTCCATAATTGTCATTCTGTATCTGACTACTTAACTTTTGGTTTTAATAGTCTAAATTTCTAGTTGTGCATTGCTTTTCATAGTTGGTTGTCTTTAGTTCATTTTAGTTATGTATTGCTTAATTGTACCGATATAATTTACATATTGTTTATATCCCAGCTTATTTTTCCATTTTGATAAACAAGAGCTGTTTAACTTCAACACATGCTTATTTGTCTTTGTGTTGTATTTTAACTCAGGTATAATGTTTTCAAGATTTTCGTTTATTTCATTTTTCCTGAGCAAACCTTCTAAGTAGCTCTGTGTTTTGTAGGTTGATGAAATTGTCAACATGTCAAATCCTTTAAGGGAAAGATATCGTGATGCACATGCAGGGCCCAAAAGATGTTTAAAGTTGTCAATGACAGATGGCATACAACACATATATGGAATGGAGTACAGACCTATCAAAGACCTGCAAGCTCTTGCTCCTGTTGGTTTTAAGGTCATCTTTTGATCTGCTCTTTTTCTTAAGAAGGTTATCATACCTTTGGATTTAATGTTGTTTCTGTACCTTGTTGTACTTAAGTGGTGTCTTTCCACATAGCGTACTTAATGCGCCCAGTTGCATTTGGCATCGGAATATACTCTTTGCATACTTGTGTGCATGTAAATCAGTTAGTAATGGCCTAAGGATCAAGATAGAATATTACTTAAATAGTAGGAAAGAGATAAGATTAGAGATAGCTATCAAAGTATCCAATATTGTGGTACCTATGCTCCAAGTAGTACCATTTTGAGTATTAATTAATTCATATATGTACTTTTAAACCAGTAAAACATATTCATCAGTCTTGTATCTGTTCTACCTACCAGACAACTAGTATGTGCAGCAATATGCAAAAAATATTTCACTGGGGTATTAAACATGCAAACTATCTGAGTTGTAACATTAACATCTACATCTGGGACCGAATAGCTGTGAAAGAATAGGACCAGATGCTCTACATGCACTCAGTAAGTCTGTTTCCCTGCTTCACGTTTTATCGCCTGGCTTGATTTCAGTACACACATTTTTAAGCTGTTTGCTTGGGAAGCATAGAAGTATGCACATACTCTATATGTGAAGTTTTGGTTGGTGCTGGCAAAAAAATTGATTGTATCAAGAAAATTTAGAACTCAATTAGAAGACAGATATTCTCAGGAACTCATCAGGCATCACCATTCTCTGCATTCTATGAAATATTGATTATCCGTGAGAGATAACGAAATGGGCTGATGCACTTTTTATGCACCGATGCCATGTTTGTTAGTGATATGATGGCAGACAACATAACCTGAGTGCAGCATCAGATCAAGGCATTTTTTGTCCCTTCCCTAATTTTGTAGCAACAGCTCGTAACTTCCTTTGCATATCTCAGATTGTCATAAGGAATGTGCACATAAAGAGGGGGCTTCTTATGCTAGTCCCTGAGGTTATTGAGATTATTGGTGGGGTGGTTGATGAATTGGAAGCAGCACGAGTCAGACTTGTTTCTGAAGTAAATAAACCACCTCGTGGCAAAAGGTATCTATTGTCCATTTCCATTACTGAACAGTATATATTGTCCTTTTCGA
The DNA here is from genome assembly GCA_026929855.1 of Poa annua. NCBI lineage: Eukaryota > Viridiplantae > Streptophyta > Magnoliopsida > Poales > Poaceae > Poa > Poa annua. The sequence continues at coordinate 271,351,073 of CM049426.1, read as the reverse complement.
TTAGTGAACACATCAGCAATGATTGTACCTGGGCTCTGGTGTTGAGCCTGCGAGGATCGTTAAACTGTAGTTTCAATTATGTTTCCTGTTGTTTTCTGTGCTTTATGCCTCATCTGAACTGTTGAGAAACCGGAAGATTTTGTTTATCAACTTCAGCTGTCTGATGGTTGGTGAAGAAAACTCCTGAGAGACTGAAATGTGATGAACTTTGTAGTCTTATGCTTCGTTAATGAAGTTGGGGTGTGGCCCCTTTGATAAAAAATAAAAAAATAGTGAACACATCAGATTTTACGTAGATGACAATTCACGCAAGGTATAATGCTTCACACTGGATTTAAGCAAGAAAAAAGTTATTTCTTCAGTGTCCATTTAGATGGATGACTAAGATCATTTCTGCTTTCTTCTTGTAATGCAATGTGAGAACCCCCTACGCTTGGTTGGCAAATATTTTTTATAAAAAATGCACACACTTCAGCTTACGATCCGTCGCTGCATCTATTCTTGATTGGCAATAGACACAACTCACCAGCACGAACTTGTATACACCCAGACTTCATTTCTTTTATTCCCTCGTACCAGAACTTCCAAGTTTGTAAACTTAATTATAAATGCTTATGTTTTCAGCTGCCACACGTCCTATTTTTGCAGTTTTGCATTTTAATGTTATGTCCATCAAATTTCTGTACAGGCTGCTGGTAGTTTGTTGTTCATGTCTTGGTGTATATCGAATTGGATATTACATGAATATTCACCTGTTCATGCTGCAGGAAGCAAGGTGGATTACCTTTATCCTCCAGAGCCACTCTAGCTGCCTGGCCAGGTAACATAAGCGTTACAAATGGCGGTGAGCAAGGGATGTCATTACCAAGAGCAGTAAACTCCTCTCATCCAATCAGATTAGGTACTATATAATTTCTACTTCATTGGTTAGCTTTGGGGATACTTTTCTTGGATGGAGTTACAGAGATTAGATAGGCAACTGATTACAATCAATTATTATCTGTCCTACTAGAACAAGTAACTCAACACATTTATTGGAACATTTTCCTGCAATTATTTACCTGGCATGTTGTTGAATCTATGCTGCATAAAGACAGTTTGTAGTTTTTTATCCTCAAGCGGCAATACAAGTGACTGATATGCTCCCAGCTCCCTATCTACCTGAACCCCATCATATTCGGATATTATGGGCTACTTATAATTGCTTGACTGCTTGTTGCAATTATCTTGTGTGTGCCTTAAGTTGTCTTACCCAACTTATTTCTTTGCCTTCATTTTCTTAGAGGCTCTTCTGTTGTAGGGAAAATGCTTTGCCTACATTTCTGTCATTCTTGGGGCACACCATTCTGTGCCAAGGAAACTCTGTTTATCAATGCACGTAGCCCATATTGTTTCAGTTTTTTATGGTTTAAATTTTAAGCTTGCAAATTTTCATCATATGATTTATTCATGCATCATTGTTATTCAATTCACAGGTAATGCCTCTCAAGTTGTTAGAACTGCACAAACAATGGTAGACGAACGTATTAACCCTCCTGTTGTAGTAAATGGTGCCCAAGAACAAAGTCGGCATTTCCAAGAATTCAACATGCAAGACCGTTCTGTCTCTCTTACTAGGAACAATGCAGAAGCTTCTGCATCTCCTTCCTATAGATATGAATCCCATCAAAGCACTAGCAGAACTACACAAACTTTGGTAGAAGAACATGTTTACCACCCTACCGTGGTGAACAATGTCCATCAACAAACACGGTGTGTCCAGGAAATCACCATGCAGGAACAAGCTACTAGGAACCAAGGAGAACCTTCTGCATCTAGTCCTTGTGGATATAATACCCAACAAGGGCCACGAGGCATTGGTGGAACTAGTGCTAATGGTGTGGAGGCCACACAGTCTTCAACTGTTGATGATAAGATTAATCAGATTAAACATCCTGTCATTCTAAGTGGTGAAAATGAAAAGCCATTTACATACCTTTTCAGCATGTTGTCAGATTGGACCATAGAAAAGGATACAAGACCCTATATTCAAGGAAAAATTAAGGTTCATTGTTTTGCTTCTTAAGATCTTACTTTTCAATTGAAGATCTAGCTATCCTTCTAGACTTTCTGTCAATAACTTTTGACACAAAAACTGTGTCCATTCCATATTTGTGGTTTGGTCAAAATATTTTTCCATGGTTCAAGAGTGCTGGAAGATTCTCTTCTATGTATATTTATATTGATTGGTGACCTAACTGCTACAGGGTCTGATCACCTCAGTCAAGCGATTTCTATATAAGCAACGGAAAGAGTATGAGCTCCCTATTTGGATAGATGATGGAAGTCACATTTCAGAGGCCTTTCTTGATGATAATGTGAGTATATCTCTTTCAATAATAATAATTTCTTAGCATGAGCACAACCTTACCATATAACATTACACAGGTTATACAGAAAATAATTGGTTGCTCATGTGAGGAGATGAACGCTGCTCTTTCTGACCCAAACTCCGCATCAGGCATCGCCATGAAAGAGACTATGAATGTATTTAAGCACTTTTTGACAAAATTTGAGGTTGGTTCTTTCCTAAAATTGTACGTGTTTTTTATTAATACTTTTGACTTTTGTCCCTTACTTTCAACCAATATAAAAATGCAAGAGCAGACATATATACTACACATATTTTAAAGTCTCTTTGAGACTTTTGAAGAATATTTCACAATATCAAAAGGGGAAGGTGGGAATTCTTGCAGGTGCGAAGAGTTGTAGGTGTACGCTGCACAAAGCTCCTAGTCTGTCAACATTCACACAAACTAGATCTAGCACGACATGCCCTCAAGTTGCGGGTGAAACTTTAGACATATACGGAAACTAAATAACAGCAAAACATTGTTCCTTTAGATTTGATGCTATTTGCAGCTAGAATTATCTTTTTTTTGCTACTTAATGTGTTGATAAAATTTGGAACTGAAATTTTGTGGCATGCTGGATGCATATTGTGTGAGTGTTATAAAATAATAATATTTCATGACCTATTAAACGCTGAACTACAAGTTTAGCGCACCTAAGCCATTCAGGCATCAAAGTCAGCTACGAGGGGAGTGAAATGCCACCTGAGAGTCGTTTTTGCAACTTTCTATAATTGGCTGGGCTTGTAGTTTATAAATTAATCAAACTTTCTTGAAATAAGACCTAGCTATTTTGAGCAAGTTAGCTGATAAAATGTTGCATACATACTAGTTTACCCAAAAACAATTGGCAGTGTTTTTGGAATTTTTTCTTTCAATAATATGATTTTTAAATCGATATTTGCGTAACACGTGAGGTGAAGGAATTTCACTTGTAGCGCGTCGTCGGCACGGGCTGGGCCGAAAGTAGACTTTCGGCCTGACCTGAGCCGAAAGTCAGCTGTCGGCACGGCACATGCCAAAAGTTGCCGAGTTTCGGCCCCCTTTGATCCAAAGGCTGATGTGGTGCACGGCTGCCGCATGCAGCTGACGGCGCAGGCCCGCCGACAGGGGAGTTTCGGCCTACTCCGAGCCAAAAGTCGAGTTTTGGCACAGACGGTGCCGACGGTGCGCTATTCTTCAAATTCCCTCACCTTGCGTGCTATAGCCTACAAGTCAAATATCGATTTAAAAATTGTATTATTTTAAAACAAATCTTGTGTTATTAGACATGAGTGCACTTAGGCTCTAAGCCATAACTTTAAATCATGTTAGTCTAAACAGGTTCAGATCAATACGGGCCATTTTAACTTGCATGTTGTCCTATATAATATCCCCAAACATACCATACGTACTTGTAGCTAGACTTTGATTAATGTCTTAGAGCATTTTGAGCGTGCTGCAGTTACTACATCAGCAAATAACCATCCATGATCACGTCTGTTTCTTCATCAAGGCTTGGTCTTCATTTTTTTAAGTTATTGATGTGTGTATTCTGCTGGCAAACAGCTCAAATAGTGTGCTGCTACTTGTGTTCATAGGACATCTATTCTGCCTTCAGTAGCTGCAGGGATTATTATAATTTGAATTCTGTCAAAGAACCCTTAAATTCAAATTCATTTCATTGGATTCTAGTTTCTTATTTCATTTTACAGCATCTTAAATCTTAAAGGTGTATATCTTTTCATCCTTCTTTGTAGGGTACAATGCTTATCGAGTTCAACAAAATGTCTTCTGCGCCTATTGTGCGTGAGATTACTGAAGGTTGTTCGACCTCTGATGCATGGCTCCTGCTTCAGAGGATGAAAACAATTTCTGCTCCAAGGCACATCCAAAGTTTGGACTTTATGGATACCACTCCATGATTATGTTCACCCTTTCTGCATGGAAAATGCAAAGCTGGATCACCGTCGTCTTGATATGCCAGGCCAAGTACATATGTGAAAGTATTAAGTTCCTCCTTGGTAGGTATCTTACATATTTGTTTCCGCCAAGTATAAGCTACCGTGTTCCTTGTCGCTGCTTCACAGTTAGTTGCTATCTTTTTTTTCATCTTCTAGTCACGGGGGAGTTGGAACGAAGTAAAAACAGTTCATTCTTGCAAGGATAATGAGACCTGTCAAATGATTTAAGGAAAATTACGATATTTTTCAGTAAGATTGCTAAAAAAGGTGAAAATAAGCATCCTGTTTTTCTTAAAATTTATCACCGAGTGGAAGATGGGATTTGCAAGCACGAAAAGAGAATGCATTACAAATTCAGATTTGCACTATTTGGGGTGATTTCTCTGCTGTCGGGACATGAGCTGTTCCAAGAATAAAAGAGGCGACCTTGTTGTCACAGTTTCAGAGTATGTCCCAAGGGAAATTCGATCTGCAAACATACATGATGGTATTTAACACCTGGTGATCTAAGACTGAATGTTCCTGCTAATTATGACCTTCCCCAGGAAGACAAGCAAATGTATCAAGGGTCGACTGCTTAGCTATGATCGTGTAAGCTGTAGTCTGGTTGCCTTGTTAATATTACTGCTGATTGTGGTTTAATTTGTGTCTTAAAGTAGAGACTTGGCTTAGTGCATTTTCTTTTACTTATTTTTTCTTCATTTTTGTACTTTGTTTCTCATGATTGAACGTCCTTTGGATAATTTGTCTAAAATATTTATTGTGCAGGTTATATGGGTGATCTAACCAAATAGGAGGTCGGTTCTCACCTAGGTAGCGTGCACATAGGAGGACAAGCTGCGTCAAAACTCGATTCCGCAGCCGCCTGGTGTTCATGTTGTAGTTCCAAGCGATAAAATGTTGGCTGCAATTCATTCTATGATGTCCTCCTCGTTTCTTGTAGAGCTCAAACCTGAAGCAGCTACATTCCTCGGTTTCGTCTTCTACATGCCTAGTTTGGCATTCCTGTTGTTAACCACCCTGTATATCTAGTACAAGGATATTGAACACCCCACCTTTTGACGAGGCACTAAGCAATTTATTATAATGCAAAAAAACTGCTCTACTCATTCCCGTTGTTCTCACCATGGGACTTATTACTCACGGATAATCACGAGAGAGTTCAACAAAGGTACAACTACCAGCTAAGATGGCTTTTGGCATGTACCGGCTAAGATGGCTTTTGGCATGAGTGGAGTGATGACCCAAGCTGTGGGTGGGGCTTTGGATGCCTTACACAAAAATGGATAGAGAGTTTTTTTGTGGCTGCCACTATTGTTACCATTGGAAGTGGAGAGAAGGCCTCCTTTTGGACTCGACTTGGTTGAGTGGTCTTAGACCAAAAACTATCGTGCCTCTAATTTGTGACCTATCAAAAAAAAAAGAACTTTTCGGTTAGGAAAGCTTTGGAGAATGATTTTGGGTCTCCCAAATCAACATCCAAAATGGCCTCACTAGGGAGCATATTGTCCAATTTGCCAAGCTTTGTGAGATGCTTGATGGAGTTCCTGAAGCTAAATTCAAGGGGATCTACTCTTTGTCATTTGCCTACAAGATGTCAAGATGCAATTCTTGGGCCTCACCACCTCCATTATGCCTCCCAAGTGTAATTTTTGTGTGTGTCTTAGTCTCCAAAATCTGGTTTGGACGGCCGATAGGGTTGAGAGGAGAGGATGGCCAAATTGTGGGATTTGCAAATGATGCAACCAAAGTCGAAGAACCGGCAGACCGCTTACTCTTCAAGTGTCGCTTCACTACTCGTATTTTGGAGGCCATGAAATGCTGGTTAGGGCTACATGAGGTGTCCCCGTGAAGTTGGAGAGGACTCAACACCGTCAAGGATTGGTAGATCGAATGATCATGTCCTCCCTTGATATGCTTGTGGCTTGGGAAATTGAAAAGAGAGGAATGCTAGAGTGTTTTGGAACGAACACATAACATCCAGCATGCTCATCGCCAAGATCAAGGAAGAAGTGGGGGCTTTGGTGCATTGCCGGCGCGAAACACTTGAGTAACGCCTTGTCGCGAGAGTAGATTTTTGAATTGGGCATGCCTCGCATGCCCCGGATTGTAAAAGCCCTTAACAACTCTCTTCTTAAGCAATGCAAATGGCACAAATTTTCATTTTCCTTTCAAAAAAAAAAAACTACCGTCTGTGGCATAGGAAAACAATCTGTTACAGGTCACGTTTCAGAGAAATCTGATAGGAAATAATTGTACTGCATGGAGGCAACTCGTTGAAAGTGCATGTCCCTTCATGTGTGGTTTTGTTAATTAATGACAATCTTTATGAATTAATGTTAGCATTGATATATCCTTGTAGATCTTATCCATGGGATATATTGGAGTTAATGTGTTAGACTCTAAAAACTTATATGATGGATCATGCAAAACTAGAATATTTGTGTCTTGAGGGGCCAGGATATTCCGGTTCCCAAGTTTTCTAGAGTACATTTTTTAGGCTAAGTAAAGAAAGTGAGGGTACTGGACTAGGTCGAATATTTCAACCGTATATTTTGGTCATGGCCGGAATATCCGGTTCCCCAGTTTCTCGAGTTTTCGGCTAAAAAAAGAAGGTGCGGTCTACTGGACTCGATCAAATTTCGGGGCTGGATATTTGACATCCGGCCGGAATATCCGACCATAAATTGAATCGGAATATATGGTCCCTGATTCGTCCAACAACTATATTCTCTAAGGGTATAAATACCCCTCCTCCCCTTCAGCCAGCCAAGACAACACGTTTTCCCCTAGTCTCCCTCTATTGTTGACCTTGAAAAGCTTGCCCACCTCTCAATCGCTCCATTAAATCATACATATTTTTGAGGGAAAAGTGAGGAGATCTTGATATATATTTTCACCAATCCATCTTGAAGGGGTTACGGTGCAGAAAACAATAATTTTTCTGGCGAACGAAACCCTAACTAGCCAGGATCTATCTATCTAGTACATGCGATAACGGTGGCGGAACGGGTTACATTACCTCCATGTAGACCGATAGCGGGGATTACGCTCCCGCACAAGCGTTGACGATGAAGTCGTACGTAGCCGACCTCGAGGTCGCGAAGAACTTGCCGCGATGTCGAAGTCGATGACGCCACGGTGTTGACGATGATCTGCGTCGACGGGCGTCGGGCGGAAGCAGGCAGAGCGCCAGCACCGGGGCTGGTGCGCCGGCAGCAGAGGGGAGGGAGGCGCGGCGGCTGCAGGGGGCGAGACGACGTCGCCCAAGCTCCTCAAAAGAGTTGCCTCCGAGCACTCACAAACATATGGAGCTTAGCGACAACTCCCGGTCATTCAGATCCAGCTGAAATCGCAGGAGTAGATCTTATCTGGAATCCCGCAGAGCAACGGCGCTCTGCGGTATAGCTTGGGTGGAGAGAGATCCCCCCTTTCTCAGCTCGGCGCGGCTCTAACTTGGGAACCACGAGATCGAGAGAGAAATCGGGAATTAATTGTATTTTCCTATGAATTAATCCAATTAATATGCCTTGCTATATAAAGGGGGAAGGGGGTGTGCAAACCCCTTGGCTCCCCCATGTGGGACTAAACAAAGGACAAAGGAGGGGGGGGGGGGGGGAGGGGTTCGGCCCCCACATGGGCTGGCCGAACCAGCCAATGGGGCCCACCCCCCTTTGGTGGTGCGGCTCCCCCTCTTGAGCCCTCTTAGGGCCCATGTAGGTGGGAGCCCCCTTTTTCCTTTATTTAATTAATATTACATTAATATAAAAATCCCATTAATTCATAATTAATATATTTATATATAATTCAATATCCCGTGACTCCGAAAACTCTTTCGGACCACCCGAACAACTTTCGGACATTCCTGGAACCATTCCAGACCTCTGCGGAACTCCTTCCGGACCACCGGAACTCTTTCCGGATCATTTCTCTCTCTCCAACAAATCCCTATAATATTCCAGAACCTATCTCCTGGCGTCGCTAAGACCTTAAGTTTGTTACGCTACGGTTCGAGAACACTCCAGACATGGTCGAGACACTCCGCTCACCAATGATCGTCAGGGATACCTGGAAATATATGACGACCCTTGTGCATTCCACGAATATCTCGTTGAACCATAAATATGACATTCATTCCCTTTGTCTCTGCGATACTACCTTGTCCGAGATATGATCGTAGACACACCGATGTCTTTGTTGTATCTTGTTACCGACGAAGGTTATTAACTCGTCTGCGATATTACATCTCCATGACCTAGTCAGAAGCTGCGCAGCTATATAGATGCAATATCACCGAGTGGGACCAGAGTATCTTTCCATTACAAGAATGAACAAATCCCGCTCTTGATCCTTACGTCTTGATGCTCTTTAGGAATACCCAAGATGGACACCGTTATTGTCATGCTATATAAGACACAACGTTTGATGCTCTCAAAGCACCCCTACGAAGCATTAATAAGTATGGTCTCACGGTCTAAGGAATAAGTTATCATATTCTTATCTATTGCAAATGACAAACATCATAATACGATCTTATTGCAATACTTTGCGTATATCCATCACCTTATTCAACTAACAAGATGACCCCATTGTCAACCGACTTCATTGTCCTTGATCGGGAATCTCGATCAACTGTTGCCCAATGGACTAGCTCATATAGAGGCTTGCTAGGGACCTGGTTGTCTATGTATCACACGTGTATTAATAATTCCGATTAATACATTTATAGCATAATACACAAACCTATTATAAACTTATGAGATAATGCAATAAAAACTACTTATTTATTTGCCTCTAGGGCATATCTCCTTCAGTCTCCCACTTGCACTAGAGTACAAATAAACCAGCTGCATTTTACTTTATCAAAATCCTTTATCAAATAAGAATCATTCGATGATGCTTGCTTGTGGAAGAGTGTTACTCTGACAATCTGCACAACACATGATTTGTGCAAACTTTTGCGATTCACTGATATCAACTAGCTTGATATCACCATGTTGTCCAACAACATATACGCAAATACCGTAACTAAGTGAGACTTCTGTTTCCCAGCGTTTACTCTGATTATACTAACTAGATAACTGCTCTAAAAAACACACTCAGCCATGCAGATCCCCTTGTAACAATTACAAACTCGCGATATCTACATACTTTCACACCAATGTAGAAAACTTGACATTCAAATGTCAATCCCTTAACTAACGCACTTCTACTTCCGTAAATTCCAAATTTACTTTCATAACTGTTCTTATTCCAAGAACATCGGTTATATTTCATCGAGCAGATAATATGGTCTCTGTATGATGTCTAATATTACATAATAGACCCACATGTCATACAACCATTACTTTCATGCATCATTACTCTTAATGATCAATTGGATTTCAAAGGACCATCCTTTTGATTCTAATCTGACTCCTCATATATAATCCAAAACAACTCGACTAACTATTTTAAAATTCCCGTTCTATTTAAAAATAAACACTGACTTTCAAATAGTTTCACAACTTCATCCTTCTTATCTATTCTACTAGTACAATTTCACAATGTGTCATTTACACAAGATGAATTCGGCTCCCACTCAAATTATGTCTCCACATATTTGAGAACACACGCTCCCACTCAAAAACGTGTCATCCACATATTTGAGTTCCTGAGCTCCCACTCAAAAATATGTTCTGTACATATTCCACCTGAGTAAACTAACTTTGACTCCCACTTAAATCGACATTTTGGTCTAACCAAAATCATTGATCTATTATCAATTCGAATTCAATACAAACTCCAGTATTACATTAATACAAATCCCTCAGACTTCAAGCATGTCTACATAAATGTAGTCAACAAATTTGATCTTGTGCAAGACACATTTCTTGACAAGACATGCTCCCGCGTCTTTCTTATAGTCACATTTTCATATAACTTTATATGACGATTAAACAATCTTATTCCTCTAATAAGAATTGCAGCAACAATTACTCTCTTAATCCTTTTAAATGCAACTTTGGATTTCCAGGCTCAAAAAGCCTTTGTTCGTATACCGATATTTTCTCAACTTTCTTTGTATTCATAAAGTGCACCTTGATCTGTCAACAAGATTTGAAATACTTAATACAGTGCTGTGACCTGACAGCAATATTAAATATAACAACACTTTATTTAGAAGTTTCTTTCATGAAAATATTATGATCTTTATGAAGAGGATTGCAAGCAGAAAACAATTTTCTAGTCTCCCTCACTCTTAATCACCAAATTTTCATTAGCAGACATATACTCTTTGGAACACCTTCCAACATAGGTCTGACACTCTATTTCAAGCTTCTAATTCCAATCCATAAACCATAATTCGAAAAATCATATTTTCCTCGGAATTACATAGACAACAAACTAAGTTTTGTTTCTATTTAGTTTTGGAATACACTCTCATCTAATGCGAGCAATCTACAAAGAACCACTCATGTATATTCCGAATTATCGCATAATCATATACATGTCGACACTACTGTCGATCCTACGAATTCTCGTTGAGAAAAATATCTATTTTCTAAAGTGGACATCGACTATAATGTTTCGAACATATTAGGAGATTCTAAGACAGATTCTGACAGACCACACTTTATTTAAAATAGAGCATGATTATAATTCCCCACATATCACTATATATGACAATATAATTTTGTGAAGCAAATTTCCACAAGTCTCTTTTGTTGAAAACATAATTCAAAAATACTGTCCTTTGATCGAATTTTGTGAATACAATGTTTACTAATCTTTCTTCTGAAAAACCCCATTTGATCTATTATCAAATTAATCTCAGACTCCATAATTTATCGGGCAAATACTCCTATTTACCAAAGTCATGGAGGAATTCGGATCAAGTAGTAAACACCATTAATTAATCATTAAAAATGACACTCAATTAATTTCCGCTAGTATTGCAACTTCAATACTTGATTTCAAACTTAATCAACTAAGCACTTGAAATACTTAAATGGACCAAGACATCCATTACTTCTTTCATTGCTTTTATGACTAAACTCGACGGTGTTTGTTCTAGTAATAGAACTCTTATTCATAGGACACGCTATTTTATCATTTCTATAATTATGAATACTTATCATACAATCAATGTAACTGAGATGTGGAATCTTTATTCATAAGATAAAACAACTGACTTGTTCCATAACATAAAACAACTGAACTTGTCTTATTACATGAATAACTTTGTCTTGCAACAATCAAGACACACACACTCGCTCACTATTACAAAAGATCGTATAAAAAACTATTAATGATAACTATGATAACTTGAGGACGTGAACACCAAAAGGCCATCAACTCCTTGACTACCAGCTTCAGCGCCAGGTCACATCAAACTGCGCCGCATATATGTGATAATCAGGACCTGTTTCACAAACAGAACAAGTATCAAATACTTCATCATATACCAAGGGCGAATTCATAATTCTGCATATATCAAATATATACCTGTAGCATCGAAGATCTCTCCTTCGATGGAATCAACCTTCAGAGACTGGAACTCACGTACGAACTTGTAGAAGTTCATATCGTCGGCTTTCAAGATGTACTTGCGCACATGCTTCTCATAGCTAGGAGGTAGAGATATCAGGACAGTCCGAATGGCACAAGAATCTGCCATCCAGTAATCGAAGACCATCGTCAGCTGGAAGTAGATGTCATACAATCTCTTCAAATGTGTCTTCAGACAGGTATGCTCCTCCATGTGAATGGTCTGGAACATTCTAAGCTGCCTGAATTGCTCACGCTTTAATTCATCTCTGAAGTGAGTCTTTATCGCATCCATCATGACGCTTGGCTCCTTGCGTCGAAACAACTCTTTCAACTCGGGTGCCAGGCATACGGTCATGGTGATCTCCACTTCAATGAATATGTCTCGACGCCTACGGAAATTATCTTCCTCCTCCTCGCTAGCAGAATCTCCTGGTCCTTATCCTAACGGTTCATCGAGAACATATAGAATGTTGTTGTGTTCGAGAATGTTTCTAAAACCCCTGTACCATCTGATGAAGTTGGACCCGTCGGCTTCTAATGTAGCATCCGTGCTCTTGAGGAAGTAACCGAAGTATAGTTGCGTAGTCTACAGATGTGATCGCAAAAGAGGTAAGGTTAAGTTTATAATATGTAGGTGAGTTTTAGTTTTATAATCTTATTATCTAAAAACACACCACACCAAGATTATTATCCCTAAAATAATAATGGCGATGACACGACCCCCATCCACTGCACCACCCCCGATCATCACGGCCGGCAGCACAGCTTCAGAGGTGGACATAAAATGTCGATCACAACAACTCTGTGACTCGTGCTCGATCTTTGGATCTTCCCGTGTTCCGAGGCCATACCTCTGAGTATGCTAGGCTCGCCAATCAAACCTCGAAGACCCTGCACGTGCAACATGGCTTACACCCACTGTATGCGAACGACGAGATGTGTGACACCCGATCATCACGGCCTGCCTCATAACGTAGAACTTTCTTGGTGGTGCGCAACGAGGGAGAACACAATTTTGGTATTTGTTAGGGATCATCCTATTTATGATGCTACCGTTGTATATCTAGCATATAAGCAATCAATAGGATGCACACACAACATCACACAATAATGATGCAATGAAGTGCGATGTGACATGGTCGATGCGCCTGGACCATCATGGCGCCATGTGCCTGGCCCCCGGCGCCCCGTCATGGCTCCGAGTCTACAGAGCCCTCCATTGCCTCCGACAGTACGAGTAATATCAAAACTTACCGTAACCATGTCACATAAAATAACGCCTCTGCAAAACAAAGTTAGACGCCTCTAGCTTTATTTAGTTTTGCAAGTTTTACGTGGCAAATAGGCTTATTCGTAAGAGAATCGCTTCCCTACCTACGAACTTTGTACCACAACGTCGATCGTATAATTGCATATTTAAGCATCCCTTTCGGGCCCTCCATTGAAAATGCTTTGCCGACTAGAGAGAGAGAAACAGACACCCGCCAGCCACAGATACGGTGCAAGCCGTATGTCAGTAGTGGAACCAGTCTCGCGTAAGCGTACGCGTAAAGTCGGTCCGGGCCGCTTCATCAACTCAATACCGAAGGCATCGCAAGTGCACGCTAGAGGGTAGCAAATATAAGAAAGACGCCCTCATTCAACATGAGTTCTAACCATACCAGCAGTACTACGCATAGATCGGCTCTGATACCACTGAAGGGGTTACGGTGCAGAAAACAATAATTTTTCTAGCGAACGAAACCCTAACTAGCCAGGATCTATCTATCTAGTACATGCGATAACGGTGGCGGAACGGGTTACATTACCTCCATGTAGACCGATAGCGGGGATTACGCTCCCGCACAAGCGTTGACGATGAAGTCGTACGTAGCTGACCTCGAGGTCGCGAAGAACTTGCCACGATGTCGAAGTCGATGACGCCGCGGTGTTGACGATGATCTGCGTCGACGGGCGTCGGGCGGAAGCAGGCAGAGCGCCAGCACCGGGGCTGGTGCGCCGGCAGCAGAGGGGAGGGAGGCGCGGCGGCTGCAGGGGGCGAGACGACGTCGCCCAAGCTCCTCAAAAGAGTTGCCTCCGAGCACTCACAAACATACGGAGCTTAGCGACAACTCCCGGTCATTCAGATCCAGCTGAAATCGCAGGAGTAGATCTTATCTGGAATCCCGCAGAGCAACGGCGCTATGCGGTATAGCTTGGGTGGAGAGAGATCCCCCCTTTCTCAGCTCGGCGCGGCTCCAACTTGGGAACCACGAGATCGAGAGAGAAATCGGGAATTAATTGTATTTTCCTATGAATTAATCCAATTAATATGCCTTGCTATATAAAGGGGGAAGGGGGTGTGCAAACCCCTTGGCTCCCCCATGTGGGACTAAACAAAGGACAAAGGAGGGGGGGGGGGGGGGGGAGGGGTTCGGCCCCCACATGGGCTGGCCGAACCAGCCAATGGGGCCCACCCCCCTTTGGTGGTGCGGCTCCCCCTCTTGAGCCCTCTTAGGGCCCATGTAGGTGGGAGCCCCCTTTTTCCTTTATTTAATTAATATTACATTAATATAAAAATCCCATTAATTCATAATTAATATATTTATATATAATTCAATATCCCGTGACTCCGAAAACTCTTTCGGACCACCCGAACAACTTTCGGACATTCCTGGAACCATTCCAGACCTCTGCGGAACTCCTTCCAGACCACCGGAACTCTTTCCGGATCATTTCTCTCTCTCCAACAAATCCCTATAATATTCCAGAACCTATCTCCTGGCGTCGCTAAGACCTTAAGTTTGTTACGCTACGGTTCGAGAACACTCCAGACATGGTCGAGACACTCCGCTCACCAATGATCGTCAGGGATACCTGGAAATATATGACGACCCCTGTGCATTCCACGAATATCGTCGTTGAACCATAAATATGACATTCATTCCCTTTGTCTCTGCGATACTACCTTGTCCGAGATATGATCGTAGACACACCGATGTCTTTGTTGTATCTCGTTACCGACGAAGGTTATTAACTCGTCTGCGATATTACATCTCCATGACCTAGTCATAAGCTGCGCAGCTATATAGATGCAATATCACCGAGTGGGCCCAGAGTATCTTTCCATTACAAGAATGAACAAATCCCTCTCTTGATCCTTACGTCTTGATGCTCTTTCGGAATACCCAAGATGGACACCGTTATTGTCATGCTATATAAGACACAACGTTTGATGCTCTCAAAGCACCCCTACGAAGCATTAATAAGTATGGTCTCACGGTCTAAGGAATAAGCTATCATATTCTTATCTATTGCAAATGACAAACATCGTAATACGATCTTATTGCAATACTTTGCGTATGTCCATCACCTTAGTCAACTAACAAGATGACCCCATTGTCAACCGACTTCATTGTCCTCGATCAACTGTTGCCCAATGGACTAGCTCATATAGAGGCTTGCTAGGGACCTGGTTGTCTATGTATCACACGTGTATTAATAATTCCGATTAATACAGTTATAGCATAATACACAAACCTATTATAAACTTATGAGATAATGCAATAAATACTACTTATTTATTTGCCTCTAGGGCATATCTCCTTCACATCTCTCCTCTAAGTGAGGGGAACCTAGTGAATCTAGATCTTGGAGTTCTTTGCGTTTCTCCTTTTTGTTCTTCCTGTCTTATTACCCCATAAGTATTTGTTGCTTTATTGAAATTCGAGAGGGAGGGACTTAAAGCACTTTATGTGCTCTTGCCATTACATTGTGCATCGGTTTGTGCTCTTCACGAGGATTCATGGAAACGAAAGTTTGTGAGGTTGTTACTCTTGGATCATTGGATCCTGAACGCCTTTTGTGGCAAAGACCATTTGGCAGTCCCCAATTAAGTTCTGGGTGTGTGCTCCAAGATTGTCGTAAGGGAATCGTTCTCCGCCCAATAGTAGATCAATAGTGGAACCAAACCTTTTGTGGTGCGGTTCATCGGAGAAAAAAGTGAAGCCTGTTGTGGCGTTGAGAGTGACCTCTGGAGTTGGTTCACACCTATCCAACGAGACGTACTCCGTCAAGAAGGAGTAATTCGGGAATACATCTTTCTCTCTGTGTGTCTCGGTTATTTCTATACCTGAACACTTTTACTTATTACTTATGCACTACATTATGATAGCCTTCGTGCTTGAAGTCATTTATCTTGTTATCACATTGTTACTTATCTTGCTTAGCGTAAGTTGTTGGTGCACATAGTCGAGCCTAGTATATTTAGATGGTATGTTTGTTAAAGAAAAACACTAGCTTTATTCTGCCTTCGTGCTTGAAGTCATTTATCTTATTATCACATTGTTACTTATGTTGCTTACCGTAAGTTGCTGGTGCACATAGGCGAGCCTAAGATATTTAGATGGTATGTTTGTTAAAGAAAAACACTAGTTTTATTCTGCCTTTATCAAACATACCGGAATATCCTGGTCCATCTTAAACCGGATAATCGTGCTACTCGAAAAAAGTTTTAAATCGCCAATTTCACCACTCCTGTAAGCGAAATCGATCCTTTCACTCGTCGAACGGTTGATAATGGTCAACCTAATAACTGAACCGGATAGTTTTAGATCACTCGTGGAACGGTTGATAATGGTCAACCTAATAAATGAACCGGATAGTTTTAGATAGAACCTTACAGCTAATGGGTTTTATGGCTATTGGGTTGTTTACGGTGAAATCTGTGTATGCTAATTTAATGCACGATGATACTCTCATTCTATGAAAATATTTATGAAAATTACAAGTACCCCTCAAAATCAATATATACATGTGGTCCCGATAAACGAAAATCCTATTAACTAAGGATAATCTCAAGAGGTAATGGACATGATGTAAATCCTATTACGGGTTAGGGTTATTTACAGAGCTACATATTATTGCTGTGGTTTGAGCTATCTTCAGCCGGTATGATTACGGATGGCACCCGCCGGGTACGGGGACGGTATGGCACCCCCATACCTGTACCCGCCCCCGCCACCCGCCCCCATACCCGCCAACGGGTACCAAACTCAACCATACCCGCCACCCGACGGGTTTGCGAGACCCAGCGGGTACCCGTCAAAACTGATATCAGTTCGAATGACAGCATAAAAATGACAGGAACTCATATTTCAGCAATAATTTCACACTAAATTCATCACCAAACAAATAGCTAGCAATTTAAGCAGCAATTCATAGTTTCATAACAATTCAAAGCAGCATCTCATTGTCTTACAAACAACAGTTCACAAATCACATTGACACAATAAAGTTTACGAATCATACATTGACACAATAAAGTTCATGAATCACACATTGACACAATAAAGCTCTAGCAATTTCTTCCAACTTCAACGACTTGATGCCTAGAAGCTCCAACTCCAGAGAAGATGTCTCATACTCATATGGAGGTCATGCATAAGTCCTAGTTACAATAGAATTGACAAGAATGTTATTCGTAAATAAAAACAGCAGCTATTCATAGATAAAAACAACAGCTATTCATAGATAAAAATATCAGCTATACTTAGATAAAAACAGCAGCTATTTGTAGATAAATAGGTAAAAACAACAACTATTCATATTCTTAGATAAAAACAGCAGCTATTCAAAGAAAAAAAACAGCAGCTATTTGTAGATAAATAGGTAAAAACATCAGCTATTCATATATAAAAACAACAACTAGACATAGATAAAAACAGCAGCTTTCATATACTAACCTCATTCTCTTCTTGTGTGTCTTGAAGACAAGTCCAGAAGCTCCCTTCACCCATATGAGCATCTACACGAATTAAAATTTACAAATACAAGAAGATAAGTTGACAAGCATTGTAAGAAGAGACATAAGCAATCAATGATACAAAATGCATAATTTTGTTACCTTTGTATTTGTTTCTAAGCCAGTTCTGGTAACACATCAATACCTCAAGCATCTTGGGAGTAAGGCGGCTTCTATGATCATTCACTATTCTGCCACTTATACTAAATGCAGATTCCGAAGCGACCGTTGTGACTGGAATAGCAAATACATCTCTTGATAACTTCCTTAGTGTTGGGTACCTTGTACCGGCCACTTTCCACCAATCCAATATATCAAATTTCTCAGTATATGGTACCAAGTGATCAACAAGGAAATGCTCTATCTCACTTTGAACCCTAGCTGCTGCAGGTCTTTGCCGTGCTACAATATCATGAAAGAATGACATAATGGCCGGAGCTGGGGCTGAAGATAAAGAATCTCCAACAGACAAGAACACCTATAACTAAAATGAATCATCTAAACAAGACCTGCTTAACATCTATACAACTAAAATGAATCATCTGCTGCAACACATATACACTACAGTTACAATACATCTATACATAGCTACTTCAATCAATCTAAAAAATCTAAAATACAATCTAATGCAGACATGCAGTTCACCGAATCTTACATTGGAGACTTGGCCTTTTGCGCTCGTTGTTTGCCGGCCACGTTCGTCGGCGTTCCCTTCTTCTACACGGGCCCATCGCCGGAGGATGAAGCCATGGGCGTACGGTGCCGCTTCCGTCCCCTCCCAGATGCAGCAACCGGCGGAAGCCTCCTCCCTGCGTTCCCTTGGAGCTCGACGGCGATGGCTGCACGCCCAGAAAAAACCCTAGACGCTCCCCGCTTCCTGCCGGCGGAATCTTGAGCGACGAACCTCCAACCGGCGATGGTGTGGGCTCCAGGTTTGGCAGGACCGAACCCTCGCCGGAGTTGCTCCCCTCGGGCACCTCGATGGGCTCCATGGCCGGAGAAGACCCCACGGACCACGGCCAATCGGACCGCGCGGAGCAGCAGAGGAAGGGCCGAAGGGAGCAGGGCTGGCCGGTGAGGCGAAGTTGCAGGCGACGGTGGCGGCGCGGATCTGGCGGGCTGGCTTGGTGAGGGGAGGAGGGCGAGTGCGGCGCGACCGCGACTGAGCGATTGCGGTGTGACCCGAGTGGGGAGAGGGACAAGGGACGGAGGGAGTGCGCTGTGCGCGTGGGGACGTGGGAAAATGTCTCCTGGAGTTAGGGTTTCTGTTATTGAGCCTCTATGACTTGTGGGGTCGGTAGGGTGTGGGATTCTAGGGTTTGCTGATGTTCACTGACAAGTGGGGTCAGCAGGTGGGTGGGTAAAATGGTATGGGTATGGCACCCCATACCCGTACCCGTCAGACCCGCTGGGTTTCAATTTCCCCGTTAAGTACACCCGTGGGTATTATTTTTTATCATACCCGCCCCATTTAAGACGGGTATCCGCCGAGTTTACGGGTACCGATTGCCATCCGTAGGTATGATCGGTGGTTTGAGCTATTTTCAACCAGTATGTTTGGCTGCATACTAGAGGACTTAAAAAATTTGGAGTGTTACTTTGTATGATACTCAGAATCCTTGCTACTCACTCCGTCTACAAATAAGTGTCTCAATTTTGTGAAAAAAAGATATATCTAGACAAAATCATGTCTAGATACATCTTCTTTTCGACAAACTTGAGACACTTATTTATTTACGGAGGGAATACATTTTATTTTTAATTGAAAAGCTATGTGCATCACCAAGATGCAGAGGAATGCCTATCCGGTACAAGAATGTCGAACACTTCACCTTTTTGAACGAAGCACTAAGTAATTTATTACGGTAAGAGTTCTCACCGTGGGACTTATTTGTCATGGACAATCACGAGACAGTTCAACAAAGGTACATTATACTACCATACGGTAGAGTGGACTAGTTAAGCACAATGAGCCACTCCCAGCGGCTCCTAGATCCTGCAGAGGATTCATGCGACCTGATTTCACCTCGCCTTGATCTCTGGTGTTCGCAGTGACTCCGGTTGAGTGAACCAGCTCACCCCTGGCATGTGGAGGATCTCTTTTCCCAGCGTGTCGGTAGTTGCAGGGCCAACAGAGTTCACGGTCAGGAGCCTGGAGCTCCAGGCCACTATATCTGGGAAGCAGACCCTGAACATGTACACTGCCACGTACCACCTCGGCTCGAACACGTACCTTGCACCCCGGCACACATCCCTCACCACTCTCTTTGCGAAGATGGCTACAGGTTCAGCCGGCGATGGCCCGAGGACCGCCTGCAATCGCAATTAGCCATGTCAGCAAGATGGGATGGTGATGCTACAATGGATCAACGGCTGCGTACATCTCTTTGGTCTTGATCGACTTTCATCTCTCCCTCCTTGGTGAGCATTTTCCCCTTCGTGATCTCTGACTCGATAACCCCTGGGACGATCTCTGTTATGTGTACATCCCCACCGAGCTCCATCCGCAGCGTGTCGTAGAAATTCAGCGCTGCGGCTTTGCTAGCCTGTCATGAATAGACGATCAGCTATTTTGCATTATATCAACATTTTCACACTGAACCTGTGCATCTGATCCAGAATTTTATGTGGTGTTTAACTCGATAGCGAGCATGGATAAGGTAATCGGGCAAAGGTGCAAACATTGTAGAAAGTGTTCCTTCCAATGAATATGTAGGATGAGTTTGAAGTGACACCGACGATCCGGCCATGCGTCTTCTTCAGGTGAGGAAGGGCAAGTCGAGTTGGGTACACATGTCCCCAGAAGTTGATGTCCTAACAATGTAACATGTTTGTTGTTAAAAATATCGTGACAAAACGCGAACACTGAGTTTCGGCCTAACCTTGTGTGAAGAATGCGTACCATCAGGGTTCTGAAGCGGCTCACGTCCTCCACCTCCTCGAACCTGCAGACCTGCCAAATCGATGCGTTGTTCACCAGGTGGTCCACTGAAAGGAAAAACATTTGTGGTGATCCAATTGCGCACTTGCCAATCGATTGACACCATCCACCAAAAATCTCAATGACTATCAGCTACCTATAGTCCAGTCAATCAGTTCTCCAGAAACTTTCATATAACGATTTTTTATTTAGCAGTATATATATATAAATAATATATCGCATCATTCAGGTCAGACTTACATCTACCAAAGTAGGCAACTGTGTCGTCGATGAACTTCTGGCAGTCATCAGGCTTGGAGACGTCAGCCGGCAAGACTAGGACGCCTGGCGATCCGAGCGCCGACGCAGTGTCGGCGACCTCCCGGAGGCTCACCTCCCTTCTCGCCACCAGCGCCAGGTAGGCTCCTCTCTTGGCATACTCATAAGCCAGGTGCTACAATCACAAGTTTATATAACTGAAAACAAGCTAAGATTGAACGTGTGGAAGTTCAGTTAAATTTCTCAATGTGAACTTGTAAACAGACCAAGCCAACATTAGGTGTCTCGGGGGGGGATCTGGGATGTATTTGTGCATGCGCGCTTACATACCTCGCCTATGCCGGAGGAGGCGCCGGTGATGAGGACGACCTTGCCGGAGACGTCCTCGGGGAAGATGGAGCTGAGGAAGTAGGTGGTGAGCTTGTAGACGTAGTAGGCCGGAAGGAAAAGCACTAGCGGCGCGGCGAGCGCCAGCTCTAGAGCCACTCCGGCGAGCTTGCTGATCAGCATCGTCGTCGGCGCCCCTTTGCTGATGATCGACACTCCTGCAGTATGCTATGGACCCGCGGAGAGCGGCGCGTCGTATATGCTGGCATGCGTTTTCAGCGGCGGATGAGACGCGTGGAGATAGGTGAGAGCACGCGGATGGCCATCTCAGCGGCTACGTGCCACGGTGCTGGTGAATAGTTTCCTACAAAAGACTTTACACGGAAGGTATTTAATTTTACGGATGGCTTTACACGGAAGGTATTTACAGTTAGAGGGTAAAGTTTTTTTACTGTAGATGATCTAATTAACCCAGTTACAGGGCATTGGGATGAGATTCTCTTAAGAGATAATTTTTTGCCAATTGATGTTGAAAGGATACTTATGATTCCTCTTAGTGAACATCTTGCTGATGATTTTGTGGCTTGGAATAAAACTAAATCTTTACGTTCTCCGTGCGGTCAGTTTACTACACTGAATAGGACCATCAGTTTAAGGGTCGGACTAAGACAATTGATGGACAAGGTTTGGCTGCGGTTAATCCGGTTTGGGAAAAGATGTGGGATCTACAAGTTTCTAATAAAATTAAAATATTTATTTGGAGATCTCTACATGGTGTGGTGCCGGGACGATCAATTCTTGCTTCAAGGCATATAAAAGTTTCACCACAGTGCCCAATTTGCCATGCAGGGCCGGAAGACATTCGTCACTTTTTATTTGGTTGCCTGCGAGCTCGTGAAGTGTGGGCTGCTTTGGGTTTAAAGGATTTTATTGATGATCATATGACTGGTGAGTTTTTATGTAGGATATAATTCGCAGGCCAAAACAAAACAATCCCATGCTAGGGATGCTGCGCCTGCAAGAATCTGTGGTGGTAGACTGTTGGTATATTTGGTGGCAACAAAGAGAATTTGTGAAGGGCAAAAAGGTGGCCGATCCAACTCGTACATCGTTTGCTATAAGTGCGCTAACTGCAAATTTTATTCCTGCGGCATCTGCTAAGGTAACTGTAAAGATGTTGTATGGTCAAAGCCAGCAAGAGGTGATTTAAAACTGAATATTGATGCCACTTATCATCCGAATGGTTCTGAAGCCATTGGTATGGTTCTCCGTGACTTCAAAGGTGATGCAATTCCAGGTTATGCTTGTGGGATCGGCTGTTAAATGCATCGATGGCTGAATCTCGGGCGCTTTTGGAAGGGATGAAATTTCTCGAGAGATTGGGGGTGTCCAAAATATCTATTAAATCTGACTCTCTGGAATTAATTCAAGCATGCAATGCTGTCATCGAAGTTTGGAGTCCGGTTTCTGCTATATTGGCTGAGTGTTTCATGATGGCGCATAGTTTGGACTAAGTGGATTTTGTCCATTGTCCAAGACAAGTGAATCAAGTGGCGCATGAATGGGCTAAGTTTTCTTATTGCTCGAATTCTTTAGTTAGCTGGGATGGTGATCCCCTCGGTTTATCCTTCCTTTTGTAATCAACGATGCAACTGTGCTTAATGTTTAAAAACGGGAAGTTTCAGACACGCTCTTTTCCTTCCAGGGTACCTAAGGGGGTTGGAAGGTTTTTAATGAGGCGACTTGCTGACTTAATATATGTGGTTTAAATTTCAAAAAAATAGGAAACACGACATTGGAAAAAAAATCACCCACAAATTTCAACCTCATCTATATAGCCCTGCAATCTAATGATACATCATTAAGGATTAGAAAGAGCTGAGATAAGAAAAAATGTTATGATGATATAAGAGCATCTCCACCGGGGGCCTCAAAAGGACCCCCTAAAGGCCTTTAGGGGGTCTGGACACGAAAATCGCCCACCAGTGGCACCCCCCAAAGCCTCGCTCCGAGCATTTTTATGCCCGACACACCCTATCGGGGCTCTATACTTGGAGGCTCTCCTAGGGGTGCTGGACATCGACCGGACATGGCCTCCGACAGGTGGCCCCACACGATATAGACATACGGCACCCAGTCTGCTCTAAATTACGCCGTGCAGGAGGCCGCTCTGCCCGCATTAATGGCGACGCGTTTCTGTAGGCGACGAAGCGACGGAAGGGCGAGACGTCTGCAGCACGCCTCGCAATTACGCCGGCGCCTAGGCTCTCCCGGCTTCCCAAGCGTCGGCGTGGCCGAATCGCGTCGCCACCACAATTACTCCGATGCGACGTGTGCTCACCCACCGCCAGCGCCACCGCTTCTCGCCCCTCCGTTTCCCTCCCCTCCCCGCCTATATAACTCCTCCGCCGTGCCCGTAGCCTCCGTAGCTCGTAGCCTCCAGCTAACTGAAGGAGATATTGAAAGGATCGGTATGACACCTAGAGGGGGGGGGGGGTGAATAGGTGCTAATTCAAATTTTAGTTCCTTTTCAAATTAGGCTTGACACAAAAGGTAAATTCTCTAGATATGCAACTAAGGTGAATTACCTATATGACAAGCTAGCAACTAAGTAAGATATAATAAAGGCAATAAATAAGAATAGAAGTAACCGAAGTGAAACCACGAGACGACAAGGATGTATTCCCGAGTTCCTCCCTTAAATGGGAGTACGTCTCGTTGGAGAGGTGTGAACCAACACAATGGTTCAACGGCCACAAAGGCCTCACCCAAATCTCCGGTGAACCGCACCACAAAGGTTTGGTCCACTTTCCACTATCGGAATCCTTCGAGGCGGAATCCGGAGCCTTTACAACAACGATTCGGGGCCCGACCCACAAAGAGCTTGGGGGCTCCCGAACAGCTACAATCTGTCACAAAGACAAGAAGGTAAGTACAAGAATGGGCTAGGTTTTCCTAGTGGAAACCCTAGCAAGTGTTCCCTCAAGTGAATGAGGGGGAAATGAATAACGGCTCGGTGAAGATGTAGATCGGGGCCTTCTCCTTCAATCCTCCAAAGATCAACGAGTTTGGATGGGGGGATTGGGAGATCTTGTGATTCTTGGCTTGCAACAATGGAGTTCCTCCTTTTCTTGGTCAAGCATCTTTGCTGGAAGAAGGAGGAGGGGTATTTATACCCCTCCAAAGATGTAGCCGTTGCAGCCAATCACCAGGTCGGAAACTCCGGCCTGGGGCGGAAACTCCGGCCGCAGGAGGCCGGAAACTCCGGGCCCCACCAGGGGCTGAACACCAGTTTCTTCAAACTGAACTTAGACATCTTCGAGGTACCTGAGGCCGAAAAGTTTGGCCTGGGGCGGAAACTCCGGTCCATGGGACCGGAAACTCCGCCCCCCAACAGGGGCTGAGCACAACTTCGGCAACCGAGGCTTTGGTAAAGATTCCGGTCCTCAGGGACCGGAAACTTCAGGCAGGGGCGGAAACTCCGGCCCCCAAGGCCGGAAACTCCGCCCCCACCAGGGGCTGAGCACACTTTCAGTGTGATGCATCTGAAGAGTTCCTAAATTATCCTGCATTACTTAACACCAAGTTAATACATCCACATGTTGTTAACTAACACACAAAACACAGAGATCATAGAAATGTCCTTTCAATCTCCCCCTTTTTGGTGTTAGATGACAACATATGGATTTGCAATAACAGTAATTTCACTAACATGTAATGATAGCTGAAAGAGGTCCCCCTAGATGTGTGCATCAAGAATATTTGCTTTGGAATGCACGTGCACACATATAGAGGCAAATTCGAACAACAATTTGCAAGTATGATAGGTAGGCAATACATTTCACAAATAAGACATAGTATAGTATGGGTTGAGTTTTAGGAGATAAACCATACCTTGTGCACAAAACTGAAGATATTAACCCCATATAACCAAGGCACAATAGTAGTCTCAACCACATAATATAAGAAATCCAAATGTCTTACACACACATAGTTCATGACATAGAGAAGGCAAATAAGTTCGAAATCCAAATATCAAATAACATAACAAGGACACAAGCGCAATAAAATGATAGAGGCACATGCTTGTGTCCCAACCCATGCAAATCCCGGAGAGAACCTAATAGAACTACTTCTCCCCTTTGGCACCGAGACACCAAAAAGGGAAAAGAGCATAACTAACGAGCCTATGAAGATCACTCGGTGTCTTCATCCATGTCGTCATCTCCTTCGTCGTCGTAGTCCTCATCGGAGAGGTTCATGGGAGCCTTGCCGGTGTTGTGAGACGAGGTAGGAAAGGAGGTCACATCCGTATAATCAGCCCAAGGAAAGACATCCTGATTCCATTGGTCAATAGGGACCGTGTCAGACGAAGATGAGGAAATGATGGGAATGCCAGCTTCATCTTCTTCCGGAGGAGGAGTAACATTTCCATTGTTCATTTTGCGCATCTCCTTGATCATCAAGTTTTGGTTGCTCAAAATATGTTTCTCTCTCACATAAGACCCATGATTCTCCTTGTGAATAGCAACGTCCATGCATAACAGTTTCCTCTTCCACCAAGAGAGCTTGCTAAATTCCGCGTTTACCTTGGCCTTCCCTTGAAGACTAGTGGGGGGATCGGCATTCTTGCTTATCCTCTTAGGTAAAGGAGCGTCCTCTTCATCACTAGTTTGGGGAGGAGGTGCACGAGAGGATGAAGCTTGCTTTGTGTGCTTGGAGAGAGTATGAAGAGTACCCTTGGCATGCTTGGTGAAGCTAGAGCGAACAAGTGTGGGCACTTTGGAGAGAATGAGCTTCATCACATAGGGAGCATAGAGTGGGTTCTTGTGCTCGAAAATGGCCCAATGCATCTCGCACTTGATGAAATCCATCACATCCACCTCTTGGTCTCGGCACTCCGGACCGGCTTGAAGGACCTTGTAAGCATGGTAGAGTAGGTTGACAAGGCCTCCTCGAATAGCATCCACATTCCCGGCTTGAGGAGCAAGGTTGAGCTGAACCATGCGGAGGAAGATGTTGTAGGTGGGAAGGAGGTCTTGATTAGAGCCCACTGAAGAAGCAACGGAGTAAAGAAGGCGCAAACGGCGCTTGTTATATGCAGTCCCTTCCACATGCATCCTCATCCCAACTGGAGTAGTGCCCCCCTTGAAGTCATAGCCCAGAGCTGTCGCAAACTCCACAAAGTTGGAGGTGCACTTGCGCGGTCCAGTCATCCAAGTCATCGTGACATCATCATCGTTGTCAAACACCACCGTGGCAAAGAACTGCTGCACGAGCTGAATATCATAATCCTGCTGAGTGTAAGAGATGAGCTTTTCCAGACCAAGCTTCCTAGAAATCCAAACAGCCTTCTAAAAGTATGCTTTCTTGTTCAATGCCTCAAGATCCAGAATCTTCTGTTCACAGACTGCGTGCTTCTCAATCCGGGCATAAATCTCCTGCATAATCAGCTGCTGCTCCCTCCTTGGGAAATTTGGGTTGGTGGTGTTGGGAGGCAAGTCATAAAACTGTTGTGACCTCATACGACGAAACTCTAGCTTCCCCATACCCAGAACGGTGGTCAAAGAGTCAAAATGAGCTTGCTCGGCCTCTTCTTCATTATCAAAACCACCAAGTTCAGCTTGTCTAGTGGCCTCCTCATCGATAGTGCTCTGCTGTCTCATGCGGCCACTGCTGCTATCAAAGATAAGCTTGTCCCTTGTTTGAGCTCTTTCTTTACTTGAAGCAAGGAGCGGATTCCGGGTGACCACCTTTTTCCTCTGACCTGTGAAACAGAGAGTACATGGATAGCATGGAGATAAGTTTGCATGTCCAAGAAAGCCAAAGGGAGAAAATTAAAAGTGTCAAAATTTCTCTCAGATATGAGCTAGACCGGAGTTTCCGGCCACAGGGGCGGATATTCCGGCCTACACCGGAGATTCCGGTGTATGAAGGACCGAAGTTTCCGCCCTGTGGCAGAAAACTGCAATCTAGTTCAAATCTAAGAAAAAATTGAGCACAACTAATTTTCTAGTGATTAAAATGCCAACACTAGGGTTCTACACCATGCATCATAGGCAGAACTTCTCTCAAAACAAGATATAGAGTGAAAACCTAGAGAGAGAGAAGAGAACCTTTGCCTGACATGATGGAGGTCAAATGCGAGGGAGGAGGATCCCCAGCACTTGTACGGAGGAGGGGCCGGTGGCACGGCGGATTCCGGTGGCGGGGAGCGGCCGGAGAGGTCCTTGGAGGCGGCGGCGGCGACTGGGAGAGGTGTGGGGGTCGGGGGTGTGTGGGGAGTTGTGGATCAACTCCTCACCATGATCCCCTTTGAAGATCCCAACGAACTGCCCAGACCGGAGTTTCCGGCCTTAGACACCGAAGTCTCCTGCCCCGGCCAGAGATTCCGGTTCTAAGGGCGGAAATTTCAGTCAGACCGGAGTCTCCGGCCTGGAAGACCGGAGTTTACGGCCCCACCGACTCCAAATCCCAGATTTATGTGTTTTGGACATGCTAAAGGCAAGAGGAGCAGGTTTTTAGATGAGATAGGCCTGGGATAAGACAAATGGTCACTGGAGATGGTACCATGCACTCAAGTTTGGTAAGAAACAACAAAAACGACATTAAGAAGCAACGCTTGAGTGCATTTTCCATAAGAGCAAGAATAAAACATAGAAATCAAGATAGCACCACAAGAGGATCAAATCTTCACAAGGAAGAAGTTGGTGGCCTAGGCCACCATGTATGAGTTTATGTGGTGTGATACCGCGAAGATATATCTTGGGTTCACCGCCATTACTTAACATTTAGGCTCACAATTCATAATAATGAACAAAAGGAGACGAAAACAATTCTTACTATTGGCATAATGGGGGGAGGAATAGTCCAATAGATTAGGACCGCACTCCCCCTATGTCCATGCCTACACCTAGACCAAATAGAAAGTTGAGATAGAGGTGTGTATGCAAGGTAGTCAACCAATGCTCCTAGAATACACGATATTTAGCTCATGCCTAAAAAAGGTGAACCGTGCTTCGTCAAGTGGCTTTGTGAACATATCGGCAAGTTGAATCTTCGTTGGGATATAACCAAGCTCAATGTCACCCCGGTTGATGTGATCTCGAATAAAATGATAGCGACTCTCAGTATGCTTCGTTCTTGAGTGCTCCACCGGGTTGTGACGTATCTTGATAGCAATTTCATTGTCACACAAAAGAGGCACTTTGTCACAAAGGACACCGTATTCCTTTAAAATTTGCCTCATCCAAAGTAATTGAGTGCAAGCACTAGCGGCCGCCACATACTCGGTTTCGGTGGTAGATAAGGATATGCAATTTTACTTCTTGGAGGACCAACTCACCAAGGATTTCCCAAGGAATTGACATGCACCGGAAGTAGACTTCCTATCATCCTTGCAACCGGCCCAATCCGAATCCGTGTAACCGGCAAGAGAGAAGTTAGAACCCCTAGGATACCACAAGCAAAACTTTGGGGTATAAACCAAATATCTAAAGATTCGATTCACCGCTATCAAGTGACTTTGTTTAGGAGCCGCTTGATACCTTGCACACACTCCTACACTCAACACAATATCGGGTCTAGATGCACAAAGATAAAGCAAAGAACCAATCATAGAGCGATAGAGTTTTTGATCGACATCTTTACCCTTTGGACTAAGTTCAAGATGGCATTTGGTGTCCATAGGAAACCTCTTCTCTTTTGCATCTTGCATCTTGAACCTCTTGAGCATATCTTGGATGTATTTGGATTGAGAGATGAAAGTCCCTCCACTTAATTGCTTGATTTCAAAACCAAGAAATAATTTCAACTTTCCCATCATGGACATCTCGAACCTATCCGTCATAAGCTTTGAAAATTCATCATTGAAAGCTTTGTTAGATGAGCCAAAAATAATATCATCAACATAAAGTTGACATATGAAAAGCTCCCCTTTTACCCTCTTTGTGAAGAGAGTGGGATCGATTTGCCCCACTTTAAAGCCACGGTCTAGCAATAGCTCTCTTAGGTGCTCATACCAAGCACGAGGTGCTTGTTTGAGACCATTGAGGGCCTTATCAAGCTTGTAGACATGGTTTGGGAAGTGTGGATCCTCAAATCCCGGTGGTTGCTTTACATATACCAACTCCTTTAAGGGACCATTAAGAAATGCACTTTTCACATCCATTTGTTGCAACTTAAAATTATGATGTGATGCATAGGCAAGTAGGATACGGATGGACTCAAGACGAGCCACGAGAGCATAGGTCTCTCCAAAATCAATGCCTTCAACTTGAGAGTACCCTTGAGCTACCAATCTCGCCTTGTTCCTTACAACCATTCCATGCTCATCTTGCTTGTTCTTGAATATCCACTTGGTGCCAATAACATTGCGGCAATCTTTTGGCTTCTCTACTATATTCCATACTTTGTTGCGCTTGAAGTTGTTGAGTTCTTCATGCATGGCTTCCAACCAATCCGGATCTTCAAGAGCTTCAAACACCTTCTTTGGTTCAATCATAGAGATATGAGCTTGATGTTCACTAAAGCTTGCCAATTGACTTCTTGTGGAAACCTTGCGAGATACATCACCAATGATGGCTTCAAGCTTGTGGCACTTGATTTCCAAATTTCTCTTGACTCTTGCTTGACGGCGGGTTTCGATATCCCCATTGTTGCGTGGGATTTCGGCTTGATCACCTAGATCATTTGAGTCCCCGTCTTGACCGTCTTGATGATCATTGCCATCTTGTTGCACATTTTCAATGATGGGAGAAGATGGATGCTCTTGCTCTTGATCTTGACTAGAGTTGAGAATAGGAGTTCTTGAATCTTGTGAAACCTCTTGGTCAACTTGAGGAGGAGCTTGTTCTCGTTCTTGGATAGGTGTCTCATTTGCTTCCATAGAGGGTGCCACTTCAACTTGTGATGATGGAATCTCCACTCGAGTGGAGCTTGTACTTCCTTGAGGAGGCTCATGATGAATCTCGATGGGGCGATGAAATCCAACACCCATTCTTTGTATTGCATCTTGAGGTTCCTCGTTATCTACATCACAAACATGAAATTGCGCCACTTGGGAGCCGTCATTCTCATCAAACCTCACACTCCAAGATTCTACAACTCTCCCTAAGGATTTGTCATAGACTCTATAAGTGTGAGAGTTCACACCATACCCAACAAAAACACCTTCTAAGGCTTTAACTTCAAACTTAGAAAGATGTACACCTTTGATTTTGTAGAAACACTTACAACCAAAGACTCGATAGTAGGAGATATTGGGCTTGTTGCCGGTAAGCATTTCATATGGAGCTTCCTTCTTCCCTTTGCAAAAGAATAACCGGTTGGAGGAGTGACACGCCGTGGAGATAGCTTCGGCCCACAAGAAGAGTGGAGACTTAAACTCCGCCAACATGGACCTAGCCATATCCATAAGAGTCCGGTTCTTCCTATCGGCTACACCATTTTGTTGAGGGGTATATGCGGCGGAATATTGATGTCGAATTCCCTCGTCGCTAAGAAACTCATTTAGGGTGTATTTCTTGAACTCGGAGCCATTGTCACTTCTAATGGACAATATGGGAAGATTGTGTTGACGTTGAACTTCATTGGAGAAATCGATCCCAAGAGAATCTTGAATAGTCATCGACAATCACCAAACAATATTTCTTCCCACCAAGACTAGGTTGATGTACGGCACCAAAAAGATCAACATGAAGAAGTTCCAATACCCTTGATGATGAGATGATGGTCTTGCTTGGATGGGGAGAATCATGCATCTTTCCTTCAACACAAGCCCTACAAAGACGATCTCTAGAAAAAGAAACATTCTCATTTAGTCCAAGAATGTGGCCACCCTTGTGGAGACTTTGCAAAGTTCTCATATTGACATGGGACAAGCGGCGATGCCACACCCACCCCACGTCGGCCTTTCCGAATAAGCATATTGCTTGAGTGTTGGTTGACCCCGAAAAGTCTACCACAAACAACTCATTTTCAACATACCCAACGAACATGACCTTTAGAGTCTTGCTCCTCAAGAGTACCACCATATCAAGAGTAAAGTGGACATCAAAGTTCATCCTATTAAGAGCACGAACGGACATAAGATTGTAACCTAGAGACTCAACAAGCATGACATTTACAAGGGTGATATCCCTTGCAACTACCACCTTGCCGAGACTCTTTACCTCGGCTTTGGACTTGTCACCATAAGAGACGGTTGAATGATTTAAATTTGGTCTCAACTCCGTCATGATCTCCTTGCTTCCGGTCATATGACTAGTGCATCCACTATCAACCACCCATTTAGATCCACCGGAAGCATAGTCCTACAAGAAATCATTTCTTGCATTTAGGTACCCATTTCTCAATGGGTCCCTTTCGGTTAGCAACAAGGGTCTTAGGAACCCAAATAGAATAATCAATGTAACCATCATAAGGACCAACATATTTTGCATAAACATCACCATAATAACCAACATAAAGAATGTAGTTGGGATTGTTATGCCCCGCAAAGTCACTACGAGTGGTCTTGCCCCTAGTGGCATTACCACTCGCAATGTTAGTCTTACCTTGTGCGGGCTTGGTCTTGTTCTCCTTGGTGTTGCTCACCTTCTTCTTTGCCTCGGCCACATACCCAAGACCTTCCTTCCCTTTGTGTGGTTTTAACTCAAACAAATAAGCAAAACCCTTATCTTTACCTTTGGGAATAGAGGTCTTAGCATGATCCACCTTCAACCTAGCATTTTCTTCAATGACATTTTCATGAACACGAGGAAGAATGGTTATGCTAGTTGAGCAAGTTTTAGAGAGTTGAGTTTGGAGTTGCTCATGTGACTTAACAAGGATGGAGTGAGTCGTTTCCAAGACCTTGTGAGCTTTATCAAGCTTCTCCATATCCTCAAGAAGTCTAGTATTCGCAACCCCAAGTTCAACTTTCTTCTTTTTAATCACTTTATATTTGGCAAAAACATGATCTCTATCCTTAATGATTTTAATAATGATTTCATCATTTTTAGCATCAAGAGACTCAAGTCTTTCCTCTAGAGTGGTTCTATATTCACTTTCTTCATCAAGAGAGCCATTTAGAGAAACTATGGAAGCATTCAAGGAAGCAATGGTGAGAGAATCCTCTCTCTCAGTTTTACTCTTTTCTTGAAGAAGTTCTTCGGCCGCACATAGTTGTCTCACGAGAGACTCAACGTGTTCTTTGGCTTCACCTTGCAAGTTAGCCACCAAAGTATCGAAAGAAACTAGCTCTTTCTTAATCTCAAGACTAGATTGATCATGAGTAGTCTTAGGTGAGGGAGATGATACCTCGGTGACATGAGCCATGAGGCACCGTGCGTTGTTGGTGGAGACATTGTCATTGGGGGATTCAAAGAGTGACGGTGATGATGATGGAGTAGATACAATAGCTAATGCGGCAACCTCTTTATTAGGTGTGTCTTCATCGTCGGAGTCACTTGTGGCATATTCTTCTTGTGCCACCAACACAATTCTTGGTGCCTTCTTGAAGAAAGGCTTCTTTGGTCTTGCGGACTTCTTTTGAATCAACTTTGAGTGGTCCTTCGGGACAAGCTTCCCACCATTTTGCTCACGGTTCTCATAAGGACACTCTCTTATGTAGTGATTCTTGTCATGACAATTGTAGCACGTCTTTGTCCTTGAGGCAAGCTCTTTCTTGCCACTTGAGTTGTTATCTCGATCAACATGAGCTTTAGCACTAGCCGGGTCATTCCAAAACACTCTTGTGGCAAGTGCAATGTGACCATTGAGGGCTTGCTCAAGATCATGTGCAGCAATGTTGCTAGGACAAGCTTCAACTTCATCATTGGCATCTATGCAAGTCACCTTGGCCTTCAAGGCAAGAGAGGGACCTTGTCTCATTCCCATGGCCCTAGCACGGTTATCTTCGGCATTCTTGGTGGCAACCTTGGAGGCTTGGACTTCTTGCATAACTTCATGGGAAGACATTTGATGATAGTTGTATCTTCCTTGAATAGACTTCAACTCCATTGGCTCTGAAGGCAAGAGAGCATTCACATACTTCCCCTTGACCCAAGCATCATCAACATAAGTTGCTCCCACATCATAAAAGGCTTTGGCAAGAGTCTTGAGTCTCCCATACATCTCTTCATGGTTCTCGTTGTCAAGCATGTAGAAGCCTTCGGAAGCATTGCTCAAGGATTCATATATATTTCTCTTCATGCTATCATTTCCAAGGAAAGCACGCTCAAGACAATCCCAGGCTTCTTTGGCGGTGGTGGCATGTAGAACATGATGCTTGTCGTTGTCGCTCAAGGAGAGTTCAATCATGTGGAGAGCGGAAGCATTTAGTTGCTTTTCGGCGAACTCTCTCTTGGTCATGTTGCTTGGATCCTCCACCATGTATCCTTCTTCAATAATCCTCCAAAGCTCGATGGAGGCACTGTTGACATGAGATTTCATTGAGCGTTGCCAACTAGCAAAAGCTAATGCATTAAGCTTAGGTGGGGGACCTAAAGGGTTTATGCGGGTAGTGATAACTGGATCGGGAGAGTACCATCCCCGAACGGCATGATACCCTTCCTTTTCCTCATGCAAATTGGGAGATGACTTAGGCTTATCATTTGCTTTCACCTCCTTCTCTTTTTGCTCTTTATTCTCCTTGGAACCAACCTCATCGGAGTTAGAAGCTTTTTCAAGCGGGATGATATCCGAGGGCTTGTTGTTAATGATTTTATTGAGCAAGTCACGAAACTCGTTAAACCTAGCATCCATGGAAGATGTCAAAGTTGTTTCCAAAGCTTTGATATCGGCCATGGATGCCGCGGTGGCTTGGTCCTTTTTAAGGGAGTCATTAGCCTCAGCAAGCCTTGCGGTCTCATCCTCACTTTGTGTCATACTTCTCTTAGGCGGTTAAACCCAACAAGAGAGCCTTTGCTCTGATACCAATTGAAAGGATCGGTATGACACCTAGAGGGGGGGGGGGGGGGGTGAATAGGTGCTAATTCAAATTTTAGTTCTTTTTCAAATTAGGCTTGACACAAAAGGTAAATTCTCTAGATATGCAACTAAGGTGAATTACCTACATGACAAGCTAGCAAATAAGCAAGATACAATAAAGGCAATAAATAAGGATAGAAGTAACCGAAGTGAAACCACGAGACGACAAGGATGTATTCCCGAGTTCCTCCCTTAAATGAGAGTACGTCTCGTTGGAGAGGTGTGAACCAACACAATGGTTCAACGGCCACAAAGGCCTCACCCAAATCTCCGGTGAACCGCACCACAAAGATTTGGTCCACTTTCCACTATCGGAATCCTTTGAGGCGGAATCCGGAGCCTTTACAACAACGATTCGGGGCCCGACCCACAAAGAGCTTGGGGGCTCCCGAACAGCTACAATCTGTCACAAAGACAAGAAGGTAAGTACAAGAATGGGCTAGGTTTTCCTAGTGGAAACCCTAGCAAGTGTTCCCTCAAGTGAATGAGGGGGGAAATGAAGAACGACTCGGTGAAGATGTAGATCGGGGCCTTCTCCTTCAATCCTCCAAAGATCAACGAGTTTGGATGGGGGGATTGGGAGATCTTGTGATTCTTGGCTTGCAACAATGGAGTTCCTCCTTTTCTTGGTCAAGCATCTTTGCTGGAAGAAGGAGGAGGGGTATTTATACCCCTCCAAAGATGTAGCCGTTGCAGCCAATCACCAGGCCGGAAACTCTGGCCCTAGTGGCCGGAAACTCCGGCCGCAGGAGGCCGGAAACTCCGGGCCCCACCAGGGGCTGAACACCAGTTTCTTCAAACTGAACTTGGACATCTTCGAGGTACCTGAGGCCGGAAAGTTTGGCCTGGGGCGGAAACTCCGGTCCATGGGACCGGAAACTCCGCCCCCCAACAGGGGCTGAGCACAACTTCGGCAACCGAGGCTTTGGTAAGGACCGGAAACTTCAGGCAGGGGCTGAAACTCCGGCCCCCAAGGCCGGAAACTCCGCCCCCCACCAGGGGCTGAGCACACTTTCAGTGCTGCCTCTTTTTCTCCTTTTTGGTGTTGATGCATCTGAAGAGTTCCTAAATTATCCTGCATTACTTAACACCAACTTAATACATCCACATGTTGTTAACTAACACACAAAACACAGAGATCATAGAAATGTCCTTTCAGATATGCCCTAGAGGCAATTAATAAAGAGTATTTATTTATCATATCTCGTTTGTTCATAATATGTTTTTGTGTCATGCTGTAACCGTATTAAGCGGAAACATTAATACGGGTGTGATACGTAAACAACCAGGTCCCTAGTAGCCTCTACTAAGACTAGTTTCGTTGCGCCATCGATGATCGAGGTTTCCCGATCATAGGGCATGGCGCCGGTCGGCAATGAAAGTCATATCGTTTGTGTAACGATGTGATGGACATACCCATATTTGTAGGACGTAGTCATTACGCCTTTGACCGTGAGACAAACTCTTATTGTTATTCCCGGAAGATACTTTGATTGCACCAAATGTCGTATCTTATTTAGTATGACAATAACGGTAATACTTTTGGGTATTGGAAAGGAGTAGTTGAGACGAGGGGTCAAGAGCGGGATTTGCCAATCCGCATAGCAGGATAGATACTCTAGGGCCCACTCGGTGAGATTATGTCTAATGAGCTTGCAAGCATGTGACTAGGTCACAGAGACATGAAATCATAGACGAGTAGAAGATATCGTTGTCGGTAACAAGGTCAGCTAGATATGGAGATATCTATGAACGACACTCGGACACGCTAAGTATCGCTATGGCAAAAGGTTTAAGACTTTACGTCCATGTTTGATAGATGAAAGTCATTCGTTATATCACAGGGATTAATTAATGGGGTCCAGGCCAACAAGTTAGTCATTGATCGGAGAGAAGTCTCGATCATGTCAGTTATTATATCGAACCGCTAGGGTAACACACTTAAGGGGTTTCGACAAGACAACCGGAAAGGAATGAGATCACCAGGAACATACCGGGAGAGGTCCGATGGAGATCAGGCAGCGACGAAATAATTTTCGGAGCTAGAATAAATTATATATATTTTGTTTGATATTAATTAGTGTAATTAATGTCTAAATATGATTTTATATATTTGTTTTCGAATTTATTTAGGCTGATTTCCCTAAATGGGCCTTCTGGTCGAAAGAAGACCCAATAGGGGGAAAATTCCCTAGGGGAATTCGGTGGGAACACTGGGGCCGACCCAGGTGGGCCAAAAGGGGCCCACCATGGGGCCGACGCACCAGCCATGCCGCACCAAGCAATGGGGGATTGTCCCACATTGCCTGGGTGGCAAATTGCCCCCCCTAGGAGCCTATATAAGAAGGGGCACCATGGCCTTTTAATTCACCAATTAATTCCCAATTCTCTCTCGATTTCGTGAGTCCCTTTGTCGGAGTTACGCCGAGTTGAGAGGGGGATCTCTTCCACCATAGCCCTCTGTTGCGCTGCTGGTGTTCCGGTTCAAGTCTTCCGCTGCTCGTCCTGGACTGGAGCTTCGGATGCCGTCGTCTCCACAGTACGTGTGTAACGCCCTGCGAGGTGTTGGGAGATCTGCTTCCTCTACATGACCTTGAGGTCGGCTTCGTCGGTCTTCATCGTCAACGTTTGTGCGGGAATGTAATCCCCGCTTTCGGTTTACAAGGGTGTGTATTCTGATCTCCGTTCGTACTACTATATCTGCATAGAATAAATCTTGGAATGTTTTAAGGATATCGTTGCTAGATGTAACATCCCTACATTTTGGAATGTTGAAAAATCACTAAAATTTTAAACTTTTGTTTTAATTAAAATAAAATATTAAAATGCATAAGAGAACCAACTATAAAAGACTTCAAGCATCTTGAAAAAGTTTAATATCTCAAATAATCATTATTTTCAAAAGTTGTTTCAAGATTATACTATCCATAGTATTTCTTAAACTTTAATATATAATTTGACAAAATTTACCAACTTTCAAACTATTTTCTTGTAATAAAATAGTTTCCTTATAAGTAATTGATTTCAACCATTTAGCCATATCTATTCATTAATTCATAAATTCAAAACTATTTAAAAATGGTATATTTGCAAAATGGTTTTTATTCTTTTACCTAAAGACAAAACATAGTTTTGTAAATTACAGGCCTATAGTTTATAACTTTAAAACTTCATAGATTTTAATTAATGAATTATCCAAATAGACATTTCCTTAGCTTAAATGATTTTCATTTAATTTCAAAACATAAAATGATTTTCATGAATATATATTAAATATAAGAAATGAAGTAAATCTAGAATATTTACAAAAAGTATTTTATGGGGTTCCAAATGATTTATCATAATCTAAAACTTAATGGTGCACAAAGTATTTGGAATTAAAAATGAATACATTATATTTTTCTCTTCATTTCAAATAGTTGTAATATGATATTTAATATTCTACTAAAGCTAAAAATGATTTAATATTGGAAGATGAGTTCAAATAACTTAATTTCAAAAGTTATATAATATTATAACGTTATAAATTTATTTAGCCAAAAATAAAATTATTTAAATCCTAATTTCAAATTTAACCTAAAGTGTCAAATTTGTATTTAACCAATATTTCAAAATTATTAATTTTAAAAAGTTTTCAAAACATGCCCACTAATGTTTTAAAGCCTAGATATGAATTTTACAAATTTATAGAAATTTGTTTGACCTCATTTGGACACTTAAATCAAAAGATATTAATAAAATGGAAAATCGAAAAAGAAAAAGGCCGGATGACGACAGCGTGACGTCATCGTCTTCAACCTCCCGTCAATCTCGCCTGACGGTTTCAGCCGAATCAATCCCGCACAAATCTCACGATTCGGTAGATTAATTGACGTCGTGCCTAGCCCTATTTAATCTCCAGCTCCTCCTCCGCGTTTCCCTCTTCCTCTTCTCGAAACCACGCCGCAAGGCCGCCATTTTTGCTCCCGTAGTTCATCTACTCCGCCGACGTGATTCTCCCTTTCCCGGCGAGGTAAGCCGCCCCAAGCCTCGAGACCCCTTCCATCCTACTCGCCGTGTTCATGCGCACCTCTTGATGTCCTCCCCTATTCGTTTTCCCAGCTGTTTCGTTGAGGACGAATCCGACCGGAGTTTGCCGGAGCAAACCGTGCGTCCGCCCTCGACCCCACGCCTCTGCGAGACGCAATTGAGGCCGCCACCTCGTCCATCCTCTTCGTCGTGTCCTCGCCCGCCCCACCGTCGTCTCCCTGGAGCGAGGTGACCACCGGAGGAAGAGAACGATCCTCGCCCGACGCCGGCGCCGCCGTGTTCGTCAAGTCCTGCGACCGGAGCGCCGCCACCTTCTGGTCATCAAGGTGAGCCGTCCGATTTGTTTTTTGTGGCCAAGATTAGATCGTGTAGATCGAAAGGGTACGGGTGCCTGTCTACCGTAGATCTAGATCTGGACGGCCCAGATCGAATCACTTAACCTAGTCATCATTGCTCAGTCAGCAGCCACGTCAGATCCAGTCAGCGCCCAGTCAACAGATCTGGCACTTTTGTAGAAACACCCCTGCTTTCTAAAATTGTTATAACTTTTTACTCACACATCCAAATTAGATAAATTATATATATTTGGAAAGCCCTTAACATGTAGAATATTTTAGATCGGTTAGAATTCAAATTTGACTTAGTTTAAAATATTAAAATTTCAAATGGAGGATTTGAGTATATTTATCATAACTTTAAATCTATAAATTCAAAAATTGAAAATAAAATTGGTTTGGAAACCTTACAATATGTGTAATATGATGCCTATGTTATAAAATAGTTTTGAGTATTATTTTGATGATTTAATACTTGTATGTTTAAATTAAATATTTTGAATAATTTTGATATAACTCTTGATTGAAATATCATTTTTGAGTAAATCCAATTGCAATAAATTTAATTAAATCACCTCTGTCTATTAACACCATTTATAAAAAAATTGTGTTATGAAAATTAAATTACATAAAACTTTAATATATATGTTTTCCTTTTATGTTTTGCAAAAATAGAAATTAATTAAATTGCATATATAGCCTCATGCATATTTTACAAATATCACAAAAATTAGTATGATGTTTCTTATGATTAAAAAGTGCATTGCATGCATAACATATTTTACCATATAGTTATACTACTCATAGGAAAACTTCTTCATTATTTTCTCTAAGTTAGGATTATTTTCAACTTAGCATTTTGGTACAGTGCTATGCACTTAGACACTTAGGATTTTCAACATGGAGGTAGAAAGCTAATGAAGGACTTAGCCAAGAAAACAAGACTTCAGAGTATCTTCAAGGAATGGGAGCACTTGGAAGAAAATCAAGAAGAAGTTCATGAAGACCAACCAGCAATATTTTCTAAGTCTTGCTTCCTCTCTCTCCTTTTCTCCCTTCTTCTCTTAGACCTCTTGATGACTAAGTTATATTCAAGACCAACTTGGATGCTATCAATACCATCAAGTATTCAGAGCCATCAAGTCTACAAAATTGCAATGAAGTCATCACATCAAGAAGAAAAGGAAGCAAGGAGAAGATTCTACATTCTTCCCTCTATCTTTTCCCTCTTTCCTAATCTTGTCTTTCACTTTAGACATAAACAATTTTTGATCATGTTATTACCATCTTGAAGTTTGTTGGATCCTAGCGGCATAGTGAGATGAAGCAGCCTGGAGACAAACCTTACATGTCCACGTACATGAGACCTGTCCCACAACATAAGTTGCTGGTCGGGTGTCTATCTCTCTCACTATAGTGAATATTCAATTTACAAAGAGTTGTTAATAATTGTTGATCACCTTGAAGAATAGACTTAGTATTTTCTCTAAGTATATATGCACATCATGGCTAAGCCATTAGATTGCTTATTCAAGACGATTTATAGCAAAGTACCTCCTAGGTGGATTGGTTGTATGGAGTCGAGTTGAGTGGCTACTCAGGCCCATGTCTATGGTTCCTGGAGTACGTGCACTTGTGGATGGCAACCCAGGGAATAGAGGAATCTGAAGAACTCCGAGTGACGATTGCTTCCAGTGCAGCCATTGCCATATGGGCTCTGTGTGACGCCCTAAAATCGGTACTATGTAGATTTAAGCGTTCCCGCCGAAATCAGCATAATAACGATTTTAGGTCGCCCACCAGACATAATGTGCACGCTGAAACATGCGCATTATGTGGGTGGAATTGTGATAACATTACAACAGTTCCGATACATCCACAAATACAACAGAAGATAAAATACAACAACGACTCGAACGAGTCAAGATACAAATGATACAATACAAAGATTCAAATGACAGCGGAAGCAGAAAAGTATCCGACTACGGATAAGATGCAAATTGGACTAAGAGTCCTGAAGATAAGCAGTGGCGCCATATCCCTGCCCAGCCAAGCCGGAGGGATTCCCAAGCTAACGTCGTCTGACTTCAAACCTGTTAACTGCACATAAAGCACATCCCAAAAGAGGGTCAGGGCACTCCCTGGCAAGCAAAAACGACTTGCCTACTTTCTACACCATCTCCCAAAATATAGGGGAGGTGGACTTAGCGGCAGCAGCACTAGCAACCTAAAGAGACACGCTACAACTTCCGTCTAATCAGAGAGGGATAAGAGAGCGCATAAAGTGAACATCTACAACTAACACCAAACATAACCCATTCTCGAATTAACCCCCTCAACCAAATATGAGGAAGCAATCCGGGAAACTCACACGTTAAACAGTTTTAATTATAATTTATTGTGAAAGTAATTCTATATTACTAGTCAATTTAATTAACATTAAATAGGTGCAAGTTGTCTAGATCTTGTTAGCCAGCATCATCACCAAAGTCGTCCATAACCGTGGACACGGCTCATCGATAAGATTATGCCCTGCAGGGGTGCACTACTGTACCCATACTCGCATGATCAACCCAAGCAAGCATCAGGGCTTCTCAACACGACTTATTCCTTCACTACAGCAAGTCCAAGTGCCACCCATATGAGTTGTTACCCGCGTCAGGAGTCCGGCCGAATCTCAATTGCGGACTCATTAGTTTGCGACTACGCCACCATGCGGCTCAAACCACAGTAGGAACTGTCCGCTTCGTGTCGTACCGCACCTATATGACCCCCGTATCACATAACCTCTCATCATCATCATCATCATCATCATGCACATGCATATGAGCAAATGGAAAACCCGAACTACTTGCGGCACATGGACAAGCTGTAGATCCGTTCAAAGTCGAGGGGGGCTCCATAGGGCCTCCCACAAGTGGTTAGTGCGCTCAAAATTAGATCCGAGGACAAAATCTCAGTTCCTAGGTCGACACTGAGCAGAACAAAGCACCTCGCAAGGCCTTCCGCCTGGTGCCTTATCTTTTAATTATAATACCCCAATATAATACAACATTTTATTAAGGTAGAATAATATATCATACCAAGCAGATGAAACATAAGACCAACAGACGACTCGCACAAACAACTCTAAGCATGCGCTACGACTCGCAAGGCCAACAGATAAACAAACAACAGGTGATGGGATGTGGGGATAAAGCTGTATGGGCTGCAGGATAAACATGTGATGGGATCGCAGTTCAAGAATCGATAACTAGGGTAGCAGAGATCAACGGCAGGAATGAAAGACAATGTATAGGTAAACAAGCAAACTTTGCTTGCCTGGAATCCCGCAAGGAAGCAGATCTTGTCGTTGCTCACACATCTCAACGTCATATCCGCGAAGAAGCAACAAACACTGGAAAGCGTAAAAGATGCATTTTACAACTACGGCAAAGATCCAGCATGATCATGCGAGAATGATGCATGACATGGCAATATGCATTGCGAGATGCACTTAATCCGAATTAAGCGGAACCGGGATTCCGACAATTAATATTTAGGTGCAAGTTATTTATCTACCCATCAAATTAAATGTTGATTAGCATGGCAAGACATGGCATGGGTGCTCTAAACAAATTAAATGGAATAGGGCAATAATTAAATAAAGCCCAACACAATCCATATTTAATTATTTAGTTGCAATTAACAAATTACACTAAGTAATTAAAATAACAGATGCAAAAATACATACAAATGGCATATTAATATTCATTGCATTTTTCTGATAAATAAACATATAAAGATTATTTTATTTAGAGTTATAGATTAAAAGTTATTAACAATTTAGTTTTAGGGTTCTTTCTGTAAAATACAGGGACCTATCTGTGAGGGAACAGTACTGGGGAGGCTCTGTGCAGAAAACAGAGACCGCAGGGGGTCTGAGTGCAAATTCCAGTCCCTCTGGACTTTTCTCACTGAAGGTGAACTTGCACGAGGGGCTGACCAGTGGGTCCAAACGCCATGCTGGCGTGGGCGCATGTGTATATGCCGCCACGGTCGCTGACCGGTGGGCCACCGCTGTCAGTGCGCCGAAAAAAACGGAAAAGCCATTTTATTCCACGGGGTCGGGGGTCGAACTCGCGCGCGCGCGTCGAGCGAGCGAGGCGGCTGCGCTAGCCACTAGGATAGGTGGATGAATGTGTTCGGAATAGAAATCGTTGGCTTAAGAGGTGGATTAATGCTCTGTTTACTGACGGAAACTGTATCCGACCAGAGACAGGCACTGCGGCGGCGGGCAACTGCCAACGGCAACCACAACCGAGCCACGCAGGGGCGGGCGGGTGTGCGTGCGGGGTTCCTGTGAGGTGCAGCGTAGGAAGCAGGGAACCAGAGCATAAGAGAAAAAAAAACGGAGCTTTGTGCGTCGGACACAACCATGGCGGAACGGAGCAAGGCGAGGACTGATTCGACGTTCCCGGCCGAGATTCGAGTGGGGGAGAGGGGGAACGGGGGGAGATGCTCACGGGGAGGTTCGTCGGCGTAGATATTCAGCGCGGGGAGGTCCGGAACGCCGGAAACGGAGGCGTGGTCCGCCGGAGTCGGAGAAGAACGGGGACGAGGGTGGCGGCTACGAGCATTCCCGGCTCGATTCCTGCGGGGGAGAGGTTGGCGGCGACGACGCGGTGCGCCCGGGCTCCTCTGCGCTCCTTCGACAGCCCCCGAGCATCGGCGCGGCGGTGAGGTGCTCCGGTGGGCTTCTTCGTGGCGAAGAAAAAAACAGGGGAGGAGAGGGGAGAGTGGCGGCGGCGGATGGGGGAGGGAGAGGAACTAGGGTTCCAGGAGGGGAGAGGGTGCGGCTAAAGTAGTAGGGGGAGGGAGCAGGTGGAGGTGCACATGGTGGGGGCGACATGGAGCTTTCTGCTCTGCTTTTCTTCCTCTGACCGTACGGAGGTAGGAGGTGAGGGAAAAACGGGCCGGGCTGAGGAGAGCTGGGCCAAGTGGCTTCGGCCAGGAAAAAAAAAGAAGGTGGGCCAGTAGGGGAGAAGTGGCCCAGGGAGGTTTTTCTTCTCTGAAGTTTTTTATTTCTTTTAATTCTTTTCTGTTTTCTATTTTTAAAACAAAATAGAAAAGGAAAATGAATTAGGAGATTTTACAAAATAGTTTTTGTTTAAAATAGGCAATTTAATAAACTAGTTTTTATAATATTTGCAAAAGATTTAAAATACACATTTTAATTAATTTGAAATGCATTTGAATTTAATTAGGGAAATTAAATTTAAATGCAACAATTAAATTAATGCGATGCAATGCGATGCTAAAAGAAAAACTCACAAATCAAAAAGGGGATAAATCCCGGGGCGTTACAATCGACACCACTAACAAGGGATCGCGTCCCGAGATCCACGCCGAGACCACAAGAAGAGAAGGGTAACTACCGAGTCTTCCGGCTCCGTGAAGAACTTCTCGACACCACTAACAAGGGATTGTTGCTCCACCTCGAAATTCTCGACACCACTAACAAGGGATTGTCGCTCACGACGAAGACGACTCCGAAAGATCGAACCTAATAGGGTAAAAGGCAAGAAATCGTCCACCCACACGTAGGATCCTAAAACTTTGAAAGTTGGATAAGAGAAGAGACTCCAAAACAAATAAGGTAAGAGGAGAAATAGAATAGAGGTAAGGAGAAAATAGAAACCTATTGAGAACATTTCAAAAATAATTTTAGTCAAATAGTTTCGACACTCTAGAAACAACGACCGTGAGCGAGGTTATCCTACATGCTTTTGTGGACCCGCTGCTTCGATAACCATTCGTATCGAAACAACAAGGAGATCGAAACCATGGCTCTGATACCACTTTGTGACGCCCTAAAATTGGTACTATGTAGATTTAAGCGTTCCCGCCGAAATCCGCATAATAACGATTTTAGGTCGCCCACCAGACATAATGTGCACGCTGAAACATGCGCATTATGTGGGTGGAATTGTGATAACATTA
Source organism: Poa annua (assembly GCA_026929855.1). Classification (NCBI taxonomy): domain Eukaryota; kingdom Viridiplantae; phylum Streptophyta; class Magnoliopsida; order Poales; family Poaceae; genus Poa; species Poa annua. The sequence continues at coordinate 271,306,581 of CM049426.1, read as the reverse complement.
CAACAGTTCCGATACATCCACAAATACAACAGAAGATAAAATACAACAACGACTCGAACGAGTCAAGATACAAATGATACAATACAAAGATTCAAATGACAACGGAAGCAGAAAAGTATCCGACTACGGATAAGATGCAAATTGGACTAAGAGTCCTGAAGATAAGCAGTGGCGCCATATCCCTGACCAGCCAAGCCGGAGGGATTCCCAAGCTAACGTCGTCTGACTTCAAACCTGTTAACTGCACATAAAGCACATCCCAAAAGAGGGTCAGGGCACTCCCTGGCAAGCAAAACCGACTTGCCTACTTTCTACACCATCTCCCAAAATATAGGGGAGGTGGACTTAGCGGCAGCAGCACTAGCAACCTAAAGAGACACGCTACAACTTCCGTCTAATCAGAGAGGGATAAGAGAGCGCATAAAGTGAACATCTACAACTAACACCAAACATAACCCATTATCGAATTAACCCCCTCAACCAAATATGAGGAAGCAATCCGGGAAACTCACACGTTAAACAGTTTTAATTATAATTTATTGTGAAAGTAATTCTATATTACTAGTCAATTTAATTAACATTAAATAGGTGCAAGTTGTCTAGATCTTGTTAGCCAGCATCATCACCAAAGTCGTCCATAACCGTGGACACGGCTCATCGATAAGATTATACCCTGAAGGGGTGCACTACTGTACCCATACTCGCATGATCAACCCAAGCAAGCATCAGGGCTTCTCAACACGACTTATTCCTTCACTACAGCAAGTCCAAGTGCCACCCATATGAGTTGTTACCCGCGTCAGGAGTCCGGCCGAATCTTAATTGCGGACTCATTAGTTTGCGACTACGCCACCATGCGGCTCAAACCACAGTAGGAACTGTCCGCTTCGTGTCGTACCGCACCTATATGAGCCCCCGTATCACATAACCTCTCATCATCATCATCATCATGCACATGCATATGAGCAAATGGAAAACCCGAACTACTTGCGGCACATGGACAAGCTGTAGATCCATTCAAAGTCGAGGGGGGCTCCATAGGGCCTCCCACAAGTGGTTAGTGCGCTCAAAATTAGATCCGAGGACAAAATCTCAGTTCCTAGGTCGACACTGAGCAGAACAAAGCACCTCGCAAGGCCTTCCGCCTGGTGCCTTATCTTTTAATTATAATACCCCAATATAATACAACATTTTATTAAGGTAGAATAATATATCATACCAAGCAGATGAAACATAAGACCAACAGACGACTCGCACAAACAACTCTAAGCATGCGCTACGACTCGCAAGGCCAACAGATAAACAAACAACAGGTGATGGGATGTGGGGATAAAGCTGTATGGGCTGCAGGATAAACATGTGATGGGATCGCAGTTCAAGAATCGATAACTAGGGTAGCAGAGATCAACGGCAGGAATGAAAGACAATGTATAGGTAAACAAGCAAACTTTTCTTGCCTGGAATCCCGCAAGGAAGCAGATCTTGTCGTTGCTCACACATCTCAACGTCATATCCGCGAAGAAGCAACAAACACTGGAAAGCGTAAAAGATGCATTTTACAACTACGGCAAAGATCCAGCATGATCATGCGAGAATGATGCATGACATGGCAATATGCATTGCGAGATGCACTTAATCCGAATTAAGCGGAACCGGGATTCCGACAATTAATATTTAGGTGCAAGTTATTTATCTACCCATCAAATTAAATGTTGATTAGCATGGCAAGACATGGCATGGGTGCTCTAAATAAATTAAATGGAATAGGGCAATAATTAAATAAAGCCCAACACAATCCATATTTAATTATTTAGTTGCAATTAACAAATTACACTAAGTAATTAAAATAACAGATGCAAAAATACATACAAATGGCATATTAATATTCATTTCATTTTTCTGATAAATAAACATATAAGATTATTTTATTTAGAGTTATAGATTAAAAGTTATTAACAATTTAGTTTTAGGGTTCTTTCTGTAAAATACAGGGACCTATCTGTGAGGGAACAGTACAGGGGAGGCTCTGTGCAGAAAACAGAGACCGCAGGGGGTCTGAGTGCAAATTCCAGTCCCTCTGGACTTTTCTCACTGAAGGTGAACTTGCACGAGGGGCTGACCAGTGGGTCCAAACGCCATGCTGGCGTGGGCGCATGTGTATATGCCGCCACGGTCGCTGACCGGTGGGCCACCGCTGTCAGTGCGCCGAAAAAAACGGAAAAGCCATTTTATTCCACGGGGTCGGGGGTCGAACTCGCGCGCGCGCGTCGAGCGAGCGAGGCGGCTGCGCTAGCCACTAGGATAGGTGGATGAATGTGTTCGGAATAGAAATCGTTGGCTTAAGAGGTGGATTAATGCTCTGTTTACTGACGGAAACTGTATCCGACCAGAGACAGGCACTGCGGCGGCGGGCAACTGCCAACGGCAACCACAACCGAGCCACGCAGGGGCGGGCGGGTGTGCGTGCGGGGTTCCTGTGAGGTGCAGCGTAGGAAGCAGGGAACCAGAGCATAAGAGAAAAAAAAACGGAGCTTTGTGCGTCGGACACAACCATGGCGGAACGGAGCAAGGCGAGGACTGATTCGACATTCCCGGCCGAGATTCGAGTGGGGGAGAGGGGGAACGTGGGGAGATGCTCACGGGGAGGTTCGTCGGCGTAGATATTCAGCGCGGGGAGGTCCGGAACGCCGGAAACGGAGGCGTGGTCCGCCGGAGTCGGAGAAGAACGGGGACGAGGGTGGCGGCTACGAGCATTCCCGGCTCGATTCCTGCGGGGGAGAGGTTGGCGGCGACGACGCGGTGCGCCCGGGCTCCTCTGCGCTCCATCGACAGCCCCCGAGCATCGGCGCGACGGTGAGGTGCTCCGCTGGGCTTCTTCGTGGCGAAGAAAAAAACAGGGGAGGAGAGGGGAGAGTGGCGGCGGCGGATGGGGGAGGGAGAGGAACTAGGGTTCCAGGAGGGGAGAGGGTGCGGCTAAAGTAGTAGGGGGAGGGAGCAGGTGGAGGTGCACATGGTGGGGGCGACATGGAACTTTCTGCTCTGCTTTTCTTCCTCTGACCGTACGGAGGTAGGAGGTGAGGGAAAAACGGGCCGGGCTGAGGAGAGCTGGGCCAAGTGGCTTCGGCCAGGAAAAAAAAAGAAGGTGGGCCAGTAGGGGAGAAGTGGCCCAGGGAGGTTTTTCTTCTCTGAAGTTTTTTATTTCTTTTAATTCTTTTCTGTTTTCTATTTTTAAAACAAAATAGAAAAGGAAAATGAATTAGGAGATTTTACAAAATAGTTTTTGTTTAAAATAGGCAATTTAATAAACTAGTTTTTATAATATTTGCAAAAGATTTAAAATGCACATTTTAATTAATTTGAAATGCATTTGAATTTAATTGTGGAAATTAAATTTAAATGCAACAATTAAATTAATGCGATGCAATGCGATGCTAAAAGAAAAACTCACAAATCAAAAAGGGGATAAATCCCGGGGCGTTACACTCTGGCTTGATCAACTAAGTTGCATGGACTCGCCCCGGCTTGACAAGCAGATGTAGAGGGTGTTAGGTGGAACAGGTCAAGCCAAAGTGGGAGGGAAAATGTTTCTGAAAGATCTCGTCTCATTCTTCTCCTTTTACTTATCACTTCAGAGTGTAAAGGATAGTTTGGGTTGAATGGGTACAATGGTGAACGTGCACAACCTCTACAGAGTGTAAAACTAAGTACTTAGCTGTGTCCCCGGTACGGACAATTTGAGCAGCTGATCACGGACGTCAACGGAGGATTCCACCATTCCAACTTCCAAAATATAAAACTTGATGGGTGAACAAGGGTAGAATGAGACAGTGGTTTTCATGCCACGAATGTCTCGAATAGAAGAAAAGTGTTTTCCAAAGAGTTAGGAAAAATTGGCTTTATGCAAAATAGCCTTGAACTCCACCAGCCAAATAAGCATATAGGTTATTAGAGTTATTCCACTAAGTGTCCACCATAGTGTCGCTTGCCAGACTCCATTTTTAATGGAATCTGACCCATGTTGTTGCAATATTTTTCTTATTGCAGATTGATCAGATGACGAGTGAGGTTTCGTTTAAAGGTTACGAGTCTACAACCAACATGTTTTCGCCTGTGGCTGAAGATGATGGGGACTCACTGCTATTGTATTTCTGCTGTTTACTCTTTCTGTGCTAGCTTTATGCTATGCAAGTTGTAAAAGAATATTTCCAAGTCTGAATCATCGATGTAATAAAATTGATACTTTGTTGTGATATTACATCGTAAACTGTGTGTACAAACGAATCGATCCATGGATTTGCACTATACATAGGTACCTTACCATATTTTAAGTGCAGGTACGCTACACTAGGAAATTTTTTGTTTTCTACACACGATCCCCTTCAGTGGTATTAGAGCCGATCTATCGTAGATATAGCTGTGCGCTGTTAGAACCCGTGTTCTGCACGAGGCACCGTTCCTGTTATTTGCTACCCTCTAAATGGGCCTTCTGGTCGAAAGAAGGCCCAAGAGGGGAAAATTCCCTAGGGGAATTCGGTGGGGGCCAAGGTGGGCCACAAGGGGCCCACCAGGTGGCCGGCGCACAATGTGCCGCACCAGGCATGTGGGGGATAGTCCCACATTGCCTGGTGAGCAGGCTGGCTCCCCCCTGGCAGCCTATATATAGAGGGGCACCCCTGGTTTTTTAATTCACCAATTAATTCCTCAATTCTCTCTCGATTTCGTGATTCCCTTTGTCGGAGTTGCGCCGAGTTGAGAGGGGGGGGGGGATCTCTCCATGATAGCCCGCTGCCGCACTTCTGGTGTTCTAGTCCAAGTCTTCCGCTGCTCGTCCTGGACTGGAGCTTCGGAGGACGTCGTCTCCACCGTACGTGTGTTCCGCCCTGCGAGGTGCTGCGCTAGCGGTACTGGGAGGTTTACTTCCTCTTCACGACCTTGAGGTCGTCTTCGTCGGTCTTCATCGTCAACGTTCGTGCGGAAACGTAATCCCGCTTTTCGGTCTACAAGGGTATGTATTCCGATCTCCGATCGTACTACTATACATGCATAGAATAGATCTTGGCATGTTTTAAGGATATCATTGCTAGAATTTTTTTTTGTTTTCTGCCTAAGATCCCCTCTAGTGGTATCAGAGACGATCTATCGTAGATATAGCTGTACGCTGTTAGAACCCGGGTTCTGCACGGGGGCACCGTTCCTGTCATGCACTTATGATTCCAGCGGCATCGAGTTGATGAAGCGGACCAGACCGACTTTACGCGTACGCTTACGCGAGACTGGTTCCACTACTGACATACGGCTTGTACCGTATCTGTGGCTGGCGGGTGCTTGTTTCTCTCTCTTTAGTTGGTCTTGTATTTTCAATGGAGGGCCCGAAAGGGATGCTGAAATATGCAATTATTGGTTCGTTGTTGTGGTTATAAGTTCGTAGATAAGAAGCGATTCTTTTTACGAAAGCCCCAACCACGTAAAATATGCAAACAGATAAAGTAGAAGCGTCTAACTTTATTTTGCATGGGCTATGTGATATGTTCAAGGTAGATTTATTAAATTGTTTATGACCTGCGGGCGCCAAGAAGACCATGGCGCAATGGACAATATCACATTGCATTACATTCAATTTTTTTTGTGCATCTTATATTGCGTGATTATATATATTAGTATATATTAGTTACGCGGCGGTAATTATATATAAGATGATTCCTTAAAAAATTCCCCTAGTGTTCTTCCTCCAACGAGCACCACCAAGAAAGTTCTACGTTATGAGGCAGGCCGTGACGAACGGGTGTCAGACATATCGTCGTTCGCATACAGTGGGTGTAAGCCATGTTGCACAAGCGTTACGTGGTGGTTATAGTGGCGAGCCTAGCATATGCAGATATGGCCTCGGAACACGGAGGCCGAAAGGTCGAGCATGAGTCACAAAATTGGTGTGATGGACAATTGTCTACCCTTGAAGTTGTGTTGCCGGCTCTGACAATGAGGGGTGGTGAAATGGATGGGGGTCGTGTAATCGCTTAAATGACCAGGAGGGATGTTCGTTTGAGTGGGAGTTATGTTAGTTATTTTCTAAAAATACTATAACTAAAAATTATTATGAACAAAGTCTTATGTTGTTGCAAATTCAATTGTAGATGTCTCGCCCCTCGTTTAACCTAGGTCTGTTCCTTGAGAAAGAAAAGCATAAGACCAATGGGTCAAACTTCATGGCCTGGTTCCCCAACCTGAGGATCCTCCTCACTCCCCATAGGGTGGCCTACGTCATTGAGGCCGCCATAGGTGACCCTCCCGTAGATGAAGCATCTGAGGATGAGAAGAAGGTCTTCTAGACCAAATCGGAAGATTCCGCCTTTGTCCAGAGTGGCATGCCACACGGCATGGAAGCCGACCTGGAGAAGCGCTTTGAAAAGATGAGCACCTTTGAGATAATTTCTGATCTCAAGGCTGTCTTTGCGCCGCAGGCTAAGGCTGAGAGATATGTAGCTTCTGAGATTTTCTTCTCGGCCAAGATGGAGGAGCCTAGCAGTGTGAGCGAGCACGTGGTCAAGATGTCTGGCTACGTTCAACGCCTGAACGCTCTGGAATGCAAGATTCCCGATGAGCTGGCGATTGATAGGGTGCTACGATCGTTGCCCCCTACCTATAAAGGCTTCGTCATGAACTACAACATGCAGGGCATGGCTAAGTCCCTGGGTGAAGTGTTCATGATGCTCAAAACTGAGGTGGAGATAAAAAAAGAGCACACGCTGTTGATGGTCAACAAGACCGTCGATTTCAAGAAATCCGGTGGCAAGGGAAAGAAGAGCTGGAAGTTCAGGAGGGAGGGCAAATTGGTTGCCAAGCCCAAGACTTCCTAATCTGGTCCCAAAGCTGGCGTGGAGTGCTTCTACTGCAAGGGAAAAGGTCAATGGAAGCGCAACTGCCCCAAGTACCTGGTGAAGGGGATCGTGTGCAGAAAAAAAAAATTCCTACCGACGATATCTTAAAAGCATGCCAAGATCTATTCTATGCAGATATACTAGTACGAACGGAGATCGGAATACGTACCCTTGTAGACCGAAAGCGGGGATTACGTTCCCGCACAAACGTTGTCGATGAAGAACGACGAAGCCGACCTCAATGTCGTGTAGAGGAAGCAGGCCTCCGAGTACCGCTAGCGCAGCACCTCGCAGGGAGTCGCACACGTACGGTGGAGACGACGGCCTCCGAAGCTCCAATCCAGGACGAACAGCGGAAGACTTGGACCGGAACACCAGCAGCGCGGCAGCGGGCTATGGTGGAGGAGATCCCCTTGCTCTGCTCGGCACGGCTCCAACTTGGGAACCACGAGATCGAGAGAGAAATCGGGAATTAATTGTTGAATTAAAAGGCCAGGGGTGCCCCTTCTTATATAGGCTCCCAGGGGAAGCCAACCTTGCCAGCCAGGCAATGTGGGACTATCCCACAGCCTGGTTCGGCCAAGGAGGGTGCGCCGGCCCCCTGGTGCGCCCCATCTGGCCCACCTAGGCCGGCCTCCATGCCCCCACCGAATCCCCAAGGGGGTTCCCCCCTCTTGGGCCTTCTTTCGTCCGGAAGGCCCATTTAGGGAAATCTGTCTAAATAAATTCGAAAATAAATATATAAAATCATATTTGCATATTAATAACACTAATTAATATCAAACATAATATATTTAATTTTTCCTAGCTCCGAAAACTCTTTCGGCGCTGCCCGATCTCCATCGGACCCCTCCCGGGACGCTCCCGGTGATCTCCTTCCTTTCCGGTTGTCTTGTCGAAACCCCTTAAGTGTGTTACCCTAGCGGTTCGATATAATATCAGGTATGATCAAGACTCCTCAATGATCAACGACTAACTCGTAGGCCTGGACCCCATGAATTAATCCCTGGGATATAACGAATGACTTTCATCTATCAAACCTGAACGTAAAGTCTTAGACCTTTTGCCATAGCGATACTTAGCACGTCCGAGCGTCGTTCCATAGATATCTCCATACCTAATCCCGACCTCGTTACCGACGACGCTATCTTCTACTCGTTCATGATCTCATGTCTCCTTGACCTAGTCACATGCTTGCAAGCTCATTAGACATGATCTCACCGAGTGGGCCCGAGAGTATCTATCCTGCTATGCGGACTGGCAAATCCCGCTCTTGACCCCTCGTCTCAACTACTCCTTTCCGATACCCAAAAGTATCACCGTTATTGTCATACTAAATAAGATACGACGTTTGGTGCAATCAAAGTATCTTCCGGGAATACCAATAAGAGTTGATCTCACGGTCAAAGGCGTAACGACTACGTTCTCCAAATCTGGGTATGTCCATCACATCGTTCTCTAGCGATATGACTCTCATTGCCGACCGGCGCCATGCCCCATGACCGGGAAACCTAGATCATCAATCGCGCAACGAAACTAGTCTTAGTAGAGGCTACTAGGGACCTAGTTGTTTACGTATCACACCCGCATTAATGTTTCCGCTTAATACAGTTCTAGCATGACACAAAAACCTATTATGAACAAACGAGATATGATAAAGAATACACTTTATTAATTGCCTCTAGGGCATATCTCCTTCAGTCTCCCACTTGCACTAGAGTACAACTTAATCTAGATTACAACTTGGTAAAAGCTTAACACCCATAACTAACTGGTGTTGTTCATGCTTATCAAGCGGGAGAGGCTTCGTCAGCGGATCTGCGACATTCAGATCCGTATGCACTTTGCAAATCTTCACATCGCCTCCTTGTACGTAATGACGTATCACATGGAAGCGTCGGAGAATGTGTTTGGCGGTGGAGTGAGACCTTGGCTCCTTGGCGTTTGCAATGGCACACGTATTGTCGCAGAAGAGGATCACGGGGTCTTGCACGCTTGGGAACACTCCAAGTTCGATGACGAACTTCCTCAGCCACACAGCTTCATTCGCGGCCTCGCAGGCAGCAATGTACTCCGACTCCATTGTAGATTGTGCGACTATGGGTTGCTTCCCACTTCTCCAGCACACGGCGCCTCCATTCACCTTGAACACGTAACCTGTCTGTGACTTACAGTCATCGGGGTCCGAGCAGAAACTTGCATCTACGTAACCCCTTACGCAAGTTCTTCATCGCAGCCACCATACACAAGGAACATTTCCTTTGTCTTATTGAGATACTTAAGAATGCTCTTAACAGCTACCCAATGCGGCATTCCAGGATTACTCTGGAACCGGCTTGTCAAACTTAGAGCTAATGCCACATCCGGTCTAGTACTCAACATTGCATACATGATCGATCCTATGGCTGAAGCATAAGGATGTTTCGTCATTTCGGACTTACCCAGTTCCGTCACCGGACACTACGTCTTACGCAATATTTTATTCTTGATAACCGGCAGAGAACCCTTCTTTGCCTTCTCCATACGGAAACGCTTCAGTATTTTATCAAGATAAGTACTCTGACTTAGTGCTAATAGGCGCCTTGATCTATCGTGATAGATTTTTATGCCTAAAACATACGCAGCTTCTCCTAAGTCCTTCATGGAAAATTTACTGTTTAAATATTCTTTCACGCTATTCAGAAGTTCCACATCACTCCCTATTAGCAATATGTCGTCAACATACAGTCTAAGAACACAACCGAGCTCCCACTCATTTTCTTGTAAATACAGGTCTCTTCCACATTCTGGATAAATCCAAAACCTTTGATTACCTCATCAAAGCGAAGATTCCAGCTCCGAGATGCCTGCTTCAATCCATAGATGGATCGCTGAAGCTTGCACACCTTGTTAGCATTTCCTGGATCGACAAAACCTTCCGGCTGTACCATGTACAACTCTTTCTCAATGTTTCCATTCAGGAAGGCCGTTTTGACGCCCATCTGCCAGATTTCATAATCATAGTAGGCAGCTACCGCTAACAAAATCCGAATAGACTTAAGCATCGCTACCGGTGAAGAAGTTTCATCGTAGTCAATTCCATGAACTTGTCGGAAACCCTTTGCGACAAGCCGAGCTTTATAGACGGTCACATTACCATCAGCATCAGTCTTCTTCTTAAAGATTCACTTATTCTCGACGGCCTTGCGCCCTTCGGGAATATCCACCAAAGTCCACACTTTGTTATCGTACATGGATCCTATTTCGGATTTCATGGCTTCAAGCCATTTCTCGGACTCTAGACTCTCCATCGCCTCCTTGTAGTTTGTAGGTTCGTCTTGCTCGACTAGCATGACGGTGCAAACCATGTTGACATGCCATTCTGGTGCGATCCGAGATCTACCAGACCTACGTGGTAGAACATCTTCCTCGACAGTTTCTCCCACTCCTTCCACGGAGGACGTTTCCGGAATTGCTTCCGTTGCGCCACTCGGAATCTCGAGTTCAGGATCAACGATTTCATCGAGGTCTACCTTCCTCCCACTTACTCCTTTCGCGAGAAACTCCTTCTCTAGAAAGGTACCGGTCTTCGCGACAAAAGTTTTGCCCTCAGCTTGGTTGTAGAAGGTGTACCCAACGGTTTCCCGCGGATATCCTACAAAGACGACTTTCTCCGACTTCGGTTCGAGTTTGTCGGGCTGTAGTTTCTTAACGTACGCCTCACAACCCCAAACCTTCAGAAACGATAACTTAGGCTTTTGGCCATAACATAATTCATACGGCGTCGTTTCAACAGACTTGGACGGAACCCTATTTAAAATGAATGCGGCTGTTTCTAACGCATAACCCCAGAAGGACACTGGCAGATCGGTAAGAGACATCATAGATCGGACACTATCCAGTAGAGTACGATTACTTCGATCGGACACACCGGGAACATCCCAGGAGAGGTCCGATGGAGATCAGGTAGCGACGAAATAGTTTTTGGAGCTACAATAAATTATATATATTGTGTTTGATATTAATGTCTAAATATGATTTTATATAATTATTTTCAAATTTATTTAGCTTGATTTCCCTAAATGGGCCTTCTGGTCGAAAGAAGTCCCAAGAGGGGGAAAATTCCCTAGCGGAATTCGGTGGGAGCACTGGGGCCGACCCAGGTGGGCCAAAAGGGGCCCACCTAGGGGCCGGCGCAACAGCCATACCGCACCAGACAATGGGGGATAGTCCCACATTGCCTGGTTGGCAAGTTGGCTCCCCCCTAGGGCACCCCTGGCCTTTTAATTCACCAATTAATTCCCCAATTCTCTCTCGATTTCGTGATTCCCTTTGTCGGAGTTGCGCCGAGTTGAGAGGGGGATCTCTTCCACCATAGCCCGCTGCCGCGCTGCTGGTGTTCTGGTCCAAGTCTTCCGCTGCTCGTCCTGGACTGGAGCTTCAGAGGCCATCGTCTCCACCGTACGTGTGTAACGCCCTGCGAGGTGCTGCACTAGCGGTGCTGGGAGGTCTGCTTCCTCTACACGACCTTGAGGTCGGCTTCGTCGGTCTTCATCGTCAACGTTCGTGCAGGAACCTAATCCCCGCTTTTGATCTACAAGGGTATGTATTCCGATCTCCGTTCGTACTATTATATCTGCATAGAATAGATCTTGCCATGTTTTAAGGATATCGTTGCTAGGAAACGTTTTGTTTTCTGCACACGATCCCCTTCACTAACACAATGCCTCGCCGCCTCCAGACCACCTGGGCCAACCTCACCTAGGCTACGCGCCGCGCCCACCCTCTGGGACAGGAGGACTAGCCGGAGCAGGCGCCGGAGCTGGCGCTCCAGCCTATCGGCGACGTCTTGCCCCTCGACTGGGCGAACGTCGACGTGGAGGACCAGGAGGAGGAGCCGCCGCAGGACGAGGAGGAGCAGCCGCAGGAGCTGCCGCCGCCGTTGTGGCCCGACCAGGTGGCCACGGTGCACTATATAGACACCTGGCGTGCCGAGCAGGCGGCCGACCAGTTCAGGGCCGGCTACGAGGCGGTTACTGACACCGTGGAGGCGCACGTCGTGCAGGCCTCCATCGAGAGCGCGAAGCAAGACAATCGCTGCCGCGTCTTAATGGCCGCCGAGCGCGCGGCGTACGCCGACCTCAACGGCGTGGCGGTAGAGCGCGCGACCAACCCGGCCGCGATGGAGGCCGCCCAGCTGCGCGTGGAGAGGGCCGAGCTGCGCCGGACGGAGAGCACGCTCCGGCATGAGAGGCGTGTCCGCTCGCGCCGTAGAGCTGCACATGTCGCTCCGGGAGGACAGAATAGCGAGGCAGGCCAGGGCGGCCTCGACGTAGTTTAGATTAGGGCTAGTTAGGGTTTAAATTCATTCAAAAAAATTGTAATATATAACAAAAATAAATGAAATTTGAACTTTCTAAAACGCTCGCGAGGTGTTCGACATTTTACTCACGTTTAGGGGTGGGCGTTTGGGGAGTGCCCGTGAAAATGTTGTCCGAACACATGTCTGACACCTCCCAAAGGAGGCTCCTTTGGGGTGCCGGACACACATTTAGGTGCCCCGGTGTAGATGCTCTAAACTCAGTTATGGAGTAAATTACAAAAATCAACCACAATTGGACGTCAAATGACGGGTCAATATCAAAATTGGTCATTTTATCGTATCAGTACCATTTTTGTGGCGTAGTGTTGCAAATCGCGTAAATTCTCATCTAACCAAAGTTTGACAGCAACACTGACTGGCGGGGCCTATCTGTAAGTGCTGAGTAGGTAGCATACGTGGAAAAAAACTGATGTGGACTTGGGGCCCATCTGTCAGAGCTTGGTAAGCAACATCCATGGCGGAGGCGGCGGCGGCTCGGTACAGGGGGTGTTTCTTTTATCTATATCGTCCGTTGGGTTCGCCGCAGCGTCGTTCCGACTGGAAAATGTCACCTTCCACCATCGCGTCCCTTTGCACCGCATGTCCACTCGCGTACTGCCGGGGCAGTTTGTTGTGCCCCTACGCCTCGTCCGGGGCCGCCGGCTGCGCGCGCATGGCTCGGCTGCGCGCAGTAGCTCGTTGGTCTCCCGCAGTCCCGCTACTTCAGCTCGCCATGCCCGCACGACCGCCTGCAGACCAACCTGCTAGCCGTGCCCGCGTTCGTTGGCTGCGCCTTCTCGGCGGCCGCATCGACATGAGCAGTCGCCCTCGGCTGCCCAACGCGACCCCGCGCCTTGGCCACGCTTGTTAGCTGCGCGTCCGCCCTCATACGCAAGGATAGCTAGCAATGCAAGCAGGCACAGGCTGCATTTGAATGGAGACAACGTGGAGCTTGCTGAATGGAGTGGATGGATACGTATGGGCAGCGCTGGAGCTAGTATGCGTGCACATAGGCCTGGATAGATGACCGATAGGTTCACGTTCCTGTTAGTCCTCATTCCTCAAAGCCATGGCCACGTCCACCTTGCGTTCCAGGTCGACCTGCGCTTGTGCGGGGCGTTGCTACTCGAGCTGTGTCTGATTGGTGAGACGCCGTCTCGTGCAGGACGTCGCGCTCCCCGGCTCGTGTCCGTCTTGAAGAACCCCCCGTGTTCTCACCACGGCCGGGCGCCACCCAGGTTCGCCACGCGCGCAGCCGGCAGAACGCCCTTCCCCGAGCAACGGACGCCTTCCCCTCTTGTGCGAGAGCCGGCGGGCTTCCCCCTCCCCCGTGCTCGTGCACCTCGTCGGCCCAACACCGACCCCGCGCCTCAGCCATTCATGATAGGCGCGGCGGCCTACTCAGCTGCGAGAGCTCAAGCAGCAGCGCCGACTCGCGTTCCCGCGCGGCGACCACCGCCTAGCCAGGCTGCGTCTCCGTGTCGTCCTCGCCAGAGCCCCTCAGCCAGGATTTTTTTGATAAAGGGAGGCTTATTACTTAAAGAGTTTTAATCATTACACCCGACCTCTGCATAATATAGATACACACAGCCGACGGTTTCGAAGTTAAAAAGAAAGTAAAAAAGTAGACGAATTACATATCATGGTGAGAAAGTGTAAAAATGTCTAAGGTGGTGGAGGGCCGATCCGCAAATTATGCAGCCATCCATGTTGGGATAAAAAGACTCTCGCTGTATCCTCCAGTCTTGTACACACCTCCATAAACAGCTCTTGATGCTCCACACGTTGCAACGGAGACCACGAACGGAATGTAGCAGTAGTCCGGTAGATAACCTGCATAAGAGTAGAATTTTTATCATAAAAAATCTTGTCATTTCTACAAAGCCAAAGCGACCATATTACGACCATTGCTGCCACCCTAACAAGTTGTTCAAACCTAACGTCCACACCATTGAGCCATGCGCCAAAAATATTAGTGACACTTGTTGGGGGATATAAGGAAGAACCTATCTGGATGATTGACCATACAGAACTAGCAAATTTGCACTCGAAAAATAAGTGTTTGATTGTCTCGTCTTTGTGACAGTAGACACACTTGTTACTTCCATGTCATTTACGTTTTGCAAGGTTGTCTTTAGTTAGAATTACCCCTCGACGTAGATACCATACAAAAACCTTGTTCTTGAGTGGTATCTTCATCTTCTATAGGTTCTTATTATTTTCCACGGGCACTTCCGGATGGATAAGAGCTTTATACATAGAGTCCACGGTGAATTTACCAGTTTTATGTAGATTCCACCGAAACTTATCAGCCCCATGTGCCAGGTTGACCAAAGCCACCGTTGTAGTAACTTATTCCAACATGCTAGACGGGGACCAAGAAGATCTCTTCTGAACGTCACATGTGGCGGGAAATTCTCCAACACCTTAGCTAATGTATCACTTTTGTGACGTCCAAGGACTATATTGTATAAAGCCGGATATTGCTCTCGGAGTGAGGTAGGACCAAGCCACCTATCCTCCCAGAACCTTATCTCTGACCCATCGTTGATAGAAAAAGTACCATATGGGAAGAAGCATTTCTTCGTTGCCATTAGGCCAGCCCAGAAATGTGAATCTCCTGATTTCCATGAAATCTGGAATAGCGCATTCATGCCAATATACTTTCTCCTTAGTATAGTTTGCATACCCCTTCCTCGGACAATAGCTTAAACAACCATTTACCGAGGAGAGCCCTATTTTTGGCCTGAAGATCATGAATCCCCAGGCCGCCATATTCCTTAGGACGACAAACTATACTCCATTTAGCCAGTCTATATTTCTTTTTCTCATTATCCCCTTGCCAAAATAATCTTGATCGAAAGTAATCTAGTCGATACAAGACTCCCTTTGGCAATTGGAAGAAGGAAATCATGTACAACACCATGTTGGTTAGGACTGAATTAATTAGAACCTGTCTACCACCTAGGGACAACAATTTCCTTTCCAGCTACTTAGACGTTTTTGTAATCTTTCCTCGACGTGTTTCCATTGAGCGATTGTGAGCCTTCTGAAATGAATCGGAATGCATAAATAGCTGATTGGAAACTGAACTTGCCCGCAGCCAAATAACTCAGCATACTGGGCGGCCTCGTCTTGGGCCTCTCCAAAACAGAACAATTCACTTTTATGGAAGTTGATCTTAAGACCGGAAAGTTGCTCGAACGTTGTTAATATTAATTTCATATTCTTCGCCTTTTCCATGTCATGTTCCATAAAAAGAATTGTGTCATCGGCATATTATAGAATAGACAACCCCCCATCAACAAGATGTGGAACTACTCCTTCAATTTGGCCATCTGTTTTAGCACGCTCAATAATAATAGCTAGCATATCAGCAACTATATTAAATAATATAGGTGATAATGGGTCGCCTTGTCGTAAACCTTTTTTCGTTTGGAAGTATTTACCAACGTAATCATTGACTTTGATGGCCACACTCCCTGCTGAAACAAAGTTATGAATCATAGCTCGCCATTCAACAGAAAACCCTTTCATTTTAAGTGTTTGTTGGAGAAATGACCACTTGACTTTATCATAAGCCTTTTCGAAGTAAATTTTAAGAATTACCCCATTAAGCTTTTTACGATGCCATTCAAGAACCGTTTCATGTAGAACAACAACACCATCTAGAATGTTGCGTCCCTGCATGAAAGCCGTCTGAGTTGGTCGCACCACATTATCAGCCACTGAGTTTAGCCTAATCGTTGCTGTTTTGGTGAATATTTTGAAGCTAACGTTAAGAAGACATATAGGTCTATATTGTTGGATCCTTTCTGCTTCATTAACCTTTGGCAACAAAACTATTTCTCCAAAATTTAGGCGAAATAACTCAAGTTGTCCAATATGCAACGCGTGGAATAACTCAAGCAAGTCCATCTTGATTTTTTCCCAGAAATGCTGATAAAACTCAGCTGGGAAACCATCCGGACCTGGGGCTTTGTTGTGATCCATTTGAAAAACAACCTTTTTAATCTCCTCCTCAGAATACTGAGAAGTAAGATGGGCGTTCTCCTCAACGGAAACTTGCGGGATATCATCGGTTCGTGCTACATCCATCGAGAAATCACTCTCGTCGGGCGCACCGAACAGATTCTTATAATATGTCATATAAGATTTGAGTTGCTCATGTACTTCGATCATGCCCTCATCTTGGTTAAGAGAATGAATGAGTTTTTTTCTATGCTTGCCATTCGCAAGGCTATGAAAGTATCTCGTATTCGAATCTCCGTCCAAAATGAATTGGGCTTTCGATCGCTGGTACCATTTGAGCTCCTCTTCACGGAGAAGTCCGGCCATTTCCGCATTGGACTTATTTTTGTAGTCAATCTCATGCGGAGATAGTGGACGCGTTTCCGCTAAAGCCTCTAGCTCGTCAATTATTGATGACAAATGAAGCTTCTCATTTTTTTAATTGACCAGCCATATGTCTCGCCCATCCCCGTAGGTGTTTACGCAACGCGTATATTTTATTATTCCACCTTTGGATCGGCTTTTGGCCACTTGTTGGTCTTTCCCATATCTTTTTAACCATATCAAAAAAACCATCTCGATGTAGCCACCCTAATTCAAATTTGAATTGGTGTTTACACGGTGGTCTAGTATTCCCTGTGGTTATAAGTATAGGAGCATGATTTGACAATGGTTCTATACGTTCTAGAGCCCGTACCGAGACCATTGGGAACTTGGTTTCCCAATCTGAGTCCATTAGTACACGGTCTAGCTTTTCGTATGTCGGCTCTGGGAGGCTATTTGCCCAGGTAAATTGTCTCCCAACCATAGTAATCTCTCGTAAATCAAGGCTATCAATGAGGCCACTTATTGTCAAATCTCCCCCTGCTCTTCTCGTGCGCAAACCTTAGCAAATTGAAATCACCACCTATAATTATAGGGTATGGATTATCTTTTGCTAGGTTTACAAGCTCGTGGAGAAATGCAGGTTTGTGCTCATCCTGGGCTGCTCCATACACGGATACCAGACTCCATGTGAAGTTGTCGACTTTGTTACGAATATGGAACTGTATATGAAAGTCACCTCCGAACTAGCCAACACATCCATGGTTTCTTTTCGAACACCGAGTAATAAGCCCCCAGACCTGCCACGTGGTGGACGAGATACCCATGTGAATTCTACACCACCAGATAGGCGATTTAGTAGACTCGCCGAGAAGTCTCGTTTACCAGTTTCCGAAATCCCCACAAAGTCCAATTTATGATCCCTGATGGAATCAGCAATGCGTGCGTGTTTAGCCAAGTTCCGAAGACCTCTGCTATTTGCGAACATGCCATTCATCGGGAAACAATTGGAGATGTGGATATTTTTGCCTTTTTCTATGGCGTAGACTTTTTATTATTCTTTGGGGAATTAGTTTTAGATTTCCGGTCAGATGCTTTAAGATCATATAATGAACTTAGCATTGCCTCATCCAAGCCCCCCTCAGTGACCTCCCCTACCAGATTTGCGAGGAGCTGGACATCAATTGTATCATGTAGCTCCTCCTCATCCGGATGTGGAGTATACGACTTACACGAGACCTTTGGAGTGACTGTTAACCGGTCATATTCCAAGTGTCTCAATGTTCTAGTCGATAATGCGATGTTGTTACTATTATTACCCAAAGAAACTTCTACATTATTCAATTTCGCATGAATATTTGAATTTTAAAAAGTAAAAAAAAGTCTTGAGAGTTGTTTCCGTACCAGCATTGTCGAGGTTTTATTCAGTTTTACGATGCATCGTCTTCCTCATGGAATCCTCGTCCAACGTAGACGACCCGTCCGGTGACACCGCGTGTCTCCCACTCCTCCTCAGAGGTGTCGACCCCGGTGTTAACGGTGGCAAAGTAGAGTCTACCCCAGGTGTGACAGCCGCCGAGGAATGCAGCATCCCCACCGCGTCAACGTGATGCTCCTCGAGGTGTTCCGCATCGCAGCCAACCACAGCCTTCTCACTGGATGAGGGCAGAGATGTAGCATGCGTTGCTGGAGTAGTCATCGAGTTCTGCGCCACCGTTGACACACCAGCGTGGTTCTCAGTATAGGCCATCGCAGATTCGGGCGTCACAACAAGCTGGTCGTGCACGGTAGCGACTGGCTGAGCAGGCTTGATCACACCATCACTTGGCCCAACATACACATGCACGTGAGATGAAGGCCACCTAGAGAGCATCTCCATTGACTCTGGAATTTTTTGGGTCGCCGCCTGCAGCATGCATTCACGTGACCTCCCATGCATCTGAGGACAATGCAACGATGAAGGCAGCTCCATCAGCTCCACAATTCCCTCATGCTGCACCTGCGCATGATCCTCAGAGCTGAGTGTCTGATGCTGATCACCGCACTCCGGCGATTGTCTGCTGTCTACCCCACACACACCCCACGCCTTAGTGGCCTGGGCCGAACCAGCTCCACATTCCAGCACGTTTCCGGCAGTCGCCTCGCTGCTATGTACCGCCTGATGGTGTATATGCTCCGACAGCTCCCCTGTCCCCCTGATGATAAATATTGTGCCATTATTTCTTTTCCCCGCGGATTTTGTGGATTGGGATTAAGAGGAGTCACCGCGATACCATGTATACCATGCGGAATCAACGACAAAGAACTAGTTCCCGGTCCCGACACATTTGCTTGAGGCATCGGTGTATCACCATCCGTCGCCACATCTTTTCCTTGCACGTCAGGGGATGCATGGTGCATATCCTCGTAACCTTTACCATCATCGTCCTTCTCATTCCTCCTCCACAAAAATGGTACAAAGTCCGGTTCCTAGACAAAATCCGCTGCCCTCTCGTTTATAGTGGAAGACATATCCTTTGAGAATAACAAAGGCATCGGCCTTAACGGTCTTTGTATCCCACACCTTTGGATCAGACATTTCCACCAACACTCTCACAATATTATGACGACGAAGAGCTAAAAGATCAACATCCATGGTCTTACCAATGAGAGTACCCACAGCCCAAATCCCCAGGAAGTGACGAATCGAATTTGGAACCCCTGTCACATGCACCACCCAAGTTGGGGTTAACTCTGCTGTGTGCATGATATCCGCAGGCTTCCACACACTAAAGGTGATCTTGAAATTCTGGCGTGGCACCCCAAGCTCAAAACCATCCACCCTCTCCAAGTCAGCAAATGACGGAAAGTTCACCAGGAAAGAATTATCTTTATGTGGCATCGCCTCCCAACACCAGGATGACTCGGCTGGGCAAAAGCGTGCTACTAGTGTCTGCACGAACTCCGCAGCAACTGGATCCCCCTCCACAGAAACCAATGCCACCGGCAAATTACTCGGGGCAAGGTTGGGCTTGAAAATCCCATCTCGCAAGTGGCCGAACATTGTGTCATTACTCCCAATAGCTGCCAATCCTGCATATGGCTTCGGTACCCTCAAGGTGGGGCATCGATCAGTAGGATGAACAATCTTGCCACAAAAATAGCAATAACGATCCACGGTGCAATCTTGTGTAACATGAGTATCCACCTTGCAGTGCTTACACTTTTGCTTCTTAGTAATGGTCACAGGCTCAGCCTACTCCCCCACCGGTGTCACCGCCACCGGAACAGCGGCTACTCCTGCAGCGGGTGGTGTCGCCCCCACCACACTAGTCGCCACTGCAGCCGGCGTTGGCACCTTCTTTTTCTTCCTTTCATTCTTGTTGTTGTTACTTGTGGACGCACCCAGGACAAACGGAACCGTTGAAACATGAGCAGCGACAAACGGCGCAGGAGCCAGGGTTAGGGACCTAGCCACACTCGCAGCAAGCGGCACCACGACTCCCCTTCGAGTACCTGGTCCTGCGTTCCTGCCGAACAACATAGGTGGGTGAGAAGGGAGGAGCCCCGGCGCCACAGCTGCAGCCACGGGCTGCTGAGTCCCCGGAGCTGTTGTCTCCGCGGAAGGACCTACAGTAGTGGAATCACCTGCAACGGCTCCCGACATGGCTGTGACGACCTCAGCGAACGACCTCGATCCCGGCGGGAGGGACGACGGCGGCCGCACAGCAGACTCGGACGGCGAGGGCACGGTAGGTCTGGGCGGCGAGGATCACGGGGGAGGCGAGACAGAAGCTTTGTCGGGCTGTGTTGACTCGTACACAAGAACCCTAGCATGATTAGATCGTTTCCACAGGCCTGCAAGGCGACGCTGTAGATGCGGCCAGGTGAACGGACGGTCTTGATCATCATGGATCCCGGGTCCGCCCGCAACGACTACAGTTTGAAACACTTTTGGATCTTCCGGCGCGTGATCCACGTGATCCGCAGCGCCATCAGCGTCGACCTCGTGAACGACGGAAGGGACAACGACTACGGCCGCAACGCTCTCCGGCAGCAGGAACTTGCCCAACGTTGGGACAACACCCCTCGCGACGGCGATCGGGGTTGTGGCCCCTGCGGTCTCCTCCGGCGGTGGAGTCGCATGCGAGGCGGGGAAGAACATCCCCAACGTCGCCATTGGAGACAAACGTGGTCTCGGGATCGCACCACGCCAACCCATGCGCACTGGCTTTGACATGGCCACAACAATCTTCACCGGAGTTGGTGTAGACGGCGGCAACACCTCCGGCATACCCAGACGTGGAGAGGAAGGCTCCATTCCAACCGCCGGCTGCAGCCTCGGTGAGCACGGTGGATAAGAACATGATCCTCTTTCCCAAAATCGCGACGCCGGTGTTGGGAATCCAATTTCGCTCCAGAACTCCTGGGCAATCTCTTCATCCGAGCGGCGCCCTTTCTTGGACACCGTCAACCACCCCCCTTGTTGCGGATCCTCGTCGAGAATCTCCATGGCCGCCTCGAAGGGCACCTCGGAAGAACATCCATCGGATGAGGCATCCTCCACCTCCAATGAACCCTCTTCCTCGACAAGGCACCCGAAGCGAGACCACATCGCATCTCTCGCCGATCCGCAACGCCATCAGCGTCGACCTCGTGAACGACGGAAGGGACAACGACTACGACCGCAGCGCTCTCCGGCGGCAGGAACTTGCCCAACGTTGGGACAGCACCCCTAGCGACGGCGATCGGGGTTGCAGCCCGTGCGGTCTCCTCCGGCGGCGGAGTCGCATGCGAGGCGGGGAAGAACATCCCCAACGTCGCCATTGGAGACAAACGTGGTCTCGGGATCGGACCACGCCAACCCATGCGCACTGGCTTTGACACGGCCACAACAATCTTCACCGGATTTGGAGTAGACGGCGACAGCACCTCCGGCATACCCACACGTGGAGAGGAAGGCTCCATTCAAACCACCGGCTGCAGCCTCGGTGAGCACGGTGGAGAAGAACACGATCCTCTTTCCCAAAATCGCGACGCCGGCGTTGGGAATCCAATTTCGCTCCAGAATTCCTGGGCAATCTCTTCATCAGAGCGGCGCCCTTTCTTGGACACCGTCAACCACCCCCCTTGTTGCGGATCCTCGTCGAGAATCTCCATGGCCGCCTCGAAGGGCACCTCGGAAGAACATCCATCGGATGAGGCATCCTCCACCTCCAATGAACCCTCTTCCTCGACAAGGCACCTGAAGCAAGACCCCATCGCATCTCTCTCCAGAGACCCAACGGCGGAAACAAACGCGAGGCCACCAGGGGCCAACGTCAGGCGACGTCGGCGCGTCGCCTCTACTATCGCCTCTCCTATCGCCATCTCTCCGCAGAAGCAGAGACCCGTCGACACCAATGGAGATGACTCTCAGTTACCATAGGTACCTGCTTCCACTAGACGAGGAGATCCGCGACGCCTGGCCTTAAATGGCACAGATCGGCGTCACCGGCCTAGCTACCTACCTATGGACCGATCGCTCGCCCTAGAACAACAACAATCCGGCGATCTGCTAAGCCGACATGAGAGAGTTGGAGGAAGGAGAACAGAAGGGAAAGAAAACGGGGCCTCACAGGTGGGCCCCACTGCCACCTCAGCTAGTCCTCCACATATGTAGCCATGTCAGCCCTGACAAATGGGTCTTACCAGTCTGTGTGGCTGTCAAATTGCTGTTAGACACGAATTTGTGCGCTTTGTAACACCAAGACTTAGAAGTGGTACTGACACGTTAAAATCACCAATCTTGGTACTGACCCGTCATTTGGCGCCCAATTGTAGTAGATTTATGTAATTCCCTCTCAGTTATGTGATGGTCATTTTTGGACGCAAAAATGTTGCAAACTTGTTGCTGGATCGATGTTGTATGGCTATTTGCTGTCTACGCAAGCTTGAGTCTGCCTTATAATTGGTTGGTGTAATCAGGAAGTTGACATACTATTTTATATGTGTTACGCTTTGGCAGGCATAATTGGCTTATACTGACGAGATGATCCTTGAGTTTGCTTCTTTTATCATCTTGAAATGAAAGCACTCTTCATCAGAGGAGCTTATCATCTCACCCAGCAGTTGCTCTCTCCTTTCAGATTTTCCGGTGCTAGTATCATTTTCTTATGTACTTTAGAGGTTTTTAAATGTATTTACAGCATCTCTAGCATATCCCCTTAAACGTCAAACCATACCATGAAATTGGTCTACAGGTTGCAAATGCGCGTAAAATGGTACTGGATAATTGAAAATACTAGTTCTGCGAGAATTTCTTTAGCGAGATCACGCGTCAGTTAATTAATTATGGTTCACAAACGAAGATAAACAAAAACCGAACTTCATACAAATTACTGCAAACCAAACAAAATTTTCGATCTGGAACACGCACACGTACATTACTACATGAATTTTACAAATACTCAATCCTTCTAATATAGATAAATTGTTAGTAGTGGTGTTTCTGGGTCCGGACGTTGTAGGGTGGTAGTGGTGAGTTTGGACGATCATGGATGGCACTGACGAATTCAGACTACCTACAATGATGTTTGGTCTGGACGATCTTGGGTGGTAATAATGAGTTCTGGAGAAATTTTGTGTGGTAGTGATGGTACTAAAGAGTTTGCACGTTTTTCGATGGTAGTGGTGAGTTTGTAGAATCTTAGGTGAGTCCGGAGGATCTTGGGTGGTAGTGGTGAGTTTGTAGAATCTTGGGTGAGTCCGGAGGATCTTGGGTGGTAGTGGTGAATTCAACGGATTTTGGGTGTGGTGGGTCCAGACGATCTTGGGTGTTAGTGTTCTGTACGGAGGATCTTGGATGGTAGTGGTGGGTCCGGATGATCTTGGGTGGTAGTGCTGGGTTCGAACGACCAAGAGAAGTTTAGGTGGGTCTGAGTTAACGAGAGAGGTTTAGGTGAGACTGAACTAGGGTGGTACTGACGAGTTCTGACGATGGTGTGTCCGGAAAATACTGGTTGGTAATGGTGGGTCCAAGCGACCAACAGAGATTTAGGTGGGTCTGAGTTGCCGCGAGAGGTTTAGGTAAGACCGAACTAGGGTGGCAGTGACGATTTCTGACGATCTTGGGTGGTTGTGGTGTGTCCGGACGATCTTGGGTGGTAGTGTTGGGTGCGAATGATAGGGAGGTTTAGATGGCTCCGAGTTGCCGAGAGAGGTTTTGGTGGGACCAAATTAAGGTGGTAGTCAGAATTTCTGACAAATTGGTGGTAGCAGTATGTTTGGACAATATTAGGTTGTAGGGACGGGCCAGAACGATCGAGAGATGTTTAGGTGGATCTGAGTTGCCAAGAGAGGTGTAAGGTGGGACCAGATTATCTATAAGAGAGCAATAGGAAACACCGACGCTGGATGTCAAAGAGGACGTGCGAGTAAACCTGTGAAGTCCTCTCCCTCCCGTGTCGCGCCCAGGCGACACCGGAGGGCTCCCCGCGGCGCCGCCAGAAGGTCCTCCTCCACGCCTCCTCGACGCCGCTGCCGCCGGCCTCTGCGCCGCGGTGGCGGCACGCCCCTGCTGCCAAAATTTGGTGGCGGGGGTGGCTTTCTTCTCGCCCTGGCGCGCGGGCGGCCGCCGGGCTCGGGCTGGGAGCGGCGATGGCGGCCTGCCGGCGGCTGCGGGCCGGAGCGGCGGCTCCGGAACCGCGGCGTGCTCGCCGTCGTGGCGGCCGGCTGCGGGGCGGCGAATCGGGCCCCTGGCGCCCTGATTCGATGGGGAGGTGGGCCGTCCTATGGTGGCGGCGGCCCGGCAGATGCGTCGCTGTTCTGGCCTTGGGGAAGGCAGGGCGACGACGCGGGCCACGGTGCTGCGGCGTGGCAGTGCTGCGCTGGCTGGAGGGTCGTGGAGGCGTGGGCTCCGACTACAGCGGTGGCGTCCTCCTCCACCAACGCCTGGGGAGGTCGGCCAGCAGGTTTGGCTGCCATGGAGCTCGCTTTCTCTGTGGCGCTAGCCGGGTATGTGGATGTGGTGGAGATCTACGGCGGCGGTGGTGTCCGGTCTGGGCGCGGTGGCGGCTGCTCGGTCTAGAGCAGCGGTGATGATCCGGACGGCGGCTTTCGTCGCGGCGACGGGGAGCCTAGGCGTTGTGGCGTGTTGGATGTTGGGCCTCTCTCCCCAGTTCGCCCGGCTTCGTTGAGGACATCATCATCGCATCGTCGTGTTCGTCAGTTCGGCCGTGGAGGGTGTCTGTCAGTGGAGGTGACGCCCGGATGCCGAGGCGGCGGCCCCGGATGGTGGTCTTCGTATCGCGCCGAGCCAGGTGGAGGCTCTGTGGGAGGTGGACCTCGGCCCCGGCGCCTGGTTCCATTCGTGGCCTCAGATCGTCGAGCGCGTGGGGCTCATGGTCTGTGTGCGGGATCGAGAGGGTGGTCTGGCCGGTCCTTGAGGGCGGTTGCGGAGTGTGCGACACATCGGCGGGCGAAGGCCTTGCCCTGGCTATCGGCCTGGGCCGACGACGGCAACGCCCTCGGGCGTCGTGTCCTTCTTGAAGGCGTCGTCGTGACGGTGCTCTCGCTGCTTCGTCCGGGTTCTCCGGGGGAAACCCTAGATCCCGCGAGGGATCGGGCGGGGGCGGCGCTCTTGCATCGCTTGCCTCTTGGGGCCTCGTCTTGGATGTTCCACCGTGCCGAGGGGTACGTGGAGTGCTGGTGGTTGGCGGCGGCGATTTTTTCGTCTTCGGCTAGGTGGTGAGCGGCCTTGGGGCCGGCGTGGATGTCGGAGCGGCGGCTCCGGATTTTGTCTTGCGTTGAGGGTCGCCTCCGCCGTGTTTTGTGTCGGCTATGGTTGCTAGGGTGACATCGCCGTCGACTTGTTTTGGGGCGTGGCCTTGGGGCCGGTGTGGATGTCGGAGCGGCGGCTCCGGGTATCTTCTTGCGTTGAGGTCTGCCTCCGCCGTGTTTGTGTCGGCTATGATTGCTAGGGTGATATAGTCATCGGCTTGCTTTTGGGGCGTGGCCTTGGGGCCAGCGTGGTGCGTTGTGTTGTATGGTTTTTGACCGGTTTCCCTTATAAACTGTCCAACTCTTTTCGACTTTATCAATCAAAGGCATTGCCGAAGTTCGAAAAAAAATAATTGTCACGGACTGCTAGTACAAGAAATGGTGAGATATGGAATTATTAATATAAGGAATATATGATAGCGAGACAAGAAGGAAATATTCACATCGTCCATCGTATGCTCCCACGTCTATTATAATAACGAATCAGATTGTAAGGAAATATTAACATCGTTCATGGTATGTCGAACCACCAAAAATATGGCATACACTGCAACCTTTATAAACGCCACGATCAAGCCAAAAGTAGCCACCAGCGCCGTCTCATGTTTCCACCCTCCTGCTCCAGCAGCGTCCGTGACCAAGCGGACACCGATGAAGCCGGCCAAGCCACGCCCTACATCAACAAATCATGTAAGTAATTCTTGTTTGACAGTTTAATCTATCTATCTATTATATACTAAAAGTAAAATGAATTAGTTTTTTAAGACATCACGTTAAGCCACATCCCTTTAATTAATTTTAACAGTTAGATCTAAAATATATGGTTGAGATTACATGTCAAATAAATTGTTACGTAACATATTTGGCACATCTATTTAAAACACCAGCATATATATATGACACGACTACACAAAAAAAGTAGTCAAAAGATTTTTTCTCTTGATCGCGTGGTAGGGGAGATGGCTGTAGCCAAAATGAAAAAAATAGACGTACCAGAGATTCGGTACGTGATGGCATAGCCAAAAACATTTTTTCTCTCGATCGTGTGTGGTGTGTGGTACGTGACATGGCAGTAGTCAAAAGGGAAAAAATTGATTGGCGATCCGTGTCTTACACAGGAAGGTAAACGGGTCTTCCGGCCGGCCGGGAAAAAGTCCACAGGATACACGTAAAAAATGGAAAACCGTCCATCTGAATATATATGTGTCTATACATGAAGGCTCACATTAACGGGGCTTCCAGCCGGCCGAAAAAAAGAATCCATATGATACACATAAAAATGGACATATGGTGTATATACTAACCGGGATAAGAAATTGAACGAAAAACCTTTGGACATAGAAACCCGCTAAAGTGTATATAGTAATAAATGCACTCAAATTATTCTATATTTCCAAGAGGTGCGAAAATATACTTAAGAATAATTGAACAATTATTTTTTATTAGTTAGATCTAAAATATATGATAAATATTTGTTTTAGAAAAATAGAGTTTCGGAAGATAGTTTGACATGACTTGATTGGAATGTGAGAGAAAATAATCTAATTTAAACATAGTGACATAGGAGACATGGACTCCTTTTTCATGGTTTTTCCACGGATAATATGTGCCTCTATTTGACAATCTGGGCATGTACAAGAATAACACCTTTTTCTACCCCTAAAAGAGCTGCCTTGGTTAAAATGTGATAACTAAATAAAAAGGAAAACACAAAAATATGGTGGCATATATGAGCTATTAGGATATGAATAGATTATTTATAATTAAACTGAGCACTACGTATTTTCTTCTTTTTATTTATCCTGTATTTCTAAGATTAGTTAAAATCCAAATTTCTAAAAATTGACCAAAGATATAGCGATAAAAACTAGCATTGCAAAATCAACATTCATAACATTAAATTTGTATAATATAAAATACACGCATGATTCTAATAATAACCATATATATTTTATATGTTTTTACATATATTTGATCAAGCTTAATAAGGTTAAAACACATGCTAACTATGAGCGGAGGGAGAATATTGTTTTCACGATCGGCTGTAGAAATTTGGAGTCATGGTATTTTAAAATTAATTAAGTCACGACATTACTCGCACTACTTACATTTTTTGTTATTCTTGAGTACACATAAATAAAAAATATATTTGACTGTCATCAGACAAACGCTTACACACTACACCTACAAGTGTTCGGAGTTCTGAGTTATTTTTTATATAAATTACCTGACGTCATTAGTCACAAAAATAAGTCACACAAAAAATACCGGCTTAATGACATAAACATGGCCGATTCAACAAAGTATCACTCATTATAAAATATTTAATGAGATACAAATCGTCAATCCTTTGAAAATCTGGAAGATACACTATTAGTCAACAGTCAACACACTATCAATTGGAACATCTCTCATACTATATATTTTTTGTTTCGGTGATACTGATACACATAGGGCTAAGTAACAACATATTATGGAATGTTATGTTTCATATTAGTATCAACCAACTAGAAAACACTTGTACACATTTGGAGTCGTGGTATTTTTAAAATTAATTAAGTTACGACATTAGTCGCACTATATGCATTATTTGTTATTGTTGAGTACACATAAATGAAAAAATATATCCGACTGCCATCGGACTAACACTCTCACAAAACGCCTACAGGAGTTTGTAGTTTTGAGTTGTTAAATGACATGACACGATTAGTCGCGTTATCAACGGGAACAGTCACATTAAAAATTACCGACTTAATGACATAAACATGGTAATACAGATCGTCCCACTATAAAATATTTAATGAGAAAACAAAGCCTCAAACCTTCAAAAATCCTAAAGATACAACATTAGTCAACAAATCATCAATGAGAGCATCTCTCACACTATAATTTTTTTATGATACACATATGTCCAAGTAACCACATATTATGGATTGTTATGTTTCATATTTAGTATCAACACAGTATGTCTACACAATTTTTAATATGAGGAAGGGAAAATCATACACTTAATTCTTATAAATTGTTCTGATGGATATGATTGCTTCGTATGATAGACATATTTAGACTATTCTATATTTATTTCTCCCACGTAACAAAATCAACACAAAGCACATGCCATTCCAATTAGATCATGAATCTTGAAATACACTATCCAATCCACGTAGAAATTTTACGTGACACATTAAATTTATGTGACTGGTATGGAGAACCATTGATGAAGGCCAGTATAAGTGAAGAGACTGGAAAACTTATGGAAGCAGTAGCCTAACTATGACGGTCCATGCATGAACATATTAACGGATATGCCTAGAAAATAATAATTTATCTTTAGCACTATATACATAAAATAATAGCCAGCCTTTTACCAGGTTCATTGTTTTAAAATGTTGCACATGGTGATATGGAGTGAGTAATCGAGGGGAAGAAACAACGAACATGATAATTCTCATGATTTTGTAATCAAAGATAACTAACCTCACATAATGATCTAACATCGTGTTAGACTATAGTTCACTTTTCAAATTTAATATCACTTACACGGTGCTCCAACATATGTCATGATAATGCATTGTCTACAAATCTTAAATTGTCAAAGATGTTACTCGCATACGATTACCCAAAGGATAGGTCTAAAACAATTTTTTTTATTGCCACATAATGGGAAATAAGATGATATCGATAAAACTATATTTTTTATTTATTGATCACTTTCAACCAACGACGGATGATGCCCTCGCATTTGCGAGGGCCACCTTGCTAGTTCGTAGAAAAAATAAAAAGGCGACCGGCCCCTGCATTGCTTCAGGTAGCATTACGATCGAAACCTAATGTAGATAGCCACTGTTACTAGTACCTATTAGATTACTCAGAAGCTACTTATCTAGGGAGACATACCTATCAGGTTCGTTTAGAGCAACGTGTTGGTGAGAGCAATTAACATATTATAATTGTAGTTATCTGGTTGATTTTACATAGGTTTTTCTCTAGGTAATTATCATATGTATTATTTTAGCTGTCTGGTTTGTTTATATTGCTGGTCAGTTTAATGAAAGAAAATCCTCTATTTTAATGTAAATAGAAAAGTAGCCGTCAAGTGTTTCCATGCAGCTAACAAATCATTTTTTGGTACAACAACCAAATTTATAAATAAATT
Organism: Poa annua; assembly: GCA_026929855.1. NCBI lineage: Eukaryota > Viridiplantae > Streptophyta > Magnoliopsida > Poales > Poaceae > Poa > Poa annua. Next base: position 271,277,135 of record CM049426.1, on the reverse strand, counting down.
AGCCGATTTTCTGAAATAGCTATAAGCCTATTTAGCATAATAAAGCAAGCTAGATTGTACTATTATCGTAAGTGTTTCTAGTATGATAGTTCAATTAGATTTACATGGACGCATGCATCATCCATACTGTCGTAATCATACGCTTAGATAAGAGTTTTTTTTCTGACAATTAGATACGAGTACTATGCCACTGAGTGCAGAAGTACACTTGGTATAGAACTGCTCAACTGCATATGAGCACGCCTATTTGAACACTGGTCCAAAACGGAATTGCTTTGCGTACGATACATGGTGTCCGATATCTGCACGATGAGTACATCCGTCGGCCCAACTTGATTTTGTCGCACAGACGTTGGATGGTTCAGACACAAAGCATCGCGCGTCTCAAAACACTGTCCATGTAGACTTTTCATGTAACCCTACATCAAGATTTTGTTAAACACTGTTAGATTGTACTATTATTTTTTCGTACTTAGTTCTCAAATATTTTTTCTTTAACCACTATTTTATTCCTCAATCTGCAAGCGGGTACTCAAGGGTATCCTCTCAAGAGCATACTTTGATGTACTTGATAGCCTAGATAACCATAGAAAACTCCTGGTGCAGCTTACCGGAATGGTGATATGCTACTCATTCCTAGGATGAACATCCACAGTAGGCTATGACAACATACAACACAATGTTTTAACACCCAAACATACTCGTTTGACGTGAGCGGAAAGCCGGTCAAATGCATGTAGAAGAGTTACAACACCTTATGGGTATTTCTGTAATAGGAAAATAATTTATTCTCATACGGCAAGATGATCTTACTGATTGTATGAAGAAAAAGACCCGTAGGAGAAAACGACTCATACAATTCAGTAAAATCATCTCGCCTTATGAGAATAAACTATTTTCTTATTGCAGGAATACCCATAATGTGTTGTGCCTCTTTTGCCCGCATTTAGACTGACTTTCCCTCCAAGTCAAACGAGTCTGTTTGGGTGTTAAAGTGTTGTGCCGTTTGCTAGCATACCCTATGACGGATGTTAATCCTAGGAATGAGTAGTATATCACCCATGCCGGTCAGCTGCACCAGGAGTTTTTTGTGGTCATCTAGACTACCAAGTATACCAAAGTATGCTTTTGAGATGATACCTGCGAGTACCAGCCTGCGAGAAATAAAATAATGGTTAAAAAAATATAAATTGAAAACTACATACAAAAAAATAATAGTGCAATCTGACAGTATTTAATGAAATCTTGATACATGGTCACAGCAAATATCTACATGGACATTATTTTGGTACACGCGCTGCTATGTGTTGGATGGAAAAGTCTACATTTACAATTCTGCACTCTATTGTTAGGGAGACGTAACATCTTGTTTTTACACAACTAAAGAATAGGGAAGGAAATAAAGAACATATGCGTTGCCAAATTAGATGTGTCACAACTCACAAACCAACAGAAATGTAACAATCCAGTGAACCTCATTTGACCAAGCATTCCTTGTTATTCTCAAGCATCAAGCATGCATCTTAGCGCTAGTCAAACGGCAACATCATTCCAGTGAAGCATATCAAAATTAATTGTAGTGAGGTGGTGGCAAGGCAAAGAAATGGTCTACAGTGGCCTTACTGAGTTAACAAAGATAAAACTGTGCACACTGCAACAATTACAATAATAGTTGGATTTTCATAGCAAGTAACCCAGGAAACAAAGGTTGACAGGCATATATAATCACAAGATCAATAGAGAAATCCATCAAAAGGAGTAAATACTACAGACAGGAAATGACCATGCAAATTCACAACAACGTACTCCTTTGTGGAAGTGCGGCTTGCACGGCGGTGTCGTGCAATACCTTCTGGGCTGCTGCGTGCCGTAGGCAGAGTTGTAGCAGCCTCGAGAGGGCATGACCTACGTGACGGCCTCGAGATGGCATCACTCGGAGGTGGTGGTCGTGTGGCGCGGCGGCTGGTGCGACCATGGTTGTGCACGCCAAATCTAGTCCAGGTGGCCCCAGATCCCTGTTGCTAGGGTTTCTTCGTTGTTGTTCGGGGGGCAAGGACACCGCGGTGGCAGGCTGCATGGGTGTCTTTGGCACATAACATTGCAGCAGTAGTGGCTCTCCCTTTGGTCACGTGGGCAACGTGGGGCATATCAACAGGTACTTCTGGTGGTGTCGGTGTTTCGGCTGGAGGCCTCGTATTGGCAGGACGAGCCGTCCTTCGGAGACGGATTGGGTTGTCATTTGTATCCCAAATGACATGGCAAGGCTACGCTTCGGCGCCGGTGATGGTGATATGTTCTGCGTCATTAACCCTCTTGGGGGCATCGTTGTGGGTATCCTCCCATGACAGGGTTTCGAGTGAAAACCCTTGCTTGTCATTACGAGCTCGGCGGCGGCCCTCTGCGTCGTTACCCTCTTGGGGGCGTTGTCGAGAAACCCAGGCTCATCCGGACGCATCACGTTGGAGTCCTTCCCTGGCATGAAGCTTCCTCGACGTCGGCATGGAGTGGAATCGTTGGTCTCCTATCTTTTACATGTGCCACAATGCCTCTTCCTCGGTCCTTGCTATATGTGCGGACAGGATCGGCGCTCCATGACCCGGAGTGAGACGGCAGACGTCTCTCTTCGGTGATATCTTGGTGGGGTAGTAGCAACATGGCACGATGGTCCTCCAAGGCGACATGCTTCCACTCTGTTTCGGTAGTCTAGGTTACTTCGTGCTAGTTACGGCATCTCATATTTTCATGTTCGGCTTCGAGTGGCTGGCTTGCCACTTCCGAATGTCGTTTTTCTTTTTGATTTGCTTGTTTGGGAAACTTCCCATCACTTTGTATTGTTCGGTCGGTTAGGTTTTATTTGTAAAGCGTGACGAAAGCATGTTTCGAGATTTCTTATTGTATGTGCTCATTGTTGCGCATCAACATCCGCTCAAGAATCCACCATCGATAATTGATGCAGCGAGCGTCTAGTTGAAGCCCGTATATGAAGTTATTGTTCCTCCGAAGTTCTGTTAGAGGAGAATTTACCAGGGTTGGTTGTTCCGCATGAATCTACCATGTTTATATTTGCAATACCAGGCGCGCAGTTTTTTGGAACTGTACGCATGTCGGGGGGGGGGGGGGGGGGGGGGGGGGGAGCAGGGGGCATAGGCAAGCCCCATCCGGCTATGCCATGTCAGACTCTCGGCCGTACATCTCTCACACAGGGCCACAACAAACGAAAAGAATATCCAAAATTAGGGCCCTTCCATCTTTCTTCATTCTCATGTACACCGCTCAAGTATAGGAGGAACCCCGACTCTACTTGTACGAGACCCTCGTTGTGAGAGCCACAACAGTTGTGCACAATGCACGGGATTTGGAACTGAAGGGACCACTGGAGAGAGTTGGTGGTTAGCAATGGCGAGCTGCAAGCATCCTCGACTATATCGGATAGGTGGATGAGACTTCGGGCTAGAGATATCTCAAGTGAAAACCTTGCATCGACTTTGGTTATGCTCTTGGTCGCCGCTCCTCAATGGAGGCATCGTTGTGGAGTCCTTTGCCTCCTGTGTCGTTGCTTTGCATGTCCGTCTGATCGGCGTAGTCAAGTCTTCGTCATCTTCATCATGGTTCTGGCCAGCGTCGATGTTAGAGCGGTGGCTCATGTCTTTCCCCTCTACCGTGTTGCGTTAAGGTGTTAGAGTATCGGTTTTGGTCTCTAGGGCGTGGACTTGGGGCCGCCGTGGATGTCGTACCGACAACTTCGGATGTTCGTCTCCGCCTTTGCATATAGGAGGGTGTCGGCTTCGTTTTCTTGGACGACTGGTTGTCGACTCATGTGGGCGGCGGCCTAGGGGCCGATGTACTGCGTTGTGTTTAGTATGGTTTCATGCGCTTCTTATAAACCGTCAACTCTTTTTTGACGTGGTCAATTGGCACTGCCTAGGTTCAAAAAGAAAGGAATTGAAATTTCTAATGGAAAGGAAAGAACATACTGGTGGCAGATTTATCATCCTGCGATCTTTTTGGTGTAGTTTGCTTCAGTTTGTGGTCACTGGATTTTTTTTTGTTGTACAATAAAAAGAATATCTCTAATATGCAGCAGCAGAGCAGTCGTAATTCAGGGAAACAAGAATCTATCTCCAACTGTGGAAACACTTCAGTACCATTTTTATAGAAAAGAGGGCTGTGAAAAAGCAACAAAATTGATTTGAATCTTTAAAATCTGTCTGCAAGTAAATTATTAGTTTGTTCACCAAAAAATTCAGAGGCAACCAGGACAGGCCATGAAAAAATCTGAATCTATGTCCAACTGATAACTAATAAAACAAGGTACAGTGGCAGAAGACGAGCTCTGGCAAGTGATACTAATAAAATCACTGGAACAAACTGAATTGACCAATATCACATGACTTCAGTATCACTTGTGCAAGTAAAATGACAGAAAATGAGTGGTGACAAGTGAAAACTACAAAGTAGAAACATGAGCAAAATACTCATGAGAAACGTGTAATGACATGAACTGGAGAACTTGTTGTAAATTAATGTGTATCACTAATAGTAGTATGTTGTTACACCCCGGTGTATCCAAAGAGTTGAGCAGAAGTGATACAAAGAAACACATGTAAAAGAATAGCAGTTGTTACACGAGCATGGTGTATCTATCAATCACCGGAGTAAGTAAACCAAAGCTTTCTTGATTCGAAGAACTGAAGATGACTAGGCTACTGCGGGAGGGAGCAGTGCCACGCGCCCAAACTGCTGGCCGGAATACTTCCTGTACACGGCCTTTAGCTTGCTCTCAGGGGCGGCGGCGTGCGAGGCGACAAGGACCTTGGCAGGCTCCCTGAATCAAACCAAAAAGCACAAACAGATATGAGTTTCCAGCTCAACCAACTAAATTCAGGTAGGCACAGAGTCCACAGACAGACATGCAGAAGAAGGTACAGATCGAGGAGTGGAAGACTTACATCAGCTGTAGTTCGTTGTAGCCGCTGTGGTGCTTCAGGGTCTCTGTCCAAACGGGACTCTTCTTCAGTGTGCACCGAGCAGCGTACACAGTAGAGGCTGCCAGCAGCGACGGGCAGAGTGAGACCAGCTCGTACTCCATCAGCGCCATCTCGGCGAAGAAGAAAATCATGTGCTCCAGCTCCTTGTCACTCCCGGCAGCCTTGGCGAAGCGCAGCAGGAAGACGTACGGGGTGGGAACAGTGAGGTTCCACGACATCCTGTTCAGGATGCACTTCTCCATGCCGAGAATGTGCTGCCGCGAGTACGCGTTGTCTGAGATGTGAATGAAATCACTCACCTGCAATCAAAAACACTTGAGGATTCAGAGTTCATTCAAATACATTAGCAGCAGATGAAAACCAAATGGACTTAAGGATCAGAGTTCATTCACAAACATGAGCAGAAAGGGGGTGAAAATGCTTTACCTCGGGCGCCCACATTTCCTCGTACTTGGTGGCGATAAGCATCGCTGCGACCCCGACGAGCTGCAGCTCCCGTCGAGGCACCGCCTGCATGGAGAGGAACCTGTCGACGATGTAGATGGTGAGGTAGAAACTCTCGGGCATTAGCTCAAACTTGTGTGCCACATCTACGAGCCAGTCGACGAGGATCGCCCTCATCTTGGGATTGATCTCGGGCTGGCTCCCCATGTACAGAACCGGCCGGCTCTCGTGCTGCAAAGCAACACGACACAACGCATACAGACCGGTGAGCAATTTCAGAACTGATCACTTGAACAGTCATGCTGAAGAGGAAGGAGGATCGTAGTAACCTGAGCTGTCTTGTAGTAACTGTATATGTCTTGGATGTAGTCGACAACGGCCAGCTCGTTGTCACCGTCGAGCTTGTCGATGTCTTCGACGAGCTCATTTGCTTTGCGACTGAGGCCACAGGCTTCCTGCCATTGACAAGAGCATGCAAGCAGAGAGGATTCATACACTGAAAAGGAGCAGTACATCACAGAGCTATCGCTTTGGATCGATCGGGTCGCGAAGCTCACCTTGGAGCGATGCGAGAGAACCGAGGTGATAGTGTCCACCAACTTCTGTCTGGGGAGCTTGTGGGCGGCGGCGCCCACCGGCGGCGCTCTGTTCTCGTCGGAGCCGGTGTTGCTGGTCTTGGCAGCTTGCTCAGGACGAGGGGCGGGCTTGAGAACCTTCTTGGCCGCCGGCTTTAGGGCGGCAGGAGGAGCATTCTGCAAACCATCACACCAATTTGGAATCAACAAACTGGAAGCACAAAGATTGGGTACGCAAGAGCTGCAGCAGCGGGGGAAAAGGGCACATGTCCGTACCTTGTTTTTCAAGAGCTGGGCGCCGAAGCTCCTGGTGATCGGGCGGTTGATCCCCTCCGGCACCTGAATTTTCCTGTCACAGACGAGGAATCAGGAATCAGGACATGGAACGCAAATCCGAAGAAAGAAACAAGACAGGAGCTGATTTCTTCTCTTACCCCTGCTGGCCATGGGCGTGGCAAACGTTGCCGATATCTCCAAGCGGTTGCCGAGTTCGGCCGGCGGCGGCCATCTGCTTTCCTGTCGGGACTCCTGCCCGATCATCAAAGGAGAAACAAGTCAAGAATTGCTGATGAACGAATCGGGCAAGAAGGGGGCAGCAACAAAGATTAAAACAAAACTCGCATCAGACGGCCCTGGAAACATGAAAAAATCGGTTCTTGGCCAAGGATTCGTCTGAAGAACAGATCAAGAACTCGAACAGAACAGGATGGACCACCGCAAAACCCAAAAATTTCTCCGAAATAAGAATCGCATGACAGCAGAAGGGCGAACAGGTCGCACTCGAATTCCCCACCCGTTTCCCAAAGATCTTGCCGCCCACAAAGAAACCCCATGACGCAGTCCGGAGCAGGACCAAATCAAGAACGAGCGATCTCCACGAAGAAGCGGCCGGAAATCGCAAGAAAGGAAGATTCGGGGTCCCTCACCTCGGTTCGCCGGCTGAGGAGCGGCAGCCGCGGCCTGGTGATGCCTCGTCGCCATGGATTTCTTCTGCCTCCTCCGAAAGGTCCGGCGAGGCGCGAGTTCTTGGGAGCAAGGCGAAGGAAAGCAGCGAGCGGGCTCTCTCTTCCTCCTCCTCCTCCGGTTGATTCCTCTCTGCTAATGCTACTTCTTGCTCTCGGTGGGGGATTGGACTGGGGGGGACTAGGTCACGGGAGAGATGAGGGAGGAAGGGGAGAGAGGGCCGGAGTTTTATTTCAGAGCGGGCGGCTCCAGCGATGGGGAGACGAGAGCTGGATGGAGGCGGCGGATTGGGGAAAGGGAAACTAGCCGTTGGGGCTATGTGCCATGGATGGAAAGTTTTCGGCATGGAATGTTTTCCGTGTATCTGGCTTACGCAATACTCTCCGTCCGTCCCTCTCTTGTTTTCTCTTTCTCCTAGTGTGGAGTGTGGACACGGTGAAAGTTAACAGTGGAAAATCTATATTGAATTTCTTCAGAAAATGTCCGCCCATGGGACTAACCTAAGGCCTACCTCTGTTCCCGGCTCCCCCCGTCGACACTACTAAGACGACCTACCGACATCCTGATGTTGTCGCACGGGGTAACGATAAGTCCTTATGTTCGAGCCGATGAAAATAACCCCTACCACTAGAAGTCTCGGCCAGCTAGCCCTCTTCTTCTTCGTCTCCACCCCCTCTCTTCCATCAAAACAGGCTACTGCCAGCCCCGATTTCTGGTCGTTCGTGGTACATTTTATTTTTTGTCATGGTTTTTTTTCATCTTAGAAGGAGGTTGAACGTCGAGAATATATGTAGTGCTACCATGCTACCAATTCTAAAACTAAATTTTAAATGGTTCAAAATTTCTAAGGAAATAATGTGAATGTTTGAAAGGAATGTGTCTACAGCCTCCAACAATTTCAGGTCCAAATAAAAACAATGAGTGAAAGAAGTCAAATCTATGTGTGAATCATATATAAAAAGTAGACTTGTCTTTTATGTTTTGCAATGTATTTTATGTTTTATGCAATGCGTATTTCGTTTTTTATCTGAGATCTTTGCTAGCTGTAGACACATTACTTGTGAAAAATCACACTTTTTTTCTATTTTCTAAAGCATGTACTCCCTCCGTCCATGTCTCAACTTTGTCTAAATCTAAAATATGTCTACATACATGCAAATTTAAATAAAATTCTTACATCTTCTATGAATGGAGGGACTAAAATTGATCCTTTTAAAACGGTAACATGTTGATTCGTATGATAGGAAAGAGATAAATATAAGATTGATATGTCATGCACACTCTAATTTTATAGGATTTGGTTTGTATCAAATTTTGTTTGATTTCATCAAATGAATTGTGAAAAGAAGTTGATTGGAGTGGGTGTTATAATTTCTATGAGAAATAGTATAAAGATTCCTATGACAAAAAAATTCCATAGAAACTAATCCTATGAATCCAATCAAAATCCTATAAAAATCGTGTAAAGTTTCTTTAAATCAAACAAGTCCTTAGTACCTAAAGGAATGGAAGCACTAAGATTCTCTCTCGTTGAACGCCGAGTGGCTAAATCATCTCACAAGAGTCGTGGAGCCAATGGTGCACGTACGGTGACTGCCATTTGAGAGAAGAGAATTTTGAAGGCGGAATATTTCTCCGAGCGCAAGTTACGAACACATAATTGTACACTATTAGAAGTGCATATCGCTCTTTTATTCTGTTTACGATTACAGCAGACACTGGAACATTATCTAGAGTAGCACTAGCATCTACTCCCGTTTGATCTCGGAGGTGTACAGCGACGGCGGCTGCAGCACGCGCTTGGCGCCGGTGAGCTCGAGGACTCTCCTGGCCCTCATCTGGCTGTCCGCGTCGCCGGCGCTCCGGCGGTAGAACACGCGCTGCAACATGTCCCCAACCTCCGGCACGAACGCCCGCCAGAGGAAGAGCGCCCGGTACCACACGGGCACGGTGACGCTGCGCCGGCCGCGGCAGACGGCGTCGACGATGGCCTCCGCGCACCGCTCAGCGCGCACCACCGGGAACAGCCCAACCTGAGCCTGCATCGGCCACGCAAATTTTACACACGAGGAGGCTTTCACAACATCAAGCTAACTTGATTTAACTGTGCATTTTGTCGGTCGTGCAACTCACATCTCTAGTGTCTTGATCGACCTCCATTCTTCCTTCTTTGGAGAGGTGCTTCCCCTTGGTCATCTCCGACTCGATCCACCCGGGAGTCGCCACCGTGATGCCGACCGCGTCGCCGAGCTCCATCCGCAGTGTCTCGGCGAAGTTCAGAACAGCGGCCTTGCTAGCCTGCAGTAACAATATTATGAAACAACATGTCCTCATGTCTGCACACTAGAAACGGTCGAAATGCACTGTCAAGGGAAATAGTGTACATTGTAGAAGCTCATTCTTGGCATTGCCAGCATCGCCGCGGCCGAGGAGTTGACGAAGATCTTCCCGCGGCTCTTCTTCAGGTGAGGAAGAGCGGCGTGGGTTGGATGCACTGTGCCCCAGAAGTTCACATCCTGCATCATCACCAACATCAACGCATCAGTATGTGAGGGAAAGCTCGTGATAGAATCATAAATTAGGTAGAACTGCATTTAGAAACAGAGGACTAAGAGGAACAGAGAAGCATAAAAACAGAGGGTTGGGAAATGTACAGTACCAAGACTTGCTTGAGATCGGCGACATCGGGCACCTCCTCGAACCAGCACACGTTGGCCAAACCGGCATTGTTCACGAGATGATCCACTAGAGCAAACCAGAGAATTAGGCAAGATCAGACGTTCTAAACACGAGATCAGCCATGACTTGACCGCGTACGTGGATTCAGATAAACATACAGAACAACATGTTGAGCATGCAACACGATGAGTAAGTAACGATGAAGTCTTAGAGGAGAAGATGCAATTTTGGAGAAACCCCTAAACTCAAGAGCAAAGAGAAGGTCACCGATGAAGTCTTAGAGGAGAAGATGCAATTTTATTTGCAGATGTATAAGAAGCAGCGCACACCACAGGTGATGGAGGCTTTTCGAGACTTAATTGTGAGTAATGCTTGATCTCTTTTGTGTGGAGGACGCACACTGGTGCATCTGTAGCGGTGAGAGTTTGTGTGGGTTTGGAGAGGTCCTTTTAGTTGGATATCAGGTGTGGCCTGTTAGCTTGGGTTTAGGTTCCCTTGTTTCAGGCACGGACGATGTTCCATGAGGTTGAGTGGGCGGTTTTTTAACCGCATTTTGTATGGTTTTTGGATCCGGTTTCCCTAATTAACTGGATCATCTCTCTTCTTTTATAATGCAATGCGGGAACTCCCCGCCTTAGGTCGTCAAAAAAGAGTAAGTAACGAAATATCAATCCATCTTATTAACTTACGTCGGCCAAAACGCTCGACTGTGGACTGGACGAACGCTCTGCAATCCTCCGGCCTCGCGACGTCGCGCGGAAGGACGAGCACGTCCGGCGAGCCAAGATCGGCTGCCTTGGCGGCGACCTGGTGCAGGCTTCCCTCCCTTCTCGCCACCAGGGCCAGCCTCGCCCCCTTCTTCGCGTACTGATACGCTATTTGCTGCACGAGCGCAAGTTAGATGTATCAGATTCAGATCAGCTTGCCGTTGTCAGTTGTCAGTCAAACAAGAGCAGCTAAGTACATACAAAATGTAAGATCAACAGTCTCCATTGATGATTAGTAGTACCTCGCCGATGCCCGAGGAGGCGCCGGTTATGAGCACGACCTTGCCGGCGACGTCCCCCGGCGCGACGGTGGCTACCGCCGAGGCAGTGAGCTTGTACACGTAGTAGGGGGGCATGAAGAGCACCAGGAGGAGGAGCGACCGGCGCGCCGCCCAGTCCATGAAGCTGTTGACGAGGTCCGTCGCCGGCGTCTCGCTGCGCAGCACCGTGTACCCCACCTTCAGCATGCTCAGCGTCTCCATGATCGATGGCGTTCGCCCACCCTCTCCTCCTTCCTTCCTCTCAGCGGTTTGCTCCACTTCTGTGTTGCGACTTGCAATAATGCGATTGCTGCCGAGCTTGTGAGTTGTGAGGTAGTATGAGACCAGGAGGGAGAGAAGCTTCACTGCATCAGCGATTCAGCATGCAGCAGGATTCTCAGGCCGCCGTGACACGTCGCGTATGGAAAGATACGTGGCACGCTGCCCTTGACGAGGGGCAGAGCCGCAGAGGTACGCGTCTGTTTCTAGATACTGAAGGAAAGGCGCAAAGCGTACCAAGTCTGATCGATCGATTCTGGAGACACTTGAACGAAAGTGTGGAAGCGAAAGCAAGTTTGTAAATTTCAAAGTAAATATATATTTATATATATATGAGTGTTCATAAATGTGTGTTTATAGTCCTAGAAATTTTCGGAACCAAATTTAAATACACATAGAAACAAAAAAGACAGTGTCATTTTCTTTTTCATTTTCATTTCGAATTTGATTTTAAAAATTGCACAGATTGTAAACGTACATTTCTGAACACTTATTAAATACCGAAATTTAATTTCAATTTTGAACTTGGTATCATGGTACTTCATCTGATTTAAAATGTACGACTTTCTAGATTTATCCTGGTATGTAGACATGTTTTAATATATTGATTCGCTCATTTAGTAACGAATCGGGACAAAATAAAAGTTTTATCATATTCTAGCCAAAAGAACTTATTTCTCAAAACCATTACAACATGATTAAGATGAGGTGAACTATTTTTTAGGTTCTCGAGATACGTTAAATCAATAATCCAACTCGGGATATTTCTGTACATCCATAGATTCGAAGACAAATTTTGTAGAATATGTTCTAAAATACGGAAAAATATTTTAATTACGTTGAAATGTATTATAATAAGAGAAATGATCCGGTAGTTTCCGGGAAAACATGTTATGCGAATTTTAAACAAATCGATGGTTGTGATTAAGGTTGGAGATTAAGGGTGCTAATCCCACATAGTCCGTACTCCTTTTAGATCACTTTGTAAAGCTAATCATAGCCGTCGATGCACTCTAAAATTCGTGCAACATGTTCTTTCAAAAAGCACCAGAGAGCTGAATCTTTTCATTGCACTGCATGCTAAATCAGGTGCAAAAGTTTAACGAAGTATATGTAGCACACTGGAAGAATATGACGGGCATTCCTGGTTATTACTTATCACCAAAAATAATATCCACAGGGGTATTTCTGGCATAATGAAACTAGAGAAACACAAAAGGTCTGAAAAGCAGATAAAAGAAAGCGGATATGTAAGGCAGTGTTTCATACAGTTCGTTGGCGTAATATGGCTCCAAAGTCCAGTGGTTCATTTTCTTGTTCTCTTTCTATTTTGTAAGACTTTACACAGAAGAATAAATGATACACATACATAACATATCTACTCCGTAGTATGTACGTATGTAATTACAAAGATTCGTTACTCAATCCCACAAATTCATGTCCTAGACGTTGGATCCATCTTCTCACCTGGAAGCAGAAGATGGCCTGAAGGACATGCAGACCGGTGGATAAATTTTCAGGATGGACAGAACAGCAGATGGAATGCTCCATATTCCGTCCCCACAGATCAACCCGGACGCCACTGCTACCGCATAATCATCAGCATCCCTCCGGTTCACCGTCTGCCACACGAACAAGATTACCGTCCCAATAAACATGTCCACGCCGAAGAACGCGCCAATGTAGAACGGCACAGCCATCGCCATCGGTATGGGGATAAACCTCGATGCACTGGCGGGTGTAACATCCCTCAGGAGATTGACGGCCAACGATGCCAAGAAGAAAGCGCAGCAGATCTGGAGACAGTGCTTGGGCAGAGAGGCAAAGCCTTCGACCCCAATAATTGCCATCTCTCTGAAGATGATCGCAAATGGCGCCTTGTACTCACCTTCAGGGTTGCCGATATCGTAGGCCGTCCAGAAGAGCCACAGCGTAAGCGGAGCAATGACGCATCCAAGCGCGACGCCGGCTAGCTGGGAGATGAACATTGACCGTGGCGAGGAGAGGGTGAGGTAGCCACACTTGAAGTCCTGCATGAGATCTGCCGCAGAGCAGGCAATGGACATGATGATGCCACATGCTGCAAGGCCGGCAATGACGCCACCTTCGCTGCTGCCGACGAGCGAGGCGAATAAGAAGAGGGCAATCTTGCCATATGTGGGCGCGAGGTTCAAGTTCGTGAGGCCCATCCCGTAGGAGTTGCAGAAGGCAACGGCAGGAGCAAGGAAGTAGCAGCCAAGCACAAGATACCACTTCAGCTGAGGAAATATGGAGGGCACAACTGCGGTGGATATTGCTGCGAGTACAATGTAACCAGAAACAGCAAAACTTGTGGGTATGCTATCTTTGAAGAACATCGCGGTTTGAAGCTTATTATCCATTAATTGTCTAGAGTTCTCTTCATCTGAAAAATACAGAGGAACAAGCTGAATGAACAAAGGTTGAACAAACGATTCCGGAGGATGATATCCTGCAAGTAAATACCTAACACAACTGTGCTACAAGAAAAACAATGTAAGATTTTTTGAAGAAGAAATGACCTATATACTGTATAACCAGTGCTCTCTGGCCACAAATTCAAGTCATAAAATGGTGAACACGTTGAATGACTAGAAAAGCACAAAAGTGATACAAAATCAGTTATTGATGGTACCTTGAAGAGCTTGAACAAGCTGATCACGTTTTTTTAATTGCACACTGCAGATTTCTCTTGCAATGATAAGAAAGATTTTTATTAAGTTGTAGAGGCCATCTCCAAGTATGACAGAAATGGCTACAAAAACCTGCAGGGATAAACATCAATATGAGAAAAATAAAGCATGGCAATGTTACATTATTTTTCATATAACAAAATGTTACTCGACAGTTGTTCGCAAAATGGATCTCTTCAAAAGAGATGTTTGGGATGAATTTCATAGACAGCAGACAGTGCAATTGCATCCAAAGAAAAAACTGTCATCAGCGAAATGGCTATAAAGAATACAAATTTACATAATGTACCTTATAACCATAAAGACCTCTGAAGTCACTGCTACTTAGGTTATCTGGGTACCAATCACCAGCTTGCTTACTGATAAATGGCCACAGAAATCCCCAGGATATGACCGACCCAAGGAAAACTGAGCAGTTGACAATATGGGGAGAAATAAGACCATACCCAACATAACTAGGATTGAAGTCGAAATAGAACCTGCCAGAATGTGATAAACACAACTTCAGAGTTCAGAAAAATGGTCATTCTTAACTTGATCACACACTATATATATCATGCGACTTGTATTCAAGCTTGAATAGGTGAGTACAGGTTGCTACCCGAATAATCATATCTAATTACTGCATCATGAATTTTATAATTCAGACGCAAAAGAACATGTGTGCCAAACTAGTCATTAACAGTGTAAATTGTTTTCTTCTGCATTTGAAAATGTCACTAGCACAGTAAGTTGTATGGTACGTGACTGCAGGTAGCAATCCTTTAGTTGTGAAAATGTGCTCGTCAACTATACTGCATGTTTAGTTCTCTATAGATCTCAGATAATCCAAAATGATCATGATAATCTTATTTAACACAAAATAATCAGTAGCTATAGAGCAAGAAAGGAATATCAATAGAAATGAAAAAAAGTACAAGAATTGTCAATAACAAATGATGTTCACAATCATCATACATAGCTTGTTCCAACTAATCAGTCCAATCCATAGCAATCACAATGTTAAACGTGTGTAGAGAAGAAAAGGGTACATGGGGAGAAATACATTCAGAACTTACGTGTTCTTAAAAGCTTCAGGTCCAAATGTTGGAAAATTGTCAAAACCACAAGAATCGCCAACTCCACTAAAGAACCACTTAAAGAAGCTCCAGCCAAAACTAAGGCCCATGTACTTTACCATGCAATGAACTTTCTTTCTGTAAAGCAAACATAATAAAAACCCCAAAACAATGGAAATAAGAAATAATTTCATAAATTAAGTGACATGCATGCAAGAAATTTTAACAAAAAATTCGCAAGTTGTTTGTACTCCATATTCTGTCATTGTGTGGAGTCACTAAGAATTTTGTCCCAGACATGCATGCACAAGTACAAATCTCAAGTTGCTTGTATTCATAAGTTGTCATTGTGTTCTTATCATGCAGACATACATGCACAATTCTCTAAATTTATAAAGATAAATTGATTCCGTCGCTTATGTATCTCTAATGCCTAGAGACTCCACTTTAGGGTAAGCGGATTCTCTTCAGAGTTTAGAATATATGCATAGCGAAATCTAGTGAACATATGCAGTTTAAATGATTTAGTGTCCGTTCGTTACCGGGTGGAAGATTTGTAAGCAGGCAGCATAAAGAACATGGCAAGCGTAATCTCAGGATAGTGCAAAATAAATTCTTGGTACATCTAAAGTACGGTTGAAAAACTTGTACTAAAACACCATGTCCTTCTTATAAATAGTTAGCTAAGTAGGAGTAATTGGTAATTGCCATACCCTGTAAGTTCAGTTCCTTTTTCTCCATGCAAGCTATTAATCATCAGAGCTGTAGCAGTCCCACCAGGAAATGCAAGCTTATAATCAATCACCAATACCTGCAGTACTTGACTTGAGAGGCAATACCAAAGGGTAGGAAACTATCTTCCTACTGTGTACAGCTCCACAAAAATTTGCAGCAGCCATTACCCTATATATTAAGGACGGAGACTTCCTCACGCTCACAGCCTTCGGTTTACTGTTCATTATGAACAGTGGTGAATAGTCCATCGGCTGTTTGGTTCGGTTCCTTTGGCGTCCTGGTTCCTCCCGTCCGTCCGCACGTGTCATCGCGTCACTCCTTTCTTTTTTCCTCTCGCGTCTTCCGATCGCTTCTGCCGCTTTCTTTCCGTCTCCCCTTCCCCCCGCGCCGGCTAGGGTTACGCGGCCGCCCATCCGCTCGCACGGCGCCGCCTCCCCGCGCGCGCCCCCGTTGTACCTCGCCTCCTCCAGCTGCGGCCGGCGAGGCGGCGAGCAGGGTTAGCCGCCGCCGGCAGCCCCCCGCCTCCCAACCTCCTACTTCCTGCCTCCCAATCGCCTGCGCCGTCTGTGCCCTCTCCAGCGAGCTCTGGCCGGCGCACCACCCGACCTGCAAGCCCCTTGCTCACCGCCACCCTGGATGAGGCCCGCCTCGCCGCCGACCTGGACGAGGCCGGGAATCCGCCGCCGTCGCCACGGTAGGTCGGGGCAAGAAGAAGGGGGCCTCAGCAATTTACCACAAGTTTCTGTTAGAGTAATCCTTGCTTACTGCTATAATGTTCTAGACTAATCTTTATGTTGTAAGATAGAGTAGAAGTATTTGCCATCCTGGCTAGCAGTAGAAGCTTGTAGAAGGCTGTAGAAAAACTAGCTATAAAAACCTAGTTGTAGAACGTTGTAGAAGGTTGTAGTCACCAACCTTGTACTCCTATATATACCCCTATGTAATACAAGGCAGAAGTAGCCTTTGCAACATATAGAGAACACCTTCCACATAGCCTAAGTCTAACAGTTGGTATCAGAGCGCCAGGTTAGGAGAGGATAGGATCAGCCAAGTTAGGAGAGGATCATTGAGAGATGTCAGCTCCAGTTCAGGGTGCCCGCAGTCCGTCTCACCAGCCGCGGCGCCGTTCCCCTTCACCGCCACTGAGAAGACCGCGCCACCGCGAGGCTAGAAGGCGCGAGGTCGTTGTCGAGCGTGTCGTGAAGGAAGTCGGCGGTGGCAATTACCCGACGTTGACGCGGACGAACTACACCGAATGGAGCCTCCTCATGAAGGTGAAGCTGCAGGCTCGGGGCATCTGGGATGCAATCGAGCTCGGCGCCGCCAACTTCCAGGAAGACCGAATGGCGCTGGAGGCTATCCTGCAAGCTGTCCCACCAGAAATGGTGGCTGACCTAGCTGTCAAGCGGACAGCAAAGGAGGCATGGGACGCGATTCGAGCCATGCGTGTTGGTTCAGACCGCGTGCGGAAGGGCAAGGTGCAACAGCTGAAGAAGGAATTTGAGATGATCTCATTCCGCGATGGTGAGTCCATTGATGATTTCGCGCTGCGCCTAACCAACCTCGTCACAAGCCTCGCCACGCTCGGAGCACCTATCGACGAAACTCAAGTCGTCGAGAAATTCCTACGAGTTGTGCCACCTAAGCTGTCGCAGATAGCCCTTGCGATCGAGACCCTCCTTGACACTTCTGATATGTCGTTGGAGGAGGTCACCGGTAGGCTGAAGGCAGCAGAGGACCGTCTTGAGTCACCGGAGCCGCTGCATAAGCAAGGAAAACTTCTGCTCACCGAGGAGCAGTGGAAACAAAAGATGAAGGAGCGCCAAGGAGGCAGCTCCTCCAGGCCTGCGCGTGGCAGCGCAGAGCGACGACGACGGCCACCGCGTAAGAATGGTGGAGAAGGTGGCAACGATCGTGAAGCTCCTAGGGACAGCCCACGCAATGATGGATGTCGCAACTGTGGCCGACGCGGCCATTGGGCCAAGGACTGCTGGCAGCCTAGGAGAAATGGGAACAAGGCTTACTTAGCCCAAGCAGAGGAAGATGATGAGGACCCTGCTCTCCTCATGGCGCAGGTCTCTCAAGATCCAGCCCCACCCATGAAGGCGCAGCAAAGCATCGCTCCATCCTCAACCATAGTGGTGCAGCAAAGCATCGTTCCAGCCCCAGACATGGTGGTGAAGGACAACACCGCTACACCTCCGCATCACGCCTCACTTCACATCGACGAACCGAAGGCAAAAGCCTACCTCGGGACGAGCAATGACGAGGAGCGAATGGGGGGCTGGTACCTCGACACAGGTGCCACAAATCACATGACAGGCTGCAGTGACGTCTTCGCTGAAATTGACCGAACAGTCACCGGCACCGTCAAATTTGGTGACGGCTCGGTTGTTGAAATCAGAGGACTCGGCACCATCATCTTCGCTGGCAAAAACGGTGAACACAAGGCTCTCAGTGGCGTCTACTACATCCCACGTCTGAAGAACTCAATCATCAGCATTGGACAACTCGATGAGAGTGAAGCAAGCGTGTTAATCAGGAAAGGTGTGCTTCGCATATGGGACCAGCAAGGTCGACTCCTTGTTCGGGTCCACCGCGGCCGGAATCGCCTCTACCTCCTCCATCTTGAGGTTGCCCGACCAATTTGTCTCTCCGCCCGCCGTGATGATGTTGCTTGGCGCTGGCATGAGCGATTTGGACATCTAAACTTTGAGGCTTTGGAGAAGATGGGACGCCTCGCCATGACACGTGGGCTGCCACACCTAGAGCATGTGGAGCAGTTCTGCGACACGTGCGTCATCACCAAGCATCGCCGGAGTGCTTTCCCTCGGCAAGCAAGGTACCGTGCACAAGAACTACTTGAGCTCGTCCATGGAGACCTATGCGGTCCTATATCTCCTGCAACACCTGGAGGCCGGCGTTACTTCTTGCTGTTGGTGGATGACGCCACTCGCTACATGTGGGTGATGCTCCTAGCAGCTAAGGACAATGCATCAGATGCCATAAAAAGAGTTCAGGCAGCAGCAGAAGCTCAGAGCGGACGCAAACTGCGCGTATTCCGCACGGACAACGGGGGTGAGTTCACCTCAACGGAGTTTGCCGCCTACTGTGCTGATGAAGGAATTGAGCGCCACTTCTCCACGCCATACGCCCCGCAGCAGAATGGCGTCGTTGAGAGGCGGAACCAAACGGTGGTGGCAATGGCGCGTGCTCTGCTGAAACAAAGGAGTATGCCTGCTGAATTTTGGGGGGAGGCGGTGAGCACTGCTGTTTTTTTGCTGAACCGAGCTCCCACCAAATCTCTCACTGGAAAGACGCCTTATGAGGCGTGGCATGGCCGCAAGCCGGCTGTCCATTACCTTCGAACCTTTGGGTGCTTGGCATATGTCAAGGAACAGGGGAACCTACGCGAGCTTGATGACCGTAGCTCTCCTGCTGTCTTCATTGGCTACGAGGATGGAGTAAAGGGGTACAGGCTGCTGGACCCAGCAACGAGGCGTGTACGCGTCCCGTGACGTTATCTTCGATGAAGATCGTGGCTGGGATTGGGCAGCGGGCGGCAGCGAATACTCTAGCAGCAACTTTGACGTAGAGTACATCAGCCGTCCTGCCATGAGGGCACCCAGCCATGCGCATAGCTCAGGAGAGGACAGATCTGCATCGGCGAGACACGGGTCTCAAGGTATGTCAGCCAACACACCACCATCGCCTCCACCTATACCAGCAGCAAGTGCTGCAACCCCAGCGACTCCAGGTTTCGTCACGCCACTAGCGGATGACGATGATCGACTCGACGCTGCACATAGCGACACACCAGTTCGCTATCGCAAGGTTGAAGACCTTATTGGAGAAGAAGAACCAGTGCCAGGGCTCGCACCGCGCAACCTTGACTGCGAGCTACACTTGGCCAGCACAAGGGAGCCATGCTCATTTGAAGAGGCTGAGCAGGACAAGGCATGGCAGGCAGCCATGCGCGAGGAAATCGAAGCGGTGGAGCGGAACAAGACATGGGAGCTCGTCGATCTGCCACACGGGCATCGACCAATAGGCCTGAAATGGGTCTATAAGTTGAAGAAAAACGAAGCCGGTGAAGTCATCAAACACAAAGCACGGTTGGTTGCTCGTGGCTTCGTCCAACAAGCAGGCGTAGACTTTGATGAAGTCTTTGCTCCGGTTGCTCGCATGGAATCAATCAGGTTGCTGCTTGCTCTCGCTGCCCATGAGGGGTGGCCTGTCCACCACATGGACGTGAAATCAGCCTTTCTCAATGGAGAATTGAAGGAGGAAGTATATGTGAAGCAGCCACCAGGTTTCGTCGTCAAGGGAGAAGAAGGAAAGGTTTTGCGGCTGCGCAAGGCCCTGTATGGCCTGCGGCAGGCGCCACGAGCATGGAACGTGAAGCTTGACGGCACGCTCAAAGAAATGGGCTTCAAGCAAAGCGAGCATGAGCACGCAATATACCGACGCATCACCAGCAATGCAATCTTGCTCATTGGAGTATATGTGGATGATCTAATCATCACAGGTTCATCCAAGGGAGCAATCGAGAGCTTCAAGGACGAGATGAAGACAAAATTCCAAATGAGTGACCTTGGATTGTTGTCCTTCTATCTCGGAATTGAAGTCCAGCAACATGCCGATGGCATCAGCCTATGTCAAGCACACTATGCCTCTCGCATCCTTCAGCTGGGAGGAATGGAAGGATGCATTCCAGCACACACCCCAATGGAGGAGCGGCTCAAGCTGAGCCGTGAAGTACATCAAAAGAGGTGGACGCTATAGAGTACCGGCGGATCGTTGGCAGCCTCCGCTATCTTGTCCACACCAGGCCAGACCTAGCATTTGCTGTTGGGTTCGTGAGTCGGTTCATGGAACGACCCACCAAGGAGCACATGATGGCTGTGAAGAGAATTCTTCGCTACGTCGCTGGCACGATCAACTATGGTCTTCACTACAGACGGAAGACAAATGAGGTACGTCTGATTGGTTATAGTGATAGTGACCTGGCTGGCGACATTGACACTAGGAAGAGCACTAGTGGCACATTGTTCTTCCTCGGCAACAACTTGGTAAGTTGGCAATCTCTCAAGCAGAGGGTGGTTGCTCAGTCTTCCTGCGAGGCAGAATATGTAGCAGCCACAACTACAGCAAATCAGGGAATTTGGTTGGCTCGACTTCTTGGTGAGCTTCAAGGAAGGAAAGCTGAGACAGTTGAGCTGAAGATAGACAACAAGTCTGCCATAGCATTAGCCAAAAATCCAGTCTTCCACGAGCGCAGCAAACATATCGACATTCGGTATCACTTCATCAGAGATTGCTTGGAAGATGGAAGCATCAGCACCAGCTTCATCAACACATCAGATCAGCTCGCAGACATTTTGACAAAACCTTTGGGGCGAGTGAAGTTTCAGGAGTTGCGTGCTCGAATTGGGATAGTCCAGATCAAGTCAAGCTCGAAGAGCAAGGATTAGGGGGAGAATTGTTAGAGTAATCCTTGCTTACTGCTAGAATGTTCTAGACTAATCTTTATGTTGTAAGATAGAGTAGAAGTATTTGCCATCCTGGCTAGCAGTAGAAGCTTGTAGAAGGCTGTAGAAAAACTAGCTATAAAAACCTAGTTGTAGAACGTTGTAGAAGGTTGTAGTCACCAACCTTGTACTCCTATATATACCCCTATGTAATACAAGGCAGAAGTAGCCTTTGCAACATATAGATAACACCTTCCACATAGCCTAAGTCTAACAGTTTCTCCATGCTGTGGTGAGTTCTCCTTCCTCCTTTCATGCCTTTACATCTCCGTGAGACTAACAAGTTTACTTCAGATTTATGTACTAATTTAATTTGCCGATGTGGTCTGCGCGAGCACATACTTCGTTTCCGTAGCCCCATTTGTACTTAGCCAAGTTGTTTCCTGCAGCCAGAAATATGTTTAGTGTCCGTTTTTATGTGTTTCCATTTATTTGCAGGTTCACACTGCGGATCCAATTGACCCATTGCTAGACTTGCTTGGGGTCCAAATACTCTAAATATGCTGATGTTTGGTATGTGGTCACCACTCTTTCAGTTATTTCTGCTATATTCTATTATTAGATCCTTGAAGCTTGCTTTCCTGAGAGATTAAATTTAGTAGAGTTGTTGATATTGCTAATTTGGTTGATGGAATACTCTTGCACTGCACTAATTTTCGTGCAATTTTCTAATGATCATGTAATATGTTCGATGTCAATTATCGATTTTTGAAAAGTTTGTTCTCAAAGTTCTGGGCACAAAGTTGCTTGGTGTAGGTGGATTTGTAGAGAGATTTGATGCAACAGTTATTGAATCTAAAATTATTTTGAACGAGTTATTGTGTCCTGATTTATGCTCATATCTAGAATTCTGCTACTTTGTGAATAAATATACACCGTCCTTATTACCGGTAATTCAGCTAGGGCATGCAGGGATTATTTTTTTTGCAAATAATTGTGTGACTTTTGGTGCAGCGATCTGGAAGGACCATGGCCTGAACGACAAACCGCATGAGGACCATGGCCTCCTAGCCAACAAGAGTACAAGACCGACGAGCAAAGGGAGCCACCAAGGATTCGTCGTTGTGGACATCCTGCTGACCACCACTGCACCGCGGGAAAGTGCGACGCTGTGAGATTTTCCTTCCTCGAATGAACATTTTTGTACTGGTTGTACCAGATGGACAATGGATAGGACAATCATGAACAATATATTCTACATTAATATAAATCTCATCTGACTACAGGAGCCCACACAGCGAATGCAATTTACTACTCTTATTCCTAATCTAGAAAGTTTACTGTTTGAACCCACCGCCATTTTGCTTAGCTTCCTACTTTTTAGTCTTCTCAATTTTATTGATTATTGTTCAGATCTGCTTTGCTTTTCTCAGCGTGTGCTATGAATAATGTGTTGCAAGTAATCTAAAGTTTACTGTTCGAACACACCACCATTTTGCTTAGCTTCCTACTTTTTAGTCTTCTCAATGGTATTGATTATTGTTTAGATCTGCTTTGCTTTTCTCTGCTTGTGCTATGAATAATGCGTTGCAAGTCATCTAAAGATCATATTTTGCAGAAAAGTTGATTCACTGATGGAGATGCTATCAGTCAAAGATCTATCTTCTCAGAAAAGAGTTCCACGGGTGAAAGTCAGGCTCATACAACATTGGGAAAATGGAAGCCAACATAAGGATATGTACAAAATAGGGATATTATTCCTGGGCGATCAGGTATAATTAATGTATTTGTGTTTTCTTTCTCATTAGAAATCCATTTGTACAGATACAAAATGAATAACCTTTGAAGAGATAGCTAACAAACTGAATCCATATACATTTCGGTCCTCTCAAGCACAAATGGATGCCTACATGATTAAAAAAGGTAATTCAATAAACAACGCTACTAATTACAAGCATTTAAAATTGCATGACGTTAAATAGACTAACAGAAGTAGATACATGCCTCAACCGACATAACAACCATTTAAAAAACTGTTATTCTCATGATTTCCTACGATATTCAGACTAAAATTAATGAAATCGTCAGGAAGAATAATCTGACAGCAATTAATGAGGCACTAACCAATTTTAAAACACCTGATCATAGTCAGTACTATAGATCAGAACGATATTCACCATACTGTCAAACCGCCCCTGCATTCTGAAACATCCACACTCAACAAATATACTACATAGGCAAAAGCATAGAAAATAGCACTTGAAAGATAGCATCAGGTTTACATGACTCTTCTATTGTCCACAACGTGTACATAACTGAACTTAGTTGATCTGCTCCAGGGAAATGTTATTGAAGGATGCATACCATTCGTGCCCTACTAATTTTTTTTTGTTTGTCTAGATCGCATTGGTTGACAAGAAATGTCGGATCCAAGGGAGCTTTCAAGTATTAAGGGTATGCTTTAGTGTTGTAAACTACTGTCTATTTTCATCAGAAACAAGTTACGAGGTATGATCAAAGTGGAAGAAATTAGGGTCCCTTCTTTTGGAGAACATAAGACCCAATGTATGAATCTTTAAGCAACCGATGCTCTTTACTCTTAATGATTTCAAGCTACAATTTGCAAGTTTAAAATAGAACTATGTTACCGCATTTTATTTGCTTGATGCTGCAACATTTTGGGCTCTTATAAAGTCCCGTATCTATTTATTTTATGCCAAGATTACCAGTTTTTATTGCAGATGAGATGTATCAGGTACAAAAAATCCCGTGTGTACATATTTCGGTTCCAATTGTAATTCATATTTTGGACAGTCAACACAAAGCACCAACATTGTATTTCTAGAAGTTGGCCAGTTTCATATTTTCAATTGTCCTTGGTACATATCCTTTTCTGAACAAGATTAATCCCGAGTTTAGTCGACTCACTGTTGGGCTTTCTAGACATAGTTTGTTGTCTATGAAAGCACAAATCAGTAGCAGCTTTATTGCTGGATGATGCAATATTATGCCCCAGCCTGTTAAATCTATAGTTCATTCAATATATGAATGATTCTTGGACATATATGTTTTTTGACTCACGGTTGGGCTCTCTAGACATAGTTTGGTGTCTGTGAAAGCACAAATCAATAGCAGCTTTATTGGTGGATGATGCAATAGTATGACCCTGCCTGTTAAATCTATAGTTCATTCAATATATGAATGATTCTTGGACATATATGTTTGTTTATCAAATACTATTTCTGTCCTCGTGTACTCCGCAATTGATCCTCTTATTTCCCAGTCAAAAAAAAATCCAAAGACAATATTTTCCTCAAATTCTGCTCTTAAGGCTGTGAGCATGGTGGTAAACTTATGGTGGCCTGACTGTCGTGGGGTACCAGACTTAATATTTTGTGAGCGTAGAACATAATTTCACAAATTACATATGCCTGCTGTCCTAAGCCCTAGATCCTCGGGTTTCATAGTAGATAAGTGGATCGCAAGCTCATATTGAATCTGTGTTGCACATAAAGTGTCTTCTCTGCTTTGGAGTTACTGTAATCTTTCTTTTCTGCCGTTCACAGGCGTGTCAATCTTCTTACCTTGCTTTTTATACTGAGGGCCATGGACAGTTTGGTGTGGTTTTCATGTATTCCTAATTCAGGAATAGTTACATGTGTTTGTTGCTAGCTTACATAGTACTTGCCTTCAGACTCGGTGTGTACGCTTCTAATAAAAATTAGTAATGAGATTGACAGATAGTGAAAGTTTACTGCTTGCTTTGTTGATGGGGTATAGGTAGAATCTTTATTGTAAGTGTGACATTGGTATGGTTTGTGCAACTAATTTCGATCTTCTTCAAGATACTTCCGGGTCATGTTCTGCTGCCTCGCCGTTATTGGGATCAAACTTATTTTGCAGCATGTTTAACGTGCATCCTTCTGAAGATGAGCTCTCGCCACCTTGGACTGCTAATGGTAATACTAAATACACTATGCAAGTCAAGACCACCAATCCTATTTACAAGATATATTATCCACTACATCAACAAAACAAACCATACACAAATATTCTCTTACGCGCCGAATTCAACTAGTTTTGCATTATACCGGGAGAAGAGAATATACCTTTCGCATGATCACAATAGCAAATGGCCCGAGGAGAGCAATGAGAAACAGGAATCCGATCATCCAACCAAGCGAAGGATCTTTAACGTCCTCCACCCGATTACCCGGATAGTCAGGTCCTACAAGCTCATACGTCTTCATGTCCATCGCGAAGATATAGGAAGCCGAGCACCCTACGATGAAGGAAAGTCCCCTAAACTAAGTATTCGAGAAATTCACTTGCGAAATGTTGCAAATTAACACTGAAATAAAAGCTACTGGAGTGAGAGATCCTGACTAGGAGCATGGCAAGTGAGCCGCGTACCGCTAAACGCGAGGCCGGCGCAGGCGATGGCGCAGGTCTGGATGACGGTGTTCTCCTGCCTGGTGAACGGGCTCCCGCGGCCGAACCCTAGCCTCCCGGCGGCGGCCCGCCACACCGTGGTGAGGAAGTAGGAGAGGAGACCAGAGGCGACGTTGAGGGCCGGGATGACCCCGACGGTGAGGTTCAGGCGGTGGATCACCACGCAGAGCAGCGACCCCAGCGCCGCGGCCACGGCGACGCCCCGGAGGGTGAGCTGCTCCCTCCATGGGGGAACGCGTACAGAACCGGGTAGAAGGAGCTGGGAAGTGGTCGCGCCGGCGGCGAGGTCTCCGCCGCGGAGCTGGGGGGATTGCGCCGTGGTCAGAGGGGTTTCGATTTCAGTGTCCGCTAGTGTTCGCATTTTTCCTTACAAGAAAATTCGGAAACAGCAACGTGGACTCGTGATGTCGTATGCTGAATGAAGTCAACTGAACAAGCAAATCATTAAGGAAAATACCATTGCAACAAAAGACAACTCCTATTTAAAAACCATCAAAATCGTTTGAAAGATCTTTAGTTTCTCTGTCTCAAATTAGACAAATAAAAGTCATTTAATTTAAAACAGAGTGAGTATCTTATACGGAATACTACCTTAAAACTGATGCATACTAGGTTCAATGAACTTGAAGAGTGAGAACTGAGAGAGGTGCTACTCGCCTCTCCTACGTAACTCGTGGCAGCCAAGGTTTTGGTTACCGGTCCGCGGAGTTTCCTCAGCAACCCGGTAAACGGTTTTACCAGACAAAATATTTTGCGATTTTTGAATTTTTTTAATTTAGCATCTTATTGAAGGATAGTGATTTATGATCCCGGTAATCTTACTTTCGGAGATAGAAATACATTTATTTGTTTGGCAGGCGGTGCAAGTCAACATGTTTGATCCGTAAACAATCTGTCTGTACTATATAATATGGCGTATGTTGAGGACTGACACTTTTGTAGTTTAGTCCCTGAAGATTAAGGAAATTAAGCCGCAATCCACATAACGCTTCAGTCAACTGTTCACCTCTATCGATCTATCTTCTCGCTCCTCCTCACCCATGGTAGCCGACACTGCTCCACCGGAGACTGTGTCCCCCCCTTCCTATCTCCTTCTCCTCCTTACCCATGAATGTCGACGCTGCTACGGCCGAGACAACGCGCCCCTTCCCATCTCCTCCACTAGCTTTACCCGTAGTCCTTTATGTCAACCCCGACGCTGCCCTAGATCCGTCTCTCACCCCAATCACAACGGTGTGGCGGCTGGCGGCGGAGGTCACGGATGCGCTCCATCCAATCCACGCGTCGTCGGCTGGTTCCTGCCCGCCTCCGGCTCCCCCTTCGCTGGCTGCTTTTTGTGTGAGCGCCTCCGACCTCCTCGCGCCGATGGAGATTGCCTCCTTCATCTACCTCCGTTATCTATCCTCCACTGCGCGCATCCAGACTCCCCGAAGCGTGGCCCATGGATTTGTCGACGAGCTATTTCTTCAGATTGGACCCGTTCCTCAGCAGATCTTCAACGAAGTGGCTCCTTCCTTTCCTAGATTTGTTCGCTATTTTTAATTGAGGTGCTCAATGCTCACAGGCTGCCAGTGTTGTAGACAAAATGCTGCTACTTCTAGGTCCTCGCATCAGCAACACCCTCCTTGATGTCGGTGCATGGACCTTGCTGCCAGCTCTGGCCTCCTTCCCTAATTGTGCAGAGAGAGCTCAATTAATTTGGGAGGAGTGAAGTTTATGTTTCTTCTCTTTCACAGAAGAAGAGATAAATTGTTTGTGTCGATTGCAATACAATCATCTGTTTCTCTGATGCAACACTCTTCGCACTAAATGACAGGTAATTAAAGTGCTCTTGGCTTTCGAGCATCTCTAACAGAGCTCTTAAAAAATGAACCTTAAAAAAATTTTACAGTCGCCAGGAACTGCCAGATCTACTCGCAAATGCTCGCTCATAATAGCATAAACCTCAAACGGATATGTAAAAGATCGAATTTGGGTGCGGACAATTTTGCTTTTATCACAATTTCTTCTCCACGGAAGAGTTCACCACCAAATTGAACATAATGTACAATAAGTCCAAAAGTAATCTAAACTCGTCGCCGCCCTACCCTACTGCCAAAAGTAATCGAGCTTCTCGCGGCGACGAGTTTAAGTCCTCGTCACGGCGGTGCTCTGCCTTCTTCTCCTTCCATAGCAGGACGAGGGAGAGGACGTAACCCACCATCTTGACGGTGGTGTCCGGTTGACAAAGATCGATCGTCCGCTCGAGCATGTCGAGGCGCGCTGCGGTGGCGCTCTCGCTCTCCGGCTTGTGGCGGCTCTTCTTCTAACGGGGGAGGCGCGCGGCGGCGTCCGTCGAGCTCTTGGGAATGCTGCGGCGCACCCTCTCGCGGTCGAACTCCTCCACCTCGCGGCGGTAGCACGACCACGGGATCTCCTGGCCCTTTTGCTGGAATTTCTTGATGAGCCGCTTGCGACCGACGTCGACGCGTACAAGAACCGATCGATTCGCGGCGGAGAAGTCCCCGAATCGGTCGTCGCGGCCCCGCAGATTCGACCGCGCCCTCTTAGGTGCCATCACGCGGTGGCGGCAGCGGCCTAAACTGAAGGAGATATGCCCTAGAGGCAAATAAATAAGTAGTATTTATTGGATTATCTCATAAGTTTATAATAGGTTTATGTATTATGCTATAACTGTATTAATCAGAATTATTAATACACGTGTGATACATAAACAACCAGAGTCCCTAGTGAGCCTCTATATAAACTAGTCCATTGGGCAACAGTTGATCGAGATTCCCGATCACGGATAATGACGTCGGTTGACAATGGGGTCATCTTATTAGTTGAATAAGGTGACGAACATACGCAAAGTATTGCAATAAGATCGTATTACGATGTTTTTCATTTGCAGTAGATAAGAATATGATAGCTTATTCCTTATACCGTGAGACCGTACTTATTGCTGCTTCGTAGGGGTATTTTGAGAGCATCAAACGTTGTGTATTATATAGCATGACAATAACGGTGTCCATCTTGGGTATCCTGAAAGAATATGTTGAGACGTAAGGATCAAGAGCGGGATTTGTTCATTCTTGTAATGGAAAGGTACTTTGGGCCCACTCGGTGAGATTGCATCTATATAGTTGCGCATCTTATGACTAGGTCATGGAGATGTAATATCTAAGACGAGTTAATAACCTTTGTCGGTAACGAGATACAACAAGGACATCGGATGTCTATGATCATATCTCGGACAAGGTAGTATCACAGAAACAAAGGGAATGAATATCATGTTTATGGTTCAACGACGATATTCGTAGAATGCACAGGGGCCGTCATATGCGTCCAGGTATCCCTGGCGCAGGTCATTGGTGAGCGGAGTGTCTCGACCATGTCTGTAGTATTCTCGAACCGTAACGTAACAAACTTAAGGTTTTAACGACACCTGGAGAAAGGTTCTGGAATAATATAGGATTTTATTGGAAAGAGAGAAATAATCCGGAAAGAGTTCCGGTGGTCCGGAAGGAGTTCCGGGAAGGTCTGGAATGGTTCCAGGAATGTCCGAAAGATGTTCGGGTGGTTCAGAAATGTTTCGGAGTCACGGGAGATTAAATTATATATAAATATATTAATTATGAATTAATAGTATTTTATATTAATTTAATATTAATTAAAATAAAGGAAAAAGGGGGAGCCCACCTAATGAGCCAAATGGGGCCCATTAGGGAGAGCCGCACCAATAAGGGGGGTGGGGCCCGTGGCTGGTTCGGCCAGCCCATGGTAGGTGCGCCACCCCCACCTCCTCCTTTGTTTAGTCCCACATGGGGGAGCTAGGGAGTTTGCACACCCCCCTTTATATAGCAAGGCATATTAATTGGATTAATTTATGAAAAATACAATTAATTGTATAGTAGGCCGGCCGAGTTGCTTCTCCGCCCGTTTTGCCCTCCCTCTACACCAAAGCTATACCGCCGTGCCCCGTTGCCCTGCGGGATTCTAGAAAAGTTCTACCCCTGCGATTTCAGCTGGATCTGAATTATCGGGGGTTGTTGTTAAGCTCTGTATGTTTACGAGTGCTTGGAGGCACCACATTTGAGGAGACTGGGCGACGTCGTCTCGCCCACCCAGCAGCCCTGCCGCTGCCCTGCCGCCGGCGCCTCGCCATCTTCCGCCCGATGCCCGTCGACGCAGGTCATCATCGACACCCCGGCGTCATCGTCTACATCGTCGCGGCAAGTTCTCCGCGACCTCGAGGTCGGCTACGTACGACTTCATCGTCAACGCTTGTGCGGGAGCGTAATCCCCTCTATCGGTCTACATGGAGGTAATTTAACCCGTTCCGCCACCGTTATCACATATACTAGATAGATAGATCCTGGCTAGTTAGGGTTTCATTCGCTAGAAAAATTATTGTTTTTTGCACCGGAACCCCTTCAGTGGTATCAGAGTCGATCTATGCGTAGTACTGCTGGGGCGGTTAGAACTCATGTTGAATGAGGACATCTTTCTTATATTTGCTACCCTCTAGCGTGCACTTGCGATGCCTTTGGTATTGAGTTGATGAAGCGGCCCGGACCGACTTTACGTGTACGCTTACGCGAGACTGGTTCCACTACTAACATACGGCTTGCTCCGTATCTGTGGCTGGCGGGTGTCTGTTTCTCTCTCTTTGGTCGGCAAAGCATTTTCAATGGAGGGCCCGAAAGGGATGCTTAAACATGCAATTATATGATCGACGTTGTGGTACAAAGTTCGTAGGTTGGAAAGCGGTTCTCTTACGAATAAGCCTATATGGCACGTAAAACTTGCAAAACTAAATAAGGTAGAGGCGTCTAACTTTGTTTTGCAGAGGCGTTATTTTATATGACATGTTTACGGTAAGTTTGATATTACTTGTACTGTCGAAGGCAATGGAGGGCTCCATAGACTCGGAGCTATGTCGGGGCGCCAGGGCCAGGCACATGGCGCCATGGAGGTCCAGCGCATCGACCATGTCGCATCGCACTTTATTGCATCATTTCATTGTGTGTTGTTGTGTGTGCATCCTATTGATTGCTTATATGCTAGATATACAACGGTAGCATCATAAATAGGATGATCCCTAACAAACACCATTGTGTTCTCCCTCTTTGCGCACCACCAAGAAAGTTCTACGTTATGAGGCAGACCGTGACGATCGGGTGTCAGACATATCTTCGTTCGCATACAGTGGGTGTATGCCACGTTGCACGCGCAAGGTCTTCGAGATTTGATTGGCGAGCCTAGCATATGCAGATATGGCCTCGGAACACGGGAAGATCGAAAGATCGAGCATGAGTCACAGAGTTGTTGTGATCGACATTTTATGTCCACCTTTAAAGTTGTGTTGCCGGTCGTGACGATCGGGGGTAGTGTGGTGGATGGGGGTCGTGTAATCGCTATTATTATTTTAGGTATAATAATTTTAGTGGAGTGTGTTTGATAATATGATTATAAACTAAAACTCACATATATTATAAACTTTACCTTACCTCTTTTGCGATCACATCTGAAGACTATGGAACTATACTTCGGTTACTTCCTCAAGAGCCCAGATTCTACCTTAGAAGCCGACGGGTCCAACTTCATCAGCTGGTACATTGGTTTTAGAAACATTCTCCAACACAACAAACATCATATATGTCCTAGAATTTTAGTTAGGAGATAGACCAGATGATTTTGCTAGCAAGGAGGAAGATGATAAGTTCCGTAAGCATCATGATATTTTCATAGAAGTGGAGGTCGTCATGAGCGTATGCCTAGCATCAGAGTTGAAAGTTTTTTCAACACATGGAGCCATATGTCGTGATTGATGCGATCAAATGACACTTCAAAGATGAATTGAGGCTTGAGCAGTTCAGACAGCTTAGAAAGTTCCGGACCATTCACATGGGGAGCATACCTATCTGGAGACTCATTTGAAGAAGTTGTATGACATCTACTTCAGTCTTACGAATATCTATGATTTCTAGATAGCGGACTCTAGTGCAATAGAGATTGCGTTTATATCTCTGCCTCCTAGCTGTGAATAGCATGTGCGTGAATATGCTATAGAGACACGATGAGCTTCTTCACGTTCGTGAACAAGTTAAGATCTCTAAAAGTTGATTCCATCGAAGAAGAGTTCTTCGACGCTATGGGTATATTTGATATACGAAGATATAAATGTATTCTTCTCATACTTGATGAAAAGTATTTGATACTTGTTCTGTTTATGAAACAGTCCCTGATCATCACAAGTATGCGGCGATGGGTGACGTGATAGTGCACAAGTGATGGCAAGCAAGGAAGTTGATGGCCAGTAGTGCTCACGCCCTCGGGATATCATATTAGTTATCATTAATAGTTTTTATAAGACATTTTTTAATAGTGAGAATGTGATCTATTTTGGTGTCTTGAATGTTACAAGACATAGTTATTCATATATGAATAGAACAAATAAGTTGTTTTATGTTATGAAACGAAGAAGTTGTTTTATATTATGAGTAATTTGTATCACATCTCAATTACATTATGCGTATGATATACATTTATAATATCGGGAATGATAAAAATTATGTGTCCAAGCTTGATCCGAATTCTTTTATGATTATTGGTGAATAAGTGTATTTGCATAATAAATCATGAGTCTGAATTAATTTGATAAAAGATTAAATTGGGCTTTTCAGAAGAAATATTTGTGAATATTGTATTTGCAAGATTCGATCAAAGGACAATATTTTTTTAATTATGGTTTCAACACAAAAGACTTGTGGAAATTCGTTTCACAATATTATAATATCATATATGGTGATATGTGAGGTATTATATGAAGGGGATCGTGTGCAGAAAACAAAAAATTTCCTACCAACGATATCCTAAAAGCATGCCAAGATCTATTCTATGAAGATATAGTAGTACGAACGGAGATTGGAATACATACCCTTGAAGACCGAAAGCGGGATTACGTTCCCGCACAAACGTTGTCGATGAAGACCGACGAAGCCGACCTCAAGGTCGTGTAGAGGAAGCAGACCTTCGAGTACCGCTAGCGCAGCACCTCGCAGGGCGTCACACACGTACGGTGGAGACGATGGTCTCCGAAGCTCCAGTCCAGGACGAGCGGCGGAAGACTTGGACCGGAACACCAGCAGCGCGGCAGCGGGCTATGGTGGAAGAGATCCCCCTCTCAACTCGGCGCAACTCAAAAAAAGGGAATCACGAAATCGAGAGAGAATTAGGGAATTAATTGGTGAATTAAAAGGCTAGGGGTGCCCCTCTATATAAAGGCTCCTGGGGGGAGCCAACCTTGCCAGCCAGGCAATGTGGGACTAAACCCCACATGTCTGGTGCGGCATGGGCAGGTGCGCCGGCCCTGGTGGGCCCCTTTTGGCCCACCTAGGCCGGCCATGCCCCCCCCCCCACCGAATTCCCTTGGGGATTCCCCCCCCCCCCCCCCCCCCATGGGCCTTCTTTCCACCAGAAGGCCCATTTAGTAAAATCAGCCTTAATAAATTCGAAAATAAATATATAAAATCATATTTGCATATGAATTACACTAATTAATATCAAACATATCATTTATAATTTATTCTAGCTCCGAAAACTCTTTCGTCGCTGCCCGATCTCCATCGGACCCCTCCCGGGACGTTCCCGGTGATCTCTTTCCTTTCCGGTTGTCTTGTCGAAACCCCTTAAGTGTGTTACCCTAGCGGTTCGATATAATAACAGGTATGATCAAGACTCCTCTATGATCAATGACTAACTCGTAGGCCTGGACCCCATGAATTAATCCCTGTGATATAACGAATGATTTTCATCTATCAAACCTGAACGCAAAGTCTTAAACCTTTTGCCATGGCGATACTTAGCGTGTCCGAGCGTCGTTCCATAGATATCTCCATACCTAATATCGACCTCGTTACTGACAACGCTATCTTCTACTCGTCCATGATCTCATGTCTCCGTGACATAGTCACATGCTTGCAAGCTCATTAGACATGATCTCACCGAGTGGGCCCGAGAGTATCTATCCTGCTATGCGGACTGGCAAATCCCGCTCTTGACCCCTCGTCTCAACTACTCCTTTCCGATACCCAAAAGTATCACCGTTATTGTCATACTATGTAAGATACGACGTTTGGTGCGATCAAAGTATCTTTCAGGAATAACAATAAGAGTTGATCTCACGGTCAAAGGCGTAACGACTACGTTCTCGAAATCTGGGTATGTCCATCACATCGTTCTCCAACGATATGACTCCCATTGCCGACCGGCGCCATGCCCCATGATCGGGAAACCTCGATCATCAATCGCACAACGAAACTAGTCTTAGTAGAGGCTACTAGGGACCTGGTTGTTTACGCATCACACCCGTATTAATGTTTCCGCTTAATACGGTTATAGCATGACACAAAAACCTATTATGAACATACGAGATATGATAAATAATACACTTTATTAATTGCCTCTAGGGCATATCTCCTTCATTATAATCACACTATATTTTAGATAAAGTGTGGTATGTCAGAATCTGTCTTAGAACCTCTTAATATGTTCGAAACATTATAGTGGATGTCCACTTTAGAAAATAGATATTTTTCTCAACGAGAATTCGTGTGATCGACAATAGTGTCGTTATGTATATGATTATACGATAATTCAGAATATACATGAATAGTTCTTTGTAGATTGCTCGCATTGGATGAGAGTGTATTCCAAAACCCAATAGAAACAAAACTTTGTTTGTTGTCTATGTAATTCCGAGGAAAATATGATTTTTCAAATTATGGTTTATGGATTGGAATTAGAAGCTTGAAATAAGGTGTCAGACCTATATTCATAAAAGTAGAATATTGGAAAGTGTTCCAAAATGATATATGTCTACAAATAAAAATTTGGTGATTAAGAGTGAAGGAGACTAGAAAATTGTTTTCTACTTGCAATCCTCTTCGTAAAGATCATAATATTTTCATGAAAGAAGCTTCTGAATAAAGTGTTGTTATATTTAATATTTTTGTAAGGTCACAGCATAATATTAAGTGTTTCAGATCTTGTTGACAGATCAAGGTGCACTTTATGAATATAAAGAAAGTTGAGACAATATCAGAATACAAACAAGACTTTTTAGCCCGAAAATCCAAGTTACATTTGAAAGGATTAAAATAGTAATTGTTGCTATAATTCTTATTAGAGGAATAAGATTGTTTAATCATCATATAAAGTGTTATATGAGAAATGTAACTATAAGAAAGACGTGAAAGCATGTTTTGTTAAGAAATGTGTCTTGGACAAGATCAAATTTGTTGACTACATTTATGTAGACATGCTTGAAGTCTGTGGGATTTGTATTAATGTAATAATGTAGTTTGTATTGAATTCGAATTTATAAGAGATCAATGATTTTGGTTTGACCAAAATGTCGAGATAAATTGTGAATTTAAGTGGGAGTCAAAGTTAGTTTACTCAGGTAGAATATGTAAAGGACATATTCTTGTGTGGGAGCTTAGACCCTCAAAATATGTAGATGACATGTTTTTGAGTGGGAGCTCGTGTTCTCAAATGTGTGGAGACATAATTTGGGTGGGAGCCGAATTCATCTTGTGTAAATGACACATTGTGAATTGTACCAGTAGAATTAATTAGAAAGATGAAGTTGTGAAACTATTTGAAAGTTAGTGTCTATTTGGAATAGAACGGGAATTTTAAATAGTTAGTCAAGTTGTTTTGGATTATATCTGAGGAGTCAGAATAGATTAAAACCAAAGGATGGTCCTTGGAGATCCAATTAATCATTAAGAGTAATGATACACGGTAATAGTGGTTGTATGACATGTTGGTCTATTGTATGCTTTAGACATCATACAAAAACCATATTATCTGCTCGATGAAATATGACCGATGTTCTTAAGAAGAAGAACAGTTATAAAAGTAAATTTAGAACTTACTGGAAGTAGAAGTGTATTGGTTATTAGATTACCATTGGAGTGTCAAGTTCTCTACATAGGTGTGAAAGTATATATAGATATCGCGAGGTTGTAATTGTTACAAGGAGCTCTCTATGACTGAGTGTGTTTTCGAGGCAATTATCTGGTTATCAGAATCAGAGTAAGCGCTAGAAACAGAAGTCTCACTTGATTACGGTATTTGTATATATGTTATTAGATAACAGTTGACATCAAGCAAGTTGATATCAATGGATCGCAAAAGAACGCACAATTATGTATTGTACAGATTGTCAGAGTAACACTCTTCCATAAGCAAGCATTATCATATAACGCTTATTTGATAAGGGGTTTTTTATGAAGTAAAATGCATCTACTTTATTTATACTCTAGTGCAAGTGGGAGACTGAAGGAGATATGCCCTAGAGGCAAATAAATAAGTAGTATTTATTGCATTAGCTCATAAGTTTAAAATAGGTTTATTGATTATGCTATAACTGTATTAATCGGAATTATTAATACACGTGTGATACATAAACAACCAGAGTCCCTAGTGATCCTCTATAGAAACTAGTCCATTGGGCAACAGTTGATCGAGATTCCTGATCAAGGACAATGACGTCGGTTGACAACGGGGTCATCTTATTAGTTGAATAAGGTGATGGACATACGCAAAGTATTGCAATAAGATCATATTATGATGTTTGTCATTTGCAATAGATAAGAATATGATACCTTATTCCTTATACCGTGAGACCGTACTTATTGCTGCTTCATAGGGGTATTTTGAGAGCATCAAACGTTGTGTCTTATACAGCATGGCAATAATGGTGTCCATCTTGGGTATCCCGAAAGAGTATGTTGAGACGTAAGGATCAAGAGCGGGATTTGTTCATTTTTGTAATGGAAAGATACTATGTGCCCACTCGGCGAGATTGCATCTATATAGTTGCGCAACTTATGACCAGGTCATGGAGATGTAATATCACAGACGAGTTAATAACCTCTGTCGGTAACGAGATACAACAAGGACATCGGATGTCTACGATCATATCTCGGACAAGGTAGTACCGTAGAAACAAAGGGAATGAATATCATGTTTATGGTTCAACGACGATATTCGAAGAATGCACAGGGGCCGTCATATGCGTCCAGGTATCCCTGGCGGTCATTGGTGAGCGGAGTGTCTCGACCATGTCTGGAGTACTCTCGAACCGTAGCCTAAAAAACTTAAGGTCTTAACGACACCTGGAGAAAGGTTCTGGAATAATATATGATTTTATTGGAAGGAGAGAAATGATCCGGAAAGAGTTCCGGTGGTCCGGAAGGAGTTCCGGGAAGGTCTGGAATGGTTCTAGGAATGTCCGAAAGATGTTCGGGTGGTTTGGAAAATATTTCGGAGTCATGAGAGATTAAATTATATGTAAATATATTAATTATGAATTAATAGTATTTTATATTAATTTAATATTAATTAAAATAAAGGAAAAAGGGGCAGCCCACCTAATGGGCCAATTGGGGCCCATTACGGGGAGCCGCACCAATAAGGGGGTGGGGCCCATGGCTGGTTTGGCCAGCCCATGGTGGGTGCGCCACCCCCACCTCTTCCTTTGTTTAGTCCCAGATGGGGGAGCTAGGGAGTTTGCACACCCCCTCCCCCCTTTATATAGCAAGGCATATTAATTGGATTAATATATGAAAAATATAATTAATTGTATAGCAGGCCGTCCGAGTTGCTTCTCCGCCCGTTTTGCCCTCCCTCTCCACCAAAGCTATACCGTGGGGCGCCGTTGCCCTGCGGGATTTCAGAAAAGTTCTACCCCTGCGATTTCAGCTGGATCTGAATGACCGGGGATTGTGGTTATGCTCCGTATGTTTACGAGTGCTCGGAGGCACCACATTTGAGGAGCCTGGGCGACGTCGTCTCGCCCACCCAGCAGCCCTTGAACGGGAATCCGGCACCTAGAGGGGGGGGGGGGTGAATAGGTGCTATTACAAATTTTAGGTCTTTTCAAATTTAGGCTCAACACAAAGGTAAATTCTCTAGATATGCAACTATGGTGAATTTACCTAAATGACAATCTAAGCAATAACAAAATAAATAAGCTAACAAGACAAGCAAGTAAGGGAGCAATGATAAAGGGAACCGAGTGAAGCACACGGAGACGAAGATGTAATCCCGAGTTCCACCCAAGGGTGTACGTCTCGTTTGAAGAGGTGTGCGCTACCACAACAGGTTAGCCGCAACGCCACAAAGGCTCACCTTCTTCTCCGATGAACTCAACCACAAAGGTTGCGAGTTCACCTTCCACTATTGATCCCCTTTTAGGGCGGAGATCGAATCCCTTACAAACGCTTGAGGCACGCACCCACAACTTAATTGGGGGCTCTCAAGATGACCACAACAGGTCAAGGACCACAAAAGGTTAAGGCAACACCAAGATTACAACAATGGTGAACTAGGTTTTCCCACCGGAAACCCTAGCCACGAAATCCCCAAGTGAATGGGGAGGAAATGCAAATCCCTTCGGTGAAGATGTAGATCTGGACCTTCTCCTCCAATCCTCCAAAGATCAACGAATTTGGGTGGAGGGATTGGGAGATCTTGATGATTTGAGCTTTCAAGAATAGTAGGAGAGAGAAAATCTTACAGCTAGCTGTTCTTGAGTGAGTGAGGGGGTATTTATACCCCCTTACCCCCTCCCAAAATCTGGCCGTTGGCTGCCTCGAGGACCCGGAAATTCCGGTATAAGTGACACGCGGAAATTCCGGGTCACTCGGAATATCCGAGTCTGAGAAATATCCGAGTTGACTTTCCGGTTGAGATCAGAACGTCTTCAACATCTTGACTTAGCCAAATTTCTGAGGGTGACTCGGAAATTCCGAGTCTGTGAAATTTCCGAGCTGAATTTCCTGTTGAGATCAGAACGTCTTCGACATCTTGACTTAGCCATATTTCTGAGGGTGACTCGGAAATTCCGAGTCAGTGAAATTTCCGAGCTGAATTTCCGGTTGAAGTCAGAACCATTTTCTCTTCTTTCCTTAGCCAAATTCTGGAGTGGTTTTCTGGGTGACCCGGAAATTCCGAGTCAGTGAAATTTTCGAGTTGAATTTCCGGTTGAAGTCAGAACCACTTTCTCTTCTTTCCTTAGCCATTTTTCTGTTAGATATAGGAGATCCGGAATTTCCGATCCTGGAAATTTCCGGTTCCAATATTCTGATTCTGGGAAGAATTCCAGAAACTCTTTTCCTCTACATTTTGGCTTTGGGATATGTGATATGCAACTCACACAAACTGAAATACTTAGCAATAGGATTAGTACATCATTGGTATTGTTAACTAACACTCAAAACACTAGGGATTAAGAAATGTTCTTTCAATCTCCCCCTTTTTGGTGTTAGATGACAATACCAAGATTTGCAAAGAAACAAAATGCAATATCATGTTTTTGACAGAAAATAGCTCCCCCTAAACAAGTGCATGTATGAAACACAATAAGACAAAGGATAGGAGCAATTTTATAATAACAAACACAAGATATCACAAAGGAGTAAGGAGACAAAATGTAAGGTTATGGTAGCATTTGAGACTAGATAGATTTTCATACCTTGTGTATATAGGATATGAAGAGAATACCAACACAATAAATTTGAAGTCTCAACCATATGATAATGATAGCATAACATAGTCTCAATACACATAGTCAACACACATAGATAATAAAAGAGTTCAACAAATAACCACAAATAAGATAAAATGGACACAATCGCAAAGAAATGGTAAACGCATATGCTTGTGCCCGAACCCCTGCAAATCCCCGAAGTCCTACTAGAGCAACTTCTCCCCCTTTGGCATCTAAATGCCAAAAAGGAAGAGGAGCGATGCTACGTCCCGTGAAGGTCTTCAGTCCGAGGGGGTCTCCTCCTCCTCATCATCATCATCCTCATCATCATCATACTCTGCCTGCTCATCATCATCATCATGAACATGTCCAGTGGTGTACGAGCTGTCGCCAAGGTCATGGTCAATCTGAGTCCAAGGAGCCAAAGAACCCTGGTTCCACTGAGCAAAGGTCAGGGGATCAGAGAGATCTGCAGGAGCAGGAGAGCCAGACACATGATGAAGGATCAAGTCTTAATTGTAGGCCAGCTGACGACGATCCTTGTATGCGGTGTATTGCTCCTTGCGGATGTCCACATTCATGCACATGATGTTGCGTTGGAACCAATTCAGCTTCTTCACCTTCGCATGAGTGGCTGGGACATAAGTAGGAGCAGCAGCCCTCCTAGCATCACCCATAAAAGATCCACCCTGAGCTGAGCTAGAAGAAGGCACAGGAGGAGGCTTGACCACTGTCTTCTTTTCATATAGTTTCTTGAAGTAATGCGGCTCCATTTCATCATTGCTGAAGTTATAGTCAGGAAACTTGAACTTGATGAGTTTCATGATGTAAGGAGCATAGGGAATAGTGACCCCGGTAGTCATGGCTTCATACATCTCATTGTAGATGTAATCCATAACATCCACACTCCAGTCTGCATCAGGGTTAGGGTCCTCCACAATGCGGTGGGCATGAAGGAGCAAGTTGCACAGAGGGGTTACCACATTGTCATTGTTGCCACCACTTGGTGCAATGTTCTCACGGAGGATGCGCACAAGAACATCATAAAGAGGAAGCAAGTCTCGAGAATTGCCGGGTGTGGCTCCCTCACCATATAAGTGCACGGTCTGCTTCTTGTTGATCTTGTAAGGGTGGTGCATGCGATAGCCTTGAGGATTTTCACCATCAAACTTGTAGCCCAAAACCTTGGCAAACTCCTTAAAGTTGGACTCACAGAAAGATTCACCAGTCATCCACTTAATTGTCTTCTCTGAGTCACCCTTGATCACTAGAGTGGCAAAGAACTGCATCACAAGCTGAGAGTTGTAAGGGCAACGAGTGAGCACTAGCCTCTCCAAGCCCATAGTCTTGACAAGATGTATAGCTTCAACACAAGAGGCTTTCTTCTGCAGAGTTGCAAGGTCAAACGGATGCATAGGCCGAATGGGCTTCGACAGAGAGTAGTAGAGGTCCACGAGTATGTGCTCTTGCTCTTGACACCAAAAGCTGCGATCATCCAGAGTGTTGTCCCTTGGCCTAAGGTACCAATCCCCTTGTCGGAGCTGAGAGTATTCAACAGAGTTCATCTTTGTATAGTTCTGACGTTGAGGAGCAGGAGCATTCTTCCTTTTCTTGGACGGTGGCTTGCTAGCAACAGCTTTCTTCCTCCTTTGAACAGGTGGGTTGCTTGAGGAGGCAGGACCCTTGCCCTTGTCAATAGGGGTCTTGCGAACAGGTGCTCTTGAGGTGTTGCTTGATGCCCCAGCGGACGGACTCCCACTAGAACCTGTGAATTTGAGCATAGTGGGTAGCATAAGGTAAGTGCACACAAGTCAGGAGATTATACTCACATTAGGTAG
The DNA here is from genome assembly GCA_026929855.1 of Poa annua. Lineage (NCBI taxonomy): Eukaryota > Viridiplantae > Streptophyta > Magnoliopsida > Poales > Poaceae > Poa > Poa annua. The sequence goes on along the minus strand of CM049426.1, from coordinate 271,236,369 downwards.
GCATTTGATGAATCATATGTAGTTAAACATGAGTTAATCTTAAAACTGCAGTGTTCAGCTCGGAAATTCCGATTCAAACATAACCAGAAATTCCGGGGGACCGGAAATTCCGAGTCAGGCTGAGTCGGAAATTCCGACCCAAACAGAAACAGTGCAGATCTGAGATTGACTCGGTCTAAAACTAGATCGATCCAACACAATGCAAAACTAATGTATGTAGATGGCAGGGAATGATGCTAGGAACAATCTCTACCAAGCAATCTTGAAACAAATAACTCCACATCAAGATCCTAGTGCAAGCACAAAAGGAAGAGGAAAAGTGAAGTTACCCTCATCTATTGAGGCTATTGCTTGGAGGAGTGAGTTCCCGGGGCGGAGGACGACCAGATCCGGCCGAGAAAGAGGTTCCCCGGCGGTCGGAGTGCTCCGGAGGGATCTTGGAGCAGCAGGGGCGGCGGTTGGAGGAGAGAGAGGTCGGGGGCGGCGGTTGGAGGAGAGAGAGGCCTGCCCTTATATTTTTGGACAAACCGCCCGACCGGATATTTCGAGTGTAACTTACACCGGAAATTCCGAGTCACCGGATATTCCGATTCATAAATGAACCGGATATTCCGACCTGCTGAACTAAAATCCCAGTTTTCAAATGGATGACTTGTGTGCAAAAGAGAGAAATGTTTTCAGGGGGAAGTAGGCTTGGGATAGATTTCCAAACTATCATTGGTACACCATAATCAATTCACAAGTACCAAAACGAAACATAAAGCGCCAAGTTGAGTAAGTTTCCCACATGCATGAAAAGGAGGGCAAATAGCAACAATAAGCTCCAAATAAAATCAACTCTTCAAAAGAGAAGAGGTCGGTGGCCGAGGCCACCATGTAGGAATGTATGGCATGTTACCGCGAAGATGTATCTTGGGCACATAACCAATACTCATCGTTTTAGCTCATTAGTCATAAGAATGAATATAGAGATAAAAGAACACTTGCTATCGGCATAATGGGGGGATGGATGGTCCAATGTATTAGGACCGCACTCCCCCTATTTCCATGCCTACATCTAAACATGATAAGATGCAATTACGCCCTAGGTGAGTGTGCAAGCGATCAAGCTAAGGACCTCGAATCAATGATATTTAGCTCATTCCTCAAAAAGCAAAACCTTCCTTCCTCAAGGGGCTTCGTGAAGATATCCGCCAATTGATCCCTTGTGCCCACATATGATAAGTCAATGTCTCCTCGGGCCACATGATCTCTCTTATGAAATGATGGCGGATCTCAATATGCTTGGTTCTTGAATGTTGCACCGGGTTGTAAGCAATCTTGATGGCACTTTCGTTCTCACATAGAAGAGACACTTTGTCGCAATCGACTCCGTACTCCTTTAAAGTTTGCCTCATCCATAGCAACTGAGTGCAACAACTTGCGGCGGCAACATACTCGGCTTCGGCGGTGGAGAGATATAAAATTTGGCTTCTTAGAAGACCAACTTACCAAGGACCTCCCAATAAATTGACAAGCGCCGGAGGTTGACTTCCTATCATCTTGATCTCCCGCCCAATCGGAATCCGTGTACCCACATAATGAGAAATTTGAATCCTTGGTGTACCACAATCCAAAGGTTGGGGTATAAGCCAAATATCTAAAGATCCTCTTGACCGCCATATCATGGCTTTCTTTAGGAGCCGCCTGATATCTTGCACACACTCCTACGGCTAGCACTATATCCGGTCTAGATGCACAAAGGTAGAGGAGAGATCCAATCATGGAGCGGTATACCTTTTGATCCACATCCTTACCCTTAGGGTTGAGCTCAAGGTGGCATTTGGTTTGCATTGGGGTAGGGCACCCTTGAGCTCAAGCAACTCGTACTTCTTGAGCATGTCTTGAATGTACTTTGCTTGGTTGATGAACGTTCCTTCCCTCAATTGTTTGATCTCAAATCCGAGGAAGAACTTCATCTCACCCATCATAGACATCTCAAACCTGTCAGTCATAAGCTTAGAGAATTCTTCGTTAAATGCTTTGTTAGTCGATCCAAATATAATGTCATCCACATATAATTGACAAATGAAAAGCTCTCCATTAACTTTCTTAGTGAAAAGTGTGGGGGTCTCCTCCTCCTCATCATCATCATCATCAGCATCATCATCATCCTCATCATCCTCCTCATACTCTGCCTCCTCATCATCATCTTCCTCCTCATCATCATAATCATGTCCAGTGGTGTACGAGCTGCCGCCAACGTCATGGTCAATCTTTGTCCACGGAGCCAAAGAACCCTGGTTCCACTGAGCAAAGGTCAGGGGATCAGAGAGTTCTGCAGGAGCAGGAGAGCCAGACGCATGATGAAGGATCAAGTCTTGCTTGTAGGCCAGCTGACGGCGATCCTTGTAGGCAGTGTATTGCTCCTTGCGTATGTCCACATTCATGCAAAGGACGTTGCGTTGGAACCAATTCAGCTTCTTTACCTTCGCATGAGTGGCTGAGACATAGGTAGGAGCAGCAGCCCTCCTAGCATCACCCATAAAAGAGCCACCCTGAGCTGAGCTAGAAGAAGGCCTAGGAGGGGGCTTGACCACTGTCTTCTTCTCATAAAGTTTCTTGAAGTCATGCGGCTCCATCTCATCATTGCTGAAGTTATAGTCAGGAAACTTGAACTTGATGAGCTTCATGATGTAAGGAGCATAGGGAATAGTGACCCTGGTGGTCATGGCTTCATACATCTCATTGTAGATGTAATACATAACATCCACACTCCAATCTTCGTCAGAACCAGGGTCCTCCACAATGCGGTTGGCATGAAGGAGCAAGTTGCATAGAGGGGTCACCACATTGTCGTTGTTGCCACCACTTGGTGCAATGTTCTCACGGGGGATGCGCACAAGAACAACATAAAGTGGAAGCAAGTATCGAGAATTGCCAGGGGTGGCTCCCTCACCATATAAGTGCATTGTTTGCTTCTTGTTGAGCTTGTAAGGGTGGTGCATGCGATAGCCTTGAGGATTGTCACCATCAAACCTGTAGCCCAAAACCTTGGCAAACTCCTCAAAGTTGGACTCACAGAAAGATTACCCAGTCATCCACTTCATAGTCTTCTTCGAGTCACCCTTGATCACTAGGGTGACAAAGAACTGCATCACAAGCTGAGAGTTGTAAGGACAACGAGTGAGCACCAGCCTCTCCAAGCCCATAGTCTTGACAATGTGAATAGCTTCAACAAAGGAGGCTTTCTTCTGCAGAGTTGCAAGATCAAACGGATGCATAGGCCGACTGGGCTTCGACAGAGAGAGGAAGAGGTCCACGAGTATGTGCTCTTGCTCTTGGCACCAATAGCTGTGATCATCCAGAGAGTTGTCCCTTGGCCTAAGGTACCAATCCCCTTGTCTGAGCTGAGAGTATTCAACCGAGTTCATCTTTGAGTAGTTCTGACGTTGAGGAATAGGAGCATTCTTCCTTTTCTTGGATGGTGGCTTGCTAGTAACAGCTTTCTTCTGCCTTTGAATAGGTGGATTACTGGAGGAGGCAGGACCCTTACCCGTGTTGACAGGGTTCTTGTGAACAGGTGCCCTTGTTGTGTTCCTTGATGCCCCAGCGGACGGACTCCCACTAGAACCTGTGAATTTGAGCATAGTGGGTAGCATAAGGTAAGTGCACATAAGTCAGGAGATTATACACACATTAGGTAGGCATTTGATGAATCAAATGTAGTTAAACATGAGTTAATCTTAAAACTGCAGTGTTTGGCTCGGAAATTCCGATTTAGACATAACTGGAAATTCCGGGGGACCGGAAATTCCGAGTCAAACCGAGTCGAAAATTCCGAGTCAGACAGAAACAATGCAGATCTGAGATTGACTCGGTCTAAAACTAGATCGATCCAACACAATGCAAAACTAATGTATGTAGATGGCAGGGAATAGTGCTAGGAACAATCTCTACCAAGCATTATTGAAACAAATAACTCCACATCAAGATCCTAGTGCAAGCACATAAGGAAGAAGAAAAGTGAAGTTACCCTCATCCATTGAGGCCATTGCTTGGAGGAGTGAGTTCCCGGGGCGGAGGAGGAGCAGATCCGGCCGAGAAAGAGGTTCCCCGACGGTCGGAGTGCTCCGGAGGGATCTTGGAGCAGCAGGGGCGGCGGTTGGAGGAGAGAGAGGTCGGGGGTGGAAGAAGGGCACGAATGAGCCCTTCACCCCGAGCCTGACCTTATATTTTTTTAGACAAACCGCCCGATCGGAATTTCTGGGTGTAACTTACACCGGAAATTCCGAGTCACCGGATATTCCGATTCATAAATGAACCGGATATTCCGACCTGCTGAACTAAAATCCCAGTTTTCAAATGGATGACTTGTGTGCAATAGAGAGAAATGTTTTCAGGGCGAAGTAGGCTTGGGATAGATTTCCAAACTGTCATTGGTACACCATACTCAACTCACAACTACCAAAACGAAACATAAAGCGCCAAGTTGAGTAGGTTTCCCACATGCATGAAAAAGGAGGATAAATAGCAATAATAAGCTCCAAATAAAATCAAATCTTCAAAGAGAAGAGGTCGGTGGCCGAGGCCACCATGTAGGAGTGTATGGCATGTCACCGTGAAGATGTATCTTGGGTACATAACCAATACTCGTTGTTTTAGCTCATTAGTCATAGGAATGAATACAGAGATAAAAGAACACTTGCTATCGGCATAATGGGGGGAGGGATGGTCCAATGTACTAGGACCGCACTCCCCCTATTTCCATGCCTACATCTAAACAAGATAAGATGCAATTACGCCCTAGGTGAGTGTGCAAGCGATCAAGCTAAGGACCTCGAATCAATGATATTTAGCTCATTCCTCAAAAAGCAAAACCTTCCTTCCTCAAGGGGCTTCGTGAAGATATCCGCCAATTGATCCCTTGTGCCCACATATGATAAGTCAATGTCTCCTCGGGCCACATGATCTCTTATGAAATGATGGCGGATCTCAATATGCTTGGTTCTTGAATGTTGCACCGGGTTGTAAGCAATCTTGATGGCACTTTCGTTGTCACATAGAAGAGGCACTTTGTCACAATCGAATCCGTACTCCTTTAAAGTTTGCCTCATCCATAGCAACTGAGTGCAACAACTTGCGGCGGCAACATACTCGGCTTCGGCGGTGGAGAGAGATATACAATTTTGCTTCTTAGAAGACCAACTTACCAAGGACCTCCCAATAAATTGACAAGCGCCAGAGGTTGACTTCCTATCATCTTGATCTCCCGCCCAATCGGAATCCGTGTACCCACATAATGAGAAATTTGCATCCTTGGGGTACCACAATCCAAAGGTTGGGGTATAAGCCAGATATCTAAAGATCCTCTTGACCGCCATATCATGGCTTTCTTTAGGAGCCGCCTGATATCTTGCACACACTCCTACGGCTAGCACTATATCCGGTCTAGATGCACAAAGGTAGAGAAGAGATCCAATCATGGAGCGGTATACCTTTTGATCCACATCCTTACCCTTGGGGTTGAGCTCAAGGTGACATTTGGTTTGCATTGGGGTAGAGGCACCCTTGAGCTCAAGCAACCCGTACTTCTTGAGCATGTCTTGAATGTACTTCGCTTGGTTGATGAACGTTCCTTCCTTCAATTGTTTGATCTCAAATCCGAGGAAGAACTTCATCTCACCCATCATAGACATCTCAAACCTGTCAGTCATAAGCTTAGAGAATTCTTCGTTAAATGCTTTGTTAGTAGATCCAAATATAATGTCATCCACATATAATTGACAAATGAAAAGCTCTCCATTAACTTTCTTAGTGAAAAGTGTGGGGTCGATTTCCCCAACTTGGAATCCACGGTCTACAAGTAGTTCTCTAAGGTGCTCGTACCACGCTCGTGGGGCTTGTTTAAGGCCATAGAGTGCCTTATCTAACTTGTAGACATGGTTCAGATACTTGAGGTCTTCAAACCCCGGTGGTTGCTTAACATAAACAAGTTCATTTTGTGGACCATTTAGAAAAGCGGATTTAACATCCATTTGTTGCAACTTAAAGTTAAGATGAGAGGCATAGGCAAGAAGAATACGAATAGACTCAAGTCGAGCCACGGGCTCGTAGGTTTCTCCAAAGTCAATGCCTTCAATTTGGGAGTAACCTTGAGCCACCAATCTTGCCTTGTTCCTCACCACCATGCCATGTTCATCTTGCTTGTTCTTGAAAATCCACTTGGTGCCGATAACATTGCGGCAATCTTTGGGTCTTTCCACCAACTTCCACACCTTGTTGCGCTCGAAGTTGTTGAGCTATTCATGCATAGCATCAAGCCAATCTTTATCTTCAAGAGCTTCAAAGACCTTCTTGGGTTCCACCATGGAGGTGTCAGCTTGATGTTCGGGTAGAGACCTTCCTTTTCACATCACCAAGCACCTTGTCAAGAGATAGAGCTCTTAATTCTTGTGAGGTGCCAACCCTATTCAAACGGCAGATCTCGATTTCCCTCCGAGTGGTGGGAGGGATCGCTTGATCATCTTGATCATTCATGTCTCCGCCTTGACTGATTTGATGGCCTTGATCAACCATTGGAGTGACATCCAGCGGTGAAGGAGAGGGTTGATCTTGGCCTTGCTGCGAGCTGCCACCGGGAATGTCAGCAGGACCGGATATTCCGGGTTCAGTATGGACCGGAAATTCCGAATCACCGGAATTTCCGACTCCAGTTTGAACCGGATTTTCCGGCCCTCCGGAAATTCCAGGAGCAGCTGGAGAATCTTGTGCTTCTTCTTGGCTGGGCGTGTTGGGCACGGTGTTGTCGATGGGTGTTTCTTGTGTTGGGGTAGCCACCACTTGTGAAGAACTTGATCCTTGTTGAGCAACCTCATAGTAGACTTCAACGGGGCGGTGGACTCCCAACCCCATTCTTCGGATAGCATCACCTACAACGGAAACACCACTTTGCTCCACAAGGGAGCCGTCATTCTCCTCGAACACCACACTACAAGTTTCTATGATAATGCGCGAGACCTTATCATAGACTCTATAAGTGTGGGATTCGGACCCGTAGCCCACAAATGTCCCTTCAAGAGACTTAGATTCAAACTTGCCCAAACGAACACCTTTGATGAGATAGAAACACTTACAACCAAAAACTCGGAAGTAAGAGATATTGGGCTTGTTCCCGGTAAGCACTTCATAAGGTGTCTTCATGAGTCCTTTGCGAAAGAAGAGTCGGCTGGATGAATGGCAAGCGGTGTTGACGGCTTCGGCCCAAAAGTTGTGAGGGGACTTGAACTCGGCCATCATCGACCTTGCCATCTCAATAAGAGTGCGATTCTTCCTATCGGCTACACCATTTTGTTGGGGAGTATAAGCAGCGGAATATTTATGACGAATCCCTTCTTCACTAAGGAACTCGTTTAAGGTGTAGTTCTTGAACTCGGACCCGTTGTCACTTCTTATCACCAAGATAGGGACATTGTGTTGACGTTGAGCTTCATTGGAAAAGTCGATAATAGTTTGTTGAGTCTCCATCTTCGACTTGAAGAAGAAAACCCATGTGTATCTTGAATAGTCATCAACAATCACCAAGCAATATTTCTTGCCACCAAGACTAGCTTCCGGAATGGGACCAAAGAGGTCAACATGAAGAATCTCCAAAACCCTTTTTGAAGAAATGATGGTCTTGCTTGGATGGTGAATGTCATGCATTTTTCCTTCAACACAAGCCCTACACATTCGATCCTTCGAGAAAGAAACATGGTCTTTTAGTCCTAGGATATGGCCACCCTTGTGGAGACTATGCAAAGTCCTCATGTTGACATGGGCTAGTCGGCGATGCCATAGCCAACCCAAGTCCGCCTTAGCGAATAGGCACATTGTATGGGAAGTGGTGACTCCGGAGAAGTCAACCACATAAAGCCCATTCTCAATGTACCCAACGAAAGACACATTGAGAGACTTGCTCCGCATGAGGATAACCATCTCCTTTTCGAAGACAACGGTATAACCCAAACAAGTTAAAGAATGGACGAAGATCAAGTTGAAACCTAGGGACTCGACAAGCAAAACATTCACAAGTGTGATGTCCGGTGCCACTACCACCTTGCCGAGCCCTATTACCTTAGACTTTTAATTGTCACCATATGTAACGGTTATTTGATCATCATTGGGCTTCAACTCCGTTACAATTTCCTTGCTTTCGGTCATATGACTAGTGCACCCGCTATCAATTATCCATTTCGATCCTCCGGAAGCAAGTCCCTACACACAATCAATTCTTTTGTTTAGGTACCCATTTTGCAATGGGTGCCTTTTGGTTAGCAACAAGGGTCTTTGGGACCCAAATAGCATATTCAATGTAACCATCAAAAGGACCAATGTATCTAGCATAGACATCCCCATAATAATCAACATATAAAGCATAATTGGGGTTAGATATGCCCGCAAAGTCATCACGAGTGGGAGTGCCCCCTGTGGCATTTCCACTTGCTATATCGTCTTTCTTGGCTTGTGCGGGCTTGGTCTTCTTCTTGATCATCTTCTACTTTTCCTTAGCAACATAGCCTAGACCTTCCTTACCCTTATGGGGCACTCGCTCATGAAGAGGAGTAGTGAGTGTCCCCTTGCCTTTATCAAGGGAGGTCTTGGGCTCGGTTGCCATGGAGGGAACAAACAAGACCCTAGCTTTATCCTTGACAACATTTGCATTGGTATTCAAAGGAGTAGAAGTACTAGGTTTCTCCGAATAGATATCCGAGTTTGGAGTTGATCACGAGACTTGAGGAGACGCTCATGATCACTTGTCAATACCTTGTGAGTATTTTCAAGTGACTCGAAGTCTTCGCAAAGTCTAGCATGAGCAACTACAAGCTCGGATTTTCATTTTGCACAATTTTACATTTAGCAAAGTAAAGATCATGATCCTTAGTGATCTTAGCAAGTTGCTCCTTGAGGAGAGCATGAGCTTCTTGTTCATCTTTGAGAGAGGATTGGAGGGACACCTTAGCGTGTGCATCCTCTCTCTCAATCTCACCTTTTAATTCAAGCTCATCCTCAAGCTCACCTATACGACTCATAATTGAGCCAAAGTGTTTCTTTCCTTCTCCTTGCAAGTTAGTCATGAATTTATCAAAAGCAATAATTTCTTCCTTGACTTCTAGGCTCATACCATCATCAATGTCATGGGATATGGAGGTGGGGGACAAATTTACCTCGGATGTCTTTGCCATAAGACATCTTGCATTCTTGATGATGGGGCTCTCGTTTGGTGAGGAGAAGAGTGACGGAGGTGTAGAAGAAATGGCTAGTGCGGCCACTTGCGTTGGAGTATCCTCCTTGTCACTATCTTCATCATTGGTGGGTTATTGCTCTTGAGTTACCAAGACAATCTTTTGGTTCTTCTTAAAGTAAGGCTTCTTCATGGGCATGGGCCCCTTGCCCTTCGTCTTGGCCACGAGCCTCCCACCATGATCCTCTCTTCTCTCCCATGGGCAATCTGCAACAAAGTGGCTTTTGTCATCACAATTATAGCAAAGCCTCACCTTGTTGAATGGCTTTCCTCCATTGGGGGGAAACTTCTTATCAATCCTCGCTTTGGCCCTTCCGAGGTTCTTCCAAAACGTTCTTGCCGCAAGACCCATGTGTTGAGTAAGAGTACTTGAGAGAGTCTCACTAGATAGCTCGACTTGATCATCATACTCCGCTTCATCCTCTTCTTCAACGGTGGCCTTCAAGGCAATTGAGGCCTGCTTGTGCATCCCTATGGCTCTAGCTCTTCGTCTTGTGCAATCTTGGAGGCCACCTTGTATGCGGTCATCTCTTGCATGACTTCATTGGATGTCATCTTTGCGAAGTCATGTCTCCCTTGGAGTGTCTTCAAATCCGTTTCCTCAAAGGGCAAGAGAGCGGTCACGAACTTCCTCTTGATCCAAGCGTCATCAATGTAGACCGCCCCGAGGTTCTTGAAGGAGTTAGCAACCAACACCAACCTCCGGTACATGTCCTCGTGGCTTTCTCCATCCAACTTGTAGAACCCTTCCACCTCATTGCATAGGGCATCATACCGGTTCTTCTTCATGCTCTCATTCCCGACGAAGATGTCGGAAAGAGCATTCCAAACTTCTTTGGCGGTGGAGAATTGTTGAATGAGCGCCATGTCCTTCTCTCCAAGGGCCATTTGGAGTTGATGAAAAGCGGTGGCGTTGAGTTGGCTATCAACCACCTCTCTTCTTGTCAAAATGGTTGGATCATGAGGCTTGAATCCTTCTTCAATGATGCGCCATAGCTCAATGGAGGCACTACATAGATGAGACTTCATTAGGAATTGTCATTGAGAGAAATGAGTAGGTTTGAGCTTAGGAGGATCACTTCTAAATTTTACATGAGGGTGAGGGATAGGAGTGTTAGGAGAGTAATTATGGTTGACATTATGAAATTCCTCTCCTTTGGGGGTGTTAGAGGAGCTAGGTGATTCATCCTTTTCCGCCTTCCCGAGGGAAACACTTGGAGGAACATCTTTGGACCCATCCGAGCATGACTCCTTAGAGTTCTCACCATGCTCCTTAGGAGGAGGAGAGGGAGAAGTAGACTCAGACTCCTTAGACTTCAAGAGTGCCATGAGCATCTCATTCATCTTGAGGAGTTGGGCCTCCAAGGACGATCTCATATCAATAAGATCGGCCATGGTTGCCCCTTTGGCTAACGCCTCCTTCTCCGCCTCTAATTTCTCACGGGCGGCCCTCTCGGCATCGGATTCCGTCATCGTTGCACTTAGGCGGTTAAGCCCTTAAAAGTGAACCTGGCTCTGATACCAATTGAACGGGAATCCGGCACCTAGAGGGGGGGGGGTGAATAGGTGCTATTACAAATTTTAGGTCTTTTCAAATTTAGGCTCAACACAAAGGTAAATTCTCTAGATAGCAACTATGGTGAATTTACCTAAATGACAATCTAAGCAATAACAAGATAAATAAGCTAACAAGACAAGCAAGTAAGGGAGCAATGATAAAGGGAACCGAGTGAAGCACGCGGAGACGAAGATGTAATCCCGAGTTCCACCCAAGGGTGTACGTCTCGTTTGGAGAGGTGTGCGCTACCACAACAGGTTAGCCGCAACGCCACAGAGGCTCACCTTCTTCTCCGATGAACTCAACCACAAAGGTTGCGAGTTCACCTTCCACTATTGATCCCCTTTTAGGGCGGAGATCGAATCCCATACAAACGCTTGAGGCACGCACCCACAACTTAATTGGGGACTCTCAAGATGACCACAACAGGTCAAGGACCACAAAAGGTCAAGGCAACAACAAGATTACAACAATGGTGAACTAGGTTTTCCCACCGGAAACCCTAGCCACGAAATCCCCAAGTGAATGGGGAGGAAATGCAAATCCCTTCGGTGAAGATGTAGATCCGGACCTTCTACTCCAATCCTTCAAAGATCAACGAATTTGGGTGGAGGGTTTGGGAGATCTTGATGATTTGAGCTTTCAAGAATAGTAGGAGAGAGAAAATCTGAGAGCTAGCTGTTCTTGAGTGAGTGAGGGGGTATTTATACCCCCTCCCAAAATCTGGCCGTTGGCTGCCTCGAGGACCCGGAAATTCCGGTATAAGTGACACCCAGAAATTACAGGTCACTCGGAATATCCGAGTCTGAGTAATATCCGAGTTGAATTTCCGGTTGAGATCAGAACGTCTTCGACATCTTGACTTAGCCAAATTTCTGAGGGTGACTCAGAAATTACGATTCAGTGAAATTTCCAAGCTGAATTTCCGGTTGAGATCAGAACGTCTTCGACATCTTGACTTAGCCAAATTTCTGAGGGTGACTCGGAAATTCCGAGTAAGTGAAATTTCCGAGCTGAATTTCCGGTTGAAGTCAGAACCACTTTCTCTTCTTGCCTTAGCCAAATTCTGGAGTGGTTTTCTGGGTGACCCGGAAATTCCGAGTCAGTGAAATTTCCGAGTTAAATTTCCGGGTTAAGTCAGAACCACTTTCTCTTCTTTCCTTAGCCATTTTTCTGTTAGATATAGGAGACCCGGAATTTCCGATCCTCGAAATTTCCGGTTCCAATATTCCGATTCTGGGAAGAATTCCAGAAACTATTTTTCTCTACATTTTGGCTTTGGGATATGTGATATGCAACTCACACAAACTGAAATACTTAGCAATAGGATTAGTACATCATTGGTATTGTTAACTAACACTCAAAACACTAGGGATTAAGAAATGTTCTTTCAGCCCTGCCGCTGCCCTGCCGCCGGCGCCACCCCCCCATCCGCCGGCGCCTCGCCATCTTCCGCCCGACGCCCGTCGACGCACGTCATCATCGACACCCCGGCGTCATCGTCTACATCGTCGCGCCAAGTTCTCCGCGACCTCGAGGTCGGCTACGTACGACTTCATCATCAACGTTTGTGCGGGAACGTAATCCCCGCTATCGGTCTACATGGAGGTAATGTAACCCGTTCCGTCACCGTTATCACATGTACTAGATAGATAGATCCTGGCTAGTTAGGGTTTCATTCGCTAGAAAAATTGTTGTTTTCTGCACCGGAACCCCTTCATAAACTACGTCGCCGGTAGCGTATTGCTCGTCGGAGTTGAAGGGCGGCGGCGTGGATTGCTCGTCAGTGGTGCGGGTGGATAAGGATTTTGATCTACAAATGTGCCCCAGCCCGGCATAAATACGGATGGACGCGCCGCCTCGACGGGCGCCCTTATCGCTTTTGAGGGCCGGTTCACGTTCACGGGCTCTGCGATGGGCCAAAAAAAGACTCGGTCTGTGAAGTCGCCGGAGTTATAAGGGTCTGAGGGCTCTGCTAGAGATGCTCTTAGCAATATCATTTACCGGTTTACGTGGAACCTGAGTTGCAAACAAGACTGTTCATTGATTTATTACGTGCAGTAGCTGAGCTCAGTAAACATTATTGCATTTGTTGTATGAATCCATAAACTGAAATCACATAATGCCTGTGAACATAAGTCACATAATGCATGCTAGACATGATTTCATTTCATATTGATATATGACGTGTTTCGCTTGATTTGTTATTCACAGGCTAAACTACAGGTTAGCTCCATTATATCACCGTCTTGCTGATTGCCAACCAACTGAAAAAGAAAAATGGAGCATTGTTTTTGTGGTTTAGCATGGCTTGGACAATACACATTTTTTTGCTATTCTGAAACTAAGTGGACACAAGATAATACCTGAACTCGCATTTTAGGGCCAACCCATGACCATGTTAAATGGATTACTGAGATTTGAAGTTTGATTGAGCAAACACAATGTCAATGATATTACTGAAAATTAATTGAAATAGTTTCGTTGGTTGAGCATTGCAGTTGGCTTTATAGACATATCGATGGCGTAGTATGTATCTGGAAGCAACGCTTGATTTGGATTTAGATATAAATTCTAACATTGGCTATACATTGGGAGTTTAATTAATTTGTACTCTACATTTTTTGTTTCATAGGTAAGCTGAATTGGGTAAGTGGTTTCTCCAGATAACATAGTTTAAATAGACTCAGATGCCATGTTGATTGCGATTTAATAGAAGTATCTTAGATAAACCTCCATTGAAATTGTGGAATGTTCTTGTCTGCTTATTGTGTGTGTTTGTTTAGATCGCATTGTCATAGAAACACAGTGATCTTAAAGTCTGATTTTGCAGTGCACCAGTTTTTGTTGACATCAACTTTATGTCAAACAATCACTATGATCATCGTTTCATTATGTAAGAGGCTGGAGAGCTACATTAAAACGGGTCTACAACGTGTAAAAAATCAATTGTGAGGCCGACAAGGTTGCCTATGTACTGTGTCGGTATACTTGAAGGGAGCTAACCGAGGATTGTACTTTTGGTAGTACTACAGCTTGGCCACGCGTTGTAATTGTAAATATTTTATTAATTGCGTATAATCTATGTCTTTAAAAAAGAAACATTCTTCATCGCTAGAAGTGTATCTTTTAAACAACTGGATGTAATTTTATAAGTTCTCGTCTTTTTTATGCTTGGAAATTTAAGTCCCATCTGCTTGTGGCTGAAGCTTTAATCTCAAGGTTGAGGGCTTCTGTGAAGCTTCATGTTTTATTGAGACGTCTATTTTTTCAATGAACTGAGTAAATATTACATTTAGTAATCTTGTTTCTAAGCTCAAAATCGGTGGCATGATAGTTTCATAATATTAACAAGTGATGAGCATGACATTATAATTGTGTAAATTATATAAGAGTTTTTCCAGTTTTGTTAGCACATAATTTGCCGCCGGAACCGTTGCGATAGCACGGTGATCTTAAATCTTACAATGAACCTAGAGATTTGTTTTATGTAAAAAGTAAATTATTAAATTATTTTATCAGCCGTAGCACACGGGCATTTTACTAGTGTAGATAAAGACCCCTTAGATTTTATTTATGAAATAACTATGAAGATAGTACGAAGACGATCTCGGCGAGTTATTAAAGATCTCAATTAGAGATTATAGAGGTAGATCTAGTTTCTAGATCCCTTAGATTTTATTTATGAAATGGCTATGAACATAGTACAAAGATGATCTCGGCGAGTTATTAAAGATCTCAATTAGAGATTATAGAGGTAGATCTAGTTTTTATCTTTTACAAAGAGGTTTTAGAGCATAGTTTCGGCTTGTAATAGATGTATGTATTTATCAGGTCCTTCTGATATTTATAGGTCGAGGTCGTGTTCGATTCTCCGTGCTCATAGGATTTCTTGTTTTGCTTTTACATTAAGTCTTGATCTGGTAGCCCTCCTTTAAATATAGTCCATATTCAAGTAGATGTTCATAGAGCCTTATCAAGTTTTCATGATACGACAGTCTAGGTCGGTAGAGAAGTTTCTCGAATAGAACTACGAACGGAGAGTCTTAAATATCATGGCCCGAAATGTGGTACAACCCCTTAACCTAAACTCACTGCTATCTGACACATCTAAACTTCACAAAACACAAAATGTTCGCCTTACATAAACAAGTCCAATGCTTACCGCGGTCCTTCCTTCCAGCGTCTCGCGTGTTCGAGTTCTTGGGCCACGTAGATTAATTATCGCCAATTCTATAATGAGACCGACCTCATTCTGGCCAGAAATGAGACTAAAGTGGTGCTACTGCATGCTTCCACTTATATATTTAATTATAAAATTTTGAAAAATTAAAATATTTTCTAACTCAAACCGTTTATTCAAATTAGATTCCGTTTTCACCGTTGGAATAGTCTCGATGAGATTTTCAAAACTAGATCCCATGTCAATATGTTTTAATAACTTTTTTTTTTAGAATGTAATTTTTGCTGGATGTAACTTTCTCTGCTCTCCGGGATTGCTCCCAGGGATGTAACTTTTACTGGATGATGTAACTTTTTATGCTAACTTAGATGTAACTTCTTGCTAAATGTAATTTTCTGGTAACTTGAATACGGCTGAGTAGTGTATTCCTATTTTGGAATAAAGCTGAAACTCATTTGTTTTTCTGTTCTGTAAATAGAAATTTTTGTGGGTTGTCTGAACTGACCTTGTTTTTCCTTAAAATGAGGCCGACCTCGAATTAGCAGGATCCATTAAGTATTTCATTGTACAAGATTAAATGTCTGTAATTATGATAAACAAATTGTCCAACAAGGTTCGAACCTAGGACTTTGCAAGAGCATGCGCGACCGACAACCGAAACTAGTATATACCTACTCTGCAAGAAAGATTGTGTCAAGCTAGAGTTTAAAAGCCATCCGGGAAAATTTGAACTCAAACTTTATTTTTTAACTTATCATGTAACCATCTGATATTTCTCGGTTACCACGTAGCTGGTAATCCTGTGCCCCCATCAGAATAAAATTTTGGCAACCTAAATCTTGGTGGCAATGAACCGACAACGAAACAATATTTGTGGATGTGATTCAACATGAAAGCTTACGTCCTGAGGCGTACATAATGGGCATGAGCCGCATGACGATTAGTATTACCAATAAAAAGCCCACCGAGATCCCCGGGCTCCGCTTCATCCGGCAAGACTGTAAAGATCACTTCATTAGACGTTAATTAGCGGTTAGCTAGCTGCTTCACCATTACTGTGCAGGCTCTTATTTTTTCCTTGGTCCCCACATGTGTTTGCACCGTCATTAACGTAACATCTAATCTTTTTTAACTAACCACAATGATTTTGTATATTATAGACATAGAACATCAGGAAATCTAATATGGGTCATAAGAGTATATGCTTCCACTTTCAAAAAACGTATTTCAAAATGTCTATGCTCGTGCTCAAAATTTGAAGCAAAAAATACAGTACTACATTTTTTGGCGGTATGTGTTAAAAGACAAAAAAAAGATCGGTGAAAACTCATTTTGAAGCATTGAAATTTGTATTTCTTATAGGCACAAAAAAAATTCCTTCACGGAACTTCATGTATGAACATAAAATATCAGGACTACAACCGAAATTATTTGTCAGGTTTTTTGACATTTTAAACTTTTAAAAGTTATTTTCCATAATAAGAGAATCTAGTACCAAAAATACCTTCTCCTAGATCATAGGTGTTCAACTCCAACACAAAACCTACTCTTAATCCGAGTACAACTATATCCTAAACATATTCCACACAAGACTCAATATACCATACTGCGAGCATGTCGTTAACACAAAGTCCAAACAAGCAAAACAGACATCAGGGTGATAAACTGCAGCATCAGCAACACTGAATCGTAAGAAATAAGATAAGCAGAATAAACAAAGCTGCTGCTCTTTTGCCAGTGTTATTTACAATTGTTGTAAAATATGTACACGGCATCATGCTATTCCATTTGCACATGCCAGCAAAGGGAACAATCTCGCTCTATTTCTAGGCGAATACAAATGGCTTGAAATACATACAGATTGGTGGGTCGATCCTCGTGATAGACAATATCGCAGAAGGGACACTCCAGATCCCATCACCACAGATCAAACCAGAAGCAACCGCGCCAGAAAAGTTCTCAGACTCCTTGCGGTTCACTCTCTCCCAGACAAACAAGATGACCGTCCCGACAAACATGTCGATCGCAAAGTATGCTCCAATATAGAAGGGAACAGCCATGGCCATCGGGAGTGGGATGAATTTGGACACACTGCTTGGAGTAACGTCCCTCAGGAGGTTGATTGCAATGGCTGCAAAAAAGAAGAAAGTGCAGATTGCCATGCAGTGCTGGGGCAGCGCTGAGAAGCCTTCCACACCCAGGATTGACATCTCACGGAAGATGACTGCATATGGAGCTTTGAACATGCCATCAGGATTGCCAATATCGAAGGCGGTCCAGTAAAGCCAAAAGGTGAGAGGAGCAATTACACAACCAAGAGCAGTCCCAATCAACTGTGACACAAACATGGACCTTGGTGAAGAGAGGGTCAGGTAACCGGTCTTGAAGTCCTGCATGAGATCAGCAGCTGTGGATACGATGGACATCATAACACCGCAAGCTGCTAAGCCGGCGATCACACCGCCATGCTGGCCAACCCATGACGCGAAAATGAAAAGGCCAATCTTTCCATACGTGGATGCAAGGTTCCAGTCTGTCAGGCCCGTGCCGTAAGAGTTGCAGAAGGCGAGAAGGGGAGCAACAACATATGCAGAGAGGACAAGGTACCACTTGAGTTGTGGGAACAGCATTGGTACAGTCGCGGTTGATATTGCTGCAAGGCCCACATAACCAGCTCCTGCCACCCAAGGAGGGATACTGTCCTTTACAAATACCTCATTCAGAAATTTTTCCTCGGATGATAATTTAGAACTTCCATCAGCTGCGATAATATAAAGTAAAGAAGGTGAGATGCATGGTTTATGATATACTGGTAGGTAAACACCATATAACAATATCATTACCCTCCTGAATCTGGACAAGAGGAAGTCTTCCTTGCTTTGCTCGTGCATTCATTATTTCCTTGATAGTAGCATAAATGATCTTAATGAGGTTATAGATACCATCACCGAGTATCACAGATACAGATATAAAAACCTGGAAGACAGGGTAGAGACAAGTTAGTTTGTGTTAAACATAAAACTGTAAAAGACTGGTCAGTCTGCGAACAAAGAATAGGTATTAATTAAACAAACTACATGTGCCATCTGTATGTTCAACTAAGAAACTAACATAATTTCTAACAACTCTAATCTTGAAATCAATTAGTTCTCATGGTCACAGTGTCCACTTACGAGTTGGTAAGATAGTTATTAATAGTATTACTCCATGTTGACTTCAGATCTTCATGCGTAATTCATTATGGAGAGGAAACAAGCAACATTGTTTATCAAACATTTTGATTCATGGTATAGATATAGATATATTAAAAAAGAACATCATAGGTGGATTGTCATTCTGCAGTATGAAACTGAGTTATTTGAAGTCTGGAACAAATAAATTATTCAATCGCCATACCTTGTATCCATAGAGTCCTTTGAAATCGTTACTTCCAAGGTCAGCTGGATACCAGTCCCCAGCTTTCGTGGTTATATATGGCCAAAGAAACCCCCAAGATATAATGGCTCCAAGAAGTGTAGAGCAGTTAACAATATGTGGGCATATAAGACCACATCCAATATAGGTTGGACTGAAGTCAAAATAAAATCTACAAAATGGAACAGGTAAAAACTTTTGTAAGCAAAATGGAACAGGTAAAATGGAACAGCTTATAATTCAAAGGATGAGTAGTTTAATATGACAACATAAGTTCAGTAAGCTGAGAGACATGGTCAAAGCAGGTTAGAGCCCTAAGGGGACAAGGAAGGCCTGTTAGCCCCCAAACTAAAATGTATAAGTTTTGACTCTTGAACATTAAAGGAATAACAAACACTAATCAAAGAAACTTACGTGTTTTTAAATGCTGCAAGCCCCAGCGAAGGGAAATTATCGAAGCCACAAGAATCACCAACACCACTGAAAAACCACTTAAACAAGTTCCAGATAAAACTAATGCTTAAATACTTCCCAAGACAGCTAACTTGTTTCCTGCAACCATAAAACAGAAATTAGTAGTGCATTGACTCAAGAGACTTAGAAAGGGCATTGCCATTTAACAAGTATAAGCTGCATGACTACTGTACAAAGAGGACGGTGGTATTTTCTATCACCAGATCCACACTGCTGCCCTAATTAATTTTTTCTTTGCAAACTCCTTACCCAAGAATTATAAGCTTATTGGACATAGCATTCCTAGTCTCAATCAAACAGAACCGAGCTGTCATTAATAGATCAATAAAAACTTTTGATCGGCTGTTTCTATTTGAGCATTACAACGAAAATCATGATTAAAACACCGAGCACATAATCACCTCCTCACCAACTCTCAGTCATATAGTCTACCATATATCCCATAAAGACTCGATGGAAAGATATATAATGGGCTGAGGGCTCACTTGCCACTTCATCAGATTACAGGGGTACCTATGGACGTTCTATACAAAGAAAACACGCCATTGGTCTAACATACCAAAATAATTCAATTTGGATTTATTTACAGCAAACTGCCATACAAATGACCAAGAAGAAACGAGGCATATTGAACTATATGAGAATAAATTAAGGAAAAACTCTGATCTCTTTCTTACTCTGCAAGCTCAGCTCCAGTAGTAGTGTGGAAGCTATTTATCAACATGGCGGTAGCAGTTCCACTAGGATAGGTCAACTTGTAATCAATAACCATCACCTAGCAAACAGCAAAACATATGTTAGTTTACTAAATTCATCTTAGGCATGTCCAATTTACTCCACAATGTAATCAAATAGACATCACAGATGCAAGGTTCAAAGATATGAATGAGTACCTTGCGCAGCGCAACAAGACTAAATAGACCGAGGAAGCTAACAACAAACATGAATCCGATCATCCAGCTCAGTGAAGGATTCTTAACATCCACCGCCCTGTTACCAGGGTAATCGGTGCCGATAAGCTCATAAGTTTTCTGATCCATTGCAAGCATATAAGATCCGAAGCCACCTGCAGGTCAACAGACATATTAGTTGATAATGTGAGCTCGATGGGAAGGGGGAAACTATCATCAACAACCGTGCCACTTGCAAATTTTGCAATGCACATCAAAGTAAGATACTCTATTCATGATGCAGAAGCGACAAATCAGTGCATCGAGATCTGAATCCCCACACTGTAATCAGGTAAGCAGATGTTTCTGAAATCCCTAGCATTGTTCCGCCAAATAAATTTAACACAGGTAACGTGTTTGGAATAAACGAGCATCGCAGACAGTTCAATGCATCAGGATTCAGGATGGATCAAGTTACGGGTCAACCCAAAGGTAACCCTGAATCGCACGTCAGAATCGCATTCTCCACCTGAACAAGCAACCCCAAATCAAGTCTCTCGTCTCTGAAATCTCGAGACACGTACCGCTGAAGGCGAGGCCGTAGCAGGCGACGACGCATGTCTGGATGACGGTGTTCTCTTGCTTGGTGAAGGGCTTGGATACGATGCCGAACCTGGCGAGCGCGGCCGTCCAGGTGCGCACGAGGAAGTAGCCAAGCAGGCCCGCGGCGACGTTGAGGGAGGGGATGATCCCCACCGTGAGGTTGAGCTTGTGCGTGATGAGGCAGAAGAGCACCCCCAGGATGGCGCTCACCACTATCCCCCGCGCCGTCAGCTGCTCCCGCCACGGCGGCACCACCTCCTGCTCCCCCGCCGGCCCGGCGCCGCCGCTGGCGCCGGCGAGGAGGGGCCCGGTCAGCTCCGCCGCGTCCGCCTCGGAGCCCATATTCCCGCGGACCTACCTAGTGGCCCTCCTCCTCCTCCGGATCTTGTGGATTCGTCGTCGGGAGGTAGTTGGTTTCGTGTGGGAGACGACGGCGACGAGGAGGCTGGGACTGGTGGTGGGAGGAGGAGGCGGTGGCGGGGTATTTAAGCTAACTGTTTGCTTCTGAACTAACAACTGGTTTCGATTACTGACACTACTCTTTGACGTGCGGGGTCCGGACTCTGTCATCTACGGACTAGTACTACTGTTTTGGGTTAATTTTTTTTAAAATGATTTCTACGGGCAGGGTCTTTTGAGAAGAGAGGTGCAACAAGTACGAGCAAGAGCACTCGAATTCGGGTGGGTGGGAAGTCATCAGCCTCTCCCCGCCACTAGGCCACGCCTTAGTCTGCGTTTTGGGTTAATTTAAAACATCTCGAGTGACAGCCCAAAATATTAGTCCAGCACAATCTGGGTGTTGCTTGAAAAACAAGAAAAACACATTATGACACAAACGGTTCTAGATTTTAATCAAATTTGGTTTTATTTTACACGATTCTGAATCAAATTTTAACAAAAGACCAACGTCCCTGACCACACTCATCGGCCTCGTTCCCGAGGGCATATCACTCGGCGCTCTCGTTGATCTGTTGATGTCATCGTTAATGTTGATGTTCATGACGGTGGGGGAGGAGACACCACGAGAGGTGGAGGCGTCGATCCGAGACGCACACGAGGTGGAAACGCCGCCGAAGAAGGAGGCCATCGGCACTAAGCCACCATAGCTCAACGGAAGCTAGGGGAGTCGCCAAGTGGCGACGACAAGTGGTAGCCTTTCGACACACCTCTTGTGAATCCTCCTTCACTTGTAGCGGTGGCGGCATTGGCGGAGATAGCGTCATGGAGAACATCGTGCCGAAAAATCTCAGATCATCAGGCTACCTAGTGGCGTGGGATGCTCCTATTGGCCTGTTGGGCGTCGAAGATGAGGATGTCGCGACCTCCACCTCTCTGTCGCGGTGGCGAGCACCGCTCCTCTTTCACAGGCCGGAGAGCGTTGGCTTGGCAGTTGCCACCTCGTCCACTCCGCACTGGTGATACTATCAACGAGAAGGGGTTACCACTTCCGAGTTGGGGAGTACTGGTGGTGGTGGGCGGCCTCAATGGCGTTCGCCACCATTTGGCGAATCGCAGTCCACCAACCGTATTGTCGCTTCCCTTTGTCGTCATCTCCTGTTTCGTCGCCTAGAACCACCTGGCGAAATGGCGGGCCATTAAACATGTAACGACCTCTTACACGATGAAATGTTCTTAGCTCAATGCCAATCCGGCCCCACCAGTCTTCTCGCCTCGGTGAAAACCGGACAAAACCCGAGCGAGATGCGCAAGGCGAGAGGCACGCGGACCGGAATATACTTGGCGAGCCCACCATTTTAAAGGTTTCCAGTCCCACATGTCATCCTCTTGTCAAGCAGCTGGATAGAAGAGAGCGACGTGAATCGTGATCTTCAGCGGGATATGACAAAGGAGGCCGGGCCCACGTTTCAGCCAGAAAATGACAGGTGGGACCGTAACACGCAGTGGCGAAGGGCGCCGGCCGCTCGCTGTCCGGTGGGACCTCATCCAGCTAACGAGAGCCACACAGTTAATCTTTGTTCCTTGCGATGGATGTTGGTGCTAATCAAACCATGCAGGTGCCTAGCTAGATTATGATTTCGTGGGACCGGGTGTAAGTGTAACCACAAATGCACAATCACCAGAACCAACAGGACTGGAGGCGTGAATTACATCATCATGCATGCACGGTAGCCACCCACTTGTACCGCTCACGTCTGATGCCATGCCCATGCTAATCGACACCTTGATTATGATTTTGTGGGTCCTGATGTTAAGTGTAACCACAAATGCTAATGCACGGTCGCTTCAACCATCAGGAGGCGTGTATTAGGTTCATTCGGGCCCGCGTGTAACGATAGCCACAAATGTCCTGATTATTTTGGTGCGAACGGAGGTCCGTGCAAGGCCAAAATAGCACCTACCAACGTATTTGACCGTTTGCTTTTTTAAGCTTCCACGCTTCGCTTCCTTGCTACCGCCTTTGCTCGGCCAAATTGTTACTGCTTAACGTGTTCGATGAGCCCACGGCCGGTCTAGACCGACCGGTATATCTCTAATCAGCCTCACGCCCCGTTTTATAAATAAAGCCACACCGTTTGATATTGTTGCTGAGTTAGACAGCATAACGCTCAAAAATAACTGTTGGGGCGGAAACAGTAAAAGCACGCCCAAAAGAAAAAAGAAGAGAAAAAATGGAGAAAAGAATGCCGACAACGGCTGATCGACAAGAGTGACCAGACTCCACGACCAGAACACCCACCGAGGCCTCACAACAAGCTCCTACCGCTCAAAAGCGCCGGTACCCAACAGCACCTTCAAGAAGGGATGCGACGACGACGACGCTACCGTCAAGGGTTTCCCGAGAGTAGTCCGACTGGGAGGACGAGGACCCGGTACGAGATTGAGGAGAGGGGACCACCCGTCGCCCTTTATGAAGGACTGGCGGCATCCGCAAGCGCCACCGCGCCAGAGTCGAACACGCCGATTAGGATTTCTCCCGATCCCCCTTACCCTAGGCGCTCTGGAACACTCCACCAAACCGCCCACCACCCAGCGCAAGGCCGCGAAGCTGTTCACACTGTCTCCCCACGGTACAAAGAGGAGAGGCCTACACACCGAAGAAGGAGAGCCGGGACTAGGAGCCGCAGCACCGTCGACGTGCGGGAGGGACCAACCTCCACCGTCAGAGGCGGTAACCGACCGGACACAACAGCAGAAGCACACCAGGCCCGCAGACCCGGCCGGGTCCCTCGAGACCCGTGAAGTTCCCGCCGTCGCGCTGCAAAAGGCACGACGTTGACGCTGCCGCCCCACCTCCAAGCTGCTCTCCACCACCAGTGTACAAAGAACCGCGCTAACGAGGATTCAGACTGACCCGTCTAAAATCTAGATGGGTCCGAAGACCCAGATTTGAGTCGGGGGCGGCGCGTCAGTACAGCACTACACCGGACACGGCCCTGCCGTTAAGAGAAAGCGCCCTAACCCTAAGACCGACCGGTATATAATAAGATTGTAATTTTAGCTTGATCGCTGATCACTGCTCCCTTCACAAAAGAAAGAACGCTCATTGTTGAACTGTCAAAGAAGAGGATTGTCATTGCCGTGATTACTTCTTTTTTACAGAAACAACGAGTACATCAAAGTATAAGCAGGCACACACATATGCCGACTAAAAATTGAGTCACGAACCTTTCAATAAACGAAATCACCAAACAGGGAGTTATTAGAAAGAAAAAATACTTCACGATCGAAGCGTGCGTGGATATGAACCTGCTCTGAGACTATATAGTCAGGGCAGAGCCTGTCACAATGGTTGGAGGGGACAAAATAGTTTAAGATTGCTAAGTATAAGCGTGAGTATTATCATATCTATGAAAAAATTCAGTTTCATGGGGTGACGTAGCCTCTTCTCGTCCACCCTTCCTCTGTCCCTCAGGCTCAATATAGGTCCCTCAGGTTCAATATTGGTACTACTAATTAAATACTCATATGCATGCTAGAAAGTACTGTGCACATTATTTATAAATAAAATGCATGAACGCTTATGTAAAAATGTTTTATAGAATCACTGTACAACACAAGCGCTCATATACACACGCACACACTCAACGCTATGAACGCACACACGCACACCCTATCCCTATGAACAACTCCGAGAGACTGAGCCGGTGGGTCAGGTTTTGAGATTGACGAAGTCACCACATGCACCTCGCTGTCGACGGGAACATCGCCTCCCACTGAAGAAAATATTTCGGCTAAATGAGAAACACCATCGTCAAACCTAGGTTTGAACTCTGGTGGGCTGACAATACAACTATCCTGCTAACCATCTTGCCACAGGCAACTTCCCATGTAAAAATGTTCATGCGCTTTACTCATAAGTGTAATGGTCCACATGTGTGCATATAACTTTAGAAGAACGAACACAACCTTGAATTAGATCAGATATACTTTAGTTGTTGACTTAATGTAAACTATTAGGAAAAATGGGATGCTTATACAAACAAAATAAATGAATAACTTGACCAAACCTAATCCACATATTATCCATAGTATTAACCAGCAGGTTTCCTATCTATCTGTATCTCTTATAAAGCAAAACCTCACTAACATGCATTAACTATTTTCTATCTTAACATGCAAACTATTCACATCATCCATTCTCGTAGTCTTAGCCAACCAAATATCCATGACATCCCACTTACATTCATTAAAGCCTCATTATTTCCGTTCACAACATCTACTTTTTATCTATCCAATTATCCACGTCACTAATTCTCAATAATGAGATAACAAAAATACGTCAATTAAATTTAACCTTTCCATCAATTGAATCTTCCATATTTTTATAAATAACTTAATATTTCATGAGCCTATTTTTTTACATAGTAACTATGGTGACAACAACAAGCGACAACTGGCAATGGAGGCGGGAGTCGACAGGGAGAATGCGAGCGGGTTTGGAAATCAGTGTCAGGAATGAATGATTCCCCGTATTCTGTCAGTCTACCCCCCAACGCAACCCCGCTTGCTAGTAAAAAACCGAGTATTAAATTCGGTCACTAGAGTTGGTTTCGGATCTATAACCGAGTATTAGAAAATAAATCAGGAACATGAAAGTTGACTCATGATTTGCCTAACTAAGTCAATTGGAGAAGCATATCATTGAACTTAGGTAAATAAAACTTGGAAAACATGGTCACTATTACAACAGTGAAGAGATTATTGTGTTTCGATCGGATCTATGTGGTGGTTGGCATTGGCAATTTATAAACCATCCAGTTTATTTGAAAAAATTGCTTCTCCAAAGAGAAGTACTATCCTAAAGGAGTGCAGCCTTGTTTGTTTGCTTGGATTCTTAGCGAGATTAAGCTATATAATCTTTCAGAAAACCCCCTTCCAAGAGGTGGCATTGGCTCCTGAGCTTTGCTCCCTTTAGTTCCGAAAATTCAAATCATAGTTATAAGTAAAAAAACTGGAAAAAATCTATACGATGTATCCTACAAATATGCCAAATACTGCTTTAAAATATTTTGAATTCTGAGCTAAACAGAAATAAAAAACATTGATCCGATTATATTGCATACTGATATTTTCAAACCTACAAAAATCGTAAGGTTTATCAATTTTTTGTAGACGGACTTTAAAGAATTTATCCTTGCAACTTTGTGTGTTTGTAGGATGTATCATTGACTGCATCTTGCAAAATTTTCAGTTTTTTTCAAAACTTGTAAATATGATTTCCAATTTTTCTAAAATGAAAGGTGCACATCGGGAGCAAAAGGGAATTTTGAATAGAAAGCCAATGAAAATAGCATGAAGACTTTCCTCCAAAACAGGATGCATAGGAAACTTCAGAAATGTTCCAATCAGGTGCAAAGATTACAAAGAATTAAAATTCTACTATAAGTTTGTTCAAATCAAAGAAGCTGAAGACATATCAGCTACGAACTGTGAGTTGGAACTTCCTGTCAATACAACAGAGCCATCTCATTCTGGCCTATCATTCCATCAAGCGCGTAGTTTAAGTCCAAGCAAGCAATACAAAGATCAGGCTGAGTCAGGAGCATTGAAATGCAAGAAATCAGATAATAAGATATGCGGAAATAACAGAACTGCTACGCTTTTGGCCGTGTTATTTACAATTGTGTAAAATATGTACACATCATAATTCTATTCCAACCGCTCGCCCCAGTAAAAGGAAAATTCTCGCTCTAATTTCAGCCGAATGTAACGGATGGCTTGAAGTACATGCACATCGGTGGGTTGATCCTCATGATAGACAGTACCGCAGAAGGGACACTCCAGATCCCGTCACCACAGATCAAACCAGAAGCAATGGCGGCTGCAAAGTCCTCAGACTCCTTGCGGCTCACCCTCTCCCAGACAAACAAGATGACAGTCCCAACGAACATGTCGATCGCAAAGTATGCTCCAATATAGAAGGGAACAGCCATGGCCATCGGGAGTGGGATGAATTTGGACACGCTGCCTGGAGCAACGTCCCTCAGTAGATTGATTGCAATTGCTGCAAAAAAGAAGAAAGTGCAGATTGCTAGGCAGTGCTGGGGCAACGCTGAGAATCCTTCCACACCCAGGATTGACATCTCACGGAAGATGACTGCATATGGAGCTTTGAACATGCCATCAGGATTGCCAATGTCGAAGGCCGTCCAGTAAAGCCAAAAGGTGAGAGGAGCAATTACACAGCCAAGGGCAGTCCCAATCAACTGTGACACAAACATGGACCTTGGTGAAGATAGGGTGAGGTAACCAGTCTTGAAGTCCTGCATGAGATCAGCAGCTGTGGATACGATGGACATCATAATACCGCATGATACCAAGCCCGCAATCACACCGCCATTATGGCCAACCCATGAGGCAAAAATGAAAAGGCCAATCTTTCCATATGTTGATGCAAGGCTCCAATCTGTCAGTCCCGTGCCATAAGAGTTGCAGAAGGCGAGTAGGGGAGCAACAACATAGGCAGAGAGGACAAGGTACCACTTGAGTTGTGGGAACATCATTGGTACAGTCACGGTTGATATTGCTGCAAGGCCAACATAAGCAGATCCTGCCAACCAGGGAGGGATACTGTCTTTTACAAATACCTCATTCAGAAGTTTTTCCTCGGGTGATAATTTAGACCTTCCATCATCTACAATAACAGAAGAGAAATGAGATGAGATGCATGATTTATGATATACTGACAGGTAAAAACCATACAACAAGACCATTACCATCCTGAATATGGACAAGAGGAAGTCTTCCTTGCTTTGATCGTGCATTCATTATTTCCTTGATAGTGGCGTAGATGATCTTAATGAGGTTATAGATACCATCACCGAGTATCACAGATACAGATATGAAAACCTGGAAGGGAGGGTAGAGACAACTTAATTTTTGTTAAACATAAGACCGGTCTGTCTGTGAATAAAGAATAATACTCCAAGGAAGTAACAAATTCTAGATGTGCCATTTGTATACTAATTAAGGAAGTAACAAATTTTCTAACAATTTTTGCACGATCAGTGTCCACTTATGAAATAGTAAGAGAGTTATTAGTATTACTCCATTGTGACTTCAGGTATACTTGGCTAATTTATTATGGAGAGAAAACAAGCAGCAAATTTATCCAGCACTATGATTCCTCATCTAGTTATAGATATATTGAAACAAGAACATCATAGGTGTATTGTCAGTCGACAGTATGAAACTGAAAGTTATATCATGTCAAGAACTAACAAAATCTTCAATCACCTATTCACCATACCTTGTATCCATAGAGTCCTTTGAAATCGTTGCTTCCAAGGTCAGATGGATACCACTCCCCAGATTTTGTGGTTATATAAGGCCAAAGAAAACCCCAAGATATGATGGCTCCAAGAAGTGCAGAGCAGTTAACAATGTGTGGGCATATAAGACCACATCCAATATAGGTTGGACTAAAGTCAAAATAAAACCTACAAAATCGAACAGGTAAAACTTTCGTGAGCATGTATAGGATGGTCCATTTTAAAGTATGAGTAACTTCATATGACAATACAAGTTATAGCAGTCACATGAGAGACATGGTCAAAGCAGGTTAGAGTCCTAGGGGGACAAGGAAGGCAAGTTTCTTTAACCCTCAAAAATAAAATGTATTAGTTCCGAGTCCCCTCTATATTTTGAAGGAATAACAAACACTAATTAAATAAAACTTACGTGTTCTTAAATGCTGCAAGGCCCAGGGAAGGGAAATTGTCGAAGCCACAAGAATTCCCAACACCACTGAAGAACCACTTAAACAAGTTCCAGATAAAACTAATGCTTAAATACTTCCCAAGACAGCTAACTTGTTTCCTGCAACAATAAAACAGAAATTAGTAACTTAAAGACTCGAGAAACTCAGATAAGCTATGAAGGACACATTGCACTTTATCAGAGAAAGTCTGCTCTGTTTCGTACTCAGCAAGCTCAGCTCCACTAGTAGTGTGGAAGCTATTTATCAACATGGCAGTAGCAGTTCCACTGGGATAGGTCAGCTTGTAATCAATAACCATCACCTAGCAAACATCAAAACATGTGTTAATTTCCTAAATTCATCTTAAGACGCATCTAAGATATTCTACTTGATCCAAAAATAAAAAATGTAACCAGATAAACTTAACACATGCATGGTTGCAAGATATGAATGAGTACCTTACGCAGCGCAACAAGACTAAATAGGCCGAGGAAGCTAACAACAAACAAGAAGCCGATCATCCAACTCAGCGAAGGATTCTTAACATCCACCACCCTGTTACCAGGATAATCGGTCCCAATAAGCTCATAAGTTTTCTGATCCATCGCAAGCATATACGATCCGAAGCCACCTGCATCAACAGAAATAATGTTAGTTGATAGTGAGAAGGGGGAAATTATCATCAGCAACCCGGCCACACCCAATGCACACTAAAATCAGATATTTAAGATACAATCTTTTCACCATTTCACTGCATCAAGATTCAAGAACTGTATCCCCAGACAGTAATCAGGTAAATCATATGAAGTATTAACCTAGTACCCAAGATTCTGAAATAAGATCCGATGTTTCTGAAGGCATTGTTCCACCTAATAAATCTAACACACGGAATGTACTTACGAGCATCACAGATAGTTCAATGCATGAGTAGGGAGTGAAACCAAATGCAACCCTGAATCGCATCTCCATCTAGTTAAACAAGTAAACCTGTGCGAAACTGGGGGGAGAAGACATACCGCTGAAGGCGATGCCGTAGCAGGCTACGACGCAGGTCTGGATGACAGTGTTCTCCTGCTTTGTGAAGGGCTTGGAGACGATGCCGAACCTGGCGAGCGCCGCCGTCCAGGTCCGCACGAGAAAGTAGCCGAGCAGGCCGGCGGCGACGTTGAGGGAGGGGATGATCCCCACTGTGAGGTTGAGCTTGTGCGTGATGAGGCAGAACAGCACTCCCAGGATGGCGCTCACCACTATCCCGCGTACCGTCAGCTGCTCACGCCATGGCGGCGCCGCCTCCGGCGCGCCGGCGAGGAGGGGACTGGTCATTTCCGCCACGGTTCCCATCTTCCCGCGGACCTGGTGTGGAGACGAAGCCTCCCTCGGATCTTGTGGATTCGTCGGGAGTTCGTAGATTGTTTCGTATGCAGAGGTAGAGAGACAACTCCGACAAGGGTCGAGGGGATTAGGACTGATGAGATGAAGAGGCGGGGAGGGGGTGTATTTAAGCTAATTCTGATTGCTGCTGAATTGCCCAGCGTTTTCCGTTACAGAGACTCGAACTGCGGGTGTGGGGCCTTGGTTTCATTGATCGATGTGTATCCATTGTGTGGGTCAAAGTCAACACTCGGATTTGACATGCCATGTCAGCGAAATTTCAAATCAAGCAGGATTAAGGTTTAAAATAGACCGGGATTTCAAAGTACCGTAGATCAACGACTCATTTCATGCCAATTTTTTTTACGACTCAGGCCCCATTTAAAACATAGTAAATGTAAGTAGAAAAGTAGAAATAGAAAACAATATGGGAATTAAGTTGTCATGTTAGAACGAAAACCACATGAAATTTCTCATCTCATGTTTTAGGAAAAAAAACATGAATTGTATACATAG
Organism: Poa annua; assembly: GCA_026929855.1. Taxonomy (NCBI): domain Eukaryota; kingdom Viridiplantae; phylum Streptophyta; class Magnoliopsida; order Poales; family Poaceae; genus Poa; species Poa annua. The sequence goes on along the minus strand of CM049426.1, from coordinate 271,205,937 downwards.
GATTAGGAAGACTAAAACACGAGATGAGACGTCATGTTTGTTTTACTCCAATTTTCCTATGAAACAGTCTATCCCAAAGAAATTTTAAAGAAATCCAAATTTCCTATTTCTTTGTTCCAAACAATGTCATAATAATTTTTTCTATACGATTCTATCCTCTAAAATTACTGTGGAATTCCTTTGTTCCAAACGGAGTCTTAGCCGAGTTTTTTTTGTGTTGAGCAAGCTCAACGAGTTGAGTTAACGAGTCACTTGTTAATATCCCGTTAAATACAAAGTATATTTTTTTCACATATTACTGCCAAATTACCAATGTTTTTTGCCCCGATAATATTGTAGAGATGTTGTCCTTTTGCATTTATCTAACATATTGGAATTGTAAAAAAGTGTATTGTTGTTCTAGTTCTGAACTAATGGAAAAGTTATAATTTTTTTCATATGATTTCATGTTCAAACACTTTGAATGATTTAAATGAGCTACTCACGAAAATTTTCGGGTGTACCAAGCCGAGCTAATTTACCGTTTAAAAACTGATCGTTCATTTGGTTTGTGTAAATTAATTAAAGAACGGAGAAACATAAATCTGTGGAAATGTGCACGTAATTTTTTAATTTTTTTGGACATTTCAAATCGTATTTAAAATGCATATTTATTAAAAAACAGAAGAGTTGCCCCTAAGTTTAGATTGTGCCCTCTCAAGACTAGTTTATTCATATTCAAACGCTTCAAATGATTTAAACACAATTTTTTTTAGAAACACAGTACAGACGCAGACGCTCACAAACACGCACGTACAGACACCCCTATGACCGCACACACCGCACACACGCAAACCCTACCCCTATGAGCACCTCCGAGAGACTGGTCCGGCATATCTTGAATTTGACGAAGTCACCACGGGCGCTTCGCTGTTAACAGGCACGTCACTTACCACTGAAAGCATAACGCCGGTTAAATTCTGAAAAATCCAGAAAATGTGAACACCCATGCCAAATCTATGACTTAAATCTGCGTGGGTTGATTCCACCACAAGAAACCAAACCAGTTGAGCTAGGCTGATTTAAACACAATCTACGCAAGAGATTATGAGCTGAACCGAGTTTCAGTTGTGTTAACAAGTCAAACCGAGATGTTTTAACGTTGTCTAGGTCGCAGCCATACCGGCCCCACATGACAGTTCCGAGTTGGAATTTTGTTTTCCCTTTGAGAAGTTCAGAGTTGGACTTGGTGTGTGCCATGGTGGCAAGAGAGCCGAATTTTGTTAGCTAGTTTAAAATTTAGAAGTGTTGAAACTGAGTGAGGCGTGCCACAGTGTGGCCGGGGAAGAGCCCACAGTACAAGTTTTCGGACCCACGTGTCATTATCTTCTCAAGGAGCGGGATAGCAGGGGCGGCGTGAATCGTGCAAGCCGGCCGCTCGCTGTCCGGTGGGGGCCTCGTCAAGTTAACCGTAACCACACAGTTGATCGACGTGTAAGTGGGCATTTTTGTTATGCTGATCAGCCATGCAGATGCCTTGATAATGATCTTGTGGTCCACGTGTAAGTGCAACCACAAATGTACCATCGCTAGAACCATCAGGACGCGTAATCCCAGCCACAAATGTACCGGCCGCGTCTGATGCCATGCTAAAGTATTCTAATCAATTTGTTCCTAAAACATGCGAATGCCTTGATTATGATTCTGTGGAGCCGCTTGCAAGGGTAACCACAAATGCACAATCGTTCCAACCATGAGGAGGCAATGAATTACATCATATGTGGGTCCGGGCATAATTTTAGCCACAAATGTACTGTTATGTTTGCGACTAGTCATAATGGGGAGTAATTTAGACTAGTAACATGCAGATGTTAACTCTAAGGGCAGCCGCAATGTGCAAAAAACCTCTCCTTAAATCTTATGTGGCATTTCTTATGGTGTCCATAAACATTGTGGAGAAAAATAAAGCTATCCATAAGACTAAGGTGCACCTGAATCTTATAGGTCATCCATAAGTAATAGAAAATTATTTCTCTCTCCTCTCTCTTACATATGTGTTTATGACAAGAGTACATGTGGGTACCAGCTTATGGCTAAAGTTCACATTATATATTGTGGCAAAATAGAATAGCTATAAGTTTGTATAGTGGGTCCCACCTTATGGTGTGGTTGAGCCATAAGCATTACGGATGCCCTAAGTTACTATCTCCATAGTGGGGGTAACATGTGTGTAGTATCATATTTAATAGGTTATACACTCATCTTGCCTTGAAATGCGTGATGTTTTGGTAACATATACTAGCTAGTTATCACAACTATCTCTCTCCTTATTAATTATCCGCCACATCATCAGATTTTTTACCTATATGACACTAATGTTACTCTTACGTTACTCCCTATTGTGACTAGCGGTAAGGTGAGTGGGAGACTGTCATTTTTTAAACTGCAAGCCTTGGTTCTTGCATTGCTTGCCCCGGACTATTCATTGCTTGACGTGTTTTGTGTGCGCGTGTCCAACCGGCTGGCAATGTTCATCGTTGCTCGTTGTTTGCTTGGATAAGAACTTGCTTATCGTTGCCACCGAATATCCTGTGCACTCTGGTTAATGTAGCAGTGACTTGAAAACTCCAAAAAAACTTGCTCATCGTTGGACTGTGAAAGAAAATGACGGTCACAGTGAAACGCCACTTAATATTTGCGGGATTAAGTCACCACATTTTGGTCGTTTTTCTTCAATCTGCGCGAAACCGGTAGTAATTTGGAGTTGACCGTGAAACTAACAGCGGGGCCCACCCTACAGGCTGAGTGGCAATTTAATCATTATAGTGGTGGTTTTTATCAGATGAATATCTTGTTATTGGTGGGAACAAAGAGTTCTCCGCACTACATGAGATACATAAACGTCAAACTTAATATTTAATCTTTATTTTATCAAAGGATTAGAGGTACAACCAATTCTCTACTCGTCCAACCAGTGGCAGAGTTTGGGTCAACATGTTGGGCATAGATGGGATTTCTAGTGACATCTTGGGTTAATATTGGGGATGTAAAAAATCACTGATTTTGGAGGTAAAAGGCCAAAAAGTAATAGGTTTTAGGCAATTTTTTCTTGGATGCAAAAGGCCGAGAAGTACTAATTATACATAGCTTCGTCACTTGTCCAACCATATATTGATTATTTTATCAAATCTACCCTACAAACTATGTAGCGAGCCTTGCGAGTGGCTTTCGTGCTAGCCAAGCCAATACGGCTTCTCCGCCTTGTTCGTCGGGTGATCCCGATGAGCTCCATGTAATTGGCCATCGCAGGAGTAGGATTCCATTCACCTCCTATTCTAATGAATCACATCTTCATGATTCTTCATTGATCATTATGTTCGAGTGCTCGCGTCGACTGAGTGCTCCTGTCCCCAAGTACTCTTTGATGGTGTCTATCTGAACCATTTGTCGTTGCAGCATAGGAACTTATCCACGGAGTTGCTCTTCAAGCTTTAGCCTTCCTCTTTTGTAGACCTCACTTCTTTTCATTAATGACATCTGGTCCGACTTACCGGGGATGCCTGCTCTGAGGCTACTGGTGTTGGCATTAGAATTCACGAGTTTGTAAATGTGCCAATTTTGTCGAAGTAGTATGGATGTGTTTGGATAGAAATTACGACTCGATCAACAAAAAATTTAGTCATTGACTCACGAGCTTCATTTGGATCATCGCCAAAGTAGCAAAGCCACACTAATTTTTCAATCGTCTACGCCCCAGTGATACGTCTCCAACGTATCAATAATTTCTTATGTTCCATGCTATATTATATCATGTTATTATATGTTTTAGATGCATTTTATATAGTTTTATGCATTTTCTGGGACTAACCTATTAACAAGATGCCAAAGTGTCAGTTCCCTGTTTTATTTTGTTTTTGGTATCAGAAAAGTACTTAAGAAAATATTCTTGGAATTGGACGATTTTTATCATGAAGTTATTTTTTAATTATGAACGTTCCAGAAGACCGAATACGACACGAAGTGGGGCACCGAGGCGCCGCCACCACGTGCTCACGCGAGTCCACCCCCTGCCGCGCGGGCACCAGGTGTGGGGCCCTCGGGCCTCCACCGACCTCGCCCTTTCGCCTACAAGTAGCCCCCAAAAACCTAAAACCCTAGCACGGTGTTCGATATTTCCTCCATGGGTCCCGAGCGCCGCCGCCATCGAAGACAAGATTCAGGGACATAACTCTCTGTCTCGGCACCCTACCGGGACGGGGAATTGCCCCCGGAGCCATCTCCATCGACTCCACCACCATCTCCATCGCCGTTGCTGACTCCTATGATGAGGAGTGAGTAGTTCTCCCCCGGGGCTGCGGGATCTATGCTAGCTATGTGGTCTATCTCTCTCTCCCATGATGTGATTTTTTATGTGATCATGAGCTTTGTAATCTAGTTGAATATGTGATGCTACTCTTTATCTATGATGCAAACTTTAATATGAACTCTGGGGTTATTCACGGTTGTAACGGTGACAGTGTGTGCATCGTGTGATTCCTTTATGACATTGTTGGTGTTAGTTTACTCTGACTTTGAGGGTGCTCTTGTAGCCCGTCACAATGAATGGTGTTTGTTATCCAACATGAGATTGTTTGAGAGTAGTGTTTATTTATTTAACTTTGATGTCATTGTTGAGAACATCCACTGGTGAAAGTAGGATCCCTAGGCCTTGTTTCTAAGCATTAAAACACTGTTCCCAACAAGTTCTGCTACATGTTTGCTTGCTGCCATTTTTTATTACATATTGCAATTACTACTTATAATCATCTATATTACTTGTATTTCACTATCTCTTCGCATAACTAGTGCGCCTATACATCTGACAAGTGTATTGGGTATGTTGGGGACACAAGAGATTTTTCGTATATTAATTGTAGGGTAGGTTGAGAGGAATATCTTTGACCTCTACCTCCCTGAGTTCGATATACCTTGGGTGATCCATTTAAGGGAAACTTGCTACTGTTCTACAAACCTCTACTCTTGGAGGCCCAACATTGTCTACGAGAATTGAAGCGTGCGTAGACATCAAGCTATTTTCTGGCGCCGTTGCCGGGGAGGTGAGCGCTTGAAGGTATCTCCTTTAGATCCTGCAGTTATTACTTTTTGTTTCTTGTTTTTATTTTTACTAGTTAGGCTAAAATGGAAAACTACAAAAATATTAGAGAGCTTTATAGTATTTATCTTGAGTTAGGACATGAAGTGTTTGAAGAGAAAATTAAAAAACCGATGGAACTTTATTGGCTTGCTAGTAGCAATGTTATTAGTATGAATTCTTTGAACACCATTATTGCTAATATTGTGGAAAAGTCTAAGCTTGGGGGAGTTGGGTTTGATGAGCATGATATTTTTAGTCCCCCAAACAAGGAGGAGAAAATTTTCTTTGATGATACCTTGCCTCCAATATGTGATAATTATAATCATTGTGATATTTTCATTCCACCTACTATTGAGGAGAAAATTAATTATGATTACCATATACCTCCTATATTTTATGATTATGGTGATGAGAATAATAATGATAGCTATTTTGTTGAATTTGCTCCCACTACTATTAATAAGAATGAATATGCTTATGTGGAGAGTATTAATTCTTTTATACATGTGGCTCATGATAAGAATGTTTTTATGTGATAATTATGTTATAAATTTATTCATGATGCTACAAGTGAACTTATTGATGATAATGATGAGTATTGCTTAAATATGCTATATGATAATGCTTTAGATGACGGTCCTATTCTTATTGAGAATCATCTATGTTTAAAAGTTGAGGATAAAAATGATATAATTGCTTCTTGTGATGGTACTCTTACTCATGAGAGTCCTACTTTGTTCTTAAATTCCCCTAATTACACCATGGAGGAGAAATTTTCTTATGTTGAGAAATACTTATGTTGTTTGCAATTGTCTCTAGTTCCAAATCTTTGTTGCAACCATGATCTTAAACTTGATATTGATCTTAATAACTATTTTGAAAGAGGGAAGCATCCTAATGAATTCCAAAATAAATTTAATGATCCTCTTTATGTGCCTATGTTATCTAAGTTGAATGATTCTTGTGGTTATATGGTTGAATTTATTTCTACTTCTGAAAGTTATTATGAGAGAGGGAAACATGGTTTTATGTATCTCAACAATATTAAGTTTCCTCTCTTTATGTTGAAAATTTTAAAGTTGCACTTGTTTTGCTCTCCTATGTTTGTTGCTTTGTGTTTTCATGACTTGTTTCTTTACAAAACTCCTTTGCATAGGAAGAGGGTTAGACTTAAAAAGCGGTTTATATTTGCCTCTTGATGCTCTCTTTAGTTTTTCAACTCTAATTTTTATGAGAGCATCATAAAAATCACTATGTCAATCTTAATAGTTATAAAGAAAGAGCTTTTGGGAGACAACCCACTATTTTATTTCCTGTTATTTTATTTTGTTGAGTCAAGGAACATGCCTACCTCTGTAGCAATTCATTTATATCTTTACTTTATTGCATGGTTGTGTCAATTTAAGACTCTAGTTGAAAGTTGATGCTAAATTTAGACTCCTGCGTAGAAACAGTTTTCTGTTGTTCACCGTTAAATTCGCAACTCTTAACATAAAAATCCAAATTACCTTCCCTTTTTTGTGCGTAATCCTCAAATATATATATATATATATATATATATATATATATATATATATATATGCAACTTTCATTAGTTTTTATTTTTATGATTTGAGCAAGTTAAGTGCCTCGAAAAATTTTGTCTTTACGGACTGTTCTGTTTTTGACAGATTCTACAATTTATTTTGCAATGCCTCTTTTGCTATTTTGATTGGATCTTTTTACTCCATGAAGTATCGGTGGTTGAAGCTAATGTCCAGTAGCATTGGTATCAATTGTGTTCCTACAGAATATCATAATTTTTCGTGCACTAACCCTCTAATGAAGTTTACTTTAAGGTTGGTGTGGAGGAAGTTTTCAAGGATCAAGAGAGAAGGATGATATGATGTGATCAAGAAGATAGTAAAGCCAAAACTTAGAGATGCCCCGGTGGTTCACCCCCAACATATTTCAAGAAGACTCAAGCGTCAAAGCTTGGAGATGCCCAAGGCATCCCCTTATTCATCAACAAGCTATCAGGTCCTCTCTAGTGAAACTATATTTTAATTCCGTCACATCTTATGTGCTTTTCTTGAAGCGTCGGTTTTATTTTTGTTTTTATTTTAGTTTTTGTTATTTTCATTCTCTGAATAAAATGGATCCAAGCATTCCTTTGTGGGAGAGAGACACGCTCTGCTTTTTCTTATGAATACTCGTATTCTTCACTTATATTTGTTTAGTATTCTTCTCTAGCTACTGCTATGCTTTCTAGCTCTTGGTTTTCATGCATTTATGGCTAGAGCTGTTAGCTTTCTTATATCATACTCTCATATCTCATTGTTTAATTACTTGTAAAGTTTATCTTTTAAATAAGTTGATTGGTGTTTGGTTCAGAACAGAAAATGCTAAATGTGGTAGATGGTATAACTAAATGATACATAATCTTGTAGATCATTAAATTTTGTCACTTGAATCATTGATGTGGTTTTGAGTTATTAATTTGCTTAATGGTAAACATGATGGTTTAATAAAGTGGAATGATTAATGGTTGGTCTAGAAAAACTTGAAGCTGTGCCACACTTAAATTTCCAGTTGATTGCATAATGGTATATGACTTCTATTAGCCTAAGGCTACCATAATGACTTGATGTTATGCGCTACGGTCGGGAAGCCAACGGTGACTTTGTCATTCGCCACGATCCCTCTAGGAGTAATTTTCATTATGCCTTGTATGATCATTTTCTTATTTGGAATCTTTGACTTGTGAGTTCTAAAACTGCGGTTTTCATGGCACTTCCACAACCATATTGCTAGCCTCTTCGGTACTTTGCATTGGCCATTCTCACATTGAGAGTTTGTGCATACTTCGCGGGTACATCAAAACTCGTGGGAGATCTTCATCTTGTTCTCCTACAAGTAAGCCAAATATCTTCCTCAAAACAGCCACCATACCTACCTACTACAACATTTCCATAGCTGCTCCAAGATATATTGCCATGCAACATCCATCTTACATTACATGACTTGTTGTCATTCATTACTTATATATTGATTTGCGTGATTCTATAGAGCTGATGTGTGGTTTTACCCATGTTACTTTAGATCATTGCATAACCTGCTACACTGGCAGAGGCACCGTTGTCATATATAGAATGTCTTATTCATATTAGTTACTTGTGTCATCAGTATGTTGTCATATCATGATTAGTGTGTTGTCGTATCATCATATTAGGATGCTTGCCCCTAAAAATGAAAAAAGCCATGGAGGCCATCGAAAAGAGAAACATAAAAAGAAAAAAATAGAAAAAAAGAAAAAAGAAAAGAAAAGAAAGAAAGAGAAAACAATAAAGAAGGGGGCAACATTACTATTCTTTTTCACACACTTGTGCTCATGTTATAGCTGAAGGAGATATGCCCAAGAGGCAAATAAATAAGTAGTATTTATTGCATTATCTCATAAGTTTGTAATAGGTTTGTGTATTATGCTATAACTGTATTAATCGGAATTATTAATACACGTGTGATACATAGACAACCAGGTCCCTAGCAAGCCTCTATATGAGCTAGTCCATTGGGCAACAGTTGATCGAGATTCCCGATCAAGGACAATGACGTCGGTTGACAATGGGGTCATCTTGTTAGTTGAATAAGGTGATGGACATACGCAAAGTATTGCAATAAGATCGTATTACGATGTTTGTCATTTGCAATAGATAAGAATATGATAGCTTATTCCTTAGACCGTGAGACCGTACTTATTAATGCTTCGTAGGGGTGCTTTGAGAGCATCAAACGTTGTGTCTTATATAGCATGACAATAACGGTGTCCATCTTGGGTATTCCGAAAGAGCATCAAGACGCAAGGATCAAGAGCGGGATTTGTTCATTCTTGTAATGGAAAGATACTCTGGGCCCACTCGGTGATATTGCATCTATATAGCTGCGCAGCTTATGACTAGGTCATGGAGATGTAATATCGCAGACGAGTTAATAACCTTCGTCGGTAACGAGATACAACAAAGACATTGGTGTGTCTACGATCATATCTCGGACAAGGTAGTATCGCAGAGACAAAGGGAATGAATGTCATATTTATGGTTCAACGACGATATTCGTGGAATGCACAGGGGTCTTCATATATTTCCAGGTATCCCTGACGATCATTAGTGAGCGGAGTGTCTCGACCATGTCTGGAGTGTTCTCGAACCGTAGCGTAACAAACTTAAGGTCTTAGCGACGCTAGGAGATAGGTTCTGGAATATTATAGGATTTTGTTGGAGAGAGAGAAATGATCCGGAAAGAGTTCCGGTGGTCCGGAAGGAGTTCCGGAGAGGTCTGGAATGGTTCCAGGAATGTCCGAAAGTTGTTCGGGTGGTCCGAAAGAGTTTTCGGAGTCTCGGGATATTGAATTATATATAAATATATTAATTAATGGGATTTTTATATTAATTTAATATTAATTAAATAAAGGGAAAAGGGGGCTCCCACCTACATGGGCCCTAAGAGGGCCCAAGAGGGGGGAGCCGCACCCCACAAGGGGGTGGGCCCCATGGGGGGTTCGGCCGGCCCATGGTGGGGGCGCACCAACCCCCCTCATCCTTTAGTCCCACATGGGGGAGCCAAGGGGTTTGCACACCCCCTTCCCCCTTTAGATAGCAAGGCATATTAATTGGATTAATTCATTGGAAAATACAATTAATTCCCGATTTCTCTCTCGATCTCGTGGTTCCCAAGTTGGAGCCGCGCCGAGCTGAGGAAAGGGGGATCTCTCTCCACCCAAGCTATACCGCAGAGCGCCGTTGCTCTGCGGGATTCCAGATAAGATCTACCCCTGCGATTTCAGCTGGATCTGAATGACCGGGGGTTATCGCTAAGCTCAGTATGTTTGTGAGTGCTCGGAGGTAACTCTTTTGAGTAGCCTGGGCGACGTCGTCTCGCCCCTGCAGCCGCCGCGCCTCCCTCCCCTCTGCTGCCGGCGCACCAGCCCTGGTGCTGGCGCTCTGCCTTCTTCCGCCCGACGACCGTCGACGCAGATCATCGTCAACATCCCGGCGTCATCGACTTCGACATCGCGGCAAGTTCTTCGCGACCTCGAGGTCGGCTACGTACGACTTCATCGTCAACGCTTGTGCGGGAGCGTAATCCCCGCTATCGGTCTACATGGAGGTAATGTAACCCGTTCCGCCACCGTTATCGCATGTACTAGATAGATAGATCCTAGCTAGTTAGGGTTTCGTTCGCTAGAAAAATTATTGTTTTCTGCACCGTAACCCCTTCAGTGATATCAGAGCCGATCTACGCGTAGTACTGCTGGTACGGTTAGAACTCATGTTGAATGAGGGCGTATTTCTTATATTTGCTACCCTCTAGCGTGCACTTGCGATGCCTTCGGTATTGAGTTGATGAAGCGGCCCGAACCGACTTTACGCGTACGCTTACGCGAGACTGGTTCCACTACTGACATACGGCTTGCACCGTATCTGTGGCTGGCGGGTGTCTGTTTCTCTCTCTCTAGTCGGCAAAGCATTTTCAATGGAGGGCCCGAAAGGGATGCTTAAACATGCAATTATACGATCGACGTTGTGGTACAAAGTTCGTAGGTAGGGAAGCGATTCTCTTACGAATAAGCCTATATGCCACGTAAAACTTGCAAAACTAAATAAAGCTAGAGGCATCTAACTTTGTTTTGCAGAGGCGTTATTTCATGTGACATGGTTACGGTAAGTTATGATATTACTCGTACTGTCGGAGGCAATGGAGGGCTCTGTAGACTCGGAGCCATGCCGGGGCGCCGGGGGCCAGGCACATGGCGCCATGAAGGTCCAGGCGCATCGACCATGTCACATCGCACTTCATTGCATCATTATTGTGTGTTGTTGTGTGTGCATCCTATTGATTGCTTATATGCTATATATACAACGGTAGCATCATAAATATGATGATCCCTAACAAATACCAAAATTGTGTTCTCCCTCGTTGCGCACCACCAAGAAAGTTCTGCGTTATAAGGCAGGCCGTGATGATCGGGTGTCACACATCTCGTCGTTCGCATACAGTGGGTGTAAGCCATGTTGCACGCGCAGGGTCTTCGAGGTTTGATTGGCGAGCCTAGCATACTCAGAGGTATGGCCTCGGAACACGGGAAGATCGAAAGATCGAGCACGAGTCACAGAGTTGTTGTGATCGACATGTTATGTCCACCTTTGAAGTTGTGCTGCGGGCCGTGATGATCGGGGGTAGTGTGGTGGATGAGGGTCGTGTAATCGCCATTATTATTTTTAGGGATAATAATCTTGGTGTGGTGTGTTTTTGATAATGAGATTATAAAACTAAAACTCACCTATATATTATAAACTTATCTTACCTCTTTTGCGATCACATCTGGAGACTACGAAACTACGCTTCGGTTACTTCTTCAAGAGCTCGGATTCTACCTTGGAAGCCGACGGGTCCAACTTCATCAGATGGTACAAGGGTTTTTTAAAACATTCTCCAAACACAACAAACATCCTATATGTCCTAGAACATTAGTTAGAAGTTAGACCAGAGATTCCAATAGCAAGGAGCAAGATGATGAGTTCCGTAAGCATCCTGACATGTTCATGGAAGTGACGATCGTCATGAGCGTATGCCTAGCACCTGAGTTGAAAGTTGTTTCAACACATGGAGTCATATGTCGTGATTGATGCGATCAGAGGTCACTTCAAAGATGAATTGAGTCTTGAGCAGTTCAGACAGCTTAGAAAGTTCCGGACCATTCACATGGGGAGCATACCTGTCTGGAGACTCAGTTGAAGAAGTTGTGTGACATCTACTTCAGGCTTACAAATATCTACGATTTCTAGATAGTGAACTCCAGTGCAATAGAGATTGTGCTTTACCTCCTAGCTGTGAATAGCATGTGCGTGAATATGCTATAGAGACACGGTGAGCTTCTTCACATTTGTGAACAAGTTCAAATCTCTAAAAGTTGATTCATCGAAGAAGAGTTCTTCGATGCTATGGGTATATTTGATATACGAAGATATAAATGTATTCTTCTCATACTTGATGAAAAGTGTTTGATAATTGTTCTGTTTGTGAAACAGTCCCTGATTATCACAAGTATGTGGCGAAGGGTGACGTGACAGTGCACAAGTGATGGCAAGTAATGGCCAGTAGTGCTCACGCCCTCGAGATATCATATTAGTTATCATCAATAGTTTTTTATAAGACATTTTGTAATAGTGAGAATGTGATCTAGTTTGGTGTCTTGAATGTTACAAGACATAATTATTCATATAGAACACATCAGTTGTTTTATGTTATGAAACAAAGCAGTTGTTTCATGTTATGAGTAATTTGCATCACATCTCAATTACATTATGCGTATGATATACATTTATAATAGCGGGAATGATAAAATTATGTGTCCAAAGAACAAACACCATCGAATTTAGTCATAAAGGCAATGAAAGAAGTAATGGATATTTTTGGTCCATTTAAGTATTTCGAGTGCCAAAATTGATTAAGTTTGAAATGCAGTATTGAAGTTGCAATACTAGAGGAATTGATTGAGAGTCATTTTTAATGATTAATCAATGGTGTTATTGCATGATCCGAATTCTTCCATGATTTTGGTAAAAAGGAGTATTTGCCCGATAAATTATGGAGTCTGAAATTAATTTGATAATAGATCAAATGGGGTTTTTCAGAAGAAAGATTAGTGAATATTATATTCACAAGATTCGATTAAAGGAAAATATTTTTTGAATTATGGTTTCAACACAAAAGACTTGTGGAAATTTGTTTCACAAAATTATAATGTCATATATAGTGATATGTGGGGAGTTATAATCATGCTCTATTTTAAATAAAGTGTGGTCTGTCAGAATCTGTCTTAGAAACTCCTAATATGTTCGAAACATTATAGTCGATGTCCACTTTAGAAAATAGATATTTTTCTCAACGAGAATTCGTAGGATCGACAGTAGTTTCGACATGTATATGATTACACGATAATTCGGTATATACATGAATAGTTCTTTGTAGAATACTCGCATTGAATGGGAGTGTATTCCAAAACCAATTAGAAACAAAGTTCAGTTTGTTGTCTATGTAATTCCGAGGAAAATATGATTTTTCGAATTATGGTTTATGGATTGGAATTAGAAGCTTGAAATCAAGTGCCAGACCTATGTTGGAAGGTGTTCCAAAGAGTATATGTCTGCTAATGAAAATTTGGTGATTAAAGAGTGAGGGAGACTAGAAAATTGTTTTCTGCTTGCAATCCTCTTCATAAAGATCATAATATTTTCATGAAAGAAACTTCTAAATAAAGTGTTGTTATATTTAATATTGCTGTCAGGTCACAACACTGTATTAAGTATTTCAGATCTTGTTGACAGATCAAGGTGCACTTTATGAATACAAAGAAAGTTGAGAAAATATCGGAATACGAACAAAGGCTTTTTCAGTCTGGAAATCCAAGTTACATTTAAAAGGATTAAGAGAGTAATTGTTGCTGCAATTCTTATTAGAGGAATAAGATTGTTTAATCGTCATATAAAGTGTTATATGAAAATGTGACTATAAGAAAGACGCGGGATCATGTCTTGTCAAGAAATGTGTCTTGCACAAGATCAAATTTGTTGACTACATTTATGTAGACATGCTTGAAGTCTGAGGGATTTGTATTAATGTAATACTGGAGTTTGTATTGAATTCGAATTGATAATAGATCAATGATTTTGGTTAGACCAAAATGTCGTTTTAAGTGGGAGTCAAAGTTAGTTTACTCAGGTGGAATATGTACAGAACATATTTTTGAGTGGGAGCTCAGGAACTCAAATATGTGTGTGACGCCCGAAAATCGGTACTATGTAGATTTAAGCGATCCCGCCGAAATCCGCATAATAACGATTTTAGGTCGCTCACCAGACATAATGTGCACGCCGAAACATGCGCATTATGTGGGTGGAATTGTGATAACAATACAACAGTTCCGATACATCCACAAATACAACAGAAGATAAATTACAACAACGACTCGAACGAGTCAAGATACAAATGATACAATGCAAAGATTCAAATGACAGCGGAAGCAACAAAGTATCCGGCTACGGATAAGATGCAAATTGGACTAAGAGTCCTGAAGATAAGCAATGGCGCCATATCCCTGCCCAGCCAAGCCGGAGGGATTCCCAAGCTAACGTCGTCAGACTTCAAACCTGTTGACTGCACATAAAGCACATCCCAAAAGAGGGTCAGGGCACTCCCTGGCAAGCAAAACCGACTTGCCTACTTTCTACACCATCTCCCAAAATATAGGGGGAGGTGGACTTAGCGGCAGCAGCACTAGCAACCTAAAGAGACACGCTACAACTTCCGTCTAATTAGAGAGGGATAAGAGAGCGCATGAGATAACCAACTACTGCTAACACCAAACATAACCCATTCTCGAATTAACCCCCTCAACCAAGTATGAGGAAGCAATTCGGGAAACTCACACGTTGAACAGTTTTAATTACCATTTATTGTGTAAGTAATTCTATATTACTAGTCAGGTTAATTAACAATGATTAGGTGTAAGTTGTCTAGATCTTGTTAGCCAGCATCATCACCAAAACGTCCATAACCGTGGACACGGCTCATCGATAAGATTATACCCTGCAGGGGTGCACTACTGGACCCATACTCGCATGATCAACCCAGTTAAAAACATTAGGGCCTTTCAACCCAACTCTTTTCCTTCACCGCAACAAGTCCAAGAGCCACGGGAGCTATGCTGGTCCCGGCCAAAAGGGTGCGGACTCCCGCAGGACACACCCCTCCGCACCAACAGGCCGCGCCCTATATGCATGTAACAAGGCACACCGTCAAAGTAAAATACTACACTAGTATTGATGCATATGAGACAAATGGAAAACCCGAACTAGGTGCAGCTCCCGGACAAGTCGAAGTTCCAGTCAAAGTCGAGGGGGGCTCCATTGGGCCTCCCACAAGTGGTTAGTGCGCTCAAAATTGGATCCGAGGACAAAATCTCAGTTCCTAGGTCGACACTGAGCAGAACAAAACACCTCGCAAGGCCTTCCGCCTGGTGCCTTATCTTTTTAATTATAATACCCCAATATAAGACAACATTTTATTAAGGTAGAATAATATATCATACTAAGCAGATGAAACATAAGACCAACAGATGACTCGCACAATCAACTCTAAGCATGCGCTACGACTCGCAAGGCCAACAGTTAAACATGCAAGGGGTTATGGGTTGTGGGGATAAAGCTGTATAGGCTGCAGGATAAACATGTGATGGGATCGCAATTCAAGAATCGATTACTAGGGTAGCAGAGATCAACGGCAGGAATGAAAGACAATGTATAGGTAAACAAGCAAACTTTGCTTGCCTGGAATCCCGCATGGAAGCACATCTTGTCGTTGCTCACACATCTCAACGTCTTATCCGCGAAGAAGCAATAAACACTGGAAAGCGTAAAAGCTGCATTTTACAACTACGACAAAAGATTCAGCATGATCATACGAGAATGATGCATGGCATGGCAAGATGCAATACAATGCAGGTAATCCAAATTAAGCGGGAAACCAACCCGACAATTAATATTTAGGTGCAAGTTATTTATCTACTCAACAATATTAAATGTTGGTTAACATGGCAACACATGGCACGGGTGATCTAATAAAATTAAATGGAATAGGGCAATAATTAAATAAAGTCAAACACATTCCATATTTAATTATTTAGGTGCAATTATTAAACTACACTAAGCATTTAAAATAAAAGATGCAAAATGGCATAAGAATGACATAATGTTGTTTATTGCATTTTTCTGATAAAAATAGATATAAATTTTGTAATATTTGGAGTTATAAAACAATAGATATGACATATATAAGATTACACAAAACAGAAACAGAGACTAAAAGACGTTGATAAATTGTGCATGGTACTCGGTTATCTGAATATCAGAGAGCAACAGTGGGCACGCCGGATCTGAAAAAAAACAAGGAAACAAAAAAGGGTTCCTTTTATGTCTCTTGTGCGATTTGAACTCTGGATCTCCTTAATACCGAAGCTGGACACCGCCACTGGACTGTTCGAAAGTTGCTGTTCGAGTTGGACACGCATAGCATATGAAGCAACTAAGGACGCGTTAACTGAATCCGGATGGACAAGTTCAGACTTTTTCTGAATCTGCTCGATGGGGACGAAGGACAGAGGCGCGGCTGTGACTTCTAGTGCGCGCGGACGGGGGTGCAAGCGGGGATGCGTGGCGCTACGGCGTGTGCTGCGGTGCTGAAGTGGTACGGGAGGCTTCGGATGCGTGTGTGTGCTAGCGAGGAGCGGCCGGAGGCAGCATCAATCACAGGAGCTCGCAGCAATGGCATCAATGGCGGACAGCGGGATGTCATGGACGAATTGGTCCACTCCAGCACGGAATCGATAAGGGGAGCGTGGGAATCGGACCGGTGGCTCACCGTGGGTGTCCTCGGAGTAGTTATGAGGCGCGGGGATGTCCGGAGAAGACGAATTGCGGCGGCGAACGTCGACGGTGCCGAGGAAGACGAAGACGACCCCGTCGCCCTCAGGGACGCCCGGCTTGATTCCTTCAGGGAGGGGCTTGGCGACAGCGAGGCGCTCCTCCGGGTTGGCACCATGGCCCTTCGTTGGTGCCGGAGTGATGGCGCAGCGGTGAGGTCGCTCTCTGGTGGAGTTCTCGATGGGAAAGAAGAACAGAGAAAGGAGAGGACAAAGAGGGAGTGGCGGCGCTGGGAAGGAGATATGGAGAGAGCAGCTAGGGTAGCAGGGGCGCTGGGCGCTGGATATAGGAGGGAGAGCTTGTACGGCTGCCCATCCGAGCGACTCATGAGCGATGGATGGTGGATGTTCTGTTCGTACAGAACATGACGCTAGCTATGAAGAAGAAGGAGTTGGGCTTCAGAAGGGAACTGGAGAGAAAAAAAAACAAAAAAAACTGAATGGTTGTCTCCGGCCCAACAACACTTACTGGAATTTCCAAATTTCTAACAAAAGAAAAGAGGGGAAAGAAGATAAAAGGATATAGAAATGATGGAATAGAATTAGAGAAAAAGAATTAAAATAGAGACAAAGCTTTGCAAACATTACAAAGTTTTAAATTTGATTGAAATGATTTTACAATCCTTCCTAATATTATTTTAGAGACTTTGTATTTAAAATAGATGGAGACAAATTTATTATTTGAGAAAACGAATAAGGTTTGCATAAAATATTATTTGGAGTTGTAATGAAGTATGCAAATAATTAAATGCATGATGATGTCATGATGACATGATGATGCAAAAAGAAAAACAAACAATCTAATTGGAGAAATTTCCGGGGCGTTACAATGTGGATGACACGTTTTTGAGTGGGAGCGTGTGTTCTCAAATATGTGGAGACATAATTTGAGTGGGAGCCGAATTCATCTTGTGTAAATGACACATTGTGAAATTGTACCAGTAGAATAGATAAGAAGGATGAAGTTGTGAAACTATTTGAAAGTCAGTGTCTATTTTGAAATAGAACGGGAATTTTAAAATAGTTAGTCGAGTTGTTTTGGATTATATCTGAGGAGTCAGATTAGAATCAAAAGGATGGTCCTTTGAAATCCAATTGATCATTAATAGTAATGATGCATGAAAGTAATGGTTGTATGACATATGGGTCTATTATGTAATATTAGACATCATACAGAAACCATATTATCTGCTCGATGAAATATAACCGATGTTCTTGGAATAAGAGCAGTTATGAAAGTAAATTTGGAATTTACTGGAAGTAGAAGTGCGTTAGTTAAGGGATTGACATTTGAATGTCAAGTTTTCTACATTGGTGTGAAAGTATGTAGATATCGCGAGTTTGTAATTGTTACAAGGGGCTCTGCATGGCTGAGTGTGTTTTTCAGGGCAGTTATCTGGTTAGTATAATCAGAGTAAGCGCTGGGAAGCAGAAGTCTCACTTAGTTACGGTATTTGCATATATGTTGTTAGACAACATGGTGATATCAAGCAAGTTGATGCCAGTGAATCGCAAAAGCATGTACAATCATGGATTGTGCAGTAACACTCTTCCACAAGCAAGCATTATCAAATGATTCTTATTTGATAAGGGATTCTGATAAAGTAAAATGCAGCTAGTTTATTTGTACTCTAGTGCAAGTGGGATACTGAAGGAGATATGCCCTAGAGGCAAATAAATAATTAGTATTTATTGCATTATCTCATAAGTTTGTAATAGGTTTGTGTATTATGCTATAACTGTATTAATCGGAATTATTAATACACGTGTGATACATAGACAACCAGGTCCCTAGCAAGCCTCTATATGAGCTAGTCCATTGGGCAACAGTTGATCGAGATTCCCGATCAAGGACAATGACGTCGGTTGACAATGGGGTCATCTTGTTAGTTGAATAAGGTGATGGACATACGCAAAGTATTGCAATAAGATCGTATTACGATGTTTGTCATTTGCAATAGATAAGAATATGATAGCTTATTCCTTAGACCGTGAGACCGTACTTATTAATACTTCGTAGGGGTTCTTTGAGAGCATCAAACGTTGTGTCTTATATAGCATGACAATAACGGTGTCCATCTTGGGTATTCCGAAAGAGCATCAAGACGTAAGGATCAAGAGCGGGATTTATTCATTCTTGTAATGGAAAGATACTCTTGGCCCACTCGGTGATATTGCATCTATATAGCTGCGCAGCTTATGACTAGGTCATGGAGATGTAATATCGCAGACGAGTTAATAACCTTCGTCGGTAACGAGATACAACAAAGACATTGGTGTATCTACGATCATATCTCGGACAAGGTAGTATCACAGAGACAAAGGGAATGAATGTCATATTTATGGTTCAACGACGATATTCGTGGAATGCACAATGGTCGTCATATATTTCCAGGTATCTCTGACGATCATTGGTGAGCGGAGTGTCTCGACCATGTCTGGAGTGTTCTCGAACCGTAGCGTAACAAACTTAAGGTCTTAGCGACGCTAGGAGATAGGTTCTGGAGTATTATAGGATTTTGTTGGAGAGAGAGAAATGATCCGGAAGGAGTTCCGGAGAGGTCTGGAATGGTTCCAGGAATGTCCGAAAGTTGTTCGGGTGGTCCGAAAGAGTTTTCGGAGTCACGGGATATTGAATTATATATAAATATATTAATTATGAATTAATGGGATTTTTATATTAATTTAATATTAATTAAATAAAGGAAAAAGGGGGCTCCCACCTACATGGGCCCTAAGAGGGCCCAAGAGGGGGGAGCCGCACCCCACAGGGGGGTGGGCCCCATGGGGGGTTCGGCCGGCCCATGGTGGGGGCGCACCAACCCCCCTCATCCTTTAGTCCCACATGCGGGAGCCAAGGGGTTTGCACACCCCCTTCCCCCTTTATATAGCAAGGCATATTAATTGGATTAATTCATTGGAAAATACAATTAATTCCCGATTTCTCTCTCGATCTCGTGGTTCCCAAGTTGGAGCCGCGCCGAGCTGAGGAAAGGGGGATCTCTCTCCACCCAAGCTATACCGCAGAGCGCCGTTGCTCTGCGGGATACCAGATAAGATCTACCCCTGCGATTTCAGCTGGATCTGAATGACCGGGGGTTGTCGCTAAGCTCCGTATGTTTGTGAGTGCTCGGAGGTAACTATTTTGAGTAGCCTGGGCGACATCGTCTCGCCCCTGCAGCCGCCGCGCCTCCCTCCCCTCTGCTGCCGGCGCACCAGCCCCGGTGCTGGCGCTCTGCCTTCTTCCGCCCGACGCCCGTCGACGCAGATCATCGTCAACATCCCGGCGTCATCGACTTCGACATCGCGGCAAGTTCTTCGCGACCTCGAGGTCGGCTACGTACGACTTCATCGTCAACGCTTGTGCGGGAGCGTAATCCCCGCTATCGGTCTACATGGAGGTAATGTAACCCGTTCCGCCACCGTTATCGCATGTACTAGATAGATAGATCCTGGCTAGTTAGGGTTTCGTTCGCTAGAAAAATTATTGTTTTCTGCACCGTAACCCCTTCAATAGCACCATATCATTTATTATCATCATTTGTGCTCATGATTAGCACCTTTACTCCATATGAGAGAGTTTTCATGTCTTACTTGCATAACTATGTGAGGAATTTTACACTATAGAATTTGACTTGTATATTACAATAATGAGCCTCCTCAAAAGTGCTCTTGTTCTCCGTGAGCAAGCAAGTTGGATGCACCCCCACTAGTTCCATTGGAGAGCTTTTATATGATTATAGCTCTATGTGCATCCGTTGTGTGGCAATCACTACTCCTTGCATAGCTTCGATTGTAAGACTTCCTCTTGTCTAATGATCACTTGCAGCTTTGTGAGACCTTCTTCCATTGGCCTTGTCGGGTTGTGACTCCCAAGAATCGGGGGTAGTCACTTCCTGAAGTGTAGTTCGTGAAGGGGATTGAACGCGGAGGTCTAGACCCTCGAGTGGCTCCGCGACGTTGCTCGCCGGACCCGAAGAAGACACGCACACGACATAGGTAGACACCGGCCCTTACCCAGGTTCACGGCCCTCGTGAGGAGGTAAGACCGCTACTCCTGCTTGTCTGTATTAGCTGATGGAGGTTACAGTACAATGGAGATTGCCGGAGGCCCCCTTGAGGCATTTCTTGCCTGGGGAGGGAAGTGATTGTATTCTTCCTCCTCCAGCCAGAGGCTATCCTAACAAGTGTTGCTAGGGTTTACAAGGGTTGTAGCACGCCAAGAGTCGACCCCTGCTACGATGGATGTCTTCTCCCTTTTATAGGCGCCTCTGGCGCTTTCCTTTGGCTTGGCCTTCAAGGTGGCTCCCACATGGCAGAGGCAGGGTGGAGTTGGAGTCCACCGCGGCGTGTTCGTCCATGGACGTGGTCCATTGTTGATAAAGGTGGGCGCGGTGGCCGACAGGCGGCCGACCGCGCTGTACTGCCCGCAGAGAGGGCAGTCTCTGAGGTGCAGCCCACGATGACGTTCTCCGTTGGAGGGTTGCGCCGTCCACCCGCTTTATCGTCAAAGTAGAAGGTCCTGGCAGCCGCGCAGCAGGCGGAGCCGCTTTATTGACCCCTTTATCACCAAAACGGCAACGAGGGTGCTTGCGTCACCACGTGGGCGTGGCAGAGGCCATGTGCGTCCTTCCGTACTTCCTTGACCGCAACGTTTCCCTTCAGGCGCGGGGAGGCCTGAGGGGAGATTCCTGCGGGACTGCCTCGAGACGACCTGGCGCCTCGGGAGTGTCCCCTGAGGCGAGGGGTCCCTTGAGGCCCCCGTTTCCTCTTCAGGCCCTCGAGGGGTATTGCCTCTCGAGGGTCCCGCCAGGCGGTGATGCCTGGTCCTTAGTCGTTTCGTCTGTCTGGCCAGCGTGCGAGGCCTGGGGGAATGGGCTCTCCATACCCCAGTTCTCACTGGGCCGATAGTAGCCCCCGGGCCCATGATGGGCACGATTGAGCCCATGGGCTCAGGCGAAGCGTCGTGGGCCCTTAGTGTCCAGCCGGCCCGAGCCACGCGGCACTTGGACGAATAACGGTCTCGCACGATCCGGGGCGCGAGTCGTGGGGGGTCCCACCACATCCCGGTAACTGCTCCTCGAGGTGACATAAAGCCCGAGCAAGGCACCAGGGAGCCGTTACCGTTTCCAAATCTTCTCGCAGAAATTTCCGCTCTACAGAGCTCTCCGCCTCCGCTCTCTCCTGTGAATCTCTGTTCTCCAACTCCTCCAATCTTCCGCTTCCGCGACGATGAGCCCACTCAAGAGCAAGGGCAAGGCCGCCGCGGGGTCTTCCTCCCAGGCGGAGGCCCCTGAGACCGTTGTGGGCGCGGCGCTGCTGGGCGTGCGCGTCAACGAGAAGGCGCTCGCCAAGGTCCGGTACCTGGTGGCGGACCGGACGAACGAGCACGGCGCCACTTCCCTGAAGCCCGCGGCGCACGGGAAGCACCCGCGCGGGTTCTTCCTGGTCTTCCAGCATTGCCTGGCTGCGGGACTGGTGCCCCCCTTCTCGCCGTTCCTGGAGGCGGTGCTGGCGTTCAACCAGGTGCAGCTGCTGCACCTGCACCCCAACTCCGTCCTCATCCTCCCCGTCTTCGCCTACCTCTGCGAGGCGTACCTGGGCCTGGAGCCCACGGTGGGGCTGTTTCGGTGCTTCTTCGCGCTCCAGAACACGGCGAAGAACGAGCGCTTTGGGTGCGTCTCGTTCCGCATCGTCGACGGCATGGGGAGCGTCTACATCCCCATGTCTTGGAGCGAGGGCAAGGCCATCACTTCGGTGACAAAGAAGGTAGACGACTTCCGCCAGAAGTGGTTTTTTGTTGGGGTGGAGCGTCCCTGCGCCTTCCTCGAGGTCCCCGACGAGCCCCTGGTGAAGAACTCCCGTTGGGGCAAGGCCACCTTTGACGGCGCCAGGAACGTGAGCTTGATGGGGCGCTTGAGCTTCCACCGCGAGGAGGGCCTCACGGGGCAGATGATCGTCGCCGACTTCGTGACGCGCCGCATTGCGCCCCTCCAGGCACATTCGGTCCCCATGTGGATGTACTCGGGGCCGAAGGACAAGATGCGGCTTCACGTCGAGGACAACGACAAGGACGCCGTCGACAACGTCCTCTCCGTGCTCTTCGTCAATCCGTCGGTGCTTCCCGTGAATGAGGTCCCCGCGGCGCTCTGGCCCCTTCACCAATACAATCTGACGGAGCGCATGGACCTCCTGGAGGGGATGCCTCCGTTCACCCTGACAGGCCAGGCGGATCTCGAGGCGCCAGTGCCGGTCGTGCGGGGAGCGGAGGGGGCCGATTCTCCCTCGGCTTCAGGAGCTGGCCTAGGTGAGGAGGAGGCCGCGGCTGGGGAGGTCTCTTCTTCGAGGGCTGGGCCATTTACTTACGAGATTTGCAATATCTCGTCAGGCAATGAAGACGCCTTCGTGGTGGCGCCCTCGCGCCTCATGGAGGAAGAGGCTGAGGAAGAGGAGGCCTCTCCGGGAAGGCGCGGGCCTCGCACCAAAGCCGCCGTGGACCACTCGGGGGCGAGGCCGTCAGACGTCCCCTCCAAGAGGAAAGCGGAGGCGCCACCTGCGAGGCCTGCTTCCAAGCCCTTCCCCTCATGGCGCTCGTCAGGCCTAGCGTGGGTCGACGCTGGCGCCCCTTCAGGATTAGTGCTCATAATCTTGGATCACTCGTCTTTTAGCTTTCTCTTTCGCTTTACTTTTTCCCGATGTCTTTTCTTGGGCTCTTGCCAGTGACGTTGTACCTGCGAAGCGTCGCTGGCTTCGCAAGGCATCTGAGGTGAAGAGCGCCACGGCAGGGGCCGCAGCTGACGAGGCTGCGAGGCCTGCGGAGGCAGCCTCCACGAGCCCCCTTGAGGGGGCGCCTCAAGCGGAGGCGGCTGTGCCCCAGGCGGGGGCAGCAGGGCCTCAGGTGGAGGAGGGCATGACACGCCCAGAGGCACCTGCACCACCCCCCGAGCCTCTGGTGGTGGAAGGCTTGGAGGAGACAAATTTCGCGCCGCCTCGCGCGGCTACGCCTCCGCGCGAGGCCACTCCACCGCGCGAACCAACGCCGCCGCGCGTGTTGACGCCTCCGCGCGCGCCTACCCCGCCACCTGCGGCCACTGCTCCCGTGCAGCCTGCAAGGGAAGCACGCGAGGCAGCAGCAGGCACAGGCGGACCTGCCGGGGGAGATGCTTCCTCGCCTCCTCGTCAAGCTGTGACCGAGGAACGCCCCGCAGCTGCAGGGCCGGAAGAGGATACCGGCGCGGGTGCAAGTGAAGCTCAGGCTAGCCCCCAAGCTTTCCCCGAGGTCGGGCCCACGAGACCCGTCGCTGGGGCCGGGCCCTCCACGAGCCAGGAGCTGGTCCTCCGCGGTTGGGACTGGAGTGCGGGGCGCCGTGAGGTCGCCTTCGGCCTCGTGAGGGAATCCTTGGAGGGCTTGGAGGCCCACCTTGTCCTTAGAGACATATGGCTCGCCCAGCAGCAGCAGGAGCTGGCGAAGTCGTGGACATCCTTCCACGCGGCGGTCGAAGCGCACCGACTGGAGGATGCGGCGCTGCAAGCTGCGCGTGATGAGGCCACCCGCTTTGCCAAGGAGGTCCGCGAGGGGGCCATTCGCGACGCCACAGAGCTCCTTGCGCCCCTCCAATCGGAACGTGATGCCGCGGAGGAGCTCCTGCGCCAGGCCAAGGCTGAGCGCGAGGTGATGGAGGGCTCGCTGGCGCAGAAGCGCCGCGAGTTGGGCCAGCTGGAGACCCAGCTGCTCTCCGCCCATCAGGCCGCGCAGGTCGCTCTGGAGGAAGACCGCAAGGGTTTTGCCGAGCGGGAGCGGCAGCTCGCCCTCAAGGAGAAGGAGCTGCAACAGCGCGAGGAGCAGCGCCTTCAGGCGGAGAAGGACCTGGTCGCCCAACGCGAGGCCCTTGAGGAGCGCGAAGGAGACCTGGCCAAGGCGACCGTGAAGTACGACGAAAACGTCGCTACCCAGAAGATAGCTTACGAGCGCGTCGAGCGGCGTTTCACCGAGAAGAAGAAGGAGGCCAATGACGCCCTCGAGGAGCGCGAGAAGCAATTCCGCAAGTCCACCTCTCAGAAGTACCGCGACCTGGCCCAGACGCAGGAGGACCGCTTCAAGGTCAAGCACACCGCGGATGCTCGGCGGATCGCCGAGCTTGAGAGGGCCAACTCCAAGCTGGAGGCTCGCCTCAAGCGCGCCAAGGATGTCCGTCGCCGAGCGGAGGAGGCTCGCACCGAGGCAGTCCACAACCTCAGTTCCTTGGCCAAGGATGTGGAGGAGCAAGTGGCCCCGGCGATGCAGCGGGCGACGTAGGCATCGGACTCTCCCACTGTGGCTCGCGCGCTCTCGAAGCAGCGCGAGCGCATGTTTGAGGCGTTGGTCGGTCGTGGCAACGGGCTCGCCGCGCAGCTCGGCGCAGACGCGCCGCACATCGACGTTCGAGGCCGCGGCGATGCTGCCATGTACCTGGTCTACTTCGACCAGCTCTTCGAGGCGCTCGAGGGTCCCGTCGCCGAGCTTTGTGAGATGATCGAAGACGAGAGCCGGCAGCTCCTGGGGGTGGTTGTTGATCGCATCTTCACCAACCTCAGTCTCCTCACGCCAGGCTTCGACCTCTCTTCCGTGACAGAGGCTGCTCAAGGCGAGGACGCGCAGCGGGTCTCCGGTTCCCTCCGCGAGCAAGTTGACGCCTTCTGCAACCGCTTCAGGCGCGCGGAGGCTGCGGGTGAAGACAGCGAGGAGGAGGCCTGCTCTGCCGAGGCTGAAGAGGGTGCCGCGGAGGAGTTCCAAGGCAGCGCTGCTTCCCCCTGAGCCTTTCCTTATTGCGCCTGCGAGCACTTGTATCTGAAACAGTTGTGTGTTTAGATTTCTTAAGACCTTTGGCTTGCAATATACTCTCTATTGCTGTTTAATTCAAGCTTGTCTGCCCCCGTGAGGTCTCTTTGGACTCATCTTCATGTCTATTTGTTCTCTGCGTTGGTAGGTCCCATCTCTTCGTGCCATGACTCCGCCACTTCGGTATGCAGGAGCAATGACTCCGCAAGGCCGGGGTGAGTTTAGGCCTAGGAGAGGTAAGAGCCCTGAGTCGCGATGCTCAAGTGCCCCCCTTAGACGTGCGAGTAGTCCATGAAGCGTAAGGGAAAGCGAAGTCGCTTGAGGGGCAAACGTGCGCTAGGGGGAGAAAACGCTCTTAAGGCGTGGGTGCGAGACTTAGCTTCTCGAGGTTTCCGCCCTGCAGAGGCTTTTCGCCTAGCGAGGTTGCCCACTTGAGGGGTCGCTCCTGGATGCCTCTTCAGGCTTGTGGGGGGATTTTTCCCTGCAGATGTTAGAGGGGCGAACCCAAACGCTGGAACACGGTTCAAGGGACTCGTGCGCGCTTATAGGTCCCCTCAGGCGTTCCTTGCGAGGAGAGTAAGTACCAAGGTCCTCTGTAGAGATGGCGTGTTTGTGGGATCTTGCCCTCCAGCCAGAGCTCGGACTCTTGGATTTTGCAGTGCTGCTGGTGTATCATTTGAGGCACTGGCACCGTACTCAGCCCCCGCTCGTGAGGTACGCATGTGGAGAGATGTAAGCGCACACTTCAAGAGAGTAATGCGAAAATAAAACTCACCAAATACATTTTAAAGCGGCGCCGAAGCGCTAAGTTCACTTTGGAACGAAATTGAGTCATTATGCTTGGGTTTGCCAAGTTAATGTTTTGACCATGTCGAGGCATGGCGACCACCCATTAGTGGCAGAGACTCTCAACGGTCTGAGGTGGCTCGTTAAATGGAGGGCTCGGAGGGTTTGCCCTCGAGAGAAGCCTTTGGAGCTTGGAGGTTTAAGCCGTGAGCTTTTAAACTCTAGAGACAAAGATGCTTGGAGGTTGAGCCGTAGGCTGCTTCTTCCGCTAGGAGTCTCGACGTGACAATGATCACGGGCGTGACAATAATCACGGTTTCATTTGTTCCCTAAGGAGACAAAGAATGCTTAGGAGGTTTAAGCCGTGAGCTTTTAACCTCTAGAGACAAAGATGCTTGGAGGTTGAGCCGTAGGCTGGCTCTTCCGCTTGAAGTCTCGATGTGACAATGATCACGGTTTCATTTGTTCCCTAAGGAGACAAAGAATTCTTTGGAGGTTTAAGCCGTGAGCATTTTGACCTCTAGAGACAAAAATGCTTGGAGGTTGAGCCGTAGGCTGCCTCTTCCGCTAGAAGTCTCGACGTGA
Organism: Poa annua; assembly: GCA_026929855.1. Classification (NCBI taxonomy): domain Eukaryota; kingdom Viridiplantae; phylum Streptophyta; class Magnoliopsida; order Poales; family Poaceae; genus Poa; species Poa annua. The sequence goes on along the minus strand of CM049426.1, from coordinate 271,179,117 downwards.
CAATGATCACGTTTTGCGTTTGTTCCCTTAGGAGACAAAAAATGTTTTGGAGGTTTAAGCCGTGAGCATTTTAACCTCTAGAGACAAAAATGCTTGGAGGTAGAGCCGTAGGCTGCCTCTTCCGCTAGAAGTCTCGACGTGACAATGATCATGGGCGTGACTATGATCACGTTTTTAATTTGTTCCTTGTGGATACAAAGATTTGTGAGGTTTAAGCCTTGAGCTTTTAACCTTGAGGGACAAAAAGTGCTTGGAGGTTGGCGCGTGGGCTGCCTCTTTCGCTAAATGCCTTGACGTGACAATGATCACGGGTAGAACTTGCGTAGGTGCATGATGTTCCATGGATTCTTGACGGGGACGCCGTCTTGCGTCTCGAGGCGAGCCGCGCCAGGCCTGGCGATGTGGGTGACCCTGTAGGGACCTTCCCACATCAGGGACAGCTTGTGGAGGCCTTCCCTGGAGAGGATTCGCCTGATGACGAGATCGCCTGCTTCAAGGGTGCGCGAGCGCACGTTGCGGCTGTGGTAGCGTCTCAGGTCCTGCTGGTATTTGGCCGTCCGGAGGACGGCGCGGCGTCGTAGCCCTTCAAGGAGCAGTAGGTCGTTGTTGTGGAGGTCCTCTTGCTGGTCCTCGTTAAAGGCAAGGACCCGTGGGGATCCATGCTTTATCTCTGTGGGGAGGACTGCTTCGGCTCCATAGACGAGGGCGAACGGTGTTTCCCCGGTGGGCTTGGGTGGCGTGGTACGGATGGACCAGAGCACCGAGGGGAGCTCGTTGATCCAGCCCTTTCCGTGGCCCATTAGGATATCGAAGGTCCTGGTCTTTAGGCCTTTGAGGACCTCTGCGTTTGCGCGCTCAGCCTGTCCGTTGCTTTGCGGGGGCGACTGAGGCGAAGCATAACTTGATGCCCAATCTTTCACAGTAGGCTCTGAAGATGCCACTGGTGAATTGGGAGTCATTGTCGGTGATGATGCGGTTAGGCACTCCGAAGCGGCAGACCAGGCCTCTGATGAATTTCACCGCCGCGCCTGCTGTGATTGTGCGCGCCGCCTCCACTTCAGGCCATTTTGTAAACTTGTCAATGGCCACGAAGAGGTAGCGATATCCACCTTACGCCGTTGGGAAATGTCCCAGGATGTCCAGCCCCCAGACCGCAAACGGCCACGAGAGCGGAATGGCCTGTAGTCCCAGCGCTGGTTGGTGGATTTGCTTGGCGTGGAATTGGCAGGCTTCACATGCTTGAATGATGTTCATTGCATCTTGAAGTGCTTGAGGCCAGTAGAAGCCGCTCCTAAAGACTTTGCCCGCGAGGGTGTGGGCGCACGAATGGTGGCCGCATTCCCCGCTGTGGATGTCCTTGATCAGCAGTTTGCCTTCTTCGGGAGGGATGCAGTTGAGCGCGACGCCGTTTGGGCGCTTGCGATAGAGAATTCCTTCGAGGATATGGTACAATTTTGCTTGGCGGGCGATTCGCTCCGCTTCAACGTCTTCCTCGGTAAGGAACCCTTTGTGGAGGTAATCTTTGATCTCGTCGATCCATCCTGTTTCTTGGTGCACCGCTGTGAGCAACAGACGCTCCCCTGTAGGGGGCCCGCAGCCTGGAGCCCCGCTTGCAGGTGGTGGCGGGAGCGCTTCGTCTGTGCTTGCGGGCAGGGCCTCTTGGGGCTGCTTTATGGATGCCTTGACGAGGCTTTCTTCAAAGACACCTGGCGGCTGAGCTTGCCTCTTTGATGCTCGCTTGGCGATGTCATCAGCCTCTTGGTTTTCCTTTCTTGGGATGTGCATGAGCTCCATTCCCCTGAAGTGCTTCTCAAGCCTACGGACCTCTTCAAGGTATGCGGCCATGTGGTCGTCCTTAGGCTTGTAGCTTTTGTTAGAGAAGTTGACTAGCAGCTGGGAGTCGCCCTTGATGAGTAGATGCTTGACGCCTAGGGTGATTGCGGCGCGTAGGCCGGCAAGCAAGCCTTCATACTCGGCGATATTGTTGGATATCTTGTCGATTCCGAAGCACAACTGGACTTCGTAATACAGTTTGTCGCCTTTGGGGGAGATCAGGACTACGCCTGCCCCGCCGCGGCGACAAGCGAAAGCTCCGTCGAACTTCATGGTTCAGAGGCTGGGCATTGCGGCTCCAGTGGGCCCTTGCTCTTCTCCCCAAGCTTCAGGTGTTGGGTCAGTCCATTCGGCGACGAAGTCAGCCAGCGTTCTTCCTTTGATTACCCTTGTGGTATCGAAGCGCAAATTGAATGACTCTAGCTCAATGTTCCACCCTGCAACACGATCTGTTGCGTTCCGGTTGCGCAGGATTTGCTCCAGGGGGAAAGAGGTGACCACCGTGATGGGGTGCCCCTGGAAGTAGTGTCGCAACTTTCTTGAGGCGATGAGGAGTGCGAGGAGAAGCTTCTGCTGCATTGTATACCGCTCACGAGCATCACGCAGTACTGTGGTGACGAAGTAAATTGGATGCTCGATGAGGGTAGTTCCTGTTGCCTTGGGGTCTTTTGCCTGAGGTGGCTCAGCTTGGCCCTCGAGGGGGTTTGCCTCAGGGGGCTTGTCCTGTGCCTCGAGGCGGTTGGCCTCAGGGGGAATGGCCTGTGCCTCGAGGGGGTTGGCCTCAGGGGGCTTGCCCTGTGCCTCGAGGGGGTTGGCCTCAAGGGGCTTGCCCTGTGCCTCGAGGGGGTTGGCCTCAAGGGGCTTGCCCTGTGCCTCGAGGGGGTTGGCTTCGTGAGGCTCCTCAGGCTCCTCGGCATGAATTCCTTGCAGCGGTGGACTTGGGGCGGGCCTCTCTTGGGGCTTTGGGCCTGGCGGCGCGTTTGTGAGGGCTGCCCTTTCGTCAAGCTCCTTATCAGGAGGCTTTTGCTTTGGAGTGGCTGCACTCTTCTTGTGGAGTACTGGCTCTTCTCTTTCCACCACAAGGACAACACTGGCTGTTTGCGGAGTAGCTGATAAGTACGGCTTCAGGTGCTCGCCATGCCTTGGGGCGACCATTACTGGTGGGCTAGCCAGATACTTCTTCAAGTCCTCAAATGCTTTTTCAGCTTCAGGGGTCCACTTGAAAGTGCCCGTTCTTTTCATGATCTTGAAGAACGGCAGGGATCTTTCGCCGAACTTGGAGATGAATCGACCCAAGCTGGCCATGCAGCCTGCTAGGCGTTGCATGTCCTTGAGCGTACGTGGAGGTTGCATGTCTGCTATGGCCTTGATTTTGTCTGGGTTTGCCTCTATGCCTCTATGAGACACGAGGAACCCAAGCAATTTGCCTGAAGGTACTCCAAAGACGCACTTGGCGGGGTTGAGCTTGATGTTCACCTTGCGCAGGTTGGCGAAAGTCTCTTCAAGGTCCCCGAGGAGAGTGTCTCCTTCTCGGGATTTTACGACGATGTCATCGACATATGCCTCGGCGTTTCTCCCCATTTGCTCGCCAAGTGCTATCCTCATCAGCCTCTGGAAGGTGGCTCCGGCATTTTTTAGGCCGAAGGGCATGTAGACGTAGCAGTACACACCGCAAGGGGTGAGGAAAGCCGTCTTCTCCTCATCCTCCTTAGCCATTTTTATCTGATGGTAACCAGAGAACGCATCGAGGAAGCAGAGGAGGCCGCAGCCTGCCGTGGAGCCACGATCTGGTCAATTCTTGGCATGGGGTAAGGGTCCTTGGGGCAGGCCTTGTTTACGTCGGTGTAGTCGATGCAGAGGCGGCCTCCTCCGGCGGGCTTTGGGACTACCACGCCATTGGAGAGCCACGTGGGGTGCGCGACTTCACGGACGACCTTTGCCGCTTTGAGCTTCTCGACCTCCTTGATGATGAATGCTTGCTTCTCGGGGGCTTGCTTTCTTGCTTTTTGCTTGACGGGGCGCGCGTTTGGACACACGGCCAAGTGGTGCTCGATCACCTCCCTCGGTACACCAGACATATCTGACGGTGTCCATGTGAACATGTCAGAGTTTCCCTGGAGGAAGGCGACGAGCGCGCTTTCCTATTTGGGAGGCAGCGCGGCGCCAATGGTGACGCTAGCCCCCGAGCTGCTGGAGCTCAGAGAGATCTTCTTTGTAGCAGCTGCCTCCTAGGAGAACAACTGCTTCTTCTTCTTGGGTCTCTCGAGAGGCTCTAGGTCCTCTTCTGCGGGGAAAGCCATGGCGGCGGTCTTGTAGGCCGTCTCAACGGCGCGCGTGGCGTCCAGGACATGCCCACGGATGGTGATCGTGCCAGCGCTGTCGGGGATCTTGACCATGTTGTAGGCATGGTGCGTGACGGCCATGAACTTCGCGAGCGCGGGGTAGACGAGGATGGCATTGTACGACAGGCCGATGTGTGCGACATCGAAATCGATGTGCTCGGTGCGGTAATTTTCCTTGCTCCCGAAGGTGACGGCAAGCCTGACCTGGCCTAGAGGCTCGATCGAGCCGCTGGTGACCCCCCGTTAAGGGCCTCGAGGGCATGAGCCGCTCGTAGGGCACTTGAAGCGCTTCGAACGTATCTATGGAGATAACGTTCAGGCCTGCTCCGCCATCGATGAGAGTCTTGGAGACATCCACATTGTCGATGGTGGGGGTGCAGACCAGCGGGATGGTTCCAACAGCCTTGGTGGACTTAGGGTGGTCCTGAGCGTCGAAGGCGATGGTGGGCCTGGAGGTTTCCGTGCTTGGGAGGGCGGCGTTGAGCTCGCGGGTGAACTGCTTGAACTGGTTGTTCGACTTTGGCGCCTGCGCCCCCCCCCCCCCCCCCCCCCCCGAGGATGCAGGCAATGGCGCCTCTCGGGGCTTGGTAGCCGCCATCTCCCTCGTCAGGGAGGTTGCCGTTCTTTTCTGCGGCGTTGGCCTGATTTCCAGACGGTTTCTGGTAGCCGCCCTTACGTCCGCTCCCGCGGTAGCCACGGCCTCGGCCACGGCTACCACATCCCTCTGCTTGCTCGCGCTCCTTGCTCAACCTTTTGAGGTCAAAGAAGGACTCCGTAGAGTGGCCGCGCCTGTTGTGGTAGATGCAGAAAGGGCGGTGGTCGTCTCTTCTCTCTCCAGGCTCGGGGGAGTCCCTGCGGGTGCCCTTCGCGTCAGGCTCTACCGCTAGAACCGCGGTGGCCTTGCGCTTGGGCTCCTCCTTCTTCTTCAGGCTCTTGGACCCCTCAGCGTGATCTTCCCCTCTTGAGGACATCTTGACGAAGAGGAGTCCCTCTTCAGCCTTGGCGCACTTGTCCGCCAGGTCGAAAAGCTTGACCACAGAGGTGAGCTTGTCGTGGATGCCCAACTTCTCGAGTATCCTGCTGCTAGTGACGCCCTCGTGGAACGCGGCGATGACTTGAGTGTCAGGGATGTTCGGGATCTTGTTGCGCACTTGGCTGAAGCGCTGGATGTACTTGCGGAGCGTCTCATCCTTCTTCTGCACTACGGCACGCAGATCGCTGTGGGTGAGGGCGCGCTCGTATGTCCCCTTGAAGTTGGAGACGAACTGCTTGCAGAGCTCCTCCCATGAGTTCACGGAGTCCTCAGAGAGGTTCAGGAGCCACGACAGCGCAGAATCGCGAAGCGCGTGGGAGAACCAATTGGCCATGACCTTGTCATCTCCGCCCGCGGCTTGGATGGAGGTGATGTAGAGCTGCAGGAACTCGATGGGGTTGCTGGAGAAGTCGTAGCCCTTGGGGAGAGCCGGCCTGAACTTCGGGGGCCAGACCACGCGACGCAGTGAACGGGTGAACGCCATGCAGCCTGAGGCGTACGTGGCGACCCCGTGCTGCAGCGCGCCGCGGTTCTGCTGACCCGCCTGGCCAATCTCCTCCACGAGCCTGTTCTGGCGGTCTCGCTGGATCTCCATCCCCACGCAACGCGTCGGACGCGGTGCGCTGCACGATCAAGCAATCATGTGGCGAGGACGCGTGCGAAGCAGCCCTCTGCGCCGCAGCCGGTGCAGGCCCCGGAGGTGGCGGAGGCGAGTTTGTCGCGACCGTGCCCGCGAGAGAGGGGCGCAGGTTCGACTGCGACGGAGCGGGGCGCGTCGTAGCGATGCCGACGAGGTGGTTGAGGCGTTGGAGCCACTGATCGTGGGCCTCAACGGTGGGCTGGTAGCGGAGAAGCTCCTGCGCCATGAACAGCGCGGTGTGAGGCGCAGGGTCTGTCCTCCCCGAGCCCGAGCCGCTCGGGCGCTGCGTCGGGTGCGACGACTGCGCGTCCTCCTGGTGGTCGGAGTTGTGCTCCGGCGCCTCTGCGTGAGGGCCAGAAGGGACATGCTCTTCATGGCGGGGTCAGCCCCGCCGTGCGCTGGTGGTCGGGGTGCCTGGCGGCGCGCGTGCTCCCCCAGGCGCACGTCGGTTGACGCGGGCGATGCGGGTGGCGCGGGTGTTCACCATGGCGCGGAGACGAACTCGAAGGTTGCTGACGCGCCTCAATCCCCTACCTGGCGCGCCAAATGTCGGGTTGTGACTCCCAAGAATCGGGGGTAGTCACTTCCTGAAGTGTAGTTCGTGAAGGGGATTGAACGCGGAGGTCTAGACCCTCGAGTGGCTCCGCGACGTTGCTCGCCGGGCCCGAACAAGACACGCACACGACAGAGGTAGACACTGGCCCTTACCCAGGTTCACGGCCCTCGTGAGGAGGTAAGACCGCTACTCCTGCTTGTCTGTATTAGCTGATGGAGGTTACAGTACAATGGAGATTGCCGGAGGCCCCCTTGAGGCAGTTCTTGCCTGGGGAGGGAAGCGATCGTCTTCTTCCTCCTCCAGCCAGAGGCTATCCTAACAAGTGTTGCTAGGGTTTACAAGGGTTGTAGCACGCCAAGAGTCGACCCCTGCTACGATGGATGTCTTCTCCCTTTTATAGGCGCCTCTGGCGCTCTCCTTCAGCTTGGCCTTCAAGGTGGCTCCCACATGGCAGAGGCAGGGTGGAGTTGGAGTCCACCGCGGCGTGTTCGTCCATGGACGCGGTCCATTGTTGATAAAGGTGGGCGCGGTGGACGACAGGCGGCCGACCGCGCTGTACTGCCCGCAGAGAGGGCAGTCTCTGAGGTGGAGCCCACGATGACGTTCTCCGTTGGAGGGTTGCGCCGTCCACCCGCTTTATCATCAGAGTAGAAGGTCCTGGCAGCCGCGCAGCAGGCGGAGCCGCTTTATTGACCCCTTTATCACCAAAACGGCAATGGGGGTGCTTGCGCCACCACGTGGGCGTGACAGAGGCCATGTGCGTCTTGCCGTACTTCGTTGGCCGCAACGTTTCCCTTCAAGCGCGGGGAGGCCTGAGGGGATATTCCTGTGGGACTGCCTCGAGGTGACCTGGCGCCTCGGGAGGGTCCCCTGAGGCGAGGGGTCCCTTGAGGCCCTCGTTTCCTCTTCAGGCCCTCGAGGGGTATTGCCTCTCGAGGGTCCCGCCAGGCGGTGATGCCTGGTCCTTAGTCGTTTCGTCTGTCTGGCTAGCGTGCGAGGCCTGGGGGGAAGGGGCTCTCCATACCCCAGTTCTCACTGGGCTGACCGGCCTTCCAAACCCCCCTTAACATTCTCTTAGCCAAAACATCCTGGTGCCAGGAACCAACGATGAACGCTTACTTGTTTCTTTTGAACAAATAAAGAGTTGATTTTCTACGTGCATATTGATATTGCTTGACTTGATCCTTTCACAAAGGTGTCATGTTTGTTGGAAGCATTAGATGATTATATTGTTGTGCTTGAAGCTCGAAAGATCTCTAATATCTACTTTGCACAGTTGATTGTTATCTAATACTATATCATTTAAAGCTTTGCTTTGCTTTACCTACTTGTTTATTTATTACTCATTATATATCAAAATAAACTACAACCCTTATTCATTTGATCTCAGTTTACATGCCTTACATTATTACGTGATCAAGATTGTGTGAAAGCATATCACTTCAGAAATTATTCTTTTATCCTTCTTGCCTACTCGGGACGAGTAGAACTAATCTTGGGGATGTTGATACGCCTCCAACGTATCTATAATCTGTTATGTTCCATGCTATATTATTCCAAGTTATTACATGTTTTATATGCATTTTATATAGTTTTAAGAATTTTATGGGACTAACTTATTAACAAGATGCCACAGTGCCCGTTCCCTGTTTTCTGCTGTTTTTGGTTTCAGAAAAGTACTTAAGGAAATATTCTCGGAATTGGACGATTTCTTTTCTGAAGTTCGTTTTTTATTGGGAACGTTCCAGAAGACCGAACACGAGACGAAGTGGGCGACCGAGGCGGCCACATCACATCCTCGTGCGGTAGGAGCCTGGGCCGCGCGAGCACATGGTGTGGGCCCCTCGGGGGTCCACCGACCTCACCCTTTCGCCTACATATACCCTCCGAACCAAAAATCCTAGCACAGTGTTCGATATTTCCTCCACGGGTCTGATGCACACCGTGGGTGTATTGTTGGGAGACCCCAAGAGGAAGGTATGAAGTAGTGCAGCAGCAAATTTCACTCAGTTATGAAACCAAGGTTATCGAGCCAGTAGGAGATGAAGAACTCCCTCGAGGTATCAACGGCACCAGAAAAGAGCTGGTACTAAGTTGAAGTAAAGCCTGCACACAAACAATCAAGATACTTTGCCACAACTTAACAGTGAGGTTGTCAATCTCACTGGCTTGCTGTAACAAAGGATTAAACGTATGTGTGTAAGAAAGATGTATGTTTGTCTCTCCATAAATAATAACAGGTTTGCAGTTGTGCTTTTATCAGATTAATGAGAAGGCCGGGGTCCACAGTTCACTAGTGGTGTCTCTCCATAAATAATAATAACGTTCATCCATGAGTGGTAAACAAATTACAGCTAGGCAATTGATAGAATAATGATGAGCAACCCAATGCATATACTAACGTTATGATGTCTAATGTGAGATTCATTCGGGCATTACAACACTATACATAGACCGTTTCAACCGCATACATGACTAATCCACCTTCCGGTTAGCGTCAGCACCCCTTTCAGTATTAAGTTGCATGCAACAGATTATCGCCTTAAGCACTGTGTAAAGTAAGTAACATCATCCTTAGACAAAGTACTATTGTTTTATCCCTATTAGAAACAGTACATCTACAACCTTAGAGATTTCTGTCACTGCCCCAGATTTAATAGAGACATGAACCCACTATCGAGCATAAATACCCCCTCTTGGAGTTACGAGCATCTACTTGGCCAAATCACACACAAGTAACGGAGAGCATGCAAGATCACTAAATAGCGCACACATGATATATTATGAATAACTTTAGTACTCAATATTCATCGGATCCCAGCAAACACAACATGGATATTTACATAAAGATGATCTTGATCATGATAGGCAGCTCACAAGATCTAAACATTATAGCACAAGAGGAGAAGACAACCATCTAGCTACTGCTATGAACCCGTAGTCCAAGGGTAGAGTACTCACGCATCAGTCCGGAGGCGGCCATGGCGACGTAGAGTCCTCCAGGGACGATTCCCCCTCCCGGCAGGGTGTCGGGGAGAAGTTCTGATCTCTCCTGAAGTGGTGTTGACGACGGCGGTGGCTCGGGACCCGTGGAGGAAAAAGTGAATATCGCCTAGTCGCTCGGGACTCGCGACCAGCATGGGGCCCGCGCCAGAGGTCGTGTGGGCGCCTCGTGGCTCTCCTCCGTCTCGTCTTCGGTTCCTCGTGACGCAAATATTCCAAAAATAATTCCTGAATCTTTTATTTCCAATTCCGAGAATATTCCCTTATTTAGTTTTCTGAAACCAAAAATAGCAGAAAACAGGGAACTGGCACTTTGGCATCTTCTTAATAGGTTAGTCACAGAAAATGCACAAAACTATATAAAATGCATATAAAACATGTAATAACATGATATAACTGAAGGGAATATGCCGTAGGGCACTTAATAAACAAAGTTTATTGGCAATATCCCAATTGTTCGTTATATGTTTTACACCATGCTATTACTGTATTAAGCGGAAACATTAATACAGGTGTGGTAGATAAAACAACCAGGTCCCTAGTAGCCGCTACTAAGACTAGTTTCATTGCGCGATTGATGATCGAGGTTTTCCGATCATAGGGCATGGCGCCGGTCGGCAATGAAAGTCATATCGTTAGGTGTAACGATGTGATGGACATACCCAGTATTTATAGGACATAGTCATTACGCCTTAAAACCGTGAGATCAACTCTTATTTTTTTCCCTGGAAGACACTTTGATCGCACCAAACGTCATATATTATATAGTGTGACAATAACGGTGATACTTTTGGGTATCGGAAGGGGGTAGTTGACACGAGGGGTCAACATCGGGATTTGTCAGTCCGCATAGTCGGATAGATACTCTAGGGCCCACTCGGTGAGATTATGTCAAATGAGTTTGCAAACATGTGACTAGGTCACCAGCTGACATAATATCATAGACGAGTAGAAGATAGCGATGTCAGTAACGAGATCATGCTAGGTATGGAGATATCTGAGAATGATGCTCGGACACGCTGAGTATCGCCATGACAAAGGGTTTAAGACTAGACATCCAGGTTTGATAGATGAAAGTCATTCGTTATATCACATGGATTAATTCATGGGGTCCAGGCCTACGAGTTAGTCGTTGATCATAGAGAAGTCTTGATCGTACCTGTTATTATATCGAACCGCTTGGGTAACACACTTAAGGGGTTTCGACAAGACAACCGGAAAGGAAAGAGATCACCGGGAACGTCCTGGGAGGGGTCCGATGGAGATCGGGCAGCGCCGAAAGAGTTTTCGGAGGTAGGAAAAATTATATATATTATGTTTGATGTTAATTAGTGTAATTAATATGCAAATATGATTTTATATATTTATTTTCGAATTTATTTAGGCTGATTTCCCAAAATAGGCCTTCTGGTCGAAAGAAGGCTAAGAGGGGGGAATCCCCTTGGGGATTCGGTGGGGGCCAGGAGGGGCCGGCCCAAGTTGGCCAAGGGCCCACTAGGGGGCCGGCGCACCCTCCCATGCCGCACCAGGCATGTGGGGGTTAGTCCCACATTGCCTGGTTAGCAAGTTGGCTCCCCCCTGGGAGCCTATATAAGAAGGGGCACCCCTGGCCTTTTAATTCACTAATTAATTCCCAATTTCTCTCTCGATCTCGTGATTCCCTTGTCTGAGTCGCGCCGAGCAGAGGAGGGGATCTCTTCCACCATAGCCCGCTGCCGCGCTGCTGGTGTTCCGGTCCAAGTCTTCCGCTGCTCGTCCTGGACTGGAGCTTCGGAGGCCGTCGTCTCCACCGTACGTGTGTCACGCCCTGCGAGGTGCTGCGCTAGCGGTACTCGGAGGTCTGCTTCCTCTACATGACCTTGAGGTCGGGTTCGTCGGTCTTCATCGACAACTTTTGTGCGGGAACGTAATCCCCGCTTTCGGTCTACAAGGGTACGTATTCCGATCTCCGTTCGTACTACTATATCTGCATAGAATAGATCTTGGCATGCTTTTAGGATATCGTTGGTAGGAAATTTTTTGTTTTCTACACACGATCCCCTTCATAAACTATGTTTATTAAGTGCCTCTAGGGCATATTCCCTTCAGTCTCCCACTTGCACTAGAGTAATACTTAATCTAGTTTACAACTTGATAAAATCTCAACACCCATAGCATCTTGGGGCCTGCTCGTCTCGTGGAAGAGGAATACAGTCAACATACCTCACACATTGAGGCCTATATGTTCTTTGCAACAATTCTTTGTCACCTAGTTTGACATCATCCCGTATCTTTCGATCACGGTGAAATATATGGAGTGAGACTCGAACATTCGCGTAGCATGGGCCTTAAAAGTCTAAGAGATCTATTAAGGAGACCACATACGCTCGGAAAACTGTTCAGTCCAATCACACTTGCTACTTCTGAAGTTGCCATATATTTCTATACCTATGTAGATTATGTGACAGTGCATTCATATGCAACTTCGCAAGCTAGCCATGTCTTTCTTCGAATAAAGGACATCTCCTATATGAGATTTCTAGTTGTATGTGCCAGTGTAATAACTTGCATCATCGTAATCGTTTTACGGCAAGTTGTCTTTCCACTATTACCATTTACTAGAAAACATATCTTCAGATCTCTACACTGAAAAAATACACTAAAAGTTTGTTCATTGATCCACACAAGGATCACTCTATAACCCGTTCTTCAACCAAGAACTTGGGTCACTCTAAGTCGAGCTTTCAGTCTGATAGAATCTATGTCTGATACATAGAGAATGTCGAACATCATTTTCTATCACTGAAAATGACAAGATAAACTTAATATTTTACCTAGTCATACAAGCAAGAACAATCTTCTTCGCTTGTTCTATTCTGAAACACTTCAGAATCTTAACTTAGGAAATATTCCGACGTAATGTTATTAAGCCCATTACGATCTATACAATTATAAATCGGATGACTAATACTCCTAACTTCATCCATAGAAAATTTAATCACTTAAATAATCCTTTACACTCTACTAGAGTATCTGTGTCATTCAATATGTCGTTACATACAAGATCACAAATGACACCTAGCTCCCACTTAAATATGCCTTCCGCATATAAGATCAAGAAAAGCTACTTAGCTCCCACTCAAATATGCCTTCCGCATATAAGATCAAGAGAAGCTACTTTGCTTCCACTCACTTCTTTGCAAATGCAAGTTTCTTCAATTATTTTGTACAACTCCAAAATCCTTTGATCACATTATCAAAGTGAAGATTCTAGCTCCGATATGCTTGCTTCAGCCCATGAATGGACAACTGAAGTTCGCATACATGTTTAGCATCCTCAGGATCACCAACTCTTTCTTAATGACACTATTAAGAAACATGGTTTCATTATCCATCGATCAATTTCTCATTTGAAATTATAGTAATTGCTAAACGACCCAGAATAGATTTAGGCTTCGCCACTTGAGACAAAATCTCGTTGTGGTCAACTTTTGAATCTGTCGGAACTGTTTCACGACAAATCGATCCTTATCAGTGTCTACTCTCTCATAAAATTCCATATTATGTTAACATCCTAGATGCCATCAAGAAGATCTCCTAAGTCATTACCTGGTAATCGAATATGGATTTTATTTCGGATCATATATGACTCATAGCCATTTCTCGGACTTAGGTCCATCATCTCTTTTTCGTAGTTTGAAGCTCTGTCATATTCCATTAATATGACCTTCATAACAAGATTGTCGTAACACACAGTGTGGAACACAACCTCGTACGCCTACGTTCTTAGTATGAGCTCAGATCATCATGATCTTGTATCATCAACTTTTTCAAGTTTTGGAGCATGACACCGAAAACACTTTCGGTTGCGCCACTCTGATGCCTGGAGAGAAAGTTCATCAACTTCGTCTTGCTCTACTTTCTTTCTCACTTATACTCTTGGACAAGAAACTATTTCTTTCGCAAAGTATATCCCGGCAACGATTTTGCCTATGTCGTGAGACATGTACCCAACTAACTCTTTAGGTACGGTACACTACATAGATTAATCCATTTTAGGTTTGATCACATCGAAACACTAAATTGCTGAAATGACAATCCAGGCTAAAAGCCACGCCATTACTCATATGGTATTGTCTTCATGGATTTAAATGGTTTTCCTATTATCTAACGTGAATGTTTACGTTTCTACCATATGACTCTAATAATCACAATAATCCGAGAAGAGATTTATTCAGCACACACTATCCGATAGGGTGCGATTACGACGTCCTAACATACCATAACACTATGGTGTTCCATGCGACGTAATTTGTGGAACTCTTCTCACAAGTCTTCCAATGATATGCCAACATTATAACTCAAATCTTCATTTACTCGATCTGTATCGCAGGAATTTGATTTTCTTGTTAAGTTTATTTCCTACTTCATTCTGAACTTGTTTGATCAAATCAAATTTTCCAGACCCACATTCACTGAGTGGATATTCATATATCTACTTGGAATATTCATGAAGTTTATGAAATAAAGACTTCCAATTCACGTTAAAGTACTTCATTGATTCACATACACCCATATGCACGATTCTCAACAAATCATACTCAAAACGTTCAGCGAAGTTCACGAAATAAAGGTCTCCACTACCGTCAATTATTTCATTGAACGACATACATCTATATACATGACTATCAATAAGTTATATGTCCATTTTCCAAAAACGGTGTCTTAGTTATTTTGCAAGTGTGAAAAGATCAAATTTAAGGACTTGTAGATCCATCCGGTATGGAGCTAATTTATTAATTATAACATTGACATGAATTAAACGGTAGTGCCACACATATGTGGTGTCTTTATTAAGTTTGTATCCTTTGGCATTAATATTATGAATGTGAGAGCTTCTACCATCTAAATTCAAATCGGCATATGATCATTACTTCATAAATATTGGACAACGAATTTGTCACTAACATATATGAACATGCGTCTCGCTAGAGGAGACACACTTATAATGATCATACTAGCAGGCGATCATAAAGAATTTATTCAAATGGTAGATCTAGAGGGAGAGTGTCTATGGCCAGCACAACAATTTGTCTGCCATTATCAACACGCAATGTCGTCTCAGCCTTTCAAGCTACTCAAGCAGTAAACCTGGTTTTCATAAAACATGACTAGTATCAAAAACTTAGTCACTACTGCGAGTACTTGCTTAGGTAAAACATTCATAACATGTGTATCATGTATACACCATCATCATCGATGACTTCCGGCGATCTGTTTCATCTTCTTGATACTTCCAACATAATCAAGAACCATGAAGGTGAACGTTTCCCCTTGCATGACATAGTCTATGACAAAGCATTTGCACTTGGCAACGATGTCTGTCATCCAGTGATCGAGCTGAGCGAGGCGTCTCAATGTTCATCAAGTATGACCATATGTCATCAAGTATGACCAATGTCATCAAGTATGACTGCCACGTGCTCCTTCAATATGTGTATTCTCTTCCATCTTGGTTGAGAAGACAATTAGTAAACGTACTGATAAACTTCATCAACCCAACTTTAGGGGTACCCCGAGTTTAGCGACCATCATATGTTCGTGATCTAATAACTCGTACCCACCGTTGGTTCTCTATGGCAGAGATCATAGAATACACTGGACTATGATGATATCATCCACACAAAACCTGATAATCCGAATTACCTTTTGTTAGCGGAATCTCCGGGTTTATCTCCTAGCGGGTATTGTATCACAAAGAGCTATGGTTTAAACAAGGAGTATCCCCAAGCTAAAGTATAAAACTATGAAGTTTGGACCCAACCTTTTAACTTTCTCAATCGCAGGAATGCGCCTAATTTTAAAAGATGCTATCACAATGGTTAATATCTACAAAGGTTTTGCAAAAAAGACTTTGTTCATTATATTTTGAGTTCTAGTATTTTACAAAATAACTATCAGAACTCCCACTCAAACGAACATCCCTCCTGGTCGTTTAAGCGATTACACGATCCCCATCCATTGCGCAACCCCTCATCTTCAGAGCCGGCAAAACAAATTCAAGGGTAGACAATTGTCAATCACAACAACTCTGTGACTCATGCTCGACCTTTCGGCCTCCGTGTTCCGAGGCCATATCTGCATATGCTAGGCTCGCCACTATAACCTCCATGTAACGCTTGTGCAACATGGCTTACACCCACTGTATGCGAACGACGATATGTCCGACACCCGATCGTCACGACCTGCCTCATAACGTAGAACTTTCTTGGTGGTGCTCGTTGGAGGAAGAACACTAGTGGTATTTTGAAGGGATCATCTGATATATAACTACCGCCACGTAACTAATATATACTAATATATATAATCACACAATATAAGATGCACACAAAACATCAAATGTAATGCAATGTGATATAGTCCATTGTGCCATGGTCTTCTAGACGTCCGCAGTTCATAAACAATTTAATAAACCTACCTTGACCATATCACATTGCCCCTGCAAAATAAAGTTAGACGCTTCTACTTTATCTTTTGCATATTTACGTGGCTTGGGGCTGTCGTAAACAGAACCGCTTCATACCTACAAACCTTATGACCACAACAACGATCCAATAATTGCATGTTTAAGCATCCCTTTTGGGTCCTCCATTGAAAATGCAAAACCAACTAAAGAGAGAGAAACTGACACCCGCCAGACACAGATACAGTACAAGCCGTATGTCAGTAGTGAAACCAGTCTCGCGTAAGCGTATGCGTAAAGTCGGTCAGGGCCGCTTCATCAACTCGATGCCGCTGGTCACAAGTGCACGCTAGAGGGTAGCAAATAACAGGAGCGGTGCCCCCGTGGAGAACACGGGTTCTAACATCGTACATCTATATCTACGATAGATCGGCTCTGATACCACTGAAGGAGACCGTAGGCAGAAAACAAAAACTTCCTAGCAACGATATCCTTAAACTAGCCAAGATCTATACTATGCAGATATAGAAGTACGGCGGAGATCGGAATACATACCCTCGTAGACCGAATAGCGGGGATTACGCTCCCGCACAAGCGTTGACGACGAAGACGACGTAGCCGACCTCTAGGTCGCGGAGAACTCGGCGCGACGAAGACGACGAAGATGACCTCGAGGTCGGGTGGAGGAAGTAGGCCTCCGAGCACCGCTAGCGCTGCACCTCGCAGGGCGTTACACACATACGATGGAGACGACGGCCTCCGAAGCTCCAGTCCAGGACGAGCAGCGGAAGACTTGGACGGGAACACTAGCAGCGCGGCAGCGGGCTATGGTGGAGAGATCCTCTCATCCTCCTCGGCGCAACTCCGACAAAGGGAATCACGAGATCGAGCAGAAATCGAGAATTAATTGGATGAATTAAAAGGCCAGGAGTGCCCCTTCTTATATAGGCTCCCGGGGGGAGCCAACCTTGACAGCCAGGCAATGTTGGACTGTCCCACATGTTTGGTTCGGCCAAGGCTGGTGCGCCGGCCCTAGGTGGGCCCCATTTGGCCCACCTAGGCCGGCCAAGCCCCCCCCCCCACCAAATTCCCTTGAGGGTTCCCCCCCATGGGCCTTCTTTCCACATAAGGCCCATTTTGGGAAATCAGCCTAAATAAATTCGAAAATAAATATATAAAATCATATTTGCATATTAATTACACTAATTAACATCAAACATAATATATATAATTTTTCCTACCTCCGAAAACTCTTTCGACGCTGCCCGATCTCCATCGGACCCCTCCCAGGACGTTCCCGGTGATCTCTTTCCTTTCTGGTTGTCTTGTCGAAACCCCTTAAGGTGTTACCCTAGCGGTTCGATATAATAACAGACATGATCGAGACTCCTCTCCGATCAATGACTAACTCGTAGTCCTGGACCCCATGAATTAATCCCTGTGATATAACAAATGACTTTCATCTATCAAACCTGGACGTCTAGTCTTAAACCTTTTGCCAGAGCGATACTTAGCGTGTCCGAGCATCATTCTCAGATATCTCCATACCTAGCATGATCTCGTTACCGACATCGCTATCTTCTACTCGTCTATGATATTATCTCAGCTGGTGACCTAGTCACATGTTTGCAAACTCATTTGACATAATCTCACCGAGTGGACCGACAAATCCCGATGTTGACCCCTCGTCTCAACTACCCCCTTCCGATACCCAAAAGTATCGCCGTTATTGTCATACTAAATAAGATACGACGTTTGGTGCAATCAAAGTATCTTCCAGGAATAACAGTAAGAGTTGGTCTCACAGTCTTAAGTCGTAATGACTATGTCCTACAAATATGGGTATGTCCATCACATCGTTACGCCAACGATATGACTTTCATTGCCGACCGGCGCCATGCCCTATGATCGGAAAACCTCGATCATCAATTGCGCAACGAAACTAGTCTTAGTAGAGGCAACTAGGGACCTGGTTGTTTATCTACCACACCTGTATTAATGTTTCCGCTTAATACAGTTATAGCATGGTATAAAACATATAATGAACAATTGGGATATTTCCAATAAACTATGTTTATTAAGTCCCTCTAGGGCATATTCCCTTCACTATAAGTATATGAAAGCTCTCCAATGGAACTAGTGGGGGTGCATCCAACTTGCTTGCTCACAAAGAGCTAGAGCACTTTTGAGGAATCTCATCATTGGAATATACAAGCCAAGTTCTATAGTGTAAAGTTCCCCACATAGTTATGCAACTAATACATGAAAACTCTCTCACGTGGAGTAAAGGAATAAACATGAGCACAAATGATTATCATAAATGATATGGTACTATAACATGAGCATAAGTGATGACTATAAATGATATGATGTTATAACATGAGCACAAGTGTGTGATAAAGAATAGTAATGCTGCCCCCTTTTTCTCTTTTTTTTCTTTTTTTCTTTTTCTGTTTCTCTTTTCGATGGCCTCCATGGCTCTTTTCACTTTTAGGGGCAAGCATCCTAATATGATATATGATATATGAAAACACACTAATGATGATAAAACAACATACTGATGATACACGTAACTAATATGAGTGTGCCATAAGAATGCATATGACAACGGTGCCTCTGCCAGTGTAGCAGGTTATGCAATGATCTAGCGTCACATGGGTAAAACCACACATCAGCTTTATAGAATCACGCAAAGCAATATATAAGTAATGAATGACAACAAGTCATGTAATGTAAGATGGATGTTGCATGGCAATATATCTCGGAACAGCTATGCAAATGTTGTAGTAGGTAGGTATGGTGGATGTTTTGAGGAAGATATTTGTCTTATGTGTAGGAGAACAAGATGAAGATCTCCCACGAGTTTGGATGTACCCGCAAAAAATGCACCAACTCTCAATGTGAGAAAGGGAAAATTAAAGTACCGAAGAGGCTAGCAATATGGTGGTGGAAGTGCCATGAAAACCGCGGTTTTAGAACTCACAAGTAAAAAGATTCCAAATAAAAAAATGATCATACAAGGCATAATGAAAATTACTCTTAGAGAGATCGTGGCGAATGACAAAGTCACCGTTGGCTTCCCCGACCTTAGCGCATAACATAAAGTCATTACTGTTGCCTTAGGCAAATAAAAGTCATATACCATTATGCAATCAACTGGAAATTTAAGTGTGGAGTTTTCAAGTTTCTCT
Organism: Poa annua; assembly: GCA_026929855.1. NCBI lineage: Eukaryota > Viridiplantae > Streptophyta > Magnoliopsida > Poales > Poaceae > Poa > Poa annua. Next base: position 271,160,077 of record CM049426.1, on the reverse strand, counting down.
AGACCAACCATTTAATCATTACACTTTACTAAACCATCACGTTTACCATTAAGCTAATTAATATCTCAAAACAATATCAATGATTCAAGTGACACAATTTAATGATCTACAAGATTATGAATCATTTAATTATACCATCTACCACATTTAGCATTTTCTATTCTCAACCAAACACCAATTAACTTATTTAAAAGATAAACTCTCCAAGTAATTAAACAATGAGATATAAGAGTATAATATAACAAAGCTAACAACTCTAACAAGAGATGCATGAAAAACAAGAGCTAGAAAGCAAACAATAACATAAAAAAAATTCAATGAATATAAGTGAAGAATACGAGTATTCATAAGAAAAAACGGAGCGTGTCTCTCTCCCACACAAAAGAATGATATGATCGATTTTATTCAGAAAATGAAAATAACAAAAACAAAAATAAAAACAAAAATACGCTTCAAGATAAGCACATAAGATGTGGCGGAGATAAATTATAGTTTCACTAGAAAGGACCTGATAGTTTGTCGATGAAGAAGGGGATGCCTTGGGCATCCCCAAGCTTTGACGCTATCCCCAAGCTTTGACGCTTGAGTCTTTTTGAATTATATTGGGGTTAACCACCGGGGCATCCCCAAGCTTTGGCGTTACTATCCTCTTGATCACATTATATCATCCTTCTCTCTTGATTCTTGAAAACTTCCTACACACCAAACTTAGAGTAACTTCATCAGAGGGTTAGTGCAAAAAAAATTATAATATTCTATAGGAACACAATTGCTACCAATGCTACTGGACATTAGCTACATCCACTTAAACTTAATAGGATAAAAAGATTCAGTCAAAATAGCAAAAGAGGCATTGCAAAATAAATGGCAGAATCTGTCAAAAACAAAACAGTCCGTAAAAAAGAATATTTTCGAGGCACTTAACTTGCTCAGATCAGAAAACTCAAAACTAATGAAAGTTGCGTATACATCTGAGGATTATGCACAAAAAAGGGCAGATATGTCTGACGTTCTGGTGAATTGATATGAATTTAACGGTGAACAGAAGAAATCTGTTTATACGTAAGAATTGAAATTTAGCATCAACTTTCAACTAGAGGCTTAACTTGACACAACATTGCAATAAAATAAAGATACAAAGGAGTTGCTACAGAAGTTGGACAAGTCCTTGACACAAGAAAAATAAATTAAAATAACAGAAAATAAAAGTGGGTTGTCTCCCATAAGCGATTTTGTTTAGCGCCTTTGAGCTACGCACAAAGTAAAATTCATGTATTATCAAGATCAAGAATAGAAACCCTTTCAACTATGCATTGTATTTCATATATATAAGGTTCAGAGGTACCCCTTTCATTTCTTTTAGGCTTACTACTTTCATCAAATGGGTTTTGAGGGACCATCCAATCAAAATTTTCTTCCAAAGCTTCATGCATAGCTACAAGTTTAACAGGTATTGGAACTTTCATTTCTTCCTCCTTTATAGGTTCGGTTTTCCCTAGTTTTCAAGTGCATTAATAACATCTACACATGAGCCAAGCATACAAAAACGATCAAAAACTTTCCTAGCTTCTATGGCAACATCACCAAATTCGTTAAGCAAGGTTTCCATAATAAAATCCTTCTTTTCAGCATTTTTAACATTCTGAAGATCAATAAAAAATTGTTGTATTATGGGATGAAGGTTAACAAACCTTGTTTCCAGCATGTGAACTAAAGAAGTTGCAGCCGTTTCATAGTTTGGGTCAATTTCGGATATAGATTTCTCCTCATTATCACTATTCTTACTAATATGATTAAATAATTCTCCAATATTTTTTTTCCAATAATAGAACCACTACCTATTGAAAGATCCTCAAAAGTGTACTTAGGAAGCAACATTGTAATAAAGGTAAAACTTAAACCAAAATAACAAAATCAAGGAAAAATAACACAAACCAAAATAAACAAGATCAACAAAACTAAAAATAAAAGTGCAAACGAAATAAAGAAAGTAATGCAAGTAACTAATGTTTTTGTATTTTTGATATAAAGCAAACAAGACAAAAGTAAAAATAAACTAAGAAATACAATAACAAAATAAAAAGATTTGAAGTAGGAAAACTCCCCTCGTAGGGAAACTTCAACTCCCCGGCAACGGCGCCAGAAAAAGCTTGATGCACACGGTGGGTGTGTTGTTGGGAGACCCCAAGAGGAACGTATGAAGTAGTGCAGCAGAGAATTTCACTCAGTTATGAAACCAAGGTTATCGAACCAGTAGGAGATGAAGAATTCCCTCGAGATATCAACAGCACCAGAAAAGAGCTGGTGCTAAGTTTACGTGGAGCCTGCACACAAACAATCAAGATACTTTGCCCCAACTTAACAGTGAGGTTGTCAATCTCACCGGCTTGATTTAACAAAGGATTAAACGTATGTGTGGAAGAAATATGTATGTTTACAGAAAGTAACAGGTTTGCAGTTGTGGTTTTATCAGATTAATGAGAAGGACCGGGGTCCACAGTTCACTAGTGGTGTCTCTCCATAAATAATAATAACATTCATCCATGAGTGGTAATCAAATTACAGCTAGGCAATTGACAGAATAATGATGAGCAACCCAATGCATATACTAACGTTATGATGTCTAGTGTGAAATTCATTCGGACATTACAACAATATAAATAGACCGTTCCAACCGCATCTATGACTAATAATCCACCTTCCGGTTAGCGTCCGCACCCCTTTCAGTATTAAGTTGCATGCAACAGATTATCGCCTTAAGCACTATGTAAAGTAAGTAAGTAACATCATCCTTAGACAAAATACTATTGTTTTATCCCTATTAGCAACAGTGCATCTACAACCTTAGAGCTTGTTGTCACTGCACCAGATTTAATAGAGACATGGACCCACTATCGAGCATAAATACCCCCTCTTGGAGTTACGAGCATCTACTTGGCCAAAGCACACACAAGTAACAGAGAGAATGCAAGATCATTAAATAGCACACACATGATATATTATAAAGCAATAACTTTAGTACTCAATATTTATTGGATCCCAGCAAACACAACATGGAGAATTACATAAATATGATCTTGATCATGATAGGAAACTCATAATATCTAAACATGATAGCACAAGACGAGAAGAAAACCATCTAGCTACTGCTTTGGACCCGTAGTCCAAGGGTAGACTACTCACGCATCAGTCCGGAGTCGGTCATGGCGACGTAGAGGCCTTCGTGGACGATTCCCCCTCCTAGCAGGGTGTCGGGGAGAAGTTCTGATCTCTCCCGAAGTGGTGTTGACGACGGCGGCAACTCGGGACCCGTGGAGGAAAAATTGAATATCACCCTGTCGTTTTTAGGTCAGGGAGGTATTTATGGGCAAAGGGCAAGGTCGGTGGGCGCCCGAGGGCCCCACGTCACCTCCTGGCGCGGCCAACATGGGCCCGCGCCACGAGGTGGTGTGGGCGCCTCATGGCTCTCCTCCGTCTCGTCTTCAGTTTCTCGTGACGCAAATATTCCAAAAATAATTCCTGGATCTTTTATTTCCAATTCTGAGAATATTTCCTTAAGTACTTTTCTGAAACCAAAAACAGCAGAAAACAGGGAAGTGCCACTTTGGCATCTTGTTAATAGGTTAGTCACAGAAAATGCATAAAACTATATAAAATTCATATAAAACATGTAATAACATGATATAACATAGCATGGAACATAAGAAATTATAGATACGTTGGAGACGTATCAGGGTCCTGAGCGCCGCCGCCATCGAAGACAAGATTCGGGGGACATAAGTCTCTGTTTCGGCACCCTCCCGGGACGGGGAATTGCCCCCGGAGCCATCTCCAACGACTCCACCACCATCTCCATCGTCGTTTCTGACTCCTATGATGAGGGATGAGTATTTCTCCCCCAGGCTTGCGGGATATACGGTACCTATATGGTCTGTCTCTCTCCCATGATGTGATCTTTTATGTGATCATGAGCGTTGTAATCTAGTTGAATATGTGATGCTACTCTTTATCTATTATGCACTCTAGAGGTTACTTTAATATGAACTCCGGGGTTATTCACGGTTGTAACGGTGGCAGTGTGGCCATCGTGTGTGATTTCTTTATGACATTGTTGGTCTTTAGTTTACTCTGACTTTGAGGGTGCTCTTGTAGCCATACACAATGAATGGTGTTTGTTATCCAACATGAGAGTGTTTGAGATGTCCACTGGTGAAAGTAGGATCCCTAGGCCTTGTTTCTAACTATTAAAACATTGTTTCCAACAATATCTGCTACATGTTTGCTTGCTGCCATTTTTATTACAGATTGCAATTACTACTTATAATCATCCATATTACTTATATTTCACTATCTCTTCATTTTACTAGTGCACCTATACATCTGACAAGTGTATTGGGTGTGTTGGGGACAAAAGAAATTTTCCGAATATTAATTGCAGGGTTGCTTGAGAGGAGCTCTACCTCTCTAAGTTCTATATACCTTGGGTGATTCACTTAGAGAAACTTATTGATGTTCTACAAACCTCTGCTCTTAGAGTCCCAACATTGTCTACGAGAATAGAAGTGTGCGTAGACATCAGTATCTTACATATTGTAAGATTTTTTCCGCATTGTTTATCAAACTAACCAAGGCTTGTAAGGTTTTTGTCATGGCATCCCATATAAATGGATCATGGTTGGTTCTTACGATTATTTCTATTATTTTATATAGAACGTTCAGGTTACTCGAATAATTCTACTGCAGTTTTCAGGAAATCAATGCTCAAATGTAATGGGCTTAGTATGTTTTGCATCTTGTCTATTTTTGTATTTCCTACACTTTCTTGTCAGCTTGACGACGAATCTCGACATAGCAACACCACTCTCATGCACTTCCTGCAAGGCAAAGTCATGATTTGATCCCATCATCCCATCATGTGGTTGCTATTTCGCTATTTCCGACCAGCCACACCTTTCCATTAATTGCTTAATAGAAATACATTCTCCGGCTACAAACACCCAAGTCAGCAATAACATGAAACTAGGAAAGAAAGCAAAACACCAGAAGTTTGGTGGGAAAATCCAGTACGCAGCTTCTCAGCATAAAAAAACTGCGCTACGGGGCTAAAAACCTACCCTGTCGGGGGTAAATATGTGAAATGTGATTCTTCTATAAAAGAAAACCACCGGGTCTAGTTCTGCCTGGTCTCATTTTTTTAAGTGGTCCCAAGTGACAAGTGAAACAGTGGTTAATCCCAACAACCACGGTTCAATTCCGTTGGGGGCGAATTTGTGAAATTCTCATTATGTGTGATTCTTCTATAAAAGAAAGCCATCGGGACTAGTCATGTATCATTTTTTTAAAACTGGTCCAAACTATCTTCTGTATGACGGGACTTAACATTGGGCTCCTTTTTTTTAGGGATAAACATTAGGCTCCGCCCGAGCGGATAATACAAGTAGAGAGTTGTTTTTTTTTGTTTGAGAAATGGAAATCACGAGAAAAATGCCTCCCTTTGCGAAGGGAACCAACCTACCATGGCGTGATGACAAGTGACAGACTGAGAGAGTTTTTGTGGGATTTCTTCTTCTCCGTGCGAAGAATTACATATGCATTTATTTCGAGATTTGTTTTAAAAAATGAAATATGTTTAGAATCATTTATCCAAATAACGAACCTTTTTTGTTTTGAACTACTCGTGTCGAGACTTTTAAAACTAGATCCCATGTTGACAGGTTTCGACAAACTTTTTTCTGTACTTCTAAATGTATATAGTTCATACAACCTGAATTTAATTATATGTACAACATGATTCTTTATAGTTGTACGTATAACCTGAACTGTGTAGTTGTACGTATGACCTAACTGTACAGTACAATCTGAATTTAGTGATTCATACAACCCGGTTTGTGTAGTTGTACTACCTAAATATGTATACTATGTACTTATGTGGTGTGTAGTTTTTTTTCTATTTGCTATTCTGAATCTGGATCCGTACATTCTCATTTTTCGAGGCACTTTCGGGTGTACGACTCACATGTGTGTACACAGGAAAAACCACTCAGGGATGTATACTATGTACTTATGTGGTGTGTAGTTTTTTTTTCTATTTGCTATTCTGAATCTGGATCCGTACATTCTCATTTTTCGAGGCACTTTCGGGTGTACGACTCACATGTGTGTATACGGGAAAAACCACTCAGGGAGGGCTGGCCGCGGTGGGTTTCGTTTCCCAGGTTGCCCGCTGCTCAAGAGCTTCTTTTTTTTCTATGCCACCTCATCAGTCACATGCAAATCTTTTTTCAATCTTAAAAAACACATAACTTTTGAACCTAACGTCCAAATTAAAATCGGTTTTCACCAGCGTGTTCCTCGCGACGAGAGTTTTGAAACTAGATCCCACATGAGCATGTTCTGATAATTATTTTTGAAAATCAACTTTGTATTATATATTTGCTTTTCTATCATCCAAGAAGTTGCTTTTCATAATAGAAGCTATATATTCCCAACTCATCAGCCACGAGCAAATCTATTTTAAATTATAAAACACATAATTTTTAAACCAAATATCAAATTAGAAACGGTCTTTAAAGTAGTGTTCCTCGCGACGAGATTTTTGAAACTAAAACTCCACATGCACACGGTTTGATAATTAGTTTTGAAAAGCAACTTTGTAAAAACCTTCATTTTCCTCAAATTTTTTTATTTTTAGAACTGTGACGTCCATATACAACTCTTTTCTTTTTAAGAAGCAACTTTCTTCCCAAAAGATGATTTATTTGGTTTGAAAGTTATGTATTTTCCAAAATTTAAACTGTTGTGTGCTCTTACCATGCGCTCTGGAATGAGATAATCTTTTTTTTTCGACGCGTCCTAAGAAAGCCCGTGTGCGCTCTGGCTGCAAGCCTCAGGTTCTGCTCTGGATCAGCTCAACGGCCCATCATCTAACGAAGCTTTGTGGGCCGTGAACCGTCCAACCAGATTAGCATTCCCGACTCCCGAGATAGCTCCATTTTGAGAATGTGATTACAGGAACTTGACGCACATCATAGTCTTTGGCATGCCTTCAAATTGAAGTGATATAATTTTGTATTCAACATACAAGTTAAAATGGCGGGATTATATATGTAAATTGCAAAGCGAAAGTGTTGTCATAAAAATAAAAAAAATACAAAGAGAAATTGCAAGACCCTAAGTACGGAAGGACATATGATTTCTAGAGAGTCTAATTTGAGCGAATGGTGGTGACTGTCGGACTACAATCATCGAATTTTGATTCTTCTCGCTTTCCATCGCACTATTCTCAGTTTCCAGAAATTTACTACGGAGTAGAACTTTAGCCTATCTTATGTACTCATCGTTATCTTTTCTGTAGATGAAGGATGAACACCCCTGCCATGCATCTTTTCTCAGAGGCACTGGTGCGATATGATTACAAATAGCAACTCAAAATCAAGTCAGATCAAATCAAATCAGTCAAGGCGCACACACCCGCTAATTTCGAGCAAGTTGAGTGCCTGCACCAGCACCATGCATACAAATCAGTGAGATAGTCTATAGCACTAGCAGCTAGCTAGTGTTTCTCATCCGTTTCATTTTTTTTGCTTAATTCCAGCCATCGACTCACTTGACTACTCGAGGACAAACCTTTCAAATCTTTCATGACACAGACGCTTGAGGAAATCAGCGCCGAGTCAGCGAGAGATAGCCTGACCTCAATAGTTCGGTCTTTTGATCGGACCCTCAGACCAAAGCCAACGACAGATTGCAGCTTATTTATCGTCCAATCAGTGTAGACAGTGCAACACTCTATCCAAACAGCAGCCGGAAATAGCAAGCTAAGTGTTCCTACTTTCTTGTGGAAGGTAGAGGAGTGTTTTCCTCTGCTATTGGAAACATCCTTTATAGGATTATCTGCAATATATATGTGCTTATGGGACCGTCTAGACCTATTTATGCAGTAAAGCTATGAGTACCTATTCGATAAGGATTAATTTCCTAGTCATATCATGATCTTACTTTTGTTCTACTTATTACTTGATTACAAGTATAAAATAGGTTATCAGAGATATAGCAGACTGAAGCTAATTGATACCATCGACACATCATTTATGCCCTTACGGACGGTTATATTTATATAGGTGGTAATTAGTGGTGAAAACAGAGAGGATACACTCTAATAGTAGAGAAACCATGTCCCCAAACATAATTTTCAAATTCCTAGACTCAATAGTGCACAGATACGAATATTGAATCGGAGTCTACCGGTTTCTAATACAGATCAAATGCATATTGAATACAGATCCGTCACAGATAGAGTTCTCAGATGTCGACTCAAAATTATGAGCGACAAATAGCACATATTATGAATCATTTCAATTAAATTTACTTTCTGTATTCTGATACCGGATTTTTGAAACAATTCATACTTTCTGAAGCTGTATGCACTACGACAATGAAGTTGCTAGCAGCTCGAACAATTTTTTTTGTCAATGTCATCAGCCAAACTAGCTATTGTTGTACAAGCATCATCATTGAAGAAAATAAAAACCAAACGAACAGGACATATAAACCATCGTGCATTTCTTTCAAAATCATCGTGAATTTCCTATGTATCCAAACAAGCGGCTATAAAGAACCATCAAATATGTACACCTTCTCCCGCACAAAGTGAGTGTCGATCTCAAAGTGCTTTGCTGTGCTTCTGTGTTGACTGGATTTGATGCCATGTATACGGTGCTCACATTATCACAGAATACCACGATGGCAGCAGCCAACTATTGATGAAGCTCGTCGGGAGGCTGACGGATCCAACAACATTGAGCGATGGCGTGCCCAACAGCCCGCTCCGCCTCAGTACTTGATCAGGACACATTGGTCTGTTTTCTGGACGACCAAGAATTGAGCTTGTCGCCAAGACATATGCGGTAGCCGAGCATGGAATGGCGAGTGTCAGGGCGCCCAGCTCAGTCTGCATTGGAATAAGCAGTGAGAGATGTCATCGGTAGCTTGAGAGGTGCAGACTGAAGTCGACGGTGCCTTTGATGGATTGGAGAATCCGTTTCACCAAATTGAGATGGGGCTCCCAATGCAAGTGCATATAGGGACAAGCTTGTTGCACAACATATGCAATGTCAGGACGCGTCAGCATCAAGTAATGGAGGCCAACGGCATAGCTGCGATACTCCGTCGGATCACGGAGAAGATCAGCATTTTGATGTGACAGTTTGCATATGACATCAATTGGAGTAGCACACGGATCGTACTCTGCCATACAAGCGCGTTGCAGTAACTCGAGGCGTACAAACACTGTGAGATTACCATACCTAAAGATGTCTGTGTGACGGAAATGGCGAGGAAGAAATACATAGTTCCCAAATTTGTTATGGAAAATTCCGAGTGTAGTTACTGGTTGATGTTCTGAAGCAGCTGATCCGAAGAGGAGGTGATGACAATGTCGTCAACATAAAACAATATGTAAGCGAGCTCCGTGACAATGCCGTCCATGTACAACAGTATGTGAGTGAGCAGAGAGCGAGTATGGGCGAAGGAGGGCAGCGGGTTGGTCATGGTGATGATGGTGCCATGGTGGTGATAGAAGCAGTTGAGGACGAGGGTCTGATTGGATATAGGCGTGCCCACGTCACAAAGAGCATCAGATAGAGCGTTCAGGCGGTGTCCATCTGAAGTTACACGGCGCGTGTCATCTGGTTGTCGAGGAAGAGGTTGGCGATGAGCGCCCACAGACATCTGCGGCGGTCTAGTCCTATGCAATGATGACGTCAAGGATCTTATCAGAGATTGAACCGTACATCCAACACAGGACGGTGTAGTCCTCACGAGTCCATCCGACGTTCGGGCAGCCGACGACAGAGACAAAGTTGACATCATCGAGCAGCTCATGCTTGCGGAGGCACAGATGAACATCTTCCGCTTGGTCAAGTTGGAGGTTTTGAGGTCGAGGGTGACCAGCATGTGGGTTCGAACACTCGCCACGTTGGCTGCCGAGGCTGTGAGCATGGGCGTCGAGACAAGAGCGTCGACAGCGGTGGTTCGGTTGACCGGTACATGAGAAAAGAAACACACATGTAGGAGAATAGATCTTCCGTGCACGCCGCCGGTGACGTCGGCGGTTCGCGTCACCTCTGATGGCCTTCCAGGCCTAGGAGGGGCGGCAGATCTCGGCCTCTCACGGGCGGGAGTGTTCCTGTTTGCTGTTTGTAGTTAATTTTCGTGAGGCGACGGCTACATCCTGGTGTTAGTATAAGATACTCCCCGCTCTATACCCGCTTCGTTGGTGCGTCTAGTGAGGGCGCGTGAAGTTGTGTGTCCGATGGATCTCTTTGGGTCTTGTCCGTTTTTGTGTTCGTCGACGTGGTTGCAGGTCAAATTCTTCTGATAAGGTTCTCATCTTTGACGATGATTGATGTGTTGGTGTGTTGGTCCACATTTTTTGATCTTAACTCGACGACTTCCAGTCCAAGCTTTATAACGACAAGTTTTGTCCAGCTCCAGTAAGAGAGGGACGAGAACAACTACGCGTCTTCAACTCGCTCCAGTGTTTTGTACTCGTCACACGCAGTCGTGGTTGGCCAGCCGTCAGATCAACGAGGAAGGATCGATGCACTACATACATGTGCGCCAAAAGATCCGGCGGGTGCATGCACAACTTGGTGGGCAAGCAGAAGCAGTGGGAATGACAAGGATGCATCGCCACTCCCTCGGGTTCAGGGCCGACCCGAATTCAACTGTACACGGATGCACGTACACCATATCCTGTACTAGTACTGGATCCTGATCACCACCACGCATATCATATGGGCCCGATTCCGCCCACGCGCGGCCGTTCCCAAAGGCGGGCAGCGACGCATGCACCAGCGGCAGCTTTACTCACTTTTGCAAAACCTTTGTCGAGATTGATATATAGATGCAGCAGTACAGCCAAACGAGCGTGTAAAGCTACGCCACGGCCGGCATACACACAGCAGGAAAAGGTGCTCACAGGGAGTGGCCAAATTTGATTTAGTTTAGTGAGGTTCTAACCGAACCAAGTCGTATTTGTCGTCGTCGTCATCGCATGGTTTCTTTTTGTTCATTTGCGGCGTGCCACGAGGTATGCTTGCACCAGATCGAACGTGGATTATGGACGTTAATGCATGTCTTGTTAGAATGTACTTCCTCCCTCAGTCCCACATCCTGAAACTGAAAGTATTTTAAATCTGAGAGAGTATCACGTGAAGAATGCAAGAGGTTTTGTCATCGGATTTTCCTAGCAATTTTCAATCAAACAATCGACGGCATCGGGCTGGAGAAGGAAGGCCGTTGGTGTAGTCTCATCAATCTCTTGTACGACTCTAGATCTGAACCAGTGCATTTATTTATCCATTTCAGGATCACAAGATTACAATCAGCTGATGCCGGTGTCCGAACGCCCAACCAACCAACCAATGTACACAATGTTGATGATTCAAAATTCCACTAGTTCGTAGCCGACGACGCTGGATGCGTACTATACGTACGTGGATACAACTTGCTCCAGAGTTGGAATCATGCAAGCGCGCGCCCGCGATATAAAGTGTAGGCCCCACCTGAGTCAGCCAGCGATGGACGTATCAGGCATCGGGTACACACTCCCACGTGAGCACACCCCACTGCCCCTGTCGGACCCCGCGGCCTATCATATCCGATCACCTTCTCACCTGGGAATTCTCTATCTCGTCTCGGCCGGATGGAAAAAAAGCAGCGCAGAAGGACCTAGAAGTGTCTCGAATTCCATGTTCATACCACTAGTGCTACACAAAGTTAGAAATGAGCTTTCCCCACCACTTCTCCGAGAAGTCCAAAACTCAAATATGTTCTGCCTTATAACTTAATCTGACCAAATTAGATTACAAACCAGAACATATTTAGATTTTGGTCTTCTAGGAGAAACTAGTGGGAAGAAGATTCTTTTATAAGCCACTCCAGAAACCCAATAGAAGTGTGCCTAAGAGCATCTCTAATAGCTGTCCTATCCTATACCTTGTTTTTGGATATATAAGACACCTGCTTTAACATTTTTAGGGCACAGAGTAGTTTTCCACTTTTCCAGCTGCCGTAAAATAGGGCAGCTCTTCTCCAACAAATGCCCTATCAGATGCCCTATTTTAGACAAAATTCATGAACATTCAAACACATTTTATCCTGCAAACTCGAATTCAACGATCAATTCGACTGATTCGAGTAATGAATCCCAAATTGAGGCTACCGAAAGTTAGAGCATACAGAGGCGAAATATTGTGGCAGCGGTGCGACCAAATGGTCACCGGAATGTCGCCGGCGGCGAGTTCCTCACGGTGGCCAAACACCGCCCGCTTGCATTTGCAGACATCGAATTGGATTCCATCCAATGCACTCGAGTACTATGAAGCCGAAGCATTTGTAGACATCACCGGCTATAAATCTAAGTCAAAGCAAACATATATTGTATTGGGTACTGTCACCAACAAAGCAGAACAAGAAAAGAAAAACAGCTAATTCGATGCGCTCGAGTTCAACCTTTGCACACATAACCTTGAAGAGTTGTCGCTAGATCAGGGGATGGGCCGGAGGCAGCAACGGTGATGCTGTCCGGCGGGGGCTTCCAGGCCGGCGGTAGGCAGGTCGCGATGCAAGGAAGGGCAGCCGCACCACGCCCGGCGTAGGGCAGGGCAGCCGCATCGAGCCACAGCCGCGCAGGGTCGCGATGCAGGCCAGCCGCAGCTGTCCAGGTCGCGATGCAGTGCAGGGCAGCCGCAGCCGCGCGTGTACCCTTCGCCGCCGCCGTGCAGGGTACACTCACTCGTGATGGCTTCCAGGTCGGCGGCGCCTCGACCGTCCCGCCGCGACCTGCGGTGGTGGGGGAAGGGTACAGCCGCCGGCAAGGAGGAGGCCATGGGGAAGCGCTGCGTTGCGGCGGTTGGGGATGTGGAGGAGGCCATGGGAACTCGCCGGATCCGGCGTGTCCGCCGGTGAGCCGGAGGTCGAGAAGCTCGCCGGTCGCCCCAGAATCCGGCCAACGGGGTCGAGGGTTGGCGTTGACGGCGGTGGGGAGGTGGATTTGGGTCGCTACCGCGGGGAATCGGGGAAGATAGAGAGATGGGCCGCGTGGGGAATCGGGGACATGAGCTTTCAGCTTGGCAGTTAGTCGCGCGACTCGATTTGGAAAGGATAGGGCACGTATTCGCGCGGCCCTCGATGCCCCAAATATGGGGCATAGAGGATCAAAATTTAGGACTGCCCCAAAATAGGGCACGTGATAGGGCAGCTGTTAGAGACTGTTTTTTGTCCTCTCATGCCCTAAAAAACGGTTTTTAGGACATGATGGCTAAAATAGGACAGCTGTTAGAGATGATCTAACCCTTACAAAAACATACAGTAGCTAGCTCTCTTGTTCCTACAACTTTCGCAGATAAAAAATAGAGCTCTAGCTATGTTCTCAGATAAAATACACATACACAACCATCTTAATACTCCCTCCGTCCCAAAATAAGTGTCTCAAATCTCTCAAAAAGGTGATGTATCTAGACGGTAAATAACAAGAGGAGACATTTATGGAGCTGGTATACTACTCCAGCAAACCTGGATTCAATTGGCAACTCAATTCTTATCTTTCAGCTCCAAGCCTCCAGCCCTCCACCTCCACGTGGACAATGACTATACCTGGCCATCGGGCCGGCACGGCCCGGCACGCTCTGCTGCCGGCACGACACGGCTCCAATCGTGCGGTGTCGGGCCAGCACACGGGCTTCAACTCCGGTCGAGGCACGACACGGCGAGCACGTATGCGGCACGGCGGCACGGCACGGCACAGCGAGCCTTCTCCTCCACCTCCGGCCAGCTCGTGCCTCGCGGCGGTGGCGCTGTTGACGCCGCACGCCTTGCCCTGTCGCCGCATTCCGAAGTCGCGAGGTCCTGCTGCTGCTCGGGCGAGGGGGAAGAGGCCTTGCTGCTGTTTGCTCCCTTTCTTAGCTCGCCGGGAGACGGGAGAGAGGAGGAGGATACGGGGAGACGGGGATGTCGGCGGCACGATTAGGGCACGGAGGCTAATCGTGCGTGCCGTGCCAGCCCGCGTGTCTGGGAGCGAGGTTGGGCACGGGCATCAATGATGCGTGCCAGGCCGTGGCACGACACGGTTAGCCACAGGCCGGGCCATGCTCGGGCCAGTGCCAAAAAGGTCGTGCTTCGGGCCTACCCATTTAGCACGTCCCGTATGGTCAGGTATAACAATGACGCACTACACCTGATCGACAGTACCAAGAACACACGGCAGCATCCATCGAGAGCTCAAAACAGAAGTTGCTTTTTGGCCATCCTCCTGTGTTGCACACAATGTCGACTCTGCAACGGAAATGGGCCAAACAAGATTTCCTGCCCGCTTTCCCGCCCATGCATGCATGCATGCACGCATCACGTCGGCGCGTATATATCTTCCGCCGACACACAACGGAATAAAGGCGGCCTGATTGGATCACAGGCTACAGTGGACGTTAGGAGGATGGGGGGCAAGTCGCGTCCATCGGTTTATCCATCCCAAAGAAATTATTTTGGAAATTTTCAGTTTTTGTTGTACTCCATTCCACGTGCAGGGCTGTCGCCACGACGAAGCACACGTTAACGGAGTGACATGGAGATCCTTCGGTCTTTCCAAATTTGGATGACATGTATAATTTTATTTTGGAAAAAAACATGTGTTGATGAAAACGCAATCTAGGCCGAAACGAAAAATGAGCGGTGGAATGAGTCCTGAAAAGCTAATAGTTACCAAACCTAAACTGCCGGGAGTTGACGAGCTGTGGCTGCTCCCCGGTTTGCACGTTCCTGATTTGTTTGATAAAAAATGAATCCATCGTAACCATTAATTTAGTCGGTTCAAACATAGGCGGTTTCTTACGGAATGTGTTTCTACTATAGAAAACTCAATGCAGCAACCATGTTTTCCAAATACCCCATCCAAATAAAATAATTTTATTTAATTAAAGTGCTAATCCCTCTTTTTGTGCCGGGAAGAAGATAAGAAAAGGCGAGGACAACACACACGCGGCGCTAAGGTTCCCGTGGCAACTGAACTAGGATTCGATGCCTGATATATGCCCCAACTTTTACACTCGCCTTGCTTCTTTGACCGGTCGTCTCTTATGCGCTCACGCCTTCTCCCGGCGTCAGGTTGAGGCGCTGCTTGTGGAGTTGCGGGTAACAACGACGAGGGAGGCACCGAGCAGGTCGCCGACGCAACGAGATAAGCTCGCCCGGCCGCCCCTGAACAGAGCACCACAGGTCCACACCGTTGGAGTATCTCGAGGACGGAGGAGATGAAGCACGGAGGCAGCGCGGCTCCTGTCTCAGTGCATCGTCCTCGTGTAGGTGATGTTGTTCGGTGGGCTGAAGCGGCACACGAAGTTCTACCATCTCCGCGGGGAAGCCGGAATAAGGCGGGATGCCGGCGTGGAGGGTGCATGCAGAGGCGGCGTCATCGTAAACTGCAGGGATGGCGTCAGGTCAGGTCTATACCTTATACACCAGAACACTTCCACCTCCACCACGGCCGTGGCCACGCTCTCCGACCCCAATCCTCCAATAGCGACGAAGGCATGGCGAACACTGCCCAAGCTGTCAAGCGCGCTCCGCCTGCCGACGGGAGATCAACCGTCACCAACCATGGTCGTCTGACTGTTGTTCTGCTCTGCGTCACCTCCCAGCCCCGGTTTCGAGCAGCCACGCCTCATCGACGATGAGGATCTTACCCCCACCTCCGCCTCCGCCTCCTCGCTATTTATTTTTGTTTTGATTTCCCGATGTCTCTTTTCTTCTGATCAAGATCCGTCATTCAGTTCATGACTAAAATCCCATGTTTGGATCCGAACTTGCTTGATTTGTTTTATTTCGAAATTACTCCCACTTTGTATCTGATTTTGGAAAATGACGAATGCACATGTGTTTAGATCCTTTGGATCGAGTAGTTGCAGATTGAGCCGAGCTAGGAAGAGCTGCGAACTGAAAGTGCACGAAACGAGAAGAATTTTATTCCTATCGCCTATAGGTTTCTGCAGTTTCTCCTTTTGGGGAAGCAGACATGTTTGGATCCGAACTTCCTCTAATCAAGATCTATTCTTCAGTTCATTACTAAACGGACTTGTCCCCCGAATTTTTTCCTTCGTTCTCTGTTTTTGCATCAACGGGTGATAAGCAATATATATTACAAAAAAATGAGGAATGTATATTTGCGGGTATGACATGATGAAGGTATAATGAATTAGAGATCCATTTTATGTCTTAATCCGAATTGCAAAATCCCAATGTTTTGGATCAAAACTATATTTCTCTGGAGAATACACTTTCAGACTACTATTTTTGTGATATCGAAATTTTTGTTGATAACCAAAACAGAACCTATTCAACTAAAGTACTGTATAATGTCCAATTAACGTACTCGACAATATTGGTCCAGATCCAATTAAAATACTGTTGATTTTTCAATTTAAAAATTATGTGCTGATTTTGGCACTAAGTTAACTTTGTCGTTTATTTATACATATATTATCTTACATTGTAACAATGTATGGTGGAAAGGTGAATTATAAGTTCAGATTGTGGTGAAGTAAAAATTGCAGGTTATGCTATATATGCAAGATAGAAGGGACTGACATATTGGAAATGGGTGTAATTCAAGTTTCTTTGCAATGTCCAGAAGTTAGTGCACACATCTGAAAGCTTGGACGCATCCCATTGTAAAACATGAATTGGGTAGGTTTATTATGTCGGTAATTTAATGTTATTCTCTATTGATCTTGTTGAGGTTTGTTTTGTTCACCATATTGAATTTTAAGAGCAACCTCACTTTGTCACTGTTGAAGTTGAATTATTACACATTTTGAAGGTCTCTCATCCTATAATCAACTATCAAATCAGTTCTCCTCGGTGTAGCGATAGTACTAACCTAATTATAGTTATTGCATTAGCTTCGAATGTTAAACTAGTCGATATTTTTCTTCTTATAAAAACGATTCCAGCTTTAGACGATGATGCTAATTTGGTAGGGATTTCGTAGATGATATGGATACTATTATGGAGTCATAAGGTTTCAAGGATTAGGTTCTTATATTTGATACTTACCTGTTTCTTAATCAACCATGTTGTGAGAAATTAAGTAAATTGATCAGAAATAAGAATAATACTAAGATGAAATTACCGTGGTGGGATATAGCCTGTAAGGTACTTGGGGAGGCTGCAAACACAACACATGCATTACATTTTTTAATTTTCGGGTCTAGGCATAGCAAAGAAAAATTGCCACGAGTTGCATTACAAAACGAGGCAAACTACCGAAATAAACAAAGACACAATGCACTAACTCCATTTGGCGCGGCTAAGCGCGCCATTAACTTCTAGTACACCTTATATTTAAAAAACGGAGGAAGTATAAGTTACAGACATGCACAAAGATAATTTATCGCCGTATCCAACTTGCACACGCATGTAGCTCTCCGCGAGCCTAACTCAATGCCACGCCTATCCACCATTGTTGGGGTTAGGGTCTTGTGGTAACTTCTAACTGCGGTAGGAGAAACACCGGACATTTTCAGGATATGCAAACACCATGATTTGAAGCTCATACCATTGATCTAAAGAAAGAGCTGATCAAGTGGGGAGGTGGTGAAACCCCTCGTAGATGCTATGAAAGTCGTCACATGACCATAATTACTAGACCACTAGCGCCCCCACGATGCAAGGCAGAATCATCGTAGCTGATACTCTTTCCCACAACCAACTAATCAAATCCTCCACCACGTCGTCGCCTCCACTCCCGGGACAACACAAAAAATACCAAAATTTGAGAAACTAGAAAGACGACCATCCTCCACTTTCACCACGTGCGTGAGGGTGAAGATGCATGGTATCCTCTTCTTCGTGACGATAAAGGCATATATCACGGGCAAATGAGATCGACGAAATCGCCAGGCAAAGATGTGGGAAATGTGGCGGCTAGGGTCAAGAATTTCCTCCATGACACGTGAGACCTTGGATAGATAAATTAAGGAAGAAATTTTATACGTCATATTTATGATGGCCTTCCATGAAATTGAGTATTTTTAGTACTCTAAGGCGCTGAAAAATTAAGTTACGGAGGTAGCGTTGGTGGATATGGGGAAAAATTAGCACCACATCCATTGAACATAGGAAGCTTGACCACCGGGAACACGAGTAAGGACAAGCACACATATAAAGACGGCTGGCAACATACATCATAGTTATGAGAGGGCACACTAAAGCTAAAGGGGAGGACATATGAACAACTGGCATGCTAAGTAATTGTTATTAATATTATGTGTTTGTAATAAAAAAAAGTTGTGTCGAGTAAAGTAAATGAGTTTCCTTATGAAGGAAATTGGCTCGGGGCGTCGTAGTGGCGCGGGCTCGCGCTCGGTTGGCCTCGACGGTCCCTGCGATGGTCCGGGACGTGAACATGGTTGCGCGACGGCGGCAACGTCCTCCTAATTGGGCCCGTGCGGGCCGCGTATGGATAACGCGGGCCGGCACTTGGCGTGGCTGTCGCGTGGGCGTCCATGGTGCTGCACCCCTGGCTTCGGCAGGGGCGTGACCAGAGAGGAGGAAGCCGGGGTGACGGTCCGTGCGCCTGCTTGGGTGCGGCGTGGTGGCCAGAGTTGCAGGTGTCGGTTCTCCTCCCGACGTGGTGCTCGGAGGTAATGTATGTCTTTGTCTCGGTGCCTCCGCACCTGGGGGGAGCTCCGGGTACAAGTTTGATGGTCTCCTCCCTCCAACTCTGCATCTCCGACTGTTGGAAGCCGGACAAGAGGATGTCCGGGGTGGTGGCCCCAGGGCGTGGTCGGCGCGGTGACTGTCATGACGTCAGGTGATGCGTGGTTGTGACATGCGGTGCTGGGGTAGGGCCGGTCCTCGTCGGGCGATTGCAGGGTTTGTGACACATCTTCGGGCGTGTAACTCTGGCCCTGGTTGTCGACCAGAGCCGACGGCGGCGACGCCCTCAGGCCCCACATTCTTCTTGAAAGCGTCGTCGAGGTGGTGTGTTTGCTTTTCCATGTTGGGTTCTCCAGGTGAAACCCTAGATCCCACGCAGGATCGGGGGAGAGAGGCGCTCCTGCATCGCTTGTCTCTTGGGGCCTCGCCTTTGATGTTCTTCCATCAGCCAGAGAGACTAGCGAAGGCATCAAGTGGTTGGCGGCAGCGAGTGATCAGGTTATTCCCGATGGGTACACCCAGCAGGCTATATTAAAGGTTGGTTTCCTACAGGCCCAGTCGTTGGCGCATATAAAGAAGGAGACGAAGGGCTTTTTAATAGCTGGAGTATGGAACAAGTTAGGCGGTTTAGTGCCGACTTAGGTATCTGATAGCTGTAATTCTAGTCGTAAACGAACTACTGGGACCTGGATCCCTATATATACGAGTCAGGAGGGAGGTGAAAACCACATGGAATCTTGTACCTGAAACCCTAGCGAGGCAACGACTCGCCGAGTCCCTGTATTCATATTGTGAGATCGATAATATAAATCCGACGAGCAAATATTAGCTTGTCAGCCGTCCGAGTTTGCCAACACCCATATATTCTTCGTATCGATACAACACTAGGTACATCACCATGGGACTTGTCGAGTTAATCCCTCGTCAATTCGGCGCCGTCTGTGGGAAAGAAGGGCGTTGCAGCAATGGAGTCAGCGGCTCCATCAACAACAGCAACAACAGGGCTATCACGAGACCCCCTGGATTTGAAGAAGCCATACGCACTCGGGACCTTCGAGTTCGTCCCACACTCGCCTACAGAGCGATCAGCGTTCGCGTGTGTACACTCAGGTATGGATCTGACCTTTGGCAGTTTCCGTTTCCTGATCAACCAGTGGGGAACTCTACACGTGGCAAGCCCAGTCTGGTCGATGAACATGGGCGTCAAGATCGCATCTGCTTCACTCGCGGGATACTCGACTCCCGCGTTTTCATCAACAGTAAAGATCGCATCTGCTTCACTCGCGGGATCCTCGACTCCCACGTCTTCATCAACAGTCAAGATCGCATCTGCTTCACTCGCGGGATCCTCGACTCCCACGTCTTCATCAACAGTCAAGATCGCATCTGCTTAACTCGCGGGATCCTCGACTCCCGCGTCTTCATCAACAGTCAAGATCGCATCTGCTTCCCTCGCGGGATCCTCGACTCCCACGTCTTCATCAACAGTCAAGATCGCATCTGCTTCACTCGCAGGATCCTCGACTCCCACGTCTTCCTCAACAGTCAATATCGCATGTGCGTCACTCGCGGGATCCTCGACTCCCGCGTCTTCATCAGCAACCAAATCCACGTTCGCGTCGTCCTCGGGTATCATAAATCCGTTCGCTACCGTCTGAAGGAGATATGCCCTAGAGGCAATTAATAAAGTGTATTCTTTATCATATCTCGTTTGTTCATAATAGGTTTTTGTGTCATGATGTAACCGTATTAAGCGGAAACATTAATGCGGGTGTGATACGTAAACAACCAGGTCCCTAGTAGCCTCTACTAAGACTAGTTTCGTTGCGCGATTGATGATCGAGGTTTCCCGGTCATGGGGCATGGCGCCAGTCGGCAATGAGAGTCATATCGCTGGAGAGTGATGTGATGGACATACCCAGATTTGGAGAACGTAGTCGTTACACCTTTGACCGTGAGATCAACTCTTATTGATATTCCCCGAAGATACTTTGATTGCACCAAACGTCGTATCTTATTTAGTATGACAATAACGGTGATACTTTTGGGTATTGGAAAGGAGTATTAACACGAGGGGTCAAGAGCGGGATTTGCCAGTCCGCATAGCAGGATAGATACTCTCGGGCCCACTCGGTGAGATCATGTCTAATGAGCTTGCAAGCATGTGACTAGGTCACGGAGACATGAGATCATGAACGAGTAGAAGATAGCGTCGTCGGTAACGAGGTCGGGATTAGGTATGGAGATATCTATGGAGCGACGCTCGGACGTGCTAAGTATCGCCATGGCAAAAGGTCTAAGACTTCACGTTCAGGTTTGATAGATGAAAGTCATTCGTTATATCTCAGGGATTAATTCAAGGGGTCCAGGCCTACGGATTAGTCGTTGATCATTGAGGAGTCTTGATCATACCTGATATTATATCGAACCGCTAGGGTAACACACTTAAGGGGTTTCGACAAGACAACCGGAAAGGAAGGAGATCACCGGGAACGTCCCGGGAGAGGTCCGATGGAGATCGGGCAGCGCCGAAAGAGTTTTCGGAGCTAGGAAATATTATATATATTATGTTTGATATTAATTAGTGTTATTAATATGCAAATATGATTTTATATATTTATTTTCGAATTTATTAAGGCAGATTTCCCTAAATGGGCCTTCCGGACGAAAGAAGGCCCAAGAGGGAAAAATTCCCTAGGGGAATTCGGTGGGGGCCAGGAGGGCCGGCCTAGGTGGGCCACAAGGGGCCCACCAGGGGGCCGGCGCACCTCCCAAGCCGAACCAGGCTGTGGGGGGTTAGTCCCACATTGCCTGGCTGGCAAGGTTGGCTCCCCTTGGGAGCCTATATAAGAAGGGGCACCCCCAGCCTTTTAATTCACCAATTAATTCCTGATTTCTCTCTCGATCTCGTGGTTCCCAAGTTGGAGCCGCGCCGAGCAAGAGGAGTCGGGGATCTCCTCCACCATAGCCCGCTGCCGCGCTGCTGGTGTTCCGGTCCAAGTCTTCCGCTGCTCGTCCTGGACTGGAGCTTCGGAGGCGTCGTCTCCACCGTACGTGTGCGACTCCCTGCGAGGTGCTGCGCTAGCGGTACTCGGAGGCCTTCTTCCTCTACACGACCTTGAGGTCGGCTACCTCGGTCTTCATCGACAACGTTTGTGCGGGAACGTAATCCCCGCTTTCGGTCTACAAGGGTACGTATTTCGATCTCCGTTCGTACTACTATATCTGCATAGAATAGATCTTGGCTAGTTTAAGGATATCGTTGCTAGGAAATTTTTTGTTTTCTGCACACGATCCCCTTCAGTGGTATCAGAGCTGATCTATCGTAAGATATAGCTGTACGCTGTTAGAACCCGTGCTCTGCACGGGGGCACCGTTCCTGTTATTTGCTACCCTCTAGCGTGCACTTGTGTATTCCAGCGGCATTGAGTTGATGAAGCGGCCCGGACCGACTTTACGCGTACGCTTACGCGAGACTGGTCCCACTACTGACATACGGCTTGTACCGTATCTGTGGCTGGCGGGTGACAGTTTCTCTCTCTTTAGTTGGTCTTCGCATTTTCAATGGAGGGCCCGAAAGGGATGCTTAAACATGCAATTATTGGATCGTTGTTGTGGTCATAAGATTCGTAGGTATGAAGCGGTTCTATTTACGAAAGCCCCAAGCCACGTAAAATATGCAAAAGATAAAGTAGAAGCGTCTAACTTTATTTTGCAGGGGCTATGTGATATGGTCAAGGTAGGTTTATTAAATTGTTTATAAACTGCGGGCGCCAAGAAGACCATGGCGCGATGGACTATATCACATTGCATTACATTTGATGTTTTGTGTGCATCTTATTTTTGTGTGATTGTGTGTTACACGGCGGTAGCTGAATTAGATGATCCCTTCAAAATACCACTAGTGTTCTCCCTCCAACGCGCACCACCAATAAAGTTCTACGTTATAAGGCAGGCCGTGATGATCGGGTGTCAGACATATCTTCGTTCGCATACGGTGGGTGTAAGCCATGTTGCACAAGCGTCAGCGTGGAGGTCTTTGGTGGCGAGCCTAGCATACTCAGAAGTATGGCCTCGGAACAGGAAGACCGAAAGGTCGAGCACGAGTCACAAAATTGGTGTGACGGACGATTTTGTCTACTCTTGAAGTTGTGCCGCCGGCTTTGATGATGAGGGGTGGTGCAATGGATGGGGGTCGTGTAATCGCTTAAACGACCAGGAGGGATGTTCGTTTGAGTGGGAGTTATGTCAGTTATTTTCTAAAATACTATGACTCAAAATTATTATGAACAAAGTCTTATGTTGTTGCAAATTCCATTGTAGATGTCTCGCCCCTCGTTTAACCTAGGTCTGTTCCTTGAGAAAGAAAAGCTTAAGACCAATGGGTCAAACTTCATGGCCTGGTTCCGCAACCTGAGGATCCTCCTCACTCCCCATAGGGTGGCCTACGTCATTGAGGACGCCATAGGTGACCCTCCTGCAGATGATGCCTCTGAGGATGAGAAGAAGGTCTTCCAGACCCGATCGGAGGATTCTGCCTTTGTCCAGAGTGGCATGCTCTACGCCATGGAAGCCGACCTGCAGAAGCGCTTTGAGAAGATGAGCGCCTTTGAGATCATTTCGGATCTTAAGGCTGTCTTCGCGCCGCAGGCTAAGGCTGAGAGATATGAGGCTTCTGAGCTTTTCTTCTCAGCCAAGATGGAAGAGCATAGCAGTGTGAGCGAGCATGTAGTCAAGATGTCTGGCTACGTTCAACGCCTGAATGCTCTGGAGTGCAAGATTCCCGATGAGCTGGCGATTGACAGGGTGTTGCAATCGTTGCCACCAAGCTACAAAGGCTTCGTCATGAACTACAACATGCAGGGCATGGCTAAGTCCCTGGGTGAAGTGTTCGTGATGCTCAAGACTGCTGAGGTAGAGATTAAGAAGGAGCACACGCTGTTGATGGTCAACAAGACCGTTGGTTTCAAGAAGTCCGGTGGCAAGGGAAAGCAGAGCTGGAAGTCCCGGAGGGAGGCAAAGTTGGCTGCCAAGTCCAGGACTAACAGGTCTGGTCCCAGAGCTAGCGTGGAGTGTTTCTACTGCAAGGGGAAGGGTCACTGGAAGCGCAACTGCCCCAAGTATCTGGAGGATAGGAAGTCTGGCAAGACGGTCGACAAAGAGCAAGGTATATTTGATATACATGTTATAGATGTGTACCTTACATCCGCCCGGAGAAATACGTGGGTATTTGATACTGGTTCTGTTGCTCATATATGTAACTCTCAGGAGGAGTTACGGAATAGAAGGCGGCTGGCGAAGGATGAGGTGACGATGCGCGTCGGCAACGGATCGAGAGTCGACGTGGTGGCTGTCGGCACGCTCCCTCTGCATCTACCATCGGGATTAGTTTTGGTTTTAAATAAATGTTATTTTGTGCCATCCTTGAGTGTAAACATTATAAGTGGGTCTTGCCTGTTACAAGACGGTTATTCATTTAAATCAGTGTCAAGCAATTGTGCTATTTATATGAATGATATCTTTTATGTTGATGCTCCCGAGAGTAATGGTTTATTCTTGTTGAATCTCGATCGTAGTACTCACATCCATAACATAGAGGCCAAACGAATTAAGTGTAGTGACGATACCGCCATATTTTTGTGGCATTGCCGTCTTGGTCATATTGGTATAAAGCGCATGAAGCGACTCCACTCCGATGGACTCTTGGACTCGTTGGATTTCGGATCCCTCGATACATGTGAACCATGCCTCATGGGCAAAATGACCAGGACACCGTTCAAAGGTTTCGTTGAACGGGCGTCGGATTTGTTGGGGATCATACATACAGACGTATGTGGACCAATGAGCGTTTCGACACGCAATGGTTATCGTTACTTCGTCACCTTCACTGATGACTTGAGTAGATACGGTTATATCTACTTGATGAAACACAAGTCTGAAACGTTGAAAAGTTCAAAGAATTCCAGAGTGAAGTTGAGAATCAGCTTAATAGAAAAATCAAGCATCTCCGGTCCGATCGCGGTGGAGAGTACTTGAGTTTTGAGTTTGGCACACATCTGAAGAGTTGTGGCATAGTGTCCCAACTTACGCCCGCCGGAACTCCGCAGCGTAACGGTGTGTCCGAGCGACGTAATCGTACTCTACTGGATAGTGTCCGATCTATGATGTCTCTTACCGATCTGCCAGTGTCCTTCTGGGGTTATGCGTTAGAAACAGCCGCATTCATTTTAAATAGGGCTCCGTCCAAGTCCGTTGAAACGACACCGTATGAATTATGGTATGGCCACAAGCCTAAGTTATCGTTTCTGAAGGTTTGGGGTTGTGAGGCGTACGTTAAGAAACTACAGCCCGACAAACTCGAGCCGAAGTCGGAGAAAGTCGTCTTTGTAGGATATCCGCGGGAAACCGTTGGGTACACCTTCTACAACCAAGCTGAGGGCGAAACTTTTGTCGCGAAGACCGGTACCTTTCTAGAGAAGGAGTTTCTTGCGAAAGGAGTAAGTGGGAGGAAGGTAGACCTCGATGAAATCGTTGATCCTGAACTCGAGATTCCGAGTGGCGCAATGGAAGCAATTCCGGAAACGTCCTCCGTGGAAGGAGTGGGAGAAACTGTCGAGGAAGATGTTCTACCTCGTAGGTCAGGTAGATCTCGGATCGCACCAGAATGGTATGGCAATATGGTTTGCACCGTCATGCTAGTCGAGCAAGACGAACCTACGAACTACAAGGAGGCGATGGAGAGTCTAGAGTCCGAGAAATGGCTTGAAGCCATGAAATCCGAAATAGGATCCATGTATGATAACCAAGTGTGGACTTTGGTGGATATTCCCGAAGGGCGCAAGGCCGTCGAGAATAAGTGGATCTTTAAGAAGAAGACTGATGCTGATGGTAATGTGACCGTCTATAAAGCTCGGCTTGTCGCAAAGGGTTTCCGACAAGTTCATGGAATTGACTACGATGAAACTTTTTCACCGGTAGCGATGCTTAAGTCTATTCGGATTTTGTTAGCGGTAGCTGCCTACTATGATTATGAAATCTGGCAGATGGACGTCAAAACGGCCTTCCTGAATGGAAACATTGAGGAAGAGTTGTACATGGTACAGCCGGAAGGTTTTGTCGATCCAGGAAGTGCTAACAAGGTGTGCAAGCTTCAGCGATCCATCTATGGATTGAAGCAGGCATCTCGGAGCTGGAATCTTCGCTTTGATGAGGTAATCAAAGGTTTTGGATTTATCCAGAATGTGGAGGAGACCTGTATTTACAAGAAAATGAGTGGGAGCTCGGTTGTGTTCTTAGCACTGTATGTTGACGACATATTGCTAATAGGGAATGATGTGGAACTTCTGAATAGCGTGAAGGAATATTTAAACAGTAAGTTTTCCATGAAGGACTTAGGAGAAGCTGCGTATGTTTTAGGCATAAAAATCTATCGCGATAGATCAAGGCGCCTATTAGCACTGAGTCAGAGTACTTATCTTGATAAAATATTGAAGCGTTTTCATATGGAGAAGGCAAAGAAGGGTTCTCTGCCGGTTATCAAGAATAAGATATTGCGTAAGGCGCAGTGTCCGGTGACGGAACTGGGTAAGGCCGAAATGACGAAACATCCTTATGCTTCAGCCATAGGATCGATCATGTATGCAATGTTGAGTACTAGACCGGATGTGGCATTAGCTCTAAGTTTGACAAGCCGGTTCCAGAGTAATCCTGGAATGCCGCATTGGGTAGCTGTTAAGAGCATTCTTAAGTATCTCAATAAGACAAAGGAAATGTTCCTTGTGTATGGTGGCTGCGATGAGGAACTTGGCGTAACGGGTTACGTAGATGCAAGTTTCTGCTCAGACCCCGATGACTGTAAGTCACAGACAGGTTACGTGTTCAAGGTGAATGGAGGCGCCGTGTGCTGGAGAAGTGGGAAGCAACCCATAGTCGCACAATCTACAATGGAGTCGGAGTACATTGCTGCCTGCGAGGCCGCGAATGAAGCTGTGTGGCTGAGGAAGTTCGTCATCGAACTTGGAGTGTTCCCAAGCGTGCAAGACCCCGTGGTCCTCTTCTGCGACAATACGGGTGCCATTGCGAACGCCAAGGAGCCAAGGTCTCACTCCACCGCCAAACACATTCTCCGACGCTTCCACGTGATACGTCAGTACGTACAAGAAGGCGATGTGAAGATTTGCAAAGTGCACACGGATCTGAATGTGGCAGATCCGCTGACGAAGCCTCTTCCGCTTGATAAGCATGAACAACACCAGTTAGCTATGGGTGTTAGGCTTTTACCAAGTTGTAATCTAGATTAAATTGTACTCTAGTGCAAGTGGGAGACTGAAGGAGATATGCCCTAGAGGCAATTAATAAAGTGTATTCTTTATCATATCTCGTTTGTTCATAATAGGTTTTTGTGTCATGCTGTAACCGTATTAAGCGGAAACATTAATGCGGGTGTGATACGTAAACAACCAGGTCCCTAGTAGCCTCTACTTAGACTAGTTTTGTTGCGCGATTGATGATCGAGGTTTCCCGGTCATGGGGCATGGCGCCAGTCGGCAATGAGAGTCATATCGCTGGAGAGTGATGTAATGGACATACCCAGATTTGGAGAACGTAGTCGTTACACCTTTGACCGTGAGATCAACTCTTATTGATATTCCCCGAAGATACTTTGATTGCACCAAACGTCGTATCTTATTTAGTATGACAATAACGGTGATACTTTTGGGTATTGGAAAGGAGTATTAAGACGAGGGGTCAAGAGCGGGATTTGCCAGTCCGCATAGCAGGATAGATACTCTCGGGCCCACTCGGTGAGATCATGTCTAATGAGCTTGCAAGCATGTGACTAGGTCACGGAGACATGAGATCATGAACGAGTAGAAGATAGCATCGTCGGTAACGAGGTCGGGATTAGGTATGGAGATATCTATGGAGCGACGCTCGGACGTGCTAAGTATCGCCATGGCAAAAGGTCTAAGACTTCACGTTCAGGTTTGATAGATGAAAGTCATTCGTTATATCTCAGGGATTAATTCAAGGGGTCTAGGCCTACGGATTAGTCGTTGATCATTGAGGAGTCTTGATCATACCTGATATTATATCGAACTGCTAGGGTAGCACACTTAAGGGGTTTCGACAAGACAACCGGAAAGGAAGGAGATCACCGGGAACGTCCCGGGAGAGGTCCGATGGAGATCGGGCAGCGCCGAAAGAGTTTTCGGAGCTAGGAAATATTATATATATTATGTTTGATATTAATTAGTGTTATTAATATGCAAATATGATTTTATATATTTATTTTCGAATTTATTAAGGCAGATTTCCCTAAATGGGCCTTCCGGACGAAAGAAGGCCCAAGAGGGGAAAATTCCCTAGGGGAATTCGGTGGGGGCCAGGAGGGCCGGCCTAGGTGGGCCACAAGGGGCCCACCAGGGGGCCGGCGCACCTCCCATGCCGAACCAGGCTGTGGGGGGTTAGTCCCACATTGCTTGGCTGGCAAGGTTGGCTCCCCTTGGGAGCCTATATAAGAAGGGGCACCCCCAGCCTTTTAATTCACCAATTAATTCCTGATTTCTCTCTCGATCTCGTGGTTCCCAAGTTGGAGCCGCGCCGAGCAAGAGGAGTCGGTGATCTCCTCCACCATAGCCCGCTGCCGCGCTGCTGGTGTTCCGTTCCAAGTCTTCCGCTGCTCGTCCTGGACTGGAGCTTCGGAGGCGTCGTCTCCACCGTACGTGTGCGACTCCCTGCGAGGTGCTGCGCTAGCGGTACTCGGAGGCCTGCTTCATCTACACGACCTTGAGGTCGGCTACCTCGGTCTTCATCGACAACGTTTGTGCGGGAACGTAATCCCCGCTTTCGGTCTACAAGGGTACGTATTCCGATCTCCGTTCGTACTACTATATCTGCATAGAATAGATCTTGGCTAGTTTAAGGATATCGTTGCTAGGAATTTTTTTGTTTTCTGCACACGATCCCCTTCACCGTCAGGGAGTTAGGCGTGGCGTGTTATTGTTCTGACTGTGTCGTTTCCCAAGTCGCGTCTATACTTCGCAGTGGGGGTTAGTCCGTGGATAGCAAGGGCGAGTATAGGTGCAGGGTGCGCAGCACGCACAGTCAGCAGGTTATTCAAGTGTGCACGGTGGATGCCACCCCAGGAGCCACACCCACGCAGGATCTGACGCCTCAGGCCGCCCAGTACCCTATCATAGTACGGATGGCGGGCGAGGACCTGGAAATCACAGAGGAGATGGCCACCAGGTTGGAGGATGTTGTTAACAGGGGCGCGTTGCTACCTGTCGACTCCGCCAGGGAGGATTTATTGGCATACCAGTACCTGCTAGGCAAGAAAAACCTTGAGTTAGTTGAGCTGCAGAACACGCTCGACGAGAGGCAGGCTAGAGCTGACTCACTCAGTGCAAGAAGATTGGCTTATTCATCCTCTCAGTCGACTGGTGCGGATCCGGACACAACAGAGCATGTAAGGACTAGGTCCAGGTTACCCGGGGCTAGACAAAATTTGAATAACGTCAGGCAGAAGTTTATGACTATCGCGGAGGACAGTATTCCCATCCCAAAAACCACAGCAGCAGCCGTAGCTTCTGTAGCAACTTACATCAGATCAACCATGCCTCCGCAGGATGATCCACGGCACGCTCTTCACCGAGCTCAGATCGAGGCCTTAGGGCATGTTGGGTCAGCTTTTGTACCCGCCGCTACCCCCACGGGCCGACCAGGGAACAACCCTGGTCAGAATCCTCCTGGTACGGGCACCCGTGCAAACGGCAATAGACCAATGGATCAGTCGGCCCCGGGCGATAACACCCGACGTGGCAACCAGCGACAAGAGGAAGGCGCCCAGGACGAGCCAGAAGGTAGTAGGTCCAGGCGCCGTCACCGCGATGAGCGAGACCGAGACCGAGAAGACTTGGAGCGGAGGAGGTCCGGGCAATGACATCGGAGCAGCCGAGACAGAGAAGAGACCGAGGAAGAGCGGTCCACTCGACGTCGCCGCGAGAGAGAAGAGTGCAGGCGTAGTAGAGAGGAGCGGCGCCACCAGAGACAGGCCGCCAGTTTTGATCATGATTGTGCAGAGGAGGAATTTGATGCAAGAGATGTAATCACTCAGCGGTTAATAAACAGGCGCCAGCACCAGCGTAGGCATCGTAGTCGCACTCCAAGTTCCAGTCATAGCAGTTCAGATTCGAAATCTGATATCAAGCCATGCGGCGCAATGTGCTTCACTTTGGCGGTACGGGAAACTCGCATGCCAAGAAGGTTCAAGCTAACTTCGGAGACTCCCAAGTATGATGGCAGTCAAGAGCCGTTAGATGGTTAGAAGATTATACAACGGCAGTAGCGTGTCAGCGAGGGAATACCACGACTGCCATGCAATACATTTAGTTAATGTTGACGGGATCAGCCCGTGCTTGGCTCAGAGGACTGCCGCGCAGTTCGTATGGTGCATGGGAAGCTTTTTGTAGCGACTTCAAGAGAAACTTTTCTTCCACGTTCAAACGACCTGCATCTTTCCAGCAGCTCCGGGCTTGCAAACAAAAGCGTGGTGAAACACTGCGCGAGTACATTCAGCGTTGGACTACCATGAAAAATTCAGGTTCAAACATCTCTGAGGACAACGCCATATTCGCATTTATACAAGGTGTCAAGCGCAATGACTTGCAGGAAGCATTAGGTCGTGAAGACCCCAAGTCAATTGCGCACCTCATGGAAATAGCCAATAAATGGGCTGACGGGGAAGACTCAGTAAGGAACAACAGAGTGCCATCACCAGAAGCCGATCACCAACAGGGCATTAACGGACGTCGCGGCTGTTTCGACAGAAGAGTCAGGCCAAGGCCGTTCGGGGGAATGGATGGAGTCGAGCAAGTAGCGGCAAGGTTCCAAGATAACCGGGCAAATCGCGGCACCCAGCAGGGAATGAACTCGCGCGAAGAGCGGGAAGACGGGAACCTTCTCGACAGAAATCGAGAGGATGCCAACAGAGGACGTGATTTCAAGCCGAGAGGAGCCCGGTTCGTGAAGGAGATATGCCCTAGAGGCAATTAATAAAATGTTTTCTTTATCATATCTCGTTTGTTCATAATAGGTTTTTGTATCATGCTGGTACCGTATTAAGAGGAAACATTAATACGGGTGTGATACGTAAACAACCAGGTCCCTAGTAGAATCTACTAAGACTAGTTTCGTTGCGCGATTGATGATCGAGGTTTCCCGGTCATGGGGCATGGCGCCGGTCGGCAATGGGAGTCATATCGTTGGAGAACGATGTGATGGACATACCCAGATTTGGAGAACGTAGTCGTTACGCCTTTGACCGTGAGATCAACTCCTATTGTTATTCCTGGAAGATACTTTGATCGCACCAAACGTCGTATCTTATATAGTATGACAATAACGGTGATACTTTTGGGTATCGGAAAGGAGTAGTTGAGACGAGGGGTCAGGAGCGGGATTTGTCAGTCCGCATAGCAGGATAGATACTCTCGGGCCCACTCGGTGAGATCATGTCTAATGAGCTTGCAAGCATGTGACTAGGTCACGGAGACATGAGATCATGAACGAGTAGAAGATAGCATCGTCGGTAAGGAGGTCGGGATTAGGTATGGAGATATCTATGGAACGACACTCGGACATGCTAAGTATCGCTATGGCAAAAGGTTTAAGACTTTGCGTTCAGGTTTGATAGATGAAAGTCATTCGTGTTATCACAGGGATTAATTCATGGGGTCCAGGCCTACGAGTTAGTCGTTAATCATAGAGGAGTCTTGGTCATACCTGTTATTATATCGAACCGCTAGGGTAACACACTTAAGGGGTTTCGACAAGACAACCGGAAAGGAAATAGATCACCGGGAGCGTCCCGGGAGAGGTCCGATGGAGATCGGGCTGAGACGAAAGAGTTTTCGGAGCTAGGAAAAATTATATATATTATGTTTGATATTAATTAGTGTAATTAATATGCAAATATGATTTTATATATTTATTTTCGAATTTATTTAGGCTGATTTCCCTAAATGGGCCT
Organism: Poa annua; assembly: GCA_026929855.1. Classification (NCBI taxonomy): domain Eukaryota; kingdom Viridiplantae; phylum Streptophyta; class Magnoliopsida; order Poales; family Poaceae; genus Poa; species Poa annua. The sequence continues at coordinate 271,128,330 of CM049426.1, read as the reverse complement.
TCTGGTCGAAAGAAGGCCCAAGAGGGGGGGGGGGGGGGGGGAATCCCCTTGGGGATTCGGTGGGGGGCCAGGAGGGGCCGACCCAAGTGGGCCAAGGGCCCACTAGGGGCCGGCGCACCCTCCAATGCCGCACCAGGCATGTGGGGGTTAGTCCCACATTGCCTGGTTAGCAAGTTGGCTCCCCCCTGGGAGCCTATATAAGAAGGGGCACCCCTGGCCTTTTAATTCACCAATTAATTCCCAATTTCTCTCTCGATCTCGTGGTTCCCTTGTCGGAGCCGCGCCGAGCTGAGGAGGGGGATCTCTTCCACCATAGCCCGCTGCCGCGCTGCTGGTGTTCCGGTCAAGTCTTCCGCTGCTCGTCCTGGACTGGAGCTTCGGAGGCCGTCGTCTCCACCGTACGTGTGCGACGCCCTGCGAGGTGCTGCGCTAGCGGTACTCGGAGGTCTGCTTCCTCTACACGACCTTGAGGTCGGCTTCATCGGTCTTCATCGACAACGTTTGTGCGGGAACGTAATCCCCGCTTTCGGTGTAACATCCCAGCATTTTATAATGTTCAAAAATCACTAAAATTTAAAAATTTTCTTTTATTCAAATAAAATATTAAATGCATAAGAAAATCAACTATGAAAGACTTCAAACATATTGAAAAAGTTTAATATTTCAAATATCTCAGTTTATCTTTATTTTCAAAGTTGTTTCAAGTTAAAAGATTTTATTATCCATTGTAATTATTAAAACCTCAATATCTAATTTCACAAATGTTTTACAAACCTTCAAACCATATTCATGAAATAAAAGGTTTCTTTATAAGTATTTGGTTTCAACCACTTAGCAATAGCAATTCATAAATTAAAATAATAATTATAAGTGTTATTTTAAACTTTTGAAAACATTGTCTATTTGCCAAAAGATTATTATTCATTTACCCAAGTTAAAAACATAGTTTTGTATATTTCAAGTCTATAGTGTATAACATTAAAACTTCCAAGATTTTATAATTAATGAATTATCCAAATAAGCATTGCATTAATTTAAATTAGTTTCATTAACGCTCAAACATAAATTGATCTTCATGAATATATATCCAATATAAGAAATGAAATAAATCTAGAATATTTTCCACAGATATGTTATGAAGTTTTCAAATGATTTATCATAATATAAAACTTAATGGTGCACAAAATATTTTGAATTTAAAAATGAATGCATTATATTTCCCTTTCCATTTGAAATAAATGTGTTATGTATTTAATATTGTACTAAAGACAAAAATGATTTAATGTTGGAATATGAGTAAATAACTTAAATACAAACATATTTAAATATGGGTATTTTCATAAATTTTATTTAACCCAAATGAATTATTAAATCCCTAATTTCAAAGTTGACTTTCAGTCCCTGCTGTTCATCAATTTGCCCAGTTCAACAGTTTGCTGACAGGACAAATGGATATTTCTTCTGTTGATAGGTGGGTTCTGTCATCCAGCAATAAAAGATATTCGAGTAAGAGGGTTTATGAGACCTTAATGTCAAATAATCCTGCACTATCCCCTTTCCATTGGATCTGGAAATCTTGTGTTCTCCCAAAACATAAGATCTTCTTTTGGTTACTATTGCAAGACAGATTGAACACAAGAGACCTCCTAGCCAGAAAGCAGTTGCAGATTGAGGACTATAATTGTGTCCTATGCTCTAATGGAATGACTGAAGAGTTTATCCACTTATTCTTTGAATGTGACTTCAGCAGGAACTTTTGGTGGAACATATATCTTGAATGGGATACGGATCTAGACCTCTTCTCCATGTTGATTCAAGCTAAGAAAACTTATAAGCTGATCTGCTATAAGGAAATTCTCATTATTGGTTGCTGGAGTATTTGGATCCATAGGAACAGATGTATTTTTGACATTCAGCCTATTTGTCTTGAGGCTTGTTTCCAGGACTTTATCTGTTCTTTTAGATTGATTATGCATAGAGCTAAACCCTCCTTAAAGGAAGGGATGACCCAATGGGTGGACACTTTATGAACTTTTCCTTGTAATTTGTACAGCTGTCAATGAGAAAATAGAAAATTAAACAGTAGGTATTTTTCCCTACTATTTTGCGCCTAAAAAAAAAGTTGACTTAAATGGGCAATTTTGCATTTTATGAATATTTCAAAATATTAATTTTTAAAAAAGTTCAAAACATACCCACAACTGGTTTAACACAAAGATAATGCTTTTAAAAAATTCTAGAAATTTATTTGACTTGATTTGGAGCCATAAATCAAAAGATATGAATTAAATGGAAAATCAGAAAAAGAAAAAGAAAAATGCTGACGTCAGCGATGACGTCACGTCGTCTTCAACGTCTCGCCGGAATTTCCTCCGAAACGCCTGGTCGCAATTCGCGCACGGATTCCTCGCCGTCGCGCACGCCTGGTCGCCCTAGACCCTCCCCTTTAAAAGCCCTGCCCCTCCTCTGTCTTTCCCCTCTCCTTCCTCTCGATTTTGCACCTCCAGGCTGCTGGACGAGCTCACCGGAGTTCACCTCCGCCGCCGCCGTTTTCTTCGTCCTCCGGCGAGTTGAGCCACCCCCTTAGCCCGAGACCGTGCTCAACCTCCTTCTCACTTCAGTGCGCACCGCGCAGACCCCTCCACCGGTTCCAACCGTCTCGAAAATCACGAGTTGGTGCTCGCCCGAGGTGGCCGGAGCCGCCGCCGCACTCGCCCGCGCCTCCAAGCAGCTCCGAGAGGCAAATCCACTCGCTGTCGGCCCCTTCGAGTTCGCCGCGTCGCGCCGCACGTCGTCGTCGCCCTCCCGAGCCCGGGGAACCACCGGAGCTCCGTCCCTGTCGACCACCGGAGCGCAGCGCCGCCGTCTCCTCCATCTCCGGCCGTCCCGTGCCGCCACCCCCGGGTCAAACCACGGTGAGCGCTCCGATCTGATATGAACGGCCTCGATTTGATCTAGCTAACCGAACCGGTATGACTAGATGCGGACCGCCCGATCGGGATCTAACGATCCAGATTTAAAACAGCCGAGCCGCGGCTTAAGCCGAGCCAAGCCTGAGCCCAGCCAATCACTGCACGCCACGTGGCCTGCCTATTTTTCTGATTTAATTCCGAATAGATTTAATTGGCAGATTTACAGAAAAGTCCCTGCAACTTAGAATCTTCATAACTTTTTAACCCATTATCCAAATTGGAATTTTTTTATGTCAAATTAAAGCCCTTGACCAGTAGAATCTATTGGCACTTTTAAAATTTAATTTTGGATAGTTTAAATTGATCCAACTTTCAGATTTAGAATTTGAGTAAATTTAAAATAGATTCAAATTCATATGTCTAAAATTTGCAAATAAAACATTTTTGGAAATCTTAAGATATGTAGAATGATGACCCACTGTTATAAATAAAATTTGAACAATTTTAAAAGAAGTCTATTATCAGAGACTTATTTGATTTTAATTTGGCATAATAAAATATTTTATTAATGTATTTAAAATTATTTTCTTTGCACTAATGCCATAAATAATTGCCCTTGGCCAGAGAAAACTCGATTCCATTATTATTAATATATTTCACAACATTAAGATGTAAGTTTTGTTTAAAACCCTTTTAAATGATATCATTTCATTTATAAGTGTTTATAAATGTTATTGGTTAATTAGGTGTTACTAAAAGTGTGATCTAAAACTTTATGTCATTGCAAATAACTAGGTTATTATAAATTACTAAGAACTTTTATGTTGGGAATTAATAATGTTTAGACATGATAAATTAAGAAATTCTTGAATATTAATTATTTTAAAAACCTTTTTTCCAAATTAATGTCTAATCTTGTGAACAATGCCAAAACCAAATGTGATTAAAATAATTTTTGAAACTTAGACTTGTGTAAATGTTTTAAATATGCTAAATATCTTAAAGTTGCAAACCTTGTTTTAATTTGTTTTCAAAACATCTTGACCCTGCATTTATGTAAATCTTTTTCAAGACCATCCCCTGACCAAATTGGCAAACCCTTAACTCAATCACATTAATTCCTCTTGCATATCGAATTATGTGATACCCTTGACCAAACCCTATACTAAGCCTTTTTACGCTTGTTTGTTTTAAATTGTTATGTGCTTGTTGAATGCTTGTTCATTGTATGTCTGTTTACTTTATAGATTGATCGGAGTGCAACGTTCGTTGTCGACAATGAGTGTGTGAGAAACGACAACATTCATCAGGCAAGTGACTTCATAAAACACCTACTATTTTATTCTATTGCATACCTAGTGTTTTAAGAAGTATTTGCAAAAGTAGTATGCATGATAGGTTTCTGGGAGATGTGTAGTATGCTATGCAAACCTGTTAGGTTACCCCTTGGAAATTCTAGTTAGACCCCTATTATAATTTAGTGGAAGTACCTGCTGCAAAAATGATTGTTTTATGGTTGATGTGATAAATGAAAATTTCCACTAAATTAATTTAACGCCTGGGTGGATTGGGTCGATCGAGGAGGTTTCAAGTTGAGTGGCTTCTCAGGGCCAAGTTTCATGGTTGTCTTCGACCAAGATAGTTTCCACTTACTTGGGGCCATGATATGCGGTGTTAACCTGAGTTGCTCACTTGTGGTAGGCCACCCAGGGCTATGAGATTTAAGTTTACACTGAATTTAGTTGCGTATCGTGCAACCATTGGTCAATATGGGTTCTGTCTTGATGGAGTAAGTTGATGTGGACCTGGGTCAAGAGATTGATGGTGGTAGAGTTGATAGGACGGTGGTAATCTCTTAGTATGAACATGGGAAAGCAACTTCTGAAAAGTCTCGTCTTGATCTTCTCCTTTTCCTTCTCACTAAATGAGTGTAGAGGATAGTTTGGGTTGATTGAGTCTAATGGTGAAAGTGCACACACTCTCGAGTGTTAAAACCTATGATCTTAGTCGTGTCCCCGGCATCGGACAATTTGAGTAACTACACAAGGCTGTCTTCTGAAAATCTCTTCATCCCATTTTCTTAATAAAACTTTGATGGGTGAACATGGGTAGGAGACATGGATTTGTCTCGAGATGTCTCATAAAGAGAAGATATTGTTGCAAAAAGTTGTTTACCAAAAGTAGGAGAAAACTAGCTTTGCGCAATAGCCTTGAGCTCCACCAGCCAAATAAGCATATAGATATAGCTTAGTAGAATACTAGAAATTAAAGTCACTTGCCACCACAATTCAATTGTGCTGACCCTTTATAGCTGGGCTGCAACTAAATCTTGCAGATTTGACAGACGACGACTGAGTATTCGATAGGATTTTCAGTCTACAACCAACATGCTTTGCCTGTGGCACATGATGATGATGAGGTTCATTGTATCTACTATTTTCCGCTGCTACTCTTGGAAATTTTGCTAGCATTTCCAGGTTATGCAAGTTGTAAGAGATATTTGTAACACTAGATCATGCGATTTAATAAAGTATTTGACACTTTTGCATGATATACATCTTAAACTGTGGTGCTAGCATTTGATCCAGGGACTAGGCACATTAACACAGGGACTTCCACCTTATAATAAAAGGTGAGGTCACTACATTCGGTCTACAAGGGTACGTATTCCGATCTCCGTTCGTACTACTATATCTGCATAAAATAGATCTTGCCATGCTTTTAGGATATCGTTGGTAGGATTTTTTTTGTTTTCTGCACACGATCCCCTTCAGTGGTATCAGAGCCGATCTATCATAGATATAGTTGTACGTTGTTAGAACCCGTGTTCTGCACGGGGGCACCGTTCCTGTTATTTGCTACCCTCTAGCGTGCACTTGTGTATTCCAGCGGCATTGAGTTGATGAAGCGGCCCGGACCGACTTTACGCGTACGCTTACGCGAGACTGGTTCCACTACTGACATACGGCTTGTACCGTATATGTGGCTGGCGGGTGTCAATTTCTCTCTTTTTAGTTGGTCTTCGCATTTTTAATGGAGGGCCCGAAAGGTATGCTTAAATATGCAATTATTGGATCGTTGTTGTGGTCATAAGGTTCGTAGGTATGAAGCGGTTCTATTTACGAAAGCCCCAAGCCACGTAAAATATGCAAAAGATAAAGTAGAAGCGTCTAACTTTATTTTGCAGGGGCTATGTGATATGGTCAAGGTAGGTTTATTAAATTGTTTATAAACTGCGGGCGCCAAGAAGACCATGTCGCAATTGACTATATCACATTGCATTACATTTGATGTTTTGTGTGCATCTTATATTATGTGATTGTGTGTATAGTATATATTAGTTACACGACGGTAGCTATATAAGATGATCCCTTCAAAATACCACTAGTGTTCTCCCTCCAACGTGCACCACCAAGAAAGTTCTATGTTATGAGGCAGGTCGTGATGATCGGGTGTCAGATATCTCGTCGTTCGCATACAGTGGGTGTAAGCCATGTTGCACAAGCGTCAGCGTGGAGGTCTTTGGTGGCGAGCCTAGCATATTCAGAAATATGGCCTCAGAACAGGAAGACCGAAAGGTCGAGCATGAGTCACAAAATTGGTGTGGCGGACGTTTTTGTCTACTCTTGAAGTTGTGCCGCCGGCTCTGATGATGAGGGGTGGTGGAATGGATGGGGGTCGTGTAATCGCTTAAACGACCAGGAGGGATGTTCGTTTGAGTGGGAGTTATGTTAGTTATTTTCTAAAGTACTATAACTCAAAATTATTATGAACAAAGTCTTATGTTGTTGCAAATTCCATTGTAGATGTCTCGCCCCTCGTTTAACCTAGGTCTGTTCCTTGAGAAAAAAAAGCTTAAGACCAATGGGTCAAACTTCATGGCCCTGTTCCGCAACCTGAGGATCCTCCTCACTCCCCATAGGGTGGCCTACGTCATTGAGGCCACCATAGGTGACCCTCCCGCAGATGATGCCTCTGAGGATGAGAAGAAGGTCTTCCAGACCCGATCGGAGGATTCTGCCTTTGTCCAGAGTGGCATGCTCTACGCCATGGAAGCCGACCTGCAGAAGCGCTTCGAGAAGATGAGCGCCTTCGATATTATTTCTGATCTGAAGGTTGTCTTCGCGCCGCAGGCTAAGGCTGAGAGATATGAGGCTTCTGAGCTTTTCTTCTCGGCCAAGATGGAAGAGCATAGCAGTGTGAGCGAGCATGTGGTCAAGATGTCTGGCTACGTTCAACGCCTGAATGCTCTGGAATGCAAGATTCCCAATGAGCTGGCGATTGACAGGGTGTTGCAATCGTTGCCCCCTAGCTACAAAGGCTTCGTCATGAACTACAACATGCAGGGCATGGCTAAGTCCCTGGGTGAAGTGTTCGTGATGCTCAAGACTGCTGAGGTAGAGATTAAGAAGGAGCACACGCTGTTGATGGTCAACAAGGCCGTTGATTTCAAGAAATCCGGTGGCAAGGGAAAGCAAAGCTGGAAGTCCAGGAGGGAAGGCAAGTTGAATGCCAAGCCCAAGACTAACAGATCTGGTCCCAGAGCTAGCGTGGATTGCTTCTACTGCAAGGGGAAGGGTCACTGGAAGCGCAACTGCCCCAAGTATCTGGAGGATAGGAAGTCTGGCAAGACGGTCGACAAAGAGCAAGGTATATTTGATATACATGTTATAGATGTGTACCTTACATCCGCCCGGAGCAACACGTGGGTATTGGATACTGGTTCTGTTGCTCATATATGTAACTCTCAGGAGGAGTTACGGAATAGACGGCGGCTGGCAAAGGATGAGGTGACGATGCGCGTCGGCAACGGATCGAGAGTCGACCTGGTGGCTGTCGGCACGCTCCCTCTGCATCTACCATCGGGATTAGTTTTGGTTTTAAATAAGTGTTATTTTGTGCCATCCTTGAGTGTAAACATTATAAGTGGGTCTTGCCTGTTTCAAGACGGTAATTCATTTAAAACAGTGTCAAGCAATTGTGCTATTTATATGAATGATATCTTTTATGTTGATGCTCCTGAGAATAACGGTTTATTCTTGTTGAATCTCGATCGTAGTACTCACATCCATAACATAGAAGCCAAAAGGATTAAGTGTAGTGATGATACCGCCATGTATTTGTGGCATTGCCGTCTTGGTCATATTGGTGTAAAGCGCATGAAGCAACTCCACTCCGATGGACTTTTGGACTCGTTGGATTTCGGATCCCTCGATACATGCGAACCATGCCTTATGGGAAAAATGACCAAGACACCGTTCAAATATTTCATTGAACGGGCGTCGGATTTGTTGGGGATCATACATACAGATGTGTGTGGACCGATGAGTGTTTCGACACGCAATGGTTATCGTTACTTCGTCACCTTCACTGATAACTTGAGTAGATACGGTTATATCTATTTGATGAAACACAAGTCTGAAACGTTTGAAAAGTTCAAAGAATTCCAAAGTGAAGTTGAGAATCAGCTTAATAAGAAAATCAAGCACCTCCGATCCGATCGCGGTGGAGAATACTTGAGTTTTGAGTTTGGCACACATCTGAAGAGTTGTGGCATAGTACCCCAACTTACGCCAGCCGGAACACCGCAGCGTAACGGCGTGTTCGAGCGACGTAATCGTACTCTACTGGATAGTGTTCGATCTATGATGTCTCTTACCGATCTGCCAGTGTCCTTCTGGGGTTATGCGTTAGAAACAGCCGCATTCATTTTAAATAGGGCTCCGTCCAAGTCCGTTGAAACGACACCGTATGAATTATGGTATGGCCAAAAGCTTAAGTTATCGTTTCTGAAGGTTTGGGGTTGTGAGGCGTACGTTAAGAAATTACAGCCCGACAAACTCGAACCGAAGTTGGAGAAAGTCGTCTTTGTAAGCTATCCGCGGGAAACCGTTGGGTACACCTTCTACAACCAAGCTGAGGGCAAAACTTTTGTCGCGAAGACCGGTACCTTTCTAGAGAAGGAATTTCTCGCGAAAGGAGTAAGTGGGAGGAAGGTAGACCTCGATGAAATCGTTGATCCTGAACTCGAGATTCCGAGTGGCGCAACGGAAGAAATTCCGGAAATGTCCTCCGTGGAAGGAGTGGGAGAAACTGTCGAGGAAGCTGTTCATCCTCGTAGGTCTGGTAGATCTCGGATCGCACCAGAATGGTATGGCAACATGGTTTGCACCGTCATGTTAGTTGAACAAGACGAACCTACGAACTACAAGGAGGCGATGGCGAGTCTAGAATCCGAGAAATGGCTTGAAGCCATGAAATCCGAAATAGGATCCATGTAGGATAACAAAGTGTGGACTTTGAAGGATATTCCCGAAGGGCGCAAGGCCGTCGAGAATAAATGGATCTTTAAGAAGAAGACTGATGCTGATGGTAATGTGACCGTCTATAAAGATCGGCTTGTCGCAAAGGGTTTCCGACAAGTTCATGGAATTGACTACGATGAAACTTTTTCACCGGTAGCGATGCTTAAGTCTATTCGGATTTTGTTAGCGGTAGCTGCCTATTATGATTATGAAATCTGGTAGATGGACGTCAAAACGGCCTTCCTAAATGGAAACATTGAGGAAGAGTTGTACATGGTACAGCCGGAAGGTTTTGTCGATCCAGGAAATGCTAACAGGGTGTGCAAGCTTCAGCGATCCATCTATGGATTGAAGCAGGCATCTCGGAGCTGGAATCTTCGCTTTGATGAGATAATCAAAGGTTTTGGATTTATCCAAAATTTGGAAGAGACCTGCATTTACAAGAAAATGAGTGGGAGCTCGGTTGTGTTCTTAGCACTGTATGTTGACGACATATTGCTGATTGGGAATGATGTGGAACTTCTGAATAGCGTGAAGGAATATGTAAACAGTAAATTTTCCATGAAGGACTTGGGAGAAGCTGCGTATGTTTTAGGCATAAAAATCTATCGTGATAGATCAAGGCGCCTATTAGCACTAAGTCAGAGTACTTATCTTGATAAAATACTGAAGCGTTTCAGAATGGAGAAGGCAAAGAAGGGTTCTCTGCCGGTTATCAAGAATAAGATATTGCGGAAGGCCCAGTGTCCGGTAACGGAACTGGATAAGGCCAATATGACCAAGCATCCTTATGCTTCAGCCATAGGATCGATCATGTATGCAATGTTGAGTACTAGACCGGATGTGGCATTAGCTCTAAGTTTGACAAGCCGGTTCCAGAGTAATCCTGGAATGCCGCATTGGATAGCTGTTAAGAGCATTCTTAAGTATCTCAATAAGACGAAGGAAATGTTCCTTGTGTATGGTGGTTGCGATGAAGAACTTGGCGTAACGGGTTACGTAGATGCAAGTTTCTGCTCAGACCCCGATGACTCTAAGTCACAGACAGATTAAGTGTTCAAGGTGAATGGAGGCGCCGTGTGCTGGAGAAGTGGGAAGCAACCCATAGTCGCACAATCTACAATGGAGTCGGAGTATATCGCTGCTTGCGAAGCCGCGAATGAAGCTGTGTGGCTGAGGAAGTTCGTCATCGAACTTGGAGTGTTCCCGAGCGTGCAAGACCCCGTGATCCTCTTCTGCGACAATATGGGTGCCATTGCGAACGCCAAGGAGCCGAGGTCTCACTCCACCGCCAAACACATTCTCCGACGATTCCATGTGATACGTCAGTACGTAAAAGGAGGCGATGTGAAGATTTGCAAAGTGCATACGGATCTGAATGTGGCAGATCCGCTGACGAAGCCTCTCCCGCTTGACAAGCATGAACAGCACCAGTTAGCTATGGGTGTTAAGCTTTTACCAAGTTGTAATCTAGATTAATTTGTACTCTAGTGCAAGTGGGAGACTGAAGGAGATATGCCCTAGAGGCAATTAATAAAGTGTTTTCTTTATCATATCTCGTTTGTTCATAATAGGTTTTTGTATCATGCTGGAACCGTATTAAGCGGAAACATTAATACGGGTGTGATACGTAAACAACCAGGTCCCTAGTAGCCTCTACTAAGACTAGTTTCGTTGCGCGATTGATGATCCAGGTTTCCCGGTCATGGGGCATGGCGCCGGTCGGCAATGGGAGTCATATCGTTGGAGAATGATGTGATGGACATACCCAGATTTGGAGAACGTAGTCGTTACGCCTTTGACCGTGAGATCAACTCCTATTGTTATTCCTGGAAGATACCTTGATCGCACCAAACGTCGTATCTTATATAGTATGACAATAACGGTGATACTTTTGGGTATCGGAAAGGAGTAGTTGAGACAAGGGGTCAAGAGCGGGATTTTCCAGTCCGCATAGCAGGATAGATACTCTCGGGCCCACTCGGTGAGATCATGTCTAATGAGCTTGCAAGCATGTGACTAGGTCACGGAGACATGAGATCATGAACGAGTAGAAGATAGCGTCGTCGGTAACGAGGTCGGGATTAGGTATGGAGATATCTATGGAACGACACTCGGACATGCTAAGTATCGCTATGGCAAAAGGTTTAAGACTTTGCGTTCAGGTTTGATAGATGAAAGTCATTCGTTATATCACAGGGATTAATTCATGTGGTCCAGGCCTACGAGTTAGTCGTTGATCATAGAGGAGTCTTGGTCATACCTGTTAATATATCGAACCGCTAGGGTAACACACATAAGAGGTTTCGAGAAGACAACCGGAAAGGAAAGAGATCACCGGGAGCGTCCCGGGAGAGGTCCGATGGAGATCGGGCAGTGACGAAAGAGTTTTCGGAGATAGGAAAAATTATATATATTATGTTTGATATTAATTAGTGTAATTAATATGCAAATATGATTTTATATATTTTCGAATTTATTTAGGCTGATTTCCCTAAATGGGCCTTCTGGTCGAAAGAAAGCCCAAGAGGGGGGGAATCCCCTTGGGGATTCGGTGGGGGGCCAGGAGGGGCCGACCCAAGTGGGCCAAGGGCACACTAGGGGGCCGACGCACCCTCCAATGCCGCACCAGGCATGTGGGGGTTAGTCCCACATTGCCTGGTTAGCAAGTTGGCTCCCCCCTGGGAGCCTATATAAGAAGGGGCACCCCTGGCCTTTTAATTCACCAATCAATTCCCAATTTCTCTCTCGATCTCTTTGTTCCCTTGTCGGAGCCGCGCCGAGCTGAGGAGGGGGATCTCTTCCACCGTAGCCCGCTGCCGCGCTGCTGGTGTTCCGGTCCAAGTCTTCCGCTGCTCGTCCTGGACTGGACCTTCGGAGGCCGTCGTCTCCACCGTACGTGTGTGACGCCATGCGAGGTGCTGCGCTAGCGGTACTCGGAGGTCTGCTTACTCTACACGACCTTGAGGTCAGCTTCGTCAGTCTTCATCGACAACGTTTATGCGGGAACATAATCCCCGCTTTCGGTCTACAAGGGTACGTATTCCGATCTCCGTTCGTACTACTATATCTGCATAGAATAGATCTTGGCATGCTTTTAGGATATCGTTGGTAGGAATTTTTTTGTTTTCTGCACACGATCCCCTTCAGTTCGAGCGGCCCTATCGATCGCCGGCTCAGCAACTCAACGACCCGTGCAGACTGCACCTGTTTAAGGATGATTTCGGCAATTTGCAAGCAACACACATACTAAAAAACTGCCATGACTTCATCGCAATGCAGGCTGAGTTACGGCGTAACGCCGTGGCAAATCCGGCTCTGTCCGCGCATGCAGAGTTACCCCCGCCGCCGGCAGGGCATATCGCGGGAGTAGTTCAGGAAAACCGGCAGCAGGAAAATTCGGGCGCACCCCGAGATCAGTACCCACAAACCAGGGGGCAATGTACATGATACAGAAAGGACGTCCATCTAACAGGTGTCAGAAGCTCATCAGTCACCAAGTTCATTTGGCCATTGCAGCACCACCATCAGTCATAGAGTACCTGCAGAGCTCAGAAACTCCAATCGGCTTCACTAGGGCGGATCACCCGACGCGAGTCGTGCGTCCAGGCCACGCACCTCTTTTCATTCAGGCTTTGATTGGAGGGTTCAGGATGAGCAAAGTATTTATGGACGGGGGCAGCGACATTAACATCGTTTTCGCAGACACTTTGCGCAAAATGAATATGTCACTTGAGAATTTAAAATATTCTGAAAACACATTCCACAGCATAGTGCCGGGCAAGGCACTGTACCCCCTGGGTTCTTTATGGCTCGAGGTTGTTCTGGGTGATGAGGACCACTTCAGAAAGGAAAGTGTTGAGTTCGAGGTCGTCGACTGGCCTTCTCACTACCACATAATACTAGGGCGACCAACGTTTGCCAGGTTTATGACAGTGCCACATTATGCGTATCTTATGCTCAAACTGCCGGGGCCAAAGGGAGTCATCACAGTCCGCGGTGACTTTCGGCGTTCTGACGACTGCGACAGAGAATTCAGCAGGATATCCGAGTCCTTCAGTGCGCAAGAGCAGCTCGCGGAGATCACAGTGGATAATGATCGCACAGTGTTCCCTGAGGCCAAGAAACCCGCTCCCGGGAATTTGTTCAACACCAAAAATGACACGAGGGCTCACAGGGTTCACCCGATGGACAATGACAAGACAGTCCTCGTATCGTCCAGTCTAGATGAAGTATAGGAAGGCGCGCTTGTCGAATTCCTCCGTGAGAACTGGGAAATTTTCGCCTGGCACCCTACTGATATGCCAGGTGTACCCATGGAACTCGCCGAGCATGCCTTACAAATTTATCCAGGCACCAAGCCAGTTAAACAAACCATGAGAAGGTTGTCCGAGACTAAGCGGGCGGCAGTCGGCTCCGAAATTGATAGGTTACTAGACGCCAAATTCATCCGAGAGTTAAAAAAGTCAGATTGGGTTGCAAACCCAGTGCTCGTACCAAAAAAAAGGAGTTAAGTATGGGCGAATGTGCATCGACTTCACGTCGCTCAACAAGTGCTACCCCAAAGATCATTTCCCCCTGCCTCGAATTGATCAGATCGTGGACTCGACGGCAGGGTGCGAATGTCTGTCTTTTCTCGACGCCTACTCAGGGTACCAGCAGATTCAGATGAAGAAGAAGGATGAGGAAAAGACAGCTTTTATCACCCCTCACGGTGTATACTGCTACACCAAAATGACCTTCGGGCTCAAGAATGCAGGGGCTACTTACCAGCGGATGATGCAGAACTGCCTGAGGGATCAGATCGGCAGAAATATTCAGGTGAACATTGATGACATAGTTGTCAAGTCTAAAGAAACAAGAACTCTAATAGATGACCTGATGGAAACTTGCGCAACCCTCAATAAGTACAAAATCAAACTCAACCGCACCAAGTGCGTGTTCGGGGTGCCATCAGGGCAGATATTGGGTTACCTAGTGTCCACAAGGGGCATTGAAGCCAACCCTGAGAAAATTCAAGATCTCTTGCAAATGCCGGAGCCAACAAAGCTCCGCGAAGTTCAAGGACTCGCGGGAATGGTGGCAGCTCTCAGCAGATTCATCAGTTGGATGGGTGAGAAGGCCCTGCCATTCTACCAGTTAATGAAAAAGCTGACAAGTTCGAGGGGACAGCGGAAGCGCGAGCGGCGTTCATAGAGTTGAAGCGGACGCTCACAAACCCGCCTATACTTGTGGCGCCCCGAGAACAGCAAACTTTGTATATGTACATAGATGCCACCAACTGGTCTGCACGGTACTTGTAGTCGAGAGGCTGGAGGAAGGAAAAACGCAGCCAGTTCAGAGGCCGGTGTATTACCTCAGTGAGGTGCTCACCCCAGCCAAGGAGCGGTACCCGCACTATCAGAAGCTAGCGTATGGTATGTTTATGACAAGTCGCAAAGTCGCACACTACTTCGCAGAGCACCCAATAGTGGTAGTGAGCAGCGCCCCATTGTCTGATATCCTCAACAACTCCGTGGCGGTTGGGCGAGTCGCCAAGTGGAGTATCGAGCTTGGTTCCAGAGACATAACCTATCGGCACCCCAAGGCAATTAAAGCCCAGGTTCTGTCAGATTTAACAACCGACTGGACAGAGGCTCAGTTGCCACACGTCCCTGATTTGTCCAACTCTTGGACCATATATTTCGACGGGTCAAAGCGTCGTCCTAACCTCGCCCGAAGGTCACAAACTGAGATATGTATTGCAGATGGATTTTAAGCAAGCCACAAATAATGAGGCAGAGTATGAGGCACTATTGCATGGCATGCGCATGGCCAAAGCTTGTGGAGCAACTCGATTGATGATATACGGTGACTCGAATCTAGTGGTGCAGCAAACAATGAATGAGTGCGATGCAAACACAGCTAACATGCAGGCTTATCGTGATATGTAGAATGTCATGGAGGGCAACTTCGACGGGTGCGAGTTAAGGCACATCGATCGGGAAAGCAACGAGGAAGCAGATACGCTGGCCAACATAGGGTCCAAAAAGGAGTCTGTCCCGCCCGGAGTTTTTTTTGGAAAGAATCAAGGACATATCAATAAAAATAAAAAATTCAGCCGAGTCAGCAGTAGACACCAACACTCTGCAAGGGCAAGGCAAAAATGTATCGGCTGATCAGCAGTCCGACAACCTCTTAAACTCAAGTCCTCCGGTCGAAGTGTTCCTCATCGAGCCGTCCTGGACCAAACCCTTTTTATCGTATATCACATGTCAGGAATTGCCCAGTGATCCAGTCGAAGCAAAACGCATCACTCGACACTCCAAGGCGTTCACAGTCATTAACAAGGAGTTATTCAAGCGGAGCATATCGGGAATCCTGCAGCGGTGTATAGCACCCGAGGATGGACGGGCAATCCTCATGGATATCCATGCTGGTACATGTGGACATCATGCGAGCAGCAGGGCCCTCGTTGCAAAAGTCTTAAGGGCGGGTTTTTACTGGCCAACCGCCATGCGAGATGCAGAGGACCTGGTACGGAAGTGTCTCGGCTGCCAGAAGTATGCAACCAGGCCGCACGCCCCTGCATCCGAGCTCAAGACCATCCCGCTAGCCTGGCCTTTTGCGCAGTGGGGACTCGACATGGTTGGACCACTCAAGAAATCCTCTCACGGGGGCCATACTTTCCTTCTCGTCGCAGTCGACAAATTCACTAAGTGGATCAAAACAGTTCCCATCACAAATGCCACATCAACTTCTGCAGACAATTTCATCAAGTCTATAGTCTTCCTCTTCGGAGTACCCAATAGTATAATCACTGACAACGGGACCAACTTAAAAGCAGAAGAGTTCAAGGACTTCTGCACTTCGTAGGGTATCAAGCTCAAGTACGCATCTGTTGCGCACCCACAGTCCAACGGTCAAGTCAAAAAGGCCAATGGGTTAGTTTGCAGCGGGTTGAAAAAGAGGCGGTTAGTACCACTCAAACACGCAGCAGGCGCCTGGGCAGAGGAGCTGCTCGCTATACTCTGCAGTTTGCGAACAACGCCTAACAGGTCAACACAGTTCACTCCTTTCTTTCTGGTACATGGAGCCGAGGCAGTTATGCCTTACGACCTAAAATTCGACGCCCCCCCGAGTGGTGGCATATGATGAGGAAGATTCAGTTGATGCACTCGAGGGCGGCGTCGACGCTCTAGACGAAGCTCGTGACGTTGCCTTGCCCAGAACGGCTACGTACCAACAAAGCCTGAGGAATTATCACAGTCGCCGTTTGAGACCACGCTCCTTCTCAGTAGGCGACTTGTCCCTTCGGCTGAAGCCGAAAAATTTCACAAGCTCGCGTCCCCCTGGGAAGGAACCTTCGCAGTTACAGAAGTAGTCGGCGGTGGAGCTTACCGACTGAAGCATGCGGAAACAGGGGAACCATCCCACAATCCATGGAACGCGGCGCACCTGCGCTGGTTTTATGTGTAGTTTTTGGATACGGCAGTTTGTTCTCTTTTAGGGTATCTCTCTAGTAGTTATTTTTAGTATATTCCTCTTTGGTCATTGGTCAGCGATACAAAAATAATGTTCCTCTTTGAACATGTGTTCAGGCTTCGCCTTGTGACTCACTAACCCGTTGCAACTAGTGCTCGAGGGCTGACAAAAACGAAGTATAAACAAATTCACCTCTCGCTCGCAGAGTTCGGTAATGCATGACAATTCAGTTAGTAGCATACACAGTCGTTAAAAAGTTGGGGTATTAAGTACAATCGTCAACATAAAAAAAATAACATGGAGTCAAGCGGCATCAGGCAAAGCTCGCGGCTAGCTATTCCTCCTTAGGTGGTCCCAAGGTTTGGCGGTCTAGTTCCAGATCAGTCTCTCGCTCGACAAGGGCAACTATACAGTTGGCATATCGACAAGCCCATCTTGCATAGTCTCCCAAGGGAGCCCAACACCTATGGCAGGCAAGTCGAGTCAAGGATGGTGCAGGTGCACAAAGGCAAGGGCAGCGGTCGCTCCGGCAATTAACTGATGTCGAACAAAGTCGCGGATGGCGTTGTCGTGTCGAAATTTTGTCATCAGAGCAGCTAGGCCTTGTGGTTGATCATTCAATGGGAACAGAGCGTCGTGGACTTTGGACAATGCTTGGGTGCAGGAGGTAGCAAACTCGCGGACTTGCTCGACACGATCACGAAGAGTGAGCAGCACTCGCGCCTTGGTTCGGTCAGCCCACACTACAGTGGTGTCTCGACCAAGGCTGTTGGTAATTCCAACAAATCGTGATTGCACTCGTGCTCGTTCGTCACTCGCGTTTTGTTCGACCCCCGCAAGCATAAGCGGATTAAGTATGGTACACACGGGCACCCAAAAAGGAAGCACTCGGGGGCTTAAGTGAGAGGGGAGACTCACACAGCAACCCGTCGCTAGCCTGCTCTATCTCTGAGATTATGAAGTCTTCGCGTTGCAATGGCTTCGGTTGCTTCGACTTCTGGATAGCAAGGACACCAAGTGCCTCTCGCAGTTTTTGTTCGGAAGCTTTGCATCGACTCTCCAGCATCGCGTACCTGTATTTGTCGTGGTGGTCGTACTCGGGAATTGCAGAAGGGGCAGTCGCGGCCAAAGTCTGCACGGAGACAGGGTTCCTTAGTATTTCGTAGTGTCACTCACGGCCGCACAACGCCCGTGCGGCAGGCACGGGGGCTCAGGGAAAGGTGTTGGCAAGAAAAGAAATGCGAGCAAGACCAGCAGACAAATATAATATATAAAAAGGGCAGTATCTCGAGCAGGTGCACCAGACACATTGTGTGTGATCACAAAATATTACATAAACGTAAGTTCGCTAAAGCATAAAACTATTAAATAGCAGCAGTCTACGACTCCGCTTGGTCCGTGGAGGCAGTCACTACTGGTGAAGCATGGTAGGTCGAACTCCGCTTGTTTCGGGTTTCGACTAACAACTTTGCTAGCCTTTTTGCCTCCTTGAGACATGATTTAGCGCCTCCTTCAGGGTACTCCGAGAGCGCCCCCTCGAAATCATCTTGGATCCCATGTGCAAGAAGAAGCTTCAAGGTGGTTTGCGAGCCACATACCGTCTGCTCCAGGATGAAGTCGTCCAGCTGAGCAGCGTCGGGGTTGAAGGTTGAGATCAGGTCCTCCACAGTCTCCGGCTGCACCGCTCGAGTGTATATTGTGCTATGGAGTGCGGTGAGCGACTCTATGGCCTTAGGCAGCAGTGTAGCCAGGCGACTCCCCAAAGTATCTGCGGTCTCGGTAGCGGCAGTCAGCTGGTCATCCTAGTCGGATGGGCTCGGGGGCTCCGGAAGATTAAGTGCAACTGGTAGCCAGAGTCAGCAGGTGACGAGGTGTTAACTCGACAAGTCCCAGGGTTGTGCACCCCGGGTTGATTGATGGGGAGAGAGATGGGTGCAAGGTGATCACGACGGCTGACAAGCGAGGTTTACCCAGGTTCAGGCTCCCGGAGGATAACACCCTACTCCTGCTTGTCTGATTATTGATGCGAGTAGCGATTACAATGGCGAGATTACGATCTCGCTAGGGTTTGTCCTAGTGGTTCTGAGCGTGTCCTTTAGGACGGGCAACCCTCCTGGCTTTATAGGTAGCCAGGTCTCGGGTGGTTGGTACAGATACGGTAGGTTACAAGACCTAACCGAGTTGGTCTAGGATACGAGGTACCCCGAGTGGGCCTCCTGCGGGCCTTTCCATCCTTGGCGCGGACCAGGTAGCATCATCGTGGGCTACCCGCAAGGCAGCCCCACGTCAGTAGCCCCCGAGTTCTTGGTCGAAGCGTAGAGTCGGACAAAGGACTCCTTCCTCCTGGACGCGCCGTTGGATTGCTTGATCTTGAGCTTGAACTCGGATTTCTTCAGTCGAGCCAGCCACTCCCGATGGGAGCAACCTGTGCAGTCGAATTACTCTGCCTTCATCTTTTTGTGAAGCTTACTTGTACTCGGCCTGTTTTGGCTTACTTGTGGATGGATTCGGCTGCTCGAGCTTACTGCGTTGCCACTCGAATGGTTTCTTCGGGTGCTCGGATCATTGGCTGATCCTACCTTGTTGACTTCAGCTATGAAGCTTACCACTCGAACAACTTTTTCGAGTTTCTTCGGTTGATTTTGGAGCCGTTGGCTTGGTGACGTCACTGATGACGATCCGTTGCACGCCTCTGCGCCCGATGGGACGTGACGTGGCGGGCCCCGCTGTCAGAGCTGACCACGGTCCGCAGTTGTCACATCTCCGAAGTGGGCGCGAAATTTGCGCGGCACGATGACGACGCCTCGGTTCTCGTGCGTAGTGGAGGAAGTTGGCGGTGACGGTTGGTTTCTCCGTGCGACACGTGGACGGCTGGATGTTCCCGCTCGGAGCCCTTGCTCGACGGACGGTTGAGATGCCAATCCTCGAGGCATAAGTACTGTGTCCTGGCGTTTGGGATGTCATCTTCTCCAATCGATTCTTGCCTTCTTTTCCTCTTGCGCTCTACCATTTCCGCCGCCATCCCGAGCTCCGAGCAATCCGTCCACGCACCTTGCGACCGGCGATGGGCAAGCCGAAGATCGCCGCTGGCTCCTCCGCCGCCGCCGACGACGCCGGGGTGATGAAGAAACCCGAAGGCGATTGGCAGAGGTCTTCGATGAAGAAGACTGATGTGGAGCTGCTCCGCGCGCAGGGCCTGCTGCCACTTGCCGACCAAGTCCAGGTACGAGTCCCTGGCAAGGAAGTCTTCCCCACTCCCCGCGATGGGGAACATGTTTGCTTCGCGGACTTCATTCCGCGAGGCTTCGGGTTCCCCATGCACGATTTCGTGCGCGGTCTCCTGTACGCCTATGGGGTTCAGATCCACGATCTGACCCCCAATGGCGTCTTGAGCATCGCGGGCTTTATCGTGCTCTGCGAGTGCTTCTTGGGTGTCGCGCCCCACTGGGCATTGTGGAAGTCGCTCTTCCTCGTTCGCAAGAACGTGGGGAAGAGTGGGCTGACCTTCCCAGTGGGCGGCTTCGGAATCCAGGTGCGCGGTGACACCGCGTACTTTCAGATGAAGAAGTACGACTCCGTCCAAGGGTGGCGCCGGAGATGGTTCTACGTCCAGTCGAACGGCGACGGCCTGGACACGTTCGACAGCAAGCGTGGTCTGCGGAAGACTGGCGCCTGGGCGCACCCGCTGTCCGCCGTGGAGAAGGAGGCTGTGCGGCCCCTGTTGGGCCTGCTGCACGAGCTGACTCAGACCCTTGGGCGCGATGCGGGTGGAATCTTTCGGATGGCCACCTTCTTTCGTCTTCGGGTGCAGCCGCTCAGCGCCCGGCCTCACCCGATGTGGGCCGCCGAAGGCGTCAGCGCCAAGCCGCTGGAGGACGAGGAGGTGGAAGCCAGCGTCAGGTCCATCACCAACCTCCGAGCCGCGGACACGTGCAACGTCAAGTGCCCAATTTCTCCTTACGGGGCCTCGAACCCCGTTCCTGAGGTAAGTCTTGTCTTGTCTTATCTCTGCCCTTGTTCGACTTGAGTCTACCTTTCTCTTTAATTCGACTTGTGTCTACTTGCTTCAGGGCCGAGATCTTTTCATCAGCTTTCCTCCCCTCCCTGAGAACGGACCCGACGACGAGTCGAGGTTTGTCGAAGAGGATGACGAGGACGAAGAGATTCCCTCCGCGCATTCTCCCCGCGACGAGGTGGAGGAGGAAGATGAGGTGGAGGAACCCGCGAGGAAGAAGCGGAAGCTTCCGAGTCGCGGCGAGTCTGCCACTGCGTCGTCACCTGCCCGGGACGTGGACGTTGCTGAGGAGGAGGTCGTCGCGACGTCTCCGGGTGCTCGGTCTTCGGGTGGCTGGGAGGAACCTCTGAACGTTCCCCCAGTCAGCTCCACAGCACCACGCTCGTTCGCGCGGATGCCTTCGCCTTCCTTGGAGAGCTACGACGACGCCGGCACCCCCAGGTGAGTTTCTTTGACATGTGTCCTTCGAGCTGTACTTTGCAGTTTGGACGTTTTGATTCGACTGGCGTTCTTGGTTTTGCTGTAGCCATCGCTCTGACGATGTTAGCTCCCCCCTTCGGGACGTGGAGCTCACATCCGCCCCTTCGACTGGGTTGGGGACGCCAGTGGTAGTGGAGAAGGTGCATGCTGAGCCCGCCGGTATTGCATCCTCTAGCCGCATGCCTCCTTCGACTACGGAAGACCTTGAACTCCTGGACCACGTAAGTCTTGCATGCTTTTTCTTGCGTTCTTGATTTTTCATCGGGTGCGCGATCAGCGCTCCCGATGGGAGTAGCCCCCGAAGGTGTGGGTGACTAGTATAGTCGCCCGCAACTTTATTGACATCTTGCTTTTATTTCAGCCTTACTATCGCCAGCAGCTCGACGCAGCCGCAGCTTATGTTCGCCTGGAGAAAGAGAGGGACCAACTGCGTGCCTCGCTGGACCAGGCTACTGGGCGGGTTGATGAGCTTGAGAAGGCTCTTCACGAGTCCCAAGAGCGGGAGCTGGCACGGGTCGCCAAGGAGAAGACTCAAGTTGGCCGTCTCCTTTCGCTAGCCGGTGTACTTGGGGGTGAGTTTCGGCTTGACGCCTACTGAGTCTTTGTCTTTTTTCTTAACCTGACTTTGAATTTTTTGCGTAGAGACTTGCGGTGGAGCTCCTCCCGAAGATGCGTCGAGTGACACGGTTGACCTGGCAACCGCTGTTGGCTTCCTCGACCGGGTTTGCGCCTACGCTTCGGACGCGCTGAAGAAGTCTTCAGCCGCGTTGCAGAAGTCGACTGGAGCTCTGGCCGTGGTGCACCAGAGCATCTTCCCGGGTGATCAGCCGCCGGCGACCGTGGACGCCCTGGCTGCACCGTTTGAGGACGCGACTACCATCGCCGACTTCACGCGGTCGCAGACGGTACGCGGCTCCGAGCTCACCTTCCAGCTCCTATCAGGCCACCAAGTCCCCGGTGACTTCGAGAAGGTCGTTAGCGGTTTTCCTCGCAAACCCGACGGCCGGACCGCGTCGCTGAGTGGCGTGAAGGAGCGCGCCTCACAGCTGGCTGCGCAGCTTGTGGCACTCTTCGAGAGGGCCCTTGCTAAGGCGACTGAGGCGGCAGCTCGGAAGGGCCGTTCCCGGTCGCAGTCCACGGCCTTAGAGTAGGCATAGTTGTAGGAATGCGGCAGTCACCGCGATCTGTATTTTGAACTTCATGCTTGTAATGAATATTGCCCTGTCGGGTCTCTTGGTCTTTACTATTGATTTTGTTGGCTTTACTACTCTTGAGTTGGTTTGTGCTTCGCAGTCGCCTGATTGTATTGACTCTGCGTATCCCTGGCAGAGTGCTGCGCGCGATGATGCTCCGCCTTCTCCGGTAGCCGTGCCGAGTGGCGCGGCTTCTTCTTCGGGTGCTCGCCGTCGTCGGGCGGCGCCGGCTCCTCCACGCAGTGCAAACGATCAGCGGATAATCACATTTTTGAAGAACAAGGTGGCGGAGCTTGAGGCGACCCTGAAGAATACAGAGCGGCTGCTACATCGTTCTCAGTCGCATCCATCTGCGGAGTTCTCGCGACGTGAGGACTTTTTGCTTGGGGAGATCGACCTGATCAGTCGGCAGCTGCAAGGTATGTATCCTTTTTGGCGGTTGCCGTCCTTCTGTGGCTTTCCTTCTCGTTCTTACTTGCATTTTATGTGCGCAGACGTTAATCCAGACTGGGAGGCTGACCGGGTTCGCGTTGAGGAGCGAGTCACCCGAGAGGCGTCCGGCGACTCCTACGAGGCTCGACAGTTCTGGGTGAACCGGTCGAGGGGGCGCGTCCTTGCTACCATGCTTGATCGCACGTGGCGCGCTTCTCTTCTTCTGGAGAGCTGCCGGAAGACACTTTGGCACATCAATCGTGTGTACTTCCCGCATAATGCGCAGCCGAACGGGTTGTCTGCCTTGCTGGAGAGGTTCCGCGATGGTGAAGGGTTGAAGGAGGTCGTCGACGCCCAACTTGTGGCTGGTGCGAACGCTGCGTTGGCATACGTTCGGATGCACCGGCCACATCTTCCGCTTGAGCGGGTGCTTGAAGGCCTGCCGGGTGACCATGACTTCGACGAGACCTTGGCGGCTGCGCGTCGGATTATCCGGCAGGTTCAGGACCTGAGCGAGCGTCTTGTAGGGCCCCTTGATGCACCGAAGGCTGAACCTGCAGTGTAGGGTAGCTGTCGTCTGGTGTACAGGGTTATCTATAGGGGTGGCAAATTTGCCTGTGTAAGTATGACAATTGATTGAAATACTTTGGAATTATAAGAGTTGATCTTTTTACTCGAAAGTGAGTGCCTGATTTGAGTTTGCGACCTGTATAGCGCAGTCGCCTAGAATGCTAGGCGGCGACCTAGGTTTCTCAAGTGTGACCTGCATGTCGTAGTCTCTGATTATATCAGGTGGCGACTTAGGATTTCTGTAACTTGACCTATATGGCGCAGCCCCCGAGTTGCTCGAGTGGTGGCCTAGGATTTTGGCGAAGACCTGTATGGCGCAGCCCCCGGGTGGGTCGAGTGGCGGCCTAGGGTTACAAGTGTTACCTGTTTGGCGCAGCCCCCCGAGTATGTCGGTTGGTGACCTAGGATTTGGAACTTGACCTGTGCAGCGCAGCCCCCGAGTAGGTTCGAGTGGCGGCTGAGGATTTTTCTGGGAGGTCCTGTTTGGCGTAGCCCCCGAGTAAGTCGAGTGGTAGCCTAGGGTTACAAGTGTGACCTGTGTGGCGCAGCCCCCGTGTGTGGCGGACTGCGCCCTAGGATTTTGAACTTGACCTGTATGGCGCAGCCCTCGAGTCGGTCGAGTGGCGGCCTAGGATTTTTTGACTTTATGCTTGTATGGTGCAGCCCCCCGAGTAAGTTGGGCGGCGGGCTAAGCTTTTATTTCAACCTGTGTGGCGCAGCCCCCCGAGTAGCTCGGGTGGCGACCAAGGATTTTGGACATGCTTGTGTGGCGCAGCCCCCGAGTTATTCGGGTGGCGACCTAAGCTTATATTTCAACCTGCGTGGCGCAGCCCCCGAGTGGTTCGAGTGGCGGCCTAGGATTTTTGAGCTTCCTCTTAGTGACTGGTAAAGGGGACAGAATTTCTTCAAACCACTTTATTGATTCTTGCGAACAGGCCGCCTCGTTAAAACCCTTCCAGTCCCCTCAGGTACCCTGGTAAGGGAAAGAGTGCGTCTGAAACCTGCCGCCCTTATTTTCTTGTACAATGGTTGTTTTGAGCTAGGCGTAGAACCGGCGGAGTTGTGCTACGTTCCATGGGTTGCTGCAGTCTGCTCCTGTCTTCGAGTCCTTTAGGCGGTAAGCTCCATTGCCTATTGCTTCTGTTACAATGTACGGGCCCTCCCATGGGGAGGCGAGCTTGTGCACCTTCTTTTGCTTGAGTCGAAGAACCAGGTCGCCTGCAACGAACGCTCTTGGTCGCAGCCTCCGAGTGTGATAATTGCGCAGGTCCTGCTGGTACACGGCTGATCGTGCCAGGGCGATGTCTCGGCTTCATCCAGGGTGTCTCTGCTGTCTTCGAGTGCCTCCTCTGCTTCCGACTCGTCGTAGGCGACTACTCTTGGTGCGTCGAACTTGATGTCGCATGGGAGGACCGCTTCTGCACCGTATACCATGAAGAACGGAGTGTACTGGGTGGATCTATTCGGCGTTGTCCGCAGGCTCCAGAGGACCGATGGCAGTTCTTCCACCCATGCGCCCGCTGCGCGTCTTAGGGGCACGCGCAGCCGTTTCTTGATGCCGCTACATACGAGGCCGTTGGCTTTCTCCACTTGTCCGTTGGATTGCGGGTGCGAGACAGACGCATAATTGAGTTTGATCCCCTGCTCTGAGCAAAAGTCCTTGAATTCTTCAGCTGTGAAGTTTGAGCCGTTGTCGGTGATGATCCCGTTTGGTACCCCAAACCTGAAGATGATTGACCTGATGAAGTTGACCGCTGTGGATGCAGTCGAACTTGTGATGGGCACGGCTTCGATCCACTTTGTGAACTTATCGACCGCAACCAGGAGGTGAGTGTGACCTCCGGGTGAGGATTTCTTCAGCGGGCCCACCATGTCTAGACCCCATTGGGCAAAGGGCCAGGCTAACGGTATTGTCTTGAGTTCTGACGCTGGGGCGTGCGGCTTGTTGGCGAATTCCTGGCACCCTGTGCATTTCTTCACCAGCTCCTCGGCGTCCTGCATGGCTGTCAGCCAGTAGAATTCGGCGCGTAGCGCCTTGGCCACCAGTGCCCGACTGCTGGCGTGATGCCCGCAGATACCCGCGTGGATGTCGAGTAAGATGGCTTGGCCGTCGACTGGATCTATACACCTTTGCAGGATGCCTGAGATGCTTCTTTTGTAGAGTTCTCCGTTGATTACGGTGAAGCTTTTGGAGCGCCTGATGATGCGCTTTGCTTCGACTGGGTCTACTGGCAGCTTCTGATGTAATATGTATGCCAGGTATGGCCCTGTCCATGTGGCTTCGACTAGCATGACCTCCATGGGGACCTTGTCTTGGCTTGATGGGTTGGCATCGCCCTTTGTTGTGGCTGTGCTTGCTGTACTCTGAGTCTTGATGGATCTCTGCGTGATGCACTCGAGGAAGACGCCGGGTGGGACTGGCACCCTGTCTGAGCCCATGTTAGCGAGGACGTCGGCTTCCTCGTTGCTTTCACGGCCAATGTGGCGCACCTCGCAGCCGTCGAAGTTCCCTTCCATCTGATTGTAGAGGTCTCTGTAGGCGATCATGTTGTCAGCGACGGCGTCACAGGACTTCATGGTTTGCTGTACCACCAGATAGGAGTCGCCGTAGATCATGAGGTGCGTGGCGCCGCAGTTCTTGGCCATCCGCATGCCGTGGATTAGGGCCTCGTATTCGGCTTCGTTGTTGGACGGCTTCGGGAAGTCCATCTGTAGGACATACTTGAGCTTGTCGCCTTTGGGGGAGATGAGCACGACTCCTGCCCCGGCTGACTTGAATTTCTTCGAGCCATCAAAGTACATTTTCCATGCGTTGGACAGGTCGGGGACATTTGGTAGCTGGGCTTCTATCCACTCGGTTGTGAATTCTGGGAGAACTTGGGCCTTGATAGACTTCGGGTGAGCATACTTCAGCCCCCATGGTCCTAAATCGACAACCCACTTGGCGACTCGTCCTGTCGCGCGCTGGTTTGTGAGAATGTCTGCTAGTCCAGAGGAGCTTACCACCGTGATCGGGTGCTCGGAGAAGTAGTGGACGACCTTCCTGGAGGTCATGAAGACTCCGTATGCCAGCTTCTGGTAATGAGGGTAGTTCTGCTTGGACAGGGTGAGTACTTCGCTGAGGTAGTAGACGGGCCTCTGCACCGGGTGGCTGTGCCCTTCTTCT
This sequence comes from Poa annua, assembly GCA_026929855.1. Lineage (NCBI taxonomy): Eukaryota > Viridiplantae > Streptophyta > Magnoliopsida > Poales > Poaceae > Poa > Poa annua. Next base: position 271,101,793 of record CM049426.1, on the reverse strand, counting down.
TCGCGTTCGACTACGAGCACCGTGCTTACCACCTTGTTCGTTGCTGAGACGTATAGGTACAGCGGCTCATTTTCCAGTGGTCCCACGAGGACTGGAGAAGTTGTCAGTGTTTTCTTGAGATGGTCGAACGCGTCCTGCGCCTCTTGTGTCCACTCGAACTTGTCTGCCTTCTTCATCAGTTGGTAGAAAGGTAAGGCTTTCTCTCCCAACTTAGTAATGAACCGGCTGAGAGTTGCGACTCGGCCAGCTAATCGTTGCACCTCCCTGAGCTTGGTTGGTGCTGGCATTGTGAGTATGTTCTGCACCTTCTCGGGGTTTGCTTCGATTCCTCTTGCGGATACAAGGTACCCTAGTAGCTCTCCGGCTGGTACGCCGAACACGCACTTCTCTGGATTGAGCTTGATCTGATATACGTCCAGCGCAGCGAAGACCTTGCGGAGGTCGTCGACTAGGGTATCCTCCTTTCGGGTAGTGACGACAATGTCGTCTATGTAGACTTGGACAATCTGCCCGATTAGCCCCTTGAGGCATGCCTGCATTGTCCGCTGGTAGGTGGCACCTGCGTTCTTTAACCCGAACGGCATCGTCTGGTAGCAAAAGACGCTGTCGGGTGTGATGAAGGCTGTCTTCTCTTCGTCCTCGACTTTCAGCTTGATCTGCTGGTAACCTGAGTAGGCATCCAGAAAAGATAAGCGTTCGCAACCTGCAGTCGAGTCGATGATCTGGTCTATCCGCGGGAGCGGCAAGTGGTCCTTGGGGCAGCATTTGTTGACTGCGGTGAAGTCAACGCACATGCGCAATTTCTTCGTCTTCTTTTTCTCAACTAGAACCGGGTTGGCGACCCAGTCCGAGTCCTTGATCTCTCAGATGAACTTGGCGTGCAGTAATCTGTCGACTTCCATGGTGATCGCGTCTCGTTTGGGTCCTGAGAAGCGTCGCATGGATTGCTTGACTGGTCTTGCGTCCTTGTGGACTTTGAGGGAGTGCTCGGCGAGTTCCCTAGGTATCCCTGGCATGTCAGAGGGTTGCCATGCAAAGATTTTCCAGTTTTCACGCAAGAACTCGACGAGCGCGCCTTCCTATGCGGGGGTCAGACTCGATGAGACCTTGACCGTCTTCCCGCTGTTAGTCGGATGGACTTGGTGGGTGACAGTGTCGTCATTCGTGTTGAACGCTGTGTCTTTGGCAGGCTTCTTGCGAGCCGGGAAGATGGTCTTGTCGTTGTCGGCTGATATGGCCTTGAAGTGCTCGTCGACGCCGAAGAACTCGGAGATCTTGGCGAACTCGCGGTCGCAGCTATTGGAGAGCCCGAAGTCGCCGCGGACGGTGATTACTCCTTTTGGCCCAGGTAACTTTATCATCAGGTAGGCGTAGTGGGGTACTGCCATGAACCTAGCAAAGCTTGGGCGTCCGAGGATGGCGTGGTATTGTGACTTCCAGTCGACGACCTCAAAGTCTATCGATTCCTTCCTGAAGTGCTCGGGTGTACCGAGGATGACGTCGAGTGTGATTGTTCCCATGGGCGTGATTGCTTGCCCTGGTACTATGCCGTGGAAGGTGGTCTCCGATTCTGGCAATTTCTCTGTCGACCTATTCATCCGTCTGAGGGTGTCGGCGAATATGATGTTGATGCCGCTGCCTCCGTCCAGGAATACCTTCTTCAGGCTGTAGTCGCCGATCAAAGCCTCAATCACGAGTGCGGCGTGCCCGGGTCGGACTACCTCTGCTGGGTGATCTGCCCTGGAAAATGTGATTGGTGTCTCCGACCCGCGCAGGTAGTCTGGTACCGCGCGCGGGCTGTTGATGGCTTGAAGTACTTGGCGTGTGATGATTTTCTGCCTCCTGTTCGACGGGGATCCCTTCTGGATCATGTTCAGCTGTCCTCGTTTTGGCTGGGTACGTGTCGGCTGCTGCCGACGGACCTTGTTGCTGCTGCTGCGGCTGGGGGAACGCTCCTGCCGCCTGCACTTGATTGTTGTTTGCGGGTGCTGCCTGGATGGCTAGCTGTGGTGCCGCTTGTATGGCCTGCACCGGGGCGATGATTTGCTGCATGGCATGGTAGATCTTTCTTGCTTTGCGGAAATCCTTCAACAAGTGGTTTGAGCCCCACTTTCCTGTTGCGGGGTTGCGGAACGAGTGATGCTTACAGGGTTGCATCAGTTCCTCTGCTAGGGTCAGCGGGCGCTTCCACTCGCGCTTCTGACTTCCATCATTGTGGTTGATGCTGCTGCTGCCACGGTTGTACTGACTCGAGCTGGGCTGCCGACTCTGCTCGTATTGTCGGCTGTTGTCCCGCTTGTCCTCGCGGGGGGTTTCGTACCCTGCCGCTACTAATTCGATTGAATCGTGGGTGTAACGTGCCTTCTTCTTTTGACGTGCCTCGCGCCAGTTGCTTGTTTCGCCTTCCTTTTTGGGAGAAGTTTCGCGGACATAGTCCTCTCCTTCGGCCCATTGGTTGGCTGTCTTCATGAGTTCTATTGTGGTCTTCGGCTGGAGCCTACCGAATTCCTCCCGGAGGTCGCGGCGAGCGACGCCATGCATGAAGGCGTCCATCACTCGATCCTCTGATACGGGTTCCATGGTATTGCGGAGGAGTGTCCACCTCTGGATGTAAGAGCGGAGCGACTCGTCCTTCCCTTGCTTGCAGGCCTGCAACTCGATGTAGGTCGTCGGCCTGGCGAATGTTCCTGAGAAACTCTTGATGAAGTTATCCTGGAATTCCTCCCATGTTCGGAAAGAGTCTTTGGGTTGGCTTGTGAGCCACCCGCGTGCCGAGTCTGTCAGCATGAGTTGGATGTACTGCATGGCTGTAGTCGACGTTCCGCCTTGACAGGTGCAAGCGATGAGGTAGTCCTCGAGCCATAGCTTTGGGTCTTGCTTCCCGTCGTATTTTGGTGTGCCAGCCGTCAACTTGAAGCCTTTAGGCATGCGGGTGTCGCGGATGTTGAAGCTAAAGCATGCTGCGCCACACGGCTCGAAGTCGCGGTCGGCGTGGTCGTTTGCGTGTGCCACGCTAGCCGAACGCTCCTTGCGGTTGCGGTCCACCGTCTTCTGTGTCAGGACGTCACGGAGGTCCTTGACTGCTTGTCGCTGCGCCGCTGGGATGCCCGACGTCGTTGGTTCAGTCGCTCTGTTGCTTGGCCCCTTGGCCGCCAGAGCCTCTTCGATTGCCCTTATGGAGGCAATTTGTTGCTTGTGGAGGAGGGAGCGCGCGTCTCCCTCCGGTGGCTGCGTGAGCCGGAGGTATGTCTCGACTGATATCAGGGCGTCATTCGCCCTCTTCGGGACGGGTATCCCATTCTCGTCTTCGGTGACGAAGGACGAGTCGAGATTGCGGGTGAGCCTTGTTCGATCACCTTCTGCCATGTGGGGGACACGGGCTCTGGTTCGCCGTGCTCCCTGGTTCACTTCTGTGGAGGATGTGAAGGAGAGGGCGGCTCGCCTGGCGCTCGATGCATCCGCGTCCCTTTTGCGCCTGAGAAGTTCGGCTTTTTTGGCGCGAATTCGTTCGCCTTCCTTGCGTAGCAAGTACTGGACCGCTAGGTGGTCTTCTCGAGGTGTGTTTGGTGGCGGGAACGTGCCTTCGTCCACGTGTTTCATGGCTTGGATTGCCATGTCCCGCGTGATGACAAGTTTCGTCTGGTCCGGCATGTCCACCTCCAGTGGGTATGCGGGTTCGTCTTCGTCGTCATGCGGCGCTGTGCCGGCCATGAAGACTTGCTTTGGGTAGGCATGAATTGGAGAGTTGGTGCTACCGCTGCTGCTTCTGTCGCCCGCCTCTTGCTCGGGGTCTAAAATTGCCGCAACGTGGCGCGCGGCGCATCCGCTGTCGCGTCTCTTCGCGATTGTCCATGTGCTCACACTCGCCGGGGCGATTGCGATTGGCTTGGGGTAGACCTGGGATCTCCACGAAGGCGAGGGCACGCGCGACATGGCTGTCGGACGCGGGCCCCTGGTCGCCCGTGCTGGTGCGACGGTGGATGTGGGTCTTGACTTGGTCGACCGCACGACCGAGGTTGGTGTAGCAGACTCGATTCGTGCGGCCGTTGCTGAGATTGTCGATGTAGATGTTCTCTTCGCGAGTGCAGCTGGCGCGACCCCTGCGGGTGCGACAGATGCGATCTCTGCGGGTTCGGCGGTCGCGATCTCCGCGGGCGCGGCAGATGCGATCTCTGCGGGTCCCGCGGTTGCGATCTCCGCGGGTACGGTAGATGCGATCTCCGTGGGTGCGGCAGATGCGATCTCCGCGGGTACGGTAGATGTGATCTCCGCGGGTGCGGCAGATGCGATCTCCGCGGGTCCAGCGGGCGCGATGGTCGGCGATTTTGGTGACGCCGTCGCGCGTAGCGAAGTAGTCGCAGACCTCAGTATGCCACGACTATCGATGCAGCAGAATATGGAGCCGAAGGTGATGTGTATACCTTTGTTCAGATCGGCGTACACCGATTGATGAGTTGGCGAGTGGATGACGTACTCGAAGGAGCCGAATCAGATCGACTCCCTGGTGGCGGATGCGCCGATCTTCATTGAGGATGGGGCCGGTGCGACCATGATCCCAACACTTGTTGAACTTCCCACAGACGGCGCCAATTGACGAGGTGTTAACTCGACAAGTCCCTGGGTTGTGCACCCCGGGTTGATTGATGGGGAGAGAGATGAGTGCAAGGTGATCACGACGGCTGACAAGCGAGGTTTACCCAGGTTCAGGCTCCCGGAGGATAACACCCTACTCCTGCTTGTCTGATTATTGATGCGAGTAGCGATTACAATGGCGAGATTACGATCTCGCTAGGGTTTGTCCTAGTGGTTATGAGCGTGTCCTTTAGGACGGGCAACCCTCCTGGCTTTATAGGTAGCCAGGTCTCGGGTGGTTGGTACAGATACGGTAGGTTACAAGACCTAACCGAGTTGGTCTAGGATACGAGGTACCCCGAGTGGGCCTCCTGCGGGCCTTTCCATCCTTGGCGCGGACCAGGTAGCATCATCGTGGGCTACCCGCAAGGCAGCCCCACGTCAGCAGGCATGAAAGAGGCAGTCAGTAGCAAGCAGCGCAAGACAATGCAATCATATCGTCTGTTTTGTGGGTTTCAGTCTAGAACGTCATTAGGTTACCTGAGAAGGCTCGGCTCAGGGAAGACAGTCGGTCAGCGAGTGCGCGGTTGCGCTCAGCTTGTCGGTTCCGTTCTTCTTGTTCTCCTTCTTGGCGCGCGGTCGCGACTTGCTGAGAGGTGGAGTCGCGAAGATCAGCTAGGTCCTTCTTCAATTGTTCGACCGCTCTCTCCGCCGAAGAAGCATCGGCTGAAAATCGTGAGGTCAGGTGGTGGTGACGTTACAGTGAAACAGAAAAATCCGCGTCGGCTCAACAAGTAAAGTGAGCAAGTGCAAGGAGTTCTTACTTTTTGCTTGCAGGAGTTGTTTGCGGAGGTCGGAGTTATCTGACTCTATCATTACATACTGGTCTATGGTGGCCAGCTGAGGAGCAGAAAAAGGTTGCGTACAATGGAGAACAAAGGAATAAGTCGGAGTCTATACCCACCTCCCAAGGGATAGCCACAGGCTCGGGGGCTACTCGATGAAGAAACTTGTGCGTACTAGAATTGGACTTACATGAGTTGATGAGCTCGTCGAGGAGGGCCCTGTAGCAGGCCGGTGAACCATCTCAAACTAGTCAGTTTGCATGGTTTCCGGTGTAGCTGTCTCTACGTGTGCAGCTCCGGCTTCTGCGTGAGTAGTGGACGGTGAGGTGGTCATCGCAGTAGTCGAAGCCTTGGTAAATGCAGGGACATGAATTTCCGGGCTGGGCTCCTCTTCATCTTCATCGGAGCTAGTTTTTTGAAAGCGGGAAGTCATGCTCGTGTTTAAAATATCAGTGCAAGGACTCATATAGACTTACTCAGTGACAAAGGGTTCTTGCGTTTTCGTAGTGGCACCACTGGTGGCCGACTGCGCAGAGGTATCGCCTGCAGGGGGCGCCAATATTGTCACTCGCAGTGGGCGCGACTGTAGACCCACTCGTGGAAGGAAGGGTCTTTGATTTCTTCGTGGCGGCAGAGTCAGCGGAGCTCTCGTCTTCTTCTTCTCCGTGTCTCCGTTTCTCTCCAGTAGAGACGAGTCCGACGACATCTCCATCTTCGTCGGAGTGGGAGTTGGCTGCGGGGAGGGAGGAATTCGAGACTTCCTGGAGCAAGTCGTCATCGATCCCCAATTCTTCGGGAGTTGGGGGGCGGCTGATTGGTTCGACGTGGTCCTAGATAGTTGATATGGACAGATTGTATGCATGAACAAGCAGAGGGTCGGAAAAGACATTTTCAGCAGTCAAATATAAGAAGTGTAAGCGTACCTTTGGCCTGGGGTTCTCCTTGGAGAAAGGCTTAATCGGGGAGGCCAGAGCTCGGGACCTCAGGTCCTTGGCAGAGGTTAAGATCTTCACGACTGAAAGTTGTCCGGTGGCATCGTAAGAAGCCTTGGACACTCGGGACATGTTGGTAGTGCCTGAGTAGTCCCACATGGCGTGTGGGCGCGCCTGCAATGGCTGCACCAGGCGGCGGAGGAAGGTGCTCATCAGGTGGACACCAGTTAGTACTTGACCTTCCTCAAACTGCAGCGCGACCGCCTTCAGCCTCAAACTGCTTCGGACTCACTAAGGCTGTGAGACCAAGACCTCTTCTTGATGGCGTTGGCGTTCGGATCGAATTCGGCAAGCCCGGTGTTCGAGTCGTCAGAGATCTAGTGCTTGATGTAGAACCATCGGCTCCGCCATCTTTGCACGGACTCGGACGATTGAATGTCGAAGTAGCCGGAGCCGCTATGCTCTTGGAGTCCAATCTTGCCGGGTACGGTAGTTGGATGGCGCTTGACGATGAAGCATTTCCTCCACAGCCCCCAGTGGGGGGCAATGCCGAGTAACGCCTCGCATAGGGTGATGAAGCAGGCTAGGTGAAGAACAGAGTTGGGTGTCAGGTCGTGCAGTTGCACACCGTAGACACATAGGAGGCCCCTCACGAAAGGGTGGAGGGGAAAGGACAAACCTCTATTGAGGAAGTCGACAAAGCAGACGCGCCCGTCTTTGCGTGGTTTAGGGATGGCTTCATCGCCGGGTAGCCGGAGCAGCTTCGCAACGGCAGGAAGAATGCCCGCATTGCGCAGGGCGTCCAGCTGCGCTTCTCGCAAGTTGGAGGGGCGCCAAGAGCCCTTCGCATCTTTCGTAGTCTTGGAGGCGGTTTTCTTCGGCGCCATTTTTTGGCAATTGGATGGGCAGCAGAGAGATGGGGAAGAATGCGACGGAGCGGTGCGCCGTGAGCGCGGGGAAGAAGATGAGCAGGAAGGAAGGCGGCGTAGAATGAAAGGGTAGGGAAAGGTATTCGCCTTTTTCATGTGATTTATGTACTTTCGTTCGGTTCATCTCAGCCGTCAGAGAGAAGGATGGGACGCGTGTCGTTCATCTGTGGTGTTTTGCGAAGCGCAAGCGGCGCGTGCAGGTTCCCACTACGCACGATTTTTAAGGAGGCCATCATCACGTTTCGTTTCCCGCGCGCGTCATGCGGTCAAATCGGGCTGGCCGGTCAGCGGTACAGACACTGACAAGGTGGGACGGGCGGCAGGTCATGTCCCTTCAGAAGTGCTAAGCATCTTTTCTTACGTCACCGGTTACGTCAGATGTTTGCAGTCAGTCAGATAGAGGGTGGTAACGCAGAATGCGTTGCCAAGTCAGTAAGGAGTCGACGATTGGTCTTCACGTCAGTACGGGTGCAGTAAGAGTCACACAGTTTCAGGCAATACATATCATGGGGTCGTTTCTCAGTAAGTGACTAAGTGCACTCCCATCGAGAGAGTTTGTTTGTGACATTAATAATGGTAGTGTCAGTTTTTTTCAATTTCAGATTAAGCACAATTACATGCAATTGCACTCAACCTCGGGGGATACTCCCATCGGGAGCGATGTCGCGCACCCGATTTTTTTCTTATTAGCCGAAGGATGAAATTCACTCGACGATCAGCGTTAGTCGAAGGATGAAATTTGCTTGACGAACAGCGTCAGTCGAAGGATGAAGTTGAAGGAGATATGCCCTAGAGGCAATTAATAAAGTGTATTGTTTATCATATCTCGTTTGTTCATAATCGGTTTTTGTGTCATGCTATAACCGTATTAAGCGGAAACATTAATACGGGTGTGATGCGTAAACAACCAGGTCCCTAGTAGCCTCTACTAAGACAAGTTTCGTTGCGCGATTGATGATCGAGGTTTCCCGATCATAGGGCATGGCGCCGGTCGGCAATCGAAGTCATATCGTTGGAGAACGATGTGATGGACATACCCAGATTTGGAGGACGTAGTCGTTACGCCTTTGACCGTGAGATCAACTCTTATTGTTATTCCTGGAAGATACTTTGATCGCACCAAACTTCATATCTTATATAGTATGACAATAACGGTGATACTTTTGGGTATCGAAAAGGAGTAGTTGAGACGAGGGGTCAAGAGCGGGATTTGCCAGTCCGCATAGCAGGATAGATACTCTAGGGCCCACTCGGTGAGATCATGTCTAATGAGCTTGCAAGCATGTGACTAGGTCACGGAGACATGAAATCATAGACGAGTAGAAGATAGAGTTGTCGGTAACAAGGTCAAGCTAGGTATGGAGATATCTATGGAACGACTCTCGGACACGCTAAGTATCACTACGGCAAAAGGTTTTAGACTTTGCGTTCAGGTTTGATAGATGAAAGTCATTCATTATATCACATGGATTAATTCATGGGGTCCAGGCCTACGAATTAGTCGTTGATCATAGAGGAGTCTAGATCATACCTGTTATTATATCGAACCGCTAGGGTAACACACTTAAGGGGTTTCGACAAGACAACCGGAAAGGAAAGAGATCACCGGGAATGTCCCGGGAGAGGTCCGATGGAGATCGGGCAGCGACGAAAGAGTTTTCGGAGCTAGAATAAATTATATATAATATATTTGATATTAATTAGTGTAATTAATGTGCAAATATGATTTTATATATTTTTTTTCGAATTTATTAAGGCTGATTTTACTAAACGGGCCTTCTGGTGGATAGAAGGCCCATGGGCGGAAAACCCCCCAAGGGAATTCGGTTGGGGGGGGAGCATGGCCGGCCTAGGTGGGCCAAAAGGGGCCCACCAGGGCTGACGCACCAGATCATGCCGCACCAGGCATGTGGGGGTTAGTCCCACATTGCCCGGATAGCAAGTTGGCTCCCTCTTGGGAGCCTATATAAGAAGGGGCACCCCTGGCCTTTTAATTCATCAATTAATTCCCCAATTCTCTCTCGATTTCGTGATTCCCTTTGTTGGAGTTGCGCCGAGTTGAGAGGGGTATCTCTTTCACCATAGCCCGCTACCGCGCTGCTAGTGTTCCGGTCCAAGTCTTCCGCTGCTCGTCCTGGACTGGAGCTTCGGAGGCCGTCGTATCCACCGTACGTGTGTAACGCCCTGTGAGGTGCTGCGCTAGCGGTACTCGGAGGTCTGCTTCCTCTACACGACCTTGAGGTCGGCTTCGTCGGTCTTCATCGACAACGCTTGTGCGGAACGTAATCCCCGCTTTCGGTCTACAAGGGTATGTATTCTGATCTCCGTTCGTACTACTATATCTGCATAGAATTGATCTCCGTATGTTTTAGGGATATCGTTGCTAGGAAATTTTTGTTTTCTGCACACGATCCCCTTCAGTGGTATCAGAGCCGATCAATCGTAGATATAGCTGTACGCTGTTAGAACCCGTGTTCTGCACGGGGGCATCGTTCATGTTATTTGCTACCCTCTAGCGTGCACTTGTGATTCCAGCGGCATCGAATTAATGAAGCGGCCCGGACCGACTTTACGTGTACGCTTACGCGAGACTGGTTCCACTACTGACATATGGCTTGTACCATATCTGTGGCTGGCGGGTGTCAGTTTCTCTCTCTTTAGTTGGTATACGCATTTTCAATGGAGGGCCCGAAAGGGATGCTTAAACATGCAATTATTGGATCGTTGTTGTGGTCATAAGGTTCGTAGGTATGAAACGGTTCTATTTACGAAAGCCCCAAGCCACGTAAAGTAGAAGCGTCTAACTTTATTTTGCAGGGGCTATGTGATATGGTCAAGGAAGGTTTCTTAAATTGTTTATAAACTACGGGCGCCAAGAAGACAATGGCGCAATGGACTATATCACATTGCATTACATTTGATGTTTTGTGTGCATCTTATATTGTGTGATTATATATATAGTATATATTAGTTATGCGGCGGTAATTATATAAGATGATCCCTTCAAAAGTCCACTAGTGTTCTCCCTCCAACACGCACCACCAAGAAAGTTCTACGTTATGAGGCAGGTCGTGATGATCGGGTGTCAGACATATCGTCGTTCGCATACAGTGGGTGTAAGCCATGTTGCACAAGCGTCAGGGTGGAGGTTATGGTGGCGAGCGTAGGATATGCAGATATGGCCTCGGAACAAGGAGACCGAAAGGTCGAGCACGAGTCACAAAATTGGTGTGGCGGACAGTTGTCTACTCTTGAAGTTGTGCCGCCGGCTCTGATGATGAGGGGTGGTGCAATGGATGGGGGTTGTGTAATTGCTTAAACGAACAGGAGGGATGTTCGTTTGAGTGGGAGTTATTTTAGTTATTTCTAAAAATACTATAACTCAAAATTATTATGAACAAAGTCTTATGTTGTTGCAAAATTCCATTGTAGATGTCTCGCCCATCGTTTAACCTAGGTGATCTGTTCCTTGAGAAAGAAAAGCTTAAGACCAATGGGTCAAACTTCATGGACTGGTTCCGCAACCTGAGGATCCTCCTCACTCCCCATAGGGTGGCCTACGTCACTGAGGCCGCCATAGGTGACCCTCCCGCAGATGAAGCCTCTGAGGATGAGAAGAAGGTCTTGCAGACCTGATCGGAGGATTCTGCCTTTGTCCAGAGTGGCATGCTCTACACCTTGGAAGCCGACCTGCAGAAGCGCTTCGAGAAGATGAGCGCCTTTTAGATTATTTCTGATCTCAAGGTTGTCTTCGCACCGCAGGCTAAGGCTGAGAGGTATGAGGCTTCTGAGCTTTTCTTCTCAGCCAAGATGGAAGAGCATAGCAGTGTGAGCGAGCATGTAGTCAAGATGTTTGGCTACGTTCAACGCCTGAATGCTCTGGAGTGCAAGATTCCCGATGAGCTGGCGATTGACAGGGTGTTGCAATCGTTGCCACCAAGCTACAAAGGCTTCGTCATGAACTACAACATGCAGGGCATGGCTAAGTCCCTGGGTGAAGTGTTCGTGATGCTCAAGACTGCTGAGGTAGAGATTAAGAAGGAGCACACGCTGTTGATGGTCAACAAGACCGTCGATTTTAAGAAATCCGGTGGCAAGGGAAAGCAGAGCTGGAAGTCCAGGAGGGAGGGCAAGATGATTGCCAAGCCCAAGACTAACAGATCTGGTCCCAGAGCTAGCGTGGAGTGCTTCTACTGCAAGGGAAAAGGTCACTGGAAGCGCAACTGCCCCAAGTACCTGGAGGATAGGAAGTCTGGCAAGACAGTCGACAAAGAGTAAGGTATATTTGAAAGAACATTTCTTAATCCCTAGTGTTTTGTGTGTTAGTTGACAATACCAAGATTTGCAAAGAAACAAACAGCAATATCATGTTTTTGGCAGAAAATGGCTCCCCCTAAATATATGCAAGTATGCAACACAAGATAACAGAGGATAGGAGCAATTTTATAACAACAACCACAAGATATCACAAAGGAGAAACGAGACAAGATTAAAGATTATGGAAGCACTTGAGACTAGATAGATTTTCATACCTTGTGCATATAGAATATGAAGAGAATACCAACACAATCAATTCCAAGTCTCAAGCATAATATAATGAGCATCAACCATTGTCTCAATACAAAGATATCACAAATGACAAAAAGAGAGTTTCACAAGTAACAAAAAACACGATAAATGGACACAAGCGCAAATGAATGATAAACGCATAAGCTTGTGCCCGACCCTTGCAAATCCCCGAAGAAGTCCTAGTAGAGCAACTTCTCCCCCTTTGGCATCGAAACGCCAAAAAGGAAGAAGAGCGATGCTACGTCCCATGGAATTCTTCAGTCCGAGGGGTACTCCTCATCATCATCATCAGCATCAGCGTCCTCATCATCATCATCCTCGTCCTCATACTCCTCATCAGCTGCCTCCTCATCCTCATCCTCATCCTCCTCATCATAGTCATAACCTGTGGTGTATGAGCTGCCACAAAGGTCCTGGTCAATCAGGGTCCATGGAGCCAAGGAACCTTCGTTCCACTGAGCAAAGGACAGGGGCTCAGACAGATCAGCAGGAGCAGGGGAGCCAGAAGCATGGTGAAGGATCAAGTCTAGCTTGTAGTCCTGCTGACGGCGATCCTTGAAGGCATTGCATTGCTCCTTACGGATGTCCACATTCATGCAGAGGATGTTGCGCTGGAACCAGTTTAGCTTCTTGACATGTGTATGAGTGGTGGGAACATGAGTAGAGGTAGCAGCAGCCCTCCTAGCATCACCCATGAAAGATCCACCTGGAGCTGATGAAGTCGAAGGCCTAGGAGGGGGCTTGACCACAGTCTTCTTCTCATAGAGCTTCTTGAAGTCATGTGGCGTCAAATCACGGTTGCTGACGTTGAGGTTGGGGAACTTAAACAGGAGAAGCTTCATGATGTATGGAGCATATGGAATGGAGACCCTGGTGGTCATAGCCTCATACATCTCATTCTAGATGTAATCCATCACATCTACTCTCCAGTCAGTGTCAGAACCCGAGTCCTCCACAATGCGGTTGGCGTGAAGGAGCAGGTTGCAGAGAGGGGTTACCACATTATCATTGTTGCCACCACTTGGTGCAATGTTCTCACGCAGGATGCGCACAAGAACATCATACAAAGGCAGCAAGTTCCGAGAGAATCCAGGGGTGGCTCCCACACCATATAAGTGAGCTGTCTCCTTCTTGTTGAGCTTGTAGGAGTGGTGCATGCGAGTACCTTGGGGATTATCACCATCAAACCTGTAGCCCAGTACCTTGCCAAACTCCTCGAAGTTGGACTCACAGTAAGTTTCCCCAGTCATCCATTTCATGGTCTTCTGCGAGTCACCCTTGATCACTAGGGTGGCGAAGAACTGCATAACAAGCTGCGCGTTGTAGGCACAACGGATGAGCGCCAATCTCTCCAATCCCATGGTCTTCACAATATGGATGGCCTCAGAAAAAGCAGTCTTCTTCTGTAGGGATGCAAAGTCAAACGGGTGCATGGGTCGAATTGGCTTCGATAGAGAGAGGTATAGATCCACAAATATATGCTCCTGTGCTTGGCACCAAAAACTGCGATCATCGAGCGATGTGTCTCTTGCATTGGAGTACCAGTCCCCCTGCCTTAGCTGAGAGTAATCAACAACATGCATCTTGGAATAGTTCAGACGTTCGGAACTAGAGGCACTCTTTCTCTTCTTAGATGAGGGCTTGCTGGCAACAGCTTTCTTCTTTCTCGGAGGTGCAATGCCCTTTCCTTTGTTGACAGATTGCTTGGAAATAGGTGCTCTACCAGTGTGCCTTGATCCCCCTGCGGACTCACTTCCACCTGAACCTGTGAATTTGAGCATAGATGGTAGCATAAGGTAAGTGCACACAAGTCAGGAGGTAATACACACATTAGATAGGCATTCGATGGATCATATGTAGTTAAACATGAGTTAATCTTAAAACTGCTCTGTTTGGCTCGGAATATCCGGGTCAGTCATGACCGGAAATTCCGAGTCACGATGGACCGGATATTCCGAGTCAGACAGAAACTACAGATCTGAGATTTGACTCGGTCTAAAACTAGATCGATCCAATGTAATGCAAAACTAATGTATGTAGAAGGCAGGGAATAGTCCTAGGAACAATCTCTACCAAGCAACATTGAAACAAATAACTCCACATCAAGATCCAAAAGAGGAAGAAGAAAAGTGAAGTTACCCTCATCCATTGAGGCCATTGCTTGGAGGGGAGAGTTCCCGGGGCGGAGGAGGAGCAGATCCGGCCGAGAAAGAGGTTCCCCGGCGGACGGAGTGCTCCGGAGGGGCTTGGGAACAGCAGGGGCGGCGGGTGGAGGAGAGGGAGGTCGGGGGTGGAAGAAAGGCACTAATGAGCCCTTCACCCCGAGCCTGCCCTTATATTTCTGGACAAACTGCCAGACCGGATATTCCGGTATAAGTTACACCGGATATTCCGAGTCACCGGATATTCCGGTTCAAAATGAACCGGATATTCCGACCTGCTGAACCAAAATCCCAGTTTTCAAACGGATGACTTGTGTACAATAGAGAGAAATGTTTTCAGGGGAAAGTAGGCTTGGGATAGATTTCCAAACTGATATTGGTACACCATACTCAACTCACAACAACCAAATCGAATCAAAAGAGCCAAGTTGAGTAGGTTTCCCACATGCATGAAAAGGAGAGCAAATAGCAACATAAAGCTCCAAATAACATCAACTCTTCAAGGAGAAGAGGTTGGTGGCCGAGGCCACCGTGTAGGAGTGTATGGCATGTTACCGCGAAGATGTATCTTGGGTACATAACCAATACTCGTCGTTTTAGCTCATTAGTCACAAGAATGAATATAGAGATAAAAGAACACTTGCTATCGGCATAATGGGGGGAGGGATGGTCCAATGTGTTAGGACCGCACTCCCCCTATTTCCATGCCTACATCTAAACTAGATAAGATGCAATTACGCCCTAGGTGAGTGTGCAAGCGATCAAGCCAAGGACCTCGAATCAATGATATTTAGCTCATTCCTCAAAAAGCAAAACCTTCCTTCCTCAAGGGGCTTCGTGAAGATATCCGCCAATTGATCCCTTGTGCCCACATAAGATAAGTCAATGTCTCCACGGGCCACATGATCTCTTATGAAATGATGGCGGATCTCAATATGTTTGGTTCTTGAATGTTGCACCGGGTTGTAGGCAATCTTGATGGCACTTTCGTTGTCACATAGAAGAGGCACTTTGTCACAATTGACACCGTACTCCTTTAAAGTTTGCCTAATCCATAGCAACTGAGTGCAACAACTAGCGGCTGCAACATATTCGGCTTCGGCGGTGGAGAGAGATATGCAATTTTGCTTCTTAGAAGACCAACTCACCAAGGACCTCCCAATAAATTGACAAGCACCGGAGGTTGACTTCCTATCATCATGATCTCCCGCCCAATCGGAATCCGTGAATCCACATAATGAGAAATTTGCATCCTTGGGATACCACAATCCATAAGTTGGGGTATAAGCCAAATATCGAAAGATTCTCTTGACCGCCACATCATGGCTTTCTTTAGGAGCCGCTTGATATCTTGCACACACTCCCACGGCTAGCACTATATCCGGTCTAGATGCACAAAGGTAGAGGAGAGATCCAATCATGGAGCGGTATACCTTTTGATCCACATCCTTACCCTTCGGGTTGAGCTCAAGGTGGCATTTGCTTTGCATTGGAGTAGAGGCACCCTTGAGATCAAGCAACTCGTACTTCTTGAGCATGTCTTGAATGTACTTTGCTTGGTTGATGAACGTTCCTTCCCTCAATTGTTTGATCTCAAATCCGAGGAAGAACTTCATCTCACCCATCATAGACATCTCAAACCTGTCAGTCATAAGCTTAGAGAATTCTTCGTTAAATGCTTTGTTAGTCGATCCAAATATAATGTCATCCACATATAATTGACAAATGAAAAGTTCCCCATTAACTTTCTTAGTGAAAAGTGTGGGGTCGATTTCCCCAACTTGGAATCCACGGTCTACAAGTAGTTCTCTAAGGTGCTCGTACCACGCTCGTGGGGCTTGTTTAAGGCCATAGAGTGCCTTATCCAACTTGTAGACATGGTTCGGATACTTGAGGTCCTCGAACCCCGGTGGTTGCTTAACATAAACAAGTTCATTTAGTGGACCATTTAGAAAAGCGGATTTAACATCCATTTGTTGCAACTTAAAGTTATGGTGAGAGGCATAGGCAAGAAGAATACGGATTGACTCAAGTCGAGCCACGGGCGCGTAGGTTTCTCCAAAGTCAATGCCTTCAATTTGTGAGTAACCTTGAGCCACCAATCTTGCCTTGTTCCTTATCACCATGCCATGTTCATCTTGCTTGTTCTTGAATATCCACTTGGTGCCGATAACATTGCGGCAATCTTTGGGTCTTTCCACCAACTTCCACACTTTGTTGCGCTCGAAGTTGTTGAGCTCTTCATGCATGGCATCAAGCCAATCTTTATCTTCAAGAGCTTCAAAGACCTTCTTGGGTTCCACCATGGAGATGTGAGCTTGATGTTCACTAAAGCTTGCAAGTTGTCTTCGGGTAGAGACCTTGCTTCTCACATCACCAAGCACCTTGTCAAGATATAGAGCTCTTAATTCTTGTGAGGTGCCAACCCTATTCAAGCGGCGGATCTCGATTTCCCTCCGAGTGGTGGGAGGTATCGCTTGATCATCTTGATCATTCATGTCTCCGCCTTGACTGATTTGATGGCCTTGATCAACCATTGGAGTGGTGTCCATTAGTGAGGGAGAGGGTTGATCTTGGCCTTGCGAACTGCCACCGGGAATGTCAGCAGGACCGGATATTCCGGGTTCAGGAACCGGAAATTCCGGGCCACCGGAATTTCCGAGTCCATCTTGACCCGGATATTCGGGTCCTCCGGAAATTCCTGGAGCAGCTGTAGAGTCTTGTTCTTCTTCTTGGCCAGGGGCATTGGGGACGGTTTTGTCGATGGGTGTTTCTTCTGTTGGGGTGGTCACCACTTGTGAAGAACTTGGTCCTTGATGATCATCCTCATAATAGAGTTCAACGGGGCGGTGGACTCCCAACCCCATTCTTCGTATAGCATCTTGAGGTTCTTCATCACCTACACCGGAAACACCACTTTGCTCCACGAGGGAGCCGTCATTCTCCTCGAACACCACACTACAAGTTTCTATGATTATGCGCGAGGCCTTATCATAGACTCTATAAGTGTGGGATTCAGATCCGTAGCCCACAAATGTCCCTTCAAGAGACTTAGAATCAAACTTGCCTAAACGAACACCTTTGATGAGATAAAAACACTTACAACCAAATACTCGGAAGTAGGAGATATTGGGCTTGTTCCCGGTAAGCACTTCATAAGGTGTCTTCATGAGTCCTTTGCGAAAGAAGAGCCGGTTGGATGAATGGCAAGCGGTGTTGACGGCTTCGGCCCAAAAGTTGTGAGGGGACTTGAACTCGGCCATCATCAACCTTGCCATTTCAATAAGAGTGCGGTTCTTCCTTTCGGCTACACCATTTTGTTGGGGAGTATAAGCAGCGGAATACTGATGACGAATCCCTTCTTCACTAAGGAACTCGTTTAAGGTGTAGTTCTTGAACTCGGACCCATTGTCACTTCGTATCACCAAGATAGGGACATTGTGTTGACGTTGAGCTTCATTGGAGAAGTCGATGATAGTTTGTTGAGTCTCCATCTTCGTCTTGAAGAAGAAAACCCATGTGTATCTTGAATAATCATCAACAATCACCAAGCAATATTTCTTGCCACCAAGACTAGCTTCCGGAATGGGACCAAAGAGGTCAACATGGAGAAGCTCCAAAACCCTCTTTGACGAAATGATGGTCTTGCTTGCATGGTAGATATCATGCATTTTTCCTTCAACACACGCCCTGCACATTCGATCCTTCGAGAAAGAAACATGGTCTTTTAGTCCTAGGATATGGCCACCCTTGTGAAGACTTTGCAAAGTCCTCATGTTGACATGGGCTAGTCGGCGATGCCATAGCCAACCCAAGTCCGCCTTTGCGAATAGGCACATTGTATGGGAAGTGGTGACTCCGGAGAAGTCAACCACATAGATCCCATTCTCAATGTACCCAACGAAAGACACATTGAGAGACTTGCTCCGCAAGAGAATGACCATTTCCTTTTCAAAGACAACGGTATAGCCCAAACAAGTTATGGAATGGACGGAGATCAAGTTGAAACCTAGGGACTCAACAAGCAAGACATTCACAAGTGTGATGTCCGGTGCCACTACCACCTTGCCGAGCCCTATTACCTTAGACTTAGAATTATCACCATATGTAACGGTCATTTGATCATCATTGGGCTTCAACTCCGTTACAATATCCTTGCTTCCGGTCATATGACTAGTGCACCCACTATCAATTATCCATTTCGATCCTCCGGAAGCAAGGCCCTACACACAATCAATTCTTGGATTTAGGTACCCATTTTGCAATGGGTGCCTTTTGGTTAGCAACAAGGGTCTTTGGTACCCAAATAGCATATTCAATATAGCCATCAAAAGGACCAATGTATCTAGCATAGACATCCCCATAATAATCAACATATAAACCATAGTTGGGGTTAGATATGCCCGCAAAGTCATTACGAGTGGGAGTGCCCCTTGTGGCATTTCCACTCGCAATGTCAACCTTCTTGGCTTGTGCGGACTTGGTCTTCTTCTTGATCTCCTTCTTCTCCTTAGCAACATAGCCTAGACCTTCCTTACCCTTGTGGGGCACTCGCTCGTGAAGAGGAGTAGTGAGTGTCCCCTTACCTTTATCAAGAGATGTCTTGGGCTTGGTTGCCATAGAAGGAACAAACAAAACCCTAGCAATACCCTTCACAACATTTGCATTAGCATTCAAAGGAGTAGAGGTGCTAGGTTTCTCAAGATTAGACATCCGAGATTGGAGTTGATCACGAGACTTGAGAAGACGTTCGTGATCACTTGTCAACACCTTGTGAGCATTGTCAAGTGACTCGAAGTCTTCGCAAAGTCTAGCGTGAGCAACTACAAGCTCGGACTTTTCTTTTTGCACAATTTTACATTTAGCAAAGTAGAGATCACGATCCTTAGTGATCTTAGCAAGTTGCTCCTCGAGGAGAGCATGAGCTTCTTGTTCATCTTCGAGAGAGGATTGGAGAGACACCTTAGCATGTGCATCCTCTCTCTCAATCTCACCTTTTAGTTCAAGCTCATCCTCAAGCTCACCTATACGACTCATGATTGAGCCAAAGTGTTTCTTTCCTTCTCCTTGCAAGTTAGTCATGAATTTATCAAAAGCAATGATTTCTTCCTTGACTTCTAGACTCATAGCATCATCAATGTCATGTGATATGGAGTTGGGGGATAGTTGTACCTCGGATGTCTTAGCCATAAGACATCTTCCATTCTTGACGATGACGCTCTCGTTTGGCGAGGAGAAGAGTGATGGAGTAGTGGAAGACATGGCTAGTGCGGCCACTTGCGTTGGAGTATCTTCCTTGTCACTATCTTCATCATCGGTGGGATATTGCTCTTGAGTCACCAAGACAATCTTTTGGTTCTTCTTGAAGAAAGGCTTCTTCATGGGCATGGGCCCCTTGCCCTTCGTCTTGGCCACGAGCCTCCCACCATGATCCTCTCTTCTCTCCCATGGGCAATCAGCAACAAAGTGGCTCTTGTCATCGCAGTTATAGCAAAGTCTCACTTTGTTGAATGGCTTTCCTCCGTTGGGGGGAAACTTCTTGTCAATCCTTGCTTTGGCCCTTCCGGGGTTCTTCCAAAAGGTTCTTGCCGCAAGACCCATGTGTTGAGTGAGAGTGCTTGAGAGAGCTTCACTAGATAGCTCGACTTGTTCATCACACTCCTCTTCATCCTCCTCTTCAACGGTGGCCTTCAAAGCAATTGGAGCATGCTTGTGCATCCCTATGGCTCTAGCTCTTGCATCTTGTGCAATCTTGGAGGCCACCTTGTATGCGGTCATCTCTTGCATAACTTCATTGGATGTCATCTTTGCAAAGTCATGTCTCCCTTGGAGTGTCTTCAAATCCGTGTCCTCAAAGGGCATGAGAGCGGTCACATACTTCCTCTTGATCCAAGCATCATTGATGTACTCCGCCCCGAGGTTCTTGAAGGAGTTGGCAACCAACACCAACCTCCGGTACATGTCCTCGTGGCTTTCTCCATCCAACTTGTAGAACCCTTCCACCTCATTGCATAAGGCATCATACCGGTTCTTCTTCATGCTCTCATTCCCAACGAAGATGTCGGAAAGAGCATTCCAAACTTCCTTGGCGGTGGAGAATTGTTGAATAAGCGCCATGTCCTTCTCTCCAACGGCCATTTGGAGTTGATGAAGAGCGGTGGCGTTGCGTTGGCTATCAACCACTTCTCTTCTTGTCAAGTTGGTTGGATCATGGGGCTTGTATCCTTCTTCAATGATGCGCCAAAGCTCAATGGAGGCACTACATAGATGAGACTTCATTAGAAACACCCATTGAGAGAAATGAGTAGGTTTAAGCTTAGGAGGGTCACTTCTAAAGTTTACATGAGGGTGAGGGATAGGAGGGTTAGGAGAGTAATTATGGTTGACATTATGAAATTCCTCTCCTTTGGGGGTGTTAGAGGAGCTAGGTGGTTCATCCTTTTCCGCCATCCCGGGAACACTTGAGGTAACATCTTTGGACCCATCCGAAGATGACTCCTTAGAGTTCCCCGCATGTTCCTTAGGAGGAGGAGAGGGAGAAGTAGCCTCGGGCTCCTTAGACTTCAAGAGTGCCATGAGCATCTCATTCATCTTGAGGAGTTGGGCCTCCAAGGACGATCTCATATCAATAAGATCGGCCATGGTTGCCCCTTTGGCTAACGCCTCCTTCTCTGCCTCTAATTTTTCACGGGCGGCCCTCTCGGCATCGGATTCCGTCATCGTTGCACTTAGGCGGTTAAGCCCTTAAAAGTGAACAAGGCTCTGATACCAATTGAACGGGAATCCGGCACCTAGAGGGGGGGGGGGTGAATAGGTGCTATTACAAATTTTAGGTCTTTTCAATTTTAGGCTCAACTCAAAGGTAAATTCTCTAGATATGCAACTACAGTGAATTTACCTAAATGAGAATCTAAGCAATAACAGTAAGCAAGTAAGGGGAGTAAAGGGTAAAGGGAACCAAGTGAAGCACGCGGAGACGAAGATGTAATCCCGAGTTCCACCCAAGGGTGTACGTCTCGTTTGGAGAGGTGTGCGCTACCACAACAGGTTAGCCGCAACGCCACAAAGGCTCACCTTCTTCTCCGATGAACTCAACCACAAAGGTTTTGAGTCCACCTTCCACTATTGATCCCCTTTTAGGGCGGAGATCGAATCCCTTACAAACGCTTGAGGCACACACCCACAACTGAATTGGGGGCTACCAAGAAGGACCACAACAGGTCAAGGACCACAAAAGGTCAAGGTAGCACCAAGAACACAACAATGGTGAACTAGGTTTTCCCACCGGAAACCCTAGCCACGAAATCCCCAAATGAATGGTGGAGAAATGTAAATCCCTTCGGTGACGATGTAGATCTGGGCCTTCTCCTCCAATCCTCCAAAGATCTATGAATTTGGGTGGGGGGATTGGGAGATCTTGATGAATTGAGCTTTCTAGAATAGTAGGAGAGAGAAAGTCTGAGAGCTCAAATGTTCTTGAGTGAGTGAGGGGGTATATCACCAAAAAGGGGGAGATTGAAAGAACATTTCTTAATCCCTAGTGTTTTGTGTGTTAGTTAACAATACCAATGATATACTAATCCTATTGCTAAGTATTTCAGTTTGGGTGAAATTCATATCACAAATCTTAAAGCCAAATTGTAGAGAAAAAGAGTTTCTGGAATTCTTCAGGGACTCGGATATTCCGGTCCCCCAACCGGATATTCCGAGTCAACCCCAGATTTTGGCTAAGTCAAGTTCCGAAGTGGCACTGACTTCAATCGGAAAATCAGCCCGGAAATTTCAATGACCCGGATATTCCGGTTCAGCAACCGGATATTCCGAAGCAACCTCAGGAAAGTTACTAAGTCAAGATTCAGAAGTGGCACTGACTTCAATCGGAAAATCAGCTCGGAAATTTCAAGGACCCGGATATTCCGGTTCACCAACCGGATATTCCGAGTCAACCTCAGGAAAATTGGCTAAGTCAAGAATCAGAAGTGGCACTGACTCCAACTGGAAATTCAGCTCGGAAATTTCAAGGACTCGGATATTCCGAGTCAACCGAAGAAAATCGACTAAGTCAAGTTCAGGATTTGTTCTGATCTCAACCGGAAATTCAGCTCGGATATTTTCAAAGGCCCGGATATTCCGGGGCACCGGAATTTCCGGTGCAACTTAAACCGGAATTTCCGGGTGACCAAGACAGCCAACGGCCAGATTTTGAGGGGGAGTATAAATACCCCCTCACTCACTCAAGAACATTTGAGCTCTCAGACTTTCTCTCTCCTACTATTCTAGAAAGCTCAATTCATCAAGATCTCCCAATCCCCCCACCCAAATTCATAGATCTTTGGAGGATTGGAGGAGAAGGCCCAGATCTACATCGTCACCGAAGGGATTTACATTTCTCCCCCATTCATTTGGGGATTTCGTGGCTAGGGTTTCCGGTGGGAAAACCTAGTTCACCATTGTTTGTGTTCTTGGTGCTACCTTGACCTTTTATGGTCCTTGACCTGTTGTGGTCCTTCTTGGTAGCCCCCAATTCAGTTGTGGGTGTGTGCCTCAAGCGTTTGTAAGGGATTCGATCTCCGCCCTAAAAGGGGATCAATAGTGGAAGGTGGACTCAAAACCTTTGTGGTTGAGTTCATCGGAGAAGAAGGTGAGCCTTTGTGGCGTTGCGGCTAACCTGTTGTGGTAGCGCACACCTCTCCAAACGAGACGTACACCCTTGGGTGGAACTCGGGATTACATCTTCGTCTCCGCGTGCTTCACTTGGTTCCCTTTACCCTTTACTCCCCTTACTTGCTTACTGTTATTGCTTAGATTCTCATTTAGGTAAATTCACTGTAGTTGCATATCTAGAGAATTTACCTTTGAGTTGAGCCTAAAATTGAAAAGACCTAAAATTTGTAATAGCACCTATTCACCCCCCCCCCCCCCCCTCTAGGTGCCGGATTCCCGTTCAATTGGTATCAGAGCCTTGTTCACTTTTAAGGGCTTAACCGCCTAAGTGCAACGATGACGGAATCCGATGCCGAGAGGGCCGCCCATGAAAAATTAGAGGCAGAGAAGGAGGCGTTAGCCAAAGGGGCAACCATGGCCGATCTTATTGATATGAGATCGTCCTTGGAGGCCCAACTCCTCAAGATGAATGAGATGCTCATGGCACTCTTGAAGTCTAAGAAGCCCGAGGCTACTTCTCCCTCTCCTCCTCCTAAGGAACATGCGGGGAACTCTAAGGAGTCATCTTCGGATGTGTACCTTTGAGTTGAGCCTAAAATTGAAAAGACCTAAAATTTGTAATAGCACCTATTCACCCCCCCCCCCCTCTAGGTGCCGGATTCCCGTTCAATATTTGATATACATGTTATAGATGTGTACCTTACATCCGCCCGGAGCAACACGTGGGTATTTGATACTGGTTTTGTTGGTCATATATGTAACACTCAGGAGGAGTTCCAGAATAGACGGCGGCTGGCTAAGGATGAGGTGACGATGCGCGTCAACAACGGATCGAGAGTCGACGTGGTGGCTGTCGCCACGCTCCCTCTACATCTACCATCGAGATTAGTTTTGGTTTTAAATAAGTGTTATTTTGTACCATCCTTGAGTGTAAACATTATAAGTGGGTCTTGCCTGTTACAAGACGGTTATTCATTTAAATCAGTATCAAGCAGTTGTGCCATTTATATGAATGATATCTTTTATGTTGATGCTCCCGAGAATAATGGTTTATTCTTGTTGAATCTCGATCGTAGTATTCACATCCATAACATAGAAGCCAAACGGATTAATTGTAGTGATGATACCGCCATGTATATGTGGCATTGCCGTCTTGGTCATATTGGTGTAAAGCGCATGAAGAAACTCCACTCCGATGGACTTTTGGACTCGTTGGATTTCGGATCCCTCGATACATGCAAAGCATGCCTTATGGGCAAAATGACCAAGACACCGTTCAAAGGTTTCGTTGAACGGGCGTCGGATTTATTGTGGATCATACATACAGATGTGTGTGGACCAATGAGCGTTTCGACACGCAATGGTTATCGTTACTTCATCACCTTCACTGATGACTTGAGTAGATACGGTTATATCTACTTAATGAAACACAAGTCTGAAATTTTTGAAAAGTTCAAAGAATCTCAAAGAAGTTGAGAATCAGCTTAACAAGAAAATCAAGCACCTCCGATCCGATCGTGGTGGCGAGTATTTGAGTTTTGAGTTTGGCACACATCTGAAGGGTTGTGGCATAGTACCCAAACTTACGCAAGCCGGAACACCGCAGCGTAACGGCGTGTCCGAGCGACGTAATCGTACTCTACTGGATAGTGTTCGATCTATGATGTCTCTTACCGATTTACCCGTGTCCTTATGGGGTTATGCGTTAGAAACAGTTGCATTCATTTTAAATAGGGCTCCGTCCAAATCCGTTGAAACGACACCGTATGAATTATGGTATGGCCAGAAGCCTAAGTTATCATTTCTGAAAGTTTGGGGTTGTGAGGCGTATGTTAAGAACTACATCCCGACAAACTCGAACCAAAGTCGAAGAAAGTCGTCTTTGTAGGATATCCGTGGAAAACCGTTAGATACACCTTCTACAACCAAGCTGAGGGTAAAACTTTTGTAACGAAGACCGGTACCTTTCTAGAGAAGGAGTTTCTCGCGAAAGGAGTAAGTGGGAGGAAGGTAGACCTCGATGAGATTGTTGATCCTGAACTCGAGATTCCGAGTGGCGCAGCGGAAGCAATTCCGGAAATGTCCTCTGTGGATGGAGTGGGAGAAATTGTCGAGGAAAGTATTCTACCTCGTAGGTCTGGTAGATCTCGGATCGCACCAGAATGGTATGGCAACCTAGTTTGCACCGTCATGTTAGTTGAACAAGACGAACCTACGAACTACAAGGAGGCGATGGCGAGTCTAGAGTTCGAGAAATGGCGTGAAGCCATGAAATACGAAATAGGATCCATGTATGATAATAAAGTGTGGACTTTGATGGATATTCCCAAAGGGCACAAGGCCGTCGAGAATAAATGGATATTTAAGAAGAAGACTAATGCTGAAGGTAATGTGACCGTTTATAAATCTCGGCTTGTCGCAAAAGGTTTCCGACAAGTTCATGGGATTGACTACGATGAAACTTTTTCACCGGTAGCGATGCTTAAGTCTATTCGGATTTTGTTAGCAGTTGCTGCCTATTACGATTATGAAATCTGGCAAATGGACGTCAAAACAACCTTCCTAAATGGAAACATTGAGAAAGAGTTGTACATGGTACAACCGGAAGGTTTTGTCGATCCAGAAAATGCTAACAAGGTATGCAAGCTTCTGCGATCCATCTATGGATTGAAGCAAGCATCTCGGAGCTGGAATCTTCGTTTTGATGAGGTAATCAAAGGTTTTGGATTTTTCCAAAATTTGGAAGAGACCTGTATTTACAAGAAAATGAGTGTGATCTCGATTGTGTTCTTAGCACTGTATGTAGATGACATATTGCTGATTGGGAATGATGTGGAACTTATGAATAGCGTGAAGGAATATTTAAACAGTAAATTTTCCATGAAGGACTTAGGAGAAGCTGCATACGTCTTAGACATAAAAATCTATCGTGATAGATCAAGGCGCCTATTAGCGTTGAGTCAGAGTACTTATCTTGATAAAATACTGAAGCGTTTCGGTATGGAGAAGGCAAAGAAGATTTCTCTTCCGGTTATCAAGAATAAAACATTGCGGAAGGCACAGTGTCCGGTAAAGGAACTGGATAAGGCCGATATGACTAAACATCCTTATGCTTCAGCCATAGGATCGATTATGTATGCAATGTTAAGTACTAGACCTGATGTGGCATTAGCTCTAAGTTTAACAAGCCGGTTCCAGAGTAATCCTGGAATGGCGCATTGGATCGCTGTTAAGAGCATTCTTAAGTATCTCAATAAGACAAAGGAAATGTTCTTTGTCTATGGTGGCTGCGATGAAGAACTTGGCGTAACAGGTTACGTGGATGCAAGTTTCTGCTCAGACCCGATGACTCTAAGTCACAGACAAGTTATGTGTTCAAGGTGAATGGGGGCACCCTGTGCTGGAGAAGTGGGAAGCAACCCATTGCCGCACAATCTACAATGGAGTCGGAGTACATTGTTGCTTGCGAAGCCGCGAATGAAGCTGTGTGGCTGAGGAAGTTCGTCATCGAACTTGGAGTGTTCCTGAGCGTGCAAGACCCCGTGATCCTCTTCTGTGACAATACGGGTGTCATTGCTAACGCCAAGAAGCCAAGGTCTCACTCCACCGCCAAACACATTCTCCGGCGCTTCCATGTGATACGTCAGTACGTACAAGGAGGCGATGTGAAGATTTGCAAAGTGCATACGGATCTGAATGTGGCAGATCCGCTGACGAAGCCTCTCCCGCTTGACAAGCATGAAAAATACCAGTTAGCTATGGGTGTTAAGATTTTACCAAGTTGTAATCTAGATTAATTTGTACTCTAGTGCAAGTGGGAGACTGAAGGAGATATGCCCTAGAGGCAATTAATAAAGTGTATTCTTTATCATATATCGTTTGTTCATAATAGGTTTTTGTGTCATGCTATAACCGTATTAAGCGGAAACATTAATACGGGTGTGATGCGTAAACAACCAGGTCCCTCGTAGCCTCTACTAAGACTAGTTTCGTTGCGCGATTGATGATCGAGGTTTCCCGATCATAGGGCATGGCGCCGGTCGGCAATGGAAGTCATATCGTTGGAGAACGATGTGATGGACATACCCAGATTTGGAGGACGTAGTCGTTACACCTTTGACCGTGAGATCAACTCTTATTCCTGGAAGATACTTTGATCGCACCAAACGTCATATCTTATATAGTATGACAATAACGGTGATACTTTTGGGTATCGGAAAGGAGTAGTTGAGACGAGGGGTCAAGAGCGGGATTTGCCAGTCCGCATAGCAGGATAGATACTCTAGGCCCACTCGGTGAGATGATGTCTAATGAGCTTGCAAGCATGTGACTAGGTCACGGAGACATGAAATCATAGACGAGTAGAAGATAGCGTTGTCGGTAACGAGGTCAAGCTAGGTATGGAGACATCTATGGAACGACTCTCAGACACGCTAAGTATCGCTATGGAAAAAGGTTTAAGACTTTGCGTTCAGATTTGATAGATGAAAGTCATTCGTTATATCACAGGGATTAATTCATGGGGTCCGGGCCTACGAGTTAGTCGTTGATCATAGATGGGTCTTGATCATACATGTTATTATATCGAACCGCTAGGGTAACACACTTAAGGGGTTTCGACAAGACAACCGGAAAGGAAAGAGATCACCGGGAGAGGTCCGATGGAGATCGGACAGCGACGAAAGAGTTTTCGGAGCTAGAATAAATTGTATATAATATGTTTGATATTAATTAGTGTAATTAATGTGCAAATATGATTTTATATATTTATTTACGAATTTATTAAGCCTGATTTTCCTAAATGGGCCTTCTGGTGGAAAGAAGGCCCATGGGAGGAAAAATCCCCAAGGGAATTCGGTGGGGGGGGGGGGGGGAGCATGGCCGGCCTAGGTGTCCAAAAGGGGCCCACCAGGGCCGGTGCACCTGCTCATGCCGCACCAGGCATGTGGGGGTTAGTCCCACATTGCCTGGTTAGCAAGTTGGCTCCCTCCTGGGAGCCTATATAAGAAGGGGCACCTCTGGCCTTTTAATTCACCAATTAATTCCCCAATTCTCTCTCGATTTCGTGATTCCCTTTGTTGGACTTGCGTCGAGTTGAGAGGGGGATCTCTTCCACCATAGCCCGCTGCCGCGCTGCTGGTGTTCCGGTCCAAGTCTTCCGCTGCTCGTCCTTGACTGGAGCTTCGGAGGCCGTCGTTTCCACCGTACGTGTGTAACGCCCTGCGAGGTGCTGCGCTAGCGGTACTCGGAGGTCTGCTTCCTCTACACGACCTTGAGGTCGGCTTCGTCGGTCTTCATCGACGACGTTTGTGCGGGAACGTAATCCCTGCTTTCGGTCTACAAGGGTATGTATTTCGATCTCCGTTCGTACTACTATATCTGCATAGAATAGATCTTGACATATTTTAGGGATATCGTTGCTAGGAAATTTTTGTTTTCTGCACACGATCCCCTTCAGAAGTTGAGTCGGTGGCAAATACTAGAGCAAAGATGTTTTCACTCACAGGCATTGGGTGATGATTAAACAAATATATATACAAAGTACAAAGCAATTCCGGGATGTTCTAGACTAGTCTAGTCCTCGATGCTGCATCAAACTATGCAACGGTAAGACCTGAATAAGGCCGGGTAACCCGTACAAGATACGTGGGCTCGTTGAAATTCCGTGTCAGCAGGCACGAAGCAAAATCCCGGCGGACGCGCTAAGGGTACCTTATGTTTGACCGGGTTCAAACCAGTAAGTCCCGACAAGGGACTTGAGACTGAGTAGGTTAGTGAGGTATTTCGTCTGAGTCGCGAATTAACTTGACCCCCATCCGTCGGCTGAATCATGCCTTCTATACCAACCTTCCCTTAAACAGGCGAATTAAGCATTTATGTGATCTTTCGATTAACGGTCGCTCTTATTTATGACCTTGCACCTTCAAAAACAGGTTGTGAACAGCAAAGGAGGATAACCAGGTGATATATAGAGTGGGGGAATCCCTACCCGATCTTTCGGACTCGAATAGGCATTCGGGGGCTACTGATGAGATTATACCCGATGGGTACACCCAGCGGGCTATATTAAAGGCTGGTTTCCTATAGGGCCTAGTCGTTAGCCCATATAAAGAAGGAGACGAAGGGCTTTTTAATAGCTGGAGTATGGAACAAGTTAGGCGGTTTAGTGCCGACTTAGGTATCTCATAGGTGTAATTCTAGCCGTACACGAACTCCTAGGACCTGAATCACTATATATACGGGTCAGGAGAGAGGTGAAAA
The DNA here is from genome assembly GCA_026929855.1 of Poa annua. Classification (NCBI taxonomy): domain Eukaryota; kingdom Viridiplantae; phylum Streptophyta; class Magnoliopsida; order Poales; family Poaceae; genus Poa; species Poa annua. The sequence continues at coordinate 271,072,859 of CM049426.1, read as the reverse complement.
CCACGTGGAATCTTGTACTTGAAACCCTAGTGAGGCAACGACTCGCCGGGTCACCTTGTATTCATATTGTGAGATCGATAATATAAATCCGACGAGCAAATATGAGCTTGTCAGTCGTCCGAGTTCGCCAACACCCATATATTCTTCCTATCGATACAACCCTAGGTACATCACCATGGGACTTGTCGAGTTAATCCCTCGTCAGCGAGTTTTTGTCTTCGGCTAGTTGGTGCACGGCTCTAGGGCTGACATGGATGTCGGAGCGACGGCTAGCTCTGGATTTTGTCTTGCATTGAGTTTGCCTCCGTCGTGTTAGTGTCGGTTGTGGTTACTAGGGTAACAGGATCATCGACTCATTTTAGGGACGTGGCCTTGGAGCCGAGGTGTGGATGTCGGAGCGACAGCTCCGGGTTTTCTCATTGCATTGAGGTCGTGTGGACCATGGCTATTATGGTAACATGATCGTCGAATTATTTTGGAGTGGGGCCTTAAGACCGGCGTATATATTGTGGGGAGTTGTTGCAAACCGTCCATCTTACTCTTCTTCTTTATGCATTAATATAAAGCCAAAACATTTACCTTGTTTAATTATTTTTATTTTGCTTCATCTTGTCATTTTTGGCATTAACAGAAATTCAACAATTCAGTTGATTCTTTCAAGTCAGGATACGTATTTTCTTGAGAGAATTCCTCCTATGACACTACTCCTAAATTTGATGCCTTATATGAAACTCCTAACTTTTTTCTTCCTTATATGGCCACTTGTGTAAAATTTATGCCTCAGATGACATTGCCCTTCACTTTTTGCCCGTTTGGACCAAACTACCCCGCCCTATTTGACTTGCTCGAGAACCCGAGCCCAAAAATCAATATTCATAATTTCGTATTTAGCGATAACCAGTTATTTGTATGAAACTGGTTACCATCTCTGTTAAATATATTCTTGTATGGAAATGTTTACCATTTAAAAAGATATTTCTTTTGTTGCCTCACTAGAGATAACTGGTTACCAGTTTCATGCAAATAACTTTAAGAAGAAATAAAAGAAAGCTCAGCTTGTAATTTTCATATTCTCTTTTGGAAGTTTTTTAGGTTGACATATGTGAACTACTGGTGACTTATGTGTGAATCTTGTTGCTTATGCCACTTGTTCAGAATTGTTAAATCGATTATATACATATAAACTGTATGCAGGGGATATGGCATCAAAATACAGGGGAGGTTCTGTCGATTTTTTGAATTTTCTGAATTAGCGTCTCAGTTGTTATCAGTCTAGTTGAACCAGGGGGCAAAAGTGACTTTGTATGTAAGAAGTTGACACCCTTAGCTCTAAAAATATACTAGAGTGTCATGTGAGGCATAAATTTTACACATGTGGGCATAGAAGGAAGGAAAAAGTTGAGAGTGTCACATAAAGCATCATATTTTAGTAGTAGTGTCATATAAGGAATTCTCTCTATTTTCTTTACTTTTTACAGTGTGGATTCATCTGGACCACGGGAGACACCGCAGTGTCGATCGCGTCAGACTCGACCAACCGGCCAATCGGCAATGGGTGGGCAGCGGCCAATTGGGGTGGCCTGTACGTCCGGGCCCATCCGTAAGGGGCTGTCCGTGCAATCACTGATGGCCGTACGATGGATGACAGCGAGCGAATCGGCCGGTAGATTCTGCCACGTAGGTTACGTACGCTGGGCGCTGACTGCCGCCGGAGCGCCCAGTCTGCTGCCGACACGCCGCCCTGCCGTCTCGAGATCGGCGCCACGGGATCGCGTGAGTTCCGAGGCCTTTCTGTCCGTTCAGGCGCAAACGGGCAGTGACGGTGGTAAAGCGAAAGGTGCCGGACGGACGGGGAGATGCTGGACGCAACCACGTACGACCTCTATTCCCGTTGGTCCCAGGGCCTCGTCATTTTTCTTTTGGTATAGAACCAGCGCTTTGTATTTGTAGGATTGTGCCACTGGTCCTACGCACGCAGGAAGATGAAGAACCCGATAACTCAATTCGACGCGCTGGAGGTGGAGGACGAGTCATGGATCCCGCCAAGGAGATCGATCACACGGGCGGTAACGTCATACGTATGCCTTAGTTCTTATTCATCTAGGATTAACTAGATTAATTGTGACAGTCATATTAATTGTGACAGCCATCTAGAACACACAAAAAGATTAAAACAGAGGGGTTTAGAGATATTATAGGCTCCAACAATTATAGCCATCAGCGCCTGCTCGATGCAGGCGTGAGTGATTGTAGATGTAGAAGCCGCCGTAGTCGAGAAAGAGGGTCGTGGACGCCGGCAGCACACCTTGGAGGTGGCTCCGGTGGTCGTCGGTCTTCTAATCCCTTCAGCACCCTTATCGGATCGGACGTTAGGAGTAGTGGGCTAATGTTTTTTATATCTCTGAAAGGTGACGCTTCATCCTCTTTATATTAGTGGTGCTTGGGACCAGGGACCTAAACCGGTTGGTTTTTAGCGTGCCCCGATCAGGCACATACGTGAAGGGGAGATTTTGTCTTCCCCATTTATCTCTCGTTTGTTAGACGAGATCAAACCCAACATTCTCCCCCTTGATCGTAAGTTTAACAAACATCATAAGTTCATCCTCAATAGAAAGAACATACCAAGGTAAGGTGTTACAGTAACAGAACAAAAGTCACTGAACCTCAATACCTATAGTATATCATTCTATATTGAAATGGAAAACATAATATTTTACGGGAGTTGGTTTATGAGACGGTCCTTATTTCTAGAATCATAAGGCTTTTCAGCAACCCATGCTAGTAACATAATCTTAAATTTGGGTGGTAAGCCTTCAATAACGGATCCGTAAAACATACAAAACTTATTCATATGCTTAACATCATAAGTTTGATTCTAGATTCTATCTTTCACAACACGAAACATATTGTCAATGGTTTTGGCAACGCCAATTGACTTGTTGTTACTCGCATAGAAAACTGCGTTACATATTGCAGTAGGTGGTTTATAAATACTGTCTACCACCATAATTTCGGGAATAAATTTCTTGACATACAACCTGCTCTTTAGCCTCTTTTATCATGTCACATGATAAATTGGAGGGAGGCTAGTTTTGGCTTATGCAGCCTTCTCCCACCCGCATTTCAGTGAGTTTGTGGCATGGAACATCTGGAAAGAACGTAATGGCTGGATTTTCAATGGAATTGAACCCTCTATGCTAAGCTGGAGAAGACGCACTAGAAGTGATCTTCTGCTTCATCAATTTCGTGTCAAGAGCTCTCTAGTTCAGGGCCTGTTGGACGCGGTGGAACTTTTCTTCGCCTAGTCACCACTTTTGGTGCTTGTGCTTTTAGACCGGTCATACCCTTTTTTCTTTTTTTCTTTTGGGCATGAGTCATTATTGTTTGACTCTCGCTGCCCATCTTCTTCCCCAGTGTACCCCCATGTAAATCTCTGTGTTTGTTGTCTCACCTTTATTATAAAATTAACCGTAGGGGTTTTCCCGTATGGTAGCTCGGTCTAAAAAAAATTGCATCATTACAAATGCAATTAAAATCATTCGATATAGCTTCATGTGCGAGGGTGAGGATGTAACTTAACGTGGAAACTTTAATATCCACACATCTCGCATAAACAATGTCCAGATAACCCACAATGTCGAGGTTATTAGACTTCTTATTAGTGAGCATGTAAACTTTATTGTCTTGCATATTTGCAAGACTTTTGGCGGTCTTTCCAGTGGTCAAATTCTGGTCTTTCTTTTATATTTGCCAATTATCCCGATCAAAAATCTAGGGCACATTCTTACTTTAATACTCATATTGTTTCTGACAGCCGAAACATAAGGAACCGACATTATCATGGTTCCTTGGACACTAAAATGTCCACCTTTATTGCCCTTAATTTTATTAGCAGGCGTGATAGAATACTAGTACAAAATATTTTCTTTCGTACTCTATCGATGTATGTCGTCATAATAGAACTTATACTCCTTTTGGACCAACATCTTGGCGAAACTCAGTACAAACAAAGTATATGAGGCATCACCAAGATCCTTTATGTCTTCAAGAAGATAAATATTTCCTGGCTAACCAATAATATATCATCTTCATAAGGTAGTGAACTTACTCCCCCTCGTCTTATGTTATGAGTGTCATAATGCTCGTGTTATTTCATAATTGAAAATTCCTTAGGCAACATGCCTTATGTTGACTTCAACTATATGACAAAACTTTACGGTTGAGTCATACATACATCTTTCACTTAGTCGTCAACATAACATCATGTTATAATAACATAAGAGTCATAACATCTCACGGAGGAAACTCTAATGAGTCATATACATCATTAGAGCAAGAAGCCTCTAAGATGATCATTAACACACACACATTATCAATCACAAAGAAATTGTTGATTATCAACACCAAGTGTTGCATTAAGTATTTCTTCTCAACTTACCTGATGTATATGAACATAGATCTAATGGAGATATCCTTAAGATTCATGTTCAAACAAACAGATTCCAAGATGATCACTTTATTTAGAAGATGGAAATATATTCAAAATCTTGATGACATTCAATTTAGTTCAAAACCACAACACCGTTGGGCTAAAGATGGAAAAGAACTTTCTAAACTATGACACATGATCATAAAATGACGTTGGTCAGAATTATAACCATGAGCCACATGATACTGACAAACTTGCTACTTGAGTTAAATATGTGACAAATGATTATAAACGACGTTGGTCAGAAGTATAACCATGAGCCACATCAACATTAGCTTAGCAAGGTTGTCACTTTAACATTCATGTGTGCTTCATAATACTCATAAGGGGTGTAAATCCACATTAACTCGATAAAAGGAGTCACAACATTCATGTGATTTTTCATTCACTATAATCAATCATTCTTCAAAGTAAGACTTCTCGTTGGTTCCATCATACTCAGAAAATTAAAAAATTCACGAATTCTCATATTCAATGAGACAATATACTCATTCATTCTCCAGAGTAAGACTTCTCGTTGGTTCCATCATACTCGGAGAATTAAAAAAAACATTTAGGAACTCCCATGTTCAATGAGACAATTCCTTTCTCCCCCTCGAAATGTGGTAAACATGACCACAATTTTAGACGAGGTCTCATTACTTATTTGTGTATTAAGAGTGCAATGACACATATCAATACACAATTCATTCGTCGAGGACATAAATATTCTCACCACATGGTAAAACAACAACAGAGAGTTTCATTCCAAAGAACAAATGGTTCATATAAATGAACAAATGTCTTGAAATGCTTTATTCTTTACTGCCCTCTTAGCAAAACCCATTAAACCCCATATCAAATGGGTAGTCCTTCAAAAAAATTCTCAATAGAGGCCAAATATTCTTTCACATATATTGAGTCAGGAATTGCATTCTTTATCTCAGAGGAGATGGTATGCTTTATTTTATGTTTCATTGCTGAAACAAGAATAATATATTTATGAGCATAAAAAATCAACATCAAACTTGAATTGATCTAAAAAAACAAGACAAGCCAATTGTGTTCCAATCCGTATCACCGTTGGGCTGAAAACGGAAAAGAGCACTTTTCATACATAAATGGGACATGACAATAGTCAATGTTGGTCAGAATATTGTCATATACCATAATAACTTATGCTCATAAATGAATACTCAAGTCGAAACGAGACTTCTCGTTTTGACCATAGAAACTTAAATCACGTAATTGATCAGCAAACTCATTTGCTAAATTAATAGCCATCACTAACATAGTCACCAATATATATGAATATATGATGCAATCTAGTATGTTATTAGACACATGGATTCATAATTTATCCGCTGATCATTTCCATCAAACATTGACACCATGATTTGAAAAACTTAAATAGAACATGTCAAAGCTTATCATTAAAAAAAATCAAAGACATGATAACAAAATATCACTCATTTCAAACATTCTCATCATGACATCTCACTTAGTAGACATTAGATTTACATCCTAAGTGGAAACAATGTTATAAACATTCTCCAAATAAAATTTGGATATTACATCACAGTCACTTAATAATTAACTTCAATAGTCAATAAATGACAACTCATGACCATGATATCACATTTAAATTCTCTGAACATCTTTGTTCACAGAACTTCATGATGAGCCTCCATCACCTTCTGTCGGTGCATGTCAAAAGACATAATTGCATCCGACATAATACTTTAGCATTATGGCTCATCAGTATTAGGCTGCATAGTGTGCTGCGGAAAAACGAACTACACAACCATAAACACTTTCTGTAAGGTGGCCTAAGCCCATTAGAGATGATCACATCATTAAAAAATTATATAAACATGGCATCAACTTAACTTCATCTCATAAAAATTCATCACTCAACATTAAAATTCTATTAGAAGATATGACTTGTATTAATCTTACAACATTATATACATCATTGTCATAATAAATATAAATTTACAACTTATTTCTCAACATTCATTGATATTTAAAATGATACTCAACATAGAAAACAAATTTTAGGGAAATGACTTGTAAAATTAAAACATACATGCTATTTTTTTATATAATAATAACATATTTCAACTCATATTTTAGGAAATAATTTTCTGTATTTAAAACAATGCATAGACCTGAATTATTGAAACTAAAAATTGCACTGAAATAAAAAACAGAGACTACATCCCTTAAAAAAAACTGGACCGCAGCCCACCCTGTATCTGGGCCCAAAATGGACACGGAGACCCAACAACATACCCGGGGCGATCTGTACCATCCGATTGAATCAGACGGCCGAGATGGGACACGATCGGATGAAATTCAACCCCGGTCAAACCCCTAACCCTAGCCCCCACTTTCTTCTCTCCTCCCCCCGATTCTTCTGTTCGAGAGAGGCGGCACCGAAGCGACCGCGCTGCTCTGCAGCTTTCCCGGCGGGGAGCTCGCCTGTGAGAGAGAGACGGCCGGAGCTGCCCTCCCCTTGATCCATCCCGACGCGATAGCTGCGCTCAACGGAGCAGCGTGCGCTAGACGTAAGACCACGCGCTCTTCCGTTGAACACGGCTGCCGGCGTCGCATGCTTATGGGGCGGCGAGGAGATGGTGCACGCCGGCAAGCGGCGGTCGTTCAGGGCGACGACGACAGGCGCATAGGCCCGTGATGCGTGCGCGTCTTCCACGTGTCCTCTCCGATGGGGGGAACAACGTCGCGGCGACGTCACCCTCGTGCTGCCACGGGCGCACACAATCCCGAATGGGAGAGACGGCGACGCGCCGTCCTTCTCGGTATGTACCGATCTCAATTTTGTGCCAAAATTGCATCTTTTTCGCTTAAGATTGGGGTTATGGTTTCGGGTACTAGGGAATTTCTGATTCATTGCCTAAATTTCTTACTCCCCTTCTTCTAATTGCTTAAACATGTCAAGATTAACAGCCACATGATCAAGAATAATTAACCAACAACAATTAGATTGACCTTAAAATTAATCTGGGTTAATTACACTTGATGAACTTAATAATTTGCCACTGTCTCGAAAAATAATTTGACCAAAAGACATGATCAATCTGATCCAAAACGATTCTAGTGCCATCACAAAGGCTCTGATACCAATGTTAGTTCTTATTCATCTAGGATTAACTAGATTAATTGTGACAGCCATCTAGAACACACAAAAAGATCAAAACAAAGGGGTTTAGAGATATTACAGGCTCCAACAATTGTAGCCATCGGCGCCTGCTCGATGCAGGCGTGAGTGAGTGTAGATGTAGAAGCCGCCGTAGTCGAGGAAGAGGGTCGTGGACGCCGGCAGCACACCTTGGAGGTGGCTCCGGCGGTCGTCGGTCTTCTAATCCCTTCAACACCCTTATCGGATCGGACGTTAGGAGTAGTGGGCTAATGTTTTTTGTATCTCTGAAAGGTGACGCTTCCTCCTCTTTATATTAGTGGTGCTGTGGGACCAGGGACCTAAACCGGTTAGTTTTTAGTGTGCCCCGATCAGGCACGTACGTGAAGGGGAGACTTTGTCTTCCCCATTTATCTCTCGTTTGTTAGACGAGATCAAACCCAACATGCCTCACCCTCTCCGCCCTTTAGAGGACACACGAGCGGCCTCTAAAGATGTTTCCTTGGCGCCCTAGCACGCCAAGGCGACTTTGCATCGACTACAACGACCTCGTCCCCAACAATGGTGACGTCGGCCGAGCGGTTGGGGTGTGAGCCCAATGGCACCGGTGGCTAGGAGGACTATATCGTCTTCGAGGACGAATAGATTTAGGTCAAGTTAAATTTTATTCAAATTGTAAAAGTTCCAAATAATGTGAATATAAATCTTATATTTCCGCATTAGTTTTTTTAGTAGAAATAAATCCAGTTGTGAGCGCAACAAGGAAGACGTTCCCCTATACGCAGCAGCATGCGCCGGCGTCTCCAATAGGGGCCTATATGGGGCATGATTGCGTTTCACTTGGGTAATTCTTGAAAAACTATTCTGGAATAATATTATCTTTTGAGAGTCAGAAGACATGTACAATAGTTATAATTAATTAAACTATGACACTTCCCTGAAAAAAACTAGTAAATTGTGTAATCCTCACTAAAAACCCTAAATTGTAATGCATTGTGTCTATGGTGGGTCAATGAGATTTAACTAACACTCAGACCATTAAGCGGTAGCAAATTCGTAGATTTATGTTTTCTTCTATTGACTCCATCCCAGTAAATCGTGTATTCTCATGGTCCATCTCCTTCCACCACCAAAACACAAGGAAATGACTCCATAAATCGAGTTGTAGCTTTAATGGAAGAGGAGCAACATCTTAATTTATAGGGCGAATTTCACTTTTTACCATGCATTTGTGACATCAATTACTCCATGTAGTGAACATTCATCTTTATTAAAAAATACGAGGATATAGACGACGAATTGAACAAAGGGCAAAGAGAAAGATGGACATTATCGTTGATGGATCATTTGATGTTTACATTGACGCACCGCATAGTTTCATGATGCTGGACTATTCTAATGAAACATGTGAAATGTCAAAATGTGGTATAACCGTGTTCAAATTTAATTTATCTACGAATATTTTTGTTTCACTAAATGAGGGAATAAGTGTCACACCACAATTATAGGATAAAAGTGAAATCCACACTAATTTTTTATGGCGTGTAGTCTAGCGTCGTTAGCCTACTTGACACAATCAAGACGAAATCCGAGACGTGGACCACGACAACAACGTTGGGCCTTTCACTTTCTCCATAAAGGGCCTAGCTTTTGGAGGTGTGACATTGTGCTATCGAGTGTTTGACATCTTTTTTTTTTTTTGCGAACACGCAAGCCTGGGGGGAGGGCAAACAGCGGGCTACAGGGTTTCCGGCATATGTTACATAGTTCTTATTTCTATCAAAGCTTATTATATATGTTACTTTGCGAGTGCTTTGACAAAGTTGTAGGAACTCTTATTAGCTCCATCATGTTAGCATAACAAACAGCGGGCTAAAGGCTTGATATATGTTACATAATTCTTATTTCTATCAAAGCTTATTATATATGTTACTTTGCGAGTGCTTTGACAAAGTTGTAGGAACTCTTATTAGCTCCATCATGTTAGCATAACAAACGGATCCTATAAAAAAAGACTTCTTGTCCTAATGAGACACACTGGTATTTAACCATGAGGTCCCGGTTAATCTTTTCGTGGGCCACCAAGAAGGATAGTAACCTTCTCCCAGAAAAAAAACAAAGCGATCGTGGGGAAAGAGACGACTGAATACACCGTCCAGGAAGGTTGAGGGCTTGAGGCAGAGAGAGGAAGATCAATGGGATAATCACAATGGTGAACCGGCAAGTTAACGCATCTCAGGATGCAATGATATTTACTGTACATACGAACGTATCGAGGAGAGAAGAAGAGGATGTCGCGATAGCTAGGAGAGTGGCACCATCAGTCACCAAGATCTCGCAATCTCCTCCGCTGTTGGTAATGCCGGCCGGCCCCTGCAGCTACTGCTGCTGCTACGGCAGTACTCGTACGGACTGCCTCCCTTCCCATCTCATCAATCTACCCTCAATCATCTCATCGATTTCATCTCCCCAATCACTACCACTCCATGCTCAATCGTTTCCGTCGCTACTTTCCATGCGTGCATCTCTCTCCCTCTCTCTCTCTAGTCTCTACTCTCTACGAGATCATATTTAAGCTAGTGATTAGAACTGCACTGCTGCAGGTAGTACTCGGATGAACTCGGAGTATTACGCGGCGCCTGCAGGTCAAAATTTTCAAGGACATATACGGGCCTACAGGCTGCAGTTATATTCGTGGGGCCACCGGTCCGTGACTGCGTCATGGTAAATGTTTCCCGGGTACATCTTGATCGGTAGTTAGTTAATTAACCCTGCAACGATGAGTGCCAAGTAGACCATCTTTGAAAGAAACTGCGTTCTTCAATCCACAGAACATGTCGTGCATTTAGCTGTTGCTATGCGATAGGAGACTAGTCTAGAACCACGTTTTGCCGAACTAGTAGATTTCCAGGGAATGGTTCTGATCTTAATTTTCAGAAAATTATAAAGCGTTATAAAACAAATCTATTTTGATCTTCGTGACATGGTGACTCTTTGAGCCACATATTAATTTTTGCGACACTTTCTGTCAAATTTTACACTCACTATTGTGTACTACTATGAACAACGTTTTAGTAGTTGAAAGAACAACCAAAGATCATTACAAAGTTTTGTCAAACAAGGAAAAGCCCAATAAACTATAAAAGCTTGGACAAAGTAAGAGCTACTTATTACATAAAAATGCTCCCGAGAAGAGTAAGATAACCACAACAGAAGTAACTGTCTAACAAATACCATCAACATTATTTTGACACCCAATTTTGAGCATTGTTTATGGTCGAACCGCCAACGTCGTAAATATTTACGGGTGCACAAGTCTTTTCTGATTACCATCTTGATCTTCACTTCTCCTTCAAGGATATTTAGCCGTGGGTTTTCTACAACATAGTCAAATGTCTTTTACAAAGGAAAACGGAAAGCATGAAGACACAAAGGCGGATACAACACTCACCAAAACAAAACAACGATTACATGGGCACTCTCATGTCGCACAAATCCTAGTGATAAGCCGCTAGACACATCGGTGAATATTGTCGTGTGCTACCATTGGTCGGTACCCCGCCAACCCGGGGTACCAGACTTATATTAGTGGCACGCGGGCACCCTGGGCCTGGCAAGAGCCATCCCTTCCGGGGTTGAGGGATGCGGCGGAGACTTGAAGTTGGTCAAGTCATCGCCCGGGAGGAAAGGCAACGAGTCATACCCCAGCATCAGGAGAAGGCCGACGCGTGGGCAGTGCAGTGTCGAGGCTTTTTTGCTACTATAGAAGTGTTGCGCCATTTGTCGACGGACTCGGATAGATGGCACGGCTGTCTCTTGGCCGTGTGTGAGCCTCTTGTGCTATAAAAGGGGACTCGGCTCGTGAGGGAAAAGGGTTGGAACCTTGTGGGCTGTAAGGTTAGGTGGTAGAGGAGTCGCTGAGCCGGAGGAGGCGGAGAAGAGGGAAATCGGTTGTCGCGTAGTTGGAGTAGCGGGAAGAGTACTACCCTTTGTAATCCTCTACACCTAATCAAAGATCAGGGCAAGCAGGACGTAGGATAATACATCCACCTCGGAAGACGCGGACCTAGGTAAAATATGTGTGTTGTTGTGAATTGTGTTGTGCCGACGAGGTTGATCGGCACCCGTTCGACATCTCTGCGCCCCTAAGCTACCAAACAACGAAAGGGGAGGGATCACTCTCTCCCTGATGTCCGCGTACGCAGACACGACACCGTTCCCACACCAAAAAATCCACACAAATCCGTGCCACCGAACGGTGCAAAAAGTTATGGGGCATACTTGTCTAAAATCTGAAGTCCAAATTTAAAATAATGCTAGAATATTTACTAACTGATTTTAAAAAGTGATTCAGTCAATCAAAATAGGCGCGGGACTTTTAAAAAGGCTAATTCTCCAACGTCAAACTAAATTACCACAAATGTGGACCGTGGGCATACAAACTGAACAGGACTACTTTTGGTTTTGGGACCACATACATTGCTCAAATGCAAACAAAGCAAGGAGCCTGCAATTTTTGAATCCACACATGTCGTCATCGTTGGCCGGTCCTGGAATATTCCCATTCTCATGAAATATTTGTACATAGTAGTAAGTAATAATCAATTCCCTGCCATGATTTGCCCCCTTCTGGCTTCGCTAATTGTTTTGCTTCACATGCACGTGATGCCACATTGAATTCCCACGCCTACCAGTACAAGAGAAGGACATGGTCACATATCTGCACATGGCCATCAGCAAATGCATATGTGCTGACATAGACTCACAGTGTTTAATTAAGCGATCAGTCGGGACTCACTTAACTTAGGATCCCCAAACCTCAACAGCAAAGCGATGGAGTGGTTTGCATATGTTTGTACTTTGTGCTGCAAGTCCATAGTAGTTCTTCTTCAATCCACAAATTATTGCGGGATTAATTAGCTAGAGCCTGTCAGGGAACAAAGCAATTTGATGATTAAATTATGAAAGGCTGTGGAGATGTGAAGCCGTTTGGTTAATTATGATCAGGTGATGTGAATGTGCTAACCAACGGTCGCCCACGCTATTTCACGTCACTATGTGCTGTTTTCTTTGGGTGATTTTAGTGTGGATGTTCTAACGTCGTTGCCACGGATGCCCCATTCCTGACTGGACATACCTGCATATTTGAAATGCATATTTGAAAGGTACACCCTGCAATTTTCAAACTAAAGGTGAATGATCTGCTATTTTGTAGGTATGCATCTTCACCAGCTCCATGCACCAACATACTATTCCATTTCTTATGATGCAATTTCAACATTTATATATACATTGCATGGGTGAACCTTTCAAAATTCCAACGAGTACAAAAAATGTGGATACATCGAATCGGGTCGTGAACTGTTGGAATTTCAAATGATGTCATGACAATTTTAAAAAAAAGTCCGGCTTTTGGTGGGTGCCGACAATAATCATGCCTAAGCTTGTTGTTTTCCTTCTCCTTCGACTGCAGTCATACATGAGAGCTAGTGGAAGATCTACGATTTGACGGCCCGAAGGAGTTAGTAAGGTCTGGTCTCCTAATTTCCAGTCTGTGTGTTGTGCAGCTCCGTCCAGGCTCCAATATATATTTGTGAGGATACCCAACTGGGAAAACCTATTGCCCTATAGGCTTAATATTGGGCTTTTAGGAGTTGAAAATAAATGAGCTAAACTATAGGTTTCATGGATTTTTGGAGTTTAAAGTAGATACCTTTAAGTACTCATCAATAACAGAAGAGTTTCGTTAACATGATGTGTGTGCCGCTTACCTTATCTTTCTAGCAACGACGTTAGAAAAGAGCCTGATGTCTACTATGCGTCTATTCTTGTAGACATTGTTGGTCCTCTATGTGCAAAGGTTTGTTGGACAACAACAAATTTTCCTAATTTTTTTTCTTAAGTGAGTAACCCAAGGTTTATCAAACTCAGAAAGGTAGAGGTTGACCGTATACCTCTCAAACAACCCTGAAATTAAGATACAAGAAGTCTTTTGTGTCCCCAATAAACTTAATACAATTGTCAGTTGTATATGTGTACTAGTTCGACGAAGAGACGGTAAAAGGCATGTAATATGGATGATAAAAAGGTGTATTTGTAAATGTAATAAAAATGGTAGCAAACAACCATGTAATAAAATGGAGAGTAAACGGTGTATCAATGCTCAGAAATAATCCCTAGGGATCATACTTTCGCTAGTAGAAACTCTCAACAAAGATAACATAATTAAACATGTACTTTGTCACTTTATTCATAAACAGTATGTTGATGAAAATGGTAATAGGAGAATATTCTTCTGCAGATAAGAAACAAGAAGGCTACGGTGTAGGGCTACAAAAGCACACTTCAAAGTTTGTCTTCCTAATCAAGGGACACCCTACACTATCACTTTGAGCATTCAAAGATAGAACTAAACAAACACCAAAATTTCATAATGTCGTCCAACACCAAGAACAACTCATGATAAATACCCCTATAATCGATACTCCAATAGAGTCACACACGGCACCTAACAATGTCACTTTGGCAATCGTGGTATAAAGATGAACCTGAACATTATACTACATAAAATCAATTGAGCAATGATGCATCTAAAATGCATATATGAACTTTTGTAGTTTATTACTTCATATTCTCAGATATTTGCTACTTACATAGTGTTATATCCATGTCACCTAGATGACGTTCATATATGCCTTTGCAATGACGTTTTATATGACTTTAGGGATTTTCCACATGATCCCCATTCTTTTGGTTATAACCCTGCAGAACAGGGATGTCGTTGTTATGCTAATGACCTCTTAGGCCTTTTGCTAATCTTGCTATGTCTAATAGCATAATTTTTTCTTCTGTTGTATTGTTGATTGACAGGTCATTGACCATATTTTGGTGATATTTGCTTTTTAGCTCTGTTAAGAGCTTAATATTTTGCTTATTATGTTACTGATTATTCAACTATTGGCTTTCAATATCTCTGTTAGCCTTATCTTAAATTAATGTCCCAGATCTGTTTAGGTTGGCTCTCGGGGGTGCTACAGTAAATCTTGTTGTGGTCGTCGATGATAATAAAAAAAATTGGAAGATGAAGATACCTCTAGAATTGAAAAAAGTGTAGTATCTTTGTAAAGGGAGATTCATCACGAAGGATAATCTCGTTAGACATAATTGGCAGGGAATCAAAAAATGTGTATTTTGTCATCATGATGAGACAATCAAACACTTATTCGTCAAATGCAAATACACTCATTAAGATAGCTTCTAACTTGTATCGATCACGTTGCACTGCTAATGTTTCGGTGATTGGCTAGATGGTACAGACCACAAGCTTAGAATACTTATCACGGTGGGGAGTGCTTGCCGCTATTTGGTCACTATGGGTA
Source organism: Poa annua (assembly GCA_026929855.1). Taxonomy (NCBI): domain Eukaryota; kingdom Viridiplantae; phylum Streptophyta; class Magnoliopsida; order Poales; family Poaceae; genus Poa; species Poa annua. Next base: position 271,057,852 of record CM049426.1, on the reverse strand, counting down.
TGTAAACATGGCATGATTTTTAATGGTAAATATTTTCTTCTATGCAGGTCATCTAGGTGTACATGTATTCTCCGTTCAAAGTCACCTCTACAAAGTTTGGAAAAATCTAGACAATAGATCTCTACATGGTTGCAAGGCACGGAAAGGGATATTTTTACCCGACATGGGTGGCTGCTTGATTTACGGATTTGACCTCCTAGTAGCCAGTGTTTTGCATATATTTTCTTGTATGTTATTGTTCATTTTCTTTTGGTTTGAGAACTTGTTGCAGTGGCGTGCATCCTAACTTTTTAGAGGCGAGGCCGAGTGTAATGACTAAAACTCTTAAGTAATAAAATACCCTTTATTAAAAAATTAATACCCCAAACAAGGGAATTAAAGTATAAGGTTTGGCAGAAAGTCATTTTGGCTCCCTACCTTCAGTGATACCCTTGTTTTAAAGTAAATAAAAATATATTTACATTTAAAAAATGGAAAACATTTAATAGATGTTGTCAATGATGCACCCTACAAGTATATAAAATCACAATACCAAATTTCTTATATTATGGGTTACACGAGGGTCCACAAATTTTTAATTTTTGTATATGCCTAAGTATAAAGTATTTCAATGTTGTACTTAGCACGTTTGCTTGATAAATCATTGAAAACATGCAAAAAATTTACTTCATTTTTTAAAAACCTATAAATATGGATTTTTTCTAAAACATTAATGAAGGGATAACTAGACCTCGGGTGTAAGAATCTCCACAAGGTTCTTCCTTTGCTATTAGTACAAACTTTTTATGGTAGCTCACTTGTGCACACGGTGGGTGTGTTGTTGGGATACCCCAAAAGTAAAGTATGAAGTAGTGCAGCAGCAAATTTCACTCAGCTGTGAAACCAAGGTTATCAAACCAGTAGGAGACGAGAATTCCCCCGAGGTATCAACGGCGCCAGAAAAGAGCTTGACGTAGTTCACGTGGAGCCTGCACACAAACAATCAAGATACTTTGCCCCAACTTAACAGTGAGGTTGTCAATCTCATCGGCTTGCTGTAACAAAGGATTAAACGTATGTGTGGAAAAAAGATGTTTATTTGCAGAAAGTAACAAGTTTGCAGTTGTGGTTTTATCAGATTAAAGAGAAGTACTGGGGTCCACAGTTCACTAGTGGTGTCTCTCCATAGATAATAATATTCATTCATGCGTGGTAAGCAAATTACAGCTGGGCAATTGATAGAATAATGATGAAAAAACCAAAGCATATACTAACGTTATGATGTCTAGTGTGAGATTCATTCGGGCATTACAACAATATACATAGACCGTTCCAACCGCATCTATGACTAATAATCCACCTTCCGGTTAGCGTCCGCACTCCTTTCAGTATTAAGTTGCATGCAACAGATTATCGCCTTAAGCATTGTGTGTAAAGTAAGTAAGTAACATCATCCTTATACAAAGTACTAATTTTTTATCCCTAGTAGCAACGGTACATCTATAACCTTAGAGCTTTCTGTCACGGCCCCAGATTTAATAGAGACAACAACCTACTATCGAGCATAAATACCCCCTCTTGGAGTTACAAGCATCTACTTGGCCAAAACACACACGAGTAACAGAGAGCATGCAATATCATTAAATAGCACACACATGATATATTATGAATCAATAACTTTAGTACTCAATATTCATCGGATCCCAGCAAACACAACATGGAGAATTACATAAAGATGATCTTGATCATGATAGGCAACTCATAAGATCTAAACATAATAGCACAAGAGGAGAAGACAACCATCTAGCTATTGTTATGGACTCGTAGTCAAAGGTAGACTACTCATGCATCAGTCCGGAGGCGGTCATGGTGACGTAGAGGCCTCCGGGGACGATTCCCCCTCCCGGCAGGGTGCCGGGGAGCAGTTCTGATGTCTCCCGAATTGGTGTTGACGACGGCGGTGGCTCGGGACTCGTGGAGGAAATAATGAACACCGTGCGATTTTAAGGTTTTTGGGGGGTACTTATAGGCGGAAGGGCGAGGTCGGTGGAGGGTCGAGGCCACGTCACCACCTGCTCGCGCGGGCCCCTTACTGGTCGCGCCACGAGGTGGTGACAACCCCTCAATCATCCACTTCGTCAAGTCTTCGGTCTTCTGGAACCTTCATTTTCCAAAAATAATTTCAGGATGTTTCTTTTTGAATTCCGAGAATATTTCCTTAAGTACTTTTCTAAACAAAAAACATCAGAAAACAGGGAACTCGCACTTTGGCATCTTGTTAATAGCTTAGTCCCAGAAAATGCATAAAACTATATATAATGCATATGAAAAATGTAATAACATGATATAACATAGCATGAAACATAAAAAATTATAGATCTGTTGGAGATTTATCAACATCCCATGGTTTAGTTCTACTCGTCCCGGGTAGGCAAGAGCGATAAAAGAAGAATAATTTTTGAAGTGACATGCTTAAACACAATCTTGATCACGTAATAATGTAAAGCATGTAAACTAAGATCAAATAAATAAGGGATGTAGTTTATATTGATATCAAATGAGTAATAAATAAACAAGTAGGTAAAGCAAGCAAAGCTTTCAATGATATAGTACTAGATAGCAATCAACCGTGCAAAGTAGATATTAGAGATGATTTAAACTTCAAGCACAACAATATAATCATCTAATGCTTCCAACAAACATGTCAACTTAATGAAAGGATCAAGTCAAGCAATATCAATATGCACGTAGAAGATCAATACTTTATTTGTTCAAAAGAAACAAGCAAGCGTTCAACGTTGGTTCCTGGCACAAGGAGTTTATGGCTAAGAGAATGTTAACGGAGGTTTGGAAGGCCAACGGAAGAAAGGCTCACAAAGCTGCAAGTGATCATTAGACAAGAGAAAGACTTACAATCAAAGCTATGCAAGGAGTAGTGATTGCCACACAACGGATGCACATAGAGCTATAAATATATGAAATCTCTCCAAAGGAACTAGTGGGTTTGCATCCAACTTGCTTGCTCACGAAGACCTAGAGCACTTTTGAGGAGGCTCATCATTGAAATATACAAGCCAATTTCTATAGTGTAAAGTTCCCCACATAGTTATACAACTAAGACATGAAAACTCTCTCATATGGAGTAAAGGTGCTAAACATGAGCACAAATGATGATCGTAAATGATATGGTGCTATAACATGAGCACAAGTGATGACTATAAATGATATGGTGCTATAACATGAGCACAAGTGTGTGATAAAGAATAGTACTGATGCCCCCTTTTTATTTTATTTCTTTCGTTTTCTTTTCTCTTTTTTCTGTTTCTATTTTTGATGGCCTCCATGGCTCTTTTCACTTTTAGGGGCAAGCATCCTAATATGATATATGACAACACACTAATGATGATAAGACAACATACTGATGTACAAGTAACTAATATGAATGTGCCATAAAATGCATATGACAACAGTGCATCTGCCAGTGTAGCAGGTTATGCAATGATCTAGTGTAACATGGGTAAAACCACACATCTGCTTTACAGAAACACGCAAATCAATATAGAAGTAATGAATAACAACAAGTCATGTAATGTAAGATGGATGTTGCATGGCAATATATCTCCGAACAGCTATGGAAATGTTGTAGTAGGTAGGTATGGTGGATGTTTTGAGGAAGATATTTGGCTTATGTGTAGGAGAACAAGATGAAGATCTTCCACGAGTTTGGATGTACCCGCGAAAAATGCACCAACTCTCAATGTGAGAAAGGGAAATGCAAAGTACCGAAGAGGCTAGCAATATGGTGGTGGAAGTGCCATTAAAACCGCAGTTTTAGAACTTACAAGTAAAAAATTCTAAATAAAAATATGATCTTACAAGGCATAATGAAAATTACTCCTAGGGGTGTTGTGGCAAATGAACAAGTCACTGTTGGGGACCCGACCGTAGCGCATAACACAAAGTCATTACGGTTGCTTTAGGCAAATAGAAGTCATATACCATTATGCAATCAACTGGAGATTTAAGTGTGGCACAGCTTCAAGTTTTTCTAGACCAATCATTAATCATTTCACTTTACTAGACCATCATGTTTACCATTAAACAAATTAATATCTCAAAACAACATCAATGATTCAAGTGACACAATTTAATGATCTACAAGATTATGTATTATTTAATTATACCATCCACCACATTTAGCATTTTTTGTTCTCAACCAAACACCAATGAACTTATTTAAAAGATAAACTCTCCAAGTAATTAAACTATGAGATATGAGAGTATAATATAACAAAGCTAACAGTTCTAGCAAGAGATGCATGAAAAATACGAGCTAGAAAGAAAACAATAACATGAAAAGAATACTCAACAAATATAAGGAAAGAATACGAGTATTCATATGAAAAAGCGGAGCGTGTATATCTCCCACACAAAAGAATGCTAGGATCCATTTTATTCAGAGAATGAAAATAACAAAAATAAACAGACGCTTCAAGAAAAGCACATAAGATGTGGCGGAATTAAAATATAGTTTCACTAGAAAGGACCTGATAGTTTGTCAATGAAGAAGGGGATGCCTTGGGCATCCCCAAGTTTTGACGCTTGACTCTTCTTGAAATATATTGGGGGCGAACCACCGGGGCATCCCCAAGCTTTGGCATTACTATCCTCTTGATCACATTATATCATCTTTCTTTTTTGATCCTTGAAAACTTTCTCCACACCAAACTTAGAGTAACTTCATTAGAGGGTTAGTGCACAAAAAATTATGATATTATGTAGGAACACAACTGCTACCAATGCTACTGGACATTAGCTACCGCCACTGATACTTAATAGGATAAAAATATCCAATCAAAATAGCAAAAGAGGCATTGCAAAATAAATGGCAGAATCTGTCAAAAACAGAACAGTCCATAAAGATGAATTTTTTCGAGGCACTAAACTTTCTCAGATAAGAAAACTCAAACTAATGAAATTTGCGTATACATATGAGGATTATGCAAAAAAAGAGCAAATTTTTCTGACGTTCCAGTGAGGAGTTATGAATTTAACAGTGAACAGAAGAAAAAAAATTATGCGCAGGAATTGAAATTTAGCATCAACTTTCAATTAGAGACTTAACTTGACACAACATTGTAATAAAATAAAGATACAAAGGAATTGCTACAGAGTTAGGACAAGTACTTGACACAAGCTGGAGATAAAGATAATGGGTTGCCTCCCAAAAGCGCTTTCTTTAATGCCTTTGAGCTAACCTTGATAGTTATTATGATGCTCTCATAAATATAGAAAATGAATCAAAAGGAGCATCAAGAAGCAAATTCAAAACACATTTAAGTCTAACCCACGTCCTATGCATAGGAATCTTGTAAACAAAAAAATTCACCAAGAACAAAGTGACAAGCATAGGAAGATAAAACAAGAGTAACTTCAAAACTTTTAGCATATAGAGAGGTGTTTTAGGAGAGTGGATATATAGAACATGGAGGTATATGAACCCACTAATTTGGTATGTGCATTGGTGATGCAAAACATGTCCGAAAATTTTGATACAAAATTTGTCTACATAGGGGATGCAAAACATGTGCCGTGCATGTCAGTTTCGTGACAAAATTACTATTTACCTTGCCTCTATAAAAAAGAGAAATTTTACGTGCTATATAGCAGTATATATGTGATGTATTTTTGTCTTTTTTATATAGGCTAAGTAAAAAGTTGTTTCTCCCCGAAACTTTATATTCACCCATGGAACGTGCATATGCACACGCGGATATTTTTTTCGGAATTTTTTTATGTTTAAAAAATATATTTCTAAAACGTGTGCATATGCACCCATGTTCAACGTAGTACTTTCCGGTGTTTTAGTAACATGAAAACTTCAACAACCATATTATCCTCTCTCATAATAATTTTCAGTAGTAGAAATAAATTCAACCATATACCCACAAGTATCATTCAACTTAGATAATATAGGCAGATAATGAGGATCATTAAATTTATTTTGGAATTCACTAGCATGCTTTCCTCTTTCAAAATAGTTACTAAGATCAATATCAAGTTTAAGATCATGGTTGCAACAAAAATTTGGAACTAGATACAATTGCAAACCACATAAGTATCTCTCAACATAAACAAATTTCTCCTCCATGGTGTAATTAGGAGAATTCAAAAACAAAGTAGGATTCTCATAAGTAAGAGTACCATCACAAGCAACAATTATATCATTTTTATCCTCACATGAATAAGTAATAACTTCTAAACATAGAGGATTATTGATAAGCATAGGACCATCATCTAAAGCATTATCATATATAACATTAGGGAGCACATTTTTACTTTTGTTATTTTGTTTTGGTGCGTCAAGGAGCATGTCTTTTTCAAATTTATCAAAAGTAGATATTGCAATAGATTCATGACATTCAACAATATAGCACACTTCCACCTTAGGCATCTATGGAGCGCAATCAAATAATATAAGAGTTAAAGAGTTACTATCTTTAGAAGGTAGACCCTCCTTTTGTTTTTCACTCTCCTCCTCTTTTTTCATCTAATGAGCTTTCATGTTCAGCAATTTCTTCTTCTAGAGGTTCCTACAAGACAACGGTTTCTTCTATTTGAGGATGTCTTTTCTCAAGAAATTCAGCAATATAAGGATTATCATTATTATACTCAAGACAGTAACCAAGTACAGCATAATTCTTATATTAGTTTTACAAGGGGCATCATCGTTTTGAATATAACCAGCAATTTCATAGGCACCCTTAAAAGTAACAAATTCTTCAATTTGTTCAAGATTTCCAAAGTCATAGTTTCCTTTAGCATAAGCAGCCAAGGTTTCATTATCATTATAATCACGTTGGAAAGGTAGGTGTTTATGCCTTCTACAACAAAAATATTCATTAAAGCAGTAGGATTCATCATATGTAGAACACAAGTTCTTAGCAAAATAATTCAATCCACTTATTTGTTCCTGTAAATATTTTCCTTTTTTAGACAAGTGGTATTCCCAAGAAGATTTTGTTTCAAAGAGAGTAGACATTGATACCAAATAAATAACTAGACATAATAACAAACCGAAATAAAAATATAAATGCAAGTAACTATTTTTTTGTATTTTTTATATTAAGCAAACAAGACAGTAATAAAAATGAAGTAAGCAAAATAATAACAAAATAAAAAGATTAGAAGTGCGAAAACTCCCCTCGCAGTGGAATGCTCAAATCCCCGGCAACGGAGTTGACGGAGAAGTTGAAGGTCTTCAAAGGAATTCTTGTCTCCCCGGCAACGGCGCCAGAAAAGAGCTTGATGCACACGGTGGGTGTGTTGTTGGGAGACCCCAAGAGGAAGGTACGAAGTAGTGCAGCAACAAATTTCGCTCAGTTGTGAAACCAAGGTTATCGAACTAGTAGGAGACGAGAATTCCCCGAGGTATCAACAGCGCCAGAAAAGAGCTTGACGTAGTTGACGTGGAGCGTGCATACAAACAATCAAGATATGTTTCCCCAACTTAACAGTGAGGTTGTCAATCTCATCGGCTTGCTGTAACAAATGATTAAACGTATGTGTGCAAGAAAGATGTTTGTTTGCAGAAAGTAACAGGTTTGTAGTTATGGTTTTATCAGATTAAAGAGAAGGACCGGGGTCCACAGTTCACTAGTGGTGTCTCTCCATAAATAATAATATTTATTCATGCGTGGTAAACAAATTACAGCTGGGCAATTCATAGAATAATGATGACCATACCAATGCACATACTAACGTTATGATGTCTAGTGTGAGATTTATTCGGGCATTACAAAAATTTACATAGACCGTTCTAACCGCATCTATGACTAATAATCCACCTTCTGGTTAGCGTCCGCACCCCTTTCAGTATTAAGTTGCATGCAACAGATTATCGCCTTAAGCACTGTGTGTAAACCAACTAAGTAACATCTTCCTTAGACAAAATACTACTGTTTTATCCCTAGTAGCAACAATACATCTACAACCTTAGAGCTTTATGTCACTGCGCCAGATTTAATAAAGACAAGAACCTACTATCGAGCATAAATACCCCCTCTTGGAGTTAGACTAGTCATAATGGGTAGTAACATCGTAGTAACATAAGTGTCACATAGGCAAAAAAAAAATGATGTGGCATGTAATTAATGAGGAGAGGGGCAAATGGAGTAACATATCTAGTTACCATCACATCACAGTTTTCAAGACAAAATGTGTGTATAGAGTAATAAATGAGACTACATATGATACTATCTTTATGTTACTTTGCATAGTGAGGGTAGTAACATAGTTTAGAAACACGTGTATGTTACTAGTTGAAGTGACTCCCCATTGTGACTAGTCTTACAAGCATCTACTTGGCCAAACCACACACGAGTAACGGAGAGCATGCAAGATCATTAAATAGCACACACATGATATATTATGAAGCAATAACTTTAGTACTCAATATTCATCAGATCCCAGCAAACACAACATGAAGAATTACATAAAGATGATCTTGATCATGATAGGCAGCTCACAAGATCTAAACATGATAACACAAGAGGAGAAGACAACCATCTAGCTACTGTTATGGACCCGTAGTCCAAGGGTAGACTACTCACGCATCTGTCCGGAGGCAGCCCTGATCTCTCCCAAATTGGTGTTGACGACGGCGGCGGCTCAGCACCCGTGGAGGAAATAATGAACACCGTGAGATTTTTAGCTTTTTGGGGGGTACTTGTAGGTGGAAGGGCGAGGTCGGTGGAGGGTCAAGGCCACGTCACCACCTGCTCGCGCGGGCCCCTTGCTGGCCGCGCCACGAGGTGGTGACGGCCCCTCGGTCATCTACTTGTTCAAGTCTTCAGTGTTCTGGAACCTTCATTTTCCAAAAATAATTACATGATGTTTCTTTTCGAATTTCAAGAATATTTTCTTAAATACTTTTGTGAAACCAAAAACAGCAAAAAACAGGAAACTGACACTTTGGAATCTTGTTAATAGGTTAGTCCCAGAAAATTTATAAAGTATATATAAGGTATATAAAACATGTAATAATATGATATAACATAGCATATAACATTAGAAATTATAAATACGTTTCTAACGTATTACTCACGCAGTATATAGAATTTGCACAATCCAAGTCAGAGGATGATGGAGTAGCCTTGTAGGCTGTCAGGAATGTCTTACAATTTGCAATAGTTGCTTACTTCGAACGCCGCAAGTTTAGGCATGCACTTGAATAAAAACTTATGCCCATAGGAGCTTCCAAATACTCAGACAGTACAAAGGAATCGCAAGGACGTAGTAAGGCAAAACCCATCATGTTTGCAAGGGAAGGCAAGCAACCTGAAGCTGAAGTCACAGGATGTGATGATGGGAAAGTATTCCCTCACATTCACAGCAAACTCCAAATGCTGTAGCCCCTGGATATCATCACTCAGCCAGGAGTAGTGGGCTACCGGGTGGTAAAAAATAACAAGTGGAGATTGAAGCTGCAATCCACCTAGGATTTTGTGTCACGCAAAAGTGGGACCGGTCTCACATGCCCCATGCACATGACGGGCACTTGTCTGATATCGTACCACACCACCTTTTGCATCTCACCCCTCATTTGCATCTTCATTTCATTTACCACTTGTGACTTCTCCCTTTCACCACCACCACAATTTTTGATTCAGGAAACATTCAGTGGATCTCTGACAGCACTGTTCTTTCGAGGCACCGACGTACACAGAGAGATTGGAGGACTATACTATAATAACAGTCTTTACATAAGTTCAGTACAAGGCAAGAAAAAAATCTACATAAGATAAGCTCATCCATGAACTGACAAAGGAAGTTCAGACTTTACTTTATACCAGAGGGTGAAAAGGTTAAAATAACAGCATAAAAAGTTCAAAAAGAAATCTGACCGCAAAAAAGCCTGGTGCTTTCTTCAAGCCGCCATTTGCTTTGCTCAAGGGTCTCCATTTTGTTGCAATGACACCCCCTCGGAATTAGGAGATCCCTTTCCCTTCTTATTTCTTTTTTCTTACCGCTCTAGACGCTCTAACTTTTTTACATGACGGAGCACGCGTTCGGGTTCTCGTCGCTGAAGATCTGCGGCGGGTAATGTGGGTAGGCTGGAGGGTAGGCCGGCGGTGGCGGCGGAGGGTAGGCAGGGTAGGCGGCGTATCCGGGCCGCGGTGGCGCGTAGTATCCTCCGGGGAACGCGAACTGTGGGTAATGCATGTACAGGTTGGCTGCTGCGATGGCTCCGGCTTCTTTCTCCTTGTCCTTCTCGTCGCCGCCGCCATCCTTCTCTTTCTCGTCCTTCTTCTCATCTCCGCCGCCATCCTTGTCATCCTTCTTCTCATCCTTCTCGTCCTTCTTCTCCTCCCCGCCTTCGTCCGCCTTCTTCTCGTCCTTGGCGTCACCGTCACCGGCTTTCTCCGCCGGAGCAGCCGGCTCTGACTTGATAATGGCCGCATGCCTGCCGGTGCGCTTGTGCACGTACTCGGCCAGCTTGGCCTCCTCAAACACTCCCTTCACCGTCACTTCCGACGCCTTCAAGTCTGGCTCCGCAGATTGCACCCCTGCAGATGTAAATTTGAGCCATGATTGTCAGTAATTCAGAACAAGTATCATTGAGCTTGAGACCAATCTATTACTAGTAGGACTTGAGGCAGAAAATCTCCAAATTTATCATTTTACAGCTTCTAGCCAGACAGCAGGTAGGTGTAGGAGTGAATCTTATCGGCAAGCAAATCTGCATCTTTCGCAAGAAAAGGAACTGTAGGTACAAGGCCCACATTTTGGCTATGTTTCATCGATACATACACTTAAAAGAGGGAACCCCTTCTTTTTCATCATTGCATTGCATCAGACAAAAGATTTTCTTGACCTTTGCTCAATCAAGAAATAGATTACAATTCATCAAGCATGAGACATACTAGTAAACTAATAATTGCAGTACGAGCTAGTGAAAATAAATAAGAGAAGGAAAGGCCATAGATATTTTGGTCCTGAAAATGAAGCGAGAGAGAAATGAAAAGGACAAGCAATCGCATGGCAGCCAACTACGCACCTTTCATTTTGAGGATCCTCTTCTTTATTGCCTGCGCGCAGGCCTCGCAGTGCATGTGCACCTTCAGCACCACGGAGATCACCGATGGCTTCAAAATTGAACATTAGTGCGTCAGCTTCCCAAATCTGAACTAAAACTGGTACAATTAGCGTACAAGATAGTGCATTGTGGGCAATCGTTAAGGCTGCCGTTCACCTCTTTCTTCTCTTCAGGTTTCGGTGGCTCAGGCTCCTCCTTCTTCTCCTCTTCCTTCTTCTCCTCCGGCGGTGGCGGTAACGGCGAGAGGAGCTCAACCTTGCGGCCGGTCTTCTTCTGAACACGCTCCACCACTTTCATCGGGTCAGCGGCCGCCTTCTTTCCCTTCACCACTACCTTGTGTGCCTTAGAGTCAGCGATGACATCCTCCACTCCTGAATCCACACCAAAACTTTTCAGATGTGATGTATGTAGGCAGATGTAAGATTGAATCTTTGCGGCAAAGAACCTTAAATTTCCCTTGATAGCAACTAGTAGTACATGGAGAATATGAGAGATGCATGGAAAGGTTTGAGTATATGGAGATGATTGAGGAATCAGCTTCACTTTTGATGACATGTGATCTGAAGGGCATTGTATACTCAAGGCTGTCATTCTCTTGGAATGTACTCCAGCCTTTTGGAGTGAAAAGTCATTCGGATCTCAAGTTATTCCCGTCACAACACAACTAATCAACTACTTGATTCATGTGCAACTCGCTTATGCGAATGGAGGATCTTATTAATTGGTGAATCTGATTATTTTAAAAAGCTTAGCCCACCTACTGACTTGGTCCACTCTGAATTCCACCGAGAACAACCTTACAAGATCACTTGATTGGACTCCACAACAGCACAAGCACAGAGAAACCCACAAAATCTGGATCCTATTTTTTTAATACAAGGCCAGTAGAAAAATTAGAAGAAGCCAACCACAACATGTCTCTTAAATCTGATGGACAAACAGATTCACTTTTAGCTTCCTTGCCATAATAACCAGAAGAAAAACCAAGTTTACCCACTAAAACCACTACTACCCTGAATCAAAATAACACTAAACACACACTTCCCCAAAACATTCCCGAAAAGGTCCTAAGAATTTGAAAATTTGTTCACCTGAGAGAGTAAAATCTAGTTCAAAAAATGAAAAAGATTTACTACTTTGACAGTGAATCCTGATGCGATACAACAAAACAGAAGAAATTACAGAGCAGGCAATTAAATTAGCAGAGTCATGGGGCCTCGGCATTACCGTCAAATCTCTTGAGGATCTTCTTGACCTTCCTGGCGCATCCCTCGCAGTGCATGTAGACCCGCATCTCAACCTCCTCCGGCGGCGGTGGGGGTGGCGGCGGCGCCGCCGCCTCCTCCCCCTCCTTGGGCTTGTCTCCTCCCTCCCCCTCCTTGGGCTGCTCTTCCTTGGGTTTCTCCTCCTCCCCGCCCTCCTTGGGTTTCTCCTCCTTCTTCACCTCCACCTCCTCCTTGGGCTTCTCCTCCGCCTTCTTCTCCTCCTGCGAAGCGAAAGCACTGTCAAGATTCAATCCGGTTCTCCACCGAGAAATGCAGCAAGAAAGCAAGGCTCACTCACCTCGCCCATGGCGTACGTCCCTCTCTCCTCTGCTCTCCTCTGCTCTGCTTCTTTGTGGGTGGGTGGTGGTGGTGGCTCTCCTCTCTGCCGCTCTCTGTGGGTGGTGTCGCTCGCTGCAAACACTAGCAGTAGTACCAGTGGGGTGGGGGGTGGAGGGGTGATATCGCTCACTCGCCTTATGTAGCGGTCTAGCGGGTGGGCTGCAAGATCCGCATGGAAATGATTTGGCATCTCTATCTCTACAATTTTTATTTCTTTTTCTCTCTCTTCTCGGTGCACATTATAACCGAAAAAAAATGTCCTTGTATATAACCATATATATATGAACATTCTACAAGAAGTGACGTGTTAGATATGTGCATGAATTGGGTGTTATTCGGCGGTGTCCACGTTGTCGTAAGCTTACATGATGGACGGCACACAAGGAATTGGCATGTTATTCAAGTCATTATTAAAAAGATTTGATATACTACAGTACTATGTAATTGGCATGTTATTCAAGGAGTAGCAAATCTTGCCTAAAAACGTAATGAATATATTATAGATACAGTACTATGTTCTGCTACTCCATAATGACTGTGTTTTTTCTATATTAACCCTCTCTCTCTTGCTTGCATCAGGGTTTATCTTTTTACATGTGCCTCAAGGTTAGTGCTGCATCCATCGGATGCCACAAAACTAGAGCAAACACCTTGCAACATTTCAAGACCTCGCCGTGCCCGCTCGTGTGACCGTACGTTTCAAAGTGACTTTCTTTTTTCTTTTCTTGGAGTGCTAAATTAAGGGCTTACAACATCAGCAAAAGTTTATTCCTTTCTCGAAAAACAAAATCAACAAAAGTGGCCAGGCTTTTTTTCAGTTACTACTAACCAGTGGTTTTCCAGCTGAGAGACGAATGGCATGGCTCGTGCATGCACCAACACTTGTCACCAGCTTGGCGTTTTAATATGCACTTCTTCTTTTTCTCATGCTTTTTGTCATGTATTAGCATCATAACAAGAATATGATAAGATCTTTTAGTAAAAGAACAAAAAGGAAAGAAATTTAAGAGTATAAGGCAGGTTTTTCTTTTGTGGTCAGAAAACTTTCGAGACTTTCCACAACAACTAAAAGACGCACCAAGAATTGAGGTTACTATGGATGACTTATATTTGCTCTAATTACCTTGTCTTTGCTTGCAAGGGCAAAAGATCAAAAAGAGGTTCATTTGTCGTGCATTAGTCACAATGATAACACTCTAACGTTCAATATTATCTTTTATGAACAAGTTAATGGGGGTTCGCTTGACGGGAATGAATTCATAACCCGTAGATCGCAATCCAGTAATAACTTTGAAGATATTATCTCCATATATGTATGCAATCCTCATGCCCTAAATCATAGTAACTGTTGTATTTAGTCTTATAGGAAACAAGAGTAATAGTAGGAGTAGCATCAAAGATTCCTATAATCTAGTGCAAGGAAGGCCACATGTAACACATGTTACCCTCCTAGGAGAAACTCGTATGTTATTAGGATTCCGCTGGTGTGTCTCGTCCGATCGAGAGCGAAATGGAGGTGGTTGGGGTTCCACCTTACGAAGGTTGGGGTGTGACGGGTGTCTCATGGAGTTCTCGATCTTAGATCTAGAGGCGAGGACCTTTTTAGGCGAAAGTTTGCCCTATGGGTCGTTGTCCGCTTCTTGAAGACGTTACCTTGACTCTTCCTTGTTCATCCGGTATTATCGATGAAAAACATATGACTTTGTCTAGATTGGCCGTCATGGACGCTCTGGTGGCGTTGACTCTAGAGCCATACGGTGATTGTACTATAGAATCATGGCGATGCCCGACAAAGGGTGAGTATGATGCAATAGGGTATGCTATGCTTGGTTGAGTGGAGCATTTGGCGATTTTGACTTGAGCTCTATGGTGAGCTCGTACCTGCATAATGCGGGGGACATGTGGTCCATTCTAGTCACGGTAACTGATAAAGGGACGGGGATCTCCAGCGTTCTGATTTGATTCTACACCCACTTGTAAGTATATCACGATGAGTTGAGTGTTGTCGCTATTGAGTGAGTTTCCGGCCCGACTTAATATATCCCGAGGGGTGGACGAGCAAGGGGCGTTGTTTTTTTTAGTACTGCAAGGGGCATTGTTCCAACATCATCCTTTGCTAGCAGCGATATGTGATTTAACTGCATTTTCTCCTATTTGCCCCACCCCTCTTTAACTAAATTACACTGGAGAACCTCATTGGCTCACATTTATGTGCAATTCCTTCCTCTATGTGTGTGCATTTTCTGCTTTCGATGGTTTCGATGTTCTATCGACTCCAATAGCTCTATTTATATTCATTATTGCCTACCTAATGGTATGTGAGTAGGCATAGGTTTTGGATTGTAAGCTGGCCTCAATATGTGTATGTTTTCACCATTTTGGGCGCCACTAACTAACTCCAAGCTACGAGTTTCTACCTACAAAGTCACCACGGTTGGTTTCTTTATACAAAAAACATTTGTTTTGAGTATGGGTGCTGGGAGTAATGCTACACTTACGGAAGAATTTTACATAATGAACTTACGGACAGGAGCATGACATCACGAAATTGGAAGTGAATGAGTTAGTTGTTGGAACATTTTAGTGTTTGGACAAACAAATTCACCTATGTTATGTCTGTAACAAATCATCCGTAAGTCTAACATTATTAGGGTGTATGTATTTTTTTTACCTCACATATATTAGGTCAGCAAGTCGCCTCATTAAAACTCTGCCAGTACCTTTCGGTACCCTGGTTAGTGAAAGAGTGCGTCTGAAACTTGCCGCCTTTAAGCATGACAGTTGCATCGTTTATTATAAAAGGCAAGATAGAAGGAGGGGGATCACCATCCCAATTAACAGTGGATTGCGAATTATAAGACACCTTCGCCAGTTATGCGCCAATTGATTAGCTTCTCTTGGACAGTGCACAAACAGGACCGACTCAAAATTATATGCCTTCATAAGGATAGCAGAAAAAAGGCTCCAAACTTCAATCTTTCATTATTAGGGTGTATGTATGTCTCACCCCTTGCAAATTAAGAAAGACAATAACAACAATTAAGCAGCAACGGCAATAAAAATTGAACGGCGGAGAGATGCTACCTGCCCGTTCTTTTATTTTCTGGAAGACGTTTACTTCGCTAAGATTGTCAGTTTGCGTTTTGCTACCAATTTGAGAACCTCGCGTTAAATTTTTGTCGGTCATTAATTAATTTACTGAGCTGTCCTTTCACATGTACAGTGCCCTGCAACCTTTCACGGAACCTGTACAGGCAGGCATTATGTGCAGTGTTGCCTATTTCCATTTTTCACATGTTATTTTTCGAAAATGTTTTTCATTAATTGCTTTTAATAGCGCATCCGTGCAGGCAAAGGACCTGTCCCTTCTTGTTCCTAACTGCGGCTGGTGCTACAGCATATTTATCTTGTGCCTGCTGTCTGTGTCACTCTGTGGAAGTGGAACAAAGAAATTTGTATCTAGTGTTTTGTATTCATATATATCAACATGCTACTCCTTCCGTTCTATAATATAAGTTTGTTTAGTTAGCTAGCTTAGTTTGCTAAAAAAAGTTGAAATTTTGGAACAGAGGTAGTACAAGATAATGGCTGGTAGATGAGAGAGAGAAATAACAGTAACTCAAGCTGTATCCTGAACCAACCATAAATTGTCGGGCTAAAACCAACCATAGATTCCTTTTAATGAAAACTAGCCATATGTTGGATAGTTAGTGGAGGTTCTACGAGTGGAGATTTTTGGCTCCTTGAGTTACATTGATCCTTTTATTTAGAAGATTCAAAGAAAAAACATGTTTTCTAAGGTTTAATTGTTTTTTATTATAGTGCTGAATGTTCTCAATGATATATCTCCGCAAAATCTTAATTTTAAATACTTTGTATTTTGATCTACGTAAGTGAAAAATGTACATATCTAATCTAAGGATAGTGAACAATGTATATTTTGATTATTTTTAGGTGCTCAAGATATCGATCATCCTTTCGATTAGAGATTAATAGCTTATCGGTCGATTAATCGATCTGTTGCCTATTTATCGCTAAATACTAAGTTTTGTCACTATTTTTAAAAAATATAGAGTACTATGCAAAATAAAAACATTGGACTAGACAAGTGCTACCTTAATTTCTTGCCATCGAATCACTAAAAATGGCAACACTCAAGCTAATGTATAAATCTACGAAACTATGAGTTGATAAATCGGCTGCCGGGCAGATAAATCGCTGATAAGTGGTGGAATTTGAGCTAAATCAGACAAAAATCGGTCGTCAACCAAAACTTGGCGTCGGCAATAAATCGACAGATTAGGTGTAATCTTATCTATCACTCAATGATTCACGAAAACGGTCGATTTTTTTAACACTGGTATTACTTTCAAATTTTATAACATTTTATCATTTTTGTGTATTCCATAATACAAAGAATTTCACGTTGAGAATTCTTCACTTTTATAGGATACATCGTTGAGTACAACTAAATTAATTTTCAGATTTTTTGAGGTTGTACGTGCGTCCTAGCTTACAAGGAACAAACACCACGTGAGAGGTGACTAACATGTCCATAACTAAGGAGGTGTATGTGATGACTATGTCAGCTTTGTAATTTGTCGTAGGCTTGGTCAAGTGCACGCATAGTCCTTCCTAATACTAAGCTCCATGGAAATAGAGAGCTATGGAGACTCCCACGTGGCAAGACGCGTATGGATGGTTCATCCTATTGTGGGCCCCCCTGGCATACCGCCTTTGACCGCGCGTATACGTCTCCTCTCCACCCAGTCCCTCCTCTGGCCTCTGCTCTCTTCCCCTGCTCCACCCTCGATCTGATCTGCGTAAGGCCCGATCGGCGGGAAGGAGAAGGAAGAAGATCTGACAGAAATCGAGGAGAGGGACGGCGGGCAGAGGCGGTGCCGGATGGATGGCGACCATGGGCCCTGCGGCGTCGCGAGCAGCAAGCTCACACGGACGCCGTCCTCGCTGCTGCGCTGCCCGGCAATGCGCAACTGCTCCTCCTTCCAGACCGCCGTCCTCGTCGAGGACCCGGAGCCCGACGACAAGAAGTCGCCGGGCAGCCCCTGCAGCCTCACGGCCCTGTCTAGATTGATGTACTTTTAAATGGAAGTAATGTAATCCATGCATAGCTTCTTCAGACTGGGGTTCCAGCAGTTATAAAGTGCTTTCTATCTACAAAAGCTTGTGCTCCTAAAATATGAATCTGGGGAGTCCATCAAATTTATTCTCCTAATATTTCTGTGTGCAAAATAGAGTAAGAAAGTTCTTTTGAGGTTTACTCGTGCAACAGAATTGCAATCAACTGTCTAAACTTTGTATAAGTTTTATGTAAACTTTTACAACGGATAGGCACAACTGTCCTTATGTATAGTCTCTTATCATATTGATATCATACCATTTTGGTAGTCATGCTTGTGCGTTTGAACTGGAACTGGAGAAGGCACATGAGAGAGCGACGACCTCAGTTTGTGTTTGCAGTAACCTCAGTTTGTGTTTCAAACAGGTGGAGAGTTCGTCTCTGGACTCGCCTCCACAACCTGATAATCGAGGTTAATGTTGTCTTTAAATGCTTTGGCATCAAAATATATTTTTATTCTTTCAACTGGGATCAAATTAGAAGAGATATGCTCCATGTTGTCTCTGTAATTTGTGTGAGGTTTTGCAGCTTTGAAGTGTCATTTGTACCCTGAAGGTGTTCATAAAAACGTGTGACCTGAATATGTGAAAATGACACATGGATTTGAGGCTGAACGGGAATCCGGCACCTAGAGGGGGGGGGTGAATAGGTGCTATTACAAATTTTAGGTCTTTTCAATTTTAGGCTCAACTCAAAGGTAAATTCTCTAGATATGCAACTACGGTGAATTTACCTAAATGAGAAACTAAGCAATAACAAGATAAGCAAATAAGGGAGTAAAGGGTAAAGGGAACCAAGTGAAGCACGCGGAGACGAAGATGTAATCCCGAGTTCCACCCAAGGGTGTACGTCTCGTTTGGAGAGGTGTGCGCTACCACAACAGGTTAGCCGCAACGCCACAAAGGCTCACCTTCTTCTCCGATGAACTCAACCACAAAGGTTTCGAGTCCACCTTCCACTATTGATCCCCTTTTAGGGCGGAGATCGAATCCCTTACAAACGCTTGAGGCACACACCCACAACTGAATTGGGGGATCCCAAGAAGGACCACAACAGGTCAAGGACCACAAAAGGTCAAGGTAGCACCAAGAACACAACAATGGTGAACTAGGTTTTCCCACCGGAAACCCTAGCCACGAAATCCCCAAATGAATGGGGGAGAAATGTAAATCCCTTCGGTGACGATGTAGATCTGGGCCTTCTCCTCCAATCCTCCAAAGATCTATGAATTTAGGTGGGGGGATTGGGAGATCTTGATGAATTGAGCTTTCAAGAATAGTAGGAGAGAGAAAGTCTGAGAGCTCAAATGTTCTTGAGTGAGTGAGGGGGTATTTATACTCCCCCTCAAAATCTGGCCGTTGGCTGTCTTGGTCACCCGGAAATTCCGGTTTAAGTTGCACCGGAAATTCCGGTGCCCCGGAATATCCGGGCCTTTGAAAATATCCGAGCTGAATTTCCGGTTGAGATCAGAACCAATTCTGAACTTGACTTAGCCGATTTTCTTCGGTTGACTCGGCATATCCGAGTCCTTGAAATTTCTGAGCTGAATTTCCGGTTGGAGTCAGTGCCACTTCTGAATCTTGACTTAGCCAATTTTCCTGAGGTTGACTCGGAATATCCGGTTGGTGAACCGGAATATCCGGATCCTTGAAATTTCCGGGCTGATTTTCCGATTGAAGTCAGTGCCACTTCTGAATCTTGACTTAGCCAATTTTCCTGAGGTTGCTTCGGAATATCCGGTGGGTGAACCGGAATATCCGGTTGGTGAACCGGAATATCCGGGTCCTTGAAATTTTCCGGGCTGATTTTCCGATTGAAGTCAGTGCCACTTCTGAACTTGACTTAGCCGAATTTCTGGGGTTGACTCGGAATATCCGGTTGGGGAACCGGAATATCCGGGTCCCTGAAGAATTCCAGAAACTCTTTTTCTCTACAGTTTGGCTTTAAGATTTGTGATATGAGTTTCACCCAAACTGAAATACTTAGCAATAGGATTAGTATATCATTGGTATTGTTAACTAACACACAAAACACTAGGGATTAAGAAATGTTCTTTCAATCTCCCCCTTTTTGGTGTTAGATGACAATACCAAGATTTGCAAAGAAACAAACAGCAATATCATGTTTTTGGCAGAAAATGGCTCCCCCTAAATAAATGCAATTATGCAACACAAGATAACAGAGGATAGGAGCAATTTTATAACAACAACCACAAGATATCACAAAGGAGAAACGAGACAAGATGAAAGATAATGGACGTACTTGAGACTAGATAGATTTTCATACCTTGTGCATATAGAATATGAAGAGAATACCAACACAATCAATTCCAAGTCTCAAGCATAATATAATGATAGCATCAACCATTGTCTCAATACAAAGATATCACAAATGACAAAAAGAGAGTTTCACAAGTAACTAAAAACACGATAAATGGACACAAGCGCAAATAAATGATAAACGCATAAGCTTGTGCCCGACCCTTGCAAATCCCCGAAGAAGTCCTAGTAGAGCAACTTCTCCCCCTTTGGCATCGAAACGCCAAAAAGGAAGAAGAGCGATGCTACGTCCCATGGAAGTCTTCAGTCCGAGGGGTCCTCCTCCTCATCATCATCAGCATCAGCATCCTCATCATCATCATCCTCGTCCTCATACTCCTCAGACGCTGCCTCCTCATCCTCATCTTCAGTCTCCTCATCATAGTCATAACCTGTGGTGTATGAGCTGCCACCAAGGTCCTGGTCAATCAGGGTCCATGGAGCCAAGGAACCCTCGTTCCACTGAGCAAAGGACAGGGGCTCAGACAGATCAGCAGGAGCAGGGGAGCCAGAAGCATGGTGAAGGATCAAGTCTTGCTTGTAGTTCTGCTGACGGCGATCCTTGTAGGCATTGTATTGCTCCTTACGGATGTCCACATTCATGCACATGATGTTGCGCTGGAACCAGTTTAGCTTCTTGACATGCGTATGAGTGGTGGGAACATGAGTAGAGGTAGCAGCAGCCCTCCTAGCATCACCCATGAAAGATCCACCTGGAGCTGATGTAGTCGAAGGCCTAGGAGGGGGCTTGACCACAGTCTTCTTCTCATAGAGCTTCTTGAAGTCATGTGGCGTCAAATCACTGTTGCTGACGTTGAGGTTGGGGAACTTAAACAGGAGAAGCTTCATGATGTATGGAGCATATGGAATGGAGACCCTGGTGGTCATAGCCTCATACATCTCATTGTAGATGTAATCCATCACATCTACTCTCCGGTCAGTGTCAGAACCCGAGTCCTCCACAATGCGGTTGGCGTGAAGGAGCAGATTGCAGAGAGGGGTTACCACATTATCATTGTTGCCACCACTCGGTGCAATGTTCTCACGCAGGATGCGCACAAGAACATCATACAAAGGCAGCAGGTTACAAGAGAATCCAGGGGTGGCTCCCACACCATATAAGTGAGCTGTCTCCTTCTTGTTGAGCTTGTAGGAGTGGTGCATGCGAGTGCCTTGGGGATTATCACCATCAAACCTGTAGCCCAGTACCTTGCCAAACTCCTCAAAGTTGGACTCACAGTAAGATTCCCCAGTCATCCATTTCATGGTCTTCTTCGAGTCACCCTTGATCACTAGGGTGGCGAAGAACTGCATAACAAGCTGCGCGTTGTAAGCACAACGGATGAGCGCCAATCTCTCCAAACCCATGGTCTTCACAATACGGATGGCCTCGGAAAAAGCAGTCTTCTTCTGTAGGGATGCAAAGTCAAACGGGTGCATGGGTCGAATTGGCTTCGACAGAGAGAGGTATAGATCCACAAATATATGCTCCTGTGCTTGGCACCAAAAACTGCGATCATCAAGAGATGTGTCTCTTGCACTAAGGTACCAGTCCCCCTGCCTTAGCTGAGAGTAATCAACAGCATGCATCTTGGAATAGTTCAGACGTTCGGAACTAGAGGCACTCTTTCTCTTCTTAGATGAGGGCTTGCTAGCAACAGCTTTCTTCCTCTGAGGTGCAAGGCCCTTTCCTTTGTTGACTGATTGCTTAGAGACTGGTGCTCTACCAGTGTGCCTTGATCCCCCTGCGGACTCACTTCCACCTGAACCTGTGAATTTGAGCATAGATGGTAGCATAAGGTAAGTGCACACAAGTCAGGAGATAATACACACATTAGATAGGCATTCAATGGATCATATGTAGTTAAACATGAGTTAATCTTAAAACTGCTCTGTTTGGCTCGGAATATCCGGGTCAGTCATGACCGGAAATTCCGGGGGACCGGAAATTCCGAGTCACGATGGACCGGATATTCCGAGTCAGACAGAAACTACAGATCTGAGATTTGACTCGGTCTAAAACTAGATCGATCCAATGTAATGCAAAACTAATGTATGTAGAAGGCAGGGAATAGTCCTAGGAACAATCTCTACCAAGCAACATTGAAACAAATAACTCCACATCAAGATCCAAAAGAGGAAGAAGAAAAGTGAAGTTACCCTCATCCATTGAGGCCATTGCTTGGAGGAGTGAGTTCCCGGGGCGGAGGAGGAGCAGATCCGGCCGAGAAGGAGGTTCTCCGGCGGACGGAGTGCTCCGGAGGGAGTTGGGATCAGCAGGGGCGGCGGCTGGAGGAGAGGGAGGTCGGGGGTGGAAGAAAGGCACTAATGAGCCCTTCACCCCGAGCATGCCCTTATATTTCTGGACAAACTGCCAGACCGGATATTCCGGTATAAGTTACACCGGATATTCCGAGTCACCGGATATTCCGGTTCATTTTGAACCGGATATTCCGACCTGCTGAACCAAAATCCCAGTTTTCAAATGGATGACTTGTGTGCAATAGAGAGAAATGTTTTCAGGGGAAAGTAGGCTTGGGATAGATTTCCAAACTGATATTGGTACACCATACTCAACTCACAACAACCAAATCGAATCAAAAGAGCCAAGTTGAGTAGGTTTCCCACATGCATGAAAAGGAGGGCAAATAGCAACATAAAGCTCCAAATAACATCAACTCTTCAAGGAGAAGAGGTTGGTGGCCGAGGCCACCGTGTAGGAGTGTATGGCATGTTACCGCGAAGATGTATCTTGGGTACATAACCAATACTCGTCGTTTTAGCTCATTAGTCACAAGAATGAATATAGAGATAAAAGAACACTTGCTATCGGCATAATGGGGGGAGGGATGGTCCAATGTATTAGGACCGCACTCCCCCTATTTCCATGCCTACATCTAAACTAGATAAGATGCAATTACGCCCTAGGTGAGTGTGCAAGCGATCAAGCCAAGGACCTCGAATCAATGATATTAAGCTCATTCCTCAAAAAGCAAAACCTTCCTTCCTCAAGGGGCTTCGTGAAGATATCCGCCAATTGATCCCTTGTGCCCACATAAGATAAGTCAATGTCTCCACGGGGCACATGATCTCTTATGAAATGATGGCGGATCTCAATATGCTTGGTTCTTGAATGTTGCACCGGGTTGTAGGCAATCTTGATGGAACTTTCGTTGTCACATAGAAGAGGCACTTTGTCACAATTGACACCGTACTCCTTTAAAGTTTGCCTCATCCATAGCAACTGAGTGCAACAACTAGCGGCTGCAACATATTCGGCTTCGGCGGTGGAGAGAGATATGCAATTTTGCTTCTTAGAAGACCAACTCACCAAGGACCTCCCAATAAATTGACAAGCACCGGAGGTTGACTTCCTATCATCATGATCTCCCGCCCAATCGGAATCCGTGAATCAACATAATGAGAAATTTGCATCCTTGGGATACCACAATCCATAAGTTGGGGTATAAGCCAAATATCGAAAGATTCTCTTGACCGCCACATCATGGCTTTCTTTAGGAGCCGCTTGATATCTTGCACACACTCCCACGGCTAGCACTATATCCGGTCTAGATGCACAAAGGTAGAGGAGAGATCCAATCATGGAGCGGTATACCTTTTGATCCACATACTTACCCTTCGGGTTGAGCTCAAGGTGGCATTTGGTTTGCATTGGAGTAGAGGCACCCTTGAGATCAAGCAACTCATACTTCTTGAGCATGTCTTGAATGTACTTTGCTTGGTTGATGAACGTTCCTTCCCTCAATTGTTTGATCTCAAATCCGATAAAGAACTTCATCTCACCGATCATAGACATCTCAAACCTGTCAGTCATAAGCTTAGAGAATTCTTCGTTAAATGCTTTGTTAGTCGATCCAAATATAATGTCATCCACATATAATTGACAAATGAAAAGCTCCCCATTAACTTTCTTAGTGAAAAGTGTGGGGTCGATTTCCCCAACTTGGAATCCACGGTCTACAAGTAGTTCTCTAAGGTGCTCGTACCACGCTCGTGGGGCTTGTTTAAGGCCATAGAGTGCCTTATCCAACTTGTAGACATGGTTCGGATACTTGAGGTCCTCGAACCCCGGTGGTTGCTTAACATAAACAAGTTCATTTAGTGGACCATTTAGAAAAGCGGATTTAACATCCATTTGTTGCAACTTAAAGTTATGGTGAGAGGCATAGGCAAGAAGAATACGGATTGACTCAAGTCGAGCCACGGGCGCGTAGGTTTCTCCAAAGTCAATGCCTTCAATTTGTGAGTAACCTTGAGCCACCAATCTTGCCTTGTTCCTTATCACCATGCCATGTTTCATCTTGCTTGTTCTTGAATATCCACTTGGTGCCGATAACATTGCGGCAATCTTTGGGTCTTTCCACCAACTTCCACACTTTGTTGCGCTCGAAGTTGTTGAGCTCTTCATGCATGGCATCAAGCCAATCTTTTTCTTCAAGAGCTTCAAAGACCTTCTTGGGTTCCACCATGGAGATGTGAGCTTGATGTTCACTAAAGCTTGCAAGTTGTCTTCGGGTAGAGACCTTGCTTCTCACATCACCAAGCACCTTGTCAAGAGATAGAGCTCTTAATTCTTGTGAGGTGCCAACCCTATTCAAGCGGCGGATCTCGATTTCCCTCCGAGTGGTGGGAGGAATCGCTTGATCATCTTGATCATTCATGTCTCCGCCTTGACTGACTTGATGGCCTTGATCAACCATTGGAGTGGTGTCCATTGGTGAGGGAGAGGGTTGATCTTGGCCTTGCGAACTGCCACCGGGAATGTCAGCAGGACCGGATATTCCGGGTTCAGGAACCGGAAATTCCGGGCCACCGGAATTTCCGAGTCCATCTTGACCCGGTAATTCCGGTCCTCCGGAAATTCCAGGAGCAGCTGTAGAGTCTTGTTCTTCTTCTTGGCAGGGAGCATTGGGCACGGTGTTGTCGATGGGTGTTCCTTGTGTTGGGGTGGTCACCACTTGTGAAGAACTTGGTCCTTGTTGATCAACCTCATAATAGAGTTCAACGGGGCGGTGGACTCCCAACCCCATTCTTCGGATAGCATCTTGAGGTTCATCATCACCTACATTGGAAACACCACTTTGCTCCACGAGGGAGCCGTCATTCTCCTCGAATACCACACTACAAGTTTCTATGAATATGCGCGAGGCCTTATCATAGACTCTATAAGTGTGGGATTCGGATCCGTAGCCCACAAATGTCCCTTCAAGAGACTTAGAATCAAACTTGCCCAAACGAACACCTTTGATGAGGTAGAAACACTTACAACCAAATACACGGAAGTAGGAGATATTGGGCTTGTTCCCGGTGAGCACTTCATAAGGTGTCTTCATGAGTCCTTTGCGAAAGAAGAGCCGGTTGGATGAATGGCAAGCGGTGTTGACGGCTTTGGCCCAAAAGTTGTGAGGGGACTTGAAGTCCGCCATCATCAACCTTGCCATCTCAATAAGTGTGCGGTTCTTCCTTTCGGCTACACCATTTTGTTGGGGAGTATAAGCAGCGGAATACTGATGACGAATCCCTTCTTCACTAAGGAACTCGTTTAAGGTGTAGTTCTTGAACTCGGACCCATTGTCACTTCGTATCACCAAGATAGGGACATTGTGTTGACGTTGAGCTTCATTGGAGAAGTCGATGATAGTTTGTTGAGTCTCCATCTTCGTCTTGAAGAAGAAAACCCATGTGTATCTTGAATAGTCATCGACAATCACCAAGCAATATTTCTTGCCACCAAGACTAGCTTCCGGAATGGGACCAAAGAGGTCAACATGGAGAAGCTCCAAAACCCTCTTTGACGAAATGATGGTCTTGCTTGGATGGTAGATGTCATGCATTTTTCCTTCAACACACGCCCTGCACATTCAATCCTTCGAGAAAGAAACATGGTCTTTTAGTCCTAGGATATGGCCACCCTTGTGAAGACTTTGCAAAGTCCTCATGTTGACATGGGCTAGTCGGCGATGCCATAGCCAACCCAAGTCCGCCTTTGCGAATAGGCACATTGTATGGGAAGTGGTGACTCCGGAGAAGTCAACCACATAGAGCCCATTCTCAATGTACCCAACGAAAGACACATTGAGAGACTTGCTCCGCAAGAGAATGACCATTTCCTTTTCAAAGACAACGGTATAGCCCAAACAAGTTAAGGAATGGACGGAGATCAAGTTGAAACCTAGGGACTCGACAAGCAAGACATTCACAAGTGTGATGTCCGGTGCCACTACCACCTTGCCGAGCCCTATTACCTTAGACTTAGAATTATCACCATATGTAACGGTCATTTGATCATCATTGGGCTTCAACTCCGTTACAATATCCTTGCTTCCGGTCATATGACTAGTGCACCCACTATCAATTATCCATTTCGATCCTCCGGAAGCAAGGCTCTACACACAATCAATTCTTGGATTTAGGTACCCATTTTGCAATGGGTGCCTTTTGGTTAGCAACAAGGGTCTTTGATACCCAAATAGCATATTGAATATAGCCATCAAAAGGACCAATGTATCTAGCATAGACATCCCCATAATAATCAACATATAAAGCATAGTTGGGGTTAGATATGCCCGCAAAGTCATTACGAGTGGGAGTGCCCCTTGTGGCATTTCCACTCGCAATGTCAACCTTCTTGGCTTGTGCGGGCTTGGTCTTCTTCTTGATCTCCTTCTTCTCCTTAGAAACATAGCCTAGACCTTCCTTACCCTTGTGGGGCACTCGCTCGTGAAGAGGAGTAGTGAGTGTCCCCTTACCTTTATCAAGAGATGTCTTGGGCTTGGTTGCCATAGAAGGAACAAACAAAACCCTAGCAATACCCTTCACAACATTTGCATTAGCATTCAAAGGAGTAGAGGTGCTAGGTTTCTCAAGATTAGATATCCGAGTTTGGAGTTGATCACGAGACTTGAGAAGACGTTCGTGATCACTTGTCAACACTTTGTGAGCATTGTCAAGTGACTCGAAGTCTTCGCAAAGTCTAGCATGAGCAACTACAAGCTCGGACTTTTCTTTTTGCACAATTTTACATTTAGCAAAGTAGAGATCACGATCCTTAGTGATCTTAGCAAGTTGCTCCTCGAGGAGAGCATGAGCTTCTTGTTCATCTTCGAGAGAGGATTGGAGAGACACCTTAGCGTGTGCATCCTCTCTCTCAATCTCACCTTTTAGTTCAAGCTCATCCTCAAGCTCACCTATACGACTCATGATTGAGCCAAAGTGTTTCTTTCCTTCTCCTTGCAAGTTAGTCATGAATTTATCAAAAGCAATGATTTCTTCCTTGACTTCTAGACTCATAGCATCATCAATGTCATGTGATATGGAGTTGGGGGATAGTTGTACCTCGGATGTCTTAGCCATAAGACATCTTCCATTCTTGACGATGACGCTCTCGTTTGGCGAGGAGAAGAGTGATGGAGTTGTGGAAGACATGGCTAGTGCGGCCACTTGCGTTGGAGTATCCTCCTTGTCACTATCTTCATCATCGGTGGGATATTGCTCTTGAGTCACCAAGACAATCTTTTGGTTCTTCTTGAAGAAAGGCTTCTTCATGGGCATGGGCCCCTTGCCCTTCATCTTGGCCACGAGCCTCCCACCATGATCCTCTCTTCTCTCCCATGGGCAATCGGCAACAAAGTGGCTCTTGTCATCGCAGTTATAGCAAAGTCTCACTTTGTTGAATGGCTTTCCTCCGTTGGGGGGAAACTTCTTGTCAATCCTTGCTTTGGCCCTTCCGGGGTTCTTCCAAAAGGTTCTTGCCGCAAGACCCATGTGTTGAGTGAGAGTGCTTGAGAGAGCTTCACTAGATAGCTCGTCTTGATCATCACACTCCTCTTCATCCTCCTCTTCAACGGTGGCCTTCAAAGCAATTGAGGCATGCTTGTGCATCCCTATGGCTCTAGCTCTTGCATCTTGTGCAATCTTGGAGGCCACCTTGTATGCGGTCATCTCTTGCATAACTTCATTGGATGTCATCTTTGCAAAGTCATGTCTCCCTTGGAGTGTCTTCAAATCCGTGTCCTCAAAGGGCATGAGAGCGGTCACATACTTCCTCTTGATCCAAGCATCATTGATGTACTCCGCCCCGAGGTTCTTGAAGGAGTTGGCAACCAACACCAACCTCCGGTACATGTCCTCGTGGCTTTCTCCATCCAACTTGTAGAACCCTTCCACCTCATTGCATAAGGCATCATACCGGTTCTTCTTCATGCTCTCATTCCCAACAAAGATGTCGGAAAGAGCATTCCAAACTTCCTTGGCGCTGGAGAATTGTTGAATGAGCGCCATGTCCTTCTCTCCAACGGCCATTTGGAGTTGATGAAGAGCGGTGGCGTTGAGTTGGCTATCAACCACTTCTCTTCTTGTCAAGTTGGTTGGATCATGGGGCTTGTATCCTTCTTCAATGATGCGCCAAAGCTCAATGGAGGCACTACATAGATGAGACTTCATTAGAAACACCCATTGAGAGAAATGAGTAGGTTTAAGCTTAGGAGGGTCACTTCTAAGGTTTACATGAGGGTGAGGGATAGGAGGGTTAGGAGAGTAATTATGGTTGACATTATGAAATTCCTCTCCTTTGGGGGTGTTAGAGGAGCTAGGTGGTTCATCCTTTTCCGCCATCCCGGGAACACTTGAGGTAACATCTTTGGACCCATCCGAAGATGACTCCTTAGAGTTCCCCACATGTTCCTTAGGAGGAGGAGAGGGAGAAGTAGCCTCGGGCTCCTTAGACTTCAAGAGTGCCATGAGCATCTCATTCATCTTGAGGAGTTGGGCCTCCAAGGACGATCTCATATCAATAAGATCGGCCATGGTTGCCCCTTTGGCTAACGCCTCCTTCTCCGCCTCTAATTTTTCACGGGCGGACCTCTCGGCATCGGATTCCGTCATCGTTGCACTTAGGCGGTTAAGCCCTTAAAAGTGAACCTGACTCTGATTCCAATTGAACGGGAATCCGGCACCTAGAGGGGGGGGGGTGAATAGGTGCTATTACAAATTTTAGGTCTTTTCAATTTTAGGCTCAACTCAAAGGTAAATTCTCTAGATATGCAACTACGGTGAATTTACCTAAATGAGAAACTAAGCAATAACAAGATAAGCAAGTAAGGGAGTAAAGGGTAAAGGGAACCAAGTGAAGCACGTGGAGACGAAGATGTAATCCCGAGTTCCACCCAAGGGTGTACGTCTCGTTTGGAGAGGTGTGCGCTACCACAACAGGTTAGCCGCAACGCCACAAAGGCTCACCTTCTTCTCCGATGAACTCAACCACAAAGGTTTCGAGTCCACCTTCCACTATTGATCCCCTTTTAGGGCGGAGATCGAATCCCTTACAAACGCTTGAGGCACACACCCACAACTGAATTGGGGGATCCCAAGAAGGACCACAACAGGTCAAGGACCACAAAAGGTCAAGGTAGCACCAAGAACACAACAATGGTGAACTAGGTTTTCCCACCGGAAACCCTAGCCACGAAATCCCCAAATGAATGGGGGAGAAATGTAAATCCCTTCGGTGACGATGTAGATCTGGGCCTTCTCCTCCAATCCTCCAAAGATCTATGAATTTGGGTGGGGGGATTGGGAGATCTTGATGAATTGAGCTTTCAAGAATAGTAGGAGAGAGAAAGTCTGAGAGCTCAAATGTTCTTGAGTGAGTGAGGGGGTATTTATACTCCCCCTCAAAATCTGGCCGTTGGCTGTCTTGGTCACCCGGAAATTCCGGTTTAAGTTGCACCGGAAATTCCGGTGCCCCGGAATATCCGGGCCTTAGAAAATATCCGAGCTGAATTTCCGGTTGAGATCATAACCAATTCTGAACTTGACTTAGCCGATTTTCTTCGGTTGACTCGGAATATCCGAGTCCTTGAAATTTCCGAGCTGAATTTCCGGTTGGAGTCAGTGCCACTTCTGAATCTTGACTTAGCCAATTTTCCTGAGGTTGACTCGGAATATCCGGTTGGTGAACCGGAATATCCGGGTCCTTGAAATTTCCGGGCTGATTTTCCGATTGAAGTCAGTGCCACTTCTGAATCTTGACTTAGCCAATTTTTCTGAGGTTGCTTCGGAATATCCGGTTGGTGAACCGGAATATCCGGTTGGTGAACCGGAATATCCGGGTCCTTGAAATTTCCGGGCTGATTTTCCGATTGAAGTCAGTGCCACTTCTGAACTTGACTTAGCCGAATTTCTGGGGTTGACTCGGAATATCCGGTTGGGGAACCGGAATATCCGGGTCCCTGAAGAATTCCAGAAACTCTTTTTCTCTACAGTTTGGCTTTAAGATTTGTGATATGAGTTTCACCCAAACTGAAATACTTAGCAATAGGATTAGTATATCATTGGTATTGTTAACTAACACACAAAACACTAGGGATTAAGAAATGTTCTTTCAGAGGTCATTAGGCAAATCAGTTGTTGTCAGGTGAGGTGTTCCCTAGCTTTTATGTTGCCACAATTGAGGTGTTACAGTGGGAGATGGTTTCAAATGCTAATTTCTTTGTTTCATTTGGGTTCTTTCTCACGGTTGATAATTTTCATACTGGTAACGGCCCCTATCTTGTTTTCCTCTTATGCACGGTGGGACTTTTTCATGTAACAAAAGAAGGAGATAGCAGCGACCAGATGGTAGAGGCGCTTCAGGGGCGCTGAGAGGTCATGGTGTGGCTTGTCCGCTTGAGAATCGTGTGATGGTGAAGACCTAGCTTGTTTGGATTATTTTGCTCCGTTCTTTTGTTTGCCACCAGTGATGGAACTAGACTAGATTTCTTTAAAGTCGATCTCAGTTGGTTCATCCTATTTAGCACACCAAATAGGAATAAGCCCCCATGTCCATGAAGATTAAGGCTTTTGATGAAACTTGGGACTACATGATTGGGCCATATGAATGCAGTTCTTTCCTAATTTTACAAGGTTTCTGTCTAAGGCATGTGCAGAATATGGAAGACAGACTCACACCATGCTTTTGAGCTCGGATGACTACTTTGATCCAGGCAAGGTTACTCTCCTCTGATCGATTGAGATGGCAACTTTGTTTTGCATATAACTTTGTGGCAGAGTTGAACCAAATACCAACTGTAAATTGCAAACTAAACTTTGTTCTGCACATGCTTGAGGACTAAATCTGAATATGTCCAGATAAGAAAATCTAGGGTGCAATGTTGAACACTCATAAGCTATTATGTGTTTTTAGACATTTTTACAAATCAAATTGTACTAGGGTAAAGCAAGTTTAAGTCGGTACCTATTTTTCAGTTTATTCTAGCTAACCATGGTTACGGATGATAACTGTACTAGGACAAGTCACGACATGCATAAATTAGTTATCTCTTCTGCATGATACTTTAAGTAGTCTTACGTTTTGTTTTATAAATGTGATCCATTTTTGTTAAATGAAATAATCTGAACTGAGGCCGGATGCATGTGCGGAACAGGCAATAAATCGTGTGTTTCAGGTGTAGATTATTTTGTTATGTAGGTTATGTCCTTCGATTTCACCTCACAGTGTGTTTCAGGTGCAGATTATTTTGACCCTCTTCTATCTGCTTGGATGATAGTACTGTATTCAACTTGTACATTAAATCTTTGTGCCTTTTGTTTTTGTTCTTATAGAGTTACTGCCCAAAATATTCTACAACATATGCAACTAAATAGAGTAATACCTCACCCTGTAGTCTAAAGGTTTAATTATCGCATTTCTTAATGCAAACATATAGTAAGCCGAGTTCCAATTATGTCTTTACCAAGAGTCCAGGATCTGTGGCTTTGTGCCGATGTAACCTATGTGATAAATTGCTTCCTATGTTGAGCGGGAGCAGTCACTGGTTACAGGTCATCGGCTGCTGCTATAGCTACCTAAATATTCCTAATTTGTGTGATTTCTTTTAATGATAATCATTCAGAGTATTGAACACGCGTCAGCAGCAAAATTGGTTTGATTTGATGAACCTTTACATGAGTTTCAAATCTGGCATTAGATTTTCAGGTTGATGATGTCAAACTTTCCGAACGGGTCTATTTCTGATGAATTGCCTCAGGTATGCTACATTACATCACTTATATCCATGGAAAGGAATCTCTTATAGACAACGCATTTATATTTCCTGGAATCTCTTGATGCAAAGGAGAAGTCGTTTAATGTTTATCCCACTAAGTGTTAATTTTTCTCAGCAAAACTATTTAGTAACTTCAGTTAAGTTGTGGTAATGCTTCATACACTAGGTGTATTTTCCCTGCCATCTAGAGTATGATGTTTTGTTAAGAATTTGGGATCATGAGCCTCCACTGGATTATTTATTATTTTGTGAAGTGTAAATTGTCATATATGCATATCACCTCTAAAGCAACTCATAACTTGCAGTTTGTAAATCTGATGACCAATAATTTAATTAGCTGAAGACCACTAGATGGTCCAAACGGGGGACTATTATGATTGGTATAATCTCCCAGGTTAGAATTTAATGACAATGTGATAAATGTTCATTTGAACCATACCTGGTTAGAATTTTGTATTTTTTTCATTACCTTCTTGAATGCACTTACAGGTCATTTACGTCTCATTATGATTGGTATAATCTCCCAGGTAGAGTCGACAGCTTATGAAAATCATTTTCTATGTTATGAGAATATAGAAATATTGGTGATCTTGAACTACAGTAGCTTTACGATTTGTGTGATTTTCATTTGGTGGAGTGACAGAGCACCCCACTTAGCATATGGCGAAGTTTTCTTGCTAACTGTTAATATGTAATCAGGCCATCATGCTCAATATGCACCTAGGGAAAAATATTAACTGAGTTTAAAATATGAGAGCACACCTAGGAAAAAATATTTTCATGCTCTGTGTGCACCACCTATCTGAATTAGTATCAGTTATTATGGTTTCTCATGTAGCTACTTTTTGCTAAGATGTCATGGCTTATACTGAACTGCTACCAACTGGTAACATCATTTGATGTTTTCAATATGAAGCTCAGAATTAGTTGTGATTTTATTCAGTGTTATCTATTCCTTATCTTAAGGTTTGATCTTCTCTTCTATTTCTATTGCAATATCTTCAATAGATATGGTTCTCCACGAGCATTATAGTATTGTACTACACTTGGTATCAGCTATCACTTTAGACTTCACCGCGAACTAATAGGGTGCTACCCGCTTGGTCTGCACTGGTGTATACCAACATTGGACACTAATAGTCATGATATTGTTAACTATGGTACTCACTTTGTTTGAACTGGTAAGACACTAAGACTACTCTTTGGTCTTGAGCTCATGCTACTTTCTACAGCTCTTAAACTGTGGCAGTAGAGAGGACTGAAGTTAAGTCATCTATCTTCTTCCATACTTCATTTCTAATAATGTTGAGTGTTTTGGTACATCACAACATAATTTAGTCGAACCGTTGTTGGTTATTTTTTTTGGACACATGTGGATCCATTTTTTAGTGGTTTCGCTAATTCTCAATCGTGATTTTCTCACAGAATGGCCTTAAGGAAACAACATGCAGTTCTCTATTTTATTTCACAGCTTGGTAGTGGTCCATGGAGCCAACTATCTCTACAGCCTGACCATCTCCTCTCCTGGGAATGACGATTAAATTTCTCATAGTAATAGCTCTTTTCTTAATATTTTTTGTATAGCAACGGTTCCTTCACTTGTATTAAGTGTAAATTTCATGTATAAGACAAATTAAAGTGTATGTGGTGCCCAGA
Organism: Poa annua; assembly: GCA_026929855.1. Taxonomy (NCBI): domain Eukaryota; kingdom Viridiplantae; phylum Streptophyta; class Magnoliopsida; order Poales; family Poaceae; genus Poa; species Poa annua. The sequence goes on along the minus strand of CM049426.1, from coordinate 271,023,992 downwards.
TGCTTTTATATCAGTACGGGTGAGCCTCTCGTGGTATCGTGAGTTTGTTATGTCAAAATCTATTAAGACATCTCTCTATCTCCAAATGATTTCGTTTACATCTAATGTTTAATGAATTTTGGTTTGTGGCAGCAAAAATACATCATAAGCAATGTAGATGATGAAGTAGAAAGAAATACTTTTACAGTCAATGAAGTTATTCACAAGTATGGAATACAATAGACATGTTAAACTCAAATATCATGTGAGCGCGGCAACGCGCGCTTTATCCTTCTAGTTCTATGTTATACTCGATGTTTCTAAAAGTACTAGGTGGACTCCATTTTCTTTATATGTTAATATCATAATTAGTGCTAACTCTTTGTTAAGAGTTGTATTAACGACACATTGTATTGTTTGTTTGAGACTATGAATTATCTTATTATTACCGGCTCTATATGCAATCAAAAGCTTGAAGAATCAACTCTATCGACTTTGTACAACATCACGTAGATTTGTTTGTTATGATTGCGGAAACTTCATAATTATGATCTTTTGTAAGTATTTGGATAATGAATTTACCTATATAACTCCACGTGCTTATTCCTGATATTTTATTGTTTCACGTTTAGTTGTGAATTGTGTGTATACAAATATGCAATGTTCCGATTTTTTTCTCCAAAATATCAACATTTTTGGCATTTTGCCATTGCAACATAAACTATTTTGACCAAATTTTGTTTGCTTTCACAAATAACATAATCTCAATGAAAACCAATCGGCAAATGGATTGACGAACAAAGGAACATGCATAAAGTAAGTCAGTAATAGTAAAGAACATGCAGAAAAGTTAATTATCCAATATTGGCAGAATAAGAAGTCTTAAGTTAAGTAATGGTCTAAAATTACATTCTAAAAACAAATTCACCTGAATCTTAGTAGAATATAATCAGGTAGGAGGAGCACACAAGAATGTATGTCAGGCAATGTCTATACATAAGAAAACATGGTCAACGGGGGAAAGATCCCTCCCTTAACTTTACGTTGTTTGGTAGGTGAGATGCCCGGTTTACCGAGTGTGTCTCAATGCAGCCATTTTAGACGCTACTAGGACTCGAATCCGGGCCGGCTAGACGCACACTCGCTGCCTTTGCCACTGAGTTAGCACTCAGTTCTCGACAATGTCTATACATGGAGACGCTAACTCATATTAACATCAAAACTAGGGAAAGGTACACGTATAAAGAGGCTTTTAGATAGAGGAAGATACCATCGGCCCATCTCTGACACGCACAACGGTCCCTGCCGTTGAGCTGTGCCGTTCAATGAACCAGCGTCTTGTGCAAGGGACACAAACAAAGGCCAGTTGGGAAAGATATTATTAGTGCTCGGACGGTACTGACAGAGAGATCACGCTTGGATCTGTGCAGCTGGTCCTGGCCTTAATAAGTGTACGAGACGCTGTGCGTTTGCCATGTTTCTTCCGCTTATTGAGATCAAGCGTTCGTGCGACCAATTGACAGCCTGGTAGTGCTACTGGGAGGCCCAGCTAGCCCCCAATTGCAAGTTCAGTTAGCTGTGGATAGCATGTGAGAATTATAGGACTGAATCAGTTTCTTCAGAACTGATAGATAGATACATTGTACCAATAAGTCATGGAACTTTCCATCCAAAGAAGAAACTGGAAAAACAAGTGATTTCAGATATAAACATGTTGAATGCTCGGCCAGTGACAAATGCATGTATGGCATATAATTGGCCAGGGAGATGGATAGTGCCGGCAATGTGGCTGCTTCAGTGGAATGTCCTTGTGCATAGTTCCCTTCCAAGTATTTCAGAGAGCATCATCATGTGCTTCAGTGCTAGCAGAGACAGACTGGAATCATATGCTAGGCATAGCAGTACGGATGTACCATAGTAACGTACATACATCAGCATTATTACTGGATACAGTTCTTTATTGATAAGGAAGAACCTTGGATAGAGCTTGTGCCTTAACATTCAAAAACACAAAAGGATGTAGACGAAAAGCTTCGACAGAGGAAATGCACTCACAATAGACCTCGGACCGTTTCGAAGGGCGGTAACACACATCCGAGACAGATTGTCTCAACAAAAAATCCGAGACAATTATTCACCAAATGGCTGCACAGGTATAATCTAGACCTGCTTTTTGCGTATCAGAAGTTTTGATTGCTATTCAAAGAATCTACAGGTTCAGAACGAAGAGTTGATGGGGTCTTGCTGCAGCGCCTTCTTCACAAGCTCGGTTTGCTCCTGCACATGGACGGAAAAGAAACCTGTAGCTGTGGCTGCGGATGGAGCCCTTCCGGCGTACTTGATGTCATCTATGGAGCCACGACCAAGCGCCCTCATCGCGGTCAGCAGGCGAGGATTAATGTAAGTGTACGCCCCCATGTTCATCGGTTCTTCTTGGCACCAAACAATCTCAGCATCTGCAAAACAAAAACACACAGATGATATGAGCCTACCTTCTGGGTTACTAGGATTCAACACCTATTTTCAATTAGTTGCCGGGATTCACTAGAGCAGACGATACGAGTATTCTCGTTCTTGCCAGTGTACTGGATCAATGGAAGTGCATTTTTCAATAGAAACAAGTAACCCAGTCAACAAATGATACACAGCTCTGCGCTACTTCATTGGTCACTTATCTATCATTCCCTTATTTAGGATTGACGAGTCACTCTTATTATTGCATCTACTGATATCCCAATAACTTCTCATTTTCATCTTTCTTCTACTTTACATCCTCGCTTGTCTTGAATGCCCCACATGCCCATCAAAACTAATCCCTGATTAGTAGGATTGACTAGTACTCTAGATTTTCTATCCCTAATGCAATGAGCAATGCTGTTATGCGTTCACGAAAAACAAGACTACTCGAGAAAGTGACTTGATGGAAATAGTTGAGCAATGTATTTTTTCCACATACTTGGATATCTCTTCAACTCGCGCTGAATGAGGTCGTAGGGGAATGGACAGAGCTGTTCAACTCTACATATAGCAACATCATTGTGACCCGATTTCTTTCTTTCTTCATCCAATTCATAGTAAACCTAGATCAAAGCAAAGTTAGTTATAAAGTGGCTAGCGGAAGAAGTGAATCTGCAAAACTAAGCTTCCAGAAAGTTTTTTTAGGATGAGCTTCTAGAAAGTGATACATAATATACCTTTCCAGAACAAAGAACTAGACGTCTGATTCCTTCCTCAAGGTCATTATGGTCATTCCGGTCTTTTATTAGACGCTTGAAGCGTGTCCCTTGCTTATCAAATCCAGGGTGGCCGGCAAGATCGTCGAATTCAGATAGACTGGATTTGCAGTCCTTGTGACGAAGGAGGTTCTTTGGAGACATCACAATTAAAGGCTTTCTGAAATCACGGTGTATCTGCAAACAGAGAAAGACATATGCTGATGCACCCTAAGATGGTTGTGAACGCCAGGAGGGAGGAAGTATCAAGATTTTCACCTGTCGACGCAGAACATGGAAATAGTTTGCAGGAGTTGTAACATTCACAACCTGCCAGTTGCACTGCTGGATCTGATTCCTCATTGTTGGATCCATCTCAGGTATAACATAGGGGTTATCATCACTCATCTGCAGTACAATTATCGATGATCATGAAAAAGGAATATGGCTAAACTAAAAGGTATAAGCACCGATGACTCAGGCCCACGAAAGAAACTACCTACAGGCAGAATTATCTAGTTCAGCAGAGTTGCATTTATATGAACAAAATATGCAATTTAACATAAACATTTTCTTATCTATTAAATGAGCTACAGTTGAACACTTTCTCCAATTATTCATGCCTTTCAGCTCTGGCATGTTGTGGAGTACGCCTCATAAGTTGCATAATCTAAGTACAACTAAAAGTCATCAGTCCGGTATAGTTACGACTTTCTAGTCAAAAATAGGGGAAGCACAATACAATATTCGGTATAATTAACATGCACTCTCATGAAGAGGTATTTAGCTTCGTCCTTTTCAGGTCATGTTAACATGAAAACATAATAAGCAAGAAAATGAGAACACATGTGTGTCGCGAGAAAATTGAGCTTGTCTCGTATGTTCCTTTTATGTGCATATACAACACAAGTCCTTTTTAAACACAAGAGATACTTGTTTCCACGTCTTTGCAACCACAGTAAAATGATACCTGAAGGAAGCGCTCCATTCTTGCACTAGAATGTTCAGGCCCCTGACCGTCATATCCATGAGGAAGGCAAATGACAAGTCCGGTCTGGCGGAGCCATTTTGCCTCCCCGCTACTAACGAACTGGTCAAATATCACTTGAGCTCCATTTGAAAAATCACCAAACTGTGCTTCCCATAGAACCAGTGAGTTCGGGTTCTCCATTGAATAACCCAACTCAAAGCCTAGAACAGCAAATTCTGACAGGGAGCTGTTCAAATTCATGCACACATCAGGTATAATAAAGCCAGATCAATCATAAAAGGGAAAAATATGAAGTGAGGACATCCCTATATATATGAATATTTAAATCAGATAATGTTATGACTCCGTAAACTGCATCCCAAAAAGTAGTTTTGATATAAAATTACTAATCGGTCAGTTAAGAGAACACAAAACAATTGATTCGGAATTTCCTCTTATTCGTTTGTCACTTCAGATTTTTTAGGAGTTCAAGACAGTTATATACAGAACTAGAAACCAGCCTTCTAAATCAAAATATTTACTGTATGTTATTTTGGTCTACCAATTATTCCATCTCAACATTGATGATGTTTCTTTAATGTTACCTAGGCCATCTCAGAACTTATAATGCTCCAAATTATACAAAATTTAACCATGATCCCATCCCTGACCAATATGTCTGCTACAGCTCTGACTTGTGTTGTTCAATTCAATGGACACAAACCTTGCAGCACACTAACACTATATCAGCAGCTAAAAATAATGATATTTGATCAGCAAACAACCGACAGTACTTTGGCAATACAAATCTAAGGACAAATCTACCAAGTTGGGGTTTTGGCTCCCAAATTGCGTCTTCAGTAATAATGGACCTAATTTTCCTATTTTATAAGCCTTTCGCATTAGGAAGTAAGAGGTGCATGGTCAATTCTCCTTCCAGAGCTGATAATAGAGTATAATCATTCACATCCATACGTCCACTATCAAACTATGATCACTGATGGATCATGGCAATCTGAAGTTTTTCTTATGCACATGGATATGCAACCACTTACTTAGTGGAACATAAAACCAACATTACACCTGAGCTAACTGAAACGGACTTTCATCTACCCGTTTATGGTTATTTTATGTTTCTTTCTAAGATGTATATCTGAAGTAACCCAGAAAATAAGCATATCACCATTCATACCTGTTGCTCACAGTAAATAGTTCCTCGTTTTGGTTCATGACAAGATGATCAAGTGGACAGTACTGATCTCCAGTTTCCTGGTCATGGATGACAGAATGGCGGTGGCTGAATGTACCCCTCTCAACATCCTGGCCACTTAACCTAACATGGTTCCCCTCAATTATAAGAGTTGCAAAAGCAAGTGCTTCACCCACTGCCCAATCAATGCCTTCCCCGGTCTCAATCATTTGGCGACGCAGATCAAAAATCTTCTTGACAGCCCTGTGAGGCTTGAAAGTTTCTGGCAGAGTTGTCATGGCTTCTCCGACACGTTTTAGAATCTCTGGCTTAACACTGCATGGTTGCAAATGCATAAACATCAAATACACGTGCACCTAATTCGGAGGGAAAACACAGATAACAATCAAGCTTTAAGGAAATATTTCTTTACCCGGTGTTTCGGATACGTGAAATCTGTTCTGGGGACTTAAACCCAGCCCAGTAAGCTGAAAGCCAGTCCCTCTTGTTGGGAATATCATCTTTGCTCTTTTTAAATTCCTCATTCAGTATTGTGCTGACCTTCTTGTGTAACTTGTCGATGTCTTCCCTGGAGATCTTCCCTGATTCTAACAGCTGGTTTTGATACATCTCAAGCGCACTTGGATGGTTCCTAATTATCTGATGCAAAAGGAAAGACCTTAAAAATTGAACCAGATACATGTTGCATGGATAATATCAGTATTTGATTATGCAGGATCGATATTATTGCCGATTTATGGCAATCGTTCTATGTGTGCACACCAATATAGGTAGTAAATTCTTATGGCTCACAGATCTGTTCATTAGTTAATAGATTAGCTAGAGTTACGGAGATATCTTCACTCAAAAGTTAAGGAATGATCAGGACTGAGATCAAGAACAGAAGGAATAGAAGAGCCAAATACACATAGAATTCTGCCAGGTCATAATCGTAGTGGTGTTTCCTTCTCTTTTCATTTGGAGTTAGGGTGGGGGGTAATACCTTGTACATTTTAGGCTGGGTGAAGGAGGGTTCGTCAATCTCATTGTGCCCAAATCGACGGTAGCATACAATATCCACCACTACATCAGAATGGAATGTTTGCCTCCACTCCGCAGCAAGCTCACATGTATGAACCACTGCCTCCAAGTCATCACCGTTCACATGGAAAATTGGAACATCCAATGCTTTGGCTACATCTGTGCAATACTGTGAAGACCTCCCTGACATCGGGTCGGTAGTGAATGCGACCTGATTATTTACGACAAGATGAATTGTCCCACCAGTGGTGTAGTTTGGAAGGGCACTGAGATGCAAGGTCTCGTACACAACGCCCTGCCCTGAGAAGCTTCCATCACCATGCAACAGCACCCCAAGATTCTTTGTCCTGTCAAGATCATTAGAATAGTACTGTTTTGCTCTGGTCTTCCCGGCGACAACAGGATCAACTGCTTCCAAGTGACTTGGATTTGCAACCAACGACAGATGGATATGTTTTCCACCCCTCGTAGGCCTATCATATGAAGTTCCTAGATGGTACTTGACATCACCAGTCCCTGTATACAACCCCTCCCCCTCGTTGACAGGCTTGGTACCACCGCTGAACTCACTGAAGATCTGCCGCAACGGCTTCCGTACGACGTTTCCCAAGACATTCAGCCTGCCTCTGTGTGGCATCCCGATGACGATGCTCTCTACACCAAGATCAGCTGCCCTGTCAAACATCTCCTTCATACCAGGAATCAAGGTCTCTGCGCCTTCAAGGCCGAACCGCTTTGCGGTGGTCCACTTCTGTGCCAGGAAGTTCTCAAACTGCGTGCTCCAGATGAGCCTGTCGAGCATGACCTGGCGGCGATCATAGGTGTACTCCCTGGGGTTGACAGTCTCGATCCTCTCCCTGAGCCAGTTGCACTTTTCGCGGTCAGGTATGTGCATGTACTCATAACCGATGGTGCCACAGTAGGCCTGCTCCAGACGTCCCAGCACAGAGCGAAGCGTCTGCACGGGCCGATTCTCCGACAAGAAGCCAGACATCCTCCAGACTCCCAGGAAGAACTCCCGATCCAAATCGGCCTCAGAGAAGCCGTAGAAGGCGGGGTCCAGGACATCCGGAACGACGCGCTCCTCCAGGCCAAGGGGATCGAGCTTGGCCTTCATGTGGCCGCTGACCTGGTACGCCCGCACGAGCAGCAGCAGCCTCATGCTCTCCTGGATCGTCTGGCCGGATATGCCGGGAGAGGTGGCCGCCTGGCCGACGAAGTTGCGGAAGAAGTTGTCCCAGGACTCGTCAACGGAGGCCGGGTCCGCCTCCCAGGCCCGCTGCAGCTCCTCGAGGTAGACGCTGCTGGTCCCGTCGAGGAAGCTGTCGGTGAGGCGCGAGAGCGGCACGGCGCGAGGCTCCGGCGCGGCGAACCGGCGGGGGACCGTCGAGTGGAGGTGCCGGCGCGCCGCGGGGCCGGCGAACGGGGTCGCCGGAGCGCGCGCCAGGTTCCTCCGCAGCGCCACCCGGGCTATGCCCGACGCGGCACGGAACCACCCCATTTTTTTTCAGATCGAATTCCCTCCCGCGGCGACGAATCTAGCCGCGGAAGACTGGACGGATTGGAGAGAAATAGTAGAAGAGTGAATTAGAAAAAGGGAAAGATCGGAACGAATCAAAATCAGTTAGGGTTCGTCACCTGCAGAAGAAATCGACACAATTCGGGAAGGATCTCCAGTTCTTCCACTATTGGGTGGAGGAATGACGCCGCGTCGCCGCCAGGGCCAGGGTAGGAGGAAAAAGACGAGCGGATAAAGGGGTGGGGAGCATATATCCGATAGTTCGTTGGTTGTTTCCGCACATTCTGGGATGTTTTTCAAACAGGACGTGGATGTATTGAGAAAAGTATTTGTAGTCCTTCTTTGCGAATACGCTGGGGGCTTTCCTTAGAATCACATTGCTTTTTTAGTCGTGAGCTGCACTATTTTGAGTTTTTGACGGTGACTCTGCTGTGGAATTTTGAAAATCAGCTATGGAAAAGCTATTTGATGTGAAAATGTCTATAATGCCCCCGACTTTGTGAGCTATTATTTATACGTTAATTTATACTCCTGGTATTATATAAAAATGGTTTCTACACTACTAGTAAAATTTATGGTTCTACCAAGCACATCCACACACATATACTACGCAGATTAAGTGTCACCAAAATAACACAGCGATGGTACTAAGTCAACACACATCGCGCGTAGCTATGTTTTTTAATATAAAACGTTTTATCCCCTTTTTACATAAATATGTACAGACTATCTAGACTTATTTTAGTGTACATATTCACTAATATTTGTATGTATCTAGACACAAAATATGCAATAGTTAAAACATCTTATAGTATTAAAAAATGGAGGGAGTAGTAGTTAATAGAACAAACATACGTCCTCATCCGAGCATCTACACACCTTGTTGCAAAGAAAATAAAAGCATTGGTCCATACATTGCTTGTACATACAGGAACTGCATCCACAAACACGCACTTGCTCCACCGTCTGAGTCCCATTCCGGCTGGCCGGACCAGCGTGGCCAACCAATCGCATAGGCAGTTAGAACAAGCAAGGAAGGGCGCCAGACAAGTGACCAGGGCTGCTGGACCTGGATGACGCCGGACTTGGGCAGCGAGACAGAACCCTAGCAGCGCATCTCCTCTGTTTCTGTGAGTCGTGGAGGAAAGGAGAACGAGGCTGGTTGGACAAGAAAAAATAGATTGAACCGTCCAGTTTTCACATATCGGTGGCAGTGTGGGTAATTTTCCCCAACTTGTCTAAATTCAACGCACTGAAATCTGGGTGTGAAGCAACTTTCATTTTGTATGGTTGGAATCAGCTGTGTTCGAAAATCTGGGCAGGCTTAAAAGCTCGTTTGGTTCAAATTCCAGCTTCCACAACGCGAAGTTGTCTAAAAATCTCAACCAAACACACACTTAGCTTATTCTATGGCTTATGTTTTGAGGAGTAACGCTAGTCAAATCAAGCGATGGTGTGCCCTGGTGCTTGGGTGTGTCGAGGAACCGCTACTAGGACATGCTCCAATCGTACGTCCTGGCTTACAATACCCACCAACTGTGACGTGGTGTGATCACGTCAATTCACTCGGTTAGGTACCTAGAGTTTCGTAGGACAGAAGTTGGCATGTTGGTGGTTTCGGACAACGGCTGATAAGTAAGGAGTTTACTCAGGTTCAGACCCTCGGAGGGGAACACCATACTTGTTGCTTGTCTGATATTGCTGCTGATGATGATTATTACATAGTGGGCGTAATGGCGATGGTGGCGGTGAGACGTTGTAGCGTACCTGCACTTTCAATAAGGCAGATACCTGTGTATAGTGCAAATCACTGGATCGATTCGTTTGCACACACAGTTTACGATGTAATATCACAACAAAGTATCAATTTTATTACATCGATGATCCAGACTTACAAAATATTCAATACAAGTTGCATAGCATAAATCTAGCTTTGAAATAGTACACAGCGGAATTACAATAGCAGTGAGTCTCCATCAACTTCATGTTGCGACAGGCGAAAACATGTTGGTTGTAGACTCGAAACCTTTAGAAAACTCACTCGTCATCTGAACAATCCGCAATAAGAAAAATATTACAACAACGTGGGTCAGATTCAATTAAAAATGGAGTCTGGCAAGTGACACTATGGTGGACACTTAATGGAATAACTCTATAGCCTATATGCATATTTGGCTGGTAGAGTTCAAGGCTATTTTGCATAAAGCCAATTTTTCCTATCTCTTTGAAAAACACTTTCTTCAAATCAAGACAAGTATGGCATGAAAACCATATTCTCGTCTTCCCTTGTTCACCCATCAAGTTTTATTTCTGAAGTTGGAATGGTGGAATCCTCCGTTGACGTCCGTGATCAGCTGCTCAAATTGTCCGTACCGGGGACACGGCTAAGTACTTAGTTTTACACTCTGCAGAGGTTGTGCACTTTCACCATTGTACCCATTCAACCCAAACTATCATTTACACACTTATAGTGATAAGGAAAGGAGAAGAATGAGACGAGATCTTTCAGAAGCATTTTCCCTCCCACTCTGGCTTGACCCGTTCCACCTAACATCCCCCTACATCTGCTTGTCAAGCCGGAGAGAGTCCACGCAACATAATTGATCAAGCCAGAGCCCATATGGCAATGGCTGCACTGGAAGAAATCGTCACTCGGAGTTCTTCAGATTCCTCTGTTCCTGGGTGGCCATTCACAAGTGTACATACTCCAGGAACCATAGACATGGACCTGAGTAGCCACTCAACATAAACCATACAACCACTTACCACCCAGGTGTTTCATTCTTAACTTAGTAGAATTTAGATTTTCACAAAACAACATTTGCATAGCATCAATAATTCTACTAAGTATTGTATAGGAGCCTAGACACTGAAATAAGGAATTTCTGCACAGGTTTAGCATAGCAATATACTATCCTACACATGCTTATATAAAAATACACTAAGTAATGCATATAGAAAATAATAGGAAGTTTATGAGGTGTGCCACTTGCCTTTGAATGTTGTCGTTGTTCACAAACTCTTTTCAACAACGAACGTTTGCTCTCCGTTCAATCTAAACAATATAAGCAAACAACAATACAACAATCAACAAACAACAATCATCAAACATACATGCACATACATAGTGAACAAATAAGTTTCATAAAACTTCTAAGGAAAACATGTTATGTATGATATGCAAATTATTTCTAAGGACTAGAGATGCATGTCATGCCATGAAAATCTTTTTAAGTCTTAAGTGAAAGACAAGATTAGGAAAGAGGGAAAAGATAGAAGAAAGATGTAGTTGGTCTTCCAGGCTTCATCTCCATACTTGTAATATTCTCCTTGGTGATGTCTTGATTGAATTCTTGCATACTTAAATAATCTTCATACTTGATGATTTTTGTATCACCTAGGCTGGTCTTGGATTTAACTTAGTCTTCAAGAGGTCTAAGAGAAGAAAGGAGAAATGAAAGAGAGAGGGAACAAGACTTAGAAAATATTTCTGGTTGGTCTTCATGAACTTCCTCTTGATTTTTCTTCTAAGTGCTTCTACTTCTTGGAGATTCTTCTGAAGTCTTGTTTTGGCTAAGTCCTTCATTGGTCTTCTAGCTCCATGTAGAAAATCCTAAGTGTCTAAGTGTATCACTTTACCAAAATGCTAAGTTGAAAATATTTCTAACTTAGAGAAAATAGGGAAGGAGTTTTCTTATGGGAAATATAACTACAAAATAAAATATGATATGCATGAAATGCAATTTTTAATCACATGAACAATTATGCTAATGCAATTTAATTAATATCTATTTTCACAAAATATAATAAAGGAATAAATATAAGATTAAAGTTTTATGTGATTTATATTTTTATAAGAAAATTTTATAATTATTATTAATAGACAGAGGGGATTTAAATAAATTTATAGCAATTGGATTTACTCAAAAATAATGTTTATATCAAAAGTTATGTCAAATTTACTCTAACATCATATTTTGAATTTGAATAAATCTAAATTTCTCAAGGTTGGAAAACAACAGAACTAACACAATCTACAGGTCATGGGCTTTTTAAAGATATTTTATTTACAAATTTTGACCTTACAGAATTAAAACTATAATTAAAATAATGGTTTATATGTTTCTGTAAATATCAAGTTAGTGCACGACTAAAATACAAGTTTTTATTACACCACCATTTTCTACACGTTCATACGATCTCATAGACTACAAAAACATCAAAAACGGAGTTACGATTGATTTAATATGAATTTTGAAAGTTATATCTAGTCAGAAAAACGGAAATATTGAATAGGTTACCTATAACGTTTTTCTAATGGCTGCTACCCTTCATCAAGTGATATGTACGTAACAAGATAGAAGGAAGCACATCAGCAGCTCACCAACGTGAGAAGATGACGGCGGCGGTGGATCGGCCGGGCGATCGCTGGCGGACGCGGACGGTCGGCGTGCTGTGGTCGTCGGCGACGGGTGTGGACGGCGACGACGTTTCGGAAGCTCCCGGACGCGAGGGAGACAACGGCGACGCGCGGCTGAACACGGCGGAGAGGAAGACGGTGTCGGAGTTGAGCAGCGCTTCCCGGAGCTGTGTGGAGTGGCGACGACGATGATGACCTTCGGGTCGAGTTTGGCCTCCACGATTTGGCTGTGGAAATGAAGCAAGGAGGGTGTTTAAAGGAGCGCACGGACGTGGGAAAGAGGAAGGACCAAGAATCGGCGACGGGGACTCACTCTGCTCGCCGGTATCAAAGAAATACGGTGGCGGTCGAGCGAAACTCCTCGTCGGCCTTGGGGCGTATTTGAGAGGGCTTTGGGGGGGGAATGGAGGCGGAGCTCGAGGGCTATCTATAGGAACCAACCGTGCTTGATTTGGTGCAGTAATTTGCCCGCAATCAATCGGAGATTAATTTCGACCAAAAACGTCCATGTCTAATGACGGACGAAATTAGAGCAATTTAGGACGTTTAAGAGAGGGCTTTTATGGGGAAATGAAAGAGGAGATCAAGTGCTTTAATTAGAAAGAAACGGTGCGTAATTTGGTGCTCTAAATCACCGGGAATCATGTAGAGAAGAATGCAGGAGCGGTTTTCGCGTTTCTGGTTTCGTCCCAGCTTGAAGACGACGCTGACGTCTAGCTGACATCAGCGAATTTGTTTATCTGAATTTTTCTTATTTCTTTCATAACTTTTGATTTAAGACTTCAAATTAAGTCAAATAAATTTCAAAAAATTCGTAAAAATAATATCTTTGTGTTAAACCAGTTGTGGGCATGTTTTGAACACTTTTAAAAAATCAAAATTTTGAATTATTGATTAATTACAAATTTGACACTTAATGTCAAATTTGAAAACAAGGCTTAAATAAATTCGTTTTTGGCTAAATAAAATTTATAAAATATATAACACTTATATAAGTTTAAAATTAAGTTATTTAAACTCATTTTCCAATATTAAATCATTTTTGGCTTTAGTTCAACGTTAAATAACATCATACATTTATTTGGAATGAAAAGGGAAATATAATGTATTCATTTTTTTAATTCAAAATATTTTGTGCACCATTAAGTTTTATATTATGATAATTCATTTGAAAACCTTATAACAACTTTGGAAAAGATTTTTGATTTAATTCATTTCTTATATAGAAAATATATTCATGAAAGTCATTTCATGTTTTGAAAATAAATGAAAATCATTTAAGCTAATGAAATGTTTATTTGGGTTGTTAAGTAATTATAAAATCTATGAGGTTTTAAGTTATAAACTATAGACTTGTAATATCAAAATTATGTTTTGAACTCAGGTAAATGAATAATAATCTTCTCGCAAATAGACAATGTTTTCAATAGTTTAAAATAACACTTGTAATTATTATTTTAATTTATTTATAGCTAAGGCTAAGTGGTTGAAATCAATTACTTATAAGTAAACTATTTAATTAAAATAAAATGGTTTGTACTTTATAAAACATTTGTCAAATTACATATTAAGGTTTTTGAAATACAATGGATAATGTAATGTTTAATTGGAAATAACTTTTGAAAATAATGACACATTGGGAATTTTGAAATAATAGACTTTTTCAAATTGGTTGAAGTCTTTTATAGTTAGTTTTCTTATGCATTTTAATATTTTATTTTAATCAAAACAATTTTTTTAAATTTTAGTAAATTTTGAACATTCCAAAATGTTGGGATGTTACAGACGTGCTCTCGCTAGGGTTTGCTATTTTTCTGTCTATTGTCTATGGCGTTGTATGTTTCCCTTTTTTTACCCCTCTCTGTTTTTATATATGCAGTCAGGCGGATTTTCATAATTCCTAGTCAAATATAAATTAGAGTCTTTGTCTTGCACTTCAACTTATTAGCCTCCGACTTCTTGGGCTTTCGTTGGGCCGCCCAGTCTTTATCTTGATTATAGGCCAGTTGTGGGGTACCCGGAGGGTATAACCACGTCACCCACCCTCCCTCTTTTGTGAGCGACGCCTAAAAACCATCCAAGCTATGTTTTGGCGTGTAGGTTTGGGCCTATGTAATTATTGTTTGGCCACTCGGAATAAGTGCCAACTGGCACAACAATACTTGTATCATTTGGTGTTTGATCTCCAGACCGTCATGTCGTTGGCATACTAATGACATCGTTTTAAACTCATTTTGTATGCCTACGACGTCACCCGAGTGACATCATTTTGAATGGTTCCGAGCCTTCAACTAATGCAGTGCTTTATCGGATTAGAACAAAGAGCTTGGAATACATATTGCTTTTCTGTATGAGGTATTGTTCTCCTTCTACGAGGCCATAGGCGGAGCGGTTCATAGATGTAGATTAAGCAAGATTAGTTTCTTCCCCCTTGGACGTGATTGTGTATTTCGTTTTTCTGAATTTCTTCTATGTTATCTATAAAAAAGGCGAAACTAACACTTAGCTCATATAGGACAAATACAAATCTTACTAATACACTACTATCCTAAAGACCGTGGCTTCCCTGCGATTGTAGCTATTGGCTTCTCGCTGGCCTATCTCGATGTGCCACGTGCCCTTTGGGAGACGATGTGGCATCCTCTCGTTGGTTTCGGCAAATGGCCCACCTGTCAGACTTTTGTTATTTATCCTCTTTTTAGTTCCTTCCCTTTGGTAGCCGGTGGCCTGCAAGTTCCCTTCTTCTTCTTCTTCTCTTTGCTTCTTCTCTTATGGCTTCGTCCGGTCACATCGTTTTGCTTTGTATTGAGCTCATTGGCTGCTCCCGGTACTCTCGTCTCTCAATGGCTTGCTCCTGGTTTTGGCCTTATGTTTCCTTTTTTTCCTGGTTTCGTTGGTTCTGGTAATTGTTTTATGGTGTATGTGTCCTTTCTCCGAGCCATGTGTTTGTTTGGTTTGTTTCTTGGCTTTGCTGGCTTCCACGTTTCTCTTTTCCTTTTTTCATGGGTTTTGGTTGCTCCACTTCGTTTCATGTTGTATGTGTTCTTGCTCTCAGCCATGAGTTTGGTAGGTTTGTTCTTTGGCTTTGTGTTGTCCAAGTAAACTTTTTTTTTCGGTGGGTTTGGTTTTTTTGCTTCATTTCCTTTTGTTGTGCCCTCGCTTTATTTCTCCTTCATTGCTCTCGTGCTCTCTTGTCTCGGTTGCTCTTTCTTCGCCGGCGTCTGTGGATTATCTCCGTGTTCTGCTCCCGATGATGTTTCTTCGTCTGCTTGTCATAGTATCCGTCTTGGTGAGTTCCTGGTCGTCTCATTCGACAGTCTCTCTTGTTCTTCTTGTTTTACGATCAATGGTGACGTGTTCTGTAGGTTCTAATGGTGCGGCCGTCTCTTCTCAAGGTAGCCTCGTGAGCGCCGCCGCGGCGAGACGCCTCGCCTCCAGCGGGGTGAGCGCCGCCGCAAAATGCAACCCAGCCACCAGCTTTGTGAGCAGTCTGGCTCGCTCTAGTGCCTCCAATGCAAGCCGCGCACGAGGACGCCAGCTGACCCGTCGAAGAAGTCAGGCGACGAGGACGTCGGGGTCGCCGGTTGATGAGGGATGTCCCCATCAATACCCATGATTACTAGTCTAGGGTAAGAGTTTATGAGGTAGAGAACGTGTGGTGCTGGTAGATTCGTTGGCTGACAAGCGGGAATTACCCAGGTTCGGGGCCCTCGAGTGAGGTAAAACCCTTACTCCTGCTTGTCTAGCAAGATGTCGATGTTGCTAGGTTTTTGTGATTCTGGTTGGGCGTGTCCCTTGTCGGTCTCCCTCGTGTCCTTTACATAGGGGTACAGGTCTCGGGTCGTAACCGACTAGGACTACATTTATGGAAATTACTACCGACTATGCTATCTATGGTATATGTCTTCGATTTGGACTTCACTTGTTGGTCTTCTTCAGCCTATTGACAATTGGGCTTTAATCATTAAGTGCACCAGGTACCCACACGAAGGGGTACCCGTTTAGTATAACCTTGTCATTAGCCCCCGAGTGCTTGGCTAATTCGGAGAATAAGTCATGGACTCACTATATAGTGCACGTCTCATGTTTTATGCTTTTGACATGATACTTTTGTCTTTTGGACTTAAGAATTTTGACTAAGGATTTCGACTGAGTAGGCCTGGATTTATTCGATGGGTCGAAACCAGTTAACTGCACTTGGGAAAAAACTTACTAGCCTTCAGTCAGGTTTCGAGTCCTTGGGCTCGAACCCGGAACATACTGGACAAACACACCTCAGGCTAGTCGATGGTCTTACTGATATTGTTCTGCAGTTTTTAATTTGCTCCTAGCGCGTCTGCCAGGATTTTCATCGTATCTGTTGACACGGAAATGTCCATGATTTTAACACTGCCGGAGTGATCCTCGACCCTTTCGACTGATCGATGGGTCTTACCTTTGTATTTCTCGTATACAGCATCCGAGGTACTCTATCGACTGATTTTCACTCGGGAATTTTTATATTTTGAATGTCTTTTGATTCTAGACAGTGCTCCCGATGGGAGTAGCCCCCGAGATTGTGCTTTATATCTTGCAGTAGAGGATAATCTCAACTTTTATGCCTTTACTATTCGAATTCTTTTTTTTACCTTCTCCCGATGGGAGTTCCCCACTCGATTCTTTTTCATTCTTGTCGTTTTGCTTTTGAGTTTGTAAGGAACTTCTCCTTTTTGTCAGTCGCGGTACAACGCCCGTTTTTTTGTTCGTCTGGAATGATGTCATGCGTGACTCCCTGGCGTGCGAATAGCCCTCTAATGGGACGTCGCATAGTGGGCCCCTCTCTTTGACCGTTGTGGACGTCCGTTCAGTTCTGATTTGTCCTGACGTGGCGAAATTGTCGTCGACGTGATGATGATTTCCTCGATCTGCGCACGTAGTGGGCTATGTGGCTCACGGTGAGCGCTCTCTAATTTTGCCACGTGTTGTGGTAACTTTTGCTCGGACGGTTGTGATGAATGGTTGTCTGCACCGTAAATACAGGATCCTCTACTATGTGTAAATTTACCTTGCCATTTGTTCTCCGCCGTTTCTGCTTCATCTTCTTCCTCACACTCCTCTTTTACTCCTTTACCCTCCACGTGCTTTTCTTCTGCCATGGCGTCTCTGACCAAAATCTCCTCCACCACTGATACTTCTTCCCTGAACCAGTCCCCGAAGAAAAAGATTTCTGTTGATTCCGCCGCTACCTCTGCCGCTATGGTGAAGAAGATCCCCGGTGATTGGGTCAAATCTATCATCACCGAGAAAAAATTGGAAGACTTCCGCCAGGCAGGGATTTTGTCTTCAGCTGAGGTTGTTGTTGCTCCGGCCCCGATCCATAAAGAGGTTCTTCCCATGCCTCTTTCTGGAGAACGAGTTTGCTTTCTGGACTTTCTTCCTCGTGGATTTGGATTTCCTTTGCACGACTTCGTCCGGGGCCTTCTTTTTACCTATGGGATTCAGATGCACGACCTAAACCCCCCTGGTGTTTTGCATATCTCCTGTTTTGTGGTTTTATGTGAGTGTTTTCTTGGAGTGCACCCCAATTGGACTCTCGGGAAACATATATTCAGGTGAGTTTACTCTATTGTGACGGTCGCCCTTTGTCGACTGGGGGTTTCTGTATTGAAGTACGCGACGGCTGTCGGTATTTTGATGTGAAGTTAGCCGAGCATTTCCAGAAATGGAGGAAGAAATGGTTTTATGTGCTAGTCGATCAAAGTCTAATGCATGCTTTTTCGACTACCCCTCCCACAATGTTAGAGTCCTGGGATCATGACTTGTCGATTGCGGAAGAAGAAGAAGCCTCTTCTCTTATGCTTAGGGTCCAAGAGTTGTGTAAAGCCATCATTGGGATCCAGTTAGTCAGTACGTATATGTGGCGCCGAGTCTGACCATTGCGACGACGAGTGCACCCTTTATGGCGATATGAGGGATGCCTTGAAGCCACTCGTATGAGCGCAACTGAGTTGTCAGGCCATGAATTTTATGGTTATGTGAAACATATCACTGGAATCTCGCATGTTGATATTGCTTCTTTCGACTTCTATGTGTTCCCTTATGTCCTTGGGATTCCTATTCTCGAGGTATTTTTTGATTTGTTGCTCGCTCCTCCATTTATTTGTCTTCTTGGTTACCAGTGTCTTCTTCCACATGCGCTTGACTGACCTGCTTTTCTTATGCTGAGCTCAGGTATCATCGGTCGTTACCTCTCTGCCGCCGCTACCCGAGCATGGTTCAGCTGCAGAGAAGATTCTTCCTGCTGCGGTTGATTCATTTGGAGTCTCTCGTCCCACAGACGACGTGATCGCTTCTGAGGTGAAGTCTGCTAAGGAGGCTCCTTTGTGCCTGATGGCGACTGATCCGGTTATTGCACCCGCGACGAAGCGTCGTCGACTGCGCCGACTTGGTGATGTTGACCCTGATGATGCGGACCCATCCTTGGTTGTTGCGACTTCTTCTGCTGAGGCGGATGTAGAGAAGTAAGTTTCGTGCTTCGACTTTTTTTGTTTGCTTTATTGCTCCGTTGTTTGATTATGCGAACAACTCCTTTGTCAGACAAGATCGTTCTTGTCCTCCTGCTAAGTTCGTCGAGCCGTTGTCCTCCGCCTCTTCCTCTTGGGTGGATCATGTACATCTTCCCACTCTTTCCTTTATTTGTCTTCTTCCATTCGTTCGTCATTCTCCTTTGACTCGATTGGATATTTTCCTGTTCCCTTTGTAGCCTGCTATAAGCGGGTTGGTCGCCGTTGGGCAAGCCTTTGTGCATGCGGAAGAAGAAAAGACCCGCCTGCGTTCCTCCTTGAAGCAGATTAGTCGTAGGACCCTACCTTTTCGCCTGTTTTGATTCTTGAACTATCTTTTGCACGACCTTCACATGCCATGTTACTTTGCAGAAGAAAAATTTTCCCTTGAAGATCGAGTGGTTGAATTGTAGAAGAAACTTCATGATCATCAAGTCCGTTCTCGTGAAGAATTGGATAACACTCGGCGTTCTCTGGACGTGTCTATTCAGACACTAAATGCTGTTTTTGCAGAGGCTTTGCCTGGGATTGCCATTCCTTCGACTATACAGGAGTTTTCCAAGGTGCTTGGACCTGGCACGACGACCCTTACTCAGTGGGCACGTGATTTGACAGTCCGTGGCTCGGAAATTACTCTGAAGCTGCTGCTGGCGAATGACGTCGAGGCTGATTATGAAGAGAATATGCCCTAGAGGCACTTAATAAACATAGTTTATTGATTATATTCCAATTGTTCATTATATGTTTTATACCATGCTATAACTGTATTAAGCGGAAACATTAATACATGTGTGGTAGATAAACAACCAGGTCCCTAGTAGCCTAAGACTAGTTTTGTTGCGCGATTGATGATCGAGGTTATCCGATCATAGGGCATGGCGCCGATCGGCAATGGAAGTCATGTCGTTGGTTGAACGATGTGATGGACATACCCATATTTATAGGACGTAGTCATTACGCCTTAAGACCGTGAGATCAACTCTTATTGTTATCCCTGGAAGATACTTTGATCGCACCAAACGTCATATCTTATATAGTGTGACAATGATAGGTGATACTTTTGGGTATCGAAAGGGGGTAGTTGAGACGAGGGGTCAACAACGGGATTTGTCAATCCGTATAGCCGGATAGATACTCTAGGGCCCACTCGGTGAGATTATGTCAAATGAGTTTGCAAACATGTGACTAGGTCACCAACTGACATAATATCATAGACGAGTAGAAGATAGTGTCGTCGGTAACGAGATCATTCTAGGTATGGAGATATCTATGAACGATGCTCGAACACGCTAAGTATCGCTATGACAAAAGGTTTAAGACTCGACGTCCAGGTTTGATAGATGAAAGTCATTCGTTATATCACAGGGATTAATTCATGGGGTCTAGGCCTACGAGTTAGTCATTGATCGGAGAGGAGTCTCGATCATACCTGTTATTATATCGAACCGCTAGGGTAACACACTTAAGGGGTTTCGACAAGACAACTGGAAAGGAAAGAGATCACCGGGAACGTCCCGGGAATGGTCCGATGGAGATCGGGCAGCGACGAAATAGTTTTCGGAACTAGAATAAATTATATATAATATGTTCGACATTAATTAGTGTAATTAATGTTTAAATATGATTTTATATATTTATTTTCGAATTTTTAAAGACGGATTTCCCTAAATGGGCCTTCTGGTGGAAAGAAGGCCCAAGAGGGGGGGGGGGCGGGGAATTCCCTCCCAGGAATTCGGATTGGATGGGGGCCGGTCTAGTTGGGCCAAATAGGGCCCACCTAGGGCCGTCGCACTCCCCTAGCCGCACCAAGGCATGTGGGATAGTCCCACATAGCATGGCTAGGGAGGTTGGCTCCCCCCGGGAGACTATATAAGAAGGGGCACCCCTGGCCTTTTAATTCAACCAATTAATTCCCTAATTCTCTCTCGATTTCGTGATTCCCTTTGTCGGAGTCGCGCCAAGTAGAGAGTGGGTCTCTCCACCATAGCCCGTTGTCACGCTGGTGTTCCGGTCCAAGTCTTCCGCTGCTCGTCCTGGACTGTAGCTTCGGAGGCCGTCGTCTCCACTGTATGTGTGTAACGCCCTGCGAGGTGCTACGCTAGCGGTGCTCGGAGGCCTACTTCCTGCACTCGACCTCGAGGTCATCTTCGTCGTCTTCGTCGCGTCGAGTTCTTCGCGACCTAGAGGTCGGCTACGTCGTCTTCGTCGTCAACGCTTGTGCGGGAGCGTAATCCCCGCTATTTGGTCTACGAGGGTATGTATTCCGATCTCCATTGTACTTCTATATCTACATAGTATAGAGCTTGGCTAGTTTAAGGATATCGTTGCTAGGAAAGTTTTGTTTTCTGCCTGTGATCCACTTCAGTGGTATCAGAGCCGATCTATCGTAGATATAGTTGTACGCTGTTTGAACCCGTGTTCTTCACGGGGGCACTGTTCCTGTTATTTGCTACCCTCTAGCGTGTACTTGTGATTTCAGCGGCATCAAGTTGATGAAGCGGCCCGGACCGACTTTACGCGTACGCTTACACGAGACTGGTTCCACTACTGACATACGGCTTGTACCCTATCTGTGGCTGGCGGGTGTCAGTTTCTCTCTCTTTAGTTGGTCTTGCATTTTCAATGGAGGGCCCGAAAGGAATGCTTAAACATGCAATTATTGGATCGTTGTTGTGGTCATAAGGTTCGTAGGTATGAAGCGGTTCTATTTACGACAGCCCCAAGCCACGTAAAATGTGCAAAAGATAAAGTAGAAGCGTCTAACTTTATTTTGCATGGGATATGTGATATGGTCAAGGTAGGTTTATTAAATTGTTTATGAACTGTGGGCGCCAAGAAGACCATGGCGCATGGACCATATCACGCCGCATTACATTTGATGTTATTGTGTGTGCATCTTATATTGTGTGATTATATATATTAGTATATATTAGTTATGCAGCGGTAGTTATATATAAGATGTTCCCTTCAAAATACCACTAGTGTTCTTCGTCCAACGAGCACCACCAAGAAAGTTCTACGTTATGAGGCAGGCCGTGACGATCGTGTGTCAGACATATCGTCATTCGCATACAGTGGGTTTAAGCCATATTGCACAAGCGTTACGTGGAGGTTATTGTGGCGAGCCTAGCATATGCAGATATGGCCTCGGAACACGGAGGCCAAAAGGTCGAGCATGAGTCACAGAGTTGTTGTGATTGACAATTGTCTACCCTTGAAGTTGTGTTGCCGGCTGTGACGATGAGGAGTTGTGCAATGGATGGGGGTCGCTTAATCGCTTAAACGACCAGGAGGGATGTTCGTTTGAGTGGGAGTTCTGATAGTTATTTTCGGAAATACTAGAACTCAAAATATAATGAACAAAGTCTGTTTTGCAAACCTTTGTAGATATTAACCAATGTAATAGCATCTTTTAAATTAGGCGCATTACTGCGATTGAGGATACTACTTGTTTGAACCGTTAGCTCTTTGTGATACAATACCCGCTAGGAGATAAACCCGGAGATTCCGCTAACAAAAGATAATTTGGATTATCAGGTTTTGTGCGGATGATATCATCATAGTCCAGTGTATGCTATGATCTCTTCCATAGAGAACCAACGGTGGGTACGAGTTACTAGATCGCGAACATATGAGATGGTCCCTAAACTCGGGGTACCCCCAAAGTTGGTTTGATGAAGTTTATCAGCATGTTGACTGATTGTCTTCTCAACCAAGATGGAAGAGAATACACACATTGAAGGAACATGTGGCAGTCATACTTGATGACATTGGTCATACTTGATGACATATGGTCATACTTGATGAACATTGAGACGCCTCGCTCAGCTCGATCACTGGATGACAGACGTCGTTGCCAAGTGCAAATGCTATGTCATAGACTATGTCATGCAAGGGGAATCGTTCACCTTCATGGTTCTTGATTACGTTGGAAGTATCAAGAAGATGAAACAGATCGCCGGAAGTCATCAATAATGATGGTGTACATATGATATACATGTTATGAATGTTATAGCTAAGCAAGTACTCGCAGTAGTGACTAAGTTTTTGATACTAGTCATGTTTTATGAAAACCAGGTTTACTGCTTGAGAAGCTTCAAAGGATGAGGCGACATTGCGTGTTGATAATGGCAGAAAAATTGTTGTGATGGCCATAGACACTCTCCCTCTAGATCTACCATTTGAATAAATTCTTTATGATCGTCTGTTAGTATGATCGTTATAAGTGTGTCTCCTCTAGCGAGACAATTGTTCATATATATTAGTGACAAATTCGTTGTCCCATATTTATGAAGTAATAATCATATGCCGATTTGAATTTAGATGGTAGAATCTCCCACATTCATAATATTAATGCCAAAGGATATGAACTTAATAAAGACACCACGTATGTGTGGCACTACCGTTTAATTCATGTCAGTGTTATAGTCAATGAATTAGCTCCATACTGGATGGATCTACAAGTCCTTAGATTTGATCTTTTGACACTTGCAAAATAACTAAGACACCATTTTCGGAAAAAAGGCATATAAGTTATTGATAATCATGCATATAAATGTATGTGGTTCAATGAAGTAATTGACGGGTAGTGGAGACCTTTATTTTGTGAACTTCACTGAACAATTTGAGTATAACTTGTTGAGAATCGTGCATATGGGTGTATGTGAATCAATTAAGTACTTTAACGTGTGGTGGAAGTCTTTATTTCATAAACTTCATGAATACTCCGAGTAGATATATGAATATCCACTCTGGGAATGTTAGCCTGAAATTTTTTATTCGATCAAACAAGTTTAGAATGAAGTAGGAAATAAATTTAACAAGAAAATCAAGTTCCTGCGATACAGATCAAGGAAATAAAGATTTGAGTTATAATGTTGGCACATCATTGGAAGACTTGTGAGAAGAGTTCCACAAACTACGTCGCATGGAACACCATAGTGTTATGGTATGTTAGGACGTCGTAATTGCACCCTATCGGATAGTGTGTGGCAAATAAATCTCTAACCGAATTATTGTGATCATTAGAGTCATATGGTAGAAACTTAACATTCACGTTATATAATAGGGAACCCATTTAAATCCCTGGAGACAATACCATATGAGTGATGGCATGGCTTTTAGCCTAGATTGTCGTTTCAGCAATTTAGTGTTTCGATGTGATCAAACCTAAAATGGATTAATCTTTGTAGTGTACCGTATGTAAAGAGTTAGTTGGGTACATGTCTCACGACATAGGCAAAATCATTGCCGGGATATACCTTGCGATAGAAATAGTTTCTTGTCCAAGGGTATAAGTGAGAAAGAAAGTAGAGCAAGACGAAGTTGATGAACTTTCTCTCCAGACAACAGAGTGGCGCAACCGAAAGTGTTTTCGGTGTCATGCTCCACAGCTTGAAAGAAGCTGATGATAGAAGATCATGATGCTCTGAGCTCATAATAAGAACGTAGGCGTACGAGGTTGTGTCTCACACTGTGTGTTACGACAATCTTGTTATGAAGGTCATGTTCATGGAATATGACAGACCTACGAACTACGAAGAAGAGATGGTAGACCTAAGTCCGAGAAATAGCTAGGAGTCATATATGATCCGAAATAAAATCCATGTACGATTACCAGGTATTGACTTGGGAGATCTTCTTGATGACATCTAGGATGTTAACAGAATATGGAATTTTATGAGAGAGTAGACACTGATAAGAACCGATTTGTCGTGAAACAGTTCCGACAGATTCAAAAGTTGACCATAATGAGATTTTGTCTCAAGTGGCGAAGCCTAAATCTATTCTGGATCGTTTAGCAATTACTATAATTTCGAATGAAAAAATGATAGATGGATAAGAAAACCATGTTTCTTAATAGTGTCATTAAGAAAGAGTTGTAATATGTGCAATAATGGTTTGGTGATCCCGAGGATGCTAAACATGTATGCAAACTTCAGTTCTCCATTCATGGGCTGAAGCAAGCATATCGGAGCTGCTTCACTTTGATAATGTGATCAAAGGATTTTGGAGTTGTCCAAAATAGTTGAAGAAACTTGTATTTGTAAAGAAGTGAGTGGGAGCAAAGTAGATTTTCTTGATCTTATATGCGGAAGGCATATTTGAGTGGGAGCTAAGTAGCTTTCCTTGATCTTATATGCGGAAGGCATATTTGAGTGGGAGCTAGGTGTCATTTCTGATTTGGTATGTAACAACATATTGAATGACACAGATCCTCTAGTAGAGTGTAAAGGATTATTTAAGTGATTAAATTTTCTATGAAATAAAGTTAGGAGTATTAGGCATCCGATTTATAATTGTATAGATCGTAAGGGGTTTAATAACATTAGGTTGGAATATTTCCTAAGTTAAGATTTTGAAGTGTTTCAGAATAAAACAAGCGAAGAAAGAGGTTCTTGCTTGTATGACTAGGTAAAATATTAAATTTATCTTGGCATTTTCAGTGATAGAAAATGATGTTCGACATTCTCTATGTATCAGACATAGATTCTATCAGACTGAAAGCTCGACTTGGTGTGACCCAATTTCTTGGTTGAAGAACGGGTTCTAGAGTGATCCTTGTGTGGATCAATGAACAAACATTAAGTATATTATTCAGTGCCTGTGAGAACTGAAGATATGTTTTCTAGTAAAGAGTAAGAGTGGAAAGACAACTTGCCGTAAAACGGTTATGATGACACAAGTTGTTGTCGGCCCAGTGGGGACTGGGGTATGAAGAGCCCATTCCCCCCAGGCCTCGCACGCTGGCTAGTCAGACAAAACAACTAAGGACCAGGCCTCGCCGCCTGGCGGGACCCTCGAGAGACAATTCCCCTTGAGGGCCTGAAGAGGAAACGAGGGCCTCAAGGGGTCCCTCGCTCCAGGAGACCTCCCGAGGCGCCAGCGCGCCTGGAGGGAAGTCAACAGGAATCCCTCCACAGGCCTCCCTAGGCCTGTGGGGAAACGTCGCGGCCAAGGAAGTACGGCGGGGCGCACATGGCCTCTGCCACGCCCACGTGGTGACACAAGCACCCCCGTTTCCGTTTTGGTGATAAAGGAGTCAATAAAGTTGCGCCGCCTGCTGCAGAACTGACAGGACCTTCCACTCTGGTGATAAAGCAGGTGGACGGTGCAACCCTCCAAAGAGAACGTCATCGCGGGCTCCACCTCAGAGACTATCTCGCCTGTGGGCAGTACTGCGCGGTCGGCCGCGGCCACCTCGCCTACCTTTATCAGCGGTGGACCGCGTCCATGGACGAACGGGCCGCGGTGGACTCCTGCTCCACCATGCCTCTGCCATGTGGGAACCACCTTGAAGGCTAAGGAGAAGGAGAGCGTCGTAGGCGCCTATAAAAGCACCAAGACCTCCATCGTAGAGAGGGTCGGCCAGTTGCTTACGACAACACTTGTAAACCCTAGCAATACCAAGTAGGATAGCCTCTGGCTGGAGGAGGAAGAAGATCACCGCTTCCCTCCCCGGCCAAGAACTGCCTCAAGGGGCCCCTCGGTAAGCTCTGTTGTACTGTAACCACCATAGTCCAATACAGCCAAGCAGGAGTAGCAGTCTTACCTCCTCACGAGGGCCGTGAACCTTGGTACGGGCCGGTGTCTATCTCTGTTGTTGGTGTTTCGTCTTCAGGTCCGGCGAGCAACGTCGCCGTGCCCCTCGAGGGTCTTGACCTCCGCGTTCAGTCCCCTTCACGAACTACACTTCAGGAAGTGACTACCCCTGTTCTTAGGGAGTCATAACCCGACATTTGACGCGCCAGGTAGGGGACTGAGGTGCGTCAACGAACTTTGAGCCGTCGCGGCGCCATGGCGAACACCCGCGCTACCCGCGCCGCCCCCGTCAGCCGACGCGCGCCTGAAGGAGCGTGCGCCCCGCTAGGCGCCACGGCCACTCGCGCACGACAGGGCCGACCCCGCCATGAAGAGCGCGCCCCCTCGGGCCCTCATGCGGAGGAGCCGAGTTAATTGCAGAAAACCACCACAACTGTGCCTAGGGTTTCAAAAAACCACCATGTCTTCATTTTTTATAAAAAACACTCTTTTTCGGTCTGACAGTCGCAAGAAACACTTATTGGGAGTTTTCTGCATCCTAATCTTATTTCTGACCAGTGGACCCCCGTGACAGGTTGACGTGGCATGTCTATTTTACAAAAAAGACCTTCATCAATTATATCTTCTGATTCCCCGTTCTTTAGAAAAGGACCTCTTCTTCCCCGTTGCCTTCACCACCGCTGAGCTTCCCCTCTCGCCGGAGAGCAGGCCAGCCCGCCGCACCGCAGCAGCAGAAACTCGCCGTGGAGCCCCGACCTTGCTGCTCGCCACGCACGCACTCTACTTGCCATCGTGGTGCTCACCAAATGACGTCGACGTGGTGCAGGTCCACGACCGAGACAAACCGCGCCGGGAGGGAGCACGGAGGCGGCACGGGTGGGGACGACGCGGCCGGAAGTGGGAACGCGTCGGCGTCGAGTGCCCGGTAGCTGCCGCGGCAAGCCACCCATGCCCTCCTTGCTCGCCGCGCCGCCGCCGCCCCGCCCTCCCTGCTCCGCTGCGCCGCCGCCCCGTCCTGCCTGCTCCGCCGCGTCGCGCCCTGCCTGCTCGCCGCACCACGTCCTCCCTGCGCGCCATGCCCGCTCCGCCGCGCTGCGCCGTCCCTGCTCGCCCTGCCTGGTCCGCCGTGCCGCGCCCTGCCTGCTCGCCGCGCTGCGTCCTCCCTGCACGCCCTGCCCGCTCCGCCGCGTTGCGCCGTCCCTGCTCCGCGACGCCACGCCCTACTCGCGGCGCCACGCCGTCCTTGCTCGTCGCGCCATGGCTGCTGCTGCTGGCCTGCGACCTTCCCGACTGCGCCTGCAGCCCTCCCGCGTCCTGCCGCCACACGCTAGCGCCGCCACGCGCACATTCCTCAGCGGTGTACAGCGCGGCGACGAACGGGTGGGGGGTGGCGGTCGGGATGACGAGCTAGATCCGCGGCAGGCGAGGAGCCCCACCAATTTCGGCCAGGGGGGACGGCGCTCTGGGGTTCAGCGTGGTCCTCGCGCCGGCGGAGAGCGGAGACGAGCTGCGTCCGGGCCGGCCAGCAGCAGGCTGGCGTGGCGCAGCCGCGCGCGGACCTCGGCGAGCAAAAGGAGCTCGTGGACCTCGGCAGTGCGTTCGTGGCTGGAGAGCGCATGAATCTTTGCTACGGGGGCGTGGCCATATGCGGCAGCCAAGGAAGAAGGGCAATACCAATAGGTTGTTGGGTCAAAGTTGTGACGTTCACAGGAATAGAAAAATTGTGAAGGGTTTTTTGGCAAAAAAAATCTGCCATGTCAACCTGACAAATTGGGTCCACCCGTCAGAAAGAGACTTAGCAGGCGTAAAATAGAGGATCAGTGTTTTTTGCTCCAGTGTTACGCAATACCGGTGTTTTTTGATAAAAATTGAAGACATGGTGGTTTTTTGAAACCCTAGGCACAATTGTGGTGGTTATTTGCAATTTTCTCGGAGGAGCCAGAACGCATCTCCGAGCACCAGGAGGACGCGCAGTCGTCGCACCCGACGCGGCACCCGAGCGGTTCCGGCCCTGGCAGGACGGACCCCGCGCCTCACACCGCGCTGCTCATGGCGCAGGAGCTTCTCCGCTACCAGCCCACCGCTGAGGCCCATGAGCAGTGGCTCCAGCGCCTCAACCACCTCGTCGACATCGCCACGACGCACCCTGCTCCGTCGCAGTCCAACATGCACCCCTCTCTCGCAGGTACGGTTGCGACAGACGCTCCTCCGCCTCCACCAGGGCCTGCACCGGCTGCGACGCAGAGGCTGCCTCGCACGCGTCCTCGCCGCACGACTGCTTGATTGTGCAGCGCACCGCGCCCGACGCTCGCGTGGGGATGGAGCTCCAGTGCAACCGCCAGAACAGGCTCGTGGAGGAGATCGGCCAGCCGGGCCAGCAGAACCGCAATGCGCTACGGCAGGGAGTCGCCACGTATGCCACAGGCTGCATGGCGTTCACCCGCTCCCTGCATCGCGTGGTCTGGCCCCCGAAGTTCAGGCCGGCTCTCCCTAAGGGCTACGATGGCTCTAGCAACCCCATAGAGTTCCTGCAGCTCGACACCGCCTCCATCCAACTGCAGGAGGAGACGACAAGGTCATGGCCAACTGGTTCTCCCACGTGATTCGTGATTCTGCGCTGTCGTGGCTCCTGAACCTCCACGAGGACTCCGTGAACTCTAGGTAGGAGCTCTGCAAGCAGTTCGTCTCCAACTTCAAGGGGACGTACGAGCGCGCCCTCACCCACAACGACCTGCGTGCTGTGGTGCAGAAGAAAGATGAGACGCTCCGCAAGTACATCCAGCGCTTCAACCAAGTGCGCAACAACATCCCTAACATCCCTGACACCCAAGTCATCGCCGCCTTCCGCGAGGGCGTCACAAACAATAGGATGCTCGAGAAGCTGGGCATCCACGACAAGCTCACTTCTGTGGTGAAGCTGTTCGACCTGGCGGACAAGTGCGCCAAGGCTGAAGAGGGACTCCTCTTCGTCAAGATGTCCTCGAGAGGCGACGAGCACGCTGAGGGGTCCAGGAGTCAGAAGAAGAAAGAGGAGCCCAAACGCAAGGCCACCGCGGTTCTCGCGGCAGAGAATGACGCGAAGGGCACCCGTAGGGACTCCCCTGAGCCTGGAGAGAGGAAAGATTACCACCGCCCTTTCTGCATCTAACACAACAGGCGCGGTCACTCTATAGAATCTTGCTTCGACCTCAAGAGGTTGAGCAAGGAGCGTGAGCAAGCAGAGGGCAGTGGCGGCCGCGGCCGCGGCCGTGGCTACCGCGGGAGCGGACGCAAGAGCGGCTACCAGAAGCCATCTGGCCATCAGGCCAACGCCGTGGAAAAGAATGGCAATCTCCCTGGCGAGGAAGATGGTGGCTACCAAGCCCCAAGAGGCGCCATGGCCTGCATCTTTGGTGGGGCGCAGGCGCCAAAGTCGAACAATCAGTTCAAGCAGTTCACCCGCGAGCTCAACGCCGCCCTCCCAAGCACTGAGACCTCCAGGCCCCTCAAGTGGTCGCAGTACACCATCGCCTTCGACGCCCAGGACCACCCCAAGTCCACCAAGACTGTTGGAACCCTCCCGCTGGTCTGTAGCCCCACCATCGACAATGTTGTTGTCTCCAAGACTCTCATCGATGGTGGAGCAGGCCTGAATGTTATCTCCACAGATACGTTCGAAGCGCTTCAGGTGCCCTACGAGCGGCTCATGCCCTCTAGGCCCTTCACGGGAGTCACCAGCGGCTCGATCGAGCCTCTGCGCCAGGTCAGGCTTGCCGTCACCTTCGGAAGCGAGGGAAATTACCGCACCGAGCACATCGATTTCGATGTCGCGCACATTGGCCTGCCGTACAATGCCATCCTCGGCTACCCCGTGCTCGCGAAATTCATTGCCGTCACACATCATGCCTACAACATGGTCAAGATCCCCGGCAGCGCTGGCACAATCACCATCCGTGGACATGTCCTGGATGCTACGCGCGCTGTCGAGACGGCCTATAAGGCCGCCGCCACGGCATTCCCCACAGACGAGGACATGGAGCCTCTAGAGAGACCCAAGAAGAAGAAGCAGCTGTTCTCCTAGGAGACAGTCACTACGAAGAAAATCTCTCTAAGCTCCAGCAGCTCGGGGGGTGAAGGCTCGGGGGCTAGCGTCACCATTGGCGCCGCGCTGCCTCCCAAATAGGAAAGCGCGCTCGTCGCCTTCCTCCAGGCAAACTCTGACATGTTCGCATGGACACCATCAGATATGTCTGGTGTACCGAGGGAGGTGATCGAGCACCACTTAGTCGTGTGCCCAAACGCGCGCCCCGTCAAGCAAAAAGCAAGAAAACAAGCCCCCGAGAAGCAAGCATTCATCGTCAAAGAGGTCGAGAAGCTCAAAGCGGCAAAGGTCGTCCGCGAAGTCGCGTACCCCACTTGGCTCTCCAACGGCGTGGTAGTCCCGAAACCCGCCGGAGGAGGCCGCCTCTGCATCGACTACACTGATGTCAACAAGGCCTGCCCCAAGGACCCTTATCACATGCCAAGAATTGACCGGATCGTGGACTCCACGGCAGGCTGCGACCTCCTCTGTTTCCTCGATGCTTTCTCTGGTTATCATCAGATAAAAATGGCTAAGGAAGATGAGGAGAAGACGACTTTCCTCACCCCTTGCGGTGTGTATTGCTATGTCTGGATGCCCTTTGGCCTAAAAAATGCCGGAGCCACTTTCCAGAGGCTAATGAGGATAGCACTTGGCGAGCTAATGGGGAGAAACGCCGAGGCATATGTCAATGACATCGTTGTAAAATCCTGAGAGGGAAACACTCTCCTCAAGGACCTTGAAGAGACTTTAGCCAGCCTGCGCAAGGTGAACATCAAGCTCACCCCCGCCAAGTGCGTCTTTGGAGTATGTTCAGGCAAATTGCTTGGGTTCCTCATGTCCCATCAAGGCATAGAGGCAAACCCAGACAAAATCAAGGCCATAGAGGGCATGCAACCTCCACGCAGGCTAAGGGACATGCAACGCCTAGCATGCTGCATGGCCAGCTTGGGTAGATTCATCTCCAAGTTCGGCGAAAGAGCCCTGCCGTTCTTCAAGATCATGAAAAGAACGGGCACTTTCAAGTGGACCCCCGAAGCTGAAAGAGCGTTTGAGGACTTGAAGAAGTACCTGGCCAGCCCACCGTAATGGTCGCCCCAAGGTCAGGCGAGCACCTGAAGCTGTACCTATCAGCCACCCCACAGACAGCCAGTGCCGTCCTTGTCGTAGAAAGGCAAGAGCCAGTACTCCACAAGAAGAGTGTAGCCACTCCAAAGTCAAAGCCTCCTGATCAGGAGCTCGGCGAAAGGCAGCCCTCATAAAACCACCGCCAGGCCCAAAGCCGCAAGGGAAGCCCACCCCAAGTCAATCACTGCAAGAAGGTCCCGCCAGGGAGACTGAGAAGCCCCAGGAGGCCAACCCCCTCGAGGCCCATGACAAGCCCCCTGAGGCCAGCCCCCTCGAGGCCCATGACAACCCCCCTGAGGCCAACCCCCTTGAGGGCCTAGCTGAGCCCCTTCAGGCAAAAGACGCCAAGGCTACACAAACTACCCTCGTCAAGCATCCAGTCTAATTCGTCAGCACAGTACTACGCGATGCTCGCGAGCGGAATACAATGCAGCAGAAGCTCCTCCTAGCACTCCTCATCGCCTCAAGAAAGCTGCGACACTACTTCCAGGGGCACCCCATCACAGTGGTTACCTCTTTCCCCCTGGAGCAAATCCTGCGCAACCCAAACGCCACAGATCGTGTCGCAGGATGGAACATAGAGCTACACCCATTCAATTTGCGCTTCGATACCACAAGGGTAATCAAAGGAAGAGTGCTGGCAGATTTCGTTGCCGAATGGACTGACCCAACCCCTGAAGAGCTTTTGGGAGAAGAACAAGAGCCCCTTGGAGATAAAATGCCCAGCCACTGGACCATGAAGTTCGACGGAGCTTTCGCTTGTCGCCACGGTGGGGCTGGCGTGGTCCTTATCTCACCAAAAGGCGACAAGCTGTATTACGCGGTCCAGCTGTGCTTTGGAATCGACAAGATCTCCAACAATATCGCTGAGTACGAAGGCCTGCTTGCCGGCCTACGCGCCGCAATCGCCCTAGGCATCAAGCATCTACTCATTAAGGGCGACTCCCAGTTGCTCGTCAACTTCTCCAACAAAAGCTATAAGCCTAAGGACAACCATATGGCCGCATACCTTGAAGAGGTCCGTAGGCTGGAGAAGCACTTCAGGGGAATGGAGCTCATGCACATCCCAAGAAAGGAGAACCAATAGGCTGATGACATCGCCAAGCGCGCATCAAAGAGGCAAGCTCAGCCGCCAGGCGTCTTTGAAGAAAGGCTCGTCAAGGCATCCATAAAGCAGCCTCAGGAGGCCATGCCCGCAAGCACAGACGAAGCGCTCCCGCCACCACCTGCAAACGGGGCTCCAGATTGTGGGCCCTCTAAAGGGGAGCGTCTGTTGCTCACAGCGGTGCATCAAGAAGCAGAATGGATTGACGAGATCAAAGCTACCTCGACAAAGGGATCCTTCCCGAGGAAGATATTGAAGCGGAGCGAATCGCCCGCCAAGCAAAATCTTACAAAATCCTCAAAGGGAATCTCTACCGCAAGCGCCCAAACGGAACCGCGCTCAAATGCGTTCCTCCTGAAGAAGGCAAAATGCTGATCAAGGACATCCACAGCGGGGAATGCGGCCACCATTCGTGCGCCCGCACCCTCGCAGGCAAAGTCTTCAGGAGCGGCTTCTACTGGCCTCAAGCCCTTCAGGATGCAGTGGACATCGTCCAAGCATGTGAAGCCTGCCAATTCCACGCCAAGCAAATCCACCAACCTGCGCTGGGGCTACAGACCATTCCGCTCTCCTGGCCATTCGCGGTCTAGGAGCTGGACATCCTAGGACATTTCCCAACAGCGCAAGGCGGATATCGCTACCTCTTCGTGGCCATCGACAAGTTCACTAAGTGGCCCGAAGTGGAGGCGACGCGCACAGTCACAGCAGGCGCGGCGGTGAAATTCATTAG
Source organism: Poa annua (assembly GCA_026929855.1). NCBI lineage: Eukaryota > Viridiplantae > Streptophyta > Magnoliopsida > Poales > Poaceae > Poa > Poa annua. Next base: position 270,990,555 of record CM049426.1, on the reverse strand, counting down.
AGGCCTGGTCTGCCGCTTCGGAGTGCCTAACCGCATCATCACCGACAATGGCTCGCAATTCACTAGTGGCATCTTCGGAGCCTACTGCGAAAGAATGGGCATCAAGCTCTGCTTCGCCTCAGTCGCTCATCTGCAAAGCAACAGACAGACTGAGCGCGCAAACGCATAAGTCCTAAAGGGCCTAAAGTCCAGGACCTTCGACATCCTCAAAGGACACGGCAAGGGTTGGATCAACGAGCTCCCTTCGGTGCCTTGATCCATCCGCACAACGCCACCGAAGCCTACGGGGGAAACACCGTTCGCCCTCGTCTATGGAGCCGAAGCAGTCCTCCCCATAGAGATAAAGCATGGATCCCCGTGGGTCCTTGCCTTTAACGAGGACCAGCAAGAGGACCTCCACAACGACGACCTGCTGCTCCTTGAAGGACTGCGACGCCGCGCTGCCCTACGAGCGGCCAAATACCAGCAGGACCTGAAACGCTACCACAGCCGCAACGTGCGCTCGTTTACCCTCGAGGCAGGCGATCTCGTCCTCAGGCGAATCCTCTCCAGGGAAGGCCTCCACAAGTTGTCCCCGATGTGGGAAGGCCCCTACCGGGTCACCCACATCGCCAGGCCTGGCGCGGCTCGCCTCGAAACTCAAGACGGCATCCTCGTCAAGAATCCATGGAACATCATGCACCTATGCAAGTTCTACCCGTGATCATCGTCACGCCCGTGACCATTGTCACGTCGAGACATCTAGCGGAAGAGGCAGCTTACGGCTCAACCTCCAAGCAATTTTGTCTCTAGAGGTTAAAAGCTCACGGCTTAAACCTCACAGAATTTTTTGTCTCCAGAAGGAACAAACGCAGAACGTGATCATTGTCACGTCAAGACATCTGGCGGAAGAGGCAGCTTACGGCTCAACCTCCAAGCAATTTTTGTCTCTAAGCGCGCGTTTGCCCCTCAAGCGACTTCGCTTTACCTTACACTTCATGGACTACTCGTACGTCTAAGGGGGGCACTTGAGCATCGCGACTCAGGTCTCTTACCTCTCCTAGGCCTAAACTCCCCCCGGCCTTGCGGAGTCATTGCTCCTGCATACCGAAGTGGCGGAGTCATGGCACGAAGAGATGGGTCCTACCGACGTAGAGAACAAATAGACATGAAGATGAGTCCAAAGAGACCTCTCGAGGGGCAAGCAAGCTAAAAGCAAATAGCAGTTAAGAGTATATTACATGCCAGAAGGTCTTAAATGTCTAAACATAAGAGTGTTTCAGATACAAGCGCACGCAGGCGCAATAGCGTGCAGCTCAGGCTGAGGTGTCGTCGTCTTCTACCTCCTCCACGGCGCCCTCCTCGGTCTCGGCAGAGGCGGCCTCCTCCTCGCTGTCCTTCGCCACAGCCTCCGCACGCCTGAAACGGTTGCAGAAAGCGTCAACTTGCTCGCGGAGGGGATTGGAGAACCTGTGCGCATCCTCGCCCTGGGCGGCCTCTGTCACAGTGGAGAGGTCGAAGCCCGGCGTGAGGAGCCTGAGGTTGGTGAAGATGCGATCAACAACCAACCCCAGGAGCTGCCGGCTCTCGTCCTTGATCATCTCGAGAAGCTCGGCGACGGGGCCCTCGAGGGCCGTGAAGAGCTGGTCAAAATAGACCAGGTACATGGCAGTATCGCCACGGCCTCGGACCTCGGTGTGCGGTGCATCCGCGCCTAGCTGCGCAGCGAGCACATTACCCCGAGCGACCAGCGCCTCGAACATGCGCTCGCGCTGCTTCGTAAGCGCGTGGGTCGTCTGGGCAGAGCCCGTCGCCTCCGCCGCCCGCTCCATCGTGGGAGCCACCTGCTCCTCCACGTCCTTGGCCAAGGAGTTGAGGTTATGAACTGCCTCGGTTCGGGCCTCCTCCGCTCGTCTATGACCATCCTTGGCGCGCTTGAGGCGGGCCTCCAGCTAGGAGTAGGCGTTCTCGAGCTCAGCGATCCGCTGAGCATCTGTGGCACGCCTGGCCTTGAAGCGGTCCTCCTGCTTCTGAACCATGTCTCGGTACTCCTGAGACTTGGTCAGCCGGAACAACTTCTCGCGCTCCGCCAGAGCATCCTCCGCCTCCTTCTTCTTTTCTGCGAACCGCCGCTCAAAGCGTTCGTAAGCAAGCTTCTGGGCGGCGACGTTCTCGTCATACTTCGAGATCGCCTGGGCCAGGTCTCCTTCGCGCGCCTCGAGGGCCTCCCGGTGGGTGACCAGGTCCTTCTTCGCCTGAAGGCGTTGCTCGTCGCGCTGCTGCAGTTCTTTCTCCTTGAGGGCCAGCCGCTGTTCGCGCTCGGCAAGGCCCTTGCGCCCCCCCTCCAGGGTAGCCTGCGCAGCCTGATGGGCAGCGAGCAGCTAAGCCTCCAGTTGGCCCAGCTCGCGGCGCTTCTGCGCCAGCGAGCCCTCCATCGCCTCGCGCTCGGCCGTGGCTTCGCGTAGGAGCTCGACAGGGCATCCCGTTCCTCTTGGAGGGGCGCAAGGAGTTCTGCAGCATCGCGGATGGCCCCCTCGCGGACCTCTTTGGCAAAGCGGGTGGCCTCCTCGTGTGCGGCCTGCAGCGCCAGGTCCTACTGCCGGCGCGCCTCGACTGCCGCATGGAAGGACGCCCATGACCTCGCGAGCTCCTCCCGCTGCTGGGTGAGCCGTATGTCCCCGAGGGCGAGGTGCGCCTCCAAGCCCTCCAAGGATTCCCTCACGAGGTCGAAGGCGACCTCGCAGTGCCCCGTGCTCCAGTCCCAGCCTCGAAGGACCAACTCCTGGCTTGAGGAGGGCCCGACTCTGGCGTCGAGCCCCGAGAGCCCAACCTCGGGGAGAGCTCGGGGGCTAGCCTGGGCTCCGCCCGTGCCTACGCCAGCGTCCTCTTCGGGGCCCGCGGCAGCAGGGCGCTTGACGTGGGGCTGCCTTTCGGGTAGCCCACGATAAGGCTACCTGGGCCGCGCCAAGGATAGGAAGGCCCACAGAAGGCCCACGCGGGGTACCATGTAACCTAGTCCAAGTCGGTTAGGAAGCATAACCTGCCATATCTGTAGTTGCCATCGACACCAACCACCCGAGACCTGGCTGCCTATAAAGCCAGGAGGGTTGCTCGTCCCAGAGGACAGGCTCATAGCTACGACACAAACCCTAGCAAGATCGCAATCTCGCCATTGTAAACATAACTCGCATCAATAACCAGACAAGCAGGAGTAGGGTGTTATCCCCCGGGAGCCTGAACCTGGGTAAATCCTTGCTTGTCAGCCGTCGTGACCACCTTGCACTCATCTCTCTCCCCATCAATCAGCCCGGGGTGCACAACCCTGGGACTTTTCGAGTTAACACCTCGTCAATTGACGCCATCTGTGGGAAGGCAAACAAGTGCTAGGATCATGGTCGCTCCGGCTCCATCCGCAATGAAGATCGGCGCGTCCGCCGTCAGGGAGTCGATCCGATTCGGCTCCTTCGAGTACGTCATCCACTCGCCAGCTCACCAGTCGGTGTATGCCGATCTGGACAAAGGTATACACATCACCTTCGGCTCCATATTCTGCTGCATCGATAGTCGTGGTATACTCAGGTCTACGACTACCGCGCTACGCGCGACGGCGTCACCAAAATCGGCAACCATCACGTCCGCCGAACCCGCTAAGATCGCATTTGCCGCACCCGCGGAGATCGCGCCCGCCGAACCCGGGAAGATCGCATATGCCGCACCCGTAGGGGCCGCGCCAGCTGCACCCGCGAAGAGGGCATCTACATCGACAATTTCGGCAACGGACGCGCGAATCGAGTCTACTACCCCAACCTCGGTCGTGCGGTCGATCAAGTCAAGATCCACCTTGACCGTCGCACCCGCACGGGCGACCAGGGGCCCGCGTCCGACAGCCATGTCGCTCGCGCCCTCATCTTCGTGGAAATCCCAGGTCTACCCCAAGCCAATCGCACTCGCCCCGGCGAGTGTGAGCACATGGACAATCGCGAGAAGACGCGACAGCGGCTGCGCCGCGCGCCACATTGCAGCAATTTTCGACCCCGAGCAAGAAGCGGGCGACAGAAGCAGCAGCGGCAGCACCAACTCTCCGACTCAAGTCTACCCCAAGCAAGTCTTCATGGCCGGCACAGCACCGCATGACGACGAAGAAGAACCCGCATATCCGCTAGAGGTGGACATGCCGGACCAAACTAAACTTGTCATCACGCGGGACATGGCGATCCAAGCCATGAAGCATGTGGACGAGGGCACGTTCCCCCCACCCAATGCACCCCGAGAAGACCACCTGGCGGTCCAGTACTTGCAACGCAAGGAAGGCGAACGAATTCGCGCCGAAAAAGCCGACCTGCTCAGGCGCAAAAGGGACGCGGACGCATCGAGTGCCAGGCGAGCCGCCCTCTCCTTCACATCCTCTACAGAGGTCAACCAAGGAGCACGGCGAACCAGAGCCCGCGTTCCCCACATGGCAGAAGCCGACCGAACAAGGCTCACCCGCAACCTCGACTCGTCCTTCGTCACCGAAGATGAGAACGGGATACCCGTCCCAAAGACGGCGAATGCCGCCCTGATCTCAGTCGAGACATACCTCCGGCTCACGCAGCCACCGGAGGGGGACGCACGCTCCCTTCTCCACAAGCAACAAATTGCCTCCATAAGGGCAATCGAGGAAGCTCTGGCGGCCAAGGGGCCAAGCAACCGAGCGCACGAACCAACGACCTCGGGCGTCCCAGTGGCACAGCGACAGCTAGTCAAGGACCTTCGCGACGTCCTGACACAGAAGACGGTGGACCGCAACCGCAAGGAGCGCTCGGCTAGTGCGGCAAACGCGGATGACCATGCTGACCGCGACTTCGAGCCATGTGGCGCGGCTTGCTTTAGCTTCAACATCCGCGACACCCGCATGCCTAAAGGCTTCAAGTTGACGGCTGGCACACCAAAGTATGACGGGAAGCAAGACCCAAAACTGTGGCTCGAAGACTACCTCGTCGCTTGCACCTGCCAAGGCGGAACGTCGACTACGGCAATGCAGTACATCCAGCTCATGTTGACAGACTCGGCACGCGGGTGGCTCACAAGCCAACCCAAAGACTCTTTCCGAACATGGGAAGAATTCCAGGATAATTTAATCAAGAGTTTCTCGGGAACATTCGCAAGGCTGACGACCTACATCGAGTTGCAGGTCTGCAAGCAAGGAAAGGATGAGTCGCTCCGCTCTTACATCCAGAGGTGGACACTCCTCCGCAATGCCATGGAACCCGTATCAGAAGATCGAGTGATGGACGCCTTCATGCATGGCGTCGCTCGCCGCGACCTCCGGGAGGAATTCGGTAGGCTCCAGCCGAAGACCACAATAAAACTCATGAAGACAGCCAACCAATGGGCCGAAGGAGAGGGACTACGTCCGCGAAACTTCTCCCAAAAAAGAGGGCGAAACAAGCAAGTGGCGCGAGGCACGTCAAAAGAAGAAGCCACGTTACACCCACGATTCAATCGAATTAGTAGCGGCGGGCTATGAAACCCCTCGTGAGGACAAACGTGACAGCAGCCGACAGTACGACCAAAGTCGGCAGCCCAGCTCGAGTCAGTACAACCGTGGCAACAACAGCATCGGCCACAATGATGGAAGTCAGAAACGCGAGTGGAAGCGCCCGTTGACCCCAGCAGAGGAGCTGATGCAACCCTGTAAGCACCACTCGTTCCGCAACCCGGAGACAGGCAAATGGGGTTCCAGCCACCTGTTGAAGGATTGTCGAAAAGCAAGAAAGATATACCAAGCCATGCAGCAAATCATCGCTCCAGTACAGGCAATACAGGCAGCCCCGCAGCTAGCCATCCAGGCAGCACCTGCAAACAACAACCAGGTGCAGGCGGCAGGAGCGTTCCCCCAGCCGCAGCAACAGCAACAGGGTCATTCGGTAGCAGCCGACACGTACCCAGCCACACGGGGACAACTAAACATGATCCAGAAGGGACCCCCGTCGAACAGGCGCCAGAAAAGCATCACACGCCAAGTACTTCAGGCCATCAACAGCCCGCGCGCGGTACCAGACTACCTGCGCTGGTCGGAGACACCAATCACATTCTCCAGGGCAGATCACCCATCAGAGGTAGTCCGACCCGGGCACGACGCACTCGTGATTGAGGCCTTGATCGGCGACTACAGCCTGAAGAAGGTGTTCCTGGACGGAGGCAGCAGCATCAACATCATATTCGCCGACACCCTGAGAAGAATGAACAGGTCGACGGAGAAATTGCCGGAATCGGAAACCACCTTCCACGGCATAGTACCAGGGCAAGCAATCACACCCATGGGAACAATCACACTCGACGTCATCCTCGGTACACCCGAGCACTTCAGGAAGGAGTCGATAGACTTTGAGGTCGTCGACTGGAAGTCACAATACCACGCCATCCTCGGACGCCCGACCTTTGCCAGGTTCATGGCAGTACCCCACTACGCCTACCTGATGATAAAGTTGCCCGGGCCGAAAGGAGTAATCACCGTCCGCGGCGACATCGGGCTCTCCAACAGCTGCGACCGCGAGTTCGCCAAGATTTCTGAATTCTTCGGAGTCGAAGAGCACTTCAAGGCCATATCAGCCGACAACGACAAGACCGTCTTCCCGGCTCGCAAGAAGCCCGCCAAGGACGCAGCGTTCAACACGAACGATGACACCGTCACCCACCAAGTCCATCCGACTGACAGCACAAAGACGGTCAAGGTCTCATCGAGTCTGACCCCCGCATAGGAAAGCGCGCTCGTCGAGTTCCTACGTGAGAACTGGAAGATCTTTGCATGGCAACCCTCTGACATGCCAGGGATACCCAGGGAACTCGCCGAGCACTCTCCGAAAGTCCACAAGGACGCAAGACCAGTCAAACAATCCATGCGACGCTTCTCAGGACCCAAGCGAGACGCGATCACCATGGAAGTCGACGGACTACTGCACGCCAAGTTCATCCGAGAGATCAAGGACTCGGATTGGGTCGCCAACCCAGTCCTAGTAGAGAAAAAGAAGACGAAGAAACTACCATGTGCGTTGACTTCACCGCAGTCAACAAATGCTGCCCCAAGGACCACTTCCCGCTACCGCGGATAGACCAGATCATCGACTCGACAGCAGGTTGCGAGCGCCTGTCCTTCCTGGACGCCTACTCAGGGTACCAGCAGATCAGGCTGAAAGTCGAAGACGAAGAGAAGACGGCCTTCATCACACCCGACGAAGTCTTTTGCTACCAAACGATGCCGTTCGGGTTAAAAAACGCAGGTGCCACGTACCAGCGGACAATGCAAGCATGCCTCAAGGGGCTAATCGGGCAGATCGTCCAAATCTACGTCGACGACATTGTTCTCACGACCCGAAAGGAAGATACCCTAGTGGACGACCTTCGCAAGGTCTTCGCCGCACTCAACGTGTATCAGATCAAGCTCAACCCAGAGAAGTGCGTGTTCGGCGTGCCAGCCGGAGAACTACTAGGGTACCTCGTATCCGCAAGGGGAATCGAAGCAAACCCCGAGAAGGTGCAGAACATACTCACAATGCCAGCACCAACCAAGCTCCGGGAGGTGCAACGATTAGCCGGCCGAGTCGCAGCTCTCAGCCGGTTCATTAGTAAGTTGGGAGAGAAAGCCTTACCTTTCTACCAACTGATGAAGAAGACGGACAAGTTCGAGTGAACACAAGAGGCGCAGGACGCATTCGACCATCTCAAGAAAACGCTGACAACCTCTCCAGTCCTCGTGGCACCACTGGAAAATGAGCCGCTGTACTTATACGTCTCAGCAACAAACAGGGTGGTGAGCACGGTGCTCGTAGTCAAACGAGAAAAAGAAGGGCACAGTCACCTGGTGCAGAGGCCCGTCTACTACCTTAGCGAAGTACTCACCTTGTCCAAGCAGAACTACCCTCATTACCAGAAGCTGGCGTATGGAGTCTTCATGACTTCCAGAAAGGTCGTCCACTACTTCTCCGAGCACCCGATCACGGTGGTAAGCTCTTCTGGACTAGCAGACATTCTCACAAACCAACGCGCGACAGGACGAGTCGCCAAGTGGGTTGTCGAACTAGGACCATGGGGGCTGAAGTATGCTCACCCGAAGTCCATCAAGGCCCAAGTCCTCCCGGAATTCACCACCGAGTGGATAGAAGCCCATCTACCAAATGTCCCCGACTTGTCCAACACATGGACAATGTACTTTGATGGCTCCAAGAAATTCAAGTCAGCCGGGGCAGGAGTCGTGCTCATCTCCCCCAAAGGCGACAAGCTCAAGTATGTCCTGCAGATGGACTTTCCGACGCCGTCCAACAACGAAGCCGAGTACGAGGCCCTGATCCACGGCATGCGGATGGCCAAGAACTGCGGCGCCACGCACCTCATGATCTACGGCGACTCCTACCTGGTGGTACAACAAACCATGAAGTCCTGCGACGCCGTCGCCGACAACATGATCGCCTACAGAGACCTCTACAATCAATTGGAAGGCAACTTCGACGGCTGCGAGCTGCGCCACATTGGCCGTGAAAGCAACGAAGAAGCCGACGTCCTTGCTAACATGGGCTCAGACAGGGTGCCAGTCCCACTGTAACATCCTAGGATTTGAAAAATCAGAAAAATTTAAAACTTTTAAAAATTACTTTGTATGTTACTTTTGAAAGAGGATTCCAGCATTGCACTCATGCATTCATGCATCAACATCATTTCATCTGGTTGCCTAAATTAAATAAGAGTTTGAAATTAATGTTTATTTATATGTTTGTTTTGGAAATTATTCCATAAACATGTTATTTGTATCTTTTATAAGATTCCAATTTATTAGTTTTTATTTTGCGCAAGTATACTACCAAAAATTTCTAAATTAAACAAGCTTTCCAAAACATATTTTTATGAATTTTTCTGAAAAGTTTTGGTTAAGTTTAAAAATGAAATTTGAATTAAAAGTTTGAAAACAGAAAATGATTTGTCAAAAAAAAAGAAAAGAAGAACAGCCCGAGTCATCTGGGCCGAAGCCCATCTTCTATCTACCGTGCGCGAGCGACACTTAACAGCCCAGCAACGGCCCGTCTGCGACCTCCCTCTCAATGACGCGTGGGACCCACATGTCATCCCTTCCAATCGTATCGTGAACGAACTCCAGAACACGATTTTCTACCGGTAGAGTTCGCTTCAAAATCGGAGCAATCCAATCCCGTTTCTTGCGGAATAATCCATCCCGTGCGCCCCCATAAATACCCTAGCTTCCGCCGCCTTTCTTCCCCCGAAACCCTAGACTCACCGCCCCAGGGCTGCTCACAATCTCCCGCCGCCGTCCGCCGTTTCCGCCGGCGAAAAACGTCGAGTTCCGGTGAGCCTCTTCAACCCCGAGCCCTCCGTCTCTCCCTTCCTTCTTATTTTCTTCTTGTGCATCGTTGTGACAAGGTGGCGTGACTTTTCCCGCAGCTTTTCGACGCACTCGTCCACAACCGTAGCAACCGCCGCCGTCTACTACTCCGGCGAGAGATTTCCGGCGACCGTGGACGCTCCGAAGATCCCATCCTCGCCATCGACACCGCCTCCTCTTCCTCTACACTCTGGTATGACTCGTTCATCACGAGAACTTGTATATCAGTGGATCGTGCGACGCCGGCGATGGCGCCGCCACGGGTACAGACCACCGGAGCTTCTCCGGCCACCGGCGCCGCTCGAATTCGGTCCTTTGCTCCAGAGCCGTCCGATCTCAATCCCACGGTCCATAATAGATCACTTATTCGAAACGGTTTTGTCCAATCAGAGGAAGCCACGTGGACGCTCCGTCAGCAGCACAGTCAGCACCAGATCAGCGCCACGTCAGAATTGTTTTTCTGCGATTTTCTTAAATAGATTAAAACTGGCAATTTTGCAGAAAAGCCCCTGTACCTTAGATCTATTATAACTTTTTATTGGTTTGGCCAACTTTAACAAACTTTATATTTTTGAAAAGCTCTCGACTTGTACAATATTTTAGCACAGTTGGTTTTCTGTTTGAGTTTGTTTAAATTATTCAAATTTCAAATTATGCGTTTAAGTAAATTTGACTTAGATTTAAATCTATAAGATCAAAAATTGTAAATAAAATTGTTTTGGAAACCTTATAATATGTGTTATATGACTACACTTTTAGAAAATAATTTTCAGTATTATTTGGACTATTTCAAAATCATAATTTTAAATTGAATAAAGTTTGAGTAAATTTTACATAACTTTTGATAGAAATATTATTTTTGAGTAAATCCAATTACTCTAAATTTGAATGACTAAGTATTTGCAGTAGGAATTTTCTACTAATATTTGTGGAATAATTTTCTGTTTATTTTGTAAATAAAATTGATTTAATACTTTAGATGATATTTTAATGGATAAAATTAATTAAAAATTTATTAAAAGTAATTTCATCATCTTTTCGAAATAATAAAATGACTTAGTCATATTTTGACCACTTTGGTCACAAAAAAGTTCTTAGAAATATTTTGCCTTCTTAAAACAAAGTAAATTTCTCTCTTAGAAAATATTTGATAAATATTCGAGAATACTTTCCCTAGAAAAATTTCAACACCTAGAAGTGCTAAATCTTTCCTTAGAGAAATTTAGCATCTACAAACTTAGTTGTTTTTATGTTGATAAGTGTTGTCCCTAGAAATAAAAGGCATTGCATGCATAGCATATTGTATTGTATAGTTATTGTTTTCTCTAAGTTAGGATTATTTTGAGCATAGTGTTTTGGTAAAGTGCTACAAAATGAAGACTAGAAGGTCAACAAAGACTTAGAAGAAAACAGACTCTGGAAGCAGCTCCAAAAAGTAGAAGCACTTAGAAGAAAATCAAGAGGAACTGCAAGAAGACTATTCCCTTTTATTTCTAAGCCTCTCTCTCTTTTCTTTTCCTCCCTCTTGGACCTCGTGGTGGCTAAGTTATATCCAAGACATCCCTGGTGATATACAAATCCTCAAGTCTGAACCATCAGTCTACATGATCCAATGAAGACATCACCAAGGAGAAATTACAAGTCAGGAGATGAAGCCTGGGAAATCAACTCTATCTTCTCTGTATCTTCTCTGCCTTCCTACTCTTCTTCCACTTTGGACATAAACCAAATCCTTAGTGAGGTTGACCAAGTCCTTAGACTGCTAACTGAAGATGAAGGAAACTACAAAGGAATTGAGGAATTCATGATCAAACATGATGAAAACTAGGAGCAGTCTTACAACCTTGGTCCTTAGTCATATTCGACTAACACACTTGCCTTGCATTAACTTAGAATAATTTCTTGACATGGCATGCATCTATAATAGATATATTTTGCACATCATGCATAACATATTTTGTATGGTTACCTTGTTTGTATGTTTATTTGTGTCTTGTTTGATGTGTTAGAAATTTTGGAGGGAAACGACAACTGTTGCAGCTGCTGTTGCTATTCTTCTTGTTGCCAAGGCAAGTGGCACACCCTCATAAACTTCCTAAGTATTTTTCTATGCATTACTTAGTGTATTTCTTATATGCATGTGTTGGATAGTATTGCTATGCTGAAACTACTATATCCCTTACACTAGTTGTGTCTAGAATCCTATGGGTAACTTGGTATAAATATTGATGCTATGCAAAAGTTGTTTTGTGAAAAGTTATTTTCTACTAAGTTAAAGATACTTCTGGGTGGATGTGGCAAGAGGATGGAGGTTAGAGTTGAGTGGCTGCTTAGGCTCATTTAGGTGGGTGCACCTGGCTAAGACCCAGGCTCATTTAGATGAGTGAACCTGAGTACGTACACTTGAGGATGGCCACCCAGGAACAAAGGGACCAAAGTTTCTCCAAGTGAAGATGCTTCCAGTGCAACCACGTGGTATAATGGCTCTGCCTTGACTTTTCCCCAAAGGTCTCGTCTCAGGCTTCTCCTTTCCTTTTCACTACATGAGGGTCAAGGACAGAAGGGTTGTTTGAGTCTCGTGGTGAAAGTGCACAACCTCTGCAGAGTTAAAACTAAGTACTTAGCCGTGTCCTCGGTTACGGACAATTTTGAGCAGCTGATCAAGGATTCAACGGAGGCTCCCAACATTCAAATTTCTAAGTTAAAAGTTGATGGGTGAACAAGGGAAGATGAGATTATGGTTTTCATGCCATACTTGTCCTGATTTCAAGAAAAGTGTTTTCAAAAGAGTAGGAAAAATTGGCTTTATGCAATTTAGCCTTGAACTCCACCGGCCAAATATGCATATAGGCTATAGAGTTATTCCATTAAGTGTCCACCATAGTGTCACTTGCCAGACTCCATTTTTAATGGAATCTGACCCACTCTGTTGCAAAATTTTATTTGATACAGGTTGTTCAGATGACGAGTGAGGTTTTCGTTAAGGGATTTCGAGTCTGCACCAACATGTTTTCGCCTGTGGCGTATCATGAAGTTGGAGGCTCATTGAAGATTTATTTCCGTTGCTTTATTGTTTTGAGCTAGCTTTAAGCTATGCAAAGATGTATCGAACTGTTTATTTTTGTAAGTCTGGATCATCGATGTAATAAAATTGATACTTTGTTGTGATATTACATCGTAAACTGTGTGTGCAAACGAATCGATCCAGGGGTTTGCACTATACACAGGTACCTGCCATATTTTTTAAGTGCAGGTACGTTACACCCACCCGGCGTCTTCCTCGAGTGCATCATGCAGAGATCCATCAAGACTCAGAATACAGCAAGCACTGCAACAACAAAAGGCGATGCCAACCCGCCAAGCCAAGACAAGGTCCCCATGGAGGTCATGCTAGTCGAAGCCACATGGATAGGACCGTACCTGGCGTACATACTACATCAGAAGCTGCCAGCCGACCCAGTCGAAGCAAAGCGCATCATCAGGCGCTCCAAAAGTTTCACCGTCATCAACGGAGAACTCTACAAAAGAAGCATCTCAGGAATCCTGCAAAGGTGCATAGATCCAGTCGACGGCCAAGCCATCTTACTCGACATCCACGCGGGTATCTGCGGTCATCACGCCAGCAGTCGGGCACTGGTGGCCAAGGCGCTACGAGCCGGGTTCTACTGGCTGACAGCCATGCAGGACGCCGAGGAGCTGGTAAAGAAATGCACAGGGTGCCAAGAATTTGCCAACAAGCCACACGCGCCAGCATCGGAACTCAATACAATACCATTAGCCTGGCCCTTCGCCGAATGGGGTCTGGACATGGTGGGCCCGCTGAAGAAATCCTCACCCGGAGGTCACACTCACCTCCTGGTTGCAGTTGATAAGTTCACAAAGTGGATCGAAGCCGTACCCATCACAAGTTCGACTGCATCCACAGCGGTCAACTTCATCAGGTCAATCATCTTCAGATTTGGAGTACCGAACGGGATCATCACCGACAACGGCTCGAACTTCACAGCCGAAGAATTCAAGGACTTCTGCTCAGAGCAGGGGAACAAGCTCAGCTACGCGTCTGTCTCGCACCCGCAATCCAATGGGCAAGTGGAGAAAGCCAATGGCCTCGTCTGCAACGGCATCAAGAAGCGACTGCGCGTGCCCCTAAAACACGCAGCGGGCGCATGCGTGGAAGAACTGCCGTCGGTCCTTTGGAGTCTGAGAACAACGCCAAACAGATCCACCCAGTACACTCCATTCTTTATGGTGTATGGCGCAGAAGCGGTCCTCCCCTGCGACATCAAGTTCGACGCACCGAGAGTAGTTGCCTACGACGAGTCGGATGCAGAGGAGGCACTCGAAGACAGCAGGGACACCCTGGACGAAGCACGCGACATCGCCCTGGCACGATCAGCCGTGTATCAACAGGACCTGCGCAACTATCACACTCGGAGGCTACGACCAAGAGCGTTCGTTGCAGGTGACCTAGTTCTTTGACTCAAGCAAAAGAAGGTGCACAAGCTCGCTTCCCCATGGGAGGGCCCGTACATCGTGACAGAAGCAATCGGCAACGGAGCTTACCGCCAGAAAGACTCGAAGACGGGAGCAGACTGCAGCAACCCGTGGAACGTGGCACAACTACGCCGGTTTTACGCCTAGTTCAATCCAATCATTGTACAAGAAAATCAGCGCGGCAGGTTTCAGACGCACTCTTTCCCTTACCAGGGTACCTGAGGGGACTGGAAGGGTTTTAATGAGGCGGCATGTTCGCAAGAATCAATAAAGTGATTTGAAGAAAATCTGTCTCCTTTACCTATCACACAGAGGAAGCTGAAATCCTAGGCCGCCACTCGAACCTTTCGGGGGCTGCGCCACACAGGTTGAAATAAAAGCTTAGGCCGCTACCCGAACCACTCGGGGGCTGCACCATACAAGCATAAGTCAAAAATCCTAGGTCGCCACCCGAACTACTCGGGGGCTGCACCGCACAGGTTGAAAGAAAAGCTTAGGCCGCTACCCGAACTACTCGGGGGCTGCGCCATACAAGCATAAGTCAAAAAATCCTAGGCCGTCACTCGACCGACTCGGGGGCTGCGCCGTACAGGTCAAGTTCAAAATCCTAGGTCGCCACCCGACACACTCGGGGGCTGCGCCACACAGGTAATACTTGTAATCCTAGTCTACCACTCGACCTACCCGGGGGCTACGCCAAACAGGCCTTCTTAGAAAAATCCTCAGCCGCCACTCGAACTCACTCGGGGGCTGCGCTGTACAGGTCAAGTTCAAAATCCTAGGTCGCCACCCGGCATACTCGGGGGCTGCGCCAAACAGGTAACACTTGCAATCCTAGGCCGCCACTCGACCTACTCGGGGGCTGCGCCACACAGGTCTTAGCCAAAATCCTAGGCCACCACTCGAACAACTCGGGGGCTGCGCCATGCAGGTCGAGTTACAAAAATCCTAAGTCGCCACATGTTAAAATCAGAGACTGCGGCATACAGGTCACACTTGAAAAAACCAAGGCCGTTGCCTAGCATACTAGGCGACTGCGCCAAACAGGTCGCAAATCAAAACAGGCATTTCACTTTCGAGCAAGCAGATCAATTCTCATGACTCGAAAGTATTTTAATCTATTACGTTACGACTTGCACAGGCCCATTTGCCCTCTATAGCTAACCCTGTACATCAGACGACAGCTACTCTAAACTGCAGGTTCGGCTTTCGGCGCATCGAGGGGACCTACAAGGCGCTCACTCAGGTCCTGAACCTGCCTGACGATTCGGCGCGCAGCCGCTAAGGTCTCGTCGAAGTCGTCATCACCAGGCAGGCCGTCAAGCACCCGGTCGAGCGGAAGATGCGGCCGGTGCATCCGGACGTATGCCAACGCCGCGTTCGCAGCGTTCGCTCTAGCCGCAAGTTGGGCGTCGACAACCTCCTTCAGCCCTTCACCATCGCGAAACCTCTCCAGCAAGGCGGACAGCCCGTTCGGCTGCGCATTGTGCGGGAAGTACACGCGATTGATATGCCAGAGTGTCTTCCGGCAGTTCTCTAGAAGAAAAGCAGCGCGCCACGTACGATCAAGCATGGTGGCAAGGACGCGCCCCCTCGACTTGTTCACCCAGAACTGCCGAGCTTCGTAGGAGTCGCCGGACGCCTCTCGAGTAACTCGCTCCTCAACGCGAGCCCGCTCGGCCTCCCAGTCAGGATTAACATCTGCACGCATAAAATGCAAGTCAGAACAAGAAAGAAAGCCAGCAAAGACGGCAGCCGCCAAAAGGATACAAACCTTGCAACTGCCGACTGATCAGATCGATCTCCCCAAGCAAAAAATACTCACGTCGCGAGAACTCCGCCGTAGGATGCGACTGGGAGCGGTGTAGCAGCCGCTCAGTCTTCTTCAGGGTTGCCTCAAGCTCCACCACCTTGTTCTTCAGGTATGTGATTATCCGCTGATCATTCACACTACGGGGAGGAGCCGGCGCCGCCCGACGACGGCGAGCACTCGAAGAAGAAGCCGCGCCACTCGGCCCGGCCACAGGAGAAGGCGAAGCATCACCGCGCACAGCATTCTGCCATGAATACGCAGAGTCAATACCATCATACGACTGCGAAGCGCAGTTCAACTCGGAAGAAAGAAAGTCAGCAAAAGCAATATTGAAGGCCAAAAGACCTGACAGGACAATATTCATTACAAAGCAAGAAGTTCAAAATACAGGCCACGGCGACTGCCAAATTCCTAAAGCTACGCCTACTCTAAGGCCGCGGACTGCGATCGGGAACGACCCTTCCGAGCGGCAGCCGCCTCGGTCGCCTTAGCAAGGGCCCTCTCGAAGAGTGCCACAAGCTGCCCGGCCAGCTGCGAGGCACGCTCCTTCACGCCACTCAGCGACGCGGTTCGGCCATCGGGTTTGCGGGGAAAACCGCTGACGACCTTCTCGAAGTCACCTGGAACCTGGTGGCCTAATAGGAGCTGGAAGGTGAGCTCGGAGCCGCGTACCGTCTGCAACCGCGTGAAGTCGGCGATGGTGGTCGCGTCCTCAAACGGCGCAGCAAGGGCGTCCACGGCTGCCGGCGGCTGATCGCCCGGGAAGATACTCTGGTGCACCACAGTGAGGGCTCCAGTCGATTTCTGCAACGCGGCTGCGGACTTCTTCAGCGCGTCTGAGGCATAGGCACAGACCCGGTCGAGGAAGCCAACAACAGTCGCCAGGTCAACCGTGTCACTCGACGCGTCTTCCGGAGGGGCTCCACCGCAAGTCTCTGCGCAAAACATTCAAGGTCAAGCAAAGAAAAAGATCAAGGACACAATAGGCATCAAGCCAAAACTTACCCCCAAGAACACCGGCGAGTGAAAGGAGACGACCGACTTGAGTCTTTTCCTGGGCGACCCGCGCCAGCTCCCGCTCTCGATACTCATGAAGGGCCTTCTCAAGCTCATCAACCCGCCCAGTAGCCTGGTCCAGAGATGCACGCAGCTGGTCCCTCTCTTTCTCCAGGCGAACGTAAGCCGCGGCTGCGTCGAGCTGTTGACGGTAATACGGCTGAAGCAAAAGCAAGATGTTAATAAAGTTGCGGGCGACTATACTAGTCACCCACACCTTCGGGGGCTACTCCCATCGGGAGCGCTGATCGCGCACCCGATGAAAAATCAAGAATGCAAGCACAAGCATAAAAGACTTACGTGGTCCAGGAGTTCAAGGTCCTCTGCAGCCGAAGGAGGAACGTGGCTAGACGATGCAACGCCGGAAGGCTTAGCAAGCACCTTCTCCACTACCGCCTGAGACCCCAGTCCAGTCGAAGGGGCGGATGTATGCTCCACGTCCCGAAGGGGGGAGCTAACAGTGCCAGAACGGTGGCTGCAGCAAAACCAAGCACACCTGTCAACCTAAACGTCGCAACTGCAAAATACAACTCGAAGGACACACATCATAGAGAAGCTCACCTGGGGGTACCAAGGTCGTCATAACTCTCCAGGGAGGGCGAAGGCATCCGCGCAAAAGAACGAGGAGCCGCGGAGCTGACTGGAGGAACATTCAGGGGTTCGTCCCAGCCACCCGAGGGCTACGCACCCGACGACGTCGCGACGACCTCCTCCAGAGTAACGTCGGCATCCTTGGCAGGTGACGACGCAGTGGCAGAGTCGCCACGACTCGGGAGCTTCCGTTTCTTCCGCGCGGGTTCCTCCACTTCATCCTCTTTCTCCACCTCATCACGGGGAGAGTGTGCGGAGGGAATCTCTTCGTCTTCGTCTTCCTCCTCGACAAACTTCGACTTGTCGTCGGGTCCGTTCTCGGGAAGAGGAGGAAGGCTGATCAACAGAGCTCGACCCTGAAGCAAGTGGACACAAGTCGAATCAAAAAGAAAAGTAGACGCAAGTCGAACAAGGACAAAAGGAAAACAAGACAAGACTTACCTCAGGAACGGGGTTCGAGGCCCCGTAAGCAGAAGTCGGGCACTTGACGTTGCACGTGTCCGCGACTCGGAGGTTGGTGATGGATCTGACTTTGGTCTCCACCTCCTCATCGTCAAGCGGCTCGGCGCTGACGCCCTCGGCGGACCACATCGGGTGAGGCCGAGCGCTGAGCGGCTGCACCCGAAGACGGAAGAAGGTGGCCATCAGGAAGACGCCACCCGCCTCGCGCCCAAGGGTCTTGGTCAGATCGCGCAGCAGGCTCAGCAAGGGCCGCACGGCCTCCTTCTCCACGGTGGTCAGCGGGTGCGCCCAGGCGCCGGTCTTCCGCAGTCCACGTCCGCTGTCGAACGCGCCATCCTTGGACGGAGTCGCACTTCTTCATCTGGAAGTACGCGGTGTCACCGCGCACCTGGATTCCGAAGCCGCCCACGGGGAAGGTCAATCCGCTCTTCCCAACGTTCTTGCGAACGAGGAAAAGCAACTTCCACAATGCCCAATGGGGCGCGACACCCAGAAAGCATTCGCAGAGCACGATGAAGCCCGCGATGCTCAAGACGCCATTGGGGGTCAGATCGTGGATCTGATGAAGGAGATATGCCCTAGAGGCAAATAAATAAGTAGTATTTATTGCATTATCTCATAAGTTTATAATAGGTTTGTGTATTATGCTATAACTGTATTAATCGGAATTATTAATACACGTGTGATACATAGACAACCAGGTCCCTAGCAAGCCTCTATATGAGCTAGTCCATTGGGCAACAGTTGATCGAGATTCCCGATCAAGGACAATGACGTCGGTTGACAATGGGGTCATCTTGTTAGTTGAATAAGGTGGTGGACATACGCAAAGTATTGCAATAAGATCGTATTACGATGTTTGTCATTTGCAATAGATAAGAGTGTGATAGCTTATTCCTTAGACCGTGAGACCGTACTTATTGTTGCTTCGTAGGAGTGCTTTGAGAGCATCAAACGTTGTGTCTTATATAGCATGACAATAACGGTGTCCATCTTGGGTATTCCGAAAGAGCATCAAGACGTAAGGATCAAGAGCGGGATTTGTTCATTCTTGTAATGGAAAGATACTCTGGGCCCACTCGGTGATATTGCATCTATATAGCTGCGCAGCTTGTGACTAGGTCATGGAGATGTAATATCGCAGACGAGTTAATAACCTTCGTCGGTAACGAGATACAGCAAAGGCATCGGTGTGCCTACGATCATATCCGGACAAGGTAGTATCGCAGAGACAAAGGGAATGAATATCATACTTATGGTTCAACGACGATATTCGTGGAATGCACAGGGGTCGTCATATATTTCCAGGTATCCCTGACGATCATTGGTGAGCGGAGTGTCTCGACCATGTCTGGAGTGTTCCCGAACCGTAGCGTAACAAACTTAAGGTCTTAGCGACGCTAGGAGATAGGTTCTGGAATTTTATAGGTTTTTATTGGAGAGAAAGAAATGATCCGGAAAGAGTTCCGGTGGTCCGGAAGGAGTTCCGGGGAGCTATGGAAGGGTTCCGAGAATGTCCGAAAGTTGTTCGGGTGGTTCCGAAATAGTTTCGGAGTCATGGGATATTGAATTATATATAAATATATTAATTATGAATTAATGGGATTTTTATATTAATTTAATATTAATTAAATAAAGGAAAAAGGGGGCTCCCACCTAAATGGGCCCTGAGAGGGCCCAAGAGGGGGAAACCGCACCCCACAAGGAAGGGGAAGGCTGGGCCTCCTAGTCCAACTCGGACTAGGAGTTGGAGGGCCCATGGGGGGTTCGGCCGAACCCCCCCTCCCCTCTCCTCCTTTTAGTCCCACATGGGGGAGCCAAGGGGGTTGGCACACCCCTTCCCCCATTATATAGCTAGGCATATTAATTGATTTAATTCATAGGAAATTCAATTAATTCCCGATTTCTCTCTCGATCTCGTGGTTCCCAAGTCGGAGCCGCGCCGAGCTGAGGAAAGGGGAATCTCTCCACCTAAGCCATACCGCAGAGCGCCGTTGCTCTGCGGGATTCCAGATAATATCTGCTCCTGCGATTTCAGCTGGATCTGAATGACCGGGAGTTGTCGCTAGGCTCCGTATGTTTGCGAGTGCTCGGAGGCTACTCTATTGAGGAGCTTGGGCGACGTCGTCTCGCCCCCTGTAGCCGCCGCGCCACCCCCCTCTGCTGCCGGCGCGCCAGCCCCGGTGCTGGCGCTCTGCCTTCTTCCGCCCGACGCCCGTCGACGCAGATCATCGTCGACACCCCGGCGTCATCGACTCCGACATTGCGGCAAGATCTCCGCGACCTCGAGGTCGGCTACGTACGACTTCATCGTCAACGCTTGTGCGGGAGCGTAATCCCCGCTATCGGTCTACATGGAGGTAATGTAACCCGTTCCGCCACCGTTATCGCATGTACTAGATAGATAGATCCTGGCTAGTTAGGGTTTCGCTCGCTAGAAAAATTATTGTTTTCAGCACCGTAACCCCTTCAGTGGTATTAAAGCCGATCTATGCGTAGTACTGCTGGTACGGTTAGAACTCATGTTGAATGAGGGCGTCTTTCTTATATTTGCTACCCTCTAGCGTGCACTTGCGATGCCTTCGGTATTGAGTTGATGAAGCGGCCCGGACCGACTTTACGCGTACGCTTACGCGAGACTGGTTCCACTACTGACATACGACTTGCACCGTATCTGTGGCTGGCGGGTGTCTGTTTCTCTCTCTCTAGTCGGCAAAGCATTTTCAATGGAGGGCCCGAAAGGGATGCTTAAACATGCAATTCTACGATCGACGTTGTGGTACAAAGTTCGTAGGTAGGGAAGCGATTCTCTTACGAATAAGCCTATATGCCACGTAAAACTTGCAAAACTAAATAAAGCTAGAGGCGTCTAACTTTGTTTTGCAGAGGCGTTATTTCATGTGACATGGTTACGGTAAGTTTTGATATTACTCGTACTGTCGGAGGCAATGGAGGGCTCTGTAGACTCGGAGTCATGCCGGGGCGCCGGGGGCCAGGCACATGGCGCCATGAAGGTCCAGGCGCATCGACCATGTCACATCGCACTTCATTGCATCATCATTGTGTGCTGTTGTGTGTGCATCCTATTGATTGCTTATATGCTAGATATACAACGGTAGCATCATAAATAGGATGATCCCTAACAAAATACCAAAATTGTGTTCTCCCTCGTTGCGCACCACCAAGAAAGTTCTACGTTATGAGGCAGGCCGTGATGATCGGGTGTCACACATCTCGTCGTTCGCATACAGTGGGTGTAAGCCATGTTGCACGCGCAGGGTCTTCGAGGTTTGATTGGCGAGCCTAGCATACTCAGAGGTATGGCCTCGGAACACGGGAAGATCGAAAGATCGAGCACGAGTCACAGAGTTGTTGTGATCGACATGTTATGTCCACCTTTGAAGCTGTGCTGCCGGCCGTGATGATCGGGGGTAGTGTGGTGGATGAGGGTCGTGTAATCGCCATTATTATTTTAGGGATAATATCCTGGTGTGGTGTGTTTTTGATAATGAGATTATAGAACTAAAACTCACCTATATATTATAAACTTATCTTACCTCTTTTGCGATCACATCTGAAGACTACGGAACTACGCTTCGGTTACTTCTTCAAGAGCTCGGATTCTACCTTGGAAGCCGACGGGTCCAACTTCATCAGCTGGTGCATTGGTTTTAGAAACATTCTCCAAACATAACAAGCATCCTATATGTGCTAGAACATTAGTTAGGAGTTAGACCAGATGATTCTGATAGCAAGGAGCAAGATGATGAGTTCCGTAAGCATCATGACATGTTCATGGAAGTGACGATCATCATGAGCATATGCCTAGCACCTGAGTTGAAAGTTGTTTCAACACATGGAGCCATATGTCGTGATTGATGCGATCAGAGGTCACTTCAAAGATGAATTGAGTCTTGAGAAGTTCAGACAGCTTAGAAAGTTCCGAACCATTCACATGGGGAGCATACCTGTCTGGAGACTCAGTTGAAGAAGTTGTGTGACATCTACTTCAGTGTTACGAATATCTACGATTTCTAGAGAGCGAACTCCAGTGCAATAGAGATTGCGCTTTACCTCCTAGATGTGAATAGCATGTGCGCGAATATGCTATAGAGACACGGTGAACTTATTCACGTTCGTGAACAAGTTCAAATCTCTAAAAGTTGATTCATCGAAGAAGAAGTTCTTCGACGCTATGATGAAAAGTGTTTGATAATTGTCCTGTTTGTGAAACAGTCCCTGATTATCACAAGTATGTGGCGAAGGGTGACGTGACAGTGCACAAGTGATGGCAAGTTCATGGCCAGTAGTGCTCACGCCCTCGAGATATCATATTAGTTATCATCAATAGGTTTTGATAAGACATTTTGTAATAGTGAGAGTGTGATCTAGTTTGGTGTCTTGAATGTTGCAAGACATAATTATTCATATAGAACACATCAGTTGTTTTGTGTTACGAAGCAAAGCAGTTGTTTCATATTATGAGTAATTTGCATCACATCTCAATTACATTATACGTATGATATACATTTGTAGCGGGAATGATAAAATTATGTGTCCAAAGAACAAGCACCATCGAATTTAGTCATAAAGGCAGTGAAAGAAGTAATGGATAATTTTTGGTCCATTTAAGTATTTCGAGTGCCAAAATTGATTAAGTTTGAAATGCAGTATTGAAGTTGCAATACTAGAGGAAATTGATTGAGAGTCATTTTTAATGATTAATCAATGGTGTTTTTGCTTTATCCGAATTCCTCTATGATTTTGGTAAATAGGAGTATTTGCCCGATAAATTATGGAGTCTGAAATTAATTTGATAATAGATCAAATGGGGTTTTTCAGAAGAAAGATTAGTGAATGTTGTATTCACAAAATTCGATCAAAGGACAATATTTTTTGAATTATGGTTTCAACACAAAAGACTTGTGGAAATTCGTTTCACAATATTATAATATCATATATGGTGATATGTGGGGAATTATAATCATGCTCTATTTTAAATAAAGTGTGGTCTTTCAGAATCTGTCTTAGAATCTCCTAATATGTTCGAAACATTATAGTCGATGTCCACTTTAGAAAATAGATATTTTTCTCAACGAGAATTCGTGAGATCGACAGTAGTGTCGACGTGTATATGATTATACGATAATTCGGAGTATACATGAATAGTTCTTTGTAGATTACTCACATAGGATGAGAGTCTATTCCAAAACCAAATAGAAACAAAACTCAGTTTGTTGTCTATGTAATTCCGAGGAAAATATGAATTTTCGAATTACGGTTTATGGATTGGAATTAGAAGTTTGGAATAAAGTGTCAGACCTATGTTGGAAGGTGTTCCAAAGAGTGTATGTCTGCTAATGAAAATTTGGTGATTAAGAGTGAGGGAGACTAGAAAATTGTTTTCTGCTTGCAATCCTCTTCATAAAGATCATAATATTTTCATGAAAGAAACTTCTAAATAAAGTGTTGTTATATTTAATATTGCTGTCAGGTCACAGCACTGTATTAAGTATTTCAGATCTTGTTGACAGATCAAGGTGCACTTTATGAATACAAAGAAAGTTGAGAAAATATCGGAATACGAACAAAGGCTTTTCAGCCTGGAAATCCAAAGTTGCATTTGAAAGGATTAAGAGAGTAATTGTTGCTGCAATTCTTATTAGAGGAATAAGATTCTTTAATCGTCATATAAGGTGTTATATGAGAAATGTGACTATAAGAAAGACGCGGTAGCATGTCTTGTCGAGAAATGTGTCTTGGACAAGATCAAATCTGTTGACTACATTTATGTAGACATGCTTGAAGTCTGAGGGATTTGTATTAATGTTATACTGGAGTTTGTATTGAATTCGAATTGATAATAGATCAATGATTTTGGTTAGACCAAAATGTCGATTTAAGTGGGAGTCAAAGTTAGTTTACTCAGGTGGAATATGTATGGAACATATTTTTGAGTGGGAGCTCAGGAACTCAAATATGTGGATAACATGTTTTTTAGTGGGAGCTCGTGTTATCAAATATGTGGAGACATAATTTGAGTGGGAGTCGAATTCATTTTGTGTAGTTAACACATTATGAAACTGTACCAATAGAATAGGATGAAGTTGTGAAACTATTTGAAAGTCAGTGTCTATTTTGAAATAGAACGGGAATTTTAATAGTTAGTCGAGTTGTGTTGGATTATATCTGAGGAGTCAGAATAGAATCAAAAGGATGGTCTTTTGGAATCCAATTGGTCATTAAGAGTAATGATGCATGAAGGTAATGGTTGTATGACATGTGGGTCTATTATGTATATATTAGACATCATACAGAAACCATATTATCTGCTCGATAAGATATAACCGATGTTCTTGGAGTAAAGAACAGTTATGAAAGTAAATTTGGAATTTACTGGAAGTAGAAGTGCGTTAGTTAAGGGATTGACATTTGAATGTCAAGTTTTCTACATTGATGTGAAAGTATGTAGATATCGCGAGTTTGTAATTGTTACAAGGGGCTCTGCATGGCTGAGTGTGTTTTTCCAGGGCAGTTATCTGGTTAGTATAATCAGAGTAAGCGCTGGGAAGCAGAAGTCTCACTTAGTTACGGTATTTGCATATATGTTAGACAACATGGTGATATCAAACAAGTTGATGCCAGTGAATCGCAAAAGCATGTACAATCATGGATTGTGCAGTAACACTTTTCCACAAGCAAGCATTATCAAATGATTCTTATTTGATAAGGGATTCTGATAAAGTAAAATGCAGCTAGTTTATTTGTACTCTAGTGCAAGTGGGAGACTGAAGGAGATATGCCCTAGAGGCAAATAAATAAGTAGTATTTATTGCATTATCTCATAAGTTTATAATAGGTTTGTGTATTATGCTATAACTGTATTAATCGGAATTATTAATACACGTGTGATACATAGACAACCAGGTCCCTAGCAAGCCTCTATATGAGCTAGTCCATTGGGCAACAGTTGATCGAGATTCCCGATCAAGGACAATGACGTCGGTTGACAATGGGGTCATCTTGTTAGTTGAATAAGGTGGTGGACATACGCAAAGTATTGCAATAAGATCGTATTACGATGTTTGTCATTTGCAATAGATAAGAGTGTGATAGCTTATTCCTTAGACCGTGAGACCGTACTTATTGTTGCTTCGTAGGAGTGCTTTGAGAGCATCAAACGTTGTGTCTTATATAGCATGACAATAACGGTGTCCATCTTGGGTATTCCGAAAGAGCATCAAGACGTAAGGATCAAGAGCGGGATTTGTTCATTCTTGTAATGGAAAGATACTCTAGGCCCACTCGGTGATATTGCATCTATATAGCTGCGCAGCTTGTGACTAGGTCATGGAGATGTAATATCGCAGACGAGTTAATAACCTTCGTCGGTAACGAGATACAGCAAAGGCATCGGTGTGTCTACGATCATATCTCGGACAAGGTAGTATCGCAGAGACAAAGGGAATGAATATCATACTTATGGTTCAACGACGATATTCATGGAATGCACAGGGGTCGTCATATATTTCCAGGTATCCCTGACGATCATTGGTGAGCGGAGTGTCTCGACCATGTCTGGAGTGTTCCCGAACCGTAGCGTAACAAACTTAAGGTCTTAGCGACGCTAGGAGATAGGTTCTGGAATTTTATAGGTTTTTATTGGAGAGAAAGAAATGATCCGGAAAGAGTTCCGGTGGTCCGGAAGGAGTTCCGGGGAGCTATGGAAGGGTTCCGAGAATGTCCGAAAGTTGTTCGGGTGGTTCCGAAATAGTTTCGGAGTCATGGGATATTGAATTATATATAAATATATTAATTATGAATTAATGGGATTTTTATATTAATTTAATATTAATTAAATAAAGGAAAAAGGGGGCTCCCACCTAAATGGGCCCTGAGAGGGCCCAAGAGGGGGAAACCGCACCCCACAAGGAAGGGGAAGGCTGGGCCTCCCAGTCCAACTCGGACTAGGAGTTGGAGGGCCCATGGGGGGTTCGGCCGAACCCCCCCTCCCCTCTCCTCCTTTTAGTCCCACATGGGGGAGCCAAGGGGGTTGGCACACCCCTTCCCCCTTTATATAGCAAGGCATATTAATTGATTTAATTCATAGGAAATTCAATTAATTCCCGATTTCTCTCTCGATCTCGTGGTTCCCAAGTCGGAGCCGCGCCGAGCTGAGGAAAGGGGAATCTCTCCACCTAAGCCATACCGCAGAGCGCCGTTGCTCTGCGGGATTCCAGATAAGATCTGCTCCTGCGATTTCAGCTGGATCTGAATGACCGGGAGTTGTCGCTAGGCTCCGTATGTTTGCGAGTGCTCGGAGGCTACTCTATTGAGGAGCTTGGGCGACGTCGTCTCGCCCCCTGCAGCCACCGCGCCACCCCCCTTTGCTGCCGGCGCGCCAGCCCCGGTGCTGGCGCTCTGCCTTCTTCCGCCCGACGCCCGTCGACGCAGATCATCGTCGACACCCCGGCGTCATCGACTCCGACATCGCGGCAAGATCTCCGCGACCTCGAGGTCGGCTACGTACGACTTCATCGTCAACGCTTGTGCGGGAGCGTAATCCCCGCTATCGGTCTACATGGAGGTAATGTAACCCGTTCCGCCACCGTTATTGCATGTACTAGATAGATAGATCCTGGCTAGTTAGGGTTTCGCTCGCTAGAAAAATTATTGTTTTCAGCACCGTAACCCCTTCATCTGAACCCCATAGGCATACAAGAGACCGCGCACGAAATCGTGCATGAGGAACCCGAAGCCCCGCGGAAGGAAATCCGCGAAGCAAACACGTTCCCCATCGCGGGGAGTGGGGAAAACCTCCTTGCCAGGAACGCGTACCTGGACTTGGTCGGCAGGTGGCAGCAGACCCTGCGCGCGGAAGAGCTCCACCTCGGCTTTCTTCACCGATGATCTCTGCCAGTCGCCATCGGGTTTCTTCATCACCCCGACTTCGGCGGCGGCGGCAGAGGAGCCAGCGGTGCTCTTCGGCTTGCCCATAGTCAGATTGCAAGGTGTACGGACAGATTGCCCGGAGCTCTGGATGGCGGCGGAAACGGTAGAGCGCAGAGGAAAGGGAGCACAGAGCGATTGGAGAAGATGAAATCCCAAGCGTCAAGACACATTACTTATGCCTCGAAAAGCATCATCTCAACCGTCCACAGAACAAGGGCTCCGAGTAGGCACATCCGGCCGTCCACGTGTCACACGAAGAAACCAACCGTCACCGCCCACTTCGTCCACTACGCACGAAAACCGAGGCGTCGTCATCATGCCGCGCAAATTTCGCGCCCACTTCGTAGACGTGACAACTGTTGACCGCGGTCAACTCTGACAGTGGGGCCCGCCAAGTCACGTCCCATCGAGCGCAGAGGCGTGCAGCAGATCACCAGTGACGTCATCAAGCCAACGGCTCCAAAATCAATTGAAGCAACTCGACAAAGCAATTAGAGTAGTAAGCTTCAAAGCTGAAGTCAACAAGGTAGGATCGACCGATTATCCGAGAACCCGAAGAAACCATTCGGGTGGAAACATAGTAAGCTCGAGCAGCGGAATCCATACACAAGTAAGCCAAACAGGCTGAGTAGAAGCAAGCTTCACAGGAAGATGAAGACAAAGTAATTCGACTGCAAAGGTTACTCCCATCGGGAGTGGCCGGTTCGACTGAAGAAATCGAGTTCAAGCTCAAGATCAAGCAATCCAATGGCGCGTCCAGGAGGAAGGAGTCCTTTGTTCGACTCTACGCTTCGACCAAGCACTCGGGGGCTACTGACGTGGGACTGCCTTTCGGGTAGCCCACGATAAGGCTACCTGGGCCGCGCCAAGGATAGGAAGGCCCACAGAAGGCCCACGCTGGGTACCATGTAACCTAGTCCAAGTCGGTTAGGAAGCATAACCTGCCATATCTGTAGTTGCCATCGGCACCAACCACCCGAGACCTGGCTGCCTATAAAGCCAGGAGGGTTGCTCGTCCCAGAGGACAGGCTCATAGCTACGGCACAAACCCTAGCGAGATCGCAATCTCGCCATTGTAACCATAACTCGCATCAATAACCAGACAAGAAGGAGTAGGGTGTTATCCTCCGGGAGCCTGAACCTGGGTAAATCCTTGCTTGTCAGCCGTCGTGACCACCTTGCAGTCATCTCTCTCCCCATCAATCAACCCGGGGTGCACAACCCTGGGACTTGTCGACTTAACACCTCGTCAATTGGCGCCGTCTGTGGGAAGGCAAACAAGTGCTAGGATCATGGTCGCTCCGGCTCCATCCGCAATGAAGATCGGCGCGTCCGCCGTCAGGGAGTCGATCCGATTCGGCTTCTTCGAGAACGTCAGCCACTCGCCAGCTCACCAGTCGGTGTACGCCGATCTGGACAAAGGTATACACATCACCTTCGGCTCCATATTCTGCTGCATCGAGTCGTGGTATACTCAGGTCTACGACTACCGCGCTACGCGCGACAGCGTCACCAAAATCGGCAACCATCGCGTCCGCCGAACCCGCTAAGATCGCATCTACCGCACCCGCGGAGATCGCGCCCGCCGAACCCGCGAAGATCGCATCTGCCGCACCCGCAGGGGCCGCGCCAGCTGCACCCGCGAAGAGGGCATCTACATCGACAATTTCGGCAACGGTCGCGCGAATCGAGTCTACTACCCCAACCTCGGTCGTGCGGTCGATCAAGTCAAGATCCACCTCGACCGTCGCACCCGCACGGGCGACCAGGGGCCCGCGTCCGACAGCCATGTCGCGCGCGCCCTCATCTTCGTGGAAATCCCAGGTCTACCCCAAGCCAATCGCACTCGCCCCGGCGAGTGTGAGCACATGGACAATCGCGAGAAGACGCGACAGCGGCTGCGCCGCGCGGCACGTTGCAGCAATTTTCGACCCCGAGCAAGAAGCGGGCGACAGAAGCAGCAGCGGCAGCACCAACTCTCCGACTCAAGTCTACCCCAAGCAAGTCTTCATGGCCGGCACAGCACCGCATGACGACGAAGAAGAACCCGCATATCCGCTAGAGGTGGACATGCCGGACCAAACTAAACTTGTCATCACGCGGGACATGGCGATCCAAGCCATGAAGCATGTGGACGAGGGCACGTTTCCACCACCATTGGCTCGGGGGACGGTGCAGGTGCCTCTGGGCGAGGCGTTTCCTCCTCCGCCTGAGGCTCCGCCGCCCCCGCCTCCACTTGAGGCGCCCCCTCAGTGGGGCCTGTGGAGGCCGTCTCCACAGGCCTCGTGGCCTCGTCAGCCACGGCCTCAGTCGTGGCTCTCTTCACATCGGCAGCCTTGCGAAGGCTGCGGCGCTTCGCAGACACAAGATCGCTGGCAAAAAGCCCAAGAAAAGACCTTCACGATAGGGCAAATCAAAGGGAAAACAAGAACCAAAACGACCATGCGTCATGAGTACTCACCTCGATGGAGCAGCGCTAGCGTCGATCCACGCCAGGCCTGGTGAGCGCCAGGAGGGAAAGGCCTTGGCGCCTGACCCTTCCGGAGGCGCTACAGCTAACCTCTTGGAGGGGACGTCGGATGGCCTTGCCTCCGAGCGGTCCACGGCGGCCTTGGTGCGGGCCCCGCGCCTCCCCGGAGAGGCCTCCGCATCAGAAGCCTCCCCTTCCTCAGCCTCCTCCTCCACGGGGCGCGAGGGAGCCACCACGAAGGCATCGTCATCACCTGACGAGACGTCGCAGACCTCGTCAGTGAGTGGCCCGGCCCTCGAAGAAGTAACCTCCCCTGTCGTGGCCTCCTCCTCACCTAGACCAGCTCCTGAGGCCGAGGGGAGTCTGCCCCCTCCGCTCCCCGCGTGGCTGGCACCGGCACCTCCGTTCCCGCCAAGCATGTCGGGGCGAACGGAGGCATCCCCTCCAAGATGGTCATGCGCTCCGTGATGTTGTATTGATGGAGAGGCCGGAGCGTCACGGGGAGCTGATCCACGGTAGGCACTGTCGGGTTGACGAAGAGCGCGGACAGGACATTGTCGACGGTGTCCTGGTCGTTGTCCTCGCAGTGAAGCCTCATCTTGTCGTTCGGCCCCGAGTACATCCACAAAGGCACCATGTGTGCCTGGAGGGGAGCGATGAGGCGCGTCACGAAGTCCGCCACGATGATCTACCCTGTGAGGCCCTCCTCGCGAAGGAAACTCAGGCGTCCCATCAGGCTGGTGTTCCTCGCGCCGTCGAAGGTCGCCTTGCCCCAATGGGAGTTCTTCAACGGAGGCTCGTCGGGGACCTCCAGGAAGGCGCAGGGATGCTCCACCCCGACGAAGAACCACTTCTGGCGGAAGTCGTCCACCTTTTTCGTCACCGACGTGACGGCCTTGCCTTCACTCCATGACATGGGGATGTAGACGCTCCCCATGCCGTCGACGATGCAGAATGAGACACACCCGGAGCGCTCATTCTTCGCCGTGCTCCGGAGCGCATAAAAGCACCGGAACAGCCCCACCGTGGGCTCCAAGCCTAGATATGCCTCACAGAGGTAGGCGAAGACGGCGAGGATGAGGATGGAGTTGGGGTGCAGATGCAGCAACTGCACCTGATAGAACGCCAGCACCGCCTCCAGCAACGGCGAGAAGGGCGGCACTAGCCCGGCCGCGAGGCAGTGCTGGAAGATCGGAAAGTACCCTCGCGAGCGCTTCCCGTGCGCCGCGGGCTTCAGGGTGGTGGCGCCATGCTCGTTCGTCCGATCTGCGACCAGGAAGCGGACCTTGGAGAGCGCCTTCTCATTGACGCGCACGCCCAGCAGCGCCGCACCCTGCACTACCTCAGGGGCCTCCGCCTGGGAGGAATACCCCACAGCGGCCTTGCCCTTGCTCTTGAGGGGACTCATTGTCGAGGGCTTGGAGTGCTGAGGAAGACGAAAGGAGAAGAATCGCAGGAGAGAGCGGAGGCGAAGAGCTCGAGATGGTGGAAACATCTGCGAGAAAGATTGGAAACGGTAACGGCTCCCTGCTGCGACGCTCGGGCTTTATATCCCCTCAAGGAGCAGTTACCGGGGCGTGGTTGGACCCCCCATGACTCACGCCCCAGATCGTGTGAGACCGTTACTCGTCTGAGTGCCGCGTGGCTCGGGCCGGCCGGGCACTAAGGGCCCACGACGCTTCGCCTGAGCCCATGGGCTCAATCGTGCCCATCGCGGGCCCAGGGCTACTGTCGGCCCAGTGGGGACTGGGGTATGAAGAGCTCACTCCCCCCCAGGCCTTGCACGCTGGCTAGTCAGACAAAACGACTAAGGACCAGGCCTCGCCGCCTGGCGGGACCCTCGAGAGGCAATTCCCCTCGAGGGCCTGAAGAGGAAACGAGGGTTTCAAGGGGTCCCTCGCTTCAGGAGACCTTCCCGAGGCGCCAGCACGCCTGGAGGGAAGTCAACATGAATCCCTCCCCAGGCCTCCCCAGGCATGTGGGGAAACATCGCGGCCAAGGAAGTACGACGGGGCGCACATGGCCTCTGCCACGTCCACGTGGTGACGCAAGCACCCCCGTTGCCGTTTTGGTGATAAAGGAGTCAATAAAGTTGCACCGCGTGCTGCAGAACTGCCAGGACCTTCCACTCAGGTGATAAAGCAGGTGGACGGTGCAACCCTCCAAAAAGAACGTCATCGCGGGCTCCACCTCAGAGACTATCTCCCCTGCGGGCAGTACAGCGCGGTCGGCCGCCTGTCGGCCACCGTGCCTACCTTTATCTGTGGTGGACCGCATCCATGGACGAACGGGCCGCTATGGACTCCTGCTCCACCATGCCTCTGCCATGTGGGAACCACCTTGAAGGCTAAGGAGAAGGAGAGCGCCGGAGGCGCCTATAAAAGCACCAAGACCTCCATCGTAGAGAGGGTCGGCCAGTTGCTTACGACAACACTTGTAAACCCTAGCAATACCAAGTAGGATAGCCTCTGGCTGGAGGAGGAAGAAGATCATCGCTTCCCTCCCCTGGCAAGAACTGCCTCAAGGGGCTCCTCGGCAAGCTCTGTTGTACTGTAACCACCATAGTCCAATACAGCCAAGCAGGAGTAGCGGTCTTACCTCCTCACGAGGGCCGTGAATCTGGGTACGGGCCGGTGTCTATCTCTGTCGTGGGTGTTTCGTCTTCAGGTCCGGCGAGCAACGTCGCCGTGCCCCTCGAGGGTCTTGACCTCCACGTTTAGTCCCCTTCACGAACTACACTGCAGGAAGTGATTACCCCTGTTCTTAGGGAGTCATAACCCGATAGTTGTGACACTGACTCATACGACTAGAAATCTCATATAGGAGATGTCCTTTGTTTTGAAGAAAGACATGGTTAGCTGGCGAAGTCGCATATGAATGCACTATTGCATAATCTACGTGGGTATAGAAATATATGGCAACTTCAGAAGTAGCAAGTGTGATTCTACTGTATGACTCCATCCACTAGAATATATTTTACCGTCCCTGTAAGATACGGGATGATGTCAAACCAGGTGACATAGTAGTGTTGCAAAGCACATATAGGTCTCAATGTGTGAGATCTATTGGCTGTATTCCTCTTCCACGAGACGAGCAGGCACCAAGATGCTATGGGTGTTGAGCTTTTACCAAGTTGTAAACTAGACTAAGTGGGAGACTGAAGGGAATATGCCCTAGAGGCACTTAATAAACATAGTTTATTGATTATATTACAATTGTTCATTATATGTTTTATACCATGCTATAACTGTATTAAGCGGAAACATTAATACAGGTGTGTAGATAAACAACCAGGTCCCTAATAGCCTCTACTAAGACTAGTTTTGTTGCGCGATTGATGATCGAGGTTTTCCAATCATAGGCCTTGGCGCCGATCGGCAATGAAAGTCATGTCGTTGGTTGAACGATGTGATGGACATACCCATATTTATAGGACGCATTAATTACGCCTTAAGACCGTGAATCAACTCTTATTGTTATCCCTGGAAGATACTTTGATCGCACCAAACGTCATATCTTATATAGTGTGACAATGATAGGTGATACTTTTGGGTATCGGAAGGGGGTAGTGTCGTAGTATCGGCATAATTGATAGGATACGGGGGTCCTCTAGCCTACGTATGGATTGTGGGGAAGAAGGTTGGAGTCGTGGGATTGAACACGGTGAGTTTACCCAGCTTCGGATCCCACAGCAGTGGTGAGATCCTACGTGCTGCTATAATTCACTATAAGGCAATAGCTGTGCACAGGTTACAATGGGTATGATGCGTATTGAAGCGTGCACTAAGGCTTCCTGGTGGCAGGCTTATATAGGCGGCTAGACCCCAGGATACAAGGCAAGTACTTGTCCGGCAAGTAAACAGAGTCCTAGACCTAGCAGGTTTAGTTGCCACCTTCCGTCTTGGGCTTGGTGGCTTGATGGGCTTCGGCCTTCCGCCTTCCTTGGGTCGTCCGCCTACTTCCTTGTACGTCAGCTATCTAGGCCGCCTGGCAGGCTTCAGCCTTACCACCCTTGGGCCACCCTGGACTAGCCGGATTGATCCATGTTAGAGTTACCCCTAGTTGGTATATCCCCAACATTAGCCCCAGAAAGGTTGAAGTTCTCCAGGCGTCGGCTTCTTCTTGATTCTCCATTCTTCAATGTTGGCGGCTACAGGGCTTGAACCATTCTGAAAATAATGGGGAACGTGTACCTCAATGTTGGCACACGGCCGCCTTTATCCGACATGGGAAAGACGACTTAGTTAAACTTGTCGGATAGCTTCACGAGAAAGCCTGATCCTTGGTGGCAAGTCAAACTTATTTTTGACGGATGACGCCAGTTCGCTCACGACAGTTTGAAACCAAATGGAGCGAAAATCACGCCATGATTGCAAATCGCGGGAAAAGAGGAGTTTGGTGATCGTGCGAACGTGCAATGTTCTGTGGCACCGGATGGTCGACACGTGTCCGTCCATTCGAGCCGTTGCACAGAGAGCAACGCTCGGGCCTATAAATAGGGAGCCGTGCTGTTCATTCTTTTCCTGCGCACTTCACCTCCTTCGTCCTTTGCTCTCCCACGCGCTCGCTCTCCCGAGCTTTCTTGTCACCACCGAGAGAACTCCGGCGAGCACTTCTTCCCCGACGACCTTCTAGCGCGGCGATGGCCACCGATCAAGCCACCACATCAGCGGCGTCCAGCAAACTCTCAACCGAGACCGCCGCGGCCGTGACGATGGGCGGTGCGGTGTCACGCTCCAAGGCGGCGCATGCGGGTATTCCCGCCGCCTCCCCGTCTTCAACTCCGGCCACGCACGCTCGTGCGGCGGCGGCCTCGGCGCCCTCATCTTCCACCGCGTCGGCGGCGGCCGGCGGCGCGCCTGCCGATGCAGAGGAGGAGCCAGCCGACCTTGGGTCGCGCTACTGGCTCCCCTCCATTGTTGACGAAGACGCCCTCAAGGACCTGGAGGCGGCCGGCTACCTGCCAACCCGGGAAGACTGTAGCTAGCGGCCCGCCTTTGGGGACGTCGTGCCGGCTCCGAAAGCCGGCGAGCGGGTAATCATCACCTCCCACTTAGTTAGGGGAATGGCCTTGCCGCCTTGCGCCTTTCATAGCGAGGTGCTGGTGAAGGAGATATGCCCTAGAGGCAATTAATAAAGTTTTCTTTATCATATCTCGTTTGTTCATAATAGGTTTTTGTATCATGCTATAACCGTATTAAGCGCAAACATTAATACGGGTGTGATGCATAAACAACCAGTTCCCTAGTAGCCTTTACTAAGACTAGTTTCATTGCGCGAGTGATGATCGAGGTTTCCCGATCATGGGGCATGGCGCCATTCGGCAATGGGAGTCATATCGTTGGAGAACGATGTGGTGGACATACCCATATTTGGAGGACGTCGTCGTTACGCCTTTGACCGTGAGATATACTCTTATTGTTATTCCGGGAAGATACTTTGATCGCACCAAACGTCGTATCTTATATAGTATGACAATAACGGTGATACTTTTGGGTATCGGAAAGGAGTAGTTGAGACGAGGGGTCAAGAGCGGGATTTGTAAGTCCGCATAGCAGGATAGATACTCTAGGGCCACTCGGTGAGATCATGTCTAATGAGCTTGCAAGCATGTGACTAGGTCACGGAGACATGAGAGCATAGACGAGTAGAAGATAGCGTTGTCGGTAACGAGGTCAAGCTAGGTATGGAGATATCTATGGCACGACGCTCGGACATGCTAAGTATCGCTATGGCAAAAGGTTTAAGACTTTGCGTTCAGGTTTGATAGATGAAAGTCATTCGTTATATCACATGGATTAATTCATGGGGTACAGGCCTACGAGTTAGTCGTTGATCATAGAGGAGTCTTGATCATACCTGTTATTATATTGAACCGCTAGG
Source organism: Poa annua (assembly GCA_026929855.1). Lineage (NCBI taxonomy): Eukaryota > Viridiplantae > Streptophyta > Magnoliopsida > Poales > Poaceae > Poa > Poa annua. The sequence goes on along the minus strand of CM049426.1, from coordinate 270,955,482 downwards.
GTAACACACTTAAGGGGTTTCGACAAGACAACCGGAAAGGAAAGAGATCACCGGGAATGTCCCGAGAGGGGTCCGATGGAGATCGGGCAGCGACGAAAGAGTTTTCGGAGCTAGAATAAATTATGTATAATATGTTTGATATTAATTAGTGTAATTAATGTGCAAATATGATTTTATATATTTATTTTCGAATTTATTTAGGCTGATTTCCCTAAATGGGTCTTCTGGTCGAAAGAAGGCCCAAGAGGGGGAAAATTCCCTAGGGGAATTCGGTGGGGGCTTGGTGGCTGACCCAGGTGGGCCAAGAGGCCCACAAGGGGGCCGGCGCACCAGCCAATGCCGCACCAGGCATGTGGGGTTTAGTCCCACATTGCATGACTGGCAAGGTTGGCTCCCCCCAGGAGCCTTTATATAGAAGTGCACCCCTGGCCTTTTAATTCACCAATTAATTCCCGAATTCTCTCTCGATTTCGTGATTCCCTTTGTTGGAGTTGCGCCGAGTTGAGAGGGGGATCTTTTCCACCATAGCCCGCTGCCGCACTGCTGGTGTTCCGGTCCATGTCTTCCGCTGCTCGTCCTGGACTGGAGCTTCGGAGGCCGTCGTTTCCACCGTACGTGTGTAACGCCCTGCGAGGTGTTGCGCCATCGGTACTCGGAGGTCTGCTTCCTCTACCTGACCTTGAGTTCGGCTTTGCCGGTCTTCATTGACACCGTTTGTGCGTAGGGATGTCAATGGGTACCCATTACCCGCGTACCCTGCGGGGAAAACCCTGTGACGACGAGGGTTTGGGGGAGAAAAAATATCCATGGGTATACAAATGGGAAAATCTTAAACCCATCGGGTGAAGAGGGTACGGGTATGAGTTTATATAACCCATACCCGCATACCCATATCCCTCCTAAATATTCGACGACCAACAAGTAGGTCTCCAAATAGGTACTATTTTTCCAATCATACCATGCATGAGCGCTTGGGCTAGTCCATTTCTGGTCCGACCAACCATACGTATATCTTGCAATCAATAATCAATTGTCATCCGTGACTTAAGTGTTGCTATTTATATGTATTGTTTATGTGTAAGTGTTATTTACGACTATTTTGTACTCATATATGTGTTGCAAATGAGGGTATTTTTACCCGCGGGTAACCCTTTACCCTTACCCATACCCTGTGGGCGCCATCCATATTTGTGCGGGAACGTGATCCCCGCTTTCGGTTTAGAAGGGTATGTATTCCGATCTCCGTTCGTACTACTATATCTGCATAGAATAGATCTTGGCATGTTTTACGATATCGTTGGTAGGAATTTTTTTGTATTCTGCACACGATCCCCTTCAGTGGTATCAGAGCCGATCTATCGTAGATATAGTTGTACGCTTTTAGAACCCGTGTTCTGCACGGGGGCACCGTTCCTGTTATTTGCTACCCTCTAGCGTGGATTTGTGATTCCAGCGGCATCGAGTGGATGAAGCGGCCCGGACCGACTTTACGCGTACGCTTACGCGAGACTGGTTCCACTACTGACATACGGCTTGTACCGTATCTGTGGCTGGCGGGTGTTAGTTTCTCTCTCTTTAGTTGGTCTTCGCATTTGCAATGGAGGGACCGAAAGGGATGCTTAAACATGCAATTATTGGATCGTTGTTGTGGTCATAAGGTTCGTAGGTATGAAGCGGTTCTATTTACGAAAGTCCCAAGCCACGTAAAATATGCAAAAGATAAAGTAGAAGCGTCTAAATTTATTTTCCAGGGGCTATGTGATATGATCAAGGTAGGTTTACTAAATTGTTTATAAACTGCGGGCGCCAAGAAGACCATGGCGCAATGGACTATATCACATTGCATTACATTTGATGTATTGTGTGCATCTTATATTGTGTGATTATATATATAGTATATATTAGATACGTGGCGGTAATTATATAAGATGATCCCTTCAAAATACCACTAGTGTTCCCCCTCCAACGCGCACCACCAAGAAAGTTCTACGTTATGAGGAAGGCCGTGATGATCGGGTGTCAGACATATCGTCGTTCACATACAGTGGGTGTAAGCCATGTTGCACAAGCGTCAGCGTGGAGGTTATGGTGGCGAGCCTAGCATATGCAGATATGGCCTCGGAACAAGGAGACCGAAAGGTCGAGAACGAGTCACAAAATTGGTGTGGCGGACATTTGTCTACTCTTGAATATGTGCCGCCGGCTCTGATGATGAGGGGTGGTGCAATGGATGGGGGTCGTGTAATCGCTTAAACGACCAGGAGGGATGTTCGTTTGAGTGGGAGTTATGTTAGTTATTTTCTAAAAATACTATAACTCAAAATTATTATGAACAAAGTCTTATGTTGTTGCAAATTCCATTGTAGATGTCTCGCCCATCCTTTAACCTTAACCTGTTCATTGAGAAAGAGAAGCTTAAGACCGATGGGTCTAACTTCGGGTCCTGGTTCCGCGACCTGAAGTCCATTCTTGAAACCCACAAGGTGGCATACATACTTGATGCCCCCTTAGGTGATCTTCCAAACACCGCCTCGGAAATCGAAAGGAATGTCCATGAGGTTAAGGCGGAGATTTCTTCTTATGTCCAGAGTGGCATGCTCTTTGCCATGGAGGCTGACCTGCAAAACCACTTCGTGAACAAGGGTGCTTATGATATAATCACTGAACTCATGGTTGGTTTTGCACGACAATGAGTGGGAGCTCGGTTGTGTTCTTAGCACTGTATGTAGATGACATATTGCTGATTGGGAATGATGTGGAACTTCTGAATAGCGTGAAGGAATATTTAAATAGTAAATTTTCCATGAAGGACTTAGGAGAAGCTGCATACGTCTTAGGCATAAAAATCTATCGTGATAGATCAAGGCGCCTATTAGCATTGAGTCAGAGTACTTATCTTGATAAAATACTGAAGCGTTTCGGTATGGAGAAGGCAAAGAAGGGTTCTCTGCCGGTTATCAAGAATAAAACATTGCGGAAGGCCCAGTGTCCGGTAACGGAACTGGATAAGGCCGATATGACTAAACATCCTTATGCTTCAGCCATAGGATTGATTATGTATGCAATGTTGAGTACTAAAGCTGATGTGGCATTAGCTCTAAGTTTGACAAGCCGGTTCCAGAGTAATCCTAGAATGGCGCATTGGATAGCTGTTAAGAGCATTCTTAAGTATCTCAATAAGACAAAGGAAATGTTCCTTGTCTATGGTGGCTGCGATAAAGAACTTGGCGTAACAGGTTACGTGGATGCAAGTTTCTGCTCAGACCCCGATGACTCTAAGTCACAGACATGTTATGTGTTCAAGGTGAATGGGGGCGCCGTGTGCTGGAGAAGTGAGCAGCAACCCATTGTCACACAATCTACAATGGAGTCGGAGTATATTGCTGCTTGCGAAGCCGCGAATGAAGCTGTGTGGCTGAGGAAGTTCGTCATAGAACTTGGAGTGTTCCCGAGCGTGCAAGACCCCGTGATCCTCTTCTGCGACAATACGGGTGTCATTGCTAACGCCAAGGAGCCAAGGTCTCACTCCACCGCCAAACACATTCTCCGACGCTTCCATGTGATACGTCAGTACGTACAAGGAGGCGATGTGAAGATTTGCAAAGTGTATACGGATCTGAATGTGGCAGATCCACTGACGAAGCCTCTCCCGCTTGACAAGCATGAAAAACACCAGTTAGCTATGGGTGTTAAGCTTTTACCAAGTTGTAATCTATATTAATTTGTACTCTAGTGCAAGTGGGAGACCGAAGGAGATATGCCCTAGAGGCAATTAATAAAGTGGATTCTTTATCTTATCTCGTTTGTTCATAATAGCATTTTGTATCATGCTATAACCGTATTAAGCGGAAACATTAATACGGGTGTGATGCGTAAACAACCAGTTCCCTAGTAGCCTCTACTAAGACTAGTTTCATTGCGTGATTGATGATCGAGGTTTCCCGATCATGGGGCATGGCGCCAGTCGGCAATGGGAGTCATATCGTTGGAGAACGATGTGGTGGACATACCCAGATTTGGAGGACGTAGTCGTTACGCCTATGGCCGTGAGATCAACTCTTATTGCTATTCCTGGAAGATACTTTGATCGCACCAAACGTCGTATCTTATATAGTATGACAATAACGGTGATACTTTTGGGTATCGGAAAGGAGTAGTTGAGACGAGGGGTCAAGAGCGGGATTTGCCAGTCTACATAGCAGGATAGATACTCTAGGGCCCACTCGGTGAGATCATGTCTAATGAGCTTGCAAGCATGTGACAGAAGGGAATATGCCCTAGAGGCACTTAATAAACATAGTTTATTGGCAATATCTCAATTGTTCATTATATGTTTTATACCATGCTATAACTGTATTAATCGAAAACATTAATACAGGTGTGGTAGATAAAAAACCAGGTCCCTAGTAGCCTCTACTAAGACTAGTTTCGTTGCGCGATTGATGATCGAGGTTTTCCGATCATAGGGCATGGCGCCGGTCGGCAATGGAAGTCATATCGTTAGGTGTAACGATGTGATGGACATACCCAGTATTTATAGGACATAGTCATTACGCCTTAAGACCGTGAGATCAACTCTTATTGTTATCCCTGGAAGATACTTTGATCGCACCAAACGTCATATCTTATATAGTGTGACAATGATAGGTGATACTCTTGGGTATCGGAAAGGGGTAGTTGAGACGAGGGGTCAACAGCGGGATTTGTCAGTCCGCATAGCCGAATAGATACTCTATGGCCCACTCGGTGAGATTATGTCAAATGAGTTTGCAAACATGTGACTAGGTCACCAGCTGACATAATATCATAGACGAGTAGAAGATAGCGATGTCGGAAACGAGATCATGCTAGGTATGGAGATATCTGAGAATGATGCTCGGACGCGCTAAGTATCGCCATGACAAAGGGTTTAAGACTAGACGTCCAGGTTTGATAGATGAAAGTCATTCGTTGTATCATAGGGATTAATTCATGGGGTCCAGGCCTACGAGTTAGTCATTGATCATAGAGGAGTCTTGATCATACCTGTTATTATATCGAACCGCTAGGGTAACACACTTAAGGGGTTTCGACAAGACAACCGGAAAGGAAAGAGACCACCGGGAACGTCCCGGGAATGGTCTGATGGAGATCAGGCAGCGACGAAAGAGTTTTCAGAGCTAGAATAAATTATATATAATATGTTTGATATTAATTAGTGTAATTAATATGCAAATATGATTTTATATATTTCGAATTTATTTAGACTGATTTCCCTAAATGGGCCTTCTGGTCGAAAGAAGGCCCAAGAGGGGAAAATTCCTCAAGGGAATTCGGTGGGGGTCAAGGTGGCCGGCCTAGGTGGGCCAAAAGGGGCCCACCAGGTGGCCGGCGCACCAAGGGAGCCGCACCAGGCAATGGGGGATAGTCCCACATTGCCTGGCTGGCGAGTTGGCTCCCCCCGGGAGCCTTTATATAGAGGAGCACCCCTGGCCTTTTAATTCACCAATTAATTCCCCAATTCTCTCTCTCGATCTCGTGATTCCCTTTGTCGGAGTTGCGCCGAGTTGAGAGGGGGATCTCTTCCACCATAGCCCGCTGCCGCGCTGCTGGTGTTCCGGTCCAAGTCTTCTGCTGCTCGTCCTGGACTGGAGCTTCGGAGGCCGTCGTCTCCACCGTATGTGTGTGACGCTCTGCGAGGTGCTGCGCTAGCGGTACTCGGAGGCCTACTTCCTCCACCCGACCTTGAGGTCATCTTCGTCGTCTTCGGCACGCCGAGTTCTCCGCGACCTAGAGGTCGGCTACGTCGTCTTCGTCGTCAACGCTTGTGCGGGAGCGTAATCCCCGCTATTCGGTCTACGAGGGTATGTATTCCGATCTCCGCCGTACTTCTATATCTGCATAGTGTAGATCTTGGCTAGTTTAAGGATATCGTTGCTAGGAAATTTTTTGTTTTCTGCAGACGATCCGCTTCAGTGGTATCAGAGCCGATCTATCGTAGATATAGCTGTACGCTGTTAGAACCCGTGTTTTGCACGGGGGCACCGTTCCTGTTATTTGCTACCCTCTAGCGTGCACTTGTGATTCCAGCGGCATCGAGTTGATGAAGCGGCCCCGACAGACTTTACGCGTACGTTTACGTGAGACTGGTTCCACTACTGACATACGGCTTGTACCGTATCTGTGGCTGGCGGGTGCCTGTTTCTCTCTCTTTAGTTGGTCTTGCATTTTCAATGGAGGACCCGAAAGGGATGCTTTAAAATGCAATTATTGGAACGTTGTTGTGGTCATAAGGTTCGTAGGTATGAAGCGGTTCTATTTACGAAAGCCCCGAGCCACGTAAAATATGCAAAAGATAAAGTAGAAGCGTCTAACTTTATTTTGCAGGGGCTATGTGATATGGTCAAGGTAGGTTTATTAAAAAATTTATAAACTGCGGGCGCCAAGAAGACCTTGGCGCATTGGATTATATCACATTGCATTACATTTGATGTTTTGTGTGCATCTTATATTGTGTGATTGTATATATAGTATATATTAGTTACACGGCGGTAGCTATATATGATGATCCCTTCAAAATCCCACTAGTGTTCTCACTCCAACGCGCACGACCAAGAAAGTTCTACGTTATGAGGCAGGTCGTGATGATCAGGTGTCAGACATCTCGTCGTTCGCATACAGTGGGTGTAAGCCATGTTGCACAAGCGTCAGCGTGGAGGTTTTTGGTGGCGAGTCTAGCATATTCAGAAATATGGCCTCGGAACCAGGAGACCGAAAGGTCGAGCACGAGTCACAAAATTGGTGTGGCGGACAATTGTCTACTCTTAAAGTTGTGCCGCCGGCTCTGATGATGAGGTGTGGTGCAATGGATGGGGGTCGTGTAATCGCTTAAACGACCAGGAGGGATGTTCGTTTGAGTGGGAGTTCGGATAGTTATTTTCTAAAATACTAGAACTCAGAATATAATGAACATAGTCTGTTTTGGAAACCTTTGTAGATATTAACCATTGTGATAGCATCTTTTCAAATTAGGCGCATTTCTGCGATTGAGAAACTTAAAAGGTTGGGTCCAAACTTCATAGTTTTATGCTTTAGCTTGAGGATACTCCTTGTTTAAACCGTTAGCTCTTTGTGTTACAATACCCGCTAGGAGATAACCCCGGAGATTCCTCTGGCAAAAGATAATTTGGATTATCAGATTTTGTGCGGATGATATCATCATAGTCCAGTGTATGCTATGATCTCTGCCATAGAGAACCAACGGTGGGTACGAGTTTTTAGATCGCGAACATATGATATGGTCGCTAAACTCGGGGTACCCCAAACGTTGGGTTGATGAAGTTTATCAGTACGTTGACTGATTGTCTTCTCAACCAAGATGGAAGAGAATACACACATTGAGGGAGCACGTGGCGATCATACTTAATGACATATGTTCATACTTAATGAAAATTGAGACGCCTCGCTCAGCTCAATCACTGGATGACAGACATCGTTGCCAAGTGCAAATCCTCTGTCATAGACTATGTCATGCAAGGGGAATCGTTCACCTTCATGGTTCTTGATTACGGTGGAAGTATCAAGAAAATGAAACAGATCGCCGGAAGTCATCAATGATGATGGTGTATATATGATATACATGTTATGAATGTTTTAGCTAAGCAAGTACTCGCAGTAGTGACTAAGTTTTGAACTAGTCATGTTTTGTGAAAACCAGGTTTACTGCTTGAGTAGCTTGAAAGGATGAGGCGACATTGAGTGTTGATAATGGCAGTCAAGTTGTTGTGATGGCCATAGACACTCTCCCTCTAGATCTACCATTTGAATAAATTCTTTATGATCGCCTATTAGTATGATCGTTACAAGTGTGTCTCCTCTAGCGAGACATTTGTTCATACATGATAGTGACAAATTTGGTGTCCTATATTTATGAAGTAATGATCATATGCCGATTTGAATTTAGATGGTAGAAGCTCCCACATTCATAATATCAATGCCAAAGGATACAAACTTAATAAAGACACCACATATGTGTGGCACTACCGTTTAGTCATGTCAATGTTATAGTCAATGCATTAGCTCCATACCGGATGGATCTACAAGTACTAAGATTTGATCTTTTGACACTTGCAAAAAAACTGTGACACCGTTTTCGGAAAGCGGGCATATAACTTATTGATAATCATTAATAGAGATGTATGTGGTTCAATGAAGTAATTGACGGGTAGTGGAGACCTTTATTTCGTGAACTTCACTTAACGTTTTGAGTATAGCTTGTTGAGAATCGTAAATATGGGTGTATGTGAATCAATGAAGTACTTTAACGTGTAGTCGAAGTCTTTATTTCACAGACTTCATGAGTATTCCGAGTAGATATATGGATATCCACTCCGGGGAATGTTAGTCTGAAATTTTGATTCGATCAAACAAAGTTCAGAATGAAGTAGGAAATAAACTTAACAAGAAAATCAAATTCCCACGATGTAGATCGAGGAAATGAAGATTTGAGTTATAATGTTGGCACATCATTAGAAGACTTGTGAGAAGAGTTCCACAAATTACATCGCATGGAACACCATAGTGTTATGGTGTGTTAGGACGTCGTAATTGCACCCTATCGGATAGTGTGTGGTAAATAAATCTCTTACCGAATTATTGTGATCATTAGAGTCATATGGTAGAAACGTAAACACTCACGTTAGCAAATAGGGAAACCATTTGAATCCATGGAGACAATACCATACGAGTGATGGCATGGCTTTTAGCCTGGATTGTCGTTTCAGCAATTTAGTGTTTTGATGTGATCAAACCTAAAATGGATTAATCTTTGTAGTGTACCGTACCTAAATAGTTAGTCGGGTACATGTCTCACGACATAGGAAAAATCTTTGCCGGGATATACCTTGCGAAAGAAATAGTTTCTTGTCCAAGGGTATATGTGAGAAAGAAAGTAGAGCGAGACGAAGTTGGTGAACTTCCTCTCCAGACATCAGAGTGGCGCAACCGAAAGTGTTTTCAGTGTCAGGCTCCACAGCTCGAAAAAGGTGATGATTCAAGATCATGATGTTCTGAGCTCATACTAAGAACGTAAGCATACGAGGTTGTGGTCCACACTGTGTGTTACGACAATCTTGTCATGAAGGTCATATTAATGTAATATGACAGACCTACGAATTACGAAGAAGAGATGGTGGACCTAAGTCCGAGAAATGGCTATGAGTCATTTATGATCCGAAATAAAATCCATATACGATTACCAGGTAATGACTTGGGAGATCTTCTTGATGGCATCTAGGATGTTAATAGTATATGAAATTTTATGAGAGAGTAGACATTGAGCATATTCGGTTTGTCTTGAAACAGTTCCGACAAATTCAAAAGTTGACCACATGAGAGTTTGTCTCAAGTGGCGAAGCCTAAATATATTCTGGGTCTTTTAGCAATCACTATAATTTCGAATGAGAAATTGATAGATGGATAGGGAAACAATGTTTCTTAATAGTGTCATTAAGAAAGAGTTGGTGATCCTGAGGATGCTAAACATGTGTGCAAACTTCAGTTGTCCATTCATGGGCAGAAGCAAGCATATCGGAGCTAGAATCTTCACTTTGATAATGTGATCAAAGGATTTTGGAGTTGTCCAAAATAGTTGAAGAAACCTACATTTGCAAAGAAGTGAGTGGGAGCAAAGTAGCTTTCCTTGATCTTATATGCAGAAGGCATATTTGAGTGGGAGCTAAGTAGCTTTTCCCTGATCTTATATGCGGAAGGCATATTTGAGTGGGAGCTAGGTGTCATTCGTGATTTTGTATGTAACAACATCTTGAATGACACAGATCCTCTAGTAGAGTGTAAAGGATTATTAAGTGATTAAATTTTCTATGAAATGAAGTTAGGAGTATTAGGCATCCGAATTATAATTGTATAGATCGTAAGGGGCTTAATAACATTAAGTCAGAATATTTCCTTAGTCAAGATTCTGAAGTGTTTCAGAATAGGACAAGCAAAGAAAGAGGTTCTTGCTTGTATGACTAGGTAAAATATTAAGTTTATCTTGGCATTTTCAGTAATAGCAAATGATGTTCGACATTATCTATGTATCAGACATAGATGCTATCAGACTGAAAGCTCGACTTAGTGTGACCCAAGTTCTTGGTTGAAGAACGGGTTCTAGAGTTATCCTTGTGTGGATCAATGAACAAACGTTAAGTTTATTCTTCAGTGTCTATGAGAACTGAAGATAGGTTTTCTAGTAAAGGGTAAGAGTGGAAAGACAACTTGCCGTAAAGCGGTTACGATGATGCAAGTTATGACAGTGACCTTGCGACTAGAAATCTCATATAGGAGATGTCCTTTATTTTGAAAATAGACATGCGACTAGAAGTCGCATATGAATGCACTGTCGCATAATCTACATAGGTATAGAAATATATTGCGACTTCAGAAGTAGCAAGTGTGATTGGACTGAGCAGTTTTCCGAGCGTAGGTGGTCCCCTTAATAGATCTCTTAGACTTTTAAGGCACATGCTACGCGAATGCTCGAGTCTCACTCCATCCACTGGGATATATTTCACCGTCATCGTAAGATACGGGATGATGTCAAACTAGGTGACATAGAAGTGTTGCAAAGCACATATAGTTCTCAATGTGTGAGATCTATTGACTGTATTCCTCTTCCACGAGGCGAGCATGCACCAAGATGCTATGGGTGTTGAGCTTTTACCAAGTTGTAAACTAGATTAAGAGTTACTCTAGTGCAAGTGGGAGACTGAAGGGAATATGCCCTAGAGGCACTTAATAAACATAGTTTATTGGCAATATCTCAATTGTTCATTATATGTTTTATACCATGCTATAATTGTATTAATCAAAAACATTAATACAGGTGTGGTAGATAAACAACCAGGTCCCTAGTAGCCTCTACTAAGACTAGTTTCGTTGCGCGATTGATGATCGAGGTTTTCCGATCATAGGGCATGGCGCCGGTCGGCAATGGAAGTCATATCGTCAGGTGTAACGATGTGATGGACATACCCAGTATTTATAGGACATAGTCATTACGCGTTAAGACTGTGAGATCAACTCTTATTGTTATCCCTGGAAGATACTTTGATCGCACCAAACGTCATATCTTATATAGTATGACAATGATAGGTGATACTTTTGGGTATCGGAAAGGGGTAGTTGAGACGAGGGGTCAACAGCGGGATTTGTCAGTCCGCATAGCCGGATAGATACTCTAGGGCCACTCGGTGAGATTATGTCAAATGAGTTTGCAAACATGTGACTAGGTCACCAGCTGACATAATATCATAGACGAGTAGAAGATAGCGATGTCGGTAACGAGATCATGCTAGGTATGGAGATATCTGAGAATGATGCTCGGACACGCTAAGTATCGCCATGACAAAAGGTTTAAGACTAGACGTCCAGGTTTGATAGATGAAAGTCATTCGTTATATCACATGGATTAATTCACGGGGTCCAGGCCTACGAGTTAGTCATTGATTGTAGAGGAGTCTTGATCATACCTGTTATTATATCGAACCGCTAGGGTAACACACTTAAGGGGTTTCGACAAGACAACCGGAAAGGAAAGAGATCACCGGGAACGTCCCGGGAATGGTCCGATGGAGATCGGGCAGCAACGAAAGAGTTTTCAGAGTTAGAATAAATTATATATAATATGTTTGATATTAATTAGTGTAATTAAAGTGCAAATATGATTTTATATATTTATTTTCGAATTTATTTAGGCTGATTTCCCTAAATAGGCCTTCTGGTCGAAAGAAGGCCCAAGAGGGGAAAATTCCTCAAGGGAATTCGGTGGGGGTCAAGGTGGCCGGCCTAGGTGGGCTAAAAGGGGCCCACCAGGTGGCCGGCGCACCAAGGGAGCCGCACCAGGCAATGGGGGATAGTCCCACATTGCCTGGCTGACAAGTTGGCTCCCCCCGGGAGCCTTTATACAGAGGGGCACCCCTGGCCTTTTAATTCACCAATTAATTACCCAATTCTCTCTCGATCTCGTGATTCCCTTTGTCGGAGTTGCGCCGAGTTGAGAGGGGGATCTCTTCCACCATAGCCCGCTGCTGGTGTTCCGGTCCAAGTCTTCCGCTGCTCGTCCTGGACTGGAGCTTCGGAGGCCGTCGTCTCCACCGTATGTGTGTGACGCTCTGCGAGGTGCTGCGCTAGCGGTACTCGGAGGCCTACTACCTCCACCCGACCTTGAGGTCATCTTCGTCGTCTTCGTCGCGCCGAGTTCTCCGCGACCTAGAGGTCGGCTACGTCTAAAGGAGATATGCCCTAGAGGCAAATAAATTAGTAGTATTTATTGCATTATCTCATAAGTTTATAATAGGTTTGTGTATTATGCTATAACTTTCTTAATCGGAATTATTAATACACGTGTGATACATAGACAACCAGGTCCCTAGCAAGCCTCTATATGAGCTAGTCCATTGGGCAACAGTTGATCGAGATTCCCGATCAAGGACAATGACGTCGGTTGACAATGAGGTCATCTTGTTAGTTGAATAAGGTGATGGACATACGCAAAGTATTGCAATAAGATCGTATTACGATGTTTGTCATTTGCAATAGATAAGAATATGATAGCTTATTCCTTAGACCGTGAGACCGTACTTATTAATGCTTCGTAGGGGTGCTTTGAGAGCATCAAACGTTGTGTCTTATATAGCATGACAATAACTGTGTCCATCTTGGGTATTCCGAAAGAGCATCAAGACGTAAGGATCAAGAGCGGGATTTGTTCATTCTTGTAATGGAAAGATACTCTGGGCCCACTCGGTGATATTGCATCTATATAGCTGCGCAACTTGTGACTAGGTCATGGAGATGTAATATCGCAGACGAGTTAATAACCTTCGTCGGTAACGAGATACAGCAAAGGCATCGGTGTGTCTACGATCATATCTCGGACAAGGTAGTATCGCAGAGACAAAGGGAATGAATATCATACTTATGGTTCAACGACGATATTCATGGAATGCACAGGGGTCGTCATATATTTCCAGGTATCCCTGACGATCATTGGTGAGCGGAGTGTCTCGACCATGTCTGGAGTGTTCCCGAACCGTAGCGTAACAAACTTAAGGTCTTAGCGACGCTAGGAGATAGGTTCTGGAATTTTATAGGTTTTTATTGGAGAGAAAGAAATGATCCGGAAAGAGTTCCGGTGGTCCGGAAGGAGTTCCGGAGAGGTCTGGAATGGTTCCAGGAATGTCCTATAGTTGTTCGGGTGGTCCGAAAGAGTTTTCGGAGTCACGGGATATTGAATTATATATAAATATATTAATTATGAATTAATGGGATTTTTATATTAATTTAATATTAATTAAATAAAGGAAAAAGGGGGCTCCCACCTACATGGGCCCTAAGAGGGCCCAAGAGGGGGAGCCGCACCACCAAAGGGGGTGGGCCCCATTGGCTGGTTCGGCCAGCCCATGTGGGGGCCGAACCCCCCTCCCTTGTCCTTTGTTTAGTCCCACATGGGGGAGCCAAGGGGTTTGCACACCCCCTTCCCCCTTTATATAGCAAGGCATATTAATTGGATTAATTGATTGGAAAATACAATTAATTCCCGATTTCTCTCTCGATCTCGTGGTTCCCAAGTTGGAGCCACGCCGAGCTGAGGAAAGGGGGATCTCTCTCCACCTAGCTATACCGCTGAGCACCGTTGCTCTGTGGGATTCCAGATAAAATCTACCCCTACGATTTCAGCTGGATCTGAATGACCGGGGGTTGTCGCTAAGCTCCGTATGTTTGTGAGTGCTCGGAGGTAACTCCTTTTGAGTAGCCTGGGCGACGTCGTCTCTCCCCTGCAGCCGCCGCGCCTCCTTCCCCTCTGCTGCCGACGCACCAGCCCCAGTGCTGGCGCTCTGCCTTCTTCCGCCTGACGCCCGTCGACGCAGATCATCGTCAACACCCCGGCATCATCGACTTCGACATCGCGGCAAGTTCTTCGCGACCTCGAGGTCGGCTACGTACGACTTCATCGTCAACGCTTGTGCGGGAGCGTAATCCCCGCTATCGGTCTACATGGAGGTAATGTAACCCGTTCCGCCACAGTTATCGCATGTACTAGATAGATAGATCCTGGCTAGTTAGGGTTTCGTTCGCTAGAAAAAATATTGTTTTCTGCACCGTAAACCCTTCAACGTCGTCTTCGTCGTCAACGCTTGTGCGGGAGCGTAATCCTCGCTATTCGGTCTACGAGGGTATGTATTCCGATTTCCGCCGTACTTCTATATCTGCATAGTGTAGATCTTGGCTAGTTTAAGGATATCGTTGCTAGGAAATTTTTTGTTTTCTGCACACGATCCCCTTCAGTGACTAGGTCACGGAGACATGAGATCATATACGAGTAGAAGATAGCGTTGTCGGTAACGAGGTCAAGCTAGGTATGGAGATATATGGAACGGCGCTCGGACACGCTAAGTATCACTATGGCAAAAGGTTTAAGACTTTGCATTCAGGTTTGATAGATGAAAGTCATTCGTTATATCACAGGGATTAATTCATGGTGTCCAGGCCTACGAGTTAGTCGTTGATCATAGAGGAGTCTTGATCATACCTGTTATTATATCGAACCGCTAGGGTAACACACTTAAGGGGTTTCGACAAGACAACCGGAAAGGAAAGAGATCACCGGGAACGTCCCGGGAATGGTCCGATGGAGATCGGGCAGCAACGAAAGAGTTTTCAGAGTTAGAATAAATTATATATAATATGTTTGATATTAATTAGTGTAATTAAAGTGCAAATATGATTTTATATATTTATTTTCGAATTTATTTAGGCTGATTTGCCTAAATAGGCCTTCTGGTCGAAAGAAGGCCCAAGAGGGGAAAATTCCTCAAGGGAATTCGGTGGGGGTCAAGGTGGCCGGCCTAGGTGGGCTAAAAGGGGCCCACCAGGTGGCCGGCGCACCAAGGGAGCCGCACCAGGCAATGGGGGATAGTCCCACATTGCCTGGCTGACAAGTTGGCTCCCCCCGGGAGCCTTTATATAGAGGGGCACCCCTGGCCTTTTAATTCACCAATTAATTACCCAATTCTCTCTCGATCTCGTGATTCCCTTTGTCGGAGTTGCGCCGAGTTGAGAGGGGGATCTCTTCCACCATAGCCCGCTGCTGGTGTTCCGGTCCAAGTCTTCCGCTGCTCGTCCTGGACTGGAGCTTCGGAGGTCGTCGTTTCCACCGTACGTGTGTAACGCCCTGCGAGGTGCTGCGCTAGCGGTACTCGGAGGTCTGCTTCCTCTACACAACCTTGAGGTCGGCTTCGTCGGTCTTCATCGACAACATTTGGTGCGGGAACGTAATCCCCGCTTTCGGTCTACAAGGGTATGTATTCCGATCTCCGTTCGTACTACTATATCTCCATAGAATAGATCTTGGCATGTTTTAGGATATCGTTGGTAGGAATTTTTTTGTTTTCTGCACACGATCCCCTTCAGCTGGATCATTATGGGCTCCAGCTCCACAACATAGCGCCCAATAGCATATTAGTCTTAGCCAGCTTCACAACTCTATTTGAGGGCTATCTAGGTATTAGGCCTAGTTTAGATTTTTTCAGATACTGCTTCTTTTGCCGGCGTCAGACTGTGCCGGACGACGGACTGGCAACCTGCGGCAGTATTACTTTCAACTACCGCCAAGGAAGCCAATGGTATCCCAAGATACCATACATCGAGTCCGTCAAGGGCTGGACATCCACCTTCTTATTCTGCCAAGACATGGCAGCACCGGGGCGTCAATTTGGCGTCCCAAACTTTGTCAACGCGCCGCCTATTCCCAAGCCAGGCTGGGACGAGGTGGTCCCCAAGTTGAAGGAGGAGCTCCGCCTTATCCAAAGGCGAATCGAGTTCCTCACCCGGACGATGCACCCCCCCCCCCCTTGCTGGACGGGGTGGACACCGTCATCTGCTGGCTTAGCCGGCAAATGCTGCCCTTGCGGTATAGCCCGCATAAGATGTGTCAGTATTCGCCTACTGCCACAGCTTCTCTTCGCGTAAGCGAAGAGGGGTTACCAGCTGCCGAATTGGCGGCCCGACTTCGCAGCCTTGTCAAATCAGGGCTGGTGAAGGCGGTGGAGGGCGTGCCCATGCACACCCACGACAACCCTCCCTTCGAGGTAGACATTTCTCTTTTTGCCCCTTTTTGGCGGCTCTGCCGGCTTACTCGAGTCTTCCTTAACACTTGCTCTTTTTTTGTTAACAACTCTCTGCTCTGGGGGAGAACGACCTGGCTGCCAACTTTTACGAGCCGGAAGCCGGGAAAACCAAGAAGTGCAAGGCGTTCGGTGCTGCTTCCTCTACGGACCGCAACGGCTAGCGAGCCGGTGCTCGTCGACCTCGACGAGAACGCGGGGATTAACATCCCCTGAAGGTACTCATTTCCGCCTTAGTCATTTGTCGGCCTTCTTCATTACTTGTGTTCATCTGGCTAACTTTGCTTTGTTGCCAGGGAGCGGGTGGCAACTTCCAAGTTGCCGGCCAAGTCCCTTTTGTCCAGGGGAAAACGGCCCCAGAGCACCTCTCCGGCAACCATGCCGCCAACTCCTTAGCCCCAAGCCGGCGGCTTCATGAGCGACGCCCGCCGTTCGCGCCAGCCCCAGGTTTCGGCTTCTAGCCCGCCGACAAGGACCTCCTCTGCTGGTCGCGCGACCAGCGCTTCTTTTCCATCGGCTGAGGCTACGGCCAATGAAGCTGTCCGATCACGCGCCGCCAAGGAGGAGTTGCTAGTGGAGGTTGCCGGCGGGCCGCGAAGGGCAGCCCCAGCTTCTGGAGGCGGCAGGGTTAGGGACCCCTTGGAGTCCTTTAAGGAGGCCACGAAGTCCACCCTGGCTTTCGGCGACTTCGCCGCCCAGACCTTTGCCGACCTGGAGGGCGACATTGATGTAAGTTGTCTTTTTGGAAGTTGGTAGCATATACATAGTCTTTCCTCCCAAGCACTTAGATGGCAAATCAATGATATTGGTTGCCAGCTTAGTGGTTTTTGACAATATGTTATATGCTTTTGTGTAGCACCCCAACTTATATTAAAGTTGGAACACCTGTGTTATGTGCTAGTCCCTGGATCACTGCCAGCACCACAGTACAAAATATAAAGTACCATTGCATAAGTATTAAAATTTCTACAACGAGATCCAAAAATAATAGCCAAGTATGGCTTTATTACAAGTTGCATAGCCATGAAGGCTAGCTAAAGTTCAGAGTTCACAACGAAAGCGAAAATAACATTGAGCCTCATCTTCAAGCATGCGCCACATGCAGTCATGTTGGGTGTTGACTCGAGCCAAACTCATTCAGCATCAGAATTTCCTGCACATTTGAATATGCAGCCCCCGAAGGAGGTCAATACAATGATGTATTGGCAAGTGACTATGGTGGATGTATAATGACAAGTCTAAAATCTATATGCATATTTGGCTTGGTGGGGTTGGAGGCTATTTGCAGAAAGCAAGTTTTCTCCTATCATTTTGTAAAACACTTTTATTTCTCAAGACTTGGCACCAAGGGATAAAACCCAAGTGCACCATCAATTCTTTCCTCCGTCAAAATTTTACTTTACGAAAACAGTGTTGAGATTCTTCTGCCCATCCTTGTCCAGTTACTCGAAGTAGTCCATTTCCGGGGACACGGCTGAGTACTCAGTTTATCGACTCTGCAGAGGTTGTGCACTTTCACCTTTAGACTCAATTAGCCCAAAAATCCTATACACACGGAGTGTATTGAGGAAAGGAGAGAATTGAGACAAGAACTTTCAGAAGAAGGATGCCACCATACTAGCAAGACCCGTTCCACCTACCATCTCTACAACTGCTTGTCAAGCTGACAGGTTGCACCCTCACAACTTAATTATTCTAGACATAGCCCATTGTCAAAAGGCTGCACGGCAAGGTTCTAAACTTAGAGGGACTTGGTAATCTCTTCGTTCCTGGGTGGCTGTCCACAAGTGCACTTCTGGGTAACAAACACCATACTCATGGACCTAAGTAGAATAGACATTCATCCTAGGCGACGACAACCACAAGCATAGTCCCAAAAGCCACTCAACATAAACCAAACAACCAATTCCGCCTAGAAGTGTATTTTAATTTTTAGCACTTAGAAGCATGTCTATAACATGGTAAACATTTTCATAACATAGCTAAGCAACTACTAAAAACTTTTCATGGCTGCTTAGGATAAGGGGGTGGCTACACACTACTAGGATATTTGTAAAAATATAACCAATCTTAGCATTATAAAATAAATCCAAAAATTCCTATCATGCATACTACTCAAAATATACTACTTATGCATATAGAAAAGATGGGATAAAATATGAAGGTCACTTGCCTTGGTAACAGGAGGCACAAGCACAGCAAGAATAACAATCACAAGCAATTCCTTCCTCCTCTTCACAATCTAACAACAAGCAATACAATATGCAACACTTAAAACTCCAAGCATAAATATGTATGCATGAATGATATGCTATGATAATAGGACACACTTATTAATAATTTTTATTTTCTGTCATTAAATGAATGAAATATAATTTCTAGGTATTTCCTTATTTTATTTATCAATTAAATAATTTTAAAATAATATAGTAAAACTTTGATTTCTAAAATTTCAACTTTATTGTTTTATGAAATCTTCAATTAAGCCATTTATTAATATTGCTGGACAGAGGGAGATAATAAAATCCTAAAACAATTAAATTTATTTTTAAATCATTTTTATTATTTAAGTTATTATTTTAATGGCCGAAATACTCCTCTGATAATTATACAATTTATAATTTGTCAAAGGGAAAAACCAATGATGTAGAAATAAACTACATGAGCAGGGCTTTCCAATGACATAAAGTTTATGAATTTTGGACTTACAGATTAAAAGTTATGAATTTTGCAAGTTTAAATAGTTTTCTATTTTAATTTCTAAATTTTATTCGAAATAGAAAAAAAATCGGCCACGCGGCGAGATCTGATTCGTCCGTAACGATTCGACGCGGATCGGCAGCGTGGGCCGTCCGATCTCCTTAATAACGAGCGCTCGAGATTAAATGGATCTAGATCCGTTGGATCTAGATCCTACGGTCCGAAAACGGAGACCACGCGCGGGCGGCGCGGTTCGCCGGAAAAACTTCCGACCGCGGCGGCGCCACGGCCGGCAATGCACGCGCTCGCGTCCTAGGGACCTACGGGATGGATGGGTCTTACCGAGACGTGGAGAAGATCGATGCGGGGACGGTGGCGAGGTGGCGGTCTCCAGCGTGAACTCCTCCTCGCCTAATCGCTCGCCGGAGTAGCACGAGGCGGCGGTTCTCCTCGGGCGAGCACGGACACGGCGTTGTGCTGCGGAAACGAGTTCAAAACCGTGTCAAAAAGCTTCGCAAGGAAAAGTTAAAGCGAGAGGGAGCAACGAGACGGCACGGGGTGGCTAGGTTTACGCGCACGGCGAGGTTCTCACCGACGGCGATGGCAGAAAAGCGGGGTCTCTAGCGGCCAGCCCAGAGGCTCTTTGGAGGAGGTGTTTGGGGCAAAACACGGAGGAGCTCGGGGGCTTTTAGTAGGGGAAAACAACGAGGTAAATGGAGTAGTAAATCGCCGCATTCAAACGAAATAAAATCGGGCGTTTTCGGTCGGAGACGTGGGCGTGATTTGGGGACGAACGGCTCCGCGGGGGAGATGACAGGTGGGTCCCACCTGTCAGTGACAGCGAGAGAGAGAGAGAGAAAGAGAACTGGGCCGCTGGCGGGCCGCAGTGCTACGCGCGTGCGACGGATAGATACGGGCCACGACCCACTCGACTCAGAAATCCAAATATTTTTATTTAAATCCTTTTCTGTTTTTTAATACTGATTTCAAATATGATTTTTAAACCTATTCAAAACATTTCAGAAAAATTCATAAAAATATGTTTTGGAAAGGTTATTAAAAATGGAACTTTTAAACATTATACTTTCCCATATATAAATTGCTAAATTTTTATTTATTAAAGGGGTTTTAAATAAACACTTTATGGAATTATAGATTATTTAAATTTATAATTTGAAGTTTTATTTAATATTTTTGTGATGTAGTTTTATGCCCAATGATGAATGATGCATGAATGCAAAGTTTTAAATTTTTGCAAAATTTGGGATGTTACAGACTAACCCCCTTAAGAGGAAGCTCGCCCTCGAGCTTAGGAAAGGTCAGCAAATAGGTGTGGATGGTCTTCTCGGAGGTCATCCTCTCGTTCCCAGGTGGCTTCTTCCTCGGTATGATGATTCCATTGGACTTTACAAAACTTGATGGTTTTGGTACGGGTGACTCTTTCTGCGGTCTGCAATATCTTGATGGGTTTCTCTTTGTAGGTCAGGTCACTTTCCAATTGTACTTCTTCGAGGGGTACAGTATCCTTTAAGGGAACTCACATCATCTAAGGGTGACATTTCTTCAATTGACTGACATGGAACACATTATGAACCGCAGACAGGGCTTCTGGTAGTTCTAACTCATATGCCACTTCACCCTTGCGAGAAAGAATTTTGAATGGTCCGATGAATCGCGGTGCTAGCTTTCCTTTAATTCCAAACCTCTTTACACCCCGGAGTGGCGACACTCTAAGATAGGTTCTATCACCCAACTCGTAGGTGACTTCTCTACGTTTAGCATCCGCGTAGCTTTTCTGGCGTGACTGTGCTATCTTCAACCTATCTTTAATTAATCTGACCTTCTCTTCTGCTTCTTGGATTATATCAGGTCCAAAGAAACTTCGTTCTCCTACACCACTCCACAACAATGGGGTTGTGCATTTCTTCCCATATAAAGCCTCAAATGGTGCCATCTCAATACTAGCTTGGTAACTGTTATTGTAGGAGAACTCGGCATAGGGTAGATTGTCATCCCAACTAGACCCATAATCAAGCGCACAAGCTCTTAACATATCTTCTAAAATCTGATTTACTCTTTCAGTCTGACCATCTGTTTGCGGGTGAAATGTTGTACTGAATTCCAATCTGGTTCCCAGTGATTCATGCAATTGCTTCCAAAAATGAGATGTGAACTGGGTCCCTCTATCGGACACGATACTCTTGGGGACGCCGTGTAGGCACACAATTCTCTTCATGTAAATATCGGCTAGTTTTGCGCTGGTATAGGTGGTCTTCACGGGTATAAAGTGAGCTATTTTGGTTCAGCGACAAACAATAACCCAAATAGAATCATACCCTGATCTGGTCCTTGGTAACCCGGTGATGAAATCCATCCCAATAGAATCCAATTCCAATCCGGTACCTTCAAGGGTTGCAAAAGTCCTTCTGGTTTCTGATGCTCAGCCTTTACTCGACTGCATACATCGCACTTAGCGATATATTCTGCTATTTCTCTTTTCAGATTGTTCCACCAAAATCTCTCCTTCACATCCATATACATTTTGGTATTTCCTGGATGAATGGAATAAGGTGTTTCATGGGCTTCTTGCAGAATTAACTTCCTAAGATCAGGATCATTTGCCACGCATACACGTTTTTCAAACCACAAGGTTCCTTGCTCATCTTCATGAAATCCCTTGGCTTTTCCTGCTCTCAGGTTGACTTTGATTTCATCAATATCTTTGTCTCCCTTCTGATCTTCACGTATCTGGTCCATCAAATTTGGTTGTACTACTAACGAGGCTACAAAACCATCTGGTACCACCTCTAATCGGAGGTCCTTGAATGCCTTGCATAAATCCTCAGGTATTTCTCCTGCCGTGAGGCCATTCACATAAACCTTACGACTCAGGGCATCAGCTACTACATTAGCCTTTCCAGGATGGTATTGAAGGCTTAGATCATAATCCTTGATAAGTTCTAACCATCTTCTCTGCCTCATGTTCAATTCTTTCTGAGTAAAAATATACTTCAAACTTTTGTGGTCAGTGAACACTTCGCATCTTTTTCCCATTAGGTAGGGTCTCCAAGTTTTCAGGGCATGTACTACGGAGGCTAACTCGAGATCATGAGTGGATAATTGGTTTCATGTTTCTTGAGCTGTCTAGAGGCATAAGATGCCACTCTGCCTTCTTGCATCAGCACACTTCCTAGGCCTTGGCGTGAAGCATCACAATAAACTTGGAATTCTTTCTCTAAATCAGGTAAACATAGAACTGGGGCTGAAACTAGTCGTTTCTTCAACTCCTGAAAACTGGCTTCGCATGCGTCAGTCCACTCATATTTCTTATCCTTCTTTAATAATTCCGTCAGTGCCTTGGCAATTTTGGAAAAGTTTTCTATAAATCTTCGGTAGTATCCTGCTAGACCAAGAAAACTCCGTAATTCTCCCACATTCTTTGGTGGCTCCCAATTGGTTACAGCTGAAACCTTTTCAGGATCCACTGCTATACCCTCCTTGGATACTATGTGTCCTAGGAATGCGACTTGTTCCAACCAAAATTCACACTTGCTGAATTTGGCATATAACTTATGTTCACGTAGTCTTTGCAATACTAGGCGCAAATGCTCTTCATGTTCTTTGTGACTCTCGGAGTAGATCAGAATGTCATCTATGAACACCACCACAAACTTGTCCAGAAAATCCATGAACACTTTATTCATCATATTCATGAAATAAGCTGAAGCATTGGTTAATCCACTTGGCATTACTGTATACTCATATGAGCCATATCTTGTAACAAACGTTGTCTTCGGTATATCCATCTCTCTCTAACCTTCATTTGAAGATAACCTGATCAAAGATCAATCTTGGAGAAGACACATGCACCTTTCAGTTGATCAAATAATTCATTTATCTTGGTTAACTGATACTTGTTCTTGATGGTGTGTTCATTTATATCTCTGTAGTCCGTGACTAGTCTCTGGGTTTGATCTTTCTTTTTGACAAAAAGAACTGGCACTCCCCAGGGCGAAGAACTTGGACGGATAAATCCTTTCAGAAGGTGTTCCTCCAGTTGCTTCTTGAGTTCTTTCAGTTCATCGACAGCCATAGGGTAAGGTCTCTTAGCTATTGGCCTGGTACCCGGTTTCAGTTCAATGAGAAATTCCACATCCCTATCGGGTGGCATTCCCGGTAATTCTTCTGGGAATACATCTGGGTACTCTTGGACAATCAGCACATCACCAAGGCTAACCCCCTTAAGAGAATTTAGCCTAACTTTCTTAAGTTCGAAAGTTGATCTGAATTTAATCTTTTGTTTTTCTGGGGTGGTGAGGGTGATAGCTCTATTTGCACAGTCTATGATCCCTTCAAAACGGGTCATCCAATCCATTCCGATGATAACATCCAAACCTTGGGTTTCTAGGATGACTAAGTCTGCTGGGAAAAGATATTTTCCAATCCTTAAATCTAACTGCCTACAGCCCGAATTTACTATCATCTCACCCCCAGGTGAACTCACTCTAATAGGTTTTCCTAAGCTTTCCTCGGCTAGCCCATGTTTGTTTACAAAAGCTCTTGATATGAATGAATGCGATGCTCCAGTATCAAATAAGACTAATGCTGGAAAGGAATTGAGCAGGAACTTACCAATCACAGCATCAGGTTCATCATGAACTTCTTCCACATTGATGTGATTTACTTGCCCCTTCTGGAAAGGATTGGGCTTGGAATTTTCATCAGCCTTCCTCTCTGGGCATTCAGTTGCATAGTGTCATGTCTTCTTGCACTTGAAGCAAGTCACATTAGACAAGTCTTTCTTCCCTTCATAGTTAGGACGGGGATTACCATTCCCGTGATTTTGGCCATGGTGATGGTTTCCCTTGAACCCACCATTATTTCCTTGGTACCCTCCATTGTTTCCTTTGTATCCTTCATTGTGGTTATGACCATGATGCTTTTGGCCACTACCACTGTTGGAGTAGTTCCAGGGTTTATGGCCACTGACTTC
Organism: Poa annua; assembly: GCA_026929855.1. NCBI lineage: Eukaryota > Viridiplantae > Streptophyta > Magnoliopsida > Poales > Poaceae > Poa > Poa annua. Next base: position 270,931,623 of record CM049426.1, on the reverse strand, counting down.
AGAGGTGTGTGGTTTCTTGTGAGTCCCTTCAGAGTTACCCTTACTTGCACCGAACTTCCTCTTCCTATTCTGTTCCTTTCTTATGTTATTGTCCAGAGTGATTGCTTGATCCAGCAGAATTTGATAGTTAGGAGCATATGCCACAGACAAGGGTATCTTTAGTTCTCCCCTAAGTCCATTAAGGAATTTGTCCTTCCTTTTAGCATCAGTGTCGATGTCCTCTGGTGCATACCTTGATAGCATACAAAAGTCATCCATATACTCCTTCAGAGTTCTACCTCCCTGCCTCAAGCTACGAAATTCCTCTTTCTTCAGGTTCATTATGCCAGAGGAAATGTGAGAATTGAGGAAACCATCCTTGAACGCATCCCAAGTCATGCCATCCAAGGGATGGGTCACTTGATAGGTCTCCCACCACATGGAAGCAGGTCCTTCCAATAGGTGTGCAGTGAACCTCACCTTTTCTGCCTCAGAACACTCACAGGTTACTAAGTCCTTGTTGACCGAACGGAGCCAGTCATCTGCCACTATTGGTTCAGTAGAGAGGATAACTTATTAGGTCTAAGACTGAGAAATCTTGCAAGTATGTACATTGGAGGTGGTGGTGGTGGGTGGTTGTTATTGTTGTTATTGTTGGTTGCTGCAATGAACTGGGTCATCATAGTCATCAGTTGGGCTTGAGCTGCCATCAGCTGTTGCATAGCTTCGTTGTTGTCGGTATCACGACGTGGAGGCATCTGTGGGGTTTTAGCATGGATGAGTAAAAGATAGATAGAACTATAAGTAGGAATCCTACCCATGCACAAAACAATCAAGTCAAGCACACATCAATAACACACCACTTATAAAACAATCAACAAACCAACCAAAACCTTTGGCTTAAGGAAAGCGATATAAAAGTTTGGGAAATAAACTCACGAGGTTCCGAGGGTACAAGGGAAAGTACTGCCTTACCACAAGTTGGTAGGTCAATACGAAGCTAATATAACAATGAGGTGTATGATAAATGGTGGTCTCACTAGTTAGCTACTCGACCATGACATCTTCTTCCTCTTCAATTTCCTGAATCTCGATCCCTTCATTGGCGAGTACATCCTTGAGTTCTTTTACTTCTTTCTCCAGGGCAGAGTTCTTTTCTTGCAGTTCCCTCTTCTCAGTACGAAGCCTTTTGATCAAATCACTATCAGCCTCGAACTCGACTTCATTGCTCTCGAGTTCTGCCTTTTGTTCCCTGATAGTCTTGTTCTTCTGTTGAACTCTTTTCTCCTGCCTCCTGTACTTCTCCTCTTGTGCAGCGAACCTCTCTTCTTGTGCCTTAGTCACTTCCTCTTGAGCCTTCACCTTCACTTCGTTCTCCTTAAGTAAGGCACATAGCTCATCGTTCTTCAGGAGCTCGGTGCGTCGATCTTCATTCAGTTCAGTGACAAGGATTTCCAGCTCCTGGAAATAAAGACTAAGGGGTTTTGCCTTGCCTCTTTCTCCGACATCATACAAGTAAGGTTCTCCATCCTCGTTTCTCCTTCCAAAGAAAATGGAGTAGTGGCCCCTCAACTCTGTGCTGTAGCGTCCATAGAGGCGCCCAATCAAATCTTGCATGACTAGATTGAGTCCTTTATCTTTGGAGTCGCTAACCATTTTGACCTCCAGTGGGGGCTCTTCTCCACGTCCTGGCTGAGTTGCTTTTATTCCCCAGCAACCCTCTTTGTTAAACTTCTTCAGGATGAAGCCCTTGACTTGGGGTAGTGGTAACCCTATCTTCTCGCCGATGTCGAGAAGGTAACAGCCAAAACGGGTGTTCTCGAAGTCCTCCGCGGTGGTGAAGTGGAAGCTCGTCATCCTTTAGGTAGAAATAAAGGAATTAAAACAAGAATTGCATAAGATAAGGAGTACTAGTCATGGTGTGTATTATTAATTTAGAAGGATACTAAGTCAAAATCTTAAGGTGATCAACAGATATTAACAACTCTTCGTAAATTGGATTTTTCACTATAGTGAGAGAGATAGACACCCAGCCAGCCACTTATATTGTGGAACAGGTCTCATGTACGCGGACATGTAAGGTTTGTCCCGGGCCGCTTCATCCCACTATGCCGCTAGAATCCAACATACTTCAAAGATGGTAACATTATGACCAAAAAGGGGCTTAACCAATCCTAGGGGCTCGAACCTACAGGCAACACTTTGCTCTGATATCATTTTGTAGCACCCCAACTTATATTAAAGTTGGAACACCTGTGTTATGTGCTAGTCCCTGGATCACTGCCAGCACCACAGTACAAAATATAAAGTACCATTGCATAAGTATTAAAATTTCTACAACGAGATCCAAAAATAATAGCCAAGTATGGCTTTATTACAAGTTGCATAGCCATGAAGGCTAGCTAAAGTTCAGAGTTCACAACGAAAGCGAAAATAACATTGAGCCTCATCTTCAAGCATGCGCCACAGGCAGTCATGTTGGGTGTAGACTCGAGCCAAACTCATTCAGCATCAGAATTTCCTGCACATTTGAATATGCAACCCCCGAAGGAGGTCAATACAATGATGTATTGGCAAGTGACTATGGTGGATGTATAATGACAAGTCTAAAATCTATATGCATATTTGGCTTGGTGGGGTTGGAGGCTATTTGCAGAAAGCAAGTTTTCTCCTATCATTTTGTAAAACACTTTTATTTCTCAAGACTTGGCACCAAGGGATAAAACCCAAGTGCACCATCAATTCTTTCCTCCGTCAAAATTTTACTTTACGAAAACAGTGTTGAGATTCTTCTGCTCATCCTTGTCCAGTTACTCGAATTAGTCCATTTCCGGGGACACGGCTGAGTACTCAGTTTATCGACTCTGCAGAGGTTGTGCACTTTCACCTTTAGACTCAATTAGCCCGAAAATCCTATACACACGGAGTGTATTGAGGAAAGGAGAGAATTGAGACAAGAACTTTCAGAAGAAGGATGCAACCATACTAGCAAGACCCGTTCCACCTACCATCTCTACATCTGCTTGTCAAGCTGACAGGTTGCACCCTCACAACTTAATTATTCTAGACAGAGCCCATTGTCCAAAGGCTGCACGGCAAGCTTCTAAACTTAGAGGGACTTGGTAATCTCTTCGTTCCTGGGTGGCCGTCCACAAGTGCACTTCTGGGTAACAAACACCATACTCATGGCCCTAAGTAGAATAGACATTCATCCTAGGCGACGACAACCACAAGCATAGTCCCAAAAGCCACTCAACATAAACCAAACAACCAATTCCACCCAGAAGTGTATTTTAATTTTTAGCACTTAGAAGCATGTCTATAACATGGTAAACATTTTCATAGCATAGCTAAGCAACTACTAAAAACTTTTCATGGCTGCTTAGGATAAGGGGGTGGCTACACACTACTAGGATATTTGTAAAAATATAACCAATCTTAGCATTATAAAATAAATCCAAAAATTCCTATCATGCATACTACTCAAAATATACTACTTATGCATACAGAAAAGATGGGATAAAATATGAAAGTCACTTGCCGTGGTAACAGGAGGCACAAGCACAGCAAGAATAACAATCACAAGCAAGTCCTTCCTCCTCTTCACAATCTAACAACAAGCAATACAAAATAATTAAATACAATATGCAACACTTAAAACTCCAAGCATAAATATGTATGCATGAATGATATGCTATGATAATAGGACACACTTATTAATAATTTTTATTTTCTGTCATTAAATGAATGAAATATAATTTCTAGGTATTTCCTTATTTTATTTATCAATTAAATAATTTTAAAATAATATAGTAAAACTTTGATTTCTATAATTACAACTTTTATTGTTTTATGAAATGTTCAATTAAGCCATTTATTAATATTGCTGGACAGAGGGAGATAATAAAATCCTAACACAATTAAATTTATTTCTAAATCATTTTTATTATTTAAGTTATTATTTTAATGGCCGAAATACTCCTCTGATAATTATACAATTTATAATTTGTCAAAGGGAAAAACAAATGATGTAGAAATAAACTACAGGAATAGGGCTTTCCAATGACATAAAGTTTATGAATTTTGGACTTACAGATTAAAAGTTATGAATTTTGCAAGTTTTAATAGTTTTCTGTTTTAATTTCTAAATTTTATTCGAAATAGAAAAAGAATCGGCCACGCGGCGCGAACTGATTCGTCCGTACCGATTCGACGCGGATCGGCAGCGTGGGCCGTCCGATCTCCTTAATAACGAGCGCTCGGGATTAAATGGATCTAGATCCAACGGTCCAAAAACGGAGACCACGCGCGGGCGGCGCGGTTCGCCGGAAAAACTTCCGACCGCGGCGGCGCCACGGCCGGCAATGCACGCGCTCGCGTCCTAGGGACCTACGGGATGGATGGGTCTTACCGAGACGTGGAGAAGATCGATGCGGGGACGGTGGCGAGGTGGCGGTCTCCAGCGTGAACTCCTCCTCGCGTAATCGCTCGCCGGAGTAGCACGAGGCGGCGGTTCTCCTCGAGCGAGCACGGACACGGCGTTGCGCTGCGGAAACGAGTTCAAAACCGTGTAAAAAAGCTTTGCAAGGAAAAGTTAAAGCGAGAGGGAGCAACGAGACGGCACGGGGTGGCTAGGTTTGCGCGCACGGCGAGGTTCTCACCGACGGCGATGGCGGAAAAGCGGGGTCTCTAGCGGCCAGCCCAGGGGCTCTTTGGAGGAGGTGTTTGGGGTAAAACACGGAGGAGCTCGGGGGCTTTTAGTAGGGGAAAACAGCGAGGTAAATGGAGTAGTAAATCGCCGCATTCAAATGAAATCAAATCGGGCGTTTTCGATCGGAGACGTGGGCGTGATTTGGGGACGAACGGCTCCGCGGGGGAGATGACAGGTGGGTCCCACCTGTCAGTGACAGCGAGAGAGAGAAAGAGAACTGGGCCGCTGGCGGGCCGCAGTGCTACGCGCGTGCGGCGGATAGATACGGGCCACGGCCCACTCGACTCAGAAATCCAAATATTTTTATTTAAATCCTTTTCTGTTTTTAAATACTGATTTCAAATATGATTTTTAAACCTATTCAAAATATTCCAGAAAAATTCATAAAAATATGTTTTGGAAAGGTTATTAAAAATGGAACTTTTTAACATTATACTTGTCCATATATAAATTGGTAAATTTTTATTTATTAATGGGATTTTAAATAACCACTTTATGGAATTATAGATTATTTAAATTTATAATTTGAAGTTTTATTTAATATTTTTGTGATGTAGTTTTATGCCCAATGATGAATGATGCATGAATGCAAAGTTCTAATTTTTTGCAAAATTTGGGATGTTTCATTTTGTCTTTGTCCGCAGGGCGTCCTGTCCGCCAATATTGAGCTTATCTCCTCCAGGTCGGAGATAAACAAGCGGTATCGCGATCTGAAAAAAGATTGCGATGCCAAGCATGCGCGGATTGCCGACTTGGAAGCTGACCGAAAGAAAGATGAAGGTAAAATCACTGAGTTTTTTCCTTCCGCCATGTTTTGTGTTTGCTACCGCCAATCATTTAGCTAGCATATCCATATTGTAGAATTGCTAGATCACGCCCATGATATACTGAAGGCGTCTACTGATATGCAAGCTATTATGAATGAAGCCTCTGATCTGGCGGCCGCCAACCTGACGTTGAAGGAGGAGCACTGGAAGGAGATGGAAGCGCAGCAAGTTGAGTTTGCGCAGGAGACTAGCCGGCTAACCAGAGAGCTGGATAGCATGCGCAAGAAGTTGGCGGAGGCGGAGAAGGCGGCTGCTGAAGAAATATCCAAGCAGACTTCTCGCGCCAAGACTACAGAGGATGTGGTGGCAGTTCACATGATCGAGTTGTCCGCCTTCCATAACTCGGTCCTTGGTAAGCTTTTCCTCACTCTTCATCGTTTGTCGTCAGTTTGTTAGCCTGAGCCAAACAGACGTTTTTTTTTCTGATACAGTTGTTGTCGGCTTAGGCGATGACAAGGTTGTCAGCCCCCGCCTAGATCGCCTTGCGCGTCTGGGTGAGCTGATAACCGAGACTTTTTCGACGTCCAAGCGGTTTGCCGCCAAGTTCTTCATCTCCTCTGGCAGCCAGGAGCCTGCCGAATTCAGCGATGTGCCCAGCATGCTGGAGCAAGCCACGAAGCTACACAAGAGCTCGCTGAAGTCGGTGGTGCCAAGACTGCACTAGGATTATTCATGGCGCACTACCCCGAGGCGGAGATAGAGGTCGTCATCGAGGGCATGTCGTCTACCTATGAAGACGATAGCGAGGTCCAGCCGACTGATGTACTGAACAGCGTTGCCGGCTACGCCACGCGGGTTGCCGACATGGTTGACACGACAGTCTTCTATCGGCGCCATCCTGTGCCCGTTGCTGGAGAAGCTGGAGCTGCCGACACGGCCGAGGCGGAGGGGAGCGATAGCTCTGGGGCTGAGGTTGTCAGCCCCCAAGCCTAATATAGGCGCCCCCCGAGCCAAAGTCGTTGTTCCGGCTTCCTTTGTTTTTATCCTGACGGCTAGCATCCTCCAGCCCCTGAAACAATTGTATCTCAACTTGTAATATTTGTAAATATCTTTTGGAGATGTACTGCTAGGCGGGAAGCCAGCTAACTTGTTTTAATTTGCTACTTAAGTAGGCTTTTGCCTACTTTTATTTGGCCCGCCTTAATTTTTATTTGACTTATATGCTTGACTGTTTGCATGCTGGCAAAAACCTCAGCCGGTAACTTTGGCTGAAACAACCAGGGCTAGTACAATATGTTTATAATCAGGAACCAAAGCCAACATGTTGGCACCAAAGACATACTAATAGGCGAACCACATATAAGTAATCAAAAGTAAAGGAATTAGGCGGCGTAAAAAGTTGATTTTTGCTTTGGTTTGGCTCGAAAGCTGCAAGTATCTACCAGTTTGAACCTTTGCACAGAGCTATAAATTAGTTAACTTAGATACATAGGGGATATATGATTGCAGGAAATGACAAAAGATGGCATGCTTCTCAACACATATGAGGAACCACAAAATTTTATTTCATAATCATATATAACTTATTACAATTATAAATTGCTAAGTGTAGAAAGGACGTAGCTGCTCAATGTTCCAAGGCCGTCTTGTTAGCTCAAACGGGTCGTCAATGCCTCTTTTACGCTTGGTTCCTCTCCTTCCTGCCGCCTTCTTGCGCCTTTTCTTTTCTTCTGCGTCGCGGATGTCGGAAAAGTGGTAGGAACCATTGAGCATCGCCTTTGTGACTATAAACGGTCCTTCCCATGGCGGGGATAGCTTGTGCAAGCCTTTTCTATCTTGAATTAGGCGGAGAACCAGGTCACCTGTTCTGAAGCATCGCTTCCGAACTCTCCGACTATGATAGCGGCGAAGTTGTTGCTGGTACAAGGCGGAGCGATGTAGAGCAACGTCTCTTTCTTCATCTAACAAGTCTAGGCTATCCTGTCTTGCACCTTCTACGTCTTGCTCGATGTAGGCTTGAACTCTTAGGGAATCGTATTTCATGTCGGTGGGTAGCACCGCCTCTGCACCATATACTAAGAACATTAGCCGGTAGATTTGTTTGGCGTTGTGCGCAAACTCCAGAGTACGGACTGTAGCTCTTCTGCCCAAGCGCCGGCTGCCCTATGTAATGGAGCTTCGAGACGGGGCTTAAGTCCGGAGAGGACTAAGCCGTTTGTACGCTCTACTTGTCCATTTGATTGAGGGTGTGACACAGATGCCAAATCAAGCCGGATGCCTAAATCATTGCAGTATTCTTCGACGTCGCCTTGAGATAGGTTGCTTCCATTATCAGTGATAATGTTGTGTGGAACTCCAAACCAAGAGATAATTCCACAGAGGAAATTGGTGGTTGTTCGTGCGTCAAGTTTGCTGATCGGCTTGGCCTCGACCCATTTAGTGAACTTGTCAACATCGACCAATAGGTGGGTATACCCACCACGTGCCTTCTTGAAGGGACCAACCATGTCTAAGCACCAGACCATGAACGGCCAAGTGATTGGAATTGTCCTGAGTTCTTGTGCCGGCATGTGAGGTTGGCGGGCATACAACTGGCAGCCTTTGCATGTTTTCACGATGTGCTCAGCGTCTTCTTTGGCGGTTAGCCAGTAGAAACCTTGGCGGAAAGCTTTGGACACAATGGACCTGACGGAGGCGTGATGCCCGCAAGTGCCGATATGTATGTCCTTTAGAATTTCCCGGCCTTCTTTTGGCAATATGCACCGCTGATAGATATCGCACGTGTTTCGCTTATACAGCTCGCCTTTAATGATAGTGAATGCTTTGGCTCGCCTTAGATCTGCCTTTTCAACACCTCATCGTCCTCCGGCAACTTCTGGTCGACTAAAAAATCGAGATATGGGACAGTCCATTCCGGCTGTACCAAGTAGATGGCAAGACTTGCCACTTCTACTGGTTCTTCTGCATCGGGGTCCAACAAGTCGGCGTCCTTAATGGACGGCTTGTGGAAATGTTCCAGGAAAATGTCCTTCGACACTTTTTTGCGTTCTGACCCGAGTTTGGCGAGGGTGTCTGCCGCCTCGTTCTCAGATCTTGGAACATGCCGGACTTCGTAGCCCATGAAATTTTTGGCGAATTCGTCAACTTTGGCCCTGTAAGCCGCCATTGTTGCACTCTTCGCGTCCCATGTGCCGCTTACTTGTTGTGCGACTAAGTCGGAGTCGAGATAACAGAGGATTCTCTTGACGCCAAGGTCGTTTGCCACATGTAGCCGGTGAAGTAAAGCCTCATACTATGCGACGTTATTGGTTGCTGTGAAATGAATCTGCAATACGTAGCTGAGTTTATCACCTTTGGGTGTGCGCAAACAACTCCAGCCCCCGAGCCTTTGAGCATCTTTGAGCCGTCAAAGTGCATGACCCAATATTCTGACTCAGGGAGTACTGTTTCCTCCATGGCTTCTGTCCAGTCGGCAACAAAGTCTGCAAGTGCTTGAGTCTTAATGGTGGTCCGTGGTTTGTAGACTATATCGAAGGCGGCAAGCTTGATGCCCCATTTGGCAACTCGGCCTGTTGCTTCTACATTATTGATTATGTCTCCCAACTGTGCCATGTTGACTACCGTCACTGTGTGCTCCTGGAAATAATGCCTAAGTTTTGGCGGCGAAGAATACACCATAAGCCAGCTTTTGGTAATGTGGATACCTCTGCTTGGAGGCGGAGAAGACTTCACTGATGAAGTAGACCGGACGTTGCTCAGACGTCGCGGCTTCGCTTTCCTTTCTTTCCATAGCCAAGACAACGGTGACAACTGCTCCAGTTGCCGCGATGTAGAGCAGCATTGGTTCCTGCGATCGAGGTGCTGCCAATATGGGAGCGGATACGAGAGCCTCCTTAAGTTGCTGTAAGGCGGCATCTGCTTCTGCTGTTCACTCAAAGTTGTCGGATTTCTTCAATAGCTGGTCGAGGGGCATTGCCTTTTCTCCGAGGCGGCTTATGAAACGAATGACGGCTGCCGCCGATCCGGCTAGGCGTTGCACGTCCTTCAGACAAGTAGGTCTGGATATGTTTTGGATAGCCTTGATCTTCTACGGGTTAACTTCGATCCCTCGTTCTGAGACGATGAATCCAAGGAGTTTGCCGGCTGGAACACCAAAAACACACTTGGCGGGATTGAGTTTCATCTGGTATTTCTGGAGATTCTGAAAAGTTTCTTCCAAATCCTCTAGGAGATCCGCCTTCTGTTTCGACATCACCGCAATGTCGTCAACATAGACGTGAACATTGCGGCCGATCTGTTCGTGCAGGCAATTTTGCATACAACGCTGGTATGTTGCCCCTGCATTCTTCAGGCCAAAAGGCATCGTGATGTAGCAGAAAGTCCCGTATGGAGTGGTGAAAGATGTTTTCAGCTGATCCGACTCCCTCATCTTGATTTGGTGGTACCCTGAGTTGGCGTCCAAAATACAAAGCAGCTCGGAGCCTGCTGTGGAGTCTACGACCTGGTCAATTCTAGGCAGCTCAAAGGGATCCTTTGGGCAGCATTTGTTAACACCGGTATAGTTGATACACATCCTCAGCTCTTTATTCTTCTTTGGAACAAGTACAGGATTTGCCACCCAATCGGTGTGTACAACTTCTTTTATGAAATTGGCGGCATGCAGCCTATTTATCTCCTTTCCTATAGCCTTGCGTCTCTTATCACCAAAGCATCTTGTTGCTTGCTTCACCGGCTTTGATCCCTTGATGACGTTGAGTGAGTGCTCGACAAGTTCCCTCGGTGACGAGTTGTTAACTCGAAAAGTCCCAGGGTTGTGCACCCCGGGTTGATTGATGGGGAGAGAGATGAGTGCAGGTGGTCACGACGGCTGACAAGCAAGGATTTACCCAGGTTCAGGCTCCCGGAGGATAACACCCTACTCCTGCTTGTCTGATTATTGATGCGAGTTGTGGTTACAATGGCGAGATTGCGATCTCGCTAGGGTTTGTGGCGGTGGCTATGAGCGTGTCCCTTTGGACGAGCAACCCTCCTGGCTTTATAGGCAGCCAGGTCTCGGGTGGTTCATGCCGATGGCAACTACAGATATGGCAGGTTATGCCTCGTAACCGACTTGGACTAGGTTACATGATACCCCACGTGGGCCTTCTGTGGGCTTCCACGTCCTTGGCGCGGCCCAGGTAGCCTTATCGTGGGCTACCCGAAAGGCAGCCCCACGTCAGTAGCCCCCGAGTGCTTGGTCGAAGCGTAGAGTCGAGCGAAGGACTTCTTCCTCCTGGACGCGCCATTGGATTGCTTGATCTTGAGCTTGAACTCGATTTCTTCAGTCAAACTGGCCGCTCTCGATGGGAGTAACCTTTGCAGTCGAATTACTGTGCCTTCGCCTTGAAGCTTGCCTTTACTCGGCCTGCTGGCTTACTTGTTGATAGATTCGGCTGCTCGAGCTTACTCGTTTTTTTCTTTGCCACCCGAATGATTTCTTCGGGTTCTCGGATCATTAGTCGATCCTACTTTGTTGGTTTCAGCTAAGTAGCTTACTACTCGAATCACTCTGTCGAGCTGTTTCAGTTGCTTTTGGAGCCGTTGGCTTGATGACATCGCTGGTGACGATCTATTGCACGCCTCTGCGCATGATGGGACGTGACGTGGCGGGCCCGCTGTCAGAGCTGGCCGCGGTCAGCAGTTGTCACGTCTCCGAACTGGGCGTGAAATTTGCGCGGCATGATGATGACGACTCGGTTTTCGTGCGTAGTGGACGAAGTGGGCGGCGACGGTTGGTTTCTTCGTGCGACACGTGTACGGCCGGATGTGTCTGCTTGGAGCCCTTGTTCTGTGGACGGTTGAGATGAAACTTTTCGAGGCATAAGTACTGCGTTTTGATGCGAGGGGCTTCATCTTCTCCAATCGTTCTGGCTTCCCTTTCCTCTGCGCTCTACCATTTTCGCCGCCATCCAGAGCTCCTTGCTTTTCTGTCCGTGCACGGCGCCATGGGCGAGCCGAAGAGCGCCGCTGGCTCCTCCGCCGCCGCCGACGATGCCGGGCTGATGAAAAAGCCCGACGGCGACTGGCAGAGATCTTCGGTGAAGAAGGGCGAGGTGGAACTCCTCCGTGCGCAGGGTCTTCTTCCACCTGCTGACCAAGTCCAGGTACGCGCTCCTGGCAAAGAGGTTTTCCCCACTCCCCGCGATGGGGAACGTGTTTGCTTCGTGGATTTCCTTCCGCGGGGCTTCGGGTTCCCCATGCACGATTTTGTGCGCGGTCTCCTGTATGCCTATGGGGTTCAGATCCATGATCTGACCCCCAATGGCGTCTTGAGCATCACGGGCTTCATCGTGCTCTGCGAGTGCTTTCTGGGTGTCGCGCCCCACTGGGCATTGTGGAAGTCGCTCTTCCTCGTTCGCAAGAACGTTGGGAGGAGTGGGTTGCCCTTCCCCGTGGGCGGCTTTGAAATCCAAGTACGCGGTGACGCCGCGTACTTCCAGATGAAGAAGTGCGACTCCGTCCAAGGATGGCGCAAGAGATGGTTCTACGTCCAGTCGAACCAGGACGGCCTGGGTGCATTCGACAGCGGACGTGGACTGCGGAAGACCGGCGCCTGGACGCACCCGCTGACTGCCGTGGAGAAGGAGGCCGTGCGGCCCCTGCTGAGCCTGCTGCGCGATCTGACCAAGACCCTTGGGCGCGAGGCGGGTGGCGTCTTCCTAATGGCCACCTTCTTCCGTCTTCGGGTGCAGCCGCTAGCGCTCGGCCTCACCCGATGTGGGCCGCCGAGGGCGTCAGCACCGAGCCGCTTGACGATGAGGAGGTGGAAACCAAAGTAAGGTCCATCACCAGCCTCCGAGTCACGGACACGTGCAACGTCAAGTGCCCGGTTGCTGCTTACGGGGCATCGAACCCCGTTCCTGAGGTGAGTCTTGGCTTGTTTTTCTTTTGTCTTGACTCGACTTGCATCTACCTTCTTCTTGATTCGACTTGTGTCTACTTGCTTCAGGGTATGTCTTTGTTGATCAGCCTTCCTCCTCTTCCCAAGAACGGACCCGACGATGAGTCGAAGTTTGTCGAGGAGGAGGACGACGATGAAGAGATTCCTTCCGCACATTCTCCCCACGAAGAGGTGGAGGATGAAGATGAAGTGGAGGAACCCGTGCGGAAGAAGCGGAAGCTCCCGAGCCGTGGCGACTCTGCTACTGCGTCGTCACCTGCTAAGGATGCCGACGTTGCTCTGGAGGAGGCCGTCGCGACGTCGTCGGGTGCGCGGTCCTCGGGTGGCTGGAATGAGCCCCTGAATGTTCCTCCAGTCAGCTCTTCGGCTCCTCGTTCGTTTGCACGGATGGCGTCGGCCTCCCTGGAGAGTTACGACGACCTTGGAACCCCCAGGTGAGCTTCTTGATGATGTGTTTCCTTCGAGTTGTGTTTTGTAGCTGCAACGTTTGAGTTGACAAGTGTGCTCGTTTTCGCTCCAGCCATCGTTCTGGCGATGTTAGCTCCCTCCTTCGGGACGTGGAGCATACATCCGCCCCTTCGACTGAACTGGGGACTCAGGAGGTAGTGGAGAAGGCGCGTGTTGAGCCTGCTGGCGTTGCATCGTCGAGCCGCGATCCTCCTCCGGCTTCAGAGGACCCTGATGTCCTGGACCACGTAAGCCCTTTACGCTTGTACTTGTATTCTTGAGTTTTCATCGGGTGCGCGATCAGCGCTCCCGATGGGAGTAGCCCCCGAAGGTGTGGGTGACTAGTATAGTCGCCCGCAACTTTATTAACATCTTGCTTTTGTTTCAGCCGTACTACCGTCAGCAGCTTGACGCAGCCGCGGCTTATGTTCGCCTGGAGAAGGAGAGGGACCAGCTGCGTGCTTCTCTGGACCAGGCTACTGGGCGGGTTGCTGAGCTTGAGAAGGCCCTGCATGAGTCTCGAGAGCGGGAGCTGGCGCGGGTCGCCTAGGAGAAGACTCAAGTCGGTCGTCTCCTCTCACTCGCCGGTGTTCTTGGGGGTAAGTTTCGGCTTAATGCCTACTGTGTCTTGATCTTTTTCTTTGTCTGACCTTGAATCCTTTCCGCAGAGACTTGCAGTGGAGCTCCTCCGGAAGACGCGTCGAGTGACGCGGTTGACTTGGCGACTGCTGTTGGCTTCCTCGACCGGGTATGTGCTTATGCATCTGACGCGCTGAAGAAGTCCACAACCGCGTTGAAGAAATCGACTGGAGCCCTTACTGTGGTGCACCAGAGTATCTTCCCGGGTGACCAGCCGCCGGCAGCCGTAGACGCCCTTGTTGCGCCGTTTGAGGACGCGACCACCATCGCCGACTTCACGCGGTCGCAGACGGTATGCGGCTCCGAGCTCACCTTCCAGCTCCTCTTAGGACATCAGGTTCCGGGTGACTTTGAGAAGGTCGTCAGCGGCTTTCCCCGAAAACCCGATGGCCGAACCGCGTCGCTGGGTGGCGTGAAGGAGTGTGCTTCACAGCTGGCCATGCAGCTTGTGGCACTCTTCGAGAGGGCCCTTGCTAAGGCAACTGAGGCGGCTGCCACTCGGAAGAGTCGCTCCCGGTCGCAGTCTGCAGCCTTAGAGTAGGCATAGCTTTAGGAATTCGGCAGTCGCCGTGGTCTGTACTTTTGAACTTCTGGCCCAGTAATGAACATTGTCCTGCCAGGTCTTTTGGCTTTCAACAGTGCTTTTGCTAGAACTTAATTTCTTTCTGCCGGGTTTAACTTTGCTTCACAATCGTATGATTGTATTGACTCTGCGTATTCATGGCAGACTGTCGTGCGCGGTGGTGCTTCTTCTTCTCCTGTGACTGCGCCGAGTGGCGAGGCTTCTTCTTCGGGTGCTCGCCGTCGTCAGGCGGCGCCTGCTCCTCCACGTAGTACAAATGATCAGTGGATAATCACGTACCTGAAGAACAAGGTGGTTGAGCTTGAGGCGACCCTGAAGAATACTGAGCTGTTGTTGCACCGCTCTCGGTCGCATCCTACTGCGGAGTTCTCACGACGTGAAGATTTTTTGCTTGGTGAGATCGATCTGATGAGTCGACAGCTGCAAGGTTGGTATCCTCTTGGCGGCTGCTTTCTTTGCTGAAGCTTGCTTGTTCTGACTTGCAGTCTACGCGTGCAGATGTGAACCCGGACTGGGAGGCTGAGCGGGATCGTGTTGAAGAGCGAGTTACCCGAGAGGCATCTGGCGACTCCTATGAAGCTCGTCAGTTCTGGGTGAATAAGTCGAGAGGGCGCGCCCTTGCCACCATGCTTGATCGTACATGGCGTGCGGCTTTTCTTCTGGAGAATTGCCGGAAGACACTCTGGCATATCAATCGTGTGTACTTCCCGCACAACGCGCAGCCGAACGGGCTGTCCGCCTTGCTGGAGAGGTTCCGTGATGGTGACAGGATGAAGGAGGTTGTCAACGCCCAACTTGTGGCTGGGGCGAACGCAGCGTTGGAATACGTCCGGATGCATCGGCCGCATCTTCCGCTCGACAGGGTGCTTGATGGCCTGCCTGGTGATGACGACTTCGACGAGACCTTAGCGGTTGCGCGCCAAATTATCAGGCAGGTTCAGGACCTGAGTGAGCGCCTTGTAGGTCCCCTCGATGCGCCAAAGGCCGAGCCTGCAGATTAGAGTAGCTGTCGTCTGATGTACATGGTTAGCTATATAGGGCAAATGTGCCTGTGGAAGTCGCAATGTACTAGACTAAAAATACTTGCGAGTAATGAGAATTGATCTTCTTGCTCGGAAGTGTAAATGCTTGTTTTGATTTTCGACCTGTTTGGCGCAGTCGCCTAGTATGTTAGGCAACGGCCTAGGTTTTTCCAAGTGTGTCCTGTATGTCGCAGTCTCTGACTTTAACAGGTGGCGACTTAGGATTTTTGTAACTTGACCTGTATGGCGCAGCCCCCGAGTTGTTCGAGTGGTGGCCTAGGATTTTGGCTAAGACCTGTGTGGCGCAGCCCCCGAGTAGGTCGAGTGGCGGCCTAGGATTACAAGTGTTACCTGTTTGGCGCAGCCCCCGAGTATGTCGGGTGGCGACCTAGGATTTTGAACTTGACCTGTACAGCGCAGCCCTCGAGTGAGTTCGAGTGGCGGCTGAGGATTTTCTGAGAAGGCCTGTATGGCGTAGCCCCCGAGTAGGTCGAGTGGTAGCCTAGGTTTACAAGTGTTACCTGTTTGGCGCAGCCCCCGAGTGTGTCGGGTGGCGACCTAGGATTTTGAACTTGACCTGTATGGCGCAGCCCCCGAGTGGGTCAGGTGACGGCCTAGGATTTTTTGATTTATGCTTGTATGGCGCAGGCCCCGAGTAGTTCGGGTAGCGGCCTAAGCTTTTCTTTCAACCTGTGTGGCGCAGCCCCCGAGTGGTTCGAGTGGCGGCCTAGGATTTTAGCTTCCTCTGTGTGAAAGGTAAAGGAGACAGATTTTCTTCAAACCACTTTATTGATTCTTGCGAACAGGCCGCCTCATTAAAACCCTTCCAGTCCCTTTAGGTACCCTGGTGAGGGAAAGAGTGTGTCTGAAACCTGCCGCGCTGATATTTCTTGTACAATGATTGGGTTGAACTAGGCGTAGAACCGGCGGAGTTGTGCCACGTTCCACGGGTTGCTGCAGTCTGCTCCCGTCTTCGAGTCTTTCAGGTGGTAAGCTCCGTTGCCGATTGCTTCTGTTACGATGTACGGGCCCTCCCATGGGGAAGCGAGCTTGTGCACCTTCTTCTGCTTGAGTCAGAGGACCAGGTCGCCTGCAACGAACGCTCTTGGTCGCAGCCTCCGAGTGTGATAGTTGCGCAGGTCCTGTTGATACACGGCTGATCGTGCCAGGGCGATGTCGCGTGCTTCATCCAGGGTGTCCATGTTGTCTTCGAGCGCCCCCTCTGCATCCGACTCGTCGTAGGCGACTACTCTCGGTGCGTCGAATTTGATGTCGCAGGGGAGAACCGCTTCTGCACCATACACCATAAAGAATGGAGTGTATTGGGTGGATCTGTTTGGCGTTGTTCGTAGACTCCAAAGGACCGACGGTAGTTCTTCCACCCATGCGCCTGCTGCGCGTTATAGTGGCACGCGTAGTCGCTTCTTGATGCCGTTGCAGACGAGGCCATTGGCTTTCTCCACTTGCCCATTGGATTGCGGGTGCGAGACGGACGTATAGCTGAGCTTGATCCCCTGCTCTGAGCAGAAGTCCTTGAATTCTTCGGCTGTGAAGTTCGAGCCGTTGTCGGTGATGATCCCATTCGGTACTCCAAATCTGAAGATGATTGACCTGATGAAGTTGACTGTTGTTGATGCAGTCGAACTTGTGATGGGCACGGCTTCGATCCACTTTGTGAACTTATCGACTGCAACCAGGAGGTGAGTGTGACCTCCGGGTGAGGATTTCTTCAGCGGGCCCACCATGTCCAGACCCCATTGGGCGAAGGGCCAGGCTAATGGTATTGTCTTGAGTTCTGATGCTGGCGCGTGTGGCTTGTTGGCAAACTCCTGGCACCCTGTGCATTTCCTTACTAGCTCCTCGGCGTCCTGCATGGCTGTCAGCCAGTAGAACCCGGCTCGTAGTGCTTTGGCCACCAATGCTCGACTGCTGGCGTGATGCCCGCAGATACCCGCGTGGATGTCGAGTAAGATGGCTTGGCCGTCGACTAGATCTACGCACCTTTGCAGGATTCCTGAGATGCTTCTTTTGTAGAGTTCTCCGTTGATGACGGTGAAACTTTTGGAGCGCCTGATGATGCGCTTTGCTTTGACTGGGTCAGCTGGCAGCTTCTGATGCAGTATGTACGCCAGGTACGGTCCTGTCCATGTAGCTTCGACTAGCATGACCTCCATGGGCACCTTGTCTTGGCTTGGCGGGTTAGCGTCGCCTTTTGTTGTTGCAGTGCTTGCTGTGTTCTGAGCCTTGATGGATCTCTGCGTGATGCGCTCGAGGAAGACGCCGGGTGGGACTGGCACCCTGCCTGAACCCATGTTAGCGAGGACGTCGGCTTCCTTGTTGCTTTCACGGCCGATGTGCCGCAACTCGCAGCCGTCGAAGTTGCCTTCCAACTGACTGTAGAGGTCTCTGTAGGCGATCATGTTGTCGGCGATGGCGTCGCAGGACTTCATGGTTTGCTGTACCACCAGGTAGGAGTCGCCGTATATCATGAGGTGCGTGGCGCCGCAGTTCTTGGCCATCCGCATGCCGTGTATCAGGGCCTCGTACTCGGCTTCGTTGTTGGACGGCAGCGGAAAGTCCATCTGCAGGACGTACTTGAGCTTGTCGCCTTTGGGGGAGATGAGCACGACTCCTGCCCTGGCTGACATGAATTTCTTGGAGCCATCAAAATACATTGTCCATGCGTTGGACAAGTCGGGGATATTTGGTAGTTGGGCTTCTATCCACTCGGTGGTGAATTCTGGGAGGACTTGGGCCTTGATGGACTTCGGGTGAGCATACTTCAGCCCCCATGGTCCTAGCTCGAATACCCACTTGGCGACGTGTCCTGTCGCGCGTTGGTTTGTGAGAATGTCTGCTAGTCCAGAGGAGCTTACCACCGTGATCGGGTGCTCGGAGAAGTAGTGGACGACCTTCCTGGAGGTCATGAAGACTCCATATGCCAGCTTCTGGTAATGCGGGTAGTTCTGCTTGGACAGGGTGAGGACTTCGCTGAGGTAGTAGACGGGCCTTTGCACCGGGTGACTGTGCCCTTCTTCTTCCCGTTCGACTACGAGTACCTGAAAGGCATGTGCCCTCATGTATGGTTTTGGTAATTAATGACAATCCCTAATGACTAATGTGTGTTTTGAGCATATTGCAAGTATGGCTTGAAGTTGTCAAGCCATCACCTATATGAAGAAAGATGGTATCTTCCATGAGCTTGCAACAAGAAGATCAATTCATATAGCTCATGGAGGATGATGTCATGCCATGATCGTCGTCAAGGTTGACTAGTGCTAGACCAAGGGAAGCTGCCGGAGACATGAAGACGAAGCTAAGCGAGACTCTCCCAGGATGGAGTATGGGGGAGTATATGGAGGAGTCTTCATCAAGCACGTGCTAGCAAGCGCAATCAAGAAAGGTGGTCCACTTGAAGAGATCAAGATCGTCATCATCTAGCTCAAGTGGATTGCTCAAGGCAAAGGTATGATCTTGATAGGGCTATAGGATAGATAGGCGTACTATCAAGAGGGGCTCTCGAGTGAGTAACTTGATCGTATCTTTGTGGAGAGCTCAAACCTTTGCATGCTTGGCATATCATCTTTCTTGGTTCTTATTTGGCTTTTCTCCTTGTTGGTTTTTGGTTCTTGTCGTGATCTTCATAATAAGACCAAGTTCTTCGAAAACGGTTTTAGTTTGGAAAACTCGTTGCGTTTTCGGTGTGGAAATATTACCGGTTCAACCTTGAGGAAAGTTCCACACCTTCACATGTGTGGGGACTTTGCTCTATTTTTGGTAGCCCTCTCCTTGTTAGTGCCTTTCCAACGGAGTTGGTCTCAAATCATTCGGAGTTTATTTGCAAAAGATATTTCAGTTCTGTTGTTTCTGCAGTTTTTTTTAAGGGTCGGAAATGTCCGGACCTTGCTCGGTGATTTCTGGTGCTCGGAGATTTCCAAGCCCCAGTCCGGAGAACTCAATTGCGTACTGACTCAGTTCAGTTTTCCATCGGATTTTCTACCGGAGATTTCCGGGGTCCGGAAATCTCCGGCCCTGGTTCGGATATTTCCGGTCACATGTTGCAGTTTTTCGCCAAGTCTTATTTGCCTTCAGCACTGATCTTTTCTCAGCTCGCGTCGGAATTCCTACCGGAGATTTCCGGGGTCCGGAAATCTCCGGCCCTCGGTTCGGAAATTTCCGGACTGGAGATTCCCAACGGCTAAAAATCAGGGAGGGGCTATAAATACCCCTCCCCTTCTTCTTCCTTGAGCTGACGACTTTCCCCTCTCTCTCTTGCCATTTTTGACCTTGGGAAAGCTTGCCCCCTCTCAAATCCTCCCATGATTCTTGCATATCTTTGAGGGAAAAGTGAGAGGAGATCTAGATCTACAATTCTACCAATCCATCTCTCCTCTAAGTGAGGGGAACTTAGTGGATCTAGATCTTTGAGTTCCTTTGTGGTTCTCCCCCTTTGTTCTTGCTCTCTCTTATCCCCCCATAAGCATTAGTTGCTTGTGGTGGGATTTGGGAGTGTAGGATTTGTCTCCTTTGTGGTTTCTTGGTTCTTCCTCTCTTATTCCCCCATAAGCATTTGTTGCTTTGTTGGAATTTGAGAGTGAAGGCCTTGAGCACTTTCTGTGTTCTTGCCATTGCATCTTGCATCGGTTTGAGCCCTCCACGAGATTTCGTGGTGGTGAAATTCGTGAGCTTGTTACTCTTGGGTCTTGGACCCTAGACGCCTTAGTGGCCGCCTTTGTGGCATAGGACCTTTTGTGGTCAAGGCCTTTGTGGCTAGTTGGGACCTTTGTGGTCAAGACCTCTTGTGGTCATTTGGGAGCCCCCAATTCGGTTGTGGGTGTTTTCCCCAAGGTTGTTGTACGGGATTGTTCTCCGCCCCAAAGGAGTTCATAATGGAAGGTGGACTCGGACCTTTGTGGTCGAGTTCATCGGAGAAGAAGGTGAGGCCTTTGTGGCGTTGAGCAAACCTGTTGTGGTTGCTCACACCTCTCCAACGAGACGTACACCTTTTGTGGTGGAACTCGGGAATACATCATCGTCTCCGCGTGCCTCGGTTATCCCTATACCCGAGCTCTTTACTAATGCACTTTACTTTGTGATAGCCATCATGCTTGAAGTCCTTTACCTTGCGATTCCTTTGATGTTTGTCTTGCATAGCTTAAGTTGTTGGTGCACATAGGTGAACCTAGTATATTTAGGTTGTGTCATTGATAAGTTAAACACTAAGTTTTATTCCGCATTTATCAAGCCTAAATTGTAAAAAGTGCTCCACGCCTATTCACCCCCCCCCCCTCTAGGAGACGTCTTTCCTTTCAGTACCATGCTCACCACCCTGTTTGTTGCTGAGACGTATAAGTATAGCGGCTCGTTTTCCAGTTGTGCCACGAGGACTGGAGAGGTCGTTAGGGTTTTCTTCAGGTGGTCGAATGCGTCCTGCGCCTCCTGTGTCCACTCGAACTTGTCCGTCTTCTTCATCAGTTGGTAGAAAGGTAAGGCTTTCTCTCCCAACTTACTAATGAACCGGCTGAGAGCTGCGACTCGGCCGGCTAATCGCTGCACCTCGCGGAGTTTGGTTGGTGCTGGCATGGTGAGAATGTTCTGCACCTTCTCGGGGTTCGCTTCGATTCCTCTTGCAGATACGAGGTACCCTAGCAGCTCTCCGGCTGGCACGCCGAACATGCACTTCTCTGGGTTGAGCTTGATCTGGTATATATCGAGTGCGGCGAAGACCTTGCGGAGGTCGTCGACTAGGATATCTTCCTTTCGGGTTGTGACGATGATGTCATTGATGTAGACTTGGACGATCTACCCGATTAGCCCCTTGAGGCATGCTTGCATTGTCCGCTGGTACGTGGAACCTACGTTCTCTAACCCGAACGGCATCGTCTGGTAGCAAAAGACGCCGTCGGGTGTGATGAAGGCCGTTTTCTCTTCGTCCTCGACTTTCAGCCTGATCTGCTGGTAACCTGAGTAGGCATCCAGGAAGGACAGGCGCTCGCAACCTGCTGTCGAGTCGATGATCTGGTCTATCCGCGGGAGTGGGAAGTGATCCTTGGGGCACCACTTGTTGACTGCGGTGAAGTCCACGCACATGCGTAGTTTCTTCGTCTTCTTTTTCCCCACCAGGACCGGGTTGGCGACCCAGTCCGAGTCCTTCATCTCTCGGATGAACTTGGCGTCCAGTAGCCTATCGACTTCCATGGTGATCGCGTCTCGCTTGGGTCCTGAGAAGCGTCGCATGGATTGTTTGACTGGTCTTGCGTCCTTGTGGACTTTCAGAGAGTGCTCGGCGAGTTCCCTGGGTATCCCTGGCATGTCAAAAGGTTGCCATGCAAAGATCTTCCAGTTCTCACGTAGGAACTCGACGAGCGCGCTTTCCTATGCGGGGGTCAGACTTGACGAGACCTTGACCGTCTTTCTGCTGTCAGTCGGATGGACTTGGTGGCTGACTGTGTCGTCGTTCGTGTTGAATGTTGCGTCCTTAGCTGGCTTCTTGCGAGCTGGGAAGACGGTCTTGTCGTTGTCGGCTGATATGGCCTTGAAGTGCTCTTCGACTCCGAAGAACTCAGAAATCTTGACGAACTCGCGGTCGCAGCTGTTGGAGAGCCCGAAGTCGCCGCGTACGGTGATTACTCCTTTAGGCCCGGGCAGCTTTATCATCAGGTAGGCGTAGTGGGGTACTGCCATGAACCTGGCGAAGGTTGGGCGCCCGAGGATGGCGTGGTATTGTGACTTCCAGTCGACGACCTCAAAGTCTATCGACTCCTTCCTGAAGTGTTCGGGTGTACCGAGGATGACGTCGAGTGTATTGTTCCCATGGGCGTGATTGCTTGCCTTGGTACTATGTCGTGGAAGGTGGTTTCCGATTCCGGCAATTTCTCTGTCGATCTGTTCATTCTTCTCAGGGTGTCGGCGAATATGATGTTGATGCTGCTGCCTCCGTCCAGGAACACCTTATTCAAGCTATAGTCGCCGATTAAGGCCTCAATCACGAGTGCGGCGTGCCCAGGTCGGGTTACCTCGGATGGGTGATCTGCCCTGGAAAATGTGATGGGTGTCTCCGACCCGCGCATGTAGTCTGGTACCGCGCGCGGGCTGTGGATGGCCTGAAGTACTTGGCGGGTGATGATTTTTTGGCGCCTGTTTGACGGGGGTCCCTTCTGGATCATGTTCAGCTGTCCCCGTGCGGGTGGGTACGTGTCGGTTGCTGCCGACTGACCTTGTTGATGTTGCTGTTGCTGCGGCTGGGGGAATGCTCCTGCCGCCTGCACCTGGTTGTTGTTTGGGGGTGCTGCCTGGATGGCTAGCTGCGGGGACGCCTGTATTGCTTGTACTGGAGCGATGATTTGCTGCATGGCTTGGTATATTTTTCTTGCTTTGCGACAGTCCTTCAGCAGGTGGCTGGAACCCCATTTGCCTGTTTCCGGGTTGCGGAACGAGTGATGCTTACAGGGTTGCATCAGCTCCTCTGCTGGGGTCAATGGGCGCTTCCACTCGCGCTTCTGGCTTCCATCATTGTGGCCGATGCTGCTGCTACCACGGTTATACTGACTCGAGTTAGACTGTCGACCCTGGTCGTACTGTCGATTGTTGTCGCGTTTGTCCTCGCGGGGGGTTTCATAGCCCGCCGCTACTAGCTCGATTGAATCGTGGGTGTAACGTGGCTTCTTCTTTTGGCGTGCCTCATGCCAGTTGCTTGTTTCACCCTCTTCCTTGGGGGAAGTTTCGCGGACATAGTCCTCTCCTTCGGCCCATTGGTTGGCTGTCTTCATGAGCTCTATTGTGGTCTTCGGCTGGAGCCTACCGAATTCCTCGCGGAGGTCGCGGCGAGCGACGCCATGCATGAAGGCGTCCATCACCCGATCTTCTGAGACGGGTTCCATGGTGTTGCGGAGTAGTGTCCATCGCTGGATGTAGGAGCGGAGCGACTCATCCTTTCCTAGCTTGCAGGCCTGCAACTCGATGTAGGTCATTGGCCTTGCGAATGTTCCCGAGAAACTCTTGATGAAGTTATCCTGGAATTCTTCCCATGTTCGGAAAGAATCTTTGGGTTGGCTTGTGAGCCACCCGCGTGCCGAGTCCGTCAGCATGAGCTGGATGTACTGCATTGCCGTAGTCGACGTCCCGCCTTGGCAAGTGCAGGCGATGAGGTAGTCTTCGAGCCACAGTTTTGGATCTTGCTTTCCGTCATACTTTGGTGTGCCTGCTGTCAACTTGAAGCCCTTAGGCATGCGGGTGTCGCGGATGTTGAAGCTGAAGCATGCCGCGCCGCACGGCTCGAAGTCGCGGTCAGCGTGGTCATCTGTGTTTGCCGCACCAGCCGAGCGCTCCTTGCGGTTGCGATCCACCGTCTTCTACGTGAGGACGTCGTGAAGGTCCATGACTAGCTGCCGCTGTGCCGCTGGGATGCCCGAGGTTGTTGGTTCGTGCGCCCGGTGGCTTGGCCCCTTGGCCGCCAGCGCTTCTTCGATTGCCCTTATGGAGGCAATTTGCTGTCTGTGGAGAAGGGAGCGCGCGTCCCCCTCCGGTGGCTGCGTGAGCCGGAGGTACGTCTCGACTGAGATCAGGGCGGCGTTCGCCGTCTTTGGTACGGGTATCCCGTTCTCATCTTCGGTGACGAAGGACGAGTCGAGGTTGCGGGTGAGCCTGGTTCGATCAGCTTCTGCCATGAGGGGAACGCGGGCTCTGTTTCGCCGTGCTCCTTGGTTGACCTTCGTAGAGGATGTGAAGGAGAGGGCGGCTCGCCTGGCACTCGATGCGTCCGCGTCCCTTTTGCGCCTGAGCAGGTCGGCTTTTTCGGCGCGGATTCGTTCGCCTTCCTTGCGTAGCAAGTACTGGACCGCCAGGTGGTCATCTCGAGGTGCGTTTGGTGGGGGGAACGTGCCCTCGTCCACATGCTTCATGGCTTGGATCGCCATGTCCCGCATGATGACCAGTTTAGTCTGGTCCGGCATGTCCACCTCTAGCGGATATGCGGGTTCTTCGTCGTCGCCATGTGGTGCTGTGCCGGCCATGAAGACTTGCTTGTGGTAGACTTGAGTCGGAGAGTTGGTGCTACCGCTGCTGCTTATGTCGTCCGTGTCTTGCTCGGGATCGAAAATTGCTGCAACGTGGCGCGCGGCGCAGTCGTTGTCGCGTCTTCTCGCGATCGTCCATGTGTTCCCGCTCGCCGGGGCGAGTGCGATTGGCTTGGGGTAGACTTGGGCCTTCCACGAGGATGAGGGCGCGCGTGACGCGGCTGTCGGGCGCGAGCTCCTAGCTGCCCGTGCGGGTGCGACAGTCGAGGTAGATCTTGACTTAGTCCACCGCGCGGCCGAAGTTGGGGTAGTAGATCCGATCCGCGCGGCCGTTGCCGAAGTCGTCGATGTGGTCGATGTAGATGCAATCTTCGCGGGTGCAGCGGGTGCGGCAGATGCGATCTTCGCGGGTTCGGCGGGTGCAGGGGTTGCCGATTCGGGTGACGCCGCCGCGCGTAGTGCGGTAGTCGTAGACCTGAGTACACCACGACTATCGATGCAGCAGTATATGGAGCCGAAGGTGATGTGTATACCTTTGTCCAGATCGGCGTACACCGAGCGGTGGGCCGGCGGGTGGAGGACGTACTCGAAGGAGCCGAATCAGATCGACTCCCTGGCAGCGGATAAGCCGATCTTCATTGCGGATGGAGCCGGAGCGACCATGATCCTAGCACTTGTTTGACTTTCCCACAGACGGCGCCAATTGACGAGTTGTTAACTCGACAAGTCCTAGGGTTTTGCACCCCGGGTTGATTGATTGGGAGAGAGATGAGTGCAGGTGGTCACGACGGCTGACAAGCAAGGATTTACCCAGGTTCAGGCTCCCGGAGGATAACACCCTACTCCTGCTTGTCTGATTATTGATGCGAGTTGTGGTTACAATGGCGAGATTGCGATCTCGCTAGGGTTTGTGGCGGTGGCTATGAGCGTGTCCCTTTGGACGAGCAACCCTCCTGGCTTTATAGGCAGCCAGGTCTCGGGTGGTTGATGCCGATGGCAACTACAGATATGGCAGGTTATGCCTCCTAACCGACTTGGACTAGGTTACATGATACCCCGCGTGGGCCTTCTGTGGGCTTCCACGTCCTTGGCGCGGCCCAGGTAGCCTTATCGTGGGCTACCCGAAAGGCAGCCCCACGTCACTCGGTACACCAGGCATGTCGGATGGCGACCATGCAAAGATGTCACGATTCTCACTGAGGAACTCGACGAGCGCGCCTTCCTATTTGCTATCCAGGTTGGAGCCGATTACAACTTGCTTAGACTTGTCACCTGGGATGAGGTCCGCCTTTTTGGTGTCTTCTAAAGCTTCGAAGGTCTTCTTGACATTAACCTTTGGCTTGTGCATGAAGTTGTCTGGGTCCGCCTTAAGTAGTGCGAGTTCTTCCTTGTGGATGACGGCTTGTGCGAAGGCGGCCATGCCACGCTCGCACTCCTTAGCTTTCTTGAAGTTCCCGGAAACCATGATGGTTCCATGTTCTCCCGGCATCTTAAGCTTGTTCTATATGTAGCACGGCCTTGCCATGAATTTGGCAAAAGCCGATCGTCCGAAGATTGCATGATAGGCGCTTTTGAAAGGGACAACTTCGAACCGGAGGAACTCTGAGCGGTAGTTCTCCTTTGGTCCAAAAGTTACCTTCAGCCTAATGCTCCCATTGACTTTTCTTGTCTGCCGGGCACTATGCCATTAAAAGGGAGGTTGCTATGATCAAGCTGATCCTCAGACAAGTTCATGCGGCTTAGCGTATCATAGTACATGATGTTGAGGTTGCTGCCGCCATCCATGAGTACTTTTGTGAGCCTGAAGTTGTCGACAATGGGGTCGATGACAAGGGCGTATTTGCCTGGGTAAGGGACATGATCAGGGTGGTCAGACCGGTCCCAAGTGATCGCCGCCTCGGACCAATTCAAATACTGAGGGACGTCCGACATTGTCGCGTTGAGTTCGCGCATCTCCGCCTTGTCCGCCTTAGCCGAAGGTGTACCTACAAAGCACACGAGTGACTCTTTAACCTTCGGGTATGACTTATTTTTCTTGGCGGCGGCGTCGTCATCGCTTGAGATTGACATGTCGTCGTCATCCTCGTCGTCCTTGCTGTATTTCTTGTCGTACTTCTTTGACTTTTTTGACTTCCAGCCAACGGTGGGGTCCTTTTTGAAGTCGTCCATGAAGCGGCACTCGCTAAGCATGTGGTTAACTTTCCCGAGTGAGGCGTGGATGGGGCATGGCAGAAGTTTTTCCTGCTCGTAAGTGATGCGTGCCCCCTTAGGGCCTGAGCTAGCGTCATGATTATCTTTCTTGTTCTTCCACTTCTTTTTGCCGGCGTTCCCTTGAAATGCGACGGCTACCTCGTTAGATGGCCCGGCTTTGTCTTCTGTTGCTTGCTTGTGTTTGTTATTCCGCCTTGGCGCGGTGCTGACGTCCGGATCATCGTCACGTGCATCATCGTCTGCTGCCGCGTATTGGGGGGCTAGGTTGAGCATCTCGCCAAGGTCCGTGACTTGCTCGCGGACGAGCCTGTGACGGATTAAGGACTTCTTCTGTAGGCCCGTGTAGAAGGCATGGATAACATGTGCGTCCGAAACACCATGACAATTGGCCTTCTCGGAGATCCAACGGCTGACAAAATCTGTCATGGTTTCGTCCGGCTTCTGAACACAGCGTTGCAAATCCGTGTAGGTATTTGGACGCTTGTATGTTCCTTGGAAGTGCTGGGAGAAAACCTTTTCCATGTCGTACCAGCTATGGATAGACTTTTCGGGAAGGTTGTCGATCCAAGCCCTTGCCGTGCCTTCTAACATGAGAGGTAGGTAGCGGACGGCAATGTGATTGCTTCCGCCGGCAATCTCTATGGCCATGGCATAGTCGGCTAGCCATGAATCCGGATTAACGAGGCCGTTGTACCTAGGACAATTTTTAGACACTGATGGCATGTCCTTGGGGAACGGCTCTCTGCGGATGGCATCGCCAAAGCACTTTGGACCAGAGTATAGCGGCTCCCTTCCTCTTTCTATGTCTTGTAGGCGATGTCTTGCGTCTTTTGGATCGAGTTGTTGTCCGCCTCTATTGGCGTTTGGCTCCCCCTGCGCTGCCCGGCTTACGCTGCGCCTGAGCCCATCTGCCGCCTCCTTCCTCTTGCTGCCGGTAATGCGCTGCGGAGACCGGCTTCGACCTCTCCTGGAAGGGTCGTTGCCGACATCTTTTTTAGGTGGCTGGCCATTATCCCGGCTACCACCATCGCCGCGCCTTGGCTGGGCTGGAGGTGGCAGGTCCCCTCTGCTTCCTGTCCGCGAGTTCTCGTCCCGCCTTGGTTTTGGCGGTGGCGTCTTCTTTGGAGGTGGCGTTGCTTTCCTTTTGTCGACATGGCTACTGGAGCCGGACGGGCCTTCGTGGTCAGCGCCAGGTGCGGCTTTGCACTTTCCTGACTTGGATTCTAGATCTCCCCCGCGGGCATCCGCCATATGGCCATAGGAGTCAGCGGGAGCTTGTTGTTCTAAGGCCTTGCTCATGAAGTGTCTTGCATTGGCCACCTTTTCTTCCGCTGTGTAAGTCTTGTCGTCTAGGGTGTCAAGCGCAGCAACAACGTTGATGATGGGGTGCAGAAAACAACATCCCCCCTTCTGTCCGTACGTTGTGGTGCTGTGCGCCAGTCAAACCCCACATCTTGAGCTGATGTGGTCGCACGCGGCTCCTTATCACGACGGTTTTTTATGACCTTTTTTCTTCGAAGAGCTTCTTGTTCGGTTTTGTCGACATATTTTCTTGCTCCTTCTCGATCTTCTTCGCAAGTCTCTCAACATGCTCCTCTATTCTTCGCAGGAAGTCAGAGTGCTTAAGCATATTAAGCCTAAGTTCTTCCACTTCGTCGAGTGGGGTGTCTTTTTTCAACGGAGTGTTCATGATTTCTTCTACCTCTTTAATGACGGAGAGCAAATCCGTGGGTTTGCTGCTGCCCCCTTTTTCGATACCAGTTTTCTTCTTTGCGCGCACCTTGTCGGAACCGTCAATGAGTTGACCGGTAACAGTGTTGATGGCATCTTCTGCCGGTTTATCTTGCGGCTCAGAAGAGACTGGGGTTGACTCGTGACCGACGACAACCATCATAGCCAGCTTATCAGGCATATCTGTATCCGATGTGTTCTCTGAAGGAACCGGATTATCACTGGAAACGCGGTTTTTGATTCTCTCTCGAAGAGACTAGCATCATCATCAGAATAAGAATCTACGTTGACTTGAACGGTAGATCTGGATCCGGCATCTGACATCGCATCCTTCTGAAGAGCAGGAAGAATAGACTCAGGATCGTTGTTTTCCGGCTGGGAGTCGGATCCCAGTCCGACAACTCTGACGAAGTGGAAGTCAGATCCGGCCGACTCCTAAGAGAAGGCGGATTCAGATCCATCTTGCCAGTCGACTGCTTGGTCAAAGGGTTGGTGGGTGGGGTCGTAGAAACACGGTAGACCGTACGCCTCCGGCGTGTACCCGATGAAGACGTCAATCCCTTCGATCGGTATGATGCGCACCCGATGAGGTAGTCGTCCGCCGGGAGCCAGGACTCATCTGAGTTGACGTAGTTGTGGCCGCCATACCTTGTGACGCGGCCGACGGCGATCTGCTTGCCCACACCGCCAAGTGTTCCCGCCTGGAACGTGACGCCAGAAACCTTATGCCCCACGGTGGGCGCCAACTGTCGTAGTATCGGCATAATTGATAGGAGACGGGGGTCCTCTATCCTACGTATGGATTATGGGGAAGAAGGCTGGAGTCGTCAAGGACAGGATTGAACACGGCGAGTTTACCCAGCTTCGGATCCCACAGCGGTGGCGAGATCCTATGTGCTGCTATAATTCACTATAAAGCAATAGCCGTGAACAGGTTACAATGGGTATGATGCGTATTGAAGCGTGCCCTAAAGGCTTCCTGGTGGCCGGCTTATATAGGCGGCCAGTCCCCAGGATACAA
Organism: Poa annua; assembly: GCA_026929855.1. Classification (NCBI taxonomy): domain Eukaryota; kingdom Viridiplantae; phylum Streptophyta; class Magnoliopsida; order Poales; family Poaceae; genus Poa; species Poa annua. Next base: position 270,902,558 of record CM049426.1, on the reverse strand, counting down.
GGCAAGTACTTGTCCGGCAAGTAAACAGAGTCCTAGACCTAGCCGGCTTAGTTGCCGCCTTCCGTCTTGGGCTTGGTGGCTTGATGGGCTTCGGCCTTCCGCCTTTCTTGGACCGTCCGCCTACTTCCTTGTACGTCACCTATCTCGGCCGCCCGGCAGGCTTCAGCCTTACCACCCTTGGGCCACCTTGGACTAGCCGGATTGATCCATGTTAGAGATACCCCTAGTTGGTATATCCCAAACAGGTAGGTGAGACGAGGGGTCAACAGCGGGATTTGTCAATCCGTATAGCCGGATAGATACTCTAGGGCCCACTCGGTGAGATTATGTCAAATGAGTTTGCAAACATGTGAATAGGTCACCAGCTGACATAATATCATAGACGAGTAGAATATAGTGTTGTCGGTAACGAGATCATGCTAGGTATGGAGATATCTATGAACGATGCTCGGACACGCTAAGTATCGCTATGACAAAAGGTTTAAGACTCGACGTCCAGGTTTGATAGATGAAAGTCATTCGTTATATCACAGGGACTAATTCATGGGGTCCAGGCCTATGAGTTAGTCATTGATCGGAGAGGACTCTCGATCATACCTGTTATTATATCGAACCGCTAGGGTAACACACTTAAGGGGTTTCGACAAGATAACCGGAAAGGAAAGAGATCACCGGGAACGTCCCGGGAATGGTTCGATGGAGATCGGGCAGCGACGAAATAGTTTTCGGAGCTAGAATAAATTATATATAATATGTTTGATATTAATTAGTTTAATTAATGTTTAAATATGATTTTATATATTTATTTTCGAATTTTTAAAGGCGGATTTCCCTAAATGGGCCTTCTGGTGGAAAGAAGGCCCAAGAGGGGGGGAATCCCCCCCCCCCCCAGGGCTTCGGATTGGATGGGGGCGGTCTAGGTGGGCCAAATAGGGCCCATCTAGGGCCGGCGCACTCCCCTAGGCGCACCAAGGCATGTGGGATAGTCCCACATTGCCTGGCTAGGGAGGTTGGCTCCCCCCGGGAGCCTATATAAGAAGGGGCACCCCTGGCTTTTTAATTCAACCAATTAATTCCCTAATTCTCTCTCGATTTTGTGATTCCCTTTATCGGAGTCGCGTCGAGTAGAGAGGGGTTCTCTCCACCATAGCCCGCTCCCCCGCTACTGGTGTTCCGGTCCAAGTATTCCGCTGCTCGTCCTGGACTAGAGCTTCGGAGGTCGTCGTCTCCATCGTATATGTGTAACGCCCTGCGAGGTGCTGCACTAGCGGTGCTCGGAGGCCTACTTCCTCCACCCGACCTCGAGATCATCTTTGTTGTCTTCGTCGCGTCGAGTTCTTCGCGACCTAGAGGTCGTCTTCGTCCTCAACGCTTGTGCGGGAGCGCAATCCCCGCTATTCGGTCTACGAGGGTATGTATTCCAATCTCCGTTGTACTTCTTTATCTACATAGTATAGAGCTTGGCTAGTTTAAGGATATCGTTGATAGGAATTTTTTTGTTTTCTGCCTGCGATCCCCTTCAGATTATGAGGCTTCTTTATCAGATTACCCGAAGAAGTCGGACGGGAAACCTTCGTCCTTTCGGGGAATCTCGGATGCTGCTGCTCGTCTTGCCAAGGTCAGCATTTGCACCGGAGAGCGTCGTCAGGCTGCCGTGTCCACTGAGCGTCAGTCTCGTGGTGGCAAGGCCAAGATGGCAGCTCGCGAGTGACTGCTCCTTTTGTAATCGACTGAACTCCTTTTTGTAATATAAGACCTTCGTAACTTATAATGCCTTTACTTGTTTTCTGTTTTTTGTGACCTGGTCGAGCTTTACTAGCTTTCTTGTCTTCCTTAAGGCCCAACTTTTGATCCCGTCGAGTAGGTTTATGCGATTATGTAATATTATCGAGCTTCAGCCCCCGAGTTTACCGGGTGGGTGTTTGTGAGTATGATCTTTGAGTAAGACCCAGCCCCTGAGCCTATCGGGTGGGTGTATGTGATTGTGATCTTTTAGTAAGACCCAGCCCCCGAGTATGTCGGATGGGTATGCGATTATGAACTTTAAGTATAACCCAGCCCCCGAGTCCATCGGGTGGGTTTGTGTGGCTAAGATATCATAGCAAAACATCATTTATTGAGAATATTTGTCCAGTAGACCGCCTCATTAAAAACCTTCCAGTTCCCATGGGTACCCTGGTAAGGAAAAGAGCGCGTCTGAAATCTACTGTGACTTTTACAATGAATTGTCGAGAGACCTATGCATAAAAACGATGCAAGTGCGCCACATTCCATGGGTTGTGTGATATCTCTCCCGTTTGTGCGTGTCCCACCAGACATGCTAGCCAACATTGGGTCGACTAAGGCGCAAGTCCCACCAGGTGTGTTTCTGGAACGCAACACGCACTGATCGATCCACAAGAAGCTGTCAACGGCAAATTCAAAAGAAACCATAGCAGGTAGCACACCTAGCACATTGGACCTAGCAGTCGAAGTCCTCTTATGCCAAGGCAATCATGTGACTCCAGCCTGGACCGAGCCAATTTTAGCATATATGCTCCGAGAGGAGCTACCAGACGACACGGTAGAAGCCAGAATGATTACTCGAAGAGAAAAAGCATACACCGTTATCAACAGTGAAATCTACCAGCAAAGCACGTCAGGTATCTTCCAAAGATGCGTAGATTTAGAGGACAACAAAACAATACTCCATGACATTCATGCAGGAACTTATGGACATCATGCTGGCAGTCGATCACTGGTAGCTGAAGCCTTCAGAGCGGGATTTTACTAGCCTACGACACTCAAAGACGTAGAAGATATCGTCAGAAGATGCATCGGGTGCCAAAAGTTTGCAACAATACCCCACGCGCCAGCATCAACACTCAAAATCGTACCATTAACATGGTCGTTCGCCCAAATGGGGGCTCGATATGGTAGGACCACTCAAAAAATCATCACCTAGAGGACATACACACCTACTGGTGGCAGCCGACAAATTCACAAAATGGATCGAAGCAATCCCAATCCCAAGTTCAACAGCATCCACATCAGTCAAGTTCATACAATACATAGTTTATCGCTTTGGTGTTCCAAACAGCATCATCACAGACAACGGCACAAACTTTACGGCGGAGGAATTCCAGACCTTTTGCAAAGAGTGGGATATTACACTCAACTACGCATCAGTAACGCATCCGCAGTCTAATGGACAGGTCAAGAAAGCAAACGGCCTCGTATGTGCAGGCATCAAGAAAAGACTACTAGTTCCACTCAAAAGAGCCGCGGGTGCTTGGGTCGAGGAGCTACCAGCAGTACTTTGGAGTATTCGCACAACCCCAAACACGTCGACACAGTTCACTCCATTCTTTATGGTCTACGGAGCAGAGGAAGTCCTGCCACCAGAGATAAAATTTGGCGCACCAAGAATAGAAGCATACGAAGAGAAAGAGACAAATGTGTCACAAGAGGACGCCTTGGATATACTAGACGAAGGACGCGACACGACTTTGGCCCGCACAGCTGTTTATCAGCAGGACCTGAGAAACTATCACAATCAACGTCTGCGACCAAGAACCTTCGAGGTAGGCGACTTGATGTTGCAACTAAAACAAAAGAAAGTCCACAAACTCGCGTCACCATGGAAAGGACCATTCATAGTCACGGAAGTCATCGAAGGAGGATCTTATCGACTGAAGCATACACAGATGGGAGAACTATCACATAACCCATGGAATGTGGCACGCTTACGTCGTTTCTACGCATAGGTCTCTCGACAAATCATTGTAAAAGTCGAAGTAGATTCCAGACGCGCTCTTTTCCTTACCAGGGTACCCACGGGAACTGGAAGGTTTTTAATGAGGCGGTCTACTGGACAGATATTATCAATAAATGATACTTTGCTACAACATCTTGGACACACACATACACCTGATGGACTCGGGGGCTGGATCTTGTTAAAATTCATCAAAACGCATAAACCCACCCGACAGGCTCAGGGGTTGGGTCTTACTTAAAAGGTTCATAAACACATAAACCCACCCTACGGGCTCGGGGGTTGGGTCTTACTAAAAAAAATTATAAACACATAAACCCACCCAACGGATTCGGGGGCTGGGTCTTACTCAAAGATCATACATGCACAATCACCCAGTAGACTCAGGGAATTGAGACTCGTTTCATACTGCATAAACCACATACGACTCGCTCGGCGGGATCGAGAGCGGGATCTCAAGGAAGACAGGAAAGCTAGAATGGCTCGAACAAGTCATAAAAACAGAAAACAGTCAATACGTAGAATAGTCTACGAGGTCTTACATTACAATAGGGAGCTCAGTCTATTACACATGAAACATTCACTCGAGAGCTACAAGCTTGGCCTTGTGACCACGCGACTGAAGCTCGGCGGCTACGGCGGTTTGACGACGCTCTCTCCAGTACAAATGCTAACCTGAGCAAGGCGAGCGGCAGTACCTGAGATTCCTCGAAAAGACAAAGGTTTCCTGTTCGACTTCTTCGGGTAATCCGACAGAGAAGCTTCATAATTAGCCTCGACGCCATTCCCAGCAGCAACTTCAGAGTAATCTCTGAGCCACGAACTGACAAATCGCGTGCCCACTGAGTAAGGGTCGTCGTACCAGAACCAAGCACTTGGGAAAACTACTCTGCAGACGAAGGAATGGTAGTCCCGGGCAAAACTTCTACAAAAACGACACTTAATGTCTGAACGGACACGTTCAGAGAGTGTCGGGTACTGTCCAGCTCTTCACGAGAACGGACTTGCAGATCATGAAGTTCTCTCTCCAAGGCGGCCACTCGATCTTCAAGAGAAGTCTTTTCCTCTATAAGATAGCATAGTATGAGAAGTCAGAGCAACAGGAGGTTCAAATCACAATAACAGGCAAAAAGGCAGAGCCTTACGGCTGATCTGTTCCAGAGAAGAACGCGGACGACTCTTTTCTTCTTCCGCGAGCACAAATGCTTGGCCAACGGCGGCCAAACCACTTACAGCAGGCTGCAAGGAGATTAGGAGATGGACAATCGGGTCAGAAGAGAACGATGCACAAAACGAAGAAAGACGAGCACAGAAGATTTACATGGTCGACCCAAGAAGAGGAGGCAGCAGATAAAGGATCGCCAACACTGGCAGGAGGGAAAAGACGACCTCGCCTGAAAAAGGAGTTGTTCGTATAATTAAATGACGAGACGATAAAAATCAAACAAAAGATAGTCGAAGGACGAGTTTACCTCTCTACATCAACATCAGCAGAAGAAGCCAGAGCAACCAAAGACAGATCCACATCAACGGAATCAACGTCGCCAGTTCGGCGCAGTCGACGACGCTTAGTGGCACAGCCGCTGCCAAAGGAACCTCCCCGGCGGCAGTCGCCTCAGAGGCAACCACGCCATCACAAAGGCAGGAGTTTCCAACTCCACCAGCTTCGGCGGAGGGAACCTTTTCTACAGTTGAACCATGTTCAGGTAGCGGCGGCAGAGAGGTCGCGACTGGTGATCACTGAGCACAACAGTACACAAAATAAGTCAGTCAAGCACATAGGGAAGAACATGCTAGCGACCAAAAAGAGCGATAAAAGCTGAGCAAGCAGAAAACCAAAATACCTCGGGAATAGGAGTCCCAAGGCCATAAGGGAACACAGAGAAGTCAAAAGAAGCAATGTCAACAGGTGAGATTCCAGTGATATGTTGCACATAACCGTGAAACCCATGGCTGGACAACTCAATGGGACTCATACGAGTAGTGTCAAGCATCCCTCATATCGCCACAAGGGGTGCACTCATTGTCACAAAGGCCAAACTCGGCGGTTCACATATGTGCTACTAGTTGGATCCCCGTAACGGCCCGGCGCAACTCTTGCACTCTAAACATAAGAGAAGAAGCTTCTTCTTCTTCCGCAGTCGACAAGACATGGTCGTAGGACTCCAACATTTCAAGAGAAGCAGTCGAAAAGGCAGGAAGTAGGTTCTGGTCGACTAACACATAAAACCATTTCTTCCTCCATTTTTGAGAAGGCTCAGCGGACATCACAACAAAATATCGACAGCCGTCGCGCACGTCAATACAGAAACCCCCAGTCGACAAAGGGCGGCCATCACAATAGAGTAAACTAACCTCGAAGATATGTTTCCAGAGAGCCCAGCTGGGATGCACTCCAAGAAAACACTCGCATAAAACCACAAAGCAGGCAATATGCAAATTATCAGGAGGTTAGATCGTGTATTTGAATCCCATAGGCAAAAAGAAGGCCCCAGACGAAATCATGTAAATGAAATCCGAATCCACGGGGGAGAAAATCCGCAAAGAAAACTCGTTCCCCAGAAAGAGGCATGGGAAGTACCTCTTTGTGGATCGGAGCCCGCACAGCAACAACTTCAGCGGAAGACAGTATCCCCGTCTGGCGGAAATCTTCCAACTTCTCCTCGGTGACGATGGATTTAACCCAATCGCCGGGGAGATTCTTCATTGCGGTGGCGGCGGTAGCAGCGGAATCAACAAAAATCTTGTCCTTTGAAGACAAATTTGTGGAAGAAGTATCAGTGGTGGAGGAGATCTTGGTCAGGGAAGCCATGGTGAAAGGAAAGCACAGAGTAGGCAAAGGAATCTCAGCCGGATGAGAGGAAGGAGACGAAGAGCAAATGGCAAGATAAAAATTAAAACATAACAGAAGGCTATATATTACTGGCACAGACAACTAATCATCACAGCCGTACGAGCTACGATGGCCAGGACACACGGCGTAATCAGAGGACAGTCATCGCAGGCCACGCCACCCACTACGCGCGTAAAACGAGGAGACCATCATCACGTAGGAAAAAATCTCGCCACGTCAAGTCAAATCAGAACTGAATCGGCGTCCACAGCGGTCAAAGAATGGGACCCCCTATGTCGTGTCCCGTCAGAATGCTACTCGCAGGCCAAAGATGTCACACATGACATCATTTCAGATGAAAAAACACAAAAGGCGTCATACCGCGGTGGACAAACAGGAAAAGCTCCTCACAAAATGCAGTCGCAAAATATAAAACTAAAAACTATTCGAGTGGGAAAGTCCCATCGGGAGAAGGCAAAAACGTTCGACTGACAAAACAATAAATTGAGATTATCCTCTACTGCAAGCAGTAAAGCACAATCTCGGGGACTACTCACATCGGGAGCACTATTGTACACCCGATAGAATCAATGGACACTCAAGGCATAAAAATTCCCGAGTGAAAATCAGTCGATAGAGTACCTCGGATGTTGTATACAAGAAATACAAAGGTAAGACCCATCGATTAGTAGAAACGGCCCAGGATCACTCCAGCAGTGTTTAATCCTAGAACTTTCCGTATTAACAGATACGATGAAAATCCTGGCGGACGGGCTGGGTAGCAAATTAAAACTGCAGAACAATATCAGTAAGACTATCGACTGGCCTGAGGTGTGTCTGTCCAGTATGTTCCAGGGTCGAGCCCAAGGACTCGAAGCCTGACTGAAGGCTAGTAAGGTTTTCCCCTAGTGCAGTTAACTGGTTTCGACTCATCAAATAAATCCAGGCCTACTCAATCGAAATCCTTTGTCAAAATCCATAAGGTCCAAAAGACAGAAATATCTCGTCAAAAGCATAAAACATGAGACGTGCACTATGTAGTGAGTCCATGACTGATTCTCCGAATTAGCCAAGCACTCGGGGGCTAATGACAAGGTTATACCAAATGGGTATCCCTTCGTGTGCGTACCTGGTTCATGTAATGACTAAAACCCAATTGTCAACCGGCTGAGGAAGCCCATCAAGCGAAGCCCAAGTCAAAGATCTCTTACTATAGATAGCATAGTCGGTAATACTTTCCATACATGTAGTCCTAGTCGGTAACGACCCGAGACCTGTACCCCTATATAAAGAACAGGAAGGTGGTCAACTAAGGACACGCCTAACCAGAACCACAAAACCCTAGCAAGGTCGACATCTTGCTAGACCCCTGTACTCGCCGCATATACACAATCAATAACAGACAAGCAGGAGTAAGGGTTTTACGTCACTCAAGGTCCCCGAACCTGGGTAATTCCCGCTTGTCAGCCAACGAATCTACCAACACCACACGTTCTCTACCTCATAACTCTTACCCTCGGCTAGTAACCACGGGTATTGATGGGGACATCCCTCGTCAGCGTGCTTCAGTCGATAGGCTCCTCCTTCGATGACCTCAGTGACTATGAATGGCCCTTCCCATGGTGACGCGAGCTTGTGGACTTTCTTCTATTTTAGTCGCAACACTAAGTCGCCTACTATGAAAGCTCTTGGTCGGAGACGTCGACTGTGATAGTTTCTCAGGTCCTGCTGGTAAAAAGCTGTGCGAGCCAAGGCCGTGTCGCTTGCTTCGTCTAGTACATCCAATGCATCTTCTTGTGATACTTTTGCTTCTTCTTCTTCGTAGGCTTCTATTCTAGGCGCACCGAACTTTATTTCTGGTGGCAGTACTGCCTCTGCTCCATAGACCATAAAGAATGGAGTGAATTGAGTCGACGCGTTTGGAGTTGTGCGAAGACTCCATAGTATTTCTGGTAACTCTTCGACCCAGGCACCTACGGCTATTTTGAGTGGAACTAGTAGTCTTTTCTTGATGCCTGCACATACGAGTCAGTTTGCTTTTTCGACCTGTCCATTAGACTGCGGATGCGCTACTGACGCGTAGTTGAGTGTAATATCCCATTCTTTGCAAAAGGTCTGGAATTCTTCCGTCGTGAAGTTTGTGCCATTGTATGTGATGATGCTGTTTGGAACCCCAAAGTGATAGACTATGTACTTTATGAACTTGACCGATGTTGTTGCTGTCGAATTTGCGATTGGGATTGCTTCGATCCACTTTGTGAATTTGTCGACTGCGACCAGCAGGTGTGTATGTCCTCCGGGTGACGACTTTTTGAGTGGTCCGACCATATCGAGTCCCCATTGGGCGAACGGCCATGTTAATGGTATGGTCTTGAGTGTTGATGCTGGTGCGTGGGGCTTTGTTGCAAATTTCTGGCACCCGATGCACCTTTTGCCGATATCTTCTGCGTCTTTGAGCGCAGTGGGCCAGTAGAAACCTGCTCTGAAAGCTTTAGCTACCAGCGATCGACTGCTAACATGATCTCCGCAAGTTCCTGCATGAATGTCACGGAGTATAGTTTTTCCAACCTCGAAATCTACGCACCTTTGGAAAATGCCTGAAGTGCTTCGCTTGTAGAGTTCACCGTTGATAATGGTGTATGCCTTTGCCCTTCGACTAATCCTTCTGGCTTCTGCTGTATCGTCTGGTAACTCTTCTCGGAGCATATATGCTAGAATTGGCTCAGTCTGGGCTGGAGTCATGTGATCGACCTGGCATAAGAGGGCTTCGACTGCTAGGTCCAGTGTGCTAGGTGTGTTACCTGACGTAGCTTCTTTTGAATTTGCCGTTGATCGTTTTTTGTGGATAGATCTGTGTGTGATGCGTTCCAGAAAGACACCCAGACTTGTGCTTTAGTCGACCCAATGTTGGCTAGTATGTCTGCTTCCTCATTGCTTTCTCGTCCAATATGTCATAACTCGCAACCTCGAAGTCTCCTTCCAATGTGTTATATAAGTCGCGATACGCGATCATATTATCCTCTATGGCATCACAAGCCTTCATTGTTTTTTGTACCGCCAGGTTTGAGTCATCGTATATCATCAGTCAAGTGCATCCCAAAGCCTTGGCCATTCGTATGCCATGTATTAGACCTTCGTATTCGGCCTCGTTATTGGATGGTGTTGGGAAATCCATTTGGAGTACGTACTTCAGCTTGTCTCCTTTTGGGGATATTAGTACTACCCCAGCTCCTGCCCCTTCGTTTTTCTTGGATCCATCGAAATACATTGTCCATGAATTGGATATGTCCGGTGTTCCTGGTAGTTGTGACTCGATCCACTCTGTTGTGAAGTCTGGTATCACTTGAGCTTTGATGGCTTTTGGGTGGTCGTATGTTATTACGAGTGGTCCCATCTCGATAAGACATTTGGTGACTCGTCCTGTTGCGTCTGGATTGGTGAGTATGTCTCCAATCGCTGATTTGCTGATCACCGTTATTGGGTGCTATGTGAAGTAGTGCCGTAGCTTTCTTGTCGTTATGAATATTGCATAAGCTAGCTATTGGAAGTGTGGATATCTTTACTTTGATAGGGACAACACCTCGCTGATGTAGTAGACTGGTCTTTGCATACTCTGAGCTTTTCCTTCTTCCATGCGCTCGACTACAAGTATTGTGCTGACCACCCTGTTTGTTGCTGCCACATAGATGTATAGTGGCTCCTTTTCTTTTGGCGCTGCTAGAACGGGAGGCGTAGTGAGTGTTCGTTTGAGGTCCATAAAAGCTGCTTCTGCCACTTCCGTCCATTCGAATTTATCTGCTTTCTTCATCAGTCGATAAAGCGGCGGTGCCTATTCGCCTAGCTTGCTGATGAACCGACTGAGGGCTGCCACCCTTCCTGTCAGATGTTGTACTTCATATAGTTTTGTAGGCCTTTGCATGGTTAGTATAGCCTGTATTTTCTCTGGATTTGCTTCAATTCCTCTTGCTGAGACCAGGTATCCCAAGAGTTCTCCTGCCGGGACTCCAAAGGTACAATTTCTGGGTTCAGTTTGATGCTATAGCTTCTGAGGTTATCGAATGTCTCCTTTATGTCTGCTAGTAGTGTGCACTCCTTTCTTGACTTGATCACTATGTCGTCGACGTAGACTTCCACATTTTTGCCGATTTGTGTTTTTAAAAAGTTTTGCATCATGCACTGGTAAGTAGCTCCTGCGTTTTTGAGGCCGAAAGGCATTATGGTGTAGCAATATACTCCGAGTGGAGTTGTGAAGGTTGTATTTTCTTGGTCTTACTTCTTCATTCTTATCTGATGATATCCAGAGTATGCGTCCAAGAATGACAGTCGGGCGCATCCCGCAGTAGAGTCGACAATCTGATCGATATGGGGTAGCGGAAAATGGTCCTTTGGGAAGCATTTGTTTAGCCCCGTGAAGTCGATGCACATTCTTGTTTTGGTTGTCTTCTTCTTCTCGACTATTACGGGGTTGGCAACCCATTCTGATTTCTTTATATCTCGAATGAAATGTGCTTTGAGCAACTTGTCTACATGCTTCTCGATGGCTTCTCTTTTAGGTCCTGACACGCGTCGTACCGTTTGCTTAACGGGACCTGGTTCCTGGACTGAGCTGGAGAGTGTGCTCGGCAAATTCCCTGGGTATGCCTGGCATGTCGTCTGCTGACCATGCAGACATATCCCAGTTCTCACGGAGGAATTCGACGAGCGCGCCTTCCTATGCAGGAGGTAAGCTTGTCGACACTTTGACCGTTTTTGCCGAATCTGTCGGATGAACCTGGTGCGTCCGTGTGTCATCTGCGGTGTTGAATATTTTGCCTGTGGCCTGCTTTTTATTCTCCGGCATGTATGTTGTGTCGTTGAGAAGCAAGAGCTCATCCAGTGTTTGCTCTGCTCCTAGTGTTTCAGAGATCTTATTGAAGTCACGGTCGCAAGCGTCTGACCTTTGAAAGTTTCCCCTGACCTTAATTATTCCTTTTGGGCTTGGCATCTTCAATTGGAGATATGCGTAATGTGGTATTGCCATAAATCGGGCAAACGCCGGTCATCCGAGTATAGCATGGTATTGTGACCTCCAGTCGACAACTTCGAATTCCATTGTTTCGGTTCGGAAGTGCGTTGCATCTCCGAATGTGACGTCGAGTTGTATCGTGCCCTTTGGCACAATGGCTTTGCCTGGAACTATGACATGAAAAGTATTTGACAATGGGGGTAAATTGTCGACTGACCTGTTCATTCCATGCAGTGTGTCGGCGAAGATGATACTGATGCCACTTCCTCCATCCATGAAGACCTTAGTCATGTTGTAATTTACTATCTGGGCTTCTATTGCCAGGGCGGAATGTCCAGGCCTATATACGGACGGTGGGTGGTCCTCTCGACTAAATGTGATTGTTGTTTCAGATCCGCGAAGGTATTCTGGCACATCCGGTGGTGTCATGACCACCATGTTGACATGCCTGGTGTGTAATTTTTGTTGCCTATTTGATGGTCGCGCTTTCTGGATCATGTATGCTTGTTTCTGATGTATGGAGTGTTGATCCGTCGACTCTTGGTGCGTGTAATATACTGCTCCTGCGGCTTGACTGTTAGGGTCATATGATGGTGGTGGTGGCAGTGATGCGCCTTGTGGTGTGGGTACCATATGCTTGAATGTATTGCTCCTGTGCTGACGTGGGGCTACCTTGCGGGTAGCCCACGATGATGCTACCTGGGCCGCGCCAAGGATGGAAAGGCCCGCAGAAGGCCCACTCGGGGTATCTAGTATCCTAGTCCAACTCGGTTAGGTCTTGTAACCTACCGTATCTGTACCAACCACCCGAGACCTGGCTACCTATAAAGCCAGGAGGGTTGCCCGTCCTAGAGGACACGTTCATAACCACTACGACAAACCCTAGCGAGATCACAATCTCGCCATTGTAATCGCTACTCGCATCAATAACCAGACAAGCAGGAGTAGGGTGTTATCCTCCGGGAGCCTGAACCTGGGTAAACCTTGCTTGTCAGCCGTCGTGATCACCTTGCACTCATCTCTCTCCCCATCAATCAACCCGGGGTGCACAACCCTGGGACTTGTCGAGTTCACACCTCGCCAATTGGCGCCGTCTGTGGGAAGTTCAACAAGTGTTAGGATCATGGTCGCACCGGCTCCATCCGCAATGAAGATCGGCGCATCCGCCGTCAGGGAGTCGATCCGATTCGGCTCCTTCGAGTACATCGTCCACTCGCCAACTCATCGATCGGTGTACGCCGATCTGGACAAAGGTATACACATTACCTTCGGCTCCATATTCTGCTGCATATATAGTCGTGGTATACTCAGGTCTACGACTACTGCGCTACGCGTGACGACGTCTCCAAAATCGCCGACCATCGCGCCCGCTGGACCCGCTGAGATCGCATCTGCCGCACCCGCGGAGATCGCGATCGACGAACCCGCAAAAATCGCATCTGTCGCACCCGCGGGGGTCGCGCCAGCTGTACCCGCGAAGAAGACATCTACAACGACAATCTCGACAACGACCGCGTGAATCGAGTCCGCTACACCAACCTCGGTCGTGCGGTCGATCAAGTCAAGATCCACCTCCACCGTCGCACCCGCGCGGCCGACCGGGGGCCCGCGTCCGACAACCATGTCGCGCGCGCCCTCGTCTTCGTGGAGATCCCAGGTCTACCCCAAGCCAATCGCACTCGCCCCGGCAAGTGTGAGCACCTGGACAATCGCGAAGAGACGCGACAGCGGGTACGCCGCGCGCCACGTTGCAGCAATTTTTGACCCTGAGCAAGAAGCGGGTGACAGAAGCAGCAGCGGTAGCACCAACTCTCCAATCCATGCCTACCCCAAGCAAGTCTTCATGGCCGGCACAGCGCCGCATGACGACGAAGACGAACCCGCATACCCACTTGAGGTGGACATGCCGGACCAAACGAAACTTGTCATCACGCGCGATATGGCGATCCAAGCCATGAAGCATGTGGACGAAGGCACGTTCCCGCCACCCAACGCACCTCGAGAAGATCACCTGGCGGTCCAGTACTTGCTACGCAAGGAAGACGAACGAATTCGCGCCGAAAAAGCCGAACTTCTCGGGCGCAAAAGGGACGCGGATGCGTTGAGTGCCAGGCGAGCTGCTCTCTCCTTCACATCCTCCACAGAGGTGAACCAGGGAGCACGGCGAACCAGAGCCCATGTCCCCCACATGGCAGAAGCCGATCGAACAAGGCTCACCCGCAACCTCGACTCGTCCTTCGTCACTGAAGATGAGAATGGGATACCCGTCCCGAAGACGGCGAATGCCGCCCTGATATCAGTCGAGACATACCTCCGGCTCACGCAGCCACCGGAGGGAGACGCGCGCTCCCTTCTCCACAAGCAACAAATTGCCTCCATAAGGGCAATCGAAGAGGCTCTGGCGGCCAAGGGGCCAAGCAACAGAGCGACTGAGCCAACGACGTCGGGCATCCCAGCGGCGCAGCGACAAGCAGTCAAGGACCTCCGTGACGTCCTGACACAGAAGACGGTGGACCGCAACCGCAAGGAGCGTTCGGCTAGCGTGGCAAACGCAAACGACCACGCCGACCGCGACTTCGAGCCATGTGGTGCAGCATGCTTTTCCTTCAACATCCGCGACACCCGCATGCCTAAAGGCTTCAAGTTGACGGCGGGCACACCAAAATACGACGGGAAGCAAGACCCAAAGCTATGGCTCGAGGACTACCTCATCGCTTGCACCTGTCAAGGCGGAACGTCGACTACAGCCAGGCAGTACATCCAGCTCATGCTGACAGACTCGGCACGCGGGTGGCTCACAAGCCAACCCAAAGACTCTTTCCGAACATGGGAGGAATTCCAAGATAACTTCATTAAGAGTTTCTCAGGAACATTCGCCAGGCCAACGACCTACATCGAGTTGCAGGCCTGCAAGCAAGGGAAGGACGAGTCGCTCCGCTCTTACATCCAGAGGTGGACACTCCTCCGCAATACCATGGAACCCGTATCAGAGGATCGAGTGATGGACGCTTTCATGCATGGCGTCGCTCGCCGCGACCTCCGGGAGGAATTCGGTAGGCTCCAGCCGAAGACCACAATAGAACTCATGAAGACAGCCAACCAATGGGCCGAAGGAGAGGACTACGTCCGCGAAACTTCTCCCAAAAAGGAAGGCGAAACAAGCAACTGGCGCGAAGCGCGTCAAAAGAAGAAGGCACGTTACACCCACGATTCAATCGAATTAGTAGCGGCAGGGTACGAAACCCCCCGCGAGGAAAAGCGTGACAACAGCCGACAATACGAGCAGAGTCGGCAACCCAGCTCGAGTCAGTACAACCGTGGCAGCAGCAGCATCGACCACAATGATGGAAGTCAGAAGCGCGAGTGGAAGCGCCCGCTGACCCCAGCAGAGGAGCTGATGCAACCCTGTAAGCATCACTCGTTCCGCCACCCCGCAACAGAAAAGTGGGGTTCAAACCACCTGTTGAAAGATTGCCGCAAAGCAAGAAAGATCTACCATGCCATGCAGCAAATCATCGCCCCGGTGCAGGCCATACAAGCGGCACCACAGCTAGCCATCCAGGCAGCACCCGCAAACAACAATCAAGTGCAGGCGGCAGGAGCGTTCCCCCAGCCGCAGCAGCAGCAACAAGGTCCGTCGGCAGCAGCCGACGCGTACCCAACCGCACGGGGACAGTTGAACATGATCCAGAAGGGACCCCCGTCGAACAGAAGGCAGAAAATCATCACACGCCAAGTACTTCAAGCCATCAACAGCCCGCGCGCGGTACCAGACTACCTGCGCGGGTCGGAGACACCAATCACATTCTCCAGGGCAGATCACCCAGCGGAGGTAGTCCGACCCGGGCACGCCGCACTCGTGATTGAGGCTTTGATCGGCGACTACAGCCTGAAGAAGGTATTCCTGGACGGGGGCAGCGGCATCAACATCATATTCGCCGATACCCTCAGACGAATGAACAGGTCGACAGAGAAATTGCCGGAATCGGAGACCACCTTCCACGGCATAGTACCAGGGCAAGCAATCACGCCCATGGGAACAATCACACTCGACGTCATCCTCGGTACACCCGAGCACTTCAGGAAGGAGTCGATAGACTTTGAGGTCGTCGACTGGAAGTCACAATACCACGCCATCCTCGGACTCCCAAGCTTCGCCAGGTTCATGGCGGTACCTCACTACGCCTACCTGATGATAAAGTTACCCGGGCCGAAAGGAGTGATCACCCTCCGCGGTGACTTTGGGCTCTCCAACAGCTGCGACCGCGACTTCAAGGCCATATCAGCCGACAATGACAAGACCATCTTCCCGGCTCGCAAGAAACCCGCCAAAGACGCAGCGTTCAACACGAACGACGACATTGTCACCCACCAAGTCCATCCGACTGACAGTGGAAAGACGGTCAAAGTCTCATCGAGTTTGACCCCCGCATAGGAAGGCGCGCTCGTCGAGTTCCTACGTGAGAACTGGAAAATCTTTGCATGGCAACCCTCTGACATGCCAGGGATACCCAGGGAACTCGCCGAGCACTCTCTAAAAGTCCACAAGGACGCAAGGCCAGTCAAGCAATCCATGCGACGCTTCTCAGGACCCAAACGAGACGCGATCACCATGGAAGTCGACAGATTACTTCACGCCAAGTTCATCCGAGAGATCAAGGACTCGGACTGGGTCGCCAACCCGGTCCTAGTTGAGAAAAAGAAGACGAAGAAACTGCGCATGTGCGTTGACTTCACCGCAGTCAACAAATGCTGCCCCAAGGACCACTTCCCGCTCCCGCGGATAGACCAGATCATCGACTCGACTGCAGGATGCGAACGCCTATCCTTTCTGGATGCCTACTCAGGTTACCAGCAGATCAGGCTGAAAGTTGAGGACGAAGAGAAGACAGCCTTCATCACACCCGACGGCGTCTTTTGCTACCAGACGATGCCGTTCGGGTTAAAGAACGCAGGTGCCACCTACCAGCGGACAATGCAAGCATGCCTCAAGGGGCTAATCGGGCAGATTGTCCAAGTCTACGTCGACGACATAGTCGTCACTACGCGAAAAGAGGATACCCTAGTCGACGACCTCCGCGAGGTCTTCGCTGCGCTGGACGTATATCAGATCAAGCTCAATCCAGAGAAGTGCGTGTTCGGCGTACCAGCCGGAGAGCTACTAGGGTACCTTGTATCTGCAAGAGGAATCGAAGCAAACCCCGAGAAGGTGCAGAACATCCTCACAATGCCAGCACCAACCAAGCTCAGGGAGGTGCAACGATTAGCTGGCCGAGTCGCAGCGCTCAGCCGGTTTATTAGTAAGTTGGGAGAGAAAGCCTTACCTTTCTACCAACTGATGAAGAAGGCAGACAAGTTCGAGTGGACACAGGAGGCGCAGGACGCGTTCGACCATCTCAAGAAAACACTGACAACTTCTCCAATCCTCGTGGCACCACTGGAAAATGAGCCACTGTACCTATACGTATCAGCAACGAACAGGGTGGTAAGCACGGTGCTCGTAGTCGAACGCGAAGAAGAAGGGCACAGCCACCCGGTGCAGAGGCCCGTCTACTACCTCAGCGAAGTACTCACCCTGTCCAAACAGAATTACCCTCATTACCAGAAGCTGACATACGGAGTCTTCATGACCTCCAGGAAGGTCGTCCACTACTTCTCCGACCACCCAATCACGGTGGTAAGCTCCTCTGTACTAGCAGACATTCTCACAAACCAGCGCGCGACAGGACGAGTCGCCAAGTGGGTTGTCGAACTAGGACCATGGGGGCTGAAGTATGCTCACCCGAAGTCTATCAAGGCCCAAGTCCTCCCAGAATTCACAACCGAGTGGATAGAAGCCCAGCTACCAAATGTCCCCGACCTGTCCAACGCATGGACAATGTACTTTGATGGCTCGAAGAAATTCAAGTCAGCCGGGGCAGGAGTCGTGCTCATCTCCCCCAAAGGCGACAAGCTCAAGTATGTCCTACAGATGGACTTCCCGAAGCCGTCCAACAACGAAGCCGAATACGAGGCCCTGATCCACGGCATGCGGATGGCCAAGAACTGCGGCGCCACGCACCTCATGATCTACGGCGACTCCTATCTGGTGGTACAACAAACCATGAAGTCCTGCGACGCCGTCGCCGACAACATGATCGCCTACAGAGACCTCTACAATCAGATGGAAGGAAACTTCGACGGCTGCGAGCTGCGCCACATTGGCCGTGAAAGCAACGAGGAAGCCGACGTCCTCGCAAACATGGGCTCAGACAGGGTACCAGTCCCACCCGGCGTCTTCCTCGAGTGCATCACGCAGAGATCCATCAAGACTCAGGGTACAGCAAGCACAGAAACAAAGAAAGGCGATGCCAACCCACCGAGCCAAGACAAGGTCCCCATGGAGGTCATGCTAATCGAGGCCACATGGACAGGGCCATACCTGGCATACATATTACATCAGAAGCTGCCAGTAGACCCAGTCGAAGCAAAGCGCATCATCAGGCGCTCCAAAATTTTCACCGTCATCAACGGAGAACTCTACAAAAGAAGCATCTCAGGAATCCTGCAAAGGTGCATAGATCCAGTCGACGGCCAAGCCATCTTACTCGATATCCATGCGGGTATCTGCGGGCATCACGCCAGCAGTCGGGCACTGGTGGCCAAGGCGCTACGCGCCGGGTTCTACTGGTTGACAGCCATGCAGGACGCAGAGGAGCTGGTGAAGAAATGCACAGGGTGCCAGGAATTTGCCAACAAACCACACGCCCCAGCATCAGAACTCAAGACGATACCGTTGGCCTGGCCCTTTGCCCAATGGGGTCTGGACATGGTGGGCCCACTGAAGAAATCCTCACCCGGAGGTCACACTCACCTCCTGGTCGCAGTAGATAAGTTCACAAAGTGGATCGAAGCCGTGCCCATCACAAGTTCGACTGCATCCACAGTGGTCAACTTCATCCGGTCAATCATCTTCAGGTTTGGGGTACCAAACGGCATCATCACAGACAACGGATCGAATTTCACAGCCGAAGAATTCAAGGACTTTTGCTCAGAGCAGGGGATCAAACTCAACTATGCGTCCGTCTCGCACCCGCAGTCCAATGGACAGGTGGAGAAAGCCAATGGCCTAGTCTGTAGCGGCATCAAGAAACGACTGCGCGTGCCCCTGAGACGTGCAGCGGGCGCATGGGTGGAAGAACTTCCATCGGTCCTCTGGAGTCTGCGAACAACGCCGAATAGATCCACCCAGTACACTCCATTCTTCATGGTGTACGGTGCAGAGGCGGTCCTCCCCTGCGACATCAAGTTCGACGCACCCAGAGTAGTCGCCTACGACGAGTCGGAAGCAGAGGAGACACTCGAAGATAGCAGAGACACACTGGATGAAGCGCGAGACATCGCCCTGGCACGATCAGCCGTGTACCAGCAGGACCTGCGCAATTATCACACTCGGAGGCTGCGACCAAGAGCGTTCGTTGCAGGCGACCTGGTTCTTCGACTCAAGCAAAAGAAGGTGCACAAGCTCGCCTCCCCGTGGGAGGGCTCATACATTATAACGGAAGCAATAGGCAATGGAGCTTACCGCCTAAAGGACTCGAAGACAGGAGCAGACTGCAGCAACCCATGGAACGTAGCACAGCTCCGCCGGTTCTACGCCTAGCTCAAAACAACCATTGTACAAGAAAATCAGCGCGGAAGGTTTCAGACGCACTCTTTCCCTTACCAGGGTACCTGAGGGGACTGGAAGGGTTTTAACGAGGCGGCCTGTTCGCAAGAATCAATAAAGTGATTTGAAGAAATTCTGTCTCCTTTACCTGTCACTCAGAGGAAGATGAAAAATCCTAGGCCGCCACTCGAAATACTCGGGGGCTGCGCCGCACAGGTTGAAATAAAAGCTTAGGCCGCTACTCGAACCACTCGGGGGCTGCGCCATACAAGCATGATCAAAAATCCTAGGTCGCCACCCGAACCACTCGGGGGCTGCGCCACACAGGTTGAAATAAAAGCTTAGGCCGCCACCCAATTCACTCGGGGGCTACGCCGTACAAGTGCCAAGCCAAAAAATCCTAGGCCGCCGCCCGACCGACTCGGGGGCTGCACCATACAGGTCAAGTTCAAAATCCTAGGGCGCCGCCCACCACACACGGGGGCTGCGCCACACAGGTCACACTTGTAACCCTAGGCTACCACTCGACTTACTCGGGGGCTACGCCAAACAGGACCTCCAAGAAAAATCCTCAGCCGCCACTCGAACCTACTCGGGGGGCTGCGCTGCACAGGTCAAGTTCCAAATCCTAGGTCACCACCCGACATACTCGGGGGCTGCGCCAAACAGGTCACACTTGTAACCCTAGGCCGCCACTCGACCTACCCGGGGGCTGCGCCATACAGGTCTTCGCCAAAATCCTAGGCCACCACTCGAGCGACTCGGGGGCTGCGCCATACAGGTCGAGTCGCAGAAATCCTAAGTCGCCACCTGATATAATCAGAGACTGCGGCATGCAGGTCACACTTGAGAAACCTAGGTCGCCGCCTAGCATTCTAGGCGACTGCGCCAAACAGGTTGCAAGCCCAAATCAAGCACTCACTTTTCGAGTAAAAAGATTAACTCTTACAATTCCAGAGTATCTCAATCAATTGTCATACTTACACAGTAATATTTGCCACCCTATAGCTAACCCTGTACACCAGACGACAGCTACTCTACACTGCAGGTTCAGCCTTCGGTGCATCAAGAGGCCCTACAAGACGCTCGCTCAGGTCCTGAACCTGCCGGATAATCCGACGCGCAGCAGCCAGGGTCTCGTCGAAGTCATCATCACTCGGCAGGCCTTCAAGCACCCGCTCAAGCGGAAGATGTGGCCGGTGCATCCGGACGTATGCCAACGCAGCGTTCGCACCAGCCACAAGTTGGGCGTCGACGACCTCCTTCAACCCTTCACCATCGCGGAACCTCTCCAGCAAAGCAGACAACCCGTTCGGCTGCGCATTATGCGGGAAGTACACACGATTGATGTGCCAAAGTGTCTTCCGGCAGCTCTCCAGAAGAAAAGAAGCGCGCCACGTGCGATCAAGCATGGTGGCAAGGACGCGCCCCCTCGACTGGCTCACCCAGAACTGCCGAGCTTCGTACGAGCTGCCGGACGCCTCTCGGGTGACTCGCTCTTCAACGCGAACTCGCTCAGCCTCCCAGTCGGGATTGACGTCTGCGCACATAAAATGCAACTAAGAACGGGAAGGAAAGCCACAAAAGGACGGCAGCCGCCAAAAAGAGGGTACATACCTTGCAGCTGTCGACTGATCAGGTCGATCTCCCCAAGCAAAAAGTCCTCACGTCGCGAGAACTCCGCCGTGGGATGCGACTGAGAACGTTGTAGCAGTCGCTCCGTATTCTTCAGGGTCGCCTCAAGCTCCGCCACCTTGTTCTTCAAAAATGTGATTATCCGCTGATCGTTGGCACTGCGTGGAGGAGCCGGCGCCGCCCGACGACGGCGAGCACCCGAAGAAGAAGCCGCGCCACTCGGCACGGCCACCGGAGAAGGCGGAGCATCATCGCACGCAGCACTCTGCCAGGGATACGCAGAGTCAATACAATCAGGCGAAATAAATAAAGACCAGCAAAGTCAATATCGAAGACCAAAAGACCCGACAGGGCAATGTTCATTACAAGCATAAAAGGTCAAAATACAGATCGCGGCAACTGCCACATTCCTACAACTATGCCTACTCTAAGGCCGCGGACTGCGACCGGGAACGGCCCTTCCGAGCTGGCGCCTCAGTCGCCTTAGCAAGGGCCCTCTCGAAGAGTGCCACAAGCTGCGCAGCCAGCTGCGAGGCGCGCTCCTTCACGCCACTCAGCGACGCGGTCCGGCCGTCGGGTTTGCAAGGAAAACTGCTGACGACCTTCTCGAAGTCACCGGGGACCTGGTGGCCTAATAGGAGCTGGAAGGTGAGCTCGGAGCCGCGTACCGTCTGCGACCGCGTGAAGTCGGCGATGGTAGTCGCGTCCTCAAACGGTGCAGCCAGGGCGTCCACGGTCGCCGGCGGCTGGTCACCCGGGAAGATGCTTTGGTGCACCACGGCCAGAGCTCCAGTCGACTTCTGCAGCCCGGCTGAAGACTTCTTCAGCGCGTCTGAAGCGTAGGCGCACACCCGGTCGAGGAAGCCAACAGCGGTTGCCAGGTCAACCGTGTCACTCGACACATCTTCGGGAGGAGCTCCACCACAAGTCTCTGCGCAAAAATTCAAAGTCAGATTAAGAAAAAGAGCAAAAGACTCAGTAGGCGTCAAGCCGAAACTCACCCCCAAGTACACCGGCCAGCGAAAGGAGACGACCAACTTGAGTCTTCTCCTTGGCGACCCTAGCCAGTTCCCGCTCTTGGGACTCGCGAAGAGCCCTCTCAAGCTCATCCACCCGCCCAGTAGCCTGGTCCAGAGAGGCACGCAGTTGGTCCCTCTCTTTTTCCAGGCGAACATAAGCTGCGGCTGCGTCGAGCTGCTGGCGATAGTAAGGCTGAAACAAAAAGCAAGAAGTCAATAAAGTTCCGGGCGACTATACTAGTCACCCACACCTTCGGGGGCTACTCCCATCGGGAGCGCTGATCGCGCACCCGATGAAAATCAAAGAGCACAAAGAAGAAGCATGCAAGACTTACGTGGTCCAGGAGTTCAAGGTCTTCCGCAGTCGAAGGAAGCACGCGGCTAGAAGATGCAATACCGGCAGGCTCAGCATGCACCTTCTCCACCACCACTGGCGTCCTCAAGCCAGCCGAAGGGGCAGATGTGAGCTCTACGTCCCGAAGGGGGAGCTAACATCGTCCGAACGATGGCTGCAGCAAAACCAAGAACACCGGTCGAATCAAAAAACGGCCAAACTGCACAGTACAACTAGATGGACACATTACAAAGGAACTCACCTGGGGGTGCCGGCGTCATCGTAGCTCTCCAGGGAAGAAGAAGGCATCCGCGCGAACGAGCGTGGCGCCGCGGAGTTGACTGGGGGAACGTTCAGAGGTTCCTCCCAGCCACCCGAAGAACGAGCACCCGGAGACGTCACGGCGACCTCCTCCTCAGCAGCGTCCACGCCCCGGGCAGGTGATGACGCAGTGGCAGACTCACCGCGAATCGGAAGCTTACGCTTCTTCCTCGCGGGTTCCTCCACCTCATCTTCCTCCTCCACCTCGTCGCGGGGAGAATGCGCGGAGGGAATCTCTTCGTCCTCGTCATCCTCTTCGACAAACCTCGACTCATCGTCGGGTCCGTTCTCAGGGAGGGGAGGACAGCTGACGAAAAGATCCCGGCCCTGAAGCAAATAGACGCAAGTCGAATCAGAAAGAAAGGTAGACTCAAGTCGAACAGGGTAAGCGAGAAGAAAATAAAAGACTTACCTCAGGAACGGGGTTCGAGGCCCCGTAAGCAGAAATTGGGCACCTGACGTTGCACGTGTCCGCGGCTCGGAGGTTGGTGATGGACCTGACGCTGGCTTCCACCTCCTCGTCCTCCAGCGGCTTGGCGCTGACGCCTTCGGCGGCCCACATCGGGTGAGGCCGGGCGCTGAGCGGCTGCACCCGAAGACGGAAGAAGGTGGCCATCAGAAAGACGCCACCCGCATCACGCCCAAGGGTCTGAGTCAGCTCATGCAGCAGTGACAGCAGGGGCCGCACAGCCTCCTTCTCCACGGCAGACAGCGGGTGCGCCCAGGCGGCGGTCTTCCGCAGTCCGTGCTTGCTGTCGAATGCGTCCAGTCCGTCGCCGTTCGACTGAACGTAGAACCATCTCCGGCGCCACCCTTGGACGGAGTCGGACTTCTTCATCTGAAAGTACGCGGTGTCACCGCGTACCTGGATTCCGAAGCCGCCCACTGGGAAGGTCAGCCCACTCTTCCCCACGTTCTTGCGAACGAGGAAGAGCGACTTCCACAGTGCCCAGTGGGGCGCAACACCCAAGAAGCACTCGCAGAGCACGATAAAGCCCGCGATGCTCAAGACGCCATTGGGGGTCAGATCGTGGATCTGAACCCCATAGGCGTACAGGAGACCACGCACGAAATCGTGCATGGGGAACCCGAAGCCTCGCGGAATGAAGTCCACGAAGCAAACACGTTCCCCATCGCGAGGAGTGGGGAAGACTTCCTTGCCAGGGACTCGTACCTGGACTTGGTCGGCGGGCGGCAGCAGGCCCTGCGCGCGGAGCAGCTCCAGATCGCTCTTCTTCGTCGACGACCTCTGCCAATCGCCCTCGGGTTTCTTCATCACCCCGGCATCGTCAGCGGCGGCGGAGGAGCCAGCAGCGCTCTTCGGCTTGCCCATCGCCTGGGTCGCAAGGTGCGCGGACGGAGTGCTTGGAGCTCGGGATGGCGGCGGAAATGGCAGAGCGCAAGAGGAGAAGAAAGGCAAGAGTGGATTGGAGAAGATGACATCCCAAAAGCCAAAGCGCAGTACTTATTCCTCGAAGATCGGCATCTCAACCGTCCATCAAGCAATGCCTCCGAGCGAGAGCATCCAGCCGTCCACGTGTCGCACGGAGAAACTAACCGTCGCCGCCAACTTCCTCAACTACGCACGGGAACCGAGGCGTCGTCATCGTGCCGCGCAAATTTCGCGCCCACTTCGGAGACGTGACAACTGCGGACCGTGGTCAGCTCTGACAGCGGGGCCCGCCACGTCACGTCCCATCGGGCGCAGAGGCGTGCGACGAATCGTCATCGATGACGTCACCAAGCCAACGGCTCCAAAATCAACCGAAGAAACTCGAAGAAATCATTCGAGTAGTAGGCTTCTCAGCTGAAATCAGCAAGGTAGGATCGGCCAATGATCCGAGCACCCGAAGAAACCGTTCGAGTGGCAACACAGTAAGCTCGAGCAGCCGAATCCATCCAACAAGTAAGCCAAGAAACAGGCTGAGCAGGAGCAAACTTCACAAGACGATGGAGACAAAGTAATTCGACTGCACAGATTACTCCCATCGGGAGTGGCCGCTTCGATTGAAGAAATTCGAGTTCAAGCTCAAGATCAAGCAATCCAACGGCGCGTCCAGGAGGAAGGAGTCCTTTGTCCGACTCTACGCTTCGACCAAGCACTCGGGGGCTACTGACGTGGGGCTACCTTGCGGGTAGCCCACGATGATGCTACCTGGGCCGCGCCAAGGATGGAAAGGCCCGCAGAAGGCCCACTCGGGGTATCTAGTATCCTACTCCAACTCGGTTAGGTCTTGTAACCTACCGTATCTGTACCAACCACCCGAGACCTGGCTACCTATAAAGCCAGGAGGGTTGCCCGTCCTAGAGGACACGTTCATAACCACTACGACAAACCCTAGCGAGATCACAATCTCGCCATTGTAATCGCTACTCGCATCAATAACCAGACAAGCAGGAGTAGGGTGTTATCCTCCGGGAGCCTGAACCTGGGTAAACCTTGCTTGTCAGCCGTCGTGATCACCTTGCACTCATCTCTCTCCCCATCAATCAACCCGGGGTGCACAACCCTGGGACTTGTCGAGTTCACACCTCGCCATGTGCCTTTTTGCGTATTTGATTGCCAACTGTCCGAATTCGCGACAATTTTCAATCGTATGACTTGATATTAATCTTCCGGTCTCTGGGTCCTTGAATAAGTGCAATCTGCACGGATTCTCTATTTTTGGATCTAATCGTTGTTGTCCGTCTTGTCTGCTGCCGCCTCCCCGTTGGTCATGGTTTATGTTGTCCTGTCGATCGACTGACCTGTCGTTCTTGTAGCTGCTTCTGGCTTCCCGGTGGTTGTTTTGTTTTCTGTCATCTCGACTGCTATCACTACTTGAGAATCATGCTGTCATGAATTTGACATTGCGTTTGTCCCTGCTGTCATGATCACGTCGTCGTCGTTTGGCGTCTCTACCCTAGTGATCTTGACTGTCCCGACGGTCGCGACTGTCCCGTCTGCCGTGATGTCACTATGGTGAGTGCGGAATTTTGCTCTGGACTGCATCTTCGTCATCTGCCCACTCGGTTGCTAACTTCATGAGCTCCGCCATGTTTTTTGGTTTTTGCCGTCCGAGTGCTTCTCTGAAGTCTGTTATGTAGACTCCATTCGTGAAGGCGTCCATCGCTCTATCTTCTGATATTGCACCCAGGGAGTTCCTGATGGAGGCTCATCGTCTGATGTAAGACCTAAGCTTCCCGTCTGTCTTTTGTCGGCATGCTCTTAATTCTTCGAATGTTTTCGACCTTTCGCAGAGAGGGTCGAAATATTTTATGAAGTCTTCCTTGAAGTGATCCCAAGAATCATAGGCTCCTTCGGGTAAAGACTTGAGCCAGTCGTGGGCTGTGCCTTCCAGCATAACTGTATGTATTGCAATGCCGTCGTCGTTGCTCCTCGTTGGCATATGACTGCCAGTTTGTAATCTTATAGCCATCCCGAAGGTTCCTGCTTTGAATTGAATTTTGGCATGGTTGGTAGGCCAAACTTCTTCAGGAGTTTTGTTTCTTGAATTCGTTGAGTGAAGCATTGTGCTCCGCATGGTCCTGCGTTTCGATTGTCAGGCGATTCGCGACTGCCTAATCCTCTGGACCTGCTTCTTGAGCGGCTTCTTGACCTGCGACGGCTTGAGCCTTTCCTGTCGCTGCTTCACTGTGGACTGCAACTGGAACGATCTCTCGAGCGGCTCCTGCTCTGTCTTCTCCTTCCTCCGTCGACCAGTTCTTTTGCTGCGATTTCAAGGGCCTTCATTTGCTGTAGGTATCTTGCTTCAGCTGGGTCACATGTCGGTGGTTTTCCTGCTTGGAGGTATGCTCCTACGGATATGAGGGCTCCTTCTGTAGTTTTGGGTTGGATTATGCCTTCAGAGTCGATGGACAAGAACGAGTTTTTCAGATTCCGAGTGACATCTGCTCTTTCGTGTTCGGGTATTCTATTGAATCTGGATCTGCGTCGTGCCTCGGTTGCCCCTGCAGAGCTCATGGATAGTTTTCGTTTGCGCGCGCTTGATATGCTTGATTGCCTTCTTCGCTCTTCGAGTGTTGCTCTGTATTGCTTCAAGCGCTGCGACTCCTGCCAGTTGAAGTAGTTGTATGTTGCCAACTCATCTGGAGTTGCGTCTGCTGGCATCATTATGCCATCTTCAATGACCTTTGTCACCTTTGCAGCCATCTCTGCCGTGATGTCCAGAGTGGTGGTACCATCTAGTAAAGTGACCGTTTGCGGATACTCGACAAGTTGTCGATTGGCTGCGTTTTCCGATGTTTCTGCGGTTGTTGCCACGTAGACATGCTGGGGTATGTGGTAAGGATATGTGTAGTCTGATTGCTCTTCATATGTTACTTCGACATTGATATCCCGTTCTGTGCTTTTGTTGTTTTCGCCATCTTCTATTTGCTGCGCGTGTGCATCGTAGTCGATGGCAGCATGATGTAGAGATTGGATCTCTGTGCCAGTAAAGTCGTTTAGACGTATGCTGTCTTCTGCAGGCTCTTCATACTCGGGTAGGTGAAAGCTTTCTTCTGGAGCGTCGATTTGCATATGCTCTTCGGTTGGGTTGATATTGAGTGTCGACTGCACTTCTTCTTCCATCTCGTTTTGCTTTATGAATTTGTTGAATTCCCTTGTGGACATGGATCCTGCTATGGACGAGACCGGATCGATTTGTGATGTTGGCGCTCCAGTGCTTCCAGCCGAAGCCGTTGATATGATCATATCGTCGACTGGGGTAGTCGACAGCTCTTCCTCTTCAGGGAACTCATCCGCCATGAATTTGTTGAACTCTACGGACATCACTGAATCTGTTGGAGATTGTGGTGGCGGGATCAGATCGGCCTGCGACGGGGTATCTTCCGTATCTGCTGCAGATGTGATCTCCGTTGACCTCTTCTGAAGCGGCTGAGTCGTGATTTGTTCGACTAAATCATGCACACCAAGCTGATCAACAAAGAAGTTATGTGAAGGAGATATGCCCTAGAGGAAAATAAATAAGCAGTATTTATCGCATTATCTCATAAGTTTATAATAGGTTTTTGTATTATGCTATAACTTTATCAATCGGAATTATTAATACACGTGTGATACATAGACAACCAGAGTCTCTAGTGAGCCTCTATATAAACTAGTCCATTGGGTAACAGTTGATCGAGATTCCCGATCAAGGACAATGACGTCGGTTGATAGTGGGGTCATCTTATTAGTAGAATAAGGTGATGGACATACGCATAGTAGTGCAATAAGATCGTATTACGATGTTTGTCATTTGCAAAAGATAAGAATATGATAGCTTATTCTTTAGACCGTGAGACCGTACTTATTGCTACTTCATAGGGGTACTTTGAGAGCATCAAACGTTGTGTCTTATATAGCATATCAATAACGGTGTCCATCTTGGGTATCCCGAAAGAGTATGTTGAGACGTAAGGATCAATAGCGGGATTTGTTCATTCTTGTAATGGAAAGATACGCTGGGCCCACTAGGTGAGATTGCATTTATATAGCTGCGTAGCTTATGACTAGGTCATGGAGATGTAATATCACAGACGAGTTAATAACCTTTGTCGGTAACGAGATACAACAAGGACATCGGATGCCTGCGATCATATCTCGGACAAGGTAGTATCGCAGAAAAAAGGGAATGAATATCATGTTTATGGTTCAATGACGATATTCGTAGAATGCACAGGGACCGTCATATGCATCCAGGTATCCCTAGCGGTCATTGATGAGCGGAGTGTCTCGACCATGTGTGGAGTGTTCTCGAACCGTAGCGTAACAAACTTAAGGTCTTAACGACACTTGGAGAAGGTACTGGAATAATATAGGATTTTATTGGAGAGAGAGAGAAATGATCCAGAAAGAGTTCCGGTGGTCCGGAAGGAGTTCCGGGAAGGTCTGGAATGGTTCCAGGAATGTCTGAAAGATGTTCGGGTGATCCGAAAAATGTTTCAGGGTCACGGGATATTAAATAGTATTTAAATATATTAATTATATTTTATATTAATTTAATTATTAAATAATAAAGGGAAAAAGGGGCAGCCCACCTACATGGGCCCTAAGAGGGCCCAAGAGGGGGAGCCGCACCACCAAGGAGGAAGGGGGCTTGGCCCCCTAGTCCAATTCACACTAGGAGGTTCGGCCAAACCCCCCTTCCCCTCCTTTTCCTTTAGTCCCACATGGGGGAGGCAAGGTGTTTGCACACCCCCTGCCCCCTTTATATAGCAAGGCATATTAATTGAATTAATTACAGAAAAATACAATTAATTGTATAGCAGGCCGGCCGAGTAGCTTCTCCGCCCGTTTTGCCCCCTCTCTCCACCAAAGCTATACTGTCGGGCACCGTTGCCCTGCGGGATTCCAGAAAAGTTCTACCCCTGCGATTTCAGCTGGATTTGAATGACCGGGTTGTTGCTAAGCTCCGTATATTTGCGAGTGCTCGGAGACACCACATTTGAGGAGCCTGGACGACGTCGTCTCGCCCACCCAGCAGCCCTGCCGCTGCCCTGCCGCCGGCGCCACCCTCCCAGCCGCCGGCGCCACGCCATCTTCCGCCCGACGCTCGTCGGCGCAGGTCTTCGTCAATACCCCGGCGTCATCGTCTACTTCGCCGCGCCAAGTTCTCCGTGACCTCGAGGTCGGCTACGTACGACTTCATGGAGGTAATGTGACCCGTTCCGCCACCGTTATCACATGTACTAGTTAGATAGATCCTGGCTACTTAGAGTGTTCATACGCTAGAAAAATTATTGTTTTCTACATCGGAACCCCTTCAGTGGTATCAGGGCCGATCTATGCGTAGTACTGCTGGTACGGTTAGAACTCATGTTGAATGATGACGTCTTTCTTATATTTACTACCCTCTAGCGTGCACTTGCGATGCATTCGGTATTGAGTTGATGAAGCGGTCAGGACCGACTTTACGCGTACGCTTACGCGAGACTGGTTCTATTACTGACATACGGCTTGCACCGTATCTGTGGCTGGCGGGTGTCTGTTTCTCTCTCTTTAGTCGGCAAAGCATTTTCAATGGAGGGCCCGAAAGAGATGCGTAAACATGCAATTATATGATTGACGTTGTGGTACAAAGTTCGTAGGTAGGGAAGCGGTCCTCTTACGAATAAGTCTACATGCCACGTAAAACTTGCAAAACAAAATAAAGGTAGAGGCGTCTAACTTTGTTTTGCAGAGCCGTTATTTTATGTGACATGGTTACGGTAAGTTTGATATTAATCGGACTGTCAGAGGCAATGGAGGGCACCATAGACTCGGAGTCATGCCAGGGCGCCCGGGGCCAGGCACATGGTGCCATGGAGGTCCAGGCGCATCGACCGTGTCACATCGCACTTCATTGCATGATTTGATTGTGTGTTGTTGTGTGTGCATCCTGTTGATCGTTTATATGTTAGATATACTACGGTAGCATCATAAATAGGATGATCCATAACAAATACCAAAATTATGTTCTCCCTCGTTGCGCACCACCAAAAAAGTTCTATGTTATGAGCCCAACCTCCAGCACACACTGCGCACGAGGACGCCAGCTGACCTGTGAAAGAAGTAGGCGACGAGGACATCAAGGTCGCCGGTGCAGCCGGGCCTCCATCCTTGTGAGCGCCGTCCCGCCCTCCAGCAGGGCGAGCGCAACCGCAACGAGCAGCCCGACCACCAGCTTCGTGAGTAGCCTGGCTCCAGCATGGTTAGCGCGCTGTGGCTAGCAGTCCAGCCTCCTGCAGGGCAGGTCTCCTAACCATATTCACGAAGATGTGCGACACCAGCTCCAACGGATGGACGCTGACGGTGCTTGATCTGTCGATAGTAGGGCTGGATCCATCGACATCAGCGGCCGGTGAAGGAGGCTGGGTCGCGAATGCGGAGCATGGTAAGGAACATGACTATGAGGGTGACGCATGGAGAAAGAGCATGCTGAGGGTGACGAGAAGGAGGATGCAGCAGCACCAGCACCAGCATCAGCTGCAGTGTCTCAGGACGGAATATCGCTGACAAAGGCTATGATGAATGTACACAACAGAGTCAAGATTGGTCACATGCACGTGCTCAAGGTCCTCGGCTAACTGGATTTCATTGTGAGACATTGGATTTCATGTTGTGATTCCATTCCCAATCTCCTCATTTGGCATTTACACTGTTTGTTACATTGATTAGCGCTTGCCTTCTTTCCATGACCGTAAATTTCTCTATAAATTTGTACTGAATTATGGAGCATAAACTAGCTACTAGGCTGAATCAGTACCTGTCCCCGGTACTGGTTGCATAGATTATTAATATGTGTCAATATTTCTGTGATGGAGTACTCCCATTTTCTTTGATGGAGTATTGAAGGAAATTTTTTTGATGGAGTACTCAATATTTTTGCTTGTGAATTGTTTGAACTGCAGTTTGCTTGTGTAGAAATTCTGAAATTGGCTTGTGCTGAAGTAGATACTTGTGCTCTAGCATGAACTTGGAACTAGGAGTAGCTCAAAATATTCATTACAGGAACATGTATTAATGGAATATCTTTAGTGAACTCATCTTTTATTATTATTTTACCACACTCACATTAGCGGAACATCTTTATTCATTACTAGAACATGGTGGTAGTCAGGGACAGAGCCAGGATCCAAACACAAAGGGGGCCAAGTGCATATGAAACAGCTTAGAGGGGGCCAGATGAGTAATTTTAGCTAAATATGAGGTCAAATATGTAAATTTACAGGGGCTTTTTTCGAGAAAAAAATCCACCATGGAGGGGGCCATGGCCCCAGCCAGCCCCCCTGGCTCCGTCCCTGGTGGTAGTAGTGCATAATTTTAGTACTCTGATGAATGTTTACTGTAACTGTCGGTCAAATAAATTCAGTCTGGTAGATTATCTAGCCAGAGTACTCCATCTTGCAAGTAGTACTATGAATGCACTGTCAACTGGACTTCGTTTTGTTGTGCATTGATGGACTACTAGACGTGATGAAGCAGCTAGATGTCGGGGCGAACAATGTTGAGGGCGTCGAAGATGCTACATTCGATGTTGGTCGCTTGGTCTTAACTCTTAGATTGTTGGCTTCTTAATCTTTCATGGAGAGTATAGTTTTATTACCGCTAACAGTTTCTAGGTCAGTTCTTAGCCTTTAGCATCACGCTACATGAGCAAACTATATCTGCACCGTATTAGCTGGTTATACTATTTTGGGATAGTCAACATAATAACCTCTATAATGAACAATTGATGTCGCTAATCTGGACAATTCAGTTGGATGTGATATCCTGAAAAGGGTATAGAAAATAAGAATGGTTAGAGAGAAATCAAACATCCACCCAAATTATGAATAAGAACGTATAAGAGATGGGGAGCAGACCTGTTTCCAGAGAAGCACACTATTTTTGAATGAGCTTTCTCTTGTGACCGTAGAGAACAGCTATTGCAACATGCAAGAAAGGAGTACTTGCGGCTATAGAAATAAAGATGTCAACAACACAAAATCAAAACATCAAATATTTTGTGTATTATTCATCACACGTAATCATGAATACCCATGGATTAAACTAACATAATATGTCATATCTATATTCATGAATATATGTAATGTAATTTTTTGATCTAATTTTCTAAAATGTTTGAAACTATCTTTTCGTTGAAATGCCAGGGACAACTGATTTTTACCTTGCGAAAACAAGCACTAATGGTAGTGATGAAGCAAAATATAGCAATAAGTTAAACTTCCAATAACAATCCCATCGTTACATCATTATTGCGACCAGATTCAAAGGTTAAGAAAAGATGGATTAGATATTGGCATAATTAATTGCATGTACCGTATTACGTACCAGACCCCATATTCATAAGAGTCAACTGGAAAGAGGATAATATATATAACCTTTATTGAAGATAAATAGTTGTGTTCACGCCACAATCTTTGTTATCATGCCAAACATAATACACATTATTTATCAAATCCACTTTAAGTATAAATCGAGGTAACATTAGCCAACTGCGGAAGCCGAATAGGCAGTTAAAGCTGGACCAGTTTCTATGATACACATTTTATCAAATCCATTTTGGTGAGCTGAGATTCCAGTCGAACATTGTTGCCTATAGAAAAATAGAACAAAGCAGTTATTTCCGGTGGAGGTAAAAATGACCGTGGAGCCAATATTGAATACATTAAGACACATAACATGTCATCTGCTTCCAAGGCTCTCACACAGTACACTTCCCCATTAAACCATAAACTCCAGCTATCTCAAAGCAACTTAGTGTAATAGAGGAATTGTTAAGAAATCTAATTAGGCCAAGAAAAGAGAAAAAACAAGAAGTACCTAGACGGTTTCCTAGAGTGAGGAGAATCCCTGCCATGAATAAAGCCGAGAGCAAAGCCTCCAATATAAAACACTGCATGTCTGCATCAATAATACTTCTTAAAATACGAATCTTGTTTTAGTTGCAGACTCATAGTGGCCTTCTGGATTCAGAGTGCACTCCTAAGATATAAATAAACTGAAAGCTGCACACAACAATGGACATGAAACATTAGTGAACTTGGGAGAAGCTAAAGAATTTTTCTTCTTCTGATTTTCAGTCCAATGTCAACGATTACGTACGCAACTTATTACCGGAACTTGATTGCTGCTGCTTAGCACCAAGTGATGCTGCCATTTTCCACACCAAGCACATCCAGCAGACCTCCATGCTATAATCATTAACACGTAATGCTTACTAAACAAAACACAGAGTATAATAACTTGCAAATAATCAGAATCTGGATATATGATACATAAATTAAAAGGCAAGAGAGCATGTATCTATGGATAGATCGGGGAGTAATGAAGGCAACGTCGGGTCATATGATCACATATGCACAGTACACTAATCCAAGGTGTAAGTATGGAAAATCAAGTACGGTATAGATGAGCTAAACAAAAAATAGCAATAAACGCTTACCAAATTAACGTCGGAGGAGCTCCATGTCTAGGAAACTCCCCCTACGCCTCAATCATCCGGTTCATGGACTCCCGCACAATCTACACCTGCATCGGCATGAAATTATCAAGATTAAAATGGGATGTGTATAGTTTTACATCACCGGAACTCGCAGTTCACTCCATCCATCCAATTTACAGCCAGATATAATCAACCAAAAAGAGTGTAAATTTTTAATCTTGCAATGGCAACATGAGCATCTAGAACGAAATAACAAAAGGTCTCCTGGCAATTCTCACCCAATATCATTTCCAACGATAAATCATAACGGCTCATCATCACGATTATCAACTACGACTAAACCATTTGGGCGAGAAAACAAATGTTCCTGCAGTACAGCAAGCGAAGGGGCTGGAGCTAACCTGGTCAGGCGGCGAGGCGGCCATGCCCTCCATGTAGGCTTGGCGCTTCTCCCGCTGTGTCGGCGGGAGGCAAGGCACGCTCAGCACGACGTCGACGCAAGGGTTCCCGAGTGTAGCAAGATCCGTCTCCTTCCCATACCTGCCATCCTTTGACGGCCCGCCATCTGGCCTCGTCGTTGACCGTGCCGGAGTCGGCGATGGCAACAACGGCGCGCAACCGTACAGCGCCGCTGGCAAGGCGGTGGCGTGGAGCGAGGTGGGGGAAGGGATGACACAGGTGGCGCCATGTGAGGGGGAGCGGGGCGCGAGAGAAGCCCCTCGGGGGCGGCCTTTGTCGCGACCCAGTTGTCCCCGGCGTGCGCTCCACGAAGGCACGGCAGGGAGATAGAAGGAGGAGGTGTAGAGGAGGCGAGGGAGAGGATCAGCAACGACTGCGGGAACGGGCCGGGCGGCCGCTCGTTCCTGGATGCCGGCGTTCCGTCGGGCGGCGCAAGCGAAGAAGCAGAGGATGAGGTCGGGAGAGAAGAAGTGGAGCTAGGGAGTCAAAGTGGGTGGCGGGATGGAATGCAGCAAAGCAAACAACAGATTATGTCAGAATAATGAGCAACTACTCACACCACCACTGTGGTGTAGGAAGTTAATTTGAAGGCAGGAATTGCATTCTTTTTTCATTATAAATTATCATCCTAGAACTATTATCATTATAAATGATCATTATAATTTTATTTACAAACAAACGGTAAAGGCCCTCCTTATTATAAGGTAGCGACCTTCTGTGTATAGTGTTAGTCCCTGGATCGACTTGCTAGCACACACCGTTTAAGATGAAATAACATAACATTGCATCAATATTCATTACACGATGATCCAGAAATAATGGGGTTCGATACAAGGTGCATAGCCCATGGCTAGCTCAAACCGAAATAAACACGCAGCGGAAAGCAAATGGATAAGTGAGCTCCATCTTCATCATGTGCCACAGGCAAGGTATGTTGGTTGGAGACTCGCGACCCTATCAAACCTTACTTCTCGTCAGAGGGTCCTGCAATGGTGAGTTGCAGCCCAAACTATATTGGGTCAGCACAATTAATTGTGGTGGCAAGTGATACTAGTGGATATAAATGCCATCCTGTCATCTACATGCATATTTGGCTTGGTGGAGTTTGAGTCTGATTTGCATAAAGCCAGTTTTATCCTAAATTTTTTAATAAATATTTTATCCTTCAATTTATATCATGTGGATTACCTGTGCCATATTGGTTGGCATCACCACTTTATGTGCAACTATTCATTGGTGGATTTCCTGTGCAACCTTGTAGGTTAGCATCACCACTAATTATTTTAACTAACCGTTTGTGGGTTTCCTGTGCAACCTTATCGGTTAGCATCACCACTTAATATGATCATGTGGGTTTCCTGTGCCACCTTGTCGGTTGGCATCACCACAAATGTCATATTTTATCCTTGTTCAACCCATCAAATTTTATTTAGAAATTGGAATGATGAGATCCTCCGTCAGTTCCTTGTCCAGCTGCTCAGATGTCCGTAACCGGGGACACGGCTAAGTACTTAGTTTTTGACTCTCGAGAGTTTGTGCACTTTCACCACAAGACCCAATAATTCACTCGTCCATGTCACCCAATTATGAAATGGAAAAGAGAAGACCGAGATGAGACCTTTGAGAAGTAATTCTCCAAAATCATACTGCAGACCCATCCCCACTTATCATCTCTACATCTGTGGGTCATGCGGATTTCGGGGTCTCACAACTTATATGGTCAAGACAGAACCCATATGACATGTGGCTGCACTGGAAGCAATCTAAACACGGAGTAACTTCGAATCTCTTTGATCCTGGGTGGCTTTCCACACTTGTAATCCATCCTCCCATCCCAGGGTTACCCCGGGGATCACCGTTTCCAACTTTCCACCAACACCCAGGTAGTTCATTAAACTTAGTTGTTTTTTTTCCTTACTCAACTACTAAAAATATTTTCCACAGCAATATCCAAGTATCAACTAAGTTCAGTGGCTCACTAAGCCTAGAGGGGGTGTGAGTGGATGGATATTCTAAATAGGATTTTCTTAGCATAGCATATTATACCAAATCTGGTAGTAAGCCTATCATGCATACTACTAAAAACACTAAATGCAATAAAATAGAATAGTAGGACATTTATGAGTGAGTATCACTTGCCTTTGTCACAGGGGAACACGCGTAACTACCACAGCAACGGGAACACTCCGCACAATCTAAATAAATAAATTAATAAATAGCACTCAATCAACATACCAATCAATCATATACACAAATCGTGGAAACA
Organism: Poa annua; assembly: GCA_026929855.1. Classification (NCBI taxonomy): domain Eukaryota; kingdom Viridiplantae; phylum Streptophyta; class Magnoliopsida; order Poales; family Poaceae; genus Poa; species Poa annua. The sequence goes on along the minus strand of CM049426.1, from coordinate 270,866,371 downwards.
TGATTTTCATGGCTAAATATAATCAACATATTTAACATGGGTTAAATCAACATTATTATCTCTCTGGTTGCTAAAATAATGCATTATGACATGGGCAAGATTTAATGAAATTTTATTATTTGAAAACATTTTTTGAAACACTAGAGGGCTTGCATGAAAAACTATTACTCTTATAGTTTATTAATCATAAAAACTAAGTTTTATATTCTCTGGACATAGGATGTAATTTTTAATACATCTTGCAAAAGGATTCACTTTTAAAAGGATTTTAGAAATGATTTATGAATTAAATGGCCGAAATATCTCTCTGTATTTTGATCCAATTTAACTTGCGGAAAATGGAAAAATAATGATGTCAAAATGATCTACATAAGAAGGGCTTTCCAACGGTATGAAGTTTGTTAAATTTGGAGTTGGGGTTTGAAAGTTATGAATTTGGGAAGTTTTGTTTGATTTCTGTCTATTTAATCAATTCTCAGGAAATCATTTAATCACAGCCGTCCGATCAAGTTTAAACGAACGCCCGAGATTAAAAGGTACCGGTTTGGAAATCAATTAAAACTGAACCGTCAGATCTTCATCTGATGGTCCAGATCCAAACACCATAAAGGGGCGGCGGACCTCACCGGAGATGGAGAGCGCGGCGGCGCTGACGATTCCGGCGTCCACGGGAACGGCGTTGCGGTGGTCTCCCGGGATCCAGGAGGCGACGGAGGAACTCCTCTCTTCACGGCGAAGAGTATGGGGTGGTCTTCGACGGTTCGGGCGTCCTCGAGCGACGGCGCTGCTCGGGCGGAGGGGGCGAACTCCGGTGACTCACGGGTGGAGACGAACTAGGCGTTCCGGCTGCGGATACAATCCGAAAAGGCGTCAGGAGGTGCGGAAGAACATGGGCAAAACGTTGCACGGGGTCTCAAACTCCGGGGGGGGGGGGGGGGGGGGGGACGAACCTCGCCGGAATCCACGAAAACACGGCGGCGGTAGTGGTTACTCCGGCGTCGAAATTCATCGGATTGGCTAAACGATACGAACAAAGGGGAGGGGGAAAAGGACGCCGGGGTCGTGGGAATCAAATAGGAGTGCGGGATGGTAGGTTTCGCGGTATCTGGAGGGAAGGAGGGAGTGGAGGTCGTGGGGGTCGTGGCGTTGTTCTCTGGTCGTGGCAGCGGTTGGAGGAAGGGGATGACGAGTGGGGCCCACTCGTCAGTGAGGGGGAGAGCGAGAGAGGCCGGGGCAGGCTGATGCTGGGCTCGGCCCAGTTACTTTTTTTTCTGGTTCTTTTATTTTCTCTTCCTATCCTTTTCTGATTTATTTTATAACTTTTGTTTTATTCATCCAAATGACTTCAAACAAATTTCTAAAAATATGAAAAATGCAGATCTTTCATTTAAAACTGTCACACACATGTTTTGATTACTTTTCAAAAATGTTTATTTGAAATATTGATTAGATATCAATTTGACATTTTTTGTGGAATTTAAAATAAAATTTTAATAAAATATTTCATTCTTATGAAATAATAAAATATACCACAATTAATAATATTGGACATGAAATATTTCAAACACCTTTTCTAGTTCAAATTATTGTTTCAAACCCATATTTTAAAATAGACATACTGTAAATAATACAAGCACTTTGTAAATATGGTTTCTGAGTTTAACAATATCTAAAAGATTTATTTTTGCTCGACCTTCAAGTATGAAAACAAAAGATTATTTGAAACATTTGACCTCAAAAATACTTTTAATTAATTTATAATAATTCTTTTCAATTCAACTTCTTGATAAATACGAATTTATTTAAAAGAGTTAAAAGTTTTAAATTTTAGTGATTTTTAAACATTCTTTAATTTTGGGATGTTACAGACTACCACCCTTAAAAGGAATCTCGTCCCGAGATTTGAAGAGGCTAGAAACAAAGATGGGTTTGGATATATGGGTTTGGGGGAGTTGGGTGGGCTACCACCCTTAATATAAACTTTTGTTGGTTGTCCACGACTATTGTTTCCACCGTCGGGGTGACTCTGGTGAGATGGCTAGATCTCTTTTCTTTTCAATTGTACTTCATCATCCTTAATTCCAGGTATATAGTATGTACTAGGGTTTGAGAAATATTTATGCTGAAATTAGCTGATTAAGGACTTACTGTTCACCGCTTCACGTGCCTCGAACACTTCTTACACATTGACATGATTCACATATCCTTTCTGGAATGGGTTGGGCTTGGCTGCTTCAATCTCCTTCTTTTCAGGGCAACCACTAGAATAATGCCCCATGTTCTTACACTTATAGCATCTTATATGACTCAGGTCCTTCTTGCCTTGGTGGCTATGATGTCCAATGCCATTTCCATTGCCATTGTATTGGCCATCCTTGTTGTCACTAATGCTTCCCTTTTGGTCTTCATTATGGTTGTGGCCATTTCCACCAATTTGATTGTTTCCATGGTTGTGGAATTTATTGCCACTGCTACCCTCATAATGATTGTGCCTCTTGTGTAAAGTTTCAGAGTGGTACTTGCTTGAGCTATGCTTCCTCTTTCTTTTTTCGGCTTGTGTCTGTTTGTTCTCCAAGATAGTGGCCTTGTCGAGAAGTGACTGATAGTTGGGTGTGTAGACTACTGACAATTGAATGGCCAACTCATCATTCAGACCATCCAAGAATTTCTCCTTCCTCTTGGCATCTGTGTCAACATCGTCTGGTGCGTAGCGCGCTAGATTGTTGAAGTCCTATATGTATCCAGCAACTGTGCGGTTTCCTTGACGTAGATTGCGGAATTCTCTTTTCTTCAAGCTCATCACACCAGTTGATATGTGTGCAGTACGGAAACTTTCTTGGAACATCTCCCAGGTGAACTCCTCAATTGGGTGAGTGAACTGATAGTTCTCCCACCAGTTGGCTGCAGGTCCTTCCAACAGATATGCCGCAAACCTGACCTTCTCTGCGTCTGTACACCCAATGGTTACCAGATTCTTATTCACCGAGCGTAACCAGTCATCTGCTACAACTGGCTCTGAGGCGCTAGTGAATGCTGCTGGTCGCAACCTCAGAAATCGGGTGAGCATGTCCACTTGAGGGGGTGGTGGTGGCGGTGGATTGTTGTTGTTGTTGTTGTTATTTGCTAGGAACTGAGTCATCACTTGCATGAGTTGGGTCAACACTTGTTGCATCCCATTGTTGTCGTTACCGTTGTTGTCTTCATTGTTGTTGTTGTGGGTTTCTCGACGAGGAGACATCTGTTGGTTTAGCATAGATAAGCAAAGATAGAGAGGCCTAAGAGGAGAAAATCCTACCATCACGAACAACTTGACAAAGAAACACACAAACATCCATAAAACGACAACCTAATTAACCAATCAACAAGACTCAACCACAAACAAGAAAAATCAATCTAGCATCGACATACAACCTAAGTTGCTATGTACAATACACCAACACAATATTGCGGTTCTAATCAAATGGTGGTCTCATGTCTAACTCCTTATTGAGTACTTCACGTTCTTCCACTTATTGAATATCTTTTAAGTGTTTGCCGATTACTGGTCCTCCAATGGTCTTTGGCATAGTGATTCGTATTGATATTTGAGAAATCCATATGAAGTATTAGATTCAGACTACGTGAACATGGTCTTCTAGAGTAAGGGAGATATTTTCAGAATGTTGATAGTAGACGAGAGTATAAGAAAAAATAATATTTATTTATTTTAGAAATCTGAATAAAATTAGATTTTCAATCATATGGTCAAAACCTATTTCTATCCAAACATAGGGTCACGAACCTACAGGCAACACAGTGCTCTGATACCATCTGTAAAGGCCCTCCTTATTATAAGGTAGCGACCTCCTGTGTATAGTGCTAGTCTCTGGATCGACTTGCTAGCACACACCGTTTAAGATGAAATACCATAACATTGCATCAATATTCATTACACGATGATCCAGAAATAATGGGGTTCGATACAAGGTGCATAGCCCATGGCTAGCTCAAACCGAAATAAACACGCAGCGGAAAGCAAATGGATAAGTGAGCTCCATCTTCATCATGTGCCACAGGCAAGGCATGTTGGTTGGAGACTCGCGACCCTATCAAACCTTACTTCTCGTCAGAGGGTCCTGCAATGGTGAGTTGCAGCCCAAACTATATTGGGTCAGCACAATTGAATTGTGGTGGCAAGTGATACTAGTGGATATAAATAGCATCCTGTCATCTACATGCATATTTGGCTTGGTGGAGTTTGAGTCTCATTTGCATAAAGCCAGTTTTATCCTATATTTTTCAATAAATATTTTATCCTTCAATTTATATCATGTGGGTTACCTGTGCCATATTGGTTGGCATCACCACTTTATGTGCAACTATTCATTGGTGGATTTCCTGTGCAACCTTGTAGGTTAGCATCACCACTAATTATTTTAACTAACCGTTTGTGGGTTTCCTGTGCAACCTTATCGGTTAGCATCACCACTTAATATGATCATGTGGGTTTCCTGTGCCACCTTGTCGGTTGGCATCACCACAACTGTCATATTTTACCCTTGTTCAACCCATCAAATTTTATTTAGAAATTGGAATGATGAGATCCTCCGTCAGTTCCTTGTCCAGCTGCTCAGATGTCCGTAACCGGGGACACAGCTAAGTACTTAGTTTTTGACTCTCGAGAGTTTGTGCACTTTCACCACAAGACCCAATAATTCACTTGTCCATGTCACCCAATTATGAAATGGAAAAGAGAAGACCGAGACGAGACCTTTGAGAAGTAATTCCCCAAAATCATACTGCGGACCCATCCCCACTTATCATCTCTACATCTGCGGGTCATGCGGATTTCGGGGTCTCACAACTTATATGGTCAAGACAGAGCCCATATGACATGTGGCTGCACCGGAAGCAATCTAAACACGGAGTAACTTCGAATCTCTTTGATCCTGGGTGGCTTTCCACACTTGTAATCCATCCTCCCATCCCAGGGTTACCCCGGGGGATCACCGTTTCCAACTTTCCACCAACACCCAGGTAGTTCATTAAACTTAGTTGTTTTTTTCCTTACTCAACTACTAAAAATATTTTCCACAGCAATATCCAAGTATCAACTAAGTTCAGTGGCTCACTAAGCCTAGAGGGGGTGTGAGTGGATGGATATTCTAAATAGGATTTCCTTAGCATAGCATATTATACGAAATCTGGTAGTAAGCCTATCATGCACACTACTAAAAACACTAAATGCAATAAAATAGAATAGTAGGACATTTATGAGTGAGTATCACTTGCCTTTGTCACAGGGGGAACACGCGTAACTACCACAGCAACGGGAACACTCCGCACAATCTAAATACATAAATTAATAAATAGCACTCAATCAACATACCAATCAATCATATACACAAATCGTGGAAACATGATTTTCATGGCTAAATATAATCAACATATTTAACATGGGTTAAATCAACATTATTATCTCTCTGGTTGCTAAAATAATGCATTATGACATGGGCAAGATTTAATGAAATTTTATTATTTGAAAACATTTTTTTGAAACACTAGAGGGCTTGCATGAAAAACTATTACTCTTATAGTACATAAGAACTAAGTTTTATATTCTCTGGACATAGGATGTAATTTTTAATACATCTTGCAAAAGGATTCACTTTTAAAAGGATTTTAGAAATGATTTATGAATTAAATGGCCGAAATATCTCTCTGTATTTTGATCCAATTTAACTTGCGAAAAATGGAAAACTAATGATGTCAAAATGATCTACATAAGAAGGGCTTTCCAACGGTATGAAGTTTGTTAAATTTGGAGTTGGGGTTTGAAAGTTATGAATTTGGGAAGTTTTGTTTGATTTCTGTCTATTTAATCAATTCTCAGGAAATCATTTAATCACAGCCGTCCGATCAAGTTTAAACGAACGCCCGAGATTAAAAGGTACCGGTTTGGAAATCAATTAAAACTGAACCGTCAGATCTTCATCTGATGGTCCAGATCCAAACACCATAAAGGGGCGGCGGACCTCACCGGAGATGGAGAGCGCGGCGGCGCTGACGATTCCGGCGTCCACGGGAACGGCGTTGCGGTGGTCTCCCGGGATCCAGGAGGCGACGGAGGAACTCCTCTCTTCACGGCGAAGAGTATGGGGTGGTCTTCGACGGTTCGGGCGTCCTCGAGCGACGGCGCTGCTCGGGCGGAGGCGGCGAACTCCGGTGACTCACGGGTGGAGACGAACTAGGCGTTCCAGCTGCGGATACAATCCGAAAAGGCGTCAGGAGGTGCGGAAGAACATGGGCAAAACGTTGCACGGGGTCTCAAGCTCCGGGGGGGGGGGGGGGGACGAACCTCGTCGGAATCCACGAAAACACGGCGGCGGTAGTGGTTACTCTGGCGACGAAATTCATCGGATTGGCTAAACGATACGAACAAAGGGGAGGGGGAAAAGGACGCCGGGGTCGTGGGAATCAAATAGGAGTGCGGGATGGTAGGTTTCGCGGTATCTGGAGGGAAGGAGGGAGTGGAGGTCGTGGGGGTCGTGGCGCTGTTCTCTGGTCGTGGCAGCGGTTGGAGGAAGGGGATGACGAGTGGGGCCCACTCGTCAGTGAGGGGGAGAGCGAGAGAGGCCGGGGCGGGCTGATGCTGGGCTCGGCCCAGTTACTTTTTTGTTCTGGTTCTTTTATTTTCTCTTTCTATCCTTTTCTGATTTATTTTATAACTTTTGTTTTATTCATCCAAATGACTTCAAACAAATTTCTAAAAATATGAAAAATGCAGATCTTTCATTTAAAACTGTCACACACATGTTTTGATTACTTTTCAAAAATGTTTATTTGAAATATTGATTAGATATCAATTTGACATTTTTTGTGGAATTTAAAATAAAATTTTAATAAAATATTTCATTCTTATGAAAATAATAAAATATACCACAATTAATAATATTGGACATGAAATATTTCAAACACCTTTTCTAGTTCAATTTATTTTTTCAAACCCATATTTTAAAATAGACATACTTTAAATAATACAAGCACTTTGTAAATATGGTTTCTGAGTTTAACAATATTTATTTTTGCTCGACCTTCAAGTATGAAAACAAAAGATTATTTGAAACATTTGACCTCAAAAATACTTTTAATTAATTTATAATAATTCTTTTCAATTCAACTTCTTGATAAATACGAATTTATTTAAAAGAACTAAGTTTTAAATTTTAGTGATTTTTAAACATTCTTAAATTTTGGGATGTTACACAAACATGGGCTCTTAGAAATATGCAATTACACTTGTGTCTCATAGAACTATTATCGAGAAGAAAAATTCTTAGGACTCATTTGATTCAGATTAAATTATAGGATTTGTTGTATGCTACATTTCATAAAAAATATACATTCACTCTGTATTTATTTTACAATTTCTTTGTTTTCCTTGTGGCATCAAACATTGTCTAGTTCAAATTCTCATGTTTTGTTGATCACATAGTGGACATGACACTCAAATCTTGCACTTTTCTTATTCATTTGTTTTGAAATTTCTAGGATATCATCGAGTTCAACACATCCAACTCTTCGAGGACCAATTATAAAAAGGGAATGCCTAGGGCTCACTCAGATGACGTCATCCAGTTGACTCATGTGTAATCCATGTGTAATTGAAAAAGTTTAGTTGCAACTCATGTCTAAGTGGGAAAATGACAGTTACAACTTGTGTGTAACCATGTGCAACTCACATCCCGCATGAATCATGATGTAAATCTGATGGCAGAGACCTAATATAATTCTCACTCGAGTGAAATAGCAAAACCGTTATAAAAAAGGAAAACTCTTCTAGGACCCTCCCATAAAACGGTTTTCTAGGACCCGTTCACCCGACTCGTTCCCCAACACGAACAGGCCGAGCCTTAAAAAGCTGAGCCCCACCCAACTGAGCCCAAACCAAGCCCAAGACCAAATTCCTCGCAGCCTCCACTCCACCCACACGACCGAGAGATGAGCACCGGCGGCGCGGAGAAGTCCGGCAGCGGCGGAGGAGCAGCGCCGGTGAAGACGCCTTCGGACTTCCTCAAGTCGATCAGGGGCCGCCCCGTCGTTGTCAAGCTCAACTCCGGCGTCGACTACAGAGGTCCGTCTCACTTCCTCTTCCTCTTTCGACAGCACTAACCCTAGGAAGCGCAACTCCATGCAACCCTAGGAAGCCCCCCGCTTCTTTTGGAGCGTTTCCGGAGACAAATTAGGGCTACTAGGAACGCCTTCTTGCGGATAATTTGTTAGTATCTCGGATGAGGCTAGACATGTGAGCACTGAGATTGATTTATTTGCTGCGAAGTGCTAGATGCTTAGGGCTATTTTCGTTGTGAAATTTGGTCTACTGCGAAGGACCATAAATCCATGGTCATGTAGCAGCAGCGCTGTATAATAACTAAACGGCCGGAATTTGCAAACGGAGGCCGAGCTCAATGGAGCTCGGTTTTTTTTAAATAGAAAATCAGCTTTTTATGTTTCAAAATATCGAAACAAAAAACTTGGTGTAGATAACTCTACAATGTGCAAAATCTCAATGCAGAAGTCTATTAGTTTAGGCTACACGAAAAAGACAATTTTCACAAATTTTGAAGTTTTTCAGAATGTGTACTTCTCACAGATCCAGATCCACCTATTTGTCATTTTTCCATGGTTTTTAAGGCGGTAAGGCGTCCTAAGGCAGAGGGGGGACGCCTCACCGCCTAGGCGCTTAAAGCGCAAGGCGATGCGACGCCTTAGACCAGAGCAGAATAGCAGGAACGGGAGAAGGTGAGGGTGGAGAGGAAAGAATCCATGGGGGAGAGAGGGGGCAAGCAGCAGTCAATGAACAGGCAAGCAGCACAGCAGAACTTCCACGGGCATAAGCAGGCAAGCAGCAGGGCAGAACTACCACGGACACCACCAAGCAGAACAGAACCCAATCTTCAGAGCGGACAGGAAAGTTGGCCAGGGGAGGAGAAGCCCAGAAGCTTGGGCGGAGAAGAGGTGGCCGGCGGAGGAGGAACTGGCCGCCTGAGAAGAGGGAGCTCCTCTCTCTCTCTCTCTCTCTCTCTCTCTCTCTCTCTCTCTCAGCTCGATTCCTCTCACGGGTGTGTTCTCCTCTCCCTCCCCTATCTATTCCTCTCCAATTTGCCCCAGATTACCTTCCCCTCCCACCCAATTTCTGGTTCCCGCTCCCGTCCCTCACTGTTTCCCGCCCGAGCTGCCAGCGACGACGGAGGCGTCCCAAATCGGCCAGAGCAACGCCTTCCCCGCCTAGGCGACGACCTGGACGCCTCAAAGGTCCAATTTAGACGCCTTAGACCGAATCCTAAGGCGACCATGACGCCTTGCTGTCTCAGGGCGCTCTGACGCTTAGGCGTCCCCTAGGCGACGACTAGGGGACGCCTTAAAAACCATGCATTTTTCCCTAGCCTAAACTAGAAAGGAAATTGTGAAGCTTGGCCTCCAAAACGCCTTAATCGTATACTTAGGTTTCACCAATCAGTCTCAGGGTTGTAAAAAATGTGAAGGGTACCAAACCACGTTCAAAAAACTTGTACATATGTACATTCTATGTTATGGTATTCTTTTAGAATATATAAATTTACTTTACGACAGACTCGAGTTATGAAACCTAAATAATTTTGATATTGTCATCATGCTATTCAAAATGTGCATTGTAATCAAGAGAACCCTTCTATTGGGATATCAACACGTAATGTTACGCCCCCAAACAGAGTCTTGTCGTGACAACCACCACTAATTTATAAGCCAAACATTATAAATATGTGAGGCTAAAATTCACGCACTTTCACAAAGGCTATTCAAAGAAACATAATTTATTTTAAATAATTTTACCACACACTAGCCTCTGATTTTTTTTTATAAACCTGCTGCTCACTATCACGAGTTTATGACCACCGCCAGCGATGGAGGTGGCTTGTAAGCGTTGGGGTCAGCTGACCCCAATGGAAAACATCAAATCTTCACTAATTAGCACTAGCTAATGAGTTTTTATAGAAGATGACACTAGTGAAAATAGATGGAAAATAGACATGACCCCATTGGCATTTTTTTCCAGCTTCGTCCCTGATCCACCGGTGTTGTGTTTTCTGCCAAAATTGGATAAGTAAGAATGTGTATGAAGATGCTCAGCAGGCATGAAATAGTATCAGATTGTGCTGTCATAAAATACTCTTTACTGATTTAGCAAGAATGACAGATGGCGGGGGATAACTGTATTTTTTACTAGAGAATGCTGTATGACTTGTGACGAACTTGGTAGTCACAGTCGCAGGGGTGTGTAATTTACACTGTTACACCATTAAGAGGTGTATATACGACATCGAGAGTTTCAAACGTCCTAAAAGAACAGCTCTTTGATACTCTTAGACGCAGCTACCTTGACATACTTGTATAGGCCGTTCCTTTGACTCCACCAAAGAGAAACTGTGAGAAGTACAATATTTTTGCCTTCATGAGCCATGGTGGCAGAATTTGATTAGATAAATAAAGCCTATAACAGAACGTCTAATAGAAATATCGTCAAGAAACTATCCTGAGCCATTTTCCAAGAAAAAACAACTTGCTCCACTTAATGTCCGTGAATCAAATTTTCACATGGGGTCAGAAATGTTTAACAGAGGTGAAGAAAAATCATAGATTAGCTCCTGGAGTTTTGATGCATGCTGGCACTCGTGTCTGCTGCTAGGCTAGTTCCAACTGCCCCTTCTTTCACCTAGAGCGGGCTGCTAAGCCAAGTGTCCTACTTGCCTCAGAGCTTCATCCTCACCTTGATTTCTAGTAGGTAAATATATGGAGTGTGCACAAAGTCATTTAGTTGCTAGTGTAGTGCCTCTACAGAGGCTCCTTTGAGTACCTTCAGAAATTGAAGAATTGAAGGCTCCTGTGATGGACCCATATTTACCGAGTCAAAAAGCCATTAGATGTACATTAAATTTTATCATGATTAAATTAATACTAACTCCTAAAAAAATACACCACGTAAAGATTTAAATTCCAATACTTCCCTCAAGGCATGTAGTGTGCAATTACACCCTACTCTTTCTAATGGAGTTGTGCATAAATTAAGTTATATATGGTAGACAATCATCACTAATACTGTAATACATTTACAAATCATGTGCAATGCCCATGCTTGTGACTAAATTACATATGGTGTTAACCAACTCACTTTATGAAGTGAACAAATTAATGCACTAAATTTCTAGTGTTAGCAAATGCTGTCTCATTTTTTCTTATCTGATCCATTCAACTGAGCAAGCACCCAGACATGGTTTTGGTCACTCCTATCAAAATTTAATGGTAGGACACATGATAGAGCGTATTTACGGCATTGCGTTTTGCTGAATTTAGAAGGGGACAATATTTCCTGACTGGTCTGTGTCTCTGTCTAGTGGAGCCACTCTGTTTCTCTCTCTGATTTGTGCTTTTCTTTGATGCTGAAGAGTGACTTTTGCTTGTGACCAGGCATTTTGGCTTGTCTAGATGGTTATATGAACATTGCAATGGAGCAAACTGAAGAGTATGTGAACGGTCAACTGAAGAACAAGTATGGCGACGCTTTCATCAGAGGCAACAACGGTATGTCCTGGATTTCAAACTCCGGTTCTCCTACTTTCCCAGTTTTGTGTGGAAGTAGCTGGCAGGGTGTGTGCTTATTCTGATGCCTCTCGTTCAAGTGCAGTTCTGTACATCAGCACCTCAAAGCGGGCCCTCACGGACGGAGCGTAGACCAAGTGGAGCCTTTCACATCATGTTAATTTCAAGGTCGTTAGTGAATTGGTTGTGGTGGTGATCTCTGACTGGTGCTGCCTTTTCAATCTCGTACCTGCTGTCTGCCGTGTTGCATACTGACAGGGATTTATCTGGAACCATTCCGATGTATCCGGAAACAGATTTTTAGCTTTGAAATATTTTGTGGCCAGGATTTGGCATCAAGGATATATAGATAAGGTTTGTGGTTTCCATCGTTGTGTTTGCTGCTGCTGATCATTCAGGGCACTTTGCTGATTATCCACCGTTGTTTTGTTGGCGCTTTGTTCACACATCACGATGCGCCAACCATGATGATATGAATATCTTCATGCATGTCTTTTGGCATGTTTTCCAGGAATGTTCATCTGGTTCTTGCAAAAATTATGTTTGTCATCTGCATCTCGCGACAGTACGCCGAATAGCAAACTTTGTTCTAACATCTGCACATTTGTGGAAGCAGAAACCTAGCAACAAATATCGTCCTTGTTCCTATATCAGTGATATAATATCTCTGAACAATGCTCACATGTTGTAACTTGAATTCTTGCACTTTTCCATACAAAACTGCAAGCATCAGAATGTCTGTTCACAATTCACAAGCTTCATCCCGATTAGTTCGAGGATTGTAGAACTCTACGATACGAGCGAGAGAGAGAATGGCACTGGATGAGTTGCCTGTTGTATTAGCACATGTACTTAGGGTGTGTTCGTTTCTTGGAACCGGGTGGAATGGAATGGAACGGTTCCATTCCATGAGCCCGTTCTTACGTTCTTTTCTGGAATGGAGTAGAATGAAGTGGTTCCAGAAAAGGGAATATTCCTTCCATATGCGGAACCGACCGGTCCGGCCGATTCGGCCGGACGAGGTGGAACGGAACAGTAAACTGGGCGATTAACTCTAATTTAATCAAGTTTAGCAATAATTAATTAATATTAGGAATAATTAATCAAGTTTAGTAATAATTAATTAAATTTTAGCAATGATTAATCAAGATTAGGAAATATTTAATCGAGTTTGTTGCCGCTCTAGTCCATTCCATTCCACCCCATCCCAGAAAAAAACACAAGAATAGAACGGTTCCGTGACAATCTTTTGTCTAAAAAGAACACAGGAATGGAACGGTTCCATGAGAGTGGAATGGAATGGTTCCATTCCATTCCACCTGGTTCCAAAAACGAACACACCCTTATAGTACTGAGGTTAGAAGGGATCGTGCTGTTAGCACGTACAACAGATGGTGGGAGTGAGGAGCTAATCGTAAGGATCTGATCCTAGCTAGGTGGGAGTCAGTTACAACGGTGAGAAGACTAATTCCTATTCTCTAACACCCCCGCAGTTTGAGCATGGGGTGGCCGAATGCACAAACTGGAACGGAAGTCCTGGAACGCCGACGTCGGCAAGCCCTTGGTCATGATGTCGGCGTACTGCTGTGCGGTGGGGTAGTGAAGAACATGAACGTGCCCAAGAGCGACCTTCTCCCTGACGAAATGGATGTCCAGCTCGATATGCTTCGTCCGGCGATGATGCACCGGGTTGGCGGCCATGTAAACTGCAGAGATGTTGTCGCAGTAGACGGTCGTTGCTTTTGGGATGAGGACATGGAGCTCGCCAAGTAGTTGATGAAGCCAGCAACTCTCAGCGACGACGCTGGCGACGCCGCGGTACTCCGCTTCGGCGCTTGAACGGGAGACCGTGGGTTGCCGTTTGGAGGACCACGACACCAAGGCGTCCCCGAGGAAGACGGCGTAGCCGGAAGTGGATCGTCGCGTGTCCGGGCAACCATCCCAGTCCGCGTCTGAGTATGCCACGAGATCAAACGTGGAGGAGCGCTGAAGATGAAGACCGTAGCTGGTGGTGCCGCGGATGTACCGAAGAATCCTCTTGACGACGGCGAGATGGCAGTCCATGGGCGCGTGCATATGAAGACATGCCTGCTGGACGGCATAGGTGATGTCCGGGCGTGTCATTGTCAGGTATTGCAACCCTCCGACAATGCTCCTGTATTTAGAAGCATCAGCGACAGGTGTGCCAGAGGCAGCGGAGAGCTTGGCCGAGGTGTCGATGGGCGTGGACGACGGGCTGCAGAGGCCATGTTTGCCCTGTCCAGGAGCTCTTCAATGTACTTTCCCTGCGAGAGGAAGAAGCCTTCGCGCGAGCGCTGGACGTTGATGTCGAGGAAGTAGTGGAGAGCACCGAGATCTTTGAGAGAGAACTCTTGCTGGAGCAGGTTGATGACGCGACGGAGCAGCGTGGCGGAGGAGGCCGTGATGACGACGTCGTCGACGTACAGCAACAAGTAAGCAATGCCGGCCGGTCGATGCAGAACGAAGAGAGAGGTGTCGAACTTGGCGCAGACGAAGCCGAGTTTGTCGAGGAAGCCGACGAAGCGAGCGTACCAGGCCCGCGGAGCCTGTTACAGGCTGTACAAGGACCGAGCAGAATCGACAAAGCCCGCGGGCTGCTGGCAGTAGACACGCTTCTGCAGATGACCATGCAAAAAAGCATTGTTCACGTCAAGCTGGTGAACCGGCCAGTCCTTGTTGGCGGCGATGGCGAGGACGGCATGGATCGTTGCTGATTTGACAACCGGAGAGAAGGTTTCGCCAAAGTCGGCACCGGGTTTCTGCGAGAAGCCGCGCACCACCCACCTTGCCTTGTACCGCTCCAAAGCTCCGTCAGCGCGAAACTTGTGGCGAAACACCCACTTCCCTGTGATCACGTTGGCACCGCGCGGCCGGGGCACGAGCGTCCACTTCTGGTTCACCTGCAAAGCCCTGAACTCATCTTGCATAGCAGTTAGCCAATTAGGATCACGTAAAGCCGAACGCACACTGGTGGGTAATGGAGAGATGGAATCGGTGGTGGCTAGGGTTGCGTATGCGGGGTTTGGCCTAAAGATACCTGACTGGGCTCGTGTGCGCATGGGGTCAGTCGGGAGAGTGAGGGGACGACGAGGTTCAGTGGTTCGAGGGGCTGGTGCAGAGGTAGTGGACGGAGAAGCATCAGAGTCGATGGTCGGCGGGGACAGAGGCGGCGAGGCCGGAGGAGAAGTGGGTGACGAGGGAACGGGAGAGGAAGCTGCGGACGCGACGTGTGCGTCGTTGTGGGCGGTAGAGGCTGCCGGAGCAGATGGAGTTGGGTTGATCTCGGTCGTGACGAGGAGTGGTGTGTGGGGCGCTGCTGGAGCATGAGATGGATCCCTCGCGGAGGGACTCGTAGCAGAAACCGTGGGCATCAGATCGGCAGCGAGGGATGGGTTGCTGTAGGGCATTGGTAGGTCGAGAAGAAAATCAAACGAGGCAGGCGTGGGCTGGTTAGGGAGCTGAGCGAAGGGGAATTGGTTTTCGTCGAAAGTGACATGTCGTGAAACGAAAACATGGTTGGACAGTGGGTCAAGACACCGGTATCCCTTGTGATCAGGAGAATATCCTAGAAAAACACAGGGAAGGCTTCGTGGGGAGAGTTTGTTGGACGTTGTGGGCGTGGTGTTAGGATAACACAAACAACCGAAAACGCGAAGGTTTTGAAAATCAGGCGGGGATCCGTATAGTAGCTGAAAAGGTGTGATGAGCTGTCGTGGGCGGCATGGTCGGCGATTGACTAGGAAGGTGGAGGTAGCGAGCGCCCCAGCCCAAAAAACAGAAGGCATGTGGGCATGAAAAAGGATCGTACGCATTGTTTCATTAAGGGTTCGAATGATGCGCTCGGCACGGCCGTTTTGGGAAGATGTATAAGGGCAGGACATGCGGAGAGAAATGCCGTGGTCACCAAAGAAGTTGTGAGAAACGTTGTTGTCGAATTCGCCGCCGTTGTCAGCTTGCATGGCAACGAGCGGGAGGTTAAATTGAGTACGGGTGAAGGCGTGAAAGCGACGAATCGTATTTGCGACGAAGAGGAAAAGACCACGAAAAATGGCTAAAATCATCAAGTATCACTAAGTAATATTTATATCCGGAAATGCTAGACACCGGTGAGGTCCAAAGATCACAGTGCACAAGCTGAAAGGGAAAAAAGGAAATTGTAGTAGAGTTGGAAAAGGGAAACCTAACATTCTTTCCTAATTGACAAGCATTACAAATATGAGATTGATTTTTATTGGGGACGGAGATGGTCTTGAGAGCGCGTGCGAGGTTGTCGCGGCCGAGGTGTCCGAGGCGTTGATGCCACAGGTCGGTGGAGCAGCTGGTGAGGAGGCTGGTGGCGGTGGGTGTCGGTGTGATGTAGTAGAGATCCCTGGTGGAATTACATCGGAGGAGCACCTGGCGGGTACGCCGATCCTTAACAGAAAAATCAAGATCGTCAAATTCAACACTTACAGGGTTAGTGCGAGTAAGAACACAAACAGAAAGAAGGTTTTTAATGAGGGTGGGAGAGACAAGAACGTTTTGGAGATGGAGAGGGCGAGAAGAGGTGTGGAGCGAGGAGTTACCAGTGTGAGTGATCGGCAACAAATGTCCATTGCCAACTACAATGCAAGAATGAGAAGAACAGGGTTGCAGGGATGAGAGATTACCAGTGGAGGAGGCCATGTGTGAGGTAGCGCCGGTTTCCATCACCCATTCACCATTGGCGGTGGGCTGCGGGTGTTGCTGCTGGATGGAGAGTTGGTGAAGCGCGTGGACGAGGCCGGCTTGATCCCAGCACGGAGCAGGAGCAGCTGATGCGGTGGTGTATGCGGCGCCGGCGAAGGGTGGTGGTGGTGGAGCGCTGCGCGGGGCAGGGCCGAGGATGCTGGAGCCGGGGAAGTGGGGCCACCACTAATAGGGCCACGCCTGGACCATTCTAGTACACTGGTGGAGGGGTGCTTGCGCCAGCCCTGGCATCGTGACAGTAGGGCCTCCCTTGGGCTTGTTCTTGTTCCAGTTGCCGCCGTTCTTGTTCTTGTTTGGCGGCGAGGGCTGTGGTGGAGACGGCGGAGCAGGTGGCGGTGGTGCAGGGGCAGCAGGAGCCACCGGAGCACGAGTGGTGGCGTGTAGAGCGATGCCGGAGGGAGCTGAGTCGCCCTTGTCGTGCCTGCTTTCTTCAAGAACCAAAAAGGAACGAACATCCTGGAAGGAGGGCAGTGGTTTCTCACGTGATAGGGTGGTGACGGCGTGGCGGAAGTCGGAGTGGAGGCCGGCGAGGACGCGGTGCACCAGGTCAGCGTCAGTCACGTTGCGGCCGAGGTCACGGAGATGATCGGCCAGAGACTTCAGACGTACGCAGTACGTGGACACGGTCATGTTGCCCTGCCTCTGCCCGTGGAACTCGTTGTCGAGGTACATAGCCCGTGAGACGGCGTTGTCAAGGAAGAGGTTCTCGATGCGGCTCCAGACCGCGAACGTCGTGTCGTCCGGCGTGATGAACAGCGACAGGATCTCCTCCGAGACCATGGAGTACAACCAGGAGACGATGGTGTAGTCGTCCTGTACCCACTCAGGGTCGTCGTGCTGTGGCGGCGCGTCACTGTCGATGTGGTGGAGACCGCCGAACTGCCCGAGCGTGACGATGAAGAGCGACGCCACATGGTGAAGGAGGGCCCGCCATGTCGAGCATGATCTGAACATGCTGCTTGATGAGAACGTGACGCAGATTCTAACGAGGAGCCACGCGAGCCGGAGCCACGCGACCTGCAGGAGCGGGCGCGGGAGGAGGGGTGACACAGGAGAGGGGAACGCCGCCCTGGGCATCCTGATGGGTGGCCAGCATGTTGGCGAGGGCGGCCATGGTGGTGGGGAGAGGTGGTGCTGAGGGGTTTGGTTCGGCGGTGGAGAAGAGGACGCCGGCAGAGGTCGAGGAGAGATTGGACATGGTGGTTGGGGCAGCGGAAGCCTAGGAGAAGCTCGGGGGAACGAGATGAGCGTCTGATACCATGTAGAACTCTAGGATACGAGCGAGAGAGAGAATGGCACTCGATGAGTTGCCTGTTGTATTAGCACATGTACTTATAGTACAGAGGTTAGAAGGGATCGTGCTGTTAGCACGTACTCCCTCCGTTCCACAATATAAGATGTTTTAGCTATAACACATGTTATCTAGATTCGCACTAAAATGAGTGCACATGTACACTAAAACATGTCTAGATACTTGTGTGCACATATTAATGTGGAAAATGGCTAAAACATCTTATATTGGGGAACGGAGGGAGTACAACAGATGGTGGGAGTGAGGAGCTAATCCTAAGGATCTGATCCTAGCTAGGTGGGAGTCAGTTACAACGGTGAGAAGACTAATTCCTATTCGCTAACACCCCCCACAGTTTGAGCGTGGGGTGGCCGAATGCACAAACTGGAACGGAAGTCCTGGAACGCCGACGTCGGAAAGCCCTTGGTCATGATGTCGTCGTACTGCTGTGCGGTGGGGATGTGAAGAACGCGAACGTGCCCAAGAGCGACCTTCTCCCTGACGAAATGGATGTCCAACTCGATATGCTTCGTCCGACGATGATGCACCGGGTTGGCAGCCATGTAAACTGCAGAGATGTTGTCGCGGTAGACGATCGTTGCTTTTGGGATGAGGACATGGAGCTCGCCAAGTAGTTGATGAAGCCAGCAGCTCTCAGCGACGACGTTGGCGACGCCGCGGTACTCCGCTTCGGCGCTTGAACGGGAGACCGTGGGTTGCCGTTTGGAGGACCACGACACCAAGGCGTCCCCGAGGAAGACGGCGTATCCGGAAGTGGATCGTCGCGTACCCGGGCAACCAGCCCAGTCCGCGTCCGAGTATGCCACGAGATCAAACGTGGAGGAGCGCTGGAGATGAAGAGCGTAGCCGGTGGTGTCGCGGATGTACCAAAGAATCCTCTTGACGACGGCGAGATGGCAGTCCATGGGCGCGTGCATATGAAGACATGCCTGCTGGACGGCATAGGTGATGTCCGGGCGTGTCATTGTCAGGTATTGCAACCCTCCGACAATGCTCCTGTATTCAGAAGCATCAGCGACAGGTGTGCCAGAGGCAGCGGAGAGCTTGGCCGAGGTGTCGATGGGCATGGACGACGGGCTGCAGAAGGCCATGTTTGCCCTGTCCAGGAGCTCTTCAACGTACTTACACTGCGAGAGGAAGAAGCCTTCGCGCGAGCGCTGGACGTTGATGCCGAGGAAGTTGTGGAGAGCACCGAGATCTTTGAGAGAGAACTCTTGCTGGAGCAGGTTGACGACGCGATGGAGCAGCGTGGCGGAGGAGGCCGTGATGACGACGTCGTCAACATACAGCAACAAGTAAGCAATGGCGGTCGGTCGATGCAGAACGAAGAGAGAGGTGTCGGACTTGGCGCAGACGAAGCCGAGTTTGTCGAGGAAGCCGGCGAAGCGAGCGTACCAGGCCCACGGAGCCTGTTTCAGGCTGTACAGGGACCGAGAGAGCAGGCACACATCATCAGCGCGAGCAGAATCGACAAAGCCCGCGGGCTGCTGGCAGTAGACACGCTCCTGCAGTTGACCATGCAAAAAAGCATTGTTCACGTCAAGTTGGTGAACCGGCCAGTCCTTCTTGGCGACTATGGCGAGGACGGCACGGATCGTTGCTGATTTGACAACCAGAGAGAAGGTTTTGCCAAAGTCGACACCGGGTTTCTGCGAGAAGCCGCGCACCACCCACCTTGCCTTGTACCGCTCCAAAGCTCCGTCAGCGCGAAACTTGTGGCGAAACACCCACTTCCCTGTGATCACGTTGGCACCGCGCGGCCGGGGCACGAGCGTCCGCGTCTGGTTCACCTGCAAAACCCTGAACTCATCTTGCATAGCAGTTAGCCAATTAGGATCACGTAAAGCCGAACGCACACTGGTGGACAACGGAGAGATGGAATCGGTGGTGGCTAGGGTTGCGTATGCGGGGTTCGGCCTAAAGATACCTGACTGGGCTCGTGTGCGCATGGGGTGAGTCGGGAGAGTGAGGGGACGACGAGGTGCAGCGGCTCGAGGGGCTGGTGTAGGGGTAGTGGATGGAGAAGCATCGGAGTCGATGGTTGGCGGGGACAGAGGCGGCGAGGCCGGAGGAGAAGTGGGTGACGAGGGAACGGGAGAGGAAGCTGCGGACGCGACGTGTGCGTCGTTGTGGGCGGTAGAGGCTGCCGGAGCAGATGGGGTTGGGTTGATCTCGGTCGTGACGAGGAGTGGTGTGTGGGGCGCTGCTGGAGCATGAGATGGATCCCTCGCGGAGGGACTCGTAGCAGAAACCGTGGGCATCAGATCGGCAGCGAGGAATGGGTTGCTGTAGGGCATTGGTAGGTCGAGAAGAAAATCAAACGAGGCAGGCGTGGGCTGGTTAGGGAGCTGAGCGAAGGGGAATTGGTTTTCGTCGAAAGTGACATGTCGTGAAACGAAAACATGGTTGGACAGTGGGTCAAGACACCGGTATCCCTTGTGATCAGGAGAATATCCTAGAAAAACACAGGGAAGGCTTCGTGGGGAGAGTTTGTTGGACGCTGTGGGCGTGGTGTTAGGATAACACAAACAACCGAAAACGCGAAGGTTTTGAAAATCAGGCGGGGATCCGTATAGTAGCTGAAAAGGTGTGATGAGCTGCCGTGGGCGGCATGGTCGGCGATTGACTAGGAAGGTGGAGGTAGCGAGCGCCCCAGCCCAAAAAACAGAAGGCATGTGGGCATGAAAAAGGATCGTACGCATTGTTTCATTAAGGGTTCGAATGATGCGCTCGGCACGGCCGTTTTGGGAAGATGTATAAGGGCAGGACATGCGGAGAGAAATGCCGTGGTCACCAAAGAAGTTGTGAGAAACGTTGTTGTCGAATTCGCCGCCGTTGTCAGCTTGCACGGCAACGAGCGGGAGGTTAAATTGAGTACGGGTGAAGGCGTGAAAGCGACAAATCGTATTTGCGACGAAGAGGAAAAGACCAAGAAAAATGGCTAAAATCATCAAGTATCACTAAGTAATATTTATATCCGGAAATGCTAGACACCGGTGAGGTCCAAAGATCACAGTGCACAAGCTGAAAGGGAAAAAAGGAAATTGTAGTAGAGTTGGAAAAGGGAAACCTAACATTCTTTCCTAATTGACAAGCATTACAAATATGAGATTGATTTTTATTGGGGACGGAGATGGTCTTGAGAGCGCGTGCGAGGTTGTCGCGGCCGAGGTGTCCGAGGCGTTGATGCCACAGGTCGCTGGAGCAGCTGGTGAGGAGGCTGGTGGCGGTGGGTGTCGGTGTGATGTAGTAGAGATCCCCAATGGAATTACATCGGAGGAGCACCTGGCGGGTACGCCGATCCTTAACAGAAAAATCAAGATCGTCAAATTCAACATTTACAGGGTTAGTGCGAGTAAGAACACAAACAGAAAGAAGGTTTTTAATGAGGGTGGGAGAGACAAGAACGTTTTGGAGATGGAGAGGGCGAGAAGAGGTGTGGAGCGAGGAGTTACCAGTGTGAGTGATCGGCAACAAATGTCCATTGCCAACTACAATTCTGTGAGTGATCGGCAACAAATGTCCATTGCCAACTACAATGCAAGAATGAGAAGAACATGGTTGCAGGGATGGGAGATTACCAGTGGAGGAGGCCATGTGTGAGGTAGCGCCGGTTTCCATCACCCATTCACCATTGGCGGTGGGCTGCGGGTGTTGCTGCTGGATGGAGAGTTGGTGAAGCGCGTGGACGAGGCCGGCTTGATCCCAGCACGGAGCAGGAGCAGCTGATGCGGTGGTGCATGCGGCGCCGGCGAAGGGTGGTGGTGGTGGAGCGCTGCGCGGGGCAGGGCCGAGGATGCTGGAGCCGGGGAAGTGGGGCCGCCACTAATAGGGCCACGCCTGGACCATTCCAGTACACTGGTGGAGGGGTGCTTGTGCCAGCCCTGGCATCGTGACAGTAGGGCTTCCCTTGGGCTTGTTCTTGTTCCAGTTGCCGCCGTTCTTGTTCTTGTTCGGCGGCGAGGGCTGTGGCGGAGACGGCGGAGCAGGTGGCGGTGGTGCAGGGGCAGCAGGAGCCACCGGAGCACGAGTGGTGGCGTGCAGAGCCGTGCCGGAGGGAGCTGAGTCGCCCTTGTCGTGCCTGCTTTCTTCAAGAACCAAAAAGGAACGAACATCCTGGAAGGAGGGCAGTGGTTTCTCACGTGATAGGGTGGTGACGGCGTGGCGGAAGTCGGAGTGGAGGCCGGCGAGGACGCGGAGACGATCGGCTAGAGACTTCAGACGTGCGCAGTACGTGGACACGGTCATGTTGCCCTGCCTCTGCCCGTGGAACTCGTCGTCGAGGTACACAGCCCGTGTGACGGCGTTGTCGAGGAAGAGGTTCTCGATGCGGCTCCAGACCGTGAACGCCGTGTCGTCCGGCGTGATGATCAGCGACAGGATCTCCTCCGAGACCGTGGAGTACAACCAGGAGACGATGGTGTAGTCGTCCTGTACCCACTCTGGGTCGTCGTGCTACGGCGGCGCGTCGCTGTCGATGTGGTGGAAAGCGCCGAACTGCCCGAGCGTGACGATGAAGAGCCGACGCCACATGGTGAAGGAGGGCCCGCCATGTCGAGCATGATCTGAACATGCTGCTTGATGAGAACGTGACCCAGATTCTGACGAGGAGCCACGCGAGCCGGAGCGACACGACCTGCAGGAGCGGGCGCGGGAGGAGGGGTGACAGAGGGGAACGACGCCCTGGGCATCCTGATGGGTGGCCAGCATGTTGGCGTGGGCGACCATGGTGGTGGGGAGAGGTGGTGCTGAGTGGTTTGGTTCGGCGGTGGAGAAGAGGACGCCGACAGAGGTGGAGGAGAGATTGGACATGGTGGTTGGGGCAGCGGAAGCCTGGGAGAAGTTCGGGGGAACGAGATGAGCGTCTGATACCATGTAGAACTCTAGAATACGAGCGAGAGAGAGAATGGCACTCGATGAGTTGCCTGTTGTATGTCTGATACCATGTAGAACTCTAGAATACGAGCGAGAGAGAGAATGGCACTCGATGAGTTGCCTGTTGTATTAGCACATGTACTTATAGTACAGAGGTTAGAAGGGAATTCCTATTCGCTAACAAGGATGGCCACAATGCAGCCATCTGCCCCAGAACTCCAGAATCTGAATGAACATGGATAAAACCAGAATGTAATTTCATCTACATTATATCTAATCATCACAACAGTTTCATCAACACTATCAATTCAACCTATCATCAGATCAAAAATACCGCGAAAGCTGAAACTTTCACTAGATATAATAATATGAAATTGCCCAATTAGTTCATCGATAATATTATACTGCCCAACTAGTTCACCGAGTTCAAATTAGAATATTGGAATCATCAAGTTCAACATTATAATGACGAATTACTATAGATTAAAAGAAAATACAACATCTTAGGTAAACATACATCAATAATTTCAGGGTACATGGGGAATCCCAGCGGCGGCTCCCCCCTCAAATTTGGCTCCTATGCAGAACACCGTACCTAAAACAGAGCAACATCTTCAGCAACCCATAGCTTCTTTTGACTAGGTGCCTCATCAATCACGCCATGAGTGGCCTCCCGATGGGTTACTCTGAACGATATCGATAAACTCTGCGAATGTTAGAAGTGCCTACGAATCACCAGTCAGAAGTCTGCGACATAAGCTGCTTGTCCTGGCAGTATTGTCCAAGTCATCAGCCAAAAATAAGCCGCAACATAACAGAACTAAGAGACCAACATATGTTGACTTGTTGTCGTCTGTGTAGTATGTTTCACACTTCAGACACCCAAGCTAATCTTCAGTGTTCAGAGTTGCCCTCTTTAGCAGTTTGTGCCGTTGTCATCTGTGTAGTACGTTTCACACTTCAGACACCCAAGCTATCTTCAGTGTTCAGAGTTGCCATCTTTAGCAGTTTGTGCTGTGGCGTCTTCATTGACCTCTGTAATAACCTTAAGAAGGTCAACCGGAGTTGCAGCAGGATCAAGCTCATGACAACCTTCCGGGGCATTGTTGCCTTCTTCCCCAGTCAGCAGCCGAGAAGGAACCTGGTGTGAGAACCGGAACAGCTCACCCTTCGGTATCCTCCTGACCTCCTTGGGGTCCATGTGCCTATGGAACACAGCTTTGAAACCAGCAACCTTCAATAATGGGATGACAGTCAGCCCTTCCTCCTCAGTGAACTCATCAATAACTTCTACAATCTCATATTTATATATCACGTCATCAGGTGTAAGCTCGTTCCAATCAGGAGACCAGTCTCGGTACAAAGCCCATGTATCACCTTTCTGAGGAATAATTCTGATAATCCCACGGGGGCCTTTTGTCCAGCTGACTTTGTGTGAAAATATGTTGACTGTTTCAGTAACTTGGTACCTTCCAACCCTGAAATCGCCACATGTTTTTTGGAAACCAGAGGCAACCCAATTTATTGGTGCTAGTTCAATATTAGATTTGGAGTTGAGGAAACTCATGCGGATTCTGAAAGGTCTCATTGAAAGAACTTTCTGCACCATTGCATATAGACGAGGCATACCATCCTCACTGTCATATGTAGCCCATACCTGGTCACTGTAAAAAGCTCTCTCTGTGCGATCCTTGTCAAAATCATGGAAGTCCGGGTCTGGGACATCAATCGAAACAGGCACACGCTTCAGTTCTGGATTCTTTTCATCAGTTGCAGTTGCAGGTATATGGGTGTCAACACTTACTGAACTGTATAGCTTGAGTCCTTTGCTAGGTTTGCCAGAGAGGACCCCATTCGCCTTTATGTTGTTGTCACTAGGATATACCTTTCCTTCTGACTTCTTTTTCTCTGCATGCCGTGAACATGATGTCATGCTCAGCTCTTGCAATTTTCCCCGGACGGCTTCTTTGGCTTTCTCAATAAGTAGAGCCCGAGTATCAATCTGGGAGATTTCTCTCAACACATTAGCTCTTCTTACACTCACTGCCGACCTCATCTTCTCCACTGAAGTGCCATTAACCCGTCCCACATCCATGAAAGCATTCGTTTCTGTGCTTGCAATCACTGTTTCTTTGTTATCTCCACCAAAATCCACAGCACTATAATCATTACTATGCCTTCTCCGCTTTGCAAACCGGCCACGCCTTGAAGTAGTTATCTCAGGATCACACGCGTTTCCAACTGCTGAGTAGTTGTAGGTGAAGCTCTCTTCATTTTTTCTTCCCGGTTTCTCAGAAGCCTGGGTACTGTAAGCATTTGTACCAGCTGCGGGCGTTGTCTTGGGGTACTGATTCCACTGGAAGCTTTGACTGTTGTATGAATCATAAGTACTATCTTGCTGGTACCCCCCATGCCCTGTCCCCGGAATGCTGGAAGTCCTGCTTGTTGTGCCATATGAATGTTTGGTGGAATTGTTATTGTGGTTCTGTGGCTGCTGCTTGGTTGACCAGGAGAACGATGAACTGCTCCCGTTGCAAGGAAATCCAGTCTCTACCGCCATGAATGCATGGTGACAGTTTGGGCACAGAAGGTTATGATTAAGATAAACTCTCAAGTACTCATACTGCATACGGCAGCGATTGCAAGATGTCCAGAAAGTATCAACGCCAGCAGGACGAGTAGTAGCCTCAGCAGCCGCTGCTGCAGCAGCAGCGGCAGCGGCGGCGGCAGCAGTCTTCCGAGCTCTCTTGGTCGCCTTCTTGTCATACGTATACATGCCATTGGTTACGTTGACAAGAGAATGATCTGACCTCTTCTGATCATAGGTTGCCTTCCGACTAGTATCAGACAACACACTCCATGCCTCAGAGATCAGTTTAAAGGCCTCCTCAGCACCGACCGACTTGTTCTTGTCAGGGTGCAGCTGGAGAGCGAGCTTCCTATACTGCTTCTTCACATCCTCTTCATCTGCAAAGGCGCCTAGGGACAAGATCCGGTACCAGTCACTCTCTCCATCAATCTTTGACTCTGCTGCAATATGAACCTCAAGAGTGGACACCATCTGGGATATGCCCTCAAGTGATGGGCAGAGATTCTGGGCCTTAACCGCGTACTTACGTGCACCCCTGAGGTCACGCACATGAAACTTGCTCTCTGCGATAGTTCGCACTTTCACAGCTTCCTCCATATTGTACTCCACACTCATCTCCACCTTCGAATTGGATCGACAGACAGCTGGACTTGAGCAAGAATGAACTAGAGTTCAGTGCACAACACTGTGCATCTAAGCGCCAGAACTATGAAATCTCCATTGATCTGCAGCGAAGTAGGGCGGCAAAGGTTAAAAATGTAGAAAAACAAATAATAAGGCGCACACAGTGGAATTGCAAACAATCATAGGACGGCATCACCATTGAAGCGAAACGAGAGAAAAAATGTAAAACTGACGGTGAAGTAGATACTACCAACTTTTGGTCCTACGGGATTGAAATATCCGTTCCATTTCTCACATGCTAGGACTGGGAAAAACAATCTGGGAAGTGAAATCTATCACATCATCTGATTTCAGCTCCAACAAATTTACTTGGCTGTAAACTGAATCTACTCGACCAGAATGACTAGGCGCACACTGAGATTTGCTTCACACCAAATCGGAACTCGAGAGCCTAGCAGATCAGCAGCCGGAGCTAAACTAACTCGCCCAAAAAGCTGATCTTTGGTAGCAAGAGACAGTGAGAAAGATCCAACCCAGCTTTCTCCACAGAGCCACGGAATCTGGAACTGCAGCAGCCCCCCAAAACAGCACGAAAACCCAAGCGAAATGAACAAATCTAAGTAGCAGGAAGCGCCCAAATCCCCAAAACCCAGCTAGAATCCAGCCAAGAGACCCACCGATCCGCGTGATCCGCATCCCCCGTGCACCCACCCAGTAGCTGCGCTGACCACAGGGACGGAAAATCTGGAGCTCCCCATGAACAGACCCCAAACCCTAGCCCGCCAGATCTGCCCCGACAGGCCACGGCCGGCGGCGAAAAGCAGCACAATTGAAAGCTAAGGATGAGGGGAGTCGGCCGAGGACGTACCCATGCGGATCAGCTCCAGGAGGCGCGCGAATTCGGGCGGATTGGAGGCCACGGGCTCCCCCAAATTGCAGAAAAATTTGATTTTTTTCGGGGGAGGAAGGAGCTCTAAAAAAATGAAGCTTTTTTAGCTCAAGACTTTTAGTCAAAGCCCCAAAAATCGTGTAATACGAAATGAGAGAGGGGTAGCAGAGCAGTAGTAGTAGAAAAAGAGTGTAGGTCAGGTCGTGTGTGTGTGTGTGTGGGTGTCAAGTGTGTGTGCACCTGTCCTGTAAAAATATATAACTAGTATAGATTATTCCACCTTGTTTCTGTTTGCCTCTAAAAGTTTCAAACTTTGCCCTCATTTGCTGCCCCAAATTAAATTCCCCAACAGTCCAAGCCCCAAACCCATCCAGGGGCTTTCTTGCCATTTCGTTTTACATAGTACAAAAAGCTTTCTTTACGAAAACCACCACTACCACTCTAATTTAATACAGATCCAGCATATTATTAGTTACTATTTTAAGCTCTAGATTTGACGTTAATACAGGGGCATGTCACATGGGAAAGGTCCTAAATATCCTCCAGGTGGGCCCTACACACCACATATATACGAGTATAGTATATATGCAGATGCAGGTACGTATACGGTGTCTGTAAAACTTTATTAGGAGGGAAGGGGCTATTTCTGTAAAACCACAGCGTTGTGGGTACAGCACGGGAGGTAACCTAGTGCTGTGCTGTTAGATCAATCAGATGTGACTAGGGTTATTTCAGGTATTCCTGCTTAGGACTATGCTTAAAGAAAATCACAACCTCCATTCACAAAAAGGAACCCTAATCTCCTCTCTGGAGAAACCCTAATGTTTTTTTTCTCTCCCTCAGGAAGAAGATACCTTGTGTGTGCGAGAGAACCTTTTCTGCCCCCGTGTGGGCCCCACGCTCTCTCCCTGTTACTCTTTAAGCACACCCCCCTCTCTACATCATCACTCACCGGCACTTTGTACTGGTATCTCAGAGAAAAATAATAGATAGATACATATGACAGAAGCATTAGCAGCAACACCAGAACAAAATATCTAGCACAAGTGTTACTAGCACTGACACAGCCGGTACCCATTCTGTTACTGCGATATATATTCGAGAGATGTTAAAGAGTGATACTGGTTATACATGGCAGTGTTAGGTGCATACAATAAGTAAAGATGAGTCTGGCACTGTGCATCTGCGCTTGAAATGAAATGCATTCAGCTTTGAAATGTACTATCCAGCTTCAGAATGCCCTCATGGTCTTGATCAGCTGAACCTTGGCGTTCCACTCTGTCTATGGAGATCCCGGTCATTCATATTTAACTGAACATTGATTGTTCAAATGTGGCAGCTGTGCTCTTAGGGTTGTGTGAGAACTGAGGAAATTATGTTCCTCTCACCTGGTTCAAGAATGACAAAAGCAGCTATAGGAACAGCAGGTTACAAGATCAGCTTAGATGCCAGTCACCAAAGGGCAGGAAGATCACTTGGATACACATGTCACAAGCCTAAACATCAATGTAAGTTTGTAAGATAAGGATCATAGGTTTTGCTGCCAGAACAGCGTAGTAACATTCATATCATTGTGTAGCCCAGACAGCTGCCTAAAGCTGCAAGTAGATGGAACTTAGACCGTTGATATGTTCAGTCTCAGAATGGAATTAAGATCATAGTGAAGGTGCATACCTAGTAGATATATAGGATATAACGGAAACTTCAATGACAGAACTTGGACAAAAGAGGAGGTGCTCCATAGTCCAAAGTGATGCACCATGCAACAATGCTATTGCAGTTTGAATTCCTCTTGAGATTAATGTACCATAGAAGAGTTTATCTAGATCAGAGCATATATGCAAGGTGCAAGAGCATATATGTGGAGTAGATACCACAAGGAAGAAAGTCCAGTATATAGCAGTATATGATTTCATCACTGGCAGAAACCACAAGGGGCACGATCATGCCAGAAGGATAATTACAGGCTAAATGTACTAGTATTCATGATAATTACAGGGCCACATTTGCACAAGAAGGGCTCACAGATTTACAAACATTACAAATAAACTATAGCTTCGTGTATCTTGATTTCTAACCCACATAGGTTCAATGGCGTATATAGTACATGATGGAATAATAGCAGGGAGTTTCCTCATGGTCTTCATCACCGGACAGAACGATAGAGATTACTGTACACCCGTTTGGTCCTGTAAACTATGACAAGGCTCAAGCCAGCTCCCACGACACAAAACGCCGACATGATCAATGAGCTCACAAAGAAGCAAACAGCTCCTTCACACTTAAGTGGCCCATCCTCAAGTAAAGCCATGCCGTGAAGCACTTGGGGAGATGTTAATGCTGAACTCTGCGGCTGGTGTGCTTGTCTCTCAGCTTCATAGTCATAGAAGGTACTAGCGATGAGACCGGAAAAGATCAGTGACCCTGTGGGGTTTGCTACTGTGAGAAAATTGTACATTGCACCGAAGTGTTTTACGCCGAAAAGCTCCGAGACAGCAGCCGGCACAATGGCCCAGTGAGCTCCATATCCAAGCCCAACTAGGAAGGTCCCCATGTACATGGTTCCAGGCCAAGCCATTGCAAAAAGGAAATGCCCAGCAGCCATCAGGAGCTGAGCGAGTGCCAGTGCAATGTGCCTCGGGTATGTACGTTCCCTGGTAAGAAGAATAGTTGGTCAATATATGACATATGTATCCAAGTGATTAGCAGTGAATGCCATATCAAAATGTGGATAACTTCGTGCTAATACCTGACAATAATTTCAGAGAAGTAGCCACCTCCAACGCGGCCAAGAAAGTTCCATATGCTTATCAGTGACACAAAGTTATGCACGTCGATATACCCAGCAGCTTGGCTCATCTGACCCAGATTGTCGATCACCGTCAGCCCTGATCCCGACCCGAGTAGAAGCGATAACCAAATAAGCCAAAAATCAGCCTTGACTAATGCCTGCATCAGGGTGAAGTTATCTCCCCTGCGTGGTCTTTGCCTGATTCTAACCCCACCTCTTGCTGCAGCTTGCACTAACCTGGCCTGCAACTTTGCAATTTTTTTCCTCCTTTCAGATGGGGATAATAAGTCCATGTCTTTAGGCTTCTCTTCTTCCACCTCACTTAGAATTAACTCTGGCTGATCCTCCGTTTCTTGCGAAGTACTTGCCTCTCCTTTAGGTGATTCAGCCAGCAGAGCCTCTTCAACTGAACTATATTCATTTTTCGAAAAAAATGTCAAGGTCACCGGGATCGCGATTGGCAAAATAAGCAAGATGAAAAGAATCACGGTCAGAGACGTAGCCACATTGTCACTCAGTTCCAGGAAATCTTGGACTAGCATGACACCGACAAGATATGAGGCGAGGAGCAAGCAGATAGTGTAGACGAACATGAAGCTGTTATTGTCAGATGGC
Source organism: Poa annua (assembly GCA_026929855.1). Taxonomy (NCBI): domain Eukaryota; kingdom Viridiplantae; phylum Streptophyta; class Magnoliopsida; order Poales; family Poaceae; genus Poa; species Poa annua. Next base: position 270,836,310 of record CM049426.1, on the reverse strand, counting down.
CGCACCTGTCTGTGACCCCTTACGGGCCTAATAACAAACATCAGGCCAAGGGCAACCAATGACGGCCCGACTGCGACCATAAAGATAAGAGTTGCGTGGTCTGGTGTGTGCAATACTGCATACAGTTGAGTTAGAATTGCGCTGCTAAGGCCAGCAAATCCTTTCAGAATGCCCACAGCTGGCCCCCTGCTCTTTGGAAAATTCTGGATGCATGTAACAAGTGAAGTTGTGTTGAAGTATGTCTCGCCGTTGGTTCCAAAGAAAATAAGGACACACATCTGAATAACAAAACAGAAATCAATTATATTAGTAGAAAATATAACGAAATAAATCTCGAGTTTCATACTTCTGTTTCTCATTACTAATTTAATTGTGGGGGTTCTGGGCATGAATAGGTTCCGCATTTCCTCCACATGATTTAAAATCTTGGATAACAGTGAAGTTTATTGCTCCCTCCGAGCCAAAGTGTTGCAGTTTTGAACTGGGGTTAGTTCGAATTGCGACACTTATTATTTATCGGAGAGAGTACTAAATTTTAGTTGGGCAATCACATATATACAGTTAAACATGTTTTCACAATCACTATAGTTCCACATATAAAATTAAACATAGGGCACAACAGATCAATTATAAATATGAGAAATGCTCCGGTGCTTTCCCAAAAAACATGTTGCACGAATTTTAAAGCAAATCGATGGTTGTGATTAGGGGTGGGGATTAAAGGTGTTAATCCCACATGATTAGTACTCTCTTTGATCACTTTGTGAACCTAATCATAGCCGTCGATGCGCTTTAAAATTCGTGCAACTTATTTTTTGGGAAAGCACCGGAGCACTTCTCTATAAATATTTGTGCGATACGAAGAATGAAGAAAATAATGTAACTCAGCAGGGCAAGCAACATGAAAGGATTACATCATCCATGCTTTGGGAAATTAAGTGCATGACTCCCCAATTGCACACTAACTTACTTGACCAAGCAACTGAGGTTGTGTACACGACTCATAAATCCTCCACTGCTCAATCACAGAGGCTGATATGACGATTTATGCCTCGGCATGCAGTTTTTGCAATCAAACATCACAACCTAGAAACTCTATGTGCATATTCATTTTTTATTCAAAATGGGGAACGCTGCTCCACCCTCTGCATCAAATTGATGCACACAGCTATCTTTGTGCAAATTCATGACAATTTTTTTTTTTTGGTTGCATACTCACAACAATGTATACAGAATTTGGGGGAACAGACTAAGTTCAGCAAGTCAAACTTGAGTACTTCCCCAGCCAACAGGAGATGAAAACTAATGTACATATTGATTCCATAGGCAGGTAAAGAAACTATCTCCTACAAATCACTTCTGAATTAAAAAGATCCTCTGTTTGATGAATTTTCACGATAAATAAATAATTGAAGACTTGAATATTGACAGAAGAGGTAATCAGCTGTTGTCACAGTCGATAATGATTAGACATAACATGTTCACTACTGCAAAAAAAAAGGATGCATATGGCCAACAAAAGTGACAAGGACCGCCTAAAATAACGATACTGGAAGAATATACTATCGGTTGCCCAGCATTACAAATTTACACTCCTGCGTTTTGTCAATTTCACAAGAAAGCCAGTGCTTAGAAAACTCATCACCACACTGATCTAATCTAAGATCTATCCTCCTCCAAATCATTTCCATTGGCTAATCCCATTCCAGTTGTCATTTTATATAATCTTGTGCTCTGCGGTCTACATCAACATCATTAGGTCCACGTTCTTTGCAATTTCATACAACGGATGAAATAGAGAGAGGCTACCCCTAATTCTAATCCTAATCCAATCAATAGGAAAATATAGTATAATTATTTGTGCGAATTTGTTATTGAACAAATTGACAGCTTGTACTCTCTGTGAAATTCGGTAGCTGAAGACCAAGAACAGTAACGCTGACACGTTGACTTGAACCAAATCAAGGCTTCCAATGAAGAATTGAATCAAAGAAGAAAACCAATGGAAGAAGAAGAAGATGTGTATAGCTCACCATGGAGAGAGGCAGCGCGGGAGCCTGCTTGGTGACGATGAGCCAGAGCCAGCCGTAGCCGACGAAGTTCTGCACGGCGCCGATGAGCAGCATCGCCCAGGGCGGCAGCATGGCGGAGAGCGAGCCCGCGAGGAAGCCGACGCAGTCCCCGAGGTCCTTGGCGATGCCGAGCGCCGCCACCTGGCGCTGGTTGTAGCCGAGGGCGTCCTTGACGAGCGGCGAGATGGCGCCGAAGAGGTAGCCGATGCCGGCCATGGACTGCAGCCACATTGCGGCGACGAACACGAGCCATCGGTTCGTCGAGAAGGCCCTCAGCCTCTCCGCGACCATCCCCATCGAAGCTTCTTCGTTTGTGCTTCTTGATTTAGGGGAAGCTCTTTGCTCAGGGGAAGAAATGGATAGATTGGATTTCGATGCTGGAATAGGAGGAGGTGACTTTTGTTCCTGGTATAGCTCTGGAGGTAGCCGTCGGAGAGATTGGTCGAAGGATAGCGCAGCCAAAAAAAGGAGGGCTTTTAATGGCACCAAGCAAACAAGGAATGCGCTTCGCTTTGCTCAGGTAGAACAACTGCCACCAAAATGCTGCCACAAAGAGCACCTTAAATTGGCACAAGAAGAAGAAATGATGAAAAAGATTGGGTTCAGGAGACAAATCGACAGGGATGCAAAAGTTCAGGAGAAGAGAAGCAGAGCTCAATCCAACACAATGATGGGGAGAAACCGATGGTCGGGTGGAGCTCCACGGTAATTGTTCGACAGAATTTCTGGTCCGGAAGAACCAACTCTCAAGAATTATTATGAGTGTCGCACTAAGAGGACAGAAGAGAGACAGAGATATTGGCTGCAGGACGAGAGGAGTGGGAGGGAGAGAAGAGAGGGGTCCAGCGCACGAGGTTCAGGAGGCCCAATTGCTTGTAGAGATTTATAAGAGCAGTGCTCTCAAACTGGTAACGCTCAACACCAGTTTGAGGGCCGGAAAAACGCGAGTTTGAAGATTTAAAATGGTCGGCGTAGATCAGTACTCTCAAACTAACTATATTCTGTTGTGAGGGTTAGTTTGAGGACACTGATCTGCGCCCCGACCTTCAAACGCTGAAAACATGATTTCGATAGGATTTCAGACAACAAACCAAAAATAACAGTTTGAATGACATAATAATCATTATATATATCATAAAACATCAGCAAATAATAGTTTCAAACACACAATAATAAGTCACCTTATTACAATAATGTTCATTGCAAATTACAATAATAGTTCAAAGCAAATAGAACATAAATAATTGTTCGAATCAAACAGAACATGAGTGAAAGAAAGAGAGATCAGTGGCCACGGCCAACTAGCTGCCAATGGTGCTCGACCAGATCATCACGGAGCCGGTTATGAGTGCTGGCATTTTCAATATCCCGATGTGCTTGGAGAAAAGCTTGGAGCCGATCGGGGTTCCTCTCCGCTCGCACTCGAGTACCAACATTGTCATAAAAACATGGCAAGTTTAACCCCCTCTCATCCTCGAGTATCATGTTGTGTAGAATGACACAACACTTCATGATGTTCACAAGAGTTTTCTTGTCCCAAAAACGAGCTGGACCCCGAACAATGGCAAATCTTGCTTGCAAGACACCGAAAGCTCTCTCAATGTCTTTGCGGGCTGCCTCTTGTGCCTTTGTGAAAGTAGTTTCTTTGTTTAATAATGGTTGTCCTTTCTTCTCTTTAATGGACTTCACAAGAGTTGCCCACTCAGGATAAATGCCATCGGTGAGATAGTATCCCATAGTGTACTCATTGTTCATGACTTTGTAATTGCAAGTTGGAGCATCACCTGAAGCTAGTCTTGCAAACAGAGGAGACCTTTGAAGCACATTGATGTCATTGAGTGTTCCCGGCAACCCAAAAAATGCATGCCAAATCCATAAGTCCTCCGATGACACGGCCTCAAGCACAATGGTAGCATCACGACTTTTGCCGCAATACATTCTGTGCCATGCCTTTGGACAATTTTTTCATGTCCAATGCATGCAATCAAGACTACCAAGCATCCCCGGCCATCCGCTTTTTTCATTAATTTCCATCAATCTCTTCGTATCTTCTTCGTTCGGTGCTCGAAGATATGTTGGACCATACAAACGGATGACCAACTTTGCGAACCTACGGACAGACTCCGTGGTTGTATCTTGTCCAATGCGAAGATACTCGTCTGTATAGTCCGCGGGTATGCCATAGGCGAGCACCCGCATTGCCGCTGATATCTTCTGAAATGCACTAAATCCCATGGTGGCGGCTGCATTTCTACGGCGCTTGAAATAATTTGAGTTGGCCTCGCAATCATTAACTATTTTCATGAACAAGTCACGACGCATTCGGTATCTTCTACGGAAGAGGCGGGGTGGATATGTTGGTACCTCTGCAAAATAGTCTTGCATGAGTTGCTCGTGGCCGAGAGCGCGGTTCTGAAGGATGCAAGTGAAGGAGATATGCCCTAGAGGCAAATAAATAAGTAGTATTTATTGCATTATCTCATAAGTTTATAATAGGTTTGTGTATTATGCTATAACTGTATTAATCGGAATTATTAATACACGTGTGATACATAGACAACCAGGTCCCTAGTAAGCCTCTATATGAGCTAGTCGATTGGGCAACAGTTGATCGAGATTCCCGATCAAGGACAATGACGTCGGTTGACAATGGGGTCATCTTGTTAGTTGAATAAGATGATGGACATACGCAAAGTATTGCAATAAGATCGTATTACGATGTTTGTCATTTGCAATAGATAAGAATATGATAGCTTATTCCTTAGACCGTGAGACCGTACTTATTGATGCTTCGTAGGGGTGCTTTGAGAGCATCAAACGTTGTGTATTATATAGCATGACAATAACGGTGTCCATCTTGGGTATTCCGAAAGAGCATCGAGACGTAAGGATCAAGAGCGGGATTTGTTCATTCTTGTAATGGAAAGATACTCTGGGCCCACTCGGTGAGATTACATCTATATAGCTGCACAGCTTATGACTAGGTCATGGAGATGTAATATCACAGACGAGTTAATAACCTTTGTCGGTAACGAGATACAACAAAGACATTGGTATGTCTACGATCATATCTCGGACAAGGTAGTATCGCAGAAACAAAGTGAATGAATATCATATTTATGGTTCAACGACGATATTCGTGGAATGCACAGGGGCCGTCATATACATCCAGGTATCCCTGGCGGTCATTGGTGAGCGGAGTGTCTCGACCATGTCTGGAGTGTTCTCGAACCGTAGCGTAACAAACTTAAGGTCTTAACGACACCAGGAGATAGGTTTTGGAATAATATAGGATTTTGTTGGAGAGAGAGAAATGATCTAGAAAGAGTTCCGGTGGTCTGGAAGGAGTTCCGGAAAGGTCTGGAATGGTTCCAGGGATGTCCGAAAGTTGTTCGGGTGGTTCGAAAAATGTTTCGGAGTCACGGGATATTAAATAGTATTTAAATATATTAATTATGAATCAATTATATTTTATATTAATTTAATATTAATTAAATAAAGGAAAAGGGGGGCTCCCACCTTAATGGGCCCTGAGAGGGCCCAAGAGGGGGAAGCCGCACCCCCCATGAGGGGAAGGGGCTTGGGCCCCTAGTCCAACTCGGACTAGGGGGTTCGGCCGAACCCCCTCCCCCTCGTATTCCTTTACTCCCACATGGGGGAGGCAAGGTGTTTGCACACCCCCTCCCCCCTTTATATAGCAAGGCATATTAATTGGATTAATTACAAAAAATACAATTAATTGTATTGCAGGCCCACTGAGTTGCTTCTCCGCCCGTTTTGCCCCCACTCTCCACCTAAGCTATACCGTCGGGCGCCGTTGCCCTGCGGGATTCTAGATAAGATCTACCCCTGCGATTTCAGCTGGATCTGAATGACCGGGGGTTGTCGTTAAGCTCCGTATGTTTGCGAGTGCTCGGAGGCAACTCTTTTGAGGAGCCTGGGCAACGTCGTCTCGCCCCGTGCAGCCGCCGCGCCGCCTCCCCCTGCCGCCGGCGCACCCCCTACCGCCGGCGCCTCGCCATCTTCCGTCGGACGCTCGTCAACGCAGGTCCTCGTCGACACCCCGGCGTCATCGTCTACGTCATCGCGGCAAGTTCTCCGCGACCTCGAGGTCGGCTACGCACGACTTCATCGTCAACGCTTGTGCGGGAGCGTAATCCCCGCTATCGGTCTACATGGAGGTAATGTAACTCGTTCCGCCATCGTTATCACATGTACTAGATAGATAGATCCTGGCTAGTTAGGGTTTCATACGCTAGAAAATTATTGTTTTCTGCACCGTAACCCCTTCAGTGGTATCAGAGTTGATCTATGTGTAGTACTGCTGGTACTGTTAGAACTCATGTTGAATGAGGACGTCTTTCTTATATTTGCTACCCTCTAGCGTGCACTTGCGATGCCTTCGGTATTGAGTTGATGAAGCGGCCCGGACCGACTTTACGCGTACGCTTACGCGAGACTGGTTCCACTACTGACATACGGCTTGCACCGTATCTGTGGCTGGCGGGTGTCTGTTTCTCTCTCTCTAGTCGGCAAAGCATTTTCAATGGAGGGCCCGAAAGAGATGCTTAAACATGCAATTATACGATCGACGTTGTGGTACAAAGTTCGTAGGTAGGGAAGCGATTCTCTTACGAATAAGCCTATTTGCCACGTAAAACTTGCAAAACTAAATAAAGCTAGAGGCGTCTAACTTTGTTTTGCAGAGGCGTTATTTTATGTGACATGGTTACGGTAAGTTTGATATTACTCGTACTGTCGGAGTCAATGGAGGGCTCCGTAGACTCGGAGCCATGCCGGGGCGCCGGGGGCTAGGCACATGGCGCCATGAAGGTGCAGGCGCATCGACCATGTCACATCGCACTTCATTGCATCATTATTGTGTGCTGTTGTGTGTGCATCCTATTGATTGCTTATATGCTAGATATACGACAGTAGCATCATGAATAGGATGATCCCTAACAAATACCAAAATTGTGTTCTCCCTCGTTGCGCACCACCAAGAAATTTCTACGTTATGAGGCAGGCCGTGATGATCGGGTGTCAGACATCTCGTCGTTCGCATACAGTGGGTGTAAGCCATGTTGCACGCGCAGGGTCTTCGAGGTTTGATTGGCGAGCCTAGCATATGCAGATATGGCCTCGGAACACGGGATGATCAAAAGATCGAGCACGACTCACAGAGTTGTTGTGATCGACATTTTATGTCCACCTTTGAAGCTGTGCTGCCGGCCGTGATGATCGGGTGTGGTGTGGTGGATGAGGGTCGTGTAATCGCCATTATTATTTTTAGGGATAATAATTTTGGTGTGGTGTGTTTTGATAATATGATTATAAAATAAAACTCACCTATATATTATAAACTTCACCTTACCTCTTTTGCGATCACATCTGTAGACTACGCAACTATACTTCGGTTACTTCCTCAAGAGCCCGGATTCTACCTTAGAAGCCGACTGGTCCAACTTCATCAGCTGGTACAAGGGCTTTAGAAACATCCTCGAACACAACAACATTCTGTATGTTCTCGATGAAGCATTAGGAGAAAGACCAGGGGATTCTGCAAGCGAGGAGGAGGAAGATGATTTCCGTAGGCGTCGAGACATATTCATCGAAGTGGAAATCACCATGACCGTATGCCTAGCACCTGAGTTGAAAGAGTTGTTTCGACGCAAGGAGCCATGCGTCATAATTGATGCGATAAAAACACACTTCCGAGATGAATTAAGGCGTGAGCAATTCAGGCAGCTTAGAATGTTTCAGACCATTCACATGGAGGAGCATACCTGTCTGGAGACTCATTTGAAGAGATTGTATGACATCTACTTCCAGCTGACGATGGTCTTCGATTACTGGATGGCAGATTCCTGTGCCATTCAGACTGTCCTGATATCTCTGCCTCCAAGCTATGAGAAGCATGTGCGCAAGTACATTTTGAAGGCCGACAATATGAACTTCTACAAGTTCGTGTCTGAATTTAAATCTCTGTAAGTTGATTCCATCGAAGGAGAGATCTTCGATGCTACAGGTATATATTTGATATATACAGAATTATGAATTCGCCTCTTGATATATGATAAAGTATTTGATACTTGTTCTGTTTGTGAATCAGGTCCTGATTATCACATATATGCGGCAAAGTATGACGTGACCTGGCGCTGAAGATGGTGATCAAGAAGTTGATGGCCATTTGGTGTTCACGTCCTAAGTTATCATAGTTATCATTAATAGTTTTTGATAAGATCTTTTGTAATAGTGAGAAAGTGTGTTCAGTGTCTTGATTGTTGCAAGACATAGTTATTCATGTAATAAGACAAGTTCAGTTGTTTTATGTTATGGAACAAGCCAGTTGTTTTATATTATGAATAAAGGTTTCAAATCTCAATTAAATCAGTTGTATGATAACGATCATAATTGTAGAAATGATGAAATAGTATGTCCAATGAATAAAAGTTCTATTACTAGAACAAACACCATCGAATTTAGTCATAAAGGCAATGAAAGAAGTAATGGATATTTTGGTCCATTTAAGTATTTCGAGTGCCGAATTGATTAAGTTTGAAATGTAGTATTGAAGTGTCAATACGAGAGGAAATTAATTAAGAGTCATTTCAAATGATTATTAAATTAATTAATGGTGTTTTTTGCTTGATCCGAATTCTTCTATGATTGTTGGTAATAAGAGTATTTGCCTGATAAATCATAAGTCTGAAATTAATTTGATAAGAGATCAAATGGGTTTTTCAGAAGAAAGATTAGTGAATATTGTATTCACAAGATTTGATCAAAGGACAATATTTTTGAATTAAGGTTTCAACGCAAAAGACTTGTGGAAATTCGTTTCACAATATTATAATGTCATATATGGTGATATGTGAGGTATTATAATCATGCTCTATTTTAAATAAAGTATGGTCGGTCAGAATCTGTCTTATAATCTCTTAATATGTTCGAGACATTACAGTCGATGTCCACTTTAGAAAATAGATATTTTTCTCAACGAGAATTCGCGGGATCGACCGTGAAGTCGACATGTATATGGTTATACGATAATTTGGAATATACATGAATAGTTCTTTGTAGATGCTCGCATTGAATGAGAGTGTATTCCAAAACCAAATAGAAACAAAAGTTGGTTTGTTGTCAATGTAATTCCAAGGAAAATATGATTTTTCGAATTATGGTTTATGGATTGGAATTAGAAGCTTGAAATAAGGTGTCAGACCTATATTCATAAAAGTAGAATATTGGAAGGTGTTCCAAAGAGTATGTGTCTACAAATGAAAATTTGGTGATTAAGAGTGAGGGAGACTAGAAAATTGTTTTCTGCTTGTAATCCTCTTCATAAAGATCATAATATTTTTCATGAAAGAAGCTTCTGGATAAAGTGTTGTTATATTTAATATTGCTGTCAGGTCACAACACGATATTAAGTGTTTCAGATCTTGTTGACAGATCAAGGTAAACTTTATGAATACAAAGAAAGTTGAGAAAATATCAGAATACGGACAAAGGCTTTTTCAGCCTTGGAAATCCAAGTTACATTTGAAAGGATTAAAATAGTAATTGTTGCTACAATTCTTATTAGAGGAATAAGATTGTTTAATCATCATATAAAGTGTTATATGAGAAATGTGACTACAAGAAAGACGTGGAGGCATGTCTTGTCAAGAAATGTGTCTTGGACAAGATCAAATTTGTTGACTACATTTATGTAGACATGCTTGAAGTCTGAAGGACCTGTATTAATGTAATACTGTAGTTTATATTGAATTCGAATTGATAATAGATCAATGATTTTGGTTTGACCAAAATGTCGATTTTAAGTGGGAGTCGAAGTTAGTTCACTCAGGTGGAATATGTGAAGAACATATTTTTGAGTGGGAGCTTAGGAACCCAAATATGTGGATGACATGTTTTTGAGTGGGAGCTCGTGTTCTCAGATATGTGGAGACATATTTTGAGTGGGAGCCAAATTCATCTTGTGTAATTAACACATTGTGAAATTGTACCAGTAGAATAGATGAGAATGATGAAGTTGTGAAACTATTTGAAAGTCAGTGTCTATTTGGAATAGAACGGGAATTTTAAATAGTTGGTCGAGTTGTTTTGGATTATATCTGAGGAGTCAGAATAGAATCAAAAGGAATGGTCCTTGGAAATCCAATTGATCATTAAGAGTAATGATGCAAGATAGTAATGGTTGTATGGCATGTTGGTCTATTATGTAATATTAGACGTCATACAGAAACCATATTATCTGCTCGATGAAATATAACCGATGTTTTTAGGAAAAGAACAGTTGTAAAAGTAAATTTAGAATTTACTGGAAGTAGAAGTGCATTAGTTGTTAGATTGACATTGGTCTATCCAGTTGTCTACATAGGTGTGAAAGTATGTAGATATCGCGAGTTTGTAATTGTTACAAGGGGCTCTATATGACTAAGTGTGTTTTCAAGGCAGTTATCTGGTTAGCATAATTAGAGTAAGCGCTGGGAAACAGAAGTCTCACTTAGTTACGGTATTTGCATATGTGTTATTGGATAACATGGTGATATCAAGCAAGTTAATATCAATGAATCGCAAAAGAACGCACAATTATGTATTGTACAGATTGTCAGAGTAACACTCTTCCACAAGCAAGCATTATCAAATGACGCTTATTTGATAAGAGATTTTGATGAAGTAAAATGCAGCTAGTTTATTTGTACTCTAGTGCAAGTGGGAGACTGAAGGAGATATACCCTAGAGGCAAATAAATAAGTAGTATTTATTGCATTATCTCATAAGTTTATAATAGGTTTGTGTATTATGCTATAACTGTATTAATCGGAATTATTAATACACGTGTGATACATAGACAACCAGGTACCTAGTAAGCCTCTATATGAGCTAGTCCATTGGGCAACAGTTGATCGAGATTCCCGATCAAGGACAATGACGTCGGTTGACAATGGGGTCATCTTGCTAGTTGAATAAGATGATGGACATACGCAAAGTATTGCAATAAGATCGTATTACGATGTTTGTCATTTGCAATAGATAAGAATATGATAGCTTATTCCTTAGACCGTGAGACCTGAAGGGGTTACGGTGCAGAAAACAACAATTTTTCTAGCGAACGAAACCCTAACTAGCCAGGATCTATCTATCTAGTACATGCGATAACGGTGGCGGAACGGGTTACATTACCTCCATGTAGACCGATAGCGGGGATTACGCTCCCGCACAAGCGTTGACGATGAAGTCGTACATAGCCGACCTCGAGGTCGCGGAGAACTTTCCGCGATGAAGAAGGCGATGACGCCGGGGTGTCGACGATGATCTGCGTCGACGGGCGTCGGGCGGAAGAAGGCAGAGCGCCAGCACCAGGGGTGGTGCACCGGCGGCAGAGGGGAGGGGGCGCGGCGGCTGCAGGGGCGAGACGACGCCGCCCAAGCTACTCAAAAGGAGTTACTTCCGAGCACTCACAAACATACGAAGCTTAGCGACAACCCCCGGTCATTCAGATCCAGCTGAAATCGCAGGGGTAGATCTTATCTGGAATTCCGCAGAGCAATGGTGCTCAGCGGTATAGCTTAGGTGGAGAGAGGGGGCAAAACGGGCGGAGAAACAGCTCGGCCGGCCTGCAATACAATTAATTGTATTTTCCAATGAATTAATCCAATTAATATGCCTTGGTATATAAAGGGGGAATGGGGTGTGCAAACTCCCTGGCTCCCCCATGTGGGACTAAACAAAGGAGGAGGAAGGGGGGGTTCGGCCCCCACATGGGCTGGCCGAACCAGCCAATGGGGCCCACCCCCCTTTGGTGGTGCGGCTCCCCTCTTGGGCCCTCTTAGGGCCCATGTAGGTGGGAGCCCCCTTTTTCATTCATTTAATTAATATTAAATTAATATAAAAATCTCATTAATTCATAATTAATATATTTATATATAATTCAATATCCCGTGAATCCGAAACTATTTCAGAACCACCCGAACAACTTTCGGACATTCCTGGAACCATTCCATACCTCCCCGGAACTCCTTCCGGACCACCGGAACTCTTTCCGGATTATTTCTCTCTCTCCAACAAATTCCTATAATATTCCAGAACCTATCTCCTGGTGTCGCTAAGACCTTAAGTTTGTTACGCTACGGTTCGAGAACACTCCAGACATGGTCGAGACACTCCGCTCACCAATGACCGTCAGGGATACCTAGAAGTATATGACGACCCCTGTGCATTCTACAAATATCGTCGTTGAACCATAAATATGATATTCATTCCCTTTGTCTCTGCGATACTACCTTGTCCGAGATATGATCGTAGACACACCGATGTCTTTGTTGTATCCCGTTACCGACGAAGGTTATTAACTCGTCTGCGATATTACATCTCCATGACCTAGTCATAAGCTGCGCAGCTATATAGATGCAATATCACCGAGTGGGCCCAGAGTATCTTTCCATTACAAGAATGAACAAATCCCGCTCTTGATCCTTACGTCTTGATGCTCTTTCGGAATACCCAAGATGGACACCGTTATTGTCATGCTATATAAGACACAACGTTTGATGCTCTCAAAGCACCCCTACGAAGCATTAATAAGTACGGTCTCACGGTCTAAGGAATAAGCTATCATATTCTTATCTATTACAAATGAGAAACATCGTAATACGATCTTATTGCAATACTTTGCGTATGTCCATCACCTTATTCAACTAACCAGATGACCCCATTGTTAACCGACGTCATTGTCCTTGATCGGGAATCTCGATCAACTGTTGCCCAATGGACTAGCTCATATAGAGGCTTGCTAGGGACCTGGTTGTCTATGTATCACACGTGTATTAATAATTCCGATTAATACAGTTATAGCATAATACACAAACCTATTATAAACTTATGAGATAATGCATAAATACTACTTATTTATTTGCCTCTAGGGCATATCTCCTTCAGTCTCCCACTTGCATTAGAGTACAAATAAACTAGCTGCATTTTACTTCATCAGAATCCCTTATCAAATAAGAATCATTTGATAATGCTTGCTAGTGGAAGAGTGTCACTGCACAATCCATGACCGTACATGCTCTTGCGATTCACTGATATCAACTTGCTTGATATCACCACGTTGTCCAACAACATATATACAAATACCGTAACTAAGTGAGACTTCTGTTTCCCAGCGCTTACTCTGATTATACTAACCAGATAACTGCCCTGAAAAACACACTCAGCCATAGAGAGCCCCTTGTAACAATTACAAACTCGCGATATCTACATACTTTCACACCAATGCAGAAAACTTGACATTCTAATGTCAATCCAACAACTAACACACCTCTACTTCCGGTAAATTCTAAATTTACTTTCATAACTGCTCTTCTTCCAAGAACATCGGTTATATTTCATCGAGCAGATAATATGGTTTCTGTATGATGTCTAATATTACATAATAGACCCACATGTCATACAACCATTACTTTCATGCATCATTACTCTTAATGATCAATTGGATTCCAAAGGACCATCCTTTTGATTCTATTCTGACTCCTCAGATATAATCCAAAACAACTCGACTAACTATTTAAAATTCCCGTTCTATTTCAAAATAGATACTAACTTTCAAATAGTTTCACAACTTCATCCTATTCTATTGGTAAAGTTTCACAATGTGCTAATTACACAAGATGAATTCGAATCCCACTCAAATTATGTCTCCACATATTTGATAACACGAGCTCCCACTCAAAAACATGTTATCCACATATTTGAGTTCCTGAGCTCCCACTCAAAAATATGTTCTTTACATATTCCACCTGAGTAAACTAACTATGACTCCCACTTAAATCGACATTTTGGTCAAACCAAAATCATTGATCTACCATCAATTCGAATTTAATACAAACTTCAGTATTACATTAATACAAATCCCTCAGACTTCAAGCATGTCTACATAAATATAGTCAACAAATTTGATCTTGTCCAAGACACATTTCTTGACAAGACATGCCACCGCGTCTTTCTTATAGTCACATTTCTCATATAACACCTTATATGACGATTAAACAATCTTATTCCTCTAATAAGAATTGCAGCAACAATTACTCTTTTAATCCTTTCAAATGCAACTTTGGATTTCCAGGCTCAAAAAGCCTTTGTTCGTATTCCGATATTTTCTTAACTTTCTTTGTATTCATAAAGTGCACCTTGATCTGTCAACAAGATCTGAAATACTTAATACAGTGATGTGACCTGACAGCAATATTAAATATAACAGCACTTTTTTTAGAAGTTTCTTTCATGAAAATATTATGATCTTTATGAAGAGGATTGCAAGCAGAAAACAATTTTCTAGTCTCCCTCACTCTTAATCACCAAATTTTCATTAGCAGACATATACTCTTTGGAACACCTTCCAACATAGGTCTGGCACTTTATTTCAAGCTTCTAATTCAATCCATAAACCATAATTCGAAAAATCATATTTTCCTCGGAATTACATAGACAACAAGCTAAGTTTTGTTTCTATTTGGTTTTGGAATACACTCTCATCCAATGCGAGCAATCTACAAAGAACCACTCATGTATATTCCGAATTATCGCATAATCATATACACGTCGACACTACTGTCGATCCTACGAATTCTCGTTGAGAAAAATATCTATTTTCTAAAGTGGACATCGACTATAATGTTTCGAACACATTAGGAGATTCTAAGACAGATTCTGACAGACCACACGTTATTTAAAATAGAGCATGATTATAATTCCCCACATATCACCATATATGACATTATAATATTGTGAAACGAATTTCCACAAGTCTTTTGTGTTGAAACCATAATTCAAAAATATTGTCCTTTGATCGAATTTTGTGAATACAATATTCACTAATCTTTCTTCTGAAAAACCCCATTTGATCTATTATCAAGTTAATTTCAGACTCCATAATTTATCGGGCAAATACCCCTATTTACCAAAATCATGGAAGAATTCGGATCATGCAATAACACCATTGATTAATCATTAAAAATGACTCTCAATCAATTTCCTCTAGTATTGCAACTTCAATACTGCATTTCAAACTTAATCAATTTTGGCACTCGAAATACTTAAATGGACCAAAATTATCCATTACTTCTTTCATTGCCTTTATGACTAAATTCGATGGTGTTTGTTCTTTGGACACATAATTTTATCATTCCCGCTATTATAAATGTATATCATACGCATAATGTAATTGAGATGTGATGCAAATTACTCATAACATGAAACAACTGCTTTGTTTCATAACATAAAACAACTGATTTTTTCTATATGAATAATTATGTCTTGCAACATTCAAGACACCAAACTAGATCACACTCTCACTATTACAAAATGTCTTATAAAAAACTATTGATGATAACTAATATGATATCTCGAGGGCGTGAGCACTACTGGCCATGAACTTGCCATCACTTGTGCACTGTCACGTCACCCTTCGCCGCATACTTATGATAATCAGGTACTGTTTCATAAACAGAACAAGTATTAAATACTTTTCACCAAGTATGGGAAGAATACATTTATATCTTCGTATATCAGATATACCAGTAGCGTCGAAGAACTCTTCTTCGATGGAATCAACTTTTAGAGATTTGAACTTGTTCACAAATGGGAAGAAGCTCATCAAGTCTCTATAGCATGTTCACGCACATGCTATTCACAGCTAGGAGGTAAAGCACAATCTCTATTGCACTGGAGTTTGCTATCTAGAAATCGTTGATATTCGTAAGCCTGAAGTAGATGTCACACAACTTCTTCGACTGAGTCTCCAGACAGGTATGCTCCCCATGTGAATGGTCCGAAACTTTCTAAGCTGTCTGAACTGCTCAATTCATCTTTGAAGTGACCTCTGATCGCATCAATCACGACATATGGCTCCATGTGTTGAAACAACTTTCAACTCAGGTGCTAGGCATACGCTCATGACGACCTTCACTTACATGAAAATATCATGATGCTTACGGAACTCATCATCTTGCTCCTTGCTATCAGAATCATCTGGTCTAACTCCTAACTAATGTTCTAGCACATATATGATGTTTGTTGTGTTTGGAGAATGTTTCTAAAACCAATGTACCAGCTGATGAAGTTGGACCCGTCGGCTTCTAAGGTAGAATCCGAGCTCTTGAGGAAGCAACCGATGTGTAGTTCCGTAGTCTCCAGATGTGATCGCAAAAGAGGTAAGATAAGTTTATAATATATAGGTGAGTTTTAGTTCTATAATCTCATTATCAAAACACACCACACCAAGATTATTATCCCTAAAAATAATAATGGCGATTACATGACCCTCATCCACCATACTACCCCCGATCATCACGGCCGGCAGCACAGCTTCAAAGGTGGACATAACATGTCGATCACAACAACTCTGCGACTCGTGCTCGATCTTTCGATCTTCCCGTGTTCCGAGGCCATATTTCTGGATATGCTAGGCTCGCCAATCAAACCTCGAAGACCCTGCGCGTGCAACATGGCTTACACCCACTGTATGCGAACGACGAGATGTGTGACACCCGATCATCACGGCCTGCCTCATAACGTAGAACTTTCTTGGTGGTGCGCAACGAGGGAGAACACAATTTTGGTATTTGTTAGGGATCATCCTATTTATGATGCTACCGTTGTATATCTAGCATATAAGCAATCAATAGGATGCACACACAACAACACTCAATAATGATGCAATGAAGTGCGATGTGACATGGTCGATGCGCCTGGACCTTTGTGGCGCCATGTGCCTGGCCCCCCGGCGCCCCGGCATGGCTCCGAGTCTATAGAGCCCTCCATTGCCTCCGACAGTACGAGTAATATCAAAACTTACCGTAACCATGTCACATAAAATAACGCCTCTGCAAAACAAAGTTAGACGCCTCCAGCTTTATTTAGTTTTGCAAGTTTTACGTGGCATATAGGCTTATTCGTAAGAGAATCGCTTCCCTATCTACGAACTTTGTACCACAACGTCGATCGTATAATTGCATGTTTAAGCATCCCTTTCGGGCCCTCCATTGATAATGCTTTGCCGACTAGAGAGTGAGAAACAGACACCCGCCAGCCACAGATACGGTGCAAGCCGTATGTCAGTAGTGGAACCAGTCTCGCGTAAGCGTACGCGTAAAGTCGGTCCGGGCCGCTTCATCAACTCAATACCGAAGGCATCGCAAGTGCACGCTAGAGGGTAGCAAATATAAGAAAGACGCCCTCATTCAACATGAGTTCTAACCGTACCAGCAGTACTACGCATAGATCGGCTCTGATACCACTGAAGGGGTTACGGTGCAGAAAACAACAATTTTTCTAGCGAACGAAACCCTAACTAGCCAGGATCTATCTATCTAGTACATGCGATAACGGTGGCGGAACGGGTTACATTACCTCCATGTAGACCGATAGCGGGGATTACGCTCCCGCACAAGCGTTGACGATGAAGTCGTACGTAGCCGACCTCGAGGTCGCGGAGAACTTGCCGCGATGACGAAGGCGATGACGCCGGGGTGTCGACGATGATCTGCGTCGACGGGCGTCGGGCGGAAGAAGGCAGAGCGCCAGCACCAGGGGTGGTGCGCCGGCGGCAGAGGGGAGGGGGGCGCGGAGGCTGCAGGGGCGAGGCGACGTCGCCTAGGCTACTCAAAAGGAGTTACCTCCGAGCACTCACAAACATACAGAGCTTAGCGACAACCCACGGTCATTCAGATCCAGCTGAAATCGCAGGGGTAGATCTTATCTGGAATTCTACAGAGCAACGGTGCTCAGCGGTATAGCTTAGGTGGAGAGAGGGGGCAAAACAGGCGGAGAAACAGCTCGGCCGGCCTGCAATACAATTAATTGTATTTTCCAATGAATTAATCCAATTAATATGCCTTGGTATATAAAGGGGGAAGGGGGTGTGCAAACTCCCTGGCTCCCCCATGTGGGACTAAACAAAGGAGGAGGAAGGGGGGGTTCGGCCCCCACATGGGCTGGCCGAACCAGCCAATGGGGCCCACCCCCCTTTGGTGGTGCGGCTCCCCTCTTGGGCCCTCTTAGGGCCCATGTAGGTGGGAGCCCCATTTTTCCTTTATTTAATTAATATTAAATTAATATAAAAATCCCATTAATTCATAATTAATATATTTATATATAATTCAATATCCCGTGAATCCGGAACTATTTTAGAACCACCCGAACAACTTTCGGACATTCCTGGAACCATTCCAGACCTCCCCGGAACTCCTTCCGGACCACCGGAACTCTTTCCGGATTATTTCTCTCTCTCCAACAAATTCCTATAATATTCCAGAACCTATCTCCTGGTGTCGCTAAGACCTTAAGTTTGTTACGCTACGGTTCGAGAACACTCCAGACATGGTCGAGACACTCCGCTCACCAATGACCGTCAGGGATACCTGGAAGTATATGACGACCCCTGTGCATTCTACAAATATCGTCGTTGAACCATAAATATGATATTCATTCCCTTTGTCTCTGCGATACTACCTTGTCCGAGATATGATCGTAGACACACCGATGTCTTTGTTGTATCCCGTTACCGACGAAGGTTATTAACTCGTCTGCGATATTACATCGCCATGACCTAGTCATAAGCTGCGCAGCTATATAGATGCAATATCACGGAGTGGGCCCAGAGTATCTTTCCATTACAAGAATGAACAAATCCCGCTCTTGATCCTTACGTCTTGATGCTCTTTCGGAATACCCAAGATGGACACCGTTATTGTCATGCTATATAAGACACAACGTTTGATGCTCTCAAAGCACCCCTACGAAGCATTAATAAGTACGGTCTCACGGTCTAAGGAATAAGCTATCATATTCTTATCTATTACAAATGACAAACATCGTAATACGATCTTATTGCAATACTTTGCGTATGTCCATCACCTTATTCAACTAACAAGATGACCCCATTGTCAACCGACGTCATTGTCCTTGATCGGGAATCTCGATCAACTGTTGCCCAATGGACTAGCTCATATAGAGGCTTGCTAGGGACCTGGTTGTCTATGTATCACACGTGTATTAATAATTCCGATTAATACAGTTATAGCATAATACACAAACCTATTATAAACTTATGAGATAATGCAATAAATACTACTTATTTATTTGCCTCTAGGGCATATCTCCTTCAAGATCGACGTGGACGGCGCGGCCGTCTGCTACAACTAAAGGGCTGTGCGCGTAGGATCTGAGATCCCCTACGGCTTCGTCCGGTCGAGAATCGAGGTCGATGTCTACCTCTAGCTCTCGCGCGACGTCGCGGATCGAGATTCCGGCGCGCATGGAGATGCCGATCTTCCTCTGTCCGTGGTGTCAGGCGGACGTTGTTCGGAGGATTTCGTAGACAAAGAAGAACAGTAATCGGCCGTTCTACGTGTGCAAGGCTAATGGGGTAAGAATCGGAGCAATTTCACAAATTTAGTGCATCTAGAATGGGGTGAATCGGAGCAATTTTACTAAATTGATCTGTTTGACATTATTGTAGATAACTTGTTTCTTTCTTTGGGTCGATGCTCTGGCCAAGAAGCTGACGGATGAACTGCTAGGCGAGCATGAACAATGGTTGCCCATCATGCCACAGAGGGCAGCGGCATTAGAGCGAGCTCCGGGAGAAGATACGGAGGGTGGAGCACGCATTGATGCTGTTGAGCTTATGAGGTTGAACCAGAAGATTAAGAGTAGTACGTGCCAGGCAGCCACAGCGTTGCGGTCAATGTGGTGACTGCAAAAAATAGCTGGGCTAGGATGCGACGTGACCCTGCATGCGTGCATTAACGCAAGTCCAAAGTCTCGAGCTCACGCCTGCGTTAACTACCTGTCCAGCAGAACGGAGACCGTCCGAAGAAGCAAGAGGCACAATGGACAATAGTCTGCCTCTCTTTGCATTAATTCTACACTAGGGACATGGACAATAGTCTTCCGTAGCTGCATGGCGAGCACGTATGCATGCAAACTAAGGTGGCGACAGCCTGCAGACCCAGTTTAAGCAACACAAGAGCAGTAGATCGACACTAATAACATCTCTAACGACTGGCGACTACTCCCTCCGTCCTCAAGAGAGTGTGCATCTAGAGATTTGCACATGGATCAAGAGAAATGAGGACGTAACTCCATAACATAACTTTATAAGTGGTTGTGACCTCAAATTATTGCATGAGTCAGTTAATAATGATTAAGTTAAAAGTAAAGTGTATTGGGAGTGTAGATGGACACTCTTTCATGGAATTTTTATTTGCTAGAAGTACAGTTTCTAGCGGACGGAGGGAGTAGCTAGCAAGTAAGCAAATCCTAAAGCAATGAGAAAAATAATGTCGTCACAATCTGAACGTAACGATCAACTCTAAATCTCATATCCAAGGAAAAATAATTCAGAGCAAAGAGAAAAAGAAATCAGAGCAAAATCATTTCGTCACAATATGAAAATATCCAAAGAAATATCACGGCCCGACTGTTTTCAGCGTCCAATCAGGTGGCCGGAACCAACCTCTCACGGATCGCTATCGGGAATCCTTCTAGAAGATCGTATCTGAGGGCTGTCGTTTGGCAGTAGGGTTTGATTGGACGGTTAGGGTGCGACGGTAGGGTTTGATCAGATGCTGTGCTAGGATTCAAATGAGTATAATTAATTCAAAAAAAAAAATCAAAATGACATGAGACCAACGCCGAATGTTGTTATATGTGATATAGTTGCTATAAAAAAATAATAAACTTGGTTTATGGATAATTGATTGAAAATGCTTTCCACAAAAGAGCTATCTTGTATAGACTTGTTTAGAGTTCAATAATAGAGCGATGGGTTCAAATGAGCATAATTAATTTTAAAAAAAATCAAAATGACATGAGACCAACACCGAATGTTGTTATATGTGATATAGTTGCTATAAAAAAATAATAAACTTGGTTTATGGATAATTGATTGATAATGCTTTCCACAAAAGAGCTATCTTGTATAGATTTGTTTAGAGTTCAATAATAGAGCGATGGGTTGAAATGAGCATAATTAATTCATAAAAATCAAAATGACATGAGATCAACGCCGAATGTTGTTATATGTGATATAGTTGCTATAAAAAATAATAAACTTGGTTTATGGATAATTGATTGAAAATGCTTTCCACAAAAGAGCTATCTTGTATAGACTTGTTTAGAGTTTAATAATAGAGCGATGGGTTCAAATGAGCATAATTAATTCATAAAAAATCAAAATGACATGAGACCAACGCCGAATGTTGTTATATGTGATATAGTTGCTACAAAAAATAATAAAATTGGTTTATGGATAATTGATTGAAAATGCTTTCCACAAAAGAGCTATCTTGTATAGACTTGTTTAGAGTTCAATAATAGAGCGATGGGTTCAAATGAGCATAATTAATTCATAAAAAATCAAAATGACATGAGACCAACACCGAATGTTGTTATATGTGATATAGTTGTTCCTCAAATTTATTTGGATTATTTAGACAAGGTCGATTTTTTTATGAAATTACAAATGGGAGTGTTTACCCTAGGTTCGGACCTCATTTGAAGCACTTTTCTCATGAGAATAGAGTGATGGTTTGAAATGAGCATAATTAAATAAAAAAAATCAAAATGACATGAAACCAGCTCCTCAAATCACATGAAAACATAAATCCCACATCATTCAACACAATAGTAAGGATTGTTTCACAGAAATACAACATGATTCATAATGTTTCATAGAATTTTGGCAATAGATACTTTGCTCCTTGTGATTCTTGTGTTACTTGCTATCATTTTGCTCTTTGTGCTCCTTGTTATCACTGTGCTCACTGCTTCTTCTCTTCCCCTCTTGTGTGTCTTCTTCGAACAGACCACAGAGCTGAACAAAAAGTGAGCACAAGGTTTACATGAAGTGATAAATGTACAAAAAATTCGAAAATACCATATTTTTCAAAGTGAGAAGAAGATTTACATACCTAGGAGTACTCAGAAGCACAGATGGTTGGTCAACATCAGTTGAAGCATCATTTTCAGCATCTTTTGGCTCAACATTTGCAGCATCATCATCAAAATAATTATTTTGAGCATCATCATCAAAATTATTATTATTTGCAGCATGATAATCAAACTCATCATTTGGTGCATCATCATCCGAATCATCATTTGGAGCAACATTTTCATTTTCTGTTGCATCCGGCTGCTGATCATGATTTTCATCAGAACTCTCTCCGAACGCTGGATCTACAGCATTATCACAGTACTTACCGAAATGACCAGACCCACCACACCTTTTGCACTTACGCTGCCTTGCTCCAAGTCCAGCTCCTTCGTTGCGACGTCTGTACCGACTCTTCCTCGGTCTACCTGCTGCTCTCTTCAGAACTGGAGCGCAAAGTTGAATCCAGGGTCCACTTTGTCCCACTGTTGTTTTCCCTCCAAATCAGGCAAGGCATGTGCATATGTGGCTCGGAACCTTGCAACAGAGTAGTACTCATGAACATACTGTAGTATGTTCCCTGCTGTACCTGGGAGAGAAGTGATGAAAAACAACGCATGAATGCATGGCAACCCAGTTATCTGCCATTGCCTACAACTGCAAGTTCTAGCTTCTCTATCCACTGGATATCTCCAGTTTCTCTTCTCTCTATCCATTACTGATACCTCTGTTGTGCTATCTGACAATAGAATCATGCTCATTACCAGGCCTACTGTTTTCTGCTTCAGTTCAGTCATCACCGAAGGGATAATAATGTGGCCCATGAATTTAGCCTCAGCTATTCCATCACGAAAATGAAACTTCTGCGCGTATTCTATCCTTATCTTGTCAAGCAAATCCACCAAATAAAGATCTTTAAATTTCCGGATGGCTGCATTTAAAGACTCTGCAATATTATTGTGCACATAATCAACTTTGCTCCGTTCACTAAATTGGCTTCTGGCCCATAACTTGGAGTGATGTGTTTCCAAGTATTCCTTTATTTTGGCATTGGTGTATAACTGCCTCATGTGGAAGTTGTGCTTCCTCACACTGCAAGTCAAAGATGCTGGCCATAAATTGTCTGTATATGTCTTTCCTTTGAATTTCTTCACAAAATTTGCAGCAAGGTGACGAAAGCACTCCCTATGCTCTACTCCAGGGAACACATTGTCCACAACCACTTCTAAACCTTTACAGGCATCTGTATGAATTACCAAGCCATTGGGATGTGCAATAGCCTGGCGCAGATTCTGCAAAAACCAAGTCCAGCTCTCCTCGGACTCTGTCTCCAGCAAACCGTATGCAACTGGAAATACAAAATTGTGCGCATCTACTGCACAAGCTGCTACTAATTGTCCTTTAAACCTGCATGTGAGGAAAGTAGCATCAATAGCCAAATATGGCCTGCAGCCTGCCAAAAAACCCAGTTTACAAGCCTCAAAGCACACAAAAACCCTTCTAAAGCATTCCTTGGTCCTTGTCACTCCATTCAATGTGTACTCCACTGAGTGGTGATCAATTTCAACAATACTACCTGGGCTTGTCCTCTCCACTTCAGCTTTGAATGAATACAAAAATTCAAAACTTTCGTGCCAGTTACCATAGATAGATTCCATAGCTTTTTGTTTGCCATTGAAGACCCTCATGTATGGTAAATCCATCTTGAACTTGGCTTTGATGTTTCCCTGCAATTCCTTTGTACCCACTTGATGGTTTTCTGTCACCCACTTCTTTACTGCTTCTGCCACCCATTTTGACTTGGCTCTACTGATTGTTTCCTTTCTGAGAGTTGATTCTTCGCATGTGTGGGTAAAAGGATTCACTTTTACCTGAACATTCAAGCTTTTCCGCATTTTAGATGCGTGCATCCTCCATTTACAACCCTCAGTCACACAATGCACTGTGTAACGTTGTTTATCGCTTTTGTCAACAATAAAAGCACGTTCTGCCTTGATGCAGTAAGATACAACTGCATTTCTACACTCACTCATGGATGCAAAAATTGTACCTTCCAGCAACTGAGGGTTTTTAGGGTCCCACTGAACAGGTGGAAGGTCTTCCTCCTCATTTTCATCTTCATCTTCTTACTCATAGTCACCATCATCTGGGATTTCAACAGCACGAGATGCCCGTCGTAAATTCTGAATGACATCAGAGTATAGCCTCTCTTCATCATCCCCAGATATGTCAGCATCAACCTCTGTAGCGTACCTGCACTTATAATAAGGCAGATACCTGTGTATAGTGCAAATCCCTGGATCGATTCGTTTGCACACACCGTTACGATGTAATATCACAACAAAGCGTCAATTTTATTACATCGATGATCCAGAATTACAAAATATTCATTACAAGTTGCATAGCATAAAGCTATCTTTGAAATAGTACACAGCGGAAATACAATAGCAGTGAGTCTCTATCACTTTCATGCTGCCACAGGCGAAAACATGTTGGTTGTAGACTCGAAACCTATATACGAAACCTCACTCGTCATCTGAACAATCTGCAATAAGAAAAATATTGCAACAACGTGGGCCAGATTCCATTAAAAATGGAGTCTGGCAAGTGACACTATGGTGGACACTTAGAGGAATAACTCTAATAATCCTATATGCTTATTTGGCTGGTGGAGCCCAAGGCTATTTTGCAGAAAGCAAGTTTTTCCCTAACTTTTTGAAAAACACTTTTCTTCTATTCGAGACATCCGTGGCATGAAATCCACTGTCTCATTCTACCCTTGTTCAACCATCAAGTTTTACTTTATAAGTTGGAATGGTGGAATCCTCCGTTGACATCCTCGTTCAGCTGCTCAAATTGTCCGTACCGGGGACACGGCTAAGTACTTAGATTTTAACTCTGCAAAGGTTGTGCACGTTCACCATTGTACCCATTCAACCCAGGTTATCCTTTACACACCATTTGTGATAAGGAAAGGAAAGAATAAGACGAGATCTTTCAGAAGCATTTTCCCTCCCACTCTGGCCTGACGCGCTCCACCTACAAATCCTCTACAACCACCTGTCAGGCCGAGGAGAGTCCACGCAGCTTAGTTGATCAAGCCAGAGCCCATATTGGCAATGGCTGCACGAGAAGCAATCTTCACTCGGAGTTCTTCAGATTCCTTTGCTCCTGGGTGGCCATCCACAAGTGAATATTCCACAGGTAAATCCCCTGGGAACAACACTCAACTCATACAGCCAAGCAACCAATTCCACCCAGGTGTTTGATTAAAACTTAGTAGACTTTATCTTTTTCATCAAAATAGTTTTTGCATAGCATCACTATTCTACTAAGTATTTTCATAGGAACCTAGACACAGGAATAAAGAGGTCTAAACATGGCTTGCATAGCAATACTATCCTACACATGCTTATAGAAAAATAATCTACTCATGCATAGAAAAATAATAGGACTTTTATGGGGGTGTGCCACTTGCCTTTGGAAGTTGTATTTGCTCACAAACTTTTCAACAACGAACGTTTGCTCTCCGTTCAATCTAAACAATAAGCAAATAACAATACAACAATCAACATAAAACACAACAAACATGGACAACAACACAAGGCATATAAAAGCAAATTCAAATTTCACAAAGGTTCATCACATAATTCAATATGCAAAAAGAATTGATGTGCTGAATAATGGGTTTTAATGGTCTGGTCTTAAATAGAAATTTATCACACATTAATTTGGTCAAAACATTTAAATCAAACTTAATGGTCTTAAAAGGCTTTTAATACCACTTAATTACCTTAAAAACACTGTTAAGACTCTTTAAATGTTTTACCATCAGTTTTAATTGTTTTCTATAATTACAATTTTATTCAAAACTTATAAACAATACTACTGGTTAAAAGATAAAGTTTGTGACATTTTGCAAAAGAAACATATTAATATTATTCCTAGGATTAAAGTATAACAAAAATACTTAAATTAAGCCTCTGCTTTTTAAACCATCAAAATAATGCTCAAAATTGTTTTCTAACAGGGGCATAAAACTACACATATTTGAAGGTTTCTAAAACTATTTTATTTGCAAAAATTGGATTTATAGATTTAAAGTTATTACAAATATACTCAAGTCATCCATTTGAAATTTGAATATTTTGAACTTAGTCAAATTTGAATTTTGGCAGATCTACAATATTCTACTTGTCGAGGGCTTTCCAAAAATATAAAGTTTGTTAAATTTGGATAAGTGGTTAAAAAGTTATGACAGATCTAAGTGGCAGGGGCTTTTCTTCAAAACTGCCATTTAAACAATTAAAAGAAAACAATTTCCACGTCAGCGCTGACTGGATGCTGACTGGGCTCCGACGTGGCGAACTCTGATTGGCTCGGATCTAGGGTTAACCTGGGCCGTACGATCTTAAGAGGATTGGGCGGTCCATATCTGATCATACCTCTTCGGCCTGGATCTAATCTGGGCCGTTGGTGGGAGATCGAATGGCCTCGGCCGCGTCGACCAGGACGTGGCGGCGCTGCTCCGCCGGGGTGGAGGACGACGGCGGCGTGGGCTCGGGCGTGGACGGCGCCGGAGCTGCGGAGGCTCCCCGGTCTCGAGGAGGCCACGGCGATGTGCGGCGCGGGGTGCTGAAGACGATGGCGACGTCGGCCTTGAGCGGCGTATCTCGATGCGGCGTGGAGGAGCGGCCGAGATGATTCGGGCACCGCCGAGCTCCGGTCGGACGTGCCCCGCACGTTTTACTGCAAGGGAAGAGCGGGCAAGACGTCAGGGGTGCGGGGGAGCAAGGGCAAGTCAATGGAGGGGGAAAACGGGTGGGACAGAGGCTCACCTCGTCGAGGATCGAAGAAACGCGGCGGCGGACCGACGAACTCCGGCGAGCAAAATGCTCAGCCTGGGGGCACGGTTCCAGGGGAAAAGAGAGGGGAAAAGTGGAGGAGGGTCGGGGCTACAAATAGGGCAGGAGAGGGAGAGGTTTAATGGCCTTAATCGCACGAATTGAAGAGGAATGAATCCGGCCGTTTTCGGGCGAGGTCGGGGGCGGGATTTGGGGCGAGGTTGAAGACGACCCCCTGACAGGTGGGTCCCGCCTGTCAGGGATTTTTCTTTTTCCTTTTTTTGTTTTTTTGTTTTTATTATTTTCTTTATAACTTTTGATTTGTAACTCCAAATGAGGTCAAACAAATTTCTAAAAATTTGTAAAATTACTGTCTTTGTGTTAAACCAGTTGAATTAATGTTTTGAACATTTTTGAAAAATAATATTTTGGAATATTGCTTAAATACAAATTTGACACCTAAAGTCAATTTGAACATATATCTTCATTAAATTTTCTTTTAGCTAAATAAAATTTGTAAAATATCCACATTCCAATATGTTTAAATTTTAAGTCATTTAAACTCATTTTCAGATACTAAATTTCATTTTAGGCTTTAGTATAATACTAAATAACATAAAACATACTAAATGAAAATAAAAGGGAAAAAAATAATGTATTCATCTTAATTCAAAATAATTTGTGCACCATTATATTTTATGTTAAGATAATTCAATTGGAAACTTCATAACAACATTTGGAAAGATTTTAGTTTTAATTTATTTCTTATTTAGAAGATATATTCCTGAAGTCATTTTATGTTTTGAAAATAAATGAATATCATTTAAGCTAATGAAATGTTTATTTGGATAATTCATTAAGTTTAATTTATGAAGTTATTAAAGTTATAACCTATAAACTTGAATTTAACAAAACTATTTTTTGAGTTCTGGTAAAAGATTGAAACCATTTCACAAATAGATCATGTTTTTAAATATATTAAATGAATACTTGTAAACATTATTTTAATTTATGAATAGCTATGGCTAGGTTTATTTAAATCAGATACTCATAAAGAAACTTTTTATTACAAGGCAAAGATTTGAAAGTTTGTAAAACATTTGTCAAAATACATATGGAGGTTTCAAGAAATACAATGGATAATATAATGTTTAACTTTAAACAACTTTTGAAAGTAATGTTAAACTGAGATATTTGAAATATTAAACTCTTTAATATGTTTGAAGTCTTTTATAGTTGGTTTTCTTATGCATTTAATGTTTTATTTTAATCAAAACAAAAGTTTTAAATTTTAGTGATTTTTGAACATTATAAAATGCTGGGATGTTACAGACTACCACCCTTAAAAGGAATCTCGTCCCCGAGATTCGGAGAGGCTAGAAAGAAAAGCAATTGCTTAGAATGATTCTGAAAACTCGAGAGGTTTTGAGAAATGGAAATCTTAGAAACTGGCAGGGGTCTGATTGGGGAGGCAAGAAGAAAGACAGTTTGGGATCTCTGGGATTATGCAACGGGGTTTAATTTAACTGGGTGGCTACCACCCTTAAAAGAAATTTTTGTGGTCAGTCTAGAAACTTTGTTTAATCTTGTTTATTTCTCTGATGTAGAGCTTACAAGTATTCAAAATACAATGGCCTGTGGTGGATACAGAAGTTTTAGCACTCACATTTTCCACTTGGTCCTTTGAGAGATTTATTCTTCTTCCACTTAGGGCACTTATCAGCGTAATGTCCCTTATCTTTGCACTTGTAGCAACTTATGTGGCTAAGATCTTTCTTGGATTTAACCTTTTGTCCTTGTTCCTTTAGGGTCTTCAAGAGAGACTGTTGCATTCCTTCCTTGGTTTACTGGTTAGCTTGTTGCACCAAGGGATAAAGTTGACACTGAATTGGGACATGGTTTGTTCCTTCACTCAGGAAGCAAGTGACCTGACTTGTGAGGCATCCTTTAACTCGACGTCTGGTATGACCATGGGGCCACTCGTCAGGACATTCTTTGGACGTATGTCCTATCTCTCCACAAGTTTTGCATGCCTTTAGTTTGGTCATGAGGTTCTCTTCAAAATCACTATGGTTTTGATCAATCTTAGGCAGTTGGTCATTGTTCAAATTCCACAGCTGACTCTGGTTCTCTAATAGTAGTCGCATAGTTGTATGCAAAACATTGGTGTTGGTATTGGGGTGACACATATGTTTGGTTTAGAAAGCAATGAGTTGAATTATTTGTACTTATGGAGGAATCCTAGTTCAATAAAACAAAACAAGGCAACCAATCTATAACATATTCAATCAACATCTAACAAACATCAAGCAACAACGTTCACAACAAACAAACAATTTAGTATTGTCATATAGCCAAATTGATATGATCAATACACTAACACGATATCGTCATTCTATTTAGGTGGTGGTCAAATCTACCTCCTTCGTGGGTGCTTCAAGTTCTTGTTCAACTTTCTTGGATATCTTAGAAGTGTTGGCCGAATCCTGTGTCTTCAGTGGTCTTCCATGCATGTAGAACTTCATGTTGAATTGAAACTTTTCTATATGAAGCAGTAGAATCAGACTTAGACTATAAGAACATGGTCATCTAGAGTAAGATAAGGTATTTTCAGAAGGTTGATAGTAGATGAGAATACGAGGAAGACAGAGTGAAAAGATTTGTTTTTAGAAAAGTGAAGAAAAATAGATTTTCAATCCTATGGTCAAACCTATTTCTATCCAAACCTAGGGTTTCGAACCTACAGGCAACACAGTGCTCTGATACCATCTGTAGCGTACCTGCACTTATAATAAGGCAGATACCTGTGTATAGTGCAAATCCCTGGATCGATTCGTTTGCACACACAGTTACGATGTAATATCACAACAAAGCGTCAATTTTATTACATCGATGATCCAGAATTACAAAATATTCATTACAAGTTGCATAGCATAAAGCTAGCTTTGAAATAGTACACAACGGAAATACAATAGCAGTGAGTCTCTATCACTTTCATGCTGCCACAGGCGAAAACATGTTGGTTGTAGACTCGAAACCTATATACGAAACCTCACTCGTCATCTGAACAATCTGCAATAAGAAAAATATTGCAACAACGTGGGTCAGATTCCATAACAAATGGATTCTGGCAAGTTACACTATGGTGGACACTTAGAGGAATAACTCTAATAATCCTATATGCTTATTTGGCTGGTGGAGCTCAAGGCTATTTTGCAGAAAGCAAGTTTTTCCCTAACTTTTTGAAAAACACTTTTCTTCTATTCGAGACATCCGTGGCATGAAATCCACTGTCTCATTCTACCCTTGTTCAACCATAAAGTTTTACTTTATAAGTTGGAATGGTGGAATCCTCCGTTGACATCCTCGTTCAGCTGCTCAAATTGTCCGTACCGGGGACACGGCTAAGTACTTAGATTTTAACTCTGCAGAGGCTGTGCACGTTCACCATTGTACCCATTCAACCCAGGTTATCCTTTACACACCATTTGTGATCAGGAAAGGAAAGAATAAGACGAGATCTTTCAGAAGCATTTTCCCTCCCACTCTGGCCTGACGCGCTCCACCTACAAATCCTCTACAACCACCTGTCAGGCCGAGGAGAGTCCACGCAGCTTAGTTGATCAAGCCAGAGCCCATATTGGCAATGGCTGCACGAGAAGCAATCTTCACTCGGAGTTCTTCAGATTCCTTTGCTCTTGGGTGGCCATCCACAAGTGAATATTCCACAGGTAAATCCCCTGGGAACAACACTCAACTCATACAGCCAAGCAACCAATTCCACCCAGGTGTTTGATTAAAACTTAGTAGACTTTATCTTTTTCATCAAAATAGTTTTTGCATAGCATCACTATTCTACTAAGTATTTTCATTGGAACCTAGACACAGGAATAAAGAGGTCTAAACATGGCTTGCATAGCAATACTATCCTACACATGCTTATAGAAAAATAATCTACTCATGCATAGAAAAATAATAGGACTTTTATGGGGGTGCGCCACTTGCCTTTGGAAGTTGTCTTTGCTCACAAACTTTTCAACAACGAACGTTTGCTCTCCGTTCAATCTAAACAATATAAGCAAATAACAATACAACAATCAACATAAAACACAACAAACATGGACAACAACACAAGGCATATACAAGCAAATTGAAATTTCATAAAGGTTCATCACATAATTCAATATGCAAAAAGAATTGATGTGCTGAATAATGGGTTTTAATGGTCTGGTCTTAAATAGAAATTTATCAC
The DNA here is from genome assembly GCA_026929855.1 of Poa annua. NCBI lineage: Eukaryota > Viridiplantae > Streptophyta > Magnoliopsida > Poales > Poaceae > Poa > Poa annua. Next base: position 270,805,200 of record CM049426.1, on the reverse strand, counting down.
ACATTAATTTGGTCAAAACATTTAAATCAAACTTAATGGTCTTAAAAGGCTTTTAATACCACTTAATTACCTTAAAAACACTGTTAAGACTCTTTAAATGTTTTACCATCAGTTTTAATTGTTTTCTATAATTACAATTTTATTCAAAACTTATAAACAATACTACTGGTTAAAAGATAAAGTTTGTGACATTTTGCAAAAGAAACATATTAATATTATTCCTAGGATTAAAGTATAACAAAAATACTTAAATTAAGCCTCTGCTTTTTAAACCATCAAAATAATGCTCAAAATTGTTTTCTAACAGGGGCATAAAACTACACATATTTTAAGGTTTCTAAAACTATTTTATTTGCAAACATTGGATTTATAGATTTAAAGTTATTACAAATATACTCAAGTCATCCATTTGAAATTTGAATATTTTGAACTTAGTCAAATTTGAATTTTGGCAGATCTACAATATTCTACTTTTCGAGGGCTTTCCAAAAATATAAAGTTTGTTAAATTTGGATAAGTGGTTAAAAAGTTATGACAGATCTAAGTGGCAGGGGCTTTTCTGCAAAACTGCCATTTAAACAATTAAAAGAAATCGATTTCCACGTCAGCGCTGACTGGATGCTGACTGGGCTCCGACGTGGCGAACTCTGATTGGCTCGGATCTAGGGTTAACCTGGGTCGTACGATCTTAAGAGGATTGGGCGGTCCAGATCTGATCATACCTCTTCGGCCTGGATCTAATCTGGGCCGTTGGTGGGAGATCGAATGGCCTCGGCCGCGTCGACCAGGACGTGGCGGCGCTGCTCCGCCGGGGTGGAGGACGACGGCGGCGTGGGCTCGGGCGTGGACGGCGCCGGAGCTGCGGAGGCTCCCCGGTCTCGAGGAGGCCACGACGATGTGCGGCGCAGGGTGCTTAAGACGATGGCGACGTCGGCCTTGAGCGGCGTATCTCGATGCCGCGTGGAGGAGCGGCCGAGATGATTCGGGCACCGCCGAGCTCCGGTCGGACGTGCCCCGCACGTTTTACTGCAAGGGAAGAGCGGGCAAGACGTCAGGGGTGCGGGGGAGCAAGGGTAAGGCAATGGAGGGGAAAACGGGTGGGACAGAGTCTCACCTCGTCGAGGATCGAAGAAACGCGGCGGCGGACCGACGAACTCCGGCGAGCAAAATGCTCAGCCTGGGGGCACGGTTCCAGGGGAAAATAGAGGGGAAAAGTGGAGGAGGGTCGGGGCTACAAATAGGGCAGGAGAGGGAGAGGTTTAATGGCCTTAATCGCACGAATTGAAGAGGAATGAATCCGGACGTTTTCGGGCGAGGTCGGGGGCGGGATTTGGGGCGAGGTTGAAGACGACCCCCTGACAGGTGGGTCCCGCCTGTCAGGGATTTTTCTTTTTCCTTTTTTTGTTTTTTTGTTTTTATTATTTTCTTTATAACTTTTGATTTGTAACTCCAAATGAGGTCAAACAAATTTCTAAAAATTTGTAAAATTACTGTCTTTGTGTTAAACCAGTTGAATGAATGTTTTGAACATTTTTGAAAAATAATATTTTGGAATATTGCTTAAATACAAATTTGACACCTAAAGTCAATTTGAAAATATATCTTCATTAAATTTTCTTTTTTCTAAATAAAATTTGTAAAATATCCACATTCCAATATGTTTAAATTTTAAGTCATTTAAACTCATTTTCAGATACTAAATTTCATTTTAGGCTTTAGTATAATACTAAATAACATAAAACATACTAAATGAAAATAAAAGGGAAAAAAATAATGTATTCATCTTAATTCAAAATAATTTGTGCACCATTATATTTTATATGAAGATAATTCAATTGGAAACTTCACAACAACATTTGGAAAGATTTTAGTTTTAATTTATTTCTTATTTAGAAGATATATTCCTGAAGTCATTTTATGTTTTGAAAATAAATGAATATCATTTAAGCTAATGAAATGTTTATTTGGATAATTCATTAATTTTAATTTATGAAGTTATTTAAGTTATAACCTATAAACTTGAATTTAACAAAACTATTTTTTGAGTTCTGGTAAAAGATTGAAACCATTTCACAAATAGATCATGTTTTTAAATATATTAAATGAATACTTGTAAACATTATTTTAATTTATGAATAGCTATGGCTAGGTTTATTTAAATCAAATACTCATAAAGAAACTTTTTATTACAAGGCAAAGATTTGAAAGTTTGTAAAACATTTGTCAAAATACATATGGAGGTTTCAAGAAATACAATGGATAATATAATGTTTAACTTTAAATAACTTTTGAAAGTAATGTTAAACTGAGATATTTGAAATATTAAACTCTTTAATATGTTTGAAGTCTTTTATAGTTGGTTTTCTTATGCATTTAATGTTTTATTTTAATCAAAACAAAAGTTTTAAATTTTAGTGATTTTTGAACATTATAAAATGCTGGGATGTTACAACCTCCACTTCAGTAGGTACCCTTCTGTTGTTGCCCACGCTTGTCGAGCCACCACGTCGCTTTGGATGAACTGATCTATTCTGGCTAGAAATTGCTTTACGACGAGATGGTTCTGTCCGAGAAGATGAACCTGACACCCTTGCATTACTCCTTAATGCCGGCACAACCACATTTACTTGCAGCCTCACCTTGAATTGATCTTGCTCCTTATGCTTAGCAAACATGGTAGCGAGTTATGCATCATTGCTAATCTTGACCCAATCCACCCCCCCCCATCGTAGTATTTGAATTCCACTTCTTCATGCAAAGCCCAAGGATATGGGTAGCAAAGAACCTCCCCAAATTGCCTAAAATTCCAATTGCAATCCATTGGCAGGTCATAATCGAAACCTCCCTGGAATTTCTTATGGGTGTTGTCTTCATTCATGATGTAGCGGTCTCTTCTAACGTCCACCAAGAAAGCAAACCGCAACTCCATCCTAACCCACGAAAAAACAGAGACGCAATCAGCACAAGCAAAAATGGGAAGCTATTACAGAAGAAGGCTATGCCCAATTGCAGAAATAGACTGTGTCCTATGTATATCGACTGTTCAAATGCACAAACAAGCAAAAATTGGAAGCCTTACCCCTCGGGAGCCCAGTCGTGGACGCGGCGGGTCTCCCGCCCGACGCTAGAATCGCCAGCTACTCCAGGGTCGCTGACGCAATCCATTTCGCCAACATCGTCCTTTTTGGATACAACAGCCCTTCACTTATCAGCGCTCCGGCCGGGCGCACGGAAGGAGCCCAGCCACAGGTCGAGCAGGTGGCGGCCGCACTGGCGGAACGAGCGGTCCTAGTGGCGGAACGAGCAGTCGCGGGACGGTGGCGGCGAATATTCTGGTGGTGCTCGATCTGGTGGCGAGGACAGCCGCGGCGGCGAAGGTTGTTGATTGGGCGGCGCAAATGGTGGATTGGCCGTGGCAGGGAAGCACAGAACGCCGGCGAAGCACAGATTGGGGAACAAGACGTTGGGCGAGGCCCACCTGTAAGAATTGCACCCAGTCGGCCCCACCTCTACGTTTTTTTGTTTTTAAAATTAGGTCTCACCTCTACGTTGGGCGGGCCCTCCTGTAAGAACTGCACCAAGTTGGTCTCACCTCTAAGTTGCGGACCCACTGTCAGTAACGCCATCAGACGGAATAGACTTCAAACTTGCCGTCGAGGGTAAATCATAGTACGTGCGAACGAACTAGGGGCAAAACTGAGGACGATTCGCGACTAGGGGCAAAACTGAGTCTGAGAAGGCTGCTAGGGGCAATCCATTAAATGACCCTAAAATGCTATTAAAATTGTTATGACTTTTTATTCACACATCCAAATTTGATAAATTTTATATATTTGGAAAGTTCTTGACATGTAGAATATTTTAGATCGGCCAAAATTCAAATTTGACTTAGGTTAAAATATTCAAATTTCAAATGGTGAATTTGAGTATTTTTGGCATAACTTTAAATCTATAAATCCTAAAATTGCAAATAAAATTGTTTTAGAGACCTTGGAATATTTGTAAATTGATGCCACTGCTATAAATATATTTGAGTAATATTTGAATGAATTCATAGTTATATATTTAATTTGAATAGTTTGAGTATTTTCAACAAAACTAGTAATATAAATATTATTTTTGATTAAATCAAATTGCTATAAATGTAATTAAATGCCCCCTGTATATTAACACTATTTATAAAATTTTGTTATAAAAATATTAAGCACATAAAACTTTAATTTTATATTTATCCCTTTATTTATATTTTTTAAAAATAGAAATTAATTAAATTGCATTTATAACCTCATACATATTTATTAATAAATCACAAGAGTTATTTTCATACTTTCTTGTGATTAAAAAGTGCATTTCATGCATAACTTATTTTTATTATATAGTATACTTCTCATAGGAAAACTCCTCTTCATTATTTTTCTCTAAGTTAGGAATATTTCCAAACTTAGCATTTTGGTAAAGTGCTACACTTAGACACTTAGTAATTTTCAACATGGATCTAGAAGACCAATGAAGGACTTAGCCAAAACAAGACTTCAGAAGTATCCCCAAGGAGTAGAAGCACTTAGAAGAAAGATCAAGAAGAAGTTCATGAAGACCAACCAGAAATATTTTCTAAATCTTGCTCCCTCTTTCTTTCTTTTCTCCCTCCTTCTATGAGACTTCATGAAGACTAAATAAATCCAAGACCAGCCTAGGTGATACAAAAATCATCAAGTCTGAAGATTATTCAAGTCTACCAAGAATTCAATCAAGACATCACCAAGGAGAATATTACAAGTCTAGAGATGAAGCCTGGAAGATCAACTACATCTTTCTTTCAATCTTTTCCCTCTTTCCTAATCTTGTCTTTCACTTTAGACTGAAACAATTTCTGATCATGATATTGCCATCTTGAAGTTTGTTGGATCCTAGTATCCAATTTACGAAGAGTTGTTTAATTGTTGATCACCTCGAAGAATAGGGTTAGTATTTTCTCTAAGTATTTTGCACATCATGGCTAAGCCATTTGAGTGCTTGTTTCAAGATGATATAAAACAAAGTATTTTTATCCAACTTAAGATCTTAGTCCTTAGTACTTCTTGACCCACATATTTTCCTTGCATTAACTTAAAAGATTTTCATGGCATGAACCGCATCTCTAGTCCTTAGAAATAAATTGCATATCATGCATGACATGTTTTCCTTAGAAGTTTATGAATTTTGTTTGTTCACTAGATATGAGCATGTATGTTTGATGATTGTTGTTTGCTTATATTGTTTAGATTAAACGGAGAGCAAACGTTCGTTGTTGAAAAGAGTTTGTGAACAACGACAACATTCAAAGGCAAGTGGCACACCTCATAAACTTCATATTATTTTCTATATGCATTACTTAGTGTATTTTTATATAAGCATGTGTAGGATAGTATTGCTATGCTAAGCCTGTGTAGAAATTCCTTATTCCTGTGTCTAGATTCCTATGCAATACTTAGTAGAAATACTGATGCTATGCAAATGTTGTTTTGTGAAAATCTAAATTCTACTAAGTTAAGAAAGAACCTCCTGGGTGGATTGGTTGTATACGGAGGCGAAGTTGAGTGGCTAGTCAGGACCATTTCTATGGTGTATACTTGAGTATGTGCACTTGTGGATGACCACCCAGGGAATAGAGGAATCTTAAGAACTCCGAGTGACGATTGCTTCCAGTGCAGCCATTGCCATATGGGCTCTGGCTTGATCACTTATGTTGCGTGGACTCTCTCCGGCTTGACAAGCAGATGTAGGGGGATGTTAGGTGGAACGGGTCAAGCCAGAGTGGGAGGGAAAATGCTTCTGAAAGATCTCGTCTCATTCTTCTCCTTTCCTTATCACTATAAGTGTGTAAAGGATAGTTTGGGTTGAATGGGTACAATGGTGAAAGTGCACAACTTCTGCAGAGTGTAAAACTAAGTACTTAGCCATGTCCCCGGTACGGACAATTTGAGCAGCTGATCACGGACGTCAACGGAGGATTCCACCATTCCAACTTCAGAAATAAAACTTGATGGGTGAACAAGGGAAGATGAGATTATGGTTTTCATGCCATACTTGTCTTGATTTGAAGAAAGTGTTTTCCAAAGAGATAAGAAAAATTGGCTTTATGCAAAATAGCCTTGAACTCCACCAGCCAAATATGCATATAGGCTATTAGAGTTGTTCCAATAAGTGTCCACCATAGTGTCACTTGCCAGACTCCATTTTTAATGGAATCTGACCCACATTGTTGCAATATTTTTCTTATTGCAGACTGATCAAATGACGAGTGAGGTTTCCTTTAAAGGTTTCGAGTCTACCTTTAAAGTTATTGGAACCTTTAAAGGAAACCTAGCAAATGAAACCTTTAAAGGAAACATTTAAAGGAATATTTCCGCTAGCATTGAGGCAACATAAAGTTATTGGAGACCCACTGCTATTGTATTTCCGCTGTGTACTATTTCAAAGCTAGCTTTATGCTATGCAACTTGTAATGAATATTTTGTAAGTCTGGATCATCGATGTAATAAAATTGATACTTTGTTGTGATATTACATCGTAAACTGTGTGTGCAAACGAATCGATCCAGGGATTTGCACTATACACAGGTATCTGCCTTATATAAAGTGCAGGTACGCTACAGATGGTATCAGAGCACTGTGTTGCCTGTAGGTTCGAAACCCTAGGTTTGGATAGAAGTAGGATTTGGCCATAGGATTGAAAATCTATTTCATTCACTTTGCTGAAAATAAGAACTTTTCAAACATCATTCTTGTAACTATCTTAACTATTTCCTTTCAAAGTTTCTTCTCTTGTTTTCTTAGATGACCGCCGTCATTGAATCACTCAAGAAGTGACCAGTGATGACCATGACCTTGGAGTGTGAGACTGAGTTTCCAAGAGCACTTAAGGATAACATGAAGAGATTAGGTTTTGAAGGAGAAGTAGTATACAAAGGTTTTCCTTTCATGGATGAAGGCCAAGAGTATTGGTCGGTGCAAATCCATCTATACAGGAGCAAAGAAGATGACCACAAGATTGAGGGTGACTGCATGTTCACCAACCCGATACTTCACACATCATTCTTTGATTTAGCAAGGAATGTAGCATGGAGAGCCATCGAGTACCTTGAAGAAAGACTTTGTTTTAGACTTCACAACACCCAGAAGTACTCTTGAAGGACTCAAGGAAGATGAGGAAGAACTCGAGGCACTCAAGAAAAAGATAGATTTGACCACCTACCCATTAGAATAACGAGATCCGATGATGTATTGACCTATCAAATTGTGGTATGGCAGTACTGTCACTTGTCTTCCCATGACATTGGTGTATTTCGTTCGATAAACGATTAATTTGGTTTTACAAAAGAAGTTTGAAGTTTCGTTATGTTGCGTTTGCTTGTGTTTGAATCATGTTGATTGATTATGTTAGAAATTGGTTGTCTTGTTCTGTTTTATTGAATTAGGATTTCTCCATAGTACATATAATTCAACTCATTTATTTTCTAAAACAAACAGATGCCTCATCTCAATACCAACACCAATGATTTGCACACGACAATGCGACTACTATTAGAGAACCAGAGTCAGCTGTGGAATTTGATCAATGACCACCTGCCTAAGATTGATCAAAACCCTAGTGGGTATCAAGAGAGTCTTATGACCAAACCAAAGGCATGCAAAACTTGTGGAGAGATAGGACATACGTCCAAAGAATGTCTTGATGAGTGGCCCCATGGTCATACAAGACATCTAGTTAAAGTTTGCCCCACAAGTCAGGTTACTTGCTTCCTGTGTGAAGGAACAAACCATGTCCCAATTCAGTGTCAACTTTATCCGTTGGTGCAACAAGCTATCCAGCAAACCAAGGAAGGAATACAACCGTCTCTCATGAAGACCCTGGAGGAACAAGGACAAAAGGTTAAATCCAAGAAAGATCTTAGCCACATCAATTGCTACAAGTGCAAAGAACAAGGACATTATTCATCGAACTGCATAAAGAAGAAGATTGGTAAGGACACTAAACCAAATCATTGTCCAAGGACGATTGAAGCTCCTACCAAGATGGATAATGAAGTGAGAATAAAGTCACACCCGAAGATATCCAAAAGTACCTCCAAGTGTTGCTATAAGTGTGAAGGAGATCACCTAGCTCGAAATTGTCACCTCAAACGAGACTGGACTTCTTTAATTGAGATAGAATATAGCAAACAAGATTTGGAAGAACTGTTAGCACTGGAAACACCAAAGAAGAAGAAGAACTTAAGTGATGTAATTTGCTACAAATGTAAGGACAAGGGACATTATGCTGATAAGTGCCCAGGAAAGATGAAGGAGAACTGCCTTAACCGCTCGCACAAGAATGATATCAGTCTCGTGACGTGCCACAAGTGTAATGATAAAGGGCATTATGCCAACTGTTGCCCTAATAAGAGGAAGGAGTTGTCCATCAATGGGACTATGTGGAGTATAGTAAGTCCTTAATCATTCCTTCCACCACATATCATTGTATTCTGAATACTGTTACACCCTACATCAAAAAAGTAAGCGATATTAAACAAAGTTTCTAGACTGACCACAATTATTTCTTTTAAGGGTGGTAGCCACCCAGTTAATTCAAACCCAACTGCTTAAAACCAGAGATCCCAAAATTTCTTTCTAGCCTTCCCAATCAGAAAAATTATCCCCTGCTAGTTTTCAAGTTCCATATCGAAACATTTCATTTCTCAAAACCTCTCGAGTTATCAGAATCATCCCAAGCATTTTCCATTTTTCTTTCTAGCCTCTCCGAATCTCGGGGACGAGATTCCTTTTAAGGGTGGTAGTCTGTAACATCCCAACATTTTATAATGTTGAAAAATCACTAAAATTTAAAACTTTTGTTTTTGATTAAAATAAAACATTAAATGCATAAGAAAACCAACTATAAAAGACTTCAAACATATTGAAAGAGTTTAATAATTCAAATATCTCAAGTAATGATTATTTCCAAAAGTTGTTTCAAATTAAACATCTTATTATCCATTGTATTTCCTAAAGCTCAATATATTATTTGACAAATGATTTGCCAACCTTCAAAACATTTTCATATAATACAGAGTATCTTTTAAGTATTTGATTTCAACCCTAGCCATAGCTAATCATAAATTAAAATAAATTTTACAAGTGTTCTTTTAAACTATTTAAAAATAGTATATTTGCAAATGGTTTTATTCTTTTACCTGAAGTCAAAGCATAGTTTTGTAAATATCAAGTCTATAGTTTATAACTATAATAACTTCATATGTTGTATAATTAATGAATTATCCAAATAGACATTTCATCAGCTTAAATGATTTTCATTTATTTTCAAAACATAACATGATTTTCATGAATATATTTTCTATCTAAGAAATGAATTAAATCTAAAGTCTTCTCCAAAGTTGTTATAAGGTTTTCCAATGATTTATCTCAATATAAAATATAATGGTACACAAATTATTTGAATTAAAAATGAATACATTATATTTCCCTTTTCCATTTTCATATAGTTGTGTTATATTATTTAATAACTATACTAAAGCCAAAAATGAATTTAGAATTTGAAAATGAGTTTACATAAATTGAGTTCAAACATGTTTGAAGGTGGGTATTTTTACAAATTTTATTTAGCCAAGAGAAAATCTAATTAGGCTTTATTTTAAGATTTGAGATTAAATATAAAATTAGTCTTAAACCAATATTTCAAATTTATTAATTTTAAAAAGTTTTAAAAAAACATGCCCACTAATGTTTTAAAGTATAGATATTAATTTTTAGAAATTTATTTGACTTCATTTGGAGTTATAAATAAAAGGTTATAAAGGAAATAAACAAAACAAAAAAGAAAAGGAGAAAATCCTGACAGCGGGACCCACCCGTCAGCCGACCTTCTTCAACCTCTCGCCGGGATCTCCTCCGAAATCAACTCCGATTTCCATTTCAAAATCCGAGCATAAACTGCGCAATTTGCTTCCTCTCTTGCCCCCTATAAATCCCCTATCCCTCCTCTATCGTTTCCCCCCGAAAACCCTATCCCAATCGCCGTCGGGCCGCTCGATTTGGAGCCGCCACCGCCGCCATTTCCGCCGCCCGTTTCTTCGGATTCCGGTGAGCACTATCGACCCCGAGTCCCCATTTCTTTTCCTTTCTCCTTGCTGCATTCGTGCGAAACTCCCTGACATCTTTGTCCTAAATTTTTCGCACCAGAGCGAGCAGTCCGTGCACACCCGAGGATAACCGCCGCCGTGCGCATCTCCGGTGTGCAGTAGGAGGCGGAGGGGAGCGCACCGAAGACCACTGTCGCGCCACAGTCTCTGCCTCGGTCTCCTCTTCCTTGCGGTATGTTCCGTTTGTCCTCGTAAGACGTAGATCGTAGGGAACGAAAATTCCGAGCATGTTGCCGCCGTGGACACGGCTCCGGCGAGGTCCTCCGGTGACCTAGCGCCGCCAGCCCTGGTTCGATCTGATCCAGGCCATTAGATCGTGATCGTACTGTTATGTTTAATTCTTTTTTTTCGAATCGGTACGGTTGGATGTGATCCGTTAGATCTAGAACGTGTGGACCAGATCAAATCACTTAACCACGTCAGCGCACAGTCAGCGGCCACGTCAGCACACAGTCAGCACCAGCGTGGAATTTCTTTTTCTAATTAAATTAAAATTGGCAGTTTTACAGAAAAAGCCTCTACTTATTAAAATTGTTATAACTTTTTATTCACACATCCAAAATTGATAAATTTTATATATTTGGAAATCTCTTGACATGTAGAATATTTTAGATCGGCCAAAATTCAAATTTGACTTAGGTTAAAATATTCAAATTTGAAATGGTGAATTTGAGTATTTTTGGCATAACTTTAAATCTATAAATCCAAAAATTGCAAATAAAATTATTTTAGAGACCTTGGAATATTTGTAAATTGATGCCACTGCTATAAATATTTTTGAGTAGAATTTGAATGAATTCATAGTTATATATTTAATTTGATTAGTTTGAGTATTTTCAACAAAACTATTAATATAAATATTATTTTTGATTAAATCAAATTGCTATAAATGTAATTAAATGCCCCCTGTATATTAACACTATTTATAAAATTTTGTTATAAAAATATTAATCACATAAAACTTTAATTTTATATTTATCCCTTTATTTATATTTTTTAAAAATAGAAATTAATTAAATTGCATTTATAACCTCATACATATTTATTAATAAATCACAAGAGTTATTTTCATACTTTCTTGTGATTAAAAAGTGCATTTCATGCATAACTTATTTTTATTATATAGTATACTTCTCATAGGAAAACTCCTCTTCATTATTTTTCTCTAAGTTAGGAATATTTCCAAACTTAGCATTTTGGTAAAGTGCTACACTTAGACACTTAGTAATTTTCAACATGGATCTAGAAGACCAATGAAGGACTTAGCAAAAACAAGACTTCAGAAGTATCCCCAAGGAGTAGAAGCACTTAGAAGAAAGATCAAGAAGAAGTTCATGAAGACCAACCAGAAATATTTTCTAAATCTTGCTCCCTCTTTCTTTATTTTCTCCCTCCTTCTATGAGACTTCATGAAGACTAAATAAATCCAAGACCAGCCTAGGTGATACAAAAATCATCAAGTCTGAAGATTATTCAAGTCTACCAAGAATTCAATCAAGACATCACCAAGGAGAATATTACAAGTCTAGAGATGAAGCCTGGAAGATCAACTACATCTTTCTTTCAATCTTTTCCCTCTTTCCTAATCTTGTCTTTCACTTTAGACTGAAACAATTTCTGATCATGATATTGCCATCTTGAAGTTTGTTGGATCCTAGTATCCAATTTACGAAGAGTTGTTAATAATTGTTGATCACCTCGAAGAATAGGGTTAGTATTTTCTCTAAGTATTTTGCACATCATGGCTAAGCCATTTGAGTGCTTGTTTCAAGATGATATAAAACAAAGTATTTTTATCCAACTTAAGATCTTAGTCCTTAGTACTTCTTGACCCACATATTTTCCTTGCATTAACTTAAAAGATTTTCATGGCATGAACCGCATCTCTAGTCCTTAGAAATAAATTGCATATCATGCATGACATGTTTTCCTTAGAAGTTTATGAATTTTGTTTGTTCACTAGATATGAGCATGTATGTTTGATGATTGTTGTATTGTTGTTTGCTTATATTGTTTAGATTAAACGGAGAGCAAACGTTCGTTGTTGAAAAGAGTTTGTGAACAACGACAACATTCAAAGGCAAGTGGCACACCTCATAAACTTCATATTATTTTCTATATGCATTACTTAGTGTATTTTTATATAAGCATGTGTAGGATAGTATTGCTATGCTAAGCCTGTGTAGAAATTCCTTATTCCTGTGTCTAGATTCCTATGCAATACTTAGTAGAAATACTGATGCTATGCAAATGTTGTTTTGTGAAAATCTAAATTCTACTAAGTTAAGAAAGAACCTCCTGGGTGGATTGGTTGTATACGGAGGTGAAGTTGATTGGCTAGTCAGGACCATTTCTATGGGGTATACTTGAGTATGTGCACTTGTGGATGACCACCCAGGGAATAGAGGAATCTTAAGAACTCCGAGTGACGATTGCTTCCAGTGCAGCCATTGCCATATGGGCTCTGGCTTGATCACTTATGTTGCGTGGACTCTCTCCGGCTTGACAAGCAGATGTAGGGGGATGTTAGGTGGAACGGGTCAAGCCAGAGTGGGAGGGAAAATGCTTCTGAAAGATCTCGTCTCATTCTTCTCCTTTCCTTATCACTATAAGTGTGTAAAGGATAGTTTGGGTTGAATGGGTACAATGGTGAAAGTGCACAACTTCTGCAGAGTGTAAAACTAAGTACTTAGCCGTGTCCCCGGTACGGACAATTTGAGCAGCTGATCACGGACGTCAACGGAGGATTCCACCATTCCAACTTCAGAAATAAAACTTGATGGGTGAACAAGGGAAGATGAGATTATGGTTTTCATGCCATACTTGTCTTGATTTGAAGAAAGTGTTTTCCAAAGAGATAAGAAAAATTGGCTTTATGCAAAATAGCCTTGAACTCCACCAGCCAAATATGCATATAGGCTATTAGAGTTGTTCCAATAAGTGTCCACCATAGTGTCACTTGCCAGACTCCATTTTTAATGGAATCTGACCCACATTGTTGCAATATTTTTCTTATTGCAGACTGATCAAATGACGAGTGAGGTTTCCTTTAAAGGTTTCGAGTCTACCTTTAAAGTTATTGGAACCTTTAAAGGAAACCTAGCAAATGAAACCTTTAAAGGAAACATTTAAAGGAATATTTCCGCTAGCATTGAGGCAACATAAAGTTATTGGAGACCCACTGCTATTGTATTTCCGTTGTGTACTATTTCAAAGCTAGCTTTATGCTATGCAACTTGTAATGAATATTTTGCAACATGGAGCTAGAAGACCAATGAAGGACTTAGCCAAGACAAGACTTCAGAAGTATCTCCAAGCAGTAGAAGCACTTAGAAGAAAGATCAAGAAGAAGTTCATGAAGACCAACCAGAAATATTTTCTAAATCTTGCTCCCTCTTTCTTTCCTTCTTTTCTCCCTCCTTCTCTGAGACTTTATGAAGACTAAATAAATCCAAGACCAGCCTAGGTGATACAAAAATCATCAAGTCTGAAGATTATTCAAGTCTACCAAGAATTCAATCAAGACATCACCAAGGAGAGTATTACAAGTCTGGAGATGAAGCCTGGAAGATCAACTACATCTTTCTTTCAATCTTTTCCCTCTTTCCTAATCTTGTCTTTCACTTTAGACTTAAACAATTTCTGATCATGATATTACCATCTTGAAGTTTGTTGGATCCTATCCAATTTACGAAGAGTTGTTAATAATTGTTGATCACCTCGAAGAATAGGGTTAGTATTTTCTCTAAGTATTTTGCACATCATGGCTAAGCCATTTGAGTGCTTGTTTCAAGATGATATAAAACAAAGTATTTTTATCCAACTTAAGATCTTAGTCCTTAGTCCTTCTTGACCCACATATTTTCCTTGCATTAACTTAAAAGATTTTCATTGCATGAACCGCATCTCTAGTCCTTAGAAATAAATTGCATATCATGCATGACATGTTTTCCTTAGAAGTTTATGAAACTTGTTTGTTCACTAGATATGAGCATGTATGTTTGATGATTGTTGTTTGTTGATTGTTGTATTGTTGTTTTCTTATATTGTTTAGATTAAACGGAGAGCAAACGTTCGTTGTTGAAAAGAGTTTGTGAACAACGACAACATTCAAAGGCAAGTGGCACACCTCATAAACTTCCTATTATTTTCTATATGCATTACTTAGTGTATTTTTATATAAGCATGTGTAGGATAGTATTGCTATGCTAAACCTGTGTAGAAATTCCTTATTCCTGTGTTTAGATTCCTATGCAATACTTAGTCGAAATATTGATGCTATGCAAATGTTGTTTTGTGAAAATCTAAATTCTACTAAGTTAAGAAAGAACCTCCTTGGTGGATTGGTTGTATACGGAGGCGAAGTTGAGTGGCTACTCAGGACCATTTCTATGGTGTATACTTGAGTATGTGCACTTGTGGATGGCCACCCAGGGAACAGAGGAATCTGAAGAACTCCGAGTGACGATTGCTTCCAGTGCAGCCATTGCCATATGGACTCTGGCTTGATCAATTATGTTGCGTGGACTTCTGAAAGATCTCGTCTCATTCTTCTCCTTTCCTTATCACTATAAGTGTGTAAAGGATAGTTTGGGTTGAATGGGTACAATGGTGAAAGTGCACAACCTCTGCAGAGTGTAAAACTAAGTACTTAGCCGTGTCCCCGGTACAGACAATTTGAGCAGCTGATCACAGACGTCAATGGAGGATTCCACCATTCCAACTTCAGAAATAAAACTTGATGGGTGAACAAGGGAAGATGAGATTATGATTTTCATGCCATACTTGTCTTGATTTGAAGAAAGTGTTTTCCAAAGAGATAGGAAAAAGTGGCTTTATGAAAAATTGCCTTGAACTCCACCAGCCAAATATGCATGAATTCCTTCCAGGAGGCTTTATGGTTCTCAGGCTCCTCGGCATGAATTCCTTCCAGCGGTTGACTTTGGGCGGCCCTCTCTTGGGGCTTTGGGCCTGGCGGCGGGTTTGTGAGGGCTGCCCTTTCGTCGAGCTCCTTATCAGGAGGCTTTTTCTGTGGAGTGGCTGCACTCTTCTTGTGGAGTACTGGCTCTTCTCTTTCCACCACAAGGACAACACTGGCTGTTCGCGGAATAGCTGATAAGTACAGCTTCAGGTGCTCGACATGCCTTGGGGCGACCATTACTGGTGGGCTGGCCAGATACTTCTTCAAGTCCTCAAATGCTTTTTCAGCTTCAGGGGTCCACTTGAAAATGCCCGTTCTTTTCATGATCTTGAAGAACGGCAGGGCTCTTTCACCGAACTTGGAGATGAATCGACCCAAGCTGGCCATGCAGCCTGCCAGGCGTTGCATGTCCCTGAGCCTGCGTGGAGGTTGCATGTCTTCTATGACCTTGATTTTGTCTGGGTTTGCCTCTATGCCTCGATGAGACACGAGGAACCCAAGCAATTTGCTTGAAGGTAATCCAAAGACGCACTTGGCGGGGTTGAGCTTGATGTTCACCTTGTTCAGGCTGGCGAGGTTTCTTCAAGGTCTCCGAGGAGAGTATTTCCTTCTCGTGATTTCACGACGATGTCATCGACATATGCTTCGGCGTTCCGCCCCATTTTCCCGCCAAGGCTATCCTCATCAACCTCTGGAAAGTGGCTCCGGCATTTTTGAGGCCGAAAGGCATGCAGACGTAGCAATACACACCACACGGGGTGAGAAAGCCGTCTTCTCCTCGTCCTCCTTAGCCATCTTTATCTGGTGATAACCAGAGAAGGCATCAAGGAAACAGAGGAGGTCGCAGCATGCCGCGGAGTCCACAATCTTGTCAATTCTGGGCATGGGATAAGGGTCTTTGGGGCAGGCCTTGTTTACATCAGTGTAGTCGATGCAGAGGCGGCCTCCTCCGGCGGGCTTTGGGACTACCATGCCGTTGGAGAGCCAAGTGGGATGCGCGACTTCGTGAACAAATTTTGCCGCTTTAAGCTTCTCGACCTCCTTGACGATGAATGCTTGCTTCTCGGGGGCTTGCTTTCTTGCTTTTTGCTTGATGGGGCGCGCGTTTGGGAACACGGCCAAGTGGTGCTCGATCACCTCCCTCGGTACACCAAACATATTTAACGGTGTCCACGCGAACATGTCAGAGTTTGCCTGGAGGAAGGCGACGAGCGCGCTTTCCTATTTGGGAGGCAGCACGGCGCCAATGGTGACGCTAGCCCCCGAGCCTTCAGCCCCCGAGCTACCGGAGCTCAGAGAGATCTTATTGGTAGCAGCTGCCTCCTGTGAGAACAACTGCTTCTTCTTCTTGGGTCTCTCGAGAGGCTCTAGGTCCTCTTCTGCGGGGAATGCCATGGCGGCGGTCTTGTAGGCCATCTCAACCGCGCGCGTAGCGTCCAGAACATGCCCACGAATTGTGATCGTGGCAGCGCTGCCGGGGATCTTGACCATGTTGTAGGCATGGTGCGTGACGGCCATGAACTTCGCGAGCGCGGAGTAGCCGAGGATGGCATTGTACGGCAGACCGATGTGTGCGACATCGAAATCGATGTGCTCGGTGCGGTAATTTTCCTTGCTCCCGAAGGTGACGGCAAGCCTGACCTGGCCTATAGGCTCGATCGAACCGCTGGTGACCCCCGTGAAGGGCCTCGAGGGCATGAGCCGCTCGTAGGGCACTTGAAGCGCTTCGAACGTATCTATGGAGATAACGTTCAGGCCTGCTCCGCCATCGATGAGAGTCTTGGAAACAACCACGTTGTCGATGGTGGGGGTGCAGACCAGCGGGAGGGTTCCAACAGCCTTGGTGGACTTGGGGTGGTCCTGAGCGTTGAAGGCGATGGTGTACTGCGACCACTTGAGGGGCCTGGAGGTTTCCGTGCTTGGGAGGGCGGCGTTGAGCTCGCGGGCGAACTGCTTGAACTGGTTGTTCGACTTTGGCGCCTGTGCTCCCCCGAGGATGCAGGCAATGGCGCCTCTCAGGGTTTGGTAGCCGCCATCTTCCTCGTCAGGGAGGTTTCCGTTCTTTTCTGCGGTGTTGGCCTGATTTCTGGTAGCCGCCCTTGCGTACGCTCCCGTGGTAGCCACGGCCTCGGCCATGGCTACCACTGCCCTCTGCTTGCTCGCGCTCCTTGCTCAACCTTTTGAGGTTGAAGCAGGACTCCGTAGAGTGGACGCGCCTGTTGTGGTAGATGCAGAAAGGGCGGTGGTCGTCTCTTCTCTCTCCAGGCTCGGGGGAGTCCCTGCGGGTGCCCTTCGCGTCAGGCTCTGCCGCGAGAACCGCGGTGGCCTTGCGCTTGGGCTCCTTCTTCTTCTTCAGGCTCTTGGACCACTCAGCGTGATTGTCCCCTCTGGAGGACATCTTGACGAAGAGGAGTCCCTCTTCAGCCTTGGCGCACTTGTCAGCCAGGTCGAAAATCTTGACCATAGAGGTGAGCTTGTCGTGGATGCCCAGCTTCTCGAGCATCCTGCTGTTAGTGACGCCCTCGCGGAACGCGGCGATGACTTGGGTGTCAGGGATGTTTGGGATCTTGTTGCGCACTTGGCTGAAGCGCTGGATGTACTTGCGGAGCGTCTCATCCTTCTTCTGCACTACGGTGCGCAGATCGTTGTGGGTGAGGGCACGCTCGTATGTCCCCTTGAAGTTGGAGACGAACTTCTTGCAGAGCTCCTCCCAAAAGTTCACGGAGTCCTCAGGGAGGTTCAGGAGCCACGACAGCACAGAATCGCGAAGCGCGTGGGAGAACCAATTGGCCATGAGCTTGTCATCTCCACCCGCAGCTTGGATGGAGGTGGTGTAGAGATGCATGAACTCGATGGGGTTGCTAGTCGTCGTAGCCCTTGGGGAGAGCAGGCCGGAACTTCGGGGGCCAGACCACGCGACGTAGAGAACGGGTGAACGCCATGCAGCCTAAGGCGTACGTAGCGACCCCGTGCAGCAGCATGCCGCGGTTCTGCTGACCCGCCTGGCCAATCTCCTCCACGAGCCTGTTCTGGCGGTCTCGCTGGAGCTCCATCCCCACGCGAGCATCGGGCGCGGTGCGCTGCACGATCAAGCAATCGTGCGGCGAGGACGCGTGCGAAGCAGCCCTCTGCGCCGCAGCCGGTGCAGGCCCTAGAGGTGGTGGAGGCGCGTTTGTCGCGACCGTGCCCGCGAGAGTGGGGCGCAGGTTGGACTGCGATGGAGCGGGGCGCGTCGTAGCGATGCCGACGAGGTGGTTGAGGCGTTGGATCCACTGCTCGTGGGCCTCAGCGGTGGGCTGGTAGCGGAGAAGCTCCTGCGCGATGAGCAGCGCGGTGTGAGGTGCAGGGTCTGTCCTCCCCGGGCCTGAGCCGCTCGGGCGCTGCGTCGGGTGCGACGACTGCGCGTCCTCCTGGTGGTCGGAGTTGTACTCCGGCGCCTCTTCGTGAGGGCCAGAAGGGACATGCTCTTCATGGCGGGGTCGGCCCCGCCGTGCGCGGGTGGTCGCGGTGCCTGGCGGCGCGCGTGCTCCCCCAGGAGCACGTCGGTTGAAGCGGGCGACGCGGGTGGCGCGGGTGTTCACCGTGGCGCGAAGACAAACTCGAAGGTTGTTGACGCGCCTCAATCCCCTATCTGGCGCGCCAAATGTCGGGTTATGACTCCCAAGAATTGGGATTGAACGCGGAGGTCTAGACCCTCAAGTGGCTCCGCGACGTTGCTCGCCGGACCCGAAGAAGACACGCACACGACAGGGGAAGACACCGGCCCTTACCCAGGTTCACGGCCCTCGGGAGGAGGTAAGACCGCTACTCCTGCTTTTCTGTATTAGATGATGGAGGTTACAATACAGCGGAGTTTGCCGGAGGCTCCCTTGAGGCAGTTCTTGCCTGGGGAGGGAAGCGATGGTCCTCTTCCTCCTCGGGCTCAAGGCTATCCTAACAAGAGTTTCTAGGGTTTACAAGGGTTGTAGCACGCAAAGAGCCGACCCGTGCTATGAGGGATGCCTTCCTCCTTTTATAGGCGCCTCTGGCGCTCTCCTTCGTCTTGGCCTTCAAGGTGGCTCCCACATGGCAGAGGCATGGTGGAGTTGGGGTCCACCGCGGCGTCTTCGTCCATGGACGCGTTGTTGATAAAGGTGGGCGCGGTGGCCGACAGGTGGCCGACCACGCTGTACTGCCCGTAGAGAGGGCAGTCTCTGAGGTGGAGCCCACGATGACGTTCTTCTTTGGAGGGTTGCGCCGTCCACCCGCTTTATCGTCAGAGTAGAAGGTCCTGGCAGCGGCGCAGCAGGCAGAGCCGCTTTATTGACCCCTTTATCACCAAAACGGCAACGGGGGTGCTTGCGTCACCACGTGGGCGTGGCAGAGGCCATGTGCGTCTGGCCGTACTTCCTTGGCCGTAGTGTTTCCCTTCAGGCGCGGGGAGGCCTGAGGGGAGAGTCCTGCGGGACTGCCTCGAGGCAAGCTGGCGCCTCGGGAGGGTCCCCTGAGGCGAGGGATCCCTTGAGGCCCTCGTTTCCTCTTCAGGCCCTCGAGGGGAATTGCCTCTCGAGGGTCCCGCCAGGCGGTGATGCCTGGTCCTTAGTCGTTTCGTCTGTCTGTCCAGCGTGCGAGGCCTGGGGGGAATAGGCTCTCAATACCCCAGTTCCCACTGTGCCGACATAGATAAACAACCAGGTCTCTAGTAGCCTCTACTAAGACAAGTTCATTGTGCGATTGATGATCGAGGTTTCCCGATCATGTGACATGGCGTCAGTTGGCAATGGAGTCATGTCATTGGGAGAATGACATGATGGACATACACATTATTTGTAGGACGTAGTCATTACGCCTTCGACCGTGAGATCAACTCTTATTGTTATTCGTGACAGATACTTTGATTGCATCAAACGTCATATCTTATATAGTGTGACAATAAAGGTGTCTCTTGGGTATCGGAAGGGAGTAGTTGAGACGAGGGGTCAAGAGCGGGATTTGTCCGTCCGCATAGCAGGATAGATACTCTAGGGCCCACTCGATGAGATTATGTCAAATGAATTTGTAAACATGTGACTAGGTCAACGGGACATAATATCACAAACGAGTAGAAAATAGTGTTGTCGGTAACGAGATCATGCTAGGTATGGAGATATCTATGAACGAGTCTCAGACAAGCTAAGTATCGTTATGGCAAAATGTTTAAGACTCGACGTCTAGGTTCGATCGACAAAAGTCATTCGTTATATCACAGGGATTGATCCAAGGAGTCCAGGCCCACGAATTAATCATTGATCGGAGAGGGATCTTGATCATGTCTGTTATTATATCGAACCGCTAGGGTAACACACTTAAGGGGTTTCGACAAGCAACCGGAAAGGAAAGAGAACACCGGAAACGTCCTGGAAATGGTCCGATGGAGATCGGGCAGCGACGAAATAGATTTCAGAGCCAGAATACATTATATAATATGTATTTGACATTAATTAATATAATTAATAGTTAAATATATATTTATTTAATTAATTCGAATTTTAAAGGTTGCATACCTTAAATGGGCCTTCTGGTGGAAAGAAGGCCCATGAGGGGGGGGGGAGGGGGACTTCCCCCCAAAGGGAGCAAGGAGGCTCGGCCGGCCTGGGTGGGCCACATGGGCCCCACCTAGGGTCGGCGCACCATGGAGGGTCGTGGCTGGTGTGGGAGTTTAGGCCCACACCACCCGGCTGGCAAGGTTGGCAGCCTCCATCCCCCTTTATATAGAGGGGCACCCCTGGCTTTTTAATTCACACAATTAATTCTCATTTTCTCCTCGATTACGTGATTCCATTTGTCGGAGTTGCGCCGAGGAGAGAGAGTTCTTTCCACCATACGCCCGCTGCCGCGTTGTTGGTGTTCCGGTCCAAGTCTTCCGCTTCTCGTCCTGCACTGAAGCTTTGGGAGTCGTCGTCTTCACCGTACGTGTGTAAAGCCCTGCGAGGTGCTGCGCTAGCGGTGCTGTGAGGTCTACTTCCTCTACACGACCTTGAGGTCGGCTTCGTCGTCTTCATCGTCAACGTTCGTGTGGGAACGTAATCCCCGCTTTCGATCTACAAGGGTATGTATTCCGATCTCCTCCGTATTACTATATCTGCATAGTAAAGATTCTGGCTAGTTTAAGGATATCCTTGCTAGAAAAATTATTGTTTTCTGCCTACGATCCCCTTCAGTGTAACCATATTATCAAGAGGGAATACATCGATTAATGGTGAAAATTAAATAACGGTACACATCCACACAAAATACATTAGCCTTCCTAGAGCGAAATATTTCATCCCTTTAAATCCATTATACTTGTTGATTGTGTTCTAGACGGGGTTGTATCGGGGGGAGGGTGTCTCCCTTGGTCAAGCACTTTGTGCAAATCGCTCCGGACCACCCTCCCCCTTGCCCGAAGGTCTCCTCGGTTCTTTACCCGGTTCTTAGAGCGCCTGGAAGTACCAACTTTGGCCAGGTTGTTTCAAACCTCAACTTTGTTGGAATCTATGTGCCCCGCGCAACCAGCATCGCTTTGCACCAATGCATTTTTCCCTAGAAGGCTCGGTAGTTCGGGCCAGAACAAGGCCCGGAAGTTCTGGGATCCGCTTGCACTAGTAGAAAACAGGCTAAAAATTCCGGTTGGTAAGGGCCTCCAGTCCCGGTTAAGCAACCGGGACTGCGGTATCGGGACTCAACACCCCAAGCTATAGTCGCGGTAGGATCTGCAACCGGGACAAAAAGGTATCCACGTGGGCGCGCACGCGAGCTGCTCGGCGTTTATTTTTTGTCCCGGTTTGTATTAGAAACAAGACTAATAAGTTCGAGGGGTTTTAGGTTTTAGCATTTTTATTTTGTTTTATGTTTTCTATTTTACTTATGATTTAACTATTGTTTGTAAGCTAAAATTATACACATGGATGCATATATTATATGAAGTGTCTAACGAGAATTGATCCATATATATTGCATATCCAACGAGGCTCGTATCAAGTTAAACATGTATCGTATATACATAAGTGTCGTCCCAAACACGATCATTATGACATCAAAATCATTATTTACGGTTTATATTGTATTCTCCTGTTGGGGCTATGACCTCGTCAAGAAGAAATCCACAAATTTCCTCTTGAATTCCTCTAGAGCGTTGATATGGAGTGATATGCTCTCGTTGATTCATTTGCTGGATATATCAAGAGAAGACGGTCAATATAAATACATCAAGAGTTAAATTGTGAATTGATATGTAAATGCTTTATGTACCACCATATCTTTTCGCTCATTGACATACATGCGCATATACTCGCAAACGTAATATCCACACAGACTTGTCGGCAGTGGCTGTCTCTCGCACTTTACGAACATAGAGCTCATATCAAGTAATAATCAAACATGACAATGCGATATTGAAACTAGATCTAAATAGAGTAATCTACTTACGTTGATTAGCTAAAAAGTCAGCTCTGGTTTAAATTGACTTTCTCCGGCACGTTTTATGAACCGCTTATTGAACCATGCATGTACCCCATTTATTGCTAAGCTCGGGGCAACATAATGGTTGGATTTGAATGGGTATTATAAATAGACCCCTTCAAAGGGCATTTCGCAACTGAGTTTGTTTGTATGTTTAATGAAAACACAAGAATGTGTATTCCTTTTCTCAAGATGTCTAGGTTATATTAAATAAATAAGCAAATGGAAATGTGGACCGCTCAAAGTGAGAAGAGAAGAGAGCGGGAATCTAGTTTCCCGTACTATCAAGAGGGGATACATAGAGGATTCATATGGTTAAATTTTATCTAAAAAAATCCTGCACATACCCACAATATCTTTTGCCCTAAAATTGCCTAGACAATCTTACCTTGTAGAGTTCTGGTGGAAATAGGATGGACAGGAAGCTTTGCCGCATTGTGCGGGCATGTGCCTCAGATACCCATTTGGTTTTCTGTTTGGATGGGCTCCAAATAGGGGACATGTTCGGGGCTTTGCCCCAGACTTAATGCCCTGACTGGCTCGTCGGACATGTTTATGTGGCCCCAGACTATTCCTGCTTTAGATGGTGTCAACTCAATCCTCCGTGTCTTCCATTTTTGGTCACCCCAAAGCTCAAAGATCTCTATCCCTATCCACCCAAGATTTTTAATTCTTTAGGGCTTGGACCTAGATCTACAATCCCAATCAAACTAATTCAATTCCACCGCTCTAATTCTTTGTGGATCTTGTTACTCTTGGGGTTTTTTGAACCCTGGATGGAAGTTGGTTCCTGATACGTCTCCAACGTATCTATAATTTCTTATGTTCCATGCTATATTACACCATGTTGTTACATGTTTTATATGCATTTTATATAGTTTTATGCATTTTCTGAGACTAACCTATTAACAAGATGCCAAAGTGCCAGTTCCCTGTTTTTTGTTTCAGAAAAGTACTTAAGGAAATTTTCTCGGAATTGGATGAAAAACATCCTGGAATTATTTTTGATTTATGAAGGTTCCAGAAGACCGAAGGAGACACGAAGTGGGGCACCGAGGCGCCTCCACCTGGTGCTCGTGCGGCTAGGAGTGGGCCCGCGCCACCATGTGGTGGGGAGCCCTCGGGCCTCCACCGACCTTGCCCTTCCGCCTATAAGTACCCCCCCCCCCCCAACCTAAAAATCACACGGTGTTCATTATTTTGTCCACGGGTCCCGAGCCACCGCCGTCGTCAACACCAATTCAGGAGAGATCAAAACTGCTCCCCGGCACCCTGTCGGGAGGGGGAATCGTCCCCGGAGGCCTCTACGTCGCCATGACCGCCTCCGGACTGATGCGTGAGTAGTCTACCCTTGGACTATGGGTCCATAACAGTAGCTAGATTGTTGTCTTCTCCTACTGTGTCATCATGTTTAGATCTTGTGAGCTGCCTATCATGATCAAGATCACTGTTATGTAATTCTCCATGTTGTGTTTGCTAGGATCCTATGAATATTGAGTACTAAAGGTATTGCTTCATAATATATCATGTGTGTGCTATTTAATGATCTTGCATGCTCTCCGTTACTTGTGTATGATTTGGCCAAGTAGATGCTAGTAACTCCAAGAGGGGGTATTTATGCTCGATAGTAGGTTCTTGTCTTTATTTAATCTAGGCAGTGAAAGAAAGTTCTAAGGTTGTAGATGTACCGTTGCTACTAGGGATAAAATAGTAGTACTTTGTCTAAAGATGATGTTGCTTACTTACTTTACACAATGCTTAAGGCGATAATTTGTTAAATGCAACTTAATACTGAAAGGTGTGCTGACGCTAACCGGAAGGTGGATTATTAGTCATAGATACGGTTGGAACGTTCTATGTATATTGTTGTAATGCCCGAATGAATCTCACACTAGACATCATAACGTTAGTGTATGCATTGGTTTGCTCATCATTATTATATCAATTGCCAGCTGTAATTTGTTTACCCGCATGCATGAATGTTATTATTATTTATGGAGAGACACCACCGGTGAACGGTGGACCCCGGTCCTTCTCTTTAATCTGATAAAACCACAACTACAAACTTGTTACTTTCTGCAAACAAACATCTTTCTTCCACACATTCGTTTAACCCTTTGTTACAGCAAGCCGGTGAGATTGACAACCTCATTGTTAAGTTGGGGCAAAGTATCTTAATTGTTTGTGTGCAGTCTCCACGTCAACTACGTCAAAGCTAATTTCTGGAGCCGTTGATACCTCGGGGGAATTCTCATCTCCTATTGGTTCGATAACTTTGGTTTCACAACTGAGGGAAATTTACTGCTGCACTACTTCATACCTTCCTCTTGGGGTCTCCCAACAACACACCCATCGTGTGCATCAGTGCCCTAATGCTTCATCTTGGTGTAGGAAGCTACGATACCTTGTTGGAACCTCCAATCGTTGCGGAGAAGCCTCAACCTTGTGTAAAGGTTCAATCAACACCTTCAAGTGGAACTTATAGTGGATTGAACTCTTCCTTTATCGGCGAGGCTCCAGAATAATAAGGTCATTATCTTTTGTGGCACCACGCCTTTTCAATGAAGATGTACTTTTCTTGGGAACGAACTTGGGAATCATATTCTCGTGACCACCATTGCAGTTATCTCTTAGATTTGCTCATTACTTTATGTTGTGCATGATTGTTACTCTTACTATCCCTAGTAAATTTTGTAACTGTTGCGTTACTTGGAACCCTATAAGAAAAAGGTGTCTTAGAGATTGGCCTTGGTGGTTAGTAGGTATGATATATTAGTGTGAGCCTCCAGTTAAATTGTGAAGAAAAATCCAAGCTTGTTTGTAGAAGTTCTAGTTGTCACCGCATAGTGGATCCAAGAACTCCCCCTTGGTGGAGGTTCGAGATAGGGATAAGTGAACTTATAGATAAATCACCGCACCCATCTTTCGGTTATTTTATAATGCATTTACTCACACATATCTAGCTTTGTTTGTGTATCTCTTTGTGCTAGACTGTAACCTTGGTGTTCTGAGATTGTTCACCTCGTTGCATTATATGAATAACCTATATTTGTGTTAATGCCTAAATTGGAAAGAAAGAGTTAAAATTTGTAATCGCCTATGCACATCCACTCTAGCCGACTCTTCAATCCTTTCACCATGGAGAGATCGATCTTCGGACCTAAAATCTGGCCCCGCTGTCCACTATAGCCTTGCATTGAGATCCTCTCAGCGACGTTGGATGTCCCAGATGCCCGTGCTCCATGTGGGCAGGTGGAACCGCTGAGTAATAGGTTCCTCCTGAATTGGTTGATTCTCGGCGTCGGATATTCATTGAGAAATCATGGTTAAGTCTTAGGACATGTGAACGTGAATCCGGCACCTAGAGGGGGGGTGAATAGGTGCTATTACAAATTTTAGGTCTTTTCAAATTTAGGCTCAACACAAAGGTAAATTCTCTAGATATGCAACTACGGTGAATTTACCTAAATGATAATCTAAGCAATAACAAGATAAGCAAGTAAGGGAGCAAAGGTAAAGGGAACCGAGTGAAGCACGCGGAGACGAAGATGTAATCCCGAGTTCCACCCAAGGGTGTACGTCTCGTTTGGAGAGGTGTGCGCTACCACAACAGGTTAGCCGCAACGCCACAAAGGCTCACCTTCTTCTCCGATGAACTCAACCACAAAGGTTTCGAGTCCACCTTCCACTATTGATCCCCTTTTTGGGCGGAGATCGAATCCCTTAAAAACGCTTGAGGCACACACCCACAACTGAATTGGGGGCTCCCAAGAAGACCACAAAAGGTCAAGGACCACAAAAGGTCAAGGTAACACCAAGAGTACAACAATGGTGAACTAGGTTTTCCCACCGGAAACCCTAGCCACGAAATCCCCAAGTGAGTGGGGGAGAAATGCAAATCCCTTCGGTGAAGATGTAGATCCGGGCCTTCTCCTCCAATCCTCCAAAGATCAATGAATTTGGGTGGGGGGATTGGGAGATCTTGATGATTTGAGCTTTCAAGAATGGTAGGAGAGAGAAAATCTGAGAGCTGGCTGTTCTTGAGTGAGTGAGGGGGTATTTATACTCCCCCTCAAAATCTGGCCGTTGGCTGTCTTGGGCACCCGGAAATTCCGGTTTAAGTAACACCGGAAATTCCGGTCACCCGGAATATCCGGGTCTTTGAAAATATCCGAGCTGAATTTCCGGTTGAGATCATAACCAATTCTGAACTTGACTTAGCCGATTTTCTGAGGGTGACTCGAAATATCCGAGTCCTTGAAATTTCCGAGCTGAATTTCCGATTGGAGTCAGTACCACTTCTGAATCTTGACTTAGCCAATTTTCTGAGGTTGACTCGGAATATCCGGGTTGGGGAACCGGAATATCCGAGTCCTTGAAATTTCCGAGCTGAATTTCCGATTGGAGTCAGTACCACTTCTGAATCTTGACTTAGCCAATTTTCTGGTGGTTGACTCGGAATATCCGGGTTGGTGAACCGGAATATCCGAGTGCTTGAAATTTCCGAGCTGAATTTCCGATTGGAGTCAGTACCACTTCTGAACTTGACTTAGCCAATTTTTGGGGGTTGACTCGGAATATCCGGGTTGGTGAACCGGAATATCCGAGTCTGGGAAGAATTCCAGAAACTCTTTTTCTCTACAATTTGGCTTTAGGATTTGTGATATGAGTTTCACCCAAACTGAAATACTTAGCAATAGGATTAGTATATCATTGGTATTGTTAACTAACACACAAAACACTAGGGATTAAGAAATGTTCTTTCAATCTCCCCCCTTTTGGTGTTAGATGACAATACCAAGATTTGCATAGAAACAAAAAGCAATATCATGTTTTTGGCAGAAAATGGCTCCCCCTAAATAAATGCAAGTAAGCAACACAAAAAGACAAAGTATAGGAGCAATTTTATAACAACAACCACACGATATCACAAAGGAGAAACGAGACAAAAAGTAAGATTATGGTAGCAATTGAGACTAGATAGATTTTCATACCTTGTGTATAAAGAATATGAAAAGAATACCAACACAAACAATTCGAAGTCTCAACCATAAGATAATGATAGCATCAAACCATTATCTCAATACATAGTTATCACATAATGAAATAAAAAGAGTTCACAAATAACTTAAAACACGATAAATAGACACAAGCGCAAATAAATGATAAACGCATAAGCTTGTGCCCGACCCTTTGCAAATCCTCGAAGAAGTCCTAGTAGAGCAACTTCTCCCCCTTTGGCATCGAAACGCCAAAAAGGAAGAAGAGCGATGTTACGTCCCATGGAAGTCTTCAGTCCGAGGGGTCCTCCTCATCATCATCATCACTAGCATCCTCATCATCATCATCATCCTCTTCATACTCCTCAGACTCTGCCTCTTCATCATCATCTTCCTCCTCATCATCATAGTCATAGCCAGTGGTGTAAGAGCTGCCGCCAAGGTCCTGGTCAATCAGTGTCCGCGGAGCCAAGGAACCCTGGTTCCACTGAGCAAAGGTCAGGGGATCAGACAGAGCAGCAGGAGCAGGAGAGCCAGAAGCATGGTGAAGGATCAAGTCTTGCTTGTATTCCAGCTGACGGCGATCCTTGTAGGCATTGTATTGCTCTTTGCGGATGTCCACATTCATGCAAAGGATGTTGCGCTGGAACCAGTTCAGCTTCTTGACATGCGCATGAGTGGTAGGAACATGAGTAGGGGCAGCAGCAGCCCTCCTAGCATCACCCATGAAAGATCCACCTGGAGCTGGGGTAGTAGAAGGCCTAGGAGGGGGCTTGACCACAGTCTTCTTCACATAAAGCTTCTTGAAGTCATGTGGCACCAAATCACTACTGCTGAAGTTGTAGTCAGGGAACTTAAACTTGAGGAGCTTGATTATGTAAGGAGCATAAGGAATAGAGACCCTGGTGGTCATAGCTTCATACATCTCATTGTAGATGTAATCCATCACATCTACACTCCAGTCAGTATCAGAACTCGAGTCCTCCACAATGCGGTTGGCGTGAAGGAGCAGGTTGCAGAGAGGGGTAACCATGTTGTCGTTGGTTGCCACCACTCGGTGCAATGTTCTCACGCAGGATGCGCACAAGAACATCATACAATGGAAGCAAGTCACGAGAGAATCCAGGGGTGGCTCCCACACCATATAAGTGAGATGTTTCCTTCTTGTTGAGCTTGTAGGGGGTGTGCATGCGAGTGCCTTGGGGATTGTCACCATCAAACCTGTAGCCCAGTACCTTGGCAAACTCCTTGAAGTTGGACTCACAGTATGATTCCCCAGTCATCCACTTCATGGTCTTCTTCGAGTCACCCTTGATCACTAGGGTGGCGAAGAACTGCATCACAAGCTGCGCGTTGTAGGGACAACGGATGAGCACCAACCTCTCCAAACCCATGGTCTTGACAATGTGGATGGCCTCAGCAAATGCGGTTTTCTTCTGCAGAGATGCAAAGTCAAACGGGTGCATGGGTCGAATGGGCTTCGACAGTGAGAGATAGAGATCCACGAATATGTGTTCTTGCGCTTGGCACCAAAAGCTGCGATCAGCGAGAGAGTTGTCTCTTGCGCTGAGGTACCAGTCCCCCTGTCTCAGCTGAGAGTAATCCACAGAATTCATCTTGGAGTAGTCCTGACGTTGGGGACTAGGGGCATTCTTCCTCTTCTTGGATGAGGGCTTGCTGGCAACAGCTTTCTTCTGCCTCTGAGTTGCAGGGCCCTTTCCCTTGTTGACTGGTTGCTTGTGGACAGGTGCTCTCCCTGTGTTCCTTGATGCCCCTGCGGACGGACTTCCACCTGAACCTGTGAATTTGAGCATAGAGGGTAGCATAAGGTAAGTGCACACAAGTCAGGAGATAATACACACATTAGATAGGCATTTGATGAATCATATGTAGTTAAACATGAGTTAATCTTAAAACTGCAGTGTTTGACTCGGAAATTCCGGTTCAGATATGACCGGAAATTCCGGGGGACCGGAAATTCCGAGTGAGTCTGAGCCGGATATTCCGAGTCAGACAGAAACTGCAGATCTGAGATTGACTCGGTCTAAAACTAGATCGATCCAACATAATGCAAAACTAATGTATGAAGATGGCAGGGAATAGTCCTAGGAACAATCTCTACCAAGCAACATTGAAACAAATAACTCCACATCAAGATCCAAGTGCAAGCACATAAGGAAGAAGAAAAGTGAAGTTACCCTCATCCATTGAGGCCATTGCTTGGAGGAGTGAGTTCCCGGGGTGGAGGAGGAGCAGATCCGGCCGAGAAAGAGGTTCCCCGGCGGTCGGAGTGCTCCGGAGGGGCCTTGGAGTAGCAGGGGCGGCGGCTGGAGGAGAGGGAGGTCGGGGGTGGAAGAAGGGCACTAATGAGCCCTTCACCCCGAGCTTGCCCTTATATTTTTCTACACAAACCGCCAGACCGGATATTCCGAGTGTGACTTACACCGGATATTCCGAGTCACCGGATATTCCTGTTCAAAATGAACCGGATATTCCGACCTGCTGAACCAAAATCCCAGTTTTCAAATGGATGACTTGTGTGCAATAGAGATAAATGTTTTCAGGGGAAAGTAGGCTTGGGATAGATTTCCAAACTGATATTGGTACACCATACTCAACTCACAACAACCAAATCGAAACAAAAGAGCCAAGTTGAGTAGGTTTCCCACATGCATGAATAGGAGGGTAAATAGCAACAATAAGCTCCAAATAAAATCAACTCTTCAAGGAGAGGAGGTCGGTGGCCGAGGCCACCATGTAGGAGTGTATGGCATGTTACCGCGAAGATGTATCTTGGGTACATAACCAATACTCGTCGTTTTAGCTCATTAGTCATAAGAATGAATATAGAGATAAAAGAACACTTGCTATCGGCATAATGGGGGGAGGGATGGTCCAATGTATTAGGACCGCACTCCCCCTATTTCGATGCCTACATCTAAACTAGATAAGATGCGATTACGCCCTAGGTGAGTGTGCAAGTGATCAAGCTAAGGACCTCGAATCAATGATATTAAGCTCATTCCTCAAAAAGCAAAACCTTCCTTCCTCAAGGGGCTTCGTGAAGATATCCGCCAATTGATCCCTTGTGCCCACATATGATAAGTCAATGTCTCCACGGGCCACATGATCTCTTATGAAATGATGGCGGATCTCAATATGCTTGGTTCTTGAATGTTGCACCGGGTTGTAGGAAATCTTGATGGCACTTTCGTTGTCACATAAAAGAGGCACTTTGTCGCAATCGACTCCGTACTCCTTTAAAGTTTGCCGCATCCATAGCAAATGAGTGCAACAACTTGCGGCGGCAACATACTCGGCTTCGGCGGTGGAGAGAGATATACAATTTTGCTTCTTAGAAGACCAACTCACCAAGGACCTCCCAATAAATTGACAAGCGCCGGAGGTTGACTTCCTATCATCATGATCTCCCGCCCAATCGGAATCCGTGTACCCACATAATGAGAAATTTGCATCCTTGGGGTACCACAATCCATAAGTTGGGGTATAAGCCAAATATCTAAAGATTCTCTTGACCGCCACATCATGGCTTTCTTTAGGAGCCGCTTGATATCTTGCACACGCTCCTACGGCTAGCACTATATCCGGTCTAGATGCACAAAGGTAGAGGAGAGATCCAATCATGGAGCGGTATACCTTTTGATCCACATCCTTACCCTTCGGGTTGAGCTCAAGGTGGCATTTGGTTTGCATTGGAGTAGAGGCACCCTTGAGATCAAGCAACTCGTACTTCTTGAGCATGTCTTGAATGTACTTTGCTTGGTTGATGAACGTTCCTTCCCTCAATTGTTTGATCTCAAATCCGAGGAAGAACTTCATCTCGCCCATCATAGACATCACAAACATGTCAGTCATAAGCTTAGAGAATTCTTCGTTAAATGCTTTGTTAGTCGATCCAAATATAATGTCATCCACATATAATTGACAAATGAAAAGCTCTCCATTAACTTTCTTAGTGAAAAGTGTGGGGTCGATTTCCCCAACTTGGAATCCACGGTCTACAAGTAGTTCTCTAAGGTGCTCGTACCACGCTCGTGGGGCTTGTTTAAGGCCATAGAGTGCCTTATCCAACTTGTAGACATGGTTCGGGTACTTGAGGTCCTCGAACCCCGGTGGTTTCTTAACATAAACAAGTTCATTTAGTGGACCATTTAGAAAAGCGGATTTAACATCCATTTGTTGCAACTTAAAGTTATGATGAGAGGCATAGGCAAGAAGAATACGGATTGACTCAAGTCGAGCCACGGGCGCGTAGGTTTCTCCAAAGTCAATGCCTTCAATTTGGGAGTAACCTTGAGCCACCAATCTTGCCTTGTTCCTCACCACCATGCCATGTTCATCTTGCTTGTTCTTGAATATCCACTTGGTGCCGATAACATTGCGGCAATCTTTGGGTCTTTCCACCAACTTCCACACTTTGTTGCGCTCGAAGTTGTTGAGCTCTTCATGCATAGCATCAAGCCAATCTTTATCTTCAAGAGCTTCAAAGACCTTCTTGGGTTCCACCATGGAGATGTGAGCTTGATGTTCACTAAAGCTTGCGAGTTGTCTTCGGGTAGAGACCTTGCTTCTCACATCACCAAGCACCTTGTCAAGAGATAGAGCTCTTAATTCTTGTGAGGTGCCAACCCTATTCAAGCGGCGGATCTCGATTTCCCTCCGAGTGGTGGGAGGAATCGCTTGATCATCTTGATAATTCATGTCTCCGCCTTGACTGAATTGATGGCCTTGATCAACCATTAGAGTAGTGTCCATTGGTGAGGGAGAGGGTTGATCTTGGCCTTGCGAACTGCCACCGGGAATTTCAGCAGGACCGGATATTCCGGGTTCATGGACCGGAAATTCCGAACCACCGGAATTTCCGAGTCCATCTTGAACCGGATTTTCCGGTCCTCCGGAAATTCCAGGAGCAGCTGTAGAATCTTGTGCTTCTTCTTGGCTAGGTGCATTGGGCACGGTGTTGACGATGGGTGTTTCTTGTGTTGGGGTGGTCACCACTTGTGAAGAACTCGATCCTTGTTGATCAACCTCATAATAGAGTTCAACGGGGCGGTGGACTCCCAACCCCATTCTTCGGATAGCATCTTGAGGTTCATCATCACCTACACCGGAAACACCACTTTGCTCCACGAGGGAGCCGTCATTCTCCTCGAACACCACACTACAAGTTTCTATGATTATGTGCGAGGCCTTATCATAGACTCTATAAGTGTGGGATTCGGATCCGTAGCCCACAAATGTCCCTTCAAGAGTCTTAGAATCAAACTTGCCCAAACGAACACCTTTGATGAGATAAAAACACTTACAACCAAATACTCGGAAGTAGGAGATATTGGGCTTGTTCCCGGTAAGCACTTCATATGGTGTCTTCATGAGTCCTTTGCGAAAGAAGAGCCTGTTGGATGAATGGCAAGCGGTGTTGACGGCTTCGGCCCAAAAGTTGTGCGGTTCTTCCTTTCGGCTACACCATTTTGTTGGGGAGTATAAGCAGCGGAATATTGATGACGAATCCCTTCTTCACTAAGGAACTCGTTTAAGGTGTAGTTCTTGAACTCGGACCCATTGTCACTTCTTATCACCAAGATAGGGACATTGTGTTGACGTTGAGCTTCATTGGAGAAGTCGATGATAGTTTGTTGAGTCTCCATCTTCGTCTTGAAGAAGAAAACCCATGTGTATCTTGAATAGTCATCAACAATCACCAAGCAATATTTCTTGCCACCAAGACTAGCTTCCGGAATGGGACCAAAGAGGTCAACATGGAGAAGCTCCAAAACCCTTTTTGAAGAAATGATGGTCTTGCTTGTATGGTAGATGTCATGCATTTTTCCTTCAACACACGCCCTACACATTCGATCCTTCGAGAAAGAAACATGGTCTTTTAGTCCTAGGATATGGCCACCCTTGTGAAGACTTTGCAAAGTCCTCATGTTGACATGGGCTAGTCGGCGATGCCATAGCCAACCCAAGTCCGCCTTTGCGAATAGGCACATTGTATGGGAAGTGGTGACTCCGGAGAAGTCAACCACATAGAGCCCATTCTCAATGTACCCAACGAAAGACACATTGAGAGACTTGCTCCGCAAGAGAATGACCATTTCCTTTTCGAAGACAACGGTATAGCCCAAACAAGTTAAGGAATGGACGGAGATCAAGTTGAAACCTAGGGACTCGACAAGCAAGACATTCAAGTGTGATGTCCGGTGCCACTACCACCTTGCCGAGCCCTATTACCTTAGACTTAGAATTATCACCATATGTAACGGTCATTTGATCATCATTGGGCTTCAACTCCGTTACAATATCCTTGCTTCCGGTCATATGACTAGTGCACCCACTATCAATTATCCATTTCGATCCTCCGGAAGAAAGGCCCTACACACAATCAATTCTTTGGTTTAGGTACCCATTTTGCAATGGGTGCCTTTTGGTTAGCAACAAGGGTCTTTGGAACCCAAATAGCATATTCAATGTAACCATCAAAAGGACCAATGTATCTAGCATAGACATCCCCATAATAATCAACATATAAAGCATAGTTGGGGTTAGATATGCCCGCAAAGTCATTACGAGTGGGAGTGCCCCTTGTGGCATTTCCACTCGCAATGTCATCCTTCTTGGCTTGTGCGGACTTGGTCTTCTTCTTGATCTTCTTCTTCTCCTTAGCAACATAGCCTAGACCTTCCTTACCCTTGTGGGGCACCCGCTCATGAAGAGGAGTAGTGAGTGTCCCCTTACCTTTATCAAGAGAGGTCTTGGGCTTGGTTGCCATGGAAGGAACAAACACAACCCTAGCAATATCCTTCACAACATTTGCATTAGCATTCAAAGGAGTAGAGGGTCTAGGTTTCTCAAGAGTAGATATCCGAGATTGGAGTTGATCACGAGACTTGAGAAGACGTTCGTGATCACTTGTCAACACCTTGTGAGCATTGTCAAGTGACTCGAAGTCTTTGCAAAGTCTAGCATGAGCAACTACAAGCTCGGACTTTTCATTTTGCACAATTTTACATTTAGCAAAGTAGAGATCACGATCCTTAGTGATCTTAGCAAGTTGCTCCTTAAGGAGAGCATGAGCTTCTTGTTCATCTTCGAGAGAGGATTGGAGAGACACCTTAGCGTGTGCATCCTCTCTCTCAATCTCACCTTTTAGTTCAAGCTCATCCTCAAGCTCACCTATACGACTCATGATTGAGCCAAAGTGTTTCTTTCCTTCTCCTTGCAAGTTAGTCATGAATTTATCAAAAGCAATGATTTCTTCCTTGACTTCTAAGCTCATAACATCAAAAGCAAGTGATATGGAGTTGGGGGATAATTTTACCTCGGATGTCTTTGCCATAAGACATCTTGCATTCTTGACGATGGGGCTCTCGTTTGGTGAGGAGAAGAGTGATGGAGGTGTGGAAGAAATGGCTAGTGCGGCCACTTGCGTTGGAGTATCCTCCTTGTCACTATCTTCATCGTCGTTGGGATATTGCTCTTGAGTCACCAAGACAATCTTTTGGTTCTTCTTGAAGAAAGGCTTCTTCATGGGCATGGGCCCCTTTCCCTTCGTCTTGGCCACGAGCCTCCCACCATGATCCTCTCTTCTCTCCCATGGGCAAACGGCAACAAAGTGGCTCTTGTCATCGCAGTTATAGCAAAGCCTCACTTTGTTGAATGGATTTCCTCCGTTGGGGGGAAACTTCTTGTCAATCCTTGCTTTGGCCCTTCCGGGGTTCTTCCAAAAGGTTCTTGCCGCAAGACCCATGTGTTGAGTGAGAGTGCTTGAGAGAGCTTCACTAGATAGCTCGACTTGATCATCACACTCCTCTTCATCCTCTTCTTCAACGGTGGCCTTCAAAGCAATTGAGGCATGCTTGTGCATCCCTATGGCTCTAGCTCTTGCATCTTGTGCAATCTTGGAGGCCACCTTGTATGCGGTCATCTCTTGCATAACTTCATTGGATTCATCTTTGCAAAGTCATGTCTCCCTTGGAGTGTTTTCAAATCCGTTTCCTCAAAGGGCAAGAGAGCGGTCACAAACTTCCTCTTGATCCAAGCATCATTAATGTACTCCGCCCCGAGGTTCTTGAAGGAGTTGGCAACCAACACCAACCTCCGGTACATGTCCTCGTGGCTTTCTCCATCCAACTTGTAGAACCCTTCCACCTCATTGCATAAGGCATCATACCGGTTCTTCTTCATGCTCTCATTCCCAACGAAGATGTCGGAAAGAGCATTCCAAACTTCCTTGGCGGTGGAGAATTGTTGAATGAGCGCCATGTCCTTCTCTCCAACGGCCATTTGGAGTTGATGAAGAGCGGTGGCGTTGAGTTGGCTATCAACCACCTCTCTTCTTGTCAAGTTGGTTGGATCATGGGGCTTGTATCCTTCTTCAATGATGCGCCAAAGCTCAATGGAGGCACTACATAGATGAGACTTCATTAGAAATACCCATTGAGAGAAATGAGTAGGTTTAAGCTTAGGAGGATCACTTCTAAAGTTTACATGAGGGTGAGGGATAGGAGGGTTAGGAGAGTAATTATGGTTGACATTATGAAATTCCTCTCCTTTGGGGGTGTTAGAGGAGCTAGGTGGTTCATCCGTTTCCGCCTTCCCGGGAACACTTGAGGTAACATCTTTGGACCCATCCGAAGATGACTCCTTAGAGTTCCCCGCATGTTCCTTAGGAGGAGGAGAGGGAGAAGTAGCCTCGGGCTCCTTAGACTTCAAGAGTGCCATGAGCATCTCATTCATCTTGAGGAGTTGGGCCTCCAAGGACGATCTCATATCAATAAGATCGGCCATGGTTGCCCCTTTGGCTAACGCCTCCTTCTCCGCCTCTAATTTTTCACGGGCGGCCCTCTCGGCATCGGATTCCGTCATCGTTGCACTTAGGCGGTTAAGCCCTTAAAAGTGAACCTGGCTCTGATACCAATTGAACGGGAATCCGGCACCTAGAGGGGGGGGGGTGAATAGGTGCTATTACAAATTTTAGGTCTTTTCAAATTTAGGCTCAACACAAAGGTAAATTCTCTAGATATGCAACTACGGTGAATTTACCTAAATGATAATCTAAGCAATAACAAGATAAGCAAGTAAGGGAGCAAAGGTAAAGGGAACCGAGTGAAGCACGCGGAGACGAAGATGTAATCCCGAGTTCCACCCAAGGGTGTACGTCTCGTTTGGAGAGGTGTGCGCTACCACAACAGGTTAGCCGCAACGCCACAAAGGCTCACCTTCTTCTCCGATGAACTCAACCACAAAGGTTTCGAGTCCACCTTCCACTATTGATCCCCTTTTTGGGAGGAGATCGAATCCCTTACAAACGCTTGAGGCACACACCCACAACTGAATTGGGGGCTCCCAAGAAGACCACAAAAGGTCAAGGACCACAAAAGGTCAAGGTAACACCAAGAGCACAACAATGGTGAACTAGGTTTTCCCACCGGAAACCCTAGCCACGAAATCCCCAAGTGAGTGGGGGAGAAATGCAAATCCCTTCGGTGAATATGTAGATCCGGGCCTTCTCCTCCAATCCTCCAAAGATCAATGAATTTGGGTGGGGGGATTGGGAGATCTTGATGATTTGAGCTTTCAAGAATGGTAGGAGAGAGAAAATCTGAGAGCTGGCTGTTCTTGAGTGAGTGAGGGGGTATTTATACTCCCCCTCAAAATCTGGCCGTTGGCTGTATTGGGCACCCGGAAATTCCGGTTTAAGTAACACCGGAAATTCCGGTCACCCGGAATATCCGGGTCTTTGAAAATATCCGAGCTGAATTTCCGGTTGAGATCAGAACCAATTCTGAACTTGACTTAGCCGATTTTCTGAGGGTGACTCGGAATATCCGAGTCCTTGAAATTTCCGAGCTGAATTTCCGATTGGAGTCAGTACCACTTCTGAATCTTGACTTAGCCAATTTTCTGAGGTTGACTCGGAATATCCGGGTTGGGGAACCGGAATATCCGAGTCCTTGAAATTTCCGAGCTGAATTTCCGATTGGAGTCAGTACCACTTCTGAATCTTGACTTAGCCAATTTTTGGGGGTTGACTCGGAATATCCGGGTTGGTGAACCGGAATATCCGAGTCCTTGAAATTTCCGAGCTGAATTTCCGATTGGAGTCAGTACCACTTCTGAACTTGACTTAGCCAATTTTCTGGAGTTGACTCGGAATATCCGAGTTGGGGAACCGGAATATCCGAGTCTAGGAAGAATTCCAGAAACTCTTTTTCTCTACAATTTGGCTTTAGGATTTGTGATATGAGTTTCACCCAAACTAAAATACTTAGCAATAGGATTAGTATATCATTGGTATTGTTAACTAACATACAAAACACTAGGGATTAAGAAATGTTCT
Source organism: Poa annua (assembly GCA_026929855.1). Taxonomy (NCBI): domain Eukaryota; kingdom Viridiplantae; phylum Streptophyta; class Magnoliopsida; order Poales; family Poaceae; genus Poa; species Poa annua. The sequence goes on along the minus strand of CM049426.1, from coordinate 270,767,281 downwards.
TTCAACATGGCATGTAGAAATTCACGTTGATTCAGGGTGACACGGAAATTGCCTGCCACCAAGTAGCCCCTCGGCGACTTGGTTGACATAGCTCTCCAGCCTTAGAGAAGGCGAGGTTTAATGATCGGTTTTTGTTTAAGCATTGATGCTAATTTAATGATAAAGATGCTTAACTAGGTATTGTCCTATATAAATAGGTAGTCGTGCTAAAGAGAAATCTGACTATCTTTGTAAGCATTTCTTTAAGAACTCCCAATTATACATGGCCTCACAATCGCGTTGAGTGCCATTCGGAACAAAAAAAGGAAGAAGCTTGGAACTGGTTTTAGAACCAATTAAGTCTTCACTGGCCAACAAAAACACCCGAAAAATTAATCTGTGAGTAGTCTTCAGTTTCATGGAGAGTATATGTGAGCGATTTCTTATTTCTATCTTCTCTCTTGTAAGGATCAGATAAGCTGTCAGAACATGATGTGATCTTGTGTTTCTTGATTTTTATAAAGAATAATTGTGTATGTCGATGGTAAGGCTGTTCACCATAGTTTTCGTATCTACGTTGATATGGCCACCGTGGGTCTAATTAGAAGTAGTGCTTAAGAGAAAATTTGATTATCTTTGTAAGCATTTCAGAACAAAGAAGAAAAAAAGCAGAAACTTGGAACTGGGTTTAGAACCAATTAAGCCTGCACCGGCCAACAAAAAAACACTCAAGAAATTAATCTGTGAGTAGTCTTCAGTTTCATGTAGAGTATATGTGAGCGATTTCTCATTTTCGATCTTCTCTATTGTAAGGATCAGATAAACTAACAGAACATGATGTGATCTTGTGTCTCTTGATTGTTTTAAAGAATAATTGTGTCTCTTGATGGTTGTAAGGTTGTTCACCATACTTTTCGTATCTACGTTGATATGGCCACGTTGGATCTAATTAGAGTCCGAACGGCCTCCACAGTTGTAGGACAGATATTCTCTTTGCACTGACTCATTCAGCTGTCCATCGCATTGCAAAGGTACAACAAGGGCCAAACCGCGACTAGTTCGCCTTATGTCTCGCTGATCGAAGAGACAGTTGCCCTTCGATTCCCCGTCTCCCCGGCCCCTGTACCATATGCTCATGTGTCGTTCTAATCTTCGAGAAAAGATCTAGAGTACAGTATATCTTATCGATGTTTTTTTCTTACGGGATATATCTTATCGATGTTTTTTTCCTGACTGGATATATCTTATCGATGTTGTAGATAACAGCAAAAAGGAAATTAAGCATTGAGTCAAACTTGAAGTCGTGTGTATCTCATGTCCAATCGACCCCGTATATACCCAACAGCCAACAGGTCGGTCAAAGGAACCAATCACTAGTTGTTGCTGGCATACAGTGCTGATTAGGATACATAATCACGTGATGCTTTCGCTAACATAAATGAAAACTGGACTATTATTATTAATCCCCACGAGACAAGGACTTTTTTCTCCTATAGTAGGTTCACAATATATCTGTTTTTTGTTTTTCCAAATGCTGCTGATAAGTTCAAGACCGCACGCGGAAAGCCACATCAGAACCACGTACGCAGAAGATGACTAAACTAAAACTATAATATTAGCAATACGTCAATAGCCTTGTTCTTCTAATTAAGTTCAGTAGTACTGCAAATACAATCCAACCGTGCCCTTTAGAGACACCGAAGGTTATTAAATTAAACAACAAACAGTGGAAAACTGATGTGCACTTTGGAGTTTGGAGCCACCAGAGATAGGTGGCCGGTGGAGGAGGGAGAGGCTGCTGTCTTTTAGTTTTGGAACTGTCTAGACTTAAATTTAACTAAATTTCAGTCGGTTGCAACCAATCGGTTCATCACACGTGTAACTCCGATTTTAGGCTTCTTTGGATCAAATGATTAGAAAACAAAGGAATTGAAAAAACACACGAATTTGATAGGAGATTACATGTGTAAAGCACAATATTACAAAACATAAGAAAACTAAACTATATGAGGTCATTTGGATACATATGAAAAACATAGGAAAAAATGTCTCGATCCTAATGAGTGTAAAAAAGAGTTTAGAGTGGATGTTGAAGTTACTATGAAATTGGGGTGTAAGAATGCAATCCATAATAATTTTGGAGGTGTCATTCCTTTTATTTTACGGGATTCCTTAGGAAAAAAATCTTATGAATTAGAATCCTCCAATATTTTTATGAAAATCGTTCAATCCAAAGAGTACCTTAGCACGAACACGATGTGTATCTAACGGCTAATGAGTCGGTTTACAATTAAAATCTCAGCCAACTACACATAATTACATCTCATGTGCAAATCATAGCAAATCAAACGGCTAAGAACTCGACTAAGAATTAACCATATCTATGTCGGTTGCACACTACAAACCCATATGAAACTCTGACCAGCACAAATCACGATATAAAATCCAACGACAAAGAAGAAGACCACATGAAACCAATCAATTTATCTATCGATGCAGCTATCGTACTATGTTTTGAATGAAGATTGAATGAATTTTGTCATCCAACATAACATTCGATTGGTGTTGAGTAAATTGGAAAAAAAAACTACCACAATTGGGAAAAAATATCAAACACCCACCAAAATGCACATGTTTTTTCAGAAGTGTTAATTATTTTCCCCAATTGGGTTCGTTTTTAACAACAACAGTGGCTCACAAAGTATTGCTACATAAATCACAATGTATTGATGATGGCTTGACTGAGTCAAAATTGATGAGCACAAAATCACGCTGCACTAACTAGTTTGTTGAGTATCCCGAAATTACGACAACCGTGGCTCTTGAGTCTTTGACGGATCATGGGCATGAAAAGTTGAATCTAACATCAAGACATTGTTAGGGAGAGCTAGGCAGCTAGATAAGTTATTGTTTGATGTTTTCCCAGTTTGCTCAGAGTGATTCTGGTTGGACCAGAGTTGGATTACATGAGAGAAGACCAGATTTATTATTAACCCCAGTAATCTCACGGACAGAAAAAAACAACGAACAACAAACTCATAGCCAGCAGGATAGTTTCAAAACCAGTAGACTATTGTAGCAGCGTCAAAGAGCCGCATCAATAATTTCATGAGCCAGTGTTCAACCAGGCATCATCTTGATTAGTTCATTGATTTTTCTCTATTGTAGGTCAAACGAAAAGGTCGGTCCGTGGCAAGATAAGCCCATCAGTAGGTTGTATGTGTTTCATTTTGCCAGAGAATCGATTTAAATTCAAGGGCATATTCATTTGCAACGTTTCAAAAAACACACAAATAGGGGAAAATGCAGTATTGGAACACCGTGCATTTTCAATCCTTTTTTAGAAAAGAGAATTTTATTACTCCCAACCTCTGCATCGATTGATGCACACAGCTGATTATTACAACGTCTCAAGTATCAAATATTCATGCAAAGTTTACAAACCAGAGATCATGTAGGATCAAAGCACCACTTAAAACGACAGTGACAACAAAATTCAAGACTACAAAAGTGTACTAATATGCTGCCACGTATGCCGGGAGAAAAAAATCATGTGCCACCAACAGGAGTCGCGCACATCCAGCCACAATAAGGTCTCGCTGGTCCGAAGGCAGCAAGAAAGTCCAAAGCTGGATCCAGTGCGTCGCCATATGAATAACCTGTAAGATATGAAAAGTTTATTTCCTGTTAAAAACAAGATTGTTACTACAATTCCAAATAGACCAACAAATAGCTGAGACGCCGATGTGAATCCTATTCTTGGTCTTAATATCCATCTCATTTAACCAATTTCCAAACATATTAGCGATATTGGTAGGAGGAGGAATATTGTAACTACAAAAAACAACACGCCAAACAAGTTGAGCAAAAGGGCAGGAAATAAAAAGATGTTCCACCGATTCATTAGTCCCACAAAAGGAACAACGAGAGTCACCTTTCCACTTTTGTTTTGCCAAATTATCCTTAGTTAGTATAACTTTTTTATGAAGGAACCACATAAAAACCTTAATTTTAAGAGGGATTTTCAGTTTCCATAAGTATTCTTGCAGAAATCTAGTATGTCCATTCATCATATCTTCATACATAGATTTAACAGTAAAAATGCCGTTTTGATTCAGGTTCCAAAGAAAACTATCCGGAACATCATTCAACGTTATATACATTAATCTAGTGCATAAATGAGACCATATGCCCCATTTGTTCCCTACAAGAGCCCTCCGAAAGGCTATGTTCAAGGGAGGAGCATTGTGAAACACATCATGAACCGAAACATTCTGTTGTTGCACAATGTTATACAGTGATGGATATTGGTCTTTCAATGGTGTCTTACCTAACCAAGTATCTTCCCAAAACCTGGTAGTCTCCCCATTGCAAACTCGGAAAGATCCTCTACTAAAGAAATCTTCCTTCACACGCATAAGACCTTTCTAGAATGGAGAATCATTTGGTTGTGCTTCAACATGAGCTAAAGTTTTACTATGAAGATATTTGTTTTGTAGCAATTCCTGCCAAACTCCTTCTTCATTTAAAAGCTTAAACAACCACTTGCTGAGTAAACATTTGTTCTTTAGTTCTAGCACTTCCACTCCTAAACCACCCTGGTCCTTTGGTCTACAGATGATGTTCCATTTAGTTAATTTGTATTTCTTTTTATTCTCATCACTCTGCCAAAAGAAACGAGATCTATAGAAATCAAGTCCTTTTCATACCCCTATAGGTATTTCTAAAAAAGACAACATGAACATCGGTAGGCTTGTTAAAACCGAATTGACAAGAACTAACCGATCCCCATAGGATAACAACTTACCCTTCCAGCAACCTAGCTTTCCTTTGAAACGACTCTCAACTGGGTACCATTCGGAATTCCGAAGTTTCCTGTAGTGAATTGGAACCCCGAGATACTTAAAGGGTAAAGAACCAGACTCGCAGCCAAAGATCTGTTTGTATTGGTTTTCTACCTCTTTTGCTGTTTTGAAACAGAAGATCTCACTCTTATGAAAATTGATTTTCAGTCCTGATAGTTGTCAAAGATGCATAAGACAAGTTTCATATTTACCGCCTTTTCTAAATCATGTTCCATAAACAGAATAGTATCGTCGGCATATTGCAAGATAGATAAGCCCCCTTCAATTAAATGAGGGATAAGACCTCCTATCTGACCATCTTCCTTCGCCCTTCCGATAAGAATGGCTAGCATATCTGCCACTATATTAAACAGCATTGGCGATAAAGGGTCCCCCTGCCGTAGTCCCTTCCTCGTCTGAAAATAATGACCGATATCATCATTTACACGAATGCCTACGCTCCCCCCTGCACAAATTGCATGATCCAGTTACACCATTCCTGTGTGAAACCTTTCATACGCACACTTGCTGGGGAAACGGCCATTTAACTTTATCATATGCTTTCTCAAAGTCAATTTTAAAAATAACACCATTCATTTTCTTCCTTTGAAGCTCATGAATAGTTTCATGCAAGATGACCACCCCCTCTAGAATGTGGCGCCCAGGCATAAATGCCGATTGAGTCGGTCTAATAAATTTTTGAGCGATTTTGGTAATACGATTAGTACCTACTTCCGTGAAAATTTTAAAACTAACATTGAGAAGGAAAATAGGTATATATTGCTGAATCTGTACCGTGTTATCCTTCTTAGGTAATAATGTGATGACTCCAAAGTTCAGTTTAAACAAAGACAAATTTCCTTGTTTAAGCTGAACAAACAAAGCCATTAAATCATCTATAATCACCTCCCAAAAGGTTTTATAGAATTGTGCAGGAAATCCATTAGGCCCAGGTGCCTTATTCATTTCCATTTGAGAGATAGCATCATACACTTCTTTCACTAAGAAATCAGCTGTAAGGATATTATTCTCCTCTTTGGATAATTGCGGTATATCATGATTTAAAATTTCAATCATCGTTACATCACTTGGCAAGGAATTGCCAAACAATTTCTTGTAATACTCAGTGATATAAGTTTTTAAATTTTCCTGCCCTACAATCGTTCCTTCCTCATGTTCTAGCTGAAAATTTTCTTCTTCCTATGTTTCCCATTTGCCACGAGATGAAAGTATTTTGTATTGTTTCCACCCTCCTGAATGTGTTTAACTTTTGCCCTTTGTGCCCACTTAGCTTCCTCGTCCCTCCTAAGGCAACAAAGCCTATCATTAGCATTTCGTAAAGCATCTCTCTCCGCCACCGAAAGCGGATTAGACTCAGCTTTAATATCAAGTTCATCAATAATTTTTTATCAGTTTCTCCTTTTCTATCTTATATTTGCCACTTTGATTCTTAGCCCATCCTTTGAGAAAACGACGCAGGTGCCTTATTTTATTCTGCCACACCTCAATTGGTGTATCTTCTTTAGCCGACGCATTCCACTCGACACAAACCATCTGATAAAAACCTTTCTCTCGTAACCACGAAAGTTTAGAAGAGAAACGTGATGTATTCCCCACATGAGATAACTCCTGAATTGACTAACAACGGAGTATGATCAGATCCTACCCGAGTTAGGGCCTGCACTGTCACTATGGGGTATTTTTGCTCCCATTATGTAGATGTAAGAATCCTATCCAATTTTTCAAAAGTTGGATTTTCACGCCTACTAGCCCAAATGTATTGTCTACCTGAAAGTTCTAGTTCTCTCAATTCTAGGCTCTGAATAATTGTGTTAAACATAATTGGCCACTTTGGATTGTAGTTGTCATTATTCTTTTCCTCAGGTTTTCGAATAATATTAAAATCACCACCCACCATCATCGGTAATGGTTCATTTTTACATAAACGAACTAACTCTGACAAGAATTGTGCTTTGTGCTCCTCTTGGGCTGCCCCATAAACGGACACTAAGACCCACCGAAACCCATCACATTTTGACTTGAGGTGTAGCTTTACACAAAAATTACCAGCTCTACATCCGTGACCAAAAGTGTGCCAACATTAACACCTATAAGCATACCCCCAGACCTGCCTCTAGGTGGTAGACAAAACCAACTAAAGTCTTGTCCAACAACCAAATGATTTAAAAACAGAGTAGCAAAATTGGATCTTCCAGTTTCTGACAAAGCCAAAAAAATCCAACTTCCTCCCCCGAATTGATTCTTGTACGGACAAGTGTTTCACCTGGTCACGAAAATCCTCACTATTCCAGAATAAACCTTTTAGATTATGCATTTCAACCTTTACCTTTTGTTTTGATACTAGCACTTCTACGCTTTGTCACCCCCGAATAATCTCTCCTTTTCCTGTTCCTCTTTACTGCGTCTGACAGGACTGGAGAAACCGATTGATCCTCCACGTGCCTATCAAAGTCCTCATCCTCTAAATCCTCCGTTAGGGCTGAGGCTCTACTAAGACTTAAGCAAAAAGGTTGTGTTTCCTCTTTATTTTTCAGCTTATTATCAAGAATACAAATACTACGACTAAGTTCAGATTGTTTGATTAACATGGCCGAATTAATACTTTCTTTTTATGTCAAGCCTAGCGACACTCCTAATTTAGACTCCCTATCCAAAATTTGTTTATCCGAAAAAGCTAAAATTGAATGGATGGGTTTTGATGTACCTTGCATGGAGTTCCGTTGATCATTCAACGCCATAGCCCTGCCCAGCTGCGTATCATCAGCATTATGATGCGCCCTGATCCGCCCGCTGGACCGAACTCCAAGCTCCTCGACGCCCGGGATGCTGCCAAACTCGATAACACTTCGCTTGGACACGCCCTTCTCGCTCTCGCCGACATGCGATATCATAGAAGGAGGCGTCATGGCGTTGGCGACCGACGAACTCACAACCATTGGACTCGATCCCGCACCCCCGCTTGGGGTACGTGGAGAGTCCATGTCTGCCGCCCCATTGCCATCTCCTATGGCGAAAGGAGAAATCTCCATGGAGCACGAAGCTCCCATCGTTGTGTCCTCCGTTGGTGCCGAGAACACAGTCGTTTGTTGTGTATGAACCAACGGTGAACTCCGCATGATCGAACCGACGTCGACCTCAGTATCCATCAATCCAGGCGAAGATAAATTCTCCACGACCTCCTCCCGCTGCGGTACAATGTCCCCCACTGCATCCCTCTCCTCAACTCTCATCCGTGCCTCCATAAACTCCCTCCGTGCCATATCAAAAGAACGTCGAACCGATGGGGAGAACACCACACCCCCCTTGACCATCGTCTTTGGTGGTGCGGATGCAGACCCCCCTCGCTGCCCCACCACGGTGTTAGAAACTGTAGTATTAGTATCATCACTCTTTTTCATTACAGGATGAAATTTGGACACCGCCTCCCTAAAATCATCGTTGTTGTCATTCTCATCATCATCATCATCATCCTCATCATCATCATCATCATCATCATCCCTTTTATCCAAGTCCCCCATGTCTACATCAAGATCCATCGGAGGTGCTCCTTCCTCCACCTCAAAGGTAAGGTTGAAGAAACCTGACTTAAAGAGCATTGAAAAATGACGAGGAATTTTGGTATGATTAAGACAACCAATTTTGATTCGCAGAACTCCATGTTGCCTTGTAAACTCCATATCGATCTCAAGCGTTTTGCCGAACATATAACCTATCGCCCATAGCGCTAGGAAGTCTCCAACTTGCGGCCTTGGGATACCCGAAACTCTTAACCAGACCACCGACAAAGTAGTGGTTGGCTCCGGGTTCTGATTCCAGTAATCAAACGTCAATTCACACTGGCTGTTTGGCACCCGACATAGACCAAAAAATTTGAGCCTCTCAAGCTCAGTTCTATTTGGAAATTGTACCTCGTATACGTTTTGTCCCACCTGACTGACATCCGCCACAACTGAGATACGATAGCAGGAATAGACATATCTCCTCCGGATACCACTAAGGATGCCAGACGAACATTCTCCATTCTTGGCTTGTATGTCGCAGTACCAGGATACTCGAAGAAAATCAGCTCCTCATGAGCCAATCCATACATCCTGATTTGTGGTTTTGGCGCAGTCAACAAATGACACAATCTCTCCCCATGAGCTGGTCCTTCACAGATAACACAAACTTCTACTGTACAGTCATTAGATCGATGTCCAGACACGCCACACCTATAGCATTTCTTCCCTTTCTTTGGTTCGGCCGTCACCAAGGCTTCAGCCAGCTGATCCACAGTGATCCCTGCAGTTGTGGCCTCCGGGACGTCCTGCTTGTCCGGCGCAGCCTGCTGAACCATGACAGGCACGACCACTGGTTTCTCCACGACTGGAGCCACCGTAGGCGCTAGCACCGCCACCTGCTGTGTAGGGCGATTCGCAACCCCCCTGTACTGTCGTAGCTTGCGCAGTAGGTGGCGTCAATCCGTAGCCGCGGCCACCTTGAGCTCCATACGAACCATCCCCGTAGCGGCCACGCACGCCACGGTTCTGATCAGCTCGTCCTCGACCATAGCCATAGCCGCCACGGTACCCTTCATGATCGTAGCCTCTATATCCAGCGTCTGCATGCCCCCCATCACCAAAGCCGGCGTCACGACCATGCCCATCGTAAGGGCGCCGACCTCGCCCAACATGATAGCCACCGCGGTATCCCCGCGTGTTGTAGAAACCCGAGCCAGCGTGAAAGCCGCCATAGCTTGCTGCTGCCCCATCATGCCCATGGGCGCCGGCGCCGAAACCCGGTGTTGTCCCGCTCGACCCCCCCACCTCGAAAGTGGAGTGCGTAGCACCATGGGCAGCACCCCGACCCGATGGAAAGCTTCCACCGCGACCGCCATCTCCCCCACCTCTTCCGCCGCCATCGCGCAACCGGTGACAGGAGGTGAAACACTTTTCCAAAAAAAACTAGGACGCGCCGGAGACCAACTCCACACGTATTAGGGCTAGGCTGGTTTTTTCTTTCGATTCGTAACCCATCCGAAGCGGGCTTTCATGCAACGTGGGTCTAACTGGGCCGAGCTCGCCAGCATCCCGATGCGTTTTGAATTTTTTTGAATGTTGAGAACGAGATCCGCGTACCTTGGGCGAGATCGCCGCCGTAGAGATCGAAACTCGCCTCCTACGTCTAGCCACCGTGATCCATCCTTCCTCTTCATCATCGGCTACTCGGATCATCGGTTCCAAGACGGGAATCTTTGGAACACGAAAGTTCGTCTTCCTCGCCGGTTTCAACACCTCTGTACCTACATCATCCAACGTGAGTAGAAGAGATGCAAGTTTCTGACCTTTGCGCTTGGCCTCCCTCTTGAGAAATCTTGTCGATGAAGACGGTAGAGAACGTCTTGAAGACGCCATTGGAGTGCAGCACATATCCAGATAGTTGCCGCCATTGATCCCTGTGCTCTCCTGATCCGACGCGGACGAGTCTTCCTCCGCTGCTAGCGCCCAAAAATGCCCGCCAATCGCCGCCGTGATCTCGCCGGCGGCCGGTGTCGCTGCTTTTCCGGCGGGTGACGAGACATTGGCCGAGGCCGTGTTCGCCGCTGCAGGCTCCTCCACCCTTCTTATCTCGAGGACGCCAACAACTGGTGGATCCACGGCCGAGGCCGCCATCGCCTCCGCGGTCGCCTTTACTAACGTCTCCATAGACTTGGGCTCCATGCTATTGTATGTGACCGTCCAAGCATATGGCTGCTCGGCTCCTTAAAATTGGGGAGAATTTCACTTCCCCGGCCTCTGCACCAACTAGGGATGCACACAGACTTATTGCATTAGTACCCAGATTTTTGTCTTGATTAATAACCAAGCCTGATCCTTAGGATAAATTGTATGAGTATAAGGAAGACCGGATCCTCAAGTATTAAATAGGAAGCTAAATTCACATCCCTGGGACTTGAACCTGGGTGTTGGGTTGTACATCCACTCCCCCAACCAGTCGAGCTAAGCTCCAATCCTATTGGTTGAAAATAACAGGATTAGCATAAAAATGTTTTACACACCATATAAAAACACATAATTTAGAATACAAACATCATGAGGATGCAATTTCTTCTCCAAAATAAGTGCATAAAGATATTTAGCAAAATTCTTAGACCTTGCTTGTTTCTAGGGTATTTTTTGGAATTGGTGGGGATTATCCCGGTCAAATTCAAAACCTCACATTTCCCATTTCCCCAAAAGGTCATTTGGCTCTAATGTACCCAAAATTTCCCAAATTCTATTTTTTTCAATACCCAAAACAAGTGGACCAAGGATTTGACGGGATTTGGTAAAGTTTGGTGTTTTCCCTAAGGGGATTATCCCCATTAATCCACGTATTTATCCTGTAAAATTACTACGCCTATGATTTGATTGTCTTGATCAGTTGAATAATTTATACGGACCGGGTCAAATATTTAGGATTAGAGGGAGCACATAATTATATAATTTCTTTGAAATTAGCATCAAAGAAACACAAATAATACAATTAAATGGGCCCAAATCTTTTTTTAGGGAAGCCCAAACCTCTCCTACAAACCGTCGAGCCACTCTCGTCCCAAGAGCCCATTTGGCTTTTAAGCAGCCCAGCCCGTAAATTGCATCATTCAGGTCATCATATTTCATTTCAATCTTGCTTAGCTAGCCCGGAGTAGCTAGGCGCTAGTGCTAGGGTTCCGGCGAGACTAGCCAATGGCCTCGGCGGCAGCGCGGCGGAGGCAGGAGCTAGCAGCGGAGGGGCAGAGGCACCTCGAGGAGACGATTGCCGCCGCTTTCCAGATCCTCTCCTCCATGAACGACGAGCTCTGCAACCCCTCGCTTTGGTCCTCCTCTGCCACCGCCGCCGCCGCCGCCGCTGCCGCTACCGCTGTCCCCCAACAACCCCACCAGCATCAGGCGCAGCTCCACTCCGCTGACTCTGAAGCCTCTGACGCCGCGGGGGGAGGCTCCGGTGGGTCGCTTGACGAGGCGAGGCACCGGTACAAAATTGCCGTGGCGGCGCTGCGCACGTCCATCGCCGCCGTGTCGCCCTGTACTCAGGTGAGAATTTGATAGACCGGGTCATACGATCCGATCCTACTGTTCTATTTTGCCTAGTGTTAACCTGAGAGGGATGTATTTGAGATCCCATGTACTTCTAGTAAAATTATTCGATGTAAAACTAGGGACAACTCCATGGTACAGCTTTGAACGATGAAAGTTTGATGTCAGATACGCCGGTGAGCGTGTTTCTTTGAGACTAGTGAACGTGTTTGGCACACGAATGTGCCAAATTTGAACTGAGATCCTGATTCCCCTCTAAGAACAGGAGCTCAGTTCTCGTCCTGCTGTATGACCAGATTTCTTGCTAGTTATGCTGATCCTATTCTAGGTAAAATTAGCCTTAAGTAGGTATGATTGAATCAACAGAACACCTGTTACAGCCCTCTAATGACATTGCATTATTTTCAGGAGACGGGGTCAACAGAATCTGAAGCTGATCAAACTGAGATTGAGAGATTGGAAGAGCATGCGTCTTCTTTGAGAAAGGTACTCCCTTGAGATGTTGTAGTCAATATAATTGGCACTATTATGCAAGCAAGACTCAGGATTCTGTTAGGACAATCGATAATTAAGGCCAAATGCACCACTTAGTAACCTCTTTTGATTGTGTGCATTAGTGCCTATAACATATGGGTTGATCATATCAATTTGAAACTTCTGAATACCAGTATGCCCTCGAAAACAGTCCAGTCTTTGAAATTTGATTATTTTTTTGCTTTGTTTCTAAGTTTGTAAACCATGGCAGTCTATCTGTGGTCGTGTCTGGATAGCCTCATTCATTCTGGTGAATAAATGAAGAATATGCGGAAAGTATTCATTCTGTTGTATAAATGAAGAATATGTGGAAAGTATCTTTTGCTCCTGGGCACCAGTGCTCCTGCCACTTAAAAAAAATTGAAATCGTATTTCCGAGTTTCAAAAAATTGTGCAAAAAAGCGTGGATATAGATAGTGGTGTATCCCACAAACGTGTAACATATCAATTTTAAACGTGTAAAAACTATGCATACCCCCCTTCAAATTAAAAATAAAATAAAACTATGCATACCCAAATGTACATTTCATCATTTTTGTATAACTCAGAGTACAAAGTATTTCAAATTTATTTACTGCACGTTTGTGGGATACAATGTCGGCTATTTTTCAGATTTTCTTAACCTCGTAGATATTATTTTTGATTTTTTTAAGTGGCAGGAGGACTGGTGCTCAGGAGCCAAAATTTTTGCACTCAAGATTATGTTCATTCTGTAGGGTTCCAGACTATTCTGGTAAAGACACATAGAATAGTGCATATATGGTTTGTATTGCCTTCATCTGCGTGTTTATTGAATTTTCTTAGGTCCTTGTATCTCTTTAGGGCAGCAACTAGGATTTTCAGAGGTTGGAGTTTAGTTCTTTCCTGTATAATTTAGAGTTAATTATTTAACTAATTACGGTTACAATAAGCTAACAAAGTATGTCCCTAAATGAGACTCCCATATAAGTAGCATCCTTGCTATTTAGAAATGGGAACATTGCACATATGGCAACTTACAAAGATACTCTTGGATGGTAATGCAAGTCTGTCTAACATTGGGATTCTACTGCAGGAAATTGAAAGCAAAAACAAACATGTAAAGCTCCTAATTGATCAACTTCGAGATATAATATCAGATATCTCAATGTGGCAAAGCCCTTACTCAGTGTGAGATGTCGCCGTTATTCCATTCTTCGAAGTGCAAGAGATTACACAGCTAGATGGTGGCTAATGTGAAACTGTGTACACTGCCCTCTTTAATATGGAAGCAGATGCGATATGACCAGATCACAAGTACAGTATTGTACAATAGGGAGGTAGATGGGCTACGCGAAGGTCACTGAGTATGATATTGTACTTTGTGCTGGTTTTTTTAAGGGTTTACGAAATGTTAATGAGCATGCATAAATATGGATTATCTAGTAATGCGAACACATGTGATGTGTGTATTAGGCAAAAATGTGCCCATGTATAGGGTATTCCTCTACTTTCTTTGTGCTGAACCAGCCATGCTAAGACTTGTGTAAGCTCATTCTGCTTTATTTTCTCTTGTAGTGAAGGTTTCTATTGACTTGTGTACTTTCTGGATGAAATTTGGTTGGTGAAGTCAATGTAGATTGTTTATGTGTACTGAAAATGCTGAAAGAAATCCTGATATACGTGTCACAAATTTCATCGCATTATCTTTGCAGTCTGCTCTTCCACGTGAATTAAAGGTTCAATTGTATAAAAAAATATGGCAGAAGGACTTGTGCAAGTTTGAAATTCTGAACTTTCTTTGGAATGGCCCAAAGATAAGAACTTTTTTACTTCCATTTGCATGATTAGAGGATTCTAGCGTGACCTCAAACATGACCTTAGAAATTCCTCTGTTGTCCAAGAAGTCTAGCTTCTCTCTAGCCAAGAAACATTTAACGCAATATTCTTGTAGAGCGCCAAATTACATATCGTATTGATGTGCTTCATAAGTTCCCTCGGTTTTGTGTTTTCCTGGTTTATTTCATTTTTTTTTGTTTTCTGTAAAATATCCAAAGTCCAAGCGAACCCATAATGCAAGGGTTAGGCACCAATTCATCAGTCACATGTGGACGAACAGATTATCCAAATTGTGCAGTTTCGCACGTCATTTTTTGGAAATGGAAGAATTAGCTGATCCAGGTCTACTGGCCCAGTTAAAGACCCCTCCAATACAGCGTCCATAACCATCACTCTTTTTTAGGTAATATACAGGTCGTCCTCCCTGGCATCTTCATTGTTGGATAGGACTAAAACTATACAACAGTCTCGAGCAAACACTGTACAAACTGGAGTACTGGACACTATCATTTCACTGTGGACTGCATACTGTACCAAATTCCTAGTTACTTCATGTCAGCTGAGGCATCTCCACAAACGCTCCTCGTGTTGTGCGCTTCTTTCAGCTCGTGAATTTCTCGATTTCTGCTAGTAAGTCATCGTTAAATATTGATGATGTTGCCACCGCAGATGTACCCAATTCAGCCTGCATTTAGACCAGACCAGCATTGTTAAGATACTGCTGTGATGAGATTTGAATTTAAATCGAATGACAAACCAAATGTTACTGTCATGCATAGCTCTAGATGCTTGCAGTTTATATACGAAAAAAGGGAAGAATATGCTCTTTTTTTCGATTCTCTACATTGTGGTACGAACTAGTCTCTTTGGACAACATGGTTTATGATCAGAACATTGCTTAAATGGTAAATCAATGAACTACTTACAGTTGCCTGACGGACCTCCTCGAGCATTCGGCGGTACTGCATCCTTGCTTCAGGAGAGTCTACCATGGACAGCACTCTTGACACAGCTTTCTTCACAGATTCATCAACCTTCTGCCAACGGAAGATCTTGACTGCTTCGTCGTCATCAAAGTCGTCATTATCTTCGTCCTCTTCCCCTTCTGCTTCAATCATTGCTGATTGCTCAGCTCGGAAGCCACGTAGGCCATGTCCTTTCCGACGCCACCTTAGTATTACCTTCTCTAGCACACTAACAGTGCTAACGAAAGTCTTGTATTTCTTTCTCACTTGATGACCTCTTACATGAGCCTGTACAAAGAAAGCTCTTTAATGTTAAGAAAGCACAACACAACTTATCAGATATCATGTAGTTCAAAGCAACCAAGAACCATCAAGTTCAACTTGAATACAGCTCCAGAAATTACATCGTAGGAGCTTACATTACGGTAGAGCAGTAAAAAAATACAGCTCCAGAACCAAACATCTATTTAATCCTTTACCTGTATTTTAACCACATTTCTGCGCATGTTTAGGAAATTTCTGCGTCCCTTCCAACCCTTGTATTTCTTCTGAATTGAAACAGCTGCTTTATCACAAAACTGACCATTCGAAACATGATGATGGTTGTATAACCTTGATGCAGCTGCAAGTTCGTCTATATCTTCTTGTGTCATCCCATATTCATCCTTAAGACGAGCGTCCTTGTGGTGTCTCTTCCTAAAAGAAAAGGCACGGAAGGCATTCTGAATTCGAGCTGCTGCTTGAGCTGCATTTCTCACGGCTGCCAAAGAGTCCTTCAGTGAGAGCTCGTCTTCGGTTCCTCCATGTAGTTGGGCACTCCTCCGAGATATGCTCTCTACTGCTCTCTCTGCTTCAACCGCAGCCGATCCTTTTGTAATATCGCTCTCTTCTATAGTCAGTGATGCAAGATAGCTAGTTAGAGACACTTCTGAAAGGTAGCCTGCAAGACCTACGTGTCCTCGTTCAGAAGCCAGGAACGCTGCCGTTTTGCCCACTGGATCTTGTGGAGTGGGATCGGCGACTGCTGGAGCTGATGCACCAGCAGCAAGAAGTGCTGCAACCATCTTTTCCCTACAACGAAAATGGAGTTACTTGTTAATTTTGCAAATAAAGTTCTACCAAGGTTGCTTGCTAGTACCATGACAATCAATAGCAATATGTGCTAACCTACGGAGAGAGGTAAAAAGTACACTGCCATTTAACCAAAAGATGCTGATGTATTGCTTGCTAACTAACTTATCTTTTTTACCCAATGTAAATGGCCATTTCTACAGTCTCTGAACCTAGGTTCTGTTTACTTGTTACCAAGTTAATGGCATGGAGGCCGAGACCCAGGCCGAGAGTAAACCAAGTACAACACCAACCTTTATAATTTTGGATAAAACATGGTTCCTTTGACCATCTTCTGCTTGTAATAATTGTGGAAAACTTTTTATTTAGAAAGCTATGCATAACTACCTGGTTAGTTAAAACAGAATCGTAGTCACCAGCAATAGAATATAATGACTGATTACCTTCCAAAATAAGCAGCCCAATGAAGTGCAGTCCATCCATTCGAATCACGCAAATTTATCCCAACACCAGCATGGAGAACTGAAGACAGTGCCCACTCATAGCCCAGTGCAGAAATCAAGTGTACGATACCTTGCTCATGCTTGGACAGAGTACCGTTTGTTCCATCATTTCCTTGTAGCTTCAGTGATAACCACTGTTGTAATTTACTTTTCAGCAATTCCTCCATAATCCAATCAATCACACTTGGTGGCTTTTCGCATCCTACATCGAGTTCATCGATCAACCGCTGCCAGTGCTCCTGATTCATCTTAAGTTTGGGACTCTGTCCAGACTGAGAATCAACACCCGGAACTGCAGAGGATTGATCATCACACATAAGTACTCTTGCAAACTTGGCAAGCAGTGACAACTCTTCAGTAGACTTTGTAGATCTGGACGATGGTGCAAGGTCTGCGAAACTAGAATCCGTTGACTTTGCACGGAACTCAAAGTCCTTGACTTCACTGCAAATTTCTCTATCACTAGTGATAATACAGAGTGTGAGTTTACCACTACTGTGTAGTGGTGTGTAGCAGCGAAAAACACCTGGCTGAACAATTTCAATTGGAACCTCACTGTCACCAAACATTACTGCCCAGCATGAATTCGACGGATCACACAAGAAATCTCCAGTAATAATGACCTACATTGATGGAATGAAGGGCAAGAAATAAGAACAATTGATATTACGGTGTAGAAAGCTAAAATGTTAATGGTGTACCTTGGTGATCTCGTGGCAGAATGCCCATTCAGGAGATATCTCGCGAATAGTAAACTGTTGCTTCGGTATCAAGGTTAGTCTTGCATCTTCTCCAGAGAATGGTTCGAACTGACCATGGTCCAGCAACAACTCTGATATTTCAGAACGACACAAATTGCTTTGAAGTGTTACAGGAGTAGTTGTTTTCCAGTCCGGGTCCAAGCAGCTCGTAAGACTAATGTCATGAGCTGAAAAGGTATCAATGCCATTGATTCCTTCATCTCTTGGCATGAAGTTATAAGATGGCGAGTCAATAAAGTCTTCTGGCCCTAAAAGAAATCTTTTAGCAGCAGAAAGTTGCTGCTGCAAATCACTGCTTTCCAGGCCTCCCGGTGACTGATGTTCTGAACCTTGCTCATAGTGGGCATCAGGCTGCTCATGTAAGATGTAAGGTGTCAATACACTTCACTGAGGGTGATAATGTAGAACGAATCAACATCCCTTAACATAGTAATGCAACTGGTATAGTTCTGGGCATGGTAAAGTACAGTCTGAACACACTAATTTGACATGAAGCCAACAAAATGGTTAGCGCATTTCATTTTACGCATTCTTCTACTTCTGTAGTAGGATCACGACCCTGATCTTAAATGCACGCTGAATTAAATATCCCTAAAGTATTAGTTAAAGAAATTATCTCCAAAGTATTCAGTGGGGAAAACTCTGCAGGTATCTCGCTCAAAAAGCAATCAGAGTAACATATTCGACTGTTTACAACTAATTCTTTATGTTGAAGAAATCACACAAGGATAATAAAAATCATGTAGTCACTATTTCTTAATTACCTGGTATGTAGATGAAGCTGGCAAACATGAATTAAACTGCGGCACATTTTCCCATGATGTTGATATCCCCCTTCCAACACCATTATGAGTTCCTTCTGCTCGAATTTGATTCTCTTTATAGTCACCTGTATAAGGAAGCAAATAATGTTTTTCAGTTTACAAATATCAAACAATTAATTAGTTAATCCAGAGTTTGGACACCTCATAGTGTGACAGTGTATGGACATCCTACATGAAGGGATGTGGGCACTTCTACCAAGATCAGCAAACAAAAATACTATATATATATATTTTTTGCGAATACAAAAATACTATATAATCACAAAGGTCTCGAGGAGAGAGTGCTGGCAGTGTTAAAGAAAAGCAGGAAAACCTGAAACTTCACCTAGACTGTTGCTTGTCTGATTTCCCTGTCTATCTGCAGCCTCAATAGTTGTAACATAGTCCAATGATCGTGCTTGATTTAAGTTAATGTAGTCATCATCACCCAAACTTAACTGCTCAGCGATGCTCTTCAAAGCTTGGTCAAGCCCAGATTTATTTGTTGAATCATTACTGTATGTCATGCAAAATTCGGAACTTTGTTGCAGACTAGTCTGGCCAAGCTCTGGTTTCCTTGATTGCTCAAGCTCCGGTATGCTTAGTAGAATGCCACTATCATGGTAGTACTCTTTGTTTACTGAATAGGAACTTACTTCAGTTACAGAGCTCTGACGGGATTCACTGCCCTCACTAAAGTCTGAAGTGGAGCCATGGTTTGCATATATATCGTTTGGAGAACTCAAGGTCGAAAGAGATCCTGCGGATCCATTTGAAAGTGATGAATAATATCGTCCCTGGAAGAAAGTTTCATACATAAAATTACTCATCTGATGTGCTCCCATTATATATCAATGAAATAGGAGTGGATACAAGGAAGTTATCACTATACAAGCTTGTGGGATCTGATCTACTCCTCTGATCCAAAATAACTGTCGGCAGTTGTATGTAGTTTTGTACTAGCCCAATACAAATTCCACGACACTTAAACTGGACCGGAGGTAGTATTTGATTTGAATATAACTTTCAAGTTCATGTTCAATTGCTCATCTATAGGTCTATAAACAATAGGAGTAGGTGAGATGAAAGTGCCACATTTGTTTTGAGGGGTAGAAAATCTCTCACTTTAATTGAAACAAAAAAAAGATCCACACTAACTTATTTTACCGGGCCAGATTATAAGGCTATAAATTAGTTTTAGAGAAAATATAAGATATGTACCGCTTTTTTTTTTGTGAAAACCAGAGTACAACGGTGTGGATTGGTTCTGAAGAAAAAAACAAGATATATACATGTTATTTTGGTGGAAAGAGATTATAACTGTGTAGATTGGTATAAGTTGTAATTTTTCTATAATAAAAAAACAAATTTAGCCACACAAACTGCACAGTCTAGTCCGCTTGTTTTATTTAAAAATATCAGGAAAGAATTTCGATGGAATTGTGGAAAACGAAGTTATCTAATCCATTATGGAAAAAAGGCAAAAGGTGGAAGTGACACCTAGAGTGGTCTGTATTACTAACTGAAGTTTCAGTTTTTACTTATTTTGAATTTTACATGCATATTACAAGAGCACTCTGCAACTACAAGTGTTTTTTTTACTGTGGAACAGAGCTGCCGTAAGGTTTAAGAATTCTTAATGATAGATTAATAGGATGCATAACTGAATCCTGATATGGATTGACGTGAATAAGAATACTTTGATTGTGCATTACAGAGATGACTTGAATGACATGTTGGTCTATAACTATATATATTTTGACACATGACGACTAGTTCAATTTCAGCCTGAGTTGATAATCGTTATTAGCAATTTTATCTGTGCATATGTTAACTCAGTCAGTCATGTATTTTCAGTATTTATTTCCCCTAGAGATGATTTTACCAAAATAACACCAGAAATATTATACAGGAAAGTATATCATGCAAATCTATCCTTGCTCCCGAAGATAATATTCACATACCTCAGCCACTTCCAGATATTGTACCAGCACAATGTGGTCGTATGCACTGCAGAAATGGACAATATGTATTATAATAGATATTACTAACCAACTCTTGTTTGCACACAAACATTAGGAATGTTTCCTAGATAGCAAATAAATAGCATGTAACACTTGATATCTTAGCACAACTGTAACTAAACGATAACATAAGTACTGTAAATAGCATAGTTCATAATCTCACACAAGTCTTAAGAAGATTTTGAGATAGCTGAATGGCGAAATGGATCTTACGCTTCAAGCATCCAGAAACATCGTCTCTGAAAACATGGATTTTGCTCTCCGTGGGCATAGTAGCAGCTCAGAGCATCAACATTTCCAACCTGTGATGATACGAAAATGTCATATATAAGATACTGAAGCGTTCTGAAGTTCTGATTACAGAATATTCTTTAACATATCAAAGTAAATATCAAGCTATCCATACAACAGTGGATTGATAAGATATCACATGTAGTACTAATATAGAAGGCATGACTTGTGGCCGACATGAACCTAGAAATTAAACCGTATAAATCAAACTGCTCATGTTGCTCCAATGATGTTGGACATCACATCATGACTAATTTGGTAAGTCTCCAACCAGTCATCAACTATTTGGAAAGCCACCAATTAGCTATTAACTGATCCCAGAAATTTGTAATTACTCTCAATATATGTAAATAGAGGCAATAATTTGTGTCACCCACACTTTCTCTTTTAAACTAGAGTTATCTTTGAAGTTGGACATTCAAATTTCAAACCACAAGTTTGCTAAATGTAGAATTATGTCTCTTTATAAAATCTGCAAAGGACGGCAGGTAAAAATGCTTCAGTCTACAATATTGAAGCAAAAGAATGACTAAAATTGATATAGTTATGTGCTTGTTGCCTTGTCCCAATTCCGATGTATTGTTTGATAGCAACACTATACAGCAAAGCAACCAGTGCAATGACATCGATTAAGAACTATACATGATTATGAAAAAAAAAGTTCAAAGCGATTCAGCTAATGGAATGGCAGTGATCTGATCAATTCGTGATATTTGATTTGCCACGTAATATCGTACAGTTATGTTGCTACTTCTTGCAAGAATAATGTATCAATAGCAGGAACATGCAAGCCGAGTCACCCTAAAAGTCACGACAGATCAAATCGTGTCTTGTGATACTTGTCTTTTTAAATGTTGACAAAACTAGGCAAGATTGTATTAAGAACAAGAAAAAAAACTGGAATAATGTTGACACTACACATAGATTTTTCTGGAAAAACCTTCAATCGCTCATGAGCCTCCCCAACAGTTCTTCCATCCTTCTTCCTTCGCCATGCATAACCATCTCTCCGGAAAAACCGATTCACTCGGCGATTATAAAGGAACAACGAACCACCTAGAGAACAAATGGTACTGTTATTGTTTCAAAGTAAAGACAGAGGTAAAAGAAATTTCTCAAAATTAAGGACATGTGCTATACTGGATGGCTTATTTGGTGCCTCATGAGTGATCTCGAGCTTCTCATGATTCAACAAGATGCAGTAGACTTCAGAAGGCTTTAACCACCTGGCCTTTGCTTCCTTGAGAAGCACGTTGATGTCAAAACCTACGGGAGAAACAACAAAATGATAAGATAAAATAGTAGTCGCTTTGGTACCAAGTCCAAAATTAAGGTACAAGACCAACATTCAGTTAAGCATGAACTGAAGCAATCAACATTCATGTCCTCGAAACTATGATGTACTAAGAAAAAAGTTTGGAACTCAAGTATGATCTAACATTGGCACAGTAATATGGTGAATTAGTGAAATATAAAACAGAAGCATAAATGTAATAAAAAATTAACATTTAGTCCTCAGAAGCTTAGATTCCACATTCACCCCTTACAGTTATTACAGAAATTAAAACGAAAATATTTAAAAGAGTGTTGAACCCCAGGCCACAACAAAACAAGCTGATCCAAACTGGTGAAATAATCTTGAGGAACAATTCGACCAATCTTTGGCTAAGCACTATTAACAATTACTACCATATATCCTTGTATGGATTAAAACAAAAAAATGCCCCCCAGCTTTGAGAAGTATCAGCTACAAACCAAATTTGACGTATCATTCGCAATAATTAAAGGGCCCAAGAAACACACTTTTCCAGACGATATAAACAACCGAGGATTAAATTGCCCTGTACAAACTTGCATTGAGCTTAACAAGAAGTCAAGAACCAACGGGCAGGAAGTCAGACTACCAGCCAGGTCAACTCACAAGCAGTGAGGAGGCATACCCAGGTCAAGAATCAAATGGTAAAAAAACGATGAGAGAGCTCAACTCACTCTGGCTCATGGTCACTCGCGGAGATCCAGCAGCATCTACGCACTCATGGGAGGAGGGGATCAGGAACTCCGGGAAATGGAAGCCCCAGACTCCCAACAAAAAAGAACCGAACGGTAAGCAGGCAAAGGGAGCGAAGGCGCTGGTGTTCCTCAGGAGAACTAGGATAGTAGTACGAGGATTCTTCTTCCTGCGCTCTTGGTTTCCCCGGGAGGCTAAGCAGCTCTGAGCCTCTGTCGCAGAGGTTTCGAGGGGAAGAGAGGAAGTTGGTGTGAAATGGTGGCGACGGCGAGGACGGGGGATCGGCTGGTTCGTTCCGTGATTCAAGACGGCGACGGCGACCCGCTGTTTTGTCCTCTTCGTCTAGCTCGCCTCTTGAATAAAGTGGGGTGTTGTACGCGCGCACGTGGAATCTCCATACTTGGCTACTTGCCAGGAAGCTAGCACCTAGCCACAGTGCAATGCTGGGTGCAGCCGCGTTTGCCAAGAAAGTATTAGTGCTTATCTGTATAAGAAAGGTGGAATACGTACTAATGTCTAAAATATTGGTTTATTTTTATAAACACCTCTCTAAACATTTTAGATTGTACATGCGCCAAGAGTAAAATTGCTGGCCATCTCAATGGTATATTTATTTCAATAATTTTAAAACTGTATTTATATGTTCTAAAAAAATCTGAAAAAATATGCATGTTTTCAATGATGCATCCCACAAAGGTGTAATATCGATTTGAACTTATTTATATTCTAAACTACATGAATGATCTAAATGTACAC
Organism: Poa annua; assembly: GCA_026929855.1. Lineage (NCBI taxonomy): Eukaryota > Viridiplantae > Streptophyta > Magnoliopsida > Poales > Poaceae > Poa > Poa annua. The sequence goes on along the minus strand of CM049426.1, from coordinate 270,743,866 downwards.
ACACTAAAAAAATCTAAAATATACATGATTTTATCTTTTTTGTGTAGTTTAGAATATAAAGTATTTGAAATTTAGATTTTCCATATTTTTGTAATACATCATTAACAACATAAGATTTTTTTCATATGTTTTAAAACTTATAATTACGATTTTCCAAAAATGTAAGAACACCTCTAATTGTACCCACCATTAGGGCATCTCCAGTCGTCCCCCCCAACGCCCCCAAAGAGGCCTTTTTAGCGCTGGCGGAAGCAAAAAAAACACCAGCCGCCCCCCAAGAAGTCGATTTAGCGCTGGTTAGCGCCGTTTTTGGCGTTGTTTCGCGCCGGCAAACCCAGGGCGCGGGCCAGACCTGTCGACGAGAGTGGCGATTTCCCTCCATAATTTTGAGCGTCCCTCTATTTCCCCCCCCCCAAATAGCTCACCCGCCCGCCCGATCCCGCCATTTCCCCCAAGTTCATCAGGCCGTGGCCGCCATGGCTCCCGCCAAATTCTCCGGCCCCGAGCTGCAACCACCGCCGCCGCCGCCCTCGCCGCTCTCTCCCTAAGAAGCCGCGCAAGCCGCAAGCGCCGAAGCAGAAGCCACCAGGCATATCCAACAAAGAATGGATCGCCGAGCAGGAGCGCCGGAGGGTGGAGAACATCCAGCGCCGGGGGAGGGAGAACAAGCATTGGCAAAGGGAGCTGGCCGCGAAGCTGCCGCCGAGGAAGAAGAGGAGAAGGAGGAGGCGGAGGATGAAGATGTGGAGCCGCCAACTCCGGCCGCGTCTGCGGCGCCGCCGACCAAGCGTAGGGGCGGCATGTCCCCTCATCCCCATCCCCAGTTCGCCGACCAAGCGTAGGGGCGACACAGGCGGCCGTCGTCCTAGGAAGGGCTCCCAGGCCGCGCACCCAAAGCCGCCCGTCAAGCCTCGCATCAAGTGGACGAGCCGGGAGGACGTCCTCCTCACCGAGGCATGCAAGGAGACCACCCAGGACACGATCCACGGCGTGAACCAGGCCATGGAAAACTACTGGAACCGCGTCAAGACGGCGTATGACGAGCACCGCATGATCGACCCTAACTTCACCGGGTGCTTGACAGAGCACGGCCAGAAGGCGATGTCCAACCACTGGGCGCTCATGCAGACCGCCTGCAACAAGTGGCATGGCATACAAGAGGAGGTCAAGCACAGGCCGAAGAGCGGGGCGAACCGGGAGATAGAGCTCGCCTGGATGTTCGAGGCATTTAAGGATGACAAGAAGACGGACTTCAAGTACCTTCACGTCTTTGTCATCATCGAGGGGTGTGAGAAGTGCGCCGAAACATGCCGATCGCTGGCGAAGGGCGGCAAGGACTATGTCCCGGATGCGCCGGCTGCAGGTGCTTCGGATGGCCGTCCCTCGATGGGCAACAAGAAAGCCAAGGCGGCGAGGGAGCTGGCGCTGGCTGCGGCGAAGCTATAGGCGTCAATCGAGACCTGCATCGCCGACGCCCAGGCCCACGCCGCGAAAAGGGACGAGACCTCCAAACAGCGGTGGGCGGCGGTCATGGACAACTCGAAGGTCAAGCTCGACCTCCTCAGGACCGGCACCGAGGCGAAGAAGAGGAACCACAACCTCGCCTTCCTCGTGGGCGGCGGCGATCCGGACGCGATGGACCCCGAGGTAAGGGCATGGTTCATGGCGCAGCGCCGCCTCATCCTCAGCGACATTAGCCGGCCGGCCACCAGCCCGTCAAGCTCGGCGACGCCGAACGTTGAGCCTGCTGGGACGCCTACTTCTGCGACGCCCGCCGTCGACCTCGAGACCGCCCAGGCCAAGAACGCCACAATAGCTTCGACGGCCATCGACCTGGAGGATGATGCAACCGTCGTCGACCTCGAGACCGCCGAGGATGTCACTCCAAGATCAGCGCCACCTCCGACCACCGCGCCGACCTCTGTCTGACTGCCGAATGCGGCCGTGATCGCCCAACTGGGCATTTTTTTGTATGATCGCTCGCCCAACTGTGGCGTTTTTTGTATGATCACCAACTGTGGCCGCTGGATCGCCGAGCTCGGGCTAGTTTTTGGGGGCGGGAAGAAGGACTTTCAAATTTATGTTCATGTGTTTTTCTAGGTGCGCCAAACGGCTGGTGAAATCACCCCCCCCCCCCCAGGTTTTGGTTAGCGCCGACGTTAAGGCTAAAAAGCGCTGGACCAAAACCTGGGGGGGGCCGACCGACTTGAGATGCCCTTACACCCCGGAGGTAGTCCAGACATGCCCCGGACTAAAAAAAATATCAGTCGAACTCGCATACCTTGGTAGCTCGGCTAACCCCCCCCCCCCCCCCCCCCCCGAAATCTCCCCCATCCACCGTCAGTTGTTCGGTAGCCCAATTTTGTCCTTAGGTCATGCCCAACTCGTACGAAAAAGGGTCCTCAGCCCTTCTTCGTTGGGAACCTCGATTCGAGGTTCGCTACTCAACCCTGTTGAACTCATACAAAAAATCATCGCACGCGTGGAGCCCATCGTCGTCCAGTGTGTCCGCTCGCTAGACCCGCCCTCCAGTTCCTCCTTCCTCCTGTCGCGCCTCTCCCCCTGCAGTCACCACAACCGTCCATGTCGCCGCCTGGAGATAACGGCGAACATGTGTCGCCACACAACACCTAGCACTGCCGACCACAACCACCGATGCTTCCCTAGTGCCTGGCGCCGCAGAGCAGCCCACCGTCATCGGCCTCATTACCAAGCTCCGCCTCCGCCTTCTCGACGAGTATGGACTGAAGGGGATCGTGTGCAATTTTTTTTCCTACCAACGATATACTAAAAGCATGCCAAGATCTATTCTATGCAGATATAGTAGTACGAACGGAGATCGGAATACGTACCCTTGTAGACCGAAAGCGGGGATTACGTTCCCGCACAAACGTTGTCGATGAAGACCGACGAAGCCGACCTCAAGGTCGTGTAGAGGAAGCAGACCTCCGAGTACCGCTAGCGCAGCACCTCGCAGGGCGTCACACACGTACGGTGGAGACGACGGACTCCGAAGCTCTAGTGCAGGACGAGCAGCGGAAGACTTGGACCGGAACACCAGCAGCGCGGCAGCGGGCTATGGTGGAAGAGATCCCCCTCCTCTGCTCGGCACGGCTCCGACAAGGGAACCACGAGATCGAGAGAGAAATTGGGAATTAATTGGTGAATTAAAAGGCCAGGGGTGCCCCTTCTTATATAGGCTCCCAGGGGGAGCCAACTTGCTAACCACGCAATGTGGGACTAACCCCCACATGCCTGGTGCGGCTATGGAGGGTGCGCCGACCCCCTAGTGGGCCCTTGGCCCACTTGGGTCGGCCCCTCCTGGCCCCCACCGAATCCCCAAGGGGATTCCCCCCCGCTTGGGCCTTCTTTCGCCCAGAAGGCCCATTTAGGGAAATCAGCCTAAATAAATTCGAAAATAAATATATAAAATCATATTTGCATATTAATTACACTAATTAATATCAAACATAATATATATAATTTTTCCTAGCTCCGAAAACTCTTTCGGCGCTGACCGATCTCCATCGGACCCCCCCCCCCCCCCCTGGGACGCTCCCGGTGATCTCTTTCCTTTTCGGTTGTCTTGTCGAAACCCCTTAAGTGTGTTACCCTAGCGGTTCGATATAATAGCAGGTATGACCAAGACTCCTCTATGATCAACGACTAACTCGTAGGCCTGGACCCCATGAATTAATCCCTGTGATATAACGAATGACTTTCATCTATCAAACATGAACGTAAAGTCTTAAACCTTTTGCCATAGCGATGCTTAGCATGTCCGAGCGTCGTTCCATAGATATCTCCATACCTAATCCCGACCTCGTTACCGACAACGATATCTTCTACTCGTCCATGATCTCATGTCTCCGTGACCTAGTCACATGCTTGCAAGCTCATAAGACATGATCTCACCGAGTGGGCCCGAGAGTATCTACCCTGCTATGCGGACTGGCAAATCCCGCTCTTGACCCCTCGTCTCAACTACTCCTTTCCGATACCCAAAAGTATCACCGTTATTGTCATACTATATAAGATACGACGTTTGGTGCGATCAAAGTATCTTCCAGGAATAACAATAAGAGTTGATCTCACGGTCAAAGGCGTAACGACTACGTTCTCCAAATCTGGGTATGTCCATCACATCGTTCTCCAACGATATGACTCTCATTGCCGACCGGCGCCATGCCCCATGACCGGGAAACCTCGATCATCAATCGCGCAACGAAACTAGTCTTAGTAGAGGCTACTAGGGACCTGGTTGTTTACGTATCACACATGTATTAATGTTTCCGCTTAATACGGTTCTAGCATGACATAAAAACCTATTATGGACAAACGAGATATGATAAAGAATACACTTTATTATTTGCCTCTAGGGCATATCTCCTTCACGGACGAGCACCGCCACGGCCAATCAGGGACCCGATTGTGTTTCTTACAAGGACATGATTGGTTTTTTCTGTTTTACAAGGACCTTATTGTTTTTATTTTGTATATATAAGGACCGGAAAATCCCCTCTCATTTTCCAAAAAATATGGGATGTTGGTTCAAAAAAGCATCTGCATTGAGGTCTCCAAATCCGTGTCCGCCATCCCCAATTGAGGCCCAACTAAAGGGTGCCAGACAAATGTCCTGTTAAATGGAGTTCGCAAGTCTAAACGGCCCGCAAATTGTCAAACACATTATCGATAGAATTATAAATTTTCTTAAAACTTAAACAACGGTACAATATTACAAGGATTAAACTGAATTTAAACTAAAACCTAAACTAAAGCCTAGGCTACTCCTTGTCAGATTGGTCCCACCATGCATCGTCGTACCCGTCGACGATCACCATGGTGGAGGAGGAGGCAGCACAGCTGGTGGAGGGGCCGTCTTGGCGGGGGATGGCTGCAGGAGGGGCCACCAGAGGAGGACGAGGCTGCTGTTGCCACCGAGTTATCTATTGTGGCCATGTACCCGAAGCTAGCGCACTCGATGGTGGCCAACAAGTCCATGAGCGTTGTCGAGAACCCGGGCTTGTCGTAGTCATACTCAATCCACAGCTCGGATGACACATTGTACCCAGACAAGATCACCTCCACTGGTAGTGGCAGCATCCTGGGACGGCGCTGGTACAGGCGACCGCGCGATGGGGATAGGGCTCGGTCCTCGCGGTCGTGAAAGACGATCTCATCGATGTCTCCTGTGACATGGGAGGGGGGATTGCTGCTCCTCCTTCACCCTGCAGACGCGTCGTTGTAGAGGAGGAGCAGACACGTCGTGGCGTGGCAGCGGCATCAGACACAACGGGGTAGGGTTCCCCTATGCAGCAAGCTAGTGTGCGGCTGCGATGGCCGAAGCCACTATGTGGCCGGTCCTAACCCACCAGTGGTGCCGCCCATCCGCGTTCTAGTGGGTTGGCGATGTGGGGCCGTCGTAGAAGTTCTGGGCCTCCTTGGGGAGGCGGATATCCGGCGGGACGATCAGCCCATACCGTTATAGCTCCAACGCCTCCTTGCCAATGGTACACCCGCCGTTGTGGTTGCCTACTCGTCGTTATTCTCCATTGCGCAACGACAGAGGTGGGTGCAGCGACTTAGAACAAGGGGATGTGGGGGAAGCAAGGGAGGAGGTAGGTGTGGCGATGGGGTGCGGCGAGGGTTTATATGCTCGATGAGGGAGGTGTAAGTGATGCGCGAGCATCCGCATCGGCGTAAATTCATTGCGTAAGAACGCAACAACGCCGACACATGGAGTCGTCGGTGTTATTACGAATCGTGACCAGCATGCTTATCGCGTCTTCTCGTCACCTCATCTTCCGTCCGGTCACGTCGTCTGGGAAACCGCCCGACGACTGCGCACCATTAATCGTTCGGCAACGGACTCCTGCGCGCCCTCTTTAAAACACGTGCTTGACGTTGTGTGTAAATTTGAAGTCCCTTTCAAGACTACCGGATACGAAATGACTCGGGTAAAATTTTAGGGTGCCGCTGATGACGTTCTTTTACGTCTGTTTCCCTCAATAAACCTCTACAGGTTTGTTTAGAGATCTCAGTTAAGATGCTAAGAATTCTGAGAACAACAGGTGAAGAGTGGAAAGACTAGAACAAACAGAAGTGGACTAGATCTCGAAAGGGATTTCTCTCCCAAGTGCTTCGGGTGGGGGGGCTCCAGAGAGCTCCCAAACCCTAACCCAGCCGCTACCAAATCCGAGCGCACCAGCCGCGGTCGCCAAAGGCGGAGGGAGTTGAGCGCGCACCACCACCTCCTAAACTTCGCGCGTAGAGGGCGGGATCCGGTGCGGCGTGCGCCGGTACGGCCGACTGGACTGGGCGCCAGGGCGGAGTTGTGGCGGCGGAGCACTGGGCGGAGGTTGCGTGGAGGAGGAACGTCGGGCGGCGCGGCTGGCGGCGTGTGCCCGCCCGGGCTCAGTCTGGACCAAAAGGGCCGTGCCACTGCGTCCCCAATGCGGGGACAGCGCGGGCGCCGCCGAGGCGCTGGAAGCACGAAGGTTGGCGCTGGGGCACGCTGGATCTGGGCCACAACCGCAACTTTACCGGCATTGGTGGCCGGGTGCTGGCCAGGCTCGGGCGTGCGCCCGGGGCTGCCGTTTCTGAGGAGTAAAGAGGAGGCCGGTGCGTTTGGCAAGATGGAGGTGTGTTTTGCGTTGTTTGGTCCGGGCCGTGTGGGAGATGAATGGCGTTGTCGTTTTCGGCAACGTTGCATCCTTCTGAAGGTGGTTCGGCAAGCATGTTGCTGTGGGCGACGCCCGTTGTGCGGTGGATGGGGTGGATCCTAGAGGTAGAGGAATGACATTTATGCGGTTGTTGCATCCTCAGCCAAGAGATGAATGGCCCACGGGCGTTGCATCCTCGAGGAGACGAATGGCGCCCAGTATTTGGTTGCATCCTTCCGATTTGAGAAGAATGGTGCCGCAGCGGGGGTCACATCCTCCGTTCAGTAGGGAACGTGGATGGTTAGGCGGAAGCACGTTGAGCTTGCTGGGGAGGTGCATTTGGCCATGGAGGCAGGGGTAGTGGTTCTGCACAGGTAAGACTGATCGGTCTCCTGGGTTTGGGTTTTGCAGGTGAGACTGCCGGCAAAAGCCGTACTCCGGCTATGGACGGAGTCGTCGATGGCAACGCTTATGGGCGTCGCTCCCTTATTGGAGGCATCGATGTAGTTGTTCTCATCTTGCATTTCCTGACGTGCTCCGGGAAACCCTTGATCTACTCATCTAGATTGGATGATGGCGGCGTCTTCTGACGTCGTGTTCCCTCTTGGGGGCATCATCTTGAAGTTTGAGCCTGCCAGGGGTCTCGTGACTAGCTAGGTTGCATGTGTTGTATGGTTTTTGGGTGCGCTTTCCCTTATAAACTAGATCAACCTTCTATCTATTTAATAAATTTAGCAGTTCTTCTGCTAATATTAAAAAAACATGTGAAGAGTGTCTCACATTTTTCTACATAAAAGAGTGGCTGACATGGGACTGATCCAGGGTCCAGGGATCATGCTTCCTTGTACGTCTGGGGTCCAGCTGCCGACTTCCAGCCTGATGAACAATCCGTCCGTCCATTGTATCCTGGATGGAGCATGACACGGACCCCTCCTTGACTCCTTCCTCTCGTTCCTCGTCAACTGATCCTGATCGGAAGAAGTCTAGCAAACCAGTCCACATGCACAGCACCGAGGAAAAAAAAAGGCACAATAAAAACGTGCCCATCTGGATTCTGGAGTCTCTCTAGGTTGGACAAAAATAATCTGTTAAACATCCTTCTTTTGACCATGCGCTAAGATTAGCTAAAGGCCCTTTTTTTATGTTGGCGTAGGAGAACTAAACATGGTTGGATATGCTGCAAACTTATGAAATTATCTCCCCTAAATATTTATCGTCCGCAAGGGCAAGGACCTAGTTTTCTCTTCATCCTTCATCCTATGAGAAAAACGGCACTGAAGATTGGTTGTTGATGACACATGTATTTCTTTCCTTCCATATCTTCCTAAGGACATCTCCAGTCCCCCGGCGGCCTTTTTGGCGTCAGCGTTAGCAAATAGCGGGGGGGGGGGGGGGGGGGGGGGGGGGGGGGGGGGGGGGGGGGGGGGATGCGACGTGGGCCAGCGCTGTCAGCGACACAGAAGAAAATGACGCCAACAGAAACCGCCCGTGCTCGTCTTCTCGGCTCCCGCGTCGGCCAAAGGCTGCCGGAGTAATGGCGTGGCGGGCGGCCAGAGCTCCCCCATTCAAACGCTGTCGGAGTTAATGACGTGGCGCACAGTAATGGCCACCCATCGCCGCGCGACGCTATAAAATCCCCCCGAGTCTCGCCGCACATCGCCATTCCTCTCTCACCGCCTCTGCCTCAGACCTCTCTCCCCTCTCCTCCACACCACCGCGACCTAGCAGCATGACCTACAAGGACGCCGCTGCCGCGAACGGCATGGGCCGCCGCCACCTCCACAAGCATGAGGCCTGGACGCTGTACCGCGCGGGCTACCCATGCCGACGGACATGCGCGTCCCCAGCGCCTCCGCCAGGCAGGGGGCGTGGCAGCTCATCACTGGCGGCATCCCCGTGCCCCCTCTTCCTGCCGGCGAGCAGTTCAGGGCGGCGATCCAGGAGGTCCGCGCCACCCTCACTCCGCACCAGGCCGCCGAACGTCGCTGGAGGGCGGACGTCAATGATGGATTTTGGTCGGAATACTTCCAGCGCCGCCACAATGAGGACGTCGCCGACCGCGGTAGGAACTGACCAGTGGAGAGGCGATACAACTCCACCGAGCGCAAGCGGTGGTGGGGCGGCGAGCACCGGACCCTAGCGTGGGTCCTTGACTACATCGAGCGCGGCAATGAGCCCCGACTGACAATGCCGCCACACTCGTGGATGCCGCGTCGGATGGGTGCGGGCTCCTCCTCCTCCGGCGCCGCACCGACGCTGGCGGGCACCAGGTACGCGTCCCTCTCTCCTCCGCTGGCGGGGACGCGCTACACCTCCCTCACCCCTCCCATCCTCAACTCCGGGCGCCCTACGCCTCGCAGTGGCGCCCTCCGCATCGGCGAGCCCCGCGCCACCGCGACGCGCCGGCCAGCATCACCCCCGCGATGCGTCAAGCCGAAGCGCGAGCCGTCGCCGGAGGAGGAAGAGCAGGAGGAGGAGTGGCCCAGCCTGAAGGAGGCCCAAGAAGCCTCCTTCAACACGGTGCAGCCGGTGGACCCGGCGTTCGCCGAGGAATGGAGTCTCGGCGAGTACACGGAGCAGGAGCTGGAGCGCCAGCGTTTGCTCCTCGCCGAGGTGGAGGCGAACCGCGCTCGCGCCGCCGCCCTTCACCGCATCCCTCCCCCGCCGCCGACCCCCGCGCCGGTCCCGTACATCATCCTCGACGCCGACAGGCAGGAGGAGGACGAAGAGGAGGAGCCGCAGCGGACCCTGCAGTAGAGCAGGTGGTATCGCGACGACGGCGAAGGCCCGAGCGGTGGGGCAACGACACCGGCGCAGACCCGAGCCACCTGCGCAAGGATGACGGCAGCTCCGACGATGACGGCGGCGACCCCGACTACAGCCAGGCGATCGCCGCCAGCCTCGGAATGCTCGACTAGGCCGGCCTGTTTTCTATGTTTTAGTTTAAATCTCTATAATCGGCGAGTTTACCAAATATGAATGAAATCGTCACTGTTATGAATGAAAATCGCCACTTTTGAATGGCCTATTTTTTTTTGAATCACATGGCCGAAACTTAGGCTAGAGATGACGGGTAGTCGCGCCCCAAGTTTCAGTTTAGCGCCGTTACGCGCCGTCACGGGTGCAAAAATCTGATGTTTTAGGCCCTGGGGGCGCAACAAGCCCTAAGTCAGCGGGATGACAACAATTGTGAGTACCTGGCGGTTGGTGTTTTAACAATGGGTGTGTCTTAGCTGGAAAATAACGTTTTTCCGAGTCAATTGTCCGCCTAGCTAGTTGTTTGGGCCTATGGCCATTTTTTTTATAGCGCATGAAAATTCATTTGACAGAGCACCACCGATCCCCTTATCTAAAAATTCAAAAATCACACTTTTTTGTTTCAAAGTATACTGGCTCTGAAAAATCTCAGTTGCAAGTGCAGTTGTAACCGTACGGTTGTAACTGGTTTCAAAATTAAGAAAAACTCAGTTTCAATTGCAATTGCAACTGGCTCAGAAAAACCCAGTTACAAGTGCGGATGCAACTGGCTACCAAAACAAAACAAAAAAATAAAAAATAAAATAAAATAACAATTAAAATAATAATTAAAAACTCACGCTCAAAGAAGGACTTAGTTGCAAGTGTAGTCAAAACTGGCTATGAAAAACCTCAGTTCTAAGTGCATTAGCAACTAGCTTCAAACAAAAAAAAACTTAGTAGCGAGTGTAGTTGTAATTGGTTTTTGAAAAAAGAACTAAGTTGAAAGTGCAATTGTATCTGGCTTGAAAAAACACAGTTTCAAATGTAGTTGTAGCTGGCTCGGAAAAAACCCAGTTGTCGAGTTCTCGCATCGTTAAAGTTCCATGTCAAGTTGCATAACAACATGAGACACAACACCTGCACAAAATAAAAAAAAACTACAGCTTAGAAAAAAAAAAACCATACAAAAAATGCCTGCTAGAATAATTCATGGCCCATAAACACATCAGAAGGCAAAACGGGCCGAAACCAGAATATCCTCCAGGCGCACGTATATTGACACGGACGATCGCGAATAAGGATCGAACGCTGTTCGAGTTAGCTATGCTCTACCTTATTTCCCAGCTAACAATAACCTTCCAATAGGTGAGAACAGTTGGACAGCTCGAACCCATATCTTGAACCAGAAAAAGACGGTTGCTTGCCGTAAATCTGCATTTAAAGAGAATGTGCCTGGCCGACTGAACAATATTTGGGTCACGTGAAAGCGGATTGAAAAATCTTTTCAAGTATAATGCCGATGATGATTTTTCTTAAATAAAAATTGGGGATCAACCCAGCCTCTGCATCGAAACGATGCACAATGCTGCTATATTGCAAAGTTTTAGGTATCAAATTTGTTTATTAAGCATATTCTATTTTCTTAGTGAGTCGGCAACCACACTAGTTGTAGATATCCCGATCGACCACCATCATTCGAGAGCATCCAAAAATCATAATGCCTCGCTGGTCTATAGTTAGAAGTAAGGACCACATGTGAATCCAGTATGCCGCTCTATGCATTACCAATAGAAAAATTGCATTTGTAGAGTTGTTAAAAACCACATAATTGTGACAATTTCAACTTGCCCAAAGTATAGCCCAAACACCTATTCTAATAAGTGCCTTGGTTTTCTTATTCCCCATTCGATCAATTACCAAACATATTGGTTACATTCGCATATAGAGAAATATTAAAAGTAAATTGAACAACCCTCCATACAAAAGGACCCACGTACAAGAAATAAAAAGATGGTCAATCGGTTCCGCCAAATCACATGATACACGTAGTGCACTCTGTCCATCTTGGCTTTTATAAGATTATCTTTAATTTGTAAGCAAAATCTTTGTGGAAAGAAAACACATAAAACTCTTTATCTTTAGTGCACCCTTTGTGTAAAGAAACCACACATTTTTAAGAAACGGAGTGTGACCATTCATAAAGTCCACATACATAGATTTAACCGTGAATAGCTCTGATGTAGTTAGATTCCATGAGAGCTTATCTCGTTCCCACAAAGCAAAGAGAGCTTATTTGGTTCCTCGGATAAGTTAACGTTCAACAACCTTTCCACAAAATCTAGCCAAACATCCCGGTTATCGCCTATCAAAGGGTTTTCAAATTAATATTCAGAGAGACTTGTTCCATAATATCAGCAATGGTAACATTCTTATGTCGCACAATATTAAACAAGGATGGATATTGAGATACTAAAGGCGTTGTGCCTAATCATGTGGAGAAAATTGCAAAAAAAAACCTCACAGTTATGTCTAGGGTTTCAAAAAACCATCATGTAATTAATTTTTTTTATCAAAAAATACCTGTATTGCGTAATGCGGTAATAAGAAACACTGATCGTCTATTTTAAGCTAGTTAACCCTCTTTCGGATAGGTGGGTCCGTTTGTCAGGGTTAACATGGCATGTGTATTTTGTGAAAAAGACCTTTCCTTTCTTTTTTCTCGTTTTCTTTTCTTTTTCGGTCACAAGTTCACAACGCGTGGACCCAATCCATCGTCGCTCCGGCCAAATCAAATCTGGAGGATGCGCAATCGGCGATCTGGTGGGCGGCGAGCTAGAGGGATGGCCGGCCAGCAAGCCGGTGAGCTGGAGCCTGCTGCGTCGCCTCCCCGACCTCGAGCTGGAGCCCGTTGGTTCTCTCCCACGGCGACCTCGGGCAGGTAGCGCAGCTTCCGATCGATGAGGCGCACATTCTCCATCCCCCTGCCCTCCTCGGCCTGCTTGAGCATGGCGACGGCCTCCCCCTGCGCTGCCGCATCCCCGGCCTCAACACCAGTCGCCGATTCATCCTCCTTCCCCTTGGCCTCTTCCAGGTCCTTGCCCTCCATCGCCGACCGGTACACCTTCTCGAGCCTCTCCTCCGCCTCGTGCAGGAGTGTCTCGTACACGTAGTGGGTTTCCTAGAGCTTGACCACCGCGTGGCAGGCCTCGAGGTCCGCCTCGATGATCCGCTGCGCGCCGCCGCCGGCGGCGGCGGCGGCGAGGATGGCGCGGGAGGAGTCGACGATATCGAGGTCGGGGCACGGGCCGAGGTCCTGAAGCACGGAGCGGGCGGCGGAGACATCGGCGACGGCGCGGGATATAGCATGGAGCACGGATGGGTGGCGGAGGCCCGACATCCGCTCGACGAGCTCGAACTAGCCGAGGGAGCTTGATGTCGACGTCGGCGTCGCCACCGGGGGCCGGCTTGGTCCTAGAGAGCGTGGGGATGCGGGAGAACACGTAGGACAAGATGGGGTGGGCTTTCGGCGCCGGATCCATGGCGAAAGCGATCTGAAAGGTGGGGATCGGAGGAGACGAGGAAGATGGTGGAGATGGATGATGCACACGGTGGGTGTATTGTTGGGAGACCCCAAGAGAAAGGTGTGAAGTAGTGCAACAACAAGTTTCTCTCAGTATGAAACCAAGGTTATCGAACCAGTAGGAGATGAAGAATTCCCCCGAGGTATCAACGGTTCTAGAAATATGCTTCCTGGTGGTTGACGTGGAGCCTGCACACAAACAATCAAGATACTTTGCCCCAACTTAACAGTGAGGTTGTCAATCTCACCGGCTTGCTGTAACAAAGGATTAAACATATGTGTGAAAGAAAGATGTATGCTTGCAGAAAATAACAAGTTTACAGTTGTGGTTTTATCAGATTAATGAGAAGGACCGGGGTCCGCAGTTCACTAGTGGTGTCGCTCCATAAATAAAAATATTCATTCATGCGTGGTAAACAAATTGGGCAATTGATAGAATACTGATGAGCAAACCAATGCATATACTAACGTTATGATGTCTAGTGTGAGATTTATTCGGGCATTACAACAATATACATAAACCGTTCAAACCACATCTATGACTAATAATCCACCTTCTGGTTAGCGTCCACACCCCTTTCAGTATTAAGTTGCATGCAACAGATTATCGCCTTAAGCACTGTGTGTAAAGTAAGTAAGTAACATCATCCTTAGACAAAGTACTACTGTTTTATCCCTAGTAGCAACGGTATATCTACAACCTTAGAGCTTTCTGTCACTGCCCCATATTTAATAGAGACAATAACCTACTATCGAACATAAATACCCCCTCCTGGAGTTACAAGAATCTACTTGGCCAAAGCACACACGAGTAACGGAGAGCATGCAAGATCATTAAATAGCACACACATGATATATTATGAAGCAATAACTTTAGTACTCAATATTCATTGGATCCCAGCAAACACAACATGGAGAATTACATAAAGATGATCTTGATCATGATAGGCAGCTCACAAGATCTAAACATGATACCACAAGAGGAGAAGACAACCATATATCTACTGATATGGACCCGTAGTCCAAGGGTAGACTACTCACACATCAGTCCGGAGACGGTCATGGCGACGTAGAGGACTCCGGGGACGATTCCCCCTCCCGGAAGGGTGCAGGGGAGCAGTTATGATCTCTCCCGAATTGGTGTTGACGACGACGGCGGCTCGGGACCCGTGGAGGAAAATATGAACACCGTGTGATAATTTTTAGGTAAAGAGGAATTTATGGGCGGAAGGGCAAGGTCGGTGGGCACCCGAGGGCCCCACATCACCTCCTGGCGCGGCCAGCATGGGGCCGCGCCACGAGGTGGTGTGGTCGCCTCGTGGCTCCTCTTCATCTCGTCTTCGGTTCCTCGTGACGCAAATATTCCAAAAATAATTTCAGGATCTTTTATTTCCAATTCCGAGAATATTTCCTAAAGTACTTTTCTGAAACAAAAAACAGCAGAAAACAGGTAACTGGCACTGTGACATCTTGTTAATTGGTTAGTCCCAGAAAATGCATGAAACTTTATAAAATGCATATAAAACATGTAATAACAAGATATAACATAGCATGGAACACAAGAAATTATGGATATGTTGGAGACTATCAACATCCCCAAGCTTAGTTCAACTCGTCCCGAGTAGGTAAGAACGATAAAAAGAAGAATAATTTCTGAAGTGACATGCTTAAACACAATCTTGATCATGTAATAATGTAAGGCATGTAAACTGAGATCAAATGAATAAGGTCTGTAGTTTATATTGATATCAAACGAGTGATTAATCAACCGTGGAAAGTAGATATTAGAGATGATTTAAGTTTCAAGCACAACAATATAATCAGCTAATGCTTCCAACAAACATGACAACTTAATGAAAGGATCAAGTCAAGTAATAGCATATGCATGTAGAAGATCAATACATTATTTGTTAAAAAGAAACAAGCAAGCGTTCAACGTTGGTTCCTGGCACCAGGATAGTATGGCTAAGAGAATGTTAACGGAGGTTTGGAAGGCCAACGGAAGAAAGGATCACAAAGCTGTAGATGATCATTAGACAAGAGAAATTCATACAATCGAAACTATGCAAGGAGTAGTGATTACCACACAACGGATGCACATGGAGCTATAAGTATATGAAAGCTCTCCAATGGTACTAGTGGGGGTACATCCAACTTGCTTGCTCACGAAGACCTAGAGCACTTTTGAGGAGGCTCATCATTGGAATATACAAGCCAAGTTCTATAGTGTAAGGTTCCCCACATAGTTATGCAACAAAGACATGAAAACTCTCTCATATGGAGTAAAAGTACTGAACATGAGCACAAATGATGATCACCAATGATATGGTGCTATAACATGAGCACAAGTGTGTGATAAAGAATAGTAATACTGCCCCTATTTTTTTCCTTTTTTCTTTTTTTTTCTTTTTCTGTTTCTCTTTTCGATGGCCTCCATGGCTCTTTTCACTTTTAGGTGCAAGCATCCTAATATGATACATGATGTATGAAAACACACTAATGTTGATAAACAACATACTGATGATACAAGTAACTAATATGAATGTGCCATAAGAATACATATGACAACGGTGCCTCTGCCAGTGTAGCATGTTATGCAGTGATCAAGCGTAACATGGGTAAAACCACACATCAGATTTATAGAAACACGCAAAGCAATAAATAAGTAATGAATGACAACAATTCATGTAATGTAAGATGGATGTTGCATGGCAATATATCTCGGAACAACTATGAAAATGCTGTAGTAGGTAGGTATGGTGGATGTTTTGAGGAAGATATTTGGCTTATGTGTAGGAGAAAAAGATGAAAATCTCCCACGAGTTTGGATGTACCCGCGAAATATGCACCAACTTTCAATGTGAGAAAGAGCAAAACAAAGTACCGAAGAGGCTAGCAATATGGTGGTGGAAGTGCCATGAAATTCGCAGTTTAAGAACTCACGAGTAAAAATATTTCAAATAAAAGTATGATCATGCAAGGCATAATGAAAATTACTCCTAGGGGTGATGTGGCAAATGAACAAGTCACTGTTGGGTACCCGACCGTAGCGCATAACATAAAGTCATTACGGTTGCTTTAGTCAAATAGAAGTCATATAACATTATGCAATCAACTGGAAATTTAAGTGTGGCACATTTTTCAAGTTTCTCTAGACCAACCATTTAATCATTCCAATTTACTAAACCATCATGTTTACCATTAAGAAAATTAATATCTCAAAACAACATCAATGATTCAAGTGACACAGTTTAATGATCTATAAGATTATGTGCCATTTAATTATACCATCTACCACATTTAGCATTGTCTGTTCTCAACCAAATACCAATCAACTTATTTAAAAGATAAACTCTCCAAGTAATTAAACAATGAGATAAGAGAGTATGATATAACAAAGCTAACAGCTCGAATAAGAGATGCATGAAAAACAAGAGCTAGAGAGCAAATGATAACAAAAGACGAATACTCAACATATATAAGTGAAGAATACGAGTATTCATATGAAAAAGCGGAGCGTGTCTCTCACGCACACAAAAGAATGCTAGGATCCATTTTATTCATAGAATTGGAAAAAAAAACAAAAAACAAACAAACAAACGCTTCAAGATAAGCACATAAGATGTGATGGAATTAAAATATAGTTTCACTAGAAAGGACCTGATAGTTTGTCGATGAAGAAGGGGATGCCTTGGGCATCCCCAAGCTTTGAGGCTTGAGTATTCTTGAATTATATTGGGGTGAACCACCGGGGCATCCCCAAGCTTTGGCGTTACTATCCTCTTGATCACATTATATCATCCTTCTCTCTTGATTCTTGAAAACTTCATCCACGCCAAACTTAGAGTAAATTCATTAGAGGGTTAGTGCACAACAAATTATGATATTCTGTAGGAACACAATTGCTACCAATTCTACTGGACATTAGCTACAGTCACTGATACTTAATAGGATAAAAAGATCCAATCAAAATAGCAAAAGAGGCATTGCAAAAGAAAATGGCAGAATCTGTCAAAAATAGAACAGTACGTAAAGATGAATTTTTTCGAGGAACTTAACTTGCTAATATCAGAAAAATCAAACCTAATGAAAGTTGTGTATACATCTGAGGATTGCGCACAAAAAAGGGGAGATTTTTCTGACGTTCCAGTGAGGAGTTATGAATTTAACGGTGGACAGCAGAAATCTGTTTCAGCACATGAACTGAAATTTAACATCAACTTTCGACTATAGGCTTAACTTGACACAACATTGCAATAAAATAAAGATACAAAGGAATTGCTACAGAGGTAGGACAAGTCCTTGACACAAGCAAAACAAATTAAAATGACAGGAAATAAAAGTGGGTTGTCTCTCATAAGCGCTTTTGTTTAACGCCTTTGAGCTAGCCACAAAGTAAAACTCAAGTATTATCAAGAGATGAAGCATCAACACCATAATTTGAACGAACAATAGAATCAAAAGGTAGTTTCATGATTTTCCTAGGGAAGTGTTCCATACCTTTCTTGTGTGGGAATTGTTACTTGATGGTACCTTCTTTCATATCAATAATAGCACCCACAGTTCTCAGAAAGGGTCTTCCCAACACAATTGGACAAGATGGATTGCATTCAATATCCAAAACAATAAAATCAACAGGACCAGGTTATTATTAACCATAATAGGAATATAATTGATCCTCCCCAAAGGTTTCTTCAAAGCATTATCAGTAAGAAAAACATCCAAATAGCAATGTTCCAATGGTGGCAAATCAAACATATCATAGAGCTTTTCAGGAATAACAGAAATACTTGCACCAAGGTCACACAAAGCATTGCAATCAAATTTATATATTTTAATTTTAATGATGGTCTCCCAACCATCTTCTAACTTCTTAGGGATAGAAGCTTCAAGTTTTAATTTATCTTCCCTAGCTTTAATGAGAGCATTTGTAATATGAGTAGTAAAAGCCAAATTAAGAGAGCTAGCATTACGATTTGTGGCCATTTTTTGCAAGAATTAAGATTATTATCATCAAAGCAAACCGAACCACTTTCTCCCATGTTCTTCAAAATTTCAGCACTTTTATCAACACTAATTTCAGCGGTTTTAGGCAATCTTAATTTTTTGGATGAAATAGAGGAGACATTTCCTATACCCACTATGTTACCATTGATAATATGAGGCTTACTAATATGTGAAATACCATTATTTTCATAGGTAGTTGATGCACACGGTGGGTGTGTTGTTGGGAGACCCCAAGAGGAAGGTATGAATTAGTGCAGCATCAAGTTTCCCTCAGTATGAAACCAAGGTTATCGAACCAGTAGGAGATGAATGTTCACTCGAGGTTGTTGGCGGCGACGTTGACACGACGCAATACCAACGTCATCAGCAAACTTGGAGGCTGCACACAAACAATCAAGATACTTTACCCCAACTTAACAGTGAGGTTGTCAATCTCACCGGCTTGCTGTAGCAAAGAATTAAACGTATGTGTGGAAGAAAGATGTATGTTTGCAGAAAGTAACAAGTTTGCAGTTGTGATTTTATCAGATTAATGAGAATGACCGGGCTCCACAGTTCACTAGTGGTGTCTCTCCATAAATAATAATAACATTCATTCATGCGTGGTAAACAAATTACAGGTAGGCAATTGACAGAATAATGATGAGCAACCCAATGCATATACTACTGATATGGTGTCTAGTGTGAGATTCATTCGGGCATTATAACAATATTCATGGACCGTTCCAACCGCATCTATGACTAATAATCCACCTTCCGGTTAGCGTCTGCACCCCTTTCAGTATTAAGTTGCATGCAACAGATTACCTTCTTAAGCACTATGTGTAAAGTAAGTAAGTAACATCATCCTAAGACAAAGTACTACTGTTTTAGCCCTAGTAGCAACAGTACATATACAACCTTAGAGCTTTCTGTCACTGCCCCAGATTTAATAGAGACATGAACCCACTATCGAGCATAAATACCCCCTCTTGGAGTCACGAGCATCTACTTGGCCAAAGCACATACAAGTAACGAAGAGCATACAAGATCATTAAATAGCACCCACATGATAAGCATTAACATTAGTAGTCAATATTCATCGGATCCCAGCAAACACAACATGGAGAATTACATAAAGATGATCTTGATCATGATAGGCAGCTCACAAGATCTAAACATGATAGTACAAGAGGAGAAGACAACCATCCAGTTACTGCTATGGACCCGTAGTCCAAGGTAGACTACTCACGCATCAGTTCGGAGGCGGTCATGGCTACGTAGAAGTCTCCGAGGACGATTCCCCCTCCCGACAGGGTGCCAGGGAGCAGTTCTAACCTCTCCCGAAGTGGTGGTGACGGTGGCGGCGGCTCGGGACCCATGGAGGCTGAAGTGATTAACCATGCTCTATTTTTACGTCAAGGGGATATTTGTAGGCGAAAGACCTAGGTCGGTGGGCGCCCGAGGGCGCCACATCACCTCCCGACGCGGCTCCTGATGCTGCCGCGCCAGCAGGCGATGTGGGCCCCTCGCGGCCCTTCTTCGTCTCGTCTTCGGTTCTTCGCGACGCAAATATTTCAAAAATAATTCTTGGTTGATTTATTTCTAATTTGGCGGATACTTCTTTAAGTACTTTTCTGAAACCAAAAACAGCAGAAAAAAGGGAACTGGCACTCTGGCATCTTGTTAATAGGTTAGTCCCAGAAAATCTATAAAACTATATAAAATGCATATAAAACATGTAATAACATGATATAACATAGCATGAACATAAGAAATTATGGATACATTGGAGACGTATCAACATCCCCAAGCTTAGTTCTACTCGTCCCGAGTAGGCAAGAACGATAAAAGAATAATAATTTCTGAAGTGACATGCTTAAACACAATCTTGATCATGTAATAATGTAAGGCGTGTAAACTGAGATCAAATGAATAAGCGGTGTAGTTTATATTGATATCAAACGAGTAATGAATAAACAAGTAGGTGAAGCAAGCAAAGCTTTCAATGATATACAAAGTAGATATTAAATATGATTTAAGCTTCAAGCACAACAATAGAATCATCTAATGCTTCCAACAAACATGACAACTTAATGAAAGGATCAAGTAAAGCAATATCAATATGCACGTAGAAGATCAATATATTATTTGTTCAAAAGAAACAAGCAAGCGTTCAACGTTGGTTCCTGGCACCAGGATGTTATGGCTAAGAGAATGTTAACGGAGGTTTGGAAGGCCAACATAAGAAAGGCTCACAAAGCCGCAACTAATCATCAGACAAGAGAAAGTATTATAATCAAAGCTATGCAAGGAGCAGTGATTGCCACACAACGTATGCACATAGAGCTATAAGTGTATGAAAGCTCTCCAATGGAACTAGTGGGGGTGCATCCAACTTGCTTGCTCACGAAGATCTAGAGCACTTTTGAGGAGGCTCATCATTGGAATATACAAGCCAAGTTCTATAGTGTAAGGTTCCCCACATAGTTATGCAACTAAGACATGAAAACTCTCTCATATGGAGTAAAAGTACTGAACATGAGCACAAATGATGATCACAAATGATACTTTGCTATAACATGAGCACAAGTGTGTGATAAATAATAGTAATACTGCCCCCATTTTTTTTCCTTTTTTCCTTTTTTCTTTTTTTCTTTTTCTTTTTTTTCTTTTTCTGTTTCTCTTTTCGATGACCTCCATGGCTCTTTTCACTTTTAGGGGCAAGCATCCTAATATGATACATGATGTATGACAACACACTAATGTTGATAAACAACATACTGATGATACAAGTAACTAATATGAATGTGTCATAAGAATACATATGACAACGGTGCCTCTGCCAGTGTAGCAGGTTATGCAGTGATCTAGCGTAACATGGGTAAAACCACACATCAGCTTTATAGAAACACGCAAAACAATAAATAAGTAATGAATGAGAACAAGTCATGTAATGTAAGATGGATGTTGCGTGGCAATATATCTCGGAACAACTATGGAAATGCTGTAGTAGGTAGGTATGGTGGATGTTTGAGGAAGATATTTGGCTTATGTGTAGAATAACAATATGAAGATCTCCCACGAGTTTGGATGTACCCGCGAAAAATGCACCAACTTTCAATGTGATAAAGAGCAAAGCAAAGTACCGAAGAGGCTAGCAATATGGTGGTGGAAGTGCCATGATAACCGCAGTTTAAGAACTCACGAGTAAAAAGATTTCAAATAAAAGTATGATCATGCACGGCATAATGAAAATTACTCCTAGGGCTGCTATGGCAAATGAACAAGTCACTGTTGGGTACCCGAAGACCTAGAGTAGTGATTGCCACACAACAGATGTACATAGAGCTATAAGTGTATGAAAGCTCTCCAATGGAACTAGTGGGGATGCATCCAACTTGCTTGCTCACGAAGACCTAGAGCACTTTTGAGGGGGCTCACAATTCGAATATACAAGCCAAGTTCTATAGTGTAAGGTTCCCCACATAGTTATGCAACTGAGACATGAAAACTCTCTCATATGGAGTAAAGGTACTGAACATGAGCACAAATGATGATCACAAATGATATGGTGCTATAACATGAGGACAAGTGTGTGATAAAGAATAGTAATACTGCCCCCATTTTTTTTCCTTTCTTCTTTTTTCTATTTTTTCCTTTTTCTGTTTCTCTCTCATAACAAGGTTCAATAAAGAAGGTTTAATTTCAAAGAACTCAGCTTTAGATGCAGGTAGAGCAATTGGTGTGCATATAAAATCATTATTATTATTGCTCGGAAAGTCACACAACTTAGTATTTTCAGCGGAACTCATTTTAGCAATTTAATAGACAAACCAAAATAAAAAAAGGAAGTAATGCTAAAACCGAAATAAACAAAGCAACAAAACTGAAAATAAAATAGCAATACCGAAATAACAAAAGTAATGCAAGTAACTAATTTTTTATTTTTGATATTAAGTAAACAAAAGAGTAATAAAAATAAACTAAGATAGACAATAACAAAATAAAAAGATTGGAAGTGTGAAAACTCCCATCGTGATGAATCTTCAAATCTCCCCGGCAACGGCGCCAGAAAAATATTTGATGCACACGGTGGGTGTGTTGTTGGGAGACACCAAGAGAAAGGTATGAAGTAGTGCAGCAACAAGTTTCACTTAATATGAAACCAAGGTTATCGAACCAGTAGGAGATGAATGTTCACTCGAGGTTGTTGGCGGCGACGTTGACACGGCGCAATACCAGCGCCAGCTGCGAACGTGGAGCCTGCACACAAACAATCAAGATACTTTGCCCCAACTTAACAGTGAGGTTGTCAATCTCACCGGCTTGCTGTAATAAAGGATTAAACGTATGTGTGTGATACGTCCAAAACGTATCTATAATTTTTTATTGTTTCATGCCATTTTATGCCTTTAGCACTTGTTTTTATATTAAGTTTGTGATTTATTTGGACTAACTTACTAATAGTTGCAAAAGTGCACAATGTTCTTGTTTTACTCTTTGATGTGTAGAAATTATCAAGAATAAAAGAGGAAACCTTGTTGCACTCGAATTGGGACTTTCCTGAAATCTGTCTCAAAACTTTTTTATAGAGATCGTCAGTTTGACCACCGAAGACAACGGCAAAAAAAATAAAAAAATTGAGAGTTGTCGCAAATTGTAAGCCCAAAAATAGCCCAATTGGAGTTCGGACGCGACCTGGAAGCCCAATATGGTGAAAAAGGGGGTGACGGAAATACGAGAAGCTATATAAAGAAAGGAAACCTAACTCGGCCGGGACTCCTCCAACCACGAATTTTCCTCCTCCCAGACAACCGTCTTGGGGAGGAGAACCTCCTCAACACCATCCCCATCACCAATGGTGGCCGTGGCCGCGAAGGGCCGCCGCCGCCTCCAAAGCGCCGCCTAGGGCAGCTGCCGCCGCCCCTCATCGCGCCGTGGCTGCGAAGGGCCGCCATCTCCACTCCGGCTGCACCTCTCCTCCACTCCGGCGGCACCTCTCCATCAAGCTCCTCATCACCATGACTATGCGTGAGTAGTTCTCCCCCGGGTCTACGGGATCTACGGTAGCCATGTGGTTTATCTCTCTCTCCCATGTGATCTTTTATGTGATCATGAGCTTTGTAATCTAGTTGAATATGTGATGCTACTCTTTATCTATTATGCACTCTAGAGGTTACTTTAATATGAACTCCGGAGTTATTCACGGGTGTAACAGTGACAGTGTGTGCACCATGCGTGACTCCTTTATGACATTGTTGGTGTTAGTTTACTCCGACTTTGAGGGTGCTCTTGTAGCCATACACAATGAATGGTGTTTGTTATCCAACATGAGAGTGCTTGAGAGTAGTGTTTATTTATTTAACTTTGATGTAATTGTTGAGAATGTCCACTGGTGAAAGTAGGATCCATAGGCCTTGTTTTAAGCATTAAAACACCGTTTCCAACAAGTTCTGCTACATGTTTGGTTGCTGTCATTTTTATTACAGATTGCAATTACTACCTATAATCATCCTCATTATTTGTATTTCACTATCTCTTCGCATAACTAGTGCACCTATACATATGGCAAGTGTATTGGGTGTGTTGGGAACACAAGAGACTTCTCATATCTTAATTGCAGGGTTGCTTGAGAGGGTTATCTTTGACCTATACCTTCCTGAGTTCGTTATACCTTGGATGATTCACTTAAGGAAACTTGCCGCTGTTCTACAAACCTCTGCTCTTGGAGGCCCAGCACTGTCTACAAGAATAGAAGCGTGCGTAGACATCAAACTTTTTTCTGGCGCCATTGCCGGGGAAGTGAGCGCTTGAAGGTATCTACTTTTGATTCTGCAGTTATTACTTTTTGTTTCTTATTTTTATTTTTACTAGTTAGGCTAATGGAAAACAACAACAAAATTAGAGATCTTTATGAAATTTATATTGCATTAGGACATGATACTTTTGAAGAGAAAATTAAAAAAACCTATGGAAATTTGTTTGCATAATAGTGGTAGTAATGTTATTAGTATATGTCGGCCCAGTGGGGACTGGGGTATGAAGAGCCCACTCCCCCCAGGCCTCGCACGCGGGCCAATCAGACGAAACGACTAAGAACCAGGCCTCGCCGCCTGACGGGACCCTCGAGAGGCAATTCCCCTCGAGGGCCTGAAAAGGAATCGAGGGCTTCAAGGGGACCCTCGCTTCAGGAGATCCTCCCGAGGCTCCAGCACGCCTGGAGGGAAGTCAACAGGAACCCCTCCACAGGCCTCCCCAGGCCTGTGGGGAAACGTCGCGGCCGAGGAAGTACGGCGGGGCGCACATGGCCTCTGCCACGCCCACGTGGTGACGCAAGCACCCCCGTTACCGTTTTGATTATAAAGGAGTCAATAAAGTTGCGCCGCCTGCTGCAGAACTGCCAGGACCTTCCACTCTGGTGATAAAGCAGGTGGACGGCGCAACCCTCCAAAGAGAACGTCATCGCGGGCTCCACCTCAGAGACTGCCTTCCCTGCGGGCAGTACTGCGCGGTCGGCCGCCTGTCGGCCACCGCGCCCACCTTTATGAGTGGTGGACCGCGTCCATGGACGAAGGGGCTGCGGTGGACTCCTGCTCCGCCGGGCCTCTGCCAGGTGGGAACCACCTTGAAGGCCAAGCAGAAGGAGAGCGCCGGAGGCGCCTATAAAAGCACGAAGACCTCCATCGTAGCAAAGGTCGGCCAATTTCCTGCGATAACGCTTGTAAACCCTAGCACTACCAAGTAGAATAGCCGCTGGCTGGAGGAGGAAGAAGATCATCGCTTCCCTCCCCAGGCAAGAACTGCCTCAAGGGGGCCCTCGGCAAGCTTTAATGTACTGTAACCACCATAATCCAACACAAACAAGCAGGAGTAGCGGTCTTACCTCCTCACGAGGGCCGCGAACCTGGGTACGGGCCGGTGTCTATCTCTGTCGTGGGTGTTTCGTCTTCAGGTCCGGCGAGCAACGTCGCCGAGCCCCTCGAGGGTCTTGACCTCCGCCTTCAATCCCCTTCACGAACTACACTTCAGGAAGTGACTACCCCCGATTCTAGGTAGTCATAACCCGACATTTGGCGCGCCAGGTAGGGGATTGAGCCGCGTCAACAACCTTCGAGCCGCCTCCGCGCCATGGCGAACACCCGCGCTACCCGCGCCGCCCGCGTCAGCCGACGCGCGCCTGAAGGAGCACGCGTCCCGCAAGGCGCCACGACCTCTCGCGCGCGGCGGGGCCGACCCCGCCGTGAAGAGCGCGCCCCCTCGGGCCCTCGTGCGGAGGAGCCAGAACACGACCATGAGCATCAGGAAGACGCGCAATCCTCACACCCGCGCTGCTCACGGCGCAGGAACTTCTCCGCTACCAGCCCACCGCTGAGGCCGACGAGCAGTGGCTGGAGCGCCTCAATCACCTCGTCGGCATCGCCACGACGCGCCCTGCTCCGTCGCAATCCAACATGCACCCCTCTCTCGCGGGAACGGTTGCGACAGACGCGCCTCCGCCTCCGCCAGGGCCTGCACCGGCTGCGACGCAGAGGGCTCCCTTGCACGCGTCCTCGCCGCACGATTGTTTGATCGTGCAGCGCACCGCGCCCCACGCTCGCGTGGGGATGGAGCTCAAGCGCAACCGCGAGAACAGGCTCGTGGAAGAGATCGGCCACGCGGGCCAGCAGAACCGCAGCGCGTTACAGCACGGAGTCGCCACGTACGCCACCGGCTGCATGGCGTTCACCCGCTCCCTCCGTCGCGTGGTCTGACCCCCGAAGTTCAGGACGACTCTCCCTAAGGGCTACGACGGCTCCAGCAACCCCATTGAGTTCCTGCAGCTCTACACCACCTCCATCCAAGCTGCAGGTGGAGACGACAAGGTCATGGCCAACTGATTCTCCCACGCGCTTCGCGATTCTGCGCTGTCGTGGCTCCTGAACTTTCCCGAGGACTCACTGAACTCTTGGGAAGAGCTCTGCAAGCAGTTCGTCTCCAACTTCAAGGGGACGTACGAGCGCGCCCTCACCCACAACGACCTGCGCGCTGTGGTGCAGAAGAAGGATGAAACGCTCCGCAAGTACATCCAGCGCTTCAGCCAAGTGCACAACAAGATCCCGAACATCCCTGACACCCAAGTCATCGCCGCCTTCCGCGAGGGCGTCACAAACAGCAGGATGCTCCAGAAGCTGGGCATCCACGACAAGCTCACTTCTGTGGTGAAGTTGTTCGACCTAGCGGACAAGTGCGTCAAGGCTGAAGAGGGACTCCTCTTCGTCAAGATGTCCTCGAGAGGGGACGAGCACGCTGAGGGGTCCAGGAGCCAGAAGAAGAAGAAGGAGGAGCCCAAACGCAAGGCCACCGCGGTTCTCGCGGCAGAGCCTGACGCGAAGGGCACCCGCAGGGACTCCCCTTAGCCTGGAGAGAGGAAAGATGACCACCGCCCATTCTGCATCTACCACAACAAGCGCGGTCACTCTACAGAATCTTGCTTCGACCTCAAGAGGTTGAGCAAGGAGCGCGAGCAAGCAGAAGGCAGTGGCGGCCGCGGCCGAGGCCGTGGCTACCGCGGGAGCGGACGCAAGAGCGGCTACCAGAAGCCATCTGGCAATCAGGCCAATGACGCGGAAAAGAATGGCAATCTCCCTGACGAGGAAGATGGTGGCTACCAAGCCCCACGAGGCGCCATTGCCTGCATCCTTGGTGGGGCGCAGGCGCCAAAGTCGAACAATGAGTTCAAGCAGTTCGCCCACGAGCTCAAAGCCGCCCTCCCAAGCACCGAGACCTCCAGGCCCCTCAAGTGGTCGCAGTACACCATCGCCTTCGACGCTCAGGACCACCCCAAGTCCACCAAGACTGTTGGAACCCTCCCGCTGGTCTGCAACCCCACCATCGGCAATGTTGTTGTCTCCAAGACTCTCATCGATGGTGGAGCAGGCCTGAATGTTATCTCCACAGATACGTTCGAAGCGCTTCAAGTGCCCTACGAGCGGCTCATGCCCTCTAGGCCCTTCACGGGGGTCACCAGCGGCTCGATCGAGCCTCTGGGCCAGGTCAGGCTGGCCATCACCTTCGAAAGCGAGGAAAATTACCGCACCGAGCACATCGACTTCGATGTCGCGCACATCGGCCTGCCGTACAATGCCATCCTCGGCTACCCCTCGCTCGCGAAATTCATGGCCGTCACGCACCATGACTACAACATGGTCAAAGATCCCCGGCAGCGCTGGCACAATCACCATCCGCGGACATGTCCAGGATGCTAGCCGCGCTGTCGAGACGGCCTACAAGGCCGCGTCCATGGCATTCCCCGTAGACGAGGACATGGAGCCTCTCGAGAGACCCAAGAAGAAGAAGCAGTTGTTCTCCCAGGAGACAGCCGCTACGAAGAAAGTCTCTCTAAGATCTAGCAGCTCGGGGGCTAGCGTCACCATTGGCGCCGCGCTGCCTCCCAAATAGGAAAGCGCGCGCGTCGCCTTCCTCCAGGCAAACTCTGACATGTTCGCATGGACACCATCAGATATGTCTGGTGTACCGAGGGAGGTGATCGAGCACCACTTAGCCGTGTGCCCAAACGCGCGCCCCGTCAAGCAAAAAGCAAGAAAAGCATTCATCGTCAAAGAGGTCGAGAAGCTCAAAGCGGAAAAGTTCGTCCGCGAAGTCGCGCACCCCACTTGGCTCTCCAACGGCGTGGTAGTCCCGAAACCCGCCGGAGGAGGCCGCCTTTGCATCGACTACACTGATGTAAACAAGGCCTGCCCCAAGGACCCTTACCCCATGCCAAGAATCGACCAGATCGTGGACTCCACGGCAGGCTGCGACCTCTTCTGTTTCCTCGATGCTTTCTCTGGTTATCATCAGATAAAAATGGCTAAGGAGGATGAGGAGAAGACGGCTTTCCTCACCCGTTCCGGGGTGTATTGTTATGTCTGCATGCCCTTCGGCCTAAAAAACGTCGGAGCCACTTTCCAGAGGCTAATGAGGATAGCACTTGGTGAGCAAATGAGGATGACATCGTCGTAAAATCCCGAGAGAGAAACACTCTCCTCGGGGATCTTGAAGAGACTTTCGCAAACCTGCGCAAGGTGAACATCAAGCTCAACCCCGCCAAGTGCGTCTTCGGAGTGCCTTTAGGAAAACTTTTTGGGTTCCTCGTGTCCCATCGGGGCATAGAGGCGAACCCTGACAAAATCAAGGCTATAGAGGGCATGCAACCTCCACGCAGGCTCAAGGACATGCAACGCCTAGCAGGCTGCATAACCAGCTTGGGTAGATTCATCTCCAAGTTTGGCGAAAGAGCCCTGCCATTCTTCAAGATCATGAAAAGAACGGGCACCTTCAAGTAGACCCCTGAAGCTGAAAAAGCGTTTGAGGACTTGAAGAAGTACCTGGCCAGCCCACCGGTAATGGTCGCCCCAAGGTCAGGCGAGCACCTGAAGTTGTACCTATCAGCCACCACACAGACAGCCAGTGACGTCCTTGTGGTAGAAAGGGAAGAGCCAGTACTCCACAAGAGGAGTGCAACCACTCCAAAGCCAAAGCCTCCTGATCAGGAGCTCGACGAAAGGGCAGCCCTCATAAAACAACCGCCAGGCCCAAAGCCGCAAGGGAAGCCACCCCAAGTCAATCGCTGCAAGAAGATCCTGCCAGGGAGCCCGAGAAGCCCCAAGAGGCCAACCCCCTCGAGGGCCATGACAAGCCCCCTGAGGCCAACCCCCTCGAGGGCCAGCACAAGCCCCCTGAGGCCAACCCCCCTGAGGGCTTAGCTGAGCCCCTTGAGGCAGAAGACGCCAAGGCTACACAGACTACCCTTGTCGAGCATCCGGTCTCTTTCGTTAGCACAATACTGCGTGATGCTCGCGAGCGGTATACAATGCAGCAGAAGCTTCTCCTCGCACTCCTCATCGCCTCAAGAAAGCTGCGACACTACTTCCAGGGGCACCCCATCACGGTGGTCACCTCTTTTCCCCTGGAGCAAATCCTGCGCAACCCAAATGCCACAGATCGTGTCGCAGGGTGGAATATAGAGCTACAACCATTCAATTTGCGCTTCGATACCACAAGGGTAATCAAAGGAAGAGCGCTGGCAGATTTCGTCGCCGAATGGACTTACCCAACCCCTGAAGAGCCTTTGGGAGAGGAACAAGAGCCCTATGGAGACACAATGCCCAGCCACTGGACCATGAAGTTCGACGGAGCTTTCGTTTGTCGACACGGTGGGGCTAGCATGGTCCTGATCTCGCCAAAAGGCGAAAAGCTATATTACGCGGTCCAGCTGTGCTTCGGAATCGACAAGATCTCCAACAATATCGCCGAGTACGAAGGCCTGCTTGCTAGCCTACGCGCCGCAATCGCCCTAGGCATCAAGCATCTACTCATCAAGGGCGACTCCCAGCTGCTCGTCAACTTCTCTAACAAAAGCTACAAGCCTAAGGACGACCACATGGCCGCATACCTTGAAGAGGTCCGTAGGCTTGAGAAGCACTTCAGGGGAATGGAGCTCATGCACATCCCAAGAAAGGAGAATCAAGAAGCCGATGACATCGCCAAGCGCGCATCAAAGAGGCAAGCTCAGCCGTCAGGCGTCTTTGAAGAAAGGCTCGTCAAGGCATCCATAAAGCAGCCTCAAGAGGACATGCCCGCAAGCACAGACGAAGCGCTCCCGCCACCACCTGCAAACGGGGCTCCAGATTGTGGGCCCCCCACAGGGGAGCGTCTGTTGCTCACAGCGGTGCATCAAGAAGCAGGATGGATCGATGAGATCAAAGACTACCTCGGCAAAGGAGTCCTTCCCGAGGAAGACGTTGAAGCGGAGCGAATCGCCCGCCAAGCAAAATCTTATCAAATCCTCGAAGGGAAGCTCTACCGCAAGCGCCCAAACGGCACCGCGCTCAAATGCGTTCCTCCTGAAGAAGGCAAATTGCTGATCAAGGACATCCACAGCGGAGAATGCGGCCACCATTCGTGCGCCCGCACCCTCGCAGGCAAAGTCTTCAGGAGCGGCTTCTACTGGCCTCAAGCACTTCAGGATGCAGTGGACATCGTCCAAGCATGTGAAGCCTTCGACGCCAAGCAAATCCACCAACCTACGCTGGGGTTACAGATCATTCCGCTCTCCTGGCCGTTCGCGGTCTGAGGGCTCGACATCCTGGGACATTTCCCAACAGCCCAAGGCGGATATCGCTACCTCTTCGTGGCCATCGACAAGTTCACTAAGTGGCCCGAAGTGGAGGCGACGCGCACAATTACAGCAGGCGGCGGTGAAATTCATCAGAGGCCTGGTCTGCCGCTTCGGAGTGCCTAATCGCATCATCACCGACAATGGCTCGCAATTCACCAGTGGCATCTTCAGAGCCTCCTGCGAAAGAATGGGCATCAAGCTCTGCTTCGCCTCAGTCGCTCATCCGCAAAGCAACGGACAGGCTGAGCGCGCAAACGCAGAAGTCCTAAAGGGCCTAAAGACCAGGACCTTCGACATCTTCAAAGGCCACGGCAAGGGTTGGATCAACTAGCTCCCTTCGGTGCTCTGGTCCATCCGCACAACGCCACCGAAGCCTACGAGGGAAACACCATTCGCCCTCGTCTATGGAGCCGAAGCAGTCCTCCCCACAGAGATAAAGTATGGATCCCCACGGGTCCTTGCCTTTAACGAGGACCAGCAAGAGGACCTCCACAACGACGACCTGCTGCTTCTCGAGGGACTACGACGCCGCGCTGCCCTACGAGCGGCCAAATACCAGCAGGACCTGAGACGCTTAAACCTCCCAAGCATTTTTTGTCTCCAAAAGGAACAAACGCAGAACGTGATCATCGTCACGCCCGTGATCATTGTCACGTCAAGACATCTGGCAGAAGAGGCAGCTTACGGCTCAACCTCCAAGCACTTTTTGTCTCTAGAGGTTAAATGCTCAAGGCTTAAACCTCCAAGCTCCAAAGGCTTCCCTCGAGGGTAAACCCTCCGAGCTCTCCTTGTAACGAGCCACCTCAGGCCATTGAGAGTCTCTGCCACTAAAGGGTGGTCCCCATGCCTCGACATGGTCAAAATATTAACTTGGCAACCCCAAGCATAATGAGACAATTTCGTTCCCAAGTGAACTTAGCGCTACGGCGCCGCTATGTAATATATTGGTGAGTTTTATTTATGCATTACTTTGTTGAAATGTGCGCTTATATCTCTCCACACGCGTACCTCACGAGCGGGGGCTGAGTACGGTGCCAGTGTCTCAAATGACACACCAGCAGCACTGCAAAATCCAAGGATCCAAGCTCTGGCTGGAGGGCAAGATCCCACAAACACGCCATCTCTACAGAGGACCTTGGTACTTACTCTCCTCGCGAGGAACGCCTGAGGGGACCTATAAGCGCGCACGAGTCTCCTGTACCGTGTTCCAGCGTTTGAGTTCGCCCCTCTAACATCTACATGGAAGAAAAGCCCCCACAAGCCTGAGGGGGCATCCGAGAACGATCCCTCAAGAGGACCTCAACGCCAGGAAAAAAGCCTCTACAGGGCGAAAACCTCAAGAAGCTAAGTCTCGCACCCACGCCTTAAGAGCGTTTTCTCCCCCTCTAGCGCATGTTTGCCCCTCAAGCGACTTTGCTTTCCCTTACGCTTCATGGACTACTCGCACGTCTAAGGGGGGCACTTGAGCCTCGCGACTCAGGGCTCTTACCTCTCCTAGGCCTAAACTCCCCCCGGCCTTGCGGAGTCATTGCTCCTACATACCGAAGTGGCAGAGTCATGGCACGAAGAGATGGGTCCTACCGATGCAGAGAACAAATAGACATGAAGATGAGTCCAAAGAGACCTCTCGAGGGGCAAGCAAGCTAAAAGCAAATGGCAAATAAGAATATATTACAAGCCAAAAGGTCATAAATGTCTAAACACAAGATTGTTTCAGATACAAACGCACGCAGGCGCGATAAGGTGTGGCTCAGGCGGAGGGGACGTCATCTTTGGCCTCCTCCTCCGTGGTTTCCATCACCATTGGCTCGGGGGGCGGAGTAGGTGCCTCTGAGCGAGGCGCTTCCTCCTCCGCCTGAGGCTCTGCTGCCCCCGCCTGAGGCGCAGCCGCCTCCCCTTGAGGCATCCCCTCAAGGGGGCCCGTGGAGGCCGTCTCCACAGGCCTCGTGGCTTCGTCAGCCACGGCCTCAGTCGTGGCTCTCTTCACATCAGTTGCCTTGCGAAGCCTACGGCTCTTCGTAGGCACAAGATCACTGGCGAAAAACCCAAGAAAAGATCTTCAGTAAAGGGCAAAATGAAAAGAGAACAAAAATCAAGCGACCAAGCGTCATAAACACTCACCCTGAAGGGGGGCGCCGGCATCGACCCACGCCAAGCCTGGCGAGCGCCTTGAGGGGAAGGTCTTGGCACCAGACCCCTCCGGGGGCGTCACTGCTTTCCTTTTTGAGGGGACGTCAGATGGCCTCGCCCCCGAGTGGTCCACGACGGCCTTGGTGTGGGGCCCGCGCCTTCCTGGAGAGGCCTCCGCGTTAGAGGACTCCCCTTCCTCAGCCTCCTCCTCCACGGGGCGCGAGGGAGCCACCACGAAGGCATCGTCATCACCTGACGAGATGTCGCAGACCTCGTCAGTGAATGGCCCGGCACTCGAAGAAGACACCTCCCCTGCCGTGGCCTCCTCCTCACCTAGACCAGCTCCATAGGCCGAGGGAGAGTCTGCCCCTTCCGCTCCCCGCATGGCTGGCGTTGGCACCTCCAAGTCCGCCAGGCCTGTCGGGGTGAACGGAGGCATCCCTTCCAGGATGGCCATGCGCTCCGTCAAGTTGTACTGATGGAGAGGCCGGAGCATCGTAGGGAGTAGATCCACGGCAGTCACCGCCGGGCTGACGAAGAGCGCAAACAGGACATTATCGATGGTGTCCTGATCGTTGCTTCATTATGGAGCCGCATCTTGTCGTTCGGACCCGAGTACATCCACATGGACACCGAATGGGCCTAGAGGGGAGCGATGCGGCGCGTCACAAAGTCCGCCACGATGATCTGCCCCGTGAGGCCTTCCTCACGAAGGAAACTTAGGCGCCCCATCAAGCTCGCGTTCCTCGCTCCGTCGAAGGTCGCCTTGCCCCAATGGGAGTTCTTCAGCGGTGGCTCGTCGGGGACCTCGAGGAAAGCGCAGGGATGCTCCACCCCGACAAAGAACCACTTCTGGCGGAAGTCGTCCACCTTCTTCGTCACCGAGGTGATGGCCTTGTTTTCGCTCCATGACATGGGGATTTAGACACTCCCCATGTCGTCGACGATGCGGAATGAGACGCACCCGGAGCGCTCATTCTTCGTCGTGCTCCGGAGCGCGTAGAAGCACCGGAACAACCCCACCGTGGGCTCCAAGCCCAGGTACGCCTCACAGAGGTACGCGAAGACAGCGAGAATGAGGATGGAGTTGGGGTGCAGATGCAGCAACTACACCTGGTAGAACGCCAGGACCGCCTCCTGAAACGGTGAGAAGGGTGGCACAAGCCCGACAGTGAGGCAGTGCTGGAATATTGGGAAGTACCCTCGCGGGCGCTTCCCGTGCGCCGCAGGCTTCAGGGCGGTGGCGCCGTGCTCGTTCGTCCGGTCCACAACCAGGTACCGAACCTTGGCGAGCGCCTTCTCGTTGACGCGCACGCCCAGCAGCGCCGCGCCCTGTACGACCTCAGGGGCCTCCACCTGGGCGGAAGACCCCGCAACGGCCTTGCCCTTGCTCTTGAGGGGACTCATCCTCGGCGGCTCGGAGTGCTGAGGGAGACGGAAGGAGGAGAATCTCAGGAGAGAGCGGAGGCGGAGAGCTCTAGGAGGCGGAAACTTCTGCGAGAAAGATTGGAAACGGTAACGGCTCCCTGCTCCGGCGCTCGGGCTTTAAACCCCCTCAAGGAGCAGTTACCGGAGCATGGTGGGACCCCCCACGACGCGCGACCTAGATCGTGCGTGTTCGTTTCTCATCTGAGTGCCGCGTGGCTCGGGCCGGCCGGGCACTTTCGGCCCACGACGCTCCGCCTGCGCCCATCACGGGCCCGGGGGCTACTGTCGGCCCAGTGGGGACTGGGGTATGAAGAGCCCACTCCCCCCAGGCCTCGCACGCGGGCCAGTCAGAAGAAACGACTAACGACCAGGCCTCACCGCCTGACGGGACCCTCGAGAGGAAATTCCCCTCGAGGGCCTGAAGAGGAATCGAGGGCTTCAAGGGGACCCTCGCTTCAGGAGATCCTCCCGAGGCTCCAGCACGCCTGGAGGGAAGTCAACAGGAACCCCTCCAAAAGCCTCCCCAGGCATGTGGGGAAACGTCCCGGCCAAGGAAGTACGGTGGGGCGCACATGGCCTCTGCCACGCCCACGTGGTGACGCAAGCACCCCCGTTGCCGTTTTGATGATAAAGGAGTCAATAAAGTTGCGCCGCATGCTACAGAACTGCCAGGACCTTCCACTCTGGTGATAAAGCAGGTGGACGGCGCAACCCTCCAAAGAGAACGTCATCGCGGGCTCCACCTCAGAGATTGCCTTCCCTGCGGGCAGTACTGCGCGGTCGGCCGCCTGTCGGCCACCGCGCCCACCTTTATCAGTGGTGGACCACGTCCATGGACGAAGGGTTTGTGGTGGACTCCTGCTCCGTCGTGCCTCTGCCAGGTGGGAACCACCTTGAAAGCCAAGCAGAAGGAGAGCGCCGGAGGCGCCTGTAAAAGCACGAAGACCTCCATCGTAGCAAAGGTCGGCCAATTGTCTGCGATAACGCTTGTAAACCCTAGCACTACCAAGTAGAATAGCCTCTGGCTGGAGGAGGAAGAAGATCATCGATCATCGCTTCCCTCCCCAGGCAAGAACTGCCTCAAGGGGGCCCTCGGCAAGCTTTGCTGTACTGTAACCACCATAATCCAACACAGACAAGCAGGAGTAGCGGTCTTACCTCCTTACGAGGGCCGCGAACCTGGGTACGGGCCGGTGTGTATCTCTGTGGTGGGTGTTTCGTCTTCAGGTCTGGCGAGCAACGTCGCTGAGCCCCTCGAGGGTCTTGACCTTCGCGTTCAATCCCCTTCACGAACTACACTTCAGGAAGTGACTACCCCCGATTCTAGGTAGTCATAACCCGACAGTATAAATTCTTTGGATACTATTATTGCTAAGGTTGTGGAAAAACCTAAGCTTGGGGGAGCTAGTTTAAACAAAAATAATCTTTTTTGCTCCTCAGCTTTGGAGGAATTATTTTGCCTTGATAATTTTGTTCATCCAATATGCGATAATTCTTATGATGCTTGTGATATTCTTAAGGCACCCGAAGAAATAGTGCCATTTAAAATACCTATGAAAATTATTGAACGTGTTATGAATAACCGCTATGTAGGGGATGGAACTGTCCATCCTAGTGATCATTTTCTATTTTTACATGAATTATGCGAGTTGTTCCAGTGTGCAGGTATTTCAATGGACAAAGTTAATAAGAAATTATTTCCTATATCACTTGGTGGAAGAGCCGCGGATTGGTATAAATTGTTGAAGAATCAGCACTCTCTTGAATGGGAGGAGGTTGTATCTCTCTTTTATTTTAAAATTTAACCTCCAAGTGAGACTCACAAATATCGTAATTCTATATATAATTTCTGCCCTCTTGAAGGAGAAAGCATTGCTCAAGACTGGGGAAGGCTGAAAACATTAATACTCAAATGTCCTAACCATGAGCTTCTTGATAATATAATTGTTAATATTTTTATGCAAGACTTTTAGGAAATTGCAAGGATTATCTAGATGCTTGTTCGGAGGGCTCTTTCACAAGTAAGAAGGTTGAAACTAGATGGGATCTCCTTGAAACAATTCGAAACAATGCTGAAAATTGGGAGAATGACAAAGGTAAATAATCAGGTATGAACTATGAATATGATTGCATTAAGTCTTGTGTTGAAACTGCTGGTTTTCAAGAGCTTAGTGGTAAATATGGTCTTGATTCTCATATTATTGTTGATTATTTTAGAACCTTTGCTTCTCATATTAATGTTCCTAAAGAAAATTGGGACGTGTATCATGAACCTTTCAAAGACACTTGCATGGAAAATGAAATTGTTGTTAATGATTGCAATAAACATGCTCAAACTTCTGAAAATGCTATTTCTTATAAGCATGTTAATTTTTGTGGAATGCATAGACCTTGTGGAATTAATCAAATTGAAGATGAATATTGTATCCATCATAGGAATGAAAATACTAGAGGCTGGTATAAAATTTTAAGAGATCTTGGTAACACGATTTGTGCCACCTATCCATTTATTTGTTAACTTTTCTATGAAAAAGGTCATTTCGATTTTTAATGCTCAGCCTCTCATAAAGATATTGCAGGAGTGTTTGGTGATAACATGATCACCCCTAATCAACATGATGAACTTACATTATTTTTGGGGTGTGAAGAGATATCAAGAAAAACTTCTTTGTTAAATATGAGTGATATTGATATGAATGATTTGTTGCATGGATGTTATCTCTATTGTGTTAATAATTTCCATGCTAACACCTACATACAAAATATTACAAAGAATGAGACTTTATCAAAGTATGATAGGACTAATCTGTATTTTTATCTTATTAATGAAAGAGAGGAATTCTCCCAAGTTTCTTCCATTGTTTCTAATACTAAACCAGATTATGTGGAGAAGCTTCCTTTCAAGCCTCTCCCTCCTAAAGAGGAAAAGAAGAAGAAAAAGGGAAATAGGAAGAAGAAGAGGAGTAAAAGGAGAGAGGAAACGGTATCTTCTCCCAAACTTGTTGCTCCTGTTATTATTTATACTTATAATTCTGAATTCGATGATTCTGAACTTGATGATGTACCTATGTCTGTTATTTATATTAGTGATCATGATTGGGATAAGCACACTTCTTTTGATATTGAAGATCTTTGGGATAATAATTCTGAAAATGATGTTGTTAATAATTGTTGCACTATTAATGCTATCCATGTTCCTTCCCATGATGATATAGAGATCTCTGAGCTCGGGGATGAGGTGTTTGAAAATCGTTTTGCTACTAATGATTATAAATTTCATGCATCCCCTTATATTAAAAATGATGACATGTTTGCAAGTAAACACACTTTAGAGGATAACTATTCTATTGCTTATGATGATACTATGCCTCCGGTCTTTGATAATTATAAAGAATACTATGACATGGGTTATAATTACAATTATCTTTTTGAAACTTTTCATAATTATAGAGGAATCACTCAAACCAATCATTTTATTATACAACTTGTCTATCATGTTCAAGTTCTTTATGATGATCCTACTCCCTTTGTTATTAATGAGAAGAACTTTTCTTATGAGGAAGATAATGATACTTTTATGCATATGGACCATGGTAAGAATGTTTAATGTGATGGTTATATTGCAGATTTTATCAATGATGCTACTGAAAGTTATTATGAGAGAGGGAAACACGGTTGTCAAAGTTCTCAAGTTACTAAAACACCTCTCTTTATGTTGGAAGTTTTGAAGTTCCATTTGTTTCATGTTGCTATGATAGTTGCTTTATGTTTCAATAATTCATCCTATTACAAAACTCCTTTTCATTGGAAGTGGGTTAGTGTCGGGGGGCTGCCCCCCGGGTAGGGGCAGATCCCGATATAATTCAGTAAAGGGCCAACAGTACTTGACCTTTGGCGAGAGCAAGGGACACCTCCTGGCGTGCTGAAAGGGCAGCTTGACCCTTGAACACTGGTAGAGGGCAAAATGTCTCCTGGCAGGCGCAAGGGGCAGGCGCTGGCATCTATAAATAGACACCCCCGGCCTTCACAATCGCAACACAAGCGTAAGCGGGTGGTTCCTCTAAGAACTAGCTTCTCGAAGATGTCTTTGCTGATAGGCTAAGACATCTTCGGGAGGCTAGGCCTAGAGATACTCATCCTGTGACGAGCTCGGACCCCTCCGGGAAGGATCCCGGATCTCGGGCTCCGAGGAGGTTTCCGGGAGGAGGAGTGCTCGGCTTTACCGGATAGGTAGTCCGGGTAGGTACTAACCGGAGTATATGTCTCAGTCTTGATCTTATGCAGAAGGGGCTCACAGTGGCAAGAGAGGAGGTAGCCGGCGTGAGGGCTTCCGGAAGGCCGTCAACGGTCCAGAGCAGGCTTTCCCGTCTGTCGCGGGGGGA
Organism: Poa annua; assembly: GCA_026929855.1. Taxonomy (NCBI): domain Eukaryota; kingdom Viridiplantae; phylum Streptophyta; class Magnoliopsida; order Poales; family Poaceae; genus Poa; species Poa annua. The sequence continues at coordinate 270,705,796 of CM049426.1, read as the reverse complement.
AGTACCATTCCGCCTGACACGGAAGCATGGTCACCTCCCGCCTGACATGGGAGCGCGTCAGCCGGTACGATCGTGGTACGACAAGACCTGACACGCCTAGCCCGGCAATCCGGAAAAGGCTATCCGAATGGGCAAAGACATGTCTTGTCTCTGACAGGGGGACAGCGATGGTGCAGGACGGCGCCTGCCGTCCTTATCGAGATGATGACGAAGGGGCTACGCCGGATAGCGCGGCGACTAGGTCGCACTAGCCGGTGACGACATGCCGGCTAGGCCTGTCCGGTGGGGCCAAGCCGATTTAGGGTTCCCGGCCCTCCTGGCTGGAGCTCTATAAAAGGCGCCATAACTGCTCCTGAGAGGGAGAGACCAACTTCAGAGCCAAAGATATAGTCACATTTACTCAGAGAGCATTCACTCCTTCTCACCTTGAGTTCATCTAGTTCTTTGTACTCCTCCCTTTGAGAGATCTAGCAGCAAGTTGTAGCTCTTGTAACACAAGTATATAGAGAGGAAAGGCAGGAGTAGGGGTGTTACCTCCTCACGAGGGCCCTGAACCTGGGTATATCGTGTGTGTGTTGTGTGCCTTCGTGCATTTGTTCGTGTTTGTTAGATCTTCCCCCTCACGCTTTGTTCTTATTTCTTGTTCCTGGGAGATCTCGGTCATACCGGGATCCTCCTCGCGTGGGCTAGTCAGCTCGCTATCCCTCCCCGGATCCACCAACGTCCATCGGCCCCACACATTAGCCATCCTATGGCATCTGCCGTGACACCACCACGACAGTTGGCGCCCACCATGGGGTAGAAAGTGGCATTGGCTGGTACACACATTCGGACGGGCTCACCTGTTCACTTCGAGGTTCGGGTTCTCTCTGGCCTGGTCGTAAGGCTAGGGGAGATGGACTTCGTCTGCGACAACGCAGGGTGCTTCCGGAACAGACCGTTTCCGGTGAACGGCGATACCGGGAGCGCACACGCCCGTTTGGCCAAACCCCCGCAGGAAAGACCTGTGGCCCGAGATGCCGATCCGCAGCCGTCCCAGCCACGGCGTCGCCCAGATCCCCTCTCGGGGCTGGTGGCCAAATTAACTGTACCGGTGGCTGCCGAAGCGGATACCCAAGCCACTTCGGCTGAATTGGAGGAGCAGCGGAGGTTGCTACTTGCCGAAGCGCAGGAGATCGCTGAGATCCGTCGCGAGCTCAATGCTAGCCTCCGGGAGTACAATGCTGCTCACGGATTCCTTAAGATAGACACCCGGGACAAGCGCATTGCGGATCTACGCAAGAAAGGAAGAATGGTAAATGAGGAGCTGGCTGGTGGAGCCACCACCAGTCACACAGGAAGTCGGATTTCAGCGGGGAAGCCGGTGTACAGCTCACCGGCGAAAACTCTTAGGGCCGCCGAAGCTGCCATGGCCGAGTTGGCGGGGTTATCCGGTGAGGCCCTGCGCAAGCAGCAGGAGCGGGTAAACGAGTTGGTGATCGAGGCCAACCGTCAGAATCTGGCCTTCAAGAAGAAGAACCCCGGGGCAGGGTCCCAGGTGCACTCAGCCAGACCCAATAGCCAGAAATCGGATGGGGAGGCCTCATCCCCACATCCGAGCATAATCAAGAGCAAGAGCAAGAGCCGGAGCCAGAGTCGAGGTTCCGGAAAGAACAAGCAGCTACAGACCTACGATCCGGCCTTCGCCGGTATCCAGCAAGCCGGGCAAGCCGGACAGCGTAACTCGGGGCAGGCGGGAAGTACCCGTGGGGATGGTAACCTGGGTGTAGGAAACAATAACCCGGCTGGCCGTGGTAATCCACCCCGAAACCCTCCTCATGTTCAGGGAAACCAACAGAGGGAGGTCGCCTCCGTTCCCCAGCAGGCCGTGATCCCTGCGCAAGACAGGCTCAACGATGGCAACTCGAGGTTGCAGCAGCTCGGATATCAGCCAGACGAGAACCCATTGGGATCTCGGATAGGAACCAGGCAGCTGAACCCGGCAGATGCCAGATTCCGGCTCGACCGGATTCATCAATCCGAGTTGGTGGAAGAGCAAGGACCTCCGGGACCTGCCTGCTTCGGACCTCGGATCATGCGGGAGCCACCTGTTCGGAACTTTCAGCTCAACAGGGGTGCCAAGACCTATGACGGCAGCAAGAAGCCGGAGGACTGGCTAACCGACTATGTAACTGCAGTAAGCATAGCCGGTGGAAACAGACGATGGGCGGTACGTTATGTGCCGCAGATGTTGGAAGGACCAGCCCGGATCTGGTTGAACAACTTGAGAACTGGCAGCATAGACTGCTGGTTAGACTTTGAGGAAGCATTCATCAGTAACTTCACCAGCACGTACAAAAGGCCCAACAGGCCTCAGCAGCTCGCCATCTGTAGGCAAAGGAGCAACGAGACTGACCGGGAGTACCTTACCCGGTGGAGCAATATTCGCAACTCTTGCGAAGGAGCGGTAGAGGCACAGGCCATCTCCTGGTTTGCACAAGGCTGTCGGCATGGCTCAATGCTGTGGCAGAAGTTGCAAAGAAAGATGCCAACGACCTTGGCAAAGACCATGCGCATCGCCGATACCTACACGCTTGGAGATCCCATGCAACCCCTGGTGGATGTCGGAGACTCCAACAGGAGGAATGCGGGGCCTCAGTGTTCAGGACCGAGCAGGAGCCATGATCGCCAGGAGTTCGGCCACAAGAGGAATCAGCCTCAGTACCACCATGCCGCACAGCACGTCGCAGCAGTGACCCGGGAGCAGAATGATGCCGGCAACAGCCAGCGTCAAAAGACAAGTGGCCCGGCTTGGGGTCAGAGTCAGGAGGTGCAAAAGACCTGGGTGGAGCAAAAGAAGCCCCTGACATATGAAGAGATGTTGAACAAGCCATGCTACTACCATACTCTGGAGGCCAACAAGCCCGCAAACCACTCTACTCGGCAATGCAGTTGGTATCAGCGCACGTTGCAGGAAGGCAGCTCGGGAGCTATTCGGCAGGGCCCTCCGGCGTCTCGGCCCAATATCCCGAGACCTCCTCCTCCGACATCGGGGGCCAATGTTGTTCGACTTCCCCCTCCTCCGAGAGGACCCCCACCTCGCCCGGTGAATATGGTGCACACCCGGAACGACAACGGTAACCAAGGCGGACAACAGCAGAGTAACTACCGGGAGGCACATCAGAGCTATGTGGTCTTTGTGACCGAGCCCACTGACCGAAAGAGTGTGCGGCAACGTGCCCTAGAGGTGAATGCTGTGATCCCGGCGGTGCCCAAGTTCTTGCACTGGTCTGAGATGGAGATCACATGGAGCCGGAAGGATCACCCCCGAGTTATGCCTAAGCCGGGAGCGTATGCCTTGGTGGTGGACCCAACTTTTGTCGGACCCAACCTCAACGTCCGCTTCAGCCGGGTTCTGATTGACAATGGCAGTGCCATTAACATCATGTACAAGGACACGATGCTGAAGCTGGGAGTATCCATGAACACCCTGCTGCCTACCGAGACAACCTTCCACGGCATTGTGCCCGGAGCCTCTTGCTCGCCCATGGGAAAGATCTGGGTGGAGGTGCTATTCGGAACTCGGGAGAACTGCCGAACCGAGAGCTTGGAGTTCGAGGTCGTGGACCTCGAGAGCCCGTATCACGCACTGATCGGCAGACCGGCCCTCGCCAAGTTCATGATCTCGACTCACGTGGGCTACCTCAAGATGAAGATGCCGGGACCTAACGGTGTAATCACCATCTCGGGGGACCACAAGCGCTCCATGGAATGTGCCTCGGCGGGGTCGTGCTTGGCTGAATCCCTGGTGATCGCAGAAGAGAAGAAGAGAATCCAGCAGGTGGTGGCAATGGCCAAGACCTCCCAACTCGGAATGCCCGGGATGGTGAACCCGGAGCAGGGTGCGTCATTTCAGCCCCCCATGGAGACCAAGAAGGTGTGTGTGGATCCCACCAACCCGGAGCGCCAAGTTATCATCGGCAGCAACCTGGACAGCAAATAGGAAGGCGAGCTCGTCGACTTCCTCCGTGAGAATCGGGATGCTTTTGCGTGGTCGAGTGACGATCTGCAAGGCGTCCCGAGGGAGTTGGCTGAGCACTCTCTGTTTGTTAGACCGGATGCGAAGCCGGTGAAGCAACCAACTAGGCGCCTCTCGGATGAAAGGAGAGCCGCAGTCATGGAGCATCTAGCTATACTGCTGGCCGCTGGATTCATAATGGAGGTGCTGCACCCGGATTGGATATCGAATCCGGTCTTGGTAGAGAAGAAGAAGGATGATCCCCTCCTGCTTAAAGTGTGGCGCATGTGCATCGACTTCACCAACCTCAACAAAGCCTGCCCGAAGGATCCCTTTGCATTACCCCGGATAGATCAAGTAATAGATTCCACTGCCGGGAGTGAGCTTTTGACTTTTTTAGATGCTTATTCTGGTTTTCACCAGATACCTTTGAACCCGTATGATCAATTGAAACTGCTTTCATTACCCCTTATGGGGCTTATTGCTATCGTGTCATGACTTTCGGTTTGAGGAATGCTGGTGCTACATACCAGAGATGCATGCAGAAATGTTTGCATGACCAGATAGGCCGAAATGCCGAGGTCTATGTCGATGACATAGTCATAAAGACAAAAGAAAAACCTCACTAATAGATGATCTAAGGGAAACATTTAAGAACTTAAAAAGATTCCGGATGAAGTTGAATCCGGATAAGTGCACATTTGGTGTACCGGCAGGGAAGTTACTCGGCTTCCTCATCTCAAGCCGGGGAATTGAAGTCAACCCGGGTAAAATTCGTGCTATTGAGAGCATGAAGTTGCCCGTACGTCTCAAGGATGTGCAGAAGTTTACCGGGTGTCTGGCGTCCCTAAGTCGGTTTGTGAGCCGACTTGGGGAGAAGGCCTTGCCTCTGTACCAACTAATGAAGAAGAGCAAGACATTTGTTTGGACCCCGCAGGCTGATGCGGCGTTCAACGATTTGAAGAGGATGCTCTCAACAGCACCCGTGTTGGCGTCCCCATTACCCAAGGAACCTATGCTGCTGTATATTGCTGCAACCAACCGAGTAGTCAGTGTGGCAATGGTAGTAGAAAGGGAAGAAGGGGGCAAGCTGATACATAGGCCGGTGTATTACCTCAGTAAGGTGATCTCGGAATCCAAGCAGAACTACCCGCACTACCAGAAAATGGCGTATGGGGTCTACATGGCAGTGACCAAGCTCAAGCACTACTTTCAGGAACACCCGATCATAGTGGTATGCGAAGCTCCTCTGGCCGAGATCATCGGTTGCAAGGATGCTAGCGGCCGGGTAGCCAAATGGGCCATCCAGTTGTCTCCATACGCTCCGGCGTACGAGAGACGAGATGCCATCAAGTCGCAGGCGCTGCCGGACTTTTTGGTGGACTGGGCCGAGATGCAGTATGAACCTCCGATGCCGGATTACAATTTCTGGAGGATGCATTTCGATGGCTCAAAGGCTAAGATCGGATTGGGTGCCGGAGTGGTCCTCACTTCCCCAAAGCAAGATGTACTGAAGTATGTGCTACAAATTCATTTTCGGGCATCCAACAATGTCGCAGAATATGAGGCCTTGGTTCATGGACTGAACGTCGCCAAGGAGATCGGCATCCGCCGGATAGAGTGTTTCGGTGACTCCGACCTCGTAGTACAACAGGTATCGGGGAATTGGGATGCCCTCGATGCAAACATGGCCTTAGACAGGTTTCATGTGCAGAAAATATCCGGATTTTTTGAAGGATGTGAGTTCAAGCATATACCCAGAGGAGAAAACGAAGCAGCGGATGTCTTGTCCAAGCTAGGGTCATCTCGGGATGCCATCCCACCCGGGATAGCCCTGGAGCATTTGAGGAAGCCATCTATTCAGCCATCACCCGAGTCAGATTCTATCTTCATCCCCAAGGAGCCTGGTTCAGATGCAGTACCCATGGAAGTAGATGTCGGGAGCATAACATCGAACCCGGGGACTGCGTCCCAGTGCTCAGAGAGGCAAAGAAGAATGATGATGGAGGTGATGTCGGCAGAGCCAATGGACATAGACGCTCCCATGTTCCCGGTTAGACCTATCCCGGGATGGGCACAGCCCATTATGGCTTATATCTTGGAAGGAACCCTCCCGGAGAATGAAGTGGAAGCCCGGCAGATAATGCGAAGATCAAAAGCATACACTGTCATCAATCAAGAACTGTACAAAAGGAGTGTCACTGAGATACTCCAGAGGTGTGTGGAACCGGCAGAAGGACAAGAGATGCTAGTGGAAATACATCAGGGGGAATGTGGACATCATGCATCATCCCGGGCCCTGGTGGCAAAGGTGTTCCGGCATGGGTTCTACTGGCCCACTGCGCTACAGCAAGCAGAAGATGTTGTCCGAAAGTGTGGAGGGTGCCAGAGATTTGCTCACCGGATACACATGCCGGCGTCAGCACTGAAAACAATCCCCATCACTTGGCCATTCGCAGTGTGGTGTTTGGATATGGTCGGTCAGTTCAAGCCGGCGAGAGGCAATATGACACATATACTGGTGATGGTGGACAAGTTCACCAAGTGGATAGAAGTTAAGCCAATCCGGAAGTGTGATGGACACACCGCTGTGCAATTCCTGAAAGACATCATCTTGAGATACGGATACCCGCACAGCATTATCACGGATAATGGCACCAATTTTGCTGTGGGGGAATTCGCTCGGTTTTGTGCGGAGAAGGGAATCCGGCTGGATGTAGCATCAGTCGCACACCCGGAAGCAAATGGGCAAGTCGAAAGAGCAAATGCCTTAGTCTTAGCCGGTATCAAAGCTCGTTTGATCGAACCATTGTTGAGAACTCCGGGATGCTGGATAGAGGAGTTACCGGCGGTGTTATGGGGTCTCCGGACTACACCGAATAGATCTACTGGCTACACGCCATTCTTCATGGTATACGGTGCGGAGGCAGTACTCCCGACCGACATACAGTATGACTCCCCGAGAGTGACAATGTTCACCGAGACCGAGGCAAAGGAGGCCCGAGAAGATGATGTAGATTTACTCGAAGAGGCAAGAGAATTGGCACTATCTCGGTCGGCAATTTATCAACAGAATCTCCGTCGCTATCATAGCCGGAAAGTACACCCGAGGGTGTTCCGAGAGGGGGATCTGGTGCTGAGGCTCATCTAACGCACGGCCGGAATGCATAAGCTGTCACCTCCATGGGAGGGACCTTTTGTGATAAGCAGGGCGTTGCACAATGATTCTTATTACCTTGTAGATGCACAGGAGGCTAGGAAAGGTGTAATGGACAAATCCGGTGAGGAAACAAAGCGTCCATGGAATGTAGCTCTACTTCGCCCCTTTTACACGTAAAGGGCTCAGTGTATGTTATATCTCAGTTTTCAGTATTAATGAAAGTAAGGAACCCCGGGAGGAACCCGGGGACTGCCTGGTTATGTGCTTGTCTTGTTTTTATTTTTGTCAAGTTCATTTGTTGTTTTATACCGGCATCTCGGGAAGGAACCCGGGGACTGCGGGGTAACTGTTCTCTATTTTATTTGTATGCCGGAAAAGTTCCGAGTTCGATTCTCAAAGTCAAAGTAATGTATGTCATGTGAAATCATCTTGTGACTCGACTGACGCACGCCGAAATGGTAGTCAAGAGCAAAGAGAGGGAAGGTGGGAAACACGAAAATGGTCTCGGGGAATCGGAGCAGGAACTTATCCGGCATACCTGGTTTTTACTTAGTTGTTTTTTATGTCGGGAATTCGGTTAGTAGGAACTCGGATTGTTTTAAGTAATGTATGCCGTATGTGGAGTTTTGTGACCCGACTGTCGAACGCCGAAATGGTAGACAAGAGCAGAAATTACCTAAGTACGGTAAACATGAAAGGAAATTCGGGAACTCAAAACAGAATAAATTGACATAAGTTACTCGGATAAATAGTTCACTACGAAACGAAAATAATATAAGTGTATATTACATATTGTACCCGGCATCCCGGGGATTTGACGAGTCTACTCTTAAAGTGTTTCAAGGGATAGGAGATGTCGGCTTCTCGACGGGAACATCGGCCGGAGCAACGACCTCGGGGGCAGCAGGGGCAGCAGTCTCGGCGGCATCGGCGGGAGCAGCTCTCTCGGGAGACGCAGCAGGAGCAGCTTCGGCTTCAGTTCCAGCAGCGCTACTCGGGGCGTCGGGACGCACCTCGGTCTCGGTGGCCTCGGGTCTCGGCGAAGTCGTTGCGTCCCGGGGAACTACGCTCTCGGGCGCGGCACCGGAGGCAGCATCATCTTCTTCCGGGACATCGTCTTCCGCGTCGCCGGTCGCGCCGGTTTCTTCGTCATCATCCTCGTAATCAGATTCCGAGTCGGAAGGAAGGACGCTGGCGGTGAAGGCGCGGATGCTTGCCCACGAGGCGATGCGGTGTGCCACCTCCTGTCGCCGCTGGATCTTAGCCGGATCGCTCAGCCACGGCGAGATCGTCCGCAGCCGCTGGATCGCCTCCAGGTCAAGACCTTCGTACCAGCTGAGTATTTGGGTCAAGACCTGGTCGGCACCAGCCCGCGCACCGGAACGCTTCCACGCATGAATGCGCCTCCCGGCACACTGAAGTGCGCTCGCAAGCTCGGGCACCGAGAGCGTCCCGCGGATGCTTGGCCACAATGCGCCGTGGACGTGGACCGCAGCGCTGAGCAGCTCCGTCCCGATAGACCGAAGAGGCACTATCCGGGCCTTCAGAGCGGTCAGGTGATCCTCGATGTCCCAGGCTTCCGAGACAGGGCCCTTCCCGGCGCGCTTCTCTCGGGCGGCAGCAACGGCAAGAATAGCAGCCTCCCGGGAGTGCTCAAATTCCCCTTTAAAAAGAAGAACTAAAAAACAACTAGGTCATAAGAAAAGCGACAGCAAAGAAAGGAAGCAGCAAGGGAAGAAGGATGTCGGTCCACTTACTGTTAAGATCCAGGTTCAATACAGTGAGCTCGGAGAGCCAAGTATCAGACCGTGAACGGAGGAGAGCCAGCTCGGTCTCGGCAATATGCGCGCGCTCCTCGGACTGGTCCAAGGTTTCTTTCTTCTTCTTGGTCGCCTCGATGAAGCGCGTCTTCATCTCGGTCGCAGCAGCCTTGACCTTTCCGAGCTCGCCGTTGAGCCGCGCGATCTCGGATTGCGCGGTGGCGAGTGCGGCCTTCTGGTCTACCGAGACCTTGCGCGCGGCATCTCGCTCCTCTCGGAGGCGCTCCTCGGATTTCTTGGACTGACCGAGGTCAGCAAGAACTCGGTTGAAGATGTTGCAGCGTTTCTTGCTGCACTCCTGAAATCAAGACAAAGAAGGAGGAGTCAGCCGGGGGAGAATGTAAAGAAATCGGGAGAATCCGGGATCTCTAGCACATAGCAAGTTACCCGGTTGGGAGGATCTCGGGGAGTCGCTATCCGAGTCCTGAATTTTTCTCTAAGATTGGAACCTAGTAATCTGTTATTCGGTGGAATCTAGAGCACTAAGCACCAATCTCGGGGACTAGTGGTTGTGAAGCAAAATTTGAAGCAAGCTACCCGGTTTGGGGGATCTCGGGGACTCGCTATCCGAGTCCTGGATTTTTCTCTAAGATTGGAGCCCAGTGATCTGCTATTCAGTGGAATCTAGAGCACTAAGCACCAATCTCGGGGACTAGTGGTGGTGGAAGGAACAAGTATTTTTTGAAAGAAAGAGAACAAGCTTACCTCGGTCACCTGAGTAACGTCCAGCGCGGCCACCTGGAGAGCGTGCAGAGCTTGCGCGTTGCGGCTTGGGCCTGCAGCGTGCAAATCTCCCGCGGTCTCGGAGGCGTCGGCGGCAAGCCAAGCCTGATTGTATGCGTCAACAGCCTGTATGCCGGAGCCGCCGGGCGCGCGGGTAGCAGCAATATCCCGGGACCCTGAAGGCACAAAGGAACCAACGGTTGCTCGCAACATCCGCAAGGCAGCAGTAGGGATCTCAGCGGGAGGCGGTGGTAACAATGAGAACGTACCCGGGCGCAGCACCAAATCTTGGGACGAAGATGTCGGGGCAGCTGCAGGCTTGGCAGAAGTCGTTTTCTGTCCAGCGACCTTGGGGCGCGACTTCCCGGCAGGTGGATCAGCTGGCCGGGAGGAGGCTGCGGGCCGTTTCTCCGGGGCAGCCTTGTCCGAAGCTTGCCGGGAGGGACCGCTTGGCACGGACTGCCGGGGAGGGCTCAAGATCTCCGCTTCGAGCCCGGGCACCCGGCGCGGACTTTCCGGAAGGAGAATATCTCCCGAGGTCGTCGTGGCTTGCGCCGGGATCTCATCGGTCACCGCACAAGCATCCAGAGACACAACGGCTGCCGGTGCGGCACCGTAGGCGGCAGCTTCGCTTCCCCGAGTAGAGGGGCGAGGAGGGGAAGGCGAAGCCCGGGCAGGACTGGGAGTCCGAGTTCTGGGAGGAGGAGGAATAGCAGGTGAGGGGAGGTGAGTGCGTCCCTGAAAGAAAATATCTCAGTAATAATTTATGGAGAAGGCAAAGCCATGTGTCATAAGGCAAGGGGAATGTACCCGGAGTCCACAGTGGGAGGGCCCCTTTGCCGGCGAGGCTTCGGGGCCGTTTGTTTATTCGGCTTGCTCCTCTTGGGGGGGTTGCCGGAGTTGTCGGCAGCCTCAGTGTCGGAAGCCGCACGCTTCCGGCTCTCGGCACGTTTGGTTCCGGCAGTCGGCTTCGGAACCACTGCTGAGGCCCAATTGAGAGGGAGAGCGTCAATAACATCGAGAATTTGGCAGTCAATCTCCTCCTCATCATCCGAAGAAATAGAAAATGTCTCTGAGGTTGAAGGGTTACCCGGAGCTGCAGCCTTGAACAGAGGAATGGCGAGATGGTCCTCGCCATCTGGGTCCTTTCTCGGCATCTTATCCGGCACCGGGATGTTCGGCACAAAGTTCCCGTTGGCGTGGACTGCGTCCTCCTCGGCTTGCCGCTCGAATAACTGCGCAAACAGGTCATCACATGATTTCCAGGTAAACGCATGTACGTGGGCAAATGCGCGAAAGACAGACAAGAGCACCTGTTTTAACGGCTTTTTTCGAGAGCCCCCAATGACACCCCAAACGTAATCATCCGACATCTTCGTCCGAGCAATAGCTCGGACACGTCGGACGACCGCGGGGCGGTCAACAGAAAAAATACTAGTTTTGGTGGGGTCATACCTCCCATCCATATGGCACATCTTGTGCACTCGGGTTTGCAGAGGGCAGACGCGGCGGATAATGAAGCAGCGCAGGAGATCGTCGCCGGTCATTTTCTTGTTCAGCGCCAAGAGCACGTCATGCATGCAGTTGACCTCTTCGGTATCTGGCAGTCATTTCCAGAGGTTGAACTTGCGAGGAGGGCCATGGACAAACTCCGGCAGATTTACGAAATCCGGATTCGAGGATCCCGGACCATCTCCCGAGTGCTCCCGGTTCTTCACGTAGAAGAAGCTGCGCTGCCACTTCCGGCAGGATTCTAGTCCCTTGACTATGGGGAATCCGGAGTCAGCGCGAGGGATGATGGTGGCCGCTCCGCAGTCGACCAAGTCTTTCTCTTTCTGATCCGGGTTGGGGATGACCTGGCGACGAAGGATGAAATACTTGGCCCAGAGATCCAGAAAGGGCCACACGCCGAGATATGCTTCTGCATACGTGGTGAAGACCGAGAGCATCATAATGGCGTTGGCGGGGAGGTGATGCGGTTGGAGGCTGTAGGTGTCGAGGAAGTCGCGGAAGAAGGTGCTAGCCGGAAGCCCAAACCCACGCTCGAAATGCGTGAGGAATACGACGTATTCCCCGGGTTGGGGTTCCGGCTCAACCTCGCCCTCCGGGAGACGGCTCTCGACTTCTGGCGGAATCCGGTGAGTCCGGTACAGCCAGTCCAGGTCCCATTGTTTGGTTTCGGAGCCATCCCAGCATCCCCGGATACTTTCTTCACCCATGTCGGAGAAGACTGCAGGTGTATCCGGCTATTCTGCAGGCGCAGCGGCGGTTAGTCGGAGTTAGTCTACCGGGAACTAGGATGCCGGAGCACAAACTGCTAAACACAACCGGATTCCTGGGAAATAAGATCTACCGTCTGCTAGAAAATCAAAACAAAAAGGAGGAAAATAGGCTCGCGCTAGACTCGGGCGAGGCGCAATGCGGGTGAATGATCTACATCCTACCGCGACGGTACATCACCGCCGTGCGCCTCGTGCGCGCCGCTCAAGTTGTGCTCACCGGCGGCGGCTCAACCGCACTTACGTCACGGCACGGCCGGAGTCGGGCGGTTGTTCTACCGAAGAAATCATCGAGACGAAGAGAGCGACTCACCGGTGAAACAGGAGGTCGGTGACGTGCGAGAGGGACGGCGATGTTCGAGCTCCGGCGCACGGCGAAGGCGACGGAGTTCGGGCAAGGAGTGCAGCGGCGGCGGCGTGCTCGAGACGGTGGTGGAAGAGGAGCGAGGAAGAGGAAGAAGGAGAGGAGACCGTTCCGGTCCCCTATTTATGGGGGGGATTCCGGAGCGGTTTCCAATTTTCCCGCCCACGATATCCACAATCGTGGGTGGGATCTAGTTTGCGCAGCAAGACGCGTGGCGCTACCCGGAGCGTCCGATCCGGCCACACCGAGGGCCACACGGCCCCAACGGTTGGACTCCGGATCGGCTGCGGCTCCCGGCGCGGGAACCCAAGCGACAGCGTGCTCGGGCAGGAGCACTCGAGTGCATTTCTGCTCGGACGCGACGTCGGGTGGGCCCCAGCTCGCAGTCTCGAATTCATCAGAAAGCCAACGGTCGAGATTCACTGAGGCTGTGTTATCCGGTTGCAGGCTTCGCCTCCCGGTAAAAATAGTCTCGGTAAGAAGATCTCGGGAAGAACCGACTTCGGCAGATAGGGAAAGGCTGGTGTCGTGTGTTCTCGGAAGATAGTTGTTGTTTAAAGCTGATCCCGCACATCATCCGAGGTCGCCGTGCAGCACCAGCTTCGGGGACTAGTGTCAGGGGGCTGCCCCCCGGGTAGGGGCAGATCCCGGTATAATTCAGTAAAGGGCCAACGGTACTTGACCTTTGGCGAGAGCAAGGGACACCTCCTGGCGTGCTGAAAGGGCAGCTTGACCCTTGAACACTGGTAGAGGGCAAAATGTCTCCTGGCAGGCGCAAGGGGCAGCGCTGGCATCTATAAATAGACACCCCCGGCCTTCACAATCGCAACACAAGCGTAAGCGGGTGGTTCTTCTAAGAACTAGCTTCTCAAAGATGTCTTTGCTGATAGGCTAAGACATCTTCGGGAGGCTAGGCCTAGAGATACTCATCCTGTGACGAGCTCGGACCCCTCCGGGAAGGATCCCGGATCTCGGGCTCCGAGGAGGTTTCCGGGAGGAGGAGTGCTCGGCTTTACCGGATAGGTAGTCCGGGTAGGTACTAACCGGAGTATATGTCTCAGTCTTGATCTTATGCAGAAGGGGCTCACAGTGGCAAGAGAGGAGGTAGCCGGCGTGAGGGCTTCCGGTAGGCCGTCAACGGTCCAGAGCAGGCTTTCCCGTCTGTCGCGGGGGGAAGTACCATTCCGCCTGACACGGAAGCATGGTCACCTCCCGCCTGACACGGAAGCATGGTCACCTCCCGCCTGACACGGGAGCGCGTCAGCCGGTACGATCGTGGTATGACAAGACCTGACACGCCTAGCCCGGCAATCCGGAAAAGGCTATCCGGAATTGGCAAAGACATGTCTTGTCTCTGACAGGGGGACAGCGATGGTGCAGGACGGCGCCTGCCGTCCTTATCGAGATGATGACGAAGGGGCTACACCGGATAGCGCGGCGACTAGGTCGCACTAGCCGGTGACGACATGCCGGCTAGGCCTGTCCGGTGGGGCCAAGCCGATTTAGGGTTCCCGGCCCTCCTGGCCGGAGCTCTATAAAAGGCGCCATAACTGCTCCTGAGAGGGAGAGACCAACTTCAGAGCCAAAGATATAGTCACATTTACTCAGAGAGCATTCACTCCTTCTCACCTTGAGTTCATCTAGTTGTTTGTACTCCTCCCTTTGAGAGATCTAGCAGCAAGTTGTAGCTCTTGTAACACAAGTATATAGAGAGGAAAGGCAGGAGTAGGGGTGTTACCTCCTCACGAGGGCCCTGAACCTGGGTATATCGTGTGTGTGTTGTGTGCCTTCGTGCATTTGTTCGTGTTTGTTAGATCTTCCCCCTCGCGCTTTGTTCTTATTTCTTGTTCCTGGGAGATCTCGGTCATACCGGGATCCTCCTCGCGTGGGCTAGTCAGCTCGCTACCCCTCCCCGGATCCACCAACGTCCATCGGCCCCACACATTAGCCATCCTATGGCATCTGCCGTGACACCACCACGACAGTTAGACTTAAATGTCTTTTACGTTTACCTCTTTATGCTCTCCTATGTTTTTCAATTCTCATTTTTATGAGAGCATCATATGAATCTCCGTGCCTAGCTCAAAGGTGTTAAACAAAAGCGCTTAATGGAGACAACCGACTTGTATTTCCTGTTATTTTATTTTATTTTGCTTGTGTCAAGGACTTTTCCTACCTCTGTAGCAATTCCTTTGTATCTTTATTTTATTGCAATGTTGTGTCAAGTTAAGACTCTAGTCGAAAGTTGATGTTAAAATTCAGTTCATGTGCTGAAACAAATTTCTACTGTCCAGCGTTAAATTCATTACTCCTCACTGGAACGTCATAAAAATCTTCCCTTTTTTGTGCGCAATCCACAGATGTATACGCAACTTTCATTAGTGTTGAGTTTTCTGGTCTGAGCAAGTTAAGTGACTCGAAAAAAATATTCTTTACGGATTGTTCTGTTTTTGACAGATTCTGCCATTTTCTTTTGCAATGCCTCTTTTGCTATTTTTATTGGATCTTATTATCCTATTAAGTATTAGTGGCTGTAGATAATGTCCAGTAGCATTGGTAGAAATTGTGTTCCTACATAATATCATAATTTTTAGTGCACTAACCCTCTAATGAAGTTACTCTAAGGTTGGTGTGGAGGAAGTTTTCAAGGATCAAGAGAGAAGGATGATATAATGTGATCGAGAGGATAGTAATGCCAAAGCTTGGGGATGCCCCGGTGGTTCACCCCAATATAGTTCAAGAAGACTTAAACGTTAAAGATTGGGGAAGGCATCCCCTTCTTCATCGACAAACTATCGGGTCTTTTCTAGTGAAACTATTTTAATTCCGTCACATCTTCTTTGCTTATCTTGAAGCGTCTGTTTGTTTTTGTTTATGTTATTTTCATTCTCTGAATAAATTGTATCCTAGCATTCTTTTGTGTGGGATAAAGACATGCTCCGCTTTTTCTTATGAATACTCGTATTCTTCACTTATATTCGTTGAGTATTCTTTTCATATTATTGTTTGCTTTGTAGCTCTTGTTTTTCATGCATCTCTTGCTAGAGCTGTTAGCTTTGTTATATTATACTCTCATATCTTATTGTTTAATTACTTGGAGAGTTTATATTTTAAATAAGTTGATTGGTGTTTGGTTGAGAACAGAAAATGCTAAATGTGGTAGATGGTATAACTAAATGATACATAATCTTGTAGATCATTAAATTGTGTCACTTGAATCATTGATGTTGTTTTGAGATATTAATTTGCTTAATGGTAAACATGATGGTTTAGTAAAGTGGAATGATTAATGGTTGGTCTAGAAAAACTTGAAGTTGTGCCACACTTAAATTTCCAGTTGATTGCATAATGGTATATGACTTCTATTTGCCTAAGGCAACCGTAATGACTTTATGTTATTCGCTAAGGTCGGGGAAGCCAACGGTGACTTTGTCATTCGCCACGATCCCTCTAGGAGTAATTTTTATTATTCCTTGTAAGATCATATTTTTATTTGGAATCTTTTTTACTTTTGAGTTCTATAACTGAGGTTTTCATGGCACTTCCACCACCATATTGCTAGCCTCTTCGTTACTTTGTTTTGCCCTTTCTCACATTGAGAGTTGGTGCATTTTTTGCGGGTACATCCAAACTCGTGGGAGATCTTCATCTTGTTCTCCTACACATAAGCCAAATATATACCTCAAAACATCCACAATACCTACGTACTACATCATTTCCATAGTTGTTCCGAGATATTTGCCATGCAACATCCATATTACATTACATGTCTTGTTGTCATTCATTACTTATATATTGCTTTGCGTGATTCTATAAAGCCGATGTGTGGTTTTACGCATGTTACGCTAGATCATTGCATAACCTGCTACACTGGCAGAGGCACCGTTGTCATATGGATTTTATGGCACATTCATATTAGTTACTTGTATCATCAGTATGTTGTCAATTCAGCATTAGTGTGTTCTCATTTATCATATAACATATTAGGATGCTTGCCCCTAAAAGTGAAAAGAGCCATGGAGGAGGCCATCGAAAAGAGAAACAGAAAAAGAAAAAAAATAGAAAAAATTAAAAATTAAAAATAAAAAGGGGGCAACATTACTATTCTTTCACATACTTGTGCTCATGTTATAGCACCATATCATTTATAGTCATCACTTGTGCTCATATTATAGCACCATATCATTTATGATCATTATTTGTGCTCATGTTTAGCACTTGTACTCCATATGCGAGAGTTTTCATGTCTTAGTTGCATAACTATGTGGGGAACTTTACACTAGAGAACTTGGATTGTATATTCCAATGATGAGCCTCCTCAAAAGTGCTCTAGGTCTTCGTGAGCAAGCAAGTTGGATGCACCCCCACTAGTTCCATTGGATAGCTTTCATACACTTATAGCTCTATGTGCATCCGTTGTGTGGCAATCACTACTCCTTGCATAGTTTTGATTGTAACACTTTCTCTTGTCTAATTATTAGTTGCAGCTTTGTGAGCCTTTCTTCCGTTGGCCTTCCCAACCTCCGTTAACATTCTCTTATCCATAACATCCTGGTGCCAGGAACCAACGTTGAACGCTTGCTTGTTTCTTTTGAACAAATAATATATTGATCTTCTACGTGCATATTGCTATTACTTGACTTGATCCTGTCATTAAGTTGTCATGTTTGTTAGAAGCATTAGATGATTATATTGTTGTGCTTGAAGCTTAAATCATCTTTAACATCTACTTTGCACGGTTGATTGATATCTAGTACTATATCATTGAAAGCTTTGCTTGCTTCACCTACTTGTTTATTCATTACTCGTTCGATATCAATATAAACTACATCCCTTATTCATTTGATCTCAGTTCACATGCCTTACATTATTATATGATCAATATTGTGTCACGACATTTACAATAAAAAATTATTTTGTTATCATTTACCTACTCGAGGACGAATAGGAATTAAGCTTGGGGATGTTGATACATCCAAAACGTATCTATAATTTCTGATTGTTTCATGCCATTTTATGCCTTTAGCACTTGTTTTTATATTAAGATTATGATTTATTTGAACTAACCTACTAATAGTTGCAAAAGTGCACAGTGTTCTTGTTTTACTCTTTGATGTGTAGAAATTATCAAGTATACAAGAGGAACTGGATTCGTGTCAATATCGAGACAAAACAGCACAAGCCGAACCGCTTTAGGTAATCATTGTGACAATTTGGTGGGGCACGCCTCTACTGTGCATCGTAGAAACAGCTCCAAACACTGGTTAAGACGTGTGGAAACCAAATTCTATTCAATCCGTTGTCCCTACGGAACTTCATCCGTCATGGGAACTCTACGAGGGTAGTAAAGGAGAAGCATGAACGGGTGACTCGCACGAGTCAACACTTACTAGAGCTTATAGCATTTGTAACCTTGTTACACTCGAATTGAGATTTTCCTGAAATCTGTCTGAGAACTTTGTAGAGAGATCGTCAGTTTGACCAACGAAGACAATGTCAAAGAAAAATAAAAAAACCATATAGGTGTCACAAATTTCGATGCGCAAATTTTAAGCCCAAAAACAGTCCAATCGGAGTTCGGACGCGACCTGGAGGTCCAATATGGTGAAAAAAGGGGGTGAGGAAATCCGAGAAGCTATATAAAGAAAGGAAACCTAACTCAGTCGGGACTCCTCCAACCACGAATTTTCCTCCTCCCAGGCAGCCGTCTTGGGGAGGAGAACCTCCTCAACACCATCCCTATCACCAAGGGTGGCCGTGACCGCGAAGGGCCACCTCTGCGTCAAGGGCTGTCGTCGCCGCCGCCTCCAAAGCGCCGACAAGGGCAGCCGCCGCCCCTCATCGCGGCTTGGCTGCCAAGGGACACCCTCTCCACTCCGGGCTGCACCTCTCCATCAAGCTCCTCATCACCATGAACATGCGTGAGTAGTTCTCCCCCGGGGCTACAGGATCTACGGTAGCCATGTGGTTTATCTCTCTCTCTCTCCCATGTGATCTTTTTATGTGATCATGAGTTTTATAATCTAGTTGAATATGTGATGTTACTCTTTATCTATTATGCACTCTAGAGGTTACTTTAATATGAACTCTGGAGTTATTCACAGGTGTAACGGTGACAGCGTGTGCACCGAGTGTGACTCCTTTATCACATTGTTGGTGTTAGTTTACTCGTACTTTGAGGGTGCTCTTGTAGCCCTACACGATGAATGGTGCTTGTTATCCAACATGATAGTGTTTGAGAGTAGTGTTTATTTATTTAACTTTGATGTCATTATTGAGAATGTCCACGGGTGAAAGTAGGATCCCTAGGACTTGTTTCTAAGCATTAAAACACTGTTTCCAACAAGTTATGCTACATGTTTTCTTGCTGCCATTTTTATTACAGATTGCAATTACTACTTATAATCATCCATATTACCTGTATTTCACTATCTCTTCGCATAACTAGTGCACATATACATCTGACAAGTGTATTGGGTGTGTTGGGGACACAAGAGACTTCTCGTATCTTAATTGCAGGGTTGCTTGAGAGGGTTATCTTTGACCTCTACCTCCCTGAGTTTGATATACCTTGGGTGATTCACTTAAGGGAAACTTGCTGTTGTTATACAAAACCTCTGCTCTTGGAGGCCAAACATTGTCTACAAGAATAGAAGCGTGCGTAAACATCAGTGTGGAAGAAAGATGTATGTTTGAAGAAAGTAACAAGTTTGAAGTTGTGGTTTTATCAGATTAATGAGAAGGACCGGGGTCCACAGTTCACTAGTGGTGTCTCTCCATAAATAATAACATTCATCCATGCATGGTAAAGAAATTACACCTAGGTAATTGACAGAATAATGATGAGCAACCCAATGCATATACTAATGATATGGTGTCTAGTGTGAGATTCATTCGGGCATTACAACAACATACATAGACCGTTCCAACCGCATCTATGACTAATAATCCACCTTCCGGTTAGCGTCCGCACCCCTTTAGTATTAACTTACATGCAACAAATTATCGCCTTAAGCACTGTATGTAAAATAAGTAAGTAACATCATCCTTAGACAAAGTACTACTGTTTTATCCCTAGTAGCAACAGTACATCTACAACCTTAGAGCTTTCTGTCACTGCTCCAGATTTAATAGAGAGATGAACCCACTATCGAGCATAAATACCCCCTCTTGGAGTTACGAGCATATACTTGGCCAAAGCACACACAAGTAACGGAGAGCATGCAAGATCATTAAATAGCACACACATGATATATTATGAAGCAATAACTTTAGTACTCAATATTCATCGGATCCCAGCAAACACAACATGGAGAATTACATAAACAAGATCTTGATCATGATAGGCAGCTCACAAGATCTAAACATGATAGCACAAGAGGAGAAGACAATCATCTAGCTACTGCTATGGACCCGTAGTCAAAGGTAGGCTACTCACGCATCAGTCCGGAGGCGGTCATGGCGACGTAGAAGCCTCCGGGGACGACTCCCCCTCCCGGCAGGTTGTCGGGGAGCAGTTATGTTATCTCCCGAAGTGGTGGTGACGGCGGCGGTGGCTCGGGACAAGTGGATGAAAAAGTGATTAACTGTGCTCTGTTTTTAGGTCAAGGGGGTATTATTAGGCGAAAGACCTAGATCGGTGGGCGCCCAAGGGCGCCACATCACCTCCCGGCGCGGCTCCTGATGCTGCCGCGCCAGCAGGCGATGTGGGCCCCTCGCGGCCCTTCTTCGTCTCCTCTTTGGTTCTTCGCGACGCAAATATTCCAAAAATAATTCCTGGTTGATTTATTTCCAATTTGGCGGATATTTCTGTAAGTACTTTTCTGAAACCAAAAACAGCAGAAAATAGGGAACTGACACAGTGGCATCTTGTTAATAGGTTAGTCCCAGAAAATGCATAAAACTAAATAAAATGCATATAAAACATGTAATAACATGATATAACATAGCATAGAACTTAAGAAATTATGGATACGTTGGAGACGTATTAGTAGTAATAGTAAAAAGTTTAACAATATTAGTCTCTTTCTCTAGTTCTCTCTCTCCCATCTAGCACGGAATTGGGCCATCATCCTAACATTTTCATCAATTTGAATTTGGATGACATTAATCTTAGCAAAGGGGTTATTCTCTTTAGTTTCATTAGGCATGATTTTAGATTTTAAAAGATCAACATCAAGGACAAGACTATCAACTTTAGACGCAAGTATATCAATTTTCCCAAGCTTTTCCTCAACAATTTTATTAAACGAAGTTTGCGTAGTGATGAAATATTTTAACATGGTTTCAAGTTCAGAGGTGGTAGTCCTATTATTGTTATAAGAATTACCATAATAATTATTATAAGAACTACCATTATTAGAAGGATAGGGCTTATAGTTGTTATTACCATAGTTGTTCCTATAGGCATTGTTGTTGAAATTGTTGCTTTTAATTAAATTCACATCAACATGCTCTTCTTGTGCAACTAAAGAAGCTAAGGGAACATTATTGGGATCAACATGGGATTTACCACTAGCAAGCATAGACATAATAATATCAATCTTCTCACTCAAGGAGGAGGTTTCTTCAGCAGAGTTTACCTTCTTACCTTGAGGTGTCCTCTCCGTATGCCATTCAGAATAATTCACCATCATATCATCTAAGAGTTTTGTTGCAGCCCCCAAAGTTATGGACATAAAGGTACCTCCAGTAGCTGAATCCAATAAGTTTCTTGAAAAAAAAATTAGTCATGCATAAGAGGTTTGGATGATCATCCAAGCAGTCAGTCCATGGGTTGGGCAATTCCTTATCAAAGATTTCATTCTTTCCCAATCTTGAACAACATGTTCATTATCAAGTTGTTCAAAATTCATGATGCTACTTCTTATAGAAATAATCTTAGCAGGAGGATAGTATTTTCCAATGAAAGCATCTTTGCATTTAATCCATGAATCAATACTATTCCTAGGCAATGAAAGCAACCATTCTTTAGCTCTTCCTCTCAAAGAGAAAGGAAATAATTTCAGTTTTATGATATCACCATCTATGTCTTTATATTTTTGCATTTCACATAATTCAATAAAGTTATTTATATGGGCAGCAGCATCATCAGAACTAACACCAGCGAATTTCTCTCTCATAACAAGGTTCAATAAATGTAACATCCCAACATTTTATAATGTTCAAAAATCACTAAAATTTAAAACTTTTCTTTTTATTAAAATAAAATATTAAAATGCATAAGAAAACTAATTATAAAATACTTCAGGCATATTAAAAGTTTATTAATTCAAATATCTCAAGTAATCACTAAATTTTCAAAACTTGTTTCAAGTTAAACATTTTTATTATCCATTGTATTTTCTTAAGACTCATTATATAAATTGACAAATGTTTTGTAAACTTCAAACCATTTTATTTTAATAAAATAGTTTACTTATAAATAATTGATTTCAACCACTTAGCCATATCTATTCATAAATTCAAGACTATTTAAAATGGTATATATTTGCCAAAAGGTTTTCATTCATTTAACTAAATTCAAATTAAAGTTTTGGAAATTATAAGTTTATAATTCATAACTTTAAAAATTCATATATTTTATAATTAATGAATTACCCAAATAAACATTTCCTTAGCTTAAATGAATTTCATTTATTTTCAAAACATAAAATGATTTTCATGAATTTATATCCAGTATAAGAAATAAATTAAATCTAAAATCTATTATAAAGATATGTTATAAAGTTTTCAAATGATTTATCATATTATGAAACTTAATGGTGCACAAAATAATTTGAATTAAAAATGTTTACATTACATTTTCTCTTTTCATTACAAATAGTTGTAATACGTTATTTAATAATCTATTAAAGCTAAAAAAAAAATATGGGAAATGAGTTTAAATAACTTAAATTCAAACATATTTGAATGTGGGTATTTCATAGAATTTATTTTAGCCAAAAATAAAATTGATTAAACCCTAATTTTAAATTTAATATAAAGTGTCAAATTTGTATTTAAGCAATATTTCAAAATATTATTTTTCAAAAATGTTTAAAACATGCCCACAATTGGTTTAACACAAAGATAATAATTTTACAAATCTTTAGAAATCTGTTTGACTTCATTTGGAGTTATAAATCAAAAGTTATTCAAAAATCCAGAAAATAGAAAAGGAAAAGAACAAAAAAAAAGAAGGAAAGGCTAACTGGGCCGAAGCCCAGCTTCTTCTCTCGCGCGCGCAGACAGCAGCAGCCCTGCAGCAGCCCAGCAGTAGCCCGCATCCTTCTCTCTCTCTGACCGGCGGGACCCACTCGTCAGGCCGAGGCTTCTTCAATCTCCAGCCGCAAATCTCGCCCGAAACATGGAAGAAACGGCCTGCGACCCAAGCATCAACTCGAGCGATGTACGCGGGATTGACGTCCAAAATTGGGACCTTTAAAAAGCCCTGCCTCTCCTCTCTCTTCTCCCCCCGAAACCCTAGCCTCATATCCCCCAGGCTGCCGCATGTTTCCACCACCGTGCCGCCACTGCCGCCGGCCAAACTTTTGAATCCCGGTGAGTCCTGAGCTCCTCAGGTCATCTCTAGTCTCTCTCTCGGTTCCCCGTAGCCGTGCGCCTCCTTGTGACGTCTTCGTTCACTTCCTTCCGCAGCAAATCGAGGGCCACGTCTGCGACCGGAGCAAGCCGCCGCCCGCAGCAACTCCGGCGAGCAACCGGAGGAGGCAGGAGAAGCTGCGACTCCCACGACTTCGCCATCGAGTTCGCGGAGCCCTTCCGAGCACCAAGATGAGCTTCGTTGGTCCTAGGACTCTGTAGAATAGCCGCACGTCGCTTGCCCCGATCATCGCCGCCGCGGCAAAGGCCTCCGGCAAGTTTTCCGGCGAGTGGCACCGCTCCTAGTTGGTCAACGCAATCGGGACCGTCCGATACAAATCTTGCGGCCAGGATTAGATCGGTTAAAACGAACCGGTACGAGTTGACGAGATCCGTTGGATCTGGATCTGACGATCCAGATCTAACTCACTTATCCACGTCGGATCCTAGTCAGCAGCCCAGTCAGCGCTGACGTGTAAATCATTTTCTCGATTTATTTAATTTGGCAGTTTTATAGAAAAGATCATGCAACTTAAATCTGTTATAACTTTTTAACCACTTATCCAAATTCAAATATTTTTATATTTTTGGAAAGCCCTTGACATGTAGAATATTTTAGATCCGTTAGAATTCAAATTTGACTTAGTTTAAAATATTCAAAATTCCAATGGATGATTTGAGTATATTGGTAATAACTTTAAATCTATAAATCCAAAAATTACAAATAAAATTGTTTTAGAGACTTTGGAATATTTGTAAATTGATGCCACTGCTATAAAATATTTTTGATTAATATTTGAATGAATTCATAGTTATATATATTGAATTTGAATAATTTGAGTATTTTCAACATAACTATTAATAGAAATATCATTTTTGATTAAATCAAATTGCTATAAATGTAATTAAATGCCCCCTGTCTATTAACACTATTTATAAAATTATGTTATAAAATTTTAATCATAGAAAACTTTAATCTTATAATTATTCCTTTTATTATTTTTTCCAAAAATAGAAATTAATTAAATTGCATTTGTAAATTCATGCATATTTATAAAGAAAACACAAAAGTTATTTTGATGCTTTCTTGTGATTAAAGATTGCATTTCATGCATAACATATTTTATTATATAATTATATCCCTCATAGGAAAACCTCTTCATTATTTTTCTCTAAGTTAGAAGTATTTTCAACTTAGCAATTTGGTAAAAATGCTATGCACTAAACACTTAGTATTTTCAACATGGAGCTAGAAGACCAATGAAGGACTTAGCCAAAACAAGACTCCAGAAGAATTTCCAAGAAGTAGAAGCACTTAGAAGAAAAATCAAGATGAAGATCATGAAGACCAACCAGAAATATTTTCTAAATCTTGCTCCCTCTCTCTTTCATTTCTCCTTTCTTCTCTTAGACCTCTTGAAGACTAAGTTAAATCCATGACCAGCCTAGGTGATACAAAAATCAACAAGTCTGAAGATTATTCAAGTCTACCAAGAATTCAATCAAGACATCACCAAGAAGAATATTACAAGTCTGGAGATGAAGCCTGGAAGACCAACTACATCAATCTTACTATCTTTCCCTCTTTCCTAATATTATCTTTCACTTTAGACATAAAAAAAAATTTATCATGTTATTACCATCTTGAAGTTTGTTGGATCCTAGCGGCATAGTGAGATGAAGCGGCCTGGAAACTAACCTTACATGCCCACGTACATGAGACCTGTTCCACAATTTAAGTGGCTGGCCGGGTGTCTGTCTCTCACTATAGTGAATATCCAATTTACCAAGAGTTGTTAATAATTGTTGATCACCTTGAAGAATAGAGTTAGTATTTTCTCTAAGTAGTTATGCACATCATGACTAAGTCATTGAGTGCATATTCCAGATGATTTATAACAAAGTATTTTGTCCAACCTATGACTTTAGTCCTTAGTCATTTTGACCAACCTAATTGCCTTGCATTAACTTAAAAGAATTTCATGGCATGCCATGCATCTCTAGTCCTTAGAAATAATTTGCATATCATGCATGACATGTTTTCCTTAGAAGTTATGAAACTTGTTTGTTCATTATGTATGCTTGTATGTGTTGTGTTGTTTTGTTTTATGATTGTTGTATTGTTGTTTGTTTATATTGTTTAGACTGAACGGAGAGTTCCGAGTATCGTTGAAAAGAGTTTGTGAACAATGACAACATTCAAAGGCAAGTGGCACACCTCATAAACTACCTATTATTTCTATATGCATTACTTAGTGTATTTTTATATGCATGTGTAGGATAGTATTGCTATGCTAAACCTGTGTAGAATTCCCTTACTCCTGTGTCTAGGTTCCTATATCATACTTAGCAGAAATATTGATGCTATGCAATTGATGAAAAGTTTTACAAAATGTTAAGTGACTACTCAGGGTTGTGCTCATGGTTGTCGTCGCCTAGGATGAATTTCTATTCTACTTAGGGTCGTGAGCATGGTGGTTGTCAACCTGGGAGTACACATCCACTAAGTTAATGAAACACCTGGGTGGATTGGTTGAATGGTTTATGTTGAGTGGCTACTCGGGACTGTGCTTGTGGTTGTCTTCGCCCATGGGGGTTGTCAACCTGAGAGTGCACTTGTGGATGGCCACCCAGGGAACAGAGGAATCTGAAGAACTCCGAGTGACGATTGCTTCCAGTGCAGCCATTGTCATATGGGCTCTGGCTTGATCAATTATGTTGCGTGGACTCTCTCCGGTTTGACAAGCAGATGTAGGGGGATGTTAGGTGGAACGGGTCAAGCCAGAGTTGGAGAGAAAATGCTTCTGAAAGATCTCGTCTCATTCTTCTCCTTTCCTTATCACAAATGGTGTGTAAAGGATAATTTGGGTTGAATGGGTACAATGGTGAACGTGCACAACCTCTGCAGAGTGTAAAACTAAGTACTTAGCCGTGTCCCCGGTACGGACAATTTGAGCAGCTGATCACGGATGTCAAACGGAGGATTCCACCATTCCAACTTCAGAAATAAAACTTGATGGGTGAACAAGGTAAGATGAGATTATGATTTTCATGCCATACTTGTCTTGATTTGAAGAAAGTGTTTTCCAAAGAGATAGGAAAAATTGGCTTTATGCAAAATAGCCTTGAACTCCACCAGCCAAATATGCATATAGGTTATTAGAGTTATTTCAATAAGTGTCCACCATAGTGTCACTTGCCAGACTCCATTTTTAATGGAATCTGACCCACGTTGTTCCAATATTTTTCTCATTGCAGATTGTTCAGATGACGAGTGAGGTTTCGTTTAAAGGTTTCGAGTCTACAACCAACATGTTTTCGCCTGTGGCAACATGAAGTTGTTGGAGACCCACTGATATTGTATTTCCGATGTGTACTATTTCAAAGCTAGCCTTATGCTATGCAATTTGTAATGAATATTTTGTAAGCCTGGATCATCGATGTAATAAAATTGATACTTTGTTGTGATATTACATCGTAAACTGTGTGTGCAAACGAATCGATACAGGGATTTGCACTATACACAGGTATCTGCCTTATTTTAAGTGCAGGTACGCTACAATAAAGAAGGTTTAATTTCAAAGAAGTCAGCTTTAGATGCAGGTGGAGCAATAGGTGTGCATATAAAATCATTATTGTTGGTGCTTGTAAAGTCACACAACTTAGTATTTTCAGCGGAACTCATTTTAGCAATTTTAAATGGACAAACCGAAATAAACAAAATTCAGGAAATAATGCTAAAACCGAAACAAGAAAAGCAACAAAACTAAAAATAAATGACTAAACCGAAATAAGAAAAGTAATGCAAGTAACTATTTTTTTTTGTATTTTTGATATTAAGCAAACAAGACAGTAATAAAAATAAACTAAGAAAGACAATAACAAAATAAAAAAATTGGAAGTGCGAAAACTCCCCTCGTGAAGAACACTCAAATCCCGCAACGGCGCCAGAAAAATGCTAGATGTACACGGTGGGTGTGTTGTTGGGAGACCGCAGATTCAATTAAGCGAGATTCTGAAGCTATAATTTCGCCTCTCCCATCAATAGGTTTAGCCAAAGCATTTATAACACGACCCAAGTAAGCCTCACTCACGGGTATCTGAGCAATTCTTCATGTTGCTTTTACAAAACGTCCCTCTTGTATCATCAACCCATAACCCATTAATACAATCCCAACATTTTTGGATTCCAAATTCAGAGCGATACCCCTAGTGCCTTCTGCAAACTCGACTCAAGAGGAAGGTGTGAAGTAGTGCAGCAGCAAGTTTCCCTCAGTATGAAACCAAGGTTATCGAACTAGTAGGAGATGAAGAATTCCCCCGAGGTATCAACGTTGCCAGAAATATGTTTCCTGGTGGTTGACGTGGAGCCTGCACACAAACAATCAAGATACTTTGCCCCAACTTAACAGTGAGGTTGTCAATCTCACCGGTTGCTGTAACAAAGGATTAAACGTATGTGTGGAAGAAAGATGTATGTTTGCAGAAAGTAACAGGTTTGCAGTTATGGTTTTATCAGATTAATGAGAATGACCGGGGTCCACAGTTCGCTAGTGGTGTCTCTCCATAAATAATAACAACATTCAATCATGCGTGGTAAACAAATTACAGCTGGGCAATTGATAAAATAATGATGAGCAAACCAGTGCATATACTAATGAAATGGTGTCTAGTGTGAGATTCATTCGGGCATTACAACAATATACATAGACCGTTCCAACCGTATCTATGACTAATAATCCACCTTCTGGTTAGCATCTGCACCCCTTTCAGTATTAAGTTGCATGCAACAGATTATCGCCTTAAGCATTATGTATAAAGTAAGTAAGTAACATAATCCTTAGACAAAGTACTACTGTTTTATCCCTAGTAGCAACAGTACATCTACAACCTTAGATCTAGCTGTCACCACCCCAGATTTAATAGAGACATGAACCTACTATCGAGCATAAATACTGAATGTGATCGTGTGCAAAAAACAAAAAAATTCCTAGCAACGATATCCTTAAACTAGCCAAGATCTATACTATGCAGATATAGAAGTACGGCGAAGATCGGAATACATACCCTCGTAGACCGAATATCAGAGATTACGCTCCCGCACAAGCATTGATGACGAAGACGACGTAGCCGACCTCAAGGTCGTGAAGAACTCGGCGCGACAAAGACGACGAAGATGACCTCGAGGTCGGGTGGAGGAAGTAGGCCTCCGAGCACCGCTAGCGCAGCACCTCGCAGGGCGTTACACACATACGGTGGAGACGACGGCCTCCGAAGCTCCAGTCCAGGACGAGCAGCAGAAGAATTGGACCGGAACACCAGCAGCGCGGCAGCGGGCTATGGTGGAAGAGATCCCCCTCTCAACTCGGCGCAACTCCGACAAAGGGAATCACGAGATCGAGAGAGAATTAGGAAATTAATTGGTGAATTAAAAGGTCAGGGGTGCCCCTTCTTATATAGGCTCCCGGGGGGAGCCAACCTTGCCAGCCAGGCAATGTGGGACTATCCCCATTGCCTGGTGCGGATAGGGCTGTTGCGCCGGCCCTAGATGGGCCCCATTTGGCCCACCTAGGTCGGCCAAGCCTCCCCACAAAATTCCCTTGAGGGTTTCTCCCCCCCCCCCCCCCAGAAGGCCCATTTAGGGAAATCAGCCTAAATGAAAATTCGAAAATAAATAAAATCATATTTAAACATTAATTAGACTAATTAATATCAAACAAAATATATATAATTTATTCTAGCTCCGAAAACTATTTCTTCGCTGCCCGATCTCCATTGGACCATTCCCGGGACGTTCCCGGCGATCTCTTTCCTTTCCGGTTGTCTTTTTGAAACCCCTTAAGTGTGTTACCCTAGCGGTTCGATATAATAACAGACATGATCGAGACTCCTCTCCGATCAATGACTAACTCGTAGGCCTGGACCCCATGAATTAATCCCTGTGATATAACGAATGACTTTCATCTATCAAACCTGGACGTCTTGTCTTAAACCCTTTGTCATGGAGATACTTAGCGTGTCCGAGCATCATTCTCAGATATCTCCATACCTAGCATGATCTCGTTACCGACAAAACTATCTTCTACTCGTTCATGATATTATGTCAGCTGGTGACCTAGTCACATGTTTGCAAACTCATTTGACATAATCTCACCGAGTGGGCCCTAGAGTATCTATCCGGCTATGCGGACTGACAAATCCCGCTGTTGACCCCTCGTCTCAACTACCCCCTTCCGATACCCAAAAGTATCACTGTTATTGTCACACTAAATAAGATATGACATTTGGTGCAATCAAAGTATCTTCCAGGAATAACAATAAGAGTTGGTCTCACGGTCTTAAGGCGTAATGACTATGTCCTATAAATACTGGGTATGTCCATCACATCGTTACACCTAACGATATGACTTCCATCGCCGACCGGCACCATGCCCTATGATTGGAAAATCTCGATCATCAATCGCGCAACGAAATTAGCCTTAGTAGAGGCTACTAAGGACCTGGTTGTTTATCTACCACACTTGTATTAATGTTTTCGCTTAATACAGTTATAGCATGGTATAAAACATATAATGAACAATTGGGATATTGCCAATAAACTATGTTTATTAAGTGCCTCTAGGGCATATTCCCTTCAGTCTCCCACTTGCACTAGAGTAACACTTAATCTAGTTTACAACTTGGTAAAAGCTCAACACCCATAGCATCTTGGTGCATGCTCGCCTCGTGGAAGAGGAATACAGTCAATATATCTCACACATTGAGACCTATTTGTGCTTTGCAACACTTCTATGTCACCTAGTTTGACATCATCCTGTATCTTACGATGACGGTGAAATATATCCTAGTGGATGGAGTGAGACTCGAACATTCGCGTAGCATGGGACAAGTCTAAGAGATCTATTAAGGGCCACATACGCTCGGAAAACTGCTCAGTCCAATCACACTTGCTACTTCTAAAGTTGCCATATATTTCTATACCTATGTAGATTATGCAACGGTGCATTCATATGCGACTTTGCAAACTAACCATGTCTTTCTTCAAAACAAAGGACATCTCCTATATGAGATTTCTAGTCGTACGGGTCAGTGTCACAACTTGCATCATCGTAACCGTTTTACGGTAAGTTGTCTTTCCACTCTTACCTTTACTAGAAAACATATCTTCAGTTCTCACAGACATTGAATGATATACTTAACGTTTGTTCATTGATCCACATAAGGATCACTCTAGAACCTGTTCTTCAACCAAGAACTTGGGTCGCACTAAGTCGAGCTTTCAGTCTGATAGCATCTATGTCTGATACATAGAGAATGTCGAACATCATTTGCTATTACTGAAAATGCCAAGATAAACTTAATATTTTACCTAGTCATACAAGCAAGAACCTCTTTCTTCGCTTGTTCTATTCTAAAACACTTCAGAATCTTAACTTAGGAAATATTCTGACCTAATGTTATTAAGCCCCTTCTGATCTATACAATTATAAATCGGATGCCTAATACTCCTAACTTTATTTCATAGAAAATTTAATCACTTAAATAATCCTTTACACTCTACTAGAAGATTTGTGTCATTTAATATGTTGTTACATACAAAATCACAAATGACACCTAGCTCCCACTCAAATATGCCTTCCGCATATAAGATCAAGGAAATCTACTTAGCTCCCACTCACTTCTTTACAAATGTAGGTTTCTTCAACTATTTTGGACAACTCCAAAATCCTTTGATAACATCATCAAAGTGAAGATTCCAGCTCCGATATGCTTGATTCAGCCCATGAATGGACAACTGAAGTTTGCATACATGTTTAGCATCCTCAGGATTACAAACCATTATTGTACTCATTACAACTCTTTCTTAATGACACTATTAAGAAACATGGTTTTCTTATCCATCTATCAATTTCTCATTCGAAATTATAGTAATTGCTAAACGACACAGAATAGATTTAGGCTACGCCACTTGAGACAAACTCTCACGTGGTCAACTTTTAAATCTGTCGGAACTGTTTCACGACAAATCAATCCTTCTCAATGTCTACTCTCTCATAAAATTCCATATTCTATTAACATCCTAGATGTCATCAAGAAGATTTCCCAAGTCATTACCTGGTAATCATACATGGATTTTATTTCGGATCATATATGACTCATAGCCATTTCTCGGAGTTAGGTCCACCATCTCTTCTTCGTAGTTCGTAGGTCCGTCATATTCCATTAATATGACCTTCATAACAAGATTGTTGTAACACACAGTGTGGAACACAACCTCGTACGCCTACGTTCTTAGTATGAGCTCATAGCATCATGATCTTGTATCATCAGCTTTTTCAAGCTGTGGAGCATGACACCGAAAACACTTTTGGTTGCGCCACTCTGATGTCTGGAGAGGAAGTTCACCAACTTCGTCTTGCTCTACTTTCTTTCTCACTTATACACTTGGACAAGAAACTATTTCTTTCACAAGGTATATCCCGGCAACGATTTTGCCTATGTCCTGAGACATGTACCCAACTAACTCTTTACGTACGGTACACTACAAAGATTAATCCATTTTAGGTTTGATCACACCGAAACACTAAATTGCTGAAACGACAATCCAGGCTAAAAACCACACCATTACTCATATGGTATTGTCTCCATGGATTCAAATGGTTTCCCTATTACCTAACGTGAATGTTACGTTTCTACCATATGACTCTAATGATCACAATAATTCGGTAAGAGATTTATTTACCATACACTATCCGATAGAGTACAATTATGACGTCCTAACACACCATAACACTATGGTGTTCCATACGACGTAATTTGTGGAACTCTTCTCACAAGTCTTCCAATGATGTGCCAACATTATAACTCAAATCTTCATTTCCTCGATCTGTATCACGGGAATTTGATTTTCTTGTTAAGTTTATTTCCTACTTCATTCTGAACTTGTTTGATTGAATCAAAGTTTCTAGACCAACATTCCCCGAGTGGATATCCATATATCTACTCGAATGTTCATGAAGTCTATGAAATAAAGACTTCCACTACACGTTAAAGTGCTTCATTGAATCACATACACCCATATGCACGATTCTCAACAAGCTATACTCAAAACGTTCAGTGAAGTTCACGAAATAAAGGTCTCCACTACCCGTCAATTATTTCATTGAACCACATACATCTATATGTATGACTATCAATAAGTTATATGCCCGTTTTCCGAAAACGGTGTCTTAGTTATTTTGCAAGTGTCAAAAGATCAAATCTAAGGACTTGTAGATACATCCGGTATGGAGCTAATGCATTGACTATAACATTGACATGAATTAAACGGTAGTGCCACACATATGTGGTGTCTTTATTAAGTTTGTATACTTTGGCATTGATATTATGAATGTGGGAGCTTCTACCATCTAAATTCAAATCGGCATATGATCATTGCTTCATAAGTATAGGACAACGAATTTGTCACTAACATATATGAACAAGTATCTCGCTAGAGGAGACACACTTATAACGATCATACTAACAGGCGATCATAAAGAATTTATTCAAGTGGTAGATCTAGAGGGAGAGTGTCTATGGCCATCACAACAACTTTTCCGCCATTATCAACACGCAATGTCGCCTCATCCTTTCAAGCTACTCAAGCAGTAAACCTGATTTTCATAAAACGTGACTAGTTCAAAACTTAGTCACTACTGCGAGTACTTGCTTAGCTAAAACATTCATAACATTTATATCATATATACACCATCATCATCCATGACTTCCGGCGATCTGTTTCATCTTCTTGATACTTCCAACGTAATCAAGAACCATGAATGTGAATGGTTCCCCTTACATGACATAGTCTATGACAGAGGATTTGCACTTGGCAACGACGTCTGTCATCCAGTGATCGAGCTGAGCGAGGCGTCTCAATGTTAATCAAGTATGAACATATGTCATCAAGTATGACTGCCACGTGCTCCTGCAATGTGTGTATTCTCTTCCATCTTGGTTGAGAAGACAATCAGTCAACATACTGATAAACTTCATCAACCCAACTTTAGGGGTACCACGAGTTTAGCGACCATCTCATACGTTCGTGATCTAATAACTCGTACCCACTGTTGGTTCTCTATGGCAGAGATCACATAATACACTGGACTATGATGATATCATCCGCACAGAACCTGATAATCCAAATTATCATTTTTTAGCGGAATCTCCGGGTTTATCTCTTAGCGGGTATTGTATCACAAAGATCTAATGGTTTAAACAAGGAGTATCCTCAAGCTAAAGTATAAAACTATGAAGTTTGGACCCAACCTTTTAAGTTTCTCAATCGCAGGAATGCACCTAATTTTAAAAGATGTTATTACAATGGTTAATATCTACAAAGGTTTTGCAAAACAGACTTTGTTCATTATATTTTGAGCTCTAGTATTTTAGAAAATAACTATCCGAACTCCCACTCAAACGAACATCCCTCCTGGTCGTTTAAGCGATTACACGACCCCCATCCATTGCACAACCCCTCATCATCAGAGCCGGCAACACCACTTCAAGGGTAGAAAAAATGTCAATCACAACAACTTTGTGACTCATGCTCGACCTTTTGGCCTCCGTGTTCTGAGGCCATATCTGCATATGCTAGGCTCGCCACTATAACCTCCACGCTGACGCTTGTGCAACATGGCTTACACCCACCGTATGTGAATGACGATATGTCTGACACCCGATTGTCACGACCTGCCTCATAACGTAGAACTTTCTTGGTGGTGCTCGTTGGAGGGAAAACACTAGTGGTATTTTGAACGGATCATCTTATATAATTACCGCCGCGTAACTAATATATACTAATATATATAATCACACAATATAAGATGCACACAAAACATCAAATGTAATGCAATGTGATGTAGTCCATCGCGCCATGGTCTTCTTGGCGCCAGCAGTTCATAAACAATTTAATAAACCTACCTTGACCATATCACATAGCCCCTGCAAAATAAAGTTAGACGATTCTACTTTATCTTTTGCATATTTTACGTGGCTTGGGGCTGTCGTAAATAGAACCGCTTCATACCTACGAACTTTATGACCACAACAACGATCCAATAATTGCATATTTACGCATCCCTTTCGGGCCCTCCATTGAAAATGCAAGACCAACTAAAGAGAGAGAGACAGACACCCGCCAGCCACAGATATGGTACAAGCCGTATGTCAGTAGTGGAACAAGTCTCGCGTAAGCGTACGCATAAAGTCGGTCCGGGCCGCTTCATCAACTCGATGCCGCTGGAATCACAAGTGCACGCTAGAGGGTAGAAAATAAGAGGAACGGTGCCCCGTGTAGAACACGGGTTCCAACAGCGTACAACTATATCTACGATAGATCGGCTCTGATACCACTGAAGGGGATCGCGTGCAGAAAACAAAAAATTCCTCGCAACGATATCCTTAAACTAGCCAAGATCAATACTATGCAGATATAGAAGTACGGCGGAGATCGGAATACATACCCTCGTAGACCGAATAGCGGGGATTACGCTCCCGCACAAGCGTTAACGACAAAGACGACGTAGCCGACCTCAAGGTCGCGAAGAACTCGGCGCGACGAAGACGACGAAGATGACCTCGAGGTCGGGTGGAGGAAGTAGGCCTCCGAGCACCGCTAGCGCAGCACCTCGCAGGACGTTAAACACATACGGCGGAGACGAAGGCCTCCGAAGCTCCAGTCCAGGACGAGCAGCAGAAGACTTGGAGCAGAACACCAGCAGCACGGAAGCGGGCTATGGTGGAAGAGATCCCCCTCTCAACTCAGCGCAACTCCGACAAAGGGAAGCACGAGATCGAGAGAGAATTAGGGAATTAATTGGTGAATTAAAAGGCCAAGGGTGCTCCTTCTTATATAGGCTCCCGGGGGGAGCCAACCTTGCCAGCCAGGCAATATGGGACTATCCCCATTGCCTGGTGCGGCTAGGGCTGTTGCGCTGGCCCTAGGTGGGCCCCATTTGGCCGTCCAAGCCTCCCCACAAAATTCCCTTGAGGGTTTTTCCCCTCATGGGCCTTCTTTCCACCAGAAGGACCATTTAGGGAAATTAGCCTAACTAAATTCGAAAATAAATATATAAAATCATATTTAAACATTAATTATACTAATTAATATCAAACATAATATATGTAATTTATTCTAGCTCCGAAAACTATTTCATCGCTGCCCGATCTCCATCGGACCATTCTCGGGACGTTCCCGGCGATCTCTTTCCTTTCCGGTTGTCTTGTCGAAACCCCTTAAGTGTGTTACCCTAGTGGTTCGATATAATAACAGACATTTTCGAGACTCCTCTCTGATCAATGACTAACTCGTAGGCCTGAACCCCATGAATTCACTACAACTAGACAGACCTTTGGTAACACAGACTTGTGTTACTACAAGTCCAAAAGAGTGTTACTATGCTAGACAGTAACACAATTTAGAATGGGTTCCATTAGACCGTGTTACTATGAAGTGTCCACTGTCACACATAATAATTGTTACCACAAGTAAAAATCGTGTTACAATTTTGGTATAGTAACACGCATATTATGTGTTACCAAACGCAGTAGTAACACACTTTTTAAACTACGGTAACATAAGTAGTAACATATTTTCATCACGTAAAATATTGGTAGTAACATATTTTGATAAGCACAGTAACACACTTGTTAAAACAAATTAGCCTAAGAATACAACTAGTAACATAATATCCAAATGTTGTAACACAATCTTCATTGTAGTCAACTACTACAGTAACACGTTTGTAACAAATTTAGCTAGTTATGTAACGCCATTAGTATCACTATGTTTGGGAAGAAATTAATGTATTTTTAATTAATAAGCATAAATTGGGTATATTACAGTTATTATTTATAGCTTAATTATAAATAATAATTGTACATGTTCAATTTAATAATTTATTTGACGCTTAGCACCATGAAAATAAAAATGAAGAATGACCTATTCAAAAACTTAATATATCAAGATATATCGAGCATACAATATTGTAGAATCATATTGCATTGCAATAAATAAATAATAAAATTACACTTGGAACACCATAATTTGACTACAGGAAAACACCTTCGCGAAAGGTATTAGACCATAACATATGTTTCGACTCGACCAAAGAACATAATCTGAATAATATTACATTTTCGGTCTATTCATGTAAAACTATAATTATTGATAAGTAAAATCTGGCGTCGGCTTGATCCTGTCTTCTCTCTTGGTCGGGTCGGAGGGCAATTTTTTTCTTCTTCATCTAGCCAAAGAATTCAGCTGCAACTCAGCCATCCTTCTTACGGATCTACAAAGAAACTTTAACATATATTTACAATCAAATTTACTGCAAAGAAAATTGAACATATATTTACAATCAAATTTACACTAATATGATTGTAGGAAAATTGAAGAATTTTTAAAAGTAACTTAAAAACGCTGAAGGCCAACCAATTAATAATCCTGAAGCAAAAGCATCAGCAACTGTCTTGCAATCACCTACTTATCTCACTAACTCCTCGTCATCCAGAATATTGTCAACTATGTACAAGTGCAAATTCAGCACCTAACACAATCCCAGCAGCCTTAGTTTTAGGATCAGTACTTTGGATAGTTGCATATGCAACATTCCGCTTGTTGGGATATGTTGAAGTCTTTAGAACTACTTTAGAACCAACCTATATTAGATCAATATTAGTATTTAACAACAATAATTCTATAATGTGCTAACACATGTACATAGTATGCAGAATATATGTAAACTGATAAACACAAAACTGGTTGTAGATACACTTATGTATGTAAGTGGATTTTTTACCTTTAGTGAAGAAGTATTGTGGAATTTGAGAGTCTTGAAGAAAGTTCACATGTACAATCTCTCTTTTCCCTTACCTAGAAAGAGACAATAATGGTACATGGAATGATATTTTTATCCAGGAGCTTCAAAAGGCTGAAACTAAAAAATCAAAAGCACACAAATATACCTCTTGCATAGAACCGATAAAAAGGTCTTGTGTTGATGATGAGTTGTGTTGAATCAGTAATGAATTCACATTATCATGGTCGGCATTCTAGTTCCATGACACAACAAAGATGAGCAAATCATTACTGAATAATGAATATTCTATATATTTGTGACATGAGTAAGAGTGCAGTAATAACCTTTTTGCGTGAAAGTAGTAAATTATTATCGACAATCAGGTCATGCTGCATAGACGAGCATGCTTCAATAGGTTCATTGCATCGAACTCTTCGGAAACTGAAATATCAGTACACAGTACACAGGTTTCAAGTGACTAGCAATGATATAAACATGTATGACATTACCTCTGTTTTACCATGGAGTATTGGTAACCGAGAAATCCTAATTAAGGAAGATCGCATTGGTTTGGATGAGAATCAGCATAAGCAGAAGTAGATGATCTAGCTTGCTCACATATAGTAGAGGCCTTGAACTAGCTAGTACGTGTTTGTGCATATAGTCTTGCACTTCTTGCTGAACCATATTCTTAAGCAAATTAAAAACATGCATCGATGCTGGTACAAATAGCCTCAACTCTACTGGTTGCTGCTATGTAAATGGTTAATGAATGTTAACTGTTTTGGTTACGGCTATTTGGTTGTAGAACGAGTTTTCAATAAAGAAACACTTGGACATTTAATTCCTACCATGTGCAGCGTAGTGTTTGTTAGAACCTGATGTCTCAAACCTGTAAACTGAATAATGATTATCTATACTAGGTAGAAAGGCCTAGATCTAAGCAAACATGGCACCATAGGAATCAAAATAAATATACTAGATACATCTGGGTAAAGATTTAAAACAAGAAGAATTATGAACTTAGACTCGATCAGCAAGTTTACCCCTAAGAATTTTATATCAAGAGGAACTAAAATCTTAATGGAAGTTCGCAATCAAATGAATGAGGTCCATCAATTTTTAATCGTTTATAATCCCTAATTCAGCACTTAAAAAATTATTTACACAGATGATACGATCGGACCTGAACATGCTGACTTTGACAATGAGAAGAAAGCTAGGCCATGTGCTAGATAAAGAAGGCTCCTGAGATTAGATCCAAACAAATATACAAGGTATGAGGAGAACATCATCAGTGCAACAAGTATACAAGGAGACGAAACAGAGGATACAAGAAATACGGTTCTCCGTCTATCCAATATGTAATCCTTTTTCTGAAACAGTACTACACTAGTATAGAGATTAGGCATTGCATTCACCTGGGAATC
This sequence comes from Poa annua, assembly GCA_026929855.1. NCBI lineage: Eukaryota > Viridiplantae > Streptophyta > Magnoliopsida > Poales > Poaceae > Poa > Poa annua. Next base: position 270,667,598 of record CM049426.1, on the reverse strand, counting down.
GGGACTGCTGAGGGATTGAGGTCTTGAGATCTGGAGGCGGCCGTTGGACTGGAGAATTAGCAAACCACAGAGGACCGGAGTTTCCCCACTCAGGCGAGAACGTGTAACGATGTGCTATGGCCAGCAGCGGTGAACCACAGCGATCCGGTCGTGGTATCTTGAGATCTGGCCGCCGGCGGCGAACTAGCTTTGCGGATTGATCTTGAGAGGAAACAACGAGGACAGGAGATCGAGATCGGCATCGCTTGGAGATGAGAATGGAGGGCGGTGCGGTTATGTCAAGGGCGACGCGTCGAAGGAGGCTATAAATCTGGGATTTAGTTAAGATAATTGGAGGGAAAGTTTTGGATTACCGCGCTGTCATGAGGCAAAATTTTAGATTGGCGCCAAACGTGAATTGGCAAAGAAAACACGCCAAATCTATTGGCCGCTCTCAGATTTATATTTCCTTTAGATTTTTAAATATTTTAACATTAATTACACTAATTTTAACATTAACATTAACACGCCAAATATATTTTAACATTAACACACCAAAAAATTTAAATATATAAAATCATATTTAAACATTAATTACACTAATTAATATCAAACAAAATATATATAATTTATTCAAGCTCCGAAAACTATTTCGTCGCTGCCCGATCTCCATTGGACCATTCCCGGGACGTTCCCGGCGATCTCTTTCCTTTCCGGTTGTCTTTTTGAAACCACTTAAGTGTGTTACCCTAGCGGTTCGATATAATAACAGACATGATCGAGACTCCTCTCCGATCAATGACTAACTCGTAGGCCTAGACCCCATGAATTAATCCCTGTGATATAACGAATGACTTTCATCTATCAAACCTGAACGTTTAGTCTTAAACCCTTTGTCATGGCGATAGTTAGCGTGTCCGAGCATCATTCTCAGATATCTCCATACCTAGCATGATCTCGTTACCGACAACACTATTTTCTACTCGTTCATGATATTATGTCAGCTGGTGACCTAATCACATGTTTGCAAACTCATTTTACATAATCTCACCGAGTGGGCCCTAGAGTATCTATCCGGCTATGCGGACTGACAAATCCCGATGTTGACCCTCGTCTCAACTACCCCCTTCGGATACCCAAAAGTATCACCGTTATTGTCACACTAAATAAGATATGACGTTTGGTGCAATCAAAGTATCTTCCAGGAATAACAATAAGTGTTGGTCTCACGGTCTTAAGGCGTAATGACAATGTCCTATAAATACTGGGTATGTCCATCACATTGTTACACCTAACGATATGACTTTCATTGCCGACCGGCACCATGCCCTATGATCGAAAAACCTCGATCATCAATCGCGCAACGAAACTTGTCTTAGTAGAGGCTACTGGGGACCTGGTTGTTTATCTATCACACCTGTATTAATGTTTTCGCTTAATACGGTTATAGCATGGTATAAAACATAGAATGAACAATTGGGATATTGCCAATAAACTATGTTTATTAAGTGCCTCCAGGGCATATTCCCTTCAAATACCCCCTCTTGGAGTTACAAGCATCTACTTGGCCAAAGCACACACAAGTAACGGAGAGCATGCAAGATCATTAAATAGCACAGACATGATATATTATGAAGCAATAACTTTAGTACTCAATATTCATCGGATCCCAGCAAACACAACATGGAGAATTACATAAAGATGATCTTGATCATGATCGGTAGCTCACAAGATCTAAACATGATAGCACAAGAGGAGAACACAACCATCTAGCTACTGCTATGGACCCATAGTCGAAGGGTAGAATACTCACGCATCAGTCCGGAGGCGGTCATGGTGACGTAGAGGCCTCCGGGGACGATTCCCCCTCCCGACAGGGTGCCGGGGAGCAGTTCTGATCTCTCTCAAATTGGTGTTGACGACGGCGGCGGCTCGGGACCTGTGGAGGAAAATATGAACACCGTTCGATTATTTTTAGGTCAAGAGGTATTTATGGGCGGAAGGGCAAGGTCGGTGGTGAAGGAGATATGCCCTAGAGGCAATTAATAAAGTGTATTCTTTATCATATCTCGTTTGTTCATAATAGGTTTTTGTGTCATGCTAGAACCGTATTAAGCGGAAACATTAATACGGGTGTGATACGTAAACAACCAGGTCCCTAGTAGCCTCTACTAAGACTAGTTTCGTTACGCGATTGATGATCGAGGTTTCCCGGTCATAGGGCATGGCGCTGGTCGGCAATGGGAGTCATATTGTTGGAGAACGATGTGATGGACATACCCAGATTTGGAGGACGTAGTCGTTACGCCTTTGACCGTGAGATCAACTCTTATTGTTATTCCTGGAAGATACTTTGATCGCACCAAATGTCGTATCTTATATAGTATGACAATAAAGGTGATACTTTTGGGTATCGGAAAGGAGTAGTTGAGACGAGGGGTCAAGAGCGGGATTTGCCAGTCCGCATAGCAGGATAGATACTCTCGGTCCCACTCGGTGAGATAATGTCTGATGAGCTTGCAAGCATGTGACTAGGTCACGGAGACATGAGATCATGGACGAGTAGAAGATAGCGTTGTCAGTAACGAGGTCGAGATTAGGTATGGAGATATCTATGGAACGACGCTCGGACATGCTAAGTATCGCTATGGCAAAAGGTTTAAGACTTTGCGTTCAGGTTTGATAGATGAAAGTCATTCGTTATATCACAGGGATTAATTCATGGGGTCCAGGCCTACGAGTTAGTCGTTGATCATAGAGGAGTCTTGGTCATACCTGTTATTATATCGAACCGCTAGGGTAACACACTTAAGGGGTTTCAACAAGACAACCGGAAAGGAAAGAGATCACCGGGAGCGTCCCGGGAGGGGTCCGATGAAGATCGGGCAGCGCCGAAAGAGTTTTCGGAGCTAGGAAAAATTATATATATTATGTTTGATATTAATTAGTGTAATTAATATGAAAATATGATTTTATATATTTATTTTCGAATTTATTTAGCCCGATTTCCCTAAATGGGCCTTCTGGTCGAAAGAAGGCCCAAGAGGGGGAAAATCCCCAAGGGGATTCGGTGGGGGCTTGGGTGGCCGACCCAGGTGGGCCAAGAGGCCCACCAGGGGGCCGGTGCACCATGGCTGGCCGCACCAGGCATGTGGGGATAGTCCCACATTGCCTGGTGAGGAGGTTGGCTCCCCCCTGGGAGCCTATATAAGAAGGGGCACCCTGCCCTTTTAATTCACCAATTAATTCCCAATTTCTCTCTCGATCTCGTGGTTCCCTTGTCGGAGCCGCGCCGAGCTGAGGAGGGGGATCTCTTCCACCATAGCCCGCTGTCGCGCTGCTGGTGTTCCGGTCCAAGTCTTCCGATGCTCGTCCTGGACTGGAGCTTCGGAGGCCGTCGTCTCCACCGTACGTGTGTGATGCCCTGCGAGGTGCTGCGCTAGCGGTACTCGGAGGTCTGCTTCCTCTACACGACCTTGAGGTCGGCTTCGTCGGTCTTCATCGACAACGTTTGTGCGGGAACGTAATCCCCGCTTTCGGTCTACAAGGGTACGTATTCCGATCTCCGTTCGTACTACTATATCTGCTTAGAATAGATCTTGGCATGCTTTTAGGATATCGTTGGTAGGAAATTTTTTGTTTTCTGCACACGATCCCCTTCAGGTGGGTGCCCGAGGGACCCACATCACCTCCTGGCGCGGTCAGCATGGGGCCCGCGCCACGAGGTGGTGTGGGCGCCTCGTGGCTCCTCTTCGTCTCGTTTTCGGTTCCTCGTGACGCAAATATTAAAAAAATAATTCCAGGATCTTTTATTTTGAATTCCGATAATATTTTCTTAAGTACTTTTCTGAAACCAAAAACAACAGAAAACAGGGAACTGGCACTGTGACATCTTGTTAATAGGTTAGTCTCAGAAAATACCTAAAACTATATAAAATGCATATAAAACATGTAATAACATGATATAACATAGCATGGAACACAACTAATTATGAATACGCTGGAGATATATCAGTAGACTGGAACTAGAATGATGTTTTATGGTGGCTTCGAATGCATCGAAGGCAACGGTGCCCGTACGCGCTCTGCATTGAAGGCAATGGTGCCCGGCCGGCCGGAGAATTTTTTACTTCTTAATTTATAATTTAGGAATGGGGAATAAAAAATGTAATATATAAAGGTCTTTTTTGTAAAATAAACATGCCACGTAAGCACCGGATCTATCACAATTATATTAAAAGGTTATTTATTAGAATGGGCTGGCAGACATATTAATGTTTCTTGCGACTGTCAGACCGAAAAAGAGTATTTTTTGATAGAAAATGAAAAAATGATGGTTCTTTAAAATCATAGGTACAATTATGGAGGTTTTCTGCAATTAACTCAATCATGTGTCCTCCCAAAATCGAATTGGGCTCCCATCAGCAATCACGAAAAATAAAATGTGTGACTACCTCCGGCAGGAATTAATTGTCGTGGAGAGTGTACTGTGCTAGTACAAAAGTGCTATACATCAACGACAAGTATTTCGAATCAGAGGAGTATAATAATGAAACGAGGGAGTAGTTGCTATCAAAATATAAACGCGTGCTTTTATAGTTATATGTGCACAAAGAGCCCACTTTGTCATCTTGCACCAGGCCTCTGATGTGTGAATACTAGCTCGTGCCACGGGAGAACTTCCCAGCGTTATTTGAATGTCCAAAACATAGGAGTCGCAGATATAAAGAGAAGAAAACATGAGGATGTTCAGAAGGTGGTTTGTTTTCCTCCAAAAATCTGATGGAGTAGGCTATTTCAAAAGACGGCTGTTTTCAGTTCGTAATGCCTATAACCTTGCCTTAGATGAAAAATTAGACCTGCAAATCGTTCTAGAACAAAACTGAATGAAGATCGAAGCTTATGTGACATGATCTGGAAATCTGAAGCTCCTCCAAAGGTTAAAGTTTTCACCTGGAAACTTGCAACTACTCCACTCTAGCTGTGCAGGTAAATAGGTGCCGGCGTCTCCCACTGGCACTCACTTGCTGTATATGTGGCGATGCACCTGAGTATGCATTCCACGTGACGAGGGCATGCACTTTTGCAGAAGACCTTCGGCTTGGTCCGAGGGATGTTTGGGACCTACCTCCTGGAGAATATTTTTGATTGTGCGCTCATTTTATTGGACAACTTGGACAGATTATCTAGAATTTAGGTAGTGTAATGTTTAATTGTTTATGTGGTGACGAACATGTGACATCATCAAACCCATGATGTATCTCTCGTTGTAATCGACTTTTAATAAATCAATAAAGACAGTATGCATCAATCGATGCAGAGACCGGGACTCCCATTTTTCAAAAAAAAAAAAGAATCATCGAAATATACGATTTTTGACAAAGGGGATGCCGAGATTAGGCATCCAGTCAGCTTCCAGCAGATCTACCTATCTTCTTTGCATCTCATAAGAAATGGAGAAGATAAACATGAAATAAAAGGTAAGAAAGCTGCTGAATGCGAGGAACTGTCTTATGAATTCGTGGTAACTATTCTGGTAAAACGAAAGCACAAAAGCATTTCTCTTGTTGATGTCTGAGGTTACTTGTAGTCTCTGTTTTAAATAGCCGGCTATAGATAATAGCCCTGACTCTTAAGAAGAGCTAGAGCCGGGTTAAATCAAAACTAAATGGGGCTGTAACCGAAAATTATACATGAACTTATTTAGCGCCAAAATGCTCAAAAGGTTATAGCCGGATGATAGCTGGCTATTTAAACACAGAGCTTGTAATCTTACCATAGTGTAGTCTGCCCCTCTTGCTGATGAAAATCAACAGGAAGGACTGAAGGACAACTCAGTGGCGCATGGTCTAGCCTAGATAGGTCGTAGGAAAGTTGTGTTGTAACGCTGTGCCGACCTGCGTTTCAAAAGAAAAGATAAAAACAGTGCCTAAGAATTGGTCTCAAGAACGAGAGAACACAGCCCAAATACATAAAGAGAGTAAGAGACACCATATCCCGCTCCCAAAAAAAAGAGAAACCAATAATCGGGAAGTTCTTCTTGCCTTCTTGTTCCAAAGAGATAAAATCTCATCAAGGCCGAATGACAAGCTGGAGTACAGTACACCACAACATCAAATAAACCTGATATCTACCTTAATAATGAATCAATTATTATTAACCACCCGTGACACATGGCCATGCTGATCGGAGCAGCATGCAGTCTTGACGACAGGCGATTCGTCAGGTAACTAAGGCAGGCCCGCTGCATGCCTAGGCGCCGGTGTAGATGTGGAGTTTGAACCCGAGGATGATGACGGCAAAGAGGGTGAAGAAGACGAGGGTGTGAACGGTGATGGACTTGCCGGTGGTGCGGTGGCTGAAGAAGTCTACACACCCCTGCGTCCCCGGCAGCTCGAACAGCAGCCCCGGCGAGAGCAGCACGAACAACACCAACCCAACTACCACAGGCGCCCAGTCAATCATCTATGCAGCTATAATGTCTGCTGCTGGCGGGTATCTATGTTTCTCTGCTGCCGTCCCTGCTGAAGTACTGATGGTGGGATGGAGGATGAGCACGAAGAATGTGGAAAATAAAAAGGAGGAGGAATTAAGAAGGAATGAGACATGGACCTGCTCTGATGCTGAAAGAAAAGTAGGATGAGGATCTGAGGATGCCGCCGGATGAGGGTACATCATTGTGCTGGTCTGGTCTGGAGGTAATCAAATTTTAAGCTAGTGCAACTAGTGGCAGGGTTCATTGGCTGTAGTGAAGCCTCTTTGAAAGTAATTGACCATTGTATTTGTATCACAAAACAGTACACAATCAACAAGTAATCAGTAAAAAGCTAAAAATACTTCCATTTGCAAACACAAGGAGATTGGGAGATTGTTGGGAAACTGCACATAGTTTGTATGTTGGATGTTGCTACTTGATAATAAAACAACTAAGACGACGAGGATTTAGGCCACGAGGCGCCAGATGGTGGGCCCCACGCGGCCAGATTTCTTGGCTGTGTGGGCCAGCCCCTTTCGCCCTCGTGGCTCTTGTTCTTTCGATTTTCTTTCCTCTGGTGTTCTTCCGATGAAAAATCGATTGTGCATTTTTTGTTTTTCCATTTGAGTCCATGTAGCTCCTGAAACATTAAAAACAAGACAAGGGGGGGTTTTCTGCCTCCTAGAAATCAAATGCCAAAATTAGCAACTTTGTATGAAAGTCCCATAAATCTTCAATAACATGCAAAAACAATGATATAATAATGCCAATAACATCCTAACATGATAATATGAGTTATAAAATGATGATATAAAATGCACGTATCACTCGCACCGAGTGAAGAGTTCTGCTTCTTTGGCATGGCGGCGTTCTTCACGTTGATGTCCAAGATGGTCGAAAGGCGACCACTACCGTTTTGGACATCGGTAGCGGCTTCCTCCGGCCAGCGTCAAAAGGTCTTATTCAACCTCCAGGCTGCCATGCCCGTAAACAAGGCCGTTTGGCTGCGGTGCAGCGTGCTCCCACCTCCCCGTCCCAAGTGGTGTATTCCCCGACGTCATCAAGGTTGGAATCACCGAGTCATGGATTTGTCGCATTGGAAAAGGAGGAGAAACTGATTGTTCCCAATATTTTCGTCAAGATCCTACGTGCAAGTTGTAAGGACCTGAATGCAATTTTATATTTTTAGAAGTCTTATTATTTTTAGAAGTCTTATCTCTAAATTATACCAGTTGACTTAATGAAGCTATAGTTCCTTCTAACCTACCCCTTTTTTTTTGAAGGCAAAATTACACTAAGCGTTTGGCTATTTGGACCCTTCGAGGTTATTTTTGTTAGGAAAAAGTCTAAAACAAACTCTGAACTCATAGACGTTAGCTAAATCAAACTTCCAACTTACAATCCCTGAAATTGACACACCGAACTCTCGAATCCCGGTCTATTTTGAACCTTATTCCTGTTTGATTTAGATTCATGTTCAACAAGCTCGCCATGGTTGACCCAACGGAGGTGCTCGCAGTCGACACCGTTCAGGGTGCGCGGTCACCGGTCGGCCGAATCCCAGCTAGTCGTTGTCCGGCGAAGATGGAGAAGGCAGAGGAAGGGTCACCGTGCTCATGAACACTATCGGGCTTGACGAGGAACTGGTCCTCGCCGCACTTAGCGCAGCCAGAGGGGCCGAACCACAGGAGTGGGCGCTCGAAGCTGCCGCCCACGGAGCTCGCGGCCGATTAGCGTGGCTAGGGATAGTGCCCGGCCACCCGGGGCAGCTCTCCATCATGGAAGCGCGTGCGTGTGCGGTCGCGGGCCGGCCGGAGGTGCTAGCTAGCTAGCTACATACGCCAGGCGTGAGCTCTCGCCAGACGAGCATACGTGCTAGTAGTTGGGACACATGCGTGTGTTCGTGCACCCAGCGCGCCGCACTGCGCCGGCGCCAGCGACATGGGCCGAGCTCACAGCACTGCTCACCGCAACAAGCTCGCTAGTAGGACCATGTTCACTCGCCAACCACCCGCAAGTGCACCACCTTGCCGCGACAGGCTCGCTGGTACGGCGGGCTCGACACCGCCACCATGGCGGCCTTCTTCGTGATGATGAACACCCAGGCTGCCGTTGGAGAGGAGAAGCCGGGTGTGATTGGGCTCATGCCGTCCCCATGCTCGCTGCCCCGCCATCGGGAAGCTTCTCAGACACCACGCGTGCAAGGTGTTTGACATAATGCCTACTCTTATTAGAGGGAAGTTGTGAAGATAATAACAGGTGGCTAAACTTTCTATTTAATTCTCTATCGAATTTTGCCACGTAGAAACGACAGCTAGGATCAAACAATGAGAAGAATGTTTAAAAGACGATCCCGGTCGGGATTGTTGATTCCCGGTGAGGCAAACGGACACAATGTTCAAAATATACCGGGATTCGACAGTTGGGTGTGTCTATTATAGGGATTGTAAATTGAAGATTTAATTTAGCTAACGCCCACCAGTTTAGGGTTTGTTTTAAACTTTTTCTTTTTGTTAAATAAACGGTCACAAGCCCAGAAGGACGTTGTCACGCTGATCCACCATTCCACCCTAAATAAATAAAGAAGAGAAAAGAAGGAAAAGGGCCACAGGGACGCTCCTTCTGGTTCCTTCCATCTGCGCCCACGGCACGCAACCCGCACCCAAGAGGATTTCCTTTCTCCTCGGCGAAGACGGAACGTATCCTCTTTCCCAATCCTAGATATGCACCACGAATCTGTTCCTCCTCTCTCATGACGTATGGGCCCCTCGTCGTTTCGTCCCATATGTCAGAGAAGTATTAACTAGCACCACCGAGCATCGGGAGCTGAGCTGGAGCCCACTCTGCTCAGCAGCTGGAGTACAATTTAATCTGTAGCCATCCCCCCCGCTCACTCCAGTCCACTGCGCTCCCCTCCCCCCGAGAGTTCTTCCAGCAAATCCACAAGTCCACAAGACCGGCCGGAAGCAGTTCATCAAGATTTGAGTTCCGCAGAAATGGCGGACTGGGGCCCGGTGATCGTGGCGACGGTGCTGTTCGTGCTGCTCACGCCGGGGCTGCTCTGCACGCTGCCGGGCCGCGGCCGGGTGGCGGAGTTCGGCAGCATGCACACAAGCGGCCTCTCCATCCTCGTCCACGCCGTCCTCTACTTCGCGCTCATCACCATCTTCCTCATCGCCATCGGAGTGCACGTCTACGCCGGCTAGCCCACACCACCGGCGCGGCGTCCACCTCCTTCTTCTTCTCCTACTCGACTTATCATTATTACCCAGATCTGTCCGCTTGTGTTCATCAGTCAGCTATCTACTATGGTCTTGTAATGCGGATTTGGTGTACGTGCTACCAATGTGGTTCTCAACTTTTAGTAAGTAATACATCGGACGCTAAAGATCCGCGGTGCTCTGTATGTTGTCTTGCGTTGTGCTCGCCAGTCGCCATGCGCTCGATTTGTCGGTCACCTGTTTTTCTCCTGTTTTGTTCCTCGATTGATTGAAGACAAAAATAATACATAGTGCCTTTAGCAGAACATACTTATTTTATTAATACTATTACTTTACAATACTAAACAAGTCGTCTGGGTGGTGTAGTTGGTTATCACGTTAGTCTCACACACTAAAGGTCCCCAGTTCGAACCTGGGCTCAGACACCTTTTTTTTGCCTTTGTTTGTTTGTTTTCTTGATGACTTTTATTTATTTATATTTTCATGTTTCGACCGTTTATTTTGGTTTGTTTTCGCGTTTAAGCGGTTTCTTGTGCAACGAGAGCTACATTCACGATTTAGACGTTGTCATCATATTTTCCCACAAATATATTGATTCCATTCTAAATACATTCATGATATTTCTAAAATACATTGTTGAAATTCAATCTTCAACCACAGTTTACAAAAAATCATTCTAACTAGTAACGCTTGATCATGCGAACGACTGCACAATGGTGTTATTTCATACCCCTATATATTCTGACAAAATACGAAGATTAGCTGTCAAATTTGCTCTTTGCAAACACCGTATAGTAAAAAGCAACGGCTGATCTGGAGGCGAGCTAAAGAACAGTAGTTTACACTTGAGCAAAATACAAGTTCACAACAATTACCTTGATGTAAGAAGAAATGAATATCGTCAGAAGCACCAGACCATTAGGACTATATATATCAACCGTTGTGAAAATTGGTTCTCTATTTTTTTGGCCAATTGAAATTTGGTTCTCTGTCTGAGTTTTACGAGGGCTTAATTTTTTCTCTTGGACTCAGTTATTGAAGATTCGGTACCTTCATCTCGGATTATGTTTGAGTTGTGCGCATTGGAAAAACATGCAAGCGATCTTTCATCAATATGCCTCAGGTTTAGACAATATTGGAGTACTAATTAAAGGGGTCCGCCTTCACAAGATTGGACTAAACTGGATGGGGAGTTGGGGACGGCTCCTTCATTTGGTCCTGAGTGACCAAGGCGATCATCTTTCTTGTTGTACCGCTATTTCGGCATTGCAATGATGCCCTGGAAGCGGAGCTCGTATTGTAATCTGCATGGGATGAATAGCCTGGTATTACATGGGAGTAGCTACAATTCAGCATGAAATTACACAGTTGAGTTAGCGGCCATTCATCATTCAGTTCGACTAGTGGCGAATCTAGGATTTTAGTGAAGGGTATGCCACATCAAGGCGTGCATTTGGGTTAAATAAAATAAAGATTCCTATGGTTACACTCTTGCTCTCACAGGGGTTTCTGGCATTTTCGTTTTTTTCTCAACTCTCCTTTTTTTATGCTAAGAAAATTTGGGTTTCCTCGACCGATCAAAAGCACAACTGACGTTTGGATTTAGTTGGAAGCATATGCATGGGTAAAGTAGTGGTAATTTAACTTTTGACGATATTTTTTACGAATATATTCCCTAGAGTATATATCCATGCTAAAAATGCATGCCTAAGTATCCTAACTTATTGGCTAATAGTCGGCCAGTTAATTAGTTAGCTATGTACTCCCTCGGTTTCACAATATAAGATGGTTTAGGTGTAACACATGTTGGATAGATTCACACAAAATAAGTGTACATGTATATTAAAATATGTCTAGATATATGTGTACATATAAATGTGAAAAATGGCTAAAACAATTATATATTGTGTAACGGAGGGAATACTGATTAAAAAGCCCTATCTAATTTTCCTATGTGTACATAGACTTGTATTGCCACGTAATTGTTCTAGGTACATATAGGAGATGAGGAGTTCGATGCATGTATGGCCTAATGAAACTGTATGTACATGTCCTGCCTGCATAGCCAGGCCGCTAGGCCGAATGCATGCATGGAGAAGACCAAAACTTGTTCAGAACTGATTAGCTCTTGGATCCAATTCAACGAAGCTGGAAATCGCAGGGTATGCCACGGCATATCTGACATACCCCTTGATACGCCACTGAGTCCGACAGTTGAGTAAGCGGCCATTCATCGGACAGTTTGGAAGAAGCAGAGGTGAAGGTGAAAATAGATTTCGTATGCTTGTAGGTAAATGAGATCAAGCATGTGGTTTTCAGACGGAGACATTTTAGAATCACCCAATATTAGTCGTAGTTAAAATTGGGTTAAACATTAATGGGCCAATATTTCTTGGCTCGCATCAGTAGCTGAAATGTTATAATTAACTATCCAGGAATCACAAATAGAGCTCTGTTTTATTGGGGCACTTTTATAAACATATTGTTTGAGAAATAGAAGCATGTTACCTGCAAAATTTCTTATTGCATAAAATTGATCATTTAAGAGCATCTCCACTCGGGGTGCCCAAACGGCCGCCCCATTGGGGTGTGCCAGACACATTTTTGTTCCCACTTAAGGTGTCCAAAATCGTTTTCTGTCCGGCGCAGCCTAACTTTTTTTCTGGTACGCCAACCCACACCCTCCCCTCGGACGGTCGATGTGTTGACAGGACCCAAAGAAGTGTGGCGCCATGCTTGTCATTGAGATGCGAAAATACGACGCTATTTCCCGCCACCTCTTTCCGCCTTTGTTTCCCGCGTTGGATTCCCACGCCGGTCAGCTGAATTAATGGCGGCGGCGGCGTCTCGGTTCCCTACCGGTCAGCCTCGCTGCACCACCATGTGCCCGCCGTAGTGAGCCGTCACGTCGCCGTTTCCCGCTATCTCTTCCGTCTTCGTTCCCACCACATGTTCCCTCCTCTGTTTCCCGCGTCGACCTCGCCCGAGTGACTATATATCACCCCACCGAGTTGCAAGCACAACATACCACATCCACTCCACCCAATTCTATCGAGCGATCATGGACGAATGCGCAACAGTGGAAGAGGGCGCGACGACTATGGTAGGGGGCACGACGGCAATGCATTACTGTCGGCGTCCCCCCACCATCGTCTGACAAAGATCTCTACCAGGTCTGCACGACATTGAGTTCCTGCTTATCATCTACAATGGCCTCGAGTCGCGACTGAGTCTCCCGACGGCGTTTGTGGAGCAACTTGAAGATAGGGTGTCCGAACCATACAAGATTGAGCCGGGGTTGTTCCTCCACTTTGAGTTCAACGGCGATAACGAGTTCTTCATGAAGGTCTTCGACGTCACTTTATGCTCACTTTATGCTGGAGTGCGGCCACCGTGTACAGCAACGACGATAGTGGGTTGGCATCAACTACAAACACTAGCAATGCCGATGAGAACGCCGACCATTAGATTATGTTTAGTTTATATTTCTTTAATCTTCAGTTAAATATGTAAAAAATGAAATCCGTCAAATAGTAGCAGTAACGATGAGGATGACGACCATTAAATTAGGTTGTTTACATTTTGCAGGCAACGAGTCGGGATCGTCAGACGGTCATTTAGGCGTCGCGGGTGGAGATCTAACAAACACGCACGTACAGCCTCGCTTCATGTTAAATCCTGAAAAATTTAGAAAAATTCGAGTACCCATTCCAAATCTGGGATTTAAACCTGGGTGGGGCTGGTTCCACCACTAGGAACCAATGCAATTGAGCTAATGGGTTTTAGACTGTCATTTACTCGTCGCGAGTGGATATCTAACGGTTTGAAGTACTAATTTTCGGGCTTGTCAATCGGCGCTTCAGTTGGTGGGGGCATTGGGACACGCACGGCCTGGGAATTGACACTCTCTCCCTCCCTCTCGTCCGGGTCCCAATTACGGATGGCACCCGCCGGGTACGGGTATGGCACCCGTATACCCGCACCCGCCCCTTCTCGCCGTCCCTGTTACCTGCCCCCATACCCGTCGGCGGGTACGGAGTTCAACCATACCCGCCACCCGCCGGGTATGCGGGAACCGACGGGTACCCGCCTCTGCTAGCAGTCGGTGAGGATGAAGTGTTTGCTATCCGTCGCATGAGATGCAGTAGAGAGCCGGAGGGAGCGCGGCGGCGACGCAAGGTGAGTGGTGGCGGCGGCGCAAGATGGCTAGATCCACAGATGAGAGGCGGCGGGGATGGCAGAGGAAGGTAGCGTCAGCGAGGGCGGCGTAGCGTAGGAAGGGCCGCGGCGGCGCGGACTTGGCGAGGGAAGGGACGGACGCGGCAGCACGAGCAGCTGGCTTGTTGAGGGAATGGCCGGACGCGGCGGCGCGGGCGCGGCGCAGATCGAGATCGCTAGATAGAGGGGGTCGTGCAGGAGAAGAAAAAGGGAGCAGAGGATCACGATGCGGGTGGCGGCTGGGAGCCTGGGAGTGGGAGGTGGAGTCGTGGGCAGTGGGGGTAGTGGGGGGAAATTAGGGTTTCATGCTGCTATGGAAAATGACATGCTGCTATGGAAAATGACGTGTGGGCCGCATGGGGACTGGGGTTAGGGGGCTTACACACAGGTGGGGTTTACCGGGTACGTGGGTAAAAGGGTATGGGTTTGATACCACCGTACCCGCACCCGCTAGACCCGACGGGTCTAGAATTTTCTCGTTAAGCATACCCGCGGGTATTTTTTCACACCATACCCTCCCCGTTTGATGCGGGTACCCGTCGGGTTTACGGGTGACGGGTGCCATCCGTAGTCCCAATCCCCCTCTCTCCAACGACAGACGCAACGCCGGCGCCGCCCGGACGCGCGCAGGAGAATGTTGGCGATCGGCGAAGATGAGCGCCCTCGAGCAATGGAACTGCCAAATCTGCTCGTCAGTCAAGATATACCCAGGTTTCTTCTCAACGTGCTGCGTTTTCTTCTCCTATATGTTCTTTTCTTTTTCGAGAATGATTGGAGACTTGGAATCAACGATAATCAAAGGTAGGCAGATTGTGTGACTCCCATCGCCTGAATTGCAGATTGTGTGACTCAACTGATAAAAAACATGCCAAAAATTATGCGAACTACTGGGAGTACATCTGTAGAATACAATTATTTTGCCAGACATTCAGACTTTGCCCAATAACAGGGAGTAGATCTGTAGAATACAATTATATATTTTTTTAAAGAGTATGCCAATAGCATACTTTAGCTTTATAGAAGGAGAGCAATACAGTTACAAGAAAACTGAAACCTGGTGCGAACACCTGGGTCAGTTAACCTCCAACTCCACACTCAAAACAGACTACTCTCTCACAACATCTACTCTCCTACTCCCTCTTGCACTCTGCCACAACTGCAGCTCCTCTCTAATTCTACTGATAAGCTGCGGCACGGTATACTGATCTTTGACCCTCCCGAAAACTCGAGCATTTCTCTGCTTCCATAACATCCAAGCTACCAGAATTACCAAAGTATCAAACGCCCTCCTATGTCGACTCTGAATTCTCTCCCTTTCCTGCAGCCATCAGCTTTCAAGAGTAGAGCTGATGTCCGGCTCTCTGATCTGCAGACCTGCATTATGCAAACATCCTAGCCAAATTTCTCTTGCGAACACACACTGCATCAGAATATGGTCTACATTGTCTTCTTCCTGCAAACAGGTGTAACAAGCATCTGAATGCTCCTGCAATCCATGCCTCGCTCTTCGATCTGACGTCCAAAGTCTATACTTGGTAGCAAGCCATCCAAAAATCTTACACTTGACTGGCGCATACGACTTCCAGATAGGAACAGCGATTATGCTCCTCTGCTGCCCACGACACAGCTCCCTGTACGTGTCTTTTGCTGAATACACACCCAAGCTGGCTCCATTCCAGCTGAAAGAATCAGGATTCTGAACATCACGAGCCACTGTACTCACTTCAAACCAAAGAGTCATATACTCCATCAATCCCTCCTCTGACAGCTCGTCCACAATGTTCAGCTCCCAGCTGCTCTCTGCCATACCTTGCGCCACCGTTCTAGTGTTCTTCCTCCTTGTACTAACTGCAGCAAAAACCTCTGGTGCTATATCGGAAACCCTCTCTCCATGAATCCACTTATCTGTCCAGAACATCACATTCTCTCCATTCCCAACAGTGATCCTAACTAACTGTTGAAACGTCTCTAAAGTGTATTTGTCCTTCAGAGGAGGCAACCCTTGCCACGGTTTAGCAAGGTCTGTGCGTCTTAACCACTCGCATCTTACTCGGAGAGCAATCCCTTGTTTTCTCAGGTCTTTAATCCCAAGTCCTCCATGCATGATTGGCCTACATACTGCCTCCCAGGCCACCAAGCATTGCCCAACCTTGACCTCTTTCTTCCCAGCCCAAAAGAAAGACCTCACCCATCCCTCCAGCTCCTCTAATAACCAGCTCGGGGCCTCTGCCACTAACAAAAGGTTGTGTCGATCGTTGATTGATCCTCCGATTCATTCAGAGGAGGGGGCTGTTGCTGGGACTAGCATGACGGCACAGGAGGCAGTGGCGTGGGGGCGTATGAAGAGTTTTTGCTCGCATTTGCTCAAAGCCCTTGCACCACCTCTGTTAAAAGAGATTGAGTCTGCATCGAAGCTTCGCGCGGAGGCTGAAACTTTCACGCCTAAGAGAATAACGCGGCGCACGTCAGCGGCATCGGGGGTCAAAGTGGATACGAGAGTAAAGAAGGTGATCGTGGCAGAAACTGTTCTGCTCAAAACCTTAGGCATTACCCCGGAGGAGCTTGAGGTGAAGGAAACTGATCTGGATGAGTTCAGGTCGTTTTTTGACTCACCTATGGGAGAAGACCATCTACGAGCAGTTGCTTCGGTGTTTGGCAAAGTGGTACCGGTGTCATTTGAGGCAGAGGAGCAGCGTTTGGCAGGACCGACGCTGGTGATGCCGGTGCACAGAGCACCGTGTGTAAGGTGGAGTCGGAGTAGTTTAGTTTCTTAATGGAATTAAGCATAGAGATGTTAGACTGGAACGTTCGTGGTTTGAACGATCCGGCGAGGAGAGATGCGGTGAGAATTTTCGTTGAGGCTCTGAGAGTTAAAATTGTATGTTTGCAAGAAACTAAGCTTAATGTGGTTGATAGTTACACAGTCTTGCAATGCCTAGGACCATCGTTTGATGGTTTTGCTTACCTCCCTGCAATTGAGACACGTGGAGGGATTTTGCTGGCCTGGGACTCTTCTGTTGTGAAGGTTTCAAACATAAGCTTCGACACTTACGCTATCACGGGCGAGGTGTGTGCGATAGATAACACCAAATGGTGGATAACGACGGTATATGGGCCGCAAACAACTGAGGAGAAGCTTAACTTCCTGGACGAGCTAATGGGCCGAAGAGAGTTCTGCCCTGGGCCCTGGATTGTGGCCGGAGATTTCAACATGATTCTCAGTGCGTCGGACAAAAATAATACAAATCTGAACCGGAGTTTGATGTCGAGATTCAGGAGATTTGTGCGTGATTTGGAGCTCAAAGATCTATTCCTGCATGGGAGGAAATATACCTGGAGTAACGGGAGAGAGGAACCTACGATGACGCGCATTGACCGCGTGTTGGCCACAGTGGATTGGGAGCTGCAACACCCGGATGCGGTTTTACATGCGCTTTCTTCTTCCATCTCGGATCACACGCCCCTGCACCTGGCGCTAAGCGCCAATTGCAAACCTAAGCGACGGTTCCAATTCGAGCTCTTCTGGCTTAAACTTGAAGGCTTCGATGAGGCGATTCGTGAAGGATGGCATTGCAATAGGGCGATCGTGGATCCCTTCAGAAGACTGGACGCCTTGTTCAGGAATACAGCGGAGTATCTGTAGTCCTGGGGACAGAGGAAAATAGGCAATGTGAAGATAAAGATTGCTGTAGCTAATCTGGTGGTTCTGAAGCTAGATGTTGCGCAAGACCGTAGAGCCTTGTCAGCATGGGAGCAGTGGCTTCGAAGATCTCTGAAGCTCGTCATTTTAGGTCTGTCCTCGCTGGAGAGAACCATTGCTCGACAGATATCGCGAATACGGTGGCTAAAAGAGGGAGATGCGAACTCAAAGCTTTTCCACGCAGTTGAGAATGGAAGACGAGCCAGAAATTTTGTATCCATCATCGAGGAGAATGGGCAGACCATTACAGATCAAGATGAGAAGGTGGATGTTTTTTCGAGAGCTTTTGGCCAAATCCTTGGAACAAGCAGAGAGAGGGAGCACAATTTGGATTTGGAGGCCCTGAACTTGCCACGGCTTGACCTTCAGGAAATTGACAGTTTATTCACAGAGGAAGAGGTGTGGGCTGTGATCAAGGAAATACCTGCAGATCGAGCTCCGGGGCCGGATGGATTTATTGGAGCTTTTTACCAAAGAGCTTGGCCAACGATTAAGGGCGACATCATGGCAGGTCTACTGAAATTGGCAGTGGGAGATGGTCGAGGTTTTGCGCGTCTGAATAGAGGGCTCATCACGCTGATTCCCAAGAAAGCAGAGGCAAATAGAGTTGGAGACTATCGACCGATTAGTTTAGTGCATAGTTTCTCCAAGCTATTCTCTAAATTAATCGCTGTTCGGTTAAGGCCAAGGATGTCAGATTTGGTAAGCGCAAATCAGTCTGCATTCATCCGAGGGAGAAGCCTGCATGACAACTTCGTGTTGGTGCGTCAGGTGGCAATGAAGATTAACCAAAGGAGACAGACAGGAGTGTTACTCAAGTTGGATATTTCACGAGCGTTTGACTCGATTTCTTGGCCTTTTTTGTTCGAAGTCCTAAGGCAT
Organism: Poa annua; assembly: GCA_026929855.1. Classification (NCBI taxonomy): domain Eukaryota; kingdom Viridiplantae; phylum Streptophyta; class Magnoliopsida; order Poales; family Poaceae; genus Poa; species Poa annua. The sequence continues at coordinate 270,649,123 of CM049426.1, read as the reverse complement.
ATGGGCTTTAGTGAGCTTTTTCTCAAATGGATAGTCGTGCTCCTGAACACAACATCATCCAAAGTTTTGGTGAATGGAGTGCCGGGAAGTAGGATTCAGCATGTGCGGGGACTCCGGCAGGGAGATCCCACCTCCCCTCTGCTCTATGTTTTGGGAATGGAGGTGTTTACTTGTCTGATTCAGGTGGCGGTATAGAGCAGCTGGCTGTCTGAGCTGGTAGGAATTCAGCCTTTGCAAAGGGTATCATTATATGCGGATGATGTTGTACTTTTTATCAGGCCGAACAATCAAGAGATGTGGTTGATCAAGGAGTTGTTGAAACTGTTTGGGGAAGCCTCTGGCTTAGAAATCAACTACACTAAGACAACTGCTACTGTGATACGTGGTACTCAAGAGGAGGAAGAGAGAGTGAGTCATGTGCTTGGCTGTCAGGTGGTTAATTTTCCAATTAAATATCTGGGACTACAGCTTGCATTGAGGCCTCTCACAAGGGCAGAGTGGCAACCAATGCTGGACAGAGCGGTTGACTTCTTGCCTGCCTGGCAGCGTGGGATGATCACGAGAGAAGGGCGTTTAACCATTATCAAAGCAGTTATAGCAGCCAAGGTCGTAGAATACAATTATTAACCATAGAGAATATGTAAGAGGAGGCAAGGGGCCATGATTCAATAAGTAGCATCTTCAGTTTTATCCAACACACCATCTACCATGGAAACATAATACTAATAGATACAGTATATGCTCACAGCAACACTCACAACTCACAAGGGCGCCTCTGGGGGTGTCTCTTTGATGGGCTCACGGCAAGTTGAGGTTTATAGGCATTTCGTGCCTACTCAAGCTGCTACTGTCACAGCCAATTTCAGTACAGAGTCTGAGCCTCAAATCTACCTCCCTGTCGCTCTGCTGGCTTCCAGTTCCATACCTTCGTAGGTCCTGCTTCAGATGCAAGAGATCAGCACCGCAGTGAAACTGAGTCTAACATTAATTAGAGTGCATGAATCCACTTGCCTGCTCCTCCCAGGAGATCATATTCATCAAGTCCCTCTCCTCAAGCCCTCCTTTATCCTGTAGGCATGCAGCAAGATGGAATCAAGGTACATAGTTAGTCGTTATACAAAAAAAATTGGACTAGTGTTATTGTTTTTGTTTTGACATTGAATACTGCTTGCTTCATCTACTGCCTTTTGCTTTTGCATTGCTACTACAATTCAGAGTCATAGACCAAGAGAAGCAGCATGTCCTGAGCACTTTAAGCATGAAAAAAAGGCACACACAGCAAATTTTTTGTAGCACAAACACTAGACTCATGCATTGTCCTTCTTGCTTTTTCTCCATTATGCAGAAGTGAATAGATGCCAGACTCTTGGCTGCTGCTTCTTTTACAGTGTGAAGTGGAGGATCCTTGCAGGGATCTGAATTGACACATGTGTTCTGGATGTGGTAAAACCAGTACTGACTCAAAGTAGTTCTATGGACTCACCTTCTCCTGAACTGTGAAGATACTTCGCGCCTCCGACTGAATTCATGCAGGAAAAAGTGTGTTAACTGAATTTGAAAATGAATCCGAGGGCATATCTTAAAATGTCAAAAGATAGAAATCACAATAAAACAAAATGACTAGCAATGCAGCTAGTTGAAATATGCATTGACACCAAAAGAAACAAGGCTAGTCATCTTCCTTCCACAAATGGCTGATTATGAACTCTGATGGTAGAATCACTTGAATTTGCATCCTAACAATGCATCAGCTGAGCTGCGTGAACTAAGAATGGAAACTTCTGTTGGCACAATTCCTTCCATATTATCACTAGTCAGGAAAAATCATTGTGAATCAGTGACAGAACCACGCTTAGAAGGGTTAAACCTTGAGAAGGGGACAATGCTTGAATATCTCTATATTCTTATCTTTATTTGGGATTCCTCAAAAAATGTTGAAAGATCATTCGTACCGTTGAGCCAACAATTTAACAGGTTCTTTGATGAGTATTTTATGTTATGAAAGTTCAGTTATTTTAGGTTTTTAGACTGACGAACATGTTTTCATAAATATCATATAAGACATGTTTTTTTGTAGAAGCAAGTTAAGCGTCCTCGAATTTTAACCACACTCATACCCACACCTGCGTCTGGGTACAGATTTTTTACCATACCCACACCCACGTGGGTTTTCAAATCCCGCGGGTAAACCCACCGAAAAAGTCATTCATCTGTAATATATAAGAAAACACATCGACATGTATGCTCATTCATCCACTGATTCAGCAAGCGACACTCATACATGAAAAGAAACTATAAAAACACACAATATATATATATGCAAAAGTACACCAAATCAACTCATTAATCCACTCATTGTGCATCGCGACCATGGCTATGGCCTAGCCGGCTACCGTGTCCAAGGAAGTGTGTTTGGAGAGGATGTGATGGCAGACTAGCGGAGTCCGGTGGATGCCACTTTAGGGGAAGGGCAGGGTGGTGATGAGGATCCGGGAGTGAGATGTCCTGGAGACTGGAGAGGAAACATGCTAGTGAATTACAAATCAGCAAAAAATATGTGGTTGTGTGTATGGGATACAAGCGAAATTACATAGCTAGCTAGTATTTCTAGATTTTCCCCCGGAATAATTCAATGTATCACGATGCTACATGTAAGAAACAAAAATAGCTGGGTATGGGGGTATACGGGTATGGGTACTAGTTTACCATACCCGCACCCACAATACCCATTGGGTACACAATTTTTACCATTTTGTTACCTAAATAAAATTCTCTTACCAAATCCTTACCCTAATGGGTCAATACACACTGGGTATGCGGTAATGGGTACCCATTGCCATCGGTAAAAAACAAGTGACTATTATGTTTTAATAATGAGTCAAAAGTCAGATTTGTCAATATTGCCTGTTCTGCAAGATAATTTGCCTGTGACAAAGCCGAGCTTCATGAACATCAGTATCAGCCCAACTGAACAATAATATGGAATCTTAAACGAAAACAACATGCGTTGAACAATCCTAGATTTCTATCTAAGCTAAATACTTTGTTGGATAATTTTCTTTGCCTTTCAAGACTTTTTAAGTAAAATATAATGGCGCTTCGGTCCTCAAAACTAACATCGTAAGGTTAAGAATATGCTGGAAAATAACTGATATGTCTACGATTTTGAAAATTTGCATTTATATGGTAATAAGCTATGGTCATGTAAAGTTCACACTACGAGCCACAGTATTTATATAGTTTTTTTTGGTGTCCATTACTGTTGTAACAATTATGCCACACGCCCACACTGCATATACCTTTCTTGCCTTCGTTTTCCTTAGAGCATATTCGACTTTTCTTTTGATCCGGCTAAGCTGTTCAATGGTCAACTGGGATATGCTCGATTCATCAATTGACCTGCAGATAGTTCATATTAATCAAACTTGGAGCAATCTATAGTTGCAATTGCTACATGCAGAAGCAATTTTCAGATATTACATATCATCATTGCTTGGGCTTCTGTCTGTTGTTGCCATGGCAATATGAAAATATTTCCTTCTTCTCTGCACAAAGAAATGAACTTCATCAGTACCAATAAATACCTTCTGCCTTTCCAGTTGATGTGTAACTTCAAATCTGTAACATGTTCCATGTCATAATTTATTTTTATATTATAAATAAATGAAACGAAAAGGTTGACGTTGTAGCAGGACTAAGATCTGATCTTCAAAGGATATATGTAATAGATCATTAAAATGATATTCATACCCAACAATAGGGGAAAGACAAGAAACACTCCTGAATATAGTGGTTTAATGATGTTGATAATGCCCTTTGTCACCTCTTTAAGAAGGCTCCTGCTGTTTACTCTTTTTTGGGCTGCTGAGAAGTTCTGATAACGTTTGATGATGTTTTCCATGCTGCAACAAAGTTTAATAAATGTGTAACTCGTACTTAGAAGAACATGTACCATATATCATTAAGAAAAATAGAGGCATAAAAGGCAAGGTACTATGAGGATTCAAAATATAACTAGTAAACTAACACTCGGCTTATGTTTCTCTTGGTGTTTCTTTGCCATGTTTACCTAACCTGCTAGGTTTTGCTCTTTGCACCATCTTGAGGTACTCTCCTAATTGATAATGTAGGAGTTGTTCAAGAAGAAAGATTAAAAAAAAAGGTATGGGGAACATCTTTTGCAAGAATATCACTCATAGATAGGGTAACAATGAAACCAACAATTGGTTGGATGATCACGAGGATTGATATACCCTTGGCACACCGGGAACCATATTTCAAAGTTGATGTCCAATATGTTTTATTAAAGCAGATTATTATTTCAATATGGTGACCATGCTAATGTCGATAGCAGGGCGTCTATACTGACTTTGCGAACTGTGAATCCCCACGGCTCAAATATTTTAGTTGGCGTTATATGGGTGTTTTTTTAGTCGCTTTTATTCAACAAAAAACGGCATGACAGTCGACGACCAGTCTTGTTGAGTATTCATACAGTAGGTTGGGAAGTCCACATATCTGTATCGTCTCTGACATGTGGCTCGGTAAGGCCTAAAAATGATGGAAAGAGGGTAAACACTTTATTCCATCTAAGTTATGGAAGCTGAGATTTAACTATGACCTTAGTTTTGATACCATACTAATGTTCATGTCAGTATAACCAGATTAAAGTTCGAATTGATGGAGAATGAATCCATGAATATCTTTATATTTCCACAGGCATTCCCACATCTGGATCAATAAAGCCTAAACTTGATATAAAGAGGGCAAGTAATTTTTCATCAAAATTATTAAAGCGAAAATTTAAACTCGAGATACCTCTTCGGTAGAAGCATAAGTTTCTGGTCTCTGATTACTGTAACGCCAAAGAATTTGCTAATGAAAAAGAAAATTTGTGGATGAAAAATAACCCATTTTAAACTAGCCATACCATTATAAATACTCATGTTATAAATGAAAAATGACACAATAGGGGCCTTCCCTACATAAGTTCATGCAAAAAAAAACTACACTTATTGGGGTGTAAAAGTTCAAGGACCTAAAGGATCATAACCTTTTGAAGTTGGGATTGTGATGAAATATGACAACTTATATTTTACATGATGTCATACAATGTTATGCTCAATATGCAAAACATATCTTGTATAATGTGGACAACATAAGACTAATACAACTCAAACACTCGCTCGAACTCATGATGGATCAACCACACTAAAGTTGGAGATGCAAAATCTTTGTTGTGAAAGAAATCAATCGGGTTGTGGAGGAATCGATTTGGAAGATCAGCCGTGATGAACTGAGCATACAAGTTAAGGGTCAAGAAAAAAGGGGATGAATTAACTACCATAGCATGTAACAGAATATACAACTTTTGTTTTATAATATGAGCAAATAGAATCCTAATAAAGCACGAGAAGAAATAGACCAACTTTAAGTTTCCTTTGCCAACTTAGCTCGAGTAGCCTCGTAGCGGAGCATGAGGAATTTTGTCAAGGGGCGGCACCATACATGCTCCTCGCATTCGGCAAGGCTAACCCTATATACGACAACATGTTCCCTCTCTAATTGCGGGTTTTTTCTTAAGGCACCAGCACTGATGGGCTGGAAGATAAGGTAAAAGTTGTATAACAAAATTGTACTCTATCCCCCACGTGTATAATTGATCTCTAAATCATACCTCACCTTGTTGAGCTCCATCTCTGACCCACGAGCATCAAATCAGAGGGAAGGTCAGTCCCCTCAATGCGCACATTCCCTAGTTTCGCCTACATTGGCCAAAGCCCACACAAAGAAATAGCCGCTTCATAGGCGGTCACCACAACTTTTGTCCAGAGACTTACATGAGCCCTTCCAACCCTCTACTAGTGGACATCAATCTTGGAACCCCTGCGAAACATACATATAGGAGTTCATCACGGGCGCCCATCCACCAATACGCAATCTAAAAGAAAATGTCACTTGCCTTTCTCAACAATATGTTACATGGATCTATTATGAGATTTTTTTGTAATAGTGGGAGGTCACCCCACCTAAGTGAAATACTTTTATATGGAGGCTAAAGTCCCACCCAATATTTTCGTTGGTCAGTTAGCCTCAACGTTCAACCAGTGCTTGCCATAAACGAACTCTAGACATATCATGTCTCTGAGGTATTTTTTTTAAAAAAAACACAGTACAACGCAAGCGCTCATATACACACGCACACACTACCCCTATGAGCACCTCCGAGAGACTGAGCCGGCGGGTTAGGTATTGAGATTGACAAAGTCACCACAGGCGCCTCGCTGTCGACGGGAACGTCGCCTCCCACTGAATAAAATTCCGCCAAAATGAGAAACACCAACGTCAAACCTGAGATTTGAACTCTGGTGGGTTGGGGGTACAACCACCCACCTAACCATCTTGCCACAGGCAAGTTCTCGTCTCCGATGTACTTCTTGCACCACTACAATTGTATCGAGCTACATCAGAATATGGACCATACAAATGATCGACATGGCACATGTGCACCACCCAACCCTGACCAGTCTACCACGAAACATACAACATGCATTCATGATGTTGATACCCTAACACGCTAGCAACCACATAACACCCTTCATATCAATCTTAGATTAAAATAGATGCCTACAGACTTGCCCAGTCTTCACCATGCTAAAAAAGGATCTACCTCCATTTAGAAAGGAAGAAGGGCCACTGCTAACTGCGATGCTAGAGAAGGGTGAAGACTCATGCATGTAGCGACACCTAGAACTCAGTATGTTTCGTTGTCGCCCGTTTGAGGGTAACACGAAAATAACTTGTATGGTGATTTGTGTAGTTACTACTTCATCCACTTTGGAATAAACAACTTTTAAGGGTTAACAAATGATTACAACTGCAAAAGGAAAATTGTATTTCTACCCTTTGAATCCCATCTATTGCACCAAGAACATCCATATATAAGATAAGAAATTCTTGCAATATCTGGAAGAAACCACACGACTCTGAAGTCTGACCGCATGGAAAGTTTGATTGCTATGATAGTCTGACCGAGTCTTTCCTCCTTTTGTCTAACATCCCTCTACAATCATATAATAGCTATACTCAGACTTCTTGTATTTTTTGTTGCATTTCTATGCTTCTTTAGAATAATCCATACATTGTACTTCTTCAGAATTCAAAACACCATTAATTTAGCCTTGTGATTTTACATATTCTTACAGTTTCATAATGACATTTGGTTGGATAATCAGCGAGCCAACCCACGAGAGAAGAACTCAGTATTGACGTCATGAAGTCTAATTAAGATGGACCATTCTTTAAGTACGAGGCGACAATTTATTAAATAGTTAGTGGCCTTCTCAATCTTCAAGCTCTGCGATTTCCCAGCGGGAAGCAACATTTTTTTTTTCAGTAGTTGGTGGCTCTTGTCAATCTTTCAAAACTTGCGATTCATTTCTTCAGTATAGATAATTTGAGTATGTCCACGACTTAGTGTTTAAAGAGAACACATAATTCAACGTGTTCCCTTAACAATTGTCATACCTAGTGACTATTGTCATTCACATCTTCGTCGACAAACTACAAGTCACAACTAGTTGTGGCTGCACCTCATTTTACATGATGCACTACTAAGTCTAAACATTGTGAAATAAATCATGGATATGGTTGATGTTGTATCTTCCGTACCAACAAAATTTCATCCAAAACTATGAAAATGTGTGGCATGCACACAAAAAACTGATTCAAAAATAGCCAACGATACTATTCACTGAGATGGAACACCTGGTCATACTTTGGGATGAAAACCCCTAGATGCAGAAGATGCAACATAACCCGCCCTCATGATTCACTTTTTTGTTTGAAAAGCTAAAAAGTATCATATATCGACATGGGGTACGGCTGAGAGCATTACTAGCTGCTGATATTCGTATTCCATGTTGACCCTTTAGTTGAAAGCATGCATAGTTCTATAGAATTTGTTTTTTTAAAACAAGTAACTAGAACAAACAAGTATTAAATCATGTGATGTACTAAAATAGTAGACAAACATATCGAATATATAAAAAATACTAGAAACATCAATTCCAGCAATATCAAAGAAGAGCTTGAACACGTATGGTGTAACATGAGCGAAACCGTTGGCGTTCTGATTGTTGGCCATGATGAAGATATAGTTAATGCCGTGGAAGAAGTCGTTATTGGGGAAGTAATCGCTGCCAATAGTGTCAGGAGAGCAGGATCATAAGAGACGGAGTTCTGGAGGCCTACTATCCTTTCCATCAGTGCACGCCGGAAGACGAGATGGAGAAGTCTTGTAAGGCGACAGTGTAATATTCTGGAACGAGGTTGTGTTGTTTGTTTGATAGTGGCTAGGGTTCGTGTAACCTCTATATAGTGCGGGTCGGGTAGGCCGTTGGCGCAACCCCATGTTTGAGTCGGTAACATACCCACGATTCAAAGGAATCGAACGACTGAGAATAATTAACGTGTCCGTTAAAGATTCATAAGTGACTCAGAAGTTTTTCCCGAACAATAAAAAATAGACATCGACTCGGCTCATTCTCAAACCCCGACACGGCGTGTGCTGTGTCGTGACGTGTCGTGGTGAGAGCAAGAAGGAATGCACGAGAGGCACTCCTTGTATATACCGGTGCTTAGAGTAGACTTTTAAGTTGAACTTCACTTATAAACTTATGCTATAGTAGATCGTAACTTGAATAGTTGAGTATGCATTTAACTATAAATTTGTTGTGAAACTAGTTTCACACAAATCCTAGACTGATACTGGGTTGCCGCAAGGCTTCCACGTGGGTGGAGTTAATACGTCATACTCCAAGACTTTTGATAAGCTTATTAAAGAGCACTTAACTTTCATAGACTGCTAGGTGTGTTTCTCAAGAGATATATTGCAGGACAACATCTCTATTTATATAAGTAAGTCACTTAGAATACATTAAAATAAATATCAATCTGCCATGCAAATCATTAGAGTATTGCATATTCACGGAGTGGAAAAATAATATACATATACTTTCCTCCAAGCTAACCAATAGCTTGTCTCCTACTTCTAATTCATGGGATCCAATCATATAGAGTTGGTTACCATTGTGGAAACTCATACGATGGGTCTCAAGCCCATCTCCCTTAATGCACTATCCATCATATTCTATGATAAACCCTTTGTGAAGAGATATGTAAAGTTCTTAGACGTTTGGATATAATCTATCACAACGACATCAAATTTCTTCAATTTTCTAATAGATTTCAATCTCATGCCTTGATTAAATATTATCCTTATAATTTTTAATCTTGACTATTAAAGTTCATAAGTTCACATAACCACACATGGCCCTAATCCGATCATACAAAGTAGGTTACCACTTTGGAACTCATGCGTGGTTATGTGTTTACAAACATATCGAATATATAACAAATACCAAAAGCAACATATATTGGTTTTTTAAACCACATGTAAGTCCATCAAAAGTAGAGGAAGCCATTCTGCTTCAACAGTGGCTAGGTCTAACGATGTGAGTTATGTTTTCATAGTTGACCTTGTTAAGATGGTTTGATTGCAAGAATTTCAGGAAACAACGCCACCATCGGGTGTAAACACATAACCACACATGGCCCTAATTTCATCAACATCATATATCCAGTTTGAATCACTATAACCCTCGAGTACCATATGATACCTGAAATATAGTGAATTTGATAACTCGTAGTGCCTTCTAAATAACACATCACATTTGTTATGGATTATCAGTGTGTTCTATCGAATTGGTAGGATCATGAATTGCAATTAATTCCTGACTAGATATACTAGGTATCTCCTGATTTGATGAGCTAGGCATACCCTTCATGGGAAAGATATTCTCAAAGAAAATCACATCATTCGGCTCCATAATCATACTAACATGCATGTCGGATATCTTAGATTTTATCATAAAAAATCTATAACCAATGCTATGAAAAGGATAGCCCAAAAGAGCATAATCCACGGTTCTTGGTCCAAGCTCGTGCTTCTTGAAAATTGGTATGTTGACTTTTGCCAAACAACCACAAGTACATAATTAACAGAGTTCCCACCTTTTCCTTTCCCATTCCTCAGATGAGAAACGGTTTTCTTCATATAGGGAACTCGGTTTAGGGTATGACAAGCTGACAATAGAGCCTCCCCGACCCCGCCTTGGAGATATTTATGTGTCTAGCATGGCGTTAACCAAATCAGTTAGAGTTCAGTTCTTTCTTTCGTCCACTCATTTGACTGAAGTGAGTAGGGAGGCGTAGTCTCTTGGATTATACCATGTTCCATGAATCAAACTCACTAGAAAAATACTCTCCACCACTATCAAACCTTAGTTGTTTACTATTTATATCAAGTCGGTTATGTGTTTCGGCTTTATAGTTTTTGAAGAAATTCAAAGTCATATTTTGATTTCAAGAGATACACATAACAATATCTAGTAGACTCATTAGTAAGTGTCATAAAATATTTCTTTATATCTTTTATCAACAAGCCATTCATATCATAAAGATCTGAATGTATAACCTCTAGTAGTGCCAATTATCTTACTTCCACAGTCTTGTGGGACTTGCGAGGTTGCTTTGCTTGCACACACAATTGACATTTGTAATCTTTGGCATTAGTCAATTTTGAAATTAATTCATACTGGCTAGCCGCATCATGCAGACAACTGAATATGACAAAGTCGTGAATACCAAATATTAGACTCAATTTCATGGTAAACATTATTAATAACTTTAGTGCCAATATCTGACAAATATAGGTGAAAAAAGGCACCACATTCATAGCCTTTTACAACAAATTGTCTATGCTTAGAGATAACAACTTTATTGGACTCAAAAACCAACTTAAAACCATCTCGACATAGAAGTGATCCACTAACGAGATTTTCATTTATGGAGGGCACATGATAAATGCTCTTTAGGCGCACGATCTTTCCTGATGTAAACTTCACCGCACCAACACCATGAACAATAGCAAGTGACTGACTCCCCCATCAACATAGGAGAAGTCCTCGTGACATGGTATGAAGAAAACATGCAAGCAACCGCACAAACATGTACATTAGCACCCGTGTCAATCAACTATTTAAAAGATTGACATACCGAAAGCATATTAGGAAATATAACGTACCCAGATTCCTTCATCTCAGTATTACCTATAACAATATTGACAATCTTGCCGCTACTCTCAAGTTCGCGGTGATTATAGTGGTTGGAACATCCCAGTGATGTAGATCACCGCGAACATGGCATGATCCCTTCATCTGTTTCTTATTGTTATTTTTTTAAAAGATGGTACACTGCGAAGACTTGTGCTTTCTATAATTCATGTTTTTCCCTTTGATATATTCTTGATATTTTTGGGCTTGTGGGACTAATGGTAATTCTTCTGATATACCACATGAGCGCTAGAACTAGACTAGTAAACTCGAGCATGTATGTCGTTTGCTCTCTTCTTCTCTTCCACATGAAAAGACCCAATTAGATCTAAAACAAAAAAAAGTCTCTTCTTTTCTAGAGAGGTAGCAAAATTGCTCCACGCACATGAAAGCTTAGAAATAATGCCACCGGGAACAAACTTGTCTAGTAGCTGACACTTCCCTATGTCGAGGAAAAAATCATTGTTGGGAAGTAATCGTTGTCAGTAGTCGCACAAGTGCGCTCTCAAAAATCTGATCTCCCCTCTCCCGTACAGGATCACAGAGGCGAGGTTCCGGACTGTTCCTTCCACCGATGCACGCTGGAAAACAGGATGGAGAAGTCTTGGAGATGGCGACACAATATTATGGAAAGTGGTTGTGTTGTCTGTTTGACGGGGGTTAGGGTTCACGCATCCTCTGTATAGTGTAGGTCGGTTAGGACGCGGGGCTCTGAGTCAGTAACAACCCTACGATTCAAACGAATCGAACGTATGCAAATAGTTAACGCATCGTTTAAAGATTGATAAGTGACTCATCAATTTTTTTCAAAAAGCAAAAATATGACAAGAAGCAGAAGTGCCCGAAATGGTCTTCTATTCTCATGCTCATACAAGTATTAGAAGAACTCACTATATAAAGTGTTGCATCTCTTCAAACTAACAATGTGGGACTAAAGTTTAGTCCTACTCACAGTCAAAATGCATGAATGGGTAGAATATAGATTTCAAAATTTATTTAGCCTAGTAGTCAACACTTTCGGCGTATTGTTGTAAGCGCCTTACCCTTAGGCGTAGACGCTTTGGCCATCGGCGTAGGCTACGTTGACGGTAAAGCCGTCGCCTAGCTTCCCCTACATGGTGTAAAGTAGCACCATCTAACTTCCACAGAGAGTAGTCCACGATTTGATGGATAATCCCCCAAATATTATGATTTTTCTTAATTTTTACCTACTTTCACTTAGTTAAATCAGTTTATGTCAATTTTCCGTAAGTAATCCAAAAATGAAGTACAACTGTTTGATAGTTTGGTCTAAATTTTTTAGAAAAATATATTTTATATACACAACTAGTGGCTATATCATAAAAACATCCATAGTTTTAGAAAATTTGACGATGAATAGTCATGATGGCTATTTTGATTGTTTTTTTGAAAAATCAAACAAATTGAAAAAATCTCAAAAAACAAGATATCCTCTAGCAGGGAGTCCATTTATGTGTACTAGTTTCTATAAAAAAATTATAACTTGATTATTGACAAATTGGTCAAAACATCTTCATAAAAGGTTTATCATGTATAAACATCTATAAGTTTCGACTCAAAGGACCACATTATGGCCATTCCCACGACATAGTTTGTGATAAAGTTCTCATATTCTAAACTTAGGTGTATCTTGGTAAAAGAAACAATCACGTCAAAGTGATTTTTAAAAAAGGAAATATAAATATTATTTTCTATTTTTAAGTGCCAAAAATGATTTTTTTGTGAACCAAGTACAAACAATATGGTGCAAAGTGGCACTAATCTAATTTTCAAAAAGAGTAGTCCACATTTGATGGATAATCCCTCTATTAAGATTTTTCTTGATTTCAATTTCGCCTAGTTAAATGAGTTTACGTCGATTTTCCGAAGTAATCCAAAATTAAACTACAAGTGTTTGATACTTTGATTTGATTTATAAAAAAGAATCATTTAAGGTACACAACTAGTGGTTATATCACATAAATATTCTTAGTTTTAGAAATTTTGACCTCTTTCGATGAAGTCATGCATGGTGGCCATTTTGACTCTTTTTTCAACAAAAAAGGTGAAAAAAATCTCAAAAAAATAAATCCTCTGGAATGGAGTCGTTTTATCATATGTGCACTAGTTAGTACGAAAAATGATAAACTTGATTTTTGACAAATTTTTCAAAAGAATCTTCACAAAAGTTTATAAACATCTATAAATTTTAACCAAAATGACCAAGTTATGGCCATTCCCACGACATAATTATTGATAAATTTCTCATATTTGACAAATATGTGTATCTTGGTGAAGGAAACAATCATGCAGAAAGGATTTTACAAATTATTTTATAAATAGATTTTCTATTTTTAAGTGTCAAAAGTGACTTCTTTTGTGAACTAGGTACAAAAAATATGGTGAAAAAGGGAACCGTCTAATTTTCACAAAGAGTTGTCCACATTTTATGGGTAATCCCCAAGTATTAGGATTTTTCTTGATTTCTAGCTAATTTTGCCTAGTTAGATTAGTTTATGCCTATTTTTTAAAGTAATTTTGCTTAGTTAGATGAGTTTTTGTTATTCAAAAGATTATATAGTTTTCATATTTTGATTCCTTTCATTTTTAATCGACTTAGATATTTTATTTATTAAATTCCAATTCACATATTTAAAGATATGAATTGTATCATATGGAATAAAAAAACTATTGGTATGCATAGGCCGACGGCTAATCTGAGCCGACGGCCACGTTGCTCGGCTACCCTGCCCAGGCACCTACGCCGCCGATGTTTTGCCGTCGGTGTCATCGTGTTCTCCTATAGTGTGTAGGGTCAATTGGTTCTGTGCCATGGTCCGCTGAGTTTTATCGGTCTGTGCCATACCCGCGCTGTTTCTCTGGGCCGTGCCCTGGTTTGCTCGCATATCGTCCAAACGCTCATCTCCCTCTGGTCAACCTCCTTTGACCCGCACATAGCCTGACTGGTGGGGTCGGCCTGGCGCGGCTCGGCTCGTTTGTCGGCTCGGTTGGGATTTGCTGGGGTGGCGCGTGGGCCCGGGCACTAGCCTGACTGGTGGGGTTGTGGCACTAGTCTGACTGGTGGGGACGGCATGTGGGGTGCGCGTGGGGTCGGCGTGGGGTTGGCGCGTGGGGTCAGCGTGGGTCGGTTAGGGTTTGCCCGCCCTCCCCGCCGCGGCTAATAAAAGGGGGCCGCCCTCGCCGTAGAAACTCCATTTTCTCTACCTTTCTCTCCCCTCCCTTCCTCGAAAATGTGGTGGAGCGCGCCATCGCCGATGCCGGACTCGGAGCTCTACTCGCCTGAAGAAATATGCACGACATGCAGGAGATTAAGCCAGAGGAGCGGGAGGAGTGGCTAGCGAAGCAGAACCATCTAATAACAAAAGCTTTCATTTCAATGGCCATACCTATCAGTGCACGCTACATAGACGGCATGGTGGACTACGGCATGCCACATTCGTATTCAATGCGCACGTATTCAATGCGCACGAGCTGGAAGGCTCTCAGACAGATGTGTCTCGTACTCTCATCGTACGACTCGTAAAAATTGATTTGCTTCGTATTCTTGCTTTCATGCTAGAACGGATAAACATGAAGGTAACCCTAACATGAACGTATACGTGCCGCTCGTTCTGCTATAGCTAGTACTCCCTCTATCCTGGTTTATAAGTCACTTTTGAAGCGAGTCCACCATTTTTGCTCAGAAATAGGGTCGTTTACCCTATCTTTGGAGCTCATTTGAAACACATTTTTCAGCTAGACCACCACCCTACCTTTGAAACTCATTTGAAACACATTTTTGGCGAGTCCACCATTTTTGCTCAGAAACGAGACCGTTTTCCCTTCCTTTCGAGCTCATTTGAAACACATTTTTTAGCGATTCCACCACCCTACCTTTGGAGCTCATTTGAAACACATTTTTCGGCGAGTCCACCATTTTTGCTTAGAAATGAGGCCGTTTACCCTACCTTTCAAGCTCATTTAAAACACATTTTTAAGCGATTCCACCACCCTATCTTTCAAGCTCATTTGAAACACATTTTTTGGCGAGTCCACCATTTTTGCTTAGAAATGAGGCCGTTTACCCTACCTTTCCAGCTCATTTGAAACACATTTTTTAACGAGACCACGACCCTACCTTTGGAGCTCATTTGAAACACATTTTTCGGCGAGTCCACCATTTTTGCTTAGAAATGAGACCGTTTACCCTACCTTTCGACCTCATTTGAAACACATTTTTTAGCGAGTCCACCACCCTACCTTTGGAGCTCATTTGAAACACATTTTTCGGCGAGTCCACCATTTTTGCTTAGAAATGAGGCCGTTTACCCTACCTTTCGAGCTCATTTGAAACACATTTTTAAGCGAGTCCACCACCCTACATTTCGAACTTATTTGAAACACATTTTTCGGCGAGTCGGCCATTTTTGCTTACAAATTAGGCCGTTTACCGTAACTTTCGATCTCATTTGAAACAAATTTTTCAGCGAGTCCACCACCATACCTTTGGATCTCATTTGAAACACATTTTTCGGCGGATCCACCATTTTTGCTTAGAAATGAGGCCGTTTACCCTACCTTTCGAGGTCATTTGAAACACATTTTTTAGCGAGTCCAAGCTAGATTTGAGAAAGATCATAGCTATCCGCATTTGGTGTGCCAAAATAGCCATTTTGTGTCACTGAGGCAAATGGGGGTGGGCGAGCCAAAATCTCCGTTGGGTCCGCCGTGGTCCACTTGCAGCGGGTGTACAACCCTTGTCCTACGCGCGCGTCCAATCAGATCGCAGAATGAGCTTCTCGCGGATCGCCCCGAGTCTGCCTGCAGATTCCTTGTAGAGGAAATCAGACGGCTGCAGATTCCTTGTATAGAAAATCAACTTCAAATATTCAAAAAATATCGAAAAAATGAAAAATCCTGCAGACATAGTCGTCTTATGTCATATACTAACGACTCAAGTTGAAAAACATGGCCTACATACATTCAAAAGGAGAATGGCATGGATCTCAGGTGCTATCGCATAACTCAAACTAGGAGGTCTAAGGTTGGAGAGAAGTGGTTTTGGAATTGCAACATGAAATTTTCAAAAACCTCACTAAGGATTCATTTTGGAGTGACTAAGAAGGATCCATGCTTAGTTTTTCATTTTCATATTTTAAACTTGTTTAAATGTTGGTCAAACTTAGGTTTGACCATTTTGAAATAACCATAAAAATTTAAAAAATTATCGAAAAATTGAAAAACCGACGCACATAGTCTTCTTATGTCATATACTAACGACTCAAGTTGAAAAACATGGTCTACATACATTCAAGAGAAGAAGGGCATGGATCTCAGGTGATATCGCATAACTCAAACTATGAGGTCTAAGGTTGGAGAGAAGTGGTTTTGGAATTGCAGTATGAAATTTTCAAAACCTCACTAAAACTTCATTTTGGAGTGACTAAGAAGGATCCATGCTTAGTTTTTCATTTTCATGTTTTAAAATTGTTTACATGTTGGTCAAACTTAGGTTTGACCATTTTGAAATAACCATAAAAAATTATCGAAAAAATGAAAACCAACGCACATAGTCTTCTTATGTCATATACTAACGACTCAAGTTGAAAAACATGGTCTACAAATATTCAAATGAGAAGGGCATGAATTTCATGTGATATCGCATAACTCAAATGTGCAAATGAGAATTGCAACTTGATAATTTTAAAATTTTCACGAAAGTTCAGTTCGCGCCAAAATCTAAAGATAACAATCTTGCCCTGACCCGGACGCTCCTCAGCTATTTGAGATTCTCGGCCGTAGATAAGGATCTCCCAGCGATCCTGGCCGTTTGTTTCCTTACGAACGTTACACGACGCGTCGATTTCTACCCGCACGGAGGTTACTCTGAGTGGCTGCAGGTGAGCCGGGGTATTTTCTGGACCCGCATGTAAGCGTGCATCCGGGTCGTTCTCCACGTAACTATTCCATGGGGACGACTGGGCGCGGTGGCACGGCCCGTGGTTCCGACCCAAAACGATGGGCAGAATCGTCATTTCCCATCCAATCCATGGCGACGGGACGGCGGCCGTACGTGCGTGGCGACCTGTGAGGCGACGCCGGGTACGGGGGCTACAGTCGGCGGTCGCCTCCGCCCTTGCCTTCTCTGCCCCGGACGAAGCTTTTGTGTGACGCGCCTCCTCGCTTAGGAACCCTAGACCAGATATTTCTCGATCTAGGGTTCCCGAGCAGCGCCGCCGTGCCCGAATGGTTGTCGTCTCCGCCGCTTCCACACCGCCGATTTGGAGCCGCGCCAAGGGAAGGAGGCGGATGGGGGGTCGCGGTGGTGGAGGAGGATTCGTGCCGTCGTTGCCTCGAGCGGCGCCAAGAGAAGGAGGCAGATGAGGAGGTCGCGGTGATGCAGGAGGGAGTTCGCGTTGGTGCAGGAAGAGCCGCACCGTCACCATCGTCCTCGACGTGAGCCTCTCTCTCTCTCTCTCTCTCTCTCTCTCTCTCTCTCTCTCTCTCTCTCTCTCTCTCTCTCTCCTCTCCCTCTCCCTCCCCCTCTCCCTCTCCCTCCCCCTCCCCCTCCCCCTCCCCCTCCCTCCCTCCCTCCCTCCCTCCCTCCCTCCCTCCCTCCCCTGCATTGGCTTTCGAGGGGAAAAGGAGGAGGTGGCTGGGAGATGGTTTTGCAGTCGTGGATTTACCTCCGCCAACCATGAAGACATTGTTCGGGTGTTTGAGAACAGAAATGATTAAAATGCATCTCTTACTCTCTTTGCATCTTTGATGCACCTTCTTTTCTGCTACTAACTATATATGTATGCCTTATGTAATAACTGCAGATGCAGGCCTTATGTAATATGTGACATTTTTCTTTACTACAGGATTTAGTCTGTTTAGGATGGATATTTCGGGTAATATCAAGAACTGGGCCATGCATATTGAGGCCTGAAACTTTTATCCAATGGTGTGAAGTTCTCTCCCTTGACATCAAGCTTCTACAACTGATTCACCATTTTCCTGCAAATTGGTTGAGGTTTGTCTCCGGGCATCCATGTTCTTCTAGCTTTCCTTTTGTTAGTGTTTGATTCTTTGTGTAGAAATTAAGATGACAAGATGCAGTCTGTAAAGCATATAGATTCTGCAGCATGCAAACTAAAATAATTTTCCTCTAATCATTTTTTGTTTACATGGGTTGCTGCCAGGTTCAGATCTTTGGCTCACGTGAGTTGCTCCTTACAGATTGTATTGTGGATTTCATGTTACCATTTCTCCTTCTTTCACTCACGTTTTTTATCAGACTGTTGTGTGCACTTTTTCCAAATGCCTGCAGAAAATTTATCACTCGAATTGAGACAACCATGTAGCTTGATTTGTGAGTAGGCCTGATGTGTCGTTGATGAAAATGCATGATCTTTAACGCAGTTACTTTACTTGCAGATTTAGTTCAGAAGTGTACCTCATACACGGTTGGTTGATGACAAAGGAGGGAAAGATTAGACTACCATTATATTGAATCTTACTGGAAGCATCTTACAGCTACAAAGTTGCAAAGTTTAACCATTCAGGTTAAGAACCTTGGCTTATAGCTTTAATTTTGATTCGGCATGCATGCTATGCATTTTGTGTGCCAACCATGGTTTGTCTGTAGTATGACAATAGACACTGTTTACTACAGAATTTTGAAGTCTTGGTTCTGAAGTGTTTGTGTCGACTTTGACCATGCGTTAGAAGAGAGGATTGTTTCGACACTCAAAATTTTCTAGCTGGTGGAGCAATAATAGCTGCTAGGAGATTAGTTGTCAGAGAATGGATTTTAAGGGTGTGTTCATACAGAGAAAAATGACAAAACATTAAGATATAGACATTGACAATTGTGTTATGAAAAAAAGAAAGGTAGCTGATAGGATAAGATTATACATTACAGTATATTTTCTACTGCTGGTGTAAGAAAGGCAGCTCATATGAGGTCCAGCTTATGAGTAATTTGGGAAGCAACTAACCAAATGAGCTATTTACCATATTATTGGGTGAATTCAGTTCATTTAGCATGATAGGTTGTATTTGGTAGAAGGTGTATTCCTGGAAAACACATGATCCGTAGTATGTTCTCCTTTGCATGGAGGCTAGCTAAGCTTTGTATGGCAAGTACAGGTGAGTTATCAGTTTTGTAATATCCGTGGTGTACCACTCACCTGCATTCTTCCTTTGATGCCAGCTTAGATTTATCTCCTGAAATTGTAACACTATATGTGAATCCTACCTAGATGCTTTCATGATTTTTTGTTTCCACCGAGTATGCTATCAATCATGCCCATATAAATATCTCTCGCTGAAGTTACAAAGTATCTCTCGCTGCCTATATAAAGTATCCATGCTGTTTAATTTATACATTTGCTGTATTCACTGTGCAGGTGCTACCCCTCCAATGTGCAGGTGCTACCCCTCCAATATCAGCCTTCAAAATAAAACAATCCAGGTGCTCCTATTGTTTATTATTTTCTCCTTATTTTACTGATAAGAACAATGTTCGAGATAATTGTGATACTGTGTGATATCCCGTGTTATTGATTCATAGCGATCACTATTTTCGGGAGCAGGGTAATTGTGCTGCACCTTTTTATCTAAGAATACTTCCCTTTTAATGTTTTTTCTTTCAATTAGACTATTATGCTCCTCATGAACATTGCTATGGAGTACATGATGTGCCCGATCAAATTAAATTGCTGCAAATAAGAATGTGCAGTTTCAGCATTGATTCTTTCCGGTGAGTTTCAGATTTGTAACATGTGTTTTTGTTCTCTATGTGTATAAATAGTCATCTCTGAATTTAAATATAATTTGTTTACCAATGATGTATACGCGGCAAGATTTTCATTCATCTCTATTTCTTCTTGGTCCAGGCGTGCTATGGAAGAAGATGCAGTCTATAGAAGATTGGGTCAACTCTTGATGTTCCACATATAATGGTTAGAACTTTTCTTATCTAAATTATAGTGCATGATAGGGATCCTACCTTTTTGTTTAGAGAAAAGTACTCTTGAACTACTCATGTTTATAGGTTTTCTTCCAGCTTCTCTTTGCTGGTTACTGTCTACATACCTTAATTGGTAGTTCATGCACTACCTGGACGGTATGGAGTCCTTGCTCAATGCTAGGGCTGTGGAGTGTGCCAGGATCGATAAAGTGGGAGACCTATAGCCCCGCTGGCTGCCACATCCACAACAGCAATCAGGTACACCTTTATTTGCACATGTTAATTGGATTGTATAGTTGGTGTGGTTGTCATATTTGTCTACGAGTTGCATGCGAGATTCAATGCTATGTGAAATTCGTTTTGAACATATGCTAAACTGAATGATCTCTTGCTATTTTCATGATACCAACTTTTCAACAATATGATGGTGCTTTATTTTTATACACTTCTTTGCATACACGTTAAGTAGTCTTTCTTTTCTTTTCATCATCTAAATCTACTTTTATATTCTTATTATGAAGGCGATATCCGATGGGGCTGCATGTTCATTGTACATTAACAAAGATATTATCAACATCAGCAAACTCCGAGCAAGTCCCTGCTGTAGTTTCCTCTCAAATATGTTTTTTTTTCTGAATAACGATAGCTCTATGTTCAGCTCCCTAAATACTTTTTTACACCACTGCACATGCCCCGGTTGCTATTTCTCTCGGGATCAAATTGGAGAAAACTGGCCTACCAGACATGTTGTTCAGCTGAATACATTGAAACTTTCTGGCCTATGAGACATGTTGCTCAGCTGAATACATTCAAATTTGATTATGTGATGTTATAATTACTCATTTCATATGATCCGAAGAATATGCTTTCAAATCTCTAAATAGTAATTGTGATAAAATCCTTATGGATATAAATGTCATTTAAGTGATTTGTATAAACGATCGTAATTACGGGCAAGAAATTCAAAGAAGCAAAAAGCGCCGCGGGGCGAGCCGCGCCGTTCGAATCTAGTTTTACACAAATGTGCGCATGTGCGCGCCCAGAGCACGTCGGGCACACTCTGAGCGCGGCCAAAGTGCGCACTTAAGGTGTTCGACAGAAATACAATAACAAAAATTGCTGGTGATGCTCATGTTGAAAAACGACTCCAGCACGCCTCGCTTTCGTCTGTGCAAGTGGTCTTTAGTTTTACCCTTCTTACTTGTCTTTTCCGTGTCATCACGCGTCCCGTTCCCCTGGCGGGCGCAGACTGAAGCGACATGTGCTGCAGTCGGCGCCCTGTAGACCCCTGTAGACAGAAGCAAGCGTGCTCCAGTCGCAGCGGCTGGAGTCTCAATAACGTCACGCCGCTTCCAATGACGCAGAAGCAACGCGTGCTGTAGTCGCAAAGAACCTATAGATAAGCACAAAGTGGACACGGAGTACGTCTCAGTCAATGCGTCCGTCTGCGCGCCCATGAAATCATAGGCCGCTGTCACTTCAGTTCACATCGCTGTCGCTATTGTAGGCAGGACACAAAACAAAACGTACACACATGGTATAATGCTGGTATGCAGATCTTACTTCTATGCATATATATAGGTCAGCGCGCGGGTTGCTCGTATACGTGTAAGTGTGTAGCTGAGAATCAAAAACATGATACTCATAATTAAAAAGCTGCATGTATATATAAAAGGTGCCGGGGATGTAAATTTCTCCCTCGATCGATATTAGGAAGAAGCCACGGTACAGAGATACCCTAGCTCCCGTGGCGAGGCGATGCCACAAGCCAAAACCCTAGCACCGCTGCTGGATGCGAGCCTTACCTCCCGTGGTTGCAGCGTGCCCATCTCCAAAAAATGCGGGGTGCTCCCTTGGGCGTAGTGAAGAAGGTGGAGGTTGGCCCTCGTGTGGGCGGCGCCAATGAGTAAAAGAAAGGAAGGAAGCGCTGACCTAGTGCTTTGAGCCACCGACGAGTTCCGGACTCCTTCAACGGCGGTCATCACGGATTGGCGCATGTCTCAGACGAAACTCTAGGTGAGATGGGATTCGGTCATGCGCGCACGTATGCAAACATCAACCCATGCGGGCTCAATGAGCTTTTGTCGTGAAGCACCGTTATTCGTCGGCACCAAGAGGAGAATGTCAACATCCAAATCTACACCACGATCTACATAGTGTTGACAGAGGTGGGTAATGTCAAGTTGGCTACAACTAAAAGACCAGAAAGTCTCAGTGGCTCAAGTCGAGTTCAAAACTGCTAAGTAATGGTTGAGACGCAGTCTTGGTTGGCTTCACAGAATTTTATGCGGACACAATTTTCTTGCACGGAGGGAAACCCCTCCAACCCGCACGAGTGATGCCTATAAGGTTGGTGATTTGTAGCAGTGTCCTCGACAAGTCGGGGTGACATTGCTAGGGGATTTCAATTTTGGTGGTGTCTCTTGAGTACCAAGGCTAGATTTTTTCAGGGTGAGATCCTATGCCTGAACTCCCTTGTTGAAGGCATTGTTTGAAGAGTTCAGACTTTCTCCAACATGAAATTTAAGATTTACTGATCAGACGATGACAAGACGATGACGGTGTTTGTGCATTGTTTCATTTTCTAGAGGAGTTGCTTTCAGAGAACCTATTTTGTAGTCAGAGTGTTGTCCAACTGTTGCGAGTGGTAGTCACCATGACGGGTCTTTTTGGTTATGGTTATGCGCATGCCTAATGTCTCGACTAGTTCTGACATTATTTATGTTGGTGCATAGGTTGGGTTAACCAGGACTATTTTGATATCAATATATTCCCTTTGTCAAATGCGAACATGTTGATTGATTATAGTATATATGGTATTGATCATACTTCTTTTTGAGAGACTTGAGACACTTATTTGTGGACGGAGAGAGTAATATATATAGAGAGGCTTTTTTGGTGAGGGGTATTTATATTTATACATTTACATATAATACTATCCTAAGTCTAAGTCTGCTATGCAGATAGGCACAAGAAAATAAAGTAGTTCTCACATAAACCATATGCTTTGGAAGAGGTAGAAATAAACTTTGAAAATTTAGGTCTCCTTTGATCTATAATCAATAAAGTGAGCTCTGGGGGGCGACTGTCAATTCGAAGTAAGTAGCTAGACTCTGGACTGTTGAGTGTTGACTAGCATGATCGATTCTAGGCACATACACTGCATCCCTAAAAAAACACATACACTGCATCCGAGCGCCTCTTGCGCAAAGTTACGTAAATGCAAACCCAGGGACATCAGCTAGCAGTAGTTCACAGGAGCATAAAATACTGTGGTGTACAGTACACGTGGTGTGTAGCAGTATAGTCTAGTCATCTCAATCGCACTAGGCAACCCGAGTCGGAAACAGAACACTTGAACAGGAGTACCGCCTGAGCGCATCGTGGAATAGTCTCATCCTCCCTAGAGAAAAAAAAAAACTAACGCCGCCGGCCGGAGAAGCACGCATTCGCACGGGAAAATAGAGTAATATTCGGAACATCGAGGTATTTCGATTCTAATATAATCAAGAGGAAGGAACAGATGGCCGGGGGAGAAGAGAGTTGGGATGGGGCACGTACGTTGCCGAAGCGGAGAAGCGGTGGAAGGTGCCGTCGAAGGGGCTGACGACGAGGAGCGCGACGTCGGCTTCGCAGAGCACGGCGAGCTCCTCGGCCTTCTTGACCAGTCCTGCCCGGCGCTTTCGGAAGCAGATCCCCCGCCGCCTTCGGTCCTCGATCCGCCGCAGCACGACGTGCCCACGCTGCCGCGCCATCCTCCTCCTGCTCCGCCTCCTTGCTGATCGAAACGGGCGGCGCGGGGCTTATGTAGCCGCGTGCGGCGGCAGCGCTTCCTCATCGTGGTTGGCTGGCTCCCTTAGCCGTCGCTCACTTTGCCGGATTCGCTCCCCACCGGCCAGGCTAGGGAATCTGGGTAGGGATTGATCGAGTCGAAAATTTGGTCGCTGCTCGCTGCTGCTCTGTTTAGCCGAGCGGGCATAAGAAAAATCTGAAAATCGAAATCTTAGTTCGGGATTGGGTCGGGCAAGAGCGAGTCGGGCCCACGGTACATAGGGCACGCGAATGCCTGCTGCGCCGCGGTGTCGGACCACGGATGGTCGGGCGCCCGACCCGCCAACGTTGAGCGTTGTCCAACTCGACACCTTGCATGGCTGTAAGCAGGGGCAGAGGTACGAAAATCTAAAAAAGATAGACGCTGCTCTGCACCAAGCTCTCCTGGCGCTTTGGACGACTGGGCCGTCCGATCTTCTCCATGGAGCGATCACAGCCGTCCGATTACGTGTGGACTTTGTCTTCCAAAATTTTGGCCCACCCTTCAGCGTCTATGCGAGTCGGAAACTCTGTCCAAGTGGTGGCTCGTGGAAAATGAGTGGTGCAGCGAGCTCGGGACACTGCTCGCCCTGGTTGGCAGATATTTTCACCGTGTGTTGGGTTGTGAAACCCTAGCCGCCACACACGCACGCACGCGCCCGCCCCCTTCCTCTTCTCCCTCGATCTCTTTTGCGCGCTCCCGCCGGCGACGCTGCCGCCATGCTCTCCCGTCTCACCCGCTCCCCCCCCCCCTCTCTCTCTCTCTCTCTCTCTCTCTCTCTCTCTCTCTCTCTCTCTCTCTCTCTCAGCCTCCGCCGGCGACGACGGCGCGAAGGCGGTTCGCGCGAGGAGCTCGACCTCCACCCACACGTCCTCGACCCCATGTAGACCGGCTGACCTTGAGCCGCCGCCATGGCAGTGCAAAGCGTGGAGGTGCTGAGGAAAAACCTGTAACGAGGCAACACCCTCGTGCGTGACTCTGCTAGCCCGAAGCCAACGTCGCCGTCATGGGCCGTGGCGCCACCGCCGCGTACCTCAGCCTCGAGTATATGTCCACCTACAGGTCCGAACCTCTCTCTCCCTCCCTCTCTATCTCTCTCACTCCCTCCCTCTCTCTAATCCCCATAGATCTGCATCTTTATTTGTGCAGGTTTTGTATTATTTATGCCTACAAGTTGTTTCACCAAATTCTTGAAAGGAAAATTTGATATATGTCTTATCTCTGCATTGTTGTTTAGACAATAATTTTATTTTTTTGAAATGTAGCCCCAATAATAATAATATGTTCATCTGGCTGTTTGCAAATAGCTGGTTATGCTTGTGTGGGACACATGATTCGATTGGACAAGGATACCATAGTACATTTCCTGTGAATTTCTAAAATATGCTCAAATTTTCAAAGAATCAGTTATGTTTGTTGTATATCGAACTGCTTTTAAGCATTGTTGCTAATTGGTTTATGTGCCCTATACAGGTTATTAAAACTCTGAAAAAAACAAGCACACCAAATCTGTTTTACTGAATGGAACGACATTGATCAAGGCATGGGATAAGAGTAAAGAGCAAGGGGGGAAAATAGGTAAGCCTACCCATTCTGAACTGTACTTGGCACAATACATTTATTTCAGATCATTAATTTCCTGATTGTACATAAGATCAACATGTTTTTTTCTCTGGTGCATTCTTGGTAAAAAGTTTGTTTTACCTATGCAGTGGGAGTCCATAGCACGTTAGCAGAGATGAGCAGGTATTACTATGCTGCAAAAGGACGTGAAAATGGTGCTTTCAAGTTGTCCCTACAAGTGCTATTTACTTGGATCTGTAGGAGATGAGCAGGTATTACTATGCTGCAAAAGGACGTGAAAATGGTGCTTTCAAGTTGTCCCTATAAGTGCTATTTACTTGGATCCGTAGGTTGTATTGTCTCAAATGCATTCCTTTTGATGCTTTATGTGTTTCAACAATTTATTTTTGGTTCATATTAATTGACATGTTATACCGCCAAGCTGAACAATTGTTACGTTGTAGCAGATCATGACAACTCTATTTGTGCGGAAAGAGACACAAGGAAAACTGAAAAGGTATATGCTTGAGATTACTTATCAGAACCATGCCCTCATGATGATTGGACTGACTCAATTTTTATGGTTGTGAATGCTTCTTCCATGTACTTCCTTATTGAAGGAACATAAATCATCTTGATGTTAATATATAATCTATAATTTGCAGGGATGAAATAATTCCGTGGTCAGTTGACTCTGTCCTATTTTGCTGCCTGGCAGACAAATATTAAGCCGACGTCATGAGACTACCTGAGCTGACCACAACGTCTTGCTCATTATGGATGAGCTGACGTTTGATGATTTTCCTTTGCAGGTTTGTTGCCTTCGAGTATGGCTAAGCTGATCCACATAATTTTTTCTTTAAATCATGATAATTTGCATGACTTTTCATGATCAATCTGGATTTTATGCTTATGAGTTGAGTGGTGTAGCTGAATAGTCCCTTCCTAATACATGGTCATTTTAGTCATAATTTTAAGTGAATGTTATGTTATTTATCGGCCTCATCTTCATATGTGATAGACCATTGTTAACGAAGTTGATTCTTTGTAGTGCAAAAGTGTGTTTGCTATTTCTCTTGCATACGGGTCTAAAGAGAAAATGGATCTCTCAATTAAGCACTCGCCTAAATTTGTGTATTCATGTCCATCTTTCTCTCATAGTTGTGTTATTCAGCTATTTACAGTCCTATTTAGGTGGTATTTACCTATTTAGGTTGTCTTCAAATGTTACTCCCAGCTACTAATTTTACAGTGTGGGGCAAAACAAGTATGTCATCCCATGATTTGCAAGTCACCTATAAGCAATCCACTTAATTTACATTCTGGTATTTTTAAGTACTGCATAAGTCCACATTGCAGCCAAAATTTTGTGATAAAAGACAGTAGTGCAGTTTTAAAGCTTGAGTTCGACAAGACAAGTTTTATGAACAAATGTTGAGATAAATAGATAATTAATCTGCTAAAGTGCTTGAAAATGTATACACCTTGAAACTGTTGAGACAAGTTTTAGGAATAGATGGATTAAATTTGAATGTGTAGATCACACATCATATTTATATGCAATTTGTCTGATTATTATAGGAAATCAGATGGTCCACGCCCATTAATCCATCCGATAAACATATGAATAGATAATATTTTGTCAAGTTGTTCCATTTGCGTTTCTGTCACAATAAACATGCAATTGTAGCTCTATTGCATTTTGTTCATTATGTAACTTGAACATTCTTGCTGATTTTCAGCTAACACAATGGGAGTGGAGGAAGCTCCTTCCATTCAGCTCCAGTTTGTCTACTCAGTTTCCTCTGTGATCTTACTACCATAAACTGAATGCACTTTTCCACGACCAAAATTTGGTGGACTAACCAAATCCTTAGTCAGTTGAGCTATGTCTGTTGTTTGTTTATGCATCTCTTTTGTGTATATGAACATATCGCTGGACTAGCAAAGCCTTTCATGGATTTGTTCCATGATAATGGTTTCCTACCTTAAGAACTATTTGGTCGCAAGAAAAAGTGGGACGCCCAGAATCTGGTGAACTAACCGAACCCTTAGTCCGCTGAGCTCTGTCGATTTGCACCTTCGACCAAGTTATTTTAGGTCGAAGCCATACTCATAAATTCACAGTTCCATCTATAAAGGCTGCTATTTTTGTGTTACCTAAAAAAACTATTAAAGTAATTCCGTCACATGTAATTTCATACTACCATTTTCTTCTAATTATTATGCTTCTTTTATACGAGACAAAACAATCATTATTGTTACTTTAGATACAATAGTTGTACAAAAGGATATGCTAAAGTATACATATTTTTTCTAAGAGTATCTGAAGTATACATACTGATCATATATTATATATAAAAACTGATTTCCTATTGTTGTTTCGCATATGGGATGAGCTACTTTTGTTTTTCTTAGAATTTTCAGGTGTAACATTTAGGGGTCCAAGTCTAGCACTAATTAGACACTGATTTTTTTTTTTGCATAGGTTTCTTTAAATTCATACCTATGAGGAGCTTGGTGAGATGTTTGCTAAGCTCAGACTTCTTTAACATTCCAATTAATAGTCTGTTGTCTTTTATATGTACTATAACACTAGAGGATATATCGATCAGGAATAACCTTTAGCTCTGTTTGCTCCGCTTCATATTCAGTCCAGTTGCGTAAAATCAAGGGAGTTTTTTTAATTTCAATTCAGCGTGCTGCGGTAATGAGAATCCTTTGATGAACACAAACATTGACATGTATACCATGGTACCAGCTTCACTGTACCTGGGTTTTACTGCGTCCATCATTTGGGTTGGACATGTAATACTATTCCTTTCCACAAAATTATATATCTACTATCCATTTTACATACATTCCTGTCCGCAATAACGCAGGGCACCTATCTTTCTTCGGCTGCCCTAGGTTATGCAAGAGACAACAGTTTACCGGAGGGTCCAACTTTAGGAAGCTTTAATGGAGAGTTTTGGGGAGTCTACGCTAGCACCCAGGTACAACTGCTTAAGATCTATTTTCTACCTAAAATTGCCAAGACGTGTTTTAGCATTTGTTCTTCATACCTCAGCTGTAGCTTCTATTGCTTTCTGCACGAATACACAGACTCTGCCCGAGTACAAGGATACAGTGGTATCTAACATGGTTATCTTAGAAGTTATCGGCCTTGCAACAGTTTCATGAATCTGAGCCCTTCTCTTTGCCGAGGTTTTTTAAATACCTTGCCTACAATGGTAGTCCACATGGACTTATATGCATAGAGATAGAGAAAGGGTGTGCAAGGAGCTATAAGGTTGTGTGCGTCTTTGAACTCTCTTTTGACAATCAGTATCATCTGTGATTCCTGTGAACTTATCAATAAATTCTGATAACCAGTTTTCCTTTATCTTCCAACTGCCAACTGATAAAAAGTCGGTAATTCTGATAAACAGCTGAATCGGAATCAACTGCCAACTGATAAAAAGTCAGTAATTTTGAGATACACGCTCCCGTAAACTCTTTTTAGTTTACTCAATGCCTCTTGATGAAATATATAAATGCATGCACAAGTCATAGCCCATGAAAGGCGTGACCTGCACATCTGCTAAGAAGAACAAGCCTTAGACCGAAGGAGTGCATGGCTCTAGGTTCATGTTCGGTACAAATGTCGTGTTCAAGTTTACAATTATGAGCTTCTTATAGATCAACTTTCTTGGATCTTTCTAGGCTATGATGATAGTTGATGCCCTCAGTTTAGCATCTTGAACACACAGATGACTACTAAATTTTGCTTGGATTTGTTGTAACATCGCAGAATATTAAAATAATTATTAATGCAAAAATGTGGGCCAAGAAAAACTTTTCTTATAAAAAGTTGTGTATATTTAATTCTTGAGTATTTTTTGTTGCATTGTTTGCAAGATTGTTGAATTCTAGCTCTAATTAAAAATTTGAAGAAAAGAAAACAAACAAAATAAATTACAAAACATAACACCATGTGACACATGTCACATTATTTTCCAAACCAAAATCAATGGAATAATATTATAAACACTCCTAGTTAATTTTCGCAAACTATTTCCTTTCAAAAATTCAAATTCAAAAGACTCAAATTCAAATTAGAAATTCATTATTGAAATATTTCCAAATATTTCAAAAAGACTTTGTATCACTTACCAATAATATATTTAGCCTAGATCCTAAGTTTGGAATCAAAAGGATTAGGCAAAGTATAAAAAATTAAATAGCCAAAATGTCACTGTTTTGGTTCAGGAATTTCAGCAAACACCTTGTGATCATCCACCCTGTTCTTCCCAAACCGAGCCAAGTCTTGGATCAATTCCAGCATGGCGTTGATCATTTGTCGAATTGATGCCTCCACTGCATTCCTCTCTTAGCCACGACCACGCCGCGCGCAAGGATGAGCCAAATGGTGGCCTGGAACGTCGAGGAGACGCCGGCGACAGCGACGGCCGTGCGCACGTCGCCATGTCGCGTAGGCAGCGGAGGTGGCAACGCCGCGCAAACCCGTGCCAGGCCCCCCCTCTCTCCCTCACCTTGCTGCCCCCTCTCCCGTCGCACCGCAGCCCGCAGGAACCCGTTCCCGCCGGAGGCTCGCCGTGGACAGTGCGCGCCGCGCACCGCCCGAGCCCTCCCAGAGCACGCCAGGGCGTCCCCCCCTGCCGAGCTTCCTCCACGCCTTCCCTCCTTGCCCACCTTGTTCCCCAGCCAGCCCGCAGAGTAGCCGCACCCCTCCACCGGCCTACGGCGACCTAGCACGGCCACGGGAGCCTCTGCACCGCGTCCACCGTGCGCCGCCCGGCCGCTATAAAAATGGCACCCCGTGCCCTGCTTCTGCCACACCGCCACACCACCTCTTCTCTCCACTCCCCTCTCCCTTGTGCACCGCTAGGAGGCCAGGACCGAGGCCGCGAAGCCTCGGGTCGCCGTGACCTTCCCCGAGCTCGCCGAGCCCGAGGTAGGCGACGACCGTGGCCAGGCCACGGCACCCTCTCCAGCGCTCCCCTCTGCCCGTGCTCGCCTCCCCTTGCTACCCGCTCTCACCCACGCCCCTTTTCCCTCTGTCCCGTGCCCAGGATCGCCAGGGATTGCTCGCCGGAGTTGCAGTGCTGCCGCGGAGGAGAAGTTGCACCGCGCCGTCGCTCGGAGCCACGCCAGCAAGCGCCGCTCGCCCCAGGATCTTCCCCGCGCCGTCGCCGTTGCTCCGCACCTTCCTCGCGCCCTCCCGAGCCCCCTAGGTGAGCTTCTGTCCCGCCTCGCCGTCGCCGGAGTCGCGCGCCGCCCGTTTTAGGTCGCCGGCGTCGCGGCCGATCGAGGACCGTTGGGTCTTGATCCAACGGTGCCTTACCGGTTCGGTTTAAATAAAAAGAACCTGACAGGCGGACCCCACCCGTCAGTTTTAAATAAACCCGCGCGCGCTCGCTGAGTCGCTGACCAGTGGGTCCCCTCTGTCAGGGTTTTCAACATTATCCACTCCTGGCTTTTATTTCGAATTTAGATTTAATTAAAAAGTCAGTACTGAACTCAATTTTAGAAAATCAATAACTTTATATTTACAACTCCAAATGGAGCAAATCCAACTGTTCTGGAAAGCTTATGAAAATATCTTTCCAACCCAATTGGTTTCACTCCATTTGGATATATAATAAAAATACACTATTCAAAATACCATAAATGGTTTAAATTCTAAACTAGTTTGTTTCTGATACTCTGATAATCCAAATTAGTTGAAACCAATTTTATTAGGTCACATTTGAATATGGTTAGCCATCACTAAAAGGGTTTAATTTTTAGATGAATATAATTTAAATAATAGCCAAAACCTTATTAATTGGCTTCTGGATTCAAAACAATGTGTAGGGAGTTTGGTAACTCCAAATGACCCAAACCCAATTGTGTCATCTTCCACACATCATTAGCTTTCTGTAGAATTTTAGTTTGTATTTTTGTGAAAAACATAACTCAAGCTATGCAATTAAACATGTGCAACGAGTTTCTGCCCTAATTAAAATACAATGGAATAATGGTTAAATCAATTAAATTGAAACCACATAGTGTTGTTTGGTATGTGGAATGGTTAATTAGAACCTCTAAGAGTGTATTTCTATGATGATTGTTTGAATAGGCTAGTGATTGGTTGTATTGATTGCTTGTGTATTAGACGAGAACGTTGCCGGATATATCGAGGAGGAAGGGTTTGTGGAACCTGAAGACCAAGACCAAGACCACTTTGTTGAGCAAGGCAAGCTACTCTCTGAGCTTGCACATAACTTATGCATCTAGATTTACAAATCATTTTTCAAAGGCAAAGGTTTATAAAACCCTTTTTAAAAGTATATAGAGATTATTTTGCCACCCAATGTAGAAGTATATGCTAAAACTATAGGATGGAAAAACCAAGAATTGTTTATTCAAAAATCCTTTGAAAACTTGTGTGAATATAAAACACTATGATAGGGTGTTGAAGTAAAGAAATGGAGAAAGGTGGTTTTGAGAAAAGCACATTGTGTCTTAGTACTTACGTCGATCAGCCGATACTCTGTGCGACCACATTTACCCACATATGGGAAAGGGCCTAGTCATATAGTTTGCTCTTATTAGTATGGGACACTGCATCAACAGAGATGACTCTGTTATGCATGAGGGAATGGTTTGACGACCTACCCCTGACCTGGGTCCTCTCTCAACATCTATGAGTAGATAAGGAGAAGGATAGAAGGATGTCCCCTATACACCGCCAGATAAAACATGTGAGTCCTCACACTTAGATCCCGACGGGCTGGGTTAAGTGTCGATGGGAAGTATCATATGGGCAGGATCCTATACTAGCATGAGCAAAGGAAAGACTAGGGTCGGTGACTCAACTTCGCATACCACGGGTATGGCGAAGCGTGGTTGACATGATGAGTTATCGGATGAGTGTGGGAAAAGCGTGCTACCTCTGCAGAGGGTAATTAAACTATTAGAATAGCCGAGTCCTCGGATATGGACAGTTGAGAGGCCCTACTTTGACCATGTGCAAGTTTTGGGAAAAGAATTGAGTTTTAAAAAGAAAAAGAAATTGGAGAATGTTCCATACACCTATACCAACGGATCGGTATGAGGTAGTTGGAAAATGATTACCATAATGGTTTATGGTCGGAAAAGGAGGAGTTTTTGAAGAAAACTAATAACATTGAGATATTAAGAGTAGTTATAATTTCCTTATCTTCTTCAACAAAGATATAGAGATGTCTTAAATAAATAAAAGTGTGAAACTAAAACTGAAACTAGTGCACTCATGTTGGAGTAGTTTGCGAGTACATTCAAATGTACTCATACTAGCTTTGTCTCTGGCTATTGTCGTAGCCAGACTTCGAGGAGTCCTACGCCCAGGAAGAGTATGGCGACATCTATGCCAACTAAGGATCTTCATAAGTCGACTGCCTGTCGGGTCATCGCTAGGATTTGATGTCTACTACGCCTTATTTCCGCTGATTGTTTTGGTTTGGCCCTTGAAGGCACCTATGTAAGACTTGGTCTAGATGACCATTTTATGTAAGACTTTAATTCGGTATTGTAATGGATGTAAACTTTGGTATTCAATTCGGGTTATGTGCAACGACAGACTGATCATGGGATCGTTGTGTTAAGCATAATCGGGTATTTCGGACAGTTAGTCCGGGGTCCCCACAGAATTGGTATCAGAGCCATCTCGACTTTAGGAGCCTTAGATTAGCATGGTCGTTAGGTAGTGATTACAAAAGTTGAGTTTTAAAGAAAACAAAGTAAGGAATTAGTTTAAAAATGCTTATCTCTTACCCTCTCACTTATGCAAAAATTCCCTTCTTACAAACTACTAAGTTTTCTCTCATATTCATAAAAACCTGCCACACTTGTCATTTTAATAAACTTAAAAATCTGCTCACATATTGTCCCTTCCATTAAAATTTACATATACTTGCCATCTCACTAACTTAAAAATTTGACTAAAAATTATAGATGGCGATCCATTTCACCGAGTTCGTTCAGCTGGAGAAGGACGGCAAGTTGATGTTCGAGAAGGACTTGTTCGAGTTGACCAAGCTGCTAGGTCGTCCCACTCCTGAGTTTAAGGGAGCCCAGGTGGACGCTCCCGGTAACGGGAACCTGTCCTGGTTGATCGAGGCGTCTGTTCGCGGGAACATCAAGTCCCCCGGATCCAGGGCACTCTCCTTCACCCTCATGGACGTCCACTGGGACGATGGACTGTGTCGTTCCATGCAGCGGATGCTATCCCGGATTTGTGAGGAACACAAGGCGGAGCTGGTAAACTCTCGTTTCCAGTTCTACGGGAGGCGCACCATCGATGGACACCCAATTCGGTCCCCTCTGCACCCGACATTCGGAGAGTATATCCTGGACATGGAGATTATGCTCTTTCGCACCCAGGAGGATCTGAGGTGCGCTAGGCTTCGGTCTCACTTTGAGCGTCTCTCGCTCAAGGAGAGTCGCGAGAGTGAGGCACAGCTGAAGACTGAGAAGGCCGCTCTTCTTAAGAAGGGAACCCAGATGCGGAAGACCATAGCGAAGCTCCGCAAGAAGGTTGCAGAGCAGGATGAGCTGATAGAGGATTTGGAGCTCCGTACTGACGAGATGGAGGAGGAGGGCGAGGATCTCCGCAAGGAGAATGACGCTTTCCTCAGTGACGATGACGACTATCTGGAGATGGACGATGAGGATGAGGATGATGAGGAGGAGGATCCAGAGGAGCCACCCTACCAGTCCGACGCTGACGGATTCGAGCCTGAGGTTCCACCTCAGTAGGCGAGTGACTGGAGTTCTACCACAGGATTAGGTCGACCCCCTAGCGCTAGTAGAGTCAAAGTTGTGGTTCTTTTGGAACTTGCTATATGTACATTAGTTAAGGAGAATGTTGTAAGCTAGATTTGGATGAACTCTTGATGTAATGGTTGTGCTATGAAAGTGTGTGCTAGTCTTGTTAACATGTGTTAAATGTTTCTCTTATAATCCTTAGTAAGTCAATCCCTACGCAAAACCAATCTTTTCCTTGGTCAGAACCCTTTTTGCTTGCCCCTTATACCCGGTGTGCTTCAGGATGGTGGACACTCGTCGCACCAACACGGATGGAGGAGCACCACCACCCCCACCGGAACCAACCACCGCCCAACTTCTTGCACTTATCATGGAGGAACGCCAAGCTGCTAAGGCTGAGCGTCAAGCTCATATCGCTGCCCTGCAACAGATAGCTGCCGCTCACAACAACAACAACAACCACCACAATAATGGCAATGGCAATGGCAATGGAAATGGTGAAGGAAATCAACGGTCCACTTTGAGCGACTTCCAAAAGACCAACCCACCCACCTATTCCAAGGGACTTCACCCACTTGAGGCCGATGACTGGCTTCGCACCATTAACAACAACCTGGAAGTTGCAGCCGTGGGAGAACCTGAGAAGGTGCTGTATGCGACCCACTATCTTGCAGGACCAACACGGTCTTGGTGGGAAGCTACCAAGGCTCTCCAGCAAGCTGGTTATGCTATCAGCTGGGATGATTTCCAGGAGAAGTTCTGCAAGAAGCACATTCCCCGCGGACTCATTGAGCGGAAGAAGGATGAATTCCGCAGGTTGCGGCAGGGAAGTAAGGATGTGGTCGGATACCTCGATGAGTTCACTGACTTGTCTCGGTATGCTCCTGATGACGTCGACACCGAGAGGAGGAAGATGGAGCGTTTCATGAACGGACTTCATGATGAACTGCAATGCGCCTTGGTTATCCATGACTTTGTTGATTTGGAATCACTTGTGGACAAGGCCATCCAGTTGGAGACCAAGCGCAAGTCCATGTTTGAAGGTCGTAAGAGGAGAATGATTGCCCAGGAAGGTTCGACCAGTCAGAAGCCTCGCACCCACCCACCAAACCCCAAGCCAGCCTATCGACCACCACCAAACCCACGCCCCAATTACCCTAATCACCCAAACAACTCAAACAGCTTCAGCCGTCCCAATGACAACACCCGTCCCGGAGGGAACTCTAACAACTTCAACCGCAATGCCAATGTTGTCTGTTTCAATTGCGGCACCAAAGGTCACTACTCCAAAGAATGCCCCAATCCTAAGAAGAATGGTCCACGCCCTGATGCACAGGCGCCGAACAACGGCCAAGGCCGCAATGGAAATGGCAAGAACCCCGCACCCCGCGGAAATGTGGCTGTTGCCAAGGGACGCCTGCACCACATCAATGCTGAAGAGGCCATGGATGCACCAGATGTTGTGCTGGGTACGTTCCTTGTCAACTCAGTACCTGCAACTGTTCTGTTTGATTCTGGTGCTACTCATTCTTTTGTTACCCAAGAATTTGTTGCTAAGGGAGGTTTAGTCGGAAACCTCTTACCCAAACCCATGGTCATCCAAATCCCAGAATCCACCATAGATACCATGTCATTTTGCCCGGACGTTTCCCTTGAGATCAAAGGGGAAAATTTCCTAGTCGACTTAATCATCCTAGGAACCCAAGGAACAGATGTCATACTGGGTATGAACTGGTTAGCCAAGTACCGTGGTCGAATTGACTGTGCCAGAAGAGCTGTATCCCTCACCACCGACAAAGGAGTAGAAGTGGAATATGTGTCACAAACCAGTCGACCCCAACCAGGATGCCATGAGAGCATAGCTCGACCCACCCTAGATGAGATCCGTGTTGTTCACCTGTTCCAAGATGTCTTTCCTGAAGAATTGCCTGGTATGCCACCAGATCGGGATATTGAGTTCATCATTGAACTTATCCCCGGGACAGCCCCTATATCCCAAAGACCTTATCGGATGAATCCAGAAGAATTGGTTGAGTTGAAGAAGCAGTTAGCAGATATGCTCAGCAAAGGGCTTATTCGCCCAAGTGCTTCACCCTGGGGATCACCCATTATTTTTGTGGATAAGAGAGATGGTACCACACGCCTGTGTGTGGATTATCGCAGGTTAAATGATGTGACCATCAAAAACAAGTACCCTCTCCCAAAGATCGAGGATCTGTTCGATCAAATGAACGGAGCCCGAGTCTTTTCCAAGATCGATCTTCGGTCAGGGTATCATCAGTTAAGAATCCGAGAGACAGACATTCCCAAGACTGCCTTCACAACCCGTTACGGTTTATTTGAATACACCGTAATGTCCTTTGGTCTGACCAATGCCCCAGCCTATTTTATGAACCTCATGAACAAGATCTTCATGGAGTATCTTGACAAGTTCGTGGTAGTTTTCCTTGATGGCATCCTTATTTACTCCAAAACTGAAGAAGAGCATGCTGAACACCTGCGTCTAGTTTTAGCAACCCTCCGAGAGCATCAGTTGTATGCCAAGTTTAGCAAGTGTGAGTTTTGGCTCAGTGAAGTCTCATTTCTCGGACATGTTGTGTCTGCGGGAGGAATTTCTGTTGACCCAGAGAAGATCCAAGCCATTGTGAACTGGGAAGCCCCAACTAGTGTGACTGAAATCCGAAGCTTTCTCGGACTAGCGGGGTACTACCGCAAGTTCGTTGAGGGATTCTACGGTATAGCCAAACCCCTTACCCAACTGCTGAAAAAGGACAAGAAATTTGAATGGACTCAGAAGTGTGAAGAGAGTTTCTAGGAATTAAAGAAGAGATTGACCTCAACCCCTGTCCTGATTATGCCAGACGTCACCAAGAGTTTCGACGTGTATTGCGATGCATCACGTCTAGGACTGGGTTGTGTTCTGATGCAAGAAGGCAAGGTGGTGTCGTATCTGTCTCGACAGTTGCGACCACATGAAGAGAACTACCCAACCCATGACCTGGAGTTAGCCGCTGTTGTTCTTGCTCTGAAGACGTGGCGCTCCTATCTGGTGGGACATCGCTGCGAGATCTATACGGATCATAAGAGCTTGAAGTATATCTTCACGCAGAGGGAGTTAAATTTGCGACAGAGAAGGTGGATGGAATTAATCAAGGATTATGATATCGGTATCAATTATCACCCTGGAAAGGCTAATGTAGTTGCCGATGCCCTTAGTCGCAAACCCTGCACCCTGAATGCCATGATCCAAGCAGAGCAGCCAGCCCTGTTCAAAGAGTTCAAAGATTTTGGACTAGAGCTTGTTAGCCACGGCTATCTCGCCCATTTAGAGTTAGCTCCAACTCTGATAGATCAAATCAAGGAGGCCCAGAAAGGTCATGAGAGCATAGAAGGAATCAAGAAGAAGATTTCTCTCGGTAAAGCGCCTGGTTTTACCAAGGATGCAGAAGGAGTGTTGAGATTCAATGGTCGTATCTGTGTCCCCAATACCTCGGAACTCAAGGAGTTAATCCTAAAGGAAGCCCACGAGACCCCTTACTCAATCCACCCCGGCGGAACCAAGATGTACCAAGACCTTCGTGAAAGATTTTAGTGGCACGGAATGAAGCGAGAAATTGGTGTTTTTGTAGCCAAGTGTGATATTTGTCAGGGAGTCAAGGCTGAACATCAGCGACCCGCTGGATTGCTTCAACCCTTAAAGATTCCCGAGTGGAAGTGGGATGAGATTGGAATGGATTTTATCACCAGACTTCCAAGGTCCAACCGAGGCCATGACTCAACATGGGTCATCGTTGACAGGCTGAGCAAAGTTGCCCATTTTCTTCCCGTCAACACCACCTATAGGGGAAATCAGTTAGCAGACCTGTATATTTCCAGAATAGTAAGCCTGCATGGTGTGCCTAAGAGAATTGTATCAGATAGAGGCACACAATTCACCTCAAGGTTCTGGAAAGCCCTGCACGAAGCCCTCGGAACCAAGTTGGCGTTTAGCACAGCTTATCACCCCCAGACCGATGGCCAAACTGAACGAGTGAACCAGATATTAGAGGACATGCTTCGCGCATGTGTCCTAGCCTATGGATCCAAATGGGAAGATTGTCTTCCATTTGCAGAATTCTCATACAACAACAGTTACCAGTCTAGTCTGCAAATGACCCCTTTTGAAGCCCTTTACGGCAAGAAGTGTCGTACACCCCTGAATTGGTCCGACACCGGAGAAGGCAAACTGTTTGGACCAGATAACCTCCGTGAGGCTGAAGAGCAAGTCCAGCTTATCCGAGAGCGACTCAAGACCGCCCAATCCCGTCAGAAGAGTTACGCTGATCCCAAGCGTCGTGAGGTCACCTTCAATATCGGAGATTATGTCTATCTCCGAGTGACACCCCTTAAAGGAATGCAGCGTTTCCATGTCAAAGGAAAATTAGCGCCAAGATATATTGGACCCTTCAAGATCCTTGCCCGTCGAGGAGAGGTGTCTTATCAACTGGAGTTGCCTCAAGAGTTAGCAGATTACCATGATGTTTTCCACATTTCCTTGCTCCGGAAATGTCTTGAAGTTCCTGACCAGCCTGATGTTTTCAAAAACATCGATCACCAGTCCGTCGACCTGAATCAAGATCTGACTTATCGTGAGACGCCCCTCAAGATTCTCGACGAAGATGTTCGTCTCACCCGCAGGCGAGCAATCAAGTTCTACAAAGTCCAGTGGACTAACCACTCTGAAGATGAAGCAACTTGGGAACGTGAAGACTATCTTAGAAGCAAGTTTCCCAACCTCTTTAGTACCCAGGCCTAGCAAATCTCGGGACGAGATTTATTTTAAGGGGGGAAGTCTGTAACATCCCAGAATATTAAAATAATTATTAATGCAAAAATGTGGGCCAACAAAAACTTTTCTTATAAAAAGTTGTGTATATTTAATTCTTGAGTATTGTTTGTTGCATTGTTTGCAAGATTGTTGAATTCTAGCTCTAATTAAAAATTTGAAGAAAAGAAAACAAACAAAATAAATTACAAAACATAACACCATGTGACACATGTCACATTATTTTCCAAAGTAAGAAAAATAATTTTATTTCCAAACCAAAATCAATGGAATAATATTATAAACACTCCTAGTTAATTTTCACAAACTATTCCCTTTCAAAAATTCAAAAGACTCAAATTCAAATTAGAAATTCATTATTGAAATATTTCCAAATATTTCAAAAAGACTTTGTATCACTTACCAATAATATATTTAGCCTAGATCCTAAGTTTGGACTCAAAAGGATTAGGCAAAGTATAAAAAATTAAATAGCCAAAATGTCACTGTTTTGGTTCAGGAATTTCAGCAAACACCTTGTGATCATCCACCCTGTTCTTCCCAAACCGAGCCAAGTCTTGGATCAATTCGAGCATGGCGTTGATCATTTGTCGAATTGATGCCTCCACTGCATTCCTCTCTTAGCCACGACCACGCCGCGCGCAAGGATGAGCCAAATGGTGGCCTGGAACGTCGAGGAGACGCCGGCGACAACGACGGCCGTGCGCACGTCGCCATGTCGCGTAGGCAGCGGAGGTGGCAACGCCGCGCAAACCCGTGCCAGGCCCCCCCTCTCTCCCTCACCTTGCTTCCCCCTCTCCCGTCGCACCGCAGCCCGCAGGAAC
The DNA here is from genome assembly GCA_026929855.1 of Poa annua. NCBI lineage: Eukaryota > Viridiplantae > Streptophyta > Magnoliopsida > Poales > Poaceae > Poa > Poa annua. The sequence goes on along the minus strand of CM049426.1, from coordinate 270,609,174 downwards.
CCGTTCCCGCCGGAGGCTCGCCGTGGACAGTGCGCGCCGCGCACCGCCCGAGCCCTCCCAGAGCACGCCAAGGCGTCCCCCCTGCCGAGCTTCCTCCACGCCTTCCCTCCTTGCCCACCTTGTTCCCCAGCCAGCCCGCAGAGTAGCCGCACCCCTCCACCGGCCTACGGCGACCTAGCACGGCCACGGGAGCCTCTGCACCGCGTCCACCGTGCGCCGCCCGGCCGCTATAAAAATGGCACCCCGTGCCCTGCTTCTGCCACACCGCCACACCACCTCTTCTCTCCACTCCCCTCTCCCTTGTGCACCGCTAGGAGGCCAGGACCGAGGCCGCGAAGCCTCGGGTCGCCGTGACCTTCCCCGAGCTCGCCGAGCCCGAGGTAGGCGACGACCGTGGCCAGGCCACGGCACCCTCTCCAGCGCTCCCCTCTGCCCGTGCTCGCCTCCCCTTGCTACCCGCTCTCACCCACGCCCCTTTTCCCTCTGTCCCGTGCCCAGGATCGCCAGGGATTGCTCGCCGGAGTTGCAGTGCTGCCGCGGAGGAGAAGTTGCACCGCGCCGTCGCTCGGAGCCACGCCAGCAAGCGCCGCTCGCCCCAGGATCTTCCCCGCGCCGTCGCCGTTGCTCCGCACCTTCCTCGCGCCCTCCCGAGCCCCCTAGGTGAGCTTCTGTCCCGCCTCGCCGTCGCCGGAGTCGCGCGCCGCCCGTTTTAGGTCGCCGGCGTCGCGGCCGATCGAGGACCGTTGGGTCTTGATCCAACGGTGCCTTACCGGTTCGGTTTAAATAAAAAGAACCTGACAGGCGGACCCCACCCGTCAGTTTTAAATAAACCCGCGCGCGCTCGCTGAGTCGCTGACCAGTGGGTCCCCTCTGTCAGGGTTTTCAACATTATCCACTCCTGGCTTTTATTTCGAATTTAGATTTAATTAAAAAGTCAGTACTGAACTCAATTTTAGAAAATCAATAACTTTATATTTACAACTCCAAATGGAGCAAATCCAACTGTTCTGGAAAGCTTATGAAAATATCTTTCCAACCCAATTGGTTTCACTCCATTTGGATATATAATAAAAATACACTATTCAAAATACCATAAATGGTTTAAATTCTAAACTAGTTTGTTTCTGATACTCTGATAATCCAAATTAGTTGAAACCAATTTTATTAGGTCACATTTGAATATGGTTAGCCATCACTAAAAGGGTTTAATTTTTAGATGAATATAATTTAAATAATAGCCAAAACCTTATTAATTGGCTTCTGGATTCAAAACAATGTGTAGGGAGTTTGGTAACTCCAAATGACCCAAACCCAATTGTGTCATCTTCCACACATCATTAGCTTTCTGTAGAATTTTAGTTTGTATTTTTGTGAAAAACATAACTCAAGCTATGCAATTAAACATGTGCAACGAGTTTCTGCCCTAATTAAAATACAATGGAATAATGGTTAAATCAATTAAATTGAAACCACATAGTGTTGTTTGGTATGTGGAATGGTTAATTAGAACCTCTAAGAGTGTATTTCTATGATGATTGTTTGAATAGGCTAGTGATTGGTTGTATTGATTGCTTGTGTATTAGACGAGAACGTTGCCGGATATATCGAGGAGGAAGGGTTTGTGGAACCTGAAGACCAAGACCAAGACCACTTTGTTGAGCAAGGCAAGCTACTCTCTGAGCTTGCACATAACTTATGCATCTAGATTTACAAATCATTTTTCAAAGGCAAAGGTTTATAAAACCCTTTTTAAAAGTATATAGAGATTATTTTGCCACCCAATGTAGAAGTATATGCTAAAACTATAGGATGGAAAAACCAAGAATTGTTTATTCAAAAATCCTTTGAAAACTTGTGTGAATATAAAACACTATGATAGGGTGTTGAAGTAAAGAAATGGAGAAAGGTGGTTTTGAGAAAAGCACATTGTGTCTTAGTACTTACGTCGATCAGCCGATACTCTGTGCGACCACATTTACCCACATATGGGAAAGGGCCTAGTCATATAGTTTGCTCTTATTAGTATGGGACACTGCATCAACAGAGATGACTCTGTTATGCATGAGGGAATGGTTTGACGACCTACCCCTGACCTGGGTCCTCTCTCAACATCTATGAGTAGATAAGGAGAAGGATAGAAGGATGTCCCCTATACACCGCCAGATAAAACATGTGAGTCCTCACACTTAGATCCCGACGGGCTGGGTTAAGTGTCGATGGGAAGTATCATATGGGCAAGATCCTATACTAGCATGAGCAAAGGAAAGACTAGGGTCGGTGACTCAACTTCGCATACCACGGGTATGGCGAAGCGTGGTTGACATGATGAGTTATCGGATGAGTGTGGGAAAAGCGTGCTACCTCTGCAGAGGGTAATTAAACTATTAGAATAGCCGAGTCCTCGGATATGGACAGTTGAGAGGCCCTACTTTGACCATGTGCAAGTTTTGGGAAAAGAATTGAGTTTTAAAAAGAAAAAGAAATTGGAGAATGTTCCATACACCTATACCAACGGATCGGTATGAGGTAGTTGGAAAATGATTACCATAATGGTTTATGGTCGGAAAAGGAGGAGTTTTTGAAGAAAACTAATAACATTGAGATATTAAGAGTAGTTATAATTTCCTTATCTTCTTCAACAAAGATATAGAGATGTCTTAAATAAATAAAAGTGTGAAACTAAAACTGAAACTAGTGCACTCATGTTGGAGTAGTTTGCGAGTACATTCAAATGTACTCATACTAGCTTTGTCTCTGGCTATTGTCGTAGCCAGACTTCGAGGAGTCCTACGCCCAGGAAGAGTATGGCGACATCTATGCCAACTAAGGATCTTCATAAGTCGACTGCCTGTCGGGTCATCGCTAGGATTTGATGTCTACTACGCCTTATTTCCGCTGATTGTTTTGGTTTGGCCCTTGAAGGCACCTATGTAAGACTTGGTCTAGATGACCATTTTATGTAAGACTTTAATTCGGTATTGTAATGGATGTAAACTTTGGTATTCAATTCGGGTTATGTGCAACGACAGAATGATCATGGGATCGTTGTGTTAAGCATCATCGGGTATTTTGGACAGTTAGTCCGGGGTCCCCACATTTGTATCATTCATTTAGAATAATTACTTCCTATTTGTTGATTGTCGATGCTTATATCCTTTAGATTTGATTGATTCCTTTTTGTAATGTTTTTGGGTTAGTGTACCTGACTGGATAAAACGTCTTGCAGGATTATTTTGTTCTGGACAGAATGTAATCCATCAGTTTACTTTCTTGATGACAATGATTAGTTTACTTTTGGATATTTATACTACATGAAGCGGGTGGTGTCTACCTGTTTGTGCTCGAGCTAATGAAATCAGATGAAACTATGTTGGCTGCAAGAACCCTGTCAACAATGTTCTCTAATAGACCAGGTCAAATTAGTGCTACACTAACAGTAGCTACTTTCATCTTACCATGGTACATGATGTGACAAGACATGAATTTAACTTCTATTGTTTAGCTATTGGTTGATGTTGTATATATATTGGCTCATTCTTTGAAACTACTTTACTTTTGACATTTGTCATTGTAATTCATCTTCGCCTAAGTATTAAACATAGTCCGAGGATGTATATGTAACATCCCAACATTTTATAATGTTAAAAAATCACTAAAATTTAAAACTTTTTTTTATTAAAATAAAATATTAAATGCATAAGAAAAGCAACTATGAAAGACTTCAAACATATTGAAAAAGTTTAATATTTCAAATATCTCAGTTTATCTTTATTTTCAAAAGTTGTTTCAAGTTAAAAGATTTTATTATCCATTGTAATTATTGAAACCTCAATATCTAATTTGACAAATGTTTTACAAACCTTTAAACCATATTCATGAAATAAAAGGTTTCTTTATAAGTATTTGATTTCAACCACTTAACCATAGCTAATCATGAATTAAATTAATATTACAACTATTTAAAACATGATCTATTTGTCACATGGTTTCAATTCTTTCAACTAAGTTCAAAACAAAGTGTAGTTTATAACTTTAATAACTTCATTTATTTTAGAATGAATCATCCAAATAAACATTTCATTAGCTTAAATAATTTTCATTCATTTTCAAAACATAAAATGATTTTCATGAATATATTTTCCAGTATAAGAAATGAATTAAATCTAAAACCTATTCTAAAGTTATGTTATACAGTTTTCAAATGATTTATCATATTATGAAACTTAATGGTGCACAAAATATTTTGAATTAAAAATGAATACTCTATATTTCCCTGTCAATTCAAATAGATGTGTTATGTCATTTAAATATTGTACTGAAGCCAAATGTTTTAATATTGGAAAATGAGTTTAATTAACTTAATTTCAAACTTATATAAGTGTTTTATTTGTATACATTTTATTTAGCAGAAAAATAAATTTTATTAAGTCATAATTGCAAATTTGACATAAAGTCTCAAATTGCATTTAATCAATAATTCGAAATTATTATTTTTGAAAAGTGTTCAAAACATACCCACAACTGGTTTAACACAAAGATATTGCTTTTACAAATTTTTAGAAATTTACTTGACTTTATTTGGACACTCAAATCAAAAGATATGAAATAAATAAGAAAACCAGAAAGTATAAAAGATAAACGTAAAAAAAAAAGAACAGGCCTACTGGGCCGAAGCCCAGCAAGCTGCTACCGCACCCCTCTCTTTTTTTTTCCTTTCTCCGCTCGCAGCCCATTGTTCTTTCTTTTTTTTTCTTCTATTTCTAACTGGGCCGAATCTTGGCCCACGTAAGGGCCGGTCTTCTTCCTCGAGAGGTCGAGTGTACATACGTACGTGCGTTGAACCAGTAACGTGTTTCTCTTCCTCCTCAATTTCTCCATCAATTTTGTGGCCGTTTCTCCTCGACTTCAACACGAAAGTTACTCCATATTTGATGGGCATTCCATCCCCGGAGTTTATTTCCAAATTCATTGCCTTAAACATGCACACTGACCTCGCGAACCAAATGCCACCCGTAGACATTCACATCCCGATCTCCCTCATCAGACCATCTCACAAAAATCCGAGCGCGTCACTTCGTGCCCCTCTGCATCCTCCATCATGTTCATCCTCATACTTTTCCTAAAGGATGGCTATACAGCTCGCACCAACCATGCCAAGCTCAGCCCCAAACCGAGTTCATCGTCAGATCTTGTCTTCTACGATGATCCCCTACACAATTCCTTGCACCCGTGGTTTCCACTCATCAAGGACTTTGTCCATGACATGGTTTTGCATCATTTCATCGTAGTTGGTCACGCCACCACGAAGCCCGAGCAACGTTGCAGCGTTACGCAAGATCCCGACGAGGTGAGGCCTTGCCATGCATGATGTCCTACGTGATCTATGTGTCTTCCTGCATTTTTATTTAATTTTTTTCAATTTTCCCGCATGCCAAATTCTCGAGAACACGCTCGACCGAGAGCGTCGTCCGCCGCCGAGACTCCGGTCACGCTGTCCCAGTACGCAACCGATGACGCCGACCACACCATCTCCTTCGTCGTATCAACCGCATCATGGTGTTTGCTTCGTCCGTGTGCACATCTACGACAACTTCATCAACTACTTCCCGGAGGTCGTGTTTGACCGTCAACATCGACCACCTCATCTAACCGCGTCATGTTCTCTCTACGACACCGGCGCTAATCGTTCTTGTCGGTGAACCTCTCAAAATAGTCTAATCGTATCCGTATAATATTTCTAATGTATTAGATGAGACCACCATGTTATGTCCAAACAAATAATTTTGGCCTTACAAATTTTCCCATGTGTCAAAACCTTTTTATTTTCGGATTTGACTTAGGACAGATTTTAGTCAAACTTTAGAAATTCATATTAATTCAACCGTAACTCCGTTTTCAATGTTTTTGTAGTCTATGGAATCGTTTGAACGTGTAGAATACAGTGGTATAATAAAAACTTGTATTTTAATCGTGCACTAACTTGTTATTTACAGAAACGTGTAAAACATTGTTTTAGCTATTGATTTAATTCTATAAGTTCCAAATTTGTAAATTAAATATCATTGGAAAGCCCCTGACATGTAGAATACTTTGGTTATGTTGATTTACATTTTTTTTGTAGTCTAAATTTATTTAAATTGCAAATGAGCAATTTGAGTAAATTTGGTATATCTTTAATTCTATAAATCCAATTTTTGCAAATAAAATAGTTTTAGAAACCTTAAAATATGTGTAGTTTTATGCCCCTGTTAGAAAATAATTTTGAGCATTATTTTTGATGGTTTAAAAAGCAGAGGCGTAATTTAAGTATTTTTGTTATACTTTAATCCTAGGAATAATGTTAATATGTTTCTTTTTGCAAAATGTCACAAACTATATCTTTTGACCAGTAGTATTGTTTATAAGTTTTGAATAAAATTGTAATTATAGAAAACAATTAAAACTGATGGTAGAACATTTAAAGTGTCTTAACAGTGTTTTAAGGTAATTCAGTGGTATTAAAAGCCTTTTAAGACCATTAAGTTTGATTTAAATGTTTTTGACCAAATTAATGTGTGATAAATTTTTATTTAAGACCAGCCCATTAAAACCATTATTCATCACATCAATTCTTTTTGCATATTGAATTATGTGATAAAGCTTGACCTAATTAATGTGGAGACTTTGTTTTGTATTTTTGTTTTTGTATGCCTTGTGTTGTGAACTTGTTTGTTTATTTGTTGTGTTATTTCATTGTATAGTTAAACGGAGTGCAACGTTCTTTGTGGAAATGAGTGTGTGAACAACGACATCGTACAAAGGCAAGTGGCACACCCCCATAAAAGTCCTATTTTTTCTATGCACGAGTAGAGTATTTTCTATAAGCATGTGTAGGATAGCATTGCTATGCAAGCCATGATAGACCTCTTTATTCCTGTGTCTAGGTTCCTATGAAATTACTTAGTAGAATAGTGATGCTATGCAAAAACTATTTTGATGAAAAAGATAAAGTCTACTAAGTTTTAATCAAACACCTGGGTGGAAATTGGTTGCTTGGCTGTATGAGTTGAGTGTTGTTCCCAGGGGTTTTACCTGTGAAATATTCACTTGTGGAAGGCCACCCAGGAGCAAAGGAATCTGAAGAACTCCAAGTGAAGATTGCTTCTCGTGCAGCCATTGCCAATATGGGCTCTGGCTTGATCAACTAAGCTGCGTGGACTCTCCCCGGCCTGACAGGTGGTGGTAGAGGATTTGTAGGTGGAGCGCGTCACGCCAGAGTGGGAGGGAAAATGCTTCTGAAAGATCTCGTCTCATTCTTTCCTTTCCTTATCACAAATGGTGTGTAAAGGGAAATTTGGGTTGAATGGGTACAATGGTGAACGTGCACAACCTCTGCAGAGTTAAAATCTAAGTACTTAGCCGTGTCCCCGGAAACGGACAATTGAGCAGCTGAACGAGGATGTCAACGGAGGATTCCACCATTCCAACTTCAAAAATATAAAAACTTGATGGGTGAACAAGGGTAGAATGAGACAGTGGATTTCATGCCAAGGATGTCTCGAATAGAAGAAAAGTGTTTTCAAAAAGGTTAGGGAAAAACTTGCTTTCTGCAAAATAGCCTTGAGCTCCACCAGCCAAATAAGCATATAGGTCATAGAGTTATTCCTCTAAGTGTCCACCATAGTGTCACTTGCCAGTTCCATTTTAATGGTTCTGACCCACGTTGTTGCAATATATATATCTTATTGCAGACTGTCCTGATGATGAGTGAAAGTTTTACTAAGGGTTTCGAGTCTTCAACCAACATGCTCGCCTGTGGCACATGATGATTGTGGACTCCATGAAGAATAAATTTTCCGTTGTTTACTCTGTGTACTGCTAGCTGTATGCTATGCAAATTTGTAATGAATATTTTCCTAGTCTGAATCAGCGTTGTAATAAATTGATACTTTGTTGTGATATTACATCGTAACTGTGTGTGCAACCGAATCGATCCAGGGATTTGCACTATACACAGGTATCTGCCATATTTTAGGTGCAGGTACACTACAGTATATTTCATGTAATTCATCTTATGTAATACACTAAGAAAATATTTGCTACCTGGTTTCACTATCCATGTAAAATTCTATGATAAGATGTGCATCTAACTCCAACTATGTGTTTGCATTTCAAATTTATACCTATTTGTCCATGTTGCCATCTATGTCTATTGGGTTAGTCTTTAATACTATTTATTTTGGTGTTTTCAATATCTACAATACAAAATAAATACTGCAACTAACAATATGTCATTCCCTTTTAACATTACCATAATGGTGCCCACACAGTACCGTCCATGTAAATGACGATGAAAAAGGCGTTAGACCTGGGATCATAAATTATTTTAAACCAGGTGGCGCGCGGCAAGCCGCGCCCCAAATCTAGTCTAAAAAATATATACATGGGTATGCACCAAGCTCTCACAGCGATTTGCGTCCTGGGCCGTCGGATCTTCACCGTGAAGCGATCCCAACCATCCATCTCTATGTTGACCTTTGACTTCAACTTTTGGTCCCACCTGTCATCCACTTTGTGGGTGGACGGATCGGTGCGTGCAGCTCATTGGCTATTCTAAGCCGTCCGATCCGGGGACTCGGTTCCGCTTCCATCCGAGCCGTCCATCGGGGAGACCATATCCCCGCAGAAACCCTAGCCGCCATCGCCTGCGCGCCCCTTCCCTTTCCTTTCGCTCGCTCCCTTTCCTCTCGCGCCTCCATCTCCGGAGCGCTCCCATCTCCGGCCATCCACGCGCCGCCCCTCTCGCAGAAACCCCGGCTCTTCTTCGCGCCGCTCCTCCCCCGCGCGCGCATCTAGAGCACGCCATGGTCTCCGAGCCTCCGCAGCAGCAGATCGAGGAGGAGGCATGAAGGACGCGTCGCTCGACCACACGCCCACCTGGGTCGTCGCCGCCGTCTGCTTCGCCATCGTCTCCATCTCGCTCGCCGCCGAGCGCTTCCTCCACTACCTTGGCAACGTACGCGGTCGCCACCCCCTCTCCCTTCCTAGACATTTTCCGGGATGTCTCTGTTCGTCCGTTTGAGTGGCATTTTGGGGGTTTCTGCTTGGTTGCTGCAGGTAACAGATTTGGTTTTCCTGGAATCCGGGAAGAAGTTGGTGACCTGCTACAAGGACAAGTTTATGCGGGTTTAGAATCATTGTAGATTTGAGATATTTAGGTGAGATATTATGTTAGTTGATTTGGTACCAGTAAATAGCTGAATGTGATAGAGGTCCGTGACCCTAAGTTCATGCCTTATGAGTTTTAGTTTGGAAACCATTGTGCAGTCATACATCATACATCTGAGTTCATGACTTATGCCCCTGAGTTCATGACTAATGTCGTTTTCTCTTTCTTAGTATAATCAATATTTTTATGCCATGCACATATCTCTATTATTTGATAAAGAAGCTAGCTAGGGTACTATCTCATTCATAAAAGACTGCATTTTTGTAGCTCTGGTTAATATGAGAGACAATGGTTCATGTCTTTATCTTTGTGGGTCAATCATTTTTCATGCTAAGTACCTCTTTCGGATTTAGCTTCTGCCACTGGACATGTATTTCTAGATTGTCTGGCAGAATAAAACGTTGAAGTAGAACTGCGTAACTACTGACATGTCCTTCGATGCCGTAGAGTTCATATATTTATTAACCTTACGAGACACTCTGAATGGTCATTGCTTTTGAATGCTTCACTCATCCATGCTTTAGTGATTAACCTTACTTTTTTGTGTTGTGATTTATTTCTTATATCCAGCAACCTCTTAAATCTGTACAACCATGAAGGTGTTATTATACTATTGATTTGGATTATGCAAAACGAGAACACTCATATTATGTAGTGATGATTCTGCCACTCCTTCTTAGGCTCTTGCTTCTTTTAACACTTGAAAGTTATTTTTTTCTATTTCATATATTGCGTTGACAAGATATACCAGGAGTTAATTTATTTCTATCAGTTCAAGACAACGCATGATGTGCATTTTTACTTTTATATGCATGCCTCATTAGTACACTAATGTTGTTCTTGCTCTGCAGGTTCATCTAGCTGCGTCTTATTGATTTACCTATATTTACAACTTTGTAGTGGCATGAATTTTGAATGAGGTAACATTGTTGTGTACAATGATGCCAAGGCCGGATCGATGGTCCAAGCTCCAGGTCAAAATACTAATTTTTCTTGTCATTTATGTAGATGAACTGTTAGTTGATTTTGATTTTGGTTAGGATAAATGTTTCTTATTATCTTATGAGAATAATGTAATTGCACGATCAAAGGTTAGTGTTTTGGATCAAAAGTTAGTGTCTGGTCAAATATTTCCGGTCGAACATTGTGGGCATCTTTTTTACATGCACAGAACATACTTAAGATACATAGGTTCACATTGATGTATTAGATTATACCATAGTAAAATAGAGGCAGCCAGACTCGGAGCTCACACAAATTAAGTAGAACTAGCGCTCTATGCCAAGAAGAAAAGGCTTCTAAAAACAATGGTCTTACATAGATAATGCTGCAATAGTAATGTAACAAATATGCAGTACCACAACATGCTATGCTTCAGCCGATTAAATATTATAAAGTGTAGTTAGCTACAAAGAAACACACCCTTCTGTGTTAAATGGCAAATGTCACATGCTTGCATTTATGTTTATAACTTTATATATATGCTTGCTCGCATAGTCCTGAGTTTCAGATCTAAGAAGCATTGATTTTTTTTTGTATTACTTCCCTTTATTATTCTCTTACTATGCTGCATTTCTAATATTTACTTACCATAATATATTGAATATCACTTTAATCTGTACAGACATAAAAATAGATATACACGCTTGCATAGTTTGATTCTGTAAGTACTAAGTAACTGAAGAAATGAATGAACATCAATTAAACAAATGTACATCTATTATAAATCTAAATGCTTATTCTTTGTTGCCTTGGCGGTGCTTTTGACATATATATATATATATATATATATATATATATATATATATATATATATATATATATATATATATATATATATATATATGGTAGCGCTATTTGACTCCCTGTGAGTAGAATAGTTATTCTACACCCACCCCGTATCTTTTGAACCGTAAAGAATTTTACATCACGTAAATTTTGCCGTACTTCGTAAGTTTATAAGAACGTAAGAAAATATTAACATGACATTAAAATTTATTTATGTGGCATATAAAAATTTTTACATAAAAATACGCATTTTTACCTATTTTTACACCGTTATAACTTATATATTGCATTTCTTATGTATATTTTTTAGTTATGGGGCAAAATAAATATAATTATTTGGATCATAAACATATTTTTTTTTATAAAAAACAATGTAAAAACTTTCGGGTGCAAAATAATTTATTCTGCACCTGGGTGCAGAATAGGGTTTCTATATATATATATATATATATATATATAACGATAAATTTTACCTACAACAATATCGGTGCTACCTTTCGGGAATACAGTCTATTGCCATTTGCATCATATGCAGTGGAGACTTAAATTAGCTTCTGATGGAATTTATCTATGTCATCCAAAAGGTAATGATTTAAATGTCAATTGTGTGATGGTTGTTGTTTGTGTATGTGATTTCCTTGCATAGTCGTGATTTCTGGCTAGCTCTCTTTTACTGTAATTTTAGATAAACATTGAATGATTTTAATCTGGTTTTCATATTGTCTTTCCTTATTAGGTTGTGTGGAACATCTATGAAATGCATTGATTTTTGTTTGTGTGGAACATCTATTATTAGGTTGTGTGGAACATCCATGAAATGCATTGATGTTTGTTTGTTAATTGTACAAATATATTGAAGGTTGATTCATTGTAATGTAGAGTTCTATGCAGATATTGGAGATCACAAGATACGTATCTGTATGTTGCCTAAAGGTGTTCTGTTTAAATTTACATATAAATGTGAACTAATCTGATACTATCATTGTAGTAAAAATTTCCTTTACATTGCACCCACATTATTTGCTTTCATAGTATATATTGCTTGATCCACTGCCTTTTGGAGTTTTACCACGAGTAGACTGTCAAGATGCACTGGAGGTTGATCTGTTGGTGTAGGCGACTTTAATCACATTTGACAACATATGTTTTGCACTTTTGTTCAAGTCCTTGCCTTCCCTATATTGCTTGATCCACTACCTGTTCGTGCTATTGGCCTTACGTGGTTCAGTTGTTTCTATTCCCTCATTATTCTTATACATTCTTTGTCTAAATGCCTTATGAAGGGAGAAGAGCAAGGGGAATCAAGATTTATTCATTATGCTTTTCTTGATTCACATTTACCAAAAAAGTGTATGATAGATAAGTTATTTTCCAGATTAAGACAAACCTACTAAGTTAGTCCAGCTATGATAGATAGGCTTCTTCTGGTCTTTTTTTTTCCCAGGTGATCGTCGTCTTTCTAGATGTGCTTGGGTTTAGGACGCAAAAAGCTTTGTTGTGTCTACAGTCCAAGAATAAGAATACTTGACCTACTGCCTTCAGGTTGATGAGTTTTGTCAATGTAAGTTTATATGAAAACTAAAGCACTTACATCTCTATTGGCAACTAGGAGAAGGTCATTGTTATCTCACAATTATGTATCAAATTAGTTCTGCATTATTTGTATGACCGTCAACACCTTATTTCTTTCTTGCATATGAATGAGACAACTACCGCCAACTAATTTCATTTGGCATTGTCACACAGTATGGAAAAATAATAAATGAGTATATGAGATTAATTTTGTTTCATGTTATTTACATGTCAAGGATCATTAAATGCAAAACCTGAAACTATAGGCTGGGGAGATACTTATCCATTTTACTTTAGCATTTGCTACTACTATTGACGGTGCCAATATGACATTTCTCACGATTCAGTTTTGGTATTTCTCTGTTATATAAACTTGGATAAATTCCACTACAATTACCAAAATCACATGATTATGACAGAGTTCATTTATTTGTGTGATTACCATGTCATGTCTTGAGACATATGGCTAATTTTACTGCAAGAGTTACATGCTGGAAGGTTTCATACTTTGTTATTATTGACACATATATGTGCAAGCACATATTATAGTAATTAGGTTATGGAATTTCATTAGTATGAGTGTAATTCATTTTCCCAGCTTGAAATATGTTGCAAAGACAAATTTATATCAGAATTTTTATTCTGATTTACTATTAGATAGACATGAAAGGCGACGTGTGTATGGTGCTTTGTTCTGTCCAGATTCACTAAGAGAGAAAACCGATAGGTTTTCAATCATTGTATTGCTTTATAGATTTGCAATTGTACCTTGTCTGCAGCCTGTAATCCTATTCAATTGATCTCTGTTCATTTCATTGGTAGGTGTATGAATAATAACCGAGCTTGAGTTATTCATTGGTCCATTTATATTTATCTAATGAGGAGCGGCAAAACTAGCTCTTATGTCATATTGCGCGCTAATGATTGTTATGGATTTTTCTATTCGAATAGGCTTTAATGATTATTGAAAATGAGTCACCGAGCGTGTTGGTGGTACCCAGGTTTGTAAATGAGGTGGCCTAAGGTGAGTTTCTCGGCTGATTTTTTTTCCAGACCCTGTCAAATTAGCAATCTTTTTCAGTTCTGAGAAACTTAGCACTGAATCTCGAGTTCACAAAATAACTATAGAGATGCCTGAATTAGGATAACTTGTGAAAGAACATTGAGAAAACAAGCATCACAGAGTGTGCTATCTAGCCAATTGAAAATAACAATCTCCAGGAAACTAAGACAACAACTCCATTTTTACAAGACAAGTCTTATTTTATTGTACTACCAAACCAGTGCAAATATTGTGCTTGTGCATAGGTGACTACAGAATATTGCTTCATTTAGCGTGCTATATTTTACCCCTGTTTGTTGACGGATTTGCATTCGATGATTGGCGATTATATGGTTTTCAAACTTCATTCAATCTTAGCTTATCATGTCCTTAGGTTAATGTATCTCACTAAATGTTATGTTTTGTGGGATTTATTTTGCTCGCATGTGAATATAACCCATCAGTGATGTTTACCTGATGGTGATGATCAATGTGCTTTTCAGTGTTCATGCTGCTTGAAGCCGGTGGTATCTACCCCCATCTCATGTTTGACTCTTTCGATGAAACGTTTTTAGCTCAAGAGCCTGTTGATCGTTGATCCTTCTGTAATAGACTAAGACGTGAACCATAATTATCTACTTTCTATCTGTTAACAGACTATTTCTATCTGTTTGTCTATCTTACCATCTATATCTATTCGGTTAGTCTTTAGGATTGTTTTATTCAATTTTTGACAATGTTATAATAACAAAATTATCCTAGAACTAATATTATTTCCATCCCGTTTCAACATTGCCACATTTTAACATTGCCATTGCGGTATCCATGCACTAAACGATGAAAAAGGCGTTTGACCTGGGCTTATTAATTATTGTAAACCAGGTGGCGCGTGGCAAGCCGCATCCCAAATCTAGTGAAACAAAGGGGCCGGTGTAAGCGCATCTCTACCTGTCCCATAAATCTAAATTATGCCAATAAGGAAATCTCTAGGTTTGACGATGGTATTTCTCATTTAGCTAAAATATTTTTCAGTGGGAGACGATGTTGTCGTCGACAGCGAGGCGCCTGTGGTGACTATGTCAATCTCAAGACCTGACCAGTCGGCTCAGTCTCTTGGAGGTGCTCATATCAATGGAGGCAACAACGTGTATGCTCTGTCTTTAGATGAATACCCAAGATCTGGCAGCGCAAAAAAAAATTACTACTAGGCCCAGCCCACGAAGGAGAAGGACTCGCTTGCTCTCGGCCTCTCGCTCGGATGCTCTGCATCTCGCCATCTCCTTGCATCGCAGAGAGCCAGAGACGTATATCGTCTCCTGCGCCCCCGCTGCCCCCTTCCCCCGCCGCCCCACCCCCCGCCGCCTGATGCCGGACGCACAGAGTGCTCTGTCCCCATCCCCTGCGCCCCCGCCCGCCGCCGGCCGCTCCTCCTCTTCGGCCCAAGCCATCCAACGCATCAGCGCGCAAGGTATGGCCCGGCCCCTCTTTCTCTTCATATTTTTGCGGATTGCTAAGCTAGTTCGTCGGATTGCTTCGCTAGTAGGTTTTAATTTTCTGTTTCCCTTGATTTGTTGCACCGTAGATGAAGAAAAGGGGGATTGCTGGCAGTACCATAGATGCAATGTGGGAAAAGGCTGCAAAGACACAGAAAACTGATGAATTATCCACACCAAATCAGGCAGCAGCTGCATCTAGTGATATTCATCTTGAGAGCAATTTGCTAATAGTGGTATGACAAGAACCGGAGAGTAGAGGAGAAACCTCAACACCTCATGTAGAAGTAGAAGATGATGAATCTATTGCTGAAGGTGATGAACCAATGCAAATAGATTTAGAGGCACTTGAACATGATCCAGGGAAGCGGATTCCCATCTCATTTATGATGTCAATGACCAAGATAAAGTGAGGAGATATATTGAGATGGGGCCATGTCAACCAAAGAATCATAAGTTTATGTACAGAAATAAAGGTGGAAGTGAGCGTCGTTTTTGTCATGCTTGGTTTAAAGAATTCTCATGGATTGAGTATAGTGTGAACAAGATAGAGCTTTCTGCTTCGTTTAATATTTGTTCAAGGAGAAAGCAAGATGTCCTGGTGGAGATGCTTTTGTGAATAAAGGATTTAATAATGGGATAATTGGTTCTGTGCCATGGTACTATGAGTTTTATCGGTCTGTGCCATACCCGCGTTGTTTCTCTGGTATGTGCTCTGGTTTGCTCTCATATCGGTCAAACGCTCAATTCCCTCTGGTCAACCTACTTTAAATGGTGGGGTTGGCCTGGCGCGGCTCGGCCTGGCGCGGCTCGGTTGGAATTTCATGGGGTCGGCTAGTGGGGTCGTGCCTTTGACCTTAGAACTTGCATGCAAGTGGGGCCAGCGGCGGTGGAGAGCATGCATGGAGCCATACGTGCGCGTCCATGCCTGTGCTCGCCGCGCCTTTAATGGCGTGCCCCCCTGGCCGGCAAAAAGCTACCTCTCCGCCTACAGCCCGGACGCGCATCTGCTCCGCCGTCCTCGCGTCTCTCTTGCCTACTCTGTCTGCTCCAAGCTGAGCAGTCTGGAGCCGACTTAATGTCCGGTCGCCATTACTGCCTTCTAGACCGCGACGCCGTCCAGAGACCGCAGATGGCATTCAAAGGAGCCATCTCCTTGCTCGTTGCACTCACAAATCCCCTCTTCCTCTCCTAGACACCTTCGCCCAGTCCCTTATCTCTCCATGGCTCGTGGTGATGGAAGCTCCACTCCTAGCTCGAACCGCCGCCGCCACGTCCCTATCCTTGGTTTCTTGAGGCGAGCGAGGGAAGCGGCATGGAGAGTGGTCGTGGCCGTGGGCGTGCGCGTACTTCTCCAAGTTCGAGCAGGAGGCGAGCGAGGGAAGAAGCATGGGACGGGGAGTCTCCAAGTCCAAGGGGCAGGGGCAGGGCCAGTGCGCCCGATCCCATTCCCTTCATCGATCTGTCCGAGGAGGACGACAAGGACGACCAGGGTATGCACTGGACCATGGCCTGGAAGGAGGAGGTCACGAAGGTGCTGGACCCGGGTTTGGCCTGGGCCATGGACGACCAGAAAGCCATGGACCTTGCCAAGCATTCCGCCGCCGAGCAGCAACGGCTCAAGATCTACTCGGAGAGCCAGGGGAAGAAGGAGGACATGTGGTCGGCGTCGAACAACAACGCCTCAGAAGATGTGGATGCCAAGGGCAAGGGCAAGGCCGAGACGGTGGAGGTTCCGATGACGAGGACGAGTGGTAGTACATTTTAGTTATTAGTTGATTTATTAAGGACAATGGCCTTGTGCTTGACGTTTCCAATTGTGTGTGTAAATTCACTCCAGTTAGACAATTTTCAGCCAGTCCACTGTTTTTGGCTTAGAAATGAGGCAGTTTACCCTACCTTTGGAGCTCATTTGAAACACATTTTTCAGCGAGTCCACCATTTTTGCTTAGAAATGAGCCCGTTTACCCTACCTTTGGAGCTCATTTGAAACATATTTTTCAGCGAGTCCACCATTTTTGCTTAGAAATGAGGCCGTTTACCCTACCTTTAGAGCTCATTTGAAACACATTTTTGCGGCGACTCGGCCATTTTTTGCTTAGAAATGAGGCCGTTTACCCTACCTTTGGAGCTCATTTTAAACACATTTTTCCGGCAACTCGACCATTTTTGGCTTAGAAATGAGGCCGTTTCCCTACCTTTGGAGCTCATTTAAAACACATTTTTATGGCGAGTCCACCATTTTTTGCTTATAAATGAGGCCGTTTACCCTACTTTTGGAGCTCATCTGAAACAAAATTTTCAGCGAGTCCAAGCTCATTTGAAAATTTATATGGATTCAAGCTAGATTTGAGCAAGCTCTCCCCATTTGGTTTGCCAAAATACCCATTTAGGCACGACGGGTAACAGCCAAAATACGCATTTGGTGCGCCAAAATACCCTTTTGGCCTCACTGAGGCAAATGGGGGTGGGCGAGCCAAAAATCCCCGTTGGGTCCACTCGTCAGCGGGTGTACAACCCTTAACCTACGCGCACGTCCAATCAGATCGCAGAACGAGCTTCTCGCGGATCGCCTACAGATTCCCTCTGGAGGAAATCAGACGGCTGCATATTCCTTGTAGAGGAAATCGGACGGCTGCAGTTTGATCGACATTTGAAATGAGATTCAAATATTCAAACAAATGTCAAAAGGAATATCCTACGCATATAGTCGTATTATGTCATATACTAACGACTCAAGTTGGAAAACATGGTCTACATACATTTAAAAGGAGAAGGGCATGGAGATCATGTGATATTGCATAACTCAAACAATGAGGTCTAAGGTTGGACAGAAGTGGTTTTGGAATTGGAACATGAAAATTTCAAAAAACTCACAAAATCTTCGTTTTGGAGTGACTAAGAAGGACCCATGCTTATTTTTTCATTTTCATGTTTTAAACTTGTTTAAATGTTGGTCAAACTTAGGTTTGACCGAATTTGAAATAACCATAATAAATTTAAAATTTATCAAAAAAATAAAAAATCGACGCACATAGTCTTAATATGTCATATACTAACGACTCATGGTGCAAAACATGGTCTACATACATTCTAATGAGAAGGGCGAGGATCTCATGTGGTATCGCATATCTCAAATATGCAAATGAGAAATGCAACAAGATAGTTTCAAAATACTCATGAAAGTATCATTTAGGAGTGACTAAGAATGGTGTAGGCCCAGTTCGCGCACAAATTTTACACAAATGTGCGCATATTCGCGCCCAGAGCACGCCGGGCTTGCTCTGAACGTGTCTAGAGTGTGCACTTAAGGTGTTCGACAGAAGTATAATAACAAATATTTAAACGGTTCAAGTTGATAAACAAGGTCTACACACGTTCAGATCACGTAACTACACAGAGCATGCATTGTGGGTGCAAGTTCACGTCCAGTTCGTGTCTAGATTGCGCTTGTTGTGATGCACCGATACGTGTAGTTCACGTCCAGTTCGTGTCCGGATATTTACACGTAAAAAGAAAATTAATCGCGTCAGTTCTACCAACAAATGCTTCTGATACGTGTAGATATCTCACAACGTCTCATCTCCGACTGCAGTAAATTTGACCAGAACGACGACGCGCATCAACTGTTCGACAGTTGTACTCGACACGTATAGGGGCACCCGATGATGTGGTAAACATTTACAGGCATGTCACTTCGACTAGATGGGAAGCGCGGTCACATGATGTCATCATTGCGAATAAAATCCCAATGCGCATTGTGTTGTCATGTTTACACTGCCGTTGGTAAGAAAACCAAGAGATGCGCCTGTTCAGTGCCTAAGCGCGGTTATTGATTTACACGCCGGCGGCAGTGAATTCATCACGAGCAATTATCCCTTCACTAATAAAAGGGTTATTTATCAGGCTGCCCTCAGTTGTGGCATAGACCTCAGTTTTGCCCCTAGTCGCAAATCGTGCTCAGTTTTGCCCCTACTTCGTGCACAAGGATTCATTCCGTCACTCCAGCCGTCTCCGTTAGACTTTCTTACATGTGGGACCCAGAAGACAACCGTTTTTTGACATTCAGAAGACAACCGTTGGTTGTGGGACCCAGAAGAGTAACGTTGGCGCGTCTTGTGGGACCCAGTCGTTGACCGTTCACTGGCGGCGGCGTGTGCTGTAAAAGCGGCGGAGCACGTCCCCAGAGCTCGCAGCGGTGAGCACAAATCAGCCAGGGCGTTTTGAATTGGAGGCGGGCACGCACTGAGGTTGTCGGCGACTCCTCTTGGTAGTAAGCAGCAGGGCGTGGGCAACCGATTGGGCGGTGTCGACGCGGAGCGCCTCCGACGGGAAAATCGACGTGGATGGCGCGGCCGTCTGCTACAACTAAAGGGGCCGTGCGTGTAGGATCTGAGATCCCCTACGGCTCCGTCCGGTCGAGAATCGAGGTCGATGTCTACCTCTAGCTCTCGCGCGACGTCGCGGATCAATATTCCGGCGCGCATGGAGATGCCGATCTTCCTCTGTCCGCGGTGTCAGGCGGACGTTGTTCGGAGGATTTCGCAGACAAAGAAGAACAGTAATCGGCCGTTCTACGTGTGCAAGGCTAATGGGGTAAGAATCGGAGCAATTTCACAAATTTAGTGCATCTAGAATGGGGTGAATCGGAGCAATTTTACTAAATTGATCTATTTGACATTATTGTAGATAACTTGTTTCTTTCTTTGGGTCGATGCTCTGGCCAAGAAGCTGACGGATGAACTGCTAGGCGAGCATGAACAATGGTTGCCCATCATGCCACAGAGGGCAGCGGCCGTAGAGCGAGATCCGGGAGAAGATACGGAGGGTGGAGCACGCATTGATGCTGTTGAGCTTAGGAGGTTGAACCAGAAGATTAAGAAGCTCGAAGAACAAACACATATTCCGCTTTGCAATTACATTTGGGCATTTGTAGGTGTGCTAATCGCACTAGGTGAAATATTCAAATTGTATGGAAAGGCATGAATTTGGGGGAAATTTGTAAGTTTGAAATTGTATGAGAAGTTTGAAATTCAGATCATTTATGAATGCAATTTAGCTCTGAAACATACTGATAATCCTTAAAAGACAAAATCGGATTCCTTTAAAAATGTGTGAATGCACTAATGGGCCAACTAAAGCAATTAGGCCCATTCGTAGTGGCCAAATGGGATTCTCTTTAAAAAAAAGTGAGAAGGGTCCAAAATGAACAAAAAATGGTGCGGCTGGGACTCGAACCCAGGACCGTGCTGTATTGTTGTCAATATGGTCGCGCTGGTAACCAGGAGGAGAATGAGGAGATGTTGGTACATGGAGGGAAAGAAGGTAACTATAGTTACTGCATGACTTTGTTTATACATTTGAAAATGCATTTTTGTACTGATTTTGTTTGTGACGTTGCTTAACCAGTTATGTAGTTATATCTTTGGGCACACATAAATTTGACG
Organism: Poa annua; assembly: GCA_026929855.1. NCBI lineage: Eukaryota > Viridiplantae > Streptophyta > Magnoliopsida > Poales > Poaceae > Poa > Poa annua. The sequence continues at coordinate 270,588,624 of CM049426.1, read as the reverse complement.
ACGTTTTTTTGCACTGATCTTTTTTCACGATCCTGAACCACTTGTGCATGACTTGGTTAAAAATTATAAACACACATTACATATAGAGTAACCCTTACATATATTAGCACGTAGGGGCATATATATATACCCACATTACATATTAGCACAAAGGGGCATATATACCCACATTACATATATTAAAAAAAAACCCTAAACCCTAACTGCTGGCGCCGGTTCACACTCATCGGAGGGAGCCCTTCCGTCTGCCGGCCAGCCGCCGGTGGTTGCCTACTCCTTCACTCCGCCGGCCTCCTTGCCGTCCACTCCGCCGCCCTGTCCGCCCTCTCACGTTCGTCAAGGGCCCGGGCATTGGCCTCCCGCATCTCGGATAGCTCCCTTTCCCAGGACTTCCTTATGCGGCGCCGCAGCCTCTTCTCCTCCATCTTCTCCTTCATCTTCTCCTCCCTCTTCTCCTTCTTCTCCAAGGCGGCGAGGAGGTTCTCCATAATTAATTCATAAAAAATCAAAATGACATGAGACCAACGCCGAATGTTGTTATATGTGATATAGTTGCTATAAAAAATAATAAACTTGGTTTATGGATAATTGATTGAAAATTCTTTCCACAAAAGATCTATCCTGTATAGACTTGTTTATAGTTCAATAATAGAGCGATGGGTTCAAATGAGCATAATTAATTCATAAAAAATTAAAATGACATGAGACCAACGCCGAATGTTGTTATATGTGATATAGTTGCTATAAAAAATAATAAACTTGGTTTATGGATAATTGATTGAAAATGCTTTCCACAAAAGAGCTATCTTGTATAGACTTGTTTAGAGTTCAATAATAGAGCGATGGGTTCAAATGAGCATAATTAATTCATAAAAAATCAAAATGACATGAGACCAACGCCGAATGTTGTTAGATGTGATATAGTTGCTCCTCAAATTTATTTGGATCATTTAGACAAGGTCGATTTTTTCATGAAATTACAAATGGGAGTGTTTACCCTAGGTTCGGACCTCATTTGAAGCACTTTTCTCATGAGAATAGATTGATGGTTTGAAATGAGCATAATTAAATAAAAAAAATCAAAATGACATGAAACCAGCTCCTCAAATTACATGAAAACATAAATCCCACATCATTCAACACAATAGTAAGGATTGTTTCACAGAAATACAACATGATTCATAATGTTTCATAGAATTTTGGCAATAGATACTTTGCTCCTTGTGATTATTGTGTTACTTGCTATCAATTTGCTTTTTTGTGCTCCTTGTTATCACTGTGCTCACTGCTTCTTCTCTTCCCCTCTTGTGTGTCCTCTTCAAACAGACCACAAAGCTGAACAAAAAGTGAGCACAAGGTTTACATGAAGTGATATATGTACAAAAAATTCAAAAATACCATATTTTTCAAAGTGAGAAGAAGATTTACATACCTAGGAGTACTCAGAAGCACAGATGGTTGGTCAACATCAGTTGAAGCATCATTTTCAGCTTCATTTTCAGCATCTTTTGGCTTAACATTTTCAGCATCATCATCAAAATAATTATTTTGAGCATCATCATCAAAATAATTATTATTTGCAGCATGATAATCAAACTCATCATTTGGAGCATCATCATCCGAATCATCATTTGGAGCAACATTTTCATTTTCTGTTACATCCGGCTGCTGATCATGATTTTCTTCAGAACTCTCTCCGAACGCTGGATCTACAACATTATCACAGTACTTACCGAAATGACCAGACCCACCACACCATTTGCACTTACGTTGTCTTGCTCCAAGTCCAGCTCCTTCGCTGCGACGTCTGTACCGACTCTTCCTCGGTCTACCTGCTGCTCTCTTCAGAACTGGAGCGCAAAGTCTGAATCCAGGATCCACTTTGTCCCACTGTTGTTTTCCCTCCAAAGCAGGCAAGGCATGTGCATATGTGGCTCTGAACCTTGCAACAGAGTAGTACTCATGAACATACTGTTGTATGTTCCCTGCTGTACCTGGGAGAGAAGTGATGAAAAACAACGCATGAATGCATGGCAACCCAGTTATCTGCCATTGCCTACAACTGCAAGTTCTAGCTTCTATATCCACTGGATATCTCCAGTTTCTCTTCTCTCTATCCATTACTGATACCTCTGCTGTGCTATCTGACAATAGAATCATGCTCATTACCAGGCCTACTGTTTTTTGCTTCAGTTCAGTCATCACCGAAGGGATAATAATGTGGCCCATGAATTTAGCCTCAGCTATTCCATCACGAAAATGAAACTTCTGCGCGTATTCTATCCTTATCTTGTCAAGCAAATCCACCAAATAAAGATCTTTAAATTTCCGGATGGCTGCATTTAAAGACTCTGCAATATTATTGTGCACATAATCAACTTTGCTCCGTTCACTAAATTGGCTTCTGGCCCATAACTTGGAGTGATGTGTTTCCAAGTATTCCTTTATTTTGGCATTGGTGTATAACTGTCTCATGTGGAAGTTGTGCTTCCTCACACTGCAAGTCAAAGATGCTGGCCATAAATTGTCTGTATATGTCTTTCCTTTGAATTTCTTCACAAAATTTGCAGCAAGGTGACGAAAGCACTCCCTATGCTCTACTCCAGGGAACACATTGTCCACAACCACTTCTAAACCTTTACAGGCATCTGTATGAATTACCAAGCCATTGGGATGTGCAATAGCCCGGCGCAGATTCTACAAAAACCAAGTCCAGCTCTCCTCGGACTCTGTCTCCAGCTCACCGTATGAGAGTGGAAATATAAAATTGTGCGCATCTACTGCACAAGCTGCTACTAATTGTCCTTTAAACCTGCCTGTGAGGAAAGTAGCATCAATAGCCAAATATGGCCTGCAGCCTGCCAAAAAACCCAGTTAACAAGCCTCAAAGCACACAAAAACCCTTTTAAAGCATTCCTTGGTCCTTGTCACTCCCTTCAATGTGTACTCTACTGAGTGGTGATCAATTTCAACAATACTACCTGGGCTTGTCCTCTCCACTTCAGCTTTGAATGAATACAACAATTCAAAACTTTCGTGCCAGTTACCATAGATAGATTCCATAGCCTTTTGTTTGCCAATGAAGACCCTCATGTATGGTAAATCCATCTTGAACTTGGCTTTGATGTTTCTCTGCAATTCCTTTGTACCCACTTGATGGTTTTCTCTCACCCACTTCTTTACTGCTACTGCCACCCATTTTGACTGGGCTCTACTGATTGTTTCCTTTCTGAGAGTTGATTCTTCGCATGTGTGGGTAAAAGGATTCACTTTTGCCTGAATATTCAAGCTTTTCCGCATTTTAGATGCGTGCATCCTCCATTTACAACCCTCAGTCACACAATGCACTGTGTAACGTCGTTTATCGCTTTTGTCAACAAGAAAAGCACGTTCTGCCTTGATGCAGTAAGATACAACTGCATTTCTACACTCACTCATGGATGCAAAAATTGTACCTTCCAGCAACTGAGGGTTTTTAGGGTCCCACTGAACAAGTGGAAGGTCTTCCTCCTCATTTTCATCTTCATCTTCTTGCTCATAGTCACCATCATCTGGGATTTCAACAGCACGAGATGCCCGCCGTAAATTCTGAATGACATCAGAGTATAGCCTCTCTTCATCATCCCCAGATATGTCAGCATCAACCTCCACTTCAGTAGGTACCCTTCTGTTGTTGCCCACGCTTGTCGAGCCACCACGTCGCTTTGGATGAACTGAACTATTCTGTCTAGAAATTGCTTTACGACGAGATGGTTCTGTCCGAGAAGAAGAACCTGACACCCTTGCATTACTCCTTAATGCCGGCACAACCAAATTTACTTGCGGCCTCACCTTGAATTGATCTTGCTCCTTATGCTTAGCAAATATGGTAGCGAGTTCTGCATCATTGCTAATCTTGACCCAATCCACCCCCCTATCGTAGTATTTGAATTCCACTTCTTCATGCAAAGCCCAAGGATATGGGTAGCAAAGAACCTCCCCAAATTGCCTAAAATTCCAATTGCAATCCATTGGCAGGTCATAATCGAAACCTCCCTGGAATTTCTTATGGGTGTTGTCTTCATTCATGATGTAGCGGTCTCTTCTAACGTCCACCAAGAAAGCAAACCGCAACTCCATCCTAACCCACGAAAAAACAGAGACGCAATCAGCACAAGCAAAAATGGGAAGCTATTACAGAAGAAGGCTATGTCCAATTGCAGAAATAGACCGCGTCCTATGTATATCGACTGTTCAAATGCACAAACAAGCAAAAATTAGGAGGCCTTACCCCTCGGGATCCCAGTCGTGGACGCGGTGGGTCTCCCGCCCGACGCCAGAATCGCCAGCTACTCCAGGGTCGCTGCCGCAATCCATTTCGCCAACAAAGTCCTTGTTGGATACAACAACCCTTCACCTATCAGTGATGCAGCCGGGCGCACGGAAGGAGCCCAGCCACAGGTCGAGCAGGTGGCGGCCGCAGTGGCGGAACGAGCGGTCCTAGGGGCGGAACGAGCAGTCGCGGGACGGTGGCGGCGAATATGCTAGTGGTGCTCGATCTGGTGGCGAGGACGGCCGCGGCGGCGAAGGTTGTTGATTGGGCGGCACAAATGGTGGATTGGCAGTGGCAGGGAAGCACAGAACGCCGACGAAGCACATATTGGGGATCAGGACGTTGGGCGAGGCCCAACTGTAAGAATTGCACCCAGTCGGCCCCACCTCTACGTTTTTTTGTTTTTAAAATTAGGTCTCACCTCTGCGTTGGGTGGGCCCTCCTGTAAGAACTGCACAAAGTTGGTCTCACCTCTAAGTTGCGGACCCACTGTTAGTAACGCCATCAGTCGGAATAGACTTCAAACTTGCCGTCGAGGGCAAACCATAGTACGTGCGAACGAACTAGGGGCAAAACTGAGGACGATTCGCGACTAGGGGCAAAACTGAGTCTAAGAAGGCTGCTAGGGGCAATCCATTAAATGACCCCTAATAAAAACCCCAATGCGCATTGGCATTGCCGTTCACTCGCTCTTCTCTCCATTCTCTCATTTCTGTGAAAAACCCCAACCACCACTTCTCTCCAACAACAATGTCGTCGGACGACGAGGCTTGGTGGCAGAACCCAGCCATCCCGAGCGACTCCGACGGGGAGGGGAACCCGATCGAGTGGTGGGAGGGGGGCCACAGCCAAGGGAACAGCGGCGGCTCCGGCACCGACGATGACGGCGAGGGGTCCGACACCGACCAGAGCGGTGGCGACGGCGAGGGGTCTGACCCCGACTCCAGCGACGACGACGACGATCACCACGGGTCCGAGGAGGAGGAGGAGGACCCGGAGTTGATCAAGGGTGAAGAGGAGGAGAAGGATGACGACGCCGAGGACATGGACAAGGAGGAGGAGGACGACGACTTCTCCGACTGTCGGGTTATGACTCCCTAGAATCGGGGGTAGCCACTTCCTGAAGTGTAGTTCGTGAAGGGGATTGAACGTGGAGGTCAAGACCCTCGAGGGGCGCGGCGACGTTGCTCGCCGGACCTGAAGACGAAACACCCACGACAGAGATGGACACCGGCCCGTACCCAGGTTCACGACCCTCGAAAGGAGGTAAGACTGCTACTCCTGCTTGTCTGTATTGGACTATGGTGGTTACAGTACAACAGAGCTTGCCAAGGGCCCCCTTGAGGCAGTTCTTGCCTGGGGAGGGAAGCAATGATCTTCTTCCTCCTCCAGCCAGAGGCTATCCTACTTGGTATTGCTTGGGTTTACAAGTGTTGTAGCAAGCAATTGGCCGACCTTTGCTACGATGGAGGTCTTGCTCCTTTTATAGGCGCCTCTGGCGCTCTCCTTCTGCTTGGCGTCCAAGGTGGCTCCCACACGGCAGTGGCGTGGAAGAGCGGGAGTCCACCACTACACCCTCGTCCCTGGACGCGGTCCATCACTGATAAAGGTGGGTGCGGTGGCCGACAGGTGGCCGACCGCGCAGTACTGCCTATAGGGGAGGTAGTCTCTGAGGTGGAGCCCGCGATGACGTTCTCTTTGGAGGGTTGCACCGTCCACCTGCTTTATCACCAGAATGGAAGGTCTTGGCAGTCCTGCAGCAGGCGGCGCAACTTTATTGACTCCTTTATTACCAAAACGGCAACGTGAGTGCTTGCCTCACCACGTGGGCGTGGCAGAGTCCATGTGCGCCCCGCCGTACTTCCTTGGCCGCGACGTTTTCCCACAGGCCTGGGGAGGCCTATGGAGGGATTCCTGTTGACTTCCCTCCAAACGCGCTGGCGCCTCGCGAGGGTCTCCTGAAGCGAGGGACCCCTTGAGGCCCTTGCTTCCTCTTCAGGCCTTCGAGGGGAAAGTCCTCTCGAGGGTCCCGCCAGGAGGCTAGGCTTGGTCCTTAGTCGTTTTGTCTGATTAGCCCGCGTGCGAGGCCTGGGGGGAGTGGGCTCTTCATACCCCAGTCCCCACTGGGCCGACAGTATCCCCCGGGCCCGCGATGGGCGTGAGTGAGCCCATGGGCGCAGGCGGAGCGTCGTGAGCCCAAAGTGCCCGGCCGCCCCGAGCCACGCGGCACTCAGATGAGTAACTGCTGCGCACGATCCGGGGCGCGAGTCGTGGGGGGTCCCACCACGCCCCGGTAACTGCTCCTCGAGGTGACATAAAGCCCGAGCGTCGCAGCAGGGAGCCGTTACCGTTTCCCATTCTTCTCGCAGAAGTTTCCGCCATCTCGAGCTTTTCGCCTCCGCTCTCTCTTGCGATTTCTCCTCCTTCCGTCTTCCTCGGCACACCGAGCCCGCGACAATGAGTCCCCTCAAGAGCAAGGGCAAGGCCGCTACGGGGTCTTCCTCCCAGGCGGAAGCCCCTGAAGTTGTACAGGGCGCGGCGCTGCTGGGCGTGCGCGTCAACGAGAAGGCGCTCGCCAAGGTCTTCCTGATTGCGGACCGGACGAACGAGCACAGCGCCACCACCCTGAAGCCCACGACGCACGGGAAGCGCCCGCGAGGGTACTTTCCGATCTTCCAGCACTACCTCGCCGCCGGGCTAGTGCCGCCCTTCTCGCCGTTCCTGGAGGCGGTACTGGCATTCTATCAGGTGCAGTTGCTGCATCTGCACCCCAACTCCATCCTCATCCTCGCCGTCTTCGCCTACCTCTACGAGGCGTATCTGGGCTTGGGGCCCACTGTGGGGCTGTTTCGGTGCTTCTATGTGCTCCGGAGCACGGCGAAGAATGAGCGCTCAGGTAGCGTCTCATTCCGCATCATCGACGACATGGGGAGCGTCTACATCCCCATGTCCTAGAGCGAGAACAAGGCCGTTACTTCTGTGACGAAGAAAGTGGACGACTTTCGCCAGAAGTGGTTCTTCGTCAGGGTGGAGCATCCCTGCGCCTTCCTCGAGGTCCCCGATGAGCCACCGCTGAAGAACTCCCATTGGGGCAAGGCGACCTTTGGCGCGAGGAACGCGAGCTTGATGGGGTGCCTGAGTTTCCTCCGCGAGGAGGGCCTCACAACGCAGATCATCGTGGCGGACTTCGTGACGCGCCGCATCGCCCCCCTCCAGGCACACTCGGTGCCCCATGTGGATGTACTCGGGGCCGAGCGACAAGATGCGGCTTCATAACAAGGACAATGACAAGGACACCGTCGACAATGTATTGTCCACGCTCTTCGTCAACCCATCGGTGCACGCCATGGATCTACTCCCCGCGACGCTCCTGCCCCTCCATCAATACAACATGACGAAGCGCATGGACCTCTTGGAGGGGATGCCTCCATTTATCGATAGGCTTGGCGGAGACAGAGGTGCCCTTGCCGGCGACGCGAGGAGCGGAGGGAGCGGATTCTCCCTCGGCCTCACGAGCTTGGCTAGGTGAGGAGGAGGCCACGACATGGGAGGTGTCTTCTTCGAGGGCCGGGCCATCCACTGACGAGGTTTGTGACATCTCGTAAGGCGATGACGATGCCTTCGTGGTGGCGCCCTCGCGCCTCGTGGAGGAGGAGACCGAGGAGGGGGAGGCCTCCGAAGCAGAGGCCACTCCGGGAAGGCGCGGGCCTCGCACCAAGGCTGCCGTGGACCGCTCTGGGTGAGGCCATCTGACGTCCCCTCCAAAAGGAAAGCGGTGACACCCCCGGAGGGGTCAGGTGCCAAGACCATGCCGTCCTGGCGCTCACCAGGCCTGGCGTGGGTTGATGCCGGCGCTCCCCCTTCAGGGTGAGTGTTCATTACGCTTGGCCGTTCGATTCTTGTTTTCTCTTTACTTTCCCCTTTATTGAAGATCTTTTCTTGGGTTTCTGCTAGTGATCTTGTGCCTGCGAAGCGCCGGAGGCTTCGCAAGGCTGCTGACGTCAAGAGAGACACGGCTGAGGCCGTGACTGACGAGGCCACGAGGCCTGTGGAGACGGCCTCCACAGGCCCCCTTGAGGGGGTGCCTCAAGGGGAGACAGCTGCGCCTCAGGCGGCAGAGCCTCAGGCGGAGGGAAGCGCGCCTCGCCCTGTGGCACCTACACCGCCCCCCGAGCCAATGGTGGTGGAAGATATGGAGGAGAGGGCCTCTACTCCACCTCGCGCTCCTACTCCTCCTCGCGCGGTCACGCCTCCGCGCGAGGCAACTCCGCCGCGCGAGCCGACACCGCCGCGCGTGTCGACGCCACCGCGTGCGCCAACTCCGCCACGTGCGCCTGCGGCTCCCGCACAGCCTGCGGTGGAGCGAAGCGCCAGTGGGCGCAAGCGCGTCCGCAGGTGGAGGTTCTTCCTCGTATCCACGTCCAGCTGAAGGTGATGAGCACCCTGCTGATGCGGGCGCCGAAGAGGACGCTGGCGCGGACGGGGACGGAGCTCAGCCTAGACCCCGAGCTCAACCTAGGGCCAAGCTCTCGGGACTCGACACCGGGGCGGGGCCCTCGTCAAGTCAGGAGCTGGTCCTCCGTGGCTGGGACTGGAGCACGGGGCGCCGCGAGGTCGCCTTTGGCCTCGTGAGGGAGTCCCTGGAGGGCTTGGAGGCGCACCTCGCCCTTGGGGACATATAACTCGCCCGGCAGCAGGAGGAGCTGGCGACGTCGTGGGCGTCCTTCCATGCGGCGGTCGAGGCGCGCCGGCTGGAGGATTTGGTGCTGCAGGCCGCCCGCGAGGAGGCCACCCGCTTCGCTAAGGAAATCCGCGAGGGGGCCATCCGCGACGCCACAAAACTTCTCGCGCCCCTCCAAGCGGAACGTGATGCCGCTGCGGAGCTCCTGCGTGAAGCCACGGCCGAGCGTGAGGTGATGGAGGGCTCGCTGGCGCAGAAGCGCCGCGAGTTGGGCCAGTTGTAGTCCCAGCTGCTCTCCGCCCACCAGGCCACGCATGCCGCTCTGGAGGAGGACTGTAAGGGCCTTGCCGAGCATGAGCGGCAGCTGGCCCTCAAGGAGAGAGAGCTGCGACAACGCGATGAGGAATGCCTTTAGGCGGAGAAGGACCTAGCCGCCCAGCGCGAGGAGCTTGAGGCGCGCGAAGGAGACCTGGCCCATGCGCTTTCTCGGTACGACGAGAACGTCGCTGCCCAGAAGCGTGCTTATGAACGCTTTGAGCAGCGCTTCGCCGAGAAGAAGAAGGAGGCGGAGGATGCCCTCGTGGAGCGCGAGAAGCAGTTCCGTCAGTCCAACTCTTAGAAGTACCGTGACCTGGCCGAGAAGCAGGAGGACCGCTTCAAGGCCAGGCAAGCCGCGGACGCTCAGCGGATCGCTGAGCTCGAGAAGGCCAACTTCAAGCTGGAGGCCCGCCTGAAGCGCCCCAAGGATGGTCGACGCCGAGCGGAGGAGGCCCGCGACGAGGCAGTTCATGGCCTCAACTCCTTGGCCAAGGACGTGGAGGAGCAGGTTGCTCCTGCGATGGAGCGGGCGGCGGAGGCGACGAACTCTGCCCAGGCGGCTCGCGTGCTCACGAAGCAGCGTGAGCGCATGTTCGAGGCGTTGGTCGCCCGGGCCAACGAGCTTGCTGCGCAGCTCGGCGCGGATGCACCGCACACCGAGGTCCGAGGCCGTGGCGATGCTGCCATGTATCTGGTCTACTTTGACCAGCTCTTCACGGCCCTCGAGGGCCCCGTCGCCGAGCTTCGCGAGATGATCGAGGACGAGAGCCGGCAGCTCCTGGGGGTGGTCGTTGATCGTATCTTCACCAACCTCAGGCTCCTCACGCCAGGCTTCGACCTCTCCACTGTGACGGAGGCCGCCCAAGGCGAGGATGCGCACAGGGTCTCCAACTCCCTCCGCGAGCAAGTTGATGCTTTCTGCAACCGCTTCAGGCGGGCGGAGGCTACGGCGGAGGACAACGAGGAGGAGGCCGCCTCTGCCGAGACTGAGGAGGGCCCTGTGGAGGAGATCCAAGACGATGACCCCTCTGCCTGAGCCACACGTCATTGCGCCTGCGCGCGCTTGTATCTGAAACAATCTTATGTTTAGATATTTGTGACCTTTTGGCCTGTAATATACTCTTATTTGCCATTTTCTTTTAGCTTGCTTGCCCCTCTAGAGGTCTCTTTGTACTCATCTTCATGTCTATTTGTTCTCTGCGTCGGTAGGACCCATCTCTTCGTGCCATGACTCCGCCACTTCGGTATGTAGGAGCAATGACTCCGCAAGGCCGGGGGGAGTTTAGTCCTAGGAGAGGTAAGAGCCTGAGTCGCGATGCTCAAGTGCCCCCTTAGACGTGCGAGTAGTCCATGAAGCGTAAGGGAAAGCAAAGTCGCTTGAGGGGCAAACGTGCGCTAGAGGGGGAGAAAACACTCTTAAGGCGTGAGTGCGAGACTTAGCTTCTCGAGGTTTTCGCCCTGTAGAGGCTTTTTGCCTGGCGAGAGGTCCTCTTGAGGGATCGTTCCCGGATGCCTCCTCAGGCTTGTGGGGGCTTTTCTTCCCTGTAGATGTTAGAGGGGTGAACCCAAACGCTGGAACACGGTACAAGGGACTCATGCGCGCTTATAGGTCCCCTCAGGCGTTCCTCGCGAGGAGAGTAAGTACCAAGGTCCTCTGTAGAGATGGCGTGTTTGTGGGATCTTGCCCTCCAGCCAGAGCTCGGATCCTTGGATTTTGCAATGCTGTTGGTGTGTCATTTGAGGCACTGGCACCGTACTCAGCCCCCGCTCGTGAGGTACGCGTGTGGAGAGATATAAGCGCACATTTCAATAAAGTAATGCGTAAATAAAACTCACCAATATATTACATAGCGGCGCTGTAGCGCTAAGTTCACTTGGGAACGAAATTGTCTCATTATGCTTGGTGTTGCCAAGTTAATATTTTGACCATGTCGAGGCATGGGGACCACCCATTAGTGGCAGAGACTCTCAACGGCCTGAGGTGGCTCGTTACAAGGAGAGCTCGGAGGGTTGACCCTCGAGGGAAGCCTTTGGAGCTTGGAGGTTTAAGCCGTGAGCTTTTAACCTCTAGAAACAAAAAGTGCTTGGAGGTTGAGTCGTAAGCTGTCTCTTCCGCCAGATGTCTTGACGTGACAATGATCACAGGCGTGACGATGATCACGTTCTGCGTTTGTTCCTTGTGGAGAAAAAAATGCTTAGGAGGTTTAAGCCATGAGGTTTTAACCTCTTTGAGACAAAAATTGCTTGGCGGTTGAGCCGTAAGCTGATTCTTTTGCCAGATGTCTTGACGTGACAATGATCACGGGCGTGACGATGATCACGGGTAGAACTTGCGTAGGTGCATGATGTTCCATGGATTCTTGATGGGGATGCCGTCTCGAGTCTCGAGGCGAGCCGCGCCGGGCCTGGCGATGTGGGTGACCCTGTAGGGGCCTTCCCACATCGGGGACAGCTTGTGGAAGCCTTGCCTGGAGAGGATTCGCCTGAGGACGAGATCATCTGCCTCCAGGGTACGCGAGCGTACGTTGCGGCTGTGGTAGCGTCTCAGGCCCTGCTGGTATTTGGCCGCCTCAGGGCAGCGCGGCGCCGAAGTCCCTCGAGAAGCAGCAGGTCGTCGTTGTGGAGGTCCTCTTGCTAGTCCTCGTTAAAGGCAAGGACCAGTGGTGATCCATGCTTTATCTCTGTGGCGAGGACAGCTTCGGCTCCATAGACGAGGGCGAACGGTGTTTCCCCCGTAGGATTTGGTGGCGTTGTGCGGATGGACCAGAGCACCAAAGGGAGGTCGTTGATCCAACCCTTGCCGTGGCCTTTGAGGATGTCGAAGGTCCTGGTCTTTAGGCCCTTTAGGACTTCTGTGTTTGCGCGCTCAGCGTGTCCGTTGCTTTGCGGATGAGCGACTGAGGCGAAGTAGAGCTTGATGCCCATTCTTTCGCAGTAGCCTCTGAAGATGCCACTGGTGAATTGCGAGCCATTGTCGGTGATGATGCGATTAGGCACTCTGAAGCGGCAGACCAGGCCTCTGATGAAGTTCACCGCCGCGCCTGCTGTGATTGTGCACGTCGCCTCCACTTCGAGCCACTTAGTGAACTTGTCGATGGCCACGAAGAGGTAGCGATATCCGCCTTGCGCTGTTGGGAAATGTCCCAGGATGTCCAGCCCCCAGACCGCGAACGGCCAGGAGAGCGGAATGGTCTGTAGCCCCAGCGCAGGTTGGTGGATTTGCTTGGCGTGGAATTGGCAGGCTTCACATGCTTGGACGATGTCCACTGCATGCTGAAGTGCTTGAGGCCAGTAGAAACTGCTCCTGAAGATTTTGCCTGCGAGGGTGCGGGCGCACGAATGGTGGCAGCTTTCCCCGCTGTGGATGTCCTTGATCAACATTTTGCCTTCTTCAGGAGGAACGCATTTGAGCACGGTGCCGTTTGGGCGCTTGCAGTAGAGATTCCCTTCGAGGATTTGGTAAGATTTTGCTTGGCGGGCGATTCGCTCCGCTTCAACATCTTCCTCGGGAAGGATTCCTTTGTCGAGGTAGTCTTTGATCTTGTCAATCCATCCTGCTTCTTGATGCACCGCTGTGAGCAACAGACGGTCCCCTGTAGGGGCCCACAATCTGGAGCCCCGTTTGGAGGTGGTGGCGGGAGCGCTTCGTCTGTGTTTGCGGGCATGGCCTCTTGAGGCTGCTTTATGGATGCCTTGACGAGCCTTTCTTCAAAGACGCCCGGCAGCTGAGCTTGCCTCTTTGATGCGCGCTTGGCGATGTCATCAGCCTCTTGGTTCTCCTTTCTTGGGATGTGCATGAGCTCCATTCCCCTGAAGTGCTTTTCCAGCCTATGGACCTCTTCAAGGTATGCGGCCATGTGGTCGTGCTTAGGCTTATAGCTTTTGTTGGAGAAGTTGACGAGCAGCTGGGAGTCGCCCTTGATGAGTAGGTGCTTGATGCGTAGGGCGATTGCGGCGCGTAGGCCAGCAAGCAGTCTTTCGTACTCGGCGATATTGTTGGAGATCTTGTCGATTACGAAGCACAGCTGGACCGCGTAATCTAGCTTGTCGCCTTTTGGTGAGATCAGGACCACGCCAGCCCCACCGTGGCGACAAGCGAAAGCTCCGTCGATCTGCTTTTCTGGCACAAACCTAGTAGTTATTTGTCCTGCTGATCTTGGGTGAACTGATGCTCCAAGACCAAGAGTTTTCACAGCCAAAGCTATTGAAGCTGCTCCCTCCCATGAATCACAGCTTTCTGGACGCACTGCTTGAACACCATGGAGCAAGATAGAGAAAAAACTCCTATCCCAGTTGATCGAGCTGAACCCACCCACCGCCGGGCAGGTGCATCAGCCTCTTGTTTCTAGTTTCCGACAGGGCCACTCTTGTAGCTTTGGAAACTCCGTGTTCAGATCGGTGAGGCAAGAGACGAATTCATCGTCAGTTACCTCCACGATATCCAAAATACCCTCCAGACCATGAAGACAGATTAGTCCTGGCTCATGGTCCAATGGCTGGGCATTTTGTCTCCAGCGGGCTCTTGTTCTTTTCCCAAAGGCTCTTCAGGGATTGGGTCAGTCCATTCGGCGACGAAGTCTGCCAGCGCTCTTCCTTTGATTACCCTTGTGGTATCAAAGCGCAAATTGAATGGCTGTAGCTCTATATTCCATCCTGCGACACGATCTGTAGCATTTGGGTTGCGCAGGATTTGCTCCAGGGGAAAAGAGGTGACCACCGTGATGGGGTGCCCCTGGAAGTAGTGTCGCAGCTTTCCTGAGGCGATGAGGAGTGCTAGGAGAAGCTTTTTCTGCATTGTATATCGCTCGCGAGCATCACGCAGTACTATGCTGACGAAGTAGACTGGATGCTCGACAAGGGTAGTCTGTGTAGCGTTGGCGTCTTCGGCCTGAAGGGGCTCAGCTAGGCCCTTGAGGGTGTTGGCCTCAAGGGGCTTAGCTAGGCCCTTGAGGGGGTTGGCCTCAGGGGATTTCGTGGCCCTCGAGGGGGTTGGCCTCAGGGGGCTTCTTGGGCTCCCTGGCGGGATCTTCTTGCAGCGATTGACTTGGGTTGGGCTTCCCTTGTGGCTTTGGGCCTGGCGGTGGGTTTGTGGGGCCTGCCCTTTCGTCGAGCTCCTGACCAGGAGGCTTTGGCTTTGGAGTGGTTGCACTCTTCTTGTGGAGTACTGGCTCTTCCCTTTTGACCACAAGGACGACACTGGCCGTCTGTGGAGTGGCTGATAGGTACAGCTTCAGGTGCTCGCCTGACCTTGGGGCGACCATTACTGGTGGGCTGGCTAGGTACTTCTTTAAGTCCTCAAACGCTTTTTCAGCTTCAGGGGTCCACTTGAAAGTGCCCGTTCTTTTCATGATCTTGAAGAACGGCAAGGCTCTTTCGCCAAACTTGGAGATGAATCTACCCAAGCTGGCCATGCAACCTGCTAGGCGTTGCATGTCCTTGATCCTGCGTGGAGGTTGCATGCCCTCTATAGCCTTGATTTTGTTAGGATTTGCCTCTATGCACCGATGAGACATGAGGAAACCAAGCAGTTTGCCTGAAGGCACTCCGAAGATGCACTTGGCGGGGTTGAGCTTGATGTTCACCTTGCGCAGGATGGCGAAAGTCTCTTCAAGGTCCTCGAGGAGAGTGTTTCCCTCTCGGGATTTGACGACGATGTCATCAACATATGCCTCAGGGTTTCTCCCCATTTGCTCGCCAAGCGCTATCCTCATTAGCCTCTGGAAAGTGGCTCCGGCGTTTTTTAGGCCGAAGGGCATGCATACATAGCAATACACACCACAGGGGGTGAGGACAGCCGTCTTCTCCTCGTCCTCCTTAGCCATTTTTATCTGATGATAACCAGAGAAAGCATCGAGGAAACAGTGGAGGTACACGATCTGGTCGATTCTTGGCATGGGGTAAGGGTCCTTGGGGTAGGCTTTGTTTATATCAGTATAGTCGATGCAGAGTCAGCCTCCTCCGCCGGTTTTGGGACTACCATGCCGTTGGAGAGCCAAGTGGGGTGCACGACTTCACGGACGAATTTTGCCGCTTTGAGCTTCTCGACCTCTTTGACGATGAATGCTTGCATCTCGGGGGCTTGTTTTCTTGCTTTTTGCTTGACGGGGTGCGCGCTTGGGCACACGGCTAAGTGGTGCTCGATCACCTCCCTCGGTACACCAGACATATCTGACGGTGTCCATGCGAACATGTCAGAGTTTGCTTGGAGGAAGGCGACGAGCGTGCTTTCCTATTTGGGAGGCAGCGCGGCGCCAATGGTGACGCTAGCCCCTGAGCTGCTGGAGCTTAGAGAGATTTTCTTTGTAGCGGCTGGCTCCTGGGAGAACAACTGCTTCTTCTTCTTGGGTCTCTCGAGAGGCTCCATGTCCTCGTATGCGGGGAATGCCATGGCGGCGGCCTTGTAGGGCGTCTCGACTGCGCGCGTAGCATCCAGGACATGTCCACTGATGGTGATTGTGCCAGCGCTGCCGGGGATCTTGACCATGTTGTAGGCATGATGCGTGACGGCCATGAATTTCGCGAGCGCGGGGTAGCCGAGGATGGCATTGTACGGCAGGCCGATGTGCGCAACATCGAAGTCGCTGTGCTCGGTGCGGTCATTTTCCTCGCTTCCGAAGGTGACGGCGAGCCTGACCTGCCCCAGAGGCTCGATCGATCCGCTGGTGACTCCCGTGAAGGGCCTAGAGGGCGTGAGCCGCTCGTAGGGCACTTGAAGCGCTTCGAACGTCTCTGTTGAGATGACATTCAGGTCTGCTCCACCATTGATGAGAGTCTTGGAGACGGCAACGTTGTCGATGGTGGGGTTGCAGACCAGCGGGAGGGTTCCAACAGTCTTGGTGGACTTGGGGTGGTCCTGAGCATCGAAGGCGATGGTGTACTGCGACCACTTGAGGGGCCTGGAGGTCTCGGTGCTTGGGAGGGCGGCGTTGAGTTCGCAAGCGAATTGCTTGAACTGATTGTTCGACTTTGGCGCCTGCGCCCCACCAAGGATGTAGGCAATGGCGCCTCTTGGGGCTTGGTAGCCACCATGTTCCTTGTCAGTGAGATTGCCATTCTTTTCCGTGGCATTGGCCCTTATTGCCAGATGGTTTCTGGTAGCCGCTCTTGCGCCCGCTCCGCGGTAGCCACGGCCTCGACCGCGGCCACCACTGGCTTCCGCTTTCTCGCGCTCTTTGCTCAACCTCTTGAGGTCGAAGCAAGATTCGGTAGAGTGACCGCGCCTGGTCTGGTAGAGGCAGAATGGGCGGTGGTCATCTTTCCTCTCTCCAGGCTCAGGGGAGTCTCTACGGGTTCCCTTCGCGTCAGCCTCTGCCGCGAGAACCGCGGTGGCTTTGCGTTTGGGCTCCTCTTTCTTCTTCTGGCTCCTGGACCCCTCAGCGTTCTCGTCCCCTCTCGAGGACATCTTGACGAAGAGGAGTCCCTCTTCAGCCTTGGCGCACTTGTCCGCCAGATCGAACAGCTTCACCACATAAGTGAGCTTGTCATGGATGCCCAACTTCTCGAGCATCCTGCTGTTTGTGACGCCCTCGCGGAAGGCGGCGATGACTTGAGTGTCAGGGATGTTCGGGATCTTGTTGCGCACTTGGCTGAAGCGCTGGATGTACTTGCGGAGAGTCTCATCCTTCTTCTGCACCACATCGCGCAGGTCGTTGTGGGTTAGGGCACGCTCGTACGTCCCCTTGAAGTTGGAGATGAACTGCTTGCAGAGCTCCTCCCAACAATTCACAGAGTCCTCGGGGAGGTTCAGGAGCCACGACAACGCAGAGTCGCGAAGCGCGTGGGAGAACCAGTTGGCCATGACCTTGTCGTCTCCGCCTGCAGCCTGGATGGAGGTGGTGAAGAGCTGCAGGAACTCGATGGGGTTGCTGGAGCCGTCGTAGCCCTTGGGGAGAGCCGGCCTGAACTTCGGGGGCCAGACCACGCGACGCAGGGAGCGGGTGAACGCCATGCAGCCGGTGGCGTACGTGGCGACTCCGTGCTGTAGCGCGATGCGGTTCTGCTGGCCGGCCTGGCCGATCTCTTCCACGAGCCTGTTATGGCGGTTGCACTGGAGCTCCATCCCCACGCGAGCGTCGGGCGCGGTGCGCTGCACGATCAAGCAATCGTGCAGCGAGGACGTGTGCGAGGCAGCCCTCTGCGTCGCAGCCGGTGCAGGCCCTGGCGGAGGCGGAGGCGCGTCTGTCACAACCGTGCCCGCGAGAGAGGGGTGCATGTTGGACTGCGACGGGGCGGGGCGCGTCGTGGCGATGCCGACGAGGTGGTTGAGGCGCTCCAGCCACTGCTCGTGGGCCTCAGCGGTGGGCTGGTAGCACAGAAGTTCCCGCGTCATGAGCAGCGTGGTGTGGGACGGGGGGTCCGTCCTGCCAGGGCCAGAGCCGCTCGGGCGCCGCGTCGGGTGTGAGTACTGCGCGTCCTCCTGGTGCTCGGAGTTGTATTCGGGCTCCTCCGCATGAGGGCCTGAGTGGGCGCGCTCTTCACGGCGGGGTCGACCCCGTCGGGCGCGAGTGGCCGTGGCGCCTGGCGGGACGCGAGCTCCTTCAGGCGCGCGTCGGTTGACGCGAGGGGCGCGGGTAGCGCGGGTGTTTGCCATGGCGCGGAGGCGGCTCGAAGTTCGTTGACGCGACTCAATCCCCTACCTGGCGCGCCAAATGTCGGGTTATGACTGCCTAGAATCGGGGCTAGCCACTTCCTGAAGTGTAGTTCGTGAAGGGGATTGAACGTTGTAACATCCCAACATTTTGGAATGTACAAATCACTAAAATTTAAAACTTTTGTTTTGATTAAAATAAAAGATTAAAATGCATAAGAAAACTAACTATAAAAGACTTCAACCAATTTGAAAAAGTCTATTATTTCAAAATTCCCAATGTGTCATTATTTTCAAAAGTTATTTCAATCAAACATTACATTATCCATTGAATTTCAAAAATCTTAATATGTAATTTGACAAATGTTTTATAAAGTACAAACCTTTTTATTTTAAGTAAATAGTTTAGTTAAAGTAATTGATTTCAACCACTTAGCCTTAGCTATAAATAAATTAAAATAATAATTACAAGTGTTCTTTTAAACTATTTAATACATGGTCTATTTGCCAAATGGTTTTCATTCTTTTAAAAGTTCTTGGAAATTTCAATTCTATAGTTTATATCTTTAAAACCTCATGGATTTATAATTAATGATTTATCAAAATAGGCATTTCAATAACTGAAATTATTTTCATCATTTTGCAAAACATAAAATGATTTTCAAGAATAATTTGAACATAAGAAATGAAATAAAGATATAATTGTTTTCATATTGTACTATAGGGAGTTTTCAAATGACTCATTATAAAATAAAACTTAATGGTGCACAAAATATTTTGAATTAAAAATACATTCATTATATTTCCCTTTTCATTTCAAATAAATGTGTGGTGTTATTTAATATTGTACTAAAGCCAAAAATGATTTAATATTGGAATATGAGTTAAATAACTTAAATTCAAACATATTTGAATGTGGGTATTTCATAGAATTTATTTTAGCCAAAAATAAAATTTATTAAATGCCTAATTTCAAACATAACATAAAGTGTCAAAATTTGCATTAATCAATATTTCAAAATTATTATTTTTGAAAATTGTTCAAAACATGCCCACAACTGGTTTAACACAAAGATTATAATTTTACAAATTTTTAGAAATTTGTTTCACTCCATTTGCAGTTTTAAATCAAAATTTATAAAAGAAATAAATAAATCAGAAAAGGAAAAGAATAAAAAAAAAAGAAGGAAAGGCTAACTGGGCCGAAGCCCAGCTTCTTCTCTCGCGCGCGCAGATTGCAGCAAGCCACTAGAGCCCACACCTCTCTCACCCATTGACCGGTGGACCCCACCGCCCAGGTCGTCTTCAACCTCGCCCCCAAATCCCGCCCCCGAGTCAAGAAACGGCCGTCGATTACCTCGCTTAAATTTGGGCGATTTAAGACGCAAATCAACCGCACCCCCAGCTCCTTATCATCCCCTACTCCTCCGCTCGGTTTTCCCTCGTCCCCAGCTCAAAACCGTGCCTCGAGGCTGCCACAAATCCTCCCCGGAGCTCCATCGCCGCCGCCGGCAATTTCTTCAAACTCCGGTCGGCTCAGTCAACCCCCGACCCCGAGACTCCGTCCATCTCTACCCCTGGTCAATGCGCCCCTCCTCACGCCCTCCTTCATTCTCGTTTTGCAGTCAGGAGATCGCAGCGAGCTCGACTCGGAGTCACCGACGCCATCACGATTCTGTCCTTGCCCAGCAGCTACCCGAGCACGCGTGAGACGCCAGGATCACCTCTATCGTCTTCGTCGGTCCGCGGTGAACGTCGCGGTCACCTCCGCGTGTCCAGGGAAGAACCGGAGCCTCGAACGGTCCACGACCGAGCCGCCGCCGCCGTCTGCCCCGTCTCCGGCGACCTCCCAGCGCCGCCACGGTGAGCCCCTCTCCTGGACCGTCCGATCTGTATTGTACGCGTAGGATTAGATCTCCAAAAACTGAACCGGTATTTAGATCATGACCGTCAGATCTGGATCTGACGATCCAGATCCAATGACTTAACCACGTCAGCAGCCAAGTCAGCAGCCCAGTCAGCGTCCAGTCAGCTGCCACGTGGAAAATGATTTTCTTATTTAAATTTAATTGGCAGTTTTGCAGAAAAGCACCTGTCACTTAGAATTGTTATAACTTTTTACTCACACATCCAAATTTAAATATTTGGAAAGCCCTTGACATGTAGATTATTTTGGATCTGCGAAAATTCAAATTTGACTTAGTTTAAAATATTCAAATTTCAAATGGTGAATTTGAGTATTTTTGTCATAACTTTAAATCTGTAAATTCAAAAATTGCAAATGAAATTGTTTTAGAGACTTAGGAATATTTGTAATGTGAAGCCACTGCTATAAAATATTTTTGAGTAATATTTGAATGAATTCATAGTTATATAGTTAATTTGAATAGTTTGAGTAATTTCAACATAACCATTAATAGAAATATTATTTTTGATTAAATCAAATTGCTATAATCTAACCCCTCTGTCCATTAATACTAATTACAAAATTTTGTTATAAAAATTTAATCACATAAAACTCTAATATTATATATAACCCTTTTATTATATTTTGCAAAAATAGAAACTAATTAAATTGCAATTATAACTTTATGCATACCTTACAAATATCACAAAAACTAGTATTATGTTTCTTGTGATTTAAAATTGCATTTCATGCATAGAAAACTCCTCCCCCATTTTCTCTAAGTTAAGATTATTTTCAACTTAGTATTTTTTGTAAAAGTGTTATACACTTAGACACTTAGGATTTTCAAGATGGAGCTAGAAGGCCATTGAAGGACTTAGCCAAAACAAGACTCCAGAAGAATCTCCAAGAAGTAGAAGCACCTAGAAGAAAAATCAAGAAGAAGTTCATGAGAAAGTTACAAGTATGGAGAAGATTCCTAGAAGACCAACTACAACACCTTTTTTTCCCCCTTTCCTAATCTTGTCTTTCACAATTGACTTAAACAATTTTGATCATGATATTATCATCTTAAAGTTTGTTGGATCCTAGCGGCATAGTGAGATGAAGTGGCCTGGAAACAAACCTTACATGTCCACGTACATGAGACCCGTTCCACAATTTAAGTGGCTGGCCGGGTGTCTGTCTCTCTCACTTTAGTGAATATCCAATTTACAAAGAGTTGATAGTAATTGTTGATCACCTTATAAACTTAGTATTTTCTCCAAGTATTTGTGCACATCATGGCTAAGCCATTTGAGTGCTTATTAAGATAATTTATAACAAAGTTATTTTGTCCAATTTCTGACCTTAGTCCTTAGTCATTTCTGACCAACACATCTCCTGACATTAACTTAAAATATTTTCATGGCATGACATGCATTCATTCATTAGAAATATTTTGCATATCATGCATGACATGTATTCCTTAGAAGTTTTATGAAACCTGTTTGTTCACTTCGTATGTGCATGAATGTGATGGTTGTTGTTTGTTGTTTGTTGATTGTTGTATTGTTTTTTGCTTATATTGTTTAGATTGAACGGACAGCACACGTTCGTTGTTGAAAAGAGTTTGTGAACAACGACAACATTCAAAGGCAAGTGGCACACCCCCATAAAAGTCCCATTATTTCTATGCATGAGTATAGTATTTTCTATAAGCATGTGTAGGATAGCATTGCTATGCAAGCCATGATAGACCTCTTTATTCCTGTGTCTAGGTTCCTATGAAATTACTTAGTAGAATAGTGATGCTATGCAAAAACTATTTTGATGAAAAAGATAAAGTCTACTAAGTTTTAATCAAACACCTGGGTGGAAATTGGTTGCTTGGCTGTATGAGTTGAGTGTTGTTCCCAGGGGTTTTACTTGTGGAATATTCACTTGTGGAAGGCCACCAAGGAGCAAAGGAATCTGAAGAACTCCAAGTGAAGATTGCTTCTCGTGCAGCCATTGCCAATATGGGCTCTGGCTTGATCAACTAAGCTGCGTGGACTCTCCCCGGCCTAACAGGTGGTGGTAGAGGATTTGTAGGTGGAGCGCGTCAGGCCAGAGTGGGAGGGAAAATGTTTCTGAAAGATCTCGTCTCATTCTTTCCTTTCCTTATCACAAATGGTGTGTAAAGGATAACCTGGGTTGAATGGGTACAATGGTGAACATGCACAACCTCTGCAGAGTTAAAATCTAAGTACTTAGCCGTGTGAGCAGCTGAACGAGGATGTCAACGGAGGATTCCACCATTCCAACTTCTAAATAAAAACTTGATGGGTGAACAAGGGTAGAATGTGAAAGTGGATTTCATGCCAAGAATGTCTCGAATAGAAGAAAAGGTGTTTCCAAAAAGTTAGGGAAAAACTTGCTTTCTGCAAAATAGCCTTGAGCTCCACCAGCCAAATAAGCATATAGGTCATAGAGTTATTCCTCTAAGTGTCCACCATAGTGTCACTTGCCAGTTCCATTTTAATGGTTCTGACCCACGTTGTTGCAATATATATCTTATTGCAGACTATCCTGATGATGAGTGAAAGTTTTTGCTAAGGGTTTTCGAGTCTTCAACCAACATGCTCGCCTGTGGCACATGATGATGATTGGGGACTCCATGAAGAATAATTTTCCGCTGTTTACTCTGTTCACTGCTAGCTTTATGCTATGCAAATTTGTAATGAATATTTTCTAAGTCTGGATCAGCGTTGTAATAAATTGATGCTTTGTTGTGATATTACATCGTAATTGTGTGTGCAAACGAATCGATCCAGGGATTTGCACTATACACAGGTATCTGCCATATTTTAGGTGCAGGTACACTACAAACGTGGAGGTCAAGACCCTCAAGGGGCGCGGCGACGTTGCTCGCCGAACCTGAAGACGAAACACCCACGACAGAGATGGACACCGGCCCGTACCCAGGTTCACGGCCCTCGAGAGGAGGTAAGACCGCTACTCCTGCTTGTCTGTATTGGACTATGGTGGTTACAGTACAGCAGAGCTTGCCAAGGACCCCCTTGAGGCAGTTCTTGCCTGGGGAGGGAAGCAATGATCTTCTTCCTCCTCCAGCCAGAGGCTATCCTACTTGGTATTTCTAGGGTTTACAAGTGTTGTAGCAAGCAATTGGATGACCTTTGCTACGATGGAGGTCTTGCTCCTTTTATAGGCGCCTCCGGCGCTCTCCTTCTGCTTGGCGTCCAAGGTGGCTCCCACACGGCAATGGCGTGGAGGAGCAGGAGTCCACCGCTGCGCCCTCGTCCCTGGACGTTGTCCATCACTGATAAAGGTGGGTGCGGTGGCCGACATGCGGCCGACCGCCCAGTACTGCCCGCAAGGGAGGTAGTCTCTGAGGTGGAGCCCGCGATGACGTTCTCTTTGGAGGGTTGCGCCGTCCACCTGCTTTATCACCAGAATGGAAGGTCTTGGCAGTCCTGCAGCAGCCGGCGCAACTTTATTGACTCCTTTATCACCAAAACGGCAACATGAGTGCTTGCGTCACCACGTGGGCGTGGCAGAGGCCATGTGCGCCCCGCCGTACTTCCTTGGCC
Source organism: Poa annua (assembly GCA_026929855.1). Taxonomy (NCBI): domain Eukaryota; kingdom Viridiplantae; phylum Streptophyta; class Magnoliopsida; order Poales; family Poaceae; genus Poa; species Poa annua. The sequence continues at coordinate 270,565,248 of CM049426.1, read as the reverse complement.
GCGACGTTTCGCCACAGGCCTGGGGAGGCCTGTGGAGGGATTCCTGTTGACTTCCCTCCAAGTGCCTTGGCGCCTCGGGAGGGTCTCCTGAAGCGAGGGACCCCTTGAGGCCCTTGCTTCCTCTTCAGGCCCTCGAGGGGAAAGTCCTCTCGAGGGTCCCGCCAGGCGGCGAGGCTTGGTCCTTAGTCGTTTTGTCTGATTAGCCCGCGTGTGAGGCCTGGGGGGAGTGGCCTCTTCATACCCCAGTCCCCACTTGGCCGACACCGACAACGACGGACCGCCGCCCAAGAGGCAGCGCGCGTAGGATCCGCGCCCGGCGATCGTCGTAGTAGCATTAGCAGTGCATTAGTTGCACTGCTACTGATTAGTAGTAGTATTAGGCCGCCGCCAGCGTAGTAGCAGTGACTGCTAATCTTTTGTAATTGTTAATATAATCATATTCGAGTTATAAATCGAGTTTAAATTAGTAGTAGTAGTTTCAATTCGAGTTATAAATCGAGTTTCAGTTTTCAAATCGAGTTATGAATCCTATTATAAATCGTAGCAGTTTCACTAAACAATGACGTACCAATCAACAAATTGTCAGTTACGTTAATGTTAATCCAGTTAATTCAGTGTTAATTCAGTTAATTCGGTGTTAATATGGGCGGAGATACCCAACCTAGACGTCAGACTCGTCCCTTCCCGTCCCCACTTGAGCGGTCCCACTTGGAGGAGGATGACGTACTACTCCAGTCAGCCAGAGCCGCGCCAGACCGACCTCACCAGCCAGGCCAAGTGCGGATCAAAGGAGGTTGACCAGAGGGAAACGAGCGTTTGGCCGATATGCGAGCAAACCAGGGCACACACCAGAGAAATAGCGCGAGTATGGCACAGACCGATATAACTCAGCTAGGTATGGCACATAACCAATTGACCCTTTAATAATTGGAACATGAAGAAGAGGTTGACGAAACATGAAGGTCAGGTTACAAGTGATCATGCTCAAGCTTAGGAGAAGTATGATAGGTTCACTACACCACAAACATCAATTCGAAAGTCTCTTGCTTCAAACACCTCACAGTACAAGGCTTTGTATAAACAGTGTTTGACCTGTACACTCAAGTGTGTGAGATATCTGTTGCACCAAGGCTTGGTATTTAGAGGTCATGATGAAAAGACTCACTAAATAAAGGAAAATTCCTTGAGCTTCTAAATTGGCTAGCCGGAAATTTTGAAGAGGTTGACAATGTTGTTCTCAAGAATGCTCATAAAGGAAAATAGAGGTCATGATGATTCACCATGATATAAGAGGTGATAAAATGTTGTGCACAAGAGACTACAAAACTAGTCATTGAAGATCTTGATGGGGATCGTTTTGCAATACTTGCAGATGAGTCTAGTGATGTGTCTCAGAATGAACAATTGGCTGTTTGCTTGCGTTATGTTGATAAAGAAGGAAGGGCGGTTGTCAGATTTCTTGGTTTTGCTCATGTTGAAGATACTACCTCTTTGACACTAAAAGCTGCATTTCACAAAATGCTCTAGAACTACAATTTGACCTCGATGGCGCGTGGGCAGGGATATGATGGAGCTGGTAACATTAAAGGTAGTGCTAATGGTCTGAAAAAACTTCTCATGGATGAGTCCCCTTCTGCCTATTATGTTCATTGTTTGGCCCATCAACTATAGTTAACTCTTGTTGCTGTTGCAAAGGAGAGTGGTGATTGCACTTGATACTTTCAGCAGCTTACGCACTTGTTAAGTGCTCTTGGCATGTCTTGTAAAAAGATGAGAATGCTTTGGATAGCTCAGGCTGAAGAACTAATTGATGCATTGGGATCGGAAGATGTAGAAACAGGGACCAGGCTGAATCAGGAAATGGGTTTGGGAAGGTCATGTGATACACGTTGGGGCTCTCACTTTAGACCTGTGAAAAGTGGCATCTCTATGTACGGTGCGCTACGACGAGTCCTTCAAAAGATTGGCGATGAGTACCATGCTGCAGAGGCACAAGCGGCTCTATCCACAGAAAGAACATTTCAATCATTTGAGTTTGTTTTCATGGCACACTTGATGCAAGAAATATTTGGATACGCGGATGTGTTGTCTAAAGCTTTCCAAAAACAAGATGAAGATATTGTTCGTGCTATTGAGCTTGTTGATGACACAAAGTTTTACTTGTCGGGTTTGTGGTCCGATCCTGGATGGGATGATTTTCTCATAACGGTCACATCATTTTGTACAAAACATACGATCAAAGTGGTTGATATGGAGGGTCCTTACTCTCCCGTTGGCCGGCCTGGAAGAGGTTTATGTAACGGTGTGACCAATTACCACCGGTTCAAGATTGATATGTTTCGTGAGTTGAATAACATATTTGATGAGGTAAACACAGAGCTACTTACTTGCATGGCTGCATTTAGTCCAGTTAATCTCTTAGCTGCTTATGATCAAAAGAAGTTGGTTAGGCTTGCTACATAGTTTTATGCTTCTGATTTTACAAGTGATGAACTGGCAAGACTCCCCTGGCAACTAAACATGTATAATTCTAATGTGCGTTGAGATGAAAAGTTTCAGAACTTGAACAATCGGTGTGAGCTTTCGGTTATGCTTGTGAAGACAAAGAAGCATGATCTTTATCATACTATTTATAGACTTCTTAAGTTGATATTTGATTCTGCCAGTAGCCACTGCTAAGGTTGAAAGGATATTCTCTTCAATTAGCTATCTAAAGAATAAGCAAAGGAACAAAATGGGTGATGACTATTTGAACCATTGTTTGGTTACATTTACTGAGAGAGAATTCTTCAAGCAAGTCAAGGATGAGGATATCGTCAATCGCTTCCAAAAAGGCGACCGAAAGTTATATTGTAATATGGAATATTATCACTTTATCAATCAAAAGGTACCTATGTTCATGTATTCATGTCGTTATGGGCTTATAAACTGAAATATTACAATTGATGGTAAGCTACTATTGTTTTATCCTTATATTGCTATTGTTGTGTGATTGGGGTCATATAGTATATATTTAGAGTAAAAAAAAATTTGGGGATGAATACAAAGTGTCAGTTTCCTGGAGTCGTCGTTGGCTCATATAGGTAGGGTGTACGTGTGTGTTCATGGTTAGTGTGTACACGTGTATATGAGCGCTTCCGTTGTACTGTGTTTCTCAAAACAAAATAAAAACGAGTTTGTAGTTCACGATTGCTATCGAATTAGAACCCGTAGCCCAAATCATAATTTTTAGAAAACATTCGCGTGGAATTTAGTTCGACAACTGGGGGCAGGGATTTCGCCCGATGATGTGCCACTAGCCCCGTAAACGCCCATCGAGAACCGACCATACCACCATTACCGCTCTCCACAGCCACCGCGACACCTCACACCATGGCGCACGCCAAGCCGACCACAGCCGAGCCGCATTCCCGCCCCGTGGCCGCCGCCCTGGCTTTCTCTCCGGCCGCACCCCGGTAGCAACCGGGAGCCTCCATGCTGCCGCCGTCCAAGCACCCACCCCAACGTCACCGCACGCCGCGCCGGCAGATGCAGCCCACAGGGGCCCAACCAGTGAGCCGCCCCTTGATCTCTGGCCCCGTCCAGCGCCGCACCAAGTGCCACTGCTGGAGCCTCGACGCACCCGACTGAGCACCGATGTCACCGCGCCGCTGACGACATCGGCTTGCCACTCTCAGGGCCAGGCAGGGCCCGTCCCCACCAAAATCCAGGCGCGGGTGCCCCGCATCCACCACCACGTGTCGTGGTATCGGCATAATTGATAGGAGACGGGGGTCCTCTAGCCTGTGTATGGACTGTGGGGAAGAAGGTTGGTGTCGTCGAGGACGGGATTGAACACGGCGAGTTTACCCAGCTTCGGATCCCACAACGGTGGCGAGATCCTACGTGCTGCTATAATTCACTATGAGGCAATAGCCGTGAACAGGTTACAATGTGTATGATGCGTATTGAAGCGTCTGCCCTAAAGGCTCCCTGGTGGCCGGCTTATATAGGCGGCCAGACCCCAGGGTACAAGGAAAGTACTTGTCCGGCAAGTAAACAGAGTCCTAGACCTAGCCGGCTTAGTTGCCGCCTTCCGTCTTGGGCTTGGTGGCTTGATGGGCTTCGGCCTTCCGCCTTCCTTGGACCGTCCGCCTACTTCCTTGTACGTCAGCTATCTGGGCCGCCCGGCAGGCTTCGGCCTTACCACCCTTTGGCCACCCTTGACTAGCCGGATTGATCCATGTTGGTTATACCCCTAGTTGATATATCCCCAACATTAGCCCCCAGAAAGGTTGAAGTTCTCCAGGCGCCGGCTTCTTCTTGATTCTTCATCTGCCAAAGTTGGCGGCTGCAGGACTTGAACCATTCTGAAAATCAACGAGGCATGCGTGTCTTGATATTGACACGCGGCCGCCTTTATCCAACATTGGAAAAGACGGCTACTCTGCAATCTTGCCGAGCATTCTTCTTGACGGATTCCACTTAGCCGGCTCACGACAGTTTGAAAACGGCCTAGGCGGGAATCTCGCCATGATCACAAATTGCGGGAAAAGAGGAGGCGTGGAGATCGTGCAATCATGCGCTGCAACGGATGCTGGACACGTGTCCGACTAAAAGCGCCGTTGCACAGGGAGCAACGCCTGGCCCTATAAATAGGTAACCGAACGGTCATTTTCGCCACCCTGCCTTTGCTCTCCGTGCCCTCTTGCCCTCTTGCCCTTCCACTTCTCCGCTTCTTGCTTCCGAGCGAACTCCGGCGAGCACATCTCCTCCGACGACCTCCGCGCGCGGTGATGTCCACCGGCCAAAACCTTTCCACGGCGTCGAGCGGTCCGGCGACCGAAACCGCGCCCGCGACGGTGATGGGCGGCGCGGTAACTCGTCCCGGGACGGCGGTGGCGGGCAATGTCGCCACCGTCCCCCCTCGGATTTCTACCGCGCGCGCGCCAGCGGCGGTCTCCTCGGCTCCTCCACCGACCACCGCGGCGACGACGGCGGGAGGCGCTCCCGTCGACGAGGAAGAGGAAGCGGCGGACCTCGGGTCCCGCTACTGGCTTCCCTCCATAGTCGACGAAGACGCCCTCCAAGACTTGGAGGCTGTCGGCTACCTCCCCACTCGGGAAGATTGCCGATGGAGGGCCGCCTTCGGAGACGTCATCCCGGCTCTGAGAGCCGGGGAACGGGTAATCCTCACCTCCCACTTAGTTAGGGGAATGGCGCTGCCGCCTTCCGCCTTCTTTAGCGAGGTTTTAGATCACTATGGGCTCCAGCCCCACAACATAGCACCCAATAGCATCTTAGTCCTAGCCGGCTTCACAGCTCTGTTCGAAGGCTACCTAGGTATTAGGCCTAGTCTAGACTTCTTCAGATATTTCTTCCGTTGCCGGCGACAGACTGTGCCGGACGGGGGGCTCGCAACCTGCGGCAGTGTCACCTTCAACTGCCGCCAGGGCCGCCAATGGTATCCTAAGATACCATACCTTGAATCCGTCAAGGGCTGAACCTCCACATTCTTCTACTGCCAAGATATGGCAGCTCCGGGCCGCCAATTTGGCATCCCGGAATTCGTCAACGCGCCACCTATGCCCCGGCCATGCTGGGACGAGGCGGTGCCCAAGCTGACGGAGGAACTCCGCCTTTTTCAAAGGCGGATTGAATTCCTCACACGGACGATGGCTCCCCCTCTTCTGGATGGGGTCGACACCGTCATCTGCTGGCTCGGCCGGCAGATCCTCCCCCTGCGGTACAGCCCACACAAAATGTGTCAGTATTCGCCTACTGCCACGGCCTCTCTCCGCGTAAGCGAAGAGAGGTTTCCGGTTGCCGACCTGGCGTTCCGGCTCCGCAGCCTCGTCAAGGCGGGGCTGGTGAAGGCGGTGGAGGGCGTGCCCATGCACACCCACGACAACCCTCCCCTCGAGGTAGATATCTTGTTCCTTGCCCCTTTTTGATAGCTTCGCCGGCTAAATTTGAGCTCCATTAAACTTGTCTTCTTTTTCAGCTCTCCGACTTGGGGGAGGATGACCTGGCTCCCGACTTCTACGAGTCGGAAGTCGGGAAGACGAAGAAGCGCAAGGCATCCGGCGCCGCTTCCTCTACGGTGATTGCCGAGAGGAAGAAATGGATCACATCGGCTACCGAGCCGGCTCTCAACAACCTTGGCGAGAACGCGGTGATTAACATCCCTCGAAGGTACTCAATTCTGCCTTTAATAGACGACAAACTTCTTCAATACTGGCACCCAATTGACTGTGCTTGCTTTTTATTGACAGGGAAAGGGTCGCAACTTCCCGGCTGACGACCAGGCTTCTTGGCAAGGGTAAGCGGCCTCAAGGCAGCTCGCCAGCTACCGTGCCGCCAACTCCTCAGCTCCAAGCCGGCAACTTTATGGGCGACACTCGTCGTCAGCCCCCGGCTCCGGCTTCTGGCGCGCCGCCAAGGACCTCCTCCACTGACCACGCACCCAAGACTCCCCTACTTTTGGCTGAGGCTACGGCCGATGAAGCCGCTCAATCGCGCGCCGCCAAGGAAGGGTTGCTGGAGGCCACTGCCGGCGGGTCCCAGAGGGCAGCCCCGACTGCGGGAGGCGGCAAAGTCAGGGACCCTTGGTCCACCTTTAAGGAGGCCAAGGAGTCAGCTTTGGCTTTTGCCAACTTCGCCTCCCAGGCCTTCGCCGACTTGGAGGGTGACCTGTCTGTAAGTTTTTACCACTCCGGCATATACATAGTCTTCCCCCCGAGCACTTAGATGGCAGGTCAAAATAAAAAGAATTTGACTACCGGCTTAGTGGTTATTCGACAATATGTTTTATGCCTTTGTTTTGTCCTGCAGGGCCTTGTGTCCGCCAACGTTGAGCTTGTCTCCTCCCGAGTCGAGATAAACCGGCGCTGCCGCGACCTGAAGAAGGAGTGCGAGGCTAAGGACCTGCGGATTGCCGAGTTGGAGGCGGCCCGCAAAAAAGATGAAGGTAGGGTTGATCCTCTTTGCCTTCAGCTATATTTTCGACTTATGTTGCCGTCAATCATTTAGTTAGCGAATCCATATTTGTAGAACTGCTAGACCACGCCCAGGATATACTGAAGGCGTCCACTGATATGCAAGCTCTTATGAATAAAGCTTCTGATTTGGCGGCCGCCAACTTGGAGTTGAAGGAGGCTCACCAGAAGGAGATGGAGGCCCAGCAGCTCAAATTTGCGCAGGAATCTCGCCAGCTCACTGGTGAGCTAGAAAGCCTGCGCAAGAAGTTGGCGGAGGCGGAGAAGACGGCTGCCGAGGAAATCTCCAAGCAGACTTCTCGCGCCCAAACTGCTGAGGATGCGTTGGCAACTCATATGATTGAGCTGTCCGCTTTCCATAACTCGGCCCTTGGTAATTTCTCACTCCTTATTTGTCGTTGCCATTTTGCTTAGCCTGAACCAAACTGATGGCTTCATTTTTGATACAGTTCCCGCCGGTTTAGGCGACGACAAGGTTGTCAGCCCCCGCCTGGATCGCCTTGCGCGTCTAGGCGAACTGATCACCGAGACTTTGGCGGCGTCCAAGCGGTTTGCCGCCAAGTTCTTCACCTCCTCCGGCAGCCAGGAACCGACCGAGTTCAGCGACGTGCCCGCTATCTTGGAGCAGGCGACCAAACTGCACAAGAGCTCGCTGAAGTCGGCGGCGCGGGGTGGTGCCAAGACCGCACTTGGGTTATTCATGGCGCACTACCCCGAGGCGGAGATAGAAGCCATCACCGAAGGCATGCCGTCTACATATGAAGACGTCAGCGAGGTTGAGCCGGCCGCTGTTATGGACAGCGTTGCCGGCTACGCCACGCGTGTTGCCGATATGGTGGACACTTCAATCTTCTACCGGCGCCATCCTGTGCCTGCGGGAGGGGAAGCTGGAGCTGCCGGCGCGGCCGAGGCGGAGGGGAGTGATAGTTCCGGGGCTGAAGTTGTCAGCCCCCAAGCCTGATGTAGACGCTCCCCCCGAGCCATAGCTTTCTGCCCTTGCCTCCTTTTAGCCTTATTTGTCGGCCCCTGAAACAATGCAACTTTGACTTGTAATATTTGTATATACTTTTGTTGCTGCTTTGTTAGGCGGAAACTAGCTAACAAGTTTTATTTTGTCTTTATTTATATGGCCCGCCTTAATTTTACCCTGACTTATATGTTTGACTTTTTGCATGTTGACGAAACCTCAGCCGGTAACTTTAGCTGAAACAACCAGGGCTAAACCACGCGTTTAGAATCAGAGACCAAAGCCAACATGTTGGTGTCAAAGACATACTACTAGGCGAACCACATATAAGTAATCAGAGGTAAAGGAATTAGGCGGCGCAAAAAAGTTTATTTTTGCTTTGGGTTGGCTCGAAAGCTGCAAGTATCTACCAGTTTGAACCTTTGCACGGAGCTAGAAAAATAGGTAACTTAGATACATAGGGGAAATATGATTTCAAGAAAAGACAAAAGATGGCATGCTTCTCAACACAGATGAGGAACCATAGACTTTTATTTCATAATCATATTTAACTTATTACAATTATAAATTGCTAAGTGTAGAAAGGACGTAGCTGCTCAATATTCCAAGGCCGTCTTGTTTGTTCGAACGGATCGTCAATGCCTTTTTTCGCTTGGTTCCCCTTTTTCCTGCCGCCTTCTTGCGTATTTTCTTTTCGTCTTCGTTGCGGACGTCGGCCAGGTAGTAGGAACCATTGAGGAGCGCCTTTGTGACTATAAACGGTCCTTCCCATGGTGGGGATAACTTGTGCAAACCTTTTCTGTCTTGAATTAGGCGGAGAACCAGGTCACCTGTTCTGAAGCTTCGCTGCCGCACTCTCCTGCTATGATAGCGGCGAAGTTGTTTCTGGTACTAGGCGGAGCGATGTAGAGCAACGTCTCTTTCTTCGTCTAGCAGGTCTAGGCTATCCTGTCTTGCACCTTCTACGTCTTTCTCGATGTAGGCTTGAACTCTTGGGGAATCGTATTTCATGTCGGTAGGTAGCACCGCCTCAGCGCCATATACTAAGAAGAAAGGAGTGTAGCCGGTAGACCTGTTTGGCGTTGTGCGCAAACTCCATAGTACCGACTGTAACTCATCTGCCCAAGCGCCGCCTGCCCTGTGTAATGGAGTTTCGAGACGAGGCTTAAGTCCTGATAAGACTAGGTCGTTTGTACGCTCTACTTGTCCATTGGATTGAGGGTGTGACACGGATGCCAAATCAAGCCGGATACCCAGATCGCTGCAGTATTCTTCTATGTCGCCTTGAGACAGGTTGCTGCCATTATCAGTGATAATGCTGTGTGGAACTCCAAACCGAGAGATAATTCCCCAGAGGAAATTGGTGGTTGTTCGTGCGTCAAGTTTGTTGATCGGTTTAGCCTCGACCCATTTGGTGAACTTGTCAACAGCGACCAATAGGTGGGTGTACCCACCACGCGCCTTCTTGAAGGGACCCACCATGTCTAAGCCCCAGACCGTGAACGGCCAGGTGATTGGAATCGTCCTCAGTTCCTGTGCCGGCAAATGAGGTTGACGAGCGTACAACTGGCAGCCTTTGCATGTCTTTACGATGTTCTCGGCGTCTTCTTTGGCGGTAAGCCAGTAGAAACCTTGGCGTAAAGCTTTGGATACAATGGACCTGGCGGAAGCATGATGCCCGCAGGTGCCAATATGTATGTCCTTCAGAATTTCCTGGCCTTCTTCCGGCTGTATGCACCGCTGATAGATGCCGCACGTGCTTCGCTTATATAGGTCGCCTTTTATTATCGTGAATGCCTTGGCTCGCCTTATGATCTGCCTTTTTAGCACCTCATCGTCCTCCGGCAACTTTCAATCGATTAGAAAATCGAGATATGGGACTGTCCAATCCGGCTGTGTCAAGTAGACAGCGAGACTTGCCTCTTCTACCGGTTCTTCTGCATCGGGGTCCATCAAATCGGCGCCTTTAATGGATGGCTTGTGCAAATGTTCCAGGAAAATATCTTTTGGTACCTTTTTGCGTTCCGACCCTAGTCTTGCAAGTGTGTCTGCCGCCTCGTTCTCAGCTCTTGGAACATGCCGGACTTCGTAGCCCGTGAAGTTTTTTGCGAATTCGTCAACTTTGGCTCTGTAAGCCGCCATTGTTGCGCTTTTCGCATCCCATGTTCCGCTTACTTGTTGCGCGACCAAATCTGAGTCGCCATAACAGAGGATTCTTTTGACGCCTAGGTCGTTTGCCACGTGTAACCCATGAAGCAAAGCTTCGTACTCGGCAACGTTGTTGGTTGCTGTGAAGTGGATTTGCAACATGTAGCTAAGCTTGTCACCTTTAGGCGTGCGTAGAACGACTCCAGCCCCCGAGCCTTTGAGCATCTTTGATCCGTCAAAGTGCATGACCCAATATTCTGATTCGGGGAGTGTCGTTTCCTCCATGGCTTCTGTCCAGTCGGCGACAAAATCTGCAAGCGCTTGAGACTTAATGGCGGTCCGTGGTTTATAGACTATATCAAAGGCGGCAAGCTTGATGCCCCATTTGGCAACTCGACCTGTTGCCTCTGCATTGTTGATTATGTCTCCCAACGGTGCCTTGCTGACTACTGTCACTGTGTGTTCCTGGAAGTAATGCCTAAGTTTTCTGGCGGCGAAGAATACACCATAAGCCAGCTTTTGGTAATGCGGATACCTCTGCTTGGAGGCGGAGAATACTTCACTGATGAAGTAGACCGATCGTTGCTCACACGTCGCGGCTTCATTCTCCTTTCTTTCCACAGCCAAGACAACGCTGACAACAGCTCCTTTTGCCGCGATGTACAACAGCATTGGTTCCTGTGATCGAGGTGCTGCCAATATCGGAGCGGATATGAGGGCCTCCTTAAGTTGTTGTAAGGCGGCATCTGCCTCTGCTGTCCACTCAAAGTTGTCGGATTTCTTCAATAGCCGGTAGAGAGGCATTGCCTTTTCCCCTAGGAGGCTTATGAAACGACTGACGGCTGCCGCCGATCCGGCTAGGCGTTACACGTCCTTCAGACAAGTGGGTCTGGATATGTTTTGGATGGCCTTGATCTTCTCCGGATTAATCTCGATCCCTCGTTCTGAGACGATAAACCCGAGCAGTTAGCCGGCTGGAACGCCGAAAACGCACTTGGCGGGATTGAGTTTCATCTGATACCTCCGGAGATTCTGAAACGTTTCTTCCAAATCCTCTAGGAGATCTGCCTTCTTTTTTGACATCACTGCGATGTCGTCTACGTAGACGTGAACATTGCGGCCGATTTGTTCGTGCAGGCAATTTTGCATACAGCGCTGGTATGTCGCCCTTGCATTCTTCAGGCCAAAAGGCATCGTAATGTAGCAGAAAGTCCCGTATGGAGTGGTGAAAGATGTTTTCAGCTGATCTGACTCTCTCATCTTGATTTGGTGGTATCCTGAGTAGGCGTCCAGAAAACAAAGCAGCTCGGAGCCTGCTGTGGAGTCTACGACTTGGTCAATTCTAGGCAGCGCAAAGGGATCCTTTGGGCAGCACTAGTTAACACCGGTATAGTCAATACACATCCTCAGCTCTTTATTCTTCTTTGGAACAAGTACAGGATTTGCCACCCAATCAGTGTGTACAACCTCTTTTATGAAATTGGCGGCCTTCAGCCTATTTATCTCCTTTCCTATAGCCTTGCGTCTCTCATCTCCAAAGCGTCTTGTCGCTTGCTTCACCGGCTTGGATCCTTTTATGACGTTGAGTGAGTGCTCGGCAAGTTCCCTTGGTACCCCAGGCATGTCGGAAGGCGACCATGCAAAGATGTCACGATTCTCACGGAGGAACTCGACGAGCTCGCCTTCCTATTTGCTGTCAAGGTTGGAGCCGATGACAACTTGCTTAGACTTGTCACCTGGGATGAGGTCCGCCTTTTTGGTGTCTTCTGAAGCTTCGAAGGTCTTCTTGACATCAATCTTTGGCCTTGGCATGGAGTTGTCTGAATCCGCCCCGAGCAGCGCGAGTTCTTCCTTGTGGATGACGGCTTCTGCGAAGGCGGCCATGCCACGCTCGCACTCCTTGGCTTTCTTGAAGTTGACGGAAATCGTGATGGTTCCGTTCTCCCCCGGCATTTTAAGCTTGTTGTATATGTAGCACGGCCTTGCCATGAACTTGGCGAAAGCCAGTCGTCCGAAGATTGCATGATAGGCGCTTTTGAAGGGGACAACTTCGAACCGGAGGAACTCTGAGCGGTAGTTCTCTTTTGGTCCGAAAGTTACCTTCAGCCTAATGCTCCCCATTGACTTTGCTTGCCTGTCGGGCACTATGCCATGAAAAGTGAGGTTGCTGTGGTCCAGTTGATCCTCTGATAGGTTCATGCGGCTTATTGTGTCATAGTACAGGATGTTGAGGCTGCTGCCGCCATCCATAAGTACCTTTGTGAGTCTGAACTTGTCGACAATGGGATCGACGACAAGGGCGTACTTGCCTGGGTGAGGAACGTGATCAGGGTGGTCGGACCGGTCCCAAGTGATCGTCGCTTCGGAGCAGTTCAAATAATGAGGGACGTCCGGCATTGTCGCGTTGAGTTCGCGCATTTCCGCCTTATCCGCCTTACCCGAAGGCGTGCCGACAAAGCACACAAGATATTCTTTGACCTTCGGATATGGCTTATTTTTTTATGGCAACAACATAAGTTCCTGCTCCGAGTCCCCGAGACCGTTTTCGTATTCCCCACATTTGATTCTCTTTGCTCTTGACTACCATTTCGGCGTTCGTCAGTCGAGTCACAAGATGATTTCACATGACATACATTACTTTGACTTTGAGAATCGATTTTGGAACTTTCCCGGCATATAGATAACATAAAAAAATAGGTACCAGGCAGTCCCCGGTTTCCTTCCCGGGATGCCGACATGAAATAATAAATAAATGGAGCAAAGTAAATGGGCACACAACGAGGCAGTCCCCGGGTTCCTCCCGAGGTGCCAAACTTTCATTAATAGATAAAAACCGAAATACAACATACATTGTGCCCTTTACGTGTAAAAGGGTCGAAGCAGGGCTACATTCCATGGACGCTTGGTTTCCTCACTGAATTTGTCCGTTACACCTTTCCTAGCCTCCTGTGCATCTACAAGGTAATAAGAATCATTGTGCAATGCCCTGCTTATCACAAAAGGTCCCTCCCATGGAGGTGACAGCTTATGCATTCCGGCCGTGCGTTGGATGAGCCTCAGCACAAGATCTCCTTCTCGGAACACTCTCGGGTGCACCTTCCGGCTATGATAGCGGTGGAGATTTTGTTGATAAATTGCCGACCGGGATAATGCCAATTCTCTTGCTTCTTCAAGTAAGTCAACATCATCTTCTCGGGCCTCTTTCGCCTTGGTCTCGGTGAACATCGTCACTCTCGGGGAATCATATTGTATGTCGGTCGGGAGTACTGCTTCGGCACCATACACCAGAAGAATGGCGTATACCCGGTAGATCTATTCGGTGTGGTCTGGAGACCCCATAATACTGCCGGTAACTCCTCTATCCAGCATCCTGGAGTTCTCAACAGTGGTTCGATCAAGCGGGCTTTGATGCCGGCCAAGACCAATGCATTTGCTCTCTCAACTTGCCCGTTTGCCTCTGGGTGTGCAACTGATGCTACATCCAACCGGATTCCCTTCTCAGCACAAAATCGAGTGAATTCCCCCACAGCAAAATTGGTGCCATTATCCGTGATGATGTTGTGCGGGTATCCGTATCTCAAGATTATGTCTTTCAGGAATTGCACGGCGGTGTGTCAGTCACACTTCCGGATTGGCTTGAGCTCTATCCATTTGGTGAACTTGTCCACCATGACCAGTATGTGTGTCATATTGCCTCTTACCGGCTTGAACTGCCCGACCATGTCCACACCATACCGCGAATGGCCAAGTGATAGGGATTGTCTTCAATGACGATGCCGACATATGTATTCGGTGAGCAAACCTCTGGCATCCTCCACACTTCCGGACAATGTCTTCTGCCTGCTGTAACACAGTGGGCCAGTAGAACCCATGCCGGAACACTTTCGTCACCAGGGCCCGGGATGATGCATGATGTCCACATTCCTCCTGATGTATTTCCAGCAGCATCTCTTGGCCTTCTTCCGGTTCCACACACCTCTGGAGTACCTCGGTGACACTCCTTTTATATAGCTCTTGATTGATGACGGTGTATGCTTTTGACCTTCGCACTATCTGCCGGGCTTCCACTTCATTCTCCGGGAGGGTTCCTTCCAAGATGTAAACCATAATGGGCTGCGCCCATCCCGGGACAGGCCGAACCGGGAACACGGGAACATCTATGTCCATTGGTTCTGCCGACATCACCTCCATCATCATCTATCTTTGCCTCTCTGAGCACTGTGACGCAGTCCCCGGGTTCGACGCGATGCTCCCGACTTCCACTTCCATGGGTACAGCTTCCGAACCAGGCTCCTTGGGGATGAAGATAGAATCCGACTCGGGTGAGGGCTGAATAGATGGCTTCCTCAAGTGTTCGAGAGCAATCCCGGGAGGGATGGCGTCTCGAGATGACCCCAGCTTGGACAATACATCCGCTGCCTCGTTTTCTCCTCTGGGTATGTGCTTGAAATCGCATCCCTCGAAAAATCCGGATACTTTCTGCACATGAAACCGATACAAGGCCATGTTGGCATCCAGTGCATCCCAGTTCCCCGACACCTGTTGCACCACGAGGTAGGAATCGCCGAAACACTCTATCCGGCGGATGCCGATCTCCTTGGCGACATTCAGGCCATGAACCAAGGCCTCGTATTCAGCGACATTGTTAGATGCCCGGAAATGAATTTGCAGGACATACTTTAGCACATCTTGTTTTGGTGAGGTGAGAACCACTCCGGTACCCAACCCGATCTTGGCCTTGGAGCCATCGAAATGCATCCTCCAGAAATTGTAATAAGGCACCGGAGGTTCATACTGCATCTCGGCCCAGTCTACCAAAAAGTTCGGCAGCGCCTGCGACTTGATGGCATCTCGTCTCTCGTATGCCGGAGCGTACGGAGACAACAGGATGGCCCATTTGGCAACCCGGACGCTAGCATCTTTGCAACCGATGATCTCGGCGAGAGGAGCCTCGCACACCACTGTGATTGGGTGCTCTTGGAAGTAGTGCTTGAGCTTGGTCACTGCCATGTACACTCCATACGCCATCTTCTGGTAGTGCGGGTAGTTCTGTTTGGATTCCGAGATCACCTCGCTGAGGTAGTACACCGGTCTCTGTATCAGTTTGCCCCCTTCTTCCCTCTCTACCACAATGGCTACACTGACCACCCGGTTAGTGGCAGCAATATACAGCAACATAGGCTCCTTGTGCAACGGGGACGCCAACACGGGTGCTGTTGAAAGCATTCTCTTCAAATCGTTGAACGCCGCATCGGCCTGCGGGGTCCAAACAAATGTTTTGCTCTTCTTCATCAATTGGTACAGGGGCAAGGCCTTCTCTGCTAGTCGGCTCACAAACCGACTTAGAGGTGCAAGACAACCAGTGAATTTCTGCACATCCTTGAGACGTACGGGCAATTTCATGCTCTCGATAGCACGTATTTTACCCGGTTTGACTTCAATTCCCCGCCTTGAGATGAGAAAACCGAGTAATTTTCATGCCGGAACGCCGAATGTGCACTTATCCGGATTCAACTTCATCCGGAACCTTCTTATGTTCTTAAATGTTTCCCTCAGATCATCGATCAATGAGGCTTTTTCTTTTGTTTTTATGACTATGTCATCGACATAGACCTCGACATTCCGGCCTATCTGGTCATGAAAGAATTTCTGCATGCACCTCTGGTATGTGGCACCAGCATTTCTCAAATCGAAAGTCATGACACGATAGCAATAAGCCCCATATGGGGTAATAAAAGCAGTTTTCAATTTATCATCCGGATTCAAAGGTATTTGGTGAAAACCAGAATATGCATCTAAAAAAGTTAAGAGTTCACTCCCGGCAGTAGAATCGATCACTTGATCTATCCGGGGTAGTGGAAAGGGATCTTTCGGACATGCCTTGTTGAGGTTGGTGAAGTCGATGCACATGCGCCACACCTTAAGCAGGAGGGGATCATCTTTCTTCTTCTCTACCAGGACCGGATTTGATATCCAATCCGGGTGCAACACTTCCATTATGAATCCGGCGGCCAGCAGTATAGCAAGATGCTCCATGACAGCAGCTCTTCTTTCATCCGAGAGGCGCCTAGTCGGTTGCTTCACCGGCTTCGCATCCGTCCTAACAAACAGAGAGTGCTCAGCCAACTCCCTCGGAACACCTTGCAGATCGTCACTCGACCATGCAAAAGCATCCTGATTCTCACGGAGGAAGTCGACGAGCTCGCCTTCCTATTTGCTGTCCAGGTTGCAGCCAATGATGACCTGGCGCTCCGGGTTGCTAGGGTACACCCCCACCTTCTTCGTCTCCTTAGGTGGCTGGAATGATGCACCCTGCTCCGGGTTCACCATCCCGGGCATTCCGAGTTGGGAGGTCTTGGCCATTGCCACCACTTGCTGGATCCTCTTCTTTTCTTCAGCTATCACCATGGACTCGG
Organism: Poa annua; assembly: GCA_026929855.1. NCBI lineage: Eukaryota > Viridiplantae > Streptophyta > Magnoliopsida > Poales > Poaceae > Poa > Poa annua. The sequence goes on along the minus strand of CM049426.1, from coordinate 270,548,740 downwards.
CTAAGCATGAGCCGGCCGAAGCACACTCCATGGAGCGCTTGTGGTCTCCCGAGATGGTGATTATGCCGTTAGGACCCGACATCTTCATCTTCAGGTAGCCCATGTGAGTTGAGATCATGAACTTGGCCAGGGCTGGCCTGCCGATCAGTGCGTGGTACGGACTTTCGAGGTCCACGAACTCGAATTCCAAGCTCTTGGTTCGGCAGTTTTCCCGGGTTCCGAATAACACTTCAACCCAGATTTTACCCATGGGTGAGCAAGAGACTCCGGGCACAATGCCATGAAAGGTCGTCTCGGTAGGTAGCAAGGTGTTCATGGACACCCCCAGCTTCAGCATTGTATCCTTGAACATGATGTTAATGGCGCTGCCGTTGTCAATCAGAACCCGACTGAAGCGGACGTTGAGGCTTGGTCCGACAAAGGTTGGGTCTACCACCAAGGCGTACGCCCCGGCTTAGGCATAACTCTAGGATGGTCCTTCCGGATCCACGTGATCTCCATCTCGGACCAGTGCAAGAACTTGGGCACCGCCGAAATCACAGCGTTCACTTCCAGGGCGCGCTGTCGCACACTCTTCCGGTCAGTGGGCTCGGTCACGAAGACCACATAGCTCTGATGTGCCTCCCGGTAGCTGCCTTGCTGATGTCCGGTTTGATTACTGGGGCCTGCACCATTGTCGTTCCGGGTGTGCACCACGTTCACCGGCCGAGGTGGGGGTCCTCGTTGAGGTTGATTAATCCGGATCGCGTTGGCTCCTGAAGTCGGAGGGGGAGGTCTTGGAATGTTGGGTCGAGATGCCGGAGCACCCGGCCGAATAGCCCCCGAGCTGCCCTCCTGCAATGTGCGCTGATACCAGCTGCACTGCCGGGTGGAGTGGTTCGCCGGCTTGTTGGCCTCCAGGGTGTGGTAACAGCATGGCTTGTTCAGCATCTCTTCATACGTCAGGGGCTTCTTCTGGTCCACCCAAGTTTTCTGTACTTCCTGGCTCCGACCCCAAGCCGGGCCACTTGTGTTCTGACGCTGACTGTTGCCGGCATCCTCTTGATCTCGGGTCACAGCTGCGACATGCTGTGCGGCATGGTGGTACTCGGGCTGACTTCTCTTCTGGCCAAAATCCAGGCGATCATGGCTCCTGCTCGATCCCGAACGCTGAGGTCCCGCATTCCTCCTGTTGGAGTCACCGACATCCACCAGGGGTTGCATGGGATCTCCAAGCGTGTAGGTATCGGCGATGCGCATGGTCTCTGCCAAGGTCGCCGGCATCTTCCTTCGCAATTTCTGCCAAAGCATTGAGCCGTGCCGACATCCTTGCGCAAACCAGGAGATGGCCTGTGCCTCCACCACTCCTTCGCAAGAATTGCGAATGTTGCTCCACCGGGTAAGGTACTCCCGGTCGGTTTCGTTGCTCCTTTTCCTACAGATGGCGAGTTGTTGAGGTTTGTTTGGCCTTTTGTACGTGCTGGTAAAGTTGCTGATGAACGCCTCCTCGAAATCTAACCAGCAGTCTATGCTGCCGGTCCTCAAGTTGTTCAGCCAGATTCTGGCACGTCCTTCCAACATCTGCGGCACATAGCGTACCGCCCAGCGTCTGTTTCCACCGGCTATGCTTACTGCAGTTACATAGTCGGTCACCCAGTCCTCCGGCTTCTTGCTGACGTCATAGGTCTTAGCACCTCGATTGAGCTGGAAATTCCGGACAGGCGGCTCCCGCATGATCCGGGGTCCAAAGCAGGCAGGTCCCGGAGGTCCTTGCTCTTCCACTAGCTCGGATTGGTGAATCCGGTCGAGCCGGATTCTGGCATCGGCCGGATCCAGTTGCCTGGTTCCTATCCGAGACCCCAAAGGATTCTCATTGGGTTGGTACCCGAGCTGCTGCAACCTTGAGTTGCCATCGTTATGCCTGTCTTGTACCGGGATCACAGCCTGTTGCGGGACAGAGGTGGCCTCCCTTCGTGGGTTTCCCTGAACATGTGGCGGATTCTAGGGTGGATTACCGCGGCTAGCCGGGTTATTGTTTCCTACACCCCGGTCGCCACCACCACGAGTACTCTCTGCCTGCCCCGAGTTATGCTGCCCAGCTTGCTGGATACCGGCAAAGGCTGGGTCATAATCCTGCAACTGCTTGTTTTTCCCGGAGCCCTGGCTTCGGCTTCGGCTTTTGCTCTTGCTCTTGCTTCTGTTCGGATGCGGGGAGGAAGCCTCTCCGCCCGATCTCTGGCTATCGGCCCTAGCCGAATGCACTTGGGATCCCGCTCCGGGATTCTTTCTCTTGAAGGCCTGGTTCTGCCGATTGGCCTCGACGACCAACTCATTCACCCGCTCCTGCTGCTTGCGCAGAGCTTCACCGGATAAGCCAGCCAGTTATGCCATGGCGGCTTCAGCAGCCCTAAGAGTTTTTGTCGGGGAGCTGTATACCGGCTTCCCCGCCGAGATCATGCTACCCGCCTGACTGGTTGCGGCCCCACCGGCCAGCTCATCATTCACTATTCTGCCTTTCTTGCGCAGATCCGCGATGTGTTTTTCCCGGGAGTCTATCTTAAGGATTCCGTGAGCTGCATTGTACTCCCGGAGGCTAGCATTGAGCTCACGCCAGATCTCGGCGATCTCTTGCGCTTCGGCGAGCAGCAACCTACGCTGCTCATCCAAGTCCGCCGAAGTGGCCTGGGTGTCTGCCTCAGCTCCTAAGGGGACAACCAACTTGGCCACCAGACCTGAGAGGGGATCCGGGCGACGACGTGGCTGGGACGGTGGCGGATCGCCGTCTCGGGTCGTGCCTCTCTCCTGAGGGGGTTTGGCTAAGCGAACATGGCCGCTACCGGCATCGCCGTCGGCGTCCTGGTACTCCTCCTCGGTCGTCCCGACCATCATGACCGCGACGGAGCTCGCGGTGCGACTGGCACACGGACTACGGTTGGCGCAGAGCATGGGAGGGTCCTCAGCTTCCAGGACATTGTCCGGGTAGCGGCAGATAACCTCGGTGGCGACGTAGGTGGTGAAGCCACCGAAGTCGATGAGGCATCCGTTCACCGGGAAGGGTTTGTTCTGGAAGCATCCGGCGTTGTCGCTGACGAAATCCATCTCGCCCAGCCTGACGACAAGGCCAGAGAGAACCCGGACATCGAAGTGAACGGGGGAAACCGTCCGGATGTGTACACCAGCCACCGCCTCTGTCTGCCCCATGGTGGGCGCCAACTGTCGTGGTGGTGTCACGGCAGATGCCATAGGATGGCTAATGTGTGGGGCTGATGGACGTTGGTGGATCCGGGGAGGGATAGCGAGCTGAAGAGCTCACACGGGGAGGATCCCGGTGTGACCGAGATCTCCCAAGAACAAGAAAAAAGATCAAAGCGCAAGGGGAAGGATCTAGCAAACACGAACAAATGCACGAAGGCACACAACACACACACGATGTACCCAGGTTCAGGGCCCTCGTGAGGAGGTAACACCCCTACTCCTGCCTTTCCTCTCAATATAAGTGTGGAACAAGGACTACAACTTGCTCTTAGAGCTCTTGAGGTGAAGGACACGAAGAACTAGATGAACTCAAGGGAGGATGAAGTAAATGCTCTAGGAGTAAATGAGACTATAGTTTTGGTTTCCAAGTTGGTCTCTCCTTCACAGGAGCAGTTATGGCGCCTTTTATAGAGTTTCGGCCAGGAGGGCCGGAAACCCTAATCCGGCTTGGCCCCACCGGACAGGCCTAACCATTATGTCGACACCGGCTAGCGCGACCTAGTTGCCGTGCTATCCGGCGTAGCCCCTTCGTCATCATTCCGGCAAGGACAGCAGGCGCCGTCCTGGAACATCATTGTCCCCCTGTCAGAGACAGGACATGTCTTTGCCCATCCCAGATAGCCTTTTCCGGATTGCCGGGCTAGACACGTCCAGTCTTGTCGTACCGTTGTCGTACTGGCTGACGCGCTCCCGTGTCAGGCGGGAGGTGACCATGCTTCCGTGTCAGGCGGAATGGTACTTCCCCCGCATCAGGCGGGAAAGCCTCCTGCAGACTGTTGACGGCCTACCGGGATCCCTCATGCCGGTCACCTTCTTGCTCGACCTTGCGAGTCCTTCCTGCACCAGCCCAGTAACCTGATAGAACCGAGACAAACGTTCCGGTTAGTACTTACCCGGATTGCCTATCCGGTACGCTCGACTACTTCTCCTTCCGGGAGTCTACTCGGAGCCATAAAATCCGAGATCCTTTCCGGATGCACCCGAGTTCGTCTTAGGATGAGTATCTCTAGGCCTAGCCTCCCGAAGATGTCTTAGCCTACCAGCAAAGACATCTTCGAGAAGCTAGTTCTTAGAGGAACCACCCGCTGATGCTTGTGCTGTTATGAGGGCTCGGGGTGGCTATTTATAGTTGCCAGAGATGACCCTTGCGTCTGCCAGGAGGCACCTTGCACTCTACCAACTCTGAAAGGTCAAGCTGCCCCTTCAGTGCACTAGGGGGTGGCCCTTGCTCTTGACGAAGGTCAAGCACTGTTGCCACACTGCTGAATTACGCCGGGATCTGCCCTACCCGGGGGGCAGCCCCTCGACAACGGATATGCCGTCTTGAGTCTCGAGGTGAACCGCGCCAGGCCTGGCGATGTGGGTGACCCTGTAGGGGTCTTCCCACATGGGTGACAGCTTGTGGAGGCCTTCCCTGGAGAGGATTCGCCTGAGGACGAGATCGCCTGTCTCCAGGGTGCGCGAGCGCATGTTGCGGCTGTGGTAGCGTCGCAGGTCCTGCTGGTATTTTGCCGCCCGGAGGGCGGCACGACGGCATATTCTCTCGAGGAGCAGCAGATCCTCATTGTGGAGGTCCTCTTGCTCTTTCTCATTGAAGGACCCGTGGGGATCCATGCTTGATCTCTGAAGGGAGGACTGCTATGGCTCCGTAGACGAGGGCAAATGGTATTTCCCCCGTAGGCTTGGGCGGCATGGTACGGATGGACCAGAGCACCGAAGGGAGCTCGCTGATCCAGCCCTTGCAGTGGCCTTTGAGGATGTTGAAGGTACTGGTCTTCAAGCCCTTGAGGACTTCTGCGTTTGCGCGCTCGGCTTGGCAATTGCTCTATGGGTGAGCTACCAAGGCGAACCAGAGCTTGATGACCAGTTTCTCGCAGTAAGACCTGAAGATGCCGTTTGTGAACTGCGAGCCGTTGTTGGTGATTATGCGATTAGGCACTCCGAGGCGGCAGACCAGGACTCTGATGAACTTCACCGCTGCGCCTGCTGGAATTGTGCGCGTCGCCTCAACCTCAGGCCACTTGGTGAACTTGTCAATGACCACGAAGAGGTAGCGATAGCCCCCTTGCGATGTTGGGAATGGTCCCAAGATGTCCAGCCCCCAGACTGTGAACGGCCAGGAGAGCGGGATGGTTTGAAGTCCCAGTGCGGCCTGATGGAATTGCTTGGCGTGGAATTGGCAGGCTTCGCAAGCCTGAACAATTTCAACTGCATCCTGAAGTGCTTGCGGCCAGTAGAAGCCACTCCTGAAGACCTTGCCTGCGAGGGTGCGGGCGCACGAATGGTGGCCGCATTCCCCGCAGTGGATGTCCTTGATTATGATTTCCCTTCTTCAGGAGGGACGCATTTGAGCGCGATGCCATTTGGGCGCTTGCGGTACAGATCTCCCTCGAGGATGTGGTAGGATTATGCCTGGCGAGCGATTCGCTCTGCTTCGACATCTTCCTCGGGGGGGGGGGGGGGGGTTCCCTTGGCGAGGTAGTCCTTGAGCTTGTCGGTCGGTCCAGTGGGAACTGGGGTATCAAGAGCCCATTCCCCCCAGGCCTCGCTCGCGGGCCAGACGGACAAAACGGCTAAGGACTAGGCAACACCGCCTGACGGGACCCTCGAGAGGCGATTCCCCTCGAGGGCCTGAAGAGGGAGCGAGGGCCTCAAGGGACCCCTCGCCTCAGGGGATCCTCCCCGTCAAGGAACCAACCCGCCTGAGGAAGGTCCGGCAGGAATCTCCCCTCAGGCCTGGAGGGAAACGTCGTCGCCAAGGAATCCCGACAGAGCACATGTGACCTCTGCCACACCCGTACAGAGGCGCTCACACCCCCGTCGCTGTCCCTGGCGATAAAGCGGTTAACAAAGCTGCGCCACCTGCTGCACAGCTGTGAGGACCTTCTACTCTGACGATAAAGCAGGTGGACGGCGCAACCCTCCAACGGAGATCGTCATCGTGGGCTCCACCACAGAGACTGCCCGCTCTGCGGGCGGTACAAGCGCGGTCGACCGCCTGTCGGCCACGGCGCCACCTTTATCAACAACGGACCGAGTCCATGGACGAATGGAACGCGGTGGACTCGTGCTCCACCCCGCCACTGGCAAGTGGGAGCCACCTTGAAGGCCAAGCCGAAGAAGAAGGCCCGAGGCGCCTATAAAAGAACGCGAAGCAAGGGATGAGCGCTTGCGCCTGCGGATACGTTTTCTTGCTGGGTCGGTGAAGTAGAAAACTACCGGACCAGAAGATAAGGCCTGTAGTCACCAAGACCTCCATCGTAGCAAGGGTCAGCTCTTTGCGTGCAAAACACCCTTGTAAACCCTAGCAGCTTTGGTTAGGTTAGCCTCTGGCTGGAGGAGGAAGAAGATCATCACTTCCCTCCCCAGGCAAGAACTGCCTCAAGGGGGCTTCTGGCAAGCTCAATTGTCCTGTAACCTCCCACATATAATACAGACAGGCAGGAGTAGCGGTCTTACCTCCTCACGAGGGCCGTGAACCTGGGTAAAGGACGGTGTTTTTCCTTGGTCGGGTGTGCGTCTTCTTCGGGTCCGGCGAGCAACGTCGTGGAGCCACTTGAGGGTTTAGACCTCCGCGTTCAATCCCCTCTCGAACTACACTTCAGGAAGTGACTACCCCCGATTCCCGGGAGTCATAACCCGACATTTGGCACGCCAGGTAGGAGATTGAGGCGCGTCAACAACCTTCGAGTTCGTATCCACGCCATGGTGAACACACGCGCCACCCGCACCGCTCGAGTCAGCCGACGTGCGCCCACGGGAGCACGCGCGCCCTCAGGCGCCGCGACCGCCCGCGCGACCACTCGTGCGACCAACCGCGCAAGGCGGGGCCGACCCCGCCAAGGGGAGCATGTCCCTTCTGGCCCTTACGTGGAGGCGCCGGAGCACGACGCCGAGCACCAGGAGGACGCGCAGTCGTCGCACCCGAAGCAGTGCCCGAGCGGCTCGGGCCCGGGGAGAACCGACCCCGCGCCACACACCGCGCTGCTCATGGCGCAGGAGCTGCTCCGCTACCAGCCCACCGCTGAAGCACACGAGCAGTGGCTCCAACGCCTCAACCACCTCGTCGGCATCGCCTCGACGCGCCCCGCTCCGTTGCAGTCCAACGCGCACCCCTCTCTCGCGGGCATGGTCGCAACAAATGCGCCTCCGCCACCTCCGGGGCCTGCGCCGGCTGCGGCACAGAGGGCTACGTCACACGCGACCTCGCCGCGTGATTGCCTTATCGTGCAGCGCACTGCGCCCGACGCCCGTGTGGGGATGGAGCTCCAGCGAAACCGACAGAACAGACTCGTGGAGGAGATCGGCCAGGCGGGACAGCAGAACCGCGGCGCGCTTCAGCTCGGGGTCGCTGCGTACACCTCGGGCTGTATGGCGTTCACACGCTCCCTGCGCCGCGTGGTCTGGCCGCAGAAGTTCAGGCCGGCTCTTCCCAAGGGCTACGACGGCTCCAGCAACCCCGTCGAGTTCCTGCAGCTCTACACCACCTCCATCCAAGCTGCGGGAGGAGACGACAAGGTCATGGCCAACTGGTTCTCCCACGCGCTACGCGACTCTGCGCTGCCCTGGCTCCTGAACCTCCCGGAGGACTCTGTGAACTCCTGGGAGGAGATCTGCAAGCAGTTCGTCTCCAACTTCAAGGGGTCGTACGAGCGCGCCCTCACCCACAACGATCTGCGCGCTGTGGTACAGAGGAAGGACAAAACGCTCCGCAAAAACATCCAGCGCTTCAGCCAAGTGCGCAACAAGATCCCGAACATCCCCGACACCCAAGTCATCGCCTCCTTCTGCGAGGGCGTCACAAACAGCAGGATGCTCGAGAAACTGGGCATCCACGACAAGCTCACCTCTGTGGTCAAGCTGTTCGACATGGCGGACAAGTGTGCCAAGGCAGAAGAGGGGCTCCTCTTCGTGAAAATGTCCTCGAGGGGTGACGATCATGCCGAGGGGTCCAAGAGCCAGAAGAAGAAGGAGGAACCCAAGCGCAAGGCTACTGCAGTTCTCGCGGCAGAGCCCGACACAAAGGGCACCCGCAGGGACTCCCCAAAGGCGGGAGAAAGGAAAGATGATCACTGCCCCTTCTGCATCTACCACAACAGGCGCGGCCACTCTACGGAATCCTGCTACGACCTCAAAAGGTTGAGCAAGGAGTGCGAGCAAGCAGAAGACAGCGGCGGCCGCGGTCGAGGCCGTGGCTACCGCGGAGGCGGGCGCAAGGGCGGCTACCAGAAACCATCTAGAAATCGAGCCAACGTCGCAGAAAAGAACGGCAACCTCCCTGACGAGGAAGATGGCGGCTACCAAGCCCCGAGGGGCGCCATCGCCTGCATCCTAGGGGGGGCGCAGGCGCCAAAGTCGAACAACCAGTTCAAGCAATTCGCCCGCAAGCTCAACGCCGCCCTCCCAAGCACGGAAACCTCCAGGCCCCTCAAGTGGTCGCAGTACGCCATCGCCTTCGACGCTCAGGACCACCCCAAGTCCACCAAGACTGTTGGAACCCTCCCGCTGGTCTGCACCCCCACCATCGACAATGTGGCTGTCTCCAAGACGCTCATCGACGGCGGAGCAGGCCTGAACGTTATCTCCATAGATACGTTCGAAGCGCTTCAAGTGCCCTACGAGAGTCTTATGCCCTCGAGGCCCTTCACGGGGGTCACCAGCGGCTCAATCGAGCCTCTAGGCCAGGTCAGGCTTGCCGTCACCTTCGGGAGCGAGGAAAATTACCGCACCGAGCACATCGACTTCGATGTTGCGCACATCGGCCTGCCGTACAACGCCATCCTCGGCTACCCCGCGCTCGCGAAGTTCATGGCCGTCACGCACCATGCTTACAACATGGTCAAGATCCCCGGCAGCACCGGCACGATCACCATACGTGGGCATGTCCTGGACGCTACGCGTGCTGGGAGACGGCCTACAAGAGCGCCGCCACGGTCTTCCCCGCTGACGAGGACCAAGAGCCTCTCGAGAGGCCCAAGAAGAAGAAGCAGTTGTTCTCCCAGGAGGCAGCTGCTACAAAGAAGATCTCTCTGAGCTCAGGAAGCTCGGGGGCTGAAGGCTCGGGGGCTAGCGTCACCATTAGCGCCACGCTGCCGCCCAAATAGGAAAGCGCGCTCGTCGCCTTCCTCCAGGCAAACTCTGACATGTTCGCATGGACACCGTCAGATATGTCTGGGGTACCGAGGGAGGTGATCGAGCACCACTTGGCCGTGTGCCCAAAGGCGCGCCCCGTCAAGCAAAAAGCAAGAAAACAAGCCCCCGAGAAGAAGGCATTCGTCGTCAAGGAGGTCGAGAAGCTCAAAGCGGCAAAAGTCGTCCGCGAAGTCGCACACCCCACTTGGCTCTCCAACGGCGTGGTAGTACCAAAACCCGCCGGCGGAGGCCGCTTCTGCATCGACTACACCGACGTAAACAAGGCCTGCCCCAAGGACCCTTACCCCATGCCCATAATTGACCAGATCGTGGACTCCACGGCAGGCTGCGACCTCCTCTGTTTCCTCGATGCCTTCTCTGTTTATCACCAGATTAAGATGGCTAAACAAGACGAGGAGAAGACTGAAGGGGTTACGGTGCAGAAAACAATAATTTTCTAGCGAGCGAAACCCTAACTAGCCAGGATCTATCTATCTAGTACATGCGATAACGGTGGCGGAACGGGTTACATTACCTCCATGTAGACCGATAGCGGGGATTACGCTCCCGCACAAGCGTTGACGATGAAGTCGTACGTAGCCGACCTCGAGGTCGCGGAGAACTTGCCGCGATGTCGGAGTCGATGACGCCGGGGTGTCGACGATGATCTGCGTCGACGGGCGTCGGGCGGAAGAAGGCAGAGCGCCAGCACCGGGGCTGGCGCGCCGGCAGCAGAGGGGGGGGGGGGGGGAGGCGCGGCGGCTGCAGGGGGCGAGACGACGTCGCCCAAGCTCCTCAATAGAGTAGCCTCCGAGCACTCGCAAACATACGGAGCCTAGCGACAACTCCCGGTCATTCAGATCCAGCTGAAATCACAGGAGTAGATCTTATCTGGAATCCCGCAGAGCAACGGCGCTCTGCGGTATGGCTTAGGTGGAGAGAGACCCCCTTCCTCAGCTCGGCGCGGCTCCGACTTGGGAACCACGAGATCGAGAGAGAAATCGGGAATTAATTGAATTTCCTATGAATTAAATCAATTAATATGCCTTGCTATATAAAGGGGGAAGGGGTGTGTCAACCCCCTTGGCTCCCCCATGTGGGGAGGGGGGTTCGGCCGAACCCCTTTGGGCCTCTCCCTCTTCTAGTCCAATTCGGACTAGGGGGGCTTGAGGCCCCCTTGCTTGGTGCGCCACCCCCTCATGGGCCCTCTTTGGGCCCATTTAGGTGGGAGCCCCCTTTTTCCTTTATTTAATTAATATTAAATTAATATAAAAATCCCATTAATTCATAATTAATATATTTATATATAATTCAATATCCCGTGACTCCGAAACTATTTCGGAACCACCCGAACAACTTTCGGACATTCTCGGAACCATTCCATAGCTCCCCGGAACTCCTTCCGGACCACCGGAACTCTTTCCGGATCAATTTTCTCTCTCCGATAAAAACCTATAAAATTCCAGAACCTATCTCCTAGCGTCGCTAAGACCTTAAGTTTGTTACGCTACGGTTCGGGAACACTCCAGACATGGTCGAGACACTCCGCTCACCAATGATCGTCAGGGATACCTGGAAATATATGACGACCCCTGTGCATTCCACGAATATCGTCGTTGAACCATAAGTATGATATTCATTCCCTTTGTCTCTGCGATACTACCTTGTCCGAGATATGATCGTAGACACACCGATGCCTTTGCTGTATCTCGTTACCGACGAAGGTTATTAACTCGTCTGCGATATTACATCTCCATGACCTAGTCATAAGCTGCGCAGCTATATAGATGCAATATCACCGAGTGGGCCCAGAGTATCTTTCCATTTCAAGAATGAACAAATCCCGCTCTTGATCCTTACGTCTCGATGCTCTTTCGGAATACCCAAGATGGACACCGTTATTGTCATGCTATATAAGACACAACGTCTGATGCTCTCAAAGCACTCCTACGAAGCAACAATAAGTACGGTCTCACGGTCTAAGGAATAAGCTATCATACTCTTATCCATTGCAAATGACAAACATCGTAATACGATCTTATTGCAATACTTTGCGTATGTCCACCACCTTATTCAACTAACAAGATGACCCCATTGTCAACCGACGTCATTGTCCTTGATCGGGAATCTCGATCAACTGTTGCCCAATGGACTAGCTCATATAGAGGCTTGCTAGGGACCTGGTTGTCTATGTATCACACGTATATTAATAATTCCGATTAATACAGTTATAGCATAATACACAAACCTATTATAAACTTATGAGATAATGCAATAAATACTACTTATTTATTTGCCTCTAGGGCATATCTCCTTCAGTCTCCCACTTGCACTAGAGTACAAATAAACTAGCTGCATTTTACTTTATCAGAATCCCTTATCAAATAAGAATCATTTGATAATGCTTGCTCGTGGAAAAGTGGTCCTGCACAATCCATGATTGTACATGCTTTTGCGATTCACTGGTATCAACTCGCTTGATATCACCATGTTGTCTAACAACATATATATGCAAATACCGTAACTAAGTGAAACTTCTGCTTCCCAGCGCTTACTCTGATTATACTAACCAGATAACTGCCCTGAAAAACACACTCAGCCATGCAGAGCCCCTTGTAACAATTACAAACTCACGATATCTACCTACTTTCACACCAATGTAGAAAACTTGACATTCAAATGTCAATCCCTTAACTAACGCACTTCTACTTCCAGTAAATTCCAATTTTACTTTCATAACTGTTCTTTATTCCAAGAACATCGGTTATATTTCATCGAGCAGATAATATGGTTTCTGTATGATGTCATAATAGACCCACATGTCATACAACCATTACCTCCATGCATCATTACTCTTAATGACCAATTGGATTCCAAAGGACCATCCTTTTGATTCTATTCTGACTCCTCAGATATAATCCTACACAACTCGACTAACTATTTAAAATTCCCGTTCTATTTCAAAATAGACACTAACTTTTAAATAGTTTTACAGCTTCATGCTATTCTTTTGGTACAGTTTCACAATGTGTTAACTACACAAGATGAATTCGACTCCCACTCAAATTATGTCTCCACATATTTGATAACACGAGCTCCCACTCAAAAATATGTTCTTCACATATTTCTCCTGAGTGAACTAACTATGACTCCCACTTAAATCGACATCTTGGTTAAACCAAAATCATTGATCTACTATCAATTCGAATTTAATACAAACTACAGTATTACATTAATACAAATCCCTCAGACTTCCAGCATGTCTACATAAATGTAGTCAACAAATTTGATCTTGTCCAAGACACATTTCTCGACAAGACATGCTACCGCGTCTTTCTTATAGTCACATTTCTCATATAACACCTTATATGACGATTAAACAATCTTATTCCTCTAATAAGAATTGCAGCAACAATTACTCTCTCAATCCTTTCAAATGTAACTTTGGATTTCCAGGCTCAAAAAGCCTTTGTTCGTATTCCGATATTTCCTCAACTTTCTTTGTATTCATAAAGTGCACCTTGATCTGTCAACAAGATCTGAAATACTTAATACAGTGCTGTGACATGACAACAATATTAAATATAACAACACTTTATTTAGAAGTTTCTCTCATGAAAATATTATGATCTTTGTGAAGAGGATTGCAAGCAGAAAACAATTTTCTAGTCTCCCTCACTCTTAATCACTTAACTTTCATTAGCAGACATATACTCTTTGGAACATCTTCCAACATAAGTCTGACACTATATTCCAAACTTCTAATTTCAATCCACAAACCATAATTCGAAAAGTCATCTTTTCTCGGAATTACACAGACAACAAACTGAACTTTGTTTCTATTTGGTTCTGGAATACACTCTCGTCCAATGCGAGCAATCTACAAAGAACCACTCATGTATATTCCGACTTATCGCATAATCACATACACGTCGACATTACTGTCGATCCTATGAATTCTTGTTTGAGAAAAATATCTATTTCCTAAAGTGGATATCGACTATAATGTTTCGAACGTATTAGGAGATTCTAAGACTGATCTGACAGGCCACACTTTATTTAAAATAGAGCACGATTATAATTCCCCACATATCACTATATATGACATTATAATTTTGTGAAGCAAATTTCCACAAGTCTCTTGTGTTAAAAACATAATTCAAAAATACTGTCCTTTGATCAAATTCTGTGAATACAATGTTCACTAATCCTTTTTCTGAAAAACCCCATTTGATCTATTATCAAATTATTCTCAGACTCCACAATTCATCGGGCAAATACTCCTATTTGCCAAAGTCATGGAGGAATTCGGATCAAACAACAAACACCATTAATTAATCATTAAAAATGACACTCAATTAATTTCCGCTAGTATTGCAACTTCAATACTTGATTTTAAGCTTAATCAACTCAGCACTCGAAATACTTAAATGGACCAAAAACATCCATTACTTCTTTCATTGCTTTTATGACTAAACTCGACGGTGTCTGTTCCAGCAATAGAACCTTTGTTCATGGGACAAGCTATTTTATCATATCTACAATTATGAATACTTATCATACAATCAATGTAACTGAGATGTGGAAACTTTATTCATAAGATAAAACAACTGACTTGTTCCATAACATAAAACAACTGATCTTGTCTTATTACATGAATAACTTTGTCTTGCAACAATCAAGACACACACACTCGCTCACTATTACAAAAGATCGTATCAAAAACTATTAATGATAACTATGATAACTTGAGGACGTGAACACCAAAAGGTCATCAACTCCTTGACTACCAGCTTCAGCGCCAGGTCACATCAAACTGCGCCGCATATATGTGATAATCAGGACCTGTTTCACAAACAGAGCAATTATCAAACATTTCATCATATACCATGGGCGAATCCATAATTCTGCATATATCAAATATATACCTGTAGCATCGAAGATCTCTCCTTCGATGGAATCAACCTTCAGAGACTGGAACTCACGTACGAACACGTAGAAGTTCATATCATCGGCTTTCAAAATGTACTTGCGAACATGCTTCTCATAGCTAGGAGGTAAAGATATCAGGACAGTCCGAATGGCGCAAGAATCCGCCATCCAGTAATCGAAGACCATCGTCAGCTGGAAGTAGATGTCATACAATCTCTTCAAATGTGTCTTCGGACAGGTATGCTCCTCCATGTGAATGGTCTGGAACATTCTAAGCTGCCTGAACTGCTCACGCTTCAATTCATCCCCGAAGTGCGTCTTTATCGCATCCATCATGACGCTTGGCTCCTTGCGTCGAAACATCTCTTTCAACTCGGGTGCCAGGCATACGGTCATGGTGATCTCCACTTCAATGAATATGTCTCAACGCCTACGGAAATCATCTTCCTCCTCCTCGCTTGCAGAATCTCCTGGTCCTTCTCCTAATGGTTCATCGAGAACATATAGAATGTTGTTGTGTTCGAGAATGTTTCTAAAACCCCTGTACCATCTGATGAAGTTGGACCCGTCGGCTTCTAATCTAGCATCCGGGCTCTTGAGGAAGTAACCGAAGTATAGTTGCGTAGTCTACAGATGTGATCGCAAAAGGAGGTAAGGTAAAGTTTATAATATGTAGGTGAGTTTTAGTCCTATAATCTCATTATCAAAAACACACCACACCAAGATTATTATCCCTAAAATAATAGCGGCGATGACACGACCCCCATCCACTACACCACCCCCGATCATCACGGCCGGCAACACAACTTCAAAGGTGGACATAAAATGTCGATCATAACAACTCTATGACTCGTGCTCGATCTTTCGATCTTCCCGTGTTCCGAGGCCATACCTCTGAGTATGCTAGGCTCGCCAATCAAACCTCGAAGACCTGCGCGTGCAACATGGATTACACCCACTGTATGCGAACGACGAGATGTGTGACACCCGATCATCACGGCCTGCCTCATAACGTAGAACTTTCTTGGTGGTGCGCAACGAGGGAGAACACAATTTTGGTATTTTGTTAGGGATCATCCTATTTATGATGCTACCGTTGTATATCCAGTATATAAGCAATCAATAGGATGCACACACAACAGCACACAATAATGATGCAATGAAGTGCGATGTGACATGGTCGATGCGCCTGGACCTTCATGGCGCCATGTGCCTGGCCCCCCGGCGCCCCGGCATGGCTCCGAGTCTACAGAGCCCTCCTTTGCCTCCGACAGTACGAGTAATATCAAAACTTACCGTAACCATGTCACATAAAATAACGCCTCTGCAAAACAAAGTTAGACGCCTCTAGCTTTATTTAGTTTTGCAAGTTTTACGTGGCAAATAGGCTTATTCGTAAGAGAATCGCTTCCCTACCTACGAACTTTGTACCACAACGTCGATCGTATAATTGCATGTTTAAGCATCCCTTTCGGGCCCTCCATTGAAAATGCTTTGCCGACTAGAGAGAGAGAAACAGACACCCGCCAGCCACAGATACGGTGCAAGCCGTATGTCAGTAGTGGAACCAGTCTCGCGTAAGCGTACGCGTAAAGTCGGTCCGGGCCGCTTCATCAACTCAATACCGAAGGCATCGCAAGTGCACGCTAGAGGGTAGCAAATATAAGAAAGACGCCCTCATTCAACATGAGTTCTAACCGTACCAGCAGTACTACGCATAGATCGGCTCTGATACCACTGAAGGGGTTACGGTGCAGAAAACAATAATTTTCTAGCGAGCGAAACCCTAACTAGCCAGGATCTATCTATCTAGTACATGCGATAACGGTGGCGGAACGGGTTACATTACCTCCATGTAGACCGATAGCGGGGATTACGCTCCCGCACAAGCGTTGACGATGAAGTCGTACGTAGCCGACCTCGAGGTCGCGGAGAACTTGCCGCGATGTCAGAGTCGATGACGCCGGGGTGTCGACGATGATCTGCGTCGACGGGCGTCGGGCGGAAGAAGGCAGAGCGCCAGCACCGGGGCTGGCGCGCCGGCAGTAGAGGGGGGGGGGGGAGGCGCGGCGGCTGCAGGGGGCGAGACGACGTCGCCCAAGCTCTTCAATAGAGTAGCCTCCGAGCACTCGCAAACATACGGAGCCTAGCGACAACTCCCGGTCATTCAGATCCAGCTGAAATCGCAGGAGTAGATCTTATCTGGAATCCCGCAGAGCGCCGGCGCTCTGCGGTATGGCTTAGGTGGAGAGAGACCCCCTTCCTCAGCTCGGCGCGGCTCCGACTTGGGAACCACGAGATCGAGAGAGAAATCGGGAATTAATTGAATTTCCTATGAATTAAATCAATTAATATGCCTTGCTATATAAATGGGGAAGGGGTGTGTCAACCCCCTTGGCTCCCCCATGTGGGGAGGGGGGTTCGGCCGAACCCCTTTGGGCCTCTCCCTCTTCTAGTCCAATTCGGACTAGGGGGGCTTGAGGCCCCCTTGCTTGGTGCGCCACCCCCTCATGGGCCCTCTTTGGGCCCATTTAGGTGGGAGCCCCCTTTTTCCTTTATTTAATTAATATTAAATTAATATAAAAATCCCATTAATTCATAATTAATATATTTATATATAATTCAATATCCCGTGACTCCGAAACTATTTCGGAACCACCCGAACAACTTTCGGACATTCTCGGAACCATTCCATAGCTCCCCGGAACTCCTTCCGGACCACCGGAACTCTTTCCGGATCAATTTTCTCTCTCCGATAAAAACCTATAAAATTCCAGAACCTATCTCCTAGCGTCGCTAAGACCTTAAGTTTGTTACGCTATGGTTCGGGAACACTCCAGACATGGTCGAGACACTCCGCTCACCAATGATCGCCAGGGATACCTGGAAATATATGACGACCCCTGTGCATTCCACGAATATCGTCGTTGAACCATAAGTATGATATTCATTCCCTTTGTCTCTGCGATACTACCTTGTCCGAGATATGATCGTAGACACACCGATGCCTTTGCTGTATCTCGTTACCGACGAAGGTTATTAACTCGTCTGCGATATTACATCTCCATGACCTAGTCATAAGCTGCGCAGCTATATAGATGCAATATCACCGAGTGGGCCCAGAGTATCTTTCCATTTCAAGAATGAACAAATCCCGCTCTTGATCCTTACGTCTCGATGCTCTTTCGGAATACCCAAGATGGACACCGTTATTGTCATGCTATATAAGACACAACGTCTGATGCTCTCAAAGCACTCCTACGAAGCAACAATAAGTACGGTCTCACGGTCTAAGGAATAAGCTATCATACTCTTATCTACTGCAAATGACAAACATCGTAATACGATCTTATTGCAATACTTTGCGTATGTCCACCACCTTATTCAACTAACAAGATGACCCCATTGTCAACCGACGTCATTGTCCTTGATCGGGAATCTCGATCAACTGTTGCCCAATGGACTAGCTCATATAGAGGCTTGCTAGGGACCTGGTTGTCTATGTATCACACGTGTATTAATAATTCCGATTAATACAGTTATAGCATAATACACAAACCTATTATAAACTTATGAGATAATGCAATAAATACTACTTATTTATTTGCCTCTAGGGCATATCTCCTTCAAAGACGGCTTTCCTCACCCCATGCGGTGTGTATTGCTACGTCTGCATGCCCTTCGGCCTAAAAAATGCCGGAGACACTTTCCAGAGGTTAATGAGGATAGCCCTTGGCGGACAAATGGGGTGAAACGCAGAAGCGTATGTCGATGACATCATCGTGAAGTCACGAGAAGGAAATACTCTGCTCAGAGACCTGGAAGAAACCTTCGCCAGACTGCGCAAGGTGAACATCAAGCTCAGCCCCGCCAAGTGCGTCTTTGGAGTACCTTCGGGCAAATTGCTGGGCTTCCTCGTGTCTCATCGGGGCATAGAGGCGAACCCAGACAAAATCAAGGCCATAGAAGGCATGCAACCTCCACGCAGGCTCAAGGACATGCAACGCCTGGCGGGCTGCATGGCCAGCTTGGGTCGATTCATCTCCAAGTTCGGCGAAAGAGCCCTGCCGTTTTTCAAGATCATGAAAAGGACGGGCACCTTCAAGTGGACCCCTGAAGCTGAAAAAGCATTTGAGGACTTGAAGAAGTACTTGGCCAGCCCACCTGTGATGGTCGCCCCAAGGCCTGGCGAGCACCTGAAGCTGTATTTGTCAGCCACCCCACAAACAGCCAATGCTGTTATTGTGGTGGAAAGAGAGGAGCATGTGCTTCACAAGAAGAGTGCAACCACTCCAAAGAAAAAACCACTCCACAAGAGCAGGGGCGGTCATCACAAGGCCCACGCCAGGCCCAAAGCCTCAAGAGGAGACTGCCACGAGCCAACTGCTGCAAGAAGTTCGTGCCGAAAGGACCGAGGAGCCTCAAAAGGCCAACACCCTCGAGGCCCAGGAGGAACGCTGCGGGGCCATGTCCCTCGAGGCCACGTCCCTCGAGGCCAAGCCCCTCGAGGCCAAGCCCCTCGAGGCCAAGCCCCTCGAGGCCACGTCCCTCGAGGCCAAGTCCCTCGAGGCCATGTCCCTTGAGGCCAAGTCCCTCGAGGCCAAGTCCCTCGAGGCCCAGGGCAAGCCCCTTGAAGCCGACCCCATCGAGGGCCAAGCTGAGCCACCTTAGGCGAAAGACGCCAAGGAAAAAGAAACAACTTTCATAGAGCATCCAGTTTACTTCGTCAGCACAGTACTGCGTGATGCTCGCGAGCGGTACCCCATGCAGCAGAAGCTTCTCCTCGCACTCCTCATCGCCTCAAGAAAGCTGCGACACTACTTCCAGGGGCACCCCATCACGGTGGTAACCTCTTTCCCCCTGGAGCAAACTCTGCGCAACCCAAATGCAACAGATCGTGTCGCAGGATGGAACATCGAGCTACAACCATTCAATTTGCGCTTCGATACCACAAGGGTAATCAAAGGAAGAGCGCTGGCAGACTTCATCGCCGAATGGACTAATCCAACCCCTGAAGAGCTACTGGACCATGAAGTTCGACGGAGCTTTCGCTTGTCGCCACAGCGGGGTAGATGTAGTCCTGACTTCACGAAAAGGCGACAAGTTGTATTACTCAGTCCAGCTGTGCTTTGGAATCGACAAGATATCCAACAACATCGCCGAGTATGAAGGGCTGCTTGCTGGCCTACGCGCCACAATCACCCTAGGCGTTAAGCATATACTCATCAAGGGCGACTCCCAGCTGCTCGTCAACTTCTCCAACAAAAGCTACAAGGCCAAGGACGACCACATGGCCGCATACCTTGAAGAGGTCCGTAGGCTGGAGAAGAACTTCAGGGGAATGGAGCTCATGCACATCCCAAGAAAAGAAAACCAAGAGGCTGATGACATCGCCAAACGCGCATCAAAGAGGCTAGCCCAGCTGTCAGGTGTCTTTCAAGAAAGGCTCGTCAAGGCATCTATAAAGCAGCCCCTCAAGGCCCTGTCCGCAAGCACAAACGAAACGCTCCCGCCACCACATGCAAACGGAGCCCCAGGCTGCGGGCCCCCAACAGGGGAGCGTCTGTTGCTCACAGCGGTGCACCAAGAGGCAGGATGGATCGACGAGATCAAAGACTACCTCCACAAAGGGATCCTTCCCGAGGAAGATGTCGAAGCGGAGCGAATTGCCCGCCAAGCAAAATCGTACCAAATACTGGAAGGAATTCTCTACCGCAAGCGCCCAAACGGCGTCGCGCTTAAGTGCGTCCCTCCTGAAGAAGGAAAACTACTGATTAAGGACATCCACAATGGGGAATGCGGCCACCATTCGTGCACCCGCACCCTCGCAGGAAAAGTCTTCAGGAGCGGCTTCTACTGGCCTCAAGCGCTTCAAGATGCAACGGACATCATTCAAGCTTCTGAAGCCTGTTATTCCACGCCAAGCGAATCCACCAACCAGCGCTGGGCCTACAAACCATTCGCTCTCGTGGCCGTTTGCGGTCTGGGGGCTGGACATCCTGGGACACTTCCCAACAGCGCAAGGTGGATATCTCTACCTCTTCGTGGCCATCGACAAGTTCACAAAATGGCCTGAAGTGGAGGCGACGCGTACAATCACAGCAGGCGCGGCGGTGAAATTCATCAGACGCCTGGTCTGCCGCTTCGCAGTGCCTAACCGCATCATCACCTACAATGGCTCGCAATTCACAAGCGGCATCTTCAGAGCCTACTGCCAGAAAATGGGCATCAAGCTCTGCTTCGCCTCAGTCGCCCATCCGCAAAGCAACGGAAAGGGCTGAGCGCGCAAACACAGAGGTCCTCAAAGGCTTGAAGACCAGGACCTTCGATGTCCTCAAGGGCCACGGCAAGGGCTGGATCAATGAGCTACCCTCGGTGCTCTGGTCCATCCGTACCACGCCACCCAAGCCCACCGCGGAAACGCCGTTCGCACTCGTCTATGGAGCCGAAGCAGTCCTCCCCGCAAAGATAAAGCATGGATCCCCACGGGTCATGGCCTTTAATGAGGACCAACAAGAGGACCTCCACAACGACGACCTGCTGCTCCTTGAAGGGCTAAGACTAAGGCCGACAATTCCGCCCATGGGCATCCGACCCTAATGGGTATGGTATGGGTTGCTATGTTCGCCCATGGGTCTCGCCCGTGGGTGACCCGATTAGTCATGGGTAGGGTATGGGAAGACATGTGTACCCATGGGTGACCTGATGGGTAACCCGATTAGCTGACATGTGGGGTTCAATAGTAAGATATGACCAGAAACCATGTAATTTCTAGCCTAGCCCAACAGTTTAAATCCAGCACACACCGCACTAAACCACTAACCCTAGGTGTGCCCGTGTCCCTTCCCGGTCTCTCCCCGTCCCCGCCACAATCCATCTTCCATAGTCTCTCTCTGCCCAGTGCTCACGCCTCACGGTGCTCACCGCACTGAGCTATTATGATTTTATTGATGTACTGATACAGTTTGACACATAAAATATGCCATTTTGGAGTGCCATAATTGACATGAGGAGTTGTTGAATGCAGACCCGATGGGCGACCCGACGGGTCGGGCGACCCGACGGGCATGGGCATGGGCATGAAATCTGACCCACGGGCAGGGTTGTGGGCAGAGAAGCTTGCCCATTTATTTAATGGGCATGGGTCGAAAAGAGGTCGACCCGACCAAACCCGACCCGATTGCCAGCCTTAGCTAAGACGCCGCGCCGCTCTACGGGCGGCCAAGTACCAGCAGTCCCTGAGGCGCTACCACAGCTGCAATGTGCGCTCGCGCACCCTGGAGGCAGGCGATCTCATCCTCAGACGAATCCTCTCCAGGGAAGGCCTCCACAAGCTGCCCCCGATGTGGGAGGATCCCTACAGGGTCACCCACATCGCCAGGCCTGGCGCGGCTCGCCTCGAGACGGAAGGCGGCGTCCCCGTCAAGAATCCATGGAACATCATGCATCTACGCAAGTTCTACCCGTGATCATCATCACGTCAGGGCATTTAGCGAAAGAGGCAGCCCACGGTTCAACCTCCAAGCACCTTTTTGTCCCTAAAGGTTAAAAGCTCAAGGCTTAAACCTCGCAAACCTTTGTATCCACCAGGAACAAGTAAAAAAAAGAGTGATTATTGTCACACCCGTGATCATTGTCACGTCAAGACGTCAAGCTGACGAGGCAGCCTACGGCTCAACCTCTAAGCATTTTTCGTCTCTAGAGGTTAAAACGCCGAAAGGCTTAAACCTCCAAAAATATAGCTTTGTCTCCTAAAGGAACAAATGCCAAAGTGGTCATTGCCACACCCGTGATCATTGTCACGTCGAGAAAACAAAGAGGAAGAGGCAGCTTACGGCTCAACCTCCAAACAATGTCAACTCTAGAGGTTAAAATGCCAAAAGGCTTAAACCTCAAACAAATGCTTTGTCTCCTAAGGAAACAAACACAACCGTGGTCATTGTCACGTCAAGACTCCCAGCGGACGAGGCAGCTTACAGCTCAACCTCCAAGCATTCTTGTCTCCGGAGGTTAAAACGCCAACGGCTTAAACCTCCAAAGCCCCAAAGGCTTCACTCAAGGGAAAAACCCTCCAAACTCTCAATTAAAACGAGCCACATCAGGCCGTTGAGAGTCTCAGCCACCAACAGGTGGTCCCCATGCCTCGACATGGTCAGAGCATTAACTTGGCAACCCCAAGCATAATGACTCAATCTCGTTCCTAAGTGAACTTAGCGCTTCGGCGCCGCTTAGAAAAAAAAACGTTTTTGGGGGGTTTTCTTTATGCAGCGAGTGGGGGCTGAGTACGGTGCCAGTACCTCAAATGACACACCAGCAGCACTGCAAAATCCAAGAGTCCGAGCTCTGGCTGGAGGGCAATTCCCCACAAACAAGTCATCTCTACAGAGGACCTTGGTACTTACTCTCCTCGCAAGGAACGCCTGAGGGGACCTATAAGCGCGCACGATCCCTTGATCCGTGTTCTAGCGTTTGGGTTCGCCCCTCTAATACCTGCAGGGAAGATTTCTCCCGCAAGCCTGAAAGGTCTCCACAGGAGCGACCCCTCAAGTGGGCAACCTCGCCAGGCAAAATGCCTCCTCAGGAGCGACCCCTCAAGCGGGCAACCTCGCCAGGCAAAAGGCCCCCACAGGAGCAACCCCTCAAGTGGGCAACCTCGCCAGGCAAAATGCCTCCTCAGGAGCGACCCCTCAAGCGGGCAACCTCGCCAGGCAAAAGGCCCCCACAGGAGCAACCCCTCAAGTGGGCAATCTCGCCAAGCGAACAACCTTCACATAGCGGAAACCTCGAGAAGCTAAGTCTCGCACCCACGCTTTAAGAGCGCTTTTCTCTCCCTAGCGCGCGTCTCTGCCCCTCGAGCGACTTCGATTCCCCTTACGCTTCATGGACTACTCGCACGTCTAAGGGGGACACTTGAGCATCGCGACTCAAGGCTCTAACATCTCCTAGGCCTAAACTCCCCCCTAGGCCTTGCAGAGTCATTACTCCCGCGGACCGAGGTGGCGGAGTCATGGCACGAAGAGATGGGACCTAACGACGCAGAGAACAAATAGACATGAAGATGAGTCCAAAGAGACCTCAAGAGGGGCAGACGAGCTCGAATTTAAACAGCAATTAAAAGTATATTACAAGCCAAAAAGTCTTAAGATTTCTAAAAGCACACAGCTGGTGCAGATACAAACGCTCGCAGGCGCAATAAAGGATGGGTCAATGAGAAGCAGCGCCATCTTGGACCTCTTCCGCAGCGGCCTCGACAGCATCGGCAGAGCAGGCCTCCTCCTCGCTGTCCACCGGCGCAGACTCCGCGCGCCTGAAGCGGTTGCAGAAGGCGTCCACCTGCTCGCGAAGGGAACTTGAGACCCGATGTGCGTCCTCGCCTTGGGCGGCCTCGGTCACAGAACCCAGGTCAAAGCCTGGCGTGAGAAGCTTGAGGTTGGTGAAGATGCGGTCAACCACCACCCCAAGAGCTGCCGACTCTCGTCCTCGATCATCTCCCGAAGCTCGGCGACGGGGCCCTCAAGCGCGGCGAAGAGCTGTTCGAAGTATACCAAGTACATGGCAACGTCGCCGCGGCCCCGGACGTCGGTGTGCGGCGCATCTTCTCCCAGCTGCGAAGCCAGCTCGTTGCCACGAGCGACCAGCGCCTGGAACATGCGCTCACGCTGCTTCGTGAGTGCCCGAGCCGCGCTAGCAGAGTCCGAGGCCTCCGCCGCCCGCTGCATCGCCGGGGCCACTTGCTCCTCCACGTCCTTGGCCAGGGAGTTGAGGTTGTGGACGGCCTCGGTGTGAGCCTCCTCCGCTCGGCGACGGCCATCCTTAGCGCGAGTGAGGCGGGCCTCCAGCTTGGAGTTGGCCTACTCAAGCTCGGCGATCTTCCGAGCATCCGCGGCATGCTTGGCCTTGAAGCGGTCCTCCTGCGCCTGGGCCATGTCGCGATACTTCTGAGAAGTGGACATGCAGAACTGCTTCTCGCGCTCCGCGAGGGCGTCCTCGGCCTCCTTTTTCTTCTCGGCGAAGCGCCGCTCGAAGCGCTCGTAAGCCACCTTCTGGGTAGCAACGTTGTCCTCGTACTTCAGAGTCGCCTGCGCCAGCTCGTTCTCTCGCTCCTCGAGGGCCTCGCGCTGAGCAGCCAGGTCCTTCTCCGCCTGGAGGCGCTGCTCCTCGCGCTGCTGCAGCTCCTCCTCCTTGAAGACCAGCTGACGCTCGCGCTTGGCAAAGGCCTTGCGGTCCTCCTCTAGAGCAGCCTATGCGGTCTGGTGGGTGGAGAGCAGCTGGGCCTCCAGCTCGCCCAGCTCGCCGCGCTTCTGCGCCAACGAGCCCTCCATCGTCTCGCGCTCCGCCCCGACCTCGTGCAGGAGCTTCGCCACAGCGTCGCATTCTGCCTGAAGGGGGAGGAGCAGCTCCGCAGTGTCGCGAGCGGCCGCTTCACGGGTCTCCTTGGCAAAGTTGACGGCTTCCTCGCGGGCGGCCTGCAGCGCCAAGTCCTCCAGCCGGCGCGCCTCGACCGCCGCGTGGAAGGACGCCCACGCTCCCGCCAGCTCCTTCTGCTGCTGAGCGAGCCATATGTCCCCAAGGGCGAGGTGCGCTTCCAAGCCCTCCAGGACTCCCTCACGAGGCTAAAGGCGACCTCGCGACGCCCCGCGCTCCAGTCCCAGCCGCGGAGCACCAGGTCTCGGCTCGCAGAAGTGCCGGCCTCGGCGTTGAGTCCCGCAGGTCCGGCCGTGGGGAGGACAAGGGGGCTGGCTGGAGCCCCGCCGGAGCCCGTGCCCGCGCCTCCTTCAGACCCTGCGGCCGCGAGGCGCTCCTCGCCTCCAGCCTGCCGCGGAGAAGAAGAGGAACCGTCCCCGGTGGACGCGCCCGCACCCGCCGGCGCCTCGAAGGTCTCCATCGCTGGCTGCGCAGAGGCGTTGGGCGCAGATGATGCAGCAGGCACACCCGGAGGCGTCGACACGCGCGGCGGCGTCAGCTCGCGTGGCGGAGTGGCCTCGCGTGGAGGCGTATCCGCACGTGGCGGAGTGACCTCGCGCGGAGGCGTAGCCGCGCGAGGTGGAGCGGCGGCACCATCGGGCGCAGAAGTCCTCGCCCTTGATCCCTCCACCAACGGAGACTCGCGCGGTGCTGCAGGGGCATCCGGGCCTACGGCGCTCTCCTTCTCGGGTGGACCAGCCGGCCCCGCGAGGGCCGCCATTGTTTCTACTTGAGGGGCCTCCTCAAGGGGGACCGTCGGGGCCGCCCCCTCAGGCCTCGCGGCCTCGTCAGCCACGGCCCCTGCCGTGGCGGTCTTCACCTCGGATGCCTTGCGGAGCCGGCGGCGCTTGGCAGGCGCAGGTCCGCTGTCAAGAGCGCAAGGAGAGGCTTCAGCAAAAGATGGAGTGGAATTAGAAACCAAAAGGGCAAACGGCCCAACGACGTATAAACTCACCCTGGAGGGGTAGCGCCGGCGTCGACCCACGCCAGGCCTGACGAGCGCCACGAGGGAAAGGGCTTGGAAGCAGGCCTCGCGGGGGGCGCCTCTGCTTTCCTCTTGGGAGGGACGTCAGAGGGCCTCGCCCCTGTGTGGTCCACGGCGGCCTTGGTGCGAAGTCCGCGCCTCCCCGGAGAGCCCTCTGCGTCTGAAGCCTCCCCTTCCTCAGCTTCCTCCTCCACGGGGCGCGAGGGCGCCACCACAAAGGCATCTTCATCGCCTGACGAGACATCGCGAATCTCGTCAGCAAGGGGCCTAGCCCTGGAAGAGGAGACCTCCCCAGCTGTGGCTTCCTCCTCGCCCAGGCCAGCTCCGGAGGCCGAGGGAGAATCGGCCCCCTCCGCTCCCCGCGGGGCCGGCAGCGGCGCGTCAGAGTCCGCCGGGCCTGTCGGGGAGAATAAACGCATCCCCTCCAGGCGGGCCATGCGCTCCGTCAGGTTGTATTGGTGAAGGGGCCGGAGCGCCGCGCGGACCTCATCCGCGGGGAGCATGGAGGTGTTCACGAACAGCGCGGAGAGGATGTTGTCTACGACGTCCTTTTCGTTATCTTCGACGTGGAGCCGCATCTTGTCGTTCGGCCCCGAGTACATCCACATGGGGACCGAGTGAGCTTGGAGGGGCGCGATGCGGCGGGTCACAAAGTCCGCCACGACCATCTGCCCTGTGAGGCCCTCCTCGCGAAGGAAGCTCAGGCGCCCCATCAGGCTCGCGTTCTTGGCGCCATCGAAGATAGCCTTGCCCCAGTGGGAGTTCTTCACCGGAGGCTCGTCGGGGACCTCGAGGAAGGCGCAGGGACGCTCCACCCCGACGAAGAACCACTTCTGGCGGAAGTCGTCTACCTTCTTCGTCACGGACGTGACGGCCTTGCCCTCGCTCCAAGACATGGGGATGTAGACACCCCCCATGTCGTCGACGATGCGGAACGAGACGCACCCGGAGCGCTCGTTCTTCGCCGTGTTCCGGAGCAGTAGAAGCACTGGAACAGCCCCACCGTGGGCTTCAGACCCAGGTACGCCTCGCAGAGGTAGGCGAAGACGGCGAGTATGAGGATGGAGTTGGGGTGCAGGTGCAGCAGCTGCACCTGGTAGAACACCAGCACCGCCTCCAGGAACGAAGAGAAGGGCCGCACCAGTCCCGCGGCCAGGCAGTGTTGGAAGACCGAGCAGAATCCCCGCGGGCGCTTCCCGTGCGCCGTGGGCTTCAGGGCGGTGGCGCCATGCTCGTTCGTCCGGTCCGCCACCAAGTAACGGACCTTGGAGAGCGCTTTCTCATTGACGCGCACGCCGAGCAGCGCCGCGCCCATCACGGTCTCCGTGGCTTCCGCCTGGGAAGAAGACTTCGCGGCGGCCTTGCCCTTGCTCTTAAGAGGACTCATCGTCACGGGCGCGAAGGTTGGAAGGAGTTGGAGAATAGGAACTCGCAGGAGAGCGCGGAGGCGGAGAGCTCTATGGAGCGGAATTTTCTGCGAGGAGCTGGAAACGGTAACGGCTCCCTGCCGCAGCGCTCGGGCATTATGTCCCCTCCAAGAGCAGTTACCGGGACGTGGTGGGACCCCCACGACTCACGCCCCAGATCATGCAAAGCCGTAAGCAGTCCGAGTGCCGCGTGGCTCGGGCCGGCTGGGCACTAAGGGCCCACGACGCTTCGCCTAAGCCCATGGACTCAGTCGTGCCCATCATGGGCCCGGGGGCTACTATCGGCCCAGTGGGAACTGGGGTATCAAGAGCCCATTCCCCCCAGGCCTCGCTCGCGGGCCAGACGGACAAAACGGCTAAGGACTAGGCAACACCGCCTGACGGGACCCTCGAGAGGCGATTCCCCTCGAGGGCCTGAAGAGGGAGCGAGGGCCCCAAGGGACCCCTCGCCTCAGGGGATCCTCCCTGTCAAGGAACCAACCCGCCTGAGGAAAGTCCGGCAGGAATCTCCCTTCAGGCCTGGAGGGAAACGTCGTCGCCAAGGAATCCCGCAAGAGCGCATGTGACCTCTGCCACACCCGTACAGAGGCGCTCACACCCCCGTCGCTGTCCCTGGCGATAAAGCGGTCAACAAAGCTGCGCCACCTGCTGCACAGCTGTGAGGACCTTCTACTCTGACGATAAAGCAGGTGGACGGCGCAACCCTCCAACAGAGATCGTCATCGTGGGCTCCACCTCAGAGACTGCCTGCTCTGCAGGCGGTACAAGCGCGGTCGACCGCCTGTCGGCCACGGCGCCACCTTTATCAACAATGGACCGAGTCCATGGACGAATGGAACGCGGTGGACTCGTGCTCCACCCCGCCACTGGCAAGTGGGAGCCACCTTGAAGGCCAAGCCGAAGAAAAAGGCCCGAGGCGCCTATAAAAGAGAGAATACCTCCATCGTAGCAAGGGTCGGCTCTTTGCGTGCAAAACACCCTTGTAAACCCTAGCAGCTCTGGTTAGGTTAGCCTCTGGCTGGAGGAGGAAGAAGATCATCGCTTCCCTCCCCAGGCAAGAACTGCCTCAAGGGGGCTTCCGACAAGCTCAATTGTACTGTAACCTCCCACATATAATACAAACAGGCAGGAGTAGCGGTCTTACCTCCTCACGAGGGCCGTGAACCTGGGTAAAGGACGGTGTTTTTCCTTGGTCGGGTGTGCGTCTTCTTCGGGTCCGGCGAGCAACGTCGCGGAGCCACTTGAGGTTTTAGACCTCCGCGTTCAATCCCCTCTCGAACTACACTTCAGGAAGTGACTACCCCCGATTCCCGGGAGTCATAACCTGACATTGTCGATCCAGCATGTCTCTTGATGCACCGCTGTGAGCAACAGGCGCTCCCCTATCTGGGGTCTGCAGTCGGGAGCCGCAGTTGTAGGCGGTGGTGGGAGCGCTTCGTCTGTGCTTGCGGGCATGGCCTCTTGAGGCTGCTTTATGGATACCTTGACGAGTCTTTCTTCAAAGACGCATGTCAGCTGAGCTTATCTCCTTGATGCGCGCTTGGCGATGTCATCAGCCTCTTGATTTTCTTTCCTCGGGATGTGCATGAGCTCCATGCCCCTGAAGTGCTTCTTAAGCTTGCAGACCTCTTCAAGGTCTGCGGCC
This sequence comes from Poa annua, assembly GCA_026929855.1. Classification (NCBI taxonomy): domain Eukaryota; kingdom Viridiplantae; phylum Streptophyta; class Magnoliopsida; order Poales; family Poaceae; genus Poa; species Poa annua. Next base: position 270,519,921 of record CM049426.1, on the reverse strand, counting down.
TTGTGGTCGTCCTTAGGCTTGTAGCTCTTGTTGGAGAAGTTGACGAGCAGCTGGGAGTCGCCCTAGATGAGGAGGTGCTTGACGCCTAGAGCGATGGCGGCCCGTAGGCCGGCGAGCAAACCCTCGTACTCAGCAATGTTTTTGGAGATCTTATCGATCACGAAACACAGTTGGACCGCGTAATAGAGTTTGTCACCCTTGGGCGAGATCAGGACGATGCCAGCCCCACCATTGCGGCAGGCGAAGGCTCCGTCGAACTTCATGGTGCAGTGGCTGGGAATTTTTCTCCAGAGTGCTCTAGCTCTTCTCCTAGAGGCTCTTCAAGGGTTGGGTCAGTCCATTCGGCGACAAAGTCTGCCAGCGCTCTTCCTTTGATGACCCTTGTGGTATCGAAGCGTAAGTTGAATGGCTGTAGCTCTATGTTCCATCCCATGACACGGTCTGTGGCGTTAGGGTTGCGCAGGATCTGCTCCAGGGGAAAAGAGGTGACCACCGTGATGGAGTGTCCCTGGAAGTAGTGCCGCAGCTTCCTTGAGGCGATGAGGAGCACAATGAGGAGCTTCTGCTGCATTGGGTACCGTTCCCGAGCGTCCCGCAGTACTGTACTGACGAAGTAGACGGGACGCTCGACAAGGGTTGTCAGTTTAGGCGCAGCGTTGTCTGCCTGACGAGACTCTTCAGGGCCCTTGAGGGGATTTGCATGTGGAGGCTCTTCAGGCTCCTTGGCGAGATCAACCTGTGGAGGTTCTTCAGGATTCATGGCGAGATCTGCATGTGGAGTCTCTTCAGCCTCCTTGGCGAGATCAGGACTTGGCGCAGACTCGGCTTGTGGCTCTGGGCCTGGCGGTGGGTTTGTGGAGCCTGCCCCTTTGTCGAGCTCTTCGTCAGGCTGTTTTGGCTTTGGAGTGGTTGCACTCTTCTTGTGGAGGACTGGCTCTTCTCTTTCTACCACCGGGACGACGCTGGCGGTCCGTGGAGTGGCTGATAGATATAGCTTCAGATGCTCGCATGTCCTTGGGGCAACTATGACTGGTGAGCTGGCCAAGTACCTCTTCAAGTCCTCAAAGGTTTTTCCGCTTCAGACATCCACTTGAATGTGCCAGATCTCTTCATGATCTTGAAGAAAGGCAGGGCTCTCACGCCGAACTTCGAGATGAAGCGGCCCAAGCTGGCCATGCAGCCTACCAGGCGTTGCATGTCCTTGAGCCGGCGAGGAGGCTGCATTTCCTCTATGGCCTTGATCTTGTCAGGATTTGCCTCTATGCCACGGTGGGACACGAGAAAACCAAGAAATTTGCCTGAGGGCACTCCAAAGACACACTTGGCGGGGTTGAGCTTGATGTTCACCTTGCGCAGGCTGGCAAATGTCTCTTCAAGGTCCCTGAGGGGAGTATCTCCCTCTCGAGACTTGACGACGATGTCATCGACGTAAGCTTCGGCATTTCTGCCCATTTGCTCGCCAAGGGCTATCCTCATGATCCTATGGAAGGTGGCGCCAGCGTTTTTCATGCCGAAAGGCATGCAGACATAGCAATACACACCACAAGGGGTGAGGAATGCCGTCTTTTCCTCGTCCTACTTAGCCATCTTGATCTGGTGATAACCTGAGAAGGAATCGAGGAAGCAGAGAAGGTCGCAGCCTGCCGTGGTGTCCACGATCTGGTCGATCCTTGGCATGGGGTATGTGTCCTTGGGGCAGGCCTTGTTGATATCAGTGTAGTCGATGCAGAGGCGGCCTCCTCCGGCGGGCTCTGGGACAACCACGCCTTTGGAGAGCCAAGTGGGGTGCGCGACTTCACGGACAACATTTGTCGCTTTGAGCTTCTCGACCTCTTTGACGATGAATGCTTGCTTTCTTGCCTTTTGCTTGACGGGGCGTGCGTTTGGACACACGGTTAAGTGGTGCTCGATCACCTCCCTCGGTACACCGGACATGTCTGACGGAGTCGGCGCGCCTTCCTATTTGGGAGGCAGAGCGGCGCCAATGGTGATGCTAGCCCCCGAGCCCTCAGCCCCTGAGCTGCTGGCGCTCAGGGAGACCTTCTTCGTGGAAGCTTGCTCCTGAGAGAACAACTGCTTCTTTTTCTTGGGCCTCTCGAGAGGCTCCATGTCCTCCGCAGCCAGAAATGCCATGGCGGCTGCCTTGTAGGCTGTCTCGACGGCGCGCGTGACGTCCAGGACGTGGCCATGAATGGAGATGGTGCCAGCGCTGCCGGGGATCTTGACCATGTTGTAGTCATGGTGCGAGGGCGGGGTAGCCGAGGATGGCATTGTACGACAAGCTGATGTGTGCGACGTCAAAGTCGATGAGCTCGGTGCGGTAGTTCTTCTGCGTGCAAAAGGTGACAGCGAGGCGGACCTTCCCCAGAGGCTCGATGGAGCCGCTGGTGACTCCCGTGAAGGGTCTAGAGGGCACGCGTCACTCGTAGGGCACTTGAAGCGTCTCGAAAGTCTCGATGGAGATGACGTTCAGGCCTGCATCTCCGTCAATGAGCGTCTTGGAGACGGTGATGTTGTTGATGCTGGGGGTGCAGATCAGCGGGAGGGTTCCAACAGTCTTGGTAGACTTGGGGTGGTCTTGCGCGTCAAAAGCGATGGTGTACTGCGACCACTTGAGGGGCCTGGAGGTCTCGATGTTGGGGAGCACGGCATTGAGCTCGCGGCGAACTGCTTGAACTGATTGTTTGACTTGGGCGCCTAAGCCCCGCCGAGGATGCAGGCCATAGCCCCTCTCGGGGCCTGGTAGCCTCCATCTTCCTCTTAGGGAGGTTGCCGTTTTTCTCGGCGGCGTTGGCCTGAGTGCCAGGTGACTTCTGGTAGCCGCCCTTGCGTCCGCTTCCGCGGTAGCCGCGGGCTTGACTGCGGCCGCCGCTGCCCTCTGCCTGTTCACGCTCCTTGCTTAGCCTCCTGAGGTCGAAGCAGGTCACGGTAGAGTGGCCATGCCGGTTGCGGTAGACGCAGAATGGACGGTTGTCCTCTTTCTTCTCGCCAGGCTCGGGGGAGTCCCTGGGTGAGCCCTTGGCGCCAGGCTCTGCCGCGAGGACCGCGGTGGCCTTGCGCTTGGGCTCCTCCTTCTTGTGGCTCTTGGACCCCTCGTCAGGGTCGTCTCCCCGCGTGCTCATCTTGACGAAGAGGAGTCCCTCTTCAGCCTTGGCACACTTGTCCGCCAGATCGAACAGCTTCACTACAGAGGTGAGCTTGTCGTGGATGTCGAGCTTCTCGAGCATTCTGCGATTCGTGACGCCCTCGCGGAAGGCAGCGATGACCTGGGTGTCAAGGATGTTTGGAATCTTGTTCCGCACCTGGCTGAAGCACTGGATGTACTCGTGGAGGGTCTCATCCTTCTTCTGCACCACAGTGCGCAGGTCATTGTGGGTGAGCGCGTGCTCGTACGTGCCATTGAAGTTAGCGACGAACTGCTTGCAGGCTCTTCCACGTGCCCGCAGAGTCCTCAGGGTGGTTCAGGAGTCACGATAGCGCTGAGTCGTGAAGCGTGTGGGAGAAGCAGTTAGCCATGACCTTGTCAACTCCTCCCGCAGCTTGGATGGAGGTGGTGTAGAGCTGCAGAAACTCGACGGGGTTACTGGAGCCATCGTAGCCTGTGGGGAGGGCTGGCCTGAACTTCTGGGCCAGACCACGCGGCGCAGGGAGCGGGTGAACGCCATGCAGCCCGAGGCGTACGTGGCGACCCCGTTCTGCCGAGTCGCGTGGTTCTGCTGGCCCGCCTGGCCAATCTCCTCCACGAGGCGGTTCTGGCGGTCCCGCAGGCGCTCCATCCCCACGCGCACGTCTGGCGCGGTGCGCTGCACAATTTGGCAGTCGCGCGGCGAGGATGCGTGCGAGGCAGCTCTCTGTGTCGCGGCCGGAGCAGGTCCTGGAGGTGGCAGAGGCGCAGCCGTGCCCGCGAGGGAGTGGTGCACAATCAAACGCGACGGAGCGGGGCGAGTGGTGGCGATGCCGACGAGGTGGTTGAGGCGTTCCAGCCACTGGTCGTGAGCCTCTGTAGTAGGCCGGTAGCGGAGAAGTTCTTACGACATGAGCAGAGCCGTGTGCGGGGCTGGCTCCGCGCGTCCTTGGGAGGAGGCGCTCTGGTGTTGCGTCCTGCGCGAGGACTCCGCGTCGGCCTGGTGCTCGGGTTGCTCCTCCCCGTTGTGCTCGGGCTCGCTCCCGGGGTGCTCCACGTGCGGCTCGGTGTTGGCTCGCTCCTCACGGCGGGGGCGACCTCGCCGTCCACGAGTGGCGGTAGCGCCAGGCGCGGCGTTGATTCCTTCGAGTGCGCGCCTGCTGGCGCGTGCGACGCGTGCGGCGCGAGTGTCCGTCATGGTGCCGAGGCGGCTCGAGGGTCGTTGACGCGCCTCAATCCCCTACCTGGTGCGCCAAATATCGGAGAGTGACTCCCACGGAACATGGATAGTCATACCCTGAAGAGTAGTTCGAAGGGGGATTGAACACGGACGTCAAACAACCCTCGAGAGGCACGACGACGGTGCTCGCCGGGCCTGGAGAGGGACAACACGACAGAGATGAACACCGGTCTGTACCCAGGTCCACGACCCTCATGTGGAGGTAACACCGCTACTCCTGTTTGTCTATATTGTACTGGGGAGATTATATGTCGGCCCAGTGGGAACTGGGGTATGGAGAGGCCACTCCCCCCAGGCCTTGCACGCTGGCCAGTAAGACGAAACGACTAAGGACCAGGCATCACCGCCTGGCGGGACCCTCGACAGGCACCTCCCTCGAGGGCCTGAAGTGGAAACGAGGGCCTCAGGGGATCCCTCGCCTCAAGGGACCCTCCCGAGGCGCCAGCGCGCCTCGAGGGAATCCAACTGGAATCCCCCCTCAGGCCTCCTCAGGCCTAAAGGGAAACGTCGCGGCCAACGAAGTACGGCGAGACGCACATGGCCTCTGCCACGCCCACGTGGTGACGCAAGCACCCCCGTTGCCGTTTTAGGCGATAAAGGGGTCAATAAAGCCACGCCGCCTGCTGCGCAACTGCCAGGACCTTCCACTCTGGCGATAAAGCGGGAGGACGGCGCAACCCTCCAAATAAGAACGTCATCGTGGGCTCCACCTCAGAGACTGCCCTCCCTGCGGGCAGTACAGTGCGGTCGGTCGCCTGTCGGCCACCGAGCCCACCTTTACCAACCATGGACCGCGTCCATGGACGAACGGACCACGGTGGACTCCTGGTCCACCTTGCCTCTGCCATGTGGGAGCCACCTTGAAGGCCAAGAAGAAGGAGAGTGCCAGAGGCGCCTATAAAAGGGACAAGACTTCCATCGTAGCAAAGGTCGGCCATTTGCATACTACAACACTTGTAAACCCTAGCAACACCGAGTAGGATAGCCTCTGGCTGGAGGAGGAAGAAGATCATCGCTTCCCTCCCCAGGCAAGAATTGCCTCAAGGGGGCCTCCGGCAAGCTCCGTTGTACTGTAACCTCCACCATCCAATACAGACAAGCAGGAGTAGCGGTCTTACCTCCACACGAGGGCCGTGAACCTGGGTACGGGCCGGTGTTTGTCTCTGTCGTGGGTGTGTCGTCTTCGGGTCCGGCGAGCAACTTCGCAGTGTCCCTCGAGGGTCTTGACCTCCGCGTTCAATCCCCACGAACTACACTTCAGGAAGTGACTACCCCCGATTCTTGGGAGTCATAACCCGATATTTGGCGCGCCAGGTAGGGGTTTGAGGCGCGTCAACGACCTTCGAGCCGCCTCCGCGCCATGGGGAACACCCGCGCCACCCGCGTCGCCCGCGTCAACCGACGCGCGCCTGAAGGAGCACGCGCGCCGCCAGGCACCGCGAACACCCGCGCACGGCGGGGACGACCCCGCCATGAAGAGCACGTCCCTTCCGGCCTCATGCTGAGGCGACAGAACGCAACTCCGAGCACCAGGAGGACGCACAGTCGTCGCACCCGACGCAGCGGCCGAGTGGCTCCAGCCTTGGGAGGATGGACCATGCGCCTCACACCGCGCTGCTCATGGTGCAGGAGCTGCTCCGCTACCAGCCCACCGCGGAGGCCCACGAGCAGTGGCTCCAACGCCTCAACCACCTTGTCGGCATCGCCACAACGCGCCCTGCTCCATCGCAGTCCAACCTGCACCCCTCTCTCACGGGCACGGTCGCAACAAATGCGCCTCCGTCACCTCCAGGGCCTGCACCGGCTGCGACACAGAGGGCTGCCTCGCACGCGTCCTCGCCGCATGATTGCATGATCGTGCAGCGCACCGCGCCTGACGCTCGTGTGGGGATGGAGATCCAGCGCAACCGCCAGAACAGGCTCGTGGAGGAGATCGGCCAAGCGGGTCAGCAGAACCGCAACACGCTGCAGCACGGGGTCGCCACGTACGCCACAGGCTGCATGGCGTTCAGCCGCTCTCTGCGTCGCGCGGTCTGGCCCCCGAAGTTCAGGTCGGCTCTCCCTAAGGGCTACGATGGCTCCAGTAACCCCATCGAGTTCCTACAGCTCTACACCACGTCCATCCAAGCTGCAGGTGGAGAGGACAAGGTCATGGCCAACTGGTTCTCCCATGCGCTTCGCGATTCTGCGCTGTCGTGGCTCCTGAACCTCCCCGAGGACTCCGTGAATTCCTGGGAAGAGCTCTGCAAGCAGTTCGTCTCCAACTTCAAGGGGACCTACGAGCGCGCCGTCACCCACAACGACCTGCACGCTGTGGTGCAGAAGAAGGATGAGACACTCCGCAAGTACATCCAGCGCTTCAGCCAAGTGCGCAACAAGATCCCGAACATCCCTGACACCCAAGTTATCGCCGTCTTCTGCGAGGGCGTCACAAACAGCAGGATGCTCGAGAAGTTGGGCATCCACGACAAGCTCACCTCTGTGGTGAAGCTGTTCGACCTGGCGGACAAGTGCGCCAAGGCTAAAGAGGGACTCCTTTTCGTCAAGATGTCCTCGAGAGGGGACGACCACGCTGAGGGGTCCAGGAGCCAGAAGAAGAAGGAGGAGCCCAAGCGCAAGGCCACCGCGGTTCTCTTTGCAGAGCCTGACGCGAAGGGCACCCGCAGGGACTGCTTCGAGCCCGGAGAGAGGAAAGATGACCACCGCCCTTTCTGCATCTACTACAACAGACGCGGTCACTCTACAGAGTCCTTCTTCTACCTCAAAAGGTTGAGCAAGGAGCGTGAACAAGCCGAGGGCAGTGGCGGCCGAGGCCGAGGTCATGGCTACCGCGGGAGCGGACGCAAGAGCGGCTACCAGAAATCATCTGGCAATCAGGCCAACACCACAGATAAAAATGGCAATCTCCCTGACGAGGAAGATGGCGGCTACCAAGCCCCACGAGGCGCCATTGCCTACATCCTCGGCGGGGCACAGGCGCCAAAGTTGAACCATCAGGTCAAGCAGTTCACCCGCGAGCTCAACGCCACCCTCCCGAGCACGGAGACCTCCAGGCCCCTCAAGTGGTCGCAGTACACCATCGCCTTCGATGCTCAGGACCACTCCAAGTCCCCCAATACTGTTGGAACCCTCCCGCTGGTCTGCAGCCCCACCATCGAAAACGTGGCTGTGTCCAAGACTCTCATCGATGGCGGAGCAGGCCTGAACGTTATCTCCACATATACGTTCGACGCGCTTTAAGTGCCCTACGAGCGGCTCATGCCCTCGAGGCCCTTCACGGGGGTTACCAGCGGCTCGATCGAGCCTCTAGGCCAGGTCAGGCTTGTCGTCACCTTCGGAAGCGAGGAAAACTACCCCACCGAGCACATCGATTTCGATGTCGCGCACATCGGCCTGCCGTACAATGCTATCCTCAGCTACCCCGCGCTCGCGAAATTCATGGCCGTCACGCACCATGCCTACAACATGGTCAAGATCCCTGGCAGCGCTGGCACGATCACCATCCATGGGCATGTCCTGGACGCCACGCGTGCCGTTGAGATGGCCTACAAGACCGCCGACATGGCATTCCACGCAGACGAGGACCTGGAGCCTCTCGAGAGACCCAAGAAGAAGAAGTTGTTGTTCTCCCAGGAGACAGCTTCTATGAAGAAGATCTCTCTAAGCTCCAGCAGCTCGGGGGCTGAAGGCTCGGGGGCTAGCGTCACCATTGGCGCCGCGCTGCCTCCCAAACAGGAAAGCGCGCTAGTCATCTTCCTCCAGGCAAACTCTGACATGTTCGCGTGGACACCCTCAGACATGTCTGGTGTACCGAGGGAGGTGATCGAGCACCACTTAGCCGTGTGCCCAAATGCGCGCCCCGTCGAGCAGAAAGCAAGAAAACAAGCCCCCGAGAAGCAAGCGTTCATCGTCAAGGAGGTCGAGAATCTCAAAGCGGCAAAGGTCGTTCGCGAAGTCGCGCACCCCACTTGGCTCTCCAACGGTGTGGTAGTCCCAATGCCCGCCGAGGAGGCCGCCTCTGCATCGACTACACCGATGTAAACAAGGCCTGCCCCAAGGACCCTTATCCCATGCCTAGAATTGACCAGATTGTGGACTCCACGGCAGGCTGCGACCTCCTCTGTTTCCTCGATGCCTTCTCTGGTTATCACCAGATAAAAATGGCTAAGGAGGATGAGGAGAAGACGACTTTCCTCACCCCTTGCGGTGTGTACTGCTATGTCTGCATGCCCTTCGGCCTAGAAAACGCCGGTGCCACTTTCCAGAGGTTGATGAGGATAGCCCTTGGCGGGCAAATGGGGAGGAACGCCGAGGCATATGTCGATGACATCGTCGTGAAATCACGAGAAGGAAATACTCTCCTCAGAGACCTTGAAGAAACTTTCGCCAGCTTGCGCAAGGTGAACATCAAGCTCAACCCCGACAAGTGCGTCTTTGGAGTACCTTCAGCCAAATTGCTTGGGTTCCTCGTGTCTCATCGAGGCATAGAGGCAAACCCAGACAAAATCAAGGCCATAGAAGACATGCAACCTCCGCACAGGCTCAAGGACATGCAACGTCTAGCAGGCTGCATGGACAGCTTGGGTCGATTCATCTCCAAGTTTGGTGAAAGAGCCCTGCCGTTCTTCAAGATCATGAAAAGAACGAGCACTTTCAAGTGGACTCCTGAAGCTGAAAAAGTATTTGAGGACTTGAAGAAGTACCTGGCCAGCCCACCAGTAATGGTCGCGCCAAGGCCTGGCGAGCACCTGAAGCTGTACTTATCAGCTACTCCGCAAACAACCAGTGCCGTCCTTGTGGTGGAAAGAGAAGAGCTAGTACTCCACAAGAAGAGTGCAACCACTCCAAAGAAAAAGCATCCTGATCAGGAGCTCGACAAAAGGGCAGCCCTCACAAACCCACCGCCAGGCCCAAAGCCTCCAGAGAGGCACGCCCCAAGTCAACCGCTGCAAGGAAATCCTACCAAGGAGCCTGAGAAGCCCTCTGAGGCCAACCCCCTCGAGGCCCAGGGCAAGCCCCCTGAGGCCAACCCCCTTGAGGCCCAGGGCAACCCCTCTGAGGCCCAGGACAAGCCCCTCGAGGCAAACCCCCTCGAGGGCCAAGATGAGCCACGTCAGGCAAAAGACGCCAAGGCTATAGGAGTTACCCTCGTCAAGTATCCAGTCTACTTCGTCAGCACAGTACTGCGTGATACTCGTGAGCGGTATACAATGCAGCAGAAGCTTCTCCTCGCGCTCCTCATCGCCTCAAGAAAGCTGCGACACTACATCCAGGGGCACCCCATCACCGTGGTCACCTCTTTCCCCCTGGAGCAAATCCTGCGCAATCCCAACGCAACAGATCATGTCGCAGGATGGAACATAGAGCTACAACCATTCAATTTGCGCTTCGATACCACAAGGGTAATCAAAGGAAGAGCGCTGGTAGACTTCGTCGCCGAATGGACTGACGCAACCCTTGAAGAGTCTTTGGGAGAAGAGCAAGAGCCCTCTGGAGCCGAAATGCCCAGCCACTGGACCATGAAGTTCGACGGAGCTTTCGCTTGTCGTCATGGCGGGGCAGGCGTGGTCCTGATCTCACCCAAAGGCGACAAGCTGTATTACGTGGTCCAGTTGTGCTTTGGAATCGACAAGATCTCCAAGAATATCGCTGAGTATGAATGCCTGCTTGCCGGCCTACGCGCCGCAATCACCCTGGGCATCAAGCATCTACTCATCAAGGGCGACTCCCAGCTGCTCGTCAACTTCTCTAACAAAAGCTACAAGCCTAAGGACGACCACATGGACGCATACCTTGAAGAGGTCCGTAGGCTTGAGAAGCACTTCAGGGGAATGGAGCTCATGCACATTCCAAGAAAGGAGAACCAAGAGGCTGATGACATCGCCAAGCGCGCATCAAAGAGGCAAGCTCAGGCGCCAGACGTCTTTGAAGAAAGGCTCGTCAAGGCATCCATAAAGCAGCCCCAAGAGGCACTGCCCGCAAGCACAGACGAAGCGCTCCCGCCACCACCTGTAAACGGGGCTCCAGATTGCGGCCCCCCTACAGGGGAGCGTCTGTTGCTCACAGCGGTGCACCAAGAAGCAGGATGGATCGACGAGATCAAAGATTACCTCAACAAAGGGATCCTTCCCGAGGAAGATGTTGAAGCGGAGCGAATCGCCCGCCAAGCAAAATCTTACCAAATCCTCGAAGGAATTCTCTACCGCAAGCGCCAAAATGGCACCGCGCTCAAATGCGTTCCTCCTTAAGAAGGCAAACTGCTGATCAAAGACATCTACAGCGGGGAATGCGGCCACCATTCGTGCGCCCGCACCCTCCCAAGCAAAGTCTTTAGGAGGGCTTCTACTGGCGTCAAGCACTTCAAGATGCAATGCACATCGTCCAAGCATGTGAAGCCTGCCAATTCCACGCCAAGAAAATCCACCAACCTGTGCTGGGGCTACAGACCATCCCGCTCTCGTGGCCGTTCGCGGTCTGGGGGCTGGACATCCTGGGACATTTCCCAAGAGCGCAAGACGGATTTCGCTACCTGTTCGTGGCCATTGACAAGTTCACTAAGTGGCCTGAAGTGGAGGCGACGCGCACAATCACAGCAGGCGCGGCGGTGAAATTCATCAGAGACCTGGTCTGCCGCTTCGGAGTGCCTAACCGCATCATCACCGACAATGGCCCGCAATTCACCAGTGGCATCTTCAGAGGCTACTGTGGAAGAATGGGCATCAAGCTCTGCTTCGCCTCAGTCGCCCATCCACAAAGCAACGGACAGGCCGAGCACGCAAACGCAGAGGTCCTCAAAGGCTTAAAGACCAGGACCTTCGATATCCTCAAAGGCCACGGCAAGGGCTGGATCAACGAGCTCCCCTCGGTGCTCTGGTCCATCCGTACAACGCCACCCAAGCCTACCGGGGAAACACCATTCTCCCTCTTCTATGGAGCCGAAGCATTCCTCCCCACAGAGATAAAGCATGGATCCCCACGGGTCCTTGCCTTTAACGAGGACCAGCAAGAGGACCTCCACAACGACGACCTGCTGCTCCTTGAAGGTCTACGACGCCGCGGGGCCCTCCGGGCGGCCAAATACCAACAGGACCCGAGACGCTACCATAGCCGCAACGTGCACTCGCGTACCCTGGAGGCAGGCGATCTCGTCCTCAGGCGAATCCTCTCCAGGGAAGGCCTCCACAAGCTGTCCCCGATGTGGGAAGGCCCCTACAGTGTCACCCACATCGCCAGGCCTGGCGCGGCTCGCCTCGAGACCCAGGACGACGTCCCCGTCAAGAATCCATGGAACATCATGCACCTACGCAAGTTCTACCCATGATCATTGTCACGTCAAGGCATCTAGCGAAAGAGGAAGCTTACAGCTCAACCTCCAAGCATTTTTTTGTCTCTAGAGGTTAAAAGCTCTTGGCTTAAACCTCACAAATATTTGTATCCACAAGGCACAAACTTAGAACGTGATCATCGTCACGCCCGTGGTCATTGTCACGTCAAGACATCTAGCGGAAGAGGCAGCTTACGGCTCAACCTCCAAGCATTTTTTGTCTCTAGAGGTTAAAAGCTCGCGGCTTAAACCTCCCAAGCAATTTTGTCTCCTACAGGAACAAATGCAACTGTGATCATTATCACGCCCGTGATCATTGTCACGTCGAGACATCTAGCGGAAAAGGCAGCCTACGGCTCATCCTCCAAGCATATTTGTCTCCAGAGGTTAAAAGCTCACGGCTTAAACCTCCAAGCTCCAAAGGCTTCTCTCGAGGGTAAACCCTCCGAGCTCTCCATTTAACGAGCCACCTCAGGCCGTTGAGAGTCTCTGCCACTAATGGGTGGTCCCCATTCCTCGACATGGTCAAAATATTAACTTGGCAACCCCAAGCATAATGAGTCAATTTCGTTCCCAAGTGAACTTAGCGCCTCGGCGCCGCTTTGATATTTGGTGAGTTTTATTTACACATTACTTTGTTGAAGTGTGCGCTTATACCTCTCCACATGCGTACCTAGCGAGCGGGGGCTGAGTACGGTGCCAGCGCTTCAAATGACACACCAGCAGCACTACAAAATCCAAGAGTCCGAGCTCTGGCTGGAGGGCAAGATCCCACAAACACGCCATCTCTACAGAGGACCTTGGTACTTACTCTCCTCGCAAGGAATGCCTGAGGGGACCTATAAGCGCGCACGAGTCCCTGCACCGTGTTCCAGCGTTTGGGTTCGCCTCTCTAACGTCTACAGGGGAAAATCCCCCCTCAAGCCTGAAGAGGCATCAGGGAACGACCCCTCAGGAGGGCATCCTCGCCAGGAGAAAAGCCTCTACAGGGCGAAAACCTCGAGAAGATACAAGCGCACGCAGGAGCAATAAAGTGTGGCTCAGGTGGAAGCAGCATCGCCTTGGACCTCCTCCGCGGCACCCTCCTCGGCCTCGGCAGAGCGGGCCTCCTCCTCGCTCTCCTCCGCCGCAGCCTCTGCACGCCTGTAGCGGTTGCGGAAGGCGTCAACTTGCTCGCGGAGGGAACTGGAGACCCGCTGCGCGTCCTCGTCTTGAGCAGCTTCAGTAACGTTGAAGAGGTCGAAGCCTGGCGTGAGGAGCCTGATGTTGGTGAATATGCGATCAACAACCACCCCCAGGAGCTGCCGGCTCTCGTCCTCGATCATCTCGCGAAGCTCGGCGTCGGGGCCCTCAAGTGCCGCGAAGAGCTGGTCAAAGTAGACCAGGTACATGGCAGCATCGCCGCGGCCTCGGACGTCGGTGTGCGGCGCATCCGCGCCAAGCTGCGCAGCAAGCTCGTTGCCACGAGCAACCAAGGCCTCGAACATGCGCTCACGCTGCTTCATGAGCGCGCGAGACGCCTGGGCTGAGTCCGACGCCTCCGCAGCCCGCTCCATCGCAGGGGCCACCTGCTCCTCCACGTCCTTAGCTAAGGAATTGAGGTTGTGGACTGCCTCGGTGTGGGCCTCCTCCGCTCGGCGACGACCGTCCTTGGCGCGCTTGAGGTGAGCCTCCAGCTTGGAGTTGGCCCTCTCGAGCTCGGCGATCCGCTGAGCATCCGCGGCGTGCTTGGCCTTGAAGCGGTCCTCCTGCGTCTGCGCCAGGTCGCGATACTTCTGAGAGGTGGACTTGTAGAATTGCTTCTCGTGCTCCACGAGGGCATCCTCGGCCTCCTTCTTCTTCTCGGCGAAACGCCGCTCGAAGCGCTCGTAAGCTAACTTCTGGGAAGCGATGTTTTCGTCGTACTTCAAGGTCGCCTTGGCTAGGTCTCCTTCGCGGTCCTCAAGGGCCTCGCGCTGGGCGACCAGGTCCTTCTCTGCCTGAAGGCGCTGCTCCTCACGCTGATGCAGCTCCTTCTCCTTGAGGGCCAGCTACCGCTCACGCTCGGCAAAGACCTTGCGGTCTCCTCCAGAGCGGCCTGTGCAGCCTGATGGGCGGAGAGCAGCTGGGTCTCTAGCTGGCCCAGCTCGCGGCGCTTCTGCGCCAGCGAGCCCTCCATCGGCTCACGCTCCGCCTTGGCCTCGCGTAGGAGCTCTGCAGCGGTGTCGCGTTCCGCTTGGAGGGGCTCAAGGAGCTCTGCGGTGTCACGGATAGCCCCCTCGCGGTACTCCTTGGCGAAGCTGATGGCCTCTTTGTGGGCGGCCTGCAGCGCCAAGTCCTCCGGACGGCGCGCCTCTACCGCCGCATGGAAGGACGCCCAAGACCTCGCCAGCTCCTCCTGCTGCCGAGCGAGCCATATGTCCCCGAGGGTGAGGTGCGCCTCCAAGCCCTCCAAGGATTCTCTCACGAGGCCCAAGGCGACCTTGCGGCACCCCGCGCTCCAGTCCCAGCCTCGGGGGACCAGCTCCTGGCTCGTGGAGGGCCCGGCCCCGGCGTCGAGTCCTGTGGGCCCGGCCTCGGGAAAAGCTCAGGGGCTGGCCTGGGCTCCACCTGTGCCCGCGCCGACATCCTCTTCAGGCCCTACGGCCGCACGGCGCTCCTCGTTTACAGCTTGACGAGGAGGCAAGGAAGCATCTCCCCCAGCAGACGCGCCCGTGCCTGCTGGTGCCTCGCGCGCTTCCCTCCCAGGCTGCATGGGAGCAGCGGGCGAAGGCGGCGGAGTAGGCGCGCACGGTGGCGTCGACGCGCGCGGCTGTAGCGTACCTGCACTTTAAATAAGGCAGATACCTGTGTATAGTGCAAATCCCTGGATCGATTCATTTGCACACACAGTTTACGATGTAATATCACAACAAAGCGTCAATTTTATTACATCGATGATCCAGAATTACAAAATATTTGATACAAGTTGCATAGCATAAAGCTAGCTTTAAAATAGTACACAGCGGAAATACAATAGCAGTGAGTCTCTATCACTTTCATGCTGCCACAGGCGAAAACATGTTGGTTGTAGACTCGAAACCTATAAACGAAACCTCACTCGTCATCTGAACAATCTGCAATAAGAAAAATATTGCAACAACGTGGGTCAGATTCCATTAAAAATGGAGTCTGGCAAGTGACACTATGGTGGACACTTAATGGAATAACTCTATAGCCTATATGCATATTGGCTGGTGGAGTTCAAGGCTATTTTGCATAAAGCCAATTTTTCCTATCTTTTTGGAAAACTCTTTCTTCAAATCAAGACAAGTATGGCATGAAAACCATAAATCTCATCTTCCCTTGTTCACCCATCAAGTTTTATTTCTGAAGTTGGAATGATGGAATCCTCCGTTGACGTCCGTGATCAGCTGCTCAAATTGTCCGTACCGGGGACACGGCTAAGTACTTAGTTTTACACTCTGCAGAGGTTGTGCACTTTCACCTTTATAATCAATTTGTCCGAGAAATCCTATACACGCGGAGTGTATTAAGGAAAGGAGAGAATTGAGACAAGAACTTTCAGAAGAAGAATGCAACCATACTAGCAAGACCCGTTCCACCTATCATCCCCCTACATCTTCTTGTCAAGCTGACAGGTTGCACCCTCACAACTTAATTATTCTAGACATAGCCCATTGTCAAAAGGTTGCACGGGAAGCAATCGTCACTCGGAGTTCTTCAGATTCCTCTGTACCCTGGGTGGCCATCCACAAGTGCACTCTCAGGTTGACAACCCCCATGCTCATGGCCCCAAGTATAGTAGAAACTACCTTAGGCAAAGACAACCACAAGCACAGTCCTGAGTAGCCACTCAACATAAACCATTCAACCAATCCACCCAGGTGTTTCATTAACTTAGTGGATGTGTACTCCCAGGTTGACAACCACCATGCTCACGGCCCTAAGTAGAATAGAAATTCATCCTAGGCGACGACAACCATGAGCACAGCCCTGAGTAGCCACTTAATAATTTGTAAAACTTTTCATCAATTGCATAGCATCAATATTTCTGCTAAGTATGATATAGGAACCTAGAAACAGGAGTAAGGGAATTCTACACAGGTTTAGCATAGCAATACTATCCTACACATGCATATAAAAATACACTAAGTAATGCATAGAAAATACTTAGGAAGTTTATGAGGTGTGCCACTTGCCTTTGAATGAAGTCTTCACTCACAAACTCTTTTCAACGAACTCGGGTCTCTCCGTTCAGTCTAAACAATATAAACACACAACAATACAACAATCATAAAACTAAACAACACAACACATACAAACAAGTTTCTTAAAATTCTAAGGAAAACATGACATGCATGATATGCAAATTATTTATAAGGACTAGAAATGCATGTCATGCCATGAAAAATCTTTTAAGTTAATGCAAGGAAATGTGTTGGTCCAAATGACTAAGGACTAAGGTTAGAAGTTGGATAAAAATACCTTTGTTATAATTTATCTTGAATAAGCACTCTAATGACTTAGTCATGATGTGCATATCTACTTAGAGAAAATACTAAGTCTATAAGGTGATCAACTTTTATTATCAACTCTTTGTAAATTGGATACTAGGATCCAACAAACTTCAAGATAATAATATGATCCAAAATTGTTTAAGTCTAAAGTGAAAGACAAGATTAGGAAAGAGGGAAAAGATAGAAAGAAAGTTGTAGTTGATTTTCCAGGCTTCATCTCCACACTTATAATTTTTCCTTCGTGATGTATTGATTGTATTTTTGGTAGACTTGATGATTCTTCATACTTGATGATTCTTTTATCACCGAGGCTGTTCTTGGATTTAACTTAGTCTTCATGAAGTCTCAGAGAAGAAAGGAGAAAAGAAAGAGAGAGGGAGCAAGACTTAGAAAATATTTCTGGTAGGTCTTCATGAACTTGTTCTTGATTTTTCTTCTAAGTGCTTCTACTCCTTGAAGATACTTCTGAGGTCTTGTTTTGGCTAAGTCCTTCATTGGCCTTCTATCTCCATGTTGAAAATACTAAGTGTCTAGTGCATAGCACTTTTACCTAAATACTAAGTTTGGAAATATTCCTAACATAGAGAAAAAAAATGAAGAGGAGTTTTCGTATGAGAAATATATCTACAAAATAAAATATGCTATGAATGAAATGAAATTTTAAATCACAAGAAAACATCAAAATAACTTTTGTGATTTCTTTATAAATATGCATGAATTTATAAATGCAATTTAATTAATTTCTATTTTTGGAAAATATAATAAAAGGAATAATTATAAGATTAAAGTTTTCTATGATTAAATTTTTATAACAAAGTTTTATAATTAGTGTTAATAGACTGGGGGCATTTAATTAGATTTATAGCAATTTGATTTAATCAAAGTAATATTTCTATTAATAGTTATGTTGAAAATACTCGAACTATTCAAATTAAATATATAACTATGATTTCATTCAAATATTACTCAAAATTATTTTATATCAGTGTCATTAAATTACAAATATTCTAAAGTTTCTAGAACAATTTTATTTGCAATCTTTGGAACTATAGATTTAAAGTTATGACAAATATACTCAAATCTTCCATTTGAAATTTGAATATTTTAAACTAAGTCAAATTTGAATTTTGGAAGATCCAAAATATTCTACATGTCGAGAGCTTTCCAAAAATATAAAGTTTGTTAAATTTGGCTAAGTGGTTAAAAAGTTATGACAGATCTAAGTGGCAGGGGCTTTTCTGCAAAAATGCCAATTAAAATTAATTATGAAAATTAATTGCTGACGCGGATGCTGACTGGATGCTGACGAGGCACACTGAGGTGGATAAGTCAACAGATCCAGACCGTTGGATCTGGATCGGACGGATCTCAACGGCCTGTATCGATTCGTTTAAAATTTTCTAATCTCAGATGTTGGAAGGAGATCAGAGGGCTCACAGCGATTTGACCAAATCGGGGCGGCGCTTCTCGCCGGACTTGGAGAGGATGGCGGCGCGGGCTCGGGCATGGACGGCGCGGACGTTGGGGTGGCCGAAATACTCCTCTGATAATTATTCAATTTATAATTTGTCAAAGGGAAAACAAATGATGTAGAATTAAACTACATGAGCAGAGCTTTCCAATGACATAAAGTTTATTAAATTTGGACTTACAGATTAAAAGTTATGAATTTTGCAAGTTTTATCTATTTTCTGTTTTATTTATAAAATTTCCTGCGAAAAAGAAAATCAAAGGGCGACGTGGAACGATCCTATTGGACAGTACCGCTTCGGCGCGGATCGGCAGCGCGGCCGTCCGATCTACTTTAAAACGGACGCTTGGGATTAAACGGATCTAGATCCGTTGGATCTAGATCCAACGGTTCGCATCCAGAGCCTCAGCGCGGGCGGCGCGAGTCCGTCGGAGGTCCTCCGACCGCGGCGGCGCCACGGCCGGCGTCGTGCGTGTTTCGCGTCCTAGCGGTCTAGGGGACGAACGAGTCATACCGTTACGTAGAGGACGATGAGGCGGGGTCGGTGGCGAGTTGCGGTTCTTCGGTGCGTCGCCGTTCCTCGGGAAAACCTCGCCGGAGTTGGTGCTTGCGGCCGGCGGCGGAGTTCGCGGATGGGGACGACGTTCCGCTGCAAAATAGAACGAACGAAAGTGCTCAACGGGTGCGCAAGGATAAGGGGAAGCGAGGGGAAGCCTCGGTGGTGCTCGAGGAGCTCGGAGCTTACCGCACTCGCGAGAAAGTCCGGCGGAAATGGCGACGACGGCGAGCTTGATTCCGAGCAGCCCGACGGTGGAGGGGTAGGGTTTTTGGGGGGGTTTCGGAGGCGGCCTCGCGGGGTTTAAATAGGAGGGGGCAGGGGCGCTAGACGCGGAGGGAAACGGCCGGAAACGGCTCGGACTCGGTCTTCATCTCCGGCGTGATCTCCGGACGGAGGTGGAAGACGGCTGACAGGTGGGGCCCACCTGTCAGCGAGAGGGGAGCGACGCGCGCGCGGGAGCGGGCCGATGGGCTGCTATCTGACGCACGCGCGGTGGATAGCGTCTGGGCCGGCAGGGAAACAATTCCTTTAAAATTAAATAAAAACTGTTTTTCAAATCTGATTTACTAAATGATTTTTAAACCTATTCAAAACTTTTCAGAAAAATTCATAAAAATATATTTTGGAAAGGTTATTTAAATTAGCAATTTTTAATAATACACTTACCCATTATATAATTTGGAAAAATTATATTTATTAAGTGAGTTTAAATAAACACTTAATGGGATTAAATGATATTTAAACTCATAATTAAATTTTTATTTAGTATTTATGTGATTAAAAGTTAATCCTATATGATGAATGATGTATGAATGCAAGGTTTTAAATTTTAGCAAAATTGGGATGTTACAAACCTAACCCACTTAAGATGAATCTCGTCCTCGAGATTCGGTTTGGCCTTCAAAAAGATGAGGGTGTTCTTCCCGAAGATCATCCTCCCGTTCCCAAGTCGCTTCTTCTTCTGTATGGTGGTTCCACTGGACCTTACAAAATTTGATAGTCTTGGTTCGTGTGATCCTTTCTGCCATCTCCAAGATTTTGATTGGCTTCTCTTCATACGTCAGGTCACTTTCCAACTGAACTTCTTCTAATGGCACTGCATCCCGTAGTGGGGTTTCTGTCATCTCTGGGTGACACTTCTTCAATTGGCTCACATGGAAGACATTGTGAACTGCTGACAGAACTTCCGGTAATTCTAACTCATATGCTACTTCTCCCTTGCGGGAAAGAATCTTAAAGGGGCCGATGAATCGAGGTGCAAGTTTACCCTTGATCCCGAACCTCTTCACACCACGCATTGGTGACACTCTTAAATAAGCCCTGTCACCTATCTCATATGTGATTTCTCTCCTTTTGGAATCTGCATAGCTTTTATGCCTGGACTGCGCGATCTTCAATCTGTCCTTGATTATTCGAACCTTCTCTTCAGCTTCCTGGATTATATCAGGTCCAAATAAACTTCGCTCTCCCACACCGTTCCAGAGTAGTGGTGTGGTGCATTTCCTACCATAAAGTGCCTCAAACGGCGACATCTCTATACTTGCTTGGTAGCTGTTGTTATAGGAAAATTCTGCGTATGGCAAATTATCATCCCAACTAGAATTGTAGTCCAAGGCACAAGCCCTCAGCATATCTTCTAAAATTTGGTTTACTCTTTCCGTCTGTCCATCCGTTTGTGGATGAAATGCTGTACTGAACTCTAATCTCGTACCCAATGATTCATGTAATTGTTTCCAGAAATGCGAGGTAAACTGGGTACCTCTGTCAGACACAATCCTTTGGGGAATACCATGAAGGCATACAATTTTCCTCATGTAAATCTCTGCCAACTTAGCACTTGAGTAGGTAGTCTTTACTGGCACAAAATGGGCCACCTTTGTCAAACGATCCACTATTACCCAGATCGAATCATATCCCGATCTGGTACGCGGTAATCCAGTGATGAAATCCATACCTATATGTTCCCATTTCCAATCCGGTATAGGTAAAGGTTGCAACAATCCTGCTGGCTTCTGATGCTCCGCCTTTACTCGACTACATACATCGCACTTAGCTATAAATTCCGCGATGTCTCTCTTCAAGTTATTCCACCAAAATCTTTCTTTTACATCCATGTACATCTTGGTGTTTCCCGGGTGTATGGAGTAAGGCGAGTTATGTGCTTCTTGCAGAATCAACTTTCTAAGATCCTCATCTTGCGGCACGCAGATGCGTTTCTCAAACCACAAGGTGCCTTGCTCATCCATTCGAAAACCCTTGGCCTTTCCTTCGCTCAGGTTGACCTTGATTTCATCCATTATTTTGTCTCCCTTCTGGCCTTTCCGAATCTTATCCATCAACAACGGTTCTACGTCCAGTGCTGCGAGGAATCCTTCGGGTACTACCTCTAATCTGAGGTCCTTAAATGCTTTACTTAATTCTTCGGGCAATTCTCCCGCTGTCAGTCCATTACATGGACCTTACGGCTCAAAGCGTCAGCCACCACATTAGCCTTTCCTGGGTGATATTGTAGACTCATATCATAGTCCTTAATGAGTTCCAGCCATCTTCTTTGCCTCATATTCAATTCCTTCTGGGTGAAAATATATTTCAGGCTCTTGTGATCCGTGAATACTTCACAACGCTTTCCCAAAAGATAGGGTCTCCACGTCTTTAACGCATGCACTACTGATGCTAACTCCAGATCGTGAGTGGGATAGTTGACCTCATGTTTCTTAAGCTGTCTAGAAGCATATGAAACCACTTTCCCTTCTTGCATTAGGACACTTCCTAGTCCATGGTGCGAGGCGTCACAATATACTTGGAATTCCTTCTCTATATCTGGCAAACATAAAACAGGTGCTGACACCAGCCGTTTCTTCAGTTCCTGAAAACTTATTTCACATTCTTCAGTCCACTTGAATTTGACTTCCTTTTTCAGTAGTGAAGTTAATGGTTTGGCAAGTTTGGAGAAGTTCTCAATAAATCTTCTATAATAACCTGCCAGTCCAAGGAAACTACGGATGTCTGCCACATTCTTGGGTACTTCCCACTTCGTCACTGCTGACACCTTTTCTGGGTCTACTGCTATTCCATTTTTTGACACAACGTGTCCTAGAAAACCAACTTCTTCTAGCCAGAATTCACACTTGCTAAATTTGGCATACAGCTTGTGTTCTCTAAGTCTCTGTAATATCAGGTGCAAGTGTTCTTCATGTTCCTCCTGACTTTTGGAGTAAATCAGGATATCATCAATGAACACCACTACAAACTTATCCAGAAAGTCCATAAACACTTTGTTCATCATGTTCATGAAGTATGCCGGTGCATTGGTTAAACCAAACGGCATTACGGTGTACTCATATAATCCATATCTGGTAGTGAAGGCAGTTTTGGGTATATCTAGTTCTCTTACTTTCATTTGAAAGTATCCTGATCGCAAATCGATCTTAGAGAATACCGAAGCACCCTCTAGCTGGTCGAAAAGCTCGTTAATTTTCGGTAGCGGGTACTTGTTCTTGATCGTCACCTCGTTGATTGCTCGATAATCCGTGACTAGCCTTTGAGTACAATCCTTTTTCTCTACGAACAGAATGGGTGCTCCCCAAGGTGATGAACTTGGGCGGATGAATCCTTTCTGCAGTTGCTCCTCTAACTGCTTCTTGAGTTCTTTCAATTCAGCTACGGCCATTGGATATGGCCTCTTGGCTATGGGTCCCGTTCCGGGAACCAAATCTATGAGAAATTCCACATCCCTATCGGGCGGCATTCCCGGTAGTTCTTCGGGGAAAACATCAGGGTAATCTCTTACCACACGAACGTCTCCCAGGCTAACCCCCTTAAGAGAATTTAGCTTAACTTTCTTAAAATCATATTTGGATTTGTATCTGATCTTCTTATTCTCGGGAGTGGTGAGTGTAATTGATCTATTCGCACAATCCAAAATTCCTTCAAACTTGGCCAACCAATCCATACCGAGTATAACATCCAGACCCTGGGTCTCTAATATTATCAGGTTTACCGGAAAGGAGTGTTTACCAATTTCTAAACTCAAGTTTTGACAATTGGTTTGTGCGAGCATTCCCCCCCCCCCCCCGGGGGGAACTCACCCTAACCGGATTTAGCAGGCTTGTAGTAGTCAGTTTGTTTTTATTAACAAAAGCTCTTGAGATGAATGAGTGGGATGCTCCAATATCGAACAAGACTAATGCAGGAAAGGTATGTAGTAGAAACGTACCAATCACTGCATCCGGTTCATTCTGCACTTCTTCCACATCAAGATGATTCACCTGTGCCTTCTGGAAAGGATTAGGCTTTGATGCTTCCGGCGTCTTCTTCTTCTCTGGGCAGTCTGTTGAGTAATGTCCCTTGTTCCCACACTTGTAGCAAGTCACTTGACTTATATCTCGTTTTGGTTCATTGTTGTGGCGGTGTTGCTCTTTTCCACTATTGTTCCCATTGAACGGGTGGTTGTGTCCACTACCACCTTGTCCATTTCCTCTGTATCCGGAATTTCCTACTTTATGGATATGACCATTATGGTTGTGGCCACTTCCACTCTTGTGACTATGGTGACCTCCACTGTTCTCAGGTACGTATGGTTTCTTCTGCATCAGATTAGTGTTGTACTTATTTGCGCTGAACTTCCTCTTTCTATTCTCCTCCTTCTTCATGTTGCTGTCCAGAGTAATGGCCTGATCAAGAAGGTCCTGATAATTGGGAGCATAGGCTACAGACAACGGTATTTTCAGCTCACCATTGAGTCCATTCATAAACTTGTACTTCCTCTTTGCATCGGTGTCTACATCCTCTGGGGCATAGCGTGAGAGGGAATTGAAGTCCTCCATGTACTCCCTCAGAGCACGATTTCCCTGTCTCAGAGTGCGGAACTCATCCCTTTTCAGATTCATGATCCCAGAAGAGATGTGTGCATTGCGTAAACCTTCTTTAAAGATTTCCCAGGTAAGTCCTTCAAGTGGGTGAGTGATCTGATAGGTTTCCCACCATTGTGCCGCTGGTCCCTCCAGTAGATGGGAAGTGAACCTTATCTTCTCCAATTCCGTACACTCGCAAGTAACCAGATCCTTGTTCACAGAGCGTAGCCAATCATCGGCTACAATTGGTTCAGAAGCTGTGGCGAATTTGTTGGGTCTGAGGCTCAAGAACCTAGCAAGGCGGTCAACTTGGGGTAGGGGTGGTGGTGGCGGCGGTGGAGGGGGTGGTGGATTGTTTTGGTTTGCCATGAACTGAGCCATCATGGTCATCAACTGTGTCTGGGCTGCCATCATTTGTTGCATCATTTCGTTGGCATTGTTGTTGTCAGGATCACGACGTGGAGGCATCTGTATGGTGTGGGCATAGGTAAGTAGTGATAGAAAGAGACTACAAAAACATCTACCCATGCACATCAACACACTTCACAGAAACATAACAAACAGCAAGTAAACAGGCACACCCGATGTATTTTATAAATTCGATAATTTAGAGACTTGCAACCAAGCTAGGATATGGTTTTCAGGGTACTGCCTCACCACAAATTGGTGGGTCAATACAACTTCGATGGGGTAAGGAGAAATACTCGTAAGGTAAGGATAACTGGTGGTCTTACTAATCAAATTTTAAAACTCTTTATGTATTTGCGGGTGTTCCCACACTTGCGTTTCTTGACACCTGTGGCTTCCTTGGGAGTGTCCTCATCGGGGTAGGTTAACACTAGAGGCTCTGGGGCGTCAGGGAAATGAGTCTTCTCGGCCTGAAGTTCCATTTGGCTTAGTTGTTCACACAAATGAGCACACTGAGCCTGCAATGCCAAAATGTGGGCATCCTTCTGTGCAATCCTATCATCTTGCAGGTAAATCTTGTTTTCCAGTTCCTTGTTCTCCTTCGTTAGCACCTGAACTTCTACAGGAAGAATATCCTTCTCCTCTTCTAAGCTTTCCTTAACGTGACGGTGGACGCGTCTTAAATCTGCCCTGTAGAAGATCTCTTGTCCCAGAAGTATATCCAAATTATGGCAATGAGCTCCAAGGTCTCCATGATGCTTCTCGTTCATACCCCTAAGTGAGGGTTGAACGGGTTGTCCAATGCTATCCCTCCTGGCAAAGTGTCGAAAGACGGAGTTGGGCTTGATCTCGTCATAGAATTGCTCAATGATGCGGGACAAGGTCTCCAGCATTGCCATCTCCACTCCATTCTTCCAGGTGGGGTATCTAGATCGGAAACGGATCAGCTGCGATCCAGGAGGATCAAGACGAGGGAGAACTTCTGACTCGATCTTCCAGCGTCCTTCAGGGTAATCTTCTGAAATAATTTCCTTGCCCCTGAAGACTGGCGGCGTCAACCTCAGGGTCCTGGAAAGGCTGAGGAGCTGGTCACTGAAGTAGTACTGGTCTCCTTTCTGAGGGAAATACTCTTGGGTGAAGTTCTTCATCTACAAGAATTTTGAAGGGGTAAGATATAAGGATATAAAACATATTATAAGGAAAGAAGTATGGTATTTAGAATTTTATTTATTATAAATATTAATTTTAGGGTTTATATCCAATCCTAGGGGTTTCGAGCCTACAGGCAACATTCGTGCTCTAATACCATCTGTAGTGCCCATGCTTATGAAAGCAATGGCACATATGAATAATGTAAAGACTTGGATCACATAAGTCTCACATTCTCCAATAAGATGTAATATCACAGTACAATGTCATAAATTTATTATAGAACGAGACAAATGATCCAAAAACAAATATCCTTACAACTTAGCATAGCGGAAATGCTAGCTGAATATATAGTTCACACTTTATTTCAGAGTTCAACGCAAATCCTAAAGGTAGCATGGAGCTACATCTTCTCCATGAAGCCACTGGCAAATCATGTTGGTTGTAGCTCGAAGACGACCCCCTTACTCCTCATTTGGACATTCTGCAAGGTTTAGTTGCAGCCCAGCTATAAAGGGTCAGCACAATTGAATTGTGGTGGCAAGTGACTTTAAATTCTAATATCCTATTTTACTAATACTATATGCTTAATTTGGCTGGTGGAGCTCTAGGCTATTGCGCAAAGCAAAATTTTTCCTACTTTTGGTAAACAATTTTCTTAATCAATAATCTTCTCCTTCAGAGACAATCTCGAGACAAGTCCATGTCTCCTACCCATGTTCATCCAACAAAGTTTTATTAAGAAATTAGAGATGAGGAGATTTTCAGAACACAGCCTTGTGTAGTTACTCAAATTGTCCGTTGCCGGGGACACGGCTAAGATCTTAGGTTTTAACTCTCGAGAGTGTGTGCACTTTCACCATTAGACTCGATCAACCCAAACTATCCTCTACACTCCTTTAGTGAGAAGGAAAAGGAGAAGATCAAGACGAGACTTTTCAGAGGTTGCTTTCCCATGATCATACTAAGAGATTACCACCATCCTATCAACTCTACCACCATCAATCTCTTGACCCAGGTCCACATCAACTTACTCCATCAAGACAGAGCCCATATTGACCAATGGTTGCACGATAAGCAACTAGACTAAGTGTAAACTTCAATCTCATAGCCCTGGGTGGCCTACCACAAGTGAGCAACTCAGGTTAACACCGCATATCATGGCCCCAGGTAAGTAGAAACTACCCTGGGCGAAGACAACCATGACACATGGCCCTGAGAAGCCACTCAACTTGAAACCTCCTCGATCGACCCAATCCACCCAGGCGTTAAATTAATTAGTGGAAATTTTCATTTATCACATCAACCATAAAACAATCATTTTTGCAGCAGTTGCTTCCACTAAATTATAATAGGGGTCTAATCTGGAATTTCTAAGGGGAAACCTAAAAGGTTTGCATAGCATACTACAATCTCCCAAAAACCTATCATGCATACTACTTTTGCAAATACTGTTTGAAAACACTAGATATGCAATAAAATAAAATAGTAGGTGTTTTATGAAGTCACTTGCCTTGGCAGCAGGAGGGGCAGGCACAACAAGAATAGCAATCACAAGCAGGTCCTTCTTCTCCTTCACAATCTAGCACAAGCAATACATACAAATAAATATTCCACACAAAATCTCACACACCAAATAAAAGATGTATGCATGCATAGTATGCCACGTGTAGAATTAGACACACTCATCCATAATTTATATTCTCTGTTATTAAATGCATGAGATGCAATTTCTAGGAATTTCTCATTTCACCTAACAATATAAAATTGAAAGTAATATAGCAAAACCTAGATTATACCATTACAACTTTTATTGTTCTAAGAAAGTTTTCCAATAAGATACATACTAATATTCCTGGACAGAGGGAAATTATACAATCTCAAACAATTACTTTTAATTCTAAATCATTTTTATTATTTAAGTTATTTATTTAATGGCCGAAATACTCCTCTGATAATTATTCAATTTATAATTTGTCAAAGGGAAAAACAAATGATGTAGAATTAAACTACATGAGCAGAGCTTTTCAATGACATAAAGTTTATTAAATTTGGACTTACAGATTAAAAGTTATGAATTTTGCAAGTTTTAACTATTTTCTGTTTTATTTATAAAATTTCCTGCGAAAAAGAAAATCAAAGGGCGACGTGGCACGATCCTATTGGACAGTACCGCTTCGGCGTGGATCGGCAGCGCGGCCGTCCGATCTACTTTAAAACGGACGCTTGGGATTAAACGGATCTAGATCCGTTGGATCTAGATCCAATGGTTCGCATCCAGAGCCTCGGCGCGGGCGGCGCGAGTCCGCCGGAGGTCCTCCGACCGCGGCGGCGCCACGGCCGGCGTCGTGCGTGTTTCGCGTCCTAGCGGTCTAGGGGACGAACGAGTCATACCGTTACGTAGAGGACGACGAGGCGGGGTCGGTGGCGAGTTGCGGTTCTTCGGTGCGTCGCCGTTCCTCGGGAAAACCTCGCCGGAGTTGGTGCTTGCGGCCGGCGGCGGAGTTCGCGGATGGGGACGACGTTCCGCTGCGAAATAGATCAAACGAAAGTGCTCAACGGGTGCGCAAGGAAAAGGGGAAGCGAGGGGAAGCCTCGGTGGCGCTCGAGGAGCTCGGAGCTTACCGCACTCGCGAGAAAGTCCGGCGTAAATGGCGACGACGGCGAGCTCGATTCCGAGCAGCCCGACGGCGGAGGGGTAGGGTTTTTGGGGGGGTTTCGGAGGCGGCCTCGCGGGGTTTAAATAGGAGGGGGCAGGGGCGCTAGACGCGGAGGGAAACGGCCGGAAACGGCTCGGAATCGGTCTCCATCTCCGGCGTGATCTCCGGACGGAGGTGGAAGACGGCTGACAGGTGGGGCCCACCTATCAGCGAGAGGGGAGCGACGCGCGCGCGGGAGCGGGCCGATGGGCTGTTATCTGACGCGCGCGCGGTGGATAGCGTCTGGGCCGGCCCGGAAACAATTCCTTTAAAATTAAATAAAAACTGTTTTTCAAATCTGATTTACTAAATGATTTTTAAACCTATTCAAAACTTTTCAGAAAAATTCATAAAAATATATTTTGGAAAGGTTATTTAAATTAGCAATTTTTAATAATACACTTACCCATTATATAATTTGGAAAAATTATATTTATTAAGTGAGTTTAAATAAACACTTAATGGGATTAAATGATATTTAAACTCATAATTAAATTTTTATTTAGTATTTATGTGATTAAAAGTTAATCCTATATGATGAATGATGTATGAATGCAAGGTTTTAAATTTTAGCAAAATTGGGATGTTACACCTCCTCCATGGGGCGCGAGGGAGCCACCACGAAGGCATCGTCATCACCTGACGAGATGTCGCAGATCTCGTCAGTAAATGGCCCTGCGCTCGAAGAAGACACCTCCCCTACCGTGGTCTCCTCCTCACCTAGGCCAGCTCCTGAAGGCCGAGGGAGAATCTGCCGCTTCCGCTCCCCACATGGCTGGCGTCGGCAACTCTGAGTCTGCCTGGCCTATCGGGGTAAACGAGGGCATCCCCTCCAGGATGTCCATGCGCTCCGTCAGGTTGTATTGGTGAAGAGGCCGGAGCGTCGCTGGGAGCTGATCCACGGCAGACACCGACGGATTAACGAAGAGCGTGGAGAGGACGTTGTCGACGGTGTCCTTGTCGTTGTCCTCGACGTGGAGCCGCATCCTGTCGCTCGGTCCCGAGTACATCCACATGGGGACCGAGTGTGCCTGGAGGGCGCGATGCGGCGCATCATGAAGTCTTCCACGATCATCTGCCCCGTGAGGCCCCCCTTGCCGAGGAAGCTCAGGCGCCCCACCAAGTTACGTTCTTGGCGCCGTCGAAGGTGGCTTTTCCCCAATGGGAGTTCTTCACCGGGGGCTCGTCGGGGACCTCGAGGAAGGCGCAGGGACGCTCCACCCCCACGAAGAACCACTTATGGCGGAAGTCGTCCACCTTCTTCGTCACCAAATGATGGCTTTGTTCTCGTTCCAGGACATGGGGATGTACATGCTCCCCATGCCGTCGGCGATGCGGAACAAGACACATCCGGAGCGCTCGTTCTGCGCCGTGTTCCGGAGCGCGTAAAAGCACCGGAACACCCCACCGTGGTCTCCAGGCCCAGGTACGCCTCGCAGAGGTAGGCGAAGACGGCGAGGATGAGGATGGAGTTGGGGTGCAGGTGCAGCAGCTGCACCTGGTAGAACGCCAGCACCGCCTCCAGGAACGGCGAGAAGGGCGGCACCAGTCCCACAGCAAGGCAATGCTGGAAGATAGGAAAGTACCCGTGCGGGCGCTTCCCGTGCGCCGCGGGCTTCAGGGCGGTGGCGCCATGCTCGTTCGTCCGGTCCGCCACCAGGAACCGGACCTTGGCGAGCGCCTTCTCATTGACGCGCACGCCCAGCAGCGCCACGCGCAGCACGACCTCAGGGGCCTCCGCTTGGGAGGAAGACCCCGCGACGGCCTTGCCCTTGCTCTTGAGTGGGCTCATCGTCGAGGGTGCGGAAGTTTGAAGGAGACAGAGAAGGGGGATTCGCAGGAGAGAGCGGACGCGGAGAGCTCTGGGAAGCGGAAACTTCTGCGAGAAGAATCGGAAACGGAAACGATTCTGCTGCAACGCTCGGGCTTTATACCCCCTCAAGGAGCAGTTACCGGGGCGTGGTGGGACCCGACTCGCGCCCCGGATCGTGCGGGGCCGTTATTCGTCCGAGTGCCTCGTGGCTCGGGCCGGCTGGGCACTAAGGGCCCACGACGCTTCGCATGAGCCCATGGGCTCAACCGTGCCCATCATGGGCCCGGGGGCTATTGTCGGTCCAGTGAGAACTGGGGTATGGAGAGCCCACTCCCCCCAGGCCTCGCACGCTGGCCAGTCAGACGAAACGACTAAGGACCAGGCATCACCGCCTGGCGGGACCCTCGAGAGGCACCTCCCCTCGAGGGCCTGAAGTGGAAACGAGGGCCTCAGGGGATCCCTCGCCTCAAGGGACCCTCCCGAAGCGCCAGCGCGCCTCGAGGGAATCCAACTGGAATCCCCCCTCAGGCCTCCTCAGGTCTGAAGGGAAACATCGCGGCAAAGGAAGTACGGCGAGACGCACATGGCCTCTGCCACGCCCACGTGGTGACGCAATAACCCCCGTTGCCGTTTTAGGCGATAAAGGGGTCAATAAAGCCGCGCCGCCTGCTGCGCAACTGCCAGGACCTTCCACTCTGGCGATAAAGCGGGAGGACGGCGCAACCCTCCAAATAAGAACGTCATCGCGGGCTCCACCTCAGAGACTGCCCTCCCTGCG
Source organism: Poa annua (assembly GCA_026929855.1). Taxonomy (NCBI): domain Eukaryota; kingdom Viridiplantae; phylum Streptophyta; class Magnoliopsida; order Poales; family Poaceae; genus Poa; species Poa annua. The sequence continues at coordinate 270,490,004 of CM049426.1, read as the reverse complement.
GGCAGTACAGCGCGGTCGGCCGCCTGTCAGCCACCGCGCCCACCTTTACCAACCATGGACCGCGTCCATGGACGAACGGACCACGGTGGAATCCTTCTCCACCTTGCCTCTGCCATGTGGGAGCCACCTTGAAGGCCAAGCAGAAGGAGAGTGCCAGAGGCGCCTATAAAAGGGACAAGACTTCCATCGTAGCAAAGGTCGGCCATTTGCATACTACAACACTTGTAAACCCTAGCAACACCGAGTAGGATAGCCTCTGGCTGGAGGAGGAAGAAGATCATCGCTTTCCTCCCCAGGCAAGAATTGCCTCAAGGGGGCCTCCGGCAAGCTCCGTTGTACTGTAACCTCCACCATCAAATACAGACAAGCAGGAGTAGCGGTCTTACCTCCACACGAGGGCCGTGAACCTGGGTACGGGCCGGTGTTTGTCTCTGTCGTGGGTGTGTCATCTTCGGGTCCGGCGAGCAACGTCGCAGTGTCCCTCGAGGGTCTTGACCTCCGCGTTCAATCCCCTTCACGAACTACACTTCAGGGAGTGACTACACCCGATTCTTGGGAGTCATAACCTGACATTATAGTACAATGAGCTTGCCGAGGGCTCTCTTGAGGCAGCCTGGTGCTAGGAGACGGAAGCTATGGTCTTCTTCCTCCTCGAGCAGTTGGCTATCCTACACGCTTGCCTAGGGTTCCAAGGGTTCAAAATTCGATTAGTCGATCCTTTGCTATGGTGGAGCTCCTGCTCCTTTTATAGGCGCCTCGGGCCTCTTCCTTGCGCTGTATGCAGAGGGTGGGTTCCCACAAGGCAGTGGCCCAAAGGAGAGGGAGTCCACCGCCGCAAAAATGTCCAAGGACACGGTCCATCCATGCTAAAGTTAGGCGCGGTGGCCGACAAGCTACAGACTGCGCAGAACGGCTCACAGGAGTTGCAGGGGTCTTGGCGGAGCCCACGATGACGATCTTCTTGGAGCGTTGCGCCGTCCGGCCGCTTTATCACCAAAGAGGAAAGTCCTGGCTGTCCTGGCGCGGGCGGCGCAGCTTTGTTGACTCCTTTATCACCAGGATGGCAACTGTGATGCCCGCGTCACTCTGCGGCTGCTGCAGAGGCCATGTGCGCCTTTTCGCGGTTCCTTAGACGCGAAGTGTCTCCACAGGGCCGCGGTGGCCTGTGGAGGCATTTTTGTTGACTTCTCTCCAGGCGAGTTGAGTCTTGGGGAGTCTCTTGAAGCGCGGGGTCCTCTTCAGGCCCTGGCTTTCTCTTCAGGCCCTCAAGAGGAAATGCCTCTCGAGGGTCTCTCCAAGCGGTAGCTTGTCCTTAGTCGTTTCGTCGAATCTGTCGAGTTCGAGGCCTGTGAAGATTGGGCTCTGCACACCCTGGTCCTTACTGGGCCGACAACATCCCTTCTTTGAAACTAGGTTTTTTTAAGCGAAACACTGGGAGAGCCTCCCACTGAAATTTTCCATTTTCTATGAGCCGCACATATTTACAGAGTTATTTACAAGGCTTGAAAAGTATTTAAAAACATCAAAAGAGTTTCTAATGTTGTGAATGTAACCAACTATTGAATTATGTGCTATATTTAATATTCACCCTGTGGCTTAGCCAATGAAGTTCTTGAAGATAGATAGCTTTCTAGGCAGGAAAGGAAGGCCTTTGATCATTGAATAGTTTATTATTTCAAACTAGGTTTAGCTCTATGCGAGTAAGGGAGAAAGAGTCCTCGAAAAAAGAAAGACATATGTCTAAACTAACAGGCTCCACTAGTGGAAAAAGGGGCTCTAGTCCCAGTTCCAGAGGGCCTATAGTCCCGGTGTAGCAACCGGGACTGTCAGGCCGGGACTAGAGCCCCCCCACCCTTTGGTCTCGGTTCAATACGAACAGGGACCGCATCCCCCCCACCAATTAGAGCTCCGCACGTGGAGGTGGCAGGGCGTGCGGGGGCGAACCCTTTAGTCCAGGTTCGTGTTACGAACCGGGACTAGGGTTTTGTTTTATTTTTTACATTTCAGGGTTTTGTTTCTTTTATTTCAGGGTTTTGCTTTTTTTTCTGGGTAGGGGTTTCGGATGGTACCACGTCGATGCGTTGGATTAGGGGTTTTGGATGGTACCACGTCGATGTGTCGGGGTAGGGGTTTCGGATGGTACCACGTCGATGCGTCAGGGTAGGGGTTTCGGATGCTACGGCTTCGATGCGCCAAAAACACGTATAAATTATTATACAAAGCTAGATGAATGCATCATGCATATATACAATTACATGAAAATCATGTGTTGATAACACATACACAATTAAGTACGCCTGGTACATGAAGATCACATTTCCCAGTTCCAGATACTTAGAAGTATTTTGTTACATGGAGATCACTATTACATGTTCGCACCACCAGGGGTAACATAGTGGTACTCTCCGGTCTCTGGTATGACATGGGCGAGGTAACATCTCGTCAACTCCTCTGCAAGTGCCCTGAAGCGGGTCTTTATTGGTAACTCACTGCGCTTTCTTGCCAACTGTAAAAAAAATGACATCACAATGAATACATGAGATATGAAATGAATAAAACTCTTCACGATTGATGGTACACAAATAATGTTGTGACTAGATCTTTACGTACTTCGATACTTCTTTAGCTCTTCAAACTCTCGTTGACCACAGTGTGCATGTACTCGCAAACATAGAATCCACATAGATCAGTCCCTATTGGCTGTTTAAGGCAAGTCTATAGAAAAATAGAATTTAATCAAATAATAATAAAGTATGATAATGGTGCATGGGCCTAGTTATAGTACTACTTACATCGTTACTACGCCAGCGCAGTTTCTTTGGCCATCCACTATTCGGATGTTCCGCGAGGAACATTTTCCAAACGCTGCATGCCAAGAAAATGAATGAATGAGTCATAAATTCTTTGATATTAGGAAATAAACGAAAGAGGCGATAAGAAAAGAAAGTACCTTGCCACCAAATCAAAACAGGTCTTGTATTCTTTAGGGCATCTTCTTAACGAGTCAAGGACAACAATTTCTCCTTTCCGCAAGTCAATAACGATAAGAATATAGTGGAACCTGCGCATGTTTATAAATAGTCATGCATAACTCATCAATTAAACTTAACATCGGGTGAGAAAAATAGAATGTGTAATAAGCAGTAACACTCACTTGAAGTTGTAAGGCCATAATATATATTTTTTGTAAGCTTGTCGCTTGAAAAAGATTAGCAAATTCTCCGGTGTATCCTTGTTAAGTCTTGGATCAATTATGTTATCTTCATGCATTATAGAGGGGTCAATGAACCCAATGTGGTTGATTTTCTGCTTCTTGCATTCGAGCATCTTCATTCTACGTAATAAAGCACAAAAAATATTATAGAGAGGATTATCACAGACAATGAACGAGTAGAGCTAATTAAAACATTAAATTACAGAAATAGATCACTTACAAACAATAGGAACTCAGGATAGCTTTGTCGAGGGCCCAGAGATTGTATAACTGAAAGATTTTGGCGAAGTAAAGGACAACGGAGTATTCTTGGAAATAATGCTCTTCCTTAACTGCCATCATGAGAGCGTCTTTATTCGTCTCCTTTACGGTATTCTTGTACCAGGCTTGAAATTGACGCATTCTTTTGGGTAAGTCGCCGTCGACAAAATCCTCCCCGTGAACATAAGTACGAACGACATCCGCGAAGGGGATATCATCTCCCGAATATACCAGCTCCCGCACATTGATGTTTTTGAGAACTCTGTCATCAAGCACCTTGAGCGGGGGGGGGGGGGGGGGGGTGACTGTGCGTCTTGTTCTCCGAGTTGGGCAACTTGTTTCCCTTTTTTCGATCGATCATCCATCTCTTCATCATATGACTTACCAATGTTGCGATCATAGTCTGTTGGCGGCGATGGTGGGGGGTTGTATAGGGCATCGATGCAACGGTCAATTTTCTCCTGAGGAATTCCGGCAGTAAATTTTGCAGGAGGCAATTGTTTCGCTAGCGCTTTCTGTTTCACGCCAGCAAGCCAGGCATCCGTATGTTCTTTGCAGGAGATATCGTTTTCCTCGACGGTTCTCTCCCAAGGTAACTTTGGAGTAGGCGGCGGTGTTTTCTGCTTTCTAGGTTTCTTCCTAACAGGAGAACCAGACTGGCGCCTACTCGAGAGCGACTTAACATTCTGGCGGACTGGCACAGACTGCGAGGGCCTCGCGCTAGGAACCCTCTCGGGGGGCGGTTGGCTTTGTTGTTGAGCTGGAGATGGACTCGGGCTGGGGTCCCTATCGGGGAGGTGTGGGCTTTGCTGATGGGGTGGAGATGGACTCCGTCTTTGATCCCTCTCGAGGAAGAGTGGACTTTGCTGGTGAGCTGGACTCCTAGAACGAGGAGTGGACTTTGCTTGCTCTGAAAGGACGATGTATTTCTTGGGCCATAGGGCGAAGGCATGCTTGACGTCTGCCAACGTCTTCTCCTCGTCACCTCCAGGTAACTCAAGTTCCAAGGTTTCAAATCCCGGCATATTTTCGTCCACCCCGACACGAGCGTAGCCATCTGGAATTTGACCACAATGGTAGAGTTCTCCAGGTTGAATTACTAAAGCTTGCCCCACCGCCACCTTCAAAGTTATGTTTCTCATTGCTATATGTAGCTCACAACCTGTAGGCTCTGTGATGTCATCCACTGGGTAGGGACCATCGACTTGACGCGTGGAACCAACGCTGCTTCTACGCTGAGATGGGGCGGCATCTGCTTCATGATCTAATTGGTGTCGCTCCTGAGGTTCCGTTCTTTGCTCCTTCAATGCTTTTATTTCCGCCCGTTGCTCCTTCATTTCACGTTCCAATTGTAAAATCCGGTCGGCCTCCTTCTTACCTCTGCTACGGCTTCTATAAGTGTGAGCGGATTCCGGCCACGCAGTCTTAAACGTAGCACCGCCAGGAAAGCCTCGAGCTCGTCCAACATGTTCAGGATTCCCCAGGGCCCGTGTCAGCTCGTCATCCTCTCTATCGGGTTTGAACACACCATTGCGGACATCATTAATTGCTGCTTCAAGCTTCTTTTTTATTTTATCAACGAGAACCTTCCATTTTCCTTTTCCAACAATATTTCCGGTTTCTGGGTCCAACATTGCCCCATGCGCGAACAACCAGAATTTTGACCTCTCGGGCCAGTCAAGTGTCTTTGGACGGACCCCCGATCGAAGCAGTTTTTCTTCATAGGCTAACCACTTAGGAATGGCGCTCTTGTAGCCACCTGTCCCCAATGTATGGTGGTGTTCCTTCAGCCCAGCATTCAATTTATTTTTCTTCGATCGGGCCACAGCCATTGGTGATTCCCTATACGCCTTAAACGCCACCCATTCAGATTCTAACTTCTTCCCTTGTGCTCCACTGAAATCTGGCTCTTCTTTTGTTTCTTCATATTGATTCCATAACTTTTTCTTCCAGTTCCGGAATTGTTCCGCCATCTTAATAAGAGTCCACTTCTTGAGGTTGTCCTTCTTCACTTTAGAGAGATCTGGCGGGAGGGTGAAATGTGACAACAACGTGTTATAGACCAAATCCTTAAGAACTTGGTGGACATAACATGGGTCCTCCACATCTGCGGCCGCCGGCTTATTCCATTCGCGTATGCTGATTGGGATCATGTCCCTAACAATAACTCCAGCTTGACTTATAAATTTGCTACGGTTCTGTTTTGGTTCGAGCGGTTCGCCGGAATCAGCAATTTCCTCAATCGGTAACTTTGGATCCTCGCTCGTCATTGTTTTTGCCTTGCCTCGAGGAGCACATGGTGGCTGCTTTTTGGCAGATTTGCTCGATCCGGATGGCTAAAAGAAAAATAAGTCGTTAATAAATGCAACATAAATCAATTAATGCATGTAGTTAACAACAACATAGCACCATATTTATTATAAACACATATACACCTCTCCGCCGGAGTTTGTTATCACCACATCTCGTGACTCCATTCCATCACCAAAGTCGTTCAAAAATTGTTCGAAATCATAATCATCTACATCTCCTCCAGCTCGGGCATCGTTAAAAATAAGTTGTTCCATTTGGTCTTCCATCTCCTCGTCTCGTTGAAATTGTGCTTCTTCTATCTGCTCGTCTCGCAAGTGCTCCATAGCTCAAATGTACCTGCAATCCATAGCTCGGGCATTATAATCAAGTTTACATTTATTCATCTAAAAAACATATACAAGTACAATAATTGCAACAAGTATGGATCATATAGCACAACAAGGTGGCAGCGAAGAAAACAATGTGTGCTCATCTTGCATACCTAACACAAAACTATATATATGGATCATATTTTAGAATTGTGCATATCTAACACAAAATCATCTTTTTTCGTACACATTTACAATAATCTTGTAGCGTACCTGCACTTATAAATATGGCAGGTACCTGTGTATAGTGCAAACCCCTGGATCGATTCATTTGCACACACAATTTACGATGAATATCACAACATTGTATCATTATTACACGAATAATCCAGACTTGGTAAAGTAAATAGTGCGATACATCTTTGCATAGCTTATAGCTAGCTCAAAACAATAAAGCAGCGGAAATAAATCTTCAATGAGCCTCCATCTTCATGATACGCCACAGGCGAAAACATGTTGGTGCAGACTCGAAACCCAAAACGTAATCCTTACTCTTCGTCAGATATTTCTGCAACAAATAATAATTTGCAACAGAGTGGGTCAGATTCCATTAGAAATGGATCTGGCAAGTGACACTATGGTGGACACTTACTGGAATAACTCTATAGCCTATATGCATATTTGGCCGGTGGAGTTCAAGTCTATTTTGCATAAAGCCAATTTCATCCTATCACTTTATAAAACAGTTTCAACATCATAGCTGGCAACACTGGCAAGTTCCAGTGGACCAAAAGATATCTCGTCCTTAGGTGCACTCTCAGGTGAAAACCCCCACATTCAATGGTCCTAAGTATAGTAGAAACTATGTTAGGTGAAAACCCCCATGAACATGGTCCTGAGTAGTCCACTGTTGTTTATCAAAATTTTATTAAGAAATTAGAATGTTGGGATTCCTCCATGTTCCTTGATCAGCTGTAGTCCTTACTTGAAATACTTCTCCTTGCGTCCTTCACAATCTTCTCCATTTATTCTCCACATCCCTTTGTTCCTGGGTGGCCTTCCACAAGTGTGCTCTCAGGTGAGAACCCCCACGTTCATGATCCTAAGTATAGTAGAAACTATCTTAGGTGAAAACCCTCATGGACATGGTCCTGAGTAGCCACTCAACATAAACCAAACAACCAATCCACCCAGATGATTCATTAACTTAGTGATGTGCACTTCCAGGTGAAAACCCCCACATACTATGATCCTAAGTATAGTAAAGACTATCTCAGGTGAAAACCCTCATAGACATGGTCCTGAGAAGCCACTTAACTTTTTATAAAAACTTTCATCAATTGCATAGCATCAAAATCTACTAAGTCATTTCATAGGTACCTAGATACAATGGAATAGGGAATTCTAAAGTCTTGCATAGCAAATCTACTAAGTTCTACTCATGCATAGGAAAATAACTAAGTTATGCATAGAAAATACTTAGGAACTTTATGAGGTGTGCCACTTTCCTTGGCAACAAGAAGAATAGCAACAGCAGCTGCAACATTTGTCGTTTCCCTCCGAAATTTCTAACACATCAAACAAAACACACATGAACATACAAACCAAAATAACAATGCAAAAATATGCTATGCATGATGTGCAAAATACTTAGAGAAAATACTAAGTCTATTCTTTAAGTTGATCGACAATTATCAACAACTCTTTGTAAATTGGATATTCACTATAATGAGAGAGACAGACACCCGGCCATCCACTTAAGTTGTGGAACAGGTCTCATGTACGTGGACATGTAAGGTTAGTTTCCAGGCCGCTTCATCTCACTATGCCGCTAGGATCCAACAAACTTCAAGATGGTAATAACATGATCAAAAATTGTTTTAAGTCAAGATTAGGAAAGATAGAAGAAAATGATGTAGATTATCTTCCAGGCTTCATCTCCGGACTTGTAGTATTCTCCTTAGTGATGTCTTGATTGAATTCTTGGTAGACTTGAATAATCTTCAGACTTAATGATTTTTGTATCACCTGGGCTGGTCTTGGATTTACTTAGTCTTCATGAAGTCTCAGAGAAGAAGAAAGGACAGAGAGAAAGACTTAGAGAATAGAAGGGAGGTTGGCCTTCTTGAACTTCTTCTCACTTTTCTTCTAAGTGCTTGACATCTTGAGATGCTTACAGAGTCTGTTTTCTTCTAAGTCCTTCATTGGTCTTCTAGCTCCATGTTGAAAATCCTAAGTATCTAGTGCATAGCACTCTTACCAAAATACTAAGTTGGAAATAATCCTAACTTAGAGAAAATGGGGAAGGAGTTTTCTTATGGAAATATAATTACAAAATAAAATATGCTATGCATGAAATGCAATTTTAAATCACAAGGAACATAGTACTAATTTTTGTGATATTTATAAAGTATGCATAAAGTTATAATTGCAATTTAATTCATTTCTATTTTCACAAAATATAATAAAGAAATGAATATAAGATTAAAGTTTTATGTGATTAATTTTTATAACAAAATTTTATAATTAGTATTAATAGACAGAGGGGATTTAAATACATTTATTGCAATTGGATTTATCCAAAAATAATGTTTATATTAAAAGTTATGTTGAAAATATTCAACTATTCGATTTTAAATATATAACTATGAATTAATCCAAATACTACTCAAATTTATTTTATAACAGAGGCATTATATTAAAAATATTCCAAAGTTTCTAAAACAATTTTATTTGCAATTAATGGATTTACAGATTTAAAGTTATTACAAAAATACTCAAATCTACCATTTGAAATTTGAATATTTTAAACTTAGTAAAATTTGAATTTTGGCAGATCTACAATATTCTACATGTTGAGGGCTTTCCAAAAATATAAAGTTTGTTAAATTTGGATAAGTGGTTAAAAAGTTATGACTGATCTAAGTGATAGGGGCTTTTCTGCAAAACTGCCAAATAATCTAATTAAAAGAATTTATTTTCTGACGTGGCAGCTGACTGGGATGCTGACTGTGCAGGCCACGTCAGCGCTGACGTGGTTAAGTGGATGAATCTGGATCGTTAGATCCAGATCTGACGGACGACAGTGAATCATACCGGTTCGTCAAAATCTTCTAATCGTGGCCGCTGAGATCGGATCGGACGGCCAGGATGAAACGACCATACCGTGGCGGCGCTCCGGTGGCCGGCGAGGAAGGAGACGGTGGCGGCGACTCGGGCGTGGACAGGACGGAGCTCCGGTGGTCGAATCGGCTCGGGGAAGTGACGAGGGGGCGAGGCGCGGCACGGCAAGGTGGATGGTGGCAACGGCGTCTACTCGGGCGCCCTGGACTGGCGTGGAGGCGCGGGCGGAGCCACGGCTACTCCGGCGAGCTCGGCTTGCTCGGTTTCGCCGGCTTGCTGCGGGGAAAAGCGAAACAAAGGGTCATACGGTTGCGCACGAGGATGGCAAGGACAGAGGAGAGGACCAGGGGCTCGGAGGAGGTCTCACCGTGACGGAATCGAGAGAAACGCGGCGGCGGAGGAGACGAACTCCGGCGAGCTCGTACGGCGGCCTGGCGGCGTCCTTGGCGCTAGGGTTTGGGGCAAATGGAAGAGGAGGTCGTGGGGTTTAAATAGGCCAGTGCAAAGGAAACAAATCGCAGAGATTTCGCCGGATTTGTGAACGAGATTGGAGGCGGATTTCTCGGCCGGAGGTTGAAGACGGGCTGACGTCAGCATGACGTCAGCAATTTTTCTTTTTCTGTTTTTCTGATTTTTCTTTTAATTCATATCTTTTGATTTAAGACTCCAAATGAAGTCAAATAAATTTCTAAAAATTTGTAAAATTAATATCTTTGTGTTAAACCAGTTGTGGGCATGTTTTGAACAATTTTCAAAATAAATAATTTTGAAATATTGATTAAATACAAATTTGATACTTAAAATCAATTTTGAAAATATAACTTAATTAAATTCTCTTTTGGTTAAATAAAATTTGTAAAATACCCATATTCAAATTTGTTTGAAATTAAGTTATTTAAACTCATTTGATTTAACCATTCATCTTTATTTTGGTATAATAGTAGAATAATAGAATATAAATATTTTTAGAGCAACATGAAATATAATGGATTTTTAATTTAAACCCTTTTGTGATTTAATAAGATGATGAATGATGAGATGCATGTATGCATGAATGCAATGCTTAAATTTTCTTTTCAAAGCAAAAATGCATAAATGTTTTTCAAAAGTTTTAATTTTTTGTTATTTTTAACATTCCAAAATATAGGGATGTTACAGACTACCACCCTTAAAAGGAATCTCGTCCCCTAGATTCGAGAAGGCTAGCAAAAGGTTGTGACTGGTTTAACTGGGTGGGCTACCACCCTTAAAAGGGATCTTTGTTGGTGTTGAAACTTCAATATAGCAACTTGATTTAGAAAGTACCGTTCACTTCTTCCGCGGTGATGTGATTCACATATCCTTTATCAAAAGGATTTGACTTAGCAACTTCTTCGGCCTTCTTCTTTGCTGGGCAGTCATTGGCGTAATGACCCTTGTTCTTGCATTTGTAACAGAGCACCTGACTGATATCTTTGTGTTCAGGATTTGGACGGTGATGTCCATTGTTATGGTTGTGGCCAGCAAATCCATTTCCTTTATGATCTCCATTGCTTCCCTTGGATCCACCATGGTGATCATGAGGCTTGTGGTGACTTCCTCCATTATGGTGATTCCCATGTTTGTGGCCACTGTTCACATCATGAACAAGGTGCTTCTTGAATGAGGGTTCAGAGGAGTGCTTGTCCATCTTTCTCTTCCTATTTTCAGCCTTCATTATACTATCTTAAAGGGTGATTGCTTGATCCAGAAGTGATCCAGAAGTATCTGATAGTTTGGTGCGTACGCAACTGTCAGAGGTATCTTCAGCTCATCACTAAGTCCATTGAGAAATTTTGACTTCCTCTTTGCATCTGTGTCAATGTCCTCAGGCGCATATCGAGACAAGGAATGGAAGTCATCCATATACTCCTTAAGACTTATGTTTCCCTGACGCAGATTGTGAAACTCTTCCCGTTTAAGGTTCATAATTCCCGTGGAGACATGAGCATTACAAAATCCTTCCTTGAATTCCTCCCAGGTCAAGGTGTCCAATGGGTGAGTAATCTGATAAGTTTCCCACCATTGGGCAGCAGGTCCTTCAAGTAGGTCTGCGGTAAAACTAACTTTCTCAGCATCATCACAATCAGTTGTCACCAGATCCTTTTGTACAGAGCGTAGCCAGTCATCAGCCACCATTGGCTCTGTTGCATTCGAGAACTTGTTTGGCTTAAGCCTCAGAAATCTGGTAAGCCTGTCCACTTGGGGTGGTGGTGGTGGTGGAGGATTGATGATGTTGTTGTTGTTATTGTTGTTGTTGCTTGCTGCAATAAACTGGGTCATCATAGTCATCAGCTGGGCTTGAGCGACCATCAGTTGCTGCATGGCATCATTGTTGTTGTTGTTCTCAGGAGCACGGCGGCGAGACATCTGTGGGTTTTAGCATAGATAAGTAAAAGATAGACAGATCTAGGAGAAATATTCCTACCCATACAAGCAATTGGCACAAACAACCACAATCATTAAATTTCCAAACATGTTTTGAGGAAACCAAACTAATCGTTCTGTAACGAAGCACCCGAGATTATGGAGAACACATACGATGATACTGCCATACCACAATTTGATAGGTCAATACATCAATAGTATCTCGTTACTCTAATAGATAGGTGGTCTAGTCTATCTCCTTCCTGAGTGCATCAAGTTCCTCTTCTATTTCCTTAAGTTCGTCAAGATACTTTTGGGTGTTTTGAATTCTAAATTGAAGTCTTCTTCTAAGGTTCTCGATGGCTTCGCATGATGCACTTCTTGCTGAGTCAAAGAATGATGTGTGGAGTATTGGGTTGGTGAACATGCAGTAGCCCTTGGTCTTGTGGTCATCTTGTTTACCCTTGTATAAATGGAGTTGCACCCACCAGTACTCTTGACCTTCACCCATGAAAGGAAAACCTTTGTATATTGCTTCTCCTTCAAATCCCAAACTCTTCATGTTATCCTTAAGTGCTCTTGGAAAATCAGTCTCACATTCCAAGGTCATGGTCATCTCTGGTCCTTTCTTGAGTGATTCAATGAGGGCGGTCATCTAAAGAAAACAAGAGAAGAAACTTAGAAAGGAAATAGTTAATATAGATACAAGAATGATGTTTGAAAAGTTATTATTTTCAGCAAAATGAATGATATAGATTTTCAATCCTATGGCCAAATCCTATTTCTATCCAAACCTAGGGTTTCGAACCTACAGGCAACACAGTGCTCTGATACCATTGTAGCGTACCTACACTTATAAATATGGCAGGTACCTGTGTATAGTGCAAACCCCTGGATCGATTCATTTGCACACACAGTTTACGATGAATATCACAACATTGTATCATTATTACATGAATAATCCAGACTTGGTAAAGTAAATAGTGCGATACATCTTTGCATAGCTTATAGCTAGCTCAAAACAATAAAGCAGCGGAAATAAATCTTCAATGAGCCTCCATCTTCATGATACGCCACAGGCGAAAACATGTTGGTGCAGACTCGAAACCCAAAACGTAATCCTTACTCTTCGTCAGATATTTCTGCAACAAATAATAATTTGCAACAGAGTGGGTCAGATTCCATTAGAAATGGATCTGGCAAGTGACACTATGGTGGACACTTACTGGAATAACTCTATAGCCTATATGCATATTTGGCCGGTGGAGTTAAAGGCTATTTTTCATAAAGCCAATTTCATCCTATCACTTTATAAAACAGTTTCAACATCATAGCTGGCAACACTGGCAAGTTCCAGTGGACCAAAAGATATCTCGTCCTTAGGTGCACTCTCAGGTGAAAACCCCCACATTCAATGGTCCTAAGTATAGTAGAAACTATCTTAGGTGAAAACCCCCATGAACATGGTCCTGAGTAGTCCACTGTTGTTTATCAAAATTTTATTAAGAAATTAGAATGTTGGGATTCCTCCATGTTCCTTTATCAGTTGTAGTCCTTACTTGAAATACTTCTCCTTGCGTCCTTCACAATCTTCTCCATTTATTCTCCACATCCCTTTGTTCCTGGGTTGCCTTCCACAAGTGTGCTCTCAGGTGAGAACCCCCACGTTCATGATCCTAAGTATAGTAGAAACTATCTTAGGTGAAAACCCTCATGGACATGGTCCTGAGTAGCCACTCAACATAAACCAAACAACAATCCACCCAGATGATTCATTAACTTAGTGATGTGCACTTCCAGGTGAAAACCCCCACATACTATGATCCTAAGTATAGTAAAGACTATCTCAGGTGAAAACCCTCATAGACATGGTCCTGAGTAGCCACTTAACTTTTTATAAAAACCTTTCATCAATTGTATAGCATCAAAATCTACTAAGTCATTTCATAGGTACCTAGACACAATGGAATAGAGAATTCTAAAGTCTTGCATAGCAAATCTACTAAGTTCTACTCATGCATAGGAAAATAACTAAGTTATGCATAGAAAATACTTAGGAACTTTATGAGGTGTGCCACTTGCCTTGGCAACAAGAAGAATAGCAACAGCAGCTGCAACAGTTGTCGTTTCCCTCCGAAATTTCTAACACATCAAACAAAACACACATAAACATACAAACCAAAATAACAATACAAAAATATGCTATGCATGATGTGCAAAATACTTAGAGAAAATACTAAGTCTATTCTTTAAGGTGATCGACAATTATCAACAACTCTTTGTAAATTGGATATTCACTGTAGTGAGAGAGACAGACACCCGGCCAGCCACTTAAGTTGTGGAACAGGTCTCATGTACGTGGACATGTAAGGTTAGTTTCCATGCCGCTTCATCTCACTATGCCGCTAGGATCCAACAAACTTCAAGATGGTAATAACATGATCAAAATTTGTTTTAAGTCAAGATTAGGAAAGATAGAAGAAAATGATGTAGATTATCTTCCAGGCTTCATCTCCAGACTTGTAGTATTCTCCTTAGTGATGTCTTGATTGAATTCTTGGTATATTTGAATAATCTTCAGACTTGATGATTTTTGTATCACCTGGGCTGGTCTTGGATTTACTTAGTCTTCATGAAGTCTCAGAGAAGAAGAAAGGACAGAGAGAAAGACTTAGAGAATAGAAGGGAGGTTGGCCTTCCTGAACTTCTTCTCACTTTTCTTCTAAGTGCTTGACATCTTGTGATGCTTACATAGTCTGTTTTCTTCTAAGTCCTTCATTTGTCTTCTAGCTCCATGTTGAAAATCCTAAGTATCTAGTGCATAGCACTTTTACCAAAATACTAAGTTGAAAATAATCCTAACTTAGAGAAAATGGGGAAGGAGTTTTCTTATGGAAATATAATTACAAAATAAAATATGCTATGCATGAAATGCAATTTTAAATCACAAGGAACATAGTACTAATTTTTGTGATATTTATAAAGTATGCATAAAGTTATAATTGCAATTTAATTCATTTCTATTTTCACAAAATATAATAAATAAATGAATAAAACATTAAAGTTTTATGTGATTCAAATTTTTATAACAAAATATTATAATTAGTATTAATAGACAGAGGGGATTTAAATACATTTATTGCAATTGGATTTATCCAAAAATAATGTTTATATTAAAAGTTATGTTGAAAATTTTCAACTATTCGATTTTAAATATATAACTATGAATTCATCCAAATACTACTCAAATTTATTTTATAGCAGAGGCTTTATATTACAAATATTCCAAAGTTTCTAAAACAATTTTATTTGCAATTTTTGGATTTATAGATTTAAAGTTATTACAAAAATACTCAAATCTACCATTTGAAATTTGAGTATTTTAAACTTAGTCAAATTTGAATTTTGGCAGATCTACAATATTCTACATGTTGAGGGCTTTCCAAAAATATAAAGTTTGTTAAATTTGGATGAGTGGTTAAAACGTTATGACAGATCTAAGTGGTAGGGGCTTTTCTGCAAAACTGACAAATAATCTAATTAAAATAATTTATTTTCTGACGTGGCAGCTGACTGGGATGCTGACTGTGCAGGCCACGTCAGCGCTGACGTGGTTAAGTGGATGAATCTGGATCGTTAGATCCAGATCTCACGGACGATAGTGAATCATACCGGTTCGTTAAAATCTTCTAATCGTGTCCGCTGAGATCGGATCAGACGGCCAGGATGAAATGACCATACCGTGGCGGCGCTCCGGTGGCCGGCGAGGAAGGAGACGGTGGCGGCGACTCGGGCGTGGACAGGGACGGAGCTCCGGTGGTCGAATCGGCTCGGGGAAGTGACGAGGGGGCGCGGCGCGGCACGGCAAGGAGGATGGTGGCGACGGCGTCTACTGGGGCGCCCTGGACTGGCGTGGAGGCGCGGGCGGATCCACGACTACTCCGGCGAGCTCGGCTTGCTCGGTTTCGCCGACTTGCTGCGGGGAAAAGCGAAACAAAGGGTCATACGGTTGCGCACGAGGATGGCAAGGACAGAGGAGAGGACCAGGGGCTCGGAGGAGGTCTCACCGTGACGGAATCGAGAGAAACGCGGCGGCGGAGGAGACGAACTCCGGCGAGCTCGTACGGCGGCCTGGCGGCGTCCTTGGGGCTAGGGTTTGGGGCAAATGGAAGAGGAGGTCGTGGGGTTTAAATAGGCCAGAGCAAAGGAAACAAATCGCAGAGATTTGGCCGGATTTGGGAACGAGATTGGAGGCGTATTTCTCGGTCGGAGGTTGAAGACGGGCTGACGTCGGCATGACGTCAGCAATTTTTCTTTTTCTTTTTTTTCTGATTTTTCTTTTAATTCATATCTTTTGATTTAAGACTCCAAATGAAGTCAAACAAATTTCTAAAAATTTGTAAAATTAATATCTTTGTGTTAAACCAGTTGTGGGCATGTTTTGAACAATTTTCAAAATTAATAATTTTGAAATATTGATTAAATACAAATTTGATTCTTAAAATCAATTTTGAAAATATAACTTAATTAAATTCTCTTTTGGTTAAATAAACTTTGTAAAATACCCATATTCAAATTTGTTTGAAATTAAGTTATTTAAACTCATTTGATTTAACCATTCATCTTTATTTTGGTATAATAGTAGAATAATAGAATATTTTTAGAGCAACATGAAATATAATGGATTTTTAATTTAAACCCTTTTGTGATTTAATAAGATGATGAATGATAAGATGCATGTATGCATGAATGCAATGCTTAAATTTTCTTTTCAAAGAAAAATGCATAAATGTTTTTCAAAAGTTTTAAATTTTTGTGATTTTTAACATTCCAAAATATAGGGATGTTACAAATCTGAATTTGCATATCCAACACACCATAATATATATACGGATCATATATTACAATTTCATATCTAACACATTTACAATCATCTCAATTTACAAAACAAAGATAGCCACTGAAGCAAGACCTCCTGAAAAGCCGTGGACACAAGGACCCGAGCTGCAGACTTCCTGCAAGTTGTATAATGAATTGTATATCAATCAAAACAACAAAAGATGTAGCCAATGATGCATGTAGACAATAATTGCAAGTCATAGCCGTAGCCAAAATTCATCTAACAAGCATGCATTGATTCTATGAGTCTCAGTTTCAGACTTGATAGTAGAAAAGCACAACCCACAGTGTTCTGGTAATATACCATAGTAGGAGAGGCTCCTACTGTTTTTGATTCAATAAATAATCTTTCTAGTATAAATGGCTGCCAAAAAGAAGCACAACCCACAGTGTTCTGGTAACACCAACCGGGACTAAAGAAGCTCATGGATCGTGTGTTTCTTTAAAGCACTTGTGAGCCGTTGGATGAAGATGTGTTTCTTTTGAGTGATTCGGAGCTGTTGGATGGGCACTATCATGACAGTTCGTGAGTCACATGTCCCTATATATAGCCCCCTCTTGAACATGTTCGGCAGTCATTGTCTCCTCATTCTACTTCATCGACAGAATACAAAGCATTCGGATTCCCTGCATACGCCCAACGGTGCATTTGATATGCAGGCACTCACGAGCCACCGTTGGGCTGTATATAGGTGAAATCGTGTGTTTTGTTCCATGCATCTACAAAATACTTCAGTTCACTTGTTCTTCTGATACAAAGCATTCGGATATTACACGGCCAGTGAGACGATGGGGGATAAGCTTCATCGTCGAGAGGGAAACAGCCCGGATCACCAGCTAAGGCCCCTAAATGACCACTCAGTGATAAAGGAGGTGGGGATCTAGGTTTTCGCTTTCCTTGCGATGGGCCTGGGACTATTAGATAGTGGGCATAAATCTCATGATAAGTCCCCAAAGATTCATATTGAACTTCAATCGGAACTTCTCTTGACCCAATGACGCGTTGATCCAATTTCCATCGTAGCCACAAGGGACTGTCTAAACTGATGAGTTTTTGTCAACAATAATATCCCTATCTAGTGTTTACTTGTTCTTCTGATTGCGCCGTAACCACGGACAATCTTCTTCATTTAACTTGATACTTGGATCAGTGTTGACTTTGAAGGGCGGAATTTCATGAAACTTATCGTAATCTTCTGACATGTCTGTCTTGTCCTCCACTCCCACAATGACTCTTTTCCCTGAAAGAACTATGTGGCGCTTTGGCTCACCGTATGATGTACTCACTTGCTTATCTTTTCTTTTTTTCGGTAGGGTAGACATGTCTTTCACATAGAAAACCTGAGCAAATTCACTGGCTAGGACGAATGGTTCGTTCTCGTACGAAAGATTGTTGAGATCCACTGTAGTCATTCCGTATCGTGGGTCTACCTCTACCCCGCCTCGTAGGTTGAACCATTTGCACTTGAACAAAGGGACCTTAAAAGTAGGTCCATAGTCAAGTTCCCATATCTCCTCTATGTAACCATAATATGTGTCCTTTGTCCCGTTGCAGTTTGTTGCATCAAAGCGGACTCCACTGTTTTGGTTGGTGCTCTTTTTATCTTGGTTGGCTGTGTAAAATATATTTCCATTTATCTCGTACCCTTGAAAAGTCAATATAGTTGAAGCTGGTGATGTGGCCAACAAGTATAGTTGTTCTTCAACATTGGTGTCATTAATGAGACGTCTTTTTAACCAACTGCTGAAAGTCATCATGTGTTCTCCATCAATACAATCTTCAGATTTCTCCGGGTATTTGGAGCGTAAAACATTCTTGTGTTCCTCGACATACGGACCCACCAAACTGGAATTATGTAGAACGGTGTCGTGTGCTTGAGTGAAAGAATCCCCGTCTTGACATATTGTTGCTTTCTTTCCTAGGGTGCCTTTTCCATGCAGTCTCCCCTCATGACGTGATTCAGGAACACCGATCGGCTTCAGATCAGGAATAAAATCTACACAAAACTCAATGACCTCCTCTGTTCCATAACCCTTGACGATGCTTCCTTCTGGCCTAGCCCGGTTATGCACATATTTTTTTAAGACTCCCATGAACCTCTCAAAGGGGAACATGTTGTGTAGAAATACAGGACCGAGAACAGAAATCTCTTCGACTAGGTGGACTACAAGGTGCGTCAGAATATTGAAGAAGGTTGGTGGGAACACCAACTCAAAACTGACAAGACATTGGACCACATCCTTCTTTAATTTTTTTAGAGTTAGTGGATTGATGACCTTCTGAGAAATTGCATTGAGAAATGCACATAGCTTCACAATGGGTTCTCGAACATTTTCCGGTAGAAGCCCTATCAATGCAACCGGAAGTAATTGTGTCATAATCACGTGACAGTCATGAGACTTTAGATTCTGAAATTTTTGCTCTGCCATGTTTATTATTCCTTTTATATTTGATGAGAAGCCAGATGGAACCTTCATACTGCGAAGGCACTCAAAAAATATTTTCTTCTCTTCTTTAGTAAGAGCGTAGCTTGCAGGACCTGGCTGATTCTCTGAATGAGTATCATCTCGATGCATCTCTTCGCTCATACGTTGATGGGTCTGCCTTCCTTTCGGTGTACCTTTTTTTGACTTCCCTTTTTTTGACTTCCCATCTTTTGACTTCCCATACACGCCCAAGAAGTTTAGCAAGTTGCAGCAAATGTTCTTTGTCACGTGCATCACGTCGATTGCAGAGTGAATCTCTAGCATTATCCAATATGGCAGCTCCCAAAATATAGATTTCTTCTTCCACATGGGTACGTGGTTGTTTGCGTCATTCAGAACAGTGAGTCCGCCAGGACCCTTTTCAAAGATTACATTTAAATCCTTGACCATATCATGTATAACAGAACTAGAAGGGCGGGTAGGCCTCGGCCGATGATCTGCCTCACATTTGTAATGCTTGCCTTTCTTCCTTAACGGATGCTTGGGTACAAGAAACCGACGATGACCCAGGTACACATTCTTGTTACCTAAATGTATACTATCAGTCTCAGCTAAACAGTGCCTGCATGCATTGTATCCCTTGTTTGACTGTCCTGAAATGTTGCCTAGAGCAGGCCAATCATTGATGGTTACAAAAAGCAAAACTCGTAGATCAAATTCCTCCAGTTTGTGCTCATCCCACACACGTACACCTTCTTCACGCCACAACTGCAAAAGTTCTTCAACTAATGGCCTGAGGTACACATGAATGTCGTTGCCAGGTTGCTTTGGGCCTTGAATGAGCACTGGCATCATAATGTACTTCCGCTTCATGCACAACCAAGGAGGAAGGTTATAGATACATAGAGTCACGGGCCAGGTGCTGTGACTGGAGCTCTGCTCTCCAAAAGGATTAAAGCCATCTGTACTTAGACCAAATCTTAAGTTCCTTGCGTCATCTGAAAATGTCAGGAACTCTCTGTCAATTTTTCTCCACTGGGACCCATCCGCGGGGTGTCTCAATATCAAGTCTTTTTTACGATCTTCTTTGTGCCATCGCAACAACTTGGCATGCTCTCTATTGCTGAACAAACATTTCAACCGTGGTATTATAGGATCATACCACATCACCTTTGCAGGAATCCTCTTCCTGGGGCGCGGCTCGCCCTCAACTTCACCAGGGTCATCTCGCCCGATCTTATACCGCAAAGCACCGCATACAGAACATGCATTCAATTTTTCGTGCTCACCGCGGTAGAGGATGCAGTCATTAATGCATGCGTGTATCTTATGCACCTCTAATCCTAGAGGGCATACCACCTTCTTTGCTTCATACGTACTAGACGGCAATTCGTTATCCTTTGGAAGCATCTTCTTAACTATTTTTAACAAATTTTCAAATCCCTTGTCAGAAGTACCATTCTCTGCCTTCCATTGCAGCAATTCAAGTGTGGTACCTAGCTTTTTCTAGTCATTTTGACAAGTTGGGTACAACAATTTGGCGTGATCAGCTAACATACGCTCCAACTTCAACCTTTCGTTTTCACTTCCACAGTCCATTTGTGCATCACGAATGGCCCGACGAAGATCATCGTCGGGCTCATCAATAATGGGATCTTCTTCAGTTTCATCTTCTCCCATTGAATTATCACTGAACCAAGGATACTTGTCATTATCCTCCTCTTCTTCATTTTCTTCCATGATAACCCCTTTTTCTCCGTGCTTGGTCCAACAATAATAACCAGGCATAAAACCATTATGAAAGAGGTGTGAGTGAATGACTTTTGAGGTACAATGATCACTCATATTCTTGCAGGCACTACATGGACAATGAATAAAACCGTTTTTCGGCTTGTTTGCCTCAGCCACATGGAGAAAATTATGCATGCCATCAATGAACTCAGGATAACATCGGTCACGGTACATCCATTGTCGGTTCATCTGTATTACATAAAAGTATATCGAACCCCATTACTACACTACTGTCATAAATAATATGTAAGAGCAAATTAATTAATACAATGTCATCCATTAAAATAAGAGTAGAGTAGTGACAACTGGTAATACATAGTTCTAAAACATACATTAACTGAAACAAATATAAAAATTATCTAAAGAATTTAAATCCAACAACAAATGCGATCAAAATCGCAACTAAGGTAAATACTGAACCCACAGCATAATGATACCAAGCCTCCCGATTAATGGCATATTTTCTAATCCTTTTTATCTTCAAGCGCATTGCATCCATCTTGATCTCATTACCATCGACCACGTCGGCAAGTTTGAGCTCTAATTTCATCTTATCTTCTAAGCATTGAAGATAAAGATCTTCATTTCTTTTCAATTTTGCTTTCAAATCATTGTTTTCTTTATCCAAAAACTCGACAATAGGGTCAGGTTCAATTTCTGGTTCAACTACCTCCTAGATAAAAATAAATCTATGTCAAGTTGGTCTCCATAATTGCTAGAAACACAAAATGAAATAAATAGTTTTGAAAATATACCACACCGAATCATAGACCGGACGAGGACCGACGGGGACGGATATCAGAACCATGACACTATACATATAATACAAGTTACAAAATTATACAAGTAGTAACTATGCATCTAAATCATAAAAGCTATGTTTTTAAAAATCAAATAAAATAAAATATAGAGGCTCACTGAGGTGGTGCCGGTGATGGGACGGCGGGGGCGATCGACGTCGATAAGGCTCCTCACGACACTAAAACACATAAATCATTATTTAGTTTGAGCATAAATTGCACATATGAAACAAATGAAATCCTAACTTAGGCATTTCATCAAACACCTTGTTTGCACAAAAAATTTGAAATGGGCAAAATGAGCTAAATAAGCAATGCCAGAAAGAGGATGAAGCGGCTAACCGTGGGGTGCTTTCAATCTTGCCAAATGGTGTAAAATATTATGGATTATTTAGTCTTGGGGAGAGGAAATGGAGAAGAAATGGAGAGGAAATGGTTTTGAGCTCGGGCTCGGTGGGAAAAATGGAGTGAGCAGGGGTGGAAGAAGCTGATAAAGTGAGGACCTTTAGTCCCGGTTCGTGAATTGAACGGGGACTAAAGGTTTCTGGCGCTGGGACCCGCCTCTGCTGCCGCATGCAGTGGACCTTTAGTTCCGGTTCATAACACGAACCGGGACTAAAGGTCCCTCGCAAAATCGCCCCGCGGGGTTGCACCCCTTTAGTCTCGGTTCAATTTAAAATCCGGGCTAAAGGGGTGAACCAAATCCCGCTTTTCCACTAGTGCTCATGATCGAAAAGGATCTTATTTCTATGGTTCCAAATGCTTCAACAGCCAACCATAAGAGCCTCATTAAAGCAAATGTTATTTTGTCTCTGCTTGCCATCAACCAACAAGTCAATCAAGCCTTTAGAAGTATCCCATGTGAGATTATGATTATACCAGAACTCCTTGCTGAAATCACATGCAAAGAAGAGATACACCGGATGCTCAAGCTGGTCACTCTGCTCACTCGCACACAAGACACAGCTTGTATCTTCCACATTAAAAAAATCCTTGTCGTTAGATCTTTTGTATTCAGCCTATCCAGAATCAATAACCACAAGAAGAATTTGTGTTTCAAGAGACAACAAGATTTCCATATCCATTTGAAAGGATCAACTGCTGCTGGACGATCCAGAATAACCTCATACATCTTCTTGGAAGAGTAGAAATCTCCCCAACTGAATGACCATGCATCCTTATTCTCTCCTATGATCGAAAGTTAAACCAAATTCTCAAATTCATCACTCTGTTGCACTGTAATCTCAGAAATATTCAGGAGGAAAACTCCTTAATATCATTACTATCAGAGGCCTTTTTTAGCAGTAATATCTACATTTTTAGCAAATGAGTGCAGCTACGGCAACTGAGTCCTCAAGTTTTGATTATCCTCTAACCAGTTATCTTTCTAGAGCAAAACAGTGTTACCTTTCCCCATTTTTACCATTGCCTGCTGCTTGAAAGTATCAACTAACTACAAGCAATCTCTCCACCAAAAGGAGCCTTTAGATGTTCTACCATTTGGGGCTTTATCATCCGCGTAATGAGCCTCCAAATCAGTTGGACCCAAGGGATATCCTTCTGATATTAGAATCTATAAAGAAATTTAATCATGAGGGCTTTGTTTTGCGATGTTAAGCTCAGAAATCCCAGACCCCCATTTTTCCTAGGTAAACATATCAATTCCCATCTGCCAGGCATTTGCCGCTCTTATGAATTGGTCTTATAAATTTCTCTGTCATTCCATAGGAAAGATCTACATGACTTTTCAACATGATCCAGAATGGAAAATGGGACCATCAATGTGCACATAGCAAATATAGGCATTGCCAAAATTATTGATTTAGTGACCATAAGTCTACTGGAATATGCAAGCAAATTCGTAATGCCAGCCATCCTTCTGTCCACCTTTTCAGTAATGTACAATAGATCTTCCACTTTTGGTCGAGTGGTTCAAATTGGAAGCCCAAGATAAGTAAAAGGCAAACTCTCAGTTTTGCAGTCAAATAAATCAGCCAGCTCTTGGCACCTATGACGACTAGGAAAAGCGCCGCCGCAAAAGGAGAAGAGAACCACCCCTGCCCACCAGTTGTGTGGCGGCGGGGAGGCCGGCGGCCGATGATGGTAGTGGCGAGGACGGGCAGGGGGCTGGCGGTAGCACGAGGCTTCGCCCAAGTGTCGCCTGGCCGTGACATGGGAATAAATTTAAAATTCTATAAGCGTATATAGTGAACCAATGGATTTGTCGTTCCCCTGTTTTGTTGACTGTTTTCGGCCAGCCCTGCATCCTGAATTTGGATTAGTAATGTGTGCTGCTACCCCTAAAAAAAGAAATGTGCATTGCACATGGGCGGAATATCGATAGCTCTCGCGACTCCTCCCTCCATCCAAACCCTAGCCGCCTGATACGTCCAAAACGTATCTACTTTCTCGAACACTTTTGATATTGTTTTACCTCTAATTTGCGTGTTTTGGATGCAACTAACGCGGACTAACGTTGTTTTCAAAGAATTACCCTGGTGTCTTATTTATCTGCAGAAATATCAACTTCGGAGAAAAACCCTAAAATCCAAACAGAAGTTATTTTCCATCTAAGAGGGACCAGGAATCACGAAGACCAACCAGAGAGGGGCCACGAGGGCGCCACACCACCTGGTGGCGCGGCAGGCTCCTGGCCGCGCCAGGAGGTGGTGTGACCGAATCGGTCACCCCCTCGCGCCCCCCTCGCGGCTACTTAATGATTCTGACCTAAAAACGTCGGGGAGATAGACACTTTTCCAGAAAACACACCCGTGCGCCGCCGCCATTGTGAACCCTAGTTCGGGACCTGAAGTCTCTGTTCCGGCATCCTGCCGGAATGGGGAATCGAATGGGATCATCGCCATCGTCATCTCCACCGCCTCTCCATCAACCATCCATGTTTCCCCCATCCATGAGATAATTCACCGCTGTAGACTGAGGGGATGGTAGGGATTGGATGAGATCAATCATGTAATAGTTGTAAGATTGTTAGGGCATAGTGCCTAGTATCCGTTATCGGTGTTTTAGGGCATTGTTGCAACTTGTTATGCTTAATGCTTGCCACTAGGGCCCGAGTGCCATGATTTCAGATTTGAAAATGTTATTGAATTATGATGATAATTATTGTTTTGGATCATTTCTATGAGTTGTATACACACGTAAAAGGCGTACCTTAATTGCCAGTAGTTTCCCTTGAGGCCCCGCTGCAAACGGGCTGGCAGGACAAAAGATGATGTGCAAGTTTCTCATTGCGAGCACACACAACTAAATTGGAATACATGCTTATGATTAATTTATGCCTGGATGCTTTATATTATTTATTTGTAAATGCCTAAGCTATGTTATTACATGAATTATCTCGTCCATGCAACGCCTGTACATCCGTCCCTATGTATGCAGTATTTTAATCCTACTGTCTACATCAATCACAATTGCTTTCTTAATTCTCATGCTACTGTTATTTCACTATTGTCTCTGCTATAAAACTGTTGTCACTGATAATCTTCCTCGAGCAAATCTATTCAGAGGTGCAGCTGATCTGACAAGTCATCTGTTAAAGCTTACAAATATTCTTTGGCTCCCATTGTGTCGAATCAATAAATTTGGGTTTTACTTACCTCGAAGACTGTTGCGATCCCCTATACTTGTGGGTCATCAAGACTATTTTCTGGCGCCGTTGCTGGGGAGCATAGCTTTATTTGCAAGCCCAACTGAGTGTGATCTTCTTTGCTGGAATTTATTCATCAAATGCTGATAAGAAGTTTCCCATCGTGTCATCCACTACAAGGAAAGGTACATCTCTGAACTCTGCTGCTGCGCTTGACTCTACTTCTGTGTTTAGTAAGCTTGTTACACCACCACAACCTGCACGTTCTATTACTACTGCTGAATCTGAAGTTACTTATGATGATGCTTCTATTGTTCTTGATGAAACTGGTTCATTAGGTCCCTTTTTAGATGCTACTATTGCTAAATCTAAACAAGTTGAAAATGCTGAAATTCGTGATGAAAATGCTAAAACACCTGTTAATTCACCTGAATTTACTTGTGATACTGATGATGAGTGTGATGATATGTATGTGAATCTTGATGATGCTCTTGTTCAAGAAATTAATACCATGAAAGATGGTAATGCTTTTGAAAAACTTGTTAAAAAACGTGTTGTTAAATATAATTTATCTCTTGATGCTAAATTTGCTATATCTCCTGTAAACATAAAAGATACAGATTATGATTTCTCTCTTGATTTGGCTCATATAGCTATTGTTGAAAGAGAGCCTTTCTGTGGAACTGAAAATGAAAGTGATCTAGAACATATTAATGAATTGTCTGATTTAAGTGGATTATTTCCTGAAGACATTAAAATGTGCACTTACTTTGTTGCTAAAATATTTCCTTTCTCATTAAAAGGAGAAGCTAAAACTTGGTATAATATTTTGTCTCCTGGTTCCATCACTAGTCCTAAGGGTTTTCTTGATGCTTTCTTTCGAAATATTTCCCTGCTAGTGCTCAACATGATGCTTTTTTAAAAATCTATAATTTTAATCAAGAAGAGGGTGAGAAATTGCCCAAAGCTTGGACACGCTTTTGTTGCATCTTGAGAGGGCAGCCAAACCATGATTTGCAGAAAAATGATCTACTTGACATATTTTATAGTGGACAAACTGCTGAATCTAGGACATACCTGGATAGTTTTGCTAGTTGTGTTTTCAGGAAAAGGACTCCCGAAGAAGCTGAAGAATTATTGGCTACAATATGTAAGAATAATGATGATTGGAATATTCCTGGACCTACTCCAACACCTCCACCAACACCGAAGAAGGTATGATTGAATTAAATGAAGAAACGATGAGGGAAGCCAAAAGATCTCTTCGAGAAAGTGGTATTAAATCTGTAGATGTGAAGTATTTACCTCCTATTGAAGAATTATGCAAGCCTATTCCTCGTCCAACCGTTATTAAGGTACACTCTCTCCAAAGGTTCGATGATCGAGATATCCCTTACACTAAACCTCATGCTCAGTCTTTAGATGAATTTGATGATTTTATTGTTAAGCAATGCAATTTTAATACAAGAATATAGAATCATTTAATGAAAAATTCTCATGCTATTAGTGATTTACATGATATTGTTGATAGAAGTGCTAACGATATTAAAGTGCTAATTAAATACTTTCATATGGTTCAAACTCAAATAGATCAACTCACTAAAGTGCAAAAAGAATTGCTAGTAAACAACTCTATTGCTAAAGAAAAACTTGTTTGTGAAGTAACAACTAGAGGTGGTAAATCAACTCAAGATCCTTTGTATCCTAAAGGACATGATAAAAGAATTGAACAAGATTCTCAACGAGTGAATGAACCTAGTATTTCTTCTTGGAAAAATAAAAAGAAACATAAAACTGTTGTAGAATTCTCTGAACCTGTTATTGATCCTAATAGTATATTTGTTTCTTATGCTGAAACTGAAAGTGGTAATGAACACAACAATGATAATGCTAATAACAATGATAAAGATAAAAATACCAATTCGGATCAGGAAGAAATAGAGGAAGAACCTGAAAAACATGCTAAAAATAAAAATTACACTAAAGAAGACTTTATTGCTAAGAAACATGGTAATGAAAGAGAATCTTGGGTCCAAAAACCAATGCCTTTTCCTGCTAAGAAACTTGAATCTAAAGAGTAAGATCATTATAATAGATTTTGTGATTAGATGAAACCATTGTTCTTGCAAATTCCTTTGATTGATGGTATTAAGTTGCCTCCTTATTCTAAATATGTGAGAGATATTGTGACTAACAAAAGAAAATTTCCTAATGAGGAAATATCTACTATGCTTGCTAATTACTCTTTTAATGGTAAGGTTCCAAAGAAGCTTGGTTATCCAGGTATACCAACTATTCATTGCTCTATCAAAAATAATTATGTTAAAACTGCTCTATGTGATTTGGGAGCTGGAGTTAGTGTTATGTCTTTCTCCCTTTACAAGAGACTTTATTTTGATAAATTGATACCTACTGATATAACTTTGCAAATGACTGATAAATCTACTGTTGTTCCTGTTGGAATTTGTGAGGATGTTCCTGTCCAAATAAATACAAATTTCTTAATTATGACTGACTTTGTTGTTCTTGACATGCCTGAAGATGATAATATGTCTATTATTTTTGGAAGACTTTTTCTAAATACTGCAGGAGCTGTTATTGATTGCATAAAGGAAAAGTTACTTTTAATGTTCATGACAAGGAGCATACTGTTTATTTTCCCAAGAAAGTTGATAGAATGTCTGGAGTTAATAAAATTACCAATTTGCGATCCATTAGAGTGGGAAGTATTGACTGCCCATATAAAGAAGAGTTCAAAACTCTCATGATTGGATCTATACCAATTCATTATAAGGTAACACTAGAAGCATCAGGCGTGTTTTGTTGTGCGCGTGTAGATTATGTTTTTTTGAACCTCTTCATACAAGACCAATGTAAGATGTATACTAGGGTCACTCGAACCCAGGAGCCAAAAATTCTCTTCTACCCACTCATTTACATTAACTACTACATAATGTCGGCATGACCTGCTGTACAAAATTCTCTCTTTAGCAAGAAAGCATCAAAGAAAAGACGGCAATCCTCTCGGTCAGTATTGTTCAGTGTTACCCTAACGCCATTTGTCTATTCATGAAGAGAGCATAGAGAAGCTCATTCCAGATGTCAGGGATTCCAGGCAAGCACCAGTGGCTGCAATCCTCCGCTTCATTATCTATCGATTTTTGTTGAGTAGACCTAAACTTATAGGACTCATATACATTCAGGGGTGGCCGGTTTTTCATTGGGTTGTCATCCGTGTTACAGTCAGTATATCTAACCCAGCCAGCTTGAGCCTGAAGTAAGTCCCTAAAACATCACTAGGAAAATTCGCGCGGCGGCACGCCGCGCCCGTTGCATTGATATGTGGGAAAAAATTAAGAAAATATCCACGCGGGTGCTAGCCTGCTAGGAGATGGAACTGTTGGGCGGAGGCACGCACGCCGAGAAGGTGAAAATTCTTTAAAAAAGCTTCCCTTCGCGAATATCCACGCGCGTGCGCTTTGGTACTGACAAGTGTCGCAATTTCGTTCGTTTTTACTCCCACCTTTTCTCCACACGGTGACAAGTGGCGGCTCTCTGGTGGTGGGCAGTGGGCTGTACATGCATTTATTTGAGATTCTTTTTTTTTTCAAAAAAAATATCTTGAGAACCGTTTATCCGAATTATGAACGGTTTTCACTTTTGAATTCCTCGCGTTGAGATCTTTAAAACTAGATCCATTGTTGATAGGTTTCGACAAACTTTTTTTTTGTACTTCGGATTGTGTATAGTGCGTACAACCCCGTATGTGTAGTTGTACATCCAACTGAACCTGTGTGTAGTTGTACGTACAACCTGATCTGTATAACCTAATATGTGTAATTGTACGTTCAACCCTTTTCTTTACAACCTGATCTGTATAGTTGTACGACCTGATCTAGACAACCTGAGTCTGTATAGTTGTATGTCTGAGTATATGTAGTTGTACGTTTCAGTTTGTGTAGTTGTACGCCTATGTCTACATTTTTGTACATTTGAATCTGTGTGCGCGTATGTCTGGATCCATACCATACGGAGACACGGGGTGCTTCGTACGTCGTACGTCCGGATCCATATCGTACTGAGACGTTGGGGGCTCCCTACATTGTACGCCTGGACCATACGGACACGCGGGGGGCTTCGTACGTTCGCCTCCTACGGCGACGACTCGCAACAGGAGGCTTCGTACGCCTGACACGAGGGGCTTCATACGACCAGCGCGGAGGGGGCTTCGTACTCGGGCTTTGTACGTGGGCGGGGGGCCTCCTGCGGTGCTGGACACGTGGCTTGTTCTCGTGCACGGGAATTGCCCTTCGCGAAGGGCGCCCTCCACGTAGCGGTACCCGTCGACCGAGAGACAAACTATCTAGGGGAGAGGAGAGAAAAACTGTAGTGCCCTTGCTTAAGAAAGCAATGGCACATATGAATAGTGCGGAAGACTTGGATCACATAAGTCTCGCATATTCCAATAAGATGTAATATCACAGTACAATGTCAAATTTATTGCAACTGAGAACAAATGATCAAAAAACAATATTCCTTACAACTTTGCATAGCTGAAAGCGCTACCTAAATAAATAAATAGTTCACAGATTATTTCAGAGTTCATACCCAATTTTTAAAGATAATCATGGAGCTACATCATCTCCATGAAGTCACTGGCAATCATGTTGGTTGTAGCTCGAAGACGACCCCGTTACTCCTCATTCGAACAATCTGCAAGGTTTAGTTGCAGCCCAGCTATAAAGGGTCAGCACAATTAAATTGTGGTGGCAAGTGCTTTTAAAATCTAATATTCTACTAAGCTATATCTATATGCTTATTTGGCTGGTGGAGCTCAAGGCTATTGCGCAAAGCAAGTTTTCTCCTACCTTTGGTAAACAATTTTTTTGAAACAATATTTTCTCTTTAAGAGACAAATCCATGTCTCCTACCTTGTTCACTCATCAAAGTTTTATTAAGCAATTGGAATGAAGAGATTTTCAGAAGACAGCCTTATGTAGTCACTCAATTTGTCCGATGCCGGGGACACGGCTAAGATCTTAGGTTTTAAACTCTCGGGAGTGTGTGCACTTTCACCATTAGACTCAATCAACCCAAACTATCCTCTACACTCATTCAGTGAGAAGGAAATGGAGAAAATCATTTAAAAGGTTTTAAACAAAACTTACTTATTAATGGTATGAAATATATTAATAAACATGAATTTGAGCTAAGGACAATTATTTATGTCTTTGGTGCAAAGTGATAAATTTTAAATTAATAAACCTTATAATGTGCTAAAATAAATCAAATTAAGTCTCTGACCTTTAAATTCATTTTAAATTGTTCAAACATTATTTATAATAAATTTTTATAAATGGGGTTAATAGATAGAGGGCTTTTAATTAAACTTATATCTATTGGATTTAACCAAAAATAATGTTTGTATAAAAAGTTGTGCCAAAAATAGTCAAACTATTTAAATTAAAGATAAAACTATTAAATCATCAAAATAATTCTCAAAATTATTTTATAACAGAGGCATTATATCACAAATTTTATAAAGTTTCTAAAAAAAATTATTTGCAATTTTTGGATTTATAGATTTAAAGTTATGATAAAATTACTCAAATTCACCATTTGAAATTTGAATATTTTAAACTAAGTCAAATTTGAATTTTGGCAGATCTAAAATATTCTTCATGTCAAGGGCTTTCCAAATGTATAAAATTTGTCTAATTTGGATAAGTGGTTAAAAAGTTATAACAGATCTAAGTGGCAGGGGCTTTTCTGCAAAACTGCCATTTAAACTAAATAAAAGAAATCCTTTTCCACGTCAGCGCTTACTGGACGCTGACGAGGCAACGACGTGGCGCTGACATGGTTAAGTGATTGGATCTGGGCCGTCAGATCCAGATCCGATGGTTCAAACGCAACCATACCGATTCGATTAAAAATTCTAATCCTGGCCGTTGATTGAAGATCGGAGGGCTCACACGCGTTGACCAGAGACTAGCGGCACTAGGTCACCGGAGTCTCGCCGGAGACAGTGCCGATGATGGCATCGCGGCGTTTTACGCGCTCTACGGTCTTCCGGGATGAACGGAACTCACCAAGGCGTGCAGGAGGTCGCGGTGGAGGTGGTGGCGAGGTGGCGGTGCTCGGCGTGCTCTGGTGCTCCTCCAATTCCTCGTCGGAGTTGCGTACGGCGGCGGCTCGCTTCGGTCGTGCACGGGCGCGATGATTTGTTGCGGAAAGAAGCGAACGAGGACATCACAAAGAAGCGCACGACTACGAGGAACCGAGAGAGAGACGAGGGAGGGACAGAGGATCTCGGCACTTACCGGAATAAGCAGAGGACGGCGGCGGAAATGGATGAACGGCGACGTGATTGTGGACAACCTCGGGGCGCTCGGGCTAGGGTTCTTCGGGGAAAAGAGAGGGGGGAGGCGTGGGGGTTATATAGCACGGACTCGCGTTGATTTGGTGCCGAAATCGCGCGGATTGAAGAAGGAAATCGCCGGCGTTTCGGGCGCAATTTTTGGGCTGGAGGTTGAAGAAGGTGACGAGTAGGTCCCCCATGTTAGGTATTTTTCTATTTTTCTTTTCTAATTTTCTATTTCTTTTATATCTTTTGATTTATAACTCCAAATCCATTCAAATAAATTTCTAAAAATTTGTAAAACAATATATTTGTGTTAAACCAGTTATGGGCATGTTTTGAACAATTTTCAAAATTAATAATTTTGAAATATTGATTAAATACAAATTTGGCACTTTATGTTAAATATAAAACTAGGGTTTAATTAATTTTATTTTTGGCTAAAATAAATTCTATGAAGTACCCACATTCAAATATGTTTGAATTTAAGTTAGTTAAACTCATATTCCAATATTAAATAAATTTTAGCTTTAATAGATTATTAAATAACATATTACAACTATTTGAAATGAAAAGAGAAAATGTAATGTAATCATTTTTAATTTAAAATATTTTGTGCACCATTAAGTTTCATAATATTATAAATCATTTGAAAACTTTATAACAATTTTGGAAAAGATTTTATATTTAATTCATTTCTTATATGGAACATATATTCATGAAATTCATTTTATGCTTTGAAAATAAAAGAAAATCATTTAAGCTAATGAAATGTTTATTTGAATAATTCATTAATTATAAAAATATATGAAGTTATTAAAGTTATAAACTATAGGGTTGAAATTTCAACACTATGTTTTGCACTTAGTTGAAAGAATGAAAACCATTTGGCAAAATATTATTTTAATTTATGAATAGCTATGGCTAGGTTATTTAAATAAAATACTTATAAAGAAACTTTTTATTATAAGGCAATGGTTTGAAATTTTGTAAAACATTTGTCAAATTACATTTTGAGGTTTTTAAGAAAATACAATGGAATAATTACATTGTTTAATTTGAAACAAGTTTTGAAAATAATAATAACTGAGATATTTGAAATATTAAGCTCTTTCAAAATGTTTGAAGTCTTTCATAGTTGGTTTCTTATGCATTTCAATATTTTATTTTAATCAAAACAAAAGTTTTAAATTTTAGTGATTTTTGAACATTATAAAATGTTGGGATGTTACAGACTACCACCCTTAAAAGGAATCTCGTCCCCGAGATTTGGAGAAGCTAGAAAGACAAAGCAAATGCTCGAATGGTTCTGATAACTCGAGAGGTTTTGAGAAATGAAATATTTTGATTTGGATCTTGAAAACTTGGCGGGGGATGAATTTTTCTGATTGGGGAGGCTCGGAAGAAAGATAGTTTGGGATCTGCGGGTTTCTGCAACATAGATTAATTTAACTGGGTGGCTACCACCCTTAAAATAAATTCAAGTCATACAAACAAAACATCAAGCAATCAAACATGTTCACAGCTCAAGGTTCAAAACTCACTCAATTTTAATAATCCTGAAACTCGAAGTGTTTAAATCTCAAATCTGAAAACGATTTAGGTTCCAAAACAAACACGCTGGTCTGCCATATCACATTTTGATAGGTCAATACACTAAATTGATCTATAAGCTAAATAAGATAAATGGTGGTCCCTCTAACGTTGCTTGAATTGTTTCATGTATTCCTCTTTGATCTCACGCTTGCGCTTTATTGCGTGGTTATTCACCACATGTGTGTCTTCTTCCTCACTTGACTCCTCAAAAAGCACCTCTTCGGGGTCTTCTTCCTCCTGTTATTCCTCCTTTACAGTTGCGGGTACAGCCCCATCTCCAGTGCCATTGTCACCTCCTTCTTCAGCTACCGGCGGTGGTGGTGGAGGTGGGTTGAGTTGTGCCTGTAGTGCGGCAATCTGCTCATCTTTGTCAAGGTTCTGCAACTGTAGGTCATGGATGTGTTCCTTCCTATGGCCAATAAGGGTTTCAGAAGTCTGGAGTTCTTGGGTTTTAGCGTGTATGACGGCTCGAGCATGATCCGCGATGTCATAAGCTTGTTGAACCTTCCTGGTCAAGCAGTTGACGAGAAAATCTAAGTCTTCAAACATTTTGTTGATGATGGGCAGGTCCAAGCGATTTCCCGTGTGAGCCAACGAGTGGCCAAGTGCATCTCTCTTCCCAAAGGCATGGAAGGGCGATTCCGGTGCTAGGTTGTTGCGATACTTGTAACACAAAAGGGCAATTAAGTCCACCATAGCTACGTTCACTCCTTCAATCCACTCTAGGTAGTAGGTGACATAGTCCACGGGCTCGAAGTATGGCCTCGTGGAATCTGGGGTCATGATTGTGCGGATTTCCCAACGCGTCACATTAGGTATGTCGGTCTCCCCCTTCCTTCCTCGGAAATAGGGCGGTGGTAGCTTCAATTGACTTGTTAACCTGGACAGCTGCCTCCCAAAGATGAAATCCGACAAAACACCAGCATACGCGGTCTCAGTGTACTCTCCCATCTAATATTTTGAAAAGGTAAGAGTATTAGAATTAAAGTGAAAAGTAAAAGATACAAGACAAGAAAAATTAATGTAAAAAAATAGAAAAATAACTTTAATCGAGCATATTTAAAAATGTTTGACTTTTCGTCTTTGTCCAATCCTAGGGGTTTCGAGCCTACATGCAACATTCATGCTCTGATACCATCTGTAGTGCCCTTGCTTAAGAAAGCAATGGCACATATGAATAGTGCGGAAGACTTGGATCACATAAGTCTCGCATTTTCCAATAAGATGTAATATCACAGTACAATGTCAAATTTATTGCAACCAAGAACGAATGATCCAAAAACAATATTCCTTACAACTTTGCATAGCTGAAAGCGCTAGCTAAATAAATAAATAGTTCACAAATTATTTCAGAGTTCATACCCAATTTTTAAAGATAATCATGGAGCTACATCATCTCCATGAAGCCACTGGCAATCATGCTGGTTGTATCTCGAAGACGACCCCCTTACTCCTCATTCGAACAATCTGCAAGGTTTAGTTGCAGTCCAGCTATAAAGGGTCAGGACAATTGAATTGTGGTGGCAAGTGACTTTTAAAAGCTAATATTCTACTAAGCTATATCTATATGCTTATTTGGCTGGTGGAGCTCAAGGCTATTGCGCAAAGCAAGTTTTCTCCTACCTTTGGTAAACAATTTTTTTGAAACAATATCTTCTCTTTATTCCATGTCTCCTACCCTTGTTCACCCATCAAAGTTTTATTAAGCAATTGGGATGAAGAGATTTTCAGAAGACAACCTTGTGTAGTCACTCAATTTGTCCGATGCCGGGGACACGGCTAAGATCTTAGGTTTTAAACTCTTGAGAGTGTGTGCACTTTCACCATTGGACTCAATCAACCCAAACTATCCTCTACACTCATTTAGTGAGAAGGAAAAGGAGAAGATCAAGACGAGACTTTTTATAAGTTGCTTTCCCATGATCATACTAAGAGATTACCACCATCCTATCAACCCTACCACCATCAATCTCTTGACCCAGGTCCACATCAACTTACTCCATCAAGACAGAGCCCATATTGACCAATGGTTGCACGATAAGCAACTAAACTCAGTGTAACCTTAAATCTCATAGCCCTGGGTGGCCTTTCACAAGTGAGCAAACTCAGGCCGCCGCAGAACTGGCCCCTGAGTAGCCACTCAACTTGAAACCTCCTCGATCGAACCAATCCACCCAGGCGGTAAATTAATTTAGTGGAAATTTTCATTTATCACATCAACCATAAAACAATCATTTTTGCAGCATATACTTCAACTAAATTATAATAGGTGTCTAACTGGAATTTCTAAAGGGGTAACCTAACAGGTTTGCATAGCATACTACAATTCTCACCAAAACCTATCATGCATACTAATTTATAAATACTGCTCAAAAATACTAGTAATGTATTAGAATAAAAATAGTAGGTATTTTATGAAGTCACTTACCTTATGAAAGTTGTCGTTTCTCACACACTCTTGTCCAAGTCAATAGTTGCTCCCCGTTTCAAACTATATATTAAAAGGACATCCAATGAACAAGCAATTCAACAAACTCAAAACATATTGAAACTTACAAGCGTAACGAGTCTTCTCGGAAGGGTTTGGTCAAGGGTGTCACATAATTCAATATACAAAAAGAATTGATGTGCTTGGGTTTAGGGTTTCGCCAAGGGATGGTCTGGGGTTAATTGTACATTTTCAACTCGAAAAGGTTGTATGGGTGTTTCCAAGTTTCACATGAAACGGTCTTCAAAAGTTTACACAAAGGGTTATCAAGAAGGCTTAATCACAATTTAAAAGCAAGGTTTAACACTTTAGTACAACTGTAAACATTTAATTTCATTTACCCAAGATTATGTTTAAAATTAAATTTAACCAAATTCAAATTCAAGAATTTCTTAATGTTCTCATATCTATACATTTTTAGTTCCCAGCTTCAAAGTTTATAGTATTAATAATAACTTAGTTAATTAAAATGTTATAATATTTTAAATCACATTTTTAGTAACACCTAATTAACCAATAACATTGATAAACACTTGTAAATGAACTAAATCATTTAAAAGGTTTTAAAGAAAACTTACTTATTAATGTTATGAAATATATTAATAAACAGAAATATATTAAAGGACAATTATTTAAGCCTTTGGTGCAAAGTGATAAATTTTAAATTAATAAACCTTATAATGTGCTATAATAAATCAAATTAAGTCTCTGACCTTTAAATTCATTTTAAATTGTTCAAACATTATTTATAATAAAATTTTATAAATGGGGTTAATAGACAGAGGGATTTTAATTAAACTTATAGCTATTGGATTTAATCAAAAATAATGTTTGTATTAAAAGTTGTGTAAAAAATAGTCAAACTATTCAAATTAAACATACAACTATTAAATCATCAAAATAATTCTCAAAATTATTTTATAACAGAGGCATTATATCACACATTTTATAAAGTTTCTAAAACAATTTTATTTGCAATTTTTGGATTTATAAATTTAAAGTTATGATAAAATTACTCAAATCCACCATTTGAATTTTGAATATTTTAAACTAAGTCAAATTTGAATTTTGGCAGATCTAAAATATTCTTCATGTCAAGGGCTTTCCAAATGTATAAAATTTGTCTAATTTGGATAAGTGGTTAAAAAGTTATAACAGATCTAAGTGGCAGGGGCTTTTCTACAAAACTGCCATTTAAATTAATAAAAGAAATCCTTTTCCACGTCAGCGCTGACTGGACGCTGACGAGGCAACGACGTGGCGCTGGCGTGGTTAAGTGACTGGATCTGGGCCGTCAGATCCAGATCCGATGGTTCAAACGCAACCATACCGATTCGATTAAAAATTCTAATCCTGACCGTTGATTGAAGATCGGAGGGCTCACACGCGTTGACCAGAGACTAGCGGCGCTAGGTCGCCGGAACCTCGCCAGAGACGTTGCCGACGACGGCATCGCGGCGTTTTACGCGCTCTACGGTGTCCCGGGATGAACGGAACTCACCAGGGCGTGCAGGAGGTCGCGGCGGAGGTGGTGGCGAGGCGGCGGTGCTCGACGTGCTCTGGTGCTCCTCCAATTCCTCGTCGGAGTTGCGTACGGCGGCGACTCGCTTTGGTCGTGCACGGGCGCGATGATTTCTTGCGGAAAGAAGCGAACGAGGACATCACAAAGAAGCGCACGACTACGGGGAACCGAGAGAGAGACGAGTGAGGGACCGAGGATCTCGGCACTCACCGGAATAAGCAGAGGACGGCGGCGGAAATGGATGAACGGCGGCATGATTGTGGACAGCCTGGGGGCGCTCGGGCTGGGGTTCTTCGGGGAAAAGAGAGGGGGGAGGCGTGGGGGTTATATAGCACGGACTCGCGTTGATTTGGTGCCGAAATCACGCGGATTGAAGAAGGTCGTCTGACGGGTGGGTCCCCCATGTCAGGTATTTTTCTATTTTTCTTTTCTGATTTTCTATTTCTTGTATATCGTTATTTATAACTCCAAATCCATTCAAATAAATTTCTACAAATTTGTAAAAGCAATATCTTTGTGTTAAACCAGTTGTGGGCATGTTTTGAACAATTTTCAAAATTAATAATTTTGAAATATTGATTAAATACGAATTTGGCACTTTATGTTAAATTTAAAACTAGGGTTTAATTAATTTTATTTTTGGCTAAAATAAATTCTATGAAGTACCCACATTCAAATATGTTTGAATTTAAGTTATTTAAACTCATATTCCAATATTAAATAAATTTTAGCTTTAATAGATTATTAAATAACATATTACAACTATTTGAAATGAAAAGAGAAAATGTAATGTAATCATTTTTAATTTAAAATATTTTGTGCACCATTAAGTTTCATATGATAAATCATTTGAAAACTTCATAACAATTTTGGAAAAGATTTTAGGTTTAATTCATTTCTTATATGGAACATATAAACATGAAATTCATTTTATGTTTTGAAAATAAAAGAAAATCATTTAAGCTAATGAAATGTTTATTTGAATAATTCATTAATTATAAAAATATATGAAGTTATTAAAGTTATAAACTATAGGGTTGAAATTTCAACACTATGTTTTGCACTTAGTTGAAAGAATCAAAACCATTTGGCAAAATATTATATTAATTTATGAATAGCTATGGCTAGGTTATTTAAATCAAATACTTATAAAGAAACTTTTTATTATAAGGCAATGGTTTGAAATTTTGTAAAACATTTGTCAAATTACATTTTGAGGTTTTTAAGGAAATACAATGGAATAATTACATTGTTTAATTTGAAACAAGTTTTGAAAATAATAATAACTGAGATATTTGAAATATTAAACTCTTTCAATATGTTTGAAGTCTTTCATAGTTGGTTTCTTATGCATTTCAATATTTTATTTTAATCAAAACAAAAGTTTTAAATTTTAGTGATTTTTGAACATTATAAAATGTTGGGATGTTACAAAAACGATGCGGGCCGAATATCACCACATGTCGAGCTCCAACCCAAGACATTCGGGAACAGGCTCTGCAGGCAAAAGTTCACCACCTCAATATTCCCCCCGAATACACAGGATGAATACCTAGGCCATCCAAATACCTGATTTCAGATATTTGGACCGAACCAAATGCCAATATCCAATACCACGCTTCAATATAAACATCCAAACGAAGCATTAGAGATAAAAACTTGTGAAAATTCTCTCAAAATCCGTGTCTCTTGTCTGAGCTAAGAATAGAAAAAATAGGTGATTACCCTTTTATCTCAGCGAGCTTGTGCCTCACTCTTGGGCTGGATTCGTTCGTTGGCTTCACCTAGACTTTAGAGTGATCTGA
Source organism: Poa annua (assembly GCA_026929855.1). Lineage (NCBI taxonomy): Eukaryota > Viridiplantae > Streptophyta > Magnoliopsida > Poales > Poaceae > Poa > Poa annua. The sequence goes on along the minus strand of CM049426.1, from coordinate 270,451,104 downwards.
ACTTACATTTGTATGGCCCTTTCGCTAATTTGGATAGTTGACCTAGGCGTACCTGCTTGTAAATTTGTGAAACAAATATAGAGCAGTAGCTCTCCTGCTGCAAGTTTTATTTGAAATAGCCAAACACATGAGGGAAGAATAGCAGAATCATAGGTCAAGACAATTTTTTTAAGTTAAGCAAATGTAGATTGTGATTTTATGCATCCTTGATCTAACAGTCAGTTTCATCCATACATATAAAAAAAAGGATAGAGAGATGAGGGGTCGATGGACAGGTGAAATATTGCTGCAATAGAGACATTTGGTGAAATACCTGCGGCGAGGGGCAGCGCAACATAACCTGGCAGGAGGCGTGATCGCAGGCACATGCTGGAGGAACCTTACATCCCGGTCACCTCCAACAACTATCTCAATGTATATATGCAGATTCAAGAGATGAACTCAGTAAAGATAAAACAATTACCAGCCTCTGATCCATTAGGGGAAAATAGTGGTATAAGTTACTGCAATAGAGATGTGAACCCGCAAGGTGAAGTAGTTGAAAACACAAACAAATATTGTAAAGGTCATCTCTTAGCAGTAAGAGGAAAGAAGCATGCGTGTAAAGAGATCATACAGTGCACATAAATTATCATCCATGCAGATCTTCTTTTGATGCCAACTAAACAAATTGAAAGGAAAAGATACTTTGCAATACATAGATGATAGCAGGCAGTCAAATTCATAGCAGACAGTCAAATTCTCCTTAAAATATTGGAACACATATTGATAATTCGGGGTCGATGGATAGGTGAAAGCAAGTTAAGCGGACTTGACCTTAACTCTTATGGTATCTAGAGTACAACACAAAGATCTGATCCGCTATATAGGTACTTTAAAGAAGCTATGTTGCATGTTTGAACGGGTTCCTGTAGTTAAGAGAAGAAAAAAAAATTGAAATGGAATTCAGACAACTATTTCATAGCATACAAAAAGGTTCAGTTGTTCTGCTGCTAGCTTGCTACCAAGTGAACTTAAACAGAACACACCTCTACCAGGGCCATCAAAATGAAGAACAAATCACGAGCTGCTGATTTTCTTAAGTACCATGGTTCAGTTGAAGGTATTGCGGCAGTTGGTGGAATGTTTGACCGCTGCTTTACAACAAAACAAACTAAGAGATGAAGAAACCATATCGATGAAGAAAAACATTAAAAGCAGCAGGCATGGGTGGTCCGCTAGGACGGCACGCATCCCGGCTGTCAGTAAGGGCCGGGAGGCCCACGCAGGGGGGCTCGCCGCCGGCCGGCAAGAGCGCTGTTGTAACCTGCCGGCGAGTTGAAGAATTCCTCCCGCTCAACCTTTGTCTCCCACTAGAAATCATCCGTGCAGTTCCTGCAGATGTGAAAATGGAGATGGGGAATGAGGATGATGGCCAGAGCCGGGGCCGGGTCCGTCCCCTACGCCCAGATGCGCTCGCCGACGGCCCAGCCTCGAGGACGTCGGCGAGGGCCACGGCTTGTTAGCCCGCCACAACTGCTCCGCGTTGTGTAGTATGTCTGTCGCCTTCCGCGTCGCCACCACCCGCTGCCGTGCCGTCGCCGCCATGACACCAAAGATAGACCTACTACTTCTATCCCTTAGAAGTAAGAGGAAAGAAGCATGCGTGTAAAGAGATCATACAGTGCACATAAATTATTATCCATACATATCTTCTTTTGATGCCAACTAAACAAATTGAAAGGAAAAGATACATTGCAGTACATAGATAATAGCAGGCAGTCAAATTCATAGCGGACAGTCAAATTCTCCTTAAAATATTGGAACACATATAGATAATTCGGGGTCGATAGATAGGTGAAAGCAAGTTAAGCGGACATGACCTTAACTCTGATGGTATCTAGAGTACAACATAAAGATCTGATCCGCTATATAGGTACTTTAAGAAGGTATGATGCATGTTTAACTGGTTCCTGTAGTTAAGAGAAGAAATAAAATTCTGAAATGGAATTCAGACAACTATTTCATAGCATACAGAAAGGTTCAGTTGTTCTGCTGCTAGCTTGCGACCAATCGAACTTAAACAGAACAAACCTCTACCAGGGCCATCCAAATGAAGAATAAATCACAAGCTGCTGATTTTCTTAAGTACCATGGTTCAGTTGAAGGTAATGCGGCAGTTGGTGGAATGTTTGACCGCTGCTTTACAACAAAACAAACTTAGAGATGAAGAAACCATCTCGATGAAGAAAAACATTAAAAGCAGCAGGCATGGGTGGTCCGCTAGGACGGCACGCATCCCGGCTGTCAGTAAGGGCCGGGAGGCCCACGCAGGGGGGCTCGCCGCCGGCCGGCAAGAGCGCCGTTGTAACCTGCCGGCGAGTTGAAGACATCCTTCCAGTCAACCTCTGTCTCCCACCAGAAATCATCCGTGCAGTTCCTGCAGATGTGAAAATGGAGATGGGGAATGAGGATGATGGCCCGAGCCGGGGCCGGGGCCGTCCCCTGCGCCCAGATGCGCTCGCCGACGGCACAGCCTCGAGGACGTCGGCGAGGGCCACGGCTTGTTAGCCCGCCACAACTGCTCCGCGTTGTGTAGTATGTATGTCGCCTTCCGCGTCGCCACCACCCGCTGCCGTGCCGTCGCCGCCATGACACCAAAGATAGACCTACTACTTCTATCCCTTAGAAGTAAGAGGAAAGAAGCATGCGTGTAAAGAGATCATACAGTGCACATAAATTATCATCCATACATATCTTCTTTTGATGCCAACTAAACAAATTGAAAGGAAAAGATACTTTGCAGTACATAGATAATAGCAGGCAGTCAAATTCATAGCAGACAGTCAAATTCTCCTTAAAATATTGGAACACATATAGATAATTCGGGGTCGATAGATAGGTGAAAGCAAGTTAAGCGGACATGACCTTAACTCTGATGGTATCTAGAGTACAACACAAAGATCTGATCCGCTATATAGGTACTTTAAGAAGGTATGATGCATGTTTGAACTGGTTCCTGTAGTTAAGAGAAGAAATAAAATTTTGAAATGGAATTCAGACAACTATTTCATAGCATACAGAAAGGTTCAGTTGTTCTGCTGCTAGCTTGCGACCAATCGAACTTAAACAGAACAAACCTCTACCAGGGCCATCCAAATGAAGAATAAATCACAAGCTGCTGATTTTCTTAAGTACCATGGTTCAGTTGAAGGTAATGCGGCAGTTGGTGGAATGTTTGACCGCTGCTTTACAACAAAACAAACTTAGAGATGAAGAAACCATCTCGATGAAGAAAAACATTAAAAGCAGCAGGCATGGGTGGTCCGCTAGGACGGCACGCATCCCGGCTGTCAGTAAGGGCCGGGAGGCCCACGCAGGGGGGCTCGCCGCCGGCCGGCAAGAGCGCCGTTGTAACCTGTCGGCGAGTTGAAGACATCCTTCCACTCAACCTCTGTCTCCCACCAGAAATCATCCGTGCAGTTCCTGCAGATGTGAAAATGGAGATGGGGAATGAGGATGATGGCCCGAGCCGGGGCCGGGGCCGTCCCCTGCGCCCAGATGCGCTCGCCGACGGCACAGCCTCGAGGACGTCGGCGAGGGCCACGGCTTGTTAGCCCGCCACAACTGCTCCGCGTTGTGTAGTACGTCTGTCGCCTTCCGCGTCGCCACCACCCGCTGCCGTGCCGTCGCCGCCATGACACCAAAGATAGACCTACTACTTCTATCCCTTAGAAGTAAGAGGAAAGAAGCATGCGTGTAAAGAGATCATACAGTGCACATAAATTATCATCCATACATATCTTCTTTTGATGCCAACTAAACAAATTGAAAGGAAAAGATACTTTGCAGTACATAGATAATAGCAGGCAGTCAAATTCATAGCAGACAGTCAAATTCTCCTTAAAATATTGGAACACATATAGATAATTCGGGGTCGATAGATAGGTGAAAGCAAGTTAAGCGGACATGACCTTAACTCTGATGGTATCTAGAATACAACACAAAGATCTGATCCGCTATATAGGTACTTTAAGAAGGTATGATGCATGTTTGAACTGGAACCTGTAGTTAAGAGAAGAAATAAAATTTTGAAATGGAATTCAGACAACTATTTCATAGCATACAAAAAGGTTCAGTTGTTCTGTTGCTAGCTTGCAACCAATCGAACTTAAACAGAACACACCTCTACCAGGGCCATCCAAATGAAGAATAAATCACAAGCTGCTGATTTTCTTAAGTACCGTGGTTCAGTTGAAGGTAATGCGGCAGTTGGTGGAATGTTTGACCGCTGCTTTACAGCAAAACAAACTTAGAGATGAAGAAACCATCTCGATGAAGAAAAACATTAAAAGCAGCAGGCATGGGTGGTCCGCTAGGACGGCACGCATCCCGGCTGTCCGTAAGGGCCGGGAGGCCCACGCAGGGGGGCTCGCCGCCGGCCGGCAAGAGCGCTGTTGTAACCTGCCGGCGAGTTGAAGAATTCCTCCCGCTCAACCTTTCTCTCCCACTAGAAATCATCCGTGCAGTTCCTGCAGATGTGAAAATGGAGATGGGGAATGAGGATGATGGCCAGAGCCGGGGCCGGGGCCGTCCACTGCGCCCAGATGCGCTCGCCGACGGCCCAGCCTCGAGGACGTCGGCGAGGGCCACGGCTTGTTAGCCCGCCACAACTGCTCCGCGTTGTGTAGTATGTTTGTCGCCTTCCACGTCGCCACCACCCGCTGCCGTGCCTTCGCCGCCATGACACCAAAGATAGACCTACTACTTCTATCCCTTAGAAGTAAGAGGAAAGAAGCATGCGTGTAAAGAGATCATACAGTGCACATAAATTATTATCCATACATATCTTCTTTTGATGCCAACTCAACAAATTGAAAGGAAAAGATACTTTGCAGTACATAGATAATAGCAGGCAGTCAAATTCATAGCAGACAGTCAAATTCTCCTTAAAATATTGGAACACATATAGATAATTCGGGGTCGATAGATAGGTGAAAGCAACTTAAGCGGACATGACCTTAACTCTGATGGTATCTAGAGTACAACACAAAGATCTAATCCGCTATATAGATACTTTAAGAAGGTATGATGCATGTTTGAACTGGTTCCTGTAGTTAAGAGAAGAAATAAAATTTTGAAATGGAATTCAGACAACTATTTCATAGCATACAAAAAGGTTCAGTTGTTCTGCTGCTAGCTTGCGACCAATCGAACTTAAACAGAACACACCTCTACCAGGGCCATCCAAATGAAGAATAAATCACAAGCTGCTGATTTTCTTAAGTACCATGGTTCAGTTGAAGGTAATGCGGCAGTTGGTGGAATGTTTGACCGCTGCTTTACAACAAAACAAACTTAGAGATGAAGAAACCATCTCGATGAAGAAAAACATTAAAAGCAGCAGGCATGGGTGGTCCGCTAGGACGGCACGCATCCCGGCTGTCAGTAAGGGCCGGGAGGCCCACGCAGGGGGGCTCGCCGCCGGCCGGCAAGAGCGCCGCTGTAACCTGCCGGCGAGTTGAAGAATTCCTTCCACTCAACCTCTGTCTCCCACCAGAAATCATCCGTGCAGTTCCTGCAGATGTGAAAATGGAGATGGGGAATGAGGATGATGGCCCGAGCCGGGGCCGGGGCCGTCCCCTGCGCCCAGATGCGCTCGCCGACGGCACAACCTCGAGGACGTCGGCGAGGGCCACGACTTGTTAGCCCGCCACAACTGCTCCGCGTTGTGTAGTATGTCTGTCGCTTTCCGCGTCGCCACCACCCGCTGCCGTGCCGTCGCCGCCATGACACCAAAGATAGACCTACTACTTCTATCCCTTAGTAGTAAGAGGAAAGAAGCATGCGTGTAAAGAGATCATACAGTGCACATAAATTATCATCCATACATATCTTCTTTTGATGCCAACTAAACAAATTGAAAGGAAAAGATACTTTGCAGTACATAGATAATAGCAGGCAGTCAAATTCATAGCAGACAGTCAAATTCTCCTTAAAATATTGGAACACATATAGATAATTCGGGGTCGATAGATAGGTGAAAGCAAGTTAAGCGGACATGACCTTAACTCTGATGGTATCTAGAGTACAACACAAAGATCTGATCCTCTATATAGGTACTTTAAGAAGGTATGATGCATGTTTGAACTGGTTCCTGTAGTTAAGAGAAGAAATAAAATTTTGAAATGGAATTCAGACAACTATTTCATAGCATACAAAAAGGTTCAGTTGTTCTGCTGCTAGCTTGCGACCAATCGAACTTAAACAGAACACACCTCTACCAGGGCCATCCAAATGAAGAATAAATCACAAGCTGCTGATTTTCTTAAGTACCATGGTTCAGTTGAAGGTAATGCGGCAGTTGGTGGAATGTTTGACCGCTGCTTTACAACAAAACAAACTTAGAGATGAAGAAACCATCTCGATGAAGAAAAACATTAAAAGCAGCAGGCATGGGTGGTCCGCTAGGACGGCACGCATCCCGGCTGTCATTAAGGGCCGGGAGGCCCACGCAGGGGGGCTCGCCGCCGGCCGGCAAGAGCGCCGCTGTAACCTGCCGGCGAGTTGAAGAATTCCTTCCACTCAACCTCTGTCTCCCACCAGAAATCATCCGTGCAGTTCCTGCAGATGTGAAAATGGAGATGGGGAATGAGGATGATGGCCCGAGCCGGGGCCGGGGCCGTCCCCTGCGCCCAGATGCGCTCGCCGACGGCACAGCCTCGAGGACGTCGGCGAGGGCCACGGCTTGTTAGCCCGCCACAACTGCTCCGCGTTGTGTAGTATATCTGTCGCCTTCCGCGTCGCCACCACCCGCTGCCGTGCCGTCGCCGCCATGACACCAAAGATAGACCTACTACTTCTATCCCTTAGAAGTAAGAGGAAAGAAGCATGCGTGTAAAGAGATCATACAGTGCACATAAATTGTCATCCATACAAAGCTTCTTTTGATGCCAACTAAACAAATTGAAAGGAAAAGATACTTTGCAGTACATAGATAATAGCAGGCAGTCAAATTCATAGCAGACAGTCAAATTCTCCTTAAAATATTGGAACACATATAGATAATTCGGGGTCGATAGATAGGTGAAAGCAAGTTAAGCGGACATGACCTTAACTCTGATGGTATCTAGAGTACAACACAAAGATCTGATCCGCTATGTAGGTAATTTAAGAAGGTATGATGCATGTTTGAACTGGTTCCTGTAGTTAAGAGAAGAAATAAAATTTTGAAATGGAATTCAGACAACTATTTCATAGCATACAAAAAGGTTCAGTTGTTCTGCTGCTAGCTTGCGACCAATCGAACTTAAACAGAACACACCTCTACCAGGGCCATCCAAATGAAGAATAAATCACAAGCTGCTGATTTTCTTAAGTACCATGGTTCAGTTGAAGGTAATGCGGCAGTTGGTGGAATGTTTGACCACTGCTTTACAACAAAACAAACTTAGAGATGAAGAAACCATCTCGATGAAGAAAAACATTAAAAGCAGCAGGCATGGGTGGTCCGCTAGGACGGCACGCATCCCGGCTGTCAGTAAGGGCCGGGAGGCCCACGCAGGGGGGCTCGCCGCCGGCCGGCAAGAGCGCCGCTGTAACCTGCCGGCGAGTTGAAGAATTCCTTCCACTCAACCTCTGTCTCCCACCAGAAATCATCCGTGCAGTTCCTGCAGATGTGAAAATGGAGATGGGGAATGAGGATGATGGCCCGAGCCGGGGCCGGGGCCGTCCCCTGCGCCCAGATGCGCTCGCCGACGGCACAGCCTCGAGGACGTCGGCGAGGGCCACGGCTTGTTAGCCCGCCACAACTGCTCCGCGTTGTGTAGTATGTCTGTCGCCTTCCGCGTCGCCACCACCCGGTGCCGTGCCGTCGCCGCCATGACACCAAAGATAGACCTACTACTTCTATCCCTTAGAAGTAAGAGGAAAGAAGCATGCGTGTAAAGAGATCATACAGTGCACATAAATTATCATCCATACATATCTTCTTTTGATGCCAACTAAACAAATTGAAAGGAAAAGATACTTTGCAGTACATAGATAATAGCAGGCAGTCAAATTCATAGCAGACAGTCAAATTCTCCTTAAAATATTGGAACACATATAGATAATTCGGGGTCGATAGATAGGTGAAAGCAAGTTAAGCGGACATGACCTTAACTCTGATGGTATCTAGAGTACAACACAAAGATCTGATCCGCTATATAGGTACTTTAAGAAGGTATGATGCATGTTTGAACTGGTTCCTGTAGTTAAGAGAAGAAATAAAATTTTGAAATGGAATTCAGACAACTATTTCATAGCATACAAAAAGGTTCAGTTGTTCTGCTGCTAGCTTGCGACCAATCGAACTTAAACAGAACACACCTCTACCAGGGCCATCCAAATGAAGAATAAATCACAAGCTGCTGATTTTCTTAAGTACCATGGTTCAGTTGAAGGTAATGCGGCAGTTGGTGGAATGTTTGACCGCTGCTTTACAACAAAACAAACTTAGAGATGAAGAAACCATCTCGATGAAGACAAACATTAGCAGCAGCAGGCATGGGTGGTCCGCTAGGACGGCACGCATCCCAGTTGTCGGTAAGGGCCGGGAGGCCCACGCAGGGGGGCTCGCCGCCGGCCGGCAAGAGCGCCGCTGTAACCTGCCGCGAGTTGAAGAATTCCTTCCGCTCATCATCTGTCTCCCACCAGAAATCATCCGTGCAGTTCCTGCAGATGTGAAAATGGAGATGGGGAATGAGGATGATGGCCCGAGCCGGGGCCGGGGCCGTCCCCTGCGCCCAGATGCGCTCGCCGACGGCACAGCCTCGAGGACGTCGGAGTCGGCGAGGGCCGCGGCTTGTTAGCCCGCCACAACTGCTCTGTGTTGTGCAGTATGTCTGTCGCCATTCCGCATCGCCACCACCCCCTGCCGCGTCGTCGCCGCCATGACGAAAAATATAGACCTACTGCTTCTATCTCTAAGCAGTTAGAGGAAAGAAGCATGCGTGAAAAGAGATCATACAGTGCACATAAATTATCATCCATACAGATCTTATTTTCATGCCAACTAAACAAATAGAAAGGAAAAGATACTTTGCAGTACATAGATGATAGCAGGCATCCAAATTCATAGCAGATAGTCAAATTCTCCTTAAAATATTGGAACACATATAGATAATTCGGGGTCGATAGATAGGTGAAAGCAAGTTAAGCGGACATGACCTTAACTCTGATGGTATCTAGAGTACAACACAAAGATCTGATCGGCTATATAGGTACTTTAAGAAGGTATGATGCATGTTTGAACTGGTTCCTGTAGTGAAGAGAAGAAATAAAATTTTGAAATGTAATTCAGACAACTATTTCATAGCATACAAAAAGGTTATGTTGTTCTGCTGCTAGCTTGCTACCAAGCGAACTTAAAAATAACACACCTCTAACAGGGCCATCCAAATGTAGAACAAATCACAAGCTGCTGATTTTCTTAAGTACCATGGTTCAGTTGAAGGTAATGCGGCAGTTGGTGGAATGTTTGACCGCTACTTTACAACAAAACAAACTTAGAGATGACGAAACCATCTCGATGAAGACAAACATTAGCAGCAGCAGGCATGGGTGGTCCGCTAGGATGGCACGCATCCCAGTTGTCGGTAAGGGCCGGGAGGCCCACGCAGGGGGGCTCGCCGCCGGCCGGCAAGAGCGCCGCTGTAACCTGCCGGCGAGTTGAAGAATTCCTTCCGCTCAACCTCTGTCAACATTTTATAATGTTCAAAAATCACTAAAATTTAAAACTTTTGTTTTATTAAATTAAAATATTAAAATGCATAAGAAAGCCAACTTCAATCATCTTGAAAAAGTTTAATATCTCAACTAATCATTATTTTCAAAAGTTGTTTCAAGATTATTTTAGTATCCACTATATTTCTTAAAAGCTCAATATATTATTTGACAAATGATTTACAAATTTTCAAATCATTTTCATAATAAAATAGTTTCCTTATAAGTAATTAATTTCAACCACTTAGCCATATCTATTCATAAATTCAAAATAATTTAAAATGGTGTAATTTGCCAAATGGTTTCCTTTCTCTCAACTAAGTTCAAAACTTGATGTTGAAATTACAACCCTATAGTTTATAACTTTAATAACTTCATATATTTTATAATTAATGAATTATCCACAGAAGCATTTCATTAGCTTAAATGATTATCATTTATTTTCAAAACATAAAATGACTTTCATGAATATAGTTTCTATACAAGAAATGAATAAGATCTAAAATCTTTTCCAAAGTTGTTATAAGGTTTTCAAATGAATTATCATAATATAAAATATAATGGTGCACAAACTATTTTCAATTAAAAATGAATACTGTCGTCGTATCGGCATAATTGATAGAAGACGGGGGTCCTCTAGCCTACGTATGGATTGTGGGGAAGAAGGTTGGAGTCGTCGAGGTCGAGATTGAACACGGCGAGTTTACCCAGCTTCGGATCCCACAGCGGTGGCGGGATCCTACGTGCTGCTATAATTCACTATGAGGCAATAGCCGTGAACAGGTTACAATGAGTATGATGCCTATGAGATTGTCTCCGCCCTAAAGGCTCCCTGGTGGCCGGCTTATAGAGGCGGCCAGACCCCAGGGTACAAGGTAAGTACTTGTCCGGCAAGTAAACAGAGTCCTAGACCTAGCCGGCTTAGTTACCGCCTTCCGTCTTGGGCTCGGTGGCTTGGTGGGCTTAGGCCTTCCGCCTTCCTTGGACCGTCCGCCTACTTCCTTGCACGTCAGCTATCTGGGCCGCCCGGCAGGCCTTGGCCTTACCACCCTTGGGCCACCCTGGACTAGCCGGATTGATCCATGCTGGTTATACCCCTAGTTGATATATCCCCAACATTAGCCCCCAGAAAGGTTGAAGTTCTCCAGGCGCCGGCTTCTTCTTGATTCTTCATCTGCCAAAGTTGGCGGCTGCAGGACTTGAACCATTCTGAAAATCAACGAGGCACGCGTGCCTTGATGTTGACACGCGGCCGCCTTTATCCATCATGGGAAAAGACGGCTACTCGGCAATCTTTGCCGAGCATTCTTCTTGACGGTTACCGCCTAGCCGACTTCACGACAGTTTGAAAACAGACTAAGTGGGAATCTTGCCACGATCACAAATTGCGGGAAAAGAGGAGGCGTGGAGATCGTGCAATCATGGGCTGCAACGGATGTTGGACACGTGTCCGACTAAAAACGCCGTTGCACAGGGAGCAACGCTTGGCCCTATAAATAGGTAGCCAAACGGTCCATTTCTTTACCCTGCCTTTTGCTCTCCTCGCGTCCTTGCCTCTTCCGCTTCTTCGCTCCCAGCCTCCGAACGAGCTCCGGCGAACTTCTCTCCTCCGGCGACCTTTTCTGACGGCGATGTCCACCGGTCCAGCTCACTCGACGGCGTCGAGCGGTCCGGCGACCGAAGCCGCGCTCGCAGCGTCGATGGGCGGCGCCATTACTCGCCCCGCTCCGGCGGCGACGGCGGGCAATGTCTCCGTCGTCCCCCCTCGGGCTTCTGCCACGCGCGTCCCGGCGGCGGGCCCTTTCTCTCCTCCACCAAATACCGCGGCGACGGCGGCGACGAGCGCCCCCGGCGACGAGGAAGAAGAAGCGCCGGACCTCGGGTCCCGCTATTGGCTGCCTTCCATTGTCGACGAGGACGCCCTCCAAGATTTGGAGGCAGTCGGCTACCTCCCCACTCGGGAGGATTGCCGGTGGAGGGCCGCCTTGGGAGATATCATTCCGGCCCCGGAAGCCGGAGAACGGGTAATCCTTACCTCCCATCTGGTCAGGGGAATGGCTCTTCCGCCTTCCGCCTTCTTTAGTGAGGTCTTAGATCACTACGGGCTCCACCCCCATAATATCGCACCCAATAGTATATTAGTCTTAGCCGGCTTCACAGCTCTTTTCGAAGGCTATCTAGGTATTAGGCCTAGTTTAGACTTCTTTAGATACTGTTTCCGTTGCCGGCGACAGATGGTGCCGGACGGTGGGCTGGCAACCTGCGGCAGTGTCACCTTCAACTGCCGCCAGGGCCGCCAATGGTATCCTAAGATACCATACCTCGAGTCCGTCAAGGGCTGGACCTCCACCTTCTTCTACTGCCAAGACATGGCAGCGCCGGGCCGTCAAGTCGGCATCCCGGCATTCGTCAACGCGCCACCCATGCCTCGCCCATGCTGGGACAAGGCGGTGCCCAAGTTGACGGAGGAACTCCGCCTTGTTCAAAGGCGGGTCGAGTTCCTCACGAGGACGATGGCTCCCCCCCAGCTGGATGGGGTCGACACCGTCATTTGCTGGCTCGGCCGGCAAATCCACCCCCTGCGGTACAGCCCGCACAAGATGTGTCAGTATTCGCCTACTGACACAGCCTCTCTTCGCGTGAGCGAAGAGATATTGCCGGTCGCCGACCTGGCATTCCGGCTCCGCATCCTCGTCAAGGCGGGGTCGGTGAAGGCGGCCGAGGGCGTGGCCATGCACACCCACGACAATCCTCCCCTCGAGGTAAATATTTTCTTGCCTTGCCCCTTGTTTGACAGCTTTGCCGGCTAAGGTTGAGTTCCTTTAACATATCTTCTTTTTCAGCTCTCCGAGTTGAAGGAGGATGACCTGGCTCCCGACTTCTACGAGTCGGAAGCCGGGAAGACGAAGAAGCGCAAGGCATCCAGCGCTGCTTCCTCCACGGTGAACGCCGAGAGGAAGAAACGGATTGCATCGGCTACCGAGCCGACTCTCGCCAACATTGGCGAGAATGCGGGGATTAACATCCCCCGAAGGTACTCAACTTTGCCTTTTCCAGATGTGAACTTCTTGAATATTGGCTGACTTATTGTGCTTGCTTTGTATTTTGACAGGGAAAGGGTCGCAACCTCCCGGTTGCCAACCAGGCTCCTTGGCAAAGGAAAGCGGCCGCAAGGCGGCTCGCCGGCCACCGTGCCGCCAACTCCCCCGCCCCACGCCGGCAACTTCATGGCTGAAGCTCGGCGCCAACCTCCAGCCCCGGCTTCGGGTGCTCCGCCAAAGATCCCCTCCACCGATCGCGCGTCGACAACTCCTCTATTACTGGCTGAGGCTACGGCCGATGATGCCGCTCAATCGCGCGTCGCCAATGAAGGGTTGCTGGAGACGACTGCCGGCGGGTCTCGGAGGGCAGCTCCGACTGCGGGAGGCGGCAAAGTCAGAGACCCTTGGTCTACCTTTAAGGAGGCCAAGGAGTCAACCTTGGCTTTTGCCGCCTTTGCCTCGCAGGCCTTCGACGACTTGGAGGGCGACCTATCTGTAAGTTTCTCCGGCATATACATAGTCTTTCCCCCCGAGCACTTAGATGGCTTAGTCAAAAGAAACTTTGACTGCCGGCTTAGTGGTTTTTCGACAATATGCCATATGCTTTTGGTTTTTGTTACAGGGCCTTGTGTCCGCCAACGTCGAGCTTGTCTCCTCGCGAGTCGAGATAAACCGGCGCCATCGCGACCTGAAGAAAGAATGCGAGGCCAAGGACAAGCGGATCGCCGAGCTGGAGGCGGCCCGCAAAAAAGATGAAGGTAGAGTTGATCCCTTTCTCCAACTATGCTTTTGACTTATGTTTCCGTCAATCATTTAGCTTAGCGAATCCATATTTGTAGAACTGCTAGACCACGCCCAGGATACCCTGAAGGCGTCCACTGATATGCAAGCTCTTATGAATGAAGCTTCAGACTTGGCGGCCGCCAACTTGGAGTTGAAGGCGGCTCATCAGAAGGAGATGGAGGCCCAGCAACTCAAGTTTGCGCAGGAATCCAGCCAGCTCACTGGTGAGCTGGAAAGCCTGCGCAACAAGTTGGCGGAGGCCGAGAAGATGGCTGCGGAAGAGATATCCAAGCAGACTTCTCGCGCCCAAACTGCAGAGGACGCGCTGGCAACTCATATGATTGAGTTGTCGGCTTTCCATAACTCGGTCCTTGGTAACTTCTCGCTTCTTTTTTGATACTGCCATGTTGTTTTTAGCCTGAGCCAAACTTATGACTTTATTTTTGATCCAGTTCCCGCCGGTTTAGGCGATGACAAGGTTGTCAGCCCCCGCCAGGATCGCCTTGCGCGTCTGGGTGAGCTGATCGCCGAGACTTTGGCGGCGTCCAAGCGGTTTGCCGCCAAGTTCTTCACTTCCTCTGGCAGCCAGGAGCCGACCGAGTTCAGCGACGTGCCCGCCATCCTGGAGCAGGCGACCAAACTTCACAAGAGCTCGCTCAAGTCGGCGGCGCGGGGTGGAGCCAAGACTGCCCTTGGGTTGTTCATGGCGCACTACCCCGAGGCGGAGATTGAAGCCGTCACCGAAGGCATGCCGTCAACGTATGAAGACGGTAGCGAGGTCGAGCCGGACGCAATTCTGGACAGCGTTGCCGGCTACGCCACGCGAGTCGCCGACATGGTGGACACTTCCATCTTCTACCGGCGTCATCCTGTGCCTGGCGGAGAGGGAGCTGGAGCTGCCGGCGCGGCTGAGGCGGAGGGGAGCGATAGTTCTGGGGCTGAAGTTGTCAGCCCCCAAGTCTGATGTAGACGCTCCCCCGAGCCATACCTTTTTCATGTCCTTGCCTTCCACCAGCCTCATTTTGTCGGCCCCTGAAACAATGCAACATTTGTAATATTTTGTATATACTTTTGCCGTTGCCTTGTTAGGCGGAAACTAGCTGACATGTTTTACTTTGTCTTTATTTATATGGCCCGCCTTAATTTTACCCTGATTTATATGCTTTACTTTTTGTATGTTGACGAAACCTCAGCCGGTAACTTTGGCTGAAACAACCAGGGCTAGACCATTTGTTTAGAATCAGAGACCAAAGCCAACATGTTGGCGTCAAAGACATACTACTAGGCGAACCACATATAAGTAATCAGAGGTAAAGGAATTAGGCGGCGCAAAAAGTTTGTTTTTGCTTTGGGTTGGCTCGAAAGCTGCAAGTATCTACCAGTTTGAACCTTTGCACGGGGCTAAAAAATAGGTAACTTAGATACATAGGGAAATATGATTGCAAGAAAAGGCAAAAGATGGCATGCATCTCAACACAGATGAGGAACCATAGACTTTTATTTCATAACCATATTTAACTTATTACAATTATAAATTGCTAAGTGTAGAAAGGACGTAGCTGCTCAATATTCCAAGGCCGTTTTGTTTGCTCGAACGGGTCGTCAATGCCTCTCTTGCGCTTGGTTCCCCTTTTTCCTGCCGCCTTCTTGCGCATTTTCTTTTCGTCTTCGTCGCGGATGTCGGCTAGGTAGTAGGAACCATTGAGCAGCGCCTTTGTGACTATAAACGGTCCTTCCCATGGCGGGGATAACTTGTGCAAGCCTTTTCTGTCTTGAATTAGGCGGAGAACCAGGTCACCTGTTCTGAAGCTTCGCTTCCGCACTCTCCGGCTATGATAGCGGCGGAGTTGTTGCTGGTACAAGGCGGAGCGATGGAGAGCTACGTCTCTTTCTTCGTCTAGCAGGTCTAGGCTATCCTGTCTTGCACCTTCTACGTCTTGCTCGATGTAGGCTTGAACTCTTGGGGAATCGTACTTCATGTCGGTAGGTAGCACTGCCTCTGCACCATATATTAAGAAGAAAGGAGTGTAGCCGGTAGATCTGTTTGGCGTTGTGTGCAAACTCCACAATACCGACTGCAACTCATCTGCCCAGGCGCCGGCTGCCCTGTGTAATGGAGCTTCGAGACGAGGCTTAAGTCCTGATAAGACTAGGCCGTTTGTACGCTCTACTTGTCCATTGGATTGAGGGTGTGACACGGATGCCAAATCAAGCCGGATGCCCAGATCGCTGCAGTATTCTTCTATGTCGCCTTGGGACAGATTGCTGCCATTATCGGTGATAATGCTGTGTGGAACTCCAAACCGAGAGATAATTCCCCAGAGAAAATTGGTGGCTGTTCGTGCGTCAAGTTTGCTGATCGGTTTGGCCTCGACCCATTTGGTGAACTTGTCGACAGCGACCAATAGGTGAGTGTACCCACCGCGCGCCTTTTTGAAGGGACCCACCATATCCAAGCCCCAGACCGCGAACGGCCAGGTGATTGGGATCGTCCTTAGCTCCTGTGCCGGCAAGTGAGGTTGACGGGCGTACAACTGGCAACCTTTGCATGTTTTGACGATGTTCTCGGCATCTTCTTTGGCGGTGAGCCAGTAGAAACCTTGGCGGAAAGCTTTGGATACAATGGACCTAGCGGAAGCATGATGCCCGCAGGTGCCAATATGTATGTCTTTTAGAATTTCCCGGCCTTCTTCCGGCTGTATACACCGCTAATAGATGCCGCAAGTGCTTCGCTTGTACAGCTCGCCTTTTATTATCGTGAATGCCTTGGCTCGCCTTATGATCTGCCTTTTTAGTACCTCATCGTCTTCCGGCAACTTTTGGTCGATTAGAAAATCGAGGTACGGGACTGTCCAATCCGGCTGTGTTAAGTAGACAGCGAGACTTGCCGCTTCTACCGGTTCTTCTGAGTCGGGGTCCATCAAATCGGCGCCTTTAATGGATGGCTTGTGCAATTGCTCCAGGAAGATATCTTTTGGTACCTTTTTGCGTTCCGATCCCAGTCTTGCAAGTGTGTCTGCCGCCTCATTCTCAGCTCTTGGAACATGTCGGACTTTGTATCCTACGAAGTTTTTTCAAATTCGTCAACTTTGGCTCTGTAAGCCGCCATTGTTGCGCTTTTCGCATCCCATGTTCCGCTTACTTGCTGTGCGACCAAATCTGAGTCGCCGTAACAGAGGATTCTTTTGACGCCTAGGTCGTTTGCCACGTGCAACCCATGAAGCAAAGCTTCGTACTCGGCAACATTGTTGGTTGCTGTGAAGTGGATTTGTAACACGTAGCTTAGCTTGTCACCTTTAGGCGTACGCAGAACGACTCCAGCCCCCGAGCCTTTGAGCATCTTTGATCCGTCAAAGTGCATGACCCAATATTCTGACTCGGGGAGTGCTGTTTCCTCCATAGCCTCTGTCCAGTCGGCGACAAAGTCTGCAAGTGCTTGAGATTTGATGGCGGTCCGTGGTTTATAGACTATATCAAAAGCGGCAAGTTCGATGCCCCATTTGGCGACTCGACCTGTTGCCTCTGCATTATTGATTATGTCTCCCAACGGAGCCTTGCTGACTACTGTCACTGTGTGTTCCTGGAAGTAATGCCTAAGCTTTCTGGCGGCGAAGAATACACCATAAGCCAGCTTTTGGTAATGCGGATACCTCTGCTTGGAGGCGGAGAACACTTCACTGATGAAGTAGACCGGTCGCTGCTCACACGCCGCGGCTTCGCTCTCCTTTCTTTCCACAGCCAAGACAACGCTGACAACAGCCCCTGTTGCCGCGATGTACAGCAGCATTGGTTCCTGTGATCGAGGCGCTGCCAATATCGGAGCGGATGAGAGGGCCTCCTTAAGTTGCTGTAAGGCGGCGTCTGCCTCTGCTGTCCACTCGAAGTTGTCGGATTTCTTCAGTAACCGGTAGAGGGGCATTGCCTTTTCCCCTAGGCGGCTTATGAAACGACTGACGGCCGCCGCCGATCCGGCTAGGCGCTGCACGTCCTTTAGACAAGTAGGTCTGGATATATTTTGGATGGCTTTGATCTTCTCCGGGTTAACCTCAATCCCTCGTTCTGAGACGATGAATCCGAGGAGTTTGCCGGCGGGGACGCCGAAAACGCACTTGGCGGGATTGAGCTTCATTTGATACCTCCGGAGATTCTGAAAAGTTTCTTCCAAGTCCTCTAGGAGATCTGCCTTCTTTTTTGACATTACCGCGATGTCGTCTACATAGACGTGAACATTGCGGCCGATCTGTTCGTGCAGGCAATTTTGCATACAGCGCTGGTATGTTGCCCCTGCGTTCTTTAGACCGAAAGGCATTGTAATGTAGCAGAAAGTCCCATATGGAGTTGTGAAAGATGTTTTCAGCTGATCTGACTCTCTCATCTTGATTTGGTGGTATCCTGAGTAGGCGTCCAGAAAACAAAGCAGCTCGGAGCCTGCTGTGGAGTCTACGACTTGGTCAATTCTAGGCAGCGCAAAGGGATCCTTTGGGCAACACTTGTTAACACCGGTATAGTCAATACACATCCTCAGCTCTTTATTCTTCTTTGGGACAAGTACAGGATTTGCCACCCAATCGGTGTGTACAACTTCTTTTATGAAATTGGCGGCCTTCAGCCTATTTATCTCCTTCCCTATAGCCTTGCGTCTCTCATCTCCAAAGCGTCTTGTTGCTTGTTTCACCGACTTGGATCCTTTTATGACGTTGAGCGAGTGCTCGGCCAGTTCCCTCGGTACACCAGGCATGTCGGAAGGCGACCATGCAAAGATGTCACGATTCTCACGGAGGAACTCGACGAGCGCGCCTTCCTATTTGCTGTCAAGGTTGGAGCCGATGACAACTTGCTTAGACTTGTCACCTGGGATGAGGTCCGCCTTTTTGGTGTCTTCTGAAGCTTCGAAAGTCTTCTTGACATCCATCTTTGGCTTTGGCATGGAGTTGTCTGAATCCGCCCCGAGCAGCGCGAGTTCTTCCTTGTGGATGACGGCTTCTGCGAAGGCGGCCATGCCACGCTCGCACTCCTTGGCTTTCTTGAAGTTGCCGGAAATCGTGATGGTTCCGTTTTCTCCCGGCATTTTAAGCTTGCTGTATATGTAGCACGGCCTTGCCATGAACTTGGCGAAAGCCGGTCGTCCGAAGATTGCATGATAGGCGCTTTTGAAGGGGACAACCTCAAACCTAAGGAACTCTGAGCGGTAGTTCTCTTTTGGTCCGAAAGTTACCTTCAGCCTGATGCTCCCCATTGACTTTGCTTGCCTGCCGGGCACTATGCCATGAAATGTGAGGTTGCTGTGATCCAGCTGATCCTCTGACAGGTTCATGCGGCTTAGCGTGTCGTAGTACAGGATGTTGAGGCTGCTGCCGCCATCCATGAGTACCTTTGTGAGTCTGAAGTTGTCGACAATGGGGTCGACGACAAGGGCGTACTTTCCTGGGTGAGGGACGTGATCAGGGTGGTCGGACCGGTCCCAAGTGATTGTTGCCTCCGACCAGTTCAAGTACTGAGGGACGTCCGGCATTGTCGCGTTGAGTTCGCGCATCTCCGCCTTATCCGCCTTAGCCGAAGGCGTGCCGACAAAGCACACCAGAGATTCTTTGACCTTCGGATATGGCTTCTTTTTCTTGGCGGCTGCGTCATCTTCGCTTGAGATAGACATGTCGTCGTCGTCCTCATCCTCCTTGCCGTCTTTCTTGTCGTTCTTCTTTGACTTCCAGCCGACTGTGGGATCCTTTTTGAAGTCGTCCATGAAACGACATTCGCCAAGCATATGGTTGACCTTGCCCAATGAGGCGTGGATGGGACATGGCAAAAGTTTTGCCTGTTCATAAGTGATTCGCGCCGCCTTAGGCCCTGAGCCGGCTTCGTGACTATCTTTCTTATTCTTCCACTTCTTTTTACCGGCGTTCCCTTGGAACGCTGCGGCAACCTCATTGGAAGGCCCGGCTTTGTCATCCGCCGCCTGCTTGCGCTTGTTGTTCCGCTTTGGTATGATGTTGACGTCTGGGTCATCGTCCCTGGCATCGTCATCCGCCGCCGCGTATTGGGCGGCTAGGTTGAGCATCTCACCAAGGTCCGTGATTTGCTCGCGGACGAGCCTATGACGGAGCAAGGACTTCTTCTGCAGGCCCGTGTAGAAGGCATGGATAGCCTGCGCGTCCGAAACACCATGACAGTTGGCCTTTTCGGATATCCAACGGCTGACAAAATCTGTCATGGTTTCGTCCGGCTTTTGGACACAGCGCTGCAAATCCGTGTAGGTATTTGGACGCTTGTACGTTCCTTGGAAGTGCTGGGAGAAAACCTTTTCCATGTCGTACCAGCTATGGATGGACTTTTCAGGAAGGTTGTCGATCCAAGCTCTTGCCGTTCCTTCCAACATGAGAGGTAAGTAGCGGACGGCAATGTGGTTGCTCCCACCGGCAATCTCTATGGCCATGGCGTAGTCGGATAGCCACGAGTCCGGCTTAACGAGGCCGTTGTACCGAGAACAGTTTTTTGACACTGATGTCATGTCCTTGGGAAACGGCTCTCTGCGGATGGCGTCACCGAAACACTTTGGTCCAGAGTATAGCGGCTCCTTTCCTCTTGCTATGTCTTGTAGGCGGTGTCGTGCGTCTTTTGGATCGAGCTGCCGTGCGCCTCTGTTTGCGTCCGGCTCGTCCTGCGCTGCCCGGCTTATGCTGCGCCTGGGCCCTTCTACCTCCTCTCTCCTCTTGCTGCCATTGCTATGCTGCGGAGACCGGCTGCGGCCTCTCCTTGGAGGGTCGTTGCCGGCATCTTTTCTAGGCGGCTGCCTGTTGTTCCGGCTACCGCCATTGTCGCGTCTTGGCTGAGGCGGAGGTGGTAGGTCTCCTCTGCTTCCCGACCTTGAATTCACGTCCCGCCTTTGTTTTGGCGGTGGTGCCTTCTTTGGAGGTGGCGTTGCCTTCCTTTTGTCGCCATGGCTACTGGAGCCAGACGGGCCTTCGGGGTCGGCATCTGGTGCAGCTTTGCACTTGCCTGACTTAGACTCTAGGTCTCCCCCGCGGGCATCCGCCATGTGGCCGTAGGAATCAGCGCGAGCTTGTTGTTCTAGGGCCTTGCTTACGAAGTGTCTTGCGTTGGCCAACTTCTCTTCCGCCGTGTAAGTGTTATCATCCAGGGTATCTAGCACGGCAGCCGCATTGAGGATAGGGGTGCAGAAGACAACATCCCCCCTTCTGTCCACTCGCTGTGGTGCCGTACGCCAATCGAACCCTAGGTCTTGAGCCGCTGTCGTCGCTTGCGTAGGCGGCTCTTTTCCACGGCGGTTTTTTGATGACCTTTTTTCCTCGAAGAGTTGCCGGTTTGTTTTGGCCGACATCCTCTCCTGTTCTTTCTTGATCTTCTTCGCAAGTCTCTCAACGTGCTCCTCTCTTTTTCGTAGGAAGTCAGAGTGCTTAAGCATGTTAAGCCTAAGTTCTTCCACTTCGTCGAGTGGGGTATCTTTGCTCACCGGAGTGTTCATGATCTCGTCTACTTCTTTGATGACGGAGAGCAAATCCGTGGGTTTGCTGCTGCCGCCTTTCTCGAGACCAGCTTTCTTCTTCGCGCGCGCCTTGTCGGAACTTTCGATGAGTTGGCCGGCAGTGGTGTCGCCGGCTTCTTCCGCCGGCTTGTTTTGCGCCTCCGAAGCAACTGGGGTCTTTTCGTGACCGACAACAACCATCATAGCCAGCTTGTCAGGCATGTCTGTATCCGCTATACCCTCTGAGGGAGTCGGATTACCACTGGAAAAGCGGGTTTTGATCTTCTCTTCGAAGAGACTAGCATCATCATCGGAGTCAGAGTCTACGTTGACTTGAACGGTAGATCTGGATCCGGTATCTGACATCGCATCCTCCTGTAGAGCAGGGAGGATTGATTCAGGATCGTTGTTTTTCGGCTGGGAGTCGGATCCCAGTCCGACAACTCCGACAAAGTGGAAGTCAGATTCCGCCGACTCCTGGGATTCAGATCCCTCTTGCCGGTCGACTGCTTGGTCGAAGGGTTGGTGGGTGGGGTTGTAGAAACGCGGTAGGCCGTACGCCTCTGGCGTGTACCCGATGAAGATGTCGATCCCTCCGATCGGCACGATTTCGCATCCGATAAGGTAGTCGTACGCCGGGAGCCAGGATTCGTCTGAGTTGACGTAGCTATGGCCGCCATACCTTGTGACGCGACCGACGGCGATCTGCTTGCCCACGCCGCCAAGTGTTCCCGCCTGGAACGTGACGTCAGGAACCTCATGCCCCACGGTGGGCGCCAACTGTCGTCGTATCGGCATAATTGATAGAAGACGGGGGTCCTCTAGCCTACGTATGGATTGTGGGGAAGAAGGTTGGAGTCGCCGAGGTCGAGATTGAACACGGCGAGTTTACCCAGCTTCGGATCCCACAGCGGTGGCGGGATCCTACGTGTTGCTATAATTCACTATGAGGCAATAGCCGTGAACAGGTTACAATGAGTATGATGCCTATGAGATTGTCTCCGCCCTAAAGGCTCCCTGGTGGCCGGCTTATATAGGCGGCCAGACCCCAGGGTACAAGGTAAGTACTTGTCCGGCAAGTAAACAGAGTCCTAGACCTAGCCGGCTTAGTTACCGCCTTCTGTCTTGGGCTCGGTGGCTTGGTGGGCTTAGGCCTTCCGCCTTCCTTGGACCGTCCGCCTACTTCCTTGCACGTCAGCTATCTGGGCCGCCCGGCAGGCCTTGGCCTTACCACCCTTGGGCCACCCTGGACTAGCCGGATTGATCCATGCTGGTTATACCCCTAGTTGATATATCCCCAACAAATACCTTATATTTCCTATTTCCTTAAAATTATTTATATTTAGTTCTTTAATATTATGCCAAAATAAAGATGAATGATTTCAGCAAAATAAGTTTAAATAACTTAAATTCAAACATAATTGAATGTGGGTATTTCACAGAATTTATTTTAGCCAAAAATAAAATTAATTAAACCCTAGTTTTAAATTTAACTTAAAGTGTCAAATTTGTATTTAAGCAATATTTTAAAATATTATTTTTCAAAAATGTTCAAAACATGCCCACAACTGGTTTAACACAAAGGTATTGTTTTTACAAATTTTTAGAAATTAATTTGACATCATTTGGACATTTAAATCAGAAGATATGAATAATTTAGAAAATCAGAAAAAGAAAAAGAATCGCTGACGTCAGCATCGTCTTCAACCTCCGGCCGGAAATCACGCCGGCGATCTCTTTCCAAATTCGAGCGAGATTGTCGCGGATTGTTCCCCCCTTCGGCCTATATAATCCCTTGCCTCTCCTCCTCGTTTCCCCCGAAAACCCTAGTCCAATCGCCGTCGGGCTGCTCGAGTTGAAGCTCGCCGGAGCCGCACACAGCCGCCGCCGTTTCCTTTGACCCCCGGCTAGGTAAAGAAGAACCCGAGCCCGACACCGACCCCCTCTTCTTCCCCGCGTCCTTGTGCACCTGCTCATGCCCTCATGCTATTTCTTTCGTGCAGAGAGGCGAGTAGAACGAGCTCGACCAAGCTCGCCGGAGTTGCCGTAGCTCCGCCCGCGCCTCCACGCCGCTCCGGGCCGCTCGAGACGACGCAAACGCCACCAATCTCTCCGCCGTGAAGCGCCGCACCCGGGGAGACCATCCACGCATCCGGGGAACCACCACCGCGATGGCGCCGTCCACGACCAAGCCACCGCCGCCGTCGGCCACGTCTCTGGTGACCACCCCGCGCCGCCACGGTGAGCCTCTTCTCCTAAGCCGTACGATTAAGATCCAACGGCCACGATTAGAACTTTAACACGAACCAGTACGATTTGATCTGGACCGCCAGATCCAGATCTGACGGCCCAGATCTACCCACTTATCCACGTCAGCGCTGACTCGGCGTGCAAAGTCAGCGCCACGTCGGATCCAGTCAGCGCACGGTCAAGAGATCTGGCATTTTTGCAGAAAAGCCCCTTCTTATTAAAATCGTTATAACTTTTTATTCACACATCCAAATTTGATAAATTTTATATATTTGGAAAGCTCTTGACATGTTTAAATTATTCAAATTTCAAATGGATGATTTGAGAATTTTTGTAATAACTTTAAATCTATAAATCCAAAAATTGCAAATAAAATTGTTCTAGAAACTTTAAAATATTTGTAACTTGATGCCTCTGTTATAAAATATTTTTGAGTATTATTTTTATGATTTAATAGTTGTATGTTTTAATTTGAATAGTTTCACTATTTTTGACATAACTATTAATAGAAACATTAATTTTGATTTAATCCAATTACTATAAATTTAATTAAATCCCCTCCGTTTATTAATACTAAATTATAAAATTTGTTATAAAAATTTTAATCACTTAAAACTTTAATTATATATTTATTCTTTTATTATATTTTGTGAAAATATAAATTAATTAAATTGCATTAGCATAATTGTTTCATATGTTTAAAAATTTCATTTCATGCATATCATATTTTATTTTGCAGTTATATTTCCCATAAGAAAACTCCTCCCCCATTTTCTTTAAGTTAGGATTATTTTCAACTTAGCATTTTGGTAAAGTGTTATACACATAGACACTTAGGATTTTCAACATGGAGCTAGAAGACCAATGAAGGACTTAGCAAAACAAGACTTCACAAGTATCTTCAAGGAGTAGAAGCACTTAGAAGAAAATCAAGAAGAAGTTCATGAAGACCAACCAGCAATATTTTCTAAGTCTTGCTTCCTCTCTCCCTTTCTTTTCTCCCTTCTTCTCTGAGACTTCATGAAGACTAAGTTAATTCCAAGACCAGCCTCGATGATACAAGAATCATGAAATCTGAAGATTTATCAAGTCTACAAAAAATCATTCAAGACATCACCAAGGAGAAAGTTACAAGTCTGGAGATGAAGCCTGGAAGACCAACTACTTCTTTCTTTCTATCTTTCCCTCTTTCCCTAATCTTATCTTTTCCTTAGACATGTTTTCCTTAGAAGTTTATGAAACTTGTTTGTTCATTATGTATGCTTGTATGTGTTGTGTTGTTTTGTTTTATGATTGTTGTATTGTTGTTTGTTTATATTGTTTAGACTGAACGGAGAGTTCCGAGTATCGTAGAAAAGACTTTGTGAACAACGACAACATTCAAAGGCAAGTGGCACACCTCATAAACTTCCTACTATTTTCTATATGCATTACTTAGTGTATTTTTATATAAGCATGTGTAGGACAGTATTGCTATGCTAAACCTGTGTAGAATTCCTTATTCCTGTGTCTAGGTTCCTATGCAATACGTAGTAGAATTATTGATGCTATGCAAATGTTGTTTTGTGAAAATCTAAATTCTACAAAGTTAAGAATGAAACACCTGGGTGGTAAAAGGTTGTATGGTGGCGAAGTTGAGTGGCTACTCAGGCCCATGTCTATGGTTCCTGGAGTACATGCACTTGTGAAAGGCCACCCAGGAACAGAGGAATCTGAAGAACTCCGAGTGATGATTGCTTCCAGTGCAGCCATTGCTAATGGGCTCTGACTTGATCAACTATGTTGCGTGGACTCTCTCCGGCTTGACAAGCAGATGTACGGGGTGTTAGTTGTAACGGGTCAAGCCAGAGTGGGAGGGAAAATGCTTCTGAAAGATCTCGTCTCATTCTTCTTCTTATCCTTATCACTATAAGTGTGTAAAGGATAGTTTGGGTTGAATGGGTACAATGGTGAACGTGCACAACCTCTACAAAGTGTAAAACTAAGTACTTAGCCGTGTTCCCGGTACGGACAATTTGAGCAGCTGATCACGGACGTCAAACGGAGGATTCCACCATTCCAACTTCAGAAATAAAACTTGATGGGTGAACAAGGGTAGAATGAGACCGTGGTTTTCATGCCACAGGTGTCTCGAATAGAAGAAAAGTGTTTTCCAAAGAGTTGGGAAAAATTGGCTTTATGCAAAATAGCCTTGAACTCCACCAGCCAAATATGCATATTGGTCATTAGAGTTATTCCTCTAAGTGTCCACCATTGTGTCACTTGCCAGACTCCATTTTTAATGGAATCTAACCCACGTTGTTGCAATATTTTTCTTATTGCAGACTGTTCAGATGACGAGTGAGGTTTCGTTTAAAGGTTTCGATTCTACAACCAACATGTTTTCGCCTGTGGCAACATGAAAGTGATGGAGACTCACTGCTATTGTTTTCCTCTGTTTACTCTTTCAGAGCTAGCTTTATGGTATGCAACTTGTATTGAATATTTTGTAAGTATGGATCATCGATGTAATAAAATTGATACTTTCTTGTGATATTACATCGTAAACTGTGTGTGCAAACGAATCGATCCAGGGATTTGCACTATACACGGGTATCTGCCTTATTTTAAGTGCAGGTACGCTACACCGGCGAGTTGAAGAATTCCTCCCGCTCAACCTCTGTCTCCCACCAGAAATCATCCATGCAGTTCCTGTAGATGTGAAAATGGAGATGGGGAATGAGGATGATGGCCGGAGCCGGGGTCGTCCCCTGCGCCCAGATGCGCTCGCCGACGGCCCAACCTCGAGGACGTCGGAGTCGGCGAGGGCCACGACTTGTTAGCCCGCCACAACTGCTCCGCGTTGTGTAGTATGTCTGTCGCCTTCCGCGTCGCCACCACCCGCTGCCGTGCCGTCGCCGCCATGACGCAAAAGATAGACCTACTGCTTCTATCCCTTAGAAGTAAGAGGAAAGAAGCATGCGTGTAAAGAGATCATACAGTGCACATAAATTATCATCCATACATATCTTCTTTTGATGCCAACTAAACAAATTGAAAGGAAAAGATACTTTGCAGTACATAGATAATAGCAGGCAGTCAAATTCATAACTTAGAGATGAAGAAACCATCTCGATGAAGAAAAACATTAGCACTAGGAGGCATGGGTGGTCCGCTAGGACGACACGCATCCCGGCTGTCAGTAAGGGCCGGGAGGCCCACGCAGGGGGGCTCGCCGCCGGCCGGCAAGAGCGCTGCTGTAACCTGCCGGCGAGTTGAAGAATTTCTCCCGCTCAACCTTTGTCTCCCACTAGAAATCATCCGTGCAGTTCCTGCAGATGTGAAAATGGAGATGGGGAATGAGGATGATGGCCAGAGCCGGGGCCGGGGCCGTCCCCTACGCCCAGATGCGCTCCCCGACGGCCCAGCCTCAAGGACATCGGAGTCGGCGAGGGCCACGACTTGTTAGCTAGCCACAATTGCTCCGCGTTGTGCAGTATGTTTTCACCGTTCCGCGTCGCCACCACCTGTTGTCCCGCTGTCGCCGCCATGACGCAAAATATAGACCTACTGCTTCTATCTCTTAGCAGTAAGAGGAAAGAAGCATGCGTGTAAAGAGATCATATAGTGCACATAAATTATCATCCATACAGATCTTCTTTTCATGCCAACTAAACAAATAGAAAGGAAAAGATACTTTGCAGTACATAGATGATAGCAGGCAGTCAAATTCATAGCAGACAGTCAAATTCTCCTTAAAATATTGGAACACATATAGATAATTTGGGGTCGATAGATAGGTGAAACCAAGTTAAGCGGACATGACCTTAACTATTGTATCTAGAGTACAACACAAAGATCTGATCCGCTATATAGGTACTTTAAAGAAGGTATGATGCATGTTTGAACTGGTTCCTGTAGTTAAGAGAAGAAATAAAATTTTGAAATGGAATTCAGACAACTATTTCATAGCATACAAAAAGGTTCAGCTGTTCTGCTGTTAGCTTGCTACCAAGCGAACTTAAACAGAACACACCTCTACCAGGGTCATCCAAATGAAGAACAAATCACAAGCTGCTGATTTTCTTAAGTACCATGGTTCAGTTGAAGGTAATGCGGCGGTTGGTGGACTGTTTGACCGCTACTTTACAACAAAACAAACTTAGAGATGAAGAAACCATCTCGACGAAGACAAACATTAGCAGCAGCAGGCATGGGTGGTCCGCTAGGACGGCACGCATCCCAGCTGTCGGTAAGGGCCGGGAGGCCCACGCAGGGGGGCTCGCCGCCGGCCGGCAAGAGCGCCCCTGTAACCTGCTGGCGAGTTGAAGAATTCCTCCCGCTCAACCTCTGTCTCCCACCAGAAATCATCCTTGCAGTTCCTGCAGATGTGAAAATGAAGATGGGGAATGAGGATGATGGCCGGAGTCGGGGCCGCCCCTACGCCCAGATGCGCTCGCCGAGGGCCCAACCTCGAGGACGTCGCAGACGGCTAGGGCTGCGAATTCTTAGCCCGCCACAACTGCTCCGTGTTGTATAGTATGTCTGTCGCCGTTCCGCGTCACCACCACCTGCTGCCGCGCCGTCACTGCCATGACGCCAAAGATAGACCTACTGCTTCTCTGTAAAGATAGGGTGTTCAGCGGCTAGTGGTTAGCCGGGTGGACTGACGCGGATGGAGGCAGGGCGGCGCGCCGACTTGCCTACATCGCGCGGGACATGGGGCGGCTGGGTGGCTGCACGCAAGCGGACTGGGTGGCGGCGGCAATGGTGAAGGGAGCCGTGCCGATGCGGGTCGAGGAGTATATGCGGCAGCTAAACTAGGAGGAGGCGCAGCGTCGCGGGAGGCACAGGGGAGAGGTCGCATAAGAGATCGACGCGGCGGCGGCGGCGTGGAGGGAGTGGGAGGCAGACATGGGGAAAATGAAGAGGTGTTGTTGTTCTAGGGTAAGAACCTAGTGTATATGTATGAGGGTTGAAACTCAATTTTGAAACTACACACATGCCTTTCTGCAAAAAGGTCACGCGTGCCGTCGGATCTTGATCGAACGGCACGGAGGAGCACGGGCACTGTAGATCCGCGGTAGTACCACCGATGACGTGGCTAGCCTCGAAGCGCGATGTGGCTTAATCTGAACTGTCTGTTCCGCCGATCGGACGACCGTCATTTGCGGGTGACGTGGCCGACTGAGATGGGTGCTGAAGTAATTTTCTTTTATATATAGATAGATGAGTGTCTCATATGTTTTAACATCTTTCATGTCCTATAAAATTCATTTGGTGGCAAGATTTGATCAACCTTGTTAACAAGTGCATTTTAAATGCATAAAGAGGCTAAACAATTTTATTTCTCTCATCCTTGTTATACCTACTGTAATGTTATTTAGTTTGCAATGTTTAGTTGAATTTGTTGTTAGAAAATAATTTTTCAATATTGAATTTAATCATGTAAAATACCGGAAAATGAAAAAAATAAAGTTTCTCAGAAAATTAAAAAATTTATATGAAAAATCATATTTTTCGAGGAGGGACCTGGTGAAGGGGATCGTGTGCAGAAAATAAAAAATTCCTAGCAACGATATCCTTAAAACATGGCAATATCTATTCTATGCATATATAGTAGTACGAACGGAGATCGGAATACATACCCTTGTAAACCGAAAGCGGGGATTATGTTCCCGCGCAAACATTGTCGATGAAGACCGACGAAGCCAACCTCAAGGTCGTGTAGAGGAAGAAGACCTCCTAGCACCGCTAGCGCAGCACCTCGCATGGTGTTACACACGTACGGTGGAGACGACGGCCTCCGAAGCTCCAGTCTAGGACGAGCAGCGGAAGTTTTGGACCGGAACACCAGCAGCGCGGCAGCGGGCTATGGTGGAAGAGATCCCCCTCTCAACTCGGCGCAACTCCGACAAAGGGAATCACAAAATCGAGAGAAAATTGAGGAATTAATTGGTGAATTAAAAGGCCATGGGTGCCCCTCTATATATAGGCTCCCAAGGGGGAGCCAACCAGCTCACCAGGCAATGTGGGACTAAACCCCACATGCCTGGTGCGCCATTGGTGCACCGGCCACCTGGTGGGCCCCTTGTGGCCCACCTAGGACGGCCACCTTGGCCCCCACAGAATTCCCTTGAGGAATTTTCCCCTCTTGGGCCTTCTTTCGACCAGAATGCCCATTTAGGGAAATCAGCCTAAATAAATTGAAAATAAATATATGTAATAATATTTAGACATTAATTACACTAATTAATATCAAACATATTATATATAATTTATTCTAGCTCCGAAAACTATTTCGTCGCTGCCCGATCTCCATCGGACCTCTCCCGGGACGTTCCCGCTGATCTCTTTCCTTTCCGGTTGTCTTGTCGAAACCCCTTAAGTGTGTTACGCTAGCGGTTCGATATAATAACAGGTACGATCGAGACTCCTCTCTGATCAACGACTAACTCGTAGGCCTGGACCCCATGAATTAATCCATGCGATATAACGAATGACTTTCATCTATCAAACCTGAACGTAAAGTCTTCAACCTTTTGCCATGGTGATACTTAGCGTGTCCGAGCGTCGTTCATAGATATCTCCATATCTAGATTGACTTTGTTACCGACAACGCTATTTTATACTCGTCTATGATTTCATGTCTCATTGACCTAGTCACATGCTTGCAAGCTCATTAGACATAATCTCACCGAGTTGGCCCTAGAGTATCTATCCTGCTATGCGGACTGGCAAATCCCGCGCTTGACCCCTCGTCTCAACTACTCCTTTCCGATACCCAAAAGTATCACCGTTATTGTCATACTATTTAAGATACGATGTTTGGTGCAATCAAAGTATCTTCTGGGAATAACAATAAGAGTTGGTCTCACGGTCAAAGGCGTAATGACTACGTCCTACAAATATGGGTATGTCCATCACATCGTTCTCCAACGATATGACTTCCATTGCCTACCAGCACCATGCCCTTTGATCTCGATCATCGATCGCGCAATGAAACTAGTCTTAATCTAGGCTACTAGGGACCTGGTTGTTTATGCATCACACCCGTATTAATGTTTCCGCTTAATACGGTTACAGCGTGACACAAAAACGTATTATGAACAAACGAGATATGATAAAGAAATACACTTTATTAATTGCCTCTAGGGCATATCTCCTTCAGTCTCCCACTTGCACTAGAGTATAAATTAATATAGATTACAACTTGGTAAAAGCTTAACACCCAACTTGGTGTGTTTCTTGCTTGTCAAGCGGAAGAGGCTTCGTCAGGGGATCTGCCACATTCAGATCCGTATGCACTTTGCAAATCTTCACATCGCCTCCTTGTACGTACTGTCGTATCACATGGAAGCGTCAAAGAATGTGTTTGGCGGTGGAGTGAGACCTTGGCTCCTTGGCGTTAGCAGTGGCACCCGTATTGTCGCAGAAGAGGGTCACGGGGTCTTGCACGCTCGGGAACACTCCAAGTTCAATGATGAACTTCCTCAGCCACACAGCTTCATTCGCGGCTTTGCAAGCAGCAATGTACTCTGACTCCATTGTAGATTGCGTGACGATTGGTTGCTTCCCACTTCTCCAGCACACGGCGCCTCCATTCACCTTGAACATATAACCTGTCTGTGACTTAGAGTCATCGGGGTCTGAGCAGAAACTTGCATCCACGTAACCTGTTACGCTAAGTTCTTCATCGCAGCCACCATAGACAAGGAACATTTCCTTTGTCTTATTGAGATACTTAAGAATGCTCTTAACAGCAATCCAATACGCCATTCCAGGATTACTCTGGAAACGGCTTGTCAAACTTAGAGCTAATTCCACATCAGGTCTAGTACTCAACATTGCATACATAATCGATCCTATGGCTGAAGCATAAGGATGTTTAGTCATATCGTCCTTATCATGTTCCGTTACCGGACACTGTTCCTTTCGCAATGTTTTATTCTTGATAACCGGCAGAGAACCCTTCTTTGCCTTCTCCATACCGAAACGCTTTTAGTATTTTATCAAGATAAGTACTATGACTCAACGCTAATAGACGTCTTGATCTATCACAATAGATTTTAATGCCTAACGTATGCAGCTTCTCCTAAGTCCTTCATGGAAAATTTATTGTTTAAATAATCCTTCACGCTATTCAGAAGTTCCACATCATTACCAATCAGCAATATGTCATCTATATATAGTGCTAAGAACACAACCGAGCTCCCACTCATTTTCTTATAAATGCAGGTCTCTTCCAAATTTTGGACAAATCCAAAACCTTTGATTACCTCATCAAAGCAAAGATTCCAGCTCCGAGATGCTTGCTTCAATCCATAGATGGAGCGATGAATCTTGCATACCTTGCTAGCATTTTTTGGATCGACAAAACCTTCCGGTTGTACCATGTACAACTCTTTCTCAATGTTTCCATTTAGGAAGGCTGTTTTGACATCCATCTGCCATATTTCATAATCGTAATAGGCAGCAAATGCTAACAAAATCCGACTAGACTTCAGCATCGCTACCGGTGAAAAAGTTTTATCATAGTCAATCCCATGAACTTGTCGGAAACCTTTTGCGACAAGCCGAGCTTTATAGACGGTCACATTACCATCAGCATCAGTCTTCTTCTTAAAGATCCATTTATTCTCGACGGCCTTGCGCCCTTCGGGAATATCTATCAAAGTCCACACTTTGTTATCATACATGGATCCTATTTCGGATTTCATGGCTTCTAGACATTTTTCGGACTCTAGACTCGCCATTGCCTCCTTGTAGTTCGTAGGTTCTTCTTGTTCAATTAACATGACGGTGCAAACCATGTTGCCATACCATTCTGGTGCGATACGAGATCTACTAGACCTACGTGGTAGAATACTTTACTCGACAGTTTCACCCACTCCATCTGTGGAGGACGTTTCCGGAACAGCTTCCGTTGCGCCACTTGGAATCTAGAGTTCAGGATCAACGATCTCATCGAGGTCTACCTTCCTCCCACTTACTCCTTTCTCGAGAAACTCCTTCTCAAGAAAGGTACCGGTCTTCGCGACAAACGTTTTGCCCTCAGCTTGGTTGTAGAAGGTGTATCTTACGGTTTCCCACGGATATCCTACAAAGACGACTTTCTCCGACTTTGGTTCCAGTTTGTCGGGCTGTAGTTTCTTAACATACGCCTCACAACCCCAAACCTTCACAAACGATAACATAGGCTTCTTGCCATACCATCATTCATACGGTGTCGTTTCAACGGATTTGGACGGAGCCCTATTTAAAATGAATGCGGTTGTTTCTAACGCATAACCCTAGAAGGATTCAGGCAAATCAGTAAGAGACATCATAGATCAGACACTATCCAGTAGAGCACGATTACGTCGCTCGGACACGTCGTTATGTTGCGGTGTTCCAGCAGGCGTAAGTTGAGGCACTATGCCACAACTCTTCAGATGTGTGCCAAACTCAAAACTCAAATACTCGCCACCACGATCTGATCGGAGGTGCTTGATTTTCTTGTTAAGCTGATTCTCAACTTCACTTTGAAATTCTTTGAACTTTTCAAAAGTTTCAGACTTGTGTTTCATCAAATAGATATAACCGTATCTACTCAAGTAATCAGTGAAGGTGACGAAGTAAGGATAACCATTGCGTGTCGAAATGCTCATTGGTCCACACACATCTGTATGTATGATCCCCAATAAATCTGACACTCGTTCAACAAAATCTTTGAACGTTGTCCTGGTCATTTTGCCCATAAGGCATGGTTCGCATGTATCGAGGGATCCAAAATCCAACGAGTCGAAAAGTCCATTGGAGTGCAGTTTCTTCATGCGCTTTACACCAATATGACCGAGACGACAATGCCACATATACATGGCGGTATCATCACTACACTTAATCCGTTTGTCTTATATGTTATGGATGTGAGTACTATGATCGAGATTCAACAAGAATAAACCATTACTCTCGGGAGCATCAACATAAAAGATATCATTCATATAAATAGCACAACTGCTTGATACTGATTTAAATGAATAACCGTCTTGTAACAGGCAAGACCCACTTATAATGTTTACACTCAACGATGGTACAAAATAACACATATTTAAAACCAAGAATAATCCCGATGGTAGATGTAGAGGGAGCGTGCCGACAGCCACCACGTCGACTCTCGATCCGTTGCCGACGTGCATCAACACCTCATCCTTAGCCAGCCGCCGTTTATTCCTCAACTCCTCGTGAGAGTTACATATATGAGCAACAGAAACAGTATCAAATACCCAAGTGTTGCTACGGGCAGATGTAAGGTACACATCTATAACATGTATATCAAATATACCTTACTCTTTGTCGACTATCTTGCCAGCTTTCCTATCCTCCAGGTACTTGGGGCAGTTGCGCTCAGGTGATCTGATGGTCACCACCATCTTCTCTAGCTTGATTTCTAATTCGGCCACTTCGAGTATCTTTAGGATTTCCGACAGGGGTTTTGACGTCCCTTTCATGCCGTAGTCCACGATGGCGTTCTTATAGCTAGGGGGCAGAGAAATCAGCACCCTATCAATAACCAGCACTTCTGGGATCATACTTCCCAGATCATTCAGGAGCTGAACGCAGCCAAACAACTTGGCTAAGTGCTCACTAATTGCAGTGCTCTTGTATCTGGGCTGAGAAGAAAAGCACGGATGCTTCGAACCTCTCAGCCTTGACTTGTCGTGCAAAAACAACCATGAGTTCAATGATTATCTCATAATCACCCTTGTTCTCGAAATGGTTTTGCAGCTCAGCCTCCATGGCAAAGAGCATGCCACTTTGGACATAAGAAGAAATCTCCGCCTTAACCTCATGGACAATCCTTTCGGTTTCTGAGGCGGTGGTTGGCAGATCACCTAAGGGAGCTTCAAGGATGTAGGCCACCTTGTGGGTTTCAAGAATGGACTTCAGGTTACCGAACCAGGACACGAAGTTAGACCCATCGGTCTTAAGATTCTCTTTCTCAAGGAACAGACCTAGGTTAAAAAAGGGGCGAGACATCTATAATGGAATTTGCAACAACATAAGATTGTGTTCATAATAATTTTGAGTTATAGTATTTTTAGAAAATAACTAACATAACTCCGACTCAAACGAACATCCTTCTTGGTCGTTTAAACAATTACACGACCCCCATCCATTGCACCACCCCTCATCGTCAGAGCCGGCATCACAACTTCAAGAGTAGACAATTGTCCATCACACCAATTTCGTGACTCATGCTCGACCTATCGGCCTCCGTGTTCCGATGCCATATCTGCATATGCTAGGCTCACCACTATAACCTTCACGTAATGCTTGTGCAACATGGATTACACACACTGTATGTGAACGATGATATGTCTGACAACCGATCGTCACGGCCTGCTCATAACGTAGAACTTTCTTAGTGGTGCTCGTTGAAAGAAGAACACTAGTGGTATTTTTGAAGGGATCATCTTATATATAATTACCGCCGCGTAACTCATATATACTAATATATATAATCACACAATATAAGATGCACACAAAACATCAAATGTAATGCAATGTGATATAGTCCATTGCGCCATGGTCTTCTTGGCGCCCGCAGTTCATAAACAATTTATCAAACCTACCTTGACCATATCACATAGCCCCTGCAAAATAAAGTTAGATGCTTCTAATTTATCTTTTGTATATTTTACGTGGCTTGGGGCTGTTGTAAATAGAACCGCTTCATACCTACGAACCTTATGACCACAACAACGATCCAATAATTGCATGTTTAAGCATCCCTTTCGTGCCCTCCATTGAAAATGTAAGACCAACTAAAGAGAGAGAAACAGGCACCCGCCAGCCACAGATACGGTACAAGTCGTATGTTAGTAGTGGAACCAGTCTCGCGTAAGCGTACGCTAAAGTCGGTCCAGGCCGCTTCATGAACTCGATGCCGATGGAATCACAAGTGCACGCTAGAGGGTAGCAAATAACATGAGCGGTGCCCCCTTGCAGAACACGGGTATCAACAGCGTATAGCTATATCTACGATAGATCGGCTCTGATACCACTGAAGGGGATCGTGTGCAGAAAACAAAAAATTTCCTAGCAACGATATCTTTAAAACATGCCAAGATCTATTCTATGCAGATATAGTAGTACGAACGGAGATCGGAATACATACCCTTGTAGACCGAAAGCGGTGATTACGTTCCCGCACAAACGTTGTCGATGAAAATCGACGAAGCCGACCTCAAGGTCGTGTAGAGGAAGCAGACCTCCGATCACCGCTAGCGCCGCAACTCGCAGGGCGTTACACACGTACGATGGAGACGACGGCCTCCAAAGCTCCAGTCCAGGACGAGCAGCGGAAGACTTGGACTGGAACACCAGCAGCGCGGCAGCGGGCTATGATGGAAGAGATCCCCCTCTCAACTCGGCGCAACTCCGATAAAGGGAATCACGAAGTCGAGAGAGAATTGGGGAATTAATCGGTGAATTAAAAGGCCATGGGCGCACCTCTATATGGAGGCTCCCAAGGGGGAGCCAACCTGCTCACCAGGCAATGTGGGACTAAACCACACATGCCTGGTGCGTCATTGGTGCGTCGGCCACCTGGTGGGCCCCTTGTGGCCCACCTAGGCCGGCCACCTTGGCCCCCACCGAATTCCCTTGAGGAATTTTCCCCTCTTGGGCCTTCTTTCGACCAGAAGGCCCATTTAGGGAAATCAGACTAAATAAATTCGAAAATAAATATATAAAATCATATTTAGACATTAATTACACTAACTAATATCAAACATATTATATATAATTTATTCTATCTCCGAAAACTATTTCGTCGCTGCCCGATCTCCATCGGACCTCTCCCGGGACGTTCCCGGTGATCTCTTTCCTTTCCAGTTGTCTTGTCAAAACCCCTTAAGTGTGTTACCCTAGCGGTTCGATATAATAACAGGTATGATCGAGACTCCTCTCTTATCAACGACTAACTCGTAGGCCTGAACCCCATGAATTAATCCCTGTGATATAACGAGTGCCTTTCATCTATCAGACCTGAATGTAAAGTCTTAAACCTTTATCCATGGCGATACTTAGCATGTCCGAGCGTCGTTCATAGATATCTCCATATCTAGATTGACCTCGTTACCGACAATATTATCTTCTACTCGTCTATGATTTCATGTCTCCGTGACCTAGTCACATGCTTGCAAGCTCATTAAACATAATCTCACTGAGTGGGACCTAGAGTATCAATCCTGCTATGCGGACTGGCAAATCCCGCTCTTCACCCCTCGTCTCAACTACTCCTTTCCGATACCCAAAAGTATCACCGTTATTGTCATACTAATTAAGATTCGATATTTTCTGCAATCAAAGTATCTTCCAGGAATAACAATAAGAGTTGGTCTCACGGTCAAAGGCGTAATGACTACGTCCTACAAATATGGGTATGTCCATCACATGTTCTCCAACGATATGACTTCCATTGCCGTCCAGCACCATTCCCTATGATCGGGAAACCTCGATCATCGATCGCGCAACGAAACTAGTCTTAGTAGAGGCTACTAGGGACCTGGTTGTTTACGCATCACACCCATATTAATGATTCCGCTTAATACGTATTATGAACAAACGAGATATGATAAAGAAATATAATTTATTAATTACCTCCAGGGCATATCTCCTTCACCTGGAAGTGCCAGAGAGACACCAGGGGGACCCCAGGTCCACCACAGCACCTGGTGGCGCGGCAGGCCTTTGGCCGCGCCAGCTGGTGGTGTGGGGCCCACAGACCCCCCCACTTGCTCTCTCTCCTTCCCCTGCCTTCCTCTTCCCCGAAACTTTTGGATAGCTCATTCTCGTGTTCTTGCTGCCCAACTCCTGGGATTTTGATCTCCACATTCAGCCAATTTATGGTGCTGAAATTTGGTGCATCTCCTCTCCAGTATGTGACTTCTCCGAATATCCAAGTGGAATTTTATTTAATGGTGTATATGTGAAGTATTTTGCTGTTGTAGATATCTTTTTTAGTGAGTTTGAATGCTTGTTCTAAATTGATGAAACTAGTTTTGATGCATGCTTAAGCCTCTAGCAAGTCACTATAGTGGTTTCCCTTCATTTAGTTGGCTAAAAATCGATTTTTATGATGTTTGTTGAAAATTTCAGAACATGGAAGGAAATTCATATGCACTAAATTCTCAAGAGATATTGTTGGAAGGGAAGTACAAAGTTCATAGAGAGGAAGGAGTGTACCCTGCCGTCTACCCGTGCTCGCAATTCATGGAGTTTGCAGGGATTACACAAGATTTCCACTCTCTTTTATCCAATGCAGGATTGGATCATTTTCTTGAAGATCTACCTGATCAATAGGCTATATTGTGTATGTCGGTGGTGCAGAATTTTCATTGCAAGTTGAACGCATATAACCCCACCGTGTATTACACTATTTACAACAAATCTGTGGACTTGCCTTTTAATGTTTTATGTTCAGTGATGAGGGTTCCAAACAGAGGATCAGTGGAGAAGCCGAAGGGTAACCCGAGGCTATTGATGGATGTGTATGAAGAAATCTGCTATGGGAGAAGTTTCTCTAAGGAGGACGGTAAAATCAGGAGTATTCACCTCCCTTCCATTCGTTATTTTGCATACTTCATTGCCAAGTGTGTTTTAGCTAGGAGAACTGCTGGTAAATTAGTCTTGCCTGATTTAGCTTTTCTTGCTGCTGCATTGCATCGTGATAGGACTTATAACTTGGGTGCTCAGATTGCTCACCATTTCGCGGCTAACCGCGAGAAGGGAGAAATTTGTGGAGGACTAGTTGCTTCACGATTATTAGCTTTGCACTGTTTATACCCCCATCGTAATGATTTGCTATTACCTATGGAAAACTTGATATTGAGTCAATGAAGAGACATGACTTTATGGCTGGAAGTGGTAGCTTGCATTATCTTGCCTGCGCCTCTTCTTAACCGTGTCGGCAGGAGGAACTTGTCAGTCTCAAAGGCTGAGTTGGATACACTTGGGGAGCAGTCCGGCCAGGATAGTAGGGGCCACGACGAGGAGCATGGGGGTGGTTTCATTCAGCCCCCGGAGACACCCAACATCATGTACCCGGATCCGGAGTATGCGGGACCTTCGGGATCTTCCTCCACCGCAGCCGATGCAGAGTACGACTACACCGGGCATAACCCACCGAGTTGGTGCGATTATTCGCCATGGGATTGAGCTCCACTTAGGCCAAAATTCTAAGCTTGGGGGGAGGTATACCTATGCACACTCATCTATATATCATATCATTCGGTACTTTGTATATCCATGTTTCGTTTTAGTTTTCTTTTTTTCGTTCATTTGTTTATGCTTTGTTTGCTTGCCATAAACCCAAAAACATCAAAAATATTTTTTTATTTCTCTCGATGGTTTGTTTTAGTATCTGGTATTAGTATGCTTCGTATTTATTTCAGTTCAATATGCAAAAACACAAAAATATTTTGCTTTGTTGTGTGTTGTTTCGCGCATGGACAGATTTCTGCTGTCCACCGTAAAATTCATAACTTTTTACAGGATAGTCAGAATGACCTGAAATTTGGTGTGCATATGCCTGTGATATGTGCGCAACGTTTATTAGTTTTGAGTTTTCTGATCTGGGCATATTAAGGCCCTCGAAAAACTTTGTCTTTGCTGGTTGTTCTGTTTTTCGTTTCCAAATCCGAAAACCTAAAAATATTTGTTGTTTCTCTTTGATTTTGTATAGTTTGTTTCAGAGATCATTATCTTCAATTACTCCATGTAGCTTGGTTATTATTTCATATCTTTCAAGCACACAAATGATAAGGCAATTATGATGATCTATGACAATTTCGAGTTGGGTAAGAGGCTAGTAATGAACTCTATTTGTTTCTCATTTTTGTACATATACTCATTCATATGAGCATGATTAGATGGTTCGCACAAGGTATATGTCAATTGGTGGATGCTTAGTAGTTCGTGTTCTCTTATAATCGTTTCCAATTTATTTATGATGGATGTCATATCTCTTTGGATATTTGCTTGCATTGCTTTGCTCATAATAGAATATGACACTTTGGTATCCTCCTCTGAATAATTCATTTGAATCAACTTGGCACATTGTTACACATGTTATGACTGAAAACAATAAGTCAATTAAGCCTTGATGACATATTTTGACTCAGAGTTCTTGTATCTTTATTATGCCTCCATTAATTTTATTTCGTCGCAAGCATGATTATGACGGTTATTGCTCTCTTGAATTGTCGCTTCCCATATTTTACTAGCCTCCACTTGTACTAAGGTTAGAAAATGCTTGTGCTTCCAAACCCCTGAAAACCAAGTTATTCCAAAGAGTCCACCATAAATACCTATACATGGCAATTTCAAACCATTCATGTAAATTCGCATGTGCTACCTTTAAAACTTCAAACACTTCTCAATTTGTGCCACTGTTTTGAGCTCATGAGGAAGCGGTAGTTGGTCTTGTTATCTTCCATACTAATTGAGTAATTGACTTGCATGCTACATCTGTTCGTCACTAATTTTGTCAAGGGCTGGTTAGACCATTGTAATATCAAAAAAGGATTGAAGAAAATAAAAATAGGCACTCCTCCATGGTTTGAGATTGTTTGGTGGACACCCAAGGATTCGGCTAGCCATGGTATTGTTAGCAAGGTAGGGAGGAGTGTCAATTTATCAAAATATATGAATATAAAGATGCATGTTACAAGTGCCTTGTTTCAAAAATAATCGAAACCGCTCTCAACTTGCTTAGTATGGAAGATAACGAGAACTCTACTGCCATTCGTTGACCTAACAACCACCACTCAAAAACAATTTTACCTCTATCTTCAAAATGATAAAAAATTCTAGCACATGTTGAATCCCTACTTCCCTCAATGGAGGGCATATATTTAACTTTACTGTTGAGTCTTCATCCTTCTTTGAGCACCTTCTCGAGAGCATAATTGTCATTCTTAGTGTAAATGTGCTTGTCCCTTAATATGTTAACCGCGGTGTAATCTAGATGCTTTTATATTTGATATCTTCATCTCTAGTCTTCCCTTGAAACTCAGAGGTGCCTGGGCATTATTTTGCTGTTACATTCGGGCTAGCGTGATACCACTTTATCATACTTTCTTATGATCTTTGCAATCCTGTGAATTGATATTGTCGGGGGGCTGCCCCCCGGGTAGGGGCAGATTCCGGTATAATTCAGTGTGATGCCAACAGTACTTGACCTTTGGCGAGAGCCAGGGACACCTCCTGGTGTGCTGAAAGGGCAACTTAACCCTTGAACACCGGTAGAGGGCAAAATGTCCCCTGGCAGGCGCAAGGGGCAGCTCTGGATGCTATAAATAGACACCCCCGGCCTTCACAATCGCAGCACAAGCATAAGCGGGTGGTTCCTCTAAGAACTAGCTTCTCGAAGATGTCTTTGCTGATAGGCTAAGACATCTTCGGGAGGCTAGGCCTAGAGATACTCACCCTGAGACGAGCTCGGACGCATCCGGAAAGGGTCCCGGATCTCGGACTCCGAGGAGACTCCCGGAAGGAGGGGTATTCGGCTTTACCGGATAGGTAGTCCAGATAAGTACTAACTGGAGCATATGTCTCGGTCTTGATCTTATGCAGAAGAGGCTCACAGTGGCGAGCGAGGAGGTAGCCGGCGTGAGGGCTTCCGGTAGGCCGTCAACGGCCTGTAGCAGGCTTTCCCGTCTGTTGCGGGGGGAAGTACCATTCCGCCTGACACGGAAGCATGGTCACCTCCCGCCTGACACGGGAACGCGTCAGCCGGTACGATCGTGATACGACAAGACCGGACATGCCTAGCCGGCAATCCGGAAAAGGCTATCCGGGATGGGCAAAGACATGACTTGTCTCTGACAAGGGGACAATGATGGTGCAGGACGGCGCCTGCCGTCCTTATCAAGATGATGACGAAGGGGCTACACCGGATAGCCCGGATAGCCCGGCGACTAGGTCGCACTAGCCGGTGACGGCATGCCGGTTAGGCCTGTCCGGTGGGGCCAAGCCGATTTAGGGTTTCCGGCCCTCCTGGCCGGAGTTCTATAAAAGGCGCCATAACTGCTCCTGAGAGGGAGAGACCAACTTGAGAGCCAAAGCTATAGTCACATTTACTCTGAGAGCATTCACTCCTTCTCACCTTGAGTTCATCTAGTTCTTTGTACTCCTCCCTTTGAGAGATCTAGCAGCAAGTTGTAGCTCTTGTAACACAAATATATAGAGAGGAAAGGCAGGAGTAGGGGTGTTACCTCCTCACGAGGGCCCTGAACCTGGGTATATCGTGTGTGTGTTGTGTGCCTTCGTGCATTTGTTCGTGTTTGTTAGATCTTCCCCCTCGCGCTTTGTTCTTATTTCTTGTTCCTGGGAGATCTCGCTTTTACCGGGATCCTCCCCGTGTGAGCTCTTCAGCTCGCTATCCCTCCCCGGATCCACCAACGTCCATCGGCCCCACACATTAGCCATCCTATGGCATCTGCCGTGACACCACCACGACAGTTGGCGCCCACCGTGGGGCAGACAGAGGCGTTGGCTGGTGTACGCATCCGGACGGGCTCCCCCGTTCACTTAGACGTTCGGGTTCTCTCTGGCCTGGTCGTAAGGCTAGGGGAGATGGACTTTGTCTGCGACAACGCAGAATGCTTCCGGAACAGACCTTTTCCGGTGAACGGATGTCTCATTGACTTTGGTGGTTTCACCACCTACGTCGCCACCGAGGTTATCTGTAGCTACCCGGACGTGGTCCTGGAAGCTGAGGACCCTCCCATGCTCTGCGCTGCTCGGGGTCTGCGTGCCGGTCGCCCCCCGAGTTCCGTCGCGGTGATGATGGTCGGGGCTACCGAGGAGGAGTACCAGGACGCCGACGGCGATACCGGGAGCGCCCACCCCCGTTTGGCCAAACCCCCGCAGGAAAGACCTGTGGCCCGAGATGGCGATCCGCAGCCATCCCAGCCGCGGCGTCGCCCGGATCCCCTCTCGGGGCTGGTGGCCAAATTAACTGTACCGGTGGCTACCGAAGCGGATACCCAGGCCACTTCGGCTGATTTGGAGGAGCAACGGAGGTTGCTACTCGTCGAAGCGCAGGAGATCGCCGAGATCCGTCGCGAGCTCAATGCTAGCCTCCGGGAGTACAATGCAGCTCACGGATTCCTTAAGATAGACTCCCGGGACAAGCGCATCGCGGATCTGCGCAAGAAAGGAAGAATGGTGAATGAGGAGCTGGCCGGTGGAGCAACAACCAGTCACACGGGAAGTCGGATTTCAGCGGGGAAGCCGGTGTACAGCTCGCCGGCGAAAACTCTTAGGGCCGCCGAAGCCGCCATGGCAGAGTTGGTGGGGTTATCCGGTGAGGCCCTGCGCAAGCAGCAGGAGCGGGTAAACGAGTTGGTGATTGAGGCCAACCGTCAGAATCAGGCCTTCAAGAAGAAGAACCCCGGGGCAGGGTCTCAAGTGCACTCGGCCAGACCCAATAGTCAGAAGTCGGACGGGGAGGCCTCTTCCCCGCATCCGAGCAGAAGCAAGAGCAAGAGCAAGAGCCGGAGCCGGAGTCGAGGTTCCGAGAAGAACACGCAGCTACAGACCTATGACCCGGCCTTCGCCGGTATCCAACAAGCCGGGCAAGCCGGACAGCGTAACTCGGGGCAGGCGGGAAGTACCCGTGGGGATGGTAACCTGGGTGTAGGAAACAATAACCCGGTTGGCCGTGGTAATCCACCCCGGAACCCTCCTCATGTTCAGGGAAACCCACAGAGGGAGGTCGCCTCTGTTCCCCAGCAGGCCGTGATCCCTGCGCAGGACAGGCTCAATGATGGCAACTCGAGGCTGCAGCAGCTCGGGTATCAGCCAGACGAGAACCCTTTGGGATCTCGGATAGGAACCAGGCAGCTAAACCCGGCAGATGCCAGATTCCGGCTCGACCGGATTCACCAATCCGAGTTGGTGGAAGAGCAAGGACCTCCGGGACCTGCCTGCTTCGGACCTCGGATCATGCGGGAACCACCTGTTCGGAACTTTCAGCTCAACAGGGGTGCCAAGACCTATGACGGCAGCAAGAAGCCGGAGGACTGGCTAACCGACTATGTAACTGCAGTAAGCATAGCCGGTGGAAACAGACGATGGGCGGTACGTTATGTACCGCAGATGTTGGAAGGACCAGCCCGGATCTGGCTGAACAACCTGAGAACTGGCAGCATAGACTGCTGGTTAGACTTTGAGGAAGCATTCATCAGTAACTTCACCAGCACATACAAAAGGCCGAACAGACCTCAGCAGCTCGCCATCTGTAGGCAAAGGAGTAATGAGACTGACCGGGAATACCTTACCCGATGGAGCAATATTCGCAACTCTTGCAAAGGTGTGGTAGAGGCACAGGCCATCTCGTGGTTTGCACAAGGATGCCGGCATGGCTCAATGCTGTGGCAGAAGTTGCAAAGAAAGATGCCAACGACCTTGGCAGAGACCATGCGCATCGCCGATACCTATACGCTTGGAGATCCCATGCAACCCCTGGTGGATGTCGGTGACTCCAACAGGAGGAATGCGGGACCTCAGCGTTCAGGACCGAGCAGGAGCCATGATCGCCAGGAGTTCGGCCACAAGAGGAATCAGCCCGAGTACCACCATGCCGCACAGCACGTCGGAGCAGTGACCCGGGAGCAGGAGGATACTGGCAACAGCCAGCGTCAAAAGACAAGTGGCCCGGCTTGGGGTCAGAGTCAGGAGGTGCAAAAGACCTGGGTGGAGCAAAAGAAGCCCCTGACATATGAAGAGATGCTGAACAAGCCATGCTGCTACCATACTCTGGAGGCCAACAAGCCCGCAAACCACTCTACTCTGCAGTGCAGTTGGTATCAGCGCATGTTGCAGGAAGGCAGTTCGGGAGCTATTCGGCAGAGTGCTCCGGCATCTCGGCCCAATATCCCGAGACCCCCTCCTCCGACATCGGGGGCCAACGCTGTCCGACTTCCCCCTCCTCCGAGAGGACCCCCACCTCGCCCGGTGAATGTGGTGCACACCCGGAACGACAACGGTAACCAAGGCGGACAACAACAGAGTAACTACCGGGAGGCACATCAGAGCTATGTGGTCTTCGTGACCGAACCCACGGACCGAAAGAGTGTGCGGCAGCGTGCCCTGGAGGTAAACG
Source organism: Poa annua (assembly GCA_026929855.1). NCBI lineage: Eukaryota > Viridiplantae > Streptophyta > Magnoliopsida > Poales > Poaceae > Poa > Poa annua. The sequence continues at coordinate 270,406,670 of CM049426.1, read as the reverse complement.
CTGTGATCCCGGCGGTGCCCAAATTCTTGCACTGGTCCGAAATGGAGATCACATGGAGCCGGAAGGATCACCCCCGGGTTATGCCTAAGCCGGGAGCGTATGCCTTGGTGGTGGACCCAACTTTTGTCGAACCCAACCTCAACGTCTGCTTCAGCCGGGTTCTGATTGACAATGGCAGTGCCATTAACATCATGTACAAGGACACGATGCTGAAGCTGGGAGTATCCATGAACACCCTGCTGCCTACCGAGACAACCTTCCACGGCATTGTGCCCGGAGTCTCTTGCTCACCCATGGAAAAGATCTGGGTTGAGGTGCTATTCGGAACTCGGGAGAACTGCCGAACCGAGAGCTTGGAGTTCGGGGTCGTATACCTCGAGAGCCCGTATCACGCACTGATCGGTAGACCGGCCCTCGCCAAGTTCATGATCTCGACTCACGTGGGCTACCTCAAGATGAAGATGCCGGGACCTAACGGTGTAATCACCATCTCGGGAGACCACAAGCGCTCCATGGAATGTGCCTCGGCGGGGTCGTGCTTGGCTGAGTCTCTGGTGATCGCGGAAGAAAAGAAGAGGATCCAGCAGGTGGTGGCAATGGCCAAGACCTCACAACTCGGAATGCCCGGGATGGTGAACCCAGAGCAGGGTGCGTCATTTCAGCCCCCCAAAGAGACCAAGAAGGTGGGTGTGGACCCTAGCAACCCGGAGCGCCAAGTTATCATTGGCAGCAACCTGGACAGCAAATAGGAAGGCGAGCTCGTCGACTTCCTCCGTGAGAATCGGGATGCTTTTGCGTGGTCGAGTGACGATCTGCAAGGCGTCCCGAGGGAGTTGGCTGAGCACTCTCTGTTTGTTAGACCGGATGCGAAGCCGGTGAAGCAACCGACTAGGCGCCTCTCGGATGAAAGAAGAGCCGCGGTCATGGAGTTCTGGCTATACTGCTGGCCGCTGGATTCATAATGGAGGTGCTGCACCCGGATTGGATATCGAATCCGGTCTTGGTAGAGAAGAAGAAGGATGATCCCCTCCTGCTTAAGGTGTGGCGCATGTGCATCGACTTCACCAATCTTAACAAAGCATGCCCGAAGGACCCATTTCCACTGCCCCGGATAGATCAAGTGATAGACTCCACTGCCGGGAGTGAGCTTTTGACTTTTTTAGATGCATATTCTGTTTTTCACCAGATACCTTTGAATCCGGATGATCAATTGAAAACTACTTTTATTACCCCTTATGGGGCTTATTGCTATCGTGTCATGACTTTCGGTTTGAGGAATGCTGGTGCTACATACCAGAGATGCATGCAGAAATGTTTGCATGACCAGATAGGCCGAAATGCCGAGGTCTATGTCGATGACATAGTCATAAAAACAAAAGAAAAAGCCTCACTAATAGATGATCTGAGGGAAACATTTAAGAACTTAAGAAGGTTCCGGATGAAATTGAACCCGGATAAATGCACATTTGGTGTTCCGGCAGGGAAATTACTCGGTTTCCTCATCTCAAGCCAGGGAATCGAGGTCAACCCGGGTAAAATTCGTGCTATCGAGAGCATGAAATTGCCCGTGCGTCTCAAGGATGTGCAAAAGTTTACCGGGTGTCTTGCATCCCTAAGTCGGTTTGTGAGCAGGCTTGGGGAGAAAGCCTTGCCCCTGTACCAACTGATGAAGAAGAGCAAGACATTCATTTGGACCCCGCAGGCTGATGCGGCGTTCAACGATTTGAAAAGAATGCTCTCAACAGCACCCGTGTTGGCATCCCCATTACCCAAGGAGCCTATGCTGCTGTATATTGCCGCAACCAACCGAGTAGTCAGTGTGGCAATGGTGGTAGAAAGGGAAGAAGGGGGCAAGCTGATACAGAGGCCGGTGTATTACCTCAGTGAGGTGATCTCGGAATCCAAGCAAAACTACCCGCACTACCAGAAGATGGCATATGGGGTGTACATGGCAGTGACAAAGCTCAAGCACTACTTTCAGGAACACCCGATCACAGTGGTATGCGAAGCTCCTCTCGCCGAGATCATCGGTTGCAAGGACGCTAGCGGCCGGGTAGCCAATGGGCCATCCAGTTGTCTCCATACGCTCCGGCGTATGAGAGACGAGATGCCATCAAGTGCAATAAGGGCTGCTCGCCTTTCCTGGCTTGGCTTCCTATCGCTCCTATGTAGTGGTCGGCCTTAAAAGGAGTCTTCCTACCATACCATCATGCATGCCTATGTTATAGTGCGTTAAGCTTCGCCAGAAGCAAGCAAGATGATGAAGCGAAGCTTCGTAGACAAGGCTCGTTCCGTGCTTTGCTTTGCATGGAACACGCAAATAGCCGTAAGGTAAGAGCCAGAATCCTGCTCACAACTGGGTATTTCCAAGGGCACCGCCACTCCTTCAACTGTACAAAAAGTGGGCATTCATCATTCCTGCTCCTTAGAAGCACTAGAGCGGAAGTAACCCCTGGGGTGGGCGAAAGAAGCATCTCTACCTGCGGTCAGTGAAACGGATAGAGCTTTTGCGGATACAAACAAATGTAACAGTATCTTACGACCAATGAAGAAACGACGAATTCTCAGTAAAAAGACCAAGAGCGGGGAAAGAGTGGAAAAAGAAAGAGATTCATAAGCTATGGAATCTTACAGGTATTGAACAGAGGGGGCTGTTCACAAAGCATCCCATGGGCTCGTATTCCCTTCTTTTCAAACTGGCGAATGACTTCCTTTCTTTGTTTGGCGAGTGCTTCCTTTTCAGGTACTTAGCCTCGCGGTTCAAATCCATGATGGGACCGTAGCAGCGAGTCGCAGGCGCTGCCGGACTTTTTGGTGGACTGGGCCGAGATGCAGTATGAACCTCCGATGCCGGATTACAATTTCTGGAGGATGCATTTCGATGGCTCAAAGGCTAAGATCGGATTGGGTGCCGGAGTGGTCCTCACTTCCCCAAAACAAGATGTACTGAAGTATGTGCTGCAAATTCATTTGCGGGCATCCAACAATGTCGCAGAATATGAGGCCTTGGTTCATGGACTGAACGTCGCCAAGGAGATCGGCATCCGCCGGATAGAGTGTTTCGGTGACTCCGACCTTGTGGTGCAACAGGTGTCGGGGAATTGGGATGTCCTCGATGCAAACATGGCCTTATACAGGTTTCATGTGCAGAAGATATCCAGATTTTTTGAAGGATGCGAGTTCAAGCATATACCCAGAGGAGAAAACGAGGCAGCAGATGTCTTGTCCAAGCTAGGATCGTCTCGGGATGCCATCCCACCCGGGATAGCCCTGGAGCATTTGAGGAAGCCATCTATTCAACCCTCACCCGAGTCGGATTCTATCTTCATCCCCAAGGAGCCCGGTTCAGATGACGTGCCCATGGAAGTAGATGTCGGGAGCATAAACCCGGGGACTGCATCGCAGTGCTCAGAGAGGCAAAGAAAGATGATGATAGAGGTGATGTCGGCAGAGCCAATGGACATAGACGCTCCCATATTCCCGGTTAGACCTGTCCCGGGATGGGCACATCCCATTATGGCTTATATCTTGGAAGGAACCCTCCCGGAAAATGAAGTGGAAGCCCGGTAGATAATGCGAAGGTCAAAAGCATACACTGTCGTCAACCAAGAACTGTACAAAAGGAGTGTCACTGAGGTACTCCAGAGGTGTGTAGAACCGGCAGAAGGACAGGAGATGCTCCTGGAAATACATCAAGGGGAGTGTGGACATCATGCATCCTCCCGGGCCCTGGTGGCGAAAGTGTTCCGGCATGAGTTCTACTGGCCCACTGCGCTGCAGCAAGCAGAAAATATTGTCCGAAAGTGTGGAGGATGCCAGAGATTTGCTCACCGGATACACATGCCGGCGTCAGCACTGAAAACAATCCCCATCACTTGGCCATTCGCAGTGTGGTGTTTGGATATGGTCGGTCAGTTCAAGCAGGCGAGAGGCAATATGACACATATACTGGTGATGGTGGACAAATTCACCAAGTGGATAGAGGTCAAGCCAATCCGGAAGTGCGATGGACACACCGCTGTGCAATTCCTGAAAGACATCATCTTGAGATACGGATACCCGCACAGCATTATCACGGATAATGGCACCAACTTTGATGTGGGGGAATTCGCTCGATTTTGTGCTGAGAAGGGAATCCGGCTGGATGTAGCATCAGTCGCACACCCGGAAGCAAATGGGCAAGTCGAAAGAGCAAATGCCTTAGTCTTAGCCGGTATCAAAGCTCGTTTGATCGAACAACTGTTGAGAACTCCGGGATGCTGGATAGAGGAGTTACCGGCGGTGTTATGGGGTCTCCGGACTACACCAAATAGATCTACCGGGTACACGCCATTCTTCATGGTATACGGTGCTGAGGCAGTAGTCCCAACTGACATACAATATGATTCCCCGAGAGTGACAATGTTCACCGAGACGGAGGCAAAAGAGGCCCGAGAAGATGATGTAGATTTACTCGAAGAGGCAAGAGAATTGGCACTATCTCGGTCTGCAATTTATCAACAGAATCTCCGTCGCTATCATAGCCGGAAGGTGCACCCGAGGGTGTTCCGAGAAGGGGATCTTGTGCTGAGGCTCATCCAACGCACGGCCGGAATGCATAAATTGTCACCTCCATGGGAGGGACCTTTTGTGATAAGCAGGGCATTGCACAATGATTCTTATTACCTTGTAGATGCACAGGAGGCTAGGAAAGGTATAATGGACAAATCCGGTGAGGAAACCAAGCGTCCATGGAATGTAGCTCTACTTCGCCCCTTTTACACGTAAAAGGCTCAGTGTATGTTGTATCTCAGTTTTTTCATATTAATGAAAGTAAGGCACCCCGGGAGGAACCCGGGGACTGCCTGGTTATGTGCATGTCTTGTTTTTATTTTTGTCAAGTTCATTTGTTGTTTTATACCGGCATCTCGGGAAGGAACCCGGGGACTGCCGGATAATTGTTCTCTGTTTTATTTGTATGCCGGGAAAGTTCCGAGTTCGATTCTCAAAGTCAAAGTAATGTATGTCATGTGAAATCATCTTGTGACTCGACTGACGAACGCCGAAATGGTAGTCAAGAGCAAAGAGAGGGAAGGTGGGAAACACGAAAATGGTCTCGGGGACTCGGAGCAGGAACTTATCCGGCATACCTGTTTTTTACTAACTCTGTTATTTTTTATGTCGGGAATTCGGTTAGTAGGAACTCGGATTGTTTTAAGTAATGTATGCCGTATGTGGAGTTTTGTGACTCGACTGTCGAACGCCGAAATGTCAGACAAGAGCAAAAATTACCTAAGTACGGTAAACATGAAAGGCAATTCGGGAACTCAAAACAGAATAAATTGACATAAATTACTCGGATAAATAGTTCAGTACGAAACGAAAATAATATAAGTGTATATTACATATTGTACCCGGCATCCCGGGGATTTGACGAGTCTACTCTTAAAGTATTTCAAGGAAAAGGAGATGTCGGCTTCTCGACGGGAACATCGGCCGAAGCAACGACCTCGGGGGCAGCAGGGGCGGCAGGGCCAGCAGTCTCGGCGGCATCAGCGGGAGCAGCTCTCTCGGGAGACGCAGCAGGAGCAGCTTCGGCTTCAGTTCCGGCAGCAGTACTCGGGGCGTCGGGGTGCACCTCGGTCTCGGAGACATCCCGAGGAAGCACGCTCTCGGGCGCGGCACCGGAGGCAGCATCATCTTCTTCCGGGGCCTCGTCTTCCGCGTCGCCGGTCGCGCCGGTTTCTTCGTCATCCTCGTAATCAGATTCCGAGTCGGAAGGAAGGACGCTGGCGGTGAAGGCACGGATGCTTGAGCACGAGGCGATGCGGTGCGCCACTTCCTGTCGCCGCTGGATCTTAGCCGGATCACTCAGCCACGGCGAGATCGTCCACAGGCGCTGGATCGCCTCCAGATCAAGACCTTCGTACCAGCTAAGTACTTGGGTCAAGACCTGGTCGGCACCAGCCCGCGCACCGGAACGCTTCCACGCGTGAATGCGCCTCCCGGCACACCGCAGTGCGCTCGCGAGCTCGGGAATCGAGAGCGTCGCGCGGATGCTCGGCCACAGTGCGCCGTGGACGTGGACCGCAGCGCTGAGCAGCTCCGTCCCAATAGACCGAAGGGGCACTATCCGGGCCTTCAGGGTAGTGAGGTGATCCTCGATGTCCCAGGCTTCCGAGACAGGGCCCTTCCCGGCGCGCTTCTCTCGGGCGGCAGCAACGGCGAGAACAGCAGCCTCCCGGGAGTGCTCAAATTCCCCTTTAAAAAGAAGAACAGTCAAACAGCTAGGTCATAAGAAACGCAACAGCAAAAAAAGGAAGCAACAAGGGAAGAAGGATGTCGGTCCACTTACTGTTCAGATCCCGGTTCAAGACAGTAAGCTCGGAGAGCCAAGTATCAGACCGTGACCGGAGGAGAGCCAGCTCGGTCTCGGCAATATGCGCGCGCTCCTCGGACTGGTCCAAGGTTTCTTTCTGCTTCTTGGTCGCCTCAATGAAGCGCGTCTTCATCTCGGTCGCAGCAGCCTTGACCTTTTCGAGCTCGCCGTTGAGTCGCGCGATCTCGGCTTGCGCGGTGGCAAGTGCGGCCTTCTGGTCTACCGACACCTTGCGCGCGGCGTCTCGCTCCTCCCGGAGGCGCCCCTCGCACTTCTTCGACTGACCGAGGTCAGCAAGAACTCGGTTGAAGATGCTGCAGCATTTCTTGCTGCACTCCTGAAATCAAGACAAAGAAGGAGGAATCAGCCGGGGAAAAATATAAGGAAATCGGGAGAGTCCGGGATCTCTAACACATAACAAGCTACCCGGTTGGGTGGATCTCGGGGACTCGGTGTCCGAGTCCTGAAATTTTCTCTAAGATTGGAGCCTAGTGATCTGCTATTCGGTGCAATCTAGAGCACTAAGCACCAATCTCGGGGACTAGTGGTTGTGAAGCAAATTTTGAAGCAAGCTACCCGGTTGGGAGGATCTCGGGGACTCGGTGTCCGAGTCCTGAAATTTTCTCTAAGATTGGAACCTAGTGATCTGCTATTCGGTGGAATCTAGAACACTAAGCACCAATCTCGGGGACTAGTGGTGGTGGAAGGAACAAGTATTTTTTGAAAGAAATAGAACAAGCTTACCTCGGTCACCCGAGTAACATCCAGCGCGGCCACCTGGAGAGCGTGCAAAGCTTGGGCGTTGCGGCTTGGGCCTGCAGCGTGCAAGTCTCCCGCGGTCTCGGAGGCGTCGGCGGCAAGCCAGGCCTGGTTGTATTCGTCAACAACCTGTATGCCGGAGCCGCCGGGCGCGCGGGTAGCAGCAAGATCCCGGGACCCTGAAGGCACAAAGGAGCTAACGGTTGCTCGCAACATCCGCAAGGCAGCAGTAGGGATCTCGGCGGGAGGCGGTGGTAACGATGAAAACGTACCCGTGCGCAGCACCAAGTCCTGGGCCGAGGATGTCGGGGCAGCTGCGGGCTTGGCAGAAGTCGTTTTCTGCCCAGCAACCTTGGGGCGCGACTTCCCGGCAGGTGGATCAGCTGGCCGGGAGGAGACTGCGGGCCTTTTCTCCGGGGCAACCTTGTCCGAAGCTTGCCGGGAGGGACCGCTTGGCACGGACTGCCGGGGAGGGCTCAAGATCTCCGCTTCAAGCCCGGGCACCCGTCGCGGACTTTCCGGAAGGAGAATATCTCCTGAGGTAGTCGTGGCTTGCGCCGGGATCTCGTCGGTCATCGGGCAAGCATCCGGAGTCACAACGGATGCCGGTGCGGCACCGGAGGCGGCAGCTTCGCTTCCCCGAGTAGAGGGGTGAGGAGGGGAAGGCGAAGCCCGGGCAGGACTGGGAGTCCGAGTTCCGGGAGGAGGAGGAATAGCAGGTGAGGGGAGGTCGAGTGCGTCCCTGAAAGAAAATATTTCAGTAATAATTTATGGAGAAGGCAAAGTCATGCGGCATAAGGCAAGGAGAATGTACCCGGAGTCCACAGTGGGAGGGCCCCTTGGCCGGCGAGGCTTCGGGGCCGTATGTTTATTTGTCTTGCTCCTCTTGGGGGGGTTGCCGGAGTTGTCGGCAGCCTCGGTGTCGGAAGCCGCGCGCTTCCGGCTCTCGGCACGTTTGGTTCCGGCAGTCGGCTTCGGAACCACTGCTGAGTCCCAATTGAGAGGGAGAGCGTCAATAACATCGAGAATTTGGCAGTCAACCTCATCCTCATCATCCGAATAAATGGAAACTGCCTCTGAGATTGAAGGGTTACCCGGAGCTGCAGCTTTGAACAGAGGAATGGCGAGATGGTCCTCGCCGTCGGGGTCCTTTCTCGGCATCTTATCTGGCACCGGGATATTCGGCACGAAATTCCCGTTGGCGTGGACTGCGTCCTCCTCGGCTTGCCGCTCGAACAACTACGCAAACAAATCACCAATTGTCGGTTTCCAGGTGAACGCATGTACGAAGGCAAATGCATGAAAGACAGACAGGAGCACCTGTTTTAACAGCTTTTTCCGGGATCCCCCAATAACACCCCAAACATACTCATCCGACATCTTCGTCCGAGCAATAGCTTGGACACGTCGGACGACCGCGGGACGGTCGAGAGGGAAGATACTGGTCTTGGTGGGGTCATAGCTCCCATCCATATGGCACATCTTGTGCACTCGGTTTTGCAGAGGGCAGACGCGGCGAATAATGAAGCAGCGAAGGAGATCGTCGCCGGTCATTTTCTTGTTCAGCGCCAAGAGCACATCATGCATGCAATTGACCTCTTCGGTATCCGGGAGCCGTTTCCAGAGGTTGAACTTGAGAGGAGGGCCATGGACAAACTCCGGCAAATTTATGAAATCCGGATTCGAGGATCCCGGACCGTCTCCCGAATTCTCTCGGTTCTTAACGTAGAAGAATCTGCGCTGCCACTTCCGGCAGGATTCTAGTCCCTTGACTATGGGGAACCCGGAGTCAGCGCGAGGGATGATGGTGGCCGCTCCGCAGTCGACCAGGTCTTTCTCTTTCTGATCCGGGTTGGGGATGACCTGGCGGCGAAGGATGAAATACTTGGCCCAAAGATCCAGAAAGGGCCACACGCCGAGATATGCTTCTGCATACGTGGTGAAGACCGAGAGCATCATAATGGCGTTGGCTGGGAGGTGATGCGGTTGGAGGTTGTAGGTGTCGAGGAAGTCGCGGAAGAAGGTGCTAGCCGGAAGCCCAAACCCACGCTCGAAATGCGTAAGGAATACAACGTATTCCCCGGGTTGGGGTTCAGGCTCCACCTCGCCCTCCGGTAGACGGCTCTCAACTTCTGGCGGGATCCGGTGTGTCCGGTACAGCCAATCCAGGTCCCATTGTTTGTTTTCGGATCCATCCCAGCATCCACGGATACTTTCTTCGCCCATGTCGGAGAAGTCTGCAGATGTATCCGGGCTACTCTACAGGCGCAGCGGCGGTTAGTCGGAGTTAGTCTACCGGGAGCTAGGATGCCAGAGCACAAACTGCCGAACACAACCGGGTTCCTAGGAAATAAGATCTACCGTGTGCTAAATAATCAAAACAAAAGGGAAGAAAAAAGGTGCGGGCTAAACTCAAACGAAGCAAGGTGCGAGCGGAAAATCTACATCCTACCGCAACGGTGCATCGCCGCCGTGCCCCTCGCGCGCGCCGCTCAACTAATGCTCACCGGCGGCGAATCCACCGTGCATGTGATAGGGCACGGCCGGTGACGAGTGCTTATTTTGCTAACGGAGATCATCGAGACGGAGAGAGCGACTCACCGGAGAAGAGGAGGTCGGTGGCGTACGAGACGAACGACGGCGCTCGGGCTCCGAAGAACGGCGAGGGCGGCAGCGCTCGGGCGGCGAAGGCAGCGGCGGCGATGTGCTCGAGACAAGGATGAAGGAGGAGCAAGGAAGAAGAAGGGAGGAGACCGTTCCGGTCCCCTATTTATGGGGGGGATTCCGGAGCGGTTTCCATTTTTCCCGCCCACGACCTCCACGATCGTGGGTTGGATCTGTTTTGCGCAGCGCGCCACGTGGCATTATCCGGAGCGCCCGATCCAGCCACACCGAGGGGCACACGGCCCCCAACGGTTGGGCTCCGGATCGGATGCGGCTCCCGGCGCGGGAACCCAAGCGACAGCGTGCTCGAGCAGAGGCACTCGAGTGCATTTCTGCTCGGACGGGACGTCGTGTGGGGCCCAGCCCGTGATCTCGAACTCAGCATGGTGCCAACGGTCGAGATTCGCCGGGACTGGAGTATCCGATTGCAGACCTTGTCTCCCGGTTAAAAAAGTCTCGGTAAGGGGGTCTCGGGAGAAATCAATCTCGGCAGGAAAACGGAGGGTGATGACATGTGTTATCGGAAGATAGTTGTTGTTTAAAAGTTGATCCCGCACATCATCCGAGGTCGCTGTGCAGCACCAGCTTCGGGGACTAGTGTCGGGGGGCTGCCCCCCGGGTAGGGGCAGATCCCAGTATAATTCAGTGTGATGCCAACAGTACTTGACCTTTGGTGAGAGCCAGGGACACCTCCTGGTGTGCTGAAAGGGCAACTTAACCCTTGAACACCGGTAGAGGGCAAAATGTCCCCTGGCAGGCGCAAGGGGCAGCTCTGGATGCTATAAATAGACACCCCCGGCCTTCACAATCGCAGCACAAGCATAAGCGGGTGGTTCCTCTAAGAACTAGCTTCTCGAAGATGTCTTTGCTGATAGGCTAAGACATCTTCGGGAGGCTAGGCCTAGAGATACTCACCCTGAGACGAGCTCGGACACATCCGGAAAGGGTCCCGGCTCTCAGACTCCGAGGAGACTCCCGGAAGGAGGGGTATTCGGCTTTACCGGATAGGTAGTCCGGATAAGTACTAATCGGAGCATATGTCTCGGTCTTGATCTTATGCAGAAGAGGCTCACAGTGGCGAGCGAGGAGGTAGCCGGCGTGAGGGCTTCCGGTAGGCCGTCAACGGCCTGTAGCAGGCTTTCCCGTCTGTTGCGGGGGGAAGTACCATTCCGCCTGACACGGAAGCATGGTCACCTCCCGCCTGACACGGGAACACGTCAGCCGGTACGATCGTGATACGAAAAGACCGGACATGCCTAGCCCGGCAATCCGGAAAAGGCTATCCGGGATGGGCAAAGATATGACTTGTCTCTGACAAGGGGACAATGATGGTGCAGGACGGCGCCTGCCGTCCTTATCAAGATGATGACGAAGGGGCTGCACCGGATAGCCCGGCGACTAGGTCGCACTAGCCGGTGACGGCATGCCGGTTAGGCCTGTCCGGTGGGGCCAAGCCGATTTAGGGTTTCCGGCCCTCCTGGCCGGAGTTCTATAAAGGCGCCATAACTGCTCCTGAGAGGGAGAGACCAACTTGAGAGCCAAAGCTATAGTCACATTTACTCTGAGAGCATTCACTCCTTCTCACCATGAGTTCATCTAGTTCTTTGTACTCCTCCCTTTGAGAGATCTAGCAGCAAGTTGTAGCTCTTGTAACACAAATATATAGAGAGGAAAGGCAGGAGTAGGGGTGTTACCTCCTCACGAGGGCCCTGAACCTGGGTATATCGTGTGTGTGTTGTGTGCCTTCGTGCATTTGTTCGTGTTTGTTAGATCTTCCCCCTCGCGCTTTGTTCTTATTTCTTGTTCCTGGGAGATCTCGCTTTTACCGGGATCCTCCCCGTGTGAGCTCTTCAGCTCGCTATCCCTCCCCGGATCCACCAACGTCCATCGGCCCCACACATTAGCCATCCTATGGCATCTGCCGTGACACCACCACGACAGTTGGCGCCCACCGTGGGGCAGACAGAGGCGTTGGCTGGTGTACGCATCCGGACGGGCTCCCCCGTTCACTTAGACGTTCGGGTTCTCTCTGGCCTGGTCGTAAGGCTAGGGGAGATGGACTTTGTCTGCGACAACGCAGAATGCTTCCGGAACAGACCTTTTCCGGTGAACGGATGTCTCATTGACTTTGGTGGTTTCACCACCTACGTCGCCACCGAGGTTATCTGTAGCTACCCGGACGTGGTCCTGGAAGCTGAGGACCCTCCCATGCTCTGCGCTGCTCGGGGTCTGCGTGCCGGTCGCCCCCCGAGTTCCGTCGCGGTGATGATGGTCGGGGCTACCGAGGAGGAGTACCAGGACGCCGACGGCGATACCGGGAGCGCCCACCCCCGTTTGGCCAAACCCCCGCAGGAAAGACCTGTGGCCCGAGATGGCGATCCGCAGCCGTCCCAACCGCGGCGTCGCCCGGATCCCCTCTCGGGGCTGGTGGCCAAATTAACTGTACCGGTGGCTACCGAAGCGGATACCCAGGCCACTTCGGCTGAGTTGGAGGAGCAACGGAGGTTGCTACTCGCCGAAGCGCAGGAGATCGCCGAGATCCGTCGCGAGCTCAATGCTAGCCTCCGGGAGTACAATGCAGCTCACGGATTCCTTAAGATAGACTCCCGGGACAAGCGCATCGCGGATCTGCGCAAGAAAGGAAGAATGGTGAATGAGGAGCTGGCCGGTGGAGCAACAACCAGTCACACGGGAAGTCGGATTTCAGCGGGGAAGCCGGTGTACAGCTCGCCGGCGAAAACTCTTAGGGCCGCCGAAGCCGCCATGGCAGAGTTGGTGGGGTTATCCGGTGAGGCCCTGCGCAAGCAGCAGGAGCGGGTAAACGAGTTGGTGATTGAGGCCAACCGTCAGAATCAGGCCTTCAAGAAGAAGAACCCCGGGGCAGGGTCTCAAGTGCACTCGGCCAGACCCAATAGTCAGAAGTCGGACGGGGAGGCCTCTTCCCCGCATCCGAGCAGAAGCAAGAGCAAGAGCAAGAGCCGGAGCCGGAGTCGAGGTTCCGAGAAGAACACGCAGCTACAGACCTATGACCCGGCCTTCGCCGGTATCCAACAAGCCGGGCAAGCCGGACAGCGTAACTCGGGGCAGGCGGGAAGTACCCGTGGGGATGGTAACCTGGGTGTAGGAAACAATAACCCGGTTGGCCGTGGTAATCCACCCCGGAACCCTCCTCATGTTCAGGGAAACCCACAGAGGGAGGTCGCCTCTGTTCCCCAGCAGGCCGTGATCCCTGCGCAGGACAGGCTCAATGATGGCAACTCGAGGCTGCAGCAGCTCGGGTATCAGCCAGACGAGAACCCTTTGGGATCTCGGATAGGAACCAGGCAGCTAAACCCGGCAGATGCCAGATTCCGGCTCGACCGGATTCACCAATCCGAGTTGGTGGAAGAGCAAGGACCTCCGGGACCTGCCTGCTTCGGACCTCGGATCATGCGGGAACCACCTGTTCGGAACTTTCAGCTCAACAGGGGTGCCAAGACCTATGACGGCAGCAAGAAGCCGGAGGACTGGCTAACCGACTATGTAACTGCAGTAAGCATAGCCGGTGGAAACAGACGATGGGCGGTACGTTATGTACCGCAGATGTTGGAAGGACCAGCCCGGATCTGGCTGAACAACCTGAGAACTGGCAGCATAGACTGCTGGTTAGACTTTGAGGAAGCATTCATCAGTAACTTCACCAGCACATACAAAAGGCCGAACAGACCTCAGCAGCTCGCCATCTGTAGGCAAAGGAGTAATGAGACTGACCGGGAATACCTTACCCGATGGAGCAATATTCGCAACTCTTGCGAAGGTGTGGTAGAGGCACAGGCCATCTCCTGGTTTGCACAAGGATGCCGGCATGGCTCAATGCTGTGGCAGAAGTTGCAAAGAAAGATGCCAACGACCTTGGCAGAGACCATGCGCATCGCCGATACCTATACGCTTGGAGATCCCATGCAACCCCTGGTGGATGTCGGTGACTCCAACAGGAGGAATGCGGGACCTCAGCGTTCAGGACCGAGCAGGAGCCATGATCGCCAGGAGTTCGGCCACAAGAGGAATCAGCCCGAGTACCACCATGCCGCACAGCACGTCGGAGCAGTGACCCGGGAGCAGGAGGATGCTGGCAACAGCCAGCGTCAAAAGACAAGTGGCCCGGCTTGGGGTCAGAGTCAGGAGGTGCAAAAGACCTGGGTGGAGCAAAAGAAGCCCCTGACATATGAAGAGATGCTGAACAAGCCATGCTGCTACCATACTCTGGAGGCCAACAAGCCCGCAAACCACTCTACTCTGCAGTGCAGTTGGTATCAGCGCATGTTGCAGGAAGGCAGTTCGGGAGCTATTCGGCAGAGTGCTCCGGCATCTCGGCCCAATATCCCGAGACCCCCTCCTCCGACATCGGGGGCCAACGCTGTCCGACTTCCCCCTCCTCCGAGAGGACCCCCACCTCGCCCGGTGAATGTGGTGCACACCCGGAACGACAACGGTAACCAAGGCGGACAACAACAGAGTAACTACCGGGAGGCACATCAGAGCTATGTGGTCTTCGTGACCGAACCCACGGACCGAAAGAGTGTGCGGCAGCGTGCCCTGGAGGTAAACGCTGTGATCCCGGCGGTGCCCAAATTCTTGCACTGGTCCGAAATGGAGATCACATGGAGCCGGAAGGATCACCCCCGGGTTATGCCTAAGCCGGGAGCGTATGCCTTGGTGGTGGACCCAACTTTTGTCGAACCCAACCTCAACGTCTGCTTCAGCCGGGTTCTGATTGACAATGGCAGTGCCATTAACATCATGTACAAGGACACGATGCTGAAGCTGGGAGTATCCATGAACACCCTGCTGCCTACCGAGACAACCTTCCACGGCATTGTGCCCGGAGTCTCTTGCTCACCCATGGAAAAGATCTGGGTTGAGGTGCTATTCGGAACTCGGGAGAACTGCCGAACCGAGAGCTTGGAGTTCGGGGTCGTATACCTCGAGAGCCCGTATCACGCACTGATCGGTAGACCGGCCCTCGCCAAGTTCATGATCTCGACTCACGTGGGCTACCTCAAGATGAAGATGCCGGGACCTAACGGTGTAATCACCATCTCGGGAGACCACAAGCGCTCCATGGAATGTGCCTCGGCGGGGTCGTGCTTGGCTGAGTCTCTGGTGATCGCGGAAGAAAAGAAGAGGATCCAGCAGGTGGTGGCAATGGCCAAGACCTCACAACTCGGAATGCCCGGGATGGTGAACCCAGAGCAGGGTGCGTCATTTCAGCCCCCCAAAGAGACCAAGAAGGTGGGTGTGGACCCTAGCAACCCGGAGCGCCAAGTTATCATTGGCAGCAACCTGGACAGCAAATAGGAAGGCGAGCTCGTCGACTTCCTCCGTGAGAATCGGGATGCTTTTGCGTGGTCGAGTGACGATCTGCAAGGCGTCCCGAGGGAGTTGGCTGAGCACTCTCTGTTTGTTAGACCGGATGCGAAGCCGGTGAAGCAACCGACTAGGCGCCTCTCGGATGAAAGAAGAGCCGCGGTCATGGAGTTCTGGCTATACTGCTGGCCGCTGGATTCATAATGGAGGTGCTGCACCCGGATTGGATATCGAATCCGGTCTTGGTAGAGAAGAAGAAGGATGATCCCCTCCTGCTTAAGGTGTGGCGCATGTGCATCGACTTCACCAATCTTAACAAAGCATGCCCGAAGGACCCATTTCCACTGCCCCGGATAGATCAAGTGATAGACTCCACTGCCGGGAGTGAGCTTTTGACTTTTTTAGATGCATATTCTGTTTTTCACCAGATACCTTTGAATCCGGATGATCAATTGAAAACTACTTTTATTACCCCTTATGGGGCTTATTGCTATCGTGTCATGACTTTCGGTTTGAGGAATGCTGGTGCTACATACCAGAGATGCATGCAGAAATGTTTGCATGACCAGATAGGCCGAAATGCCGAGGTCTATGTCGATGACATAGTCATAAAAACAAAAGAAAAAGCCTCACTAATAGATGACCTGAGGGAAACATTTAAGAACTTAAGAAGGTTCCGGATGAAATTGAACCCGGATAAATGCACATTTGGTGTTCCGGCAGGGAAATTACTCGGTTTCCTCATCTCAAGCCAGGGAATCGAGGTCAATCCGGGTAAAATTCGTGCTATCGAGAGCATGAAATTGCCCGTGCGTCTCAAGGATGTGCAAAAGTTTACCGGGTGTCTTGCATCCCTAAGTCGGTTTGTGAGCAGGCTTGGGGAGAAAGCCTTGCCCCTGTACCAACTGATGAAGAAGAGCAAGACATTCATTTGGACCCCGCAGGCTGATGCGGCGTTCAACGATTTGAAAAGAATGCTCTCAACAGCACCCGTGTTGGCATCCCCATTACCCAAGGAGCCTATGCTGCTGTATATTGCCGCAACCAACCGAGTAGTCAGTGTGGCAATGGTGGTAGAAAGGGAAGAAGGGGGCAAGCTGATACAGAGGCCGGTGTATTACCTCAGTGAGGTGATCTCGGAATCCAAGCAAAACTACCCGCACTACCAGAAGATGGCATATGGGGTGTACATGGCAGTGACAAAGCTCAAGCACTACTTTCAGGAACACCCGATCACAGTGGTATGCGAAGCTCCTCTCGCCGAGATCATCGGTTGCAAGGACGCTAGCGGCCGGGTAGCCAATGGGCCATCCAGTTGTCTCCATACGCTCCGGCGTATGAGAGACGAGATGCCATCAAGTCGCAGGCGCTGCCGGACTTTTTGGTGGACTGGGCCGAGATGCAGTATGAACCTCCGATGCCGGATTACAATTTCTGGAGGATGCATTTCGATGGCTCAAAGGCTAAGATCGGATTGGGTGCCGGAGTGGTCCTCACTTCCCCAAAACAAGATGTACTGAAGTATGTGCTGCAAATTCATTTGCGGGCATCCAACAATGTCGCAGAATATGAGGCCTTGGTTCATGGACTGAACGTCGCCAAGGAGATCGGCATCCGCCGGATAGAGTGTTTCGGTGACTCCGACCTTGTGGTGCAACAGGTGTCGGGGAATTGGGATGTCCTCGATGCAAACATGGCCTTATACAGGTTTCATGTGCAGAAGATATCCAGATTTTTTGAAGGATGCGAGTTCAAGCATATACCCAGAGGAGAAAACGAGGCAGCAGATGTCTTGTCCAAACTAGGATCGTCTCGGGATGCCATCCCACCCGGGATAGCCCTGGAGCATTTGAGGAAGCCATCTATTCAACCCTCACCCGAGTCGGATTCTATCTTCATCCCCAAGGAGCCCGGTTCAGATGACGTGCCCATGGAAGTAGATGTCGGGAGCATAAACCCGGGGACTGCATCGCAGTGCTCAGAGAGGCAAAGAAAGATGATGATAGAGGTGATGTCGGCAGAGCCAATGGACATAGACGCTCCCATATTCCCGGTTAGACCTGTCCCGGGATGGGCACATCCCATTATGGCTTATATCTTGGAAGGAACCCTCCCGGAAAATGAAGTGGAAGCCCGGTAGATAATGCGAAGGTCAAAAGCATACACTGTCGTCAACCAAGAACTGTACAAAAGGAGTGTCACTGAGGTACTCCAGAGGTGTGTAGAACCGGCAGAAGGACAGGAGATGCTCCTGGAAATACATCAAGGGGAGTGTGGACATCATGCATCCTCCCGGGCCCTGGTGGCGAAAGTGTTCCGGCATGGGTTCTACTGGCCCACTGCGCTGCAGCAAGCAGAAAATATTGTCCGAAAGTGTGGAGGATGCCAGAGATTTGCTCACCGGATACACATGCCGGCGTCAGCACTGAAAACAATCCCCATCACTTGGCCATTCGCAGTGTGGTGTTTGGATATGGTCGGTCAGTTCAAGCAGGCGAGAGGCAATATGACACATATACTGGTGATGGTGGACAAATTCACCAAGTGGATAGAGGTCAAGCCAATCCGGAAGTGCGATGGACACACCGCTGTGCAATTCCTGAAAGACATCATCTTGAGATACGGATACCCGCACAGCATTATCACGATAATGGCACCAACTTTGCTGTGGGGGAATTCGCTCGATTTTGTGCTGAGAAGGGAATCCGGCTGGATGTAGCATCAGTCGCACACCCGGAAGCAAATGGGCAAGTCGAAAGAGCAAATGCCTTAGTCTTAGCCGGTATCAAAGCTCGTTTGATCGAACCACTGTTGAGAACTCCGGGATGCTGGATAGAGGAGTTACCGGCGGTGTTATGGGGTCTCCGGACTACACCAAATAGATCTACCGGGTACACGCCATTCTTCATGGTATACGGTGCTGAGGCAGTAGTCCCAACTGACATACAATATGATTCCCCGAGAGTGACAATGTTCACCGAGACGGAGGCAAAAGAGGCCCGAGAAGATGATGTAGATTTACTCGAAGAGGCAAGAGAATTGGCACTATCTCGGTCTGCAATTTATCAACAGAATCTCCGTCGCTATCATAGCCGGAAGGTGCACCCGAGGGTGTTCCGAGAAGGGGATCTTGTGCTGAGGCTCATCCAACGCACGGCCGGAATGCATAAATTGTCACCTCCATGGGAGGGACCTTTTGTGATAAGCAGGGCATTGCACAATGATTCTTATTACCTTGTAGATGCACAGGAGGCTAGGAAAGGTATAATGGACAAATCCGGTGAGGAAACCAAGCGTCCATGGAATGTAGCTCTACTTCGCCCCTTTTACACGTAAAAGGCTCAGTGTATGTTGTATCTCAGTTTTTTCATATTAATGAAAGTAAGTCACCCCGGGAGGAACCCGGGGACTGCCTGGTTATGTGCATGTATTGTTTTTATTTTTGTCAAGTTCATTTGTTGTTTTATACCGGCATCTCGGGAAGGAACCCGGGGACTGCCGGATAACTGTTCTCTGTTTTATTTGTATGCCGGGAAAGTTCCGAGTTCGATTCTCAAAGTCAAATTAATGTATGTCATGTGAAATCATCTTGTGACTCGACTGACGAACGCCGAAATGGTAGTCAGGAGCAAAGAGAGGGAAGGTGGGAAACACGAAAATGGTCTCGGGGACTCGGAGCAGGAACTTATCCGGCATACCTGTTTTTTACTAACTCTATTATTTTTTATGTCGGGAATTCGGTTAGTAGGAACTCGGATTGTTTTAAGTAATGTATGCCGTATGTGGAGTTTTGTGACTCGACTGTCGAACGCCGAAATGTCAGACAAGAGCAAAAATTACCTAAGTACGGTAAACATGAAAGGCAATTCGGGAACTCACAACAGAATAAATTGACATAAATTACTCGGATAAATAGTTCAGTACGAAACGAAAATAATATAAGTGTATATTACATATTGTACCCGGCATCCTGGGGATTTGACGAGTCTACTCTTAAAGTATTTCAAGGAAAAGGAGATGTCGGCTTCTCGACGGGAACATCGGCCGAAGCAACGACCTCAGGGGCAGCAGGGGCGGCAGGGGCAGCAGTCTCGGCGGCATCAGCGGGAGCAGCTCTCTCGGGAGACGCAGCAGGAGCAGCTTCGGCTTCAGTTCCGGCAGCAGTACTCGGGGCGTCGGGGTGCACCTCGGTCTCGGAGACATCCCGAGGAAGCACGCTCTCGGGCGCGGCATCGGAGGCAGCATCATCTTCTTCCGGGGCCTCGTCTTCCGCGTCGCCGGTCGCGCCGGTTTCTTCGTCATCCTCGTAATCAGATTCCGAGTCGGAAGGAAGGACGCTGGCGGTGAAGGCACGGATGCTTGAGCACGAGGCGATGCGGTGCGCCACTTCCTGTCACCGCTGGATCTTAGCCGGATCACTCAGCCACGGCGAGATCGTCCACAGGCGCTGGATCGCCTCCAGATCAAGACCTTCGTACCAGCTAAGTACTTGGGTCAAGACTTGGTCGGCACCAGCCCGCGCACCGGAACGCTTCCACGCGTGAATGCGCCTCCCGGCACACCGCAGTGCGCTCGCGAGCTCGGGAATCGAGAGCGTCGCGCGGATGCTCGGCCACAGTGCGCCGTGGACGTGGACCGCAGCGCTGAGCAGCTCCGTCCCAATAGACCGAAGGGGCACTATCCGGGCCTTCAGGGCAGTGAGGTGATCCTCGATGTCCCAGGCTTCCGAGACAGGGCCCTTCCCGGCGCGCTTCTCTCGGGCGGCAGCAACGGCGAGAACAGCAGCCTCCCGGGAGTGCTCAAATTCCCCTTTAAAAAGAAGAACTGTCAAACAGCTAGGTCATAAGAAACGCAACAGCAAAAAAAGGAAGCAACAAGGGAAGAAGGATGTCGGTCCACTTACTATTCAGATCCCGGTTCAAGACAGTAAGCTCGGAGAGCCAAGTATCAGACCGTGACCGGAGGAGAGCCAGCTCGGTCTCGGCAATATGCGCGCGCTCCTCGGACTGGTCCAAGGTTTCTTTCTGCTTCTTGGTCGCCTCAATGAAGCGCGTCTTCATCTCGGTCGCAGCAGCCTTGACCTTTTCGAGCTCGCCGTTGAGTCGCGCGATCTCGGCTTGCGCGGTGGCAAGTGCGGCCTTCTGGTCTACCGACACCTTGCGCGCGGCGTCTCGCTCCTCCCGGAGGCGCCCCTCGCACTTCTTCGACTGACCGAGGTCAGCAAGAACTCGGTTGAAGATGCTGCAGCGTTTCTTGCTGCACTCCTGAAATCAAGACAAAGAAGGAGGAATCAGCCGGGGAAAAATATAAGGAAATCGGGAGAGTCCGGGATCTCTAACACATAACAAGCTACCCGGTTGGGTGGATCTCGGGGACTCGGTGTCCGAGTCCTGAAATTTTCTCTAAGATTGGAGCCTAGTGATCTGCTATTCGGTGGAATCTAGAGCACTAAGCACCAATCTCGGGGACTAGTGGTTGTGAAGCAAATTTTGAAGCAAGCTACCCGGTTGGGAGGATCTCGGGGACTCGGTGTCCGAGTCCTGAAATTTTCTCTAAGATTGGAACCTAGTGATCTGCTATTCGGTGGAATCTAGAACACTAAGCACCAATCTCGGGGACTAGTGGTGGTGGAAGGAACAAGTATTTTTTGAAAGAAATAGAACAAGCTTACCTCGGTCACCCGAGTAACATCCAGCGCGGCCACCTGGAGAGCGTGCAAAGCTTGGGCGTTGCGGCTTGGGCCTGCAGCGTGCAAGTCTCCCGCGGTCTCGGAGGCGTCGGCGGCAAGCCAGGCCTGGTTGTATTCGTCAACAACCTGTATGCCGGAGCCGCCGGGCGCGCGGGTAGCAGCAAGATCCCGGGACCCTGAAGGCACAAAGGAGCTAACGGTTGCTCGCAACATCCGCAAGGCAGCAGTAGGGATCTCGGCGGGAGGCGGTGGTAACGATGAAAACGTACCCGTGCGCAGCACCAAGTCCTGGGCCGAGGATGTCGGGGCAGCTGCGGGCTTGGCAGAAGTCGTTTTCTGCCCAGCAACCTTGGGGCGCGACTTCCCGGCAGGTGGATCAGCTGGCCGGGAGGAGACTGCGGGCCTTTTCTCCGGGGCAACCTTGTCCGAAGCTTGCCGGGAGGGACCGCTTGGCACGGACTGCCGGGGAGGGCTCAAGATCTCCGCTTCAAGCCCGGGCACCCGTCGCGGACTTTCCGGAAGGAGAATATCTCCCGAGGTAGTCGTGGCTTGCGCCGGGATCTCGTCGGTCACCGGGCAAGCATCCGGAGTCACAACGGATGCCGGTGCGGCACCGGAGGCGGCAGCTTCGCTTCCCCGAGTAGAGGGGTGAGGAGGGGAAGGCGAAGCCCGGGCAGGACTGGGAGTCCGAGTTCCGGGAGGAGGAGGAATAGCAGGTGAGGGGAGGTCGAGTGCGTCCCTGAAAGAAAATATTTCAGTAATAATTTATGGAGAAGGCAAAGTCATGCGGCATAAGGCAAGGAGAATGTACCCGGAGTCCACAGTGGGAGGGCCCCTTGGCCGGCGAGGCTTCGGGGCCGTATGTTTATTTGTCTTGCTCCTCTTGGGGGGGTTGCCGGAGTTGTCGGCAGCCTCGGTGTCGGAAGCCGCGCGCTTCCGGCTCTCGGCACGTTTGGTTCCGGCAGTCGGCTCCGGAACCACTGCTGAGTCCCAATTGAGAGGGAGAGCGTCAATAACATCGAGAATTTGGCAGTCAACCTCATCCTCATCATCCGAAGAAATGGAAACTGCCTCTGAGATTGAAGGGTTACCCGGAGCTGCAGCTTTGAACAGAGGAATGGCGAGATGGTCCTCGCCGTCGGGGTCCTTTCTCGGCATCTTATCTGGCACCGGGATATTCGGCACGAAATTCCCGTTGGCGTGGACTGCGTCCTCCTCGGCTTGCCGCTCGAACAACTACGCAAACAAATCACCAATTGTCGGTTTCCAGGTGAACGCATGTACGAAGGCAAATGCATGAAAGACAGACAGGAGCACCTGTTTTAACAGCTTTTTCCGGGATCCCCCAATAACAACCCAAACATACTCATCCGACATCTTCGTCCGAGCAATAGCTTGGACACGTCGGACGACCGCGGGACGGTCGAGAGGGAAGATACTGGTCCTGGTGGGGTCATAGCTCCCATCCATATGGCACATCTTGTGCACTCGGTTTTGCAGAGGGCAGACGCGGCGAATAATGAAGCAGCGAAGGAGATCGTCGCCGGTCATTTTCTTGTTCAGCGCCAAGAGCACATCATGCATGCAATTGACCTCTTCGGTATCCGGGAGCCGTTTCCAGAGGTTGAACTTGAGAGGAGGGCCATGGACAAACTCCGGCAAATTTATGAAATCCGGATTCGAGGATCCCGGACCGTCTCCCGAATTCTCTCGGTTCTTAACGTAGAAGAATCTGCGCTGCCACTTCCGGCAGGATTCTAGTCCCTTGACTATGGGGAACCCGGAGTCAGCGCGAGGGATGATGGTGGCCGCTCCGCAGTCGACCAGGTCTTTCTCTTTCTGATCCGGGTTGGGGATGACCTGGCGACGAAGGATGAAATACTTGGCCCAAAGATCCAGAAAGGGCCACACGCCGAGATATGCTTCTGCATACGTGGTGAAGACCGAGAGCATCATAATGGCGTTGGCTGGGAGGTGATGCGGTTGGAGGTTGTAGGTGTCGAGGAAGTCGCGGAAGAAGGTGCTAGCCGGAAGCCCAAACCCACGCTCGAAATGCGTAAGGAATACAACGTATTCCCCGGGTTGGGGTTCAGGCTCCACCTCGCCCTCCGGTAGACGGCTCTCAACTTCTGGCGGGATCCGGTGTGTCCGGTACAGCCAATCCAGGTCCCATTGTTTGTTTTCGGATCCATCCCAGCATCCACGGATACTTTCTTCGCCCATGTCGGAGAAGTCTGCAGATGTATCCGGGCTACTCTACAGGCGCAGCGGCGGTTAGTCGGAGTTAGTCTACCGGGAGCTAGGATGCCAGAGCACAAACTGCCGAACACAACCGGGTTCCTAGGAAATAAGATCTACCGTGTGCTAAATAATCAAAACAAAAGGGAAGAAAAAAGGTGCGGGCTAAACTCAAACGAAGCAAGGTGCGAGCGGAAAATCTACATCCTACCGCAACGGTGCATCGCCGCCGTGCCCCTCGCGCGCGCCGCTCAACTAATGCTCACCGGCGGCGAATCCACCGTGCATGTGATAGGGCACGGCCGGTGACGAGTGCTTATTTTGCTAACGGAGATCATCGAGACGGAGAGAGCGACTCACCGGAGAAGAGGAGGTCGGTGGCGTACGAGACGAACGACGGCGCTCGGGCTCCGAAGAACGGCGAGGGCGGCAGCGCTCGGGCGGCGAAGGCAGCGGCGGCGATGTGCTCGAGACAAGGATGAAGGAGGAGCAAGGAAGAAGAAGGGAGGAGACCGTTCCGGTCCCCTATTTATGGGGGGGATTCCGGAGCGGTTTCCATTTTTCCCGCCCACGACCTCCACGATCGTGGGTTGGATCTGTTTTGCGCAGCGCGCCACGTGGCATTATCCGGAGCGCCCGATCCAGCCACACCGAGGGGCACACGGCCCCCAACGGTTGGGCTCCGGATCGGATGCGGCTCCCGGCGCGGGAACCCAAGCGACAGCGTGCTCGAGCAGAGGCACTCGAGTGCATTTCTGCTCGGACGGGACGTCGTGTGGGGCCCAGCCCGTGATCTCGAACTCAGCATGGTGCCAACGGTCGAGATTCGCCGGGACTGGAGTATCCGATTGCAGACCTTGTCTCCCGGTTAAAAAAGTCTCGGTAAGGGGGTCTCGGGAGAAATCAATCTCGGCAGGAAAACGGAGGGTGATGACATGTGTTATCGGAAGATAGTTGTTGTTTAAAAGTTGATCCCGCACATCATCCGAGGTCGCTGTGCAGCACCAGCTTCGGGGACTAGTGTCGGGGGGCTGCCCCCCGGGTAGGGGCAGATCCCAGTATAATTCAGTGTGATGCCAACAGTACTTGACCTTTGGTGAGAGCCAGGGACACCTCCTGGTGTGCTGAAAGGGCAACTTAACCCTTGAACACCGGTAGAGGGCAAAATGTCCCCTGGCAGGCGCAAGGGGCAGCTCTGGATGCTATAAATAGACACCCCCGGCCTTCACAATCGCAGCACAAGCATAAGCGGGTGGTTCCTCTAAGAACTAGCTTCTCGAAGATGTCTTTGCTGATAGGCTAAGACATCTTCGGGAGGCTAGGCCTAGAGATACTCACCCTGAGACGAGCTCGGACACATCCGGAAAGGGTCCCGGCTCTCAGACTCCGAGGAGACTCCCGGAAGGAGGGGTATTCGGCTTTACCGGATAGGTAGTCCGGATAAGTACTAATCGGAGCATATGTCTCGGTCTTGATCTTATGCAGAAGAGGCTCACAGTGGCGAGCGAGGAGGTAGCCGGCGTGAGGGCTTCCGGTAGGCCGTCAACGGCCTGTAGCAGGCTTTCCCGTCTGTTGCGGGGGGAAGTACCATTCCG
Organism: Poa annua; assembly: GCA_026929855.1. Classification (NCBI taxonomy): domain Eukaryota; kingdom Viridiplantae; phylum Streptophyta; class Magnoliopsida; order Poales; family Poaceae; genus Poa; species Poa annua. Next base: position 270,382,021 of record CM049426.1, on the reverse strand, counting down.
CCTGACACGGAAGCATGGTCACCTCCCGCCTGACACGGGAACACGTCAGCCGGTACGATCGTGATACGAAAAGACCGGACATGCCTAGCCCGGCAATCCGGAAAAGGCTATCCGGGATGGGCAAAGACATGACTTGTCTCTGACAAGGGGACAATGATGGTGCAGGACGGCGCCTGCCGTCCTTATCAAGATGATGACGAAGGGGCTGCACCGGATAGCCCGGCGACTAGGTCGCACTAGCCGGTGACGGCATGCCGGTTAGGCCTGTCCGGTGGGGCCAAGCCGATTTAGGGTTTCCGGCCATCCTGGCCGGAGTTCTATAAAAGGCGCCATAACTGCTCCTGAGAGGGAGAGACCAACTTGAGAGCCAAAGCTATAGTCACATTTACTCTGAGAGCATTCACTCCTTCTCACCTTGAGTTCATCTAGTTCTTTGTACTCCTCCCTTTGAGAGATCTAGCAGCAAGTTGTAGCTCTTGTAACACAAATATATAGAGAGGAAAGGCAGGAGTAGGGGTGTTACCTCCTCACGAGGGCCCTGAACCTGGGTATATCGTGTGTGTGTTGTGTGCCTTCGTGCATTTGTTCGTGTTTGTTAGATCTTCCCCCTCGCGCTTTGTTCTTATTTCTTGTTCCTGGGAGATCTCGCTTTTACCGGGATGCTCCCCGTGTGAGCTCTTCAGCTCGCTATCCCTCCCCGGATCCACCAACGTCCATCGGCCCCACACATTAGCCATCCTATGGCATCTGCCGTGACACCACCACGACAGATATGTTTCATGTTATTTATCATCGGTATAATTGGCATATTTTCATGGTTTACATAACTATTGGGTGACATCGTTTATATATGCCTTGTTATGAATAGTCTAAGCATTTGTCCTCATAATGAGAATATTTACATCATATGAGCAAATGAGTTCGTGAAAGTTCATTTATCGCACTCAGTTGTTAACTGAATTGCTTGAGGACAAGCAATAAGCTAAGCTTGGGGGGAGCTGATACGTCCAAAATGTATATACTTTCCCGAACACTTTTGCTATTGTTTTACCTCTAATTTGTTTGTTTTGGATGCAACTAACGCGGACTAACGCTGTTTTCAGCAGAATTACCCTGGTGTCTTATTTTTGGGCAGAAATATCAACTTCGGAGAAAAATCTCAAAATCCAAATAGAAGTTATTTTGAGAGGGACCAGGAACCACAAAGACCAACCAGAGAGGGGCCACGAGGGCGCCACACCACCTGGTGGCGCGGCAGGCTCCTGGCCGTGCCAGGAGGTGGTGTGACCGACTCGGTCACCCCCTCGCGCCCCCCTCGCGGCTACTTAATGCTTCTGACCTAAAAACGTCGGGGAGATAGACACTTTTCCAGAGAACACACCCGTGCGCCGCCGCCATCGCGAACCCTAGTTCGGGGACCAGAAGTCTCTGTTCCGGCACCCTGCCGGGACGGGAATCGAAGGGGATCATCGCCGTCGTCATCTCCACCACCTCTCCATCATCCATTCATGTTTTCCCGATCCATGAGTGAGTAATTCACCGCTATAGACTTGAGGGGATGGTAGGGATTGGATGAGATCAATCATGTAATAGCTGTAAGATTGTTAGGGCATAGTGCCTAGTATCCGTTATCAGTGTTTTACGTCATTGTTGCAACTTGTTATGCTTAATGCTTGATACTAGGTCCCGAGTGCCATGATTTCAGATCTGAACATGTTATTGAATTATCATGATAATTATTGTTTTGGATCATACCTATGAGTTGTATACACATGTTATTGTCCATAACTGATGGCCCCAAAGTGACAGCAATTGGGATAACCGGAGGGAATGCCTATGATGTGAGGATTACATATATTCACAGAGTGTTAATGCTTTGCTCCGGTATTTTATTAAAAGGAGTACCTTAATTGCCAGTAGTTTCCCTTGAGGCCCCGCTGCAAACGGGCTGGCAGGACAAAAGATGATGTGCAAGTTCTCACTGCGACCTCGCACAACTAAATTGGAATACATGCTTATGATTAATTTATGCCTGGATGCTTTATATTATTTATCTGCAAATTCCTATGCTATGTTATTACATGAATTATCTCGTCCATGCAACGCCCGTACATCCGTCCCTATGCCTAAAGTATTTTAATCCTGCTGTCTACATCTATCACAATCGCTGTCTTAATTCTCCTGCTACTGTTATTTCACTATTGTCTCTGCTATAAAACTGTTGCTACTGATAATGTTCCTCGAGCAAGTCTATTCACAGGTGCAGCTGATCGGACAAATCATCTGTTAAAGCTTACAAATATTCTTTGGCTCCCCTTGTGTCCAATCAATAAATTTGGATTTTACTTGACTCGAAGACTGTTGCGATCCCCTATACTTATGGGTCATCACCGCCCCGGCCACCCGCGCCGCCCCTCCGGCCCCCGCCCTCCCTCCTCCCCACCTCCTCATCCCCTATACTTGTGAGACTTGTACCACTATATAAAGGACAGGAGGGTGGCCGATCAAGGACATGCCCAATCAGAACCACCAAACCGTAGCAAGATCGACATCTTGCTAGACCCTTGTACTCGCCGTATATCCACAATCAATAACAGATATACAGGAAGTAGGGGTGTTACCTAAGTCGAGGGCCCTGAACCTGGGTAATTCCCACTTGTCAGCCGACGAATCTACCAACACTACACGTTCTATACCTCATAACTCTCCCCCTAGGCTAGCAACCATGGGTACTGATGGGGACACCCCTCGTCAGGCGCGCTATGCATGTGCGTGGCGGTGCGATCGTCCCAACGCAACATGGTGACCGGTTCCGGCAGGCTCGAGTGGCGGCGGGCCTTCGGCAGTGATACGTCTCCAACGTATCTATAATTTCTTATGTTCCATGCTATGTTATACCATGTTATTACATGTTTTATATGCATTTTATATAGTTTTATGCATTTTCTGGGACTAACCTATTAACAAGATGCCAAACTACCATTTCCCTGTTTTCTGTTGTTTTTGGTTTCAGAAAAGTACTTAAGAAAATATTCTCGGAATTGGAAAAGAAACATCCTGGAATTATTTTTGGATTATGAAGGTTCCAGAAGACCGAACACGAGACGAAGTGGGAGACCGAGGCACTGTCACCAGGTGCTGGCGCGGCCAGGATGGGCCCGCGTGAGCATCAGGTGACGCGGCCTCGGCCCTCACCGCCTTCGCCCTTTCGCCTATAAGTACCCCCAAAAAATCTAAAAAATGCACGGTGTTCATTATTTCTTCCACGGGTCCCGAGCCGCACCCGTCGTCGACACCAATTAAGGAGAGATCAGAACAGCTACCCGGCACCCTATCGGGAGGGGGAATCGTCCCCGGAGGCCTCTACGTCGCCATGACCGCCTCTGGACTGATGCGTGAGTAGTCTACGTCGCCATGGTTGTCTTCTCCTCTTGTGCTATCATGTTTAGATCTGGTGAGCTGCCTATCATGATCAAGATCACCGTTATGTAATTCTCCATGTTGTGTTTGCTGAGATCCGATGAATATTGAGTACTAAAGTTATTGCTTCATAATATATCATGTGTGTGCTATTTAATGATCTTGAATGCTCTCCGTTACTCGTGTGTGCTTTGGCAAAGTAGATGCTTGTAACTCCAAGAGGGGATATTTATGCTCGATAGTAGGTTCTTGTCTCTATTTAATCTGGGGCAGTGACAGGAAGCTCTAAGTTTGTAGATGTACCATTGCTACTAGGGATAAAACAGTAGTACTTTATCTAAGGATGATGTTACTTACTTACTTACTTTACACACAGTGCTTAAGACGATAATCTTTTGCATGCAACTTAATACTGAAAGGGGTGCAGACGCTAACAGGAAGGTGGATTAGTCATAGATGCGGTTGGAACGGTCTATGTATATTGTTGTAATGCCCGAATGAATCTCACACTAGACATCATAACGTTAGTATATTCATTGGTTTGCTCATCATTATTCTATCAATTCCCCAGCTGTAAATTTTCTGCAAACAAACATCTTTCTTCCACACATACGTTTAATACTTTTGTTACAGCAAGCCGGTGTGATTGACAACCTCACCGTTGAGTTGGGACAAAATACTTTGATTGTGTTGTGTGTAGGCTCCATGTTGGTAATCGTAAACGGTGTTGCCAACAACCTCAGGGCAATTCTCATCTCCTACTGGTTCGATAACCTTGGCTTCATAACTTGTCGGGTTATGACTCCCTAGAATCGGGGGTAGTCACTTCCTGAAGTGTAGTTTGTGAAGGGGATTGAACGCGGAGGTCAAGACCCTAGAGGGACACGGCGACGTTGCTCGCCGGACCTGAAGACGAAACACCCACGACAGAGATAGACGCCGGCCCGTACCCAGGTTCACGGCCCTCGTGAGGAGGTAAGACCGCTACTCCTGCTTGTCTGTATTGGATTACGGTGGTTACAGTACAACGGAGCTTGCCGAGGGCCCCCTTGAGGCAGTTCTTGCCTGGGGAGGGAAGCAATGCTCTTCTTCCTCCTCCAGCCAGAGGCTATCCTACTTGGTGTTGCTAGTGTTTACAAGCGTTGTGGTAAGCAATTGGCCCACCGTCCTTACGATGGAGGTCTTGGTGCTTTTATAGGCGCCTATGGCGCTCTCCTTCTGCTTGGCCTTCAAGGTCGTTCCCACACGGCAGTGCCGTGGAGGTGCAGGAGTCCACCGTGGCTCGCTCGTCCATGGACGCGGTCCATCACTGATAAAGGCGGGCGCGGTGGCCGACAAGCGGCCGACCGCGCGGTACTGCCCGCAGGGAGGGGAGTCTCTGAGGTGGAGCCCACGACGACGTTCTCTTTTGGAGGGTTGCGCCGTCCGCCTGCTTTATCACCAGAGTGGAAGGTTTTGGCAGTCCTGCCGCAGGCGGCGCAACTTTATTGACTGCTTTATCACCAAAACGGCAATAGGGGTGCTTGCGTCACCACGTGGGTGTGGCAGAGGCCATGTGTGTCTCGCCGTACTTCCTTGGCCGCGATGTTTCCCTTCAGGCCTGGGGAGGCCTGTGGGGGGATTCCCGTTGACTTCCCTCCAGGCGCGCTAGCGCCTCGGGAGGGTCTCTTGAAGCGAGGTACCCCCTCAGGCCCACATTTCCTCTTCAGGCCCTCGAGGGGAATTGCCTCTCGAGGGTCCCGCCAGGCGGCGAGGCCTGGTCCTTAATCGTTTCGTCTGATCAGCCCATGTGCGAGGCTTGGGGGGAGTGGGCTCTCCATACCCCAGTTCCCACTGGGCTGACAGTAGCCCCCGGGCCCGCGATTGGCACGATTGAGCCCATGGGCTCAAGCGAAGCGTCGTGGGCCCTTAGTGCCCGGCCGGCCCGAGCCACGCGGCACTCAGACGAGTAACGGTCTCGCACGATCCGGGGCACGAGTCATGGGGGGTCTCACCACGCCCCGGTAACTGCTCCTTGAGGGGATATAAAGCCCGAGCGTCGCAGCAGGGAGCCGTTACTGTTTCCAATCTTTCTCGCAGAAGTTTTCGCCTACTAGAGCTCTCCGCCTCCGCTTTCTCCTGCGATTCTCCTCCTTCTGTCTCCCTCAACACTCCGAGCCCCCGACGATGAGTCCCCTCAAGAGCAAGGGCAAGGCCGCTGCGGGGTCTTCCGAGCTTGCCAGCGACAGCGCCATGTCGAGCTGGAAAGCGAGCTTGCCTTGTCCGTACGGGGGAACGACGCAGTGCGGGCCGGTGGGGTGATGGGCTGGGCTGAGGTGGGCTAGCTTTGGCCCATCTCGGCCTGACGCCTATTTTTTCCTTCGTTTGTTTATTTTTCTTTTTAAAACCTTGCTGATTTTTGTAATTTAACACAAACAGAAAAGAAAATATGACAAAAACTTTTACACCATTTTTAGTAGTTTCAAAATAGTCATATTAATATCTGGTTTAATTATTTATTAATAATTTGCAACTTCATTTGACTTTATTTGAAAAGCATTTGAATTTAAAATAAGAACTTAAATTGGAAAAAGATGTTGATGCCATCATATTTAATTAAATGCAACCACATATGTAAATGATGACATGATTAAACATTTTTATTGCACACAAATTTGGAAAGTTACAAACGGGTTGTTACAACACTCCCCCCTCAAAGGAATCACGCCCCGAGATTCTTCATGGAGCAACGAAAAGGTCGGGATACTCGGCACAGAGGTGGTCTTCATGCTCCCATGTAGCTTCCTTGTCAGAATGATGAGACCATTGAACCTTGTAGAACTTGAAAGTGTTGTTATAGGTGCGACGTTCAGCTTCATCAAGAATTCGAATAGGTTGTTCCACATAAGAGAGATCCTCCTGAAGTTCGATTGATCCATGATCCACTGCACGTCCTGGATCTTGGAAGCACTTCTTGAGTTGTGACACGTGGAAGACATCGTGCACTTTGGAGAGGTTTGGATGAAGTTCCAGACGGTAAGACAATTCACCACGCCTTGAAAGAACGTTGAAAGGTCCAACATAACGCGGAGCGAGCTTTCCTTTGATGCCAAAGCGTTGCGTGCCTCTCATAGGAGTGACACGAAGGTAAGCTTGATCACCAGGTGCATAGACCATGTCCATGTGCTTGCTATCATAATAGATTTCTGCCGAGACTGGGCAATCTTCAGATTGTCACGAATGATGCGAACCTTTTCTTCAGCCTCCTGGATAATGTCAGGGCCAAAGAATTGACGTTCACCAGCTTGAGACCAATTGAGAGGAGTTCTGCATTTGCGGCCAGAGAGAGCTTCAAAGGGAGGCATGCCTAGACTTACTTGGAAGCTGTTGTTGTAGGAAAACTCAGCATACGGAAGGCAATCCTCCCATTTCATGCCAAAGGAGATAACACAAGCTCTGAGCATATCCTCAAGAATTTGATTCACTCTTTCAACATGTCCACTTATCCGCGGATGGTAAGCTGTGCTGAACAGGAGTTTGGTACCCAAGGCTTTCTGAAAGCTATCCCAAAATCGAGAAGTGAAGATACTTCCACGATCTGAGCTTATTGCCAAAGGAACTCCATGTAAAGGAACCAGTCTTGTCATATAGAGTTCTGCCAACTGACTAGCTGATACTGTGTCTTTGACTGGGAAGAAGTGAGCCACTTTGGAGAGACGATCAATGACAACAAAGATTGCATCGTTGCCTTTCTTGGACTTTGGAAACCCAGTAACGAAGTCCATCTCGATCTTGTCCCATTTCCACTCAGGAATTTGCAGTGGTTGAAGAAGTCCAGGTGGTCTCTGATGAACTGCCTTGACACGACAGCAAACATCACAATGAGACACATAGCGAGCAATTTCACGCTTCATCCTGGTCCACCAATAGATTGACTTGAGATCCTGGTACATCTTTGTGCTGCCAGGGTGGATAGAAAGCGGAGTATCATGAGCCTCCTTGAGAATGAGCTCTCTTAAGCTGTCAAGCTTGGGCACTACAATGCGTTCTTCAAATATCAAGGTACCCTTGTCATCGAGAGAGAAACTCTTGTACTTATCCTTGCTGATGTTTTCTTTGATATTCTTGACACCAGAATCACGCAACTGTGTGGCACGGATTTTATCCTCAAGTGTAGGAGTGGCAATCAAACTTGCCAGATAACCAGAAGGAACCACTTGAAGATTGAGCTTCTTGAATTCTTCGTGAAGAGGAGGTTGGATGTCCTGAACCATGACGTTGTTGCAATAGGACTTGCTGCTGAGAGCATCAGCCATTACATTAGCTTTGCCTGGAGTGTAAGAGATGGTAAGATCGTAATCTGAGAGTTTCTCAAGCCACCTTGTTTGCCTGAGGTTCAAATCTGGTTGAGTGAAGAGATATTTGAGACTCTTGTGATCAGTGAAGATCTCACAGCTGTGCCCCAACAAATAAGGTCTCCAAGCCTTGAGGGCATACATGATTGCTGCAAGTTCAAGATCATGTGTAGGATAGTTGAGCTCATGAGGCTGCAACTGGCGAGATGCATAAGCCATAACTTTGCGTTCTTGCATGAGGATTGCGCCTAGTCCTTGAAGAGATGCATCACAGAAGATTTGGAAAGGTTTGGAAGTGTCTGGGCCAACTAGAACAGGAGTAAAAGTGAGTTTATCTTTCAAGAGATTGAATCTCTCATCACACTTTGGAGTCCAAAGAAACTTTCTATCCTTCCTAGTAAGATCGGTGAGAGGCTTAGCAATTTTGGAGAAGTTCTCAACAAATCGTCGGCAATAGCTAGCCATGCCAAGGAAACTCCTGACTTGTTTCACCGATGTAGGAGGCAACCATTCAACAATGGCCTTTACTTTTTCTGGATCAACAGAAATGCCTTCAGAAGAGATGACATGACCAAGATAGGATACTTTAGGAAGCCAGAATTCACACTTGGAGAACTTGGCGTAGAGACGGTGTTCTCGGAGCTTCAACAAGATAAGGCGTAGATGTTCTCCGTGTTCTTCCTCAGTTTTGGAATAGATAAGAATGTCATCGAGATAGACTACCACGAACTTATCGAGGTATTCCATGAAAACGAAGTTCATCAGATGTGAGAAAGTCGCCGGAGCATTTGTGAGGCCGAAAGACATGACAGTGTATTCGTAGAGACCATAACGAGTGGTGAAAGTTGTCTTAGGAATGTCTTCTTTGCGGATCTTGATCTGGTGATAACCTGACCTCAAGTCCAACTTGGAGAAAACCTTAGCACCAGCGAGTTGGTCAAACAGGTCATTGATGCGAGGAAGGGGATACTTGTTCTTGATGGTTTTCTTGTTCAGAGGACGGTAGTCAACAACCAGTCGCTCCGTCGTGTCCCTCTTTTTGACAAACAGAGTAGAACAACCCCAAGGAGAAGTACTAGGTTGACTATGACCTTTACTTTCCAACTCTTCTAGCTGTCTCTTAAGCTCAGCCAGTTCTTTGGGGCCCATCTTGTAAGGACGTTTGGAGATAGGAGCAGTGCCTGGTTCTAGTTCAATAACGAACTCCACGGCTCTGTCAGGTGGCATACCTGGTAATTCTTCAGGAAAGACGTCAGGAAAGTCTCGGACCACCGGAATAGTTTCTATGGAAGGAAGAGGATCAACATTGAGAGCGAAAAGCTGAGCTGAAGAGGTTTGGTTTGGAGAATAGACTATCTGTCCAGAAGGATGAGGAAGAGTTACAGTCTTTATGGAACGGTCTATTTTAGCTTGATTGGCTAACCAATCCATGCCTAGAATGACATCAATATCAGAATTGCCGAGAATTATTAGAGATGCCAAGAAGATATGGCCTTCAATTTGGATTTCATTGTCGGGGCTTATCTTGGAAGAGTACATCTGAACACCGGGGGAAGTGACGCTAAGACCATTGGACATAGACTCGAAAGAGAGATCATGCATTTGTGCAAAAGCTTGTGATGCAAAAGAATGCGATGCGCCTGTGTCACATAACACCTTAGCAGGAATATGATTAACAGGGAGTATACCAAGGACAACTTCTAGAGCTTCCTCCATCAGCCCTGATGTGGTTCACCCGCGTAGCACGTGCCGGAGGCCTGTTGTTGGGGACGAAAGGCCTAGTAGGGGCAGGTGCGCGGACCATCGCCTGAGTTGGAGCAGGGCGAGGTGGTGCTGGAGGAGGACGGGTCTCCGGGCAGTTGTTGGAGTAGTGGCCCGGTTTCCCGCACTGGTAGCAAGTCACGTTGGGGCGAGCGCCCGTTGGCCTTGGCGGTCCTCCGGAACCCCTCATAGCAAGAGCCGGGTTTGGTGGGCGAGGCGCGAGTCCTGGAGGTCCTGGCACGTAGGTAGCTCGTGCGAAGGCGCTGTTAGGCACCCAGATCCGACGCTTCTGAGTAGGAGCGGCGGCGATTGACGATGAAGAAGAGTTGCTCTCACGAGAGTGCTTGCGCGACTCCTCGAAGATCTTGCGCCCATGCTCCTCATTGAGCGCGATGTTGACGAGGTCCTCGAAGTTGTCAGTCTTGACGAGGTTCAGCTTGTACTTAAAGGTGGAGTTGAAACCCTTGCAGAACTTGGCCATTTTCTTGACCTCAGTGTTCACCTGATCTCCAGCGTAACGAGCAAGGCGATTGAACTCGCCATTGTACTCCATCACGTCCATCTTGCCTTGCGTCAGCGAGTTAAACTGCTCGCGCATATTCCATGAGACCTTCTGGGATGTGGTGGCGCAGGAAGGCTGTCGTGAAATCCCACCAAGTGGTAACCACCCCGGGAGCTCTCATAGCCTGGAAGTTTTCCCACCATGAGGCAGACTTGCCCCTAAGCAGGTAGGACACGTAAGGCACCCTGTCGTGCTCAACCACGTGGGCGATAGCAAGGGTCCTTTCCATCTCGCGAAGCCAATCATCAGCTTCCAGCGGCTCAGTGGGGGAAGCGAAGTTCCTTGGGCCCAGACTAAGGAAGTCCTTGACGGTCACACGTGCATTGCCTTCATTGCGAAGCCCGTGGTTGTTCTGGTAGGCTTGGTGCTCAGCCATTTGAGCCAGAACTTGGGTCATCTGACCAAGCAACACAGTGATAGGAGGCGGTTGTGGTTCACCTTCCGCATTGCGGTTGTTCCTGGTGTTCGGCATCCTGGAGACATTGGATATTAGAACAGCAACAAGATACATAAAGCCAGGGAAAACTTGGAAAGTAGAATTCTTGCTGAGAAAAAAGTTGCAAACTGTAGGATAACAAGGATAAGCTTCTCATAGCAAAGGTTCATAACCATACACTTAGTTAGCCATCAGTACAACCACCAGGTTTCATTACTACAGGACAGCTACTAGTACAAAGTTAACCATCCGTACAACCAACACGGTTTCAGTACAAAGGATAGCTACTACAACAAAGGAAGAGATACAACTCGAAGACTAGCTCGCGCTTCCCTCGGAAGACGAAACTGTGCACTCCGCTCCGGTGATGCGATGGGTGTAGTGACGATCGCAGTACACGTGGTACTCTGGCACAATGCGGCGAAACTCAGGGGAGTAGGCATCTGGCGTCTGTCTCCCGTACAGCAGTGGTCCAACGTGGTTTAGAGAAGTAGTGATCAGAGGACCACGCTCTGGAGTGTATCCGCCCACAGCAGACAGGCGACTCGGAAAAGCGAGCTGGAACCTCGGGAAAGCGTCTGGTGTCACATTCCCCCTGTCGTACTGACCCAGGTGAGAGAGTGCCCACTGCAGCTGCTGACGGACTGCTGCTAGCTCCAAGCGTAGAGTCCCAGCAACTGAGTATGAAGACTGGCCAAACTGAGCGGTCTTGTCAAGAACATCGGTCTCGTACTGAGAGTCCGTGTAGGGGTAGTATGGAACGTAGCAGAACGGATGGTCGTTGAACCAGTAGTAGTCCTTGCGCAGAGCCAGCGCTGCATCATAAGCTGCCAAGTGTACTGCCATGTCCATAGTGGAAGCCTCAGCCTCGTGCTTGTGCACAGTATCACCATCATCTCACTTGATCCAAACAACAGCTCTGTAGGAGGTCTGTCCGAAATCTCTGGGGATCTCGGACACCTGGTACTCCGGAAGAAAACGGAAACCGACATAGTCAACCATGCCTCTGATAAGCTTCGGGTAACCGGTAGTCCGCTCACAGTGGGTCTTACACACCACGTTATAGTGCGCCATCTACATAGCAGTTTGAAGTAGAAGTTAGCCTTCGGAAACAAAAGGATTGATTGCACAGAAAGAATTGTACAATGACAAAGAGATGAATCCCGTGAAAGGTAGAAGAACAATTGATTGAATCAAGATTGAAACTGAACATCGCTGAAGAGGTTGATAACTACCAAAACGACAAAAACAACCTTCAAACACCTGCAACTATGGTACTATGGAAAACCCAGAACACGTGATGTCCTAAATTTTAATTAGAGATGAGAAGGAAAACATCGTAACACTTCCTTACCAGAAGAACAGGGAGGGTGGGTGGGGAAAGAAGTAAAAGAACAGAATTCCTACTCTCACGTTTAAGATTTTCCTGATAACTACAGAATAATTTTCTAGACTCAAACAACGGCCAGTAGAAGGGAACCTGAGGGCGTTTAAGCTCTGGTACCAACTGTCAGACCCTGAATTCAAGCTACACAAACGAAACGTATCGGTTGGGCCACACAACCAAGCAACATACTGGGGTTACGAATCCCAGGAAACAATCAGGCATGGCTCGGAATGGATCATCGGCCGACAGTTCTTGGCGACCCCAACGACACATATGTTTCAAGATTGTGCACGCAAGAACCCAAAAAGTCTACCAACTCGCATACTTCAACCATACACACATGGTATACGAGTCGGATTGTTAACAAGAAGGAACCACAGAATAAACCTAAGACACAAAGAAAGGAAATAATTATCCAAAGCTCTCACTGAGCAAAATAGAGCGAATGGCACCAATCAGAGGACACATGTCCCAACATTACATCATGCAGCGGAAAACAAACCGGTCTGAGTACAGACAAGAAGTAAAGGGCTCAAGGCCGAAACGGAAAAGAAGCCCATCCACGCGGTTCACCAGGAAGAAGCCCAGGGGAACTCTAACTACTCGTCGTAGATTTCGTCGTCGAACTCCACGTAGTATCCACCCACCTGGTCGAGCGAAGGATCCTCAACTACAGAAAACCACAGCCCGCGAACGGGTCAATACACCGAAGCGTATCGAACAAGCTTAAGCTAACAGGTTACAAAACCGTAATATTCCCAAAGTATGGGGGTAGGTGTACTTAGCGGCAGCAGCACTAGCAACTTAAAGAGACGCGCTAAAACTTTCGTCTAATTAGAGAGAGATAAGAGAGCGTTTAAGTAGCCATCTACAACTAACACCAGTCATAACCCATTCTCGAATTAACCCCCTCAACCAAGTATGAGGAAGCAATCCGAGAATACTCACACGTTAATAATTTTAGGTACCATTTATGGTGTAAGTAATTCTATATTACTAGTCACATTAATTAACGATGATTAGGTGTAAGTTTTCTAGATCTTGTTAGCCAGCATCATCACCAAATCGTCCATAACCGTGGACACGGCTCATCGATAAGATTATACCCTGCAGGGGTGCACTACTGTACCCATACTCGCATGATCAACCCAGTCAAAAACATTAGGGCCTCTCAACACGACTTATTCCTTCACTACAGCAAGTCCAAGTGCCACCCATATGAGTTGTTACCCGCGTCAGGAGTCCGGCCGAATCTCAATTGCGGACTCATTAGTTTGTGTCCACGCGCCATGCGACTCAAACCATAGTAGGAACTGTCCGCTTCGCGCGCACCACCCCTATATGACCCCCCGTATCAAGTAACCTCTCATCGAACATCGTCATCATGCACATGCATATGAGCGAATGGAAAAACCCGAACTACTTGCAGCACATGGACGAGCTGAGGATCCGTTCAAAGTCGAGAGGGGCTCCATTGGGCCACCAACAAGTGGTTAGTGCGCTCAAAATTGGATTCGAGGACAAAATCTCAGTTCCTAGATCGACACTGAGCAGAACAAAGCACCTCGCAAGGCCTTCCGCCTGGTGCCTTATCTTTTAATTATAGAACCCTAAAATAAGACAGCAGTTTATTATAGTAGAACAATCTATCATACTAAGCATATGAGATTAAAGACAAAGGAATGACTCGCTCAACCAATTATAAGCATGCACTACGACTCGCAAAGGCCAACAGATAAACATGCAAGGGGTTATGGGTTGTGGGGATATAGCTGTATAGGCTGCAGGATAAACATGTGATGGGATCGCAGTTCAAGAATCGATAACTAGGATAGCATAGATCAAAAGGCAAGAATGAAAACCAAACAATCGTGTAACCAGTTAGCAGAAGCTTGCCTGGCAGCTCGTGGCCTGGCACAAAAGCTGGAACCTTAGTATCGTAGGTACTCGCGGCAGACACGTCGTCGTCTACCCAAAGAAAGCCAAACACAGACAATAGGAAACAATAATCAATACAGAGAAATGCGCAATCCAATGATGGTGCAATATGGTATGAGGTGATTAGATCATTTTAAAGCGGGGATGAAATCCCGGCAAAAGATTAGGGTGCAAGTTATTTGTGTAGCCAACAATTTAAATGTTACTTAATATATAGCAGATGTGGTGATCTAATTAATTTAAATGGAATAGGCATTAATTAATTACTTGCCCAACACATTCCATATTTAGTATTTAATTGCAGATTATTTAACTTCAACTCAAATTAAATATTTATTAGCATGGCAAGACATGGTATAAAAGATATGAGCATATTAAATGAAATTAAGGCATTATATATTTATTACCACACACATTCCATATTTAATTATTTGGTTGCAATTGTTAAATTAAACTAAGCCTTTAAAATAAATGATGCCAAATTACATGAGAATGTTATATTAATGTTTATTGCATTTTTCTGATATAAAAACATATAAAGTTTATTTAATTTGGATTTATAAATTAAAAGTTATTGCATATTGAAGTGTAGGGTTGTTTCTGCAAAAAACCAGGGACTTATCCGTGATGGGAAAAACATCTGGAAGGACTTCTGTGCAAAACTGGGAACCAGGGGGCTCTGGTGTAAAAGTTACAGGCGCCTCGGCTTTTCTCACCGGGCGAGACCTAGCCACAACGGCTGACATGCGGGCCCGAGCGCCAGCCTGGCGCTGACGGGGCGCGAGTCGCTGCGCTGGCCCGGGCTGTCGCTGACGAGCGGGCCCAGGCTGTCAGTGGCGCGGGGGCAAAAAATTTGGGGATTTCTCCTCTGCCTCGGGAGGGATTCGAACTCGAGCGCGCGGGTGCGGACACACGGCTCGTTTAGCCAGTATGTTAGTGAGAGGTTAGTGTTAGGTTTAGTTAGGACTTATTTTTAACCGAACAAAGTTCCTGTTCTTAGTGACTAACTGAAACATCAATTGTTTCTGACGAACTGAAGAAGAACAGGAACAGGGCGCGGTGGCGGAGCGGAACTCGACGCCGGTGACCAAGGGAGGGCGGCGCAGCGCGCGTGGGGGTGTGGCGTGGGTGCGGGGAGGTAAGCCGGTCTCGTTCTAGTGTTCGGACGCGAGGAACAGGGGCCGGAGCGCCGTGCTCATGCTTGGCACAGTGTGCGGGTCCGTGGCCGGCGGCTCCGGCGCCGGCAATTCGAGCCAACCGAGGTCGAATAAGAGGAGGGAAGGAGAGGGGGACGCCGAAGCTCACCGGGGGGAGCTCGTGGCGAGGTGGGAAGGCGCGGGGAGGACGGAGGGCGACGAAACGGTGGCGGCTACTCCGGTGGTTTTCGGGTGGAGCACCGAGAGGAAAAGGAGGTGGCCGGTGGCGCTCCGTGTGAGGGGGCTAGGGTTAGGGTTCTCCAGAGGCGTCGCAATTTAAAGAGAAAGAGGAGAGGAGAGGAGGCAGTGGGGGCTCGGTGGGGCGAGCTTGCCAGCGACAGCGCCATGTCGAGCTGGAAAGCGAGCTCGCCTCGTCTGTACGGGGGAGACGACGCAGTGCGGGCCGGTGGGGTGATGGGCTGGGCTGAGGAGGGCTAGCTTTGGCCCATCTCGGCCTGGCGCCTATTTTTTCCTTCTTTTGTTTATTTTTCTTTTTAAAACCTTGCTGATTTTTGTAATTTAACACAAACAGAAAAGAAAATATGACAAAAACTTTTACACCATTTTTAGTAGTTTCAAAATAGTCATATTAATATCTGGTTTAATTATTTATGAATAATTTGAAACTTCATTTGACTTTATTTGAAAAGCATTTGAATTTAAAATAAGAACTTAAATTGGAAAAAGATGTTGATGCAATCATATTTAATTAAATGCAACCACATATGTAAATGATGACATGATTAAACATTTTAATTGCACACAAATTTGGAAAGTTACAAACGGGCTGTTACTTTTATCACCAAAGTGGAAGGTTTTGGCAGTCCTGCCGCAGGCGGTGCAACTTTATTGACTCCTTTATCACCAAAACGGAAACGGGGGGTGCTTGCGTCACCACGTGGGCGTGGCAGAGGCCATGTGCGTCTCGCCGTACTTCCTTGGCCGCGATGTTTCCCTTCAGGCCTAGGGAGGCCTGTGGGGGGATTCCCGTTGACTTCCCTCCAGGCAAGCTAGCGCCTCGGGAGGGTCTCTTGAAGCGAGGGACCCCTGAGGCCCTCGAGGGGAATTGCCTCTCGAGGGTACCGCCAGACGGCGAGGCATGGTCCTTAGTCGTTTCGTCTGATCAGCCCACGTGCGAGGCTTGGGGGAGTGAGCTCTCCATACACCAGTTCCCACTGGGCCGACAGTATCCCCCGGGCCCACGATGGGCACGATTCAGCCCATGGGCTCAGGCGAAGCGTCGTGGGCCTTAGTGCCCGGCCGGCCCGAGCCACGCGGCACTCAGACGAGTAATGGTCTCGCATGATCCGGGGCGCGAGTCGTGGGGGGTCTCACCACGCCCCGGTAACTGCTCCTTGAGGGGATATAAAGCCCGAGCGTCGCAGCAGGGAGCCGTTACCGTTTCCAATCTTTCTCGCAGAAGTTTTCGCCTACTAGAGCTCTCCGCCTCCGCTTTCTCCTGCGATTCTCCTCCTTCTGTCTCCCTCAACACTCCGAGCCCCCGACGATGAGTCCCCTCAAGAGCAAGGGCAAGGCCGCTGCAGGGTCTTCCTCCTAGGCGGATGCCTCTGAGGTTGTACAGGGCGCGGCACTGTTGGGCGTGCGCGTCAACGAGAAGGCGCTCGCCAAGGTCCGGTACCTGGTTGCGGACCGGACGAACGAGCACGGCGCCACCGCCCTGAAGCCCGCGGCGCACGGGAAGCGCCCGCGAGGGTACTTCCCGATATTCCAGCATTGCCTCGCCGCCGGGCTGGTGCCGCCCTTCTCGCCGTTTCTGGAGGCGGTCCTGGCGTTCTACCAGGTGCAGCTGCTGCATCTGCACCCCAACTCCATCCTCATCCTCTGTAACATCCTAACATTTTGGAATATTCAAAAATCACTAAAATTTAAAACTTTTTTTTTGATTAAAATAAAACATTAAAATGCATAAGAAAACCAATTATGAAAGGCTTCAAACATATTGAAAGAATTTAATATTTCAAATATCTCAGTTTATCATTATTTTCAAAAGTTGTTTCAAGTTAAACAATTTATTTTCCATTGTAATTATTAAAACCTCAATATCTAATTTGTCAAATAAATTACAAACTTCAAACCTTGTTCATGAAATAAAAGGTTTCTTTATAAGTATTTGATTCCAACCACTTAGCCATATCTTTCTTAAACTCATAAATTCAAAATTATTTAAAAATGGTATACTTGCAAATTGGTTTTAGTCTTTCACCTGAGTTCAAAACATAGTTTTATAAATTATAGGCCTATAGTTCATAACCTTAAAACTTCATAGGTTTTACAATTAAGGAATTATCCAATAAATATTTCATTAGCTTAAAGGATTTTCATTTATTTTCAAAACATAAAATGACTTTCATGAATATATTTTCTATATAAGAAATGAATTAAAATCTAAATTCTTTTCCAAAGTTGTTATAAGGTTTTCAAATGAATTATCATAATATAAAATATAATGGTGCACAAATGATTTTCAATTAGAATTACATTCATTATATTCCCCTTTTCATTTCGAATAGTGGTGTTATGTTATTTAACGTTGTACTAACGCCAAAAATTATTTAATATTGTAAAATGAGTTTAAATAATTTAATTTTAAACTTATATAAGTCTTGTATTTTTATAAATTTTATTCAGCCAAAAATAAAATTATTTAAGCCATGTTTTCAAATTTGACATTAATTGTCAAATTTGTAATTAATCAATAATTCAAAATTTTGATTTTTGAAAAGTGTTCAAAACATGACCACAACTGGTGTAACTCAAAAATATTATTTGTACAAATTTTTAGAAATTTATTTTACTTGATTTGGAGTCTTAAATCAAAAGTTATGAAAGAAATAAGAAGAATTCAGAAGAAAAAAATCGCTGACGTCAGCATGACGTCAGCGTCGTCTTCAAAGCTCCAGAACCAGAAAACGCGAAATTTTGTCTGAAGATTATTCAAGTCTACCAAGAATTCAATCAAGACATCACCAATGAGAATATTACAAGTCTAGAGATGAAGCCTGGAAGACCAACTACATCTTTCTTTCTACCTTTTTCCCTCTTCCCTAATCTTGTCTTTTAAGACTTAAACAAATTTTGATCATGATGTTACCATCTTTAAAGTCATTTTGACACCCATTTTCGCTTTGCATTAACTTAAAATATTTTCTTAGCATGACATACATCTCTAGTCCTTAGGAATATTTTGCACCTCATGCATAAAAATATTTTCCATAGAGGTTTTATGAAACATGTTTGTTCACTATGTATGTACATGTATGTTTGATTATTGTTGTATTGTTGTTTGCTTATATTGTTTAGATTAAACGGAGAGCAAACGGTCGTTGTTGAAAAGAGTTTGTGAACAACGACAACATTCAAAGGCAAGTGGCACACCTCATAAACTTCCTATATTTTCTATATGCATTACTTAGTGTATTTTTTATATAAGCATGTGTAGGATAGTATTGCTATGCTAAACCTGTGTAGAAATTCCTTATTCGTGTGTCTAGGCTCCTATGCAATACTTGGTAGAATTATTGATGCTATGCAAATGTTGTTTTGTGAAAATCTAAATTCTACTAAGTTAAGAATGAAACACCTGGGTGGTAAGAGGTTGTATGGTTTATGTTGAGTGGCTACTTAGGCCATGTCTATGGTTCCTGGAGTATGTACACTTGTGAATGGCCACCCAGGAACAGAGGAATCTGAAGAACTCCGAGTGACGATTGCTTCCAGTGCAGCCAATTCCATATGGGCTCTAGCTTGATCAATTATGTTGTGTGGACTCTCTCCGGCTTGACAAGCAGATGTAGGGGGGTGTTAGGTGGAGCGGGCCAAGCCAGGTGGGAGGGAAAGTGCTTCTGAAAGATCTCGTCTCATTCTTCTCCATTTCTTATCACAAATGGTGTGTAAAGGATAGTTTGGGTTGAATGGGTACAATGGTGAACGTGCACAACCTCTGCAGAGTGTAAAAACTAAGTACTTAGCCGTGTCCCCGGTACGGACAATTTGAGCTGCTGATCACGGACGTCAACGGAGGATTCCACCATTCAAACTTCAGAAATAAAACTTGATGGGTGAACAAGGGAAGATGAGATTATGGTTTTCAGGCCATGCTTGTCTTGATTTGAAGAAAGTGTTTTCCAAAGAGTTAGGAAAAATTGGCTTTATGCAAAATAGCCTTGAACTCCACCAGCCAAATATGCATATAGGCTATAGAGTTATTCCATTAAGTGTCCACCATAGTGTCACTTGCCAGACTCCATTTTTAATGGAATCTGACCCACGTTGTTGCAATCTTTTTCTTATTGCAGTTCGTTCAGATGATGAGTGAGGTTTCGTTTAAAGGTTTCACATGTTTCGCCTGTGGCAACATGAAAGAGATGGAGACTCACTGCTATCGTATTTCCGCTGTGTACTTTTTCAATGCTAGCTTTATGCTATGCAACTTGTATTGAATATTGTGTAAGTCTGGATCATCGATGTAATAAAATTGATACTTTGTTGTGATATTACATCGTAAACTATGTGTGCAAACGAATCGATCCAGGGATTTGCACTATACACAGGTATCTTCCTTATTTAAAGTGCAGGTACGCTACATCCTCGCCGTCTTCGCCTACCTCTGTGAGGCGTATCTGGGCCTGGAGCCCACGGTGGGGCTGTTTCGGTGCTTCTACGCGCTCCGGAGCACGGCGAAGAATGAGCGCTCAGGGTGCGTCTCATTCCGCATCATCGACGACATGAGGAGCGTCTACATCCCCATGTCCTGGAGCAAGAACAAGGCCATCACTTTGGTGACGAAGAAGGTGGACGACTTCCACCAAAAGTGGTTCTTCGTCGAGGTGGAGCGTCCCTGCGCCTTCCTCGAGGTCCCCGACGAGCCACCGCTGAAGAACTCCCATTGGGGCAAAGCGACCTTCGACGGCACGAGGAACGCGAGCTTGATGGTGCGCCTGAGCTTCCTCCGCGAGGAGGGCCTCACGGGGCAGATCATCGTGGCGGACTTCGTGACGCGCCGCATCGCGCCCCTCCAGGCACACTCGGTGCCCATGTGGATGTACTCGGGGCTGAGCGACAAGATGCGGCTCCATGTCGAGGACAATGTCAAGGACACCGTCGACAATGTCTTGTCTGCGCTCTTCGTCAACCCACCGGTGCCTGTCGTGGATCTACTCCCTGCGGCACTCCGGCCTCTCCATCAATACAACTTGTCGGAGCGCATGGACATCCTGGAGGGGATGCCTCCGTTCGCCACGACAGGCCAGGCGGACTTGGAGGTGCCGACGCTAGCCATGCGGGGAGCGGAAGGGCAGATTCTCCCTCGGCCTCAGGAGCTGGCCTAGGTGAGGAGGAGACCACGGCAGGGGAGGTGTCTTCTTCGAGGGCCGGGCCATTTACTGACGAGATCTGCGACATCTCGTCAGGTGATGATGATGCCTTCGTGGCGGCTCCCTCGCGCCCCGTGGAGGAGGAGGCTGAGGAAGAGGAGGCCTCTGACGCGGAGGCCTCTCCAGGAAGGCACGGGCCCCGCACCAAGGCCGCCGTGGACCACTCGGGGGCGAGGCCATCTGACGTCCCCTAAAAAAGGAAAGCGGTGATGCCCCCTGCGAGGCCTGCATCCAAGACCTTCCCCTCATGGCGCTCGCCAGGCTTGGCGTGGGTCGATGCTGGCGCCCCCCTTGAGGGTGAGTGTTCATGACGCTTGGTCGTTTGCTTTTTGTTTTCTTTTTTCACTTTTCCCTTTATTGAAGATCTTTTCTTGGGCTCTTGCCAGTGATCTTGTGCCTTCGAAGCGCCGTAGGCTTCGCAAGGCAGCTGATGTGAAGAGAGCCACGGCAGAGGCCGTGGCTGACGAGGCCACAAGGCTTGTGGAGACGGCCTCCACAGGCCCCACTGAGGGGGTGCCTCAAGTGGAGGCGGCTGCGCCTCAGGCGGGGACGGCAAAGCCTCAGGCGGAGGAGGACGCGCCGAGCCCAGAGGCACCTACACCGCCCCCCGAGCGAATGGTGGTGAAAACCACGGAGGAGAAGGCTTCCACGCCACCTCGCGCTCCTACTCCCCATCGCACGGTTACGCCTCCGGGCGAGGCAACTCCGCCGCGCGTGTTGACGCCACCGCGGGCGCCTACTCCGCCGTATGCGCCCACTGCTCCCGTGCAGCCTGCGACGGAGGCGTGCGAGGCGCCAGCAGGCGCGGGCGCGTCCGCAGGGGGAGATTCTTCCTCGCCTCTTCGTTTAGCTGGAGGCGATGAGCGCCCTGCTGCAGCGGGCCCCGAAGAGGACGCAGGCGCGGGCACGGGCGAACCCCAGGCTAGCCCCCGAGCTCTCCCCGAGGTCGGGCGCTCGGGGCTTGACGCCGGAGCCGGTCCCTCCACAAGCCAAGAGCTGGTCCTCCGAGGCTGGGACTGGAGCGCGGGGCACCGCGAGCTCGCCTTCGGCCTCGTGAGGGAGTCCCTGGAGGGCTTGGAGGCGCACTTCGCCCTCAGGGACATTCAGCTCGCCCAGCAGTGGGAGGAGCTCGCGAGGTCGTGGGAATCCTTGAATGCGGCCGTTGAGGCGCGCCGGCTGGAGGACTTAGCGCTGCAGGCCATCCGCTTCGCCAAGGAAATTCGTGAGGGGGCCATCCGCCACGCCGACGAACTTCTCGCGCCCCTCCAAGCGGAACGGGATGCCGCTGCGGAGCTCCTGCGCGAAACCACTGCTGAGCGCGAGGCGATGGAGGGTTCGCTGGCGCAGAAACGCCGCGATCTGGGCCAGTTGGAGACTCAGTTGCTCGCTGCCCACCAGGCTGCGCAGGCTACCCTGGAGGGGGACCACAAGGACCTTGCCAAACGCGAACAGCGGCTGGCCCTCAAGGAGAAAGAACTGCGGCAGCGCGATGAGCAACGCCTTCAGGCGGAGAAGGACCTGGTCACCCAGCGTGAGGCCCTCGAGGCGCGCGAAGGGGACCTGGCCCATGCGATCTCGAAGTACGATGAGAACGACGCCGCCCAGAAGCTTGCTTATGAACGCTTCGAGCTGCGGTTCGCCGAGAAGAAGAAGGAGGTGGAGGCTGCCCAGGCTGTCGGGTTATGACTCCTAGAAGTGGGGGTAGTCACTTCCTGAAGTGTAGTTCGTAAAGGGGATTGAACGCGGAGGTCAAGACCCTCGAGGGACACGACGACATTGCTCGCCGGACCTGAAGACGAAACACCCACGATAGAGATAGACGTCGGCCCGTACCCAGGTTCACGGCCCTCGTGAGGAGGTAAGACCGCTACTCCTGCTTGTCTGTATTGGATTGCGGTGGTTACAGTACAACAGAGCTTGCCGATGGCCCCTTGAGGCAGTTCTTGCCTGGGGAGGGAAGCGATGATCTTCTTCCTCCTCCAGCCAGAGGCTATCCTACTTGGAGTTGCTAGGGTTTACAAGCGTTGTAGTAAGCAATTGGCCCACCTCCTCTACAATGGATGTCTTGGTGCTTTTATAGGCCCCTCTGGTTGTCAGGTTATGACTCCCTAGAATCGGGGGTAGTCACTTCCTGAAGTGTAGTTCGTAAAGGGGATTGAACGCGGAGGTCAAGACCCTCGAGGGACACGGCGACGTTGCTCGCCGGACCTGAAGACGAAACACCCACGACAGAGATAGACGCCGGCCCGTACCCAGGTTCACGGCCCTCGTGAGGAGGTAAGACCGCTACTCCTGCTTGTCTGTATTGGATTACGGTGGTTACAGTACAACAGAGCTTGCCGATGGCCCCCTTGAGGCAGTTCTTGTATGGGGAGGGAAGCGATGATCTTCTTCCTCCTCCAGCCAGAGGCTATCCTACTTGGAGTTGCTAGGGTTTACAAGTGTTGCAGTAAGCAATTGGACGACCTCCTTTACAATGGATGTCTTGGTGCTTTTATAGGAGCCTCTGGTTGTCAGGTTATGACTCCCTAGAATCGGGGGTAGTCACTTCCTGAAGTGTAGTTCGTGAGGGGGATTGAACGCGGAGGTCAAGACCCTCGAGGTACACGGCGACGTTGCTCGCCGGACCTGAAGAAGGAACACCCACAACAGAGACAGACACCGGCCCGTACCCAGGTTCACGGCCCTCGTGTGGAGGTAAGACCGCTACTCCTGCTTGTCTGTATTGGATTACGGTGGTTACAGTACAACAGAGCTTGCCGAGGACCTCCTTGAGGCGGTTCTAGCCTGGGGAGGGAAGCGATGGTCTTCTTCCTCCTCCAGCCAGAGGCTATTCTACTTGGTCTTGCTAGGGTTTACAAGCGTAGTTACAAGCAATTGGCCGACCCCTTCTCTCGATGGAGGTCTTGGTGTTTTTATAGGCGCCTCCGGTGTTCTCCTTCGGCTTGGCCTTCAAGGTGGTTCCCACACGGTAGTGGCGTAGAGGTGCAGGAGTCCACCGCAGCACGTTTGTCCATGGACGCGGTCCATCACCGATAAAGATGGGCGCGGTGGCCGAGAGGCGGCCGACCGTGCTGTACTGCTCGCAGGGAGGGCAGTCTCTGAGGTGGGGCCCATGATGACGTTCTTATTTGGAGGGTTGCACCGTCCACCTGCTTTATCGCCAGAGTGGAAGGTCTTGGCAGTCCTGCCGCAGGCGGCGCAACTTTATTGACTCCTTTATCACCAAAGCGGCAACGGGGGCGCTTGCGTCACCACGTGGGCGTGGCAGAGGCCATGTGCGTCTCGCCCTGCTTCCTTGGCGCGACATTTCCCCCTAGGCCTGGGGAGGCCTGAGGAGGGTGGATCCCCGTTGACTTCCCTCCAGGCTTGCTGGCGCCTCGGGAGGGTCTCCTGAAGCACGGGACCAATTGAGGCCCTCGTTTCCTCTTCAGACCCTTGAGGGGAATTGTCTCTCGAGGGTCCAGCCAGGCGGAGAGGCCTGGTCCTTAGTCGTTTCGTCTGTCAGCCCGTGTGCAAGGCCTGAGGGGGTGGACTCTCCATACCCCAGTTCCGACTGGGCCGACAGTAATCCCGGGCCCATGATGGGCATGATTGAGCCCATTGGCTCAGGCGAAGCATTGTGGGCCCTTAGTGTCCGGCCGGCCCGAGCCACGCGGCGCTCAGACAAGTAACGGTCTTGCACGATCTGGGGCACGAGTTGTGGGGGGTCCCACTACGCCCCGATAACTGCTTCTCGAGGGGATATAAAGCCCGAGCGTCGCAGCAGGGAGCCGTTACCGTTTCCAATCCTTCTCGCAGAAGTTTCCGCTTCCTAGAGTTCTCCGCCCCGCTCTCTCCTGCGATTCTTCTCCTTCCGTCTCCCCCAGCATTCCGAGCCCCCGCCGATGAGTCCCCTCAAGAGCAAGGGCAAGGCTGCCGCGGGGTCATCCTCCCAGGCGGAGGCCTCCGAGGTCGTGCTTGGCGCGGCACTCGTGGGGGCGTACACTGATTCTCCGGCCTTGGAGAGAATCCGTCAGCTAGTTGCGGGGCGGACCAATGAGCATGGCGCCAGCGCGCTTCGAGCGGCCCGGTTCGGGGGGTTCCCCCCAAGGGTTTTATCCTATCTTTCTCCATACCATCACCGCCGGGCTGGTACCGCCATACTCACCTTTCATGGAGGCGGTATTGGAGTTCTACCAAATCCAGCTCCTTCATCTTCATCCAAACTCCATGCTCATCCTTTCCATTTTCTCCTATCTCTGCGAGGCTTATCTGGGCGTGCGCCCCTCGGTGGCGCTCTTCAGGAACTTCTATTCGCTGAGGTGCACGGCCGCCGGCGAGCGAACTGGGTGTGTCTCTTTCCGCATTGCGGATGGCATGGGGAGTGTATACATCCCCATGTCATGGAGCGGGGATAGGGCCATCACGGCCGTGCTCAAGAAAGTGGATGACTTCCGTCAGAGGTGGCTTCTCATCGGCGTCAAGTCGCCCTGCGCGTTCCTAGACGTCCGGAGGCGCCGCCCGTGAAGAACTCTCTTTGGTGCAAGTCTGCCCTTCGCGGAGCAGATAACGCACCCCTGGTGGGGTGTTTGGAGTATCTCCAGGAGGAGGGCCTCACGGGGCAGTTAGTCGTGGCAGACTTCGTGAAGCGCCACATTGCTCCTCTCCAAGCCCACGATCAGCCGATGTGGATGTACACTGGCCCTTCGGACCCAATGCGGCTTCATCCTGAGGACCACGGCCCGGATGTCGTCGACACCATCTTGAGCATCCTTTTTGTCCATCCGGAGGTGCCCGGGAAGATCGCAGGCTTCATGCAACCTCTGCACCAGCTCCCTCTGGGTGACCATATGGACATCCTGGACGGAATGTCGGACTTCCACCCCATTTGTCCTGGCGGGCGAGATGGATGAGGTGGTCGCTCTGTCGGCGCGTGTAGTCGTTGGAGTGAACTCTCCCTCAGCCTCCAGTGCCTGGTGTGACGGGAAGAGGCCGCGATGGGATGGATGTCCCCCATGAGGCTCGGGCCCTTTACCGACGAGGTTTGTGACATCTCGTCAGGTGACGATGACACCTTCGTGGTGGTGCGTTCGCGCCCCGTGGAGGAGGAAACCCAGGCGGGGGAAACCTTCGAGGCGGATGCTTCACCAGGAAGGCGCGGGCCTCACACCAAAGCCGCGGTTAATCGCTCTGGGGTGAGGCCCTCCGACGTCCCTTCCAAAAGAAAAGCGGGGACGCCTCCGGGGGGGATCAGGAGCCAAGACCACGCCCTCCTGGCGCTCACCAGGCCTGGCGTGGGTTGATGACGGTGTTTCTCCTTCCGGGTGAGCGTTTATGACGCCTGGTAATTTTTTGGTTCTTGCTTTTTGTAACGCCCCGGGATTTATCCCCTTTTAGATTTGTGAGTTTTCTTTTTGCATCGACATGGCATCGCATCGCATTAATTTAATTTATTGCATTTAAATTAAATTTCCATAATTAAATTCAAATGCATTTCAATTTAATTAAAAATGTGTTATTTTCAAATCTTTTAAAAATGTAAAAAACTAGTTTATTAAATTGTCTATGAAAAACTAAAAATATTTTGTTTTGTTTTCGTATTTAAATTCCCTGTCTATTTTGTTTTAAAAATATAAAACCGAAAAGATTAAACGAGGGAGAAATAAGGCCCAAAGCCCACCTAAGCCAAACCCTAGATTTCTCCCAGGAAAATTCTTTCCCACCCCCTGGAAATTTGCAGCCACCCTCCTCCTTTTTTCTGGATTTTTGCGAAAGTCCTCCCACCTCTTCTTTATCTTTTTTCCCCTTCCTTTTCTTTTCTTTCTTTTCTTTTCTCTCCTTTTCTTCCTTTTTTTTCTTTCTTTCTTCTCTCCTTCCCCGCACGAGCCCGCACGGGAGAAACTGCTCCCTGCTCCTTCTCCATCCCGCACGAGCCCGTGCGCTGCCCAGCCCCGAGCTCCTCCAGCGCCGGCCACCCGCGCCGCCGCCTGCCCCCGGCCGCCGGCGGCTCCTCGCCTCCGCCGCCCAGCCGCGCTTCCCCCGAGCGCCCCGTGCCTCCCGCTCCGGCCGCCGCGCCGCCGCCACCCTCTGCAGCTGCCTCCTCGCGCCTCCGCTCCCGACGGCCAGCCCGAGCCCCTGCGCCTCCGGCCTGCTCCTCCTCCACGCGCCTCCAGCCGGCCACGCCCCACCGCCTCCCGCGCCGCCGCTGCCGCCTCCCGAGCTCCCGCGCCCCGGCCGGTCGCCCCCGAGTTCCTCCCGCCGGCCGTCGCCCCCGAGCCGCGCCGTTCCCCGCCGCCGCCGGCCGCGCCTTCTCCTCCGCGCCCCCCTGCTCCGGCCGCCCCGCACGCAGCGCCGCCAGCCGCCGCGTCCTCCGGCTGTGCCGCCGCCTTCCGCAGCGCGCCGTCGTCGCCCGCGCCGCGCCGCTCGCGCTCGCCGCCTCCCCGCCGCGCTCCTCGCTCCGCTGCTCCACCGCACGCTCCACCTCGCCCGTGTGCGCGCCCACCGCCGTGCGCGTGCTCGCAGTACGCTCCGTGGCTCTGCTCCGCGCCGGCCTCTTTTCTCCGTCCGGTGGTGTCCTCGCGTCCGCCGCCCGCAAGGTGCTCGGTGGAATTCCCGCATGACCCCGGCGCCTTTTGTTGTCCGCGTTTGTCCACCCTTCGAGGTGCTGCCCGCCCGTGCGCTTTTCCTTCCGGCGTCCGTTGCAGACCTCCTACGTCCCACGACTACCCGACCACTTCCACGACACCGACAAACGACGATGCCCCGGTTCCGCGACGGATACTTCCCCGACGACGACTACTTCCTCTACGGACCGAACACGTCGGTTTCGAATCCTGTCTCTCCCGATCCAACGTGCGAACTCAAACCCTAACCCTATGCCTCTTTTATTAAATGTCATCTATCTTGTGCATTTCGCATCATAATTACATGTGTGGCATCTCTTGGGTTTGCGGGTGTAGCAAATCACCTAAATAATTCAATATGGAATGTGTGGGGTAATAAATATATAATGCCATATTCCATTTAATTTAATTAGATCACCCATGCCATGTCTTGCCATGTTAACCAACATCTAATATTGTTGAGTAGATAAATAACTTGAACATAAATATTAATTGTCGGAATCCCGGTTCCGCTTAATTTGGATTAAGTGCATCTCGCAATGCATCTTGCCATGCCATGCATCATTCTCATATGATCATGCTGTATCTTTTACCGTAGTTGTAAAATGCATCTTTTGCGCTTCCAGTGTTTGTTGCTTCTTCGCGGATACAACGTTGAGATGTGTGAGCAACGACAAGATCTGCTTCCATGCGGGATTCCAGGCAAGCAAAGTTTGCTTGTTTACCTATACATTGTCTTTCATTCCTGCCGTTGATCTCCGCTACCCTAGTATTCGATTCTTTATCGTGATCCCATCACATGTTTATCCTGCAGCCCATACAGCTTTGTCCCCACAACCTAATACCCGTTGCATGTTTATCTGTTGGCCTTGCGAGTCATAGCGCATGCTCAGAGTTGTTTGTGCGAGTCGTCTGTTGGTCTTAAGTTTCATCTGCTTAGTATGATAGATTGTTCTACTTTAATAAAATGCTATCTTGTGATGGGGTATTATAATTAAATGATAAGGCACCGGGCGGAAGGCCTTGCGAGGTGTTTTGTTCTGCTCAGTGTCGACCTAGGAACTGAGATTTTGTCTTCGGATCCAATTTTGAGCGCACTAACCACTTGTGGGAGGCCCTATGGAGCCCCCCTCGACT
Source organism: Poa annua (assembly GCA_026929855.1). Taxonomy (NCBI): domain Eukaryota; kingdom Viridiplantae; phylum Streptophyta; class Magnoliopsida; order Poales; family Poaceae; genus Poa; species Poa annua. The sequence continues at coordinate 270,353,852 of CM049426.1, read as the reverse complement.
TTGAACGGATCTACAGCTTGTCCATGTGCCGCAAGTAGTTCGGGTTTTCCATTTTGCTCATATGCATGTGCATGATGATGATGATGATGATGATGAGAGGTTATGTGATACGGGGGGTCATATAGGTGCGGTACGACACGAAGCGGACAGTTCCTACTATGGTTTGAGCCGCATGGTGGCGTAGTCGCAAACTAATGAGTCCGCAATTGAGATTCGGCCGGACTCCTGACGCGGGTAACAACTCATATGGGTGGCACTTGGACTTGTTGTAGTGAAGGAATAAGTCGTGTTGAGAAGCTCTGATGCTTGCTTGGGTTGATCATGCGAGTATGGGTACAGTAGTGCACCCCTGCAGGGTATAATCTTATCGATGAGCCGTGTCCACGGTTATGGACGACTTTGGTGATGATGCTGGCTAACAAGATCTAGACAACTTGCACCTAATTAAAGTTAATTAAATTGACTAGTAATATAGAATTACTTTCACCATAAATTATAAATAAAACTGTTCAATGTGTGAGTTTCCCGAATTGCTTCCTCATACTTGGGTGAGGGGGTTAATTCGAGAATGGGTTATGATTGGTGGTAGCTGTAGATGTTTACTTATGCGCTCTCTTATCCCTCTCTGATTAGACGGAAGTTGTAGCGTGTCTCTTTAGGTTGCTAGTGCTGCTGCCGCTAATTCCACCTCCCCTATATTTTGAGAGATGGTGTAGAAAGTAGGCAAGTCGGTTTTGCTTGCCAGGGAGTGCCCTGACCCTCTTTTGGGATGTGCTTTATGTGCAGTCAAACAGGTTTGAAGTCCGACGACGTTAGCTTGGGAATCCCTCCGGCTTGGCTGGGCAGGGATATGGCGCCATCGCTTATCTGCAGGACTCTTAGTCCAGTTTGCTTCTTATCCGTAGTCGGATACTATTCTGCTTCCGCTGTCATTTGAATCTTTGTATTGTATCATTTGTATCTTGACCCATTCGAGTCGTTGTTGTAATTTTATCTTTGTTGTATTTGTGGATGTATCGGAACTGTTGTAATGTTATCACAATTCCACCCACATAATGCGTATGTTTCGGCGTGCACATTATGTCTGGTGGGCGACCTAAAATCGTTATTATGCGGATTTCGGCGGGATCGCTTAAATCTACATAGTACCGATTTTAGGGCGTCACAAAGTGGTATCAGAGCCTTGGTTTCGATCTCCTTGTTGTTTCGATACGAATGGTTATCGAAGCAGCGGGTCCGCAAAAGCCTGTAGGATAATCTCGCTAACGGTCGTTGTTTCTAGAGTGTCGAAACTGTTTGACTAAAGTTATTTTGGAAAATCTCAATAGATTTCTTTTTACTCCTTACCTCAATTCTATTTCTCCTCTTACCTTACTTGTTTTGAGTCTCTTCTCTTATCCAACTTTCAAAGTTTTAGGATCCTACGTGTGGGTGGACGATTTCTTGCCTTTTAGCCTATTAGGTTCGATCTTTCGGAGTCTTCTTCGCCGTGAGCAACAATCCCTTGTTAGTGGTGTCGAGAATTTCGAGGTGGAGCAACAATCCCTTGTTAGTGGTGTCGAGAAGTTCTTCACGGAGCCGGAAGACTCGGTAGTTAACTTCTCTTCTTGTGGTCTCGGCGTGGATCTCGGGACGCGATCCCTTGTTAGTGGTGTCGATTGTAACGCCCCGGGATTTATCCCCTTTTAGATTTGTGAGTTTTCTTTTTGCATCGACATGGCATCACATCGCATCGCATCGCATTAATTTAATTTATTGCATTTAAATTAAATTTCCATAATTAAATTCAAATGCATTTCAATTTAATTAAAAATGTGTTATTTTCAAATCTTTTAAAAATGTTAAAAACTAGTTTATTAAATTATCTATGAAAAACTAAAAATATTTTGTGTTGTTTTCGTATTTAAATTCCCTCTCTATTTTGTTTTAAAAATATAAAACCGAAAAGATTAAACAAGGGAGAAATAAGGCCCAAAGCCCACCTAAGCCAAACCCTAGATTTCTCCCAGGAAAATTCTTTCCCACCCCCTGGAAATTTGCAGCCACCCTCCTCCTTTTTTCTGGATTTTTGCGAAATTCCTCCCACCTCTTCTTTTTCTTTTTCCCCCCTTCCTTTTCTTTTCTTTCTTTTCTTTTCTCTCCTTTTCTTCCTTTTTCTCTTTCTTTCTTCTCTCCTTCCCCGCACGAGCCCGCACGGGAGAAACTGCTCCCTGCTCCTTCTCCATCCCGCACGAGCCCGTGCGCTGCCCAGCCCCGAGCTCCTCCAGCGCCGGCCACCAGCGCCGCCGCCTGCCGCCGGCCGCTCCTCGCCTGCGCCGCCCAGCCGCGCCTCCCGCTCCGGCCGCCCGCGCCGCCGCCGCCCTCTGCAGCCGCCTCCTCGCGCCGCCACTCCCGCCAGCCAGCCCGAGCCCCTGCGCCTCCGGCCTGCTCCTCCCTCACGCGCCTCCAGCCGGCCACGCCCCACCGCCTCCCGCGCCGCCGCTGCCGCCTCCCGAGCTCCCGCGCCCCGGCCGGTCGCCCCCGAGTTCCTCCCGCCGGCCGTCGCCCCCGAGCCGCGCCGTTCCCCGCCGCCGCCGGCCGCGCCTTCTCCTCCGCGCGCCCCCTGCTCCGGCCGCCCCGCACGCAGCGCCGCCGCTGCCAGCCGCCGCGTCCTCCGGCTGTGCTGCCGCCTTCCGCAGCGCGCCGTCGTCGCCCGCGCCGCGCCGCTCGCGCTCGCCGCCTCCCCGCCGCGCTCCTCGCTCCGCTGCTCCACCGCACGCTCCACGTCACCCGTGTGCGCGCCCACCGCCGTGCGCGTGCTCGCAATCCGCTATGTGGCTCTGCTCCGCGCCGGCCTCTTTTCTCCGTCCGGTGGTGTCCTCGCGTCCGCCGCCCGCAAGGTGCTCGGTGGAATTCCCGCACGACCCTGGTAACTTTTGTTGTCCGTGTTTGTCCACCCTTCGAGGTGCTGCCCGCCCGTGCGCTTTTCCTTCTGGCGTCCGTTGCAGACCTCCTACGTCCCACGACTACCCGACCACTTCCACGACACCGACAAACGACGATGCCCCGGTTCCGCGACGGATACTTTCCCGACGACGACTACTTCCTCTACGGACCGAACACGTCGGTTTCGAACCCTGTCTCTCCCGATCCAACGTGCGAACTCAAACCCTAACCCTATGCCTCTTTTATTAAATGTCATCTATCTTGTGCATTTCGCATCATAATTACATGTGTGGCATCTCTTGGGTTTGCGGGTGTAGCAAATCACCTAAATAATTCAATATGGAATGTGTGGGGTAATAAATATATAATGCCATATTCCATTTAATTTAATTAGATCACCCATGCTATGTCTTGCCATGTTAATCAACATCTAATATTGTTGAGTAGATAAATAACTTGAACATAAATATTAATTGTCGGAATCCCGGTTCCGCATAATTTGGATTAAGTGCATCTCGCAATGCATCTTGCCATGCCATGCATCATTCTCATATGATCATGCTGTATCTTTTTCCATAGTTGTAAAATGCATCTTTTGCGCTTCCAGTGTTTGTTGCTTCTTCGCGGATACAACGTTGAGATGTGTGAGCAACGATAAGATCTGCTTCCATGCGGGATTCCAGGCAAGCAAAGTTTGCTTGTTTACCTATACATTGTCTTTCATTCCTGCCGTTGATCTCTGCTACCCTAGTATTCGATTCTTTATCGTGATCCCATCACATGTTTATCCTGCAGCCCATACAGCTTTATCCCCACAACCTAATACCCGTTGCATGTTTATCTGTTGGCCTTGCGAGTCATAGCGCATGCTCAGAGTTGTTTGTGCGAGTCGTCTGTTGGTCTTAAGTTTCATCTGCTTAGTATGATAGATTGTTCTACTTTAATAAAATGCTATCTTGTGATGGGGTATTATAATTAAATGATAAGGCACCAGGCGGAAGGCCTTGCGAGGTGTTTTGTTCTGCTCAGTGTCGACCTAGGAACTGAGATTTTGTCCTCGGATCCAATTTTGAGCGCACTAACCACTTGTGGGAGGCCCTATGGAGCCCCCCTCGACTTTGAACGGATCTACAGCTTGTCCATGTGCCGCAAGTAGTTCGGGTGTTCCATTTTGCTCATATGCATGTGCATGATGATGATGATGATGAGAGGTTATGTGATACGGGGGGTCATATAGGTGCGGTACGACACGAAGCGGACAGTTCCTACTATGGTTTGAGCCGCATGGTGGCGTAGTCGCAAACTAATGAGTCCGCAATTGAGATTCGACCGGACTCCTGACGCGGGTAACAACTCATATGGGTGGCACTTGGACTTGCTGTAGTGAAGGAATAAGTCGTGTTGAGAAGCCCTGATGCTTGCTTGGGTTGATCATGCGAGTATGGGTACAGTAGTGCACCCCTGCAGGGTATAATCTTATCGATGAGCCGTGTCCACGGTTATGGACGACTTTGGTGATGATGCTGGCTAACAAGATCTAGACAACTTGCACCTAATTAAAGTTAATTAAATTGACTAGTAATATAGAATTACTTTCACCATAAATTATAAATAAAACAGTTCAATGTGTGAGTTTCCCGAATTGCTTCCTCATACTTGGGTGAGGGGGTTAATTCGAGAATGGGTTATGATTGGTGGTAGTTGTAGATGTTTACTTATGCGCTCTCTTATCCCTCTCTGATTAGACGGAAGTTGTAGCGTGTCTCTTTAGGTTGCTAGTGCTGCTGCCGCTAAGTCCACCTCCCCTATATTTTGGGAGATGGTGTAGAAAGTAGGCAAGTCGGTTTTGCTTGCCAGGGAGTGCCCTGACCCTCTTTTGGGATGTGCTTTATGTGCAGTCAAACAGGTTTGAAGTCCGACGACGTTAGCTTGGGAATCCCTCCGGCTTGGCTGGGTAGGGATATGGCGCCATCGCTTATCTTCAGGACTCTTAGTCCAGTTTGCTTCTTATCCGTAGTCGGATACTATTCTGCTTCCGCTGTCATTTGAATCTTTGTATTGTATCATTTGTATCTTGACCCATTCGAGTCGTTGTTGTAATTTTATCTTTGTTGTATTTGTGGATGTATCGGAACTGTTGTAATGTTATCACAATTCCACCCACATAATGCGTATGTTTCGGCGTGCACATTATGTCTGGTGGGCGACCTAAAATCGTTATTATGCGGATTTCGGCGGGATCGCTTAAATCTACATAGTACCGATTTTAGGGCGTCACACTTTTCCCTTTGCTTCGCCCTCTCTTGAAGGTCTTTCCTTGGTCTCTTTGCTAGCGATCTTGTGCCTGCGAAGCGGCGCAGGCTTCGCAAGGCGGCTGACGTGAAGAGAGCCACGGCTGAGGCCGTGGCTGACGAGGCCATGAGGCCCGTGGTGCCGGCCTCCACAGGCCCCATTGAGGGGATGCCTCAAGTGGAGGCGGCTTCTCCTCGGGCGGGGGCGACCGTGCCTTAGGCGGAGGAGGAAACACCTCGCCCTGAGGCACTCGCACTGCCCCCCGAGCCCATGGTGGTGGAAACAACGGAGGAGAAGGCCTCCACGCCACCTCGCGCTCCAACTCCCCCTCGTGTTGCTACGCCTCCGCGCGAGGCGACTCCGCCGCGCGAGCCAACGCCGCCGCATGTGTCGACGCCTCTGCGTGCGCCTACTCCGCTGTCTGCGACGGAAACGTGCGAGGCGCCGGCAGGCGCGGGCGCGTCCGCGGAGGGAGATTCTTCTTCGCCTCCTCGCCCAGCTGGAGGTGATGAGCGCCCTGCTGCTGCGGGTCCCGAGGGGAACGCTGGTGTGGGCATGGGTGGACCCCAGGCCAGCCCCCGAGCTCTCCCTGAGGTTGGGCGCTCGGGGCTTGACGCCGGGGCCGGACCCTCCACAGGCCAGGAGCTGGTCCTCCGACGCTGGGACTGGAGCGCGGGGCGCCGCGAGGTCGCCTTCGGCCTTGTGAGAGAGTCCCTGGAGGGCCTGGAGGCGCACCTCTCCATGGGGACATTCAGCTCGCCCGGCAGCAGGAGGAGCTGGCGATGTCTTGGGCGTCCTACCACGCGGCGGTCGAGGCGCGCCGGCTGGAGGGCTTGGCGCTACAGGCTGCCCGCGAGGAGGCCATCAGCTTTGCCAAGGTGATGCCGACGAACTTCCCGCGCCCCTCCAAGCGGAACGCGACACAGTTGCGGAGCTTCTACGCGAGGCCACGGCCGAGCGCGAGGCGATGGAGGGCTCGCTGGCGCAGAAGCGCCGCGAGCTGGGCCACCTAGAGGCTCAGCTGCTCACCGCCCACCAGGCTGCACAGGCTACCCTAGAGGGGGACCGCAAGGGCCTTGCCGAGCGCGAACAGCGGCTGGCCCTCAAGGAGAAAGAGCTGCGGCAGCGCGACGAGCAATGCCTTCAGGCGGAGAAGGACCTGGCCACTCAGCGCGAGGCCCTCGAGGCGCGCGAAGGAGGCCTGTCCCAGGCGATCTCGAAGTACGACGAGCACGTCGCTGCCCAGAAGCTTGCTTATGAGCGCTTCGAGCGGCGTATCGCCAAGAAGAAGAAGGAGGCCCTTGTGGAGCGCAAGAAGCAGTTCCGCCCGTCCATCTCTCAGAAATACCGCGACCAGGCCCGGAAGCAGGACGACCGCTTCAAGGCCCAGCACGCCGCGGATGCTCAGCGGATCGCTGAGCTCGAGAAGGCCAACTCCAAACTGGAGGCCCGCTTGAAGCGCGCCAAGGATAGCCGGCGCCGAGCGGAGGAGGCCCTCGACGAAGCAGTTCACGGCCTCAACTCCTTGGCCAAGCATGCGGAGGAGCAGGTGGCTCCGGCGATGGAGCGGGCGACCGAGGCGTCGGACTCGGCCCAGGCGGCTAGTGCGCTCACGAAGCAGCGTGAGCATGTTCGAGGCGTTGGTCGCCCGAAGCAACGAGCTTGCCGTACAGATCGGCGCGGACGCGCCGCACACCAAGTTTCGAGATCGAGGCGATGCTGCCATGTGTCTGGTCTATTTTGACCAGCTCTTCGCAGCGCTCGAGGGCCCCGTCGCCGAGCTTCACGAGATGATCGAGGACGAGAGCCGGCAGCTCCTGGGGGTGGTTGCTGATCGCATCTTCACCAACCTGCGGCTCCTCACGCCGGGCTTTGATATCTCCACCGTGACGGAGGCCGCACGAGGCGAGGACGCGCACAGGGTCTCCAACTCCCTCCGCGAGCAGGTTGATGCCTTCTGCAACCGCTTCAGGCGTGCGGAGGTTGCGGAGGAGGGCAGCGAGGAGGAGGCAGCCTCTGTCGAGGCTGAGGAGGGCGCCGTGGAAGAGGAGAAGACGACGATACCTCCGCTTGAGCTACTATTTATCGAGCCTGCGAGCGCTTGTATCTGAAAAAATCTCGTGTTTAGACATTCATGACCTTTTGGCCTGTAATGTACTCTTAACTGCTGTTTGCTTTTAGCTTGTTTGCCCCTCGAGAGGTCTCTTTGGACTCGTCTTCATGTCTATTTGTTCTCTGCGTCGTTAGGACCCATCTCTTCGTGCCATGACTCCGCCACTTCGGTATGCAGGAGCAATGACTCCACAAGGCCGGGGGAGTTTTGTCCTAGGAGAGGTAAGAGCCCTGAGTCGCGATGCTCAAGTACCCCCCTTAGACGTGTGAGTAGCCCATGAAGCGTAAGGGAAAGCGAAGTCGCTTGAGGGGCAAACGTGCGCTAGGGAGAGAAAACGCTCGTAAGGCGTGAGTACGAGACTTAGCTTCTCGAGGTAGAGGCTTTTCGCCTGGCGAGGAGGTCCTCTTGAGGGATCGTTCCCGGATGCCTCTTCAGGCTTGTGGGGGGATTTTTCCCTGTAGATGTTAGAGGGGCGAAACCAAACGCTAGAACACGGTGCATGGGACTAGTGCGCATTTATAGGTCCCCTCAGGCGTTCCTCGCAAGGAGAGTAAGTACCAAGGTCCTCTGTAGAGATGGCGTGTTTTTGGGATCTTGCCCTCCAGCCAGAGCTCGGATCCTTGGGTTTTGCAGTGCTTCTGGTGTGTCATTTGAGGCACTGGCACCATACTCAGCTCCCGCTCGTGAGGTACGCATGTGGAGAGATATAAGCGCATATTTCAACAAAGTAATGCACAAATAAAAACTCACAAAAATATTACATAACGGCGCCGAGGCGCTAAGTTCACTTGGGAACGAAATTGTCTCATTATGCTTTGGTTTGCCAAGTTAATGTTTTGACCATGTCGAGGCATGGGGACCACCCATTAGTGGCAGAGACTCTCAACGGCCTGAGGTGGCTCGTTACAAGGAGAGCTCAGAGGGTTGACCCTCGAGGGAAGCCTTTGGAGCTTGGAGGTTTAAGCCGTTAGCTTTTAACCTCTAGAGACAAAAAGTGCTTGGAGGTTGAGCCGTAAGCTGCCTCTTTCGCCAGATGTCTTGACGTGACAATGATCACGTTCTGTGTTTGTTCCTTTTGGATACAAAAATTCTTTGAGGTTTAAGCCGTGAGCTTTTAACCTCTAGAGACAAATTGTGCTTGGAGGTTGAGCCGTAAGCTGCCTCTTCCGCTAGATGTCTTGACGTGACAATGATCACGGGCATGACGATGATCACGGGTAGAACTTACGTAGGTGCATGATGTTCCACGGATTCTTGACGGGGATGCCGTCTTGGGTCTCGAGGTGGGCCGCGCCAGGCGTGGTGATGTGGGTGACCCTGTAGGGGCCTTCCCACATCGGGGACAGCTTGTGGAGGCCTTCCCTTCAGAGGATCCGCCTGAGGACGAGATCGCCTGCCTCCAGGGTACGCGAGCGCACGCTGCGGCTGTGGTAGCGTCTCAGGTCCTGCTGGTACTTGGCCGCTTGTAGGGCAGCGCGGCGTCGCAGTCCCTCGAGAAGCAACAGGTCGTCGTTGTGGAGGTCCTCTTGCTGGTCCTCGTTAAAGGCAAGGATCCGTGGGGATCCATGCTTTATCTCTGTGGGGAGGACTGCTTCGGCTCCATAGACGAGGGCGAACGGTGTTTCTCCCGTAGGCTTTGGTGGTGTTATGCGGATGGACCAGAGCACCGAAGGGAGCTCGTTGATCCAACCCTTGTTGTGGCCTTTGAGGATGTCGAAGGCCCTGGTCTTTAGGCCATTTAGGACTTCTGCGTTTGCGCGCTCAGCCTGTCCGTTGCTTTGCGGATGGGCGACTGAGGCGAAGTAGAGCTTGATGCCCATTCTTTCACAGTAGGCTCTGAAGATGCCACTGGTGAATTGCGAGCCATTGTCGGTGATGATGCGATTAGGCACTCCGAAGCGGTAGACCAGGCCTCTGATGAATTTCATCGCCGCGCCTGCGGTGATTGTGCGCGTCGCCTCCACTTCGGGCCACTTAGTGAACTTGTCGATGGCCACGAAGAGGTAGCGATATCTGCCTTGCGCTGTTGGGAAGTGTCCTAGGATGTCCAGCTCCCAGACCGCGAACGGCCAGGAGAGCGGAATGGTCTGTAGTCCCAGCGCAGGTTGGTGGATTTGCTTGGCGTGGAATTGACAGGCCTCACATGCTTGGACGGTGTCCATTGCATCCTGAAGTGCTTGAGGCCAGTAGAAGCCGCTCCTGAAGACTTTGCCTACGAGGGTGCGGGCGCACAAATGGTGGCCGCATTCCCCACTGTGGATGTCCTTGATCAGCAATTTTTCCTTCTTCAGGAGGAACGCATTTGAGCGCGGTGCCGTTTGGGCGCTTGCGGTAGAGACTCCCTTCGAGGATTTTGTACGATTTTGCTTGGCGGGCGATTCGCTCTGCTTCAACATCTTCCTCGGGAAGGATCCCTTTGTCGAGGTAGCCTTTGATCTCGTCAATCTATTATGTTTCTTGATGCACCGCTGTGAGCAACAGACGCTCCCCTGTAGGGGGACCACAATCTGGAGCACCGTTTGCAGGTGGTGGCGGGAGCGCTTCGTCTGTGCTTGTGGGCATGGCCTCCTGAAGCTGCTTTATGGATGCCTTGACGAGCCTTACTTCAAACACGCCTGGCGGCTGAGCTTGCCTCTTTGATGTGCGCTTGGCTATGTCATCAGCCTCTTGGTTCTCCTTTCTTGGGATGTGCATGAGCTCCATTCCCCTGAAGTGCTTCTCAAGTCTACGGACCTCTTCAAGGTTGTAACATCCCAATTTTGCTAAAATTTAAAAATTTGCATTCATACATCATTTATCATATAGGCTTAACTTTTAATCACATAAATACTAAGAAAAATTCAATTATGAGTTTAAATAATGTTTAATCCCATTAAGTGTTTCTTTAAATGTAGCGCCCCATCTTTTAAATAAAGATGGAACACCTGTGTTATGTGCTAGTCCCTGGATCACTGCCAGCACCACAGTACAAAATATATAGTATCATTGCATAAGTATCAAAATACTACAACGAGATCCAAAAATAGCCAAGTATAGCTTTATTACAAAGTGCATAGTCATGAAGACTAGCCAAAATATTCAGAGTTCACAACGAAAATAAAATCAATGGGCCTCCTCTTCTAGCATACGCCACAAGCAGACATGTTGGGTGTAGAATCGAGTCCAAACTTACTCCTCATCAGAATTACCTGCACATTTGAATATGCAGCCCCCGTAGGAGGTCAATACAATGAAGTATTGGCAAGTGACTATGGTGGATAAATTATGACAAGTCTAATTCTATATGCATATTTGGCTTGGTGGAGTTTGTAGGCTATTTTGCAGAAAGCCAGTTTTCTCCTATCTTTTGTAAAACACTTTTGTATCTCAAAGACTTGGCACCATGGGATGAAGCCCAAGTGTACCAATAATTTTTTCCTTAGTCAAATTTTACTTTATGAAAACCATGTTGAGATTCTTCCGTCCATCCTTGTCCAGTTGCTCGAAGTAGTCCAACACCGGGGACACAGCTGAGTACTCAGTTTGTCGACTCTGCAGAGGTTGTGCACTTTCACCTTGAGACTCAATTGACCCAAATATCATATACACGCGGAGTGCATTAAGGAAAGGAGAGAATTGAGACAAGAACTTTCAGAAGAAGAATGCAACCATACTAGCAAGACCCGTTCCACCTACCAACTCTACATCTGCTTGTCAAGCTGACAGGTTGCACTCTCACAACTTAGTAGTTCTAGACAGAGCCCATTGTCAAAAGGCTGCACGGGAAGCTTCTAAACTTGGAGGGACTTAGAAATCTCTTTGTTCCTGGGTGGCCGTCCACAATTGCGCTTCTGGGTGACAACCACCATACTCATGGCCCTAAGTAGAATAGAAATTCATCCTAGGCAAAGACAACCACAAGCATGGTCCCAAAAGCCACTCAACATAAACCAAGCAACCAATTCCACCCAGAAGTGCATTTAAAGTTTTAACACTTAGCAATATTTCTATAACATGATAAGTAAGCTCTTTTATAGCATAGCTAAGCATCTAGTAAAACTTTTGGTGGCTGCATGGAGAGGGATGGCTACCCACTACTAGGATATTTTCAAAGTGTAAACTAACTTAGCATTATAAGATAGTTCAAAATTTCCTTATCATGCATACTACTCAAAATCTACTAATAATGCATATAGAAAACATAGGATAGATTATGAATGTCACTTGCCTTGGTAACAAGAGGAACAAGCACAGCAAGAATAACAATCACAAGGACCTTCCTCCTCTTCACAATCTAGAGACAAACAATAAAACTAAATAAACACACAAGCATAACACTTAAAATATCAAGACAAAAAAATGTATGCATGCTGAATATGCAATGAACTTAATAAGACCATATAATTACCATTTTAATTTCTCTGTTATTAATGCATAAATTGCAATGATCAATATTTTAATATTTTATTTAATCATTTAAAATATTGAGTATATTAGTAGTTTTAAGTTCTAAAACCAAATTCTTTAATTCTATTATGAGAAGTTTCAAATAAAACTCGTGTTGCACTCTCTGGACAGAGGGCATTAATTAATCTCTAAAACAATTGATTTTATTTGGAAAGAAATTTTATTAATTACATTATAGATTTAATTATCCGAAAGATAAACAATTAAATTCCGCAATTTAATATACACTAAAAGGATAAACTAATGAAACCATACTAAACTACACGAGCAGAGCTTCACGTGGATATAAAATTCATCAAATTTGGATGAACAGATCAAAAGATATGATTTTTACAAGTTTTGCATATTTTTGTTTTTAATTACTAAATTCTGCCAAAAATAGATTAATAAAGCCGCCACGCGGCGCGCACCGATTGGCTCGTACCGCTTCGCGTGGATTGCGAACATGGACCGTCCGATCTAAACGAAATCAACGGACCAGATCTGTTCCTCCTAATCGCAGCGACGGGCGGCGCCGGTGTGACGGAATTTCTCCGGTCGCGGCGGTGCCATCGCCGACGTCGGTGATCGAGCGAAGGAATTAGGGAGAGGAAGAACGGACAATACCACTCGTTGCGGGTAGTCGAGGAAGGGTTGGTGGCGAGGCGTTGGTCTGCGGGGCGTCGTCGTTCGTCGGAGATCCCTCGTCGGAGTTGAAGATGCGGGCGGCGGCGTCGGCCGAGGACGGAGGCGTCTTTCGACTGCGATTCAAGACACGAGATCATGTCAAAATGGTGCGCAAGGAAGAAAGGAAACGAGGGAAGGAGAACATAGGGTGTGTGGTGGTCGTAGGGTCCCGTACGGCGAGCTCGACGGCGTCGGAACTGGCGAGATGCCGACTCTGATTGCGGGCAGCCCTGTGGCGTAGGGGTTAGGGTTTTTGGGCGGAAACGAGGGGCGGGGTAGCGGGGTATAAATAGGGGCGAGAGGGGGCGAGAAGATCGACTCGAAATCGGTTTTGGAGGATCGGATCGCCGGAGATATTCTCGGACTCGTTGCGTTCTTCGCGTAGAGGTTGAAGACGCGTTTGTCAGAGGTGGGGTCCACCCGTCAGTGAGATGAGAGAGGAGCGCGGGCTAGTTTGCTGGGCCGTTGGGCCGAGGCAGCGCGCGCGCGCGGTAGATAGCAGAGGGGCTCGGCCCAGCTAGCCCGAACACATTTTTTTTCCTTCTGTTTAAACCCTTTCCAAACAATTTGATTTTTAAAACTTATCAAAACATTTCAGAAAAATTCATAAAAATATGTTTTGAAAATCTAATTTAATTTATAACTTTTTGATATCATTTTGCTAAATAAATAAAATAATAAAATACATATTTTTATAAGGAGCTCAAATAGACCTCTTTATTGACCACAACTTTATTTAAACTTATAATGAAAATTCAATTTACTCTTTATGTGCTTTCAATGCCATACTTTTATGATGCATGATGCATGAATGAAAAATTTTAAATTTTTGAGAAATTTGGGATGTTACATTAAACTTACTTAATAAATATAATTGTCCAAATTATATAATGGGTAAGTTTATTATTAAAAATTGCTAATTTAAATAACCTTTCCAAAATATATTTTTATGAATTTTTCTGAAATGTTTTGAATAGGTTTAAAAATCATTTAGTAAATCAGATTTGAAAAACAGTTTTTATTTAATTTTAGAAAAATTGTTTCCGGGCCGGCCCAGACGCTATCCGCCGCGCGCGCGTGAGATAGCAGCCCATCGGCCCGCTACAGCGCGCGCCTCGCTCCTCTCTCGATGACAGGTGGGCCCCACCAGGCAGCCGTCTTCCACCTCCGTCCGGAGATCACGCCGGAGATGGAGACCGAGTCTGAGCCGTTTCCGGCCGTTTCCCGCCGCGTCTAGCGCCCCTGCCCCCTCCTATTTATACCCCTCGAGGCCGCCTCCGAACCCCCCACCCCCAAAACCCTACCTCTCCGCCGCCGGGCTGCTCGGAATCGAGCTCGCCGTCGCCGCCATTGCCGCTGGACTTTTGCACGAGTACGGTAAGCACCGAGCTCCTCGAGCGCCACCGAGTCTCCCCCTCGCTTCCACATCCTCTTGCGCCTCCGTTGAGTCCCTCGCTTGTTCTATTGCGCAGCCGAACGCCAAAATCGACCGCGACCGAAGTGCTCCGCCGCCGGCCCCCATCTCCGACGAGGAAAGGAGAAGAGTTTCGACGCCGCCGCCGCGCCATCGACCTCGCCTCCTCCTCCGCGTCATTTTGTTAAGACACGTTCGTCCTGGGGCTGTGTTTTCATGCGGGAAACGTCGAGGCCGACGCGCCGCCGCCGCGGGCGCCACCGCCGGCGAGCCTTCCGGCGACGCGCGCGCCGCTCGGTTCGGCCGGGCGTCCCACGCCGTTGGATCTAGATCCAACGGATCTAGATCAAAACGATCCCGTGCGTCCGATCTCATTTAAATCGGACGACTCTCGTCCACGATCCGCGCGAACCGTTTTCGTCCAATAGGATCGCGCCACGTAGCCCCTCTTATTTTCTTTTTCGCAGGAATTTTATAAATAAAACAGAAAATATGCAAAATTTAGAAAATTCATAACTTATGTTCTGTAAGTCCAAATTCAATGAATTTTATATCCACGGATAGCCCTGCTAGAGTAGTTTAATTCTACATCATTTATTTTTGCTTTTGATAAATAATAATTCATAAGATCATCCGAGGAGTAAGTCGGCTATTAAATCCATAACTTAAATAATAAAAATGATTTACAAATAAACTCAATTGTTTTAGGTTTATGTTATCAACCTCTGCCCAGGAATATTAATATGTGACTTATTTGAAAACTTTCCTAGAACAATAAAAGTTGTAATGGTATAATCTAAGTTTTACTATATTGTTTTCAATTATTAAATTGTTAAGTGAAATGAGAAATTCCTAGAATTTGCATCTCATGCATTTAATAACAGAGAATATAAATTATTGATAAGTGTGTCTAATTTTACACATGGCATATAATGCATACATACATCTTTTATTTTGTGTTGTGAGATATTGTGTGGATATTTATTTGTATGTATTGCTTGTGCTAGATTGTGAAGGAGAGGAAGGACCTGCGTGTGATTGTTATTCTTGTTGTGCCTGTCCCTCCTGCTGCCAAGGCAAGTGACTTCATAAAACACCTACTATTTTATTCTATTGCATATCTAGTGTTTTCAAACAGTATTTGCAAAAATAGTATGCATGATAGGTTTTTGGGAGATTGTAGTATGCTATGCAAACCTTTTAAGTTTCCCTTTAGAAATTCCAGATTAGACCCCTATTATAATTTAGTGGAAGCACCTGTTGCAAAAATGATTGTTTTATGGTTGTTGTGATAAATGAAAATTTCCACTAAATTAATTTAACGCCTGGGTGGATTGGGTCGATCGAGGAGGTTTCAAGTTGAGTGGCTTCTCAGGGCCAAGTTTCATGGTTGTCTTCGCCCAGGATAGTTTCTACTTACTTGGGGCCATGATATGCGGTGTTAACCTGAGTTTCTCACTTGTGGTAGGCCACCCAGGGCTATGAGATTTAAGTTTACACTTAGTCTAGTTGCTTATCGTGCAACCATTGGTCAATATGGGCTCTGTCTTGATGGAGTAAGTTGTTGTGGACCTGGGTCAAGAGATTGATGGTGGTAGAGTTGATAGGATGGTGGTAATCTCTTAGTATGATCATGGGAAAGCAACTTCTGAAAAGTCTCGTCTTGATCTTCTCCTTTTCCTTCTCACTAAAGGAGTGTAGAGGATAGTTTGGGTTGATTGAGTCTAATGGTGAAAGTGCACACCCTCTCGAGAGTTAAGAACCTAAGATCTTAGCCGTGTCCCCGGCATCGGACAATTTGAGTAACTACACAAGGTTGTGTTCTGAAAATCTCCTCATCTCAAATTTCTTAATAAAACTTGACTTGTCTCGAGATTGTCTCTGAAGGAGGAGATATTGATTTAAGAAAATTGTTTAACAAAAGTAGGAGAAAATTTGCTTTGCGCAATAGCCTTGAGCTCCACCAGCCAAAATAAGCATATAGTTATAGCTTAATAGAACATTAGGAATTAAAGTCACTTGCCACCACAATTCAATTGTGCTGACCCTTTATAGCTGGGCTGCAACTAAACCTTGCAGAATGTCCGAATGAGGAGTAAGGGGGTCGTCTTCGAGCTACAACCAACATGATTTGCCAGTGGCTTCATGGAGAAGATGTAGCTCCATGCTATCTTTAGTATTGCGTTTGAACTCTGAAATAAAGTGTGAACTATTTATTCAGCTAGCATTTCCGCTATGCTAAGTTGTAAGGATATTTTTTTTGGATCATTCGTCTCGTTCTGTAATAAATTATGACATTGTACTGTGATATTACATCTTATTGGAGAATGCGAGACTTATGTGATCCAAGTCTTTGCACTATTCATAGGTGCCATTGCTTTCGTAAGCAAGGGCACTACAGATGGTATCAGAGCACGAATGTTGCCTGTAGGCTCGAAACCCCTAGGATTGGATACAAACCCTAAAATAAATATTTATAATTAATAAAATTCGAAATACCAGACTTCTTTTATTATAATATGTTCCTTACCTTCTACATTCTTATCTTTGTTTCATCTCCTAAATTCTTATCCCTTCAAAATTCTTGTAGATGAAGGACTTCACTCGAGAGTTATCCCCGTAGAAAGGAGACCAGTACTACTTCAGTGACCAACTCCTCAGTATTTCCAATACCCTGAGGTTGACGTCGCCAGTCTTCAGAGGCAAATAAATTATGTCAGAAGATTACCCTGAAGGACATTGGAAGATCGAGCCAGAAGTTCTCCCCCGTCTTGATCCTCCTGGATCGCAGCTCATCCGCTACCGATCTAGATACCCCAACTGGAAGAATGGAGTGGAGATTGTAGTGACCTCACCTTTTATTATAAGGTGGAAGTCCCTGTGTTAATGTGCTAGTCCCTGGATCAAATGCTAGCACCACAGTTTAAGATGTATATCATGCAAAAGGGTCAAATACTTTATTAAATCGTATGATCCAGTGTTACAAATATCTCTTACAACTTGAATTTATAAAGTGTCAAATACTTTATAATAGATGCAACATATTACACATTTTATAAAGTGTCTAAAACAATTTTATTTGCAATTTTTGAATTTAATGATTCAAAGTTATAACAAAAATACTCAAATTCACCATTTGAAATTTGAATATTTTAAACTAGGTAAAATTTGAAATTTAAAAGTTCCAGCATATTCTACTTGTCGAGGGCTTCAATTTGATATAAAAATTATCCAATTTGGATAATGGGTTAAAAAGTTATGAAGATTCTAAGTTGTAGGGACGTTTTTGTAAATCTGCCAATTAAATCTATTCGGAAATAAAACCAGAAAAGGCTGGGCCGACGTGGCGCTCTGTGATTGGCTCGGGTCTAGGGTTAACAGGGGCCGTAGGATCTAAAGGGGATTGGGCGGTCCAGATCCATTCATACCTCTTCGGCCTGGATCAAATCTGGACCGTTGATGGGAGATCGAACGGCCGAGGCCGCGTTGACCAGTACGGGGCGGCGCCGGTGGCCGGAGGCGAAGAGGACGGCGGCGCTGCGCACGGGCTCGGACGCCGTCGATGATGCGGCGCTCCCCCGGCCTCGTGGAGACGGCGGAGACGTGCGTCTGGCCACGACGGAGATAAAGGAGGTGTCGGCGTTGAGCGGCGCCTTCCCGGAGCTGATGGAGAGGCGGACGGAGCGCTGGCAACGCCGGCGAGCTTTGGTCGAGCACGGGGTGCTCCGCTCGGCTACGATTTGGAGAGGAGGAGGTGACCGTCGGGCGCGCACGAGCGAGGGGAGGAAGAGGAGGTGGTCTCGGGCTCAGGGTTCTTCTTCACCTCGCCGGGAAACGGAGAAACACGGCGGCGGACTAGAAAAACTCCGACGAGCAAAAATGGCGGCCTGGCGGCGTCGTTTCAAGAAGTGGAAGAGGGGAAATGCGGAGGAGGAGCTGGGGCAAATAAAGGGCTAGGCACGACGTCAGTTACTCTACCAAATCGCGAGATTTTCGCGTGATTGATTCGGCCGAATCCGTCGGGCGAGATTGACGGGAGGTTGAAGACGATGACGTCATGCTGACGTCATCATTTTTCTTTTTTCTTTTTCTTATTTTCCATTTAATTTATATCTTTTGATTTATGGCTCCAAATCAAGTCAAATAAATTTCTAAAAATTTGTAAATGCATTATCTTTGTGTTAAACCAGTTGTGGGTATGTTTTGAACATTTTTGAAAAATAATATTTTGAAATATTCATAAAATGAAAAATTGCCCATTTAGGTCAATTTTGAAATTAGGGATTTAATAATTCATTTGGGGTTAAATAAAATTTATGAAATTACTCACATTTAAATATGTTTGAATTTAAATTATTTACTCATATTCCAATATTAAATCATTTATGTCTTTAGTACAATATTAAATACATAACACATTTATTTGAAATGGAAAGGGAAATATAATGCATTCATTTTTGAATTCAAAATATTTAGTGCACCAATAAGTTTTATATTATGATAAATCATTTGTAAACTTTATAACATATCCGTGAAAAATATTCTAGATTTATTTCATTTCTTATATTGGATATATATTCATGAAGATTAATTTATGTTTGAGAATTAATGAAACTAATTTAAATTATAGCAATTCTTATTTGGATAATTCATTAATTATAAAATCTATGAAGTTTTAAGGTTACACACTATAGACTTGAAATATACAAAACTATGTTTTGAAACTTGGGTAAATGAATAGTAATCTTTTGGCAAATAGACAATGTTTTCAATAGTTTAAAATAACACTTGTAATCATTATTTTAATGTAGGAATTGCTATTGCTAAGTGGTTGAAATCAAATATTTATAAAGAAACCTTTTATTTCATGAATATGGTTTGAAGGTTTGTATAACATTTGTCAAATTAGATATTGAGGTTTTAATAATTACAATGGATAATAAAATCTTTTAACTTGGAACAACTTTTGAAAATAAAGATAAACTGAGATAATTGAAATATTAAACTTTTTGAATAGTGTTTGAAGTCTTTCATAGTTGGTTTTCTTATGCATTTAATATTTTATTTTAATAAAAGAATAGTTTTAAATTTTAGTGATTTTTGAACATTATAAAATGTTGGGATATTGCAGACTACCACCCTTAAAGGAATCTCGTCCCGAGATTCGGAGAGGCTGAGAACAAAATGCAAGTGTTGGGAAAGATTCTGATAGCTGGGGACGATGGAGAAATGCAGCTGCTGACACAGGAACAGCAAAACCAGCGGAGAAATATTCCGCTGATTGGGTAGGTTAGAAAGAAAGATGGGTTTGGACAACTTGGATTAGATTAACTCAGTGGGCTACCACCCTTAAAAGAAACTTTTGCGGCAATCTGAAATTCTTTCTAAAATCTTTCAGTCGAACTTTTTCCATCACTTTAGGATTGTAGTATAACATAAGTCCATTGTACTGTTTTTGGTACTGAATATTTCTCCTGGCTTAATCTGAAAACCAACTTGAGAGGATTTCAATGCGATCTCCATAACTCTAACCGCTTGATGTCCCCATGTGCTTCATCTTCACAGTTTACATTTTTGAAGCAACTAACGTAACTCTCATCGAAGGAAAATCTTCGATTGTTAGGTATTCTTCAAAACTTTGCTTGTGGTTATCCTCACCGTAATTTAATACGTTTTAGCAACCCTTTCCTCACATAGGGTTATAAATAAATACAATTCTATGGTTTTGGTTTTTCATCGTCGTATCTCTCATCGAGAAGTCAGTCAAGATTTTCCATTCCTCATAGCAAAGAGAATGACCTGAGTATTCGCCATGGGGGCCAATCCATGTCGCACTCACTCATTACTTTGTACTTGGTTTGATGAATCTCGTATTCTAACACTTGGTCAAACCTCACTTATCTCACATAATGTTTCCAGTCTGTAGGACAAACCTGAGCTAAACTATCGGTCCTCATACTAGTAGGTTGCGTTAAACCTACGCCAGGATAGATGAAAAGTTGTTGTTTTGAAAAATCCTTCTCCTTGATGTGATGAAAAATATATGTTGTCTCAACTCCTAAACTTAACCTCCACCAGTATATCCATTCTGGTTAGTTTAATTTTGTTCTAAGGATCGATATTGCGTCTAGTTTGGGTTTAGTATGGATGAGTTAAGACAGAAAGACACTAAGAAAGAATCCTACGCCAACACAATAAGACAAGGCAATTCATTTTACAAACAACATCTAGCAAACACCAAACAACAAGGTTCACACACAAACAAACAATCTAGTATTTTCTTACAACCTAAGTTGATATGAACAATACACTAACACGGTATCGCTGTTCTAAATGGTGGTCTAGTATAGCTCCTTGTTGAGCGCTTCATGATCTTCGATTTCTTTATACTCTTCCAAGTGGTTGAACTCTAAATCCAAGTTCTTCTATCATCTTCCATGTAGTTCTTCGTGTTGAATCGTAGAATTCCTTATGAAGTATCAGACTCAGACTTCAAGAACAATGGTCATCTAGAAATAGATAAGATATTTTCCAGAAGGTAGATAGTAGACGAGAGGATAAGAAAAGATAAAGAAGATTATATATTTATTTTAGTAAAGTGAATAGAAATAGATTTTCAATCCTATGGTCAAAGCCTATTTCTATCCAAACCTAGTGTCTCGAACCTACAGGCAACACAGTGCTCTGATACCATCTGTAGTGACCTCACCTTTTATTATAAGGTGGAAGTCCCTGTGTAAATGTGCTAGTCCCTGGATCAAATGCTAGCACCACAGTTTAAGATGTATATCATGCAAAAGTGTCAGATACTTTATTAAATCGCATGATCCAGTGTTACAAATATCTCTTACAACTTGCATAACCTGAAAAGGCTAGCAAACTTTCCAAGAGTAGCAGCGGAAAATAGTAGATACAATGGGCCTCATCATCTTCATGTGCCACAGGCAAGGCATGTTGGTTGTAGACTCGAAATCCAATCGAAAACTCACTCGTCGTCTGTCAAATCTGCAAGGTTTGGCTGGTGGAGCTCAAGGCTATTGCGTAAAGCAAATTTTCTCCTACTTTTGATAAACAATTTTCTTAAATCAATATCTTCTCCTTCAGAGACAATTCTCGAGACAAGTCCATGTCTCCTACCCATGTTCGTCAAACAAAGTTTTATTAAGAAATTTGAGATGAGGAGATTTTCAGAACACAGCCTTGTGTAGTTACTCAAATTGTCCGATGCCGGGGACACGGCTAAGATCTTAGGTTTCAACTCTCGAGAGGGTGTGCACTTTCACCATTAGACTCAATCAACCCAAACTATCCTCTACACTCCTTTAGTGAGAAGGAAAAGGAGAAGATCAAGACGAGACTTTTCAGAAGTTGCTTTCCCATGATCATACTAAGAGATTACCACCATCCTATCAACTCTACCACCATCAATCTCTTGACCCAGGTCCACATCAACTTACTCCATCAAGACAGAGCCCATATTGACCAATGGTTGCACGATAAGCAACTAGACTCAGTGTAAACTTAAATCTCATAGCCCTGGGTGGCCTACCACAAGTGAGCAACTCAGGTTAACACCGCATATCATGGCCCCAAGTAAGTAGAAGCTACCCTGGGCGAAGACAACCAGGACACTTGGCCCTGAGAAGTCACTCAACTTGATACCTCCTCGATCGACCCAATCCACCCAAGCGTTAAATTAATTTAGTGGAAATTTTCATTTATCACATCAACCATAAAACAATCATTTTTGCAGCGGTTGCTTCCACTAAATTATAATAGGGGTCTAATCTGGAATTTCTAAGGGGAAATCTAAAAGGTTTGCATAGCATACTACAATCTCCCAAAACCTATCATGCATACTACTTTTGCAAATTCTGTTTGAAAACACTAGATATGCAATAGAATAAAATAGTAGGTGTTTTATGAAGTCACTTGCCTGATGAATGTTGTCGTTTCTCACACACTCATTGTCGACCATGAACGTTGCACTCCGTTCAATCTATAAAGTAAAAGACATACAATAAACAAGCAATTCAACAAGCACATAACAATTAAAACCAACAAGCGTAAAAAGGCTTAGCACAGGGTTCGGTCAAGGGTATCACATAATTCAATGTGCAAAAGGAATTATTGTGATTGAGTTAAGGGTTTGCCAATTTGGTCAGGGGATGGTCTTGAAAAAGATTTACATAAAAGCAGGGTCAAGATGTTTTGAAAACAAATTAAAACAAGGTTTGCAACTTTAAGATATTTAGCATATCTAAAACATTTCACAAGTCTAAGTTTCAAAAATTATTTTAATCATATTTGGTTTTGGCATTGTGCACAAGATTAGACATCAATTTGGGAAAAAAATATTTTAAAACAAATTAATATTCAAGAATTTCTTAATTTATCATATCTATACATTTTTGAATCCTAATTTAAAAGTTTGTAGTATTTATATTAACTTAGTTATTTAAATTGTTATAATGTTTTAAATCACATTTTTAGTAACACCTAATTAACCAAATGCATTTAAAAACCCTTGTACAGGAACTAGAAACTATTTAAAAGGTTTTAACAAAACTTACTTATTAATGTTATGAAATATATTAATAAACAGGAATTTGAGCTTTCCCCGCACAAGGACAAATAGTTATGCCTTTGGTACAGAGTAATAAGTTTTAAATTAATAAACCTTATAATGTGCTAATATAAATCAAATTAAGTCTCTGACCTTTAAATTCATTTTAAATTGTTCAAACATTATTTATAACAAAATTTTATACATGGGGTTAATACGCAGAGGGCATTTAATTAAGTTCATAGTAATTTGATTAAATCAAAAATAATATTTCTATTAATAGTTATGTCCAAAATAGTCAAACTATTCAAAATAAACATACAACAATTTAATCATCAAAATAATTGTCAAAATTATTTTATAATAGATGCAACATATTACAATGGATAATAAAATCTTTTAACTTGGAACAACTTTTGAAAATAAAGATAAACTGAGATAATTGAAATATTAAACTTTTTGAATAGTGTTTGAAGTCTTTCATAGTTGGTTTTCTTATGCATTTAATATTTTATTTTAATAAAAGAATAGTTTTAAATTTTAGTGATTTTTGAACATTATAAAATGTTGGGATATTACAGAGATGGCGATGATGGAGACCTTGTCTCGCATCATTGAGCAGTTCTATGACGAGATCAAGCCCAACTCCGTCTTTCGACACTTTGCCAGGAGGGATAGCATTGGACAACCCGTTCAACCCTCACTTAGGGGTATGAACGAGAAGCATCATGGAGACCTTGGAGCTCATTGTCATAACTTGGATATACTTCTGGGACAAAAGATCTTCTACAGGGCAGATTTAAGGCGCGTCCACCGTCACGTTAAGGAAAGCTTAGAAGAAGAGAAGGATATTCTTCGTGTAGAAGTTCAGCTGCTAACGAAGGAGAACAAGGAGCTGGAAAACAAGATTTACCTGCAAGATGATAGGATTGCGCAGAAGGATGCCCACATTTTGGCATTGCAGGCTCAGTGTGCTCATTTGTGTGAACAACTAAGCCAAATGGAACTTCAGGCAGAGAAGAATCACCCCCCTGACGCCCCAGAGCCCCTAGTGATAACCTATCCCGATGAGGACACTCCCAAGGAAGCCACAGGTGTCAAGAAGCGCAAGTGTGGGAACACCCGCAAATACATAAAGAGTTTCAAAATTTGATTAGAAAGACCACCAGTTATCCTTACCTTACGAGTATTTCTCCTTATCTCATCGAAGTTGAATTGACCCACCAATTTGTGGTGAGGCAGTACCTTGAAAACCATGTCCTGGCTTGGTATTCAAGTCTCTAAAATATCGAATTTATAAAATACTTCGGGTGTGTCTATTTGTTTGTTGTTTGATATGTTTCTGTGAAGTGTGTTGATGTGCATGGGTAGATTTTCCTTTGTAGTCTCTTTCTATCTCTACTTACCTATGCTCACACCATACAGATGCCTCCACGTCGTGATCCTGACAACAACAATGCCAACGAAATGATGCAACAAATGATGGCAGCCCAGACACAGTTGATGACCATGATGGCTCAGTTCATGGCAAACCAAAACAATCCACCACCCCCACCACCGCCGCCACCACCACCCCCACCCCAAGTTGACCGCCTTGCTAGGTTCTTGAGGCTCAGACCCAACAAATTCTCCACAGCTACTGAACCAATCGTAGCCGATGATTGGCTACGCTCTGTGAACAAGGATCTAGTTACTTGCGAGTGTACGGAATTGGAGAAAATAAGGTTCACTTCCCATCTACTGGAGGGGCCAGCGGCACAGTGGTGGGAAACATATCAGATCACTCACCCACTTGAAGGACTTACCTGGGAAATCTTTAAAGAAGGTTTCCGTAATGCTCACATCTCAACTGGGATCATGAATCTGAAAAGGGATGAGTTCTGTACCTTGAGACAGGGAAATCGTGCTCCAAGGGAGTACATGGAGGACTTCAATTCCCTCTCACGCTATGCCCCAGAGGATGTAGACACCGATGCAAAGAGGAAGTATAAGTTTCTGAATGGACTCAATGGTGAGCTGAAAATACCATTGTCTGTGGCCTATGCTCCCAATTATCAGGATCTTCTTGATCAGGCCATTACCCTGGACAGCAACATGAAGAAGGAGGAGAATAGAAAAAGGAAGTTCAGCGCCAATAAGTACAACACTAATCTGATGCAGAAGAAACCATACGTTCCAGAGAACAGTGGGAATCACCACAGTCACAAGAGTGGAAGTGGCCACAATCATAATGGTCATATCCATAAAGTAGGAAATTCTGGATACAGAGGAAATGGACAGGGTGGTAGTGGACACAACCACCCGTTCAATGGGAACAATAGTGGAAAAGAGCAACACCGCCACAACAATGAACCTAAACGAGATATTAGTCAAGTGACTTGCTACAAGTGTGGGAACAAGGGACATTACTCAACAGATTGTCCAGAGAAGAAGAAGGCGCCGGAAGCATCAAAGCAAAATCCTTTCCAGAAGGCACAGGTGAATCATCTTGATGTGGAAGAAGTGCAGAATGAACCAGATGCAGTGATTGGTACGTTCCTACTACATACCTTTCCAGCATTAGTCTTGTTCGATACTGGAGCATCCCACTCATTCATCTCAAGAGCATTTGTTAATAAAAACAAACTGACTACTACGAGCCTGCTAAATCCGGTTAGGGTGAGTTCCCCAGGGGGGGAAATGCTCGCACAAACCGATTGTCAAAACTTGAGTTTAGAAATTGGTAAACACTCCTTCCCGGTAAACCTGATAATATTAGAGACCCAGGGTCTGGATGTTATACTCGGTATGGATTGGTTGGCCAAGTTTGAAGGAGTATTGGATTGTGCGAATAGATCCATTACACTCACCACTCCCGAGAAGAAGAAGATCATATACAAATCCAAATTTGAATTTAAGAAAGTTAAGCTAAATTCTCTTAAGGGGGTTAGCCTGGGAGACGTTCGTGTGGTAAGCAATTACCCTGATGTTTTCCCCGAAGAACTACCGGGAATGCCACCCCGATAGGGATGTTGAATTTCTTATAGATTTGGTTCCCGGAACGGGACCCATAGCCAAGAGACCATATCCAATGGCCGTAGCTGAATTGAAAGAACTCAAGAAGCAGTTAGAGGAGCAACTGCAGAAAAGATTCATCCGCCCAAGTTCATCACCTTGGGGAGCACCCATTCTGTTTGTAGAGAAAAAGGATAGTACTCAAAGGCTAGTCACGGATTATCGAGCAATCAACAAGGTGACGATCAAGAACAAGTACCCGCTACCGAAAATTAATGAGCTTTTCGACCAGCTAGAGGGTGCTTCGGTATTCTCTAAGATCGATTTGCGACCAGGATACTTTCAAATGAAAGTAAGAGAACTAGATATACCAAAAATTGCCTTCGCTATCAGATATGGATTATATGAGTACACCGTAATGCCGTTTGGTTTAACCAATGCACCGGCATACTTCATGAACATGATGAACAAAGTGTTTATGGATTTTCTGGATAAGTTTGTTGTGGTGTTCATTGATGACATCCTGATTTACTCCAAAAGTTAGGAGGAACATGAAGAACACTTACACATGATATTACAGAGACTTATAGAACATAAGCTGTATGCCAAATTTAGCAAGTGTGAATTCTGGCTAGAAGAAGTTGGTTTTCTAGGACACGTTGTATCGAAAAATGGAATAGCAGTAGACCCAGAAAAGGTGTCAGCTGTGAAAAAATGGGAAGTACCCAAGAATGTGGCGGACATCCGTAGTTTCCTTGGACTGGCAGGTTATTATAGAAGATTTATTGAGAACTTCTCCAAACTTGCCAAACCATTGACTTCACTACTGAAGAAGGAAGTCAAATTCAAGTGGACTGAAGAATGTGAAATAAGTTTCCAGGAACTAAAGAAACGGCTGGTGTCAGCACCTGTTTTATGTTTGCCAGATATAGAGAAGGAATTCCAAGTATTTTGTGATGCCTCGCACCATGGACTAGGAAGTGTCCTAATGCAAGAAGGGAAAGTGGTTTCATATGCTTCTAGACAGCTTAAGAAACATGAGGTCAACTATCCCACCCACGATCTGGAGTTAGCATCAGTAGTGCATGCTCTAAAGACGTGGAGACCCTATCTATTGGGAAAGCGTTGTGAAGTATTCACAGATCACAAGAGCCTGAAATATATTTTCACCCAGAAGGAATTGAATATGAGGCAAAGAAGATGGCTGGAACTTATTAAGGACTATGATATGAGTTTGCAATATCACCCAGGAAAGGCTAATGTGGTGGCAGACGCTTTGAGCCTTAAGGTCCATGTAAATGGACTGACAGCGGGAGATTTGCCCGAGGATTTAAGTAGAGCATTTAAGGACCTCAGATTAGAGGTAGTACCCGAAGGATTCCTCGCAACACTGGACGTACAACCTTTGTTGATGGATAAGATTCGGGAAGGCCATAAGGGAGACAAAGTAATGGATGAAATCAAGGTCAACCTGAGCGAAGGGAAGGCCAAGGGTTTTCAGAAGGATGAACAAGGCACCTTGTGGTTTGAGAAACGCATCTGCGTGCCGCAAGATGAGGATCTTAGAAAATTGATTCTGCAAGAAGCACATAACTCGCCTTATTCCATACACCCGGGAAACACCAAGATGTACATGGATGTAAAGGAAATATTTTGGTGGAATAACCTGAAGAGAGACATCGCGGAATATATAGCTAAGTGCGATGTATGTAGTCGAGTAAAGGCGGAACATCAGAAGCCAGCAGGATTGTTGCAACCTTTACCTATACCGGATTGGAAATGGGAATAGATAGGTATGGATTTCATTACTGGGTTACCGTGTACCAGATCGGGATATGACTCGATCTGGGTAATAGTGGATCGTTTGACAAAGGTGGCCCATTTTGTGCTAGTAAAGACTACCTACTCAAGTGCTAAGTTGGCAGAGATTTACATGAGGAGAATAGTATGCTTGCATGGTATTCCCCAAAGAATTGTGTCTGACAGAGGTACCCAGTTTACCTCGCATTTCTGGAAACAACTACATGAATCGTTGGGTACGAGATTAGAGTTCAGTACATCATTTCATCCCCAAACGGATGGACAGACGGAAAGAGTAAACCAAATTCTAGAAGATATGCTGAGGGCATGTGCCTTGGACTACAAGTCTAGTTGGGATGATAATTTGCCGTATGCAGAATTTTCCTATTAGAACAGCTACCAAGCAAGCATAGAGATGCCGCCGTTTGAGGCACTTTATGGTAGGAAATGCACCACACCACTACTCTGGAGCGGTGTGGGAGAGCGAAGTTTATTTGGACCTGATATAATCCAGGAAGCTGAAGAGAAGGTTCAAATAATCAAGGACAGATTGAAGATCGTACAGTCCAGACAGAAAAGCTATTCAGATTCCAAAAGGAGAGAAATCACATATGAGATAGGTGACAGGGCTTATTTAAGAGTGTCACCAATGCGTGGTGTGAAGAGGTTCGGAATCAAGGGTAAACTTGCACCTCGATTCATCGGCCCCTTTAAGATTCTTTCCCGCAAGGGAGAAGTAGAATATGAGCTAGAATTGCCGGAAGTTCTGTCAGCAGTTCACAATGTCTTCCACGTGAGCCAATTGAAGAAGTGTCACCCAGAGATGACAGAAACCCCACTACGGGATACAGTGCCATTAGAAGAAGTTCAGTTGGAAAGTGACCTGACGTATGAAGAGAATCCAATCAAAATCTTGGAGATGGCAGAAAGGATCACACGAACCAAGACCATAAAATTTTGTAAGGTCCAGTGGAACCACCATACCGAAGAAGAAGCAACTTGGGAACGGGAGGATGATCTTCGGGAAGAACACCCACATCTTTTTGAAGGCCAAACCGAATCTCGAGGACGAGATTCATCTTAAGGGGGTTAGGTTTGTAACATCCCAATTTTTCTGAAATTTAAAACTTTGCATTTATACATCATTCATCATATAGGCTTAACTTTTAATCACATAAATACTAAATAAAATTCAATTATGAGTTTAAATAATGTTTAAATCCCATTAAGTGTTTCTTTAAACTTACTTAATAAATATAATTTTCCAAATTATATAATGGGTAAGTTTATTATTAAACATTGCTAATTTAAATATCCTTTCCAAAATATATTTTTATGATTTTTTCTGAAATGTTTTGAATAGGTTTAAAAATCATTTAGTAAATCAGATTTGAAAAACAGTTTTTATTTAATTTTAAAAAAATTGTTTCCGGGCCGGCCCAGACGCTATCCGCCGCACGCGCGTCAGATAGCAGCCCATCGGCCCGCTCCAGTGCGCGCCTCGCTCCTCTCTCGCTGACAGGTGGGCCCCACCTGTCAGCCGTCTTCCACCTCCGTCCGGAGATCACGCCGGAGATGGAGACCGAGTCCGAGCCGTTTCCGGCCGTTTCCCGCCGCGTCTAGCGCCCCTGCCCCCTCCTATTTATACCCCTCGAGGCCGCCTCCGAACCCCCCCCCCCCAAAACCCTACCTCTCCGCCGCCGGGCTGCTCGGAATCGAGCTCGCCGTCGCCGCCATTGCCGCCGGACTTTTGCACGAGTACGGTAAGCACCGAGCTCCTCGAGTGCCACCGAGTCTCCCCCTCGCTTCCCCATCCTCTTGCGCCTCCGTTGAGCCCCTCGCTTGTTCCATTGCGCAGCCGAACGCCGAAATCGACCGCGACCGAAGTGCTCCGCCGCCGCCACCATCTCCGACGAGGAAAGGAGAAGAGTTTCGACGCCACCGCCGCGCCATCGACCTCGCCTCCTCCTCTGCGTCATTTTGGTAAGACCCGTTCGTCCTGGGGCTGTGTTTTCATGCAGGAAACGTCGAGGCCGACGCGCCGCCGCCGCGGGCGCCACCGCCGGCGAGCCTTCCGGCGACCCGCGCGCCGCTCGGTTCGGCCGGGCGTCCCACGCCGTTGGATCTAGATCCAACGGATCTAGATCAAAACGATCCCGTGCGTCCGATCTCATTTAAATCGGACGGCTCTCGTCCACGATCCGCGCGAACCGTTTTCGTCCAATAGGATCGCGCCACGTAGCCCCTCTTATTTTCTTTTTCGCAGGAATTTTATAAATAAAACAGAAAATATGCAAAACTTAGAAAATTCATAACTTATGTTTTGTAAGTCCAAATTCAATGAATTTTATATCCACGGATAGCCCTGCTAGAGTAGTTTAATTCTACATCATTTTTTTTGCTTTTGATAAATAATAATTCATCAGATCATCCGAGGAGTAATTCAGCTATTAAATCCATAACTTAAATATACTCAATTGTTTTAGGTTTATGTTATCAACCTCTGCCCCGGAATATTAATATGTGACTTATTTGAAAACTTTCCTAGAACAATAAAAGTTGTAATGGTATAATCTAAGTTTTACTATATTGTTTTCAATTATTAAATTGTTAAGTGAAATGAGAAATTGCTAGAATTTGCATCTCATGCATTTAATAACAGAGAATTTAAATTATTGGTAAGTGTGTCTAATTTTACACATGGCATATCATGCATACATACATCTTTTATTTTGTGTTGTGAGATATTGTGTGGATATTTATTTGTATGTATTGCTTGTGCTAGATTGTGAAGGAGAGGAAGGACCTGCGTGTGATTGTTATTCTTGTTGTGCCTGTCCCTCCTGCTGCCAAGGCAAGTTACTTCATAAAACACCTACTATTTTATTCTATTGCATATCTAGTGTTTTCAAACAGTATTTGCAAAAATAGTATGCATGATAGGTTTTTGGGAGATTGTAGTATGCTATGCAAACCTTTTAGGTTTCCCCTTAGAAATTCCAGATTAGACCCCTATTATAATTTAGTGGAAGCACCTGTTGCAAAAATGATTGTTTTATGGTTGTTGTGATAAATGAAAATTTCCACTAAATTAATTTAACGCCTGGGTGGATTGGGTCGATCGAGGAGGTTTCAAGTTGAGTGGCTTCTCAAGGCCAAGTTTCATGGTTGTCTTCGCCCAGGATAGTTTCTACTTACTTGGGGCCATGATATGCGGTGTTAACCTGAGTTGCTCACTTGTGGTAGGCCACCCATGGCTATGAGATTTAAGTTTACACCGAGTCTAGTTGCTTATCGTGCAACCATTGGTCAATATGGGCTCTGTCTTGATGGAGTAAGTTGTTGTGGACCTGGGTCAAGAGATTGATGGTGGTAGAGTTGATAGGATGGTGGTAATCTCTTAGTATGATCATGGGAAAGCAACTTCTGAAAAGTCTCGTCCTGATCTTCTCCTTTTCCTTCTCACTAAAGGAGTGTAGAGGATAGTTTGGGTTGATTGAGTCTAATGGTGAAAGTGCACACCCTCTCGAGAGTTAAGAACCTAAGATCTTAGCCGTGTCCCCGGCATCGGACAATTTGAGTAACTACACAAGGCTGTGTTCTGAAAATCTCCTCATCTCAAATTTCTTAATAAAACTTTGTTGGGTGAACATGGGTAGGAGACATGGACTTGTCTCGAGATTGTCTCTGAAGGAGAAGATATTGATTTAAGAAAATTGTTTAACAAAAGTAGGAGAAAATTTGCTTTGCGCAATAGCCTTGAGCTCCACCAGCCAAAATAAGCATATAGTTATAGCTTAATAGAACATTAGGAATTAAAGTCACTTGCCACCACAATTCAATTGTGCTGACCCTTTATAGCTGGGCTGCAACTAAACCTTGCAGAATGTCCGAATGAGGAGTAAGGGGGTCGTCTTCGAGCTACAACCAACATGATTTGCCAGTGGCTTCATGGAGAAGATGTAGCTCCATGCTATCTTTAGTATTACGTTTGAACTCTGAAATAAAGTGTGAACTATTTATTCAGCTAGCATTTCCGCTATGCTAAGTTGTAAGGATATTTGTTTTTTTTTGGGTCGTTCGTCTCGCTCTGTAATAAATTATGACATTGTAATGTGATATTACATCTTATTGGAGAATGCGAGACTTATGTGATCCAAGTCTTTGCACTATTCATATGTGCCATTGCTTTCGTAAGCAAGGGCACTACAAAGGTATGCGGCCATGTGGTCGTCCTTAGGCTTGTAGCTTTTGTTAGAGAAGTTGACGAGCAGCTGGGAGTCGCCCTTGATGAGTAGATGCTTGATGCCTAGGGCGATTGCGGCGCGTAGGCCGGCAAGCAGGCCTTCATACTCGGCGATATTGTTGGAGATCTTGTCGATTCCAAAGCACAGCTGGACCGCGTAACACAGCTTGTCGCCTTTTGGTGAGATCAGGACCACGCC
Source organism: Poa annua (assembly GCA_026929855.1). Taxonomy (NCBI): domain Eukaryota; kingdom Viridiplantae; phylum Streptophyta; class Magnoliopsida; order Poales; family Poaceae; genus Poa; species Poa annua. The sequence continues at coordinate 270,322,191 of CM049426.1, read as the reverse complement.
AACCCCACCGTGGCGACAAGCGAAAGCTCCGTCGAACTTCATGGTCCAGTGGCTGGGCAATTTGTCTCCAGAGGGCTCTTGCTCTTCTCCCGAATCTCTTCAAGGGTTGGGTCAGTCCATTCGGCGACTAAGTCTGCCAGTGCTCTTCCTTTGATTACCCTTATGGTATCAAAGCGCAAATTGAATGGATGTAGCTCTATATTCCACCCTGCGACACGATATGTGGCATTTGGGTTGCGCAGGATTTGCTCCAGGGGAACAGAGGTGACCACTGTGATGGGGTGCCCCTGGAAGTCGTGTCGCAGCTTTCTTGAGGCGATGAGGAGTGCGAGGAGAAGCTTATGCTGCATTGTATACCGCTCGCGAGCGTCACGCTGTACTGTGCTGACGAAGTAGACTGGATGCTCGACAAGGATAGTTCCTGTAGCCTTGGCGTCTTTTGCCTGAGGGGGCTCAGTTTTGCCCTCAAGGGGGTTGGCCTCAGGGGGCTCAGCTTGGCCCTCGAGGGGGTTGGCCTCCTGAGGCTTGTAATGGGCCTCGAGGGGGTTGGCCTCCTGGGGCGTGTCGGGCTCCCTGGCGAGATTTTCTTGCAGCTGTTGACTTGGGGCGGGCCTCTCTTGGGGTTTTGGGCCTGGCGGTGGGTATGTGAGGGCTGCCCTTTCGTCGAGCTCCTGATCAGGAGGCTTTTGCTTTGGAGTGGTTGCACTCTTCTTGTGGAGTACTGGCTCTTCCCTTTCTACCACAAGGACAACACTGGCTGTCTGTGGGGTGGCTGATAAGTATAGCTTCAGGTGCTCGCCTGATCTTGGGGCGACCATTACCGGTGGGCTGGCCAGGTACTTCTTCAAGTCCTCAAACGCTTTTTCAGCTTCAGGGGTCAACTTGAAAGTGCCCGATCTTTTCATGATCTTGAAGAATGGCAGGGCCCTTTCGCCGAACTTGGAGACGAATCTACCCAAGCTGGCCATGCAGCCTGCTAGGCGTTGCATGTCTTTGAGCCTGCGTGGAGGTTGCATGCCCTCTATTGCCTTGATTTTGTCTGGGTTTGCCTCTATGCCTCGATGGGACACGAGGAACCCAAGCAATTTGCTTGAAGGTACTCCAAAGATGCACTTGGCGGGGTTGAGCTTGATGTTTACCTTACGCAGGTTGGCGAAAGTCTCTTCAAGGTCCCCGGGCAGAGTGTTTCCCTCTCGGGATTTTACGACGATGTCATCGATGTATGCCTCGGCGTTTCTCCCCATTTGCTCGCCCAGTGCTATCCTCATCAGCCTCTGGAAGGTGGCTCCGGCATTTTTTAGGCCGAAGGGCATGCAGACATAGCAATACACACCGCAAGGGGTGAGGAAAGCCGCCTTATCCTCATCTTCCTTAGCCATTTTTATCTGATGATAACCAGAGAAAGCATCAAGGAAACAGAGGAGGTCGTAGCCTTCCGTGGAGTCCACGATCTGGTCAATTCTTGGCATGGGATAAGGGTCCTTGGGGCAGGCCTTGTTTACATCAGTGTAGTCGATGCAGAGGCAGCCTCCTCCGGCGGGTTTTGGGACTACCACGCCATTGGAGAGCCAAGTGGGGTGCGCGACTTCGCGGACGACCTTTGCCGCTTTGAGTTTCTCGACCTCCTTGACGATGAACGCTTGCTTCTTGGGGGCTTGATTTCTTGCTTTCTGCTTCGCGGGGCGCGCGTTTGGGCACACGGCTAGTGGTGCTCGATCACCTCCCTCGGTACACCAGACATGTCTGACGGTGTCCATGCGAACATGTCAGAGTTTGCCTGGAGGAAGGCGACGAGCGCGCTTTCCAATTTAGGAGGCAGCGCGGCGCCAATGGTGACGCTAGCCCCCGAGCCTTCAGCCCCCGAGCTGCTGGAGTTCAGAGAGATTTTCTTCGTAGCGGCTGTCTCCTGGGAGAACAACTGCTTCTTCTTCTTGGGTCTCTCGAGAGGCTCCATGTCCTCCTCTGCGGGGAATGCCATGGCGGCGGCCTTGTAGGCCGTCTCGACAGCGCGCGTAGCATCCAGGACATGTCCACGGATGGTGATCGTGCCAGCGCTGCCGGGGAACTTGACCATGTTGTAGGCATGATGCGTGACGGCCATGAATTTCACGAGCGGGGGGTAGCCGAGGATGGCATTGTACGGAAGGCCGATGTGCGCGACATCAAAGTCGATGTGCTCGGTGCGGTAATTTTCCTTGCTTCTGAAGGTGACGGCAAGCCTGACCTGGACCAGAGGCTCGATCGAACCGCTGGTGACTCCCGTGAAGGGGTAGGAGGGCATGAGCCGCTCGTAGGGCACTTGAAGCGCTTTGAACGTATCTGTGGAGATAACATTCAGGCCTGCTCCACCATTGATGAGAGTCTTGGAGAGAGCAACGTTGTCGATGGTGGGGCTGCAGACCAGCGGGAGGGTTCCAACAGTCTTGGTGGACTTGGGGTGGTCCTGAGCGTCGAAGGCGATGGTATACTGCGAGCACTTGAGGTGCCTGGAGGTCTCGGTGCTTGGTAGGGCGGCGTTGAGCTTGCGGGCGAACTGCTTGAACTGATTGTTCAATTTTGGCGCCTGCGCCCCACCAAGGATGCAGGCAATGGCGCCTCGTGGGGCTTGATAGCCACCATCTTCCTCGTCAGGGAGATTGCCATTCTTTTCTCCGGCGTTGGCCTGATTGCCAGATGGCTTCTGGTAGCCGCTCTTGCGTCCGCTCCCGCGGTAGCCACGCTCTCGGCCGCGGCCGCCGCTGCCTTCTGCTTGCTCGCACTCCTTGCTCAACCTCTTGAGGTCGAAGCAGGATTTTGTAGAGTGACCGCGCCTGTTGTGGTAGATGCAGAATGGGCGGTGGTCATCTTTCCTCTCTCCAGGCTCAGGGGAGTCCCTGCGGGTGCCCTTCGCGTCCGGCTCTGCCGCGAGAACCGCGGTGGCCTTACGTTTGGGCTCCTCCTTCTTTTTCTGGCTCCTGGACCCCTCCACGTGGTCGTCCCATCTCGAGGACATCTTGACGAAGAGGAGTCCCTCTTCAGCCTTGGCGCACTTGTCCGCCAGGTCGAACAGCTTCACCACATAGGTGACCTTGTCGTGGATGCCCAGCTTCTCGAGCATCCTGCTGTTTGTGACGCCCTCGCGGAAGGCAGCGATGACTTGGGTGTCAGGGATGTTCGGGATCTTGTTGTGCACTTGGCTGAAGCGCTGGATGTACTTGCGGAGCGTCTTATCCTTCTTCTGTACCACAGCGCGCAGGTCATTGTGGGTGAGTGCGCGCTCGTACGTCCCCTTGAAGTTGGATACGAACTGCTTGTAGAGCTCCTCCCAAGAGTTCACGGAGTCCTCGGGGAGGTTCAGGAGCCACGACATCGCAGAATCGCGAACTGCGTGGGAGAACCAGTTGGCCATGACCTTGTCGTCTCCACCTGCAGCTTGGATAGAGGTGGTGTAGAGCTACAGGAACTCGATGGGGTTGCTGGAGCCGTCGTAGCCCTTAGGGAGAGCCGGCATGAACTTCGGGGGCCAGACCACGCGACACAGGGAGCGGGTCAACGCCATGCGGCCTGTGGCGTACGTGGCGACCCCGTGCTGCAGCGCGCTGCGGTTCTGCTGGCCCGCCTGGGCGATCTCCTCCACGAGCCTGTTCTGGCGGTTGCGCTGGAGCTCCATCCCCACATGAGCGTTGGGCGCGGTGCGCTGCACGATCAAGCAATCGTGCGGCGAGGACGCGTGCGAGGCAGCCCTCTGCGTTGCAGCCGGTGCAGGCCCTGGCGGGGGCGGAGACGCGTTTGTTGCGACCGTGCCCGCGAGAGAGGGGTGCACGTTGGAGTGCGACGGAGCAGGGCGCGTCGTGGCGATGCCGACGAGGTGGTTGAGGCGCTGGAGCCACTGCTCGTGGGCCTTAGCGGTGGGCTGGTAGCAGAGAAGTTCCTGCGCCATGAGCAGCGCGGTGTGAGCCGCAGGGTCCGTCCTACCAGGGCCGGAGCCGCTCGGGTGCTGCGTCGGGTGCGACGACTGTGTGTCCTCCTGGTGCTCGGAGTTGCGTTATGGCGCCTCCGCATGAGGGCCCGAAGGGGCGCGCTCTTCATGGCGGGGTCGGCACCGTCGTGCGCGGGTGTCTGTGGCAGCGTGCGGGTCACAAGCTCCTTCAGGCACGCGTCGGTTGACGCGGGCGGCGCGCGTCGCGCGGGTGTTCGCCATGGCGCGGAGACGGCTTGAAGGTCGTTGACGCGCCTCAATCCCCTACCTGGGGCGTCAAATGTCGGGTTATGACTCCCTAGAATCGGGGGTAGTCACTTCCTGAAGTGTAGTTCGTGAAGGGGATTGAACGCGGAGGTCAAAACCCTCGAGGGACACGGTGACGTTGCTCACCGGACCTGAAGACGAAACACCCACGACAGAGATAGACGTCGGCCCGTACCCAGGTTCACGGCCCTCGTGAGGAGGTAATACCGCTACTCCTGCTTGTCTGTATTAGATTACGGTGGTTACAGTACAACGGAGCTTGCCGAGGGCCCCCTTGAGGTAGTTCTTGCTTGGGGAGGGAAGCGATGCTCTTCTTCCTCCTCCAGCCAGAGGCTATCCTACTTGGTGTTGCTAGGGTTTACAAGCGTTGTAGTAAGCAATTGGCCCACCCTCCCTACGATGGAGGTCTTGGTGCTTTTATAGGCACGTCTGGCGCTCTCCTTCTGCTTGGCCTTCAAGGTGGTTCCCACACGGCAGTGGCGTGGAGGTGCAGGAGTCCACCACGGCTCGTTCGTCCATGGACGTGGTCCATCACCGATAAAGCCGGGCGCGGTGGCCGACAGGCGGCCGACCGCGCGGTACTGCCCGCAGGGAGGGCAGTCTCTGAGGTGGAGCCCGCGATGACGTTCTCTTTTGGAGGGTTGCGTCGTCCGCCTGCTTTATCACCAGAGTGGAAGGTTTTGGCAGTCCTGCCGCAGGCGGCGCAACTTTATTGACTCCTTTATCACCAAAACGGCAACGGGGGTGCTTGCGTCACCACGTGGGCGTGGCAGAGGCCATGTGTGTCTCGCCGTACTTCCTTGGGCGCGACCTTTCCCTTCACGTCTGGGGAGGCCTGTGGGGGGATTCCCGTTGACTTCCCTCCAGGCGCGCTAGCGCGTCGGGAGGGTCTCTTGAAGCGAGGTACCCCCTGAGGCCCTTGTTTCCTCTTCAGGCCCTCGAGGGGAATTGCCTCTCGATGGTCCCGCCAGGCGGCGAAGCCTAGTCCTTAGTTATTTCGTCTGATCAGCCCGCGTGCGAGGCTTGGGGGGAGTGAGCTCTCCGTACCAAAGTTCACACTGGGCCAACATAACTGAGGAAAATCTTGCTGCTGCACTACTTCATACCTTCCACTTGGGGTTTACCAACCACACTTGCTAGCATCAAGAATTTATGGCGCCGTTCCCGAGGAAATAAGCATTCTTCTACGAGGGGAGTTTTCGCACTTCCAATCTTTTAATTTTGATATTGTCTTGCTTAGTTTATTTTTATTACTGTCTTGTTTGCTTAATATCAAAAATACAAAAAAATTAGTTGCTTGCATTACTTTTCTTATTTTGATTTTATCTTTTATTTTCAGTTTTTTTGCTTTTGTTTATTTCGGTTTAGTATTATTTTTCTTATTATTGTTATTTTGGTTTGCTAAATAATTTGCTAAAATGAGTTCTTCTGAGAATACTAAGTTGTGTGACTTTACTAGCACCAACAACAATGATTTTATATTCACACCTATTGCTCCAACTGCATCTAAAGTTGAGTTCTTTAAAATTAAACCTGCTTTATTGAACCTTGTTATGAGAGAGCAATTCTCTGGTGTTATGTTGTTGCCCATCTAAATAACTTTGTTGAATTATGTGAAATGCAAAAATATAAACACATAGATGGTGATATCATAAAACTGAAATTATTTCCTTTCTCCTTGAGAGGAAGAGCTAAGGATGGTTGCTTTCATTGCCTAGGAATAGTATTGATTCTGGTATAAAATGCAAATATGCTTTTATAGGAAAATACTATCCTCCTGCTAAGATTATTTCTCTAAGAAGTAGCATCATGAATTTTAAACAACTAAATAACGAACATGTTGCTCAAGCTTGGGAAAGAATGAAATCTTTGATAAAGAATTGCACAACCCATGGACTGACTGCTTGGATGATCATCCAAACCTTTTATGCAGGACTAAATTTTTCTTCAAGAAACTTACTGGATTCAGCTGCTGGAGGTACCTTTATGTCCATAACTTTGGGTGCTGCAACAAAACTCTCGGATGATATGATGGTGAATTATTCTTAATGGCATACGGAGAGGACCCCTCAAGATAACAAGGTAAATTTTGTTGACGAAACCTCCTCCTTGAGTTAAAATATTGATATTATTATGTCTATGCTTGCAAGTGGTAAATCCCATATTGATCCCAATAATGTTCCTTTAGCTTCTTTAGTTGCACAAGAAGAGCATGTTGATATAAACTTTATTAAAAGCAACAATTTCAATAACAATGCCTATAGGAACAATTATGGTAATAACAACTATAAGCCCTATCCTCCTAATAATGGTAACTCTTATGGTAATTCTTATAAAAATAATAGGACTACCACCTCTGAACTTGAAACCATGTTAAAAGAATTTATCACTACACAAACTCTGTTTAATAAAACTGTTGAGAAAAAGCTTGGGAAAATTGATATACTTGCATCTAAGGTTGATAGTCTTGTCCTTGATGTTGATCTTTTAAAATCTAAGGTCATGCCTACTCAAAATAAAGAGAGTAATACCTTTGCTAAAATTAATGAAATCCAAGTTCAAATTGATGAAAATGGTAGGATGATGGCTCAATTACGTGCTAGATGGGAGAAAGAGAAAGTACTAGATAAAGAGGCTAATATTGTTAAAGTTTTTACTATTACTACCTCTGAAAATAATGGTGTTTCACATGTTAGTAAGCCTCCTACTATCAATGGTAACATAGTTGGTGTAGGAAATGTCTCCTCTACTTCCTCCAAAAATTTAAATTTACCTAAAACTGCTGAAACTAGTGTTGATAAAAGTGCTGAAATTTTTAAGAACATTGGAGAAAGTGGTTCGGTTTGCTTTGATGATAATAATTTTGATTTTTATAATTTTAATATCTCTGAAGTTATTAAGTTCTTGCAAACGTTGGCCACGAGTCCTAATGCTAGCTCTCTTCATTTGATTTTTGCTACTCATATTACGAATGCTCTAATTAAAGCTAGGGAAGATAAATTAAAACTTGAAGCTTCTATCCCTAAGAAGTTAGAAGATGGTTGGGAGCCCATCATTAAAATTAAATGTCGGCCCAGTGGGAACTGGGGTATCAAGAGCCCGTTCCCCCCAGGCCTCGCTCGCGGGCTGGACGGACGAAACGACTAAGGACCAGGCGCCACCGCCTGGCTGGACCCTCGAGAGACAACTCCCCTCGAGGGCCTGGAGAGGAAACGAGGGCCTCAAGGGACTCCTCGCCTCAGGGGATCCTCCCCCCGAGGAATCAACCCTCCTGAGGGAAGTCCGACAGGAATCTCCCCTCAGGCCTGAAGGGAAACGTCGTCGCCAAGAAAGCCCGGCAGAGCGCACGTGACCTCTGCCACGCTCGTGCAGTGACGCGCACACCCCTGTCGCTGTCCCTGGCGATAAAGCGATCAACAAAGTTGCTCCGCCTGCTGCATAGCTGTGAGGACCTTCTACTCTGGCGATAAAGCAGGTGGACGGCGCAACCCTCCAACGGAGATCGTCATCGCGGGCTCCACCTCAGAGACTGCTCGCTCTGCTGATAGTACCGCGCGGTCGGCCGCCTGTCGGCCACGGCGCCACCTTTATCAACAATGGACCGAGTCCATGGACGAATGGGGCACGGTGGACTCGTGCTCCGCCCCGCCACTTGCAAGTGGGAACCACCTTGAAGGCCAAGCCGAAGGAGAAGGCCCGAGGCGCCTATAAAAGAGAGAAGACATCCATCATAGGGGGAGTCGGCCCTTTGCGTGCAAAACTCCCTTGTAAACCTTAGCAACTCTGGTTAGGTTAGCCGCTGGCTGGAGGAGGAAGAAGATCATCGCTTCCCTCCCCAGGCAAGAACTGCTTCAAGGGGGCTTCCGGCAAGCTCAATTGTACTGTAACCTTCCACATATAATACAGACAGGGAAGAGTAGCGGTCTTACCTCCTCACGAGGGCCGTGAACCTGGGTAAAGGACGGTGTCTTCCTTGGTCGGGTGTGCTTCTTCTTCGGGTCCGGCGAGCAACGTCGTGGTGCCACTTGAGGGTTTAGACCTCCACGTTCAATCCCCTTTCGAACTACACTTCAGGAAGTGACTACCCCTGATTCCTGGGAGTCATAGCCCGACATTTGGCGCGCCAGGTAGGTAACTGAGGCGCGTCAACAAGCTTCGAGTTCGTCTCCGCGCCATGGTGAACACGCGCGCCACCCGCACTGCTCGAGTCAACCGACGTGCGCCCGCAGGAGCACGCGCGCCCCCAGGTGCCGCGACCACCCGTGTGACCACCCGCGCACGGTGGGGCCGACCCCGCCATGAGGAGCATGTCCCTTCTGGCCCTCACGAGGAAGCACCAGAGCAAGACGCCGAGCACCAGGAGGACGCGCAGTCATCGCACCCTGCGCAGCGCCCGAGCGGCTCGGGCCCGGGGAGGACAGACCCTGCGCCCCATACCGCACTGCTCATGGCGCAGGAGCTGCTCCGCTACCAGCCCACCGCTAAGGCCCACGAGCAGTGGCTCCAACGTCTCAACCACCTCGTCGGCATCGCCACGACACGCCCCGCTCCATCGCAGTCCAACGTGCACCCCTCTCTCGCGGGCATGGTCGCAACAAATGCACATTCGCCACCTCCGGGGCCTGCACCGGCTGCGGCACAAAGGGCTGTTTCGCACGCGTCCTCGCCACACGATTGCTTAATCGTGCAGCGCACTGCGCCCGACGCTCGTAGGGGGATGGAGCTCCAGCGAGACCGCCAGAACAGGCTCGTGGAGGAGCTCGGCCAGGCGGGACAGCAGAACCGCGGCGCGCTTCAGCACGGGGTCACTACGTACACCTCTGGCTTCATGGCGTTCACCCGCTCTCTGCGTCGCGTGGTCTGGCCGCAGAAGTTCAGGCCAGCTCTTCCCAAGGGCTACGACGGCTCCAGCAACCCCGTCGAGTTCCTGCAGCTCTACACCACCTCCATCCAAGCTGCGGGGGGAGACGACAAGGTCATGGCCAACTGGTTCTCCCACGCGTTACGCGACTCTGCGTTGTCGTGGCTTCTGAACCTCCCGGAGGACTCTGTGAACTCCTGGGAGGAGCTCTGCAAGCAGTTCGTCTACAACTTCAAGGGGACGTACGAGCGCGCCCTCACCCACAACGATCTGCGTGCTGTGGTGCAGAGGAAGGATGAAACGCTCCGCAAGTATATCCAGCGCTTCAGCCAGGTGCGCAACAAGATCCCGAACATCCCCGACATTCAAGTCATCGCCACTTTCCACGAGGGCGTCACAAACAGCAGGATGCTCGAGAAACTGGGCATCCACGACAAGCTCACCTCTGTGGTCAAGTTGTTCGACATGACGGACAAGTGCGCCAAGGCTGAAGAGGGACTCCTCTTCGTGAAAATGTCCCCGAGAGGGGACGATCATGCTGAGGGGTCCAAGAGCCAGAAGAAGAAGGAGGAGCCCAAGCGCAAGGCCACCGTAGTTCTCGCGGCAGAGCCTGACACAAAAGGCACCCACAGAGACTCCCCCGAGGCTAGAGAGAGGAAAGATGATCACCGCCCTTTCTGCATCTACCACAACAGGCGCGGCCACTCTACGGAGTCCTGCTACGACCTCAAAAGGTTGAGCAAGGAGCGCGAGCAAGCAGAAGATGGCGGCAGCCGCGGTCGAGGCCGTGGCTACCGCGGGAGCGGACGCAAGGGCGGCTACCAGAAACCAGCTGGAAATCGAGCCAACGCCGCAGAAAAGAATGGCAACCTCCCTGACGAGGAAGACGGCGGCTACCAAGCCCCGAAGGGCGCCATTGCCTACATCCTCGGGGGGGGGGGGGGGGGGGGGGCGCAGGCGCCAAAGTCGAACAACCAGTTCAAGCAATTCGCCCGCGAGCTCAACGCCGCCCTCCCGAGCACGGAAACCTCCAGGCCCCTCAAGTGGTCGCAGTACACCATCGCCTTCGACGCTCAGGACCACCCCAAGTCCACCAAGACTATTGGAACCCTCCCGCTGGTCTGCACCCCCACCATCGACAATGTGGCTGTCTCCAAGACGCTCATCGATGGCGGAGCAGGCCTGAACGTTATCTCCATAGATACGTTCGAAGCGCTTCATGTAACGTACCTGCACTTAAAAATATGGCAGGTACCTGTGTATAGTGCAAACCCCTGGATCGATTCATTTGCACACACAGTTTACGATGAATATCACAACATTGTATCAATATTACACGAATAATCCAGACTTGGTAAAATAAATAGTTCGATACATCTTTGCATAGCTTAAAGCTAGCTCAAAACAATAAAGCAGCGGAAATAAAACATGGTCCTGAGTAGTCCACTGTTGTTTATCAAAATTTTATTAAGAAATTAGAATGTTGGGATTCCTCCATGTTCCTTGATCAGCTGTAGTCTTTACTTGAAATACTTCTCCTTGAGTTCTTCACGATCTTCTCCATTTATTTCTCACATCCCTTTGTTCCTGGGTGGCCTTCCACAAGTGTGCTCTCAGGTGAAAACCCCCACGTTCACGATCCTAAGTATAGTAGAAACTATCTTAGGTGAAAACCCTCATGGACATGGTCCTGAGTAGCCACTCAACATAAACCAAACAACCAATCCACCCAGATTATTCATTAACTTAGTGATGTGCACTCCCAGGTGAAAACCCCCACATACTATGATCCTAAGTATAGTAAAGACTATTTCAGGTGAAAACCCTCATAGACATGGTCCTGAGTAGCCACTTAAGATTTTGTAAAACCTTTCTTCAATTGCATAGCATCAAAATTCTACTAAGTCATTTCATAGGTACCTAGACCCAAAGGAATAGGGAATTCTAAAGTCTTGCATAGAAAATCTACTAAGTCCTACACATGCATAGGAAAATAACTAAATCATGCATAGAAAATACTTAGGAATTTTATGGGGGTGTGCCACTTGCCTTGGCAACAAGAAGAATAGCAACAGCAGCTGCAACAGTTGTCGTTTCCCTCCGAAATTTCTAACACATCAAACAAAACACACATAAACATACAAACCAAAATAACAATACAAAAATATGCTATGCATAATGTGCAAAATACTTAGAGAAAATACTAAGTCTATTCTTTAAGGTGATCGACAATTATCAACAACTCTTTGTAAATTGGATATTCACTATAGTGAGAGAGACAGAAACCCGGCCAGCCACTTAAGTTGTGGAACAGGTCTCATGTACGTGGACTTGTAAGGTTAGTTTCCAGGCCGCTTCATCTCACTATGCCGCTAGGATCCAACAAACTTCAAGATGGTAATAATATGATCAAAAAATGTTTTAAGTCAAGATTAGGAAAGATAGAAGAAAATGATATAGGTTATCTTCCAGGCTTCATCTCCAGACTTGTAGTATTCTCCTTAGTGATTTCTTGATCACCATGTCTAAGAGAGCAGAAAAGAAAGAAAGAAAGATTTAGAGAATAGAGGGGGTTGGTCTTCTTGGACTCCTCTTAATTTTTCTTCTAAGTGCTTCTACTTCTTGGAGATTCTTAGGGAGTCTTGTTTTGGCTAAGTCCTTCATTGGTCTTCTAGCTCCATGTTGAAAATCCTAAGTGTCTAAGTGCATAGCACTTAACCAAAAATGCTAAGTTGAAAATATTCCTAACTTAGAGAAAATAATGGAGGAGTTTTCCTATGAGGAGAATAACTATATATTAAAATATGTTATGCATGCAATGCTCTTTTTAATCAAAATAAACATCATACAAAATTTGTGATATTTATAAAGTATGCATTAGGCTATAAATGCAATTGAATTATTTCCTAATTTTGGAAAATATAATAAAAGGAATTACATGTAAGATTAAAGTTTTATGTGATTAAAATTTTATAATAAATTTTTATAAATGGTGTTAATAGACAGAGGGCATTTAATTAAAATTTATAGCAATTGCATTTATTGAAAATTAATATTTCTATTAATAGTTATGTCAAAAATAGTCAAACTACTCAATTTAAACATACAACTTTTAAATCATGAAAATAATACTCAAAAATATTTTATATCATAGACATCACACTACAAATATTCTAAAGTTTCTAAAAAAAATTTGTTTGCAATTTTTGGACTTATAGATTTAAAGTTATTACAAAAATACTCAAATCCACCATTTGAAATTTGAATATTTTAAACTTAGTCAAATATGAATTTTGGCAGATCTAAAATATTCTACATGTCGAGGGCTTTCCAAAAATATAAAGTTTGTTAAATTTGGATAAGTGAGTAAAAAGTTATAACAATTCTAAGTTACAGGGTCTTTTCTGTAAAACTGCCAAATAAAATTAATTACGAAAATAATTGCTGACGCGGACGCTGACGAGGCACGACGTGGCGCTGACTAAGCACGCTGAGTCAGTGCTGACGTGGATAAGTGGATAGATCTGGACCGTCAGATCTGGATATGGCGGTCCAGATCAACTCGTACCCCTTCGCGTTAAAGTTCTAATCGTGGCCGTTAAACTTAGATCGGACGGTCCAGGAGAGTTGACCGAAAACCAGCGGCGGGACTCACCGGAGATGGAGGGGACGGTGGCGTTTGGTTCGGGCGTGGACGCTCCCGTCGGTGCACTGCTCCCCTGGACACGAGATGACGACGACGAGGTGCGGCAGATCGCGGGGAAGACGGTGGAGGCGACGACGTCGTCTCGGGCGCCCTGGAGGTGGCGTGGAGGTGCGGGCGGAGTTACGGCACTCTGGCGAGCTTCAACTCGAGCAGCCCGATGGTGATTGGGCTAGGGTTTTCGGGGGAAACGGAGAGGAGAGGCAGGGGATTTAAATAGGCCGAAGGGGTAATCAAATCCGCGACAATCTCGCTCGAATTTGGGCAAGGATCGGAGGAGGATTCGGGGGCGTGATTTCTGGCTAGAGGTTAGGGATGAAGTCCTGACAGGTGGGTCCCGCCTGTCAGGTTTTTCACTTTTTCTTTTCTGATTTATTTATTTCTTTTATAACTTTTGATTTATAACTCCAAATGAGGTCAAACAAATTTCTAAAAATTTGTAAAATTATTATCTTTATGTTAAACCAGTTGTGGGAATGTTTTGAACATTTTTGAAAAATAATATTTTGCAATATTGATTAAATACAAATTTGACACTTAAGGTCAAATTTGAAATTATATCTTAATTAAATTTTCTTTTGCTTAAATAAAATTTGTAAAATACCCTCATTCCAATATGTTTGAATTTAAGTTATTTAAACAAATTTTGTTCAAATCATTCATCTTTATTTTGGCATATAGTAGAAATAGAATATAATTTTTTTGAGAGTAATATGAAATATAATGGATTTTTAATTTAAACCCTTTGTGATTTAATAAGATGATGAAATGAGATGCATGTATGCATGAATGCAATGCTAAATTTTCCTTTTCAAAGCAAAAATACATAAATGTTTTCAAAAGTTTTAAATTTTAGTGATTTTTTTTAATATTCCAAAATATAGGGATGTTACACTTCAAGTGCCCTACGAGAGGCTTATGCCCTCGAGGCCCTTCACGGGGGTCACCAGCGGCTCAATCGAGCCTCTAGGCCAGGTCAGGCTTGCCGTCACCTTCGGGAGCGAGGAAAATTACCGCACCGAGCTCATCGACTTCGATGTTGCGCACATCGGCCTGCCGTACAACGCCATCCTCGGCTACCCCGTGCTCACGAAGTTCATGGCCGTCACGCACCATGCGTACAACATGGTCAAGATCCCCGGCAGCCCCGGCACGATCACCATACGTGGGCATGTCCTGGACGCTACGCGCACTGTTGAGACGGCCTACAAGACCGCCGCCATGGCCTTCCCCGCAAACGAGGACCACGAGCCTCTCGAGAGGCCCAAGAAGAAGAAGCAGTTGTTCTCCCAGGAGGCAGCTGCTACCAAGAAGATCTCTCTGAGCTCAGGGAGCTCGGGGGCTGAAGGCTCGGGGGCTAGCGTCACCATTGGCGCCGCGTTGCCTCCCAAATAGGATAGCGCGCTCGTCGCCTTCCTCCAGGCAAACTCTGACATGTTCGCATGGACACCGTCGGATATGTCTGGTGTACCGAGGGAGGTGATCGAGCACCACTTGGCCGTGTGCCCAAACGCGCGCCCCGTCAAGCAAAAAGCAAGAAAGCAAGCCCCCGAGAAGCAAGCATTCATCGTCAAGGAGGTCGAGAAGCTCAAAGTGGCAAAAGTCGTCCGCGAAGTCGCGCACCCCACTTGGATCTCCAACGGCGTGGTAGTCCCAAAACCCGCCGGCGGAGGCCGCCTCTGCATCGACTACACTGACGTAAACAAGGCCTGCCCCAAAGACCCTTATCCCATGCACAGAATCGACCAGATCGTGGACTCCACGGCAGGCTGCGACCTCCTCTGTTTTCTCGATGCCTTCTCTGGTTATCACCAGATTAAAATGGCTAAAAAGGATGAGGAGAAGACGGCTTTCCTCACCCCATGCGGTGTGTATTGCTACGTCTGCATGCCCTTCGGCCTAAAAAATGCCGGAGCCTCTTTCCAGAGGTTAATGAGGATAGCCTTTGGCGGGCGAATGGGGCGAAACGCTGAAGCATATGTCGATGAGATCGTCGTGAAGTCGCGAGAAGGAAATACTCTTCTCGGAGACCTTTAAGAAACCTTCGCCAGCCTGCGCAAGGTGGACATCAAGCTCAACCCCGCCAAGTGCGTCTTTGGAGTACTTTCAGGCAAATTGCTGGGGTTCCTCGTGTCTCATCGGGGCATAGAGGAGAACCCAGACAAAATCAAGGCCATAGAAGGCATGCAACCTCCACGCAGGCTCAAGGACATGCAACGCCTGGCAGGCTGCATTGCCAGCTTGGGTCGATTCATCTCCAAGTTCGGCGAAAGAGCCCTGCCGTTTTTCAAGATCATGAAAAGAACGGGCACTTTCAAGTGGGCCCCTGAAGCTGAAAAAGCATTTGAGGACCTGAAGAAGTACTTGGCCAGCACACCTGTAATGGTCGCCCCAAGGCCTGGTGAGCACTTGAAGCTGTACTTGTGAGCTACTCCACAAACAGCCAGTGCTGTCCTTGTGGTGGAAAGAGAGGAGACTGTACTTCACAAGAAGAGTGCAACCACTCCAAAGAAAAAGCCTCCTGATAAAGAGCTCGACGAAAGGGCAGTCCCCACAAAGCCACCGCCAGGCCCAAAGCCTCAAGAGGGGACCGCCCCGAGTCAATCGCTGCAAGAGGTTCATGCCGAAGGGACTGAGGAGCCTCAAGAGGCTAACACACTCGAGGCTCAGGAGGAGCGCTGCGAGGCCACGTCCCTCGAGGCCACGTCCCTCGAGGCAAAGTCCCTCGAGGCCACGTCACTCGAGGCCACGTCCCTCAAGGCCACGTCCCTCGAGGCAAAGTCCCTCGAGGCCACGTCCCTCAAGGCCACGTCCCTCGAGGCAAAGTCCCTCGAGGCCACGTCCCTCGAAGCAAAGCCCCTCGAGGCCACGTCCCTCGAGGCAAAGTCCTTCGAGACCAAGCCCCTTGAAGCCAACCCCATCGAGGGCCAAGCTGGACCTCCTCAGGCGAAAGACGCCAAGGAAGCAGGAACTACTCTCGTCGAGCATCCAGTTTACTTCGTCAGCACAGTACTACGTGATGCTCACGAGCGGTACCCGATGCAGCAGAAGCTTCTCCTCGCACTCCTCATCGCCTCAAGAAAGCTGTGACACTACTTCAAGGGGCACCCCATCATGGTGGTAACCTCTTTCCCCCTGGAGCAAATTCTACGCAACCCAAATGCAACATATCGTGTCGCAGGATGGAACATCGAGCTACAGCCATTCAATTTGCGCTTCGATACCACAAGGGTAATCAAAGGAAGAGCGCTGGCAGACTTTGTCGCCGAATGGACTGATCCAACCCCTGAAGAGCCCTGGGAAGAAGAGCACGACTCCTCTGGAGCCGCAATGCCCAACTACTGGACCATGAAGTTCGACGGAGCTTTCGCTTGTCGCCACGGTGGGGCAGGTGTAGTCCTGACCTCACCCAAAGGCGACAAGTTGTATTACGCAGTCCAGCTGTTCTTCGGAATCGACAAGATATCCAACAACATCGCCGAGTATGAAGGGCTGCTTGCTGGCCTACGCGCCGCAATCGCCCTAGGCGTCAAGCATATACTCATCAAGGGCGACTCCTAGCTGCTCGTCAACTTCTCCAACAAAAGCTACAAGGCCAAGGACAACCACATGGCCGCATACCTTGAAGAGGTCCGTAGGCTAGAGAAGAACTTCAGGGGAATGGAGCTCATGCATATCCCAAGAAAGGAAAACCAAGAGGCTGATGACATCGCCAAGCGCGCATCAAAGAGGCAAGCCCAACTGCCAGGTGTCTTTGAAGAAAGGCTCGTCAAGGCATCCATAAAGCAGCCCCTCGAGGCCCTGCCCGCAAGCATAGACGAAGCGCTCCCGCCACCACCTGCAAGCGGAGCTCCAGGCTGCGGGCCCCCAACAGGGGAGCGCCTGTTGCTCACAGCGGTGCACCAAGAGGCAGGATGGATCGACGAGATCAAAGACTACCTCCACAAAGGGATCCTTCCAGAGGATGATGTTGAAGCGGGGCGAATTGCCCGCCAAGCAAAATCGTACCAAATCCTCGAAGGAATTCTCTACCGCAAGCGCCCAAACGGCATCGCGCTCAAGTGTGTCCCTCCTGAAGAAGGAAAACTGCTGATTAAGGACATCCACAGCGGGGAATGCGGCCACCATTCGTGCGCCCGCACCCTCGCAGGAAAAGTCTTCAGGAGCGTCTTCTACTGGCCTCAAGCGCTTCAAGATGCGACGGACATCATTCAAGCTTGTGAAGCCTGCCAATTCCATGCCAAGCAAATCCACCAACCAGCGCTGGGGCTACAAACCATTCCGCTCTCGTGGCCGTTTGCGGTCTGGGGGCTGGACATCCTGGGACATTTCCCAACGGCGCAATGTGGATATCGCTACCTCTTCGTGGCCATTGACAAGTTCACAAAATGGCCTGAAGTGGAGGCGACGCGCACAATCACAGCAGGCGCGGCGGTGAAATTCATCAGAGGCCTGGTCTGCCGCTTCAGAGTGCCTAACCGCATCATCACCGACAATGGCTCGCAATTCACAAGCAGCATCTTCAGAGCCTACTGCCAGAAAATGGGCATCAAGCTCTGCTTCGCCTCAGTCGCCCATCCGCAAAGCAACGGACAGGCCGAGCACGCAAACGCAGAGGTCCTCAAAGGCTTAAAGACCAGGACCTTCGATGTCCTCAAGGGCCACGGCAAGGGCTGGATCAATGAGCTACCCTTGATGCTCTGGTCCATCCGTACCACGCCACCCAAGCCCACCGCGGAAACGCCGTTCGCACTCGTCTACGGAGCCGAAGCAGTCCTCCCCGCAGAGATAAAGCATGGATCCCCACGGGTCCTTGCCTTTAATGAGGACCAGCAAGGGGACCTCCACAACGACGACCTGCTGCTCCTTGAAGGGCTAAGACGCCGCGCCGCCCTACGGGCGACCAAGTACCAGCAGTCTCTGAGGCGCTACCACAGCCGAAATGTGCACTTGCGCACCCTGGAGGCCGGCGATCTCGTCCTCAGGCGAATCCTCTCCAGGGAAGGCCTCCACAAGCTGTCCCCGATGTGGGAAGGTCCCTACAGGGTCACCCACATCGCCAGGCCTGGCGCGGCTCGCCTCGAGACGGAAGACGGTGTCCCCGTCAAGAATCCATGGAACATCATGCATCTGCGCAAGTTCTACCCGTGATCATTATCACGTCAGGGCATTTAGCGGAAGAGGCAGCCCACGGCTCAACCTCCAAGCACCTTTTTGTCCCTCAAGGTTAAAAGCTCAAGGCTTAAACCTCGCAAACCTTTGTATCCGCAAGGAACAAGTTAAAAAAGTGATTATTGTCACGCCCGTGATCATTGTCACGTCGAGACGTCAAGCGGACGAGGCAGCCTACGGCTCAACCTCTAAGCATTTTTCGTCTCTAGAGGTTAAAACGCTGAAAGGCTTAAACCTCCAAAAACATAGCTTTCTCTCCTAAAGGAACAAATGCCAAAGTGGTCATTGCCACACCCATGATCATTGTCACGTCGAGAAGACAAGCGGAAGAGGCAGCTTACGGCTCAACCTCCAAGCAATGTCGTCTCTAGAGGTTAAAACGCCAAAAGGCTTAAACCTAAACACATGCTTTGTCTCCTAACGGAACAAACGCAACCGTGGTCATTGCCACACACGTGATCATTGTCACGTCGAGACTCCTAGCGGACGAGGCAGCTTACGGCTCAACCTCAAAACATTCTTGTCTCTGGAGGTTAAAACGCCAACGGCTTAAACCTCCAAAGCCCCAAAGGCTTCACTCGAGGGTAAACCCTCCGAGCTCTCAATTAAAACGAGCCACCTCAGGCCGTTGAGAGTCTCTGCCACCAACAGGTGGTCCCCATGCCTCGACATGGTCAGAGCATTAACTTGGCAATCCCAAGCATAATGACTCAATCTCGTTCCTAAGTGAACTTAGCGCTTCGACTCCGCTGAAAAAACGTTTTTGGGGTTTTTTTTATTTACGCATTAGTATTGTTGAAGTGTGCTCTTATATCTCTCCACATGCGTACCTCGCGAGCGGGGGCTGAGTACAGTGCCAGTGCCTCAAATGACACACCGGCAGCACTGCAAAATCCAAGAGTCCGAGCTCTGGCTGGAGGGCAATACCCTACAAACATGCCATCTCTACAGAGGACCTTGGTACTTACTCTCCTCTCAAGGAACGCCTGAGGGGACCTATAACCGCGCACGATCCCTTGATCCGTGTTCCAGCGTTTGGGTTCGCCCCTCTAATACCTGCAGGGAAGAACTCCCCCGCGAGCCTAAAGGGGCATCCCTGAGCGACCCCTCAAGTGGGCAACCTCGCCAGGAGAAAAGCCTCCCCAGGAGCGACCCCTCAAGCGCCAACCTCGCCAGGCAAAGAGCCCCCCCAGGAGCGACCCCTCAAGTGGGCAACCTCACCAGGCGAAAAGCCTTCACAGAGAGAAAACCTCGAGAAGCTAAGTCTCGCACCCACGCTTTAAGAGCGTTTTTCTCTCCCTAGCGCGCGTCTTTGCCCCTCGAGCGACTTCGCTTTCCCTTACGCTTTATGGACTACTCGCACGTCTAAGGGGGGCACTTGAGCATCGCGACTCAAGGCTCTTACATCTCCTAGGCCTAAACTCCCCCCGGCCTTGCGGAGTCATTGCTCCCGCATACCGAGGTGGCGGAGTCATGGCACGAAGAGATGGGACCTAACAACGCAGAGAACAAATAGACATGAAGATGAGTCCAAAGAGACCTCACGAGGGGCAGACAAGCTCGAATTAAAATGGAAATTAAAAGTATATTACAAGACAAAAAGTCTTGAGATGCCGAAAAGCACACGGCTGGTGCAGATACAAGCGCTCGCAGGCGCAGTCAAGAAAGGCTCAGGGGGATGCAGCATCGCTTTGAGCCTCCTCCGCAGCGCCATCTTCGACCTCGGCGGAGCGGGCCTCCTCCCACGCGGCACCACCTTCGACCTCGGTGGAGCGGGCCTCCTCCTCCGCAGCACCATCTTCGACCTCGGCGGAGAGGGCCTCCTCCTCCCTGAACTCCGGCGCAGCCTCCACACGACTGAAGCGGTTGCAGAAGGCATCCACCTGCTCGCGGAGGGAAGACGAGACGCGATGCGCGCCCTCGCCGGGAGCAACTTCGGTCACCAAGCGGAGGTCGAAGTCCGGCACAAGGAGCTTGATGTTGGTGAAGATGCGGTCGACAGCCACCCCCAAGAACTGCCTGCTCTCGTCTTCGATCACCTCGCGAAGCTCAGTGGCGGGGCCCTCCAGCGCCGCGAAGAGCTGGTCAAAATAGGCCAGGAGCGCGGCGGCGTCGTCGTGGCCTTGGGTCCTAGGACACGGCGCGTCTGCACCGAGCTGCGCCGCAAGCTCTCCACCGCGTGCGACCAACTCTTCAAACAGGCGGTCGCGCTGCATCGCAGACGCACTGGACGAAGGGCCAGCGCCGTGAGTCGCCACGTCGCGAGCCTCCTCCGCTCGGCGCCAACAGGCCTTGGCGCGCTTGAAGCGGCGCGCCAGCTTGGAGTTGGCCTTCTCGAGCTCAGCGAGCCGATGAGCGTCCGCAGCATGCTCGGCCTTGAGGCGGTCCTCCCGCTTCCGCAGCCGAGCATGGTACTTCTAGAGAAGGGACCGACGGAGATGTCTCTCGTGCTCCGCGAGGGCCCTCTACGCCGCTCTCGTCCTCTTGGTGAAGCGCCGCTCCGAGCGCTTCTGAGCAGCGACGTGCTCGTCAAACTTCGAGATCGCCTGGGCCAGGCCTCCCTCGCGCGCTTCGAGGGCCTCACGTTGGGCAGCCAAGTCCTTCTCCGTCTAGAGACACTGCTCCTCGCGCCGCTGCAACTCACTCCCCCTGAGGGCCAGCTGCCGATCGCGCTCGGCCAAGCACTTGCGGTCCTCCTCCAGAGCGGCCTGCGCGGCCTGCTGGGCAGAGAGTAGCTGGGACTCCAACCGGTCCAGCTCGCAGCGCTTCTGCGCCAGCGAGCCTTCCATCGCCTCACGCTCGGTTGTGGCCCCTCGCAGGAGCTCCTCAGCGGCGTCGCGTTCTGCCTGGAGGGGCTCAAGTAGCTCTGCGGCATCGCGAATGGCTCCGTCGCGTATTTCCTAGGCAAAGCTGATGGCCTCTATGCGGGCTGCCTGCGCGCCGAGTCCTCCAGCCGGCGTGCCTCGACGGCCGCATGGAAGGACGTCCATGATCTCGCAAGTTCCTCCTGCTGCTGGGCGAGCCGTATGTCGCCAAGGGCAAGGTGCGCCTCCAGGCACTCCAAGGACTCCCGCACAAGGACGAATGCCACCTCGCGTCGCCCCGCGCTCCAATCCCAGCCTCAGAGAACCAATTCCTGGCTAGATGAGGGCCCAGCTGCAGCGGCCGGTCCCGTGAGCCCTGCCCCAGGTCGAGCTCGGGGGCGGGGTGTGGCTCCACCTCCATCCACGCCGGCCTCCGCTGCGGTGCTCGAGCCATTAAGACGCTCATCTTCTCCGGCAGGGCAAGGTGGCGAGGCCGCATCCCCTCCCGCGGACGCACTTGCGCCTGCGGGAGCCTCGGTCGCTCCCTCCAGAGGTGGCGAGGCCGCACCCCCTCCTGTGGCCGCACTTGCGCCTGCTAAAGCCTTGGTCGCTCCCTCCAGAGGTGGCTCGGGCACCGCGGGCGAGCATGGTGGAGGTGACGCAGGCGGCGGCGTCACTGCGCGCGGCGATGGCAGCATGAGGAGCAAAATTGCCTCGCGTGGTGGCTTAGCCGCGCGAGGAGGAGTCGGAGCGCGAGGTGATGCGGGAGCCGTCTCCTCCGTGCTGTCCACTAGCAGAGGCTCGGGAGGCGTTGTTTGAGGCTCAGGCGCCCCCTTTAGGGGCACGGCCGCTCCCTCCTGAGGCGCCCCCTCCACTGGGCCTGGAGTGGACGTCTCCACAGGCCTCGGGCGCTCGCCAGCCGCCACCGCAGCTGCGGCTCTCTTCACACCCGCTGCCTCACGAAGCTTGCGACGCTTCGCAGGCACCAGATCGCTGGCAAAAGCCCAAAGAAGATTGTTCAGGAGAAGACGGAGCTGGGGGGCAACAAAAGACACAAATAACCAAGTGGTGGGAATACTCACCATGAAGGGGAAGCACCGGCGTCGACCCACGACAGGCCGGGAGTGCGCCAGGAAGGTGTGGGCTTGGCACCTGATCCCTCCAGAGGCGTCGCCACTTTTCTTTTGGAGGGGATGTCAGAGGGCCTCGCCCCAGAGTGATCCACCATCGCCTTGGTGTGAGGCTCGCGCCTCCCCGGCGAAGCATCTGTCTCAGAGGCCGCCCCCGCCTCAGACGCCTCCTCCTCGAGGCGCGAAGGCGCCACAACGAAGGCGTCGTCATCGCTCGACGAGATGTCACAAATCTCGTCGGTGAATGGCTCGTACCTCGAAGGGAACGCCCCTCGCATCGCGGCCTCTTCCTCGCCGCTCCAGGCACGGGAGGCGGACGAAGAATCAACACCCACGACTACGCGCGCCGGCGGGGCGACCTCCTGATCCATGAAGCCCGCCAGACCATGAGGAGTAAAATCCGGCATTGCGTCCAGGATATCCACGCGGTCGCTCAGAGGAAGCTGATGCAGAGGACGCACGGAGCCGGCGATCTTCCCAGGCACATCCGGACTGGCAAAGAGGATGTTTAGGATGGTGTCGACCACGTCCGAGCCAAGGTCCTCCGGATGAAGCCGCATTGGGTCGGAGGGGCCATGATACATCCACATCGGCACCGAGTGCGTCTGAAGGGGGGCGATGCGGCGTGCCATGAAGTCCGCCGCGACCATCTTACCCGTGAGACTCACGGAGAAATCTCAAACGCCCCTCCAAATAAGCGTTGTCTGCACCGCGAAGAGCAGACTTGCACCAGTGGGAGTTCTTCACAAGCGGCGCCTCCGGGACGTCCAGGAACGCGCAGGGTGACGAGACGCCGATGAGCAGCCACTTCTGGCGAAAGTTGCCCACCTTCTTGAGCAGGGCCGTGACGGGCTTATCCCCACTCCAGGACATGGGGATGTATACGAGCCCCATGCCGTCCGCAATGCGGAAGGAGACGCACCCCGTCCTTTCGCCACCAGCCGTGCACCGCAGCGAGTAGAAGGTCCTGAAGAGCGCTACCGAAGGGTGCACGCCCAGATAAGCCTCGCAAAGGTAGGCGAAGATGGACAAGATGAGTATGGAGTTTGGGTGAAGATGGAGGAGATGAATTTGGTAGAATTCCAGTACTGCCTCCAAGAAAGGCGAGTACGGCGGCACCAGCCCGGCGGTGATGGCGTGGAGGAAAATGGGGTAGAACCCTTGAGGAAATCTCCCGAACCGGGCGGCTTGGAGTTCGCTGGCACCGTGCTCGTTGGTCGGCCCCGCAACCAGGTGGCGGATCTTCACCAACGCCTGAAGATCGGTGCGCGCCCCCTCGAGTGTCGCGCCCCGCACTACCTCCATGGCCGCCGCCCGAGAAGAAGACCCCGCTGCGGCCTTACTTTTGCTCTTCACCGGGCCCATCGGAGAGGACTTGAGTTTTGGCGAAGACGAAGATGGGAGATTCGCAGGGGAGAGCGGAGGCGGAGAGCTCTCAGAAGCGGAAACTTCTGCGGGAAGAACTAGAAACGGTAACGGCTCTACGCTGCAACGCCTGGGCTTTATGTCCCCTCCCGGAGCAATTACCGGGGCGTGGTGGGACCCCCCACGACTCACGCCCCAGATCGTGCGAAGCCGTTAATCGTCCAAGTATCGCGTGGCTCGGGCCGGCTGGGCACTAAGGGCCCACGACGCTTCGCCTAAGCCCATGGGCTCAGTCGTGCCCATCGTGGGCCCGGGGGCTACTGTCGGCCCAGTGGGAACTGGGGTATCAAGAGCCCGTTCCCCCCAGGCCTCGCTCGCGGGCTGGACGGACGAAACGACTAAGGACCGGGCGCCACCGCCTGGCGGGACCCTCGAGAGACAACTCCCCTCGAGGGCCTGAAGAAGAAACGAGGGCCTCAAGGGACCCCTCGCCTCAGGGGATCCTCCCCTCGAGGAATCAACCCGCCTGAGGGAAGTCCGACAGGAATCTCCCCTCAGGCCTGAAGGGAAACATCGTCGCCAAGGAAGCCCGGCAAAGCGCACGTGACCTCTTCCACGCGCGTGTAGTGGCGCGCACACCCCCGTCGCTGTCCCTGGCGAGAAAGCGGTCAACAAAGCTGCTCCTCCTGCTGCACAGCTGTGAGGACCTCCTACTCTGGGGATAAAGCAAGTGGACGGCGCAACCCTCCAACGGAGATCGTCATCGCGGGCTCCACCTCAGAGACTGCCCGCTCTGCTGATAGTACCGCGCGGTCGGCCGCCTGTCGGCTACGGCGCCACCTTTATCAACAATGGACTGAGTCCATGGACGAACGGGGCACGGTGGACTCGTGCTCCGCCCCGTCACTGGCAAGTGGGAGCCACCTTGAAGGCCAAGCCGAAGGAGAAGGCCCGAGGCGCCTATAAAAGAGAGAAGACATCCATCGTAGGGGGAGTCGGCCCTTTGCGTGCAAAACTCCCTTGTAAACCCTAGCAACTCTGGTTAGGTTAGCCGTTGGCTGGAGGAGGAAGAAGATCATCGCTTCCCTCCCCAGGCAAGAACTGCCTCAAGGGGGCTTCCGGCAAGCTCAATTGTACTGTAACCTTCCACATATAATACAGACAGGCAGGAGTAGCGGTCTTACCTCCTCACGAGGGCCGTGAACCTGGGTAAAGGACGGTGTCTTCCTTGGTCGGGTGTGCTTCTTCTTCGGGTCCGGCGTGCAACGTCGCGGAGCCACTTGAGGGTTTAGACCTCCGCGTTCAATCCCCTTTCGAACTACACTTCAGGAAGTGACTACCCCCGATTCCTGGGAGTCATAACCCGACATTAAAGTAGATAAATTTGATTGGAATGCTTTGTGTGACATTGGTGCAAGTATTTATGTTATGCCTAAAAAGATCTATGATATGTTTGATTTGCCACCATTGGAACATTGCTATTTGGATGTTTTTATTGCTGATAATGCTTTGAAGAAACCTTTGGAGAGGATCAATGATATTCCTATTATGGTTAATAATAACCTGGTCCCCGTTGATTTTATTGTCTTGGATACTGAATGCAATCCATCTTGTCCAATTGTGTTGGGAAGGCCTTTTCTTAGAACTGTGGGTGCTATTATTGATATGAAAGAAGGTACAATCAAGTACCAATTCCCACTCAATAAAGGTATGGAACACTTCACTAGGAAAATAATGAAGCTACCCTTTGATTATATTGTTCACTCAAATTATGGTGTTGATGCTTCATCTCTTGATAATACTTGAGTTTTGGCGTTAAACAAAAGCGCTTATGGGAGACAACTCACTTTTATTTCCTCTTATTTTATTTTGCTTGTGTAAAGGACTTCTCTTACCTCTTTAGCAATTCCTTTGTATCTTTATTTTATTGCAATGTTGTGTCAAGTTAACCCTCTAGTTGAAAGTTGATGCTAAATTTCAATTCCTGCGTGGAAACAATTTTCTACTGTTCACCGTTAAATACATAACTCTTCATAGAAACGTCAGAAAAATCTGCCTTTTTTTGTGCATATCTCCAGATGTATACACAACTTTCATTAGTTTTGAGTTTTCTGATCTGGGCAAGTTAAGTGCCTCGCAAAATTTGTCTTTACGGACTGTTCTGTTTTTCACAGATTCTGTCATTTATTTTGCAATGCCTCTTTTGCTATTTTGATTGGATCTTTTTATCCTATGAAGTATCAGTGGCTGAAGATAATGTCTAGTAGCATTGGTAGCAATTGTGTTCCTACAGAATATCATAATTTTTCATGCACTAACCCTCTAATGAAGTTACTCTAAGTTTGGTGTGGAGGAGGTTTTCAAGGATCGAGAGAGAATGATGATATAATGTGATCAAGAAGATAGTAAAGTCAAAGCTTGGGGATGCCCGGTGGTTCACCCCCAATATATATCAAGAAGACTCAAGCGTCAAATCTTGGGGATGCCCAAGGCATCCCCTTCTTCAACGACAAACTATCAGGTCCTTTCTAGTGAAACTATATTTTAATTCTGCCACATCTTATGTGCTTTTCTTGAAGCGTCTGTTTGTTTTTTGTTTTTTTATTGTTATTTTCATTCTCTGAATATGATGGATCCTAGCATTCTTTTGTGTGGGGGAGAGACACGCTCCGCTTTTTCTTATGAATACTCGTATTCTCCCCTTATATTCGTTGAGTATTCTTTTCATGTTATTGTTTGCTTTCTAGCTCTTGTTTTTCATGCATCTCTTGCTAGAGCCGTTAGCTTTGTTATATTATACTCTCATATCTAATTGTTTAATTACTTGTAGAGTTTATCTTTTAAATAAGTTGATTGGTGTTTGGTTGAGAACAAAAAGTGCTAAAAGTGGTAGATGGCATACCTAAATGACACATAATCTTGTAGATCATTAAATTGTGTCACTTGAATCATTGATGTTGTTTTGAGATATTAATTCGCTTAATGGTAGACATGATGGTCTAGTAAAGTGGAATGATTAATGGTTGGTCTAGAAAAACTTGAAGTTGTGCCACACTTAAACTTCCGGTTGATTGCATAATGGTACATGACTTCTATTTGCCTAAGGCAGCCGTAATGACTTTATGTTATGCGCTACGGTCGGGGAATACAACAGTTACTTTGTCATTCGCCGCGATCCCTCTTGGAGTGATTTTCATTATGTCTTGTATGATCATATTTTTATTTGGAATCTTTTTACTTGTGAGTTCTAAAACTGTGGTTTTCATGGCACTTCCACCACCATAATTCTAGCCTCTTCGGTACTTTGCTTTGCCATTTCTCACATTGAGAGTTAGTGCATTTTTCGCGGGTACATCCAAACTCGTGGGAGATCTTCATCTTGTTCTCCTACACATAAGCCAAATATCTTTCTCAAAACATCCACCATACCTGCCTACTACAACATTCCCATAGCTGTTCCGAGATATATTGCCATGCAACATCCATCTTATATATTATTGTCATTCATTACTTATATATTGCTTTGTGTGATTCTATAAAGCAGATGTGTGGTTTTACCCATGTTACGCTAGATCATTGCATAACCTGCTACACTGAAAAAGGCACCGTTGTCATATGCATATTATGTCACATTCATATTAGTTACTTGTATCATCGGTATGTTGTCATATCATCATTAGTGTGTTGTCATATATCATATACTACCTCTGTTCCTTGATATAAGGTGTATAGTTTTTTGAAAAAAATCCAAAATATAAGGTGTATTTGCTATTTATGGACAATTTGACCCATCAAAAAATTTAATCTAATCTCAAAAGAACGATTTAATGGATTGTACTCATTTTATACCAATTAAGAAGTCATCTCTCGCTATTTTTTCCAAAAAAAAAATTAGTACACTATGTACAAAATAGCTTGTCTTAATATTCGTGCAGAAAACTTATACACCCTACATTTAGGATCGGAGGGAGTATCATATTAGGATGCTTGCCCCTAAAATTCAAAAGAGCCATGGAGGCCATCGAAAAAGAGAAACAGAAAAAGAAAAGAAAAAAAGAGAAAAAATATATAAAAAGGGGGCAGCATTACTATTCTTTATCACACACTTGTGCTCATGTTATAACACCATATCATTTATAGTCATCACTTGTGCTCATGTTATAGCACCATATCATTTATGATCATCATTTGTGCTCATGTTTAGCACTTGTACTCCATATGAGAGAGTTTTCATGCATTAGTTGCATAACTATGTGGGGAACTTTACACTATAGAACTTGGCTTGTATATTCCAATGATGAGCCTCCTCAAAAGTGCTCTAGGTCTTCGTGAGCAAACAAGTCTAGTTCCATTGGAGAGCTTTCATATACTTATATCTCTATGTGCATCCGTTGTGTGGCAATCACTACCCCTTGCATAGCTTCGAATCTAAGACTTTCTCTTGTCTAATGATCACTTGCAGCTTTGTGAGCCTTTCTTCTGTTGGCCTTCCAAACCTCCGTTAACATTCGCTTAGCCAAAACATTCTGGTGCCAGGAACCAACGTTGAACGCTTGCTTGTTTCTTTTGAACAAATAAAGTATGATCTTCTACGTGCATATTGATATTGCTTGACTTGATCCTTTCATTAAGTTCTCATGTTTGTTGGAAGCATTAGATGATAATATTGTTGTGCTTGAAGCTTAAATCATCTTTAATATCTACTTTGCACAGTTGATTGCTATCTAGTACTATATCATTGAAAGCTTTGCTTTGCTTTGCCTGCTTGTTTATTTATTACTCATTTGATATCAATATAAACTACATCCCTTATTCATTGCTATCTAGTACTATATCATTGAAAGCTTTGCTTTGCTTTGCCTACTTGTTTATTTATTACTCATTTGATATCAATATAAACTACAACCCTTATTCATTTGATCTCAGTTTACATGCCTTACATTATTACGTGATCAAGATTGTGTTAGAGCATGTGACTTTAGAAATTATTGTTCTTTTATCGTTTTGCCTACTCGGGACGAGTAGAACTAAGCTTGGGGATGTTGATACGTCTCCAACGTATCTATAATTTCTTATGTTCCATGCTATATTATACCATGTTATTACATGTTTTATATGCATTTTATATAGTTTTATGCATTTTCTAGGACTAACCTATTAACAAGATGCCACAGTACCAGTTCCCTGTTTTCTGCTATTTATTGTTTCAGAAAAGTACTTAAGGAAATATTCTTGGAATTGAACGATTTCTTTTCCAAAGTCATTTTTTCATCCGGAACGTTCCAGAAAGTCGAGAACGAGACGAAGTGGGCCACCGAGGTTGCGCCACCCATTGCTTGCGCGGCCAGGCCTGGTGCCGCGTGAGGACCAGGTGTGGGCCCCTCGGGGCGCCACCGCCTTCGCCCTTTCGCCTCCAAATACTCCTTAGGCCAAAAACCCTAGCACAGTGCTCATTATTTCCTCCACGGGTCCCGAGTCGCTGCCGTCGTCAACACCAATTCGGGAGAGATCAGAACTTCTTCCCGGCACCCTGCCGGGAGGGGGAATCGTCCCCGGAGGCCTCTACGTCGCCATGAACACCTCTAGACTGATGCGTGAGTAGTCTAGCCTTGGACTACGGGTCCATAGCAGTAGCTAGATGATTATCTTCTCGTCTTGTGCTATCATGCTTAGATCTTGTGAGCTGCCTATCATGATCAAGATCACCGTTATGTAATTCTTCATATTGTGTTTGCTAGGATCCGATGAATACTGAGTACTAAAGTTATTGCTTCATAATATATCATGTGTGTGCTATTTAATGATCTTGCATGCTCATAATTACTCGTGTGTGCTTTGGCCAAGTAGATGCTTGTAACTCCAAGAGGGGGTATTTATATTCGATAGTAGGTTCATGTCTCTATTTAATCTGGGGTGGTGACAGGTAGCTCTAAGGTTGTAGATGTACTGTTGCTACTAGGGATAAAACAGTAGTATTTTGTCTAAGGATGATGTTACTTACTTACTTACTTACTTACTTTACACACAGTGCTTAAGGCGATAATCTGTTACATGCAACTTAATACTGAAAGGGGTGCGGACGATAACCGGAAGGTGGATTATTAGTCATAGATGTGGTTGGAACGGTCTATGTATATTGTTGTAATGCCCGAATGAATCTTACACTAGACATCATAACGTTAGTATATGCATTGGTTTGCTCATCATTATTCTATCAATTGCCCAGCTGTAATTTTTTTACCCCGTATGAATGAATGTTATTATTATTTATACAGAGACGACACTAGTGAACTGTGGACCCCGGTCCTTCTCTTCAATATGATAAAACCACAACTGTAAACCTGTTACTTTCTGCAAACAAACATCTTTCTTCCACACATACGTTTAATCCTTTTGTTACAGCAAGCCGGTGGGATTGACAACCTCACCGTTGAATTGGGACAAAATACTTTGATTGTGTTGTGTGCAGGCTCCATGTTGGTAATCGTAAACGGCGCCGCCAACAACCTCGGGGGAATTCTCATCTCCTACTGGTTCGATAACCTTGGTTTCATAACTGAGGGAAATCTTGCTGCTGCACTACTTCACACCTTCCTCTTGGGGTTTACCAACCACACTTGCTAGCATCAGGCAGCAGCGATCGCCCGGGTGGTGCAGCGGCCTCCTCCCGTGCGCGCCCAGCAAGGTCTCGGCGGCGCCTCTGCGGAGGTCGGTGTCCTCGGCGGCGGAGCTGCACAATGAAGAAGGTGAGGGGAGCACCGCGACGGAGACGGGTTGACATGGGACCTGCCCTGGCCGGAGGTACTCGGCCATGATCCGAGCCCCGTGGGCCTAATCTGGGTTCTACGGGCCCTGGCCGGTGCATGCGGCCCTAGGTTGTTCTGCAGAAGGTCTCACTGCAATCTTGTTGCTGCAACAGGGGGCAGAGCTGGTCGGGCCTGATCAGGCGGATTTGGGCCTGACTTGCGCTGCTGCTGTGTCCGGTCGGCGTGTAGTGTACCTGCACCTAAAATATGGCAGATACCTGTGTATAGTGCAAATCCCTGGATCGATTCGTTTGCACACACAGTTACGATGTAATATCACAACAAAGTATCAATTTATTACAACGCTGATCCAGACTAGGAAAATTATTCATTTCAAATTTGCATAGCATATAGCTAGCAGTACACAGAGTAAACAACGGAAAATTTATTCTTCATGGAGTCCCCAATCATCATCATGTGCCACAGGCGAGCATGTTGGTTGAAGACTCGAAACCCTTACTAAAACTTTCACTCATCATATATTGCAACAACGTGGGTCAGAACCATTAAAATGGAACTGGCAAGTGACACTATGGTGGACACTTAGAGGAATAACTCTATGACCTATATGCTTATTTGGCTGGTGGAGCTCAAGGCTATTTTGCAGAAAGCAAGTTTTTCCCTAACCCTTTTGAAAACACTTTTCTTCTATTCAAGACATCCGTGGCATGAAATCCACTGTCTCATTCTACCCCTTGTTCACCCATCAAGTTTTTAATTTATAAGTTGGAATGGTGGAATCCTCCGTTGACATCCTCGTTCAGCTGCTCAATTGTCCGTTTTCGGGGACACGGCTAAGTACTTAGATTTTAACTCTGCAGAGGTTGTGCACGTTCACCATTGTACCCATTCAACCCAAATTACCCTACCATTTGTGATAAGGAAAGGAAAGAATGAGACGAGATCTTTCAGAAGCATTTTCCCTCCCACTCTGGCCTGATGCGCTCCACCTACAAATCCTCTACAACCACATGTCAGGCCGGGGAGAGTCCACGCAGCTTAGTTGATCAAGCCATAGCCCATATTGGCAATGGCTGCACGAGAAGCAATCTTCACATGGAGTCCTTCAGATTCCTTTGCTCCTGGGTGGCCTTCCACAAGTGAATATTCCACAGGTAAAACCCCTGGGAACAACACTCAACTCATACAGCCAAGCAACCAATTTCCACCCAGGTGTTTGATTAAAACTTAGTAGACTTTATCTTTTTCATCAAAATAATTTTTGCATTGCATCACTATTCTACTAAGTAATTTCATAGGAACCTAGACACACGAATAAATAGGTCTATCAAGGCTTGCATAGCAAAGTTATCCTACACATGCTTATAGAAAATACTCTACTCATGCATAGAAATAATAGGACTTTTATGGGGGTGTGCCACTTGCCTTGGCAATCGGGAGTGCAGAAGTTACAGTTGCAAAGATTCTCGTTTCCCTCCGAATAGTCTAACAAAGAAATAAACAGCCACACATAAACACACAAGCAAAGGTTCACACAAAGAAGATATATGTTATGCATGAGATGAGATGCAACAATTTATTTCCAAATATATGCATGAATAAATTTTGGATTTGTTTCTATTATTTAATCATGAGTAAAGGGTTAATGACAAGGACTTTTTAGTTCACTTAAATACATTTTCAAATCAAATTTTGTAAAAATGACATTTGGGCATAGGGCATCTAAACAAATTGTTAGCAATTTGATTTACTCAAAAATAAATTTTCTAACTAAAGTTATGTTAAAAACACTTAAACTACTCTCAAAAATATTTGAAACTTTTGTATGTGTCAAAACAGAAAAATAATGAATCCAAAGTGTTCTACTGGTTCTAAGGATTTCAAATATATAAAAATATTTAAATTTGGTTAAACAGGTAAAAAGTAATGATGAAAACAGTATGCAGGGTGTTTTCTGCAAAATTGCCAAATTAAATGATTTAATAAAAATTCAGAAAATAATATCTGACGCGGCGCTTACGTGGCGCTGACGAGGCGCTGACGCGGCGTACCGGTTCGGGTTTTTAAGTGAACTAATCCTGGCCGTGCACTGGGGATCTAACGGTCCAGATCTAATCGACCAGAACCGAGCGGCGCTGTCGCCGGAAACCTAGCCGGAGGTGACTCCCGCGGTGGCGGCGCGCCGGCGACGGACGTTCTACACGATCTAGTGTGCTATGGGACGAACGGATCATACCAAAATGCAGAGGAGGTCGACGCGGAAACGATGGCGAGGTCGTGGGGGCTGGGGCGTCCTTTGCTTCCTGGGATTGCTCGCCGGAGTCGTGCGCGGCGGCGGGTTGCTTCGGTAGTGCACCGTTACGACGACACGCTGCGAGACAGAGTGCGAAACCATGTCACAACGATGCGCAAAGATGAAACAAAACGAAGGGGAGAGGAGAGAAGGTCCGGGGTGGCCGGAGTTGAGCACACGGTGCGAGTTTTACCGGCGGTAGCGGCGGAAAGTCGAGGTCTCGTGCGGGCAGCCTCGTGGCTCTCGGAAGGTGGTGCTTGGGGCAAAAGAGAGAGGGGATCGAGGGGATCTTATAGCAAGAAACGGCGACGTAAAAGGGGCAATGAATCCTCCGCAATGAATCGAGATTACTCGGCCGTTTCTCGGCGTCGTCGTGGGCATGATTTGGGGCGAGCCGTTGCAGCAGGAGGGATGACAGGTGGGGCCCACCTGTCAGCGAGTGAGCGTGCGCGCGCGGGCGGGGACGGGCCGCTGGCGGGCTGGATTGCGTCGCGCGCGCGGTAGATAGCTAGTGGGCTTCGGCCCACTGGCTGGCCCGACTTTATTTTTCTTTTTGAAATTTCTTTTCTGTTTTTAATTCTTTTGATTATAAAACAAATTCAAAACTATATTAAAACTTCTCAGAAAAATTCATAAAAATATAATTTGAAAAGCTTATGAAAAATAGATCCTTTTGACATTATTTTTGTCTAAAGTAAAAATAGAATAAAAGGAACCTTATTATAAATTCAAAATAACAATTTTAAGGACATAAATTCAATTAAAACATATTTAAATAATTATATTCAAATTTTATGTAATTCTTATGACAAGTTTAATGATGATGATGCATGGATGCAAAAGTTTTAAATTTTTCTGAAAATTGGGATGTTACAAACCTAACCCCCTTAAGATGAATCTCGCCCTCGAGATTCGGATTGGCTAGCAAATAGGTGAGGGTGATCTTCTTTAAGGTCATCTTCTCTTTCCCAAGTTGCTTCCTCTTCTGAATGGTGATTCCACTGTACTTTACAGAATTTGATGGTCTTGGTTCGGGTGACACGTTCTGCTGTCTCCAAAATCTTTATTGGTTTTTCTTCATAAGTGAGATCACTTTCTAGTTGTACTTCCTCTAGTGGCACCGTATCTCTTAGCAGTGTTTCTGCCATTTCTGGGTCACATTTCTTCAGCTGGCTGACATGAAATACACTGTGAACCGCGGAAAGTGCTTCCGGGAGTTCCTATTCATAGGAGACCTCTCCTTTGCGGGATAATGCCTTGAAGGGTCCAATAAATCTAGGTGCCAACTTTCCTTTGATTCCAAACCTTTTAACTCCCCGCATAGGTGAAACTCGGAGATAGACTCGGTCTCCCACTTCATACGTGACTTCTCTCCTGTTGGAGTCCGCATAACTTTTCTGTCTGGATTGTGCTATCTTTAAACGGTCCTTAATCAACCTGACTTTTTCCTCGGCCTCCTTGATTATGTCTGGGCCGAACAGACTACGTTCCCCGACGCCACTCCACAGTAGTGGGGTGGTGCACTTTCTCCCATACAGGGCTTCAAATGGTGACATCTCTATGCTCGCTTGATAGCTGTTGTTGTAAGAGAACTCGGCATATGGAAGGTTATCATCCCAGCTTGACTTATAATCTAGAGCGCATGCTCTCAGCATATCTTCTAGAATCTGATTTACTCTCTCTGTCTGTCCATCCGTTTGCAGATGAAACGCTGTACTAAACTCCAATCTAGTTCCCAGAGACTCATGTAATTGATTCCAGAAATGGGAAGTAAACTGAGTACCCCTATCCGACACAATTTTCTTGGGAACACCATGTAGACACACAATCCTCTTCATGTAGATGTCAGCTAGTTTGGCACTAGTGTAAGTAGTCTTTACGGGTATAAAGTGGGATACTTTCATCAGCCGATCGACTATAACCCATATAGAATCATACCCTGATTTAGTCCTGGGTAGACCCGTGATGAAATCCATACCAACCTGTTCCCATTTCCAGTCTGGTACTGGTAACGGTTGTAGCAACCCTGCTGGTTTTTGGTGTTCTGCTTTCATACGACTGTAGACGTCACACTTTGCAATGTATTCTGCAATATCACGTTTCAAGTTGATCCACCAATACCTCTCCTTTACATCCATGTACATCTTGGTGTTACCCGGATGTATGGAATAAGGTGAGTCATGAGCTTCTTGAAGTATTAACTTCCTGAGGTCGGCATTGTCAGGAACACAAATGCGTTCTTTATACCACACGGTTCCTTCATTATCTACTCTAAAATCTCTGGCCTTACCTTCGCTTAGGTTCCTCTTGATTTCTTTTACTGCTTTATCCTCTAACTGTGTTGTCTTGATTTTGTTAAGTAGAAGAGGTTGAACTTCTAAGGAAGCTATGAATCCTTCAGGTACCACCTCTAACCGAAGGTCCTTAAACCCCTTACAAAGATCTTCCGGCAACTCCCCTGCCGTGAGTCCGTTTACATAAGTCTTACGACTCAAGGCATCAGCCACTACGTTGGCTTTCCCTGGGTGGTACTGTAGACTTAAATCATAGTCTTTGATCAATTCTAACCATCTCCTTTGACGCATGTTTAATTCCTTCTGAGTAAAGAAATACTTGAGGCTTTTATGATCCGTAAAAACTTCACATCTCTTTCCCCATAAATATGGCCTCCATATCTTTAGCGCATGCACCACAGAAGCTAACTCTAAATCATGAGTGGGGTAGTTTACTTCATGATTTTTGAGTTGTCTTGAGGCGTAAGACACCACTTTGCCTTCTTGCATCAATACGCTTCCTAGGCCGCGATATGAAGCGTCGCAATAAACCTGGAAGTCTTTCTCTAGATCTGGTAAGCATAAAACAGGTGCCGACACCAAGCGCTTCTTTAATTCCTGAAAACTGATCTCACAAGCTTCCGTCCACTCAAATTTCTTTCCCTTCTTCAGTAGTTCAGTCAAGGCCTTGGCAATCTTGGAGAAGTTTTCAATAAATCTCCGGTAGTACCCTGCCAGTCCTAGAAAACTGCGGATTTCTCCCACATTTTTGGGCGATTCCCAATTTGTCACAGCAGCAAATTTTTCAGGGTCCACTGCTATCCCATCTTTAGATACCAGGTGTCCTAGAAATCCTACTTGTTTTAACCAGAATTCACACTGGTTGAACTTAGCATATAATTTATGCTCTCGGAGCCTTTGCAACACCAGACGTAAATGTTCTTCATGTTCTTTGTGACTTTTGGAGTAGACTAAGATGTCATCGATGAAGACAACAACAAACTTGTCCAGAAAATCCATAAACACCTTATTCATCATATTCATGAAATAGGCTGGGGCATTGGTTAACCCAAAAGGCATTACCGTGTACTCATACGATCCATATCTTGTAACGAAAGCAGTGTTGGGTATATCCATTTCTCTGACTTTCATCTGAAAGTACCCTGATCGGAGATCGATCTTGGAGAAGACGACAGCCCCTTCTAGTTGATCGAACAGTTCATTTATTTTGGGTAGCGGATACTTGTTCTTGATTGTATGCTCATTTATGTCACGGTAATCGGTGACTAATCTCTGAGTACTATCCTTCTTCTTGACAAAAAGGATCGGGGCTCCCCAGGGTGATGAACTTGGACGGATAAAGCCTTTCTGCATAAAATCTTCCAGTTGTTTCTTGAGTTCTTTCAGTTCATCAGTTGCCATTGGGTAGGGCCTTTTAGCAATGGGTCATGTCCCCGGTTTTAGTTCTATGAGGAACTCTACATCTCTATCGGGTGGCATTCCTGGTAGTTCTTCCGGAAACACGTCAGGGTATTCCTTAACTATAAGGACCTCACCGAGACTAACCCCCTTAAGAGAATTAAGCCTAACCTTCTTTAGTTCAAACCTTGATCTAAAGTTGATCTTCGAGCCTTCTGGAGTGGTGAGAGTGATGGTTCTATTTGCGCAGTCTATGATTCCTGCATAGCGGGTCATCCAATCCATCCCTATGATAACATCCAGGCCTTGTGTTTCCAGGATGATCAAGTCCGTAGGAAACTGATGCTTTCCAATCTTCAGACTCAACTGTCTACAGCCAGAGGTTACTAGCATCTCTCCGTCCGGCGAGCTTACTCTAATGGGGCTTCCTATATTTTCCACTACTAACCCATGTTTGTTTACAAAAGCTCTTGAAATGAAAGAATGTGATGCTCCAGTATCAAATAAAACTAATGCTGGGCATGAATTTAGCAAGAACGTACCAATGACAGCATCAGGTTCATCGTACACTTCTTCCACATTGATGTGGTTCACCTGTCCTTTCTGGAAGGGATTGGGCTTGGCAGCTTCTGTGGCCTTCTTTTCGGGGCAGTCAGTGGCGTAGTGACCCTTGTTATTGCACTTGAAGCATTAGACTTGGCTGATATCTTTCTTATATTCGGGGTTTGGGCGATGTTGTCCATTGTTGTGGCCAGCATTTCCATTTCCCTTGTGATTCCCATTGTTTCCCTTGAAACCACCACTATGGTTGTGACCATGATGTTTATGGTTACTTCCTCCACTAGGATAGTGACCAGGTTTATAACTCTGGTTTGCATCTTGAGGGAAAGATCTCTTGAAAGAAGTCTCAGAATGGGGTTTGTGAACATTCAACTTTCTCTTCCTATTTTCAGCCTTCTTGATGTTATCCTCTAGTATGATAGCCTGATCTAGGAGAGTCTGATAATTTGGGGCGTATGCCACTTTCAAAGGGATCTTCAGCTCGTCACTCAGCCCATTTAGGAATTTTGCCTTCCTCTTTGCCTCGGTGTTAATGTCTTCAGAGGCATAACGGGAAAGGGCATGGAAATCAGCCATGTACTCCTTAAGGCTCCTGTTTCCTTGTCTCAGGTTTCTGAACTCTTCCTGCTTCAAGTTCATAATGCCCGAGGAGATATGAGCATTACGAAAACCTTCCTTGAAAATTTCCCAAGTCATGGTTTCTAGTGGGTGGGTGATTTGGTAGGTTTCCCACCACAAGTCGCCGGTCCTTCCAACAGATGAGTGGTGAACCTCACCTTCTCAGCTTCAGTACATTCACAAGTCACCAGATCCCTGTCCACTAAACGCAGCCAGTCATCTGCCACAATGGGTTCAGTTGCAGTGGAGAACTTGTTCGGTCGGAGTCTCAGAAATCTGGTAAGTCTATCCACATGGGGGGGTGGTGGCGGAGGCGGGTTGTGGTTGTTGTTGTTGTTGTTGTTGTTGTTGTTGTTGTTGTTGTTGTTGTTGGTTGCCGCAATGAACTGGGTCATCATAGTCATTAGCTGAGCTTGAGCAGCCATCAACTGTTGTATAACATCATTGTTGTTGTGGTCGTTGTTGTTGTTGTTGTTGTTGTTGTGATCGGGCGTACGACGGGGAGGCATCTGTGATTTGTATAGGTGAGTTTTTAGACAGAAAGGTCTAATGAGAAAGATTACCCAAACAAACAAACAACCTAAGGAACAAAACAAACATCACACAACTCAAAACTTTGGATAAATCAGACATGAGAGTTTTGGAAAAATATAGCGCGAGGTTCCTCGGAATACAATGGAAGGTACTGCCTTATCACAAGTTGATAGGTCAATACAAGACTAAGATAACGATGAGGTGTAAATCAATGGTAGTCTCGCTAACGAACTACTCGACCATGTCGTCTTCTTCTTCTTCAATTTCCTGAATCTCGATTCCTTCATTGTCGAGTACTTCCCTTAATTCCTTCACTTCTTTCTCCAGGGCAGAGTTCTTCTCTTGCAGTTCCCTTTTCTCGGTACGAAGACGCTTGATCAAGTCACTATCAGCTTCAAACTCAACTTCATTGCTCTCGAGTTCTGCTTTCTGTTCTCTGATAGTCTTGTTTTTCTCTTGAACCCTTTTCTCCCGTCTCTTGTATTTTTCCTCTTGTGAAGCAAACTTCTCTTCTTGGGCCTTATCCACTTCCTCTTGAGCTTTTATCTTTTCCTCGTTCTCCTTGAGTAAGGCACACAACTCATCGTTCTTCAGAAGTTCAGTGCGTCTATCCTTATAAAGTTCTGTGACGAGGACCTCCAACTCCTAGAAATACAGACTAAGGGGCTTTGCTTTGCCTCTATCTCCAACATCAAAGAGGTATGGTTCTCCCTCCTCGTTTCTCCTTCCAAAGAAAATGGAGTAGTGGCCCCTCAACTCTGTGCTATAGCGTCCGCAGAGACGTCCAATCAGGTCCTGCATCACGAGATTGAGTCCTTTTTCTTTGGAGTCACTAACCATTTTGATTTCTAACGGGGGCTCTTCTCCGCGTCCTGGCTGAGTTGCTTTTATTCCCCAACAGCCCTCCTTGTTAAACTTCTTCAGGATGAAGCCCTTAACTTGAGGTAGCGGTAAACCTATCTTCTCGCCGATGTCGAGAAGGTAGCAGCCAAAACGGGTGTCCTCGAAGTCCTCCGCAGTGGTGAAGTGGAAGCTCGTCATCCTTTAGGAAGAAAGAAAAGAATTTAAAACAATAAATGTGTAAGGTAAGGAGGTACTAGTCATAAGTGTATTATTAAATTCGAGTCAAAACGAAGTCAAATCTCAATGTGATCAACAAATATAAACAACTCTTTGTAAATTGGATATTCACTATAGTGAGAGAGACAGACACCCGTCCAGCCACTTAAGTGTGGAACAAGTCTCATGTACGCGGACATGTAAGGTTTGTTTCCAGGCCGCTTCATCTCACTATGCCGCTAGGATCCAAAAATACTTAAGTAGTTAATACTATGATCAAAAGGTTTTTCCAATCCTAAGGGCTCGAACCTACAGGCAACACAGTGCTCTGATACCATCTGTAGTGTACCTGCACCTAAAATATGGCAGATACTTGTGTATAGTGCAAATCCCTGGATCGATTCGTTTGCACACACAGTTACGATGTAATATCACAACAAAGTATCAATTTATTACAACGCTGATCCAGACTAGGAAAATTATTCATTACAAATTTGCATAGCATATAGCTAGCAGTACACAGAGTAAACAACGGAAAATTTATTCTTCATGGAGTCCCCAATCATCATCATGTGCCACAGGCGAGCATGTTGGTTGAAGACTCGAACCCTTAGTAAAACTTTCACTCATCATCAGGACAGTCTGCAAAAAGATATATATTGCAACAACGTGGGTCAGAACCATTAAAATGGAACTGGCAAGTGACACTATGGTGGACACTTAGAGGAATAACTATATGACCTATATGCTTATTTGGCTGGTGGAGCTCAAGGCTATTTTGCAGAAAGCAAGTTTTTCCCTAACCCTTTTGAAAACACTTTTCTTCTATTCGAGACATTCGTGGCATGAAATCCACTGTCTCATTCTACCCTTGTTCACCCATCAAGTTTTTAATTTATAAGTTGGAATGGTGGAATCCTCCGTTGACATCCTCGTTCAGCTGCTCAATTGTCCGTTTCCGGGGACACGGCTAAGTACTTAGATTTTAACTCTGCAGAGGTTGTGCACGTTCACCATTGTACCCATTCAACCCAAATTACCCTTTACACACCATTTGTGATAAGGAAAGGAAAGAATGAGACGAGATCTTTCAGAAGCATTTTCCCTCCCACTCTGGCCTGACGCGCTCCACCTACAAATCCTCTACAACCACCTGTCAGGCCGGGGAGAGTCCACGCAGCTTAGTTGATCAAGCCAGAGCCCATATTGGCAATGGCTGCACGAGAAGCAATCTTCACTTGGAGTTCTTCAGATTGCTTTGCTCCTGGGTGGCCTTCCACAAGTGAATATTCCACAGGTAAAACCCCTGGGAACAACACTCAACTCATACAGCCAAGCAACCAATTTCCACCCAGGTGTTTGATTAAAACTTAGTAGACTTTATCTTTTTCATCAAAATAATTTTTGCATAGCATCACTATTCTACTAAGTAATTTCATAGGAACCTAGACACACGAATAAAGAGGTATATCATGGCTTGCATAGCAAAGTCATCCTACACATGCTTATAGAAAATACTCTACTCATGCATAGAAATAATAGGACTTTTATGGGGGTGTGCCACTTGCCTTGGCAATCGGGAGTGCAGCAGTTACAGTTGCAAAGATTCTCGTTTCCCTCCGAATAGTCTAACAAAGAAATAAACAGCCACACATAAACACACAAGCAAAGGTTCAC
The DNA here is from genome assembly GCA_026929855.1 of Poa annua. Taxonomy (NCBI): domain Eukaryota; kingdom Viridiplantae; phylum Streptophyta; class Magnoliopsida; order Poales; family Poaceae; genus Poa; species Poa annua. Next base: position 270,281,730 of record CM049426.1, on the reverse strand, counting down.
ACAAAGAAGATATATGCTATGCATGATATGAGATGCAACAATTTATTTCCAAATATATGCATGAATAAATTTTGGATTTGTTTCTATTATTTAATCATGAGTAAAGGGTTAATGACAAGGACCTTTTAGTTCACTTAAATAAATTTTCAAATCAAATTTTGTAAAAATGACATTAGGGCAGAGGGCATCTAAACAAGTTGTTAGCAATTTGATTTACTCAAAAATAAATTTTTTAACTAAAGTTATGTTAAAAACACTTAAACTTCTCTCAAAATATTTGAAAATTTTGTATGTGTCAAAACAGAAAACTAATGAATCCAAAGTGTTCTACTGGTTCTAAGGATTTCAAATATATAAAAATATTTAAATTTGGTTAAACAGATAAAAAGTAATGATGAAAACAGTATGTAGGGTGTTTTCTGCAAAATTGCCAAATTAAATGATTTAATAAAAATTCAGAAAATAATATCTGACGCGGCGCTGACGTGGCGCTGACGAGGCGCTGACGCGGCGTACCGGTTCGAGTTTTTAAGTGAACTAATCATGTCCGTGCACTGGGGATCTAACGGTCCAGATCTAATCGACCAGAACCGAGCGGCGATGTCGCTGGAAACCTAGCCGGAGGTGACTCCCGCGGTGGCGGCGCGCCGGCGACGGACGTTCTACACGATCTAGTGTGCTATGGGACGAACGGATCATACCAGAATGCATAGGAGGTCGACGCGGAGACGATGGCGAGGTCGTGGGGGCTGGGGCATCCTTTGCTTCCTGGGATTGCTCGCCGGAGTCGTGCGCGGCGGCGGGTTGCTTCGGTAGTGCACCGTTACGACGACACGCTGCGAGACAGAGTGCGAAACCATGTCACAACGATGCGCAAAGATGAAACAAAACGAAGGGGAGAGGAGAGAAGGTCCGGGGTGGCCGGAGTTGAGCACACAGTGCGAGTTTTACCGGCGGTAGCGGCGGAAAGTCGAGGTCTCGTGCGGGCAGCCTCGTGGCTCTCGGAAGGTGGTGCTTGGGGCAAAAGAGAGAGGGGATCGAGGGGATCTTATAGCAAGAAACGGCGACGTAAAAGGGGCAATGAATCCTCCGCAATGAATCGAGATTACTCGGCCGTTTCTCGGCGTCGTCGTGGGCGTGATTTGGGGCGAGCCGTTGCAGCGGGAGGGATGACAGGTGGGGCCCACCTGTCAGCGAGTGAGCGCGCGCGCGGGCGGGGACGGGCCGCTGGCGGGCTGGATTGCGTCGCGCGCGCGGTAGATAGCTAGTGGGCTTCGGCCCACTGGCTGGCCCGACTCTATTTTTCTTTTTGAAATTTCTTTTCTGTTTTTAATTCTTTTGATTATAAAACAAATTCAAAACTATATTAAAACTTCTCAGAAAAATTCATAAAAATATAATTTGAAAAGCTTATGAAAAATAGATCCTTTTGACATTATTTTTGTCTAAAGTAAAAATAGAATAAAAGGAACCTTATTATAAATTCAAAATAACAATTTTAAGGACATAAATTCAATTAAAACATATTTAAATAATTAAATTCAAATTTTATGTAATTCTTATGACAAGTTTAATGATGATGATGCATGGATGCAAAAGTTTTAAATTTTTCTGAAAATTGGGATGTTACACGGAGATTGTCTCGGGTGGTGGGGGATTGGATCTCTCCCTAAAGGTTGTCGGTGTAGACCTCAGGTGTAGTCATGTGTCGTTCTGAAGGAGGACGTTTGCATTCTTGATGCTGCAACATGGTGGCGGAGCTAGTCGGGCGCGATCAGATGCATCTGGGCCTGATCGGCACTGCTGTTGTGTCCGGTCGGCGGCTGCCTCGGGCGGTGGGGGACTGGATCTCCCCTAAAGGTTGTCGATGTCCTCCTCATAGGCCTAGATCTGTTATCGGCCTCACTAACTTGCTGCGTGGACCCTGTGACTTGTCGGCTCCTCGGGTGGAGGTTGTGGATCCGGGGCGGCGACCCTGGAAGGTGCTATGTGCGTGCGACTCTACGGCGAGTGACGTGGCAGTTGTGATGGTCGTCTTCTTGGACCACGTGGGTGGCGTGGAGTTGGCAGATGGAGTCCCTGGTGCAGTCTTCGCTTCGACAATGGCGGCACCAGATCGCGTCCTAGTGGCCTGGTTTGAGACTCCTGCCGTTTTGTGGTATCGATGAGGTAGAATGGTGCTTCCGAGCGAAAGCTCTGCGCTCCGGTGCCAACAGTGACGACGCCCGCGGGTGTCGTAACCCTCTTGGTCGAGGGTGATGGTGTGGGTGCCTTCTCCGCACTTACTCGTAAAAAGGTGATTCCGAGCAAAAGCTCTGTGCTTTGGCGTCAGTAGCGTCGACGTTTGAGGGTGTCGTTACCCTCTTGGGGGCGTTGTTGTGGTTGCCCTCTTCGCACTAGGGCTTCGGGTGAAAACCTTGACCTCTTGGTCTAGACGGCGGCTGCGCTTTGCGGCGTAACCCTGTTGGGGGCGTCGTTGTGGAGTCTCGATACTTCTCGATCCTACGTCAGAGTCCTCGGTGGCAAGTCTAGTTTTCATTTTTTTTCTTTGTTGTTTATCTTTGATCTGCCTTGTAAGAGGGTTTCCTCATCACCTTGTATCGGTTCAGGCGTTGGGCTTTATTTATTAGGTGGGGCGAAAGCTTGTTTCGTGGAAGTGCATCGTATATCTATGAAACGTAAATTGACATAGATATTGATGATGACATTGCAACATATTTAACCTTGGTATCTGCGTGGGGGTTAGGTGTGTCATGTTAGTAGTTTTTGTTTGGCACCGAGTTATTATTTCGTCATAGATGTGAAATAACATATATCAAAAAGGACTTCTGTCACAAACAAAACCACTTTTAAGACATAATTTTTTCTTTCACATAGATTTTCATCTATCATCAAACTTATGTCATAGAAGCTGATTGTCACTAGTGGCAGAGCTTAAAAAAAAAAGATTGGGCGGGCTATGCTAGAAGAAAATGAATATATCATAGGCTAAATTTTGCTGGTATGCCAATGTTACTGGATTAGGATGTCAATACATAGGTATAATTACTACTTCTCCAAATTCTTGTGTGGGCCATGGCCCAAGTTAGCCTTGTCATAGCTCCGTTAGTGATTGCCACTAAGACATATTTTTTTGTTATAGATATGCACATTTGCAGTAGTGTATATATGATGTATGTTTTCAAGTGCCCAAATGGGTGCTTCAAATACTAGGTTATGAGGTATAAATTGTTCTTAGTGATGGTGATAAAAAGAAATAATATGCTTGCTAAATGGACTATTAGTTGTCAGCAAAAAGATCTAAATAATTATGTTCCTTGGATGTAACTTGTGTGGCTCAGATGTTATATTTTCTCTCTTCCTATGAAACTTTGAAATGTAGGATTTGTATATGTTTCTTATGGAACTTCAGAAATAGTTATTTTCCTTCAATATAATTGAGCATCTTAAACTTTTGCATCTATAAAGGTAAAAGGATGTAAATCTATAAGATTTTTCTTCTATTTGGATGCAACTGTGATAATTCGATGTAAATTTTGTTTCTTACTTTACATCAAGAATGATGGAAAGGCTCAAGGTGCAACACTAGTATGTTTCTTTCTTTCTAATGGGATCAAGTTTACATGAAAACAAAAAGGAGGTAGATAGATTGACATGTGTTTTTTTCTTGCAATTCGGCTGGAACTATTTTTTAAAAGGATTAAGGCTCGCTTTAACAGATTCTAACTCTATTGTTATGGAATAAAAACTCCCACTTCCCCGCAAAGAAAAAAAAAGCCTGCTGGCACCAATGGAGGAAGGAGAAGGTACACGAGGATAGGGGCCTGCATGGGGAGGGCCAAACACCTCAAAATATTTGATACTTCAATATTTCTAGAAACTAAAGTATTCTTCGAATACTTAAAAAATATAGAGCTCCCAAACGGGACCTTAGTGTTTTTGAGACCTTTATGGTGGGGTTTTCAAGTGACGACAATGTAGCTCTCCCCACAAAACTATATACACGGGAAAGGACTGAAAGGGAACGTGAGGACAGGAAGTTTTTTGTTTTTGGAATGCATAAAACATAATATATGCTTCTTTCTATTTCTGGGAGGGGCATTGCGTAGCGCAAAATCGTGCACGCACACTGTATAACCATGCCCCTTTTTCTTTAAAATAAAAAAACGCCACATCATTAGTGAGATGAGATCAGTGTCTTTAGGATTCTATAGATGGGAAATAGATCACTAGGGCAAAACAAGCCACTTGTCCCGGGCCGGGAGGGCTTTTTGTACCGGGCATGCGCCCGGGACAGCGTGTTCGGGACAAATAGCCTCCCCTATTTGTCCCGGGCACGCCACGGTCCGGGACCAATAGGGGGGTCACGTGGCCAAACAAGCCAGTCTCTGGCTGCCACTCATTTGTCCCGGTTCATATTACAAACTGGGACAGTATATATAATTTTTTTTTTTTTTGTTTCCTGTTTTCTATTTGTGTTTCTGTTTTTGATATTTATGTTACTGATTCTTTTGTGTTTCTATTTTTGATATTTATGTTTCATTTGAAACAAGATCGAGTTGCATATTATACGCTACTATATAATATATATCATGAATACACGATTTTTTCCTCGGGATATAGTCATGAATACTACTAGTACACGAGTTGTCCCAAACAAATATTTACAACAAATATTTACAACCGGAAGATCTTGTCTAAATATTTACAAACAGAGATCATTACATGACAGAGATGCATTAGACCCTATTTTTTTCTCGGGATGGTCTTTTTCGGCGGCTGGATTATGCTGCATTCTACGCCTGGCTTTATGACATAGTCAAGCAGAAAGCCCGCAATTTCCTCCGCAATTGGTAGTAGGCGGTCTTTTGCATCAAGCCTGTTCCGGATCGTCTCAAACTAAAAAGGAGAGATTTGTTAAGTGAAAATAATAAATTGTTAACGTACGCTATTCCAGTCTGCACCCTCATTGAAGTGAATTCGGATGAACTCGCAGACATAGAATCCACACAAATTGGTGCCTTGTTGCTGCTTCGCGCACTTTATGATAGAATAAGATAAGAAACCAATAATAAATAATCAAAAATATTGAAAAAATGGTATTGTGAGACTAAATTAAGAATATGCATACGTGGAACCTAGCCAGTTCGGCTTAACTCTCGCCATTTAAAAGTGAGGTTCCGGGCTATACCGACGTCCTTGTGGAAAGAGGTGAACTTGTCCCAAACCCTGAAGTTTACGGTATGGAAAATTAGTAAAGAAGTTTACTAATTAATATATATTATTAGAAAAGACGAGGTCGATTGTGATAATGAACGAAATTACCTCTGGAGCATCTGTTTCGTGTCGTCGAACTTTTCTTCAGGTTTCGATAATGGGTCGAAGACATCAACGATTGCCTTTTCAATATCAATCTCAAATAATACCCAGTGAAATCTGTCATATGTTTATATTTGTTAATAACTAAATCATCAATTACATATACTTAGCATTGAGTATGTATAAGAAAGTAAACAACTCACTCGAAGTTGAACGGGAAAATTATGGTGTTTTTGTAATGTTGCGCCATCAAATAAGTAAGCAAAAGCTCCTTCGTATTCTCTGGGTAATGTAACAAACCATGATGATGAACTCGATTAGGGTCAATGAATCCAATCTAGTGATTGAGTCCCAGCTTTCGAGATTGTATAATTTTCAGCCTGCATAATAGAGTACAAAAGTAATATAGTGATAAGGATAATTACAAGCAATGAAAAATAAGTTGAGCTAGAGAATTACTGATATATATATACATAATTTAATTACTTACATGCAAAAGGCACTGATGATAGATTTGTCGAGCGCGTCAAAATTGAATAACTGTCATAATTCGCAATACTCAATTTGAATCTCATCATCACCTGGGCCATAAAAATCCGTTGGAATTTTCCCATAGAGCCAGTCTCCTTATTGACTTTTCGTAGTATGCATGTACCATGCATTTAGTTGGTGCAACCTAGCTGGTAGAGTGCGTACCATAGCAGGGTCGACAAGATCTTCTCCTCTCACATATTTCCGCACCACCTCATGTATGGTGACACTCTCGCCAGATTGTAATGCCTTAAGCTCTGCCAGAGTTATACCCATATCTCTAGCTTGCTGCGAAAGTACATCATCGACCGGGTTCCGGTTGTAAGGCGCCAATATGAGTGGAGGGGCCGATTGTCCCGCCTGCATTCCGAGCTGTGGAACATCTCTCTTCTGGGTGGCAGCAGATTTTTGTTCTTCCCGCACTCTCCTAGATGTACGCACCAGAACACGTGTGTAGTCATCGTCCATATTTAGTTCATACTGCGACGGATGTGTAAGAAATTCTATGGCCCACCGTATCGCATCCGAAGAATATACCGGAACAGGCAAAGGCATCTTTTTTGCCTTCTTTCTCTGGGAAGCCTGGATCTCGTTGATCCATATATCGACATCTTCGTGAGAGTTCACAAAGCGAGACTTCCCCGTTTCGCTTTTCTGAGTACTAGTCGACGCAGCGGTGCACTTCCGCTTCTTTTGCGGAGGCGGCGGAGTACGCTCAGGCGACGGCGGAGATGGACTAGCGCCTTGGTTGTCGTTGTGGGGGGTGTCTAGACTAGCGCATTGGTTGTCGTTGTTGTAGTTATGTGGACTGGCATGTGGACTGGGAGGGCGATTTTGCTGCATGTGTGGGAACACGATGTATTCCTTTTTCCATAAGCAGGTACTCTTGAGGGCAAATCTCAACTCAGCCTCGTCTTCACCCGTAGGGAAGTCCAGCTTAATTCCATCATATGTCTTGATAACCTCATCAACCCCGACAACAGCATAGCCATCTGGAATAGGGCGGCAATGGTAAGTTCCATTTGGTCTAGGCGGTAGGGCAAAGCCGTGCGCCACCTTCACGGTTATGTTCAAGCATGGCACATGTAGGTCGCAAAGTTCCCGCTGCACGATATTATCCACGGGGTGACGAGGACCCGGCATATCATTGTTGCGATCGAGCTCCGTCGAAGCCACGCTGCTTCTCCGCATTGATTTTGGATCAGGAGAAGGATCTTCGGGCGTCTCAGATTCACAGGGCATCCGTCGAGTCTGCGCTGCCTTCAGCTCTGCTATCTCCTTCTCATGTTGTAGTAATTTATTTTCCATCCACTGGGCCCGGTCGGCATGCTCTTTCTTCTTTCTCGATCGGCTTCTGTAAGTGCCAACATCTTTGGGAAACCCAATTATCCACGGTACGGAGCCGACGGTTTCTCGTGTTCGTCCACTGTGTTCAGGATTCTTAAGGGCTCGCGATAGCTCGTCCTTCTCTCTGTTAGGGTGGAACCTGCCTTTCATGACCTCCTTCCATACCTCTCTGAGAGCTTCAATAGGGTCAGGTCCGTGCTCCTTGGTAAAAACACAGTCACCTGTTTCAGGGTCTAACTTTCCACCATGCCCATAGAACCAAGCCTTAAGCCGGTCTGGCCAGTAAAATGTCTCGATCTCTATACCTTTAGCCAAAAACTCATCCTCCATTTTCGTCCACTTAGGCATGGCCGTCAGGTAGCCACCTGACCCCATGTTATGGTGATATATCTTTTTCTCTGCATTTTTCTTATTTCTCGCTGAGATTTTCTTAGCGGCTTCCGATTGCTTGTACACCTTAAATTCGGGCCAGTCATCTTTTATCTTTTCATAGACTCCGACAAATTCTGGAGTCTTACCTTCAGTTATGAACCTGTTTAGCCTTTTCTTCCAGCTGCGGAACAATTCACCCATCTCAATATAAGTCCAGGCCTTGCATCGATTCTCTATAACCGGCTTCTCTACATCCTCCTCTTCCGGTAAATTGAAATTCTGCATGAGCTCGTCCCAAAGGAGTTGTTTGTCTTCATCCGAGACATAAATAACCCCCTCTTTTGGCACCTTTGGCTTATACCATTCTTGAGCCCTGATGGAGAGTCTGTCCCGAACGATGACTCCGCACTGAGCTATAAATTTCCTTGCGTGGTTAGAGGGAGCAATCGGTTTGCCTTTTTCATTGATTGCGTCAATGTGGTACTTCTGTTTCCCTTGGAGCTTTTTGGTCCCGGTTCGTGGCCCGCCTCGTTTCACGGATGCTTTTTTGCTTGGTCCCGGTTCATGGCCCGCCGACGGCTAAACACAAGAAAAAGTGATAGTTAATATATGTATACACACAAATCTATTCAACGGAGACAAAAACCTGAGGGCATATATCTACCTCGGCGGCCGACTTTCCAACAGTAGAGTCGGTGAACTGTCGGTGAGCTGAACTGTCGGTGACGTCTATTCTGTATGAATGCCCCTCCAGTCCATCACCGGACTCGTTCAGAAATTTTCCAGTGAAATCGTCTAAGTGTTCCTCTTCTTGTTGGTCCAATCCATCACTTTCGCGGATGATGCCGAACATGTCTTTTTCTTGTTCAAGGTTCCTACCGGTGTCCATAGTTTCTGCAAGGGATTTCAATCCATTTACATTTGCAATAGTAATGTGTTAATAATGTAGTCGAACAATATATAATATGTTAATTTATATTTCAATCATCCATTTATATTTCATTAAAATAGTCGAATATTCCATTTAAAAAACCAATAATACATTTTAAATAATCCATTTACATTTTCTTGCTCGTCTGACAGTGGCGGAGTAGTCGAAGAAAGTTGGGGCTCCGAGAGGGCGCAAAATTCGAGGGGGCAGCGCTCCGACACTGCGGTGGCTTCGACACGGTGACAAATCAGAGAACCTGTATCAACACATTAAAATATTTCAACACATTACAATAATTCAACACAGTACACTACTTCAACAACTAAACATCAATTTCTAATGACCTAACAATTTTCTATGATTGTTTTTTCAATGTCCAAGTGTTGAGCTATGAAAATTCAAAACATTTGCTTCAATGTTGGAAAAGTGTTTGAATTCAACAAATTTTGTCATGACACACAAAATAATATCACATTTGCATTTGCAACGATATTCCAACAATTTTTTTGTTTATTCAAACACACAAAATAATGACACAACAACATGTATTTTCTTTTTATGAACATTTTGATAAAAAGTTTGTATTTTTCTGATTTAAAATAATTTAATTATGATTTTCTATAGTTTAACATAGTTTCTGAAAATGATGACGTCGTGCTGACGTCATCAATGGTGAACCGAATCCAGTAGAGGTCGAATTCAACGAATTCGTGCGATTTTGCACGAATTGATTGGTGCATTCTATAGAGGGCGACGAGGGGGGCCTAGCAGTGGTGGCGCCGCTAGCGCAATTTCATCGGAAAGTCACCGGCGACGACCGAAGCGGCGGCGGCCGGAAGAACTCTAGCTAGGGTTTGATTTCTTCTCCTAGGTGACGCACGCGGTGGCGGCGGAGTGCGGCACGGTTGCGTCGAGAGAGAGGGGGGAGGATAAGAGGACTCACCCTCGTCGCCCTCGGCAATGGCTCAGTGGAGCTCCGGTCTCGGCGAGGAAGAAGACGGCAAAGATGGCCGGAGGCTCGCACGGGGAAGGACGGATGCGCTGGGACGGCGAGGGCGGCAGCAGTGCGCAGCGGCGTCGGGATGGCCGGAGGCGCGCACAGGGATGGCCGGAGGCGCGGGGACGGCGAGGAAGGAGGCGGCGGCGCGACGGAAAAATTCGGCAGCCTGACGTCGTCGATGTGAAATTGCTTCGGGTTGTGGCTCGAACCGTGGCTAAGTGTTGGTTATATAGGGGAGAGGCTATCTGTCCCGGGTGGTGGCTCAGCCCGGGACAAATAGGGGTCATATGTCCCGGGCCGTGGCTGCACCCGGGACAGATAGCACCCCATCTGTCCCGGGTTGAGCCACCACCCGGGATAGATAGCACCCCATCTGTCCCGGGCTGAGCCACCACCCGGGATAGATGGGGTTTTTTCTTTTTCTTTTCTTTTTCTGTTTTCTGTTTTCTGTTTTAAATAACTTTGGAATTTGAAAAAACTTTCAATATGAAAAGTGTTTGAATTTGACTAACTAATACAAAAACATTTTCTCTTTTCTATAACCATTATTTTAATTAGTTTAAAACTATTTTGAATGTGAATTTGTATAACTTTTGCAAACTTTGGAATTCTGAGATGTTCGATCAACACTTTAACTTCCAAACCGGGACAAAAGAAGCACATGGATCGTGTGTTTCTTTCAAGCACTTGTAAGCCGTTTGATCAGGTGTGTGTTTCTTTTGATTGCTTCTGAGCTGTTCGATTAACGCTTTCAGTTTCAAACCGGGACTAAAGAAGCACACGGATCGTGTGTTTCTTTGAAACACTTGTTAGCCGTTGGATCAGGGGTGTGCTTCTTTTGATCACTTGAGAGCTGTTGGATCAACACTATCAGTACCACTGGTTGAGCCTGTGACCCTATATATAGCCCCCTCTCGGACGTGGCGAGCACTCAGTGTTTCCTCCTTCTAGTGCCTAGCCGGATGGTGTGTGGTATACAAATCACTCGGATTCCCTGCATACGCCCCACGGTGCATTTGATATGTAGGCACTCAGGAGCCACCGTGGGGCTGTATGCAGGTGAAATCGTGTGTTTTGTTCTATCAAAAGAATAGTTCAATTCATCTACTGAGGAATATATACAAATCGTGTGTTTTGTTCTATCAACGCCGACGGATCCATTTGATATGCAGGTAAAAATGGAGCATCTTCTTCATATAAAAAGTTTAATATAATAATTATTACATATCGCACCAACATCTCCATCACACAACACCGCCAGTTCTTCTGCGTCGGAACCATGGAGCATCTTCTTCAATCAACTTGATGATTGGGTCAATGTTCACTACGAAAGGCGGAATTTCATCAAAATTATTATAATCATCTGACATGTCTGTCTTGTCCTCCACTCACACGATGTTTCTTTTTCCTGAAAGAACTATGTGACGCCTCGGCTCCTCCACTCCCAGGATGTTTCTTTTTTTGGGTCTGCTAGACATGTCTTCACATAGAAAATCTGAGCCACATCATTGGCTAGCACAAATGGTTTGTCTCTGTACGCAAGATTGTTTAGATCCACTGTTGTCATTCCGTACATCTTGTCTACCTCAACCCCGCCTTTCAGATTGACCCATTTGCACCGAAACAAAGGGATCTTAAAAGAAGGTCCATAGTCAAGTTCCCATATCTCCTCTATGCAACCATAATATGTGTTCTTCTGCCCATTGTTGTTTGTTGCATCAATGCGAACACCACTGTTTTGGTTCGTGCTCTTTTTATCTTGGACACTCGTGTAAAATGTATTCCCATTTATCTCGTACCCTTAGAAAGTACATATAGTTGTAGATGGTGCCCTGGCCAACAAGTGTAACTGTTCATCAACCTTGTCTTTATTTTCAAGATGTGCTCGCAACCAACCGCCGAACGTCGCCATGTGTGTACGTACAATCCAGTTGTCAGACTTCCCCGCGTGTAGAGAGCGTACAAGATTCTGTATAGTGTGCTTCAGTGAAAGAATGTCCATCCATACAAATTTTTGTTTTCTTTCCTAGTGTGCCTTTTCCACTAAGTCTACCCTCATGTCGTGATTGTGGAACACCTATCGGCTTAAGGTCATGAATAAAGTCAACACAGAACTCAATGACCTCCTCATTACCGTAGCCGTTGGAGATGCTTCCTTCTGGCCTAGCACGGTTATGCACATATTTCTTTAAGACTGCCATGAACCTCTCAAATGGGAACATATTGTGCAGAAATACTGGACCGAGAACTTGAATCTCTTCGACTAGGTGAACTAGGAGATGCGTCATAACATCGAAGAAGGATGGAGGGAACACCAACTCAAAACTGACAAGACACTGGACCACATCATTTTGCAACCCTGGTAGAATCGCCGGATCGATTACCTTTTGAGATATTGCATTGAGGAATGCACAAAGCTTCACAATGGGTACTCGAACATTTTCCGGTAGTAGCCCCCTCAGTGCAATCGGAAGCAATTGCGTCATAATCACGTGGCAATCATGAGACTTTAGGTTCTGAAATTTTTGGAGTCTCACATTTACTATCCTCTTTATATTCGACGAGAACCCAGCCGTGACCTTGGTACTGCTCAGGCATTTAAAGAATATTACTTTCTCTTGTTTGGTAAGAGCGTAGCTGGCAGGACCTTCGTAGTATTCGGGACTTAGGCCGTCTCGTTCTTTCACACGTTTCTGGTCCTCCCGTGCTTCCTCTATATCTTTTTTCTTCCCGTACACGCCCAAGTAGCCTAGCAGGTTCACGCAAACATTCTTCGTCACGTGCATCACGTCGATAGCAGATCTAACCTCTAGGACCTTCCAATATGGTAGCTCCCAAAATATAGATTTTTCTTCCACATGGGTGCATGCCCGTTAGCGTCTTTCGCAACCTGTTCTCCTCCAGGACCCTTTCCAAAGATTACTTTTAGATCCTTTACCATATCAAATATTTCTTCACCAGTACGGTTGACAGGCCTCCTACTGTGATCAGCCTCACCTTTAAAATGCTTGCCTTTCTTCCTTGCGGTATGCCTGATCGGAAGAAATCGACGATGCCCCAGATACACACACTTCTTACATTTATCCAAATATAAACATTCAGTCTCACCCAAACAGTGTGTGCATGCATTGTACCCCTTGGTCGACTGCCCTGAGAGGTTAGCAAGAGCAGGTCAATCGTTAATTGTTACAAAAAGCAAAGCTCGTAGGTAAAATTCCTCATGTTTGTGCTCATCCCACACCCGTACACCTTCTTCCCGCCACAACTGTAAAAGTTCTTCAAATAATGGCCTGAGGTACACATCAAGGTCGTCGCCGGGTTGCTTCGGGCCTTGGATGAGCAATGGCATCATAATGAACTTTCGCTTAATGCACAACCAAGGAGGAAGGTTATAAATACATAGAGTCACAGGCCATGTGCTATGACTGCTGCTCTGCTCCCCAAACGGATTGAAACCGTCTGTACTTGGACCAAACCTTAAGTTCCTTGCGTCATCTTCAAATTCCGGGAACTCTCTCTCAATTTTTCTCCACTGTGACCCATCAGCGGGGTGTCTACACATCGCGTCTTTCTTACGGTCCTCTTTGTGCCATCGCAACAACTTGGCATGCTCTTTATTCGCGAACAAGCGTTTCAACCGTGGTATTATAGGAGCATACCACATCACCTTGGCAGGAACCCTCTTCCGGGGACGCTCACCCTCAACTTCACCAGGGTCATCTCGTCTGATCTTATACCGCAATGCAGTGCATACTGGACATGCATCCAAATTCTCGTACTCACCGCGGTAGAGGATGTAGTCATTAGGGCAGGCATGTATCTTATGCACGTCTAATCCTAGAGGGCACACAACCTTCTTTGCTTCGTACGTGCTGCCGGGCAACTCGTTGACCTTTGGAAGCATCTTCCTAATTATCTCCAGCAACTTTCCAAATCCCTTGTCAGTCACACCACACTCTGTCTTCCACTGCAGTAATTCCAGTGTGGTACCCAGCTTTTTCTGACCATCTTTGCAACTTGGATACAACAATTTCTTGTGATCCTCTAACATCTGGTCGAAATTCAACCTCTCCTTTTCAGTTCCGCACTCTCTCTTTGCATTAGCAATGGCCCTACCAAGATCGTCAGCGGGCTCATCTGGTGCCTCTTCAGCTTCAGCTTCCCCCGTTGTAGAATCTCCGTACTCCGGGAACATAGGATAGTTGTCATCATCTTCCTCTTCTTCATTGTCTTCCATCATAACCCCTTTTTCTCCGTGCTTCGTCCAATAATTATAGCTGGGCATGAAACCATGCCGAATAAGATGACTTTGAAGGGTTCTCGCGTTTGGGTGATCTGTCTTATTCTGACAGTTGACACATGGACAACACATGAAACCATTGGTACTGTGGGCCTGCGATTTCTCTAGAAATTTCCTCAAACCTTTCATGTACTCGGCAGTGCGTCGGTCACCATACATCCATTGTCGGTCCATCTGCATTATATAATAAACTATATCAATAACCATTACAGAACATCGACAAATAAACACTGAACATGCACGTACGGTATCAATTAATTACAAATGAAATGAGAGAGAAATTAACCTTGATCGAAAAGAAAAATAAACTTTAAGTGTAAATCAAATCATTTTGTGAACTCTCTCGGACATTTCATCGAACACTTTGCATGCATAAGTAAAAGAATATAACTAGCACACACCCCCTCCTACCATTTCATAAAAAAAATGCCTCCTTGTTTTGAAAGAGGGGAGGGGGCTGCTGAGTATATATAGGCATGGGCCATTTGTCCCGGTTTCAATCACAAACCGGAACAAATGAGGCGTCAAGGCACCAGCCCATTTGTCCCGGTTCATGATTGAAACCGGGACAAATGGCCTGCTGCACATTTGCCCAGCCTCTGCAGGCCCCATCTATCCCGTTTTGTAATATGACCGTGACAGATAGGCTATTTGCTTTTAATTCTTTGACCTATTCTGATCTTTGTTTGCAGAGCAAGTCTGAAACACGTAATCTGCACGTCAGACTTTTGTCACATCGCCATAAATGACAAGCTATGGAGATTTTCTTCACAGAGAAATGTTCTTTCTCTGTTTCCTCATATCAAGCGGCTGCTGCTTGTCCTGGCGAAGCAACAACATACCACACACAGCTGTAGGTCTAAACTCTAAAGTACCGGGAGATTTGCTCCAATAACTTCGACATGAACTCGATCTAGGACATTCCATTATGAGAACGTGGACGGGTTTTGTACATTTGATTTTGTGTTGAAACTGGAATATAGCTGGACGAAAATGGGGTTCTATGAGGGAACGAATGTACGATAGCAAGGAAGAGAATCAAAGACAATATATTCCTGCCCTGTTCAAGATATTCTTGGACAAACCACAGTATAGGATATGCATTACTTGCTTTTCTCTCTTTCCTTTCCAGATTCTCTGCCTTTGCACACGTGGAAATGAAAGAGAAAAGAATTAGGCGAATATATGCCAGTTTGTTTCAGGATGATTCATTCCGACATAAAGATAGTTTGAATCAACTTGCATCCTTTAACTAAAAAAAAGAATCCAACTTGCATGAGTTGTTCCTGCCAATCTCCTCTCCTTATTCCTTACCAGTACACCAGTCTTATCCTCGTATGTTCCTCTTGATTAAGTAAATTAGTTGATACGGCCGGAAAAGATAGTTGGTTGGGATAAGATCATTCATGGTGATACCTTTTATTTACACATCTTCTCTCCAATGGACCAGATATAAACTAGATACGGTACATATGCACTACTCCCTCCGTTCACAAATAAGTGTCTCAAGTTTGTAAAAAATATGTATCTTAGATAAAATCATGTCTACATACATCTTTTTTTTTGATAAACTTGAGACACTTATTTTTGGACGGATTGAGTATAAATTATAGAGACCATCAGGGAAATATATGTGCCGAATGTTAGGTTCTTTTGATTAGTTATGCAAAAGGTGAAATCATGCTACAGAAAACATATCATATTCTCTCTGCTTAAGTAGATCTTATCACTTATCAGCAGGTGTAACTCTGCAAAAGAATTTACATTTTGTTGTTTTGATTACCGGTTCCTGCTACATATTAACTGACTAATACACCGAAGAAACATGAATGTTGCATGATACACAGCATCGTGTACAAGTACAACTGTAGAAGTACCTATCTCGATGTTTCTTCTTCTATGAAAAGCTGCCAGTGGTCGTCCTCCTCCTGGGCGACGACGGGGAAACCCTAGCCGCCACCTCATCTGCAGCCCCCGACCTTCCTCTCCGCATCGCCCCCGCCGGAGGGGCCGCCGGCAAAAGCCACGCGCGCCCCAGGGATGGTGGCGGCGGGGCGGTTTTCCCTTCTCGAGTCTTGAGGTCCTGATGGTGGCGCGAGGCGGCGGGGATGTTGGCGTGCTTGGCGGCGCGGGTCTCCGGTGGTCCTGTCGACGCGGAGATGGTGTGGCGCCGGAGCTAGAGGTTCCCGACCTTGGAGGTGTTGGATGCGCTGGTGCCGTCCGGGCTCGATCTGGGCTGGGGACGGGCCGTCCGCGGTCAGGTGGATGGAGGTCCTGGAGATCGGGCGCGGCTGCAGGCGTGGCAGCCCTCGCTGCTGCTCTCCGGCTCTTGGGCGGCGAGGATGCCGGCTCTTAGCGGCAGGCGGCGCTGCGGCTTCTGCGGCAAGCGGTACGGCAGCTCGCCGTGGATGCGCAGACCGACGATCATCTCGTCGAAGCAGTGCACGCGGCGGTCGTACCGGAAGTCCACCACCTTTACCAGGAGGCGGGCGCGAGGCGGGCGCGGGCTCGCGCACGCGCCGTCGTGCGGCGGCTGCTTGGTGGCGGCGGCTGCTTGGTGGCGGCGGTGCTTGGTGCTCCCGCAGTGCTCCGGCGACCTGCAGCGACGGCGGCGGCGTCAACACGCCCACGGGCCCGATCTGGGCCAGGCGGGTCTAGATCTGGGCCCTAGGGTTGATAGTTGTTGTGCACGTGTGGCTGGCTGCTGCGGGCTGGATCTGGGGCGAGGTGGTTCCAGATCCAGATCTGCCGGCGGCTGCGCTGCTGTGCCCACCTCCCGCGTCTGGACCGTCCTTCCCGCGTGTTGTTGCCGCGGTGCTGCTCGGCTTGCGACGGTGCCTTGGTCCAGGTCTGGAGGTTGTCCGGGATGGGTAAGGCCGGACATAGTGTAGGGGCGCCTCCTCTTGGCGGCAGGGCCGTGTCCGTTGTAGTGCTGGATTGACGCGCCGCCCCCGGCTTAGATCTGGATCTTCGGATCCCATCTAGGTTTTAGGCGAGTCAGACTGAGTTCTTGATAGCACGGTCCTCTATGCTGTGGTGTCGGAGAGCAGCTCGGATCTGGGGCGGCAGCGCTAACGTCATGCCTTCTGCAACGCGATGGCGGGAACTTCACGGGCCTCGAGGGGCCCGGCCGGGTTTGCGGGCCTGGTGTGTTCCTGCTGTTGTGTCCGGTCGGTTACTGTCTTTGACAGTGGAGGTTGGTCCCTCCCGCACGTCGGCGGTGTTGCGGCTCCTAGTCCCGGCTCTTCCTCTTCGGAGTGTAGGCCTTTCCTCTGTGTGCCGGGGTGAGACAGTGTGAACGGCTTCGCGATCGGGCGCTGGGTTGTGGGCGGTTTGGTGGAGTGCTCTAGAGCGTCTGGGGTGATGGAGGGGGTCGGGAGAAATCCTAGTCGGCGTTTTCGACTCCGGCGCGGTGGCGCTTGCGGGTGCCGCCAGTCCTTCCTGGAGGGCGTTCGGTGCCCCTCCTCCTCTCCTTGTTGCATACCGGGGGAAACTCTAGGCAACAGCGTCGTCATTGTCGCATCCCTTTCTGGAGGTGTTGATTGGTACCGACGTTCTGAAGCACTAGGAGCTTGGTGGCAGGCCTCCGGTGGGCGCATCGGTTGTGGAGTTTGCTTACTGTTGTCTTACCATCGTTGTCGGCATTTTTCTTCTTCGTTTTTCTCTTTCATTTTCTTTTCTCTTGTCTTTTGGACGTTGTGCTGTGTGGCCCAGCAGCGGTCTCAAACGGTGTGGCTTTATTTATAAAGTGGGGCGAAAGCCTGGTTGGAGAGAAGTACCTATCTTAAAAAAGAAAAGGTAGAATGTGGGTATTCAATCCAAGGATGTGAAAGCACAATCTCCTTCGCCCACGTACAAGCCTAATGTCAAGAATTTTTTTTTCCGATGGCTCTATGCAACAACATTACAAGGACTTACTGGTCCACTGTATCCACTCTGAACTGAGAAATATACACGTATGGTCCAGGTGGTACGCTAGGTCTACATACAATTTGCAACAGATAAGCTACTCTCGAGACTGAGAAACCACTATAAATTGGCAAGAACGTAGTACCTCGAGCCTACACACCACACAACAAACATAGCAACGACGACAGTCACGTGCGCCATGGACATTGCTTTGTACAAGCGTACCAGAGCGATGAGGCACAAGGCGGCGGTGATGCCCGCGCCGGCCCAGGCTGCAGCCAGTTACAAGGCGAAACCCGCCGCTGCCGCGCCATGGCCGCTGACGCCGGCTCCGCCACCCGGAGTGGTCACCGTGCAGGTGATGGCGACTGGCAAGGGCATGTACTGCGACGCAGAGGCCGACGTCGACCGGCGCGCGGCCTTGTACATATCAAGGGTGCAGGAGCGGCTCAGGCGCGAGCGCACGCATGAGCGATGACGTGCCCGTACCGGAGCAAGAAGCTAGTTCGGGTGATTCGTGTTGCGAACTTTTACTTCTTGTTTTGCTTCTGAGTGACACCGTACGTGCGCGCTGTGCAAGATCGTGTTTGCGTGGGAGCAAACTGTGTGGGTTGACAATAATTAATCAAGATAATTTCTGTGCGTTGCTACGGACATAATTACGACACTACAAGAAATTAGTCCATTATCTCGGGATCGCCACTAAATTCATGTTAGAAACGTCACTACATCACAGAGAGACAAACCCCTTGAATTTTGTGACGTTTTGAGGTCTAAACGTCACAAACTGATTAGGTCAAAACGTCACTAAATCGTAGTGACTATTTCAAGATCGTCGTTAAGCCTTCCGTTGAATATGAAACTGGCAGCGGTCCCACTCGTCTGCTACATGTCACTCCAACGAACCGTCTTAAATTCACTTGCATGTGGGACCTACCCCTAGTCGCTGTTTTTTCCTGGGCGCCCACCCTTCTGTTGGGCTGCTGGTGATATCATCCTCTTTTGGGATGGACTCTATTGGGTTGTTTGTGATATCTCTGATCACTTAATGTGGGACCTACCTCTAATCGTTGTTTTTTCCTAGGTGCCCACCCTTCTGTTGGGCTGCTGGTGATATCATCCTCTGTTGGGCTGGACTCTATTAGCCTATTTGTGGTATCTCTGTTCTTATGGCCCAGCGCTAGTGTTATCCCGGCGGCCCCCTCCACTCTGTTGGACTGCTGGAGATATCCTCCTCTGTTGGGCTGAGTTGTATTGGACACTTTGTGATATCTATAGTTTTATGGCCTAGCCCTAGTGTTATCCCCACGGCCCCCACAACTCTTATGAGCCATGCGTTGAATGAATAGCTAGCCCGACGACCTAGTCTATGAAAATTAATCAGCAAAAACTTAAGGGGATCGCAGGCAGAAAATAATAATTTTTCTAGCAACGATACCCTTAAACTAGTCAGAATCTATAATATGCAGATATAGTAATACGACGGAGATCGGAATACATACCCATGTAAACTGAAAGCGGGGATTACGCTCCCGCACAAGCGTTGACGATAAAGACGACGTAGCCGACCTCTAGGTCACGAAGAAGCCGACGGAGATAACCTCGAGGTCGGGTGGAGGAAGTAGGCCTCTGAGCATCGCTAGCGCAGCACCTCGCAGGGCGTTACACACATACGGTGGAGACGACGACCTCCGAAGCTTCAGTCCAGGACGAGCTGCGGAAGACTTGGACCGGAACACCAGCAGCACGGCAGCGGGCGTATGGTGGAGAGAGCTCTCTCTACTCGGGCGACTCCGTCAACGGAATCACGTAATCGAGGAGAAAATAGAGAATTAATTGGGTGAATTAAAAAGCCTGGGGTGCACCTCTATATAAAGGCTCCCGGGGGGGAGCCAACCTTGCCGGACTGGCGGTGTGGGACTATCCCACACCCCAATCCGGCCAAACCTGGTGCGCCTGCCCTAGGTGGGCCCCATTTGGCCCACCTAGGACGGCCCTCCCCCAATCCGAAGCCCTGGGGGGACTTTCCCCCCTCATGGGCCTTCTTTCCACTAGACTGCACATTTAGAGAAATCTGCCTTTAAAAATTCGAAAATAAATAAATAAAATGTATTTAACTATTAATTACACTAATTAATATTAATTACATATTATATAATTTATTCTCACTCCGAAAACTATTTCGGAGTTGCCCGATCTCCATCAGACCATTCTCGAGACGTTCCCGGTGTTCTCTTTCCTTTCCGGTTGTCTTGTCGAAACCCCTTAAGTGTGTTACCCTAGCGGTTCGATATAATAACAGACATGATCGAGACTCCTCTCCGATCAATGACTAACTCGTAGGCCTGGACCCCATGAATTAATCCCTGTGATATAACGGATGACTTTCATCTATCAAACCTGAACGTAAAGTCTTAATCCTTTTGCCATGGCGATAGTTAGCGTGTCCGAGCGTTGTTCATAGAGATCTCCATATCTAGCTTGACCTCGTTACCGACAACGCTATCTTCTGCTCGTCTATGATTTCATGTCTCCGTGACCTAGTCACATGCTTGCAAGCTCATTAGACATAATCTCACCGACTGGGCCCTAGAGTATCTATCCTGCTATGCGGACTGGCAAATCCCGCTCTTGACCCCTCGTCTCAACTACTCCTTTCCGATACCCAAAAGTATCACCGTTATTGTCGTACTAATTAAGATACGACGTTTGGTGCAATCAAAGTATCTTTCAGGAATAACAATACGAGTTGGTCTCACGGTCAAAGGCGTAATGACTACGTCCTACAAATATGGGTATGTCCATCACATCGTTCTCTAACGATATGACTTCCATTGCCGACCGGCGCCATGCCCTATGATCTGGAAACCTCGATCATCGATCACGCTTAATATGCCTACAGGGACCTGGTTGTTTACGCATCATACCCGCTTAATATGGTTATAGCTTGACACAAAAACGTATTATGAACAAACGAGATATGATAAAGAAATAGACTTTATTAATTGCCTACAGGGCATATCTCCTTCAACAACTAATATGCAGTATTCTCTTTGTTTTGTTTAGGTAAGTATTACCTTGTAGACGCCGGCTATCCTAATAGAAATGGATATCTCGCACCATACAAAGGAGAAAGATATCATGTTCCCGAGTGAAGCGTACCTGCACTTAAAATAAGGCAGATATCTGTGTATAGTGCAAATCACTGGATCGATTTGTTTGCACACATAGTTTACGATGCAATATCACAACAAAGTATCTATTTTATTACATCGATGATCCAGACTTACAAAATATTCGATACAAGTTGCATAGCATAAAGCTAGATTTGGAAGAGTAAACAGCAGAAATACAATAGCAGTGAGTCTCCATCACTTGCATGTTGCCACAGGCGAAAACATGTTGGTTGTAGACTCGAAACCTTTAAACGAAACCTCACTCGTCATCTGAACAGTCTGCAATAAGAAAAATATTGCAACAACATGGGTCAGATTCCATTAAAAATGGAGTCTGGCAAGTGACACTATGATGGACACTTAGTGGAATAACTCTAATAACCTATATGCTTATTTGGCTGGTGGAGTTCAAGGCTATTTTGCATAAAGCCAATTTTTCCTAACTCTTTGGAAAACACTTTTCTTCTATTCGAGACATTCGTGGCACGAAAACCACTGTCTCATTCTACCCTTGTTCATCCATCAAGTTTTAATTTTGAAGTTGGAATGGTGGAATCTTCCGTTGACGTCCGTGATCAGCTGCTCAAATTGTCCGTACCGGGGACACGGCTAAGTACTTAGTTTTACACTCTGTAGAGGTTGTGCACGTTCACCATTGTACCCATTCAATCCAAACTATCCTTTACACTCTGAAGTGATAAGGAAAAGGAGAAGAATGAGAGGAGATCTTTCAGAACAATTTTCCCTCCCACTCTGGCTTGACCCGTTCCACCTAACACCCTCTACATCTGCTTGTCAAGCCGGGGCGAGTCCATGCAACTTAGTTGATCAAGCAAGAGCCCATATGGCAATGGCTGCACTGGAAGCAATCGTCACTCGGAGTTCTTCAGATTCCTCTGTTCCCTGGGTGGCCATCCACAAGTGTACGTACTCCATGAACCATAGACATGGGCCTGAGTAGCCACTCAACTCGACTCCATACAACCAATCCACCCAGGAGGTTCATTAACTTAGTGGATGTGTACTCTCAGGTGAAAATCACCATGCTCACGGCACTAAGTATAGTAGACACTACCTTAGGCGAAGACAACCATGAACACAGTCCTGAGTAGTCACTTAACATTTTGTAAAACTTTTCATCGATTGCATAGCATCAATAATCCTACTAAGTATTCCATAGGAACCTAGACACAGGAGTAAGGAATTTCTACACGGGTCTAGCATAGCAATACTATCCTACACATTCTTATATAAAAATACACTAAGTAATGCATATAGAAAATAGTAGGAAGTTTATGAGGTGTGTCACTTGCCTTTGGATAATGTCTTGCTCACAAACTCTTTTCAACGTAACTCGAGTCTCTCCGTTCAGTCTAAACAATATAAACAAACAAAAATACAACAATCATAAAACAAAACAACACAACACATACAAGCATACATAATGAACAAACAAGTTTTATAAAACTTCTAAGTAAAATATGTCATGCATGATATGCAAATTATTTCTAAGGACTAGAGATGCATGTCATGTCATGAAAATCTTCTAAGTTAATGCAAGGCAAATAGGTTGGTCAAAAGTGAGTAAGGACTAAGGTCATAAGTTGGATAAAATATCTTTGTTATAATTTATCTTGAATAAGCACTCAAATGGCTTAGCCATGATGTGCAAAAATACTTAGAGAAAATACTAAGTTTATGAAGGGGATCGAGTGCAGAAAACAAAAAATTTCCTAGCAACGATATCCTTAAACTAGCCAAGATCTACACTATGCAGATATAGAAGTACGGCGAAGATCGGAATACATACCCTCGTAGACCGAATAGCGGGGATTACGCTCCCGCACAAGCGTTGACGACGAAGACGACGTAGCCGACCTCTAGGTCGCGGAGAACTCGGTGCGACGAAGACGACGAAGATGACCCCGAGGTCGGGTGGAGGAAGTAGGCCTCCGAGTACCGCTAGCGCAGCACCTCGCAGGGCGTCACACACATACGGTGGAGACGACGGCCTCCGAAGCTCCACTCCGGTACGAGCAGCGGAAGACTTGGACCGGAACACCAACAGCGCGGCAGCGGGCTATGGTGGAAGAGATCCCCCTCCTCTACTCAGCGCGGCTCTGACAAGGGAACCATGAGATCGAGAGAGAAATTGGGAATTAATTGGTGAATTAAAAGGCCAGGGGTGCCCCTTCTTATATAGGCTCCCAGGGGGGAGCCAACCTCCTCACCAGGCAATGTGGGACTATCCCCACATGCCTGGTGCGGCTCCATGGTGCGCCGGCCCCTTAGTGGGCCCCATTTGGCCCACTTGGGTCGGCCCCCATGCCCCCACCGAATCCCCTTGAGGATTTTCCCCCTCTTGGGCCTTCTTTCGACCAGAAGGCCCATTTAGAGAAATCAGTCTAAATAAATTCGAAAATAAATATATAAAATCATATTTGCATATTAATTACACTAATTAATATCAAAAATAATAAATATAATTTATCCTAGCTCCAAAAACTCTTTCGGCGCTGCCTGATCTCTATCGGACCCCTCTGGGACATTCCCGGTGATCTCTTTCCTTTCCGGTTGTCTTGTCGAAACCCCTTAAGTGTGTTACCCTAGCGGTTCGATATAATAATAGGTACGATCAAGACTCCTCTATGATCAACGACTAACTCGTAGGCCTGGACCCCATGAATTAATCCATTTGATATAAAGAATGACTTTCATCTATCAAACCTGGACGTCTAGTCTTAAACCCTTTGTCATGTCGATACTTAGCGCGTCCGAGCATCATTCTCAGATATCTCCATACCTAGCATGATCTCGTTACCGACATCGCAATCTTCTACTCGTCTATGATATTATGTCAGCTGGTGACCTAGTCACATGTTTGCAAACTCATTTGACATAATCTCACCGAGTGGGCCCTAGAGTATCTATCCGGCTATGCGGACTGACAAATCCCGTTGTTGACCCCTCGTCTCAACTACCCCCTTCCGATACCCAAAAGTATCACCGTTATTGTCACACTAGATAAGATATGACGTTTGGTGCGATCAAAGTATCTTCCAGGGATAACAATAAGAGTTGATCTCACGGTCTTAAGGCGTAATGACTATGTCCTATAAATACTGGGTATGTCCATCACATCGTTACTCCTAACGATATGAATTCCATTGCCGACCGGCGCCATGCCCTATGATCGGAAAACCTCGATCATCAATCGTGCAACGAAACTAGTCTTAGTAGAGGCTACTAGGGACCTGGTTGTTTATCTACCACACATGTATTAATGTTTTCGCTTAATACAGTTATAGCATGGTATAAAACATATAATGAACGATTGGGATATTGCCAATAAACTATGTTTATTAAGTGCCTCTAGGGCATATTCCCTTCAGTTTATACTTCAAGGTGATCAACAATTATTATCAACTCTTTGTATATTGGATATTCACTATAGTGAGAGAGACAGACACCCGGCCAACCACTTAAATTGTGGAACAGGTCTCATGTATGTGGACATGCAAGGTTAGTCTCCAGGCCGCTTCATCTCACTATGCCGCTAGGATCCAACAAACTTCAAGATGGTAATAACATGATCAAAAATTGTTTATGTCTAAAGTGAAAGACAATATTAGGAAAGAGGGAAAAGATAGAAAGAAAGATGTAGTTGGTCTTCTAGGCTTCATCTCCACACTTGTAACATTCTCCTTGGTGATGTGTTTTGGTAGACTTGGTAATTCTTCAGACTTGATGATTTTTGTATCCCGAGGCTGGTCTTGGATTTAACTTAGTCATCAGGAAGTCTCGGAGAAGAAGAAAAGAAAGAGAGAAAGACTTAGAGAATAAAGGGGGTTGGTCTTCATGAACTTCTTCTTGATTTTTCTTCTAAGTGCTTCTGCTCCTTGAAGGTACTTCTGAAGTCTTGTTTTGGCCAAGTCCTTCATTGGCCTTCTAGCTCCAAGATGAAAATCCTAAGTGTCTAGTGCATAGCACTTTTACAGAAATTCTAAGTTTGAGAAAATTCTTAACTTAGAGAAAATAAGTGAGAAGTTTTCCTATGAGAAGTATAACTATATAATAAAATAAGTTTTGCATGAAATGCACATTTTAATCATAAGAAACATCATACTAATTTTTGTGATATTTATAAAATATGCATGAGGCTGTAAATGAAATTTAATTAGTTTCTATTTTTGCAAATTATTATAAAATGAATAAATATAAGATTAAATTTTTCTATGATTAATTTTTATAATAAAATTTTATAATTATACACAGAGGGGATTTAATTAAATTTATAGCAATTGGATTTACTCAAAAAGGATTTTTCTATCAAGAGTTATATCAAAATTTATTCAAACTATTCAAGTATTAAATTATCAAAACTAATACTCAAAATTATTTTATAACAGAGGCATATTATAACACATATTCTAAAGTTTCTAAAATAATTTTATTTGCAATTTTTGAATTTATAGATTTAAAGTTATGACAAAAATACTCAAATCCACCATTTGAAATTTGAATATTTTAAACTAAGTCAAATTTGCATTTTAATATATCTAAAATATTCTACATGCCAAGGGCTTTCCAAATATATTAAAATATTTGAATTTGGAGATGTGGTTAAAAAGTTATAACATTTTTAATTAGCAGGGGCTTTTCTGCAAAATAGGCAATTAAAAAGAAAATAGAAAAAGCATTTCTGACGTGGCTGCTGACGAGGCGCTGACGTGGCGCTGACGTGGGCGCTGAGCTGGATAAGTGGTTGGATCTAGATCGTTAGATCTAGATCTGACGGCACAGATCTACTGATACCGGTTCGGAGGATGGATCTAATCGTGGCCGTAAAAGGGATTTTGGACGGCTCACCTTGGTCGACCTAAAGCTGGCGGCGGGATTCCGCTGGAGTTGATGAAGATGGCGGCGGCGGCTCAGGCGAGGACGCTCCGCTCGCTTCTGTTCTTCCCCGAGCTCGCGGAGAACAGCCTCGGACGCGGTGCGTCGCGCCGAGGATGTAGGAGGGTTTGGCGTCGAGCTGAGCTTCCCGGGACGGCTTGGAGAAGAGGCCGGAGGTGCGGTTGCGACGGTGCACTCCGGTTGGTGCTCGGCTTCGTCGTTCGGCTGCGGTAGAGATAACAAAAAGTATCAGGGAGACGCGCAAGGGGGAGGGTAGGTGAAAGGATAGAGTCACGAGTCCGGGCACTGCCTCAGCTCGCCGGAAAACAGGAAATGGCGGCGGCGGCTTCGGGTGCTCCGGTGAGCTTTTCCGGCGGCTTGGGGGCACGATTTTCACCAGAAAGAGAGGGGAATGACGGAGGGGAGCGAGGGATACTTATAGGACAGATCAGCCGAAGGAAATCACGCAAATTACGCATTGATTGGAGCCGGATTTGGAAAGCAATCTCGGGCGTGATTTTCGTACGGGAGGAGGAAGAAAGGGTGACGTCAGCGATGACGTCATCTGGGGAATTTCTTTTTCTGTTTTTCCATTTTCTTTGTAATTTTTGATTTATTGGTCCAAATGAGGTCAAACAAATTTCTAAAAATTTGTAAAATCATTAACTTTGTGTTAAACCAGTTGTGGGTGTGTTTTGAAAACTTTTTAAAATTAATAAATTTGAATTATTCATAAAAAGAAAATTTGCCCATTTAGGTCAACTTTGAAACTAGTAATTTAATAAATTCATTTTGGGTTAATAAAATTTAAGAAATTACCCACATTCAAATATGTTTGAAATCAAGTTATTCAAACTCATTTTCAAATACTATTTTCATTTTTGGCTTTAGTATAATATTAATAGTATAACACAACTATATAAAAATGAAAAGGGAAATATAATGTATTCATTTTTTCTTTAAAATATTTTGTGCACCATTATATTTTATATTAAGATAAATCATTTGAAAACTTCATATAACAACTTTGGAAAGATTTTAGATTTCATTCTTTTCTTATATAGAATATATGTTCATGAAAATCATTTTATGTTTTGAAAATAAATGAATTCATTTAAGCTAATGAAATGTTTATTTGGATAATTCATTTATTGTCAAACCTATGAAGTTTTAAGGTTATGAACTAAAGACTTGTAATTTCCAAAACTATGTTTTGAACTCAGGTAAATAATGAAAACCATTTGACCATTATACCATTTTAAATAGTCTTGAATTTATGAATAGATATGACTAAGTGGTTGAAATCAATTTCTGATAAGGAAACTATTTTTATTTCAATAAAATGGTTTGAAAGTTTGTAACACATTTGCCAAATTAGATACTGAGGTTTTAAGAAATACAATGGATAATAAATTGTTTAACTTGAAACAACTTTTGAAAATAATGATAAAATGAGATGTTTGAAATATTAAATCTTTTCAATATGTTTGAAGTCTTTTATAGTTGGTTTTCTTATGCAGTTAATGTTTTATTTTAATCAAAACAAAAGTTTTAAATTTTAGTGATTTTCAAACATTATAAAATGTTGGGATGTTACACCGAGTTCCATAGAGGTGTAGAGCCAAATACTCCTGTTGAGAAGTTTAACAAGATTGACTCGTCCAAGCGCAATCATATTGGGAGAGCCTTTTCGGGGTATGGAAGATGAAATTTCAAATTCTTCTTAAGATGCCAAAGTATGACATTGCTACCCAGAAGATGATTGTAGCTGCAACTATGACACTGCACAACTTCATTTGTGCGCATGATAAAGATGATATCCATTTTCAGCGTTTTGATAGAGATCCAGATTATGTGCCAGAAATTCCAGAGCGATATAAGCGATATGTTGTTCCCCCCGGTGGGCAGCACCTCGCAGGGTGTTACACACATACGGTGGAGACGACGACCTCCGAAGCTCCAGTCCAGGAC
Source organism: Poa annua (assembly GCA_026929855.1). NCBI lineage: Eukaryota > Viridiplantae > Streptophyta > Magnoliopsida > Poales > Poaceae > Poa > Poa annua. The sequence continues at coordinate 270,253,978 of CM049426.1, read as the reverse complement.
GAGCAGCGGAAGACTTGGACCGGAACACCAGCAGCACGGCAGCAGGCGTATGGTGGAGAGAACTCTCTCTATTCGGCGCGACTCCGTCAATGGAATCACGTAATCGAGGAGAAAATAGAGAATTAATTGGGTGAATTAAAAAGCCAGGGGTGCACCTCTATATAAAGGCTCCCGGGGGGAGCCAACCTTGCCAGACTGGCGGTGTGGGACTATCCCACACCCCAGTCCGACCAAACCTGGTGCGCCTGCCCTAGGTGGGCCCCATTTAGCCCACCTAGGCCGGCCCTCCCCCAATCCGAAGCCCTGGGGGGACTTTCCCCCCTCATGGGCCTTCTTTCCACTAGACGGCCCATTTAGAGGAATCTGCTTTAAAAATTGGAAAATAAATAAATAAAATATATTTAACTATTAATTACACTAATTAATATTAATTACATATTATACAATTTATTCTCACTCCGAAAACTATTTCGGAGCTGCCCGTTCTCCATCGAACCATTCCCGAGACGTTCCCGGTGTTCTCTTTCCTTTCCGGTTGTCTTGTCGAAACCCCTTAAGTGTGTTACCCTAGCGGTTTTATATAATAACAGACATGATCGAGACTCCTCTCCGATCAATGACTAACTCATAGGCCTGGACCCCATGAATTAATCCCTGTGATATAACGAATGACTTTCATCTATCAAACCTGAACGTAAAGTCTTAATCCTTTTGCCATGGCGATACTTAGCGTGTTCGAGCGTCGTTCATAGATATCTCCATATCTAGCTTGACCTCGTTACCGACAACGCTATCTTCTGCTCGTCTATGATTTCATGTCTCCGTGACCTAGTCACATGCTTGCAAGCTCATTAGACATAATCTCACCGAATGGGCCCTAGAGTATCTATCCTCCTATGCGGACTGGCAAATCCCGCTCTTGACGCCTCGTCTCAACTACTCCTTTCCGATACCCAAAAGTATCACCGTTATTGTCATACTAATTAAGATACGACGTTTGGTGCAATCAAAGTATCTTCCAGGAATAACAATAAGAGTTGGTCTCACGGTCAAAGGCGTAATGACTACGTCCTACAAATATGGGTATGTCCATCACATCGTTCTCTAACGATATGACTCCATTGCCAACTGACGCCATGTCACATGATCGGGAAACCTGGATCGTCAATCGCACAATGAACTAGTCTTAGTAGAGCCTACTAAGGACCTGGTTGTTTATCGACCACACGTGTATTAATGTTTCCGCTTAATACAATTATAGCATGGTATAAAACATATAATAAACAATTGGGAATAAACTATTTTTTTGAAGTGCCTCTTGCGCATATTCCCTTTAGTCTCCCACTTGCACTAGAGTTACATTAATCTAGTTTACAAATTGGTAAAGCTCAACACCCATAACATCTTGGTGCATGCTTGTCTCGTGAAAGAGGAATATAGTCAACATATCTGACACATTGAGACCTATATATGCTTTGCAACACTTCTATGTAACCTAGTTTGACATCATCCTGTATCTTACGATGAAGGTGAAATATATCCTAGTGGATGGAGTGAAACTCAAACCTGTGGTCAAAAACTGTTCAGTCCAATCACACTTGCTACTTCTGAAGTTGCCATATATTTCTATACCTTCGTAGATTATGCCACAGTGCATTCATATGCGACTTCGCAAGCTAACCATGTCTTTCATAAAAAATAAGGACATCTCCTATATGAGATTTCTAGTCGTATGGGTCAGTGTCACAACTTGCATCATTGTAACCGTTTTACGGCAAGTTCTCTTTCCACTCTTACCCTTTACCAGAAAACATATATTCAGTTCTCACAGACACTGAAGAATATACTTAACGTTTGTTCATTGATCCACACAAGGATCACTCTAGAACCCGTGCTTCAACCAAGAACTTGGGTCACACCAAGTCGAGCTTTCAGTCTTGATAGAATCTATGTCTGATACATAGAGAATGTCGAACATCATTTGCTATTACTGAAAATGCCAAGATCAACTTAATATTTTACCTAGTCATACAAGCAAGAACCTTTTTTTTGCTTGTTCTATTCTGAAACACTTCAAAATCTTAATCTAGGAAACTATTCCGACCTAATGTTATTAAGCCATTTCGATCTATACAATTATAGATTGGATGCCTAATACTCCTAACTTCATTCATCGAAAACTTAATCACTTAAATAATACTTTATAGTTTACTAGAGGATCTGTATCAATCTTAATATGTCGTCACATATAAAATTATGAATGGCACCTAGCTCCCACTCAAATATGCCTTCCGCATATAAGATCAAGAAAATCTACTTAGCTCCGACTCACTTCTTTGCAAATGCAAGTTTCTTCAACTATTTTGGACAACTCCAAAATCCTTTGATCACATTATCAAAGTGAAGATTCCTGCTCCGATATGCTTGCTTCAGCCCATGAATGAACAACTGAAGTTTGCATACATGTTTAGCATCCTCGGGATCACCAAACCATTTTTGTACTAATTACAACTCTTTCTTAATGATACCATTAAGAAACATGGTTTCCTTATCCATCTATCAATTTCTCAATTTGAAATTATAGTAATTGCTAAACGACCCAGAATAGATTTCAGCTTCGCTACTTGAGACAAAATCTCGTTGTGGTCAACTTTTGAATTTGTCGGAACTATTTTACGACAGATCTATCCTTATCAGTGTCTACTCTCTCATAAAATTTCATATTCTATTAACAGCCTAGATGCCATTAAGAAGATCTCCCTAGTCATTACCTGGTAATCGTATATGGATTTTATCTCAGATTGTATATGACTCATAGCCATTTCTCGGACTTAGGTCTACCATCTCTTCTTCCTAGTTCGTAGGTGTCGGGGGGCTGCCACCGGGGTAGGGCAGAACCCGGTACAGATCAGGAGTGTGGCCACAGGAAATGACCTTTGGGACATGCTAAGAGTTGTCCTTTAATGCACTGAAGGGGCAACTTGACCTTTGGGTGATTGTCAGGGCCAGAGTGCCTCTTGGAGGCCGCAAGGGTCATCTATGGAGACTATAAATAGACCCCCAGACACCAAGAGCAGCACATGCTTCAGCAGAGGGTTCCTCTAAGAACCAGTTTCTCGAACATGTCTTTGGTGAGAGCCTAAGACATCTTCGTGAAACTGGGCCTAGAGATACTTCTCTTGGGTGGCTACCCGGACTCTAGGTGGTACCCGGCATGGGCCGGAAGGGCTGCCTGGTATGGTTGTATGTCGGGGTCTTCTGACATGATCTCGGGCAGAGGAGAACCCGGGTTGCCCGGATAGGCATCTTGGTATAAGTCTAACCGGCTAACTTACCTTAGTTCTGGTTAGTTGTATTCTTGTGCAGGAAGACTCTGTGGAGGTACCAGAGTGAGAAACTGACATGGGGCATGTTGGACAGGAGTCAAGAAACAGGAGCAGGCTTTCCGCCTGACATGGGGGGAGATCATATCCCTCCTGACACGGAAGCATAGTCACCTCCCGCCTAACACGGGAGCGTGTCAGCCGGTACGATGACGCTACGACAAGACCGGACATGCCTAGTCCGGCAATCCAGAAAAGGCTACTAGGCATGGGCGAAGACATGTCTTGTCTCTGACAAGGGGACAATGATGACCCAGGACGGCGCCTGCGGTCCTTGCCGAGATGATGACGGCAGGGCTATGTCGGATAGCTCGGCGGCTAGGTCGCACTAGCCGGTGTCGACACAACCGTTGGCCTGGCCGGTGGGCCCAAGCCGGATAAGGGTTTCCGGCCCTCCCGGCCGGAACTCTATACAAGGTGCCATAACTCCTCCTGTGGAGGGACGACCAACTTGTGTGCTAAAACTATAGTCTCATTTACTCCTAGAGCATTTACTTCTTCTTCCTCTCTAGTTCATCTAGTTCATCACCGAAACAGCTCAAGGAGCAAGTTGTAGATCTGGTGACATCCATATAGTGAGAGGAAAGGCAGGAGTAGGGGTCTTACCTCCTCACGAGGGCCCCAAACCTGGGTATATCGTGTGTCTTCTATTGCCTTCGTGCATTTGCTTGCGTTTTGGAGATGCTCGGGTGTGTTCTTCGGTGTTCTTGAGTATTTCGGACTCTCTTACCATGTGAGCTTCTCAGCTCGCTAGCCCTCCCCGGATCTACCAGCGTCCATCGGCCCCACACATTAGCCATCCTATGGCATCTGCCGTGATACCACCACGACATTTGGCGCCCACCATGGGGCCGACAGAGGCGCTGGCTGGTGTACACATCCGAACGGGTTCCAACGTCCACTCCGACATCCGCGTTCTCTCCGGCCTCATCGTCAGGCTCGGCGAGATGGACTTCGTCAGCGACAACGCTGGCTGCTTCCGGAACAGGCCCTTCCCCGTGAACGGCTGCCTCATCGACTTCGGCGTCTTCACCACCTACGTCGCCACCGAGATCACCTGCAACTACCCGGACGTCGTGCAGGAGGCCGAGGATCCCCCCATGATCCGCGTCGCCCGGGATCAGCGTACTAGTCGCCCCGCAGGCTGCGTCGTGGTCATGATGGCCGGGGTAGTCGAGGAGGTGTTCGAGGATGACGCCGACGGCGAAGCCAGCGGTGGCCGACCTCGCGCGGCGAAACCTCCTCAGGAACGGGGTGCCGCCCGGGATGGTGATCCCCAACCTTCCCATCATCACCGTAGGCCGGATCCCCTCTCGGGTCTGGTTGCCAAGTTAGATGTTCCCTGGCGGCCGACGCTGACTCCTAAGTCACCGCTGCTAACTTGGAAGAGCATCGCAGATTGTTGCATGTTGAGGCACAAGAGATCGCCGAAATCCGGCGTGAGCTTAGTGCTAGCCTTCGTGAGTACAATGCGGCTCACGGGTTCCCTAGGATAGATTTCAGGGACAAGCGCATTGCAGACCTACGCAAGAGAGGCAGGATGGTGAACGATGAGTTGGGTGGTGGTGCTGCACCTAGCCATCACAGAACAGTTAGTCTTGCCTCGGCGGACAAGCCGGTACACAGCTCGCCCGCCAAAACACTTAGGGCCGCAGAGGCAGCTATGGCCGAGTTTGTTGGGTTCTCCGGGGAAGCCCTGCGCAAGCAGCAGGAGCGGGACAACGAGCTAGTCGTTGAGGCTAACCGGCAGAACAAGGCCTTTAAGAAGAAGAACCCGGGAGCAGGATCCCAGGTGTACTCGGCTAGGGCCGAGAGCAACGGGTCGGGAGGAGAGGCTTCCTCTCCCCATCCAAGTAAGTGCAAGAGCCGGAGTCGAAGCCGTGGCTCCGGAAAAAACAAGCAACTGCAGACATATGACCCGGCCTTTGCCGGAATCCAGCAAGCCGGGCAGAACAATGTCGGGCAGGCTCAGAGCAGCCATGGCGGTGGTAACCGGGGTGTATGAAATAACGGCCCGGCTAGCCGTGATAATCCACCTCGGAATCCGCCGCAAAATCAGAGAAACCGGCAGAGGGATGCCGCCTCTGTGCCACATCAAGCTGAAGTTCCTGTAGTTAACAGGCATAACGATGGCAACTCGAGGTTGTAGCAGCTCGGGTATCAGCCTAACAAAAATCCTCTGGGATCTCGGATAGGAACTCGGCAGCTAGATCCAGCTAATGCCAGGTACAGGCTCGACCGGATTCACCAATCCGAGTTGGTAGAGGAGCAAGGCCCTCCAGGACCTGCCTGCTTTGGACCTCGGATCATGCGGGAACTAGCTGTGCGAAATTTTCAGCTCAACCGGGGTGCCAAGACCTATGACGGCAGCTCGAAGCCGGAGGATTGGTTGACCGACTATGTAACTGCAGTAAGCATAGCCGGAGGAAATAGGTGTTGGGCGGTACGGTATGTGCTGCAGATGTTGGAAGGACCTGCTAGGATCTGGCTGAACAACTTGAGAACTGACATCATAGACTGTTGGTTAGATTTCGAGGAGGCCTTCATCAGCAGCTTCACCAGCACCTACGAAAGGCCCAACCGACCTCAGCAGCTTGCCATTTGCAAGCAGAGGGATAATGAGACTGACCGAGAGTACCTGACTCGGTGGAGCAACATTCGCAACTCCTGCGAAGGGGTTGATGAGGCACAGGCCATATCATGGTTTGCGCAGGGATGCCGGCATGGCTCCATGCTATGGCAGAAGCTGCAGAGGAAGATTCCAGCTACCTTGGCCGAGACCATGCGCATCGCCGACACCTACACGCTCGGTGATCCCATGCAGCCCCTGGTGGATGTCGGAGACTTCAACAGGAGGAACTCGGGGAACCAGCGTTCTGGGTCGAGCAGGAACCACGACTGCCACGATTTCGGTCAGAAGAGGAGCCAGCCCGACTTCCACTATGCTTCACAGCATGTTGTGGCTGTGGGCCGAGATCAAGGGGATGTCGGTAATAACCAGCGTCAGAAAGTGGCTGGCCCAGCTTGGGGGCAGAGCCAGGAGGTGCAAAAAACTTGGGTTGACCAGAAGAAGCCACTAACGTATGAGGAGATGTTGAACAACCGTGTTGCTACCACACTCTCGAGTCTAACAAGCCTGTGATTCTCTCTACCCGGCAGTGCAGCTGGTACCAGCGCACATTGCGGTAAGGGGGTGCCACGGCCACTCGGCCAAACCCGCCAGCGGCTCGGCCGAACATTCTGAGACCTCCTGCACCATTGTCAGGGGCTAATGCAATTCGGGTCAACCAGCCCAATCAGAGGCCTCCACCCCCGAGACCGGTGAACGTGGTTAACGTCAGAAACGACAATGATGCCGGTCCGAGTAACCAATCCGGATATCAGCAGGGCAACTACCGGGAAGCTCATCAGAGCTACGTGGTCTTCGTGACCGAGCCAACTGACAGGAAGAGCGTGCGTCAGCGTGCTCTGGAGGTAAATGTTGTGATCCTGGCGGTGCCTAAGTTCCTTCACTGGTCCGAGATGGAGATCACCTAGAGTCGGAAGGATCATCCCCGGGTTATGCCCAAGCCAGGTGGGTATGCTTTGGTAGTAGACCCGACCTTTGTCGGACCAAGCCTCAACATCCGCTTTAGCCGGGTTCTGATTGACAATGGCAGTGCCATTAACATCATGTACAAAGATACCATGCTGAAGCTGGGAGTGTCCATGAACATGTTTCTCCCAACCGAGACGATTTTCCATGGCATTGTGTCGGGAGTCTCTTGCTCACCTATGGGCAAGATTTGGGTTGAAGTGTTGTTTGGAACCCGGGAGAACTGCCGGACCGAGAGCTTGGAGTTTGAGGTCATGGATCTCGAAAGCCCCTACCATGCACTGATCGGCAGGCCTGCACTGGCCATGTTCATGATCTCCACTCACATGGCCTACCTGAAGATGAAGATGCCGGGGCCAAATGGAGTGATCACCATCTCGGGAGACCACAAGCGCTCCATTGAGTACGCATCTGTCGGCTCGTCTTTGGCCGAGTCACTGGTCATAGCTGAGGAGAAGAAGAGGATCCAGCAGGTGGTGGCGCTGGCCAAGACGTCACATCTTGGCATGCCCGAGATGGTGAACCCGGAGCAGAATGCCTCATTCCAAGCGCCAAGGGAGACCAAGAAGGTGGAGGTTGACCCCAGCAACCCCGAGCGCCAAGTTATCATTGGCAGCAACCTGGACAACAAATAGGAAGGCGAGCTCGTCGACTTCCTCCCTGAGAATCGGGATGCCTTTGCGTGGTCGAATGACGATCTGCAAGGTGTTCCAAGGGAGTTGGTTGAGCACTCATTATTTGTCAGGCCTGATGCGAAGCCGGTGAAGCAACCGACTAGGCGCCTCTCAGACGAGAGAAGAGCTGCTATCATGGAGCATCTCGCGGTACTTCTAGCTGCCGGATTCGTGATGCAGGTGTTGCATCCGGATTGGATATCAAACCCGGTCCTTGTTGAGAATAAGAAATATGATCCCCTCCTGCTCAAGGTGTAGCGCATGTGCGTCGACTTCACCAACCTCAACAAGGCATGCCCGAAAGATCCATTTCCACTCCCCCGGATAGATCAAGTGATCGATTCCACCGCCGGGTTTGAGCTTTTGACTCTTTTAGATGCTTATTCTGGTTTCCACCAGATACCTTTGAACCCGGATGATCAATTAAAAACTTCTTTTATTACCCCGTACGGGGCTTATATTTGTCGTGTCATGACTTTTGGTTTGAGAAATGCTGGTGCTACATATCAGATATGCATGCAGAAATGTTTACATGACCAGATAGGCCGGAATGTCGAGGTCTATGTCGACGACATAGTCATAAAAACAAAAGAAAAATTGTCTCTGATTGATGATCTTAGGGAAACATTCAAAAACTTAAGAAAATTCCGGATGAAATTGAACCCGGATAAATGTACATTCGATGTCCCGTCAGGCAGGTTACTCGGTTTCCTGATATCAAGTCGGGGAATTGAGGTCAATCCGGGTAATATACGTGCAATAGAGAGCATGAAACTACCGACACGTCTCAAAGATGTGCAGAAGTTCACTGGTTGCCTGGCATCCCTAAGTCGGTTTGTAAGCTGACTAGGGGAGAAAGCCTTGCCCTTGTATCAATTGATGAAAAAGAGCAAAACTTTTGTATGGACCCCGCAAGCTGATGCGGTGTTCAATGATTTAAAGAAGATGCTCTCAACAGCACCAGTGTTGGCATCCCCATTTCCCAAGGAACCTATGTTGTTTTACATTGCTGCCACAAACCGGGTAGTAAGTGTGGCCATAGTGGTGGAAAGAGAAGAAGGGGACAAGTTGGTGCAAAGACCGGTGTACTACCTGAGCGAGGTGATCTCGACCTCCAAATAGAACTACCCGCACTACCAGAAGATGGCATATGGGGTGTACTTGGCTGTTACCAAGCTCAAGCACTATTTCCAAGAGCACCCGATCATTGTAGTGTGCGAAGCTCCCCTGGCCGAAATCATTGGCTGCAAAGATGCAAGCGGTCGAGTTGCCAAATGGGCCATCCAGTTGTCTCTGTATGCTCCGACATACGAGAGACGAGACGCCATTAAGTCGCAGGCGCTGCCGGACTTCTTGGTGGACTGGGCCGAGATGCAATATGAACTTCCACTTCCCGACTTCAATTTTTGGAAGATGCATTTTGATAGTTCCAAGGCAAAGATCGGATTGGGTGCCGGAGTGGTCCTCACCTCACCAAAGCAAGATGTGCTGAAATATGTGTTGCAAATTCACTTCCGGGCATCTAACAATGTGGCCGAGTACAAAGCACTGGTGCATGGGCTTAATGTCGCCAAGGAAATTGGTATTCACCGGCTAGAGTGCTTTGGTGATTCTGACTTGGTGGTGCAGCAGGTGTCGGGAAACTGGGATGTGATTGACGCCAACATGGCCTCATATCGGTTCCATGTGCAAAAAAATTCCGGATTTTTTGAACGCTGCGAATTTAAGCACATACCAAGAGGGGAAAATGAAGCAGCAGATGTGTTATCCAAGTTGGGGTCATCCCGGGATGCCATCCCACCCGGCATCGCTCTGGAGCATCTGAGGAAGCCATCTATTCAACCCTCACCCGAGTCGGAGTCCATCTTCATCCCCAAGGAGTCCGGATCTGAAGCCGTGCCTATGGAGGTGGAAGTCGGAAGCACTTCACTGAACACGGGGACTGCACCGATGAACTCGGGGACTCGAGATGGCATGCACGCAGAAGTGATGTCGGCTGAGCCAATGGAGATAGATGCTCCCGTATTACCTATACGACCAGTCCCGGGTTGGGCACAACCCATCATGGCATACATATCGGATGGCACCCTTCCGGAGAATGAGGTGTAGGCCAGGCAAATACTACGAAGATACAATGCCTGCAACATCATCAATCAAGAGATGTACAAAAGAAGTGTCACCGAGGTGCTTCAGAGATGCGTGGAGCCGGAAGAAGGACAAGAGATGCTGCTAGAGATACATCAGGGAGAATGTGGACACTATGCCTCATCACAAGCGTTGGTTGCAAAAGTATTCCGGCATGGGTTCTATTGGCTCACAGCTTTGCAACAAGGAGAAGACATTGTCCGGAAGTGTGGAGGATGCCAAAGATTTGCCCACAAGATACATATGCCGGCATCAGTGTCGGGTTATGACTCCCAAGAATCAGGGGTAGTCACTTCCTGAAGTGTAGTTCAGAAAGGGGATTGAACGTGGAGGTCTAAACCCTCAAGTGGCTCCGCGACGTTGCTCGCCGGACCCGAAGAAGACACACACGACAGAGGAAGACACTGGCCTTTACCCAGGTTCACGGCCCTCGTGGGGAGGTAAAACCGCTACTCCTGTTTGTCTGTATTAGATGTGGAAGGTTACAATACAGTGGAGCTTGCCGGAGGCCCCCTTGAGGCAGTTCTTGCCTGGGGAGGGAAGCGATGGTCTTCTTCCTCCTCCGGCCAGAGGCTATCCTAACAGGCGTTGCTAGGGTTTACAAGGGTTTGTAGCACGCAAAGGGCCGACCTTTGCTATGATGGATGTCTTGTCCCTTTTATAGGCGCCTCTGGCCTTCTCCTTCGGCTTGGCCTTCAAGGTGGCTCAACATGCCAGGGGCAGGGTCGTGCATGAGTCCACCGCTCTCCGGTCTTCCATGGACTCGGTCCATTGCTGATAAAGGTGGGCACGGTGGCCGACCGCGCTGTACTGCCCGCAGAGGGGGCAGTCTCTGAGGTGGAGCCCACGATGACGTTCTCCGTTGGAGGGTTGCGCCGTCCACCCGCTTTATCGTCAGAGTAGAAGGTCGTGGCAGCTGCACAGCAGGTGGAGCCGCTTTATTGACCCCTTTATCACCAAAATGGCAACGGGGGTGCTTGCGTCACCACGTGGGCACGGCAGAGGCCATGTGCGTCTTGTCGTACTTCCTTGGCCGTGACGTTTCCCTTCAGGCCTGAGGAGGCCTGAGGGGAGATTCCTGTTGGACCTCCTCGAGGGGGGTTGTTGCCTCGGGAAGGTCCCCTGAGGCGAAGGATCCCTTGAGGCCTTCGTTTCCTCTTCAGGCCCTCGAGGGGAGTTGCCTCTCGAGGGTGCCGCCAGGTGGTGACGCCTGGTCCTTAGTCGTTTCGTCCGACTGGCCCGCGTGCGAGGCCTGGGGGAATGGGCTCTCCATACCCCAGTTCCCACTGGGCCGACAGTAGCCCCCGGGCCCATGATGGGCACGACTGAGCCCATGGGCTTAGGCGAAGCGTCGTGGGCCCTTAGTGCCCAGGCGGCCCGAGCCACGCGGCACTTGGACGAATAACGGTCTCGCACGATCAGGGGCGCAGGTCGTGGGGGGTCCCACCACGCCCCGGTAACTGCTCCTCGAGGGGACATAAAGCCCGAGCGCAGCGGCAGGGAGCCGTTACCGTTTCCAATTCTACTCGCAGAAACTTCCGCTTCCTAGAGCTCTCCGCCTTCGCTCTTTCTCTCATGCGAGTCTCCCTTCTCCGTCTCCTTCAACCTTCCGCGCCCTCGACGATGAGCCCCCTCAAGAGCAAGGGCAAGGTTGCCGTGGGGTCTTCCTCTCAGGCAGAGGGTCCCGAGACCGTCATGGGCGTGGCGCTGCTGGGCGTGCGTGTCAACGAGAAGGCGCTCGCCAAGGTCCAGTACCTGGTGGCGGACCAGACGAACGAGCACGGCGCCACTGCCCTGAAGCCCGCGGCGCACGGGAAGCGGCCGGGCGGGTTCTTCCCGATCTTCCAGCATTGCCTGGCTGCAGGAATGGTGCCGCCCTTCTCGCCATTTCTGGAGGCGGTGCTGGCGTTCTACCAGGTGCAGCTGCTGCACCTGCACCCCAACTCCGTCCTCATCCTCGCCGTCTTCGCCTACCTTTGCGAGGCATACCTGGGCCTGGAGCCCACGGTGGGGCTGATCCGGAGCTTCTACGCGCTCCAGAACACGGCGAAGAACGAGCACTCGGGGTGCGTCTCGTTCCGCATCGTCGACGGCATGGGGAGCGTCTACATCCCCATGTCCTGGACCAAGGGCAAGGCCATCACCTCGGTGACAAAGAAGGTGGAAGACTTCCGCCAGAAGTGGTTCTTTGTTGGGGTAGAGCGCCCCTGGTGAAGAACTCCCATTGGGGCAAGGCCATCTTCGACGGCGCCAGGAACGTGAGCTTGATGGGACGCCTGAGCTTCCTCCGCGAGGTGGGCCTCACGGGGCAGATGATCGTCGCGGACTTCGTGACGCGCCGCATTGCGCCCCTCCAGGCACATTCGGTCCCCATGTGGATGTACTCGGGGCCAAAGGACAAGATGCGGCTTCACGCCGAGGACAACGACAAGGACGTCGTCGACAACGTCCTCTCCGCGCTCTTCGTCAATCCATCGGTGCTTCTCGTGGATGAGCTCCGGATGGCGCTCCAGCCCCTTCACCAATACAATCTGACGGAGCGCATGGACCTCCTGGAGGGGATGCCTCCGTTCACCCCGACATGCCAAGCGGACCTCGAGGTGCCGATGCCGGCCGCGCGGGGGGCGGTGGGGGCCGATTCTCCCTCGGCTTCAGGAGCTGGCCTAGGTGAGGAGGAGACCACGGCAGGGGAGGTTTCCTCTTCGAGGGCTGGGCCATTTACTGACGAGATTTGCGATATCTTGTCAGGCGATGACGACGCCTTCGTGGTGGCGCCCTCGCGCCTCGTGGAGGAAGAGGCTGAGGAAAAGGAGGCCTCTCCGGGAAGGCGTGGGCCTCGCACCAAAGCTGTCGTGGGCCGCTCGGGGGCGAGGCCGTCTGACGTCCCCCCCCCCCCCCCCCCCCCCAAGAGGAAAGCTGAGGCGCCGCCTGCAAGGCCTGCTTCCAAGCCCTTCCCTTCATGGCGCTCGCCAGGCCTAGCGTGGGTCGACGCTGGCGCGCCCCCTTCAGGGTTAGTGCTCAAAATCTTGTATCCTTCGTCTTATAGCTTTCTTTCGCTTTTCTTTCTCCTGAAGTCTTTTCTTGGGCTCTTGCTAGTGATCTTGTACCTGCGAAGCATCGCCGGCTTCGCAAGGCATCTGAGGTGAAGAGCGCCACGGCAGGGGCCGCGGCTGATGAGACCGTGAGGCCTGCGGAAGCGGCCCCACGAGCCCCCTTGAGGGGGCGCCTCAAGCGGAGGCCGCTGTGCCCCAGGCGGGGGCAGCAGGGCCTCCAGTGGAGGAGGGCACGGCTCGCCCAGAGGCACCTGCACCGCCTCCCGAGCCTCTGGTGGTGGAAGGCTCGGAGGAGACAACTTCCGCGCCGCCTCGCGCTCCTACTCCTCCTCGCGCGGCTACGCCTCCGCGCGAGGCCACTCCACCTCGCGAAGCAACGTCGCCGCGCGCGTTGATGCCTCCGCACGCGCCTACCCCGCCACCTGCGGCCACTACTCCCGTGCAGCCTGCGAGGGAGGCGCACGAGGCAGCAGCAGGCACAGGCGGCTCTTCCGGGGGAGATGCTTCCTCGCCTCTAGGTCAAGCCATGCCCGAGGATCGCCCTGCAGATGCAGGGCCGGAAGTGGACGCCGGCGTGGGCGCAGGCGCAGCCCAGGCTAGCCCCCGAGCTTCCCCCGAGGCTGCGCCTGCGTGACTCGACACTGGGGTCGGGCCCTCCACGAGCCAGGAGCTGGTCCTCCGCGGCTGGGACTGGAGCGCGGGGCGCCGCGAGGTCGCCTTCGGCCTCGTAAGGGAGTCCTTGGAGGTCTTGGAAGCGCACCTTGCCCTTGGAGACATATGGCTCGCTCGGCAGCAGGAGTAGTTGGCGAAGTCATGGGCGTCCCTCCACGCGGCGGTCGAGGCGCGCCGGCTGGAGGATGCGGCGCTGCAAGCCGCGCGTGAGGAGGCCACCCGCTTCTCCAAGGAGGTCCGCGAGGGGGCCATTCTTGACGCTACGGAGCTCCTTAACCCTCTCCAGGCGGAACGCGATGCCGCGGCGGAGCTCTTGCGTGAGGCTAGGGCGGAGCGCCAGACGATGGAGGGGTCGCTGGCGCAGAAACGCCGCGAGCTGGGCCAGCTGGAGACCCAGCTGCTCTCCGCCCATCAGGCTGCGCGGGTCGCTCTGGAGGACGACCGCAAGGGTTTTGCCGAGCGTGAGCGGCAGCTGGCCCTCAAGGAGAAGGAGCTGCAATAGCGCGAGGAGCTGCGCCTTCAGGCGGAGAAGGACATGGCCGCCCAACGCGAGGCCCTTGAGGAGCGCGAAGGAGAACTGGCCAAGGCGACCGTGAAGTACGACGAAAACGTCGCTGCCCAGAAGATAGCTTACGAGCGCTTCGAGCGGCGTTTCTCCGAGAAGAAGAAAGAGGCCGAGGACGCCCTCGCGGAGCGCGAGAAGCAGTTCCGCAACTCCACTTCTCAGAAGTACCGCGACCTGGCCCAGACGCAGGAGGACCGCTTCAAGGTCAAGCACGTCGCGGACGCTCGGCGGATCACCGAGCTCGAGAAGGCCAACTCCAAGTTGGAGGCTCGCCTCACACGCGCGAAGGATGGCCGTCGCCGAGCGGAGGAGGCTTTCCACAACCTCAACTCCTTGGCCAAGGATGTGGAGGAGCAGGTGGCCCCGGCGATGGAGCGGGCGGTGGAGGCCTCGAACTCTCCCAATGCGGCTTGCGCGCTCTCGAGGCAGCGCGAGCGTATGTTCGAGGCGTTGGTCGCTCGTGGCAACGAGCTCGCCGCGCAGCTTGGCGCCGACACGCCGCACACCGACGTCCGAGGCCGCGGCGATGCTGCCATGTACCTAGTCTACTTTGACCAGCTCTTCGAGGCGCTCGAGGTTCCCGTCGCCGAGCTCCGCGAGATGATCGAGGACGAGAGTCGGCAGCTTCTGGGGGTGGTTGTCGATCGCATCTTAACGAACCTCGGGCTCCTCACGCCAGACTTCGACCTCTCCTCCGTGACAGAGGCTGCTCAAGGCGAGGAAGCGCCGCGGGTCTCCGGTTCCCTCCGCGAGCAAGTTGACGCCTTCTGCAACCGCTTCAGGCGCGCGGAAGCTGCGGCCGAAGACAGCGAGGAGGAGGCCTGCTCCGACGAGCTTGAGGAGGGTGCCACAGGAGGTCCAAGGCGCTGCTTCCACATGAGCCTCCCTTTATTGAGCCTGCGAGCACTTGTATCTGAAACAACTGTGTGTTTAGCTTTCAAAAGACCTTTGGCCTGTAATATACTCTTTATCGATGTTTAATTCGAGCTTGTTTGCCCCCCGTGAGGTCTCTTTGGACTCAACTTCATGTCTATTTGTTCTCTGCGTCGGTAGGTCCCATCTCTTCGTGCCATGACTCCGCCACTTCGGTATGCAGGAGCAATGACTCCGCAAGGCCGGGGGGATTTTAGGCCTTGGAGAGGTAAGAGCCTTGAGTCGTGATGCTCAGGTGCCCTCCTTAGACGCGCGAGTAGTCCATGAAGCTTAAGGGAAAGCGAAGTCGCTTGACGGGCAAACGTCCGCTAGGGAGAGAAAAACGCTCTTAAAGCGTGGGTGCGAGACTTAGCTTCTTGAGGTTTTCGCCCTGCGAAGGCTTTTCGCCTGGCGGGGTTGCCCACTTGAGGGGTCGCTCCTGGGAAGGCTTTTCACCTGGCGAGGTTGCCCACTTAAGGGGTCGCTCCTGGGTGCCTCTTCAGGCTTGTGGGGGATTTTTTCCTGCAGATGTTAGAGGGGCGAACCCAAACGCTGGAACACGGCTCAAGGGGCTCGTGCGCGCTTATAGGTCTCCTCAGGCGTTCCTTGCGAGGAGAGTAAGTACCAAGGTCCTCTGTAGAGATGGCGTGTTTGTGGGATCTTGCCCTCCATCCAGAGCTCGGACTCTTGGATTTTGCAGTGCTGCTGGTGTGTCGTTTGAGGCACTGGCACCGTACTCAGCCCCCGCTCGCGAGGTACGCCTATGGAGAGATATAAGCGCACACTCCACCGAGTAACGCGATAATAAAATTCACTAAATACATTTAAAGCGGCGCCGAGGCGCTAAGTTCACTTAGGAACGAGATTGAGCCATTAAACTTGGTGCTGCCAAGCTAATGTTTTGACCATGTCGAGGCATGGGAACCACCTATTAGTGGCGGAGACTCTCGACGGCCTGAGGTGGCTCGTTTTAATTGAGAGCTCGGAGGGTTTTCCCTCGAGTGAAGCCTTTGGGGCTTGAAGGTTTAAGACGTTAGCTTTTAACCCCTAGAGACATGGATGCTTGGAGGTTTTAGCCGTAGGGTGCCTCTTCCGCTCGTGGTCTCGACGTGACAATGATCACGGGCGTGACAATGATCACGTTTACATTTTGTTCCTTTAGGAGACAAAAGTTTTGGGGAGGTTTAAGCCGTTAGCTTTTAACCTTTAGAGACTATGGCGCTTGGAGGTTGAGCCGTAGGCTGCCTCGTCTGCTAGGAGTCTCGACGTGACAATGATCACGGGCGTGGCAATGACCACGTTTGTATTTGTTCCTTTAGGAGACAAAGCACGTTTTTGGAGGTTTAAGCCGTGAGCATTTTAACCTCTAGAGACGAAATGCTTGGAGGTTGAGCCGTAGGCTGCCTCTTCCGCTTGAAGTCTCGACGTGACAATGATCACGGGCGTGGCAATGACCACGGTTGCATTTATTCCTTTAGGAGACAAAGCACGTTTTTGGAGGTTTAACCCGTGAGCATTTTAGCCTCTAGAGACGAAAATGCTTGGAGGTTGAGCCGTAGGCTGCCTCTTCCGCTTGAAGTCTCGACGTGACAATGACCATGGGCGTGGCAATGACCATGGTTGCATTTGTTCCTTTAGGAGACAAAGCACGTTTTTGGAGGTTTAAGACGTGAGCATTTTAACCTCTAGAGACGAAAATGCTTGGAGGTTGAGCCGTAGGCTGCCTCTTCCGCTTGAAGTCTCGACGTGACAATGATCACGGGCGTGGCAATGACCACGGTTGCATTTATTCCTTTAGGAGACAAAGCACATTTTTGGAGGTTTAAGCCGTGAGCATTTTAACCTCTAGAGACGAAAATGCTTGGAGGTTGAGCCGTAGGCTGCCTCTTCCGCTTGAAGTCTCGACGTGACAATGATCACGGGTGTAAAGATGATCACTTTTTTAATTTTGTTCCTTGTGGATACAAAGATTTGTGAGGTTTAAGCCTTGAGCTTTTAACCTTTGGAGACAAAAAGTGCTTGGAGGTTGAGCCGTGGGCTGCCTCTTTCGCTAAATGCCTTGACGTGACTATGATCACGGGTAGAACTTGCGTAGGTGCATGATGTTTCATGGATTCTTGACGGGGACGCCGTCTTGAGTCTCGAGGCAAGCCGCGCCAGGCCTGGCGATGTGGGTGACCCTGTAGGGGCCTTCCCACATCGGAGACAGCTTGTGGAGGCCTTCCCTGGAGAGGATTCGCCTGAGGACGAGATCGCCTGCCTCCAGGGTGCGCGAGCGGACATTGCGGTTATGGTAGCGCCTCAGGTCCTGCTGGTATTTGGCCGCCCGGAGGGCGGCGCGGCGTCGTAGCCCTTCAAGGAGCGGCATGTCGTCATTGTGGGGGTCCTCTTGCTGGTCCTCGTTAAAGGCAAGTACCCGTGGGGATCCATGCTTTATCTCAGTGGGGAGGACTGCTTCGGCTCCATAGACAAGGGCGAACGGGGTTTCCCTGGTGGGCTTGGGTGGCGTGGGACGGATGGACCAGAGCACCGAGGGGAGCTCGTTGATCCAGCCCTTGCCGTGGCCCTTGAGGACATCTAAGTGCCTGGTCTTTAGGCCTTTGAGGACCTCTGCGTTTGCGCGCTCGGCCTGTCCGTTGCTTTGCGGATGGGCGACTGAGGCGAAGCAGAGCTTGATGCCCATTCTTTCACAGTAGGCTCTGAAGATGCCACTGGTGAATTGGGAGCCATTGTCGGTGATGATGCGGTTAGGCACTCCGAAACGGCAGACCAGGCCTCTGATGAATTTCACCGCCGCGCCTGCTGTGATTGTGCGCGTCGCCTCCACTTCAGGCCATTTTGTGAACTTGTCAATGGCCACGAAGAGGTAGCGATATCCACCTTGCGCCGTTGGGAAATGTCCCAGGATGTCCAGCGCCAGACCGCAAACGGCCACGAGAGCGGAATGGTTTGAAGCCCCAGCGCTGGTTGGTGGATTCGCTTGGCGTGGAATTGGCAGGCTTCACATGCTTGGATGATGTCCATTGCATCCTGAAGTGCTTGAGGCCAGTAGAAACCACTCCTGAAGACTTTGCCTGCGGGGATGCGGGCGCATGAATGGTGGCCGCATTCCCCGCTGTGGATGTATTTGATCAGCATTTTGCCTTCTTCGGGAGGGACGCATTTGAGCGCGATGCCGTTTGGGCGCTTGCGGTAGAGAATTCCTTCGAGGATTTGGTACGATTTTGCTTCGCGGGTAATTCGCTCCGCTTCAACATCTTCCTCGGGAAGGACTCCTTTGCCGAGGTAATCTTTGATCTCGTCGATCCATCCTGTTTCTTGGTGCACCGCAGTGAGCAATAGACGCTCCCCTGTAGGGGGCCCGCAGTCAGGAGCCCCGCTTGTACGTGGTGGCGGGAGTGCTTCGTCTGTGCTTGCGGTGGTGGCCTCTTGGGGCTTCTTTATGGATGCCTTGACGAGCCTTTCTTCAAAGACACCTGGCGGCTGAGGTTGCCTCTTTGATGCGCGCTTGGCGATGTCATCGGCCTCTTGGTTATCCTTTCTTGGGATGTGCATGAGCTCCATTCCCTTGAAGTTCTTCTCAAGCCTACGGACCTCTTCAAGGTATGCGGCCATGTGGTCGTCCTTAGGCTTGTAGCTTTTGTTTGAGAAGTTAACGAGCAGCTGGGAGTCGCCCTTGATGAGTAGATGCTTGACGCCTAGGGCGATTGCGGCGCGTAGGCCGGCAAGCAAGCCTTCATACTCGGCAATGTTGTTGGATATCTTGTCGATTCCGAAGCACAGCTGGACTGCGTAATACAACTTGTCGCCTTTGGGGGAGATCAGGACTACGCCTGCCCCTCCGCGGCGACAAGCGAAAGCTCCGTCGAACTTCATGGTCCAGAGGCTGGGCATTGCGGCTCCTAAGGGCCCTTGCTCTTCTCCCAAAGGCTCTTTAGGGGTTGGGTCAGTCCATTCGGCGACGAAGTTAGCCAGCGCTCTTCCTTTGATTACCCTTTTGGTATCGAAGCGCAAATTGAATGGCTGTAGCTCAATGTTCCACCCTGCGACACGATCTGTTGCATTTGGGTTGTGCAGTATTTGCTCTAGGGGGAAAGAAGTGACCACTGTGATGGGGTGCCCCTGGAAGTAGTGTCGCAGCTTTCTTGAGGCGATGAGGAGTGCGAGGAGAAGCTTCTGCTGCATTGTATACCTCTCGCGAGCATCACGCAGTACTGTGCTGACGAAGTAGACTGGATGCTCGACGATGGTAGTTCATGTAGCATCGGCGTCTTTTGCCTGAGGTGGCCCAGCTTGACCCTCGAGGGGGTTGGCTTCAGGGGGCTTGCCCTGTGCCTCGAGGGGGTTGGCCTCAAGGGTCTCGCCCTGTGCCTCGAGGGGGTTGGCTTCAAGGGGCTTGCCTTGTGCCTCGAGGAGGTTGGCCTCAAGGGGCTCGCCCTGTGCCTCGAGGGGGTTGGCCTCAAGGGACTCCTCAGGCTCCTCGGCATGAATTCCTTGCGGCGGTGGACTTGGGGCGGCCTTTTCTACGAGCTCCTTATCTGGGGGCTTTTTCTTTGGAGTGGATGCACTCTTCTTGTGAAGTACCGGCTCTTCTCTTTCCACCACAAGTACAGCACTGGCTGTTTGCGGAGTAGCTAATAAGTATAGCTTCAGGTGCTCGCCATGCCTTGGGGCTACCATTACTGGTGGGCTGGCCAGATACTTCTTCAAGTCCTCAAATGCTTTTTCAGCTTCAGGGGTCCACTTGAAAGTGTCTGTTCTTTTCATGATCTTGAAGAACGGCAGGGCTCTTTCGCCGAACTTGGAGATGAATCAACCCAAGCTGGCCATGCAGCCTGCTAGGCGTTGCATGTCCTTTAGCCTTCGCGGAGGTTGCATGTCTTCTATGGCCTTGATTTTGTCTGGGTTTGCCTCTATGCCCCGATGGGACACGAGGAACCCAAGCAATTTGCCTAAAGGTACTCCAAAGACGCACTTGGCGGGGTTGAGCTTGATGTTCACCTTGCGCAGGCTGGCGAAGGTTTCTTCAAGGTCTCCGAGGAGAGTATTTGCTTCTCGTGATTTCACAACAATGTCATCGACATATGCTTCGGCGTTTCGCCCCATTTGTCCGCCAAGTGCTATCCTCATCAACCTCTAGAAAGTGGCTCCGGCATTTTTCAGGCCGAAAGGCATGCAGACGTAGCAATACACACCGCACGGGGTGAGGAAACCTGTCTTCTCCTCGTCCTCCTTAGCCATTTTTATCTGGTGATAGCCAGAGAAGGCATCGAGGAAACAGAGGAGGTCGCAGCCTGCCGTGGAGTCCACCATCTGGTCAATTCTGGGCATGGGATAAGGGTCTTTGGGGCAGGCCTTTTTACATCAGTGTAGTCGATGCAGAGACGGCCTCCTCCGGCGAGCTTTGGGACTACCACACCATTGGAGAGCCAAGTGGGGTGTGCGACTTCGCGAACGACTTTTGCCGCCTTGAGCTTCTCGACCTCCTTGACGATGAATGCTTGCTTCTCGGGGGCTTGTTTTCTTGCTATTTGCTTGACGGGGCGCGCGTTTGGGCACACGGCCAAGTGGTGCTCGATCACCTCCCTCGGTACACCAGACATATCTGACGGTGTCCATGCGAACATGTCAGAGTTTGCCTGGAGGAAGGCGACGAGCGCGCTTTCCTATTTGGGAGGTAGCGTGGCGCCAATGGTGACGCTAGCCCCTGAGCCTTCAGCCCCCGAGCTGCTGGAGCTCAAAGAGATCTTCTTTGTAGCAGCTGCCTCCTGGGAGAACAACTGCTTCTTCTTCTTGGGCCTCTCGAGAGGCTCCAGGTCCTCGTCTGCGGAAAATGCCATGGCGACAGTCTTGTAGGCCGTCTCAACGGCGCGCGTAGCGTCCAGGACATGCCCACGGATGGTGATCGTGCCGGCGCTACCGGGGATCTTGACCATGTTGTAGGCATGGTGCGTGACGGTCATGAACTTCGCGAGCGCGGGGTAGCCGAGGATGGCATTGTATGGCAGCCCGATGTGTGCGATATCGAAATCGATGTGCTCGGTGCGGTAATTCTCCTTGCTCCCGAAGGTGACGGCAAGCCTGACCTGCCCTAGAGGCTTGATCGAGCCGCTGGTGACCCCCGTGAAAGGCCTCGAGTGCGTGAGCCGCTCGTAGGGCACTTGAAGCGCTTCCAACGTATCTATGGAGATGACGTTCAGGCCTGCCCCGCCATCGATGAGAGTCTTGGAGACAGCCATGTTGTCGATGGTGGGGCTGCAGACCAGCGGGAGGGTTCCAACAGTCTTGGTGGACTTGGGGTGGTCCTGAGCGTCGAAGGCGATGGTGTATTGCGACCACTTGAGGGGCCTGGAGGTTTTTGTGCTTGGGAGGGAGGCGTTGAGCTCGCGGGCGAACTGCTTGAACTGGTTGTTCGATTTTGGCGCCTGCCCCCCCCCCCCCCCGAGGATGCAGGCAATGGCGCCCCTCGGGGCTTGGTAGCCGCCATGTTCCTCGTCAGGGAGGTTGCCGTTCTTTTTCGTGGCGTTGGCCTGATTTCCAGATGGTTCCTGGTAGCTGCCCTTGCGTCCGCTTCCGCGGTAGCCACGGCCTCGGCCGCGGCTGCCACTGCCCTCTGCTTGCTCGCGTTCCTTGCTTAACCTTTTGAGGTCGAAGCAGGACTCTGTAGAGTGCCCGCGCCTGTTGTGGTAGACGCAGAAAGGGCGGTGGTCATCTTTCCTCTCTCCGGGCTCGGGGGAGTCCCTGCGGGTGCCCTTCGTGTCAGGCTCTACCGCGAGAACTGCGGTGGCCTTGCAATTGGGCTCCTCCTTCTTTTCCTGGCTCTGGGACCCCTCGGCATGGTCGTCCCCTCTCGAGGACATCTTGACGAAGAGGAGTCCCTCTTCAGCCTTGGCGCACTTGTCCGCCAGGTCGAAAAGCTTCACCACAGAAGTGAGCTTGTCGTGGATACCCAGCTTCTCGAGCATCCTGCTGTTTGTGACGCCCTCGCGGAAGGCGGCTGGATGTACTTGTGGAGCGTCTCATCCTTCCTCTGCACTACAGCATGCAGATTGTTGTGGGTGAGGGCACGCTCGTATGTCCCCTTGAAGTTGGAGACGAACTGCTTGCAGAGTTCCTCCCACGAGTTCACGGAGCACTCAGGGAGGTTCAGGAGCCACGACAGCGCAGAATCGCGAAGCACGTGGGAGAACCAGTTGGCCATGACCTTGTTGTCTCCCCCCGCAGCTTGGATGGAAGTGGTGTAGAGCTGTAGGAATTCGATGGGGTTGCTGGAGCCGTCGTAGCCCTTGGGGAGAGCCGGCCTGAACTTCTGTGGACAGACCACGCGACGCAGAGAGCGAGTGAACGCCATGCAGCCTGAGGTGTACGTAGTGACCCCATGCTGCAACGCGCCGCGGTTCTGCTGGCCCGCCTTGCCGAGCTCCTCCACGAGTCTATTCTGGCGATCTCGCTGGAGCTCCATCCCCACACGAGCGTCGGGCGCGGTGCGCTGCACGATCAAGCAATCGTGCGGCGAGGTCGCGTGCGAAGACGCCCTCTGCGCCGCAGCCGGTTCAGGACCCGGAGGTGGCGGAGGCGCATATGTTGCGACCTTGCCCGCGAGAGAGGGGTGCATGTTGGACTGCGACGGAGCGGGGCGCGTCGTTGCGATGCCGACGAGGTGGTTGAGGCGTTGGAGCCACTGCTCGTGGGCCTCTGCGGTGGGCTGATAGCGGAGGAGCTCATGCGCCATGAGAAGCGCGGTGTGAGGCGTCGGGTCCGTCCTCCCAGGGCCGGCGCCGCTCGGGCGCTGCGTCGCGTGTGACGACTGCGCGTCCTCCTGGTGCTCGGAGTTGTGCTCCGGCGCTTCTGCATGAGGGCCAGAAGGGACGCGCTCTCCACGGTGGGGTCGGCCCGCTGTGCGCGGGTGGTCGCGGTGCCGGGCGGCGCACGTGCTCCTCCAGGTGCACGTCGGGTGACTCGGGCGACGCAGGTAGCGGGTGTTCACCATGGCGCGGAGACGAGCTTGAAGGTTGTTGACGCGCCTCAACCCCCTACCTGGCGCGCCAAATGTCGGGTTATGACTCCCAAGAATCGGGGGTAGTTACTTCCTGAAGTGTACTTCGGAAAGGGGATTGAACGCGGAGGTCTAAACCCTCAAGTGGCTCCGCGACGTTGCTCGCCGGACCCGAAGAAGACACATACGACAGAGGAAGACACCGCCTTTACCCAGGTTCACGGCCCTCGTGGGGAGGTAAAACCGCTACTCCTGCTTGTCTGTATTAGATGTGGAAGGTTACAGTACAGTGGACCTTGCCGGAGGCCCCCTTGAGGCAGTTCTTGCCTGGGGAGGGAAGCGATGGTCTTCTTCCTCCTCCGGCCAGAGGCTATCCTAACAGGCGTTGCTAGGGTTTACAAGGGTTTGTAGCACGCAAAGGGCCGACCTTTGCTACGATGGATGTCTAGTCCCTTTTATAGGCGCCTCTGGCCTTCTCCTTCGGCTTGGCCTTCAAGGTGGCTCCCACATGCCAGGGGCAGGGTGGATCATGAGTCCACAGCTCTCCGGTCGTCCATGGACTCGGTCCATTGCTGATAAAGGTGGGCACGACCGGCGGCCGACCGCGCTGTACTGCCCGCAGAGGGGGCAGTCTCTGAGGTGGAGCCCACGATGACGTTCTCCGTTGGAGGGTTGCGCCGTCCACCCGCTTTATCTTCAGAGTAGAAGGTCCTGGCAGCTGCACAGCAGGTGGAGCCGCTTTATTGACCCCCTTATCACCAAAATGGCAACGGGGGTGCTTGCGTCACCACGTGGGCACGGAAGAGGCCATGTGCGTCTTGCCGTACTTCCTTGGCCGCGACGTTCCGCTTCAGGCCTGAGGAGGCCTGAGGGGAGATTCCTGTTGGACCCCCTCGAGGGGGGTTGTCGCCTCGGGAGGGTCCCCTGAGACGAAGGATCCCTTGAGGCCTTCGTTTCCTCTTCAGGACCTCGAGGGGAGTTGCCTCTCGAGGGTCCCGCTAGGCGGTGACGCCTGGTCCTTAGTCGTTTCGTCCGACTGGCCCGTGTGCGAGGCCTGGAGGGAATGGGCTCTCCATACCCCAGTTCCCACTGGACCGACAATCAGCATTGAAGACCATTCCTATCACTTGGCCATTTGTTTTATGGTGCTTGGACATGGTGGGGCAATTCAAAACGGCAAGAGGCAACATGACGCACATGCTGGTAATGGTGGACAAGTTCACCAAGTGGATAGAAGTCAAGCCAATCCGGAAGTGTGATGGGCACACCTCGGTGTCATTCTTGAAGGACATCATCTTGAGATATGGTTACCCGCACAACATCATCATGGACAATGGCACCAACTTCGTTGTAGGGGAATTCGCTTGGTTCTGTGCGGAAAAGAGAATACGGTTGGACGTGGCATCAGTGGCTCATCCAGAGGCAAACGGTCAAGTCGAGAGAGCAAATGCCTTGGTATTAGCCGGCATCAAAGCTCGTTTGATCGAGCCACTATTGAGAACTCCGGGATGTTGGATAGAGGAGATACCGGCAGTACTATGGGGTCTCCGGACCACACCTAATATATCCACCGGGTATACGCCATTTTTCATGGTGTATGGTGCTGAGGCAGTGCTGCCAACCGACATCCTGTATGACGCACCAAGAGTGACATTGTTCACCGAGACCGAGGCAAAACAAGCCCGAGAGGACGATGTCGACTTGCTCGAAGAGGCAAGAGAATTGGCATTGTCTTGGTCCACGGTCTATTAGCAGAACCTCCGACGCTATCAGAGCCGGAAGGTGCATCCCCGAGTATTCCGGGAAGGAGATCTAGTGCTAAGGCTGATACAGCGCACCGCCGGAATGCATAAGCTATCACCTCCTTGGGAGGGGCCTTTTGTTGTAAGCAAAGCATTGCACAACGATTCTTATTACCTTGTAGATGCACAGGAGGCTAGAAAAGGTGTAATGAACAAAGCCGGTGAGGAAACCAAACGGCCATGGAATGTAGCCCTACTCCGTCCCTTTTACACATAAAGGGCGCAATGTATGTATCTCGGTCTCTATCAATGAAATATCGGCACCCCGAGAGGATACTCGGGGACTGCCTCGCTCAATATTTTGGTTGTGTTTGTTCAAAATTGCATGTCGGCGTCTTCGGGAGGAACCCGGAGACTGCCTCTTTTCATTTCAGTATTATCTTGTCATTTACTTATTATATGCATGTCGGCAACCCAGAGAGGAACTCGGGGGTTGCCTTGTATTTATTTATGTTTGGCATATGTCGGAAACACTCTGAACTCGGTTTCAAAGCTAAAGTATTGTATGCCATGTGAAATAATCTTGTGATTCGACTGACGAACGCCGAAATGGTAGACAAGAGCAAAGAGCGTCAAGTATGGTGAACACGAAAACGATCTCGGGGACTTGGTTTAGGAGTTTTTTTCGGCATATGCATGTTACTAACACGGATTATTTTTATACTTATCATGTCGGATAATTTTGAACTAGAACTCGGATATTTGTAAGTATTGTATGCCATGAGGGGGGTTTCGTGACTTGACTTTCAAACACAGATATGGTAGACAAGAGCAGAAATCGCCTAACTATGGTAAACATGAAAATGAACCCAGGGACTCGTTGCGAAATAAACCGGCATAAGATGTTGTTCGTTAAAGCAAAAGTTAACCGACATAGCATAAGGCTTAATTGTATGTTACATCTGCACGCGACATTCCGGGGATTTAATGTTTGAATGAAGAATTTCTCAGGCAAAAGGATGGACAGGTATCGGGCCAGGCCCGAGTCGCTCAAGACGCAGTAGGAGATGACGGCTTCTCGGCGGTGTCAGGGGCGTTGGGCTCGTTGACGATCTCCTCAGCATCAGGGGCAGTGCTCGGCGTAGAGGCAACCTTCTCGGGTACCGGGATCTCAGGCGGCGAGGAATCGGCGGCATCTTTATCGATGACGGTTTCGGTGTCCGCGGCTGTTTCGCCGACTTCCTCCCCAGCACCGGTATCCGACGTCTCGGCATCCGCGCCAGCTTCATCCTCCCTACCGTCGTCAGCACAGTCAGACTCCGAGTCAGACTCGATGAGACTAGCGATGAAGGACTCACAATCCGCCCAACCCGCAAGTCGGTGTGCTGTCTCTTGCCGCGCCTTGATCTTGGCAGGATCGGTCAGCCACGGCGAGATGGTGCGGAGGGCCTTGATCACCTCCAGATCGAGACCCTCCTACCAACTTAGCACGTTCTGCAGGGCTAGGTAGGCGCCGGAACGAGCGGATGGCCGTTTCCAAGCCTTTAGCCAACTTCCGGCATCCTGGAGGGCAGCAGCCAAGTCGGTGACCGAAGGCGTGGTGGCAGCACCTGGCCATAGCGCCTCGTGCGCGTGGACTGCCGCGCTGAGTTGTCCGGTACCGATGGTCCGGAGTGGGACTATCCGAGCCTTCAACGCGATAAGGTGGTCATCAATGTCCCACGCGTCGGAGGCCGGGCCTTTCCCTGCCCTCTTCTCTCGTGCAGAGGTAATCGCGAGGTTGGCGGCTTCCCGGGAGTGCTCGAAATGCCATTGAGAGAGAAGAACTGTCACATGGACAAGCCATGAGGCAATGTCGAAAATATAGGAAGACGAAGAAAAGAAGTCGGGGTACTTACTGTTCATGTCCCGGTTGATGCCGGTGAGCTCGGTCGGCCATGTATCCTGCTTGGACCAAAGAAAGGCCACCTCGGTCTCGGCAGCATGAGCACGCTCCTCGGACTGGTCCAAGGTCTCCTTCTATTTCTTGTTGGCATCCACGAAGCGTATCTTCAGGTCCGCAGCAGCAGACTTGGCCTTCTGACCTTCTCCAGCTCGGCGCTCAGCCGCGACACGTCGGATTGTGCCTCGGTCATGGCAGACTTTTGGTCCACCGAGATCTTGCGCGCGGCATCTCGCTCTTCCCGCAGCCGCTCCTCCGACTTCTTGGTCTGACCAAAATTGGCGAGTAGGGTGTGGAAGATGCTTCTGCGCCTCTTGATGCAGTCATGCGAAAGGGTATATCCGACATCAGTCTCGGGGACTTCGGTTGAACAAGAAATAATAGGGAAATTTCTTCAAGATCCATACTTGAGGACCGGCTACTCGGTGGAGTTTTGGTCCCCAAGGGAGGATCTCGGGGACTGGAGATTGAAGGTTTTTTCAAAGATTCGCGCCTAGCGATCTGCTACTCGGACGAGTCTAAATCGCTAAGCACCAATCTCAGGGACTGGAGATAATAGAGAGGGAAGACTTACATCCACCACCCGAGTAGCATCCAAGACAGCCACCTGGAGTGCATGCATGGCTTGCGCGCTGCGGCTTGAGCCAGCAGCATGTAGATCTCCTGGAGTCTCGGAGACGTCGGCGGCGATCCAAGCCAAGTTGTACTCATCCACCGTGCGCAAGCCGGTGACGGTAGGCGCACTCAGTGGACCGGCTCCCCGGGATCCTACAGACACAACTGCGCTTACAGAGGCTCGCAGAGCTTGTAAAGCAGCTGTGGGGACATCGGCAGGAGGCGGTGGCAGGCCGGAATGCTTACCCGGATCGGAAGGACCCTTAGCCAATACCAGGTCTTGAGCCGAGGATCTCGGGGGAGCATTGGACTTGGCAGGCGTGGACTTCTGGCCAGAGGACTGGTTGCGTTGCTTTCCGGTGTGGGAATCCGGCTGCCGGGTAGTCTTGGCGGTTGGCTGCTTCGGCGGCGGCGACTTCCGCGGGGCAAGCCGCGAGGGTGTCCGGGGCACAAGTTGGCGTGGCGGGCTCGCCATGACCTGGTCAAGAACGGGAGATGATGGCCGGTGTGGCGGTTCCGGAATGTAGATGATCTTGGGGGCCACGGGTTGTCCACCTGGAATCTCGTTGGCCGCGGTTTGCGCACTCGGGATCCCAGCGCCCGCTCCGACTTCAGCACCAGCCGCGCCATGTGCA
Organism: Poa annua; assembly: GCA_026929855.1. NCBI lineage: Eukaryota > Viridiplantae > Streptophyta > Magnoliopsida > Poales > Poaceae > Poa > Poa annua. Next base: position 270,226,049 of record CM049426.1, on the reverse strand, counting down.
TCCGCCTGGACGGGGCCCGGTGCCTGTTGGCCGATATCCCCAGCCGAGCGGCGTGGGGGAGAAGGTGCAGCCCGGGTGGGGCTCGGGCACACGAGATCCCCATCCGACCGACGAGATCCGGCAGATTGCGGGATATCGAGGGCCGCCCTGCAGTAACAAGACAAGTCAAGAGAGATCCCGGTCGAGGGCCGAGTATATCAACTCGGAGGAGTGTTAGCTTACCCAGTCGACACGGTAGGAGGGCCCTTCTTCTGCCGGGTAGCCTTATCACCCGAGCGCTTGTGGACCTTGGTCCTCTTCGTAACCGCGCCCGAGCTCCTGGCATGCGTGGTCTCGGACATAGCGCGATTGCGGCTCTCGGCGCGCTTCGTTGTGGCAGCGGGACCCGGAACCACTGGCAGGGCGAAGTTGAGAGGACGGGCGTCTATTACATCGAGTATTTGACAATCGTCGTCATCATCTTCGTCGGATTCAACTCGGATAGCATCTTGAGCTGAAGGCTTACCCGGGGCGGCAGCACGGGCAAGGGGTATCGAGAGATGATCCTCGCCGTTGGGATCCACCGCAGGCATCTTCCTCGACGTCGGAAAGTCGGGCGCGAAGTTATTCCCGTCGTGCATCACGTCCTCTTCGACTTTTCGTTCGAACAGCTGCAGTAAGAAGGGAAAGCCAGAAAATACCAAGGTTGTCGGTAGCATACAGTAGCCGGCATAGCGCGGATGTCGGTAAGTGCATGTGCACACACCTCATCCGGTTGATGTTTCCGGGTGGCTGGGACCAGTCCCCCCTTCCAATCCTCTGTCATTTTTGTCCGAGCAATAGCTCAGACGCGGCGGTAAACTGCGGGTTTGTCCAACCCGAAGATGCTGGTCCGGGTTGGGTCGTTGACGTGGGGCTGCCTTTCGGGTAGCCCACGATAAGGCTACCTGGGCCGCGCCAAGGACAGGAAGGCCCACAGAAGGCCCACGCGGGGTACCATGTAACCTAGTCCAAGTCGGTTAGGAAGCGTAACCTGCCATATCTGTAGTTGCCATCGGCACCAACCACCCGAGACCTGGCTGCCTATAAAGCCAGGAGGGTTGCTCGTCCCAGAGGACACACTGATAGCTACGGCATAAACCCTAGCGAGATCGCAATCTCGCCATTGTAACCACAACTCGCATCAATAATCAGACAAGCAGGAGTAGGGTGTTATCCTCCGGGAGCCTGAACCTGGGTAAATCCTTGCTTTTCAGCCGTCGTGACCACCTGCACTCATCTCTCTCCCCATCAATCAACCCGGGGTGCACAACCCTGGGACTTGTCGAGTTAACACCTCGTCAAGCTGCTGACGGTAGTACGGCTGAAATAAAAGCAAGATGTTAATAAAGTTGCGGGCGACTATACTAGTCACCCACACCTTCGGGGGCTACTCCCATCGGGAGCGCTGATCGCGCACCCGATGAAAAATCAAGAATGCAAGCACAAGCATAAGGGACTTACGTGGTCCAGGAGGTCAGGGTCCTCTGAAGCCGAAGGAGGAACGCGGCTAGACGATGCAACGCCAGCAGGCTCAGCAAGCACCTTCTCCACTACCGCCTGAGTCCCCAGTCCAGGCGAAGGGGCGGATGTATGCTCCCTTCGTCCCGAAGGGGGGAGCTAACATCGCCAGAACGGTGGCTGCAGCAAAATCGAGCACACCTGTCAACCTAAGCGTTGCAACTACAAAACACAACTCGAAGGACACACATCATAAAGAAGCTCACCTGGGGGTACCAAGGTCGTCGTAACTCTCCAGGGAGGGCGAAGGCATCCGCGCAAAAGAACGAGGAGTTGCGGAGCTGACTGGAGGAACATTCAGGGGTTCATCCCAGCCACCCGAGGACCGCGCACCCGACGACGTCGCGACGACCTCCTCCAGAGTAACGTCGGCATCCTTAGTAGGTGAAGACGCAGTGGCAGAGTCGCCACGACTCGGGAGCTTCCGCTTCTTCCGCACGGGTTCCTCCACTTCATCCTCTTCCTCCACCTCTTCGCGGAGAGAGTGTGCGGAGGGAATCTCTTCGTCGTCGTCTTCCTCCTCGACAACCTTCGACTCGTCGTCGGGTCCGTTCTCGGGAAGAGGAGGAAGGCTGATCAACAGAGCTCGACCCTGAAGCAAGTAGACGCAAGTCGAATCAAAAAGAAAGTAGACGCAAGTCGAGCAAGGACAAAAGGAAAACAAGCCTAGACTTACCTCAGGAACGGGGTTCGAGGCCCCATAAGCAGAAATCGGGCACTTGACGTTGCACGTGTCCACGACTCGGAGGTTGGTGATAGATCTTACTTTGGTTTCCACCTCCTCATCGTCAAGCGGCTCGGTGCTGACGCCCTCGGCGGCCCACATCGGGTGAGGCCGAGCGCTAAGCGGCTGCACCCGAAGACGGAAGAAGGTGGCCATCAGGAAGACGCCACCCGCCTCGCGCCCAAGGGTCTTGGTCAGATCGCGCAGCAGGCTCAACAAGGGCCGCACGGCCTCCTTCTCCATGGAAGTCAGCGGGTGCGCCCAGGCGCCGGTCTTCCGCAGTCCACGTCCGCTGTCGAATGCATCCAGGCCGTCCTGGTTCGACAGGACGTAGAACCACCTCCTGTGCCATCCTTGGACGGAGTCGCACTTCTTCATCTGGAAGTACGCGGTGTCACCGCGCACTTGGATTCCAAAGCCGCCCACGGGGAAGGTCAACCCGCTCTTCCCAACGTTCTTGCGAACGAGGAAGAGCGACTTCCACAGCGCCCAATGGGGCGCGACACCCAGGAAGCATTCGCAGAGCACGATGAAGCCCGCGATGCTCAAGACGCCATTGGGGGTCAGATCGTGGATCTGAACCCCATAGGCATACAGGAGACCGCGCATGAAATCGTGCATGGGGAACCTGAAGCCCCGTGGAAGGAAATCCGCGAAGCAAACACGTTCCCCATCGCGGGGAGTGGGGAAAACCTCCTTGCCAAGAACGCGTACCTGGACATGGTCGGCAGGTGGCAGCAGACCCTGCGCGCGGAAGAGCTCCACCTCGGCCTTCTTCACCGACGATCTCTGCCAGTCGCCGTCGGGTTTCTTCATCACCCTGGCTTCGTCTGCGGCGGCGGAGGAGCCAGCGGCGCTCTTCGGCTTGCCCATGGTCAGATTGCAAGATGTACGGACAGATTGCACGGAGCTCTGGATGGCGGCGAAAATGGTAGAGCGCAGAGGAAAGGGAGCACAGAGCGATTGGAGAAGATGAAATCCCAAGCGTCAAAACGCAGTACTTATGCCTCGAAAAGTCTCATCTCGACCGTCCACAGAACAAGGGCTCCGAGCAGACACATCCGGCCGTCCACGTGTCGCACGAGGAAACCAACCGTCACCACCCACTTCGTCCACCACGCACGAAAACCGAGGCGTCATCATCATGCCGCGCAAATTTCGCGCCCACTTCGGAGACGTGACAAATGTTGACCGCGGTCAGCTCTGACAGCGGGGCCCACCAAGTCACGTCCCATCGAGCGCAGAGGCGTGCAGCAGATCGTCACCAGTGACGTCATCAAGCCAACGGCTCCAAAATCAATTGAAGCAACTCGACAGAGTAATTCGAGTAGTAAGCTTCAAAGCCGAAATCAACAAGGTAGGATCGGCAGATGATCCGAGAACCCGAAGAAACCATTCGGGTGGCAACAGAGTAAGCTCGAGCAGCCGAATCCATCCACAAGTAAGCCAAACAGGCTGAGTAGAAGCAAGCTTCGCAAGAAGATGAAGGCAAAGTAATTCGACTGCAAACGTTACTCCCATCGAGAGTGGCCGGTTCGGCTGAAGAAATCGAGTTCAAGCTCAAGATCAAGCAATCCAATGGCGCGTCCAGGAGGAAGGAGTCTTTTGCTCGACTCTACGCTTTGACCAAGCACTCGGGGGCTACTGACGTGGGGCTGCCTTTCGGGTAGCCCACGATAAGGCTACCTGGGCCGCGCCAAGGACAGGAAGGCCCACAGAAGGCCCACGCGGGGTACCATGTAACCTAGTCCAAGTCGGTTAGGAAGCATAACCTGCCATATCTGTAGTTGCCATCGGCACCAACCACCCGAGACCTGGCTGCCTATAAAGCTAGGAGGGTTGCTCGTCCCAGAGGACACGCTGATAGCTACGGCACAAACCCTAGCGAGATCGCAATCTCACCATTGTAACCACAACTCGCATCAATAATCAGACAAGCAGGAGTAGGGTGTTATCCTCCGGGAGCCTGAACCTGGGTAAATCCTTGCTTGTCAGCCGTCGTGACCACCTGCACTCATCTCTCTCCCCATCAATCAACTCGGGGTGCACAACCCTGGGACTTGTCGAGTTAACACCTCGTCAGTCGTACAACCCGCTGATGAAGCACATCTTGTGCACCCGGGTCTGGAGAGGGCAAACCCGGCGGCTGATGAAGGTGTGCAGGAGGTCGTCAGCCGTCATCTGCTCCGCAAGAACAGTTAGAACGTCATGCATGTACTCGACCTCCTCGGAGTCCAGAGATTGGCTCCAGAGTTCGAAGTCGGTTGGAGGGCCCATGGCGAACTCCCCGAGGTTGAGTAAGTCCGGGGTGGAGGAACTCGCTTTGCCTTCTGGTGCGTCCGGATTCCGCACATAGAAGAAGCTACGCTGCCACTTCCGGCAGGACTCCAGGCCCTAAATCATGGGGAATCTGGAGTCAGCGCGAGGGATGATGGTCGCCGCTCCGCAGGCGACGAGATCCTTGACCTTCTGGTCCGGATTGGGGATGACTTGTCGGCGGAGGAGGAAGTACTTGGCCCACAGGTCCACGAAAGGCCAGATGCCGAGGTACGCCACGGCGTAGGAGGCGAAGCAGGAGAGTATCATGATGGCGTTAGCGGGGAGATGGTGCGGTTGGAGGCTGTAGGTGTCAAGGAAGTCGCGGAAGAACGGGTTGGCCGGAAAGCCAAACCCGCGCTCAAAGTGAGTGACGAAGACCAGTCGCTCACCGGGTTGGGGTGCCGGCTCGACTTCGCCTTCTGGAAGTCGACTTTCGACTTGGGGTGGAATCCGGTGTGTCCGGTACAGCCAGTCAAGATCCCACTGGCTGGCCTCGAAGCCGTCCCCCTAACACTCTCGTCGCCCATCTCGGCGACCTCGGAGGTCATGTCGAGGCTAATCTGTAGTCGGAGTGGCTGGTTAGTCGGGTTAGCATGTCGGAAGTGGAGGAACTCGGGCTAAAAACTACTTCCACTGACCGACATCCTAGTGAATAGATCTACCGGAGCAAAATAATTGGAAGTTATTGGGAGCAAATGTGGAGGTTCTAGGATGTTCTTGAGAAACGGCGCATGGGTAAAGGCAGTGCAAGCAGAGGTATGGTCCATGCAGTTCTCTGCACTGTGCAACTACAACAGGCACTACACAGTACGCAGTAAGTAAAATCTACCATGCAAAACTATGGTTGATCCGTGGAAGTTCGTGGGGGTTCTCGACGAATACCAACCGTCGCGGCCGTGGAGGAGTGTTGAAGAGGAATCACGGAACTCACCGGAGAAGATGGAGGTGCAGAGGCGCGTGAGAGACGCGGACCAATGGCGAGGGCGGCGGGCTCGGTCGACGGTGTTTGGCGCTCGAGCGAGGCACGGCGACGGCGGAGCGCTCGGGAGATGTCCGGGAGAAGAAGATGAAGTGGGGAAGAAGAGGAGACAGCCCCTCTGGTCCTGCTATTTATGGGGAACCCCGGCGGGCGGTTCCCGGGTTTCACGCCCACGATCTCCAAATCGGTGGGTGGGATCATGCTGTGCCGAAGCAGACACGTGGCCGCACCCGGAGGCGCGCAATGGGCCACACCAGAGGCCACAGGGCGCCAACGGTTGGCATGCCGATCCGGTGCAGACACCGGCGCGGGAATCCGAGCGGCGTGTCATTAAGTCAAAATGCACTCGAGTGCTTCACTGACTTGATGAGACCTCAGGTGGGCCCGCCTGGCCGATGGGATGTGACCGGCATGTGGCGCGGAATGCGTATCATACGACAAGTCAAAACTTTCCAGGATAGATCATCCCGGCTGGATTGTTCTCGGAAAATGTATGTCGGAAAAGAGCATCCTGGTCGCAGGAGACAAGGTTAATTATGGGGTCTCGGTTTGTTTGTTTCTTGAACCTGGTGTCGCACTTCATATTACGTCGCTGCACAACACCAGCTTCAGGGACTAGTGTCGGGGGGGTGCCCCGGGGTAGAAAAGAATCTGGTACAGATCAGAAGTGTGGCCATAGGAAATGACCTTTGGGACATGCTAAGAGTTGTCCTTTAATGCACTGAAGGGGCAACTTGACCTTTGGGTGATTGTCAGGGCCAGAGTGCCTCTTGGAGGCCGCGAGGGTCATCTGTGCAGACTATAAATAGACCCCCAGACCCCAAGAGCAGCACAGGCTTCAACAGAGGGTTCCTCTAAGAACCAGTTTCTCGAAGATGTCTTTGGTGAGAGCCTAAGACATCTTCGTGAAATTGGGCCTAGAGATACTTCTCTTGGGTGGCTACCCGGACTCTAGGTGGAACCCGGCATGGGCCGGAAGGGCTGCCCGGTATGGTGGTATGTCGGGGTCTTCCGACATGATCTCGGGCAGAGGAGAACCCAGGTTGCCCGGATAGGCATCTTGGTATAAGTCTAACCGGCTAACTTACCTTAGTTCTGGTTAGTTGTATTCGTTGTGCAGGAAGGCTATATGGAGGTACCGGAGTGAGAAACCGACATGGGGCATGTCGGACAGGAGTCAAGGAGCAGGAGCAGGCCTTCCGCCTGACACGGGGGGAGATCATATCCCTCCTGACACAGAAGCATAGTCACCTCCCGCCTGACACGGGAGCGTGTCAGCCGGTACGATGACGCTGCGACAAGACAGGACATGCCTAGTCCGGCAATCCGGAAAAGGCTACTAGGCATGGGAGAAGACATGTCTTGTCTCTGACAAGGGGACAATGATGATCCAGGACGGCGCCTGCGGTCCTTGCCGAGATGATGACGGCAGGGCTATGTCGGATAGCTCGGCGGCTAGGTCGCACTAGCCGGTGCCGACATAACCGTTGGCCTAGCCGGTGAGCCCAAGCCGGATTAGGGTTTCCGTCCCTCCCGGCCGGAACTCTATAAAAGGTGCCATAACTCCTCCTGTGGAGGGACGACCAACTTGTGTGCCAAAACTATAGTCTCATTTACTCCTAGAGCATTTACTTCTTCTTCCTCTCTAGTTCATCTAGTTCATCACCGAAATAGCTCAAGGAGCAAGTTGTAGATCTGGTGACATCCATATAGTGAGAGTAAAGGCAGGAGTAGGGGTCTTACCTCCTCACGAGGGCCCCGAACCTGGGTATATCGTGTGTCTTGTATCGCCTTCGTGCATTCGCTTGCGTTTTGGAGATACTCGGGTGTGTTCTTCGGTGTTCTTGAGTATTTCGGACTCTCTTACCGTGTGAGCTTCTCAGCTCGCTAGCCCTCCCCGGATCCACCAGCGTCCATCGGCCCCACACAGTAGCCATCCTATGGCATCTGCCGTGATACCACCACGATAGTAGGTCTGTCATATTCCATTAACATAACCTTCATAACAAGATTGTCGTAACACACAGTGTGGAACACAACCCCGTACGGTTACGTTCTTAGTATGAGCTCAGAGCATCATGATCTTTTATCATCAGCTTCTTTCCAGTTGTGGAGCATGACACCGGAAACACTTTCCGTTGCGCCACTCTGATGTTTGGAGAGAAAGTTCATTAACTTTGTCTTCCTCTACTTACTTTCCCACTTATACCCTTGGACAAGAAATTATTTCTTTTGCAAGGTATATTCCGGCAATGTTTTTGCCTATGTCGTGAGACATGTACCCAACTAATTCTTTAGGTACGGTACACTACAAAGATTTATCCATTTTAGGTTTGATCACATCGAAAACCTAAATTGTTGAAACGACAATCTAGGCTAAAAGTCATGCCATCACTCATATGGTATTGTCTCCATGGATCTAAATGGTTTCCGTATTATCTAACGTGAATGTTACGTTTCTACCATTCGACTCCAGTGATCACAATAATTCAATAAGAGATTTATTTATCACACACTATCCGATAGGGTAGATTACGACGTCCTAACATACCATGACACTATGGTGTTCCATGCGACGTAATTTGTGGAACTCATCTCACAAGTCTTCGAATGATATGCCAACATTATAAATCAAATCTTTATTTCCTCGATCTGTATCGCGGGAGTTTGATATTATTGTTAAATTTAATTTCATACTTAATTCTGAACTTGTTTGATCGAATCAAAATTTTCAGACTAACATTCCCTAAGTGGATATCCATATATGTACTCGGAATATACATGAAGTCTATGAAATAAAGACTTCCACTATACGTTAAAGTACTTCATTGATTCACATACACCCATATGCACGATTCTCAACAAGTTATACTCAAAACGTTCAGTGAAGTTCATGAAATAAAGGTATCCACTAGACGTTAATTACAACATTGGTCCACATACATCTATATGCATGATTATCAATAAGTTATATGCACGTTTCTGAAAACGGTGTCTTAGTTATCTTGCAAGTGTCAAAAGATCAAATCTAAGGACTTGTAGATCCATCCGTATGGAGCTAATTCATTGACTATAACATTGACATGAATTAAACAGTAGTGGCACACGAATGTGGTGACTTTATTAAGTTTGTATCCTTTGGCATTAATATTATGAATGTGGGAGCTTCTACCATCTAAATTGAAATCGGCTTATGATCATTACCTCATAAATATAGGACAACAAATTTGTCACTAGCATATATGAACAATTTGTCTCGCTAGAGGAGATATACTTATAACGATCATACTAACAGGCGATCATAAAAGAATTTATTCAAATGCTAGATCTAGAGGGAGAGTGTCTATGGCCATTGTGGGGACCCCAGACTAGCTGTCCGAAGTACCCGATTATTCTTAACACAACGATCCCATGATCAGTCTGTCGTTGCACATAATCCGAATTGAATACCAAAGTTTACATCCATTACAATACCGAATTAAAGTCTTACATAAATGGCCATTTAGACCAAGTCTTACATAGGTGCCTTCATGGGCCAAACCAAAACAATCAGCGGAACTAAGGCGTAGTAGACATCAAATCCTAGCGATGACCCGACAGGCAGTCGACTTATGAAGATCCTTAGTTGGCATAGATGTCGCCATACTCTTTCTGGGCGTAGGGCTCCTCGAAGTCTGGCTACGACAATAGCCAGAGACAAAACTAGTATGAGTACATTGAATGTACTCGCAAACTACTCCAACATGAGTGCACTAGTCTCAGTTTTAGTTTCACACTTTTATTTATTTAAAACATCTCTATATCTTTGTTGAAGAAGATAAGGAGATTATAACTACTCTAAATATCTCAATGTTATTAGTTTTCTTCTAAAACTCCTCCTTTTCTGACCATAAACCATTATGGTAATTATTCTCCAACTACCTCATACCGATCCGTTGGTATAGGTGTATGGAACATTCTCCAATTCATTTTTCTTTTGAAACTCACATCTTTTCCCAAAATTTGCACATGGTCAAAGTAGGGCCTCTCAACTGTCCATATCCGAGGACTCGGCTATTCGAATAGTTTAATTACCCTCTGCAGAGGTAGCACGCTTTTCCCACACTCATCCGATAACTCATCGTGTCAGCCACGTTTCGCCATACCAGTGGTATGCGAAGTTGAGTCACCGACCCTAGTCTTTCCTTTGCTCATGCTAGTATAGGATCCTGCCCATATGATACTCCCCATCGACACTTAACCCAGCCCGTCGGGATCTAAGTGTGGGGACTCACATGTTTTATCTGGCGGTGTATAGGGGACATCCTTCTATCCTCCTCCTTATCTACTCATAGATGTTGAGCGAGGACCCAGGTCGGGGGTAGGTCGTCAAACCATTCCCTCATGCATAACAGAGTCATCTCCGTTGATGCAGTGTCCCATACTAATAAGAGCAAACTATATGACTAAGCCCTTTCCCATATGTGGGTAAATGTGATCGCACAGAGTATCGGCTGATCGACGTAAGTACTAAGACACAATGTGCTTTTTCTCAAAAACCACCTTTCTCCATTTCTTTATTTCAACACCATATCATAGTGCTTTATATCCACACAAGTTTTCAAAGGAGTTTTGAGTAAACAAATCTTGGTTTTTCCATCCTATAGTTTTAACATATACTTCTACATAGGGTGGCAAAATAATCTCTATATACTTTTAAAAAAAGGGTTTTTATAAACCTTTGCTTTTGAAAATGATTTGTAAATCTAGATGCATAAGTTAGGTGCAAGCTCAGAGAGTAGCTTGCCTTGCTCAACAAAGTGGTCTTGGTCTTGGTCTTCAGGTTCCACAAATCCTTCCTCCTCGATATATCCGGCAACGATCTCGTCTAATACACAAGCAATCAATACAACCAATCACTAGCCTATTAAATCAATCATCATAGCAATACACTCTTATAGGTTCTAATTAATCATTCCACATATCAAACAACACTATGTGGTTTCAATCTAATTGATTTAACCATTATTCAATTGTATTTTAATTAGGGCAGAAACTTGTTGCACATGTTTAATTGCATAGCTTGAGTTCTGTTTGTCACAAAAATACAAACTAAAATTCTACAGAAAGCTAATGATGTGTAGAAGATGACACAATTGGATTTGGGTCATTTGGATTTACCAAACTCCCTACACATTGTTTTGAGTCCAGAAGCCAATTAATAAGGTTTTGGCTATTATTTAAATTATATTCATCTAAAAATTAAACCCTTTTAGGGATGACTAACCATGGTTAAATGTGACCTAATAAAATTAGTTTCAACTAATTTGGATTAACAGAGTATCAGAAACAAACTAGTTTAGAATTTAAACCTGTTTGGTATTTTGAATAGTGTATTTTTATTATATATCCAAATGGAGTGAAACCAATTGGGTTGGATATAAAATTTCATAAGCTTTCCAGAACAATTAGATTTGTTCCATTTAGAGTTTTAAATCTAAAGTTATGGATTTTCTAAAATTGAGTTCAGTACTGATTTCAAATTAAATCTAAATTCGAATTAAAATCCAGGAGTGGATAATGTTGAAAAACCTGACAGAGGGGACCCACTGGTCAGCGACTGCGGGCGCGCGCGCGGGTTTCATTTAAACCTGACGCGTGGGGCCCGCACGTCAGTGCCTAAACTAATCGAAGCGGTAAGCTACCGCTGGATCTAAATCCAACGGCCCGGAGCGAGCGCGTCGGCGGCGACCAAAACTGGGCGGCGCCGTGGCTCCGGCGACGGCGAGGAGGACGGGCGGCTCACCTAGGGGCTCGGGAGGCGACGGCGACAGTGCAGGAGGGGTGCGGCGGCTCGGGGAAGCTCGTGGGCGAGGTGGCGTGGGCTGGGGAGGCTCCTGGCGGCGACGGCGTCGAGCTCTTCCTTCCGCGGCCGCGCTCCAACTCCGGTGAGTCCTCCGCGTTGCTCCTGGGCACGAACCAGAGGGGAAAAGGGACCGGGTGAGCGAGGTGGTAATGGGGAAGGGGATGGGGGTCAGAGAGAAGAGAAAGGGAGGGCAGCACGGCTCGGCCGTGGTCGTCGTCTACCTCGGGCACGGCGAGCTCGAGGAGACCCACGGGCGGCCGGGGTTTTGCGGCGACGGCGTCGCCCTCCAGGCGGTGCTCGAGAGGGGTGGTGTGGGGGTGAGAGGTGGTGGCGAGGTGTGGAGGAAGTGTGGAGCACGGGGGCGTTTTATAGCGGTCGGGCGGCGCACGGTGGACGCGGTGCAGAGGGCGCCCGCGGCCGTGCTAGCCCGCCGTAGGCCGGTGGAGGGGGGGTGTCTGGGTTGCGGGGTGCTCGGGGGACCGGGCGGGCAAGGAGGGGAGGTGTGGCGCGCTCGGGAACGCTCGGGCTCTTGGCCCTTCCGTGAGCGTGCTCGGGCGGCGCGTGGCGTGCACGGCATGGCGCGGGCGCGGCGCGGTCGGGTGGCTGCTGGTGCGTGCTGCTGCTGCGCGAGGGCGCCAGGAGGTGAGGGAGAGCGAGGGAGGCACGGAGCGGCCAGCATGGCGCGGCGCCTTCGCGGCCACAGTGCCGACAATAACGACGTGCACGCGCCCGCTGCTGTCTCCGGCGGTTCCTCGACGCTCCCGAGGTCAATTCCTCGCGTTCTTGAGTGCGGTGAGGTTGGAGGGGTGAGGCAAATCGAGTGGGTTCATAAGTTTGCATCAATTTGATCGAAATCGACCAAATCATCCAAGGATTTGGCTCGGTTTGGGAAGAACAGGGTGGTGCTCAACAGGTGTTTGATTAAATGCTTGAACTAGAACAGTGTGTCATTTTTTAGTTTTATTTTCATAATTTGCTTCTCCTATTTTTATCAAACTTTGTGGTATGATTTAAATCTATTGGATGCAAGTGGCACATAGCACTTTTTGATGATTTTAATATTTAAAGAAAGACTCATAATTTGAATTTAAGTTTTTGAAATGGATATTTTGAAGAGGGAAAACTTGTGGAAATCAAATAGGAGTATTTAGAATATTACTCCTTTGATTTTGGGTTGAAAATAAAATCATGTTTCTTACTTTGGAAAAATAATGTGACATGTGTCACATGGTGTTATGTTTTTGTAATTTGTTTCCTTTGTTTTCTTTTCTTCAAACTTTTAATTAGAGCTAGAATTCAACAATCTTGCAAGCAATGCAAACAAACAATACTCAAGAATTACACATACACAAATTTTTATAAGAAAAGTTTTTGTTGGCCCACATTTTTTGCATTAATAATTATATTAATATTTTGGGATGTTACAGATACTTCCCCCCTTAAAATAAATCTCGTCCCGAGATTTGCTAGGTCTAGACACTAAAGAGGTTTGGGAATTCGCTTCTAAGATAGTATTCGCGTTCCCACGTGGCTTCATCTTCAGAGTGGTTAGTCCACTGGACTTTGTAGAACTTGATCGCGCGCCTTCGGGTAAGACGAACATCTTCGTCGAGAATCTTGAGGGGCGTCTCACGATAAGTCAGATCTTGATTCAGGTCGATAGAATGGTGGTTGATGTTTTTGAAAACATCAGGCTGGTCAGGAACTTCAAGACATTTCCGGAGCAAGGAAATGTGGAAAACATCGTGGTAATCTGCTAATTCCTGAGGCAACTCCAGTTGATAAGACACCTCTCCTCGATGGGCAAGGATCTTGAAGGGTCCAATATATCTTGGCGCCAGTTTTCCTTTGACATGGAAACGCTGCATTCCTTTAAGGGGTGTCACTCGGAGATAGACATAATCTCCGATACTGAAGGTGACATCACGACGCTTGGGATCAGCGTAACTTTTCTGACGCGATTGGCGGTCTTGAGTCTCTCACGGATAAGCTGGACTTGCTCTTCAGCCTCACGGAGGGTATCTGGTCCAAACAGTTTGCCTTCTCCGGTGTCGGACCAATTCAGGGGTGTATGACACTTCTTGCCGTAAAGGGCTTCAAAAGGGGCCATTTGCAGACTAGACTGGTAACTGTTGTTGTAGGAGAACTCTGCAAATGGAAGGCAATCTTCCCATTTGGATCCATAGGCTAGGACACATGCGCGAAGCATGTCCTCTAATATCTGGTTCACTCGTTCAGTTTGGCCATCGGTCTGGGGGTGATAAGCTGTGCTGAATGCTAACTTGGTTCCGAGGGCTTCGTGTAGGGCTTTCCAGAACCTTGAGGTGAATTGTGTGCCTCTATCTGATACAATCCTCTTAGGCACACCATGCAGGCTTACTATTCTGGAAATATACAGGTCTGCTAACTGATTTCCCCGATAGGTGGTGTTGACGGGAATAAAATGGGCAACTTTGGTCAGCCTGTCAACGATGACCCATATTGAGTCATGGCCTCGGTTGGACCTTGGAAGTCCGGTGATAAAATCCATTCCAATCTCATCCCACTTCCACTCGGGAATCTTTAAGGGTTGAAGCAATCCAGCGGGTCGCTGATGTTCAGCCTTGACTCGCTGACAAATATCACACTTGGCTACAAAAACACCAATTTCTCGCTTCATTCGGTGCCACCAAAATCTTTCACGAAGGTCTTGGTACATTTTGGTTCCGCCGGGGTGGATTGAGTAAGGGGTCTCGTGGGCTTCCTTTAGGATTAACTCCTTGAGTTCCGAGGTATTGGGGACACATATACGACCATTGAATCTCAACACTCCTTCTGCATCCTTGGTAAAACCAGGCGCTTTACCGAGAGAAATCTTCTTCTTGATTCCTTCTATGCTCTCATGACCTTTCTAGGCCTCCTTGATTTGATCTATCAGAGTTGGAGCTAACTCTAAATGGGCGAGATAACCGCGGCTAACAAGCTCTAGTCCAAAATCTTTGAACTCTTTGAACAGGGCTGGCTGTTCTTCTTGGATCATGGCATTCAGGGTGCAGGGTTTGCGACTAAGGGCATCGGCAACTACATTAGCCTTTCCAGGGTGGTAATGAATGCCTATATCATAATCCTTGATTATTTCCATCCACCTTCTCTGTCGCAAATTTAACTCCTTTTGGGTGAAGATATACTTCAAGCTCTTATGATCCGTATAGATCTCGCAGCGATGTCCCGCCAGATAGGAGCGCCACGTCTTCAGAGCAAGAATAACAGCAGCTAACTCCAGGTCATGGATTGGGTAGTTCTCTTCATGTGGTCGCAACTGCCGAGACAGATACGACACCACCTTGCCTTCTTGCATCAGAACACAACCAAGTCCTAGACGTGATGCATCGCAATACACGTCGAAACTCTTGGTGATGTCTGGCATAATCAGGACAGGGGTTGAGGTCAATCTCTTCTTTAATTCCTGGAAACTCTCTTCACACTTCTGAGTCCATTCAAATTTCTTGTCCTTTTTCAGCAGTTGGGTAAGGGGTTTGGCTATACTGGAGAATCCCTCAACGAACTTGCGGTAGTATCCCGCTAGTCCGAGAAAGCTTCGGATTTCAGTCACACTAGTTGGGGCTTCCCAGTTCACAATGGCTTGGATCTTCTCTGGGTCAACAGAAATTCCTCCCGCAGACACAACATGTCCGAGAAATGCTACTTCACTGAGCCAGAACTCACACTTGCTAAACTTGGCATACAACTGATGCTCTCGGAGGGTTGCTAAAACTAGACGCAGGTGTTCAGCATGCTCTTCTTCAGTTTTGGAGTAAATAAGGATGTCATCAAGGAAAACTACCACGAACTTGTCAAGATACTCCATGAAGATCTTGTTCATGAGATTCATAAAATAGGCTGGGGCATTGGTCAGACCAAAGGACATTACGGTGTATTCAAATAAACCGTAACGGGTTGTGAAGACAGTCTTGGGAATGTCTGTCTCTCGGATTTTTAACTGATGATACCCTGACCGAAGATCGATCTTGGAAAAGACTCGGTCTCCGTTCATTTGATCGAACAGATCCTCGATCTTTGGGAGAGGGTACTTGTTCTTGATGGTCACATCATTTAACTTGCGATAATCCACACACAGGCGTGTGGTACCATCTCTCTTATCCACAAAAATAATGGGTGATCCCCAGGGTGAAGCACTTGGGCGAATAAGTCCTTTGCTGAGCATATCTGCTAACTGCTTCTTCAACTCAACCAGTTCTTCCGGATTCATCCGATAAGGTCTTTGGGATATAGGGGCTGTCCCGGGGATAAGTTCAATGATGAACCCAATATCCCGATCCGGCGGCATACCAGGCAATTCTTCAGGAAAGACATCTTGGAACAGGTGAACAACACGGATCTCATCTAGGGTGGGTCGAGCTATGCTCTCATGGCATCCTGGTTGGGGTCGACTGGTTTCTGACACATACTCCACTTCTACTTCTTTGTCGGTGGTGAGGGATACAGCTCTTCTGGCACAGTCAATTCGACCATGGTACTTGGCTAACCAATTCATACCCAGTATGACATCTATTCCTTGGGTTCCTAGAATGATTAAGTCGATTAGGAACTTTTCCCCTTTGATCTCAAGGGAAACGTCCGGGCAAAATGACTTGGTATCTATGGTGGATTCTGGGATTTGGATGACCATGGGTTTGGGTAAGAGGTTTCTGACTAAACCTCCCTTAGCAACAAATTCTTGGGTAACAAAAGAATGAGTAGCACCAGAATCAAACAGAACAGTTGCAGGTACTGAGTTGACAAGGAACGTACCCAGCACAACATCTGGTGCATCCACGGCCTCTTCAGCATTGATGTGGTGCAGGCGTCCCTTGGCAACAGCAACATTTCCGCGGGGTGCGGGGTTCTTGCCATTTCCATTGCGGCCTTGGCCGTTGTTCGGCGCCTGTGCATCGGGGCGTGGACCATTCTTCTTAGGATTGGGGCATTCTTTGGAGTAGTGACCTTTGGTGCCGCAATTGAAACAGACAACATTGGCATTGCGGTTGAAGTTGTTAGAGTTCCCTCCGGGACGGGTGTTGTCATTGGGACGGCTGAAGTTGTTTGGGTTGTTTGGGTGATTAGGGTAATTAGGGCGTGGGTTTGGTGGCGGTAGATAGGCTGGCTTGGGGTTTTGTGGGTAGGTGCGAGGCTTCTGGCTGCTCGAACCTTCCTGGGCAATCATTCTCCTCTTACGACCTTCAAACATGGACTTGCGCTTGGTCTCCAACTGGATGGCCTTGTCCACAGGTGATTCCAAATCAACAAAGTCATGGATAACCAAAGCGCATTGCAGTTCATCATGAAGTACGTTCATGAAACGCTCCATCTTCTTCCTCTCGGTGTCGACGTCATCAGGAGCATACCGAGACAAGTCAGTGAACTCATAGAGGTATCCGACCACATCTCTACTTCCTTGCCGCAACTTGCGGAATTCATCCTTCTTCCGCTCAATGAGTCCGCGGGGAATGTGCTTCTTGCGGAACTTTTCCTGGAAATCAACCCAGTTGATAACATAACCAGCTTGCTGGAGAGCCTTGGTAGCTTCCCACCAAGACCGTGCTGGTCCTGCAAGATAGTGGGTCGCATACAGCACCTTCTCAGGTTCTCCCACGGCTGCAACTTCCAGGTTATTGTTAATGGTGCGAAGCCAGTCATCGGCCTCAAGTGGGTGAAGTCCCTTGGAATAGGTGGGTGGGTTGGTCTTTTGAAAGTCGCTCAAAGTGGACCGCTGATTTCCTTCACCATTGCCATTGCCATTGCCATTGTTGTGGTTGTTGTTGTTGTTGTTGTGAGCGGCAGCGATCTGTTGCAGGGCAGCGATATGAGCTTGACGCTCAGTCCGGGCAGCTTGGCGTTCCTCCATGATGAGCGCAAGAAGTTGGGCGGTGGTTGGTTCCGGTGGGGGTGGTGGTCCTCCATCCGTGTTGGAGCGACGAGTGTCCACCATCCTAAAGCACACCGGGTATAAGGGGCAAGCAAAAAGGGGTTTGACCAAGGAAAAGATTGGTTTTGCGTAGAGGTTGATTTACTAAGGATTATAGGAGAAACATTTTACACAGATTAACAAGACTAGCACACACTTATATAGCACAACCATTACATCAAGATTTCACCATATCAAGCCTACAACATTTTCCCTTAAGCTAATGTACATACTGAAAGCTCCAAAAGAACCACAACTTTGACTCTACTAGCGATAGGGGGTCGACCTAATCCTGCGGTAGTACTCAAGTCACTCGCCTACTGAGGTGGAACCTCAGGCTCTGCTACGTCAGCGTCGGACTGGTAGGGTGGCTCCTCTGGATCCTCCTCCTCGTCATCCTCCTCCTCATAGTCCATCTCCTCCAGATAGTCATCATCGTCACTGAGGAAAGCGTCGTTCTCCTTGCGGAGATCCTCGCCCTCCTCCTCCATCTCGTCAGTACGGAGCTCCAAATCCTCGATCAGCTCATCCTGCTTTGCAACCTTCTTGCGGAGCTTCGCTATGGTCTTCCTCATCTGGGTTCCCTTCTTAAGAAGAGCGGCCTTCTCAGTCTTCAGTTGTGCCTCACTCTCGCGACTCTCCTTGAGCGAGAGGCGATCAAAGTGAGACCGAAGCCTAGCGCACCTCAGATCCTCCTGGGTGCGAAAGAGCATAATCTACTCTCCGAATGTCGGGTGTAGAGGGGACCGAATAGGGTGTCCATCGATGGTGCGCCTCCCGTAGAACTGGAAACGAGAGTTTGTCAACTCCGCCTTGTGTTCCTCACAAAGCCGGGATAGCATCCGCTGCATGGAACGACACGGTCCGTCGTCCCAGTGGATGTCCATGATGGTGAAGGTGAGTGTCTTGGATCCGGGGGACTTGATGTTCCCGCGAACAGACGCCTCGATCAACCAGGACAGGTTCCCGTTACCGGGAGCGTCCACCTGGGCTCCCTTAAACTCAGGAGTGGGACGACCTAGCAGCATGGTCAACTCGAACAAGTCCTTCTCGAACATCAACTTGCCGTCCTTCTCAAGCTGAACGAACTCGGTGAAATGGATCGCCATCTATAATTTTTAGTCAAATTTTTAAGTTAGTGAGATGACAAGTATATCAAAATTTTAATGGAAGGGACAATATGTGAGCAGATTTTTAAGTTTATTAAAATGACAAGTGTGGCAAGTTTTTATGAATATGAGAGAAAACTTAGTAGTTTGTAAGAAGAGAATTTTGCATAAGTGAGAGGGTAAGAGATAAGCATTTTTAAACTAATTCCTCCCTTTGTTTTCCTTAAAACTTAACTTTTGTAATAACTACCTAGCGACCATGCTAATCTAAGGCTCCTAAAGTCGAGATGGCTCTGATACCAATTCTGTGGGGACCCCGGACTAGCTGTCCGAAGTACCCGATTATGCTTAACACAACGCTCCCATGATCAGTCTGTCGTTGCACATAATCCGAATTGAATACCAAAGTTTACATCCATTACAATACCAAATTAAAGTCTTACATAAATGGCCATTTAGACCAAGTCTTACATAGGTGCCTTCATGGGCCAAACCAAAACAATCAGCGGAACTAAGGCGTAGTAGACATCAAATCCTAGCGATGACCCGATAGGCAGTCGACTTATGAAGATCCTTAGTTGGCATAGATGTCGCCATACTCTTCCTGGGCGTAGGGCTCCTCGAAGTCTGGCTACGACAATAGCCAGAGACAAAACTAGTATGAGTACATTTGAATGTACTCGCAAACTACTCCAACATGAGTGCACTAGTCTCAGTTTTAGTTTCACACTTTTATTTATTTAAAACATCTCTATATCTTTGTTGAAGAAGATAAGGAGATTATAACTACTCTAAATATCTCAATGTTATTAGTTTTCTTCTAAAACTCCTCCTTTTCCGACCATAAACCATTATGGTAATTATTCTCCAACTACCTCATACCGATCCGTTGGTATAGGTGTATGGAACATTCTCCAATTCCTTTTTCTTTTGAAACTCACATCTTTTCCCAAAATTTGCACATGGTCAAAGTAGGGCCTCTCAACTATCCATATCCGAGGACTCGGCTATTCGAATAGTTTAATTACCCTCTGCAGAGGTAGCACGCTTTTCCCACACTCATCTGATAACTCATCGTGTCAGCCACGTTTCGCCATACCAGTGGTATGCAAAGTTGAGTCACCGACCCTAGTCTTTCCTTTGCTCATGCTAGTATAGGATCCTGCCCATATGATACTTCCCATCGACACTTAACCCAGCCCGTCGGGATCTAAGTGTGGGGACTCACATGTTTTATCTGGCGGTGTATAGGGGACATCCTTCTATCCTCCTCCTTATCTACTCATAGATGTTGAGCGAGGACCCAGGTCAGGGGTAGGTCGTCAAACCATTCCCTCATGCATAACAGAGTCATCTCCGTTGATGCAGTGTCCCATACTAATAAGAGCAAACTATATGACTAAGCCCTTTCCCATATGTGGGTAAATGTGGTCGCACAGAGTATCGGCTGATCGACGTAAGTACTAAGACACAATATGCTTTTCTCAAAAACCACCTTTCTCCATTTCTTTATTTCAACACCATATCATAGTGCTTTATATCCACACAAGTTTTCAAAGGAGTTTTGAGTAAACAAATCTTGGTTTTTCCATCCTATAGTTTTAACATATACTTCTACATAGGGTGGCAAAATAATCTCTATATACTTTTAAAAAAGGGTTTTTATAAAACTTTGCTTTTGAAAATGATTTGTAAATCTAGATGCATAAGTTAGGTGCAAGCTCAGAGAGTAGCTTTCCTTGCTCAACAGAGTGGTCTTGGTCTTGGTCTTCAGGTTCCACAAATCCTTCCTCCTCGATATATCCGGCAACGATCTCGTCTAATACACAAGCAATCAATACAACCAATCACTAGCCTATTCAATCAATCATCATAGCAATACACTCTTAGAGGTTCTAATTAATCATTCCACATATCAAACAACACTATGTGGTTTCAATCTAATTGATTTAACCATTATTCAATTGTATTTTAATTAGGGAAGAAACTTGTTGCACATGTTTAATTGCATAGCTTGAGTTCTGTTTGTCACAAAAATACAAACTAAAATTCTACAGAAAGCTAATGATGTGTAGAAGATGACACAATTTGATTTGGGTCATTTGGAGTTACCAAACTCCCTACACATTGTTTTGAGTCCAGAAGCCAATTAATAAGGTTTTGGCTATTATTTAAATTATATTCATCTAAAAATTAAACACTTTTAGGTATGACTAACCATGGTTAAATGTGACCTAATAAAATTAGTTTCAACTAATTTGGATTAACAGAGTATCAGAAACAAACTAGTTTAGAATTTAAACCTGTTTTGGTATTTTGAATAGTGTATTTTTATTATATATCCAAATGGAGTGAAACCAATTGGGTTGGATAGAAAATTTCATAGGCTTTCCAGAACAATTAGATTTGTTCCATTTGGAGTTGTAAATCTAAAGTTATGGATTTTCGAAAATTGAGTTCAGTACTGATTTCAAATTAAATCTAAATTCGAATTAAAATCCAGGAGTGGATAATGTTGAAATACCTGACAGAGGGGACCCACTGGTCAGCGACTGCGGGCGCGCGCGGGTTTCATTTAAACCTGACGTGTGGGGCCCGCACGTCAGTGCCTAAACTAATCGAAGCGGTAAGCTACCGCTGGATCTAAATCCAACGGCCCGGAGCGAGCGCGTCGGCGGCGACCAAAACTGGGCGGCGCCGTGGCTCCGGCGACGGCGAGGAGGACGGGTGGCTCACCTAGGGGCTCGGGAGGCGACGGCGACAGTGCAGGAGGGGTGCGGCGGCTTGGGGAAGCTCGTGGGCGAGGTGGCGCGGGCTGGGGAGGCTCCTGGCGGCGACGGCGTCGAGCTCTTCCTTCCGCGGCCGCGCTCCAACTCCGGCGAGTCCTCCGCGTTGCTCCTGGGCACGAACCAGAGGGGAAAAGGGACCGGGTGAGCGAGGTGGTAATGGGGAAGGGGATGGGGGTCAGAGAGAAGAGAAAGGGAGGGCAGCACGGCTCGGCCGTGGTCGTCGTCTACCTCGGGCACGGCGAGCTCGAGGAGACCCACGGGCGGCCGGGGTTTTGCGGCGACGGCGTCGCCCTCCAGGCGGTGCTCGAGAGGGGTGGTGTGGGGGGTGAGAGGTGGTGGCGAGGTGTGGAGGAAGTGTGGAGCACGGGGGCGTTTTATAGCGGTCGGGCGGCGCACGGTGGACGCGGTGCAGAGGGCGCCCGCGGCCGTGCTAGCCCGCCGTAGGCCGGTGGAGGGGGGTGTCTGGGTTGCGGGGTGCTCGGGGTACCGGGCGGGCAAGGATGGGAGGTGTGGCGCGCTCGGGAACGCTCGGGCTCTTGGCCCTGCCGCGGCGTGCACGGGCGGCGCGCGGCGTGCACGGCATGGCGCGGGCGTGGCGCGATCGGGTGGCTGCTGGTGCGTGCTACTGCTGCGCGAGGGCGCCAGGAGGTGAGGGAGAGCGAGGGAGGCACGGAGCGGCCAGCACGGCACGGCGCCTTCGCGGCCACAGTGCCGACAATGGCGACGTGCGCGCGCCCGCTGCTGTCTCCGGCGGTTCCTCGGCGCTCCCGAGGCCAATTCCTCGCGTTCTTGAGTGCGGTGAGGTTGGAGGGGTGAGGCAAATCGAGTGGGGGCATAAGTTTGCATCAATTTGATCGAAATCGACCAAATCATCCAAGGATTTGGCTCGGTTTGGGAAGAACAGGGTGGTGCTCAACAGGTGTTTGATGAAATGCTTGAACCAGAACAGTGTGTCATTTTTGAGTTTTATTTTCATAATTTGCTTCTCATATTTTTATCAAACTTTGTGGTATGATTTAAATCTATTGGATGCAAGTGGCACATAGCACTTTTTGATGATTTGAATATTTAAAGAAAGACTCATAATTTTAATTTAAGTTTTTGAAATGGATATTTTGAAGAGGGAAAACTTGTGGAAATCAAATAGGAGTATTTAGAATATTACTCCTTTGATTTTGGGTTGAAAATAAAATCATGTTTCTTACTTTGGAAAAATAATGTGACATGTGTCACATGGTGTTATGTTTTTGTAATTTGTTTCCTTTGTTTTCTTTTCTTCAAACTTTTAATTAGAGCTAGAATTCAACAATCTTGCAAGCAATGCAAACAAACAATACTCAAGAATTACACATACACAAATTTTTATAAGAAAAGTTTTTGTTGGCCCATATTTTTTGCATTAATAATTATATTAATATTTTGGGATGTTACAGCCATCAACACACAATGTCGCCTCATCCTTCCAAGCTACTCAATTAGTAAATCTGGTTTTCATAAAACATGACTAGTATCAAAACTTAGTCAATACTGCGAGTACTTGCTTAGGTAAAACATTCAGAACATGTATATCTTATATACACCATCATCATTGATGACTTCCCGGCGATCTGTTTCATCTTCTTGATACTTCCAACGTAATCAAGAACCATGAAGGTGAGCGATTCCCCTTGCATGACATAGTCTATGACAAAGCATTTGCACCTGGCAACGTCGTCTGTCATCCAGTGATCGAGCTGAGCGAGGCGTCTCAATGTCACGTGCTCCTTCAATGTGTGTATTCTCTTACATCTTAGTTGAGAAGAAAAACAGTCAACATACTGTGAAACTTCATCAATCCAACTCGAGTTTAGAGTTAATCTCATTATTTCGCGATCTAACAACTCGTACCCACCTTTAGTTCTCTATGGCAGAGATCATAGCATACACTGGATTATGATGATATTATCCGCACAAAAATTTGATAATCCAAATTATCCTTTTGTTAGCGGAATCTCCGGGTTTATCTCCTAGCGGGTATTGTATCACAAAAAGCAAATGGTTTAAACAAGGAGTATCCTCAAGCTAAATTATAAAACTATGAAGTTTGGACCCAACCTTTTAAGTTTCTCAATCGCAGGATTGCGGCTAATTTTAAAGAAGGCTATTACATTGGTTAATGTCTACAAAGGTTTTGCAAAACATGACTTTGTTCATTATATTTTGAGTTCTAGTATTTTAGAAAATAACTATCAGAACTCCCACTCAAACGAACATCCCTCTGAATCGTTTCAGCAATTACACGACCCCCATCCATTGCGCAACCCCTCATCGTCAGAGCCGGCAACACAACTTCAAAGGTGGACATCAAAATGTCGATCACAACAACTCTGTGACTCATGCTCGACCTTTCGGCCTCCGTGTTCCGAGGCCATATCTGCATATGCTAGGCTCGCCACAATAACCTTCAACGAACGCGCGTGCAACATGGCTTACACCCACTGTATGCAAACGACGATATGTCTGACAGCCGATCGTCACGGCCTCACTCATAACGTAGAACTTTCTTGGTGGTGCACGTCGAAGGAAGAACTCAAGGGGATCGCAGGCAGAAAACAAAAAAATTCCTAACAACGATATCCTTAAACTAGCCAAGATCTATACTATGCAGACATAGAAGTACAACAGAGATCGAAATACATACCCTCGTAGACCGAAAGTGGGATTATGTTCCCGCACAAACATTAACGATCAAGACCGACGAAGCCGACCTCAAGGTCGTGTAGTGGAAGTAGACCTCCCAGCACCGCTAGCGCAGCACCTCGCAGGGTGTTACACACGAACGGTGGAGACGACGACCTCCGAAGCTCCAGTCCAGGACAAGCAGCGAAAGACTTGGACCGGAACACCAGCATCGCGGCAGCGGGCTATGGTGGAGATACCTCCTTTCTTCTCGGCGCAACTCCGACAAAGGGAATCACGAAATCGAGAGAGAAAGGAGAAATTAATTGGTGAATTAAAAGGCCAGGGGTGCCCCTTGATATATAGGCTCCCGGGGGGAGCCAACTTGCCAGCCAGGCAATGTGGGATAATTCCCACATGCCTGGTGCGGCATTGGCTGCTGCGCTGGCCCTAGGTGGGCCCCATTTGGCCCACCTAGGCCGGCCATCCCTCCCCCACCGAATTCCCTAGGGGAAATTTTCCCCCATGGGCCTTCTTTCCACCAGAAGGCCCATTTAGGGAAATCAGCCTAAATGAATTCAAAAATAAATATATAAAATCATATTTAATCATTAATTACACTAATTAATATCAAACGTATTATATATAATTTATTCTAGCTCTGAAAACTATTTCGTCGCTGCCCGATCTCCATCGGACCATTCCCGGGACGTTCCCGGTGATCTCTTTCCTTTCCGGATGTCTTGTCGAAACCTCTTAAGTGTGTTACCCTAGCGGTTTGATATAATAACAGGCATGATCGAGACTCCTCTACGATCAATGACTAACTCGTAGACTCCTCTACTTTCTTTCCCACTTATACCTTTGGACAAGAAACTATTTCTTTCGCAAGGTATACTCCGACAACGATTTTGCCTATGTCGTGAGACATGTACCCAACAAACTCTTTAGGTACGGTACACTACAAAGATTAATCCATTTTAGGTTTGATCACATCGAAATACTAAATTGCTGAAACGACAATCTAGGATAAAAGCCATGCCATCACTCATATAGTATTGTCTCCATGGATTTAAATGATTCCCCTATTTTCTAACGTGAATGTTACGTTTCTACCATATGACTCTAATGATCACAATATTTGATAAGAGATTTATTTACCACACACTATCCGATAGGGTGTGATTACGACGTCCTAACATACCATAACACTATGGTGTTCCATGCGACGTAATGTGTGGAACTCTTCTCACAAGTATTTCAATGTTGTGCCAACATTATAAATCAAATCTTTATTTATTTGATCTGAATCGTAGGAATTTGATTTTCTTGTTAAATTTATTTCCTACTTCACTCTGAACTTGTTTGATCGAATTAAAATTTCCAGACTAACATTCCCTGAGTGGATATCCATATATCTACTCGGAATATTCATGAAGTCTATAAAATAAAGACTTCCACTACACGTTAAAGTATTTCATTGGTTCACATACACCCATATGCACGATTCTCAACAAGTTATACTCAAAACGTTCAGTGAAGTTCACAAAATAAAAGTCTCCACTACCCGTCAATTACTTCATTGATCCACATACATCTATATGCATGACTATCAATAAGTTATATGCCCGTTTTCCGAAAACGGTGTCATAGTTATTTTGCAAGTGTCAAAAGATCAAATCTAAGCACTTGTAGATCCATCTGTTATGGAGCTAATTCATTGACTATAACATTGACATGACTTAAACGGTAGTGCCACACATATGTGGTGTCTTTATTAATTTTGTATCCTTTGGCATTAATATTATGAATGTGGGAGCTTCTACCATCTAAATTCAAATCGGCATATGATCATTACTTCATAAATATAGGACAACGAATTTGTCACTAACATATATGAACAATTGTCTCGCTAGAGGAGACACACTTATAACGATCATACTTAAAGGCGATCATAAAAGAATTTATTCAAATGATAGATCTAGAGGGAGAGTTTCTATGGCCATCACAACAATTTTTCTGCCATTATCAACACACAATGTCGCCTCATCCTTCCAAGCTACTCAAGTAGTAAATCTGGTTTTCATAAAACATGACTAGTATCAAAACTTAGTCACTACTTCGAGTATTTGCTTAGGTAAAACATTCATAACATGTATATCATATATACACCATCATCATTGATGACTTCCTGGCGATCTGTTTCATCTTCTTGATACTTCCAACGTTATCAAGAACCATAAAGGTAAACGATTCCCCTTTGCATGACATAGTCTATGACAAAGCATTTGCACTTGGCAACGTCGTCTGTCATCCGGTGATCGAGCTGAGCGAGGCATCTCAATGTTCATCAACTATGACCATATGTCATCAATTATGACCAATGTCATCAAGTATCACTATTTTCATCAAGTATGACTGCCACGTGCTCCTTCAATGTGTGTATTCTCTTCCACCTTGGTTGAGAAGAAGAACAGTCAACGTACTGATAATCTTCACAAACCCAAGTTTAGGGGTATCCCGAGTTCAGCGATCATCTCATATGTTCGTGATCTAATAACTCGTACCCACCGTTGATTCTCTATGGCAGAGATCATATCATACACTGGACTATGATGATATCATCCGCACAAAACCTGATAATCAAAATTATCCTTGGTTTATCTCCTAGCGGGTATTGTATCACAAAGAGCTAACGGTTCAAACAAGGAGTATCCTCAATCTAAAGTATAAAACTATGAAGTTTGGACCCAACCTTTTAAGTTTCTCAATCGTAGGATTGCGCCTATTATTAAAGAAGCTATCATAATGGTCAATATCTACAAAGGTTTTGCAAAACATGACTTTGTTGATTATATTTTGAGTTCTAGTATTTCGGAAAATAACTATCAGAACTCCCACTCAAACGAACATCCCTCCTGGTTGTTTCAACGATTACACAACCCCCATCCATTGCGCAACCCCTCATCGTCAGAGCCGGCAACACAACTTCAAGGGTGGACAACGAATTGTCGATCTTAACAACTCTGTGACTCATGCTCGACCTTTCGGCCTCCGTGTTCCGAGGCCATATCTGCATATGCTAGGCTCGTCACAATAACCTTCAACGAACGTGCGTGCAACATGGCTTACACCCACTATATGCGAACGACGATATGTCTGACACCCGATCGTCATGGCCTGCCTCATAACGTAGAACTTTCTTGGTGGTGCACGTCGAAGGAAGAACACTAGTGGTATTTTTAAGGGATCATCATATATATAACTACCGCCGTGTAACTAATATATAATCACACAATATAAGATGCACTCAAAACATCAAATGTAATGCGATGTGATATAGTCCATTGCGCCATGGTCTTCTTGGCGCCCGCAGTTCATAAACAATTTAATAAACCTACCTTGACCGTATCACATTGCCCCTGCAAAATAATGTTAGACGCTTCTACTTTATCTTTTACATATTTTACGTGGTTGGGGCTTTCGTAAGAAGAACCGCTTCTTACGTACGAACTTATGACCACAACAACGATCCAATAATTGCATGTTTAAGCATCCCTTTCGGGCCCTCGATTGATAATGCAAAGCCAGCTAAAGAGAGAGAGACAGACACCCGCCAGCCACAGATACGGTACAAGCCGAATGTCAGTAGTGGAACCAGTCTCGCGTAAGCGTACGCGTACAGTCGGTCTGGGCCGCTTCATCAACTCGATGCCGCTGGAATCACAAGTGCACGCTAGTGGGTAGCAAATAACAGGAACGGTGCCCCCGTGCAGAACACGGGTGCTAACAGTGTACAGCTATATCTACGATAGATCGGCTCTGATACCACTGAAGGGGATCGCAGGCAGAAAACAAAAAAATTCCTAACGGCGATAACGTTAAACTAGTCAGAATCTACACTATGCAGATATAGAAGTACGGCGGAGATCGGAATACATACCCTTGTAGACCGAAAAGCGGGGATTACGCTCCCGCACAAGCGTTGACGATGAAGACGACGAAGCCGACCTCGAGGTCGCGAAGAACTCGGCGCGACGAAGCCGACGAAGATGACCTCAAGGTCGGGTGGAGGAAGTAGGCCTCCGAGCACCGCTAGCGCAGCACCTCGCAGGGCGTTACACACATACGGTGGAGACGACGACCTCCGAAGCTCCAGTCCAGGACGAGCAGGGGAAGACTTGGACCGGAACACCAGCAGCGCGGCAGCGGGCTATGGTGGAGAGATCCCCTCATCCTCCTTGGTGCAACTCCGACAAAGGGAATCACGAAATCGATGACAAATAAGAGAAATTAATTAGTGAGGCCAGGGGTGCCCTTCTTTATATAGGCTCCCGGCGGGAGCCAACCTTGCCAGCCAGGCAATGTGGGACTATCCCCATTGCTTGGTGTGGCTCCAATGGATGCGCCGGCCCTAGGTGGGCCCCATTTGGCCCACCTAGGCCGGCCTCCTTGCCCCCACTGAATTCCCTTGGGGATTTTGAAGGAGATATGCCCTAGAGGCAAATAAATAAGTAGTATTTATTGTATTATCTCATAAGTTTATAATAGGTTTGTGTATTATGCTATAACTGTATTAATCGGAATTATTAATACACGTGTGATACATAGACAACCAGGTCCCTTGCAAGCCTCTATATGAGCTAGTCCATTGGGCAACAGTTGATCGAGATTCCCGATCAAGGACAATGACGTCGGTTGACAATGGGGTCATCTTGTTAGTTGAATAAGGTGGTGGACATACGCAAAGTATTGCAACAAGATCGTATTACGATGTTTGTCATTTGCAATAGATAAGAATATGATAGCTTATTCCTTAGACCGTGAGACCGTACTTATTAATGCTTCGTAGGGGTGCTTTGAGAGCATCAAACGTTGTGTCTTATATAGCATGACAATAACGGTGTCCATCTTGGGTATTCCGAAAGAGCATCAAGACGTAAGGATCAAGAGCGGGATTTGTTCATTCTTGTAATGGAAAGATACTCTGGGCCCACTCGGTGATATTGCATCTATATAGCTGCGCAGCTTGTGACTAGGTCATGGAGATGTAATATCGCAGACGAGTTAATAACCTTCGTCGGTAACGAGATACAACAAAGGCATCGGTGTGTCTACGATCATATCTCGGACAAGGTAGTATCGCAGAGACAAAGGGAATGAATATCATATTTATGGTTCAACGACGATATTCGTAGAATGCACAGGGGTCGTCATATATTTCCAGGTATCCCTGACGATCATTGGTGAGCGGAGTGTCTCGACCATGTCTGGAGTGTTCTCGAACCGTAGGGTAACAAACTTAAGGTCTTAGCGACGCTAGGAGACAGGTTCTGGAATATTATAGGTTTTTGTTGGAGAGAGAGAAATGATCCGGAAAGAGTACCGGTGGTCCAGAAGGAGTTCCGAAAAGGTATGGAATGGTTCCGGGAATGTCCGAAAGTTATTCGGGTGGTTCCGAAATAGTTTCGGAGTCATGGGATATTGAATTATATATAAATATATTAATTATGAATTAATAGGAATTTTATATTAATTTAATATTAATTAAATAAAGGAAAAAGGGGGCTCCCACCTACATGGGCCCTAAGAGGGCCCAAGAGGGGGGAGCCGCACCCCACAAGGAAGGGAGGCTTGGGCCTCCTAGTCCGAGTTGGACTAGGAGTAGGAAAGCCCAAGGGGGGTTCGGCCGAACCCCCCCTCCCCTCTCCTCCTTTAGTCCCACATGGAGGAGGCAAGGGGTTTGCACACCCCCTTCCCCCTTTATATACCAAGGCATATTAATTGATTTAATTTATAGGAAAATACAATTAATTCCCGATTTCTCTCTCGATCTCGTGGTTCCCAAGTTGGAGCCGCGCCGAGCTGAGAAAGGGGGGATCTCTCTCCACCCAAGCTATACCGCAGAGCGCTGTTGCTCTGCGGGATTCCAGATAAGATCTACTCCTGCGATTTCAGCTGGATCTGAATGACCGGGAGTTGTCGCTAAGCTCCGTATGTTTGTGAGTGCTCGGAGGCAACTCTTTTGAGGAGCTTGGGCGACGTCGTCTCGCCCCCTGCAGCCGCCGCGCCTCCCTCCCCTCTGCTGTCGGCGCACCAGCCCTGGTGCTGGCACTCTGCCTTCTTCCGCCCGACGCCCGTCGACGCAGATCATCATCAACAGCCCGGCGTCATCGACTTCGACATCGCGGCAAGATCTTCGCGACCTCGAGGTCGGCTACGTACGACTTCGTCGTCAACGCTTGTGCGGGAGTGTAATCCCCGCTATCGGTCTACATGGAGGTAATGTAACCCGTTCCGCCACCGTTATCGCATGTACTAGATAGATAGATCCTGGCTAGTTAGGGTTTCGTTCGCTAGAAAAATTATTGTTTTCTGCACCATAACCCCTTCAGTGGTATCAGAGCCGATCTATGCGTAGTACTGCTGGTACGGTTAGAACTCATGTTGAATGAGGGCGTCTTTCTTATATTTGCTACCCTCTAGCGTGCACTTGCAATGCCTTCGGTATTGAGTTGATGAAGCGGCCCGGACTGACTTTACGCGTACGCTTACGCGAGACTGGTTCCACTACTGACATACGGCTTGCACCGTATCTGTGGCTGGCGGGTGTCTGTCTCTCTCTCTCTAGTCGGCAAAGCATTTTCAATGGAGGGCCCGAAAGGGATGCTTAAACATGCAATTATACGATCGACGTTGTGGTACAAAGTTCGTAGGTAGGGAAGCGATTCTCACACGAATAAGCCTATATGCCACGTAAAACTTGCAAAACTAAATAAAGCTAGAGGCGTCTAACTTTGTTTTGCAGAGGCGTTATTTTATGTGACATGGTTACGGTAAGTTTTGATATTACTCGTACTGTCGAAGGCAATGGAGGGCTCTGTAGACTCGGAGCCATGCCGGGGCGCCGGAGGAGCCAGGCACATGGCGCCATGATGGTCCAGGCGCATCGACCATGTCACATCGCACTTCATTGCATCATTATTGTGTGTTGTTGTGTGTGCATCCTATTGATTGCTTATATGCTAGATATACAACGGTAGCATCTTAAATAGGATGATCCCTAACAAATACCAAAATTGTGTTCTCCCTCGTTGCGCACCACCAAGAAAGTTCTACGTTATGAGGCAGGCCGTGATGATCGGGTGTCACACATCTCGTCGTTCGCATACAGTGGGTGTAAGCCATGTTGCATGCGCAGGGTCTTCGAGGTTTGATTGGCGAGCCTAGCATACTCATAGGTATGGCCTCGGAACACGGGAAGATCGAAAGATCGGGAGTCATAGAGTTGTTATGATCGACATTTTATGTCCACCTTTGAAGCTGTGCTGCCGGCCGTGATGATCGGGGGTGGTGTAGTGGATGGGGGTCATGTCATCGCCATTATTATTTTAGGGATAATAATCTTGGTGTGGTGTGTTTTTAGATAATAAGATTATAAAACTAAAACTCACCTACATATTATAAACTTAACCTTACCTCTCTTGCGATCACATTTGTAGACTACGCAACTATACTTCGGTTACTTCCTCAAGAGCCCGGATGCTACATTAGAAGTCGACGGGTCCAACTTCATCAGATGGTACAGGGGTTTTAGAAACATTCTCGAACACAACAACATTCTATATGTTCTCGATGAACCGTTAGGAGAAGGACCAGGAGATTCTGCTAGCGAGGAGGAGGAAGATGATTTCCGTAGGCGTCGAGACATATTCATTGAAGTGGAGATCACCATGACCGTATGCCTGGCACCCGAGTTGAAAGAGTTGTTTCGACGCAAGGAGCCAAGCGTCATGATGGATGCGATAAAGACTCACTTCGGAGATGAATTAAAGCGTGAGCAATTCAGGCAGCTTAGAATGTTCCAGACCATTCACATGGAGGAGCATACCTGTCTGAAGACACATTTGAAGAGATTGTATGACATCTACTTCCAGCTGACGATGGTCTTCGATTACTGGATGGCAGATTCTTGTGCCATTCGGACTGTCCTGATATCTCTACCTCCTAGCTATGAGAAGCATGTGTGCAAGTACATTTTGAAAGCCGACGATATGAACTTCTACAAGTTCGTACGTGAGTTCCAGTCTCTGAAGGTTGATTCCATCGAAGGAGAGATCTTCGATGCTACACGTATATATTTGATATATGCAGAATTATGAATTCGCCCTTGGTATATGATGAAGTATTTGATACTTGTTCTGTTTGTGAAACAGGTCCTGATTATCACATATATGCGGCGCAGTTTGATGTGACCTGGCGCTGAAGCTGGTAGTCAAGGAGTTGATGGCCTTTTGGTGTTCACGTCCTCAAGTTATCATAGTTATCATTAATAGTTTTTTATACGATCTTTTGTAATAGTGAGCGAGTGTGTGTGTCTTGATTGTTGCAAGACAAAGTTATTCATGTAATAAGACAAGTTCAGTTGTTTTATGTTATGGAACAAGTCAGTTGTTTTATCTTATGAATAAAGATTCCACATCTCAGTTGCATTGATTGTATGATAAGTATTCATAATTATAGAAATGATAAAATAGCGTGTCCTATGAATAAGAGTTCTATTACTAGAACAAACACCGTCGAGTTTAGTCATAAAAGCGATGAAAGAAGTAATGGATGTCTTGGTCCATTTAAGTATTTCAAGTGCTTAGTTGATTAAGTTTGAAATCAAGTATTGAAGTTACAATACTGGCGGAAATTAATTGAGTGTCCTTTTTAATGATTAATTAATGGTGTTTACTACTTGATCCGAATTCCTCCATGACTTTGGTAAATAGGAGTATTTGCCCGATAAATTATGGAGTCTGAAATTAATTTGATAATAGATCAAATGGGGTTTTTCAGAAGAAAGATTAGTGAACATTGTATTCACATAATTCGATCAAAGGACAGTATTTTTGAATTATGATTTCAGCGTAAGAGACTTGTGGAAATTTGCTTCACAAAATTATAATGTCATATACAGTGATATGTGGGGAATTATAATCATGCTCTATTTTAAATAAAGTGTGGTCTGTCAGAATCTGTCTTAGAATCTCCTAATATGTTCGAAACATTATAGTCGATGTCCACTTTGGAAAATAGATATTTTTCTCAACGAGAATTCGTAGGATCGACAGTAGTGTCGACATGTATATGATTATGCGATAATTCGGAATATACATGAGTGGTTCTTTGTAGATTGCTCGCATTAGATGAGAGTGTATTCCAAAACCAAATATAAACAAAACTTAGTTTGTTGTCTATGTAATTCCGAGGAAAATATGATTTTTCGAATTATGGTTTATGGATTGGAATTAGAAGCTTGAAATAAAGTGTCAGACTTATGTTGGAAGGTGTTCCAAAGAGTATATGTCTGCTAATGAAAGTTTAGTGATTAAGAGTGAGGGAGACTAGAAAATTGTTTTCTGCTTGCAATCCTCTTCATAAAGATCATAATATTTTCATGAAAGAAACTTCTAAATAAAGTGCTGTTATATTTAATATTGCTGTCAGGTCACAGCACTGTATTAAGTATTTCAGATCTTGTTGACAGATCAAGGTGCACTTTATGAATACAAAGAAAAGTTGAGGAAATATCGGAATACGAACAAAGGCTTTTTGAGCCTGGAAATCCAAAGTTACATTTGAAAGGATTGAGAGAGTAATTGTTGCTGCAATTCTTATTAGAGGAACAAGATTGTTTAATCGTCATATAAAGTATTATATGATAAATGTGACTATAAGAAAGACGCGGTGGCATGTCTTGTCAAGAAATGTGTCTTGGACAAGATCAAATTTGTTGACTACATTTATGTAGACATGCTTGAAGTCTCAGGGATTTGTATTTATGTAATACTGTAGTTTGTATTAAATTCGAATTGATAGTAGATCAATGATTTTGGTTTGACCAAAATGTCGATTTAAGTGGGAGTCATAGTTAGTTCACTCAGGAGAATTATGTGAAGAACATATTTTTGAGTGGGAGCTCAGGAACTCAAATATGAGGATGACACGTTTTTGAGTGGGAGCTCGTGTTGTCAAATATGTGGAGACATATTTTGAGTGGGAGTCGAATTCATCTTGTGTAGTTAACACATTGTGAAACTGTACCAATAGAATAGGATGAAGTTGTGAAACTATTTGAAAGTTAGTGTCTATTTTGAAATAGCACGGGAATTTTAAATAGTTAGTCGAGTTGTTTTGGATTATATCTGAGGAGTCAGAATAGAATCAAAAGGATGGTCCTTTGAAATCCAATTGATCATTAAGAGTAATGATGCATGAAAGTAATGGTTGTATGACATGTGGGTCTATTATGTAATATTAGACATCATACAGAAACCATATTATCTGCTCGATGAAATATAACCGATGTTCTTGGAATAAGAGCAGTTATGAAAGTAAATTTGGAATTTACTGGAAGTAGAAGTGCGTTAGTTAAGGGATTGACATTTGAATGTCAAGTTTTCTACATTGGTGTGAAAGTATGTAGATATCGCGAGTTTGTAATTGTTACAACGGGCTCTGCATGGCTGAGTGTGTTTTTCAGGGCAGTTATCTTGTTAGTATAATCAGAGTAAGCGCTGGGAAACAGAAGTCTCACTTAGTTACGGTATTTGCATATATGTTATTGGACAACATGGTGGTATCAAGCAAGTTGATATCAATGAATCGCAGAAGCATGTACAATCATGGATTGTGCAGTAACACTCTTCCACAAGCAAGCATTATCAAATGATTCTTATTTGATAAGGGATTCTGATAAAGTAAAATGCAGCTAGTTTATTTGTACTCTAGTGCAAGTGGGAGACTGAAGGAGATATGCCCTAGAGGCAAATAAATAAGTAGTATTTATTGCATTATCTCATAAGTTTATAATAGGTTTGTGTATTATGCTATAACTGTATTAATCGGAATTATTAATACATGTGTGATACATAGACAACCAGGTCCCTAGCAAGCCTCTATATGAGCTAGTCCATTGGGCAACAGTTGATCGAGATTCCCGATCAAGGACAATCACGTCGGTTGACAATGGGGTCATCTTGTTAGTTGAATAAGGTGGTGGACATACGCAAAGTATTGCAATAAGATCGTATTACGATGTTTGTCATTTGCAATAGATAAGAATATGATAGCTTATTCCTTAGACCGTGAGACCGTACTTATTAATGCTTTGTAGGGGTTCTTTGAGAGCATCAAACATTGTGTCTTATGTAGCATGACAATAACGGTGTCCATCTTGGGTATTCCGAAAGAGCATCAAGACGTAAGGATCAAGAGCAGGATTTGTTCATTCTTGTAATGGAAAGATACTCTGGGCCCACTCGGTGATATTGCATCTATATAGCTGCGCATCTTGTGACTAGGTCATGGAGATGTAATATCGCAGACGAGTTAATAACCTTCGTCGGTAACGAGATACAACAAAGGCATCGGTGTGTCTACGATCATATCTCGGACAAGGTAGTATCGCAGAGACAAAGGGAATGAATATCATATTTATGGTTCAACGACGATATTCGTAGAATGCACAGGGGTCGTCATATATTTCCAGGTATCCCTGACGATCATTGGTGAGCGGAGTGTATCGACCATGTCTGGAGTGTTCTCGAACCGTAGCGTAACAAACTTAAGGTCTTAGCGACGCTAGGAGACAGGTTCTGGAATATTATAGGTTTTTGTTGGAGAGAGAGAAATGATCCGGAAAGAGTTCCGGTGGTCCGGAAGGAGTTCCGAAGAGGTATGGAATGGTTCCGGGAATGTCCGAAAGTTGTTCGGGTGGTTCCAAAATAGTTTCGGAGTCATGGGATATTGAATTATATATAAATATATTAATTATGAATTAATAGGAATTTATATTAATTAAATAAAGGAAAAAGGGGGCTCCCACCTGCATGGGCCCTAAGAGGGCCCAAGAGGGGGGAGCCGCACCCCACAAGGAAGGGAGGCTTGGGCCTCCTAGTCCGAGTTGGACTAGGAGTAGGAAAGCCCAAGGGGGGTTCGGCCGAACCCCCCCTCCCCTCTCCTCCTTTAGTCCCACATGGGGGAGCCAAGGGGTTTGCACACCCCCTTCCCCCTTTATATACCAAGGCATATTAATTGATTTAATTTATAGGAAAATACAATTAATTCCCGATTTCTCTCTCGATCTCGTGGTTCCCAAGTTGGAGCCGCGCCGAGCTGAGAAAGGGGGGATCTCTCTCCACCCAAGCTATACCGCAGAGCGCCGTTGCTCTTCGGGATTCCAGATAAGATCTACTCCTGCGATAGCTGGATCTGAATGACCGGGAGTTGTCGCTAAGCTCCGTATGTTTGTGAGTGCTCGGAGGCAACTCTTTTGAGGAGCTTGGGCGACGTCGTCTCGCCCCCTGCAGCCGCCGCGCCTCCCTCCCCTCTGCTGTCGGCGCACCAGCCCTGGTGCTGGCACTCTGCCTTCTTCCGCCCGACGCCCGTCGACGCAGATCATCATCGACACCCCGGCGTCATCGACTTCGACATCGCGGCAAGATCTTCGCGACCTCGAGGTCGGCTACGTACGACTTCATCGTCAGCGCTTGTGCGGGAGCGTAATCCCCGCTATCGGTCTACATGGAGGTAAGGTAACCCGTTCCGCCACCGTTATCGCATGTACTAGATAGATAGATCCTGGCTAGTTAGGGTTTCGTTCGCTAGAAAAATTATTGTTTTCTGCACCGTAACCCCTTCAGATTCCCCCCCCCCCCCCCCCCCCCCATGGGCCTTCTTTCCACCAGAAGGCCCATTTAGAAAAATCAGCCTAAATAAATTCGAAAATAAATATATAAAAGCATATTTAAACATTAATTACACTAATTAATATGAAACATATTATATATAATTTATTCTATCTCCGAAAACTATTTTGTCGCTGCCCGATCTCCATCGAACCCTCCCGGGACGTTCCCGGTGATATCTTTCCTTTCCGGTTGTCTTGTCGAAACCCCTTAAGTGTGTTACCCTAGCGGTTCGATATAATAACATGCATGATCGAGACTCCTCTATGATCAATGACTAACTCGTAGGCCTGGATCCCATGAATTAATCCCTATGATATAACAAATGACTCTCATCTATCAAACCTGAACGTTAAATCTTAAATCTTTTGTCATAGCGATACTTAGCGTGTCCGAGCATCATTCTCAGATATGTCCATACCTAGCATGATCTCATTACCGACAACACTATCTTCTACTCGGCTATGATATTATGTCAGCTGGTGACCTAGTAACATGTTTGCAAACTCATTTGACATAATCTCACCGAGTGGGCCCTAGAGTATCTATCCGGCTATACGGACTGACAAATCCCGCTATTGACCCCTCGTCTCAACTATTCCCTTTCGATACCCAAAAGTATCACCTCATTGTAACACTATATAAGATATGACGTTTGGTGCGATCAAAGTATCTTCCAGGAATAACAATAAGAGTTGATCTCACGGTCAAAGGCGTAATGACTACGTCCTACAAATAATGGGTAAGTCCATCACATCGTTCCACCTAACGATATGACTCCATTGCCGAATGGCGCCATGCCCCATGATTGAAAAACCTCGATCATCAATCGTGTAACGAAACTAGTCTTAGTAGAGGCTACTAGGGACCTGGTTGTTTATCTACCACACGTGTATTAATGTTTCCGCTTAATACAGTTATAGCATGGTATAAAACATATAATGAACAATTGGAATATAACCAATAAACTATGTTTATTAAGTGCCTCTAGCGCATATTCCCTTAAGTATGTTCATCACATCGTTCTACCAACGATATGACTTCATTGCCAACTGACGCCATGTCACATGATCGGGAAACCTCGATCATCAATCGCACAATGAACTAGTCTTAGTAGAGACTACTAGGGACCTGGTTGTTTATGTATCACACGTGCATTATTGTTTCCGCTTAATACAGTTATAGCATGACACAAAACGTATTATGAACAAACGAGATATGATAAATAAATCACTTTATTAATTGCCTCTAGGGCATATCTCCTTCAAGAACACTAGTGGTATTTTGGAGGGATCATCTTATATTACTACCGTTGTTTAACTAACATATACTAATATATATAATCACACAATATAAGATGCACACAAAAACATCAAATGTAATGCGACGTGATATGGTCCATGCGCCATGGTCTTCTTGGCGCCCACAGTTTATAAACATTTTAATAAACCTACCTTGACCATATAACATTTCCCCTGCAAAATAAAGTTAGACGTGTTCTACTTTATCTTTTGCATATTTTACGTGGCTTGGGGCTGTCGTAAAAAGAACTC
Source organism: Poa annua (assembly GCA_026929855.1). Lineage (NCBI taxonomy): Eukaryota > Viridiplantae > Streptophyta > Magnoliopsida > Poales > Poaceae > Poa > Poa annua. The sequence continues at coordinate 270,187,853 of CM049426.1, read as the reverse complement.
TTACCTACGAATTTATGACCACAATAATGATCCAATAATTGCATGTTTAAGCATCCATTTCGGGCCCTCTATTGAAAATGCAAAACCAGCTACAGAGAGAGAGACAGACACCCGTCAGCCACAGATACGGTACAAGCCGTATGTAAGTAGTGGAACCAGTCTCGCGTACGCGTAAAGTCGGTCCGGGCCACTTCATCGACTCGATGCCGCTGGAATCACAAGTGCACACTAGAGGGTAGCAAATAACAGGAACGTTGCCCCCGTGAAGAACACGGGTTCTAAAAGCGTACAGTTATATCTACGCATAGATCGGCTCGGATACCACTGAAGGGGATCGCAGGCAGAAAGATAATTTTTCTAGCAATGATATCCTTAAACTATCCAGAATCTATACTATGCAGACATATTAATACAACCGATATCGGAATACATACCCTTATAGACCAAAAGCGGGGATTACGCTCCCGCACAAGCGTTGACAACGAAGACGACGTAGCCGACCTCTAGGTCGCGAACAACTTGGCGCGACGAAGCCGACGGAGATGACCTCGAGGTCGGGTGGAGGAAGTAGGCCTCCGAGCACCGCTAGCGCAGCACCTCACAGAGCGTTACACACATACGGTGGAGACGACGACCTCCGAAGCTCCAGTCCAGGACGAGCAGCGGAAGACTTGGACCGGAACACCAGCAGCACGACAGCAGGCGTATGGTGGAGAGAACTCTCTCTCCTCGGCGTGACTCCGTCAAGGGAATCACGTAATCGAGGAGAAAATAGAGAATTAATTGGGTGAATTAAAAAGCCAGGGGTGCACCTCTATATAAAGGCTCCCGGGGGAGCCAACCTTTCCACACTGGCGGTGTGGGACTATCCCACACCCCAATCCGGCCAAACCTGGTGCGCCGGCCCTAGGTGGGCCCCATTTGGCCCACCTAGGCCGGCCCTCCCCCAATCCGAAGCAATATGGGGACTCCCCCCCCCCCCCCCCCCCCCCTCATGGGTCTTCTTTCTACTAGAAGGCCCATTTAGACAAATCTGCCTTTAAAAATTCAAAAATAAGTAAATAAAAATGTATTTAACTATTAATTACACTAATTAATATTAATTACATAAAAATATAATTTATTCTCACTCCGAAAACTATTTCGGAGCTGGCCGATCTCCATCGGACCATTCCCGGGACGTTCCCGGTGTTCTCTTTCCTTTCCGGTTGTCTTGTCAAAACCCCTTAAGTGTGTTACCCTAGCGGTTCGATATAATAACAGACATGATCGAGACCCCTCTCCCATCAATGTTTAACTCGTAGGCGTGGACCCCGTGAATTAACCCTTGTGATATAAAGAATGACTTTCATCTATTAAACATGGACGTCGAGTCTTAAACCTTTTTCCATAGCGATACTTAGCTTGTCCGAGTATCGTTCATAGATATCTCCATACCTAGCATGATCTCGTTACCAACAACATATCTTCTACTCGTCTGTGATATTATGTCCTGGTGACCTAGTCACATGTTTGCAAATTCTTTCGACATAATCTCACCGAGTGGACCCTAGAGTATCTATCCGGCTATACGGACTAAAAATCCCGCTCTTGACCCCTCGTCTCACCTACTCCCTTCCGATACCCGAGAGGGACACCTTTATTGTCACACTATATAAGATATGACGTTTGATGCAATCAAAGTATCTTCCGGGAATAACAATAAGATTTGATCTCACGGTCGAAGTCGTAATGACTACGTCCTACAAATTATGGGTAAGTCCATCACATTGTTCTATCTTACGATATGACTACATTGCCAACTGACGCCTTGTCACATGATCGGGAAACCTCGATCAACAATCGCACAATGAACTAGTCTTAGTAGAGACTACTAGGGACTTGGTTGTTTATCTACCACACGTGTATTAATGTGTCCGCTTAATACAGTTATAGCATGGTATAAAACATATAATGAACAATCGGAAATAAATTATCTTTATTAAGTGCCTCTAGGGCATATTCCCTTCAAAAACTGCAGTGTGGGGACTCGAACCTCGACCTATCGATGCCAGCAACTGCTGCTCTATACCGCTACGCTCCTCATGTTTTGTTGTTACAGCCGTGGTAATTTCTGTATATACCAGAGATAGGAATATTAGTTGTTCTTAAAGTAACACAGCAACCCCCTATACCAGTTACGAATATTACACAAACACATAACATACAACAAGTTCAGATGGATTGCGATTCAGATAACGTATGGTTCAGACATCACGGATAATGCACGGTTCAGACATCACGGATAACGCATATTTCAAATCATAGTATCGACCGACAACACGAACTAAAAGAACAACTGACGAAAAAAAATACCGAAGCTAAAATGGCCAAGGCCCAATAAGAAATCAGTCTCGTAACGGGCCAATGCCCAAAACTGTAACGGACCGAAAGTGGCCATGTCCCAAAAAACATTGAAGCCAAAAAGGCCAAGGCCCAGTAAGAAATTATTCTCATAACAGCCCAAGGACCAACAAGCATAATGGGCTTGGCTCGTATAACGGACTCAATGGACCGGGCTGAATTCATTTAGTGACGTTTTGGATCGTCATAAAGGATAATCGTGACGTTTTAAATCGTCAACACAGTGACGATTCTCAGATCGTCACAACAGTAGTGACGATTTGCAAAAACATCACGAACATCCCTCCTTGTCGCCCAGTTTTTGACAAATTCAAAATCGTCACGAAGTCGTCACGGACAAACATTAGTAGCAATTTAGTGACAAATTTGGACCATCACAAATGACCATATTCCTAGTAGTGCCAGTTTGGTAAGATATAATATTGTGAAATAATCTGCTCTTATCTGGTCTTGTGAGTTTAGTTATTTCTGGCCTTTACCATATGTTGCTACGGATATTTTTTTATTAATTATTTTTAGGCCATAGAGAATTACACTACTAAAAATTCGTATTTTTTAGGCAGACACAAGTACTATCCAAAATTAAGGTCACTTTCACCAAAGGCCAGCCCGATGCAGTAGCCCGTGTGTTGCTACGGCGTCATGATAAATCAAATGAGCAACCTTCACATGTTTAAATCCGTACAACAATTGAATTTAAAGTACATCAGTCCTTGCTTTCTCGACACAACATACAAGTGATCCAACTAATGGCTTGTAGCTTCTTTTTGGCTAAGCAAGTAAGCATACAAAAGGAGACGAATAAGTAAATGATTCAGTACTGAGTACATGATACGAACTGAGCATAGTTCAAGGCTTCAAGCAGAAGAACAAATTAGGCAGTAATATTTCATAATAATAGGACTATATATGCACTGCGGGTAAGAGTAAGACATGACTCATTATGTAGTAGCAATACAACAAAATTTAGTAGATATCAATCAAATCACACACTACACTCGGTATACATGAATAATATGTGAGATAACATTTGAAGAAATAATGTTACAACCTTTAGTTGCGAAATCTCGGCAATGAAAAGTAGAGCCACATATCCCCTGCCTATATGCCTGCAAAAATTATTAAACCATTAGCGGCAGCATAACGGAGTTCCTAGTGTCCATAGACCATTGATTCATATAAAATGGGTTCCACCTAAATCAGCACCCTTTTATAGCTCACCATATACAAAGTCACTTAGAAAACTCTAATTGCACTATCATATTTCTGCCTAAACATCTTCCCAATCCTACTCGTGTAGCAAGCTTTTTCAAGTAATGATTTCTTAGCCTAGAACTTGCAAGTTGCAATGATGAAAATTGTGTGGGACTAATCTAGTCGCAGTACATAGCAGTTAGGGTACTTTCAGCAATCCATTCACAGGTCCATCAAAACTTAGCAAATAACACATGGGGCAGTCCAGGCAGATTGCAGTTTCAAACAGCAAATGGTTTTAGGCTCGCCCACTCTGTAAAACAGGGGCGGAGAAATCATCACCGAATCATTAAGGAAACAGGGAATGAACCGATGCACGCCGCTGGTAAAATACAGCAAACAAACTGACGGAGGGCTCACAGCCAGAAATCGAGATACAAAATGGAGAAATAAATCGGGCCCCAAAAGGAACGATTTCATAAGCAAACGATCAGTATCCGCGACTAAAGTAAGTAGGTGAAGCATTAAGCCCAAACACTCAGACTATGTCCACCCCCTCCCCCAGCCCCACGCCACCCAAAAAAAACTCACACTCTGAAGACTGAACACATGGGAGGGGAGAGTTGAACCTCCGGGCATGAAGCGGCGGCAGCGGAGGCGATGGCGCGCCGCAGCGAAGCGCGCCTCAGGAGGGTCGACATGGCGTCGACGGTGGCGGCTTCCTCTCTGTCCTCTCCTCTGCAGCCCTGGAGAGAGGGGGGAGCCGCCGAACACCTTTCCCGCGCACCGATGGACGGCCTCCCCACCACCACCTGAATCCAGCACTGATGCCGCGGTCAGGAGGCCTGCTGCATGTGGGTAACGGCGGCGAGGATGGTGGGGAATAGGGCGGAGGCGGCGTGCGGCGACGACCGGAGGAGCTGGAGGTGAGGGCGTGGTTGGAGCGGAAGGGGCCAGCCTTCTTCGCGGTCGGGAGGCCTGATGCCTATGGGTGGCGGCGGGGATGGTGGGAATGGGCGGAGGAGCAGAGTACGGAGGAGAGCTACACGTTGTGTTTCAGAGGAAATAATGCTTAGGGATATGTTATGGACAGCGGGTTGATTTACTGATGTCTAGGGGGTAAAACTACGTACTCACCTACCTTAGGCCGTATTATATAGTAGAGATTAATCAATATTAGAAATAATTAATCAATGTTAGAAATAATTAATCAAGTTTAGCAATGATTCCATTCTCACTCATTCCATTCTCATCCAATACTAAAACTAAACACAAAAATGGAACCTCATTTCATTCTCATCCAAGTCTAAAACTAAACACAGGAATGGATCCGTCCCATGACACTTTTTTTTGGCCGAACTGAACCATTCCATTCCATCACATTCGGAACCTGAATACACCCTAACACTCCCAGCTAGGGGTGGCAATTTTACTCAAATATGCATTGGGATGATAAAATATCTAACTGGTTCTACTATATGTTTGTGAGCAATTTATCTGTCCAAATCAGCCTAAAATGTATATTTTCCTATCCAATCAACATATGAGAACTGAGAAGACAGCTCTGTTCAACTATGCATTCCACAGATAATCGGTGAACTGATCAGACAGACTGAAGTAAGAAAGCGAGCGTGAAGAGAGCAGCGAAAGAAGCCCACGGAACGGAGCGGTTATTTTTCCTAGTGAAATGAAAACATTTTATATGATGTTACAAGATCGGTGCAAAATCTCAGTGACCTTTCAAACTCTGGTGTTACAATATTACATTAGCCAAATAGAATCAACTACAAAATAAATACCGGGTCTCGATTAGAGTGCATGTCTTCACTATCTACTATTGTGCAGCAATGGGTCACTTCCCTCTCCAACGTGACTGCCGGCTGTAGAGATTCTCAAACCTTAGTGAGCAACAGAACTCCCTCCACATCAGGTTAAATATTGGCAACAAACATCAGCTTAGGAACAGAAGATGAGGCAAGGAATTAGTTGTAGCACATCTGGTTGGAAGTACCTAAAAGATCAATGCAATGCATTAAAAAAAATTGAGACATAATAAATACGCCACTTCAATTTACAAGCTGTGTATTTGATGAAAACTTATTGTTCCGGCTATGGCATTATTGTTATGCAAGAACTCAGCACTATGCTTATTTCTAGAAGTTAATAGTGTGGTATGTAGTATCAACAAATTTCTCGTGAAAAGGTTTTAAGTCTTAGTAACAGAGGAGCTGCTGACATTTAGTGTGGACAGATTCCAGTAACAAACATAAACAGGAGGCCAAAAAAAAACATTGACACATAAAAAAAGCCTCATAATCCCTGATGACTTGTAAGCCGTGATTAAGTTAGAATGTTCAATTCATGGAACACAACATATGGAAGAATTGTTGGACAGAATGCCCCGGGACGTCATATAGAAATATGGTGATATGAAATTCCCAAAAATCAAGGATAAGGTGATACTATTGAGAGTGATAAAACAATACCTTTTTCTTTTCAGAACATAAAATAATTCCCTATTGTTGGGTGCAACATTTTTTTATAATAGAATAAAAAAATGTATAGTACCACTCAAACAAGTGCAATTGTGCATCTGCCATTTCATTCATTTACTTCTTAAATCTCGACAGAAAATAGTAGGAGCATCTGTGATTGATTCCTCAAAATTGCCCTTGTGCAATTGCAAATTTGCTTAGGATTTTTAACCACTCTGAAAAGTTCAACAGTTTTAACCATGGTTAAATTACCATCCTTCCCTTCGAATTGAAACAATGCGTTTAAAAAAATTCAAACTCGGAGTAGTAAGTATTTCCTTTTTTTTTTAGAATAGTAGTAAGTATTTCCTAAATGTAAAGTGTGGGATGTGTGTGCACTTAAAACATTTGGGCCAAATTCGTCCACTTATGTGCATTAGAAACAAAAGGAACACGTATACTTGTAGTTGTTTTAGACCCCCTCAGTAGAGCATAGACATGAGAACTGAACGCTAGCTCAGTGGCAGTGGCAGCGAATGCACGCACAGCCCACCAGGGTTCGAGTCCCAGCTGACGCATATTCAACGAAATTCTAGTCGCAGTTGAGGCATACTCGAATTAAACGGGAGGTATCATCTACCTAACAACGTAAAGCCAAGGAAGAGATCCTTCCCCTGTTGGTCAACGTTTTTAGTACAGCATACACATGGACATATTTGTGGCCCAAAAAATGGAGGTTCACACTCCCCCAAATGTAAAGCTAATAAAATCAGCAGATTTGCTATAACTTAAAAGTGTGTTTTTACCTCACCTCAGCATTTTCCATCTTAAAGGTTATTTGGGCATTACATTAAAAAAATAGTGTGGGCAGCAGCGGCCACTAGACCTATATTTCATCTCTTGTAATGCTCTGCTTGTGATTTAAAAAATTATAATTTGAGCAAACCCTAGTGGAATATGTAGAAATTATCCATGTTTCTTCTATCCTAGTAGTATCAAGGGGATATTTAAAAGTACCAAAGGGATATCAGTAAAGATATGTATTGTGGATTGTGGCACATGTACATCAACTTGGCAGTTGTTACAATGCTAGGGATAACAGTAGCTGTTGGAAATTGCATAAATAATCATGTTTTTCTTCAATGATCAGTTACTACATATCCATTAAAACTAAGCATACTGAGCATCACATGCTTCAGAAACACATAGTGGAATGCCAGCCGAGGTGCATTGCACAAGTCCATAAAATGCTAATGGTGAACATCATGTTCACAGTAGTTATCCTCATTAGAAACACTGACTAATGAACCAGTCACAGCGAAAATCAAACACAGTGCAAAGCTACAATTTCCGAAGTAGTAGTAAAACCTGAGTTTCTTGTCGATGGACTACTTTCTGAACGAGCATCAGAACTTAGGTCGACGACTGACTCTGCACTGTTTGGTTCTGCTGTATGAACCAAATTTACCGTTAATTTATATTCCTCGTATACAGAAAATAAGGTATACTGTTTAATCAGCTATTTAACCCACCTTGGCTTGCAAGACTTTCTGGCTTTCACTGAAATACTGATTAGGATGATTAATTCCAGTATCACAAGAGACATTATGAGTTGCCTCAAAGGTCAATGTGCAAGCTAGCTGCATGTTTCATGCATCAGATGATCCGGTTTGTCAAAGGATAAAAGACTGCTGAATGACACTAGTACCATGAGATAGTACCTGGTAATGCCTGTTCTTTACTTTATCTAGTATCCCTTCCAAAGCATTTCCACCGATACCCATATTGTTGAGAGCTGCTCTCAAGTTCTCATCGCTACAAATACAGCACAAAAGAAAATGTAAATCATGAAACAGAAATTAGGTAACAGGGTAGCTGTATGGAAGTCTCTACAAAGACCCAAATTGGCATAATAGTTGGTTGACAATTCGTAAGTTCATCACATACGACATCCACAGGCCTCGACGGTACGATTTACTTTAATGAGTTAAGGAAATGTTAAAAAATTACCTTGCACTTGCCAATGATATCATTTTAGGTTGCTTCTGCTTACAATCTTAAACTTTGTAAATTGGAATGCTACTGTGCCATTCAAATCCCATGGCATCAAATGACACCAGACCTAGACCTCAAACTTAAGGGATAATGCAGTAAATTTCCAGGAATTGTTGGATTAAAAAATGTTGTCATCGGCAGCCCAAGAATATAAACATGCAGAATACAGGGCCACTGTATTATCACATACATTGAAGACACTGTTGTGCAACTGAAGTTTAAAGAATGTTCAGAGCAACCGCAATAACCAAAGTGTTTGTCTACTAAGTTAATAATTACTCCCTCCATTCCATAATATAACATGTTTTAGAGATTCCAATACGTACATAAGGAGCAAAATGAGTAAATCCAATATACATCCGTATATGTATGAATTAAGAAAAACTTAAAATGCTTATATTTAGGAACAGAGGGAGCACATGAAAGGACGCAATGAATGAGACTATACCCAAAATGTCGATAAGGGCAACCATGGTGATCACCAACACCAGGTGTTGCTGAGATAATCTTTTGACATGAATATGGAGTGTAATCCTGGAGCAGAAATTTGTAAGAGTTACTAATTTCCCCACGAGAAATGGTAAGAGGTATTAATATGGGAGGTCACACACTGAGAACAACTTACCGTTCTTTTTCCTTCTTTTCCATAATTATGTCTGATACTATAAGCATATTCCTTGTCGAATCGCTCAGAGCCAACCTTATCCAGAAAAGATCCAACATCAGTGAAGCAGTAGAAATGCTTACTTACGCATGTGATTCAAGGGATATGACAGCAATACAGGTAACAGTACAGTAGGTAGTCCTACAAGATGTCTACCTAACACAACTTTCACGTCATAAAGGCATTGAGGCACTGATAAAAGGTTTCCCTGAGCTTTCGCAAGAAGATAAAGATTCATATATTCTCTAGAAAAGTCAGGTACCTTTTGAGAGAACTCCGCTCTGAAAAATGCAAGAGCATCCTCCAACTTTAGCCCAGCGCCCTAAAGCACGAGTTTTAGGAATTAGATTAATGGCATAAATAAAATAAATACCAGGGGTTTACAAAATTAAGATTCAGTCTGACTCATTTATTACCTTAAGGAAGAGACCAAACTGCATTCTACCCCCATTCTTCAGATGATGGTTTTCTCTCAACTTCAAAAGAGAAGCAAACACTAAGTAGCTAGTCAAAAGGCAAATACATGTACAGAGGTTTCAAGGTGCCTTACTTTCTCTAGCATGTGGCGCATACAAAGAGGGAAAGAAGTTCTAGACAGTTGATCAATATCCTTCGGAGAAATCTTGGCAGAATCGCTAGGCTGTTAACAACGAAGTTTTAGCCAAAAGTTGAGGAAATTATGTAACATCAGCATCGTAAAGAACAACTTGTGAAGCAAGTATAGGCACAAAAATATACCTGGGAGTAATCTGGTCCAAAATATGCATTGCTTAATGCCTCAACAATCTGATAGGATTAAAAATTGCATTGTCAAATTTATTACAAGATCGGTGGAAAGATAGGTGGGGCTGGCACACTGGTACTCACAGGAGTGAGCCTATCCTTTTCTTGTTCCTTAATGCTCGACGTCCACTTCCTGCAGATTAAAATATTTTACTTACCAGAGCTCTTACAGCGATAAACATGTGCTAATGTGAGACACTAATGCTAGCATCTAAACAGATGGAAATTTAAAACAATGACAAGGTGCAATCAGCTACAGAATCAAGCTTTCATTTATACATCTAAAACCAAAGGAAAATGTTCCTACAAAAAAGTAAGCAAGCACACTTTCAAAACAATAGCTATCTGAGAAAAGAAAAACAAGGTTCCCATTTACCTATTCGTCAAAACTAGTGCCTTTGAGATATTGCAGCGGAATTGGGAAACCACCAGGGAAACCACCTACACATTCATACAGATGCTTAGAATGGATTTGTGCCCAAAAAAGGAAGTTTTCATTATCATGCTCACTGCAAACCTGACTCATTGCTACATAAGCATAGCCTTTTGAAATGAATACTCGACGGCTGCCAATAAGATCTGGGACTTCCTCAAATGGTACCTTAATCGGGGTTAAACATGATTTAGCTGGATAATCAAAATAGATATCTATCAAATTTAAAAGTACAATAGATTGGTGCACATACCTTGAAGAATACAGATTCAACTGCAAAAACAAAGTACAAAATGTTAGCTGCCAAGTTCAATAACGTAATTCTAGACAAAACTTAATTCTAGACTTCTATTTGAAAAGAGTAACAAGCAATTAAAAAAGAATGATGACAAAGAATATTTTTTCATTTTTTTTCTAAAATGAAGGCAAAACCTCTCAGCCTCTGCCTCCTCAGATGCACAGTCATTACAATTATTATTATGGAGAAGAAGCGAAGTTCGAACGCCGAATACATCGGCTTTCAAAAAGAAAAAGGAAACAAAAACCAGGTCATCTACATTACACAGGCCTCGCGGCAGCTATCTTCACGAGTATCTACCAGACTACCACAAAACTATAGTCGAAGATCTCCACCGACGAAACATCAGAGACCTGACAATGAGCATGGTACTCCAAACCAACGACTTCAAGAAGGATCGTCGTGACAAAGGTAGGACTATGGACAGTTTTAAATGATAATGCTACACATGATAAATACATTTTTCTTTTGACAGACTCCCTAAGTTCCATCCCAGTGGTCCACCACTGTTTCAGCACATTAAGCCCTTATTATCAGGATTTCACAACAAACAAATAACGAAAATAAAAACATGAAGCAACTTATTCTGTAACTCGTTCTAACAACTTGCCATATGACATAAATCTGCAGTAAAATAACTGAAAGTGGCATATTCAAGATGGAGATGATCCCGACATGTATCACTTATTTTGAAAGTGGAAACGGAAATAAATCCTCAAAAAATGTTCCATACCGCTTGCAGACTGACCAATAGAACGTGCAACTTGGCTTAACTTGTCTTTCACGGCCTAAAGCATGACAAAAAAATTCATTAATATGAAGCATCAAGATGCGAGAGCTCAGCACGGTTCAATTAATATCCATATCCATACCTCAAATTCAGCGTGTGGCAATGCTTTGTATGGAAGCTGAAACTCGCTCATAAGAAGCCTCTGAAAAGGACATTGTGGAACAAATAATTATTAAAAATGTATTTTTTCATTTGCTACAGCTAAGAGTATAAATAAAGAGAAAGCCACCTGTGTATCAGGACTCTCAAGCCGAAAACGGTACCGAAAGAGTGTCGTCTCCATGGAGAGAAACCACTTACGCAATTCTTCCCTACAAGGTGGTATAAATACAGCTTTTTGATAAGTTGGTCAAAACACTAAACGAACCACCAAGAATATGGATATGCAATTTCATTGGAAGAGTGTTAAACATACGTTCTGCAATAGACAAGACGGAGCACGAAGTGTGATATTATGTCCTTGTTCAAAGTCTCTGCTGGATCCTGGTGCCTCATGTGTGCCTTCCACAACTCGCTAACCTAAATCCCATACATTTCGATTTCATTTAGAATTTGCAATTGCCATCCACATACTTATGCTAAGTACAGAGCTAGACCCCCAAATTTTCTATTTTACCCCAGTATGTACCCATTCGAAGGACAAATCGATACTTACATCTTGAAAATTAAAGTCTAAATTTACCCCTTGTCTGCATGGATAAACTTCTGGAACTAACTTGATTAAGCGAATGTGAAATTTAGCATGAAATTACAATCTCCCCATGGCGCCTTGAAAATCACATTGTGAATATAGGGCAATTTTTCAAAAATAATATCATCCACAAGTGCTTGAGTTCAACTTAGAAATTATTTGTATATCTAGCCAAATCCAAGTCAGACCGAGGTTTACACACCGCCAAATATACTGATAGTTTCATTTATTTCTGCCAAATCTGCGGTAAAATGCACGAAATGCAGCTTTCTCCAAAGTCCCTACAAAATATCAACGGAGCAAGATAGAATGGCTCACCAATTTCTCCATCTCCTCAGGCCTCTTCCCCCGAGACAGCCCATCCGAGATCCCCTTCAGGACTAACCAACACAGCACATCAAAATCGCATGACGCGCTGACTGCTAATAACCAGATCTAAACAAGTGCACTGGGGCGGGGACCCAGAAGGCCCTGCTAACCCGAAGGGGTGGGAAACGAACCTCGGAGGCGGTCGATGGCGAAGAGCTCGAACTCCTCCAGCCGCACCTCCAGCTGCGGCGCCACCCGGTACGTTGGCAGGCCCCCCGCGCCGCTGCCTCCGCCGCTGGCGGCTGCTGCCGCTGCCGCGAGCTGCCTTTGGGATCGCACGATCTCCATGGCGGTGAGGGTTCGGTTCGAATCGCCGAGGAAGCTACTCTCTCTCTCTCTCTCTCTCTCTCTCTCTCTCTCGCTGCGCGGGGGCGGCGGGAGATTGGAGAAGGGAATTGGGGATTTTTCTTCGGGGTTTGGCGGGAAAATGTCTATGCTTTTCCCGCGGCTGACGGTCGGCTTTATTTACGCCGTACTAGGCCTTTCCATCCTGTATTAGGCCCAAAATGAGACAACAGTCGAACCTGCAAAATTATTACTCCCTCCCATCATCTCTGGAGATCTATGCACACGCCCTCTGATGCTGATAAGTGTTGCAATTTCACTCGTTTTTCTCCCACATTTTCTTCATACCGTGACAAGTGGCAGCTTATGGACAGACGGATGTACATAAATTTATTTTGAGATTCGTTATGAAATATCTTAAGAACCAGTTATCCGATTTATGAACCGTTTTCACTTCTGAAATTTTCACTTTGAGATTTTCAAAACTAGATCTCATATTGATAGGTTTCGATAAGCTTTTTTTGTACATCGAATTATGTATAGTTTGTACAATCTAAGTGTAGTAGTACGTACAACCTGAATTTTGTAGTTATACGTACAACATGCTACGTGTAGTTATATGTACAACCTAAATATAGTTGTACATAAAACATAATCTGTGTTGTTATACAACCCGGTCTACGTTGCTGTACAACCTGGTATGTGTGTTGCTCTACAACCCGGTATGTGTTGCTATATTTCCTGATCCGCGTTGCTGTATAATTCAATCTATATTGTTTTATAACCCGGCTATGTGTTTCTGTACATACGCTTTTAGTTATAGGTGTACAACATGTTAGTTGTATGTCTAAATTTATTTTAGTTGTATGGCTAAATCTATATAGTTGTATGTACAACCTAAAATCAGTGTGTACATACTACATATGTAGTTATATGTAGTTATATCACAAGAGGTGATGTACACCAGTCGCAACGCACGTACGTACCAGGTACTTTGTGCTCGCGCTGTTGACCCGATCGTACGCGTTTGTGCGGGGTGCGGCAGGCGGGACCAGCGACGATCAACGCATGGACACGTGGCAGAACCACCTTGCACACGCATACGTAAATCGTCCGTCTTAGGCTTCGTTGGGATTAGATCCCTTAGTGGATGTAACACATGCGCGGATTTGGTGAACTCCACACGTCACCCCAATCCCCACTTCCTTTCCCTGTCTTTCCTGCTGGTGTTAGTCTGTTCGGTTAATCCCTCACAACACGGATCAGGGTGAGGGAAGGGGCTTGAACGGACCTGCTCTTCTTGGCGAACAGCTTGTTCTCGTTGATCTTGCGGCCGCCGGCCTCGAGGATGTTGCTGGCGCCCTCCTTCCAGCTTTCCGGCCAACTTCTTCTCGCCTGCAAGAGATTGCCGAAATCGAGTGCAAAGACCGAAATTGGCAGTGTTGGAGGCGAAAGGCAGGTTGCCGCTGTAGATTACCTTGTGCCCGCTATCAGCGGCGGACGTCCTTCTCCGGTGGACGGTGGCGGGAGATGTCGCGGATGTCAGGGGTTTCAGCCAGGCGCATCATCTGGGTCGAGGTAGGGAGGACGCCGGGGAGCGCCGCTATCCTTGGTTCTGCCGCCGAGGTCAACGTCGTCCCTCTGCCGCCGCTACTGCCGGCCGCCCCAGAATCGCAGGCGAGAAATTTGGTCCGGCGAGAGAAAGATGGTCTCGCCGCGTCTCGTGGATTCGTTCCACGGGATAAGGGTCGTGGTTTAGTTCCCGGGCAAGATGAGCGGGATCGGACATGATTAGGACGGGGAGGAATACCTTCCGGGTATAACCGAATGCGTTAAAAGAAATCACCGGGATTTAACCCCCGAGGGTCTGATCCCGGCTGACGGACCGGGATTTCGTCCCGAACCCGGCCGGGGTGGGCGGAAACGAATAAGGCCTTAAAGGGGAAACTTCCAGGTAGTTATACCCCCATCTTCTTCTCAAAAAAAAATACTCCCTCTCATTTTCATTTTTTTGGGTTTTACCCGTTTTTTCTCGGTTAATTGTTCATTTTTTATTACTTATATTTCTATTTATTTCTATTTTTTGGTCATTTTTTTTGCTTATTCTTTGTGTTTAAAATAAGGTAAATGTCAATATTTTGTAACTAAAAAAATATTTATATTTAACAATCATTCATATTGTATTTTTTTAAATCCTACAAATAACGTAATTTTCTTTGAAGAGTCTTTTAAATAATAAAATTGTTTATATTTGAAAAGAGAATTCTATTTTCATGCACCCATGTTACTAGTTCTCCGCATTTCCCTAATTGTGCTTATTTTTCTCACTTTTTCCTCGGATTTTGGAAAAATAAGGGAAAAAGTCAGAAAAATAAAGACGAGTGGGAAAAAAATTAGCATAACTAAGTGAGGAGAGGCATAATAATAGAATTCTCATTTGAAAATTCCGCCAAAGAAAACATAAATGTTCATATATGAAAATTGTTTGAAAATTATTATTATTGTTATTTTACAGATGTGATATTTTACAACGAATTTGCTCTTTTATTTCTTATTATTTTGCTATAAATTAGTAAAAACATAAAGAATATATCTTATTGGGCTGCTTTAGGAGCTGCGATGAAGAAGGGCGGAGCCATTCCCTGATACGAAACATGACTCGTTTGTCTCACTTTTTCACCATTTTATATATGTGTAGATTAAATTGTTAATCCAAAATATTACACATGCTCAAAATAGAGAAATATATCACAAACAGGTTTGGTTTTCATAAGACGGCTCACCCACGTGACATGATGGGAGATCGGGCCACACCGATCTCTCCTAGGCTAGATTTGAGGTCGCTATTTTCTCCCATTTAACCCACGTTACGAATCTACCACATTACCTAATATAATATATAAAGCGGGGAGTTTTTCATGGCCTCTCCTCGCTCGGCTACTTTTCATATGAACAGTAGTCTACAGTGTTACATCTCGCGCCGTCGGAGCTCGATCCAACGATCCCCGCGGCAGTTTTCAGCCCCTTTTCTAATTCCCCCCCCCCCCCAAGAACCTACGCGCAAATACGGCAGGGCTTTTTTGCAAACCCGTCTCCATAATCTCTCTCCTCCTCCGAGTCATCTTCTTCCTCCCGTGATCCCCAGAAACGCCGCCGCCGCTGCGAGGCTCCTCCCCCCAATCGGTGACCACGAGAAGCTCCGCCACCGCGCCTTGGCGTCCTCGCAGGAGATCGCGCGCCGGAACAAACTGTCTGCGTCGGAGTCATCGCCGCCACGGAATCGCTCACACGACTCCGGTGACCATATGGCCTGCAGCGCCGCCCGACCGCTTCGCCTCCTCCTCCTCCCGCATATTTGTGTGGTTTCGGCCCCGCACGAGCGCCCTTCTGCACCGCCCGAGCTCGGCACCGCCGGCAGCTGCGTCGTCGCTGACGTCGAGGGCTGACATCAGCGCGGCCTGGCTGCCATGCAGGCCCCACCTGTCAGGGGCAAAAAAAATAAAAAATAAACACAATTAAAAAAATCATAACTTATGGTGCACACCTTAGAAAAATACAAAAAAATACCAAAATTTGTAGAAAAAAACACCTCTACAACCAACCCATCCCCATTTTCGTTTACAAAACTTTTTAAAAATAATAATCTTTTTCCTCTCTTTCCTTTTTTGTTTCCCTGAGATTTTA
Organism: Poa annua; assembly: GCA_026929855.1. Taxonomy (NCBI): domain Eukaryota; kingdom Viridiplantae; phylum Streptophyta; class Magnoliopsida; order Poales; family Poaceae; genus Poa; species Poa annua. The sequence goes on along the minus strand of CM049426.1, from coordinate 270,171,730 downwards.
TAAAAACTTTCCAAACACATATTTGAATTAATTCAGACCAAAATCTAAAAAATTGGGTGAATCTACATAGCCATTCTAGCTATGTTGGAATCTTTTCCAATTTGATTCAAATGTGCAATTTTTTTGTAACTTTTCAAACAGAACTCCAGATTAATTCAGACCAAAATCTAAAAAATTGTGTGAATCTACATAGCCATTCTAGCTATGTTGGAATCTTTTCCAAATTGACTCAAATGTACAATTTTTTTGGTAACCTTTCAAACACAACTCCAGATTCATTCAAAGAAAACTAAAAAAAATTGTTTCAATTATGTGTAAATCAACATAGCCATTATAACTATGTTGGGATCTTTTTCAACGTAACTCCTTTATGTCGTTTTGAGAAAATGAATTTCCCAGTTCTCTTATCAGGGAAAAGCATATTTTAACTGCAGCATGTTTAGACAATTTGAAACAATTTGTAGAAAATGTTTTACGGTATTTCTTTAAACATATCCACAATTATGCTCAACATTTGTTCTAGCAACCTTCTAAACATACTAACAGCACAGATAAATGCAAACCACGATAACATAATAGATTTTACATAAAATTTTACATCAAGGGCGCGGCGTGTCGACGCGCCAATTTCACTAGTAGTATAATGAGAGCATCTCAAATCGGGGCGCCCAAATAGGATAGCTGTCCAAAGGACGCCGCTAGAGATCTAGATGGATCGTAGCTTCTCATCGGGCTAGACTAGCATCTATAGCTAGCCGGCTTTGGTGATAAGCCCATAGGCCGGTTGAACAGACTAGCCTCGTATGGTACAGACAGAGAAAATTGCACACAACACCAATGTTTGGTGACAAAGTTGCACAAAACACAGAATCAAAACAACTTTTGCGGCTAGCCCCAACTTTTGGTGTAATATGTTGCGGCAAGCTCAAATGAATGTCTTAGTGTACTTAACAACTGAGAAAATTGCACACAACACCAATATTTGGTGATAAAGTTGCACAAAACATAAAATTAAACTTATTTTTACGGCTAACATAAAATTTTGGTGTAATATGTTGCAGCTAGACCAAATAGATATCTTATGACTCTTAACAACGTATCTGACAAAGTGAGACTTTTATTTTATACAATATAAGACAATTCTAAAAAATAGGTGAATTGCATGATAATTAAAAATTTATATCAAGGTGGTTGGCTATTTGTGGGTTAGATTTATCCTACATGTATTTTTATACATTTATATGTCATATTTTAAATGCTAATTAAATTTTAGATACCATTATAAAAATATAGAAAAGATGTCTATTTTATTTTATCATACAATTATGTTGAACATTTTTATAAATGTGATATATAGTACTCCCTCCGTCCACAAATAAGTGTCTCAAGTCTCTAAAAAAGAAGATGTATCTTAAAAAGTTGGCCCCATTTGTTAGGTAATTGTTAAGTACTAAGACATTTATTTGGGCTAGCCGCAACATATTACACCAAAAGTTGGGGCAAGCCGCAAAATATGTTTTGATTATGTGTTTTGTGCAACTTTGTCACCAAACATTGGTGTTGTGTTCAATTTTATCTGGTACGACACGATCAACCATGTGTTATTCTCGCCTTCTGAATCGTATTTGACCATTATTTTGCCTGAGCTTTATTGAAGAAACTAAATATATTTAGTAAAATATAAACAGGTCATGTCGTGCAGTCACATTCATACGGGGCTCATTTCCATAACTAGGGCTTGTTTGGTAGCTTGGGGGCCTCCCGGGATCCCTATGATTTCCCTAGGTGGTGAATCCAGGGGTTGATTCGACCCGGCACCACCGTTCGCGTCTGGACGCCCGTGAGGAGTGCTTTCACTGTCCTTTCCATGGCCCTTCCCCGGGAGGGGCTTCCACGCCTCGCGAGAGAGGTCTGGGGGAATTCCCTGACTCGCTCTCGTGAACGAGGAGAGGAGAGGCAACGGCGCGAGCGACGCCTCCATTTAACTCCTCCACCTATCTCCGGTTGTGACCGGCGACACCAATCTCTACCGATCCCATCCTTCCTCCTCTTTGTGGGAGCTCCTATTCCTTCGACTACTCCACACGGAAGTCGCCCCTGATGGGTTCGTAGCATAGAAAACAAAAAAATTACTACGGTGAGAACAAACCAACAAGCCAAGATCTAATCTAGGAGATGCTCGTAACGAGTGGAACATATTCCAAGAGAAACTCACCCTCGAAGACCATAAGTGTTTCCAAAATAATTCTCGTGGATGATGTAGTCGTTCACTCGCCGATCTCAAGATCGTGAAGATGTGCGCTGCAACGGGCAGCGCCTCCGTACTCGGTCACACGTACGGCTTGATGACGACCTCCGTTCCCTCGATCCAGCGGGGCAGCGGAAGTAGTAGAACCACCAAGGAACTCAAAACAGCACGACGGCGTGGTGTGGAGGAGAACTAAACGGCCATGGCTTCGCCAAGCGGATGGCCGAGAGGTGGAGCAACGGGAGGAGGGAGAGATGATCAAGTGTCTGCATAAGAGGGAGCTCTACCTCTCCTTATATAGAAGAGGGGGGCATCCCAAGGGTGGTGCGGCTCAAGGAGCCCCCACCCCTTCCTCTTCATGTGAGTGGAGCATCCACTCATGCCCACTCACTCTCTTTTAATCTCCACTCAAAAATCCCAAGAGTTTTTCTTTATTAAATAAAACAATTTCATTTCTTTTTAATATTTGTTAATTCTATTAACAAACATTAACACTTACCCCCTTGATTCATTTGTTAATTCTATTAACAACCATTGTCAACCATTGGCGATTAACCCCCTGAACTATTTCAATATTACCCGAAACAATTTCGGTGCTGTCCAAACTTTTTCTCCGAAATTCCGTGTCTACCCAAAAGCGTCGACAAACCTTAAGTGTGTCACCCTACGGTTCGTGAATAATGTAGACATGATCGAGACACCTCTCCGATCAATAGTCAACAGCGGGATCTGGAGATCCGTAATGACTCCTACATATTCGACGATGAATCTTGTGATCGTGTGAACCAAAAACGTCATAACCAATTCCTTTTGTCTCGCGATATTTTACTTGTCCGAGATCCGATCATTGGTATCATATATACCTTGTTCGATCTCGTTCCCGACAAGTACTCTTTACTCGGTTGGTGATATGACATCCTTGTGACCTAGTCACGTGCTTGCAAGCGATTGTCGATGTGATATCACCGAGAGGGCCCAGAGTATATCTCTCCGTCACCTGGATGGACAAATCCCACTTCTTGATCCATGAGCCTCAACTAATACTTTCGGAATACCCAACACCACCTTTATAGTCACCCTGTTACGGTGTGACGTTTGATGTCATCAAAGCATTCTTCCGGTGTTAGTGATTGACATGATCTCATGGTCTAAGGATTAGGGTTACTTCGTATTCTCAGTACAACAATATAAACTTAATGACTTGATCGTATTGCTATACTTAATTTGGGTGTGTTCATCATATCATTCTCCTAATGACATGATCCCGTTATTAACAACATCCAATGTTCATGATCAGGAAACCTTAATCATCAGTTAATCAACGAGCTAGTTAAACGAGAGGCGTTACTAGGAACTCTAATTTGTTCATTAGTCACACATGTATTAATGTTTCCGATTAATACAATTCTAGCATGAGAAATAAACATGATCATAAACATGGAATAAGATAATAACCACTTTATTATTGCCTCTCGGGCATATTCCTTTCAGTCTCCTACTTGCACTAGGGGCAATAATATGTATTACATTGTAATGACCCTAACACCCATGGAGTTCCGGTGTTGATCATGTTTTGCCCTTGGGAGTTGTTTAGTAAAAGGGTCTGCCACATTCAGATCTGTATGTACTTTGCAAATCTTTATATCACCATCCTTGACATGTTCACGGATGGAGTGAAAACGGCGCTTGAAATGTTTGGAATTCTTGTGAGACCTTGGTTCTTTAGCATTGGCTATGGCACCATTGTTGTCACAATAGATAACCATCGGATCCAACACACTTGGAACCACATCTAGTTCGGATATGAACTCCTTCATCCAAACTCCTTCCTGCGCTGCCTCCGAGGCAGCAACATATTCCGCTTATGTCGACGATCCCGCCACCACGGGTTGCTTGGAACTCCTCCAACTTACTGCTCCTCCATTCATAAGAAATACGTACCCAGATTGTGACTTAGAGTCATACGGATCGGTGTCAAAGCTAGCATCGACGTAACATCTTGCGACGATCTCTTCTTCACCGCCATACACGAGAAACATATCCTTAGTCCTTCTTAAGTACTTTAGGATATTCTTTACCGCCATCTAGTGTTCCAAACCTGGATCAGATTGGTACCTGCTAGTCAAGCTAATAGCATGTGCCACATCCGGTCTTGTACATAGCATAGCATACATGATAGAGCCTATGGCTGAGGCATAGGGGATCTTGTTCATCAATTCTCTATCTTCCGATGTAGCTGGACTTTGAGTCTGACTCAATGTCTTTCCTTGCAACATAGGTAAGAGCCCTTTCTTACTTTCATCCATTCTGAACTTCTTCAGAATCTTGTCAAAGTATGTACTTTGCGAAAGCCCAATCAAGCGTCTTGATCTATCTCTATAGATTTTGATGCCTTGATCTATCTCTATAGATTTTGATGCCTAATATATACGATGCTTCACTGAGGTCCTTCATCAAAAAACTATTGTTCAAATAACCTTTTATACTATTCAAAAATTCTATATCATTTCCAATCAACAATATGTCATCCACATATAGTTGTAGAAATGCTACAGAGCTCCCACTCACTTTCTTGTAGATACAAGCTTCTCCATAAGTTTGGACAAATCCAAACCCTTTGATCTCTTCATCAAGCGGAGGTTCCAACTTCGGGATGCTTGCTTCAGTCCATAAATGGATCGTTGAAGTTTGCATACCTTGTCAGCATCCTTAGGATCGACAAAACCTTTGGGTTGCACCATGTACAACTCTTTCTCAATGTGACCATTAAGGAACGCAGTTTTGACATCCATTTGCCAGATTTTGTAATCGAAAAGTGCAGCAATTGCTAACATAATCCTAACAGACTTCAGCATCGCTACAGGAGAGAACGTCTCCTCGTAGTCCATTCCTTGAACTTGTCGAAAACCTTTTGCGACAAGTCGAGCCTTATAGACGATCACATTACCATCAGCGTCAGTTTTCTTCTTAAAAATCCATTTGTTCTCAACGGCCTTGCGGTCATTGGGTAAGTCCACCAAAGTCCATACTTGGTTTTCGTACATGGGTTCCATTTCGGATTTCATGGATTCTAGCCATTTGTTGGAATTTGAGCCCATCATCGCTTCATCATACGTCGCAGGGTTATCATTATCAACTACCATGACATTCATGACGGGGTTGCCGTACAGTTCAGGAGTTGTACGCATCCTTGTTGACCTGCGAAGTACGGTAGTATCCTCTTTCGGAGTTTCATGATCTTGATTATCATTAGTTCCCTCTTCATCTGGTGAACTCAACTCCGAAACAATTTCCGGCGCTGCACTACTCGCCATTCCAAGAAGAGAAGGTTCAGTAACCTCGTCGAGTTCTACCTTCCTACTAGTCACACCTTTTGAGAGAAACTCCTTCTCCAAAAAGGATCCGTTCTTGGCAACGAAAACTTTCCCTTCGGATCTGTGATAGAAGGTGTACCCAATTGTTTCTTTAGGGTATCCTATGAAGACGCATTTTTCCGCTTTGGGTTCGAGTTTATCAGGCTGAAACTTCTTCACATAAACATCGCATCCCCAAACTTTTAGAAACGATAGCTTAGGTTTGTTTCCAAACCATAGTTCATACGTTGTCGTTTCAACGGATTTAGATGGAGCCCTATTTAAAGTGAATGTAGCTGTCTCTAGTGCATGACCCCAAAATGATAGTGGCAAATCTGTCAGAGACATCTGAACGGATAGACGTCGCCTAGAGGGGGGGGGGGGGTGAATAGGCGATTTAAAACTTTTTCGAGGAGCCGGAATATCCGGTCCAAGAGTGACCGGAAATTCCGAGTAGTCGGAATATCCGGTACACGAATGACCCGGAAATTCCGGTATGCTTGATAAAGGCGGAATAAAACTAGAGATTTACTTTAACAAGCATACAACCTAGATATATAAACTAGGCTCACCTATGTGCACCAACAACTTAAGCTAAGCAATACTAGTAACAAGATGATAGCAAGATATATGACTTCAAGCACGAAGGCTATCACAATGTAAAGTGCATAAGTAAAGAGCTCGGGTATAGAAATAACCGAGGCACGCGGAGACGAGGATGTATTCCCGAGTTCCACCCAAAGGTGTACGTCTCGTTTGGAGAGGTGTGCGCAACCACAACAGGTTAGCCGCAACGCCAGAAAGGCTCACCTTCTTCTCCTGATGAACTCAACCACAAAAGGTTCGAGTTCACCTTCCACTATTGATCTCCTTTGGGGCAGAGATCGAATCCCGTACAACTCTTGAGGCACACACCCACAACTTAATTGGGGGCTCTCAAGTGACCACAAAAGGTCTTGGCCACAAAAGGCCGGCCACAAAAGGCGTCTAGGGTCCAACGACCCAAGAGTAACAAGCTCACAAGAATACCACCACGAATCCTCGTGGAGGGATCAAACCGATGCAAATGCAATGGCAAGAGCACACGAAGTGCTCAAGTCCTTCACTCTCAAATTCCAACACAACAACAAATGTTTATGGGGGAATAAGAGAGGAAGAACAAAGGAAACCACAAAGGAGTCAAATCCTTCACTCCCAAATCCCACCAAAAGCAACTAATGCTTATGGGGGGAGAAGAGAGGAAGAACAAAGAAGAAGAACCACAAAGGAACTCCAAGAACTAGACCCACTAAGTTCCCCTCACTTAGAGGAGAGAAGGATTGGTAGGATTGTAGATCTAGATCTCCTCTCAACTTTCCCTAAAGAATATGGAAGATTCAATGGAGGGATTGAGAGGGAAGTGAGCTTTCCAAGGTCAACAATGGAGTAGGAGAGAGGGGAAAGTCGTGCTGCCTTGGATTGGCTGGGGAAGAAGAAGGGGAGAGGTATTTATACCCCTCCAGGAAATATAGCCGTTGGTTGTTTCGACACTCGGAAATTCCGGTATAAGTGAGACTCGGAAATTCCGGTCATCCGGAAATTCCGGTCTAGAGAGACTCGGAAATTCCGGTCACCCGGAAATTCCGGTCTAAGAGAGCTCGGAAATTCCGGCTGGAGTCAGAAGCAAAACCAAACTTTTCCTTAGCCATTTCTGGAGGACGTTTCTGGGGGCACTCGGAAATTCCGGTATATGGAAATTTCCGAGCACAATTTCCGACTGGAGTCAGAACCCTTTTTCTCCTTTCCTTAGCCGTTTTCTTGGATGAGCTGGGGAACCGGAAATTCCGGTAGGGCGGAATATCCGGCCCCAATAATCCGAATCAGCAGAACATCGAAACGAAAACTGCTATAACTTTTGCAAATGAACTCCAAATGAGGTGAGACCAATTTTGTTGGAAAGATAGCGAAAATGACTACCCAACAAAAAGGAAGAACCGGCAATATTTCCGCCACCGAAAACGCAACAAGTTGTCCAAAGTAAAACCGATTTCGATGAACAAGAGCTTGACATGGAGATGAACCAAGCTCTAATTCCTCACCAACATAAAAGCCAAATAAGAACCAAGAAACATGATATGCCAAGTATGCAAAGGTTTGAGCTCTCCACAAGAATGCGATCAAGTTAACTAACTTGAGAGCCCCTCTTGATAGTACGCCTATCTATCCTATAGCCCTATCAAGATCATACCTTTGCCTTGAGCATTCCACTTGAGTTAGATGAAGACTATCTTGATCTCTTCAAGTGGGTCATCTTTCTTGATTGCGCGTCCAAGCACTTGCTTGATGAAGACTTCTCCAAATACTCCCCCATGCTCACAATGGGAGAGTCTCGCTTAGCTTCATCTTCATGTATCCATTGCAAGCACCAAGCATAGGATCTTTTCGAGAAAGCTTCTCTTGGTCTTGCACAACTCATCTTTTCTTCACTAAGATGATGTCTTGAATCTTCAAGACATTCTTGAAATAAGCTTCACTCAACACATAAGCTTCAAGAGTCCAACACATGAACTCCACAATTCCATGGACATGATCTATAATGATATCTCAATGCAAACATTAGTCCATAGAGATTGTCATTCAATTACCAAAACCACACATGAGGGAAAATGCTCTTTCAACATCATAGATCGAACCATATCCAATAAAGTACGATTACGACGTTCGGATACACCATTACGCCGTGGTGTTCCGGCAGGAGTGAGTTGTGAAACTATTCCACATTCTTTCATATGTGTGCCAAACTCGTAACTCAAATACTCACCTCCACGATCGGATCGCAGAAATTTGATCTTTCTGTTACGATGGTTTTCCACTTCACTCTGAAATTCTTTGAACTTTTCAAACGTCTCAGACTTGTGTTTCATTAAGTAAATATACCCATATCTAATTAAATCATCCGTGAAGGTAACAAAATAACGATATCCACCGCGCGCCGACACACTCATTGGACCACACACATCGGTATGTATGATTTCCAATAAATCCGTCGCCCGTTCCATCGTGCCGGAAAACGGGGTTCTAGTCATCTTGCCCATAAGGCATGGTTCACATGTCTCAAATGATTCATAATCAAGTGATTCTAGGAGCCCATCAGAATGGAGCTTCTTCATGCGCTTAACACCAATATGACCTAAGCGGCAATGCCACATGTACGTACCAATATCATCATTCAACTTGATTCTTTTGGCATTCACATTATGAATGTGTGTACCATTACTATCAAGATTCAAAAGAAATAAACCATTCTTCATAGGTGCATGACCATAAAAGATATCATTCATATAAATCGAACATCCATTGTTCTCAGACTTAAATGAATAACCGTTTTGCATTAAACAAGATCCAGATATAATGTTCATGCTCAACACAGGCACCAAATAACAATTATTTAGGTTCATCACTAATCCTGATGGTAGACGAAGAGGTAGCGTCCCGACAGCGATCACATCAACCTTTGATCCATTGCCGACGCGGATCGTCACCTCATCCTTTGCTAGTTGTCGCCTATTCCGTAGTTCCTGTTTCGAGTTACATATGTTAGCAACCGAACCAGTATCAAATACCCAGACGCTACTGCGAGTACTAGTAAGGTACACATCAATAACATGTATATCACATATACCTTTGTTCACTTTGCCGGCCTTCTTATCCGCCAAATATTTGGGGCAATTACGCTTCCAGTGCCCAGTGCCCTTGCAGTAAAAGCACTCAGTGTCAGGCTTAGGGCCAGCCTTGGTCCTTTTCTCAGGTGCGGCAACAGTTTTGCCGCCCTTCTTGAAATTACCCTTTGGCTTGCCTTTCTTTCCTTTCTTGAAGCTAGTGGTTTTATTGATCATCAACACTTGATGCTCCTTTTTGATCTGAGTCTTCTTCATGCCTTGCATATTGTAGTTCATCACAAAGTTCTTGTAACTTGGTGGGAGTGATTGGAGAACACGATGAATTCCTAGCTCATTGGGGATCGATATACCCAGGGCTATGAGCTTATCGGCGTACCCAGACATTTTGAGTACGTGCTCGCTAACGGAGTTGTTCTCTTCCATCATGCTGCTAAAGAACTTTCCTGAAGCATCATAACTCTCTACGGCAGCATGGGTATCGAAAATCATTTTCAATTCTCCCATTGTATCAAAAGCGTAGCTGTTCTCGAAACGTTTTCGCAGCTCCGGCTCTAAACCATACAGAATGCCGCAGTGAACTACACTGTGGTCCTCCTTCTGAGTCAGGAAAACATTTTTCACATCATCGGGAGCGTCATCGGCGGGCGGGGCACCTAGCGGTGCATCAAGCACATAGAGCTTTTGACAAGCTGTGAGAAGAATACTCAGGTTAAGTGCCCAATTGGTGAAGTTGCTTCCATTGTTTGCTAGTTTCTCTTTCTCCATGAACATATTGAAATTGAAAGCAGATGGTGTCATGATCTACAACATATTTGCAAAGACTATTTAGACTAAGATTATGATAAATTAAGTTCAAGTTAATTCAAAATTATTACGTGAACTCCCACTCAAAAACAACATCCCTCTAGTCGTTTCAGTGATTACACGAACCAAATTCAGTACACCAATAACCTATCATCACGAGAGATGGTGCAGTTGCAAAGGCGAACATCGACATGTTCATCATATCATCTATATGACTCATGCTTTACCTTTCAGTTATGTGTTCCGAGACCATGTATGTACATGTTAGGCTCGGCAAGTAGAACCGTAGTATTTGCGTGTGTAAATATGGCTTACACCCGTTGTATGCGAACGTTGAGTCTATCACACCCGATCATAAAGTGGTGCTTCAAAACGACGAACTTTCTTAACGATGCATACTAAGGAAGAACACATTATTATCTTGATATTAACTGTGAAAGGGATCATCTTATAATGCTACCGTCGCGATCTAAGCAAAGATCTAAGCAAAATAAGATGCATAAAAGGATTAACATCACATGCATGGATAATGTGATATGATATGGTCCTTCTTGCACTTGATCTCCATCTTGTGCATCTTGGCATGATCTCCATCATTCCACCGGCGTGGCACCAAGGTCCATGTCGCCTCCTTCTTGATTGTCCTCCAAATTTACAACATATCATATAGATATGATATTTAGCACGCAGGCCATAAATAAAAAAAGACAACCATTTGGCTCCTGCCGGTTTGTCATAATTTACAAAAGGTATCATCTCATACATCAAATTTGTAACTTTGTCATATCACATCACATGCCCTACAAAAACAAGTTAGACGTCCTCTAATTTATTTTTGCATATTTTACGTGGCTTAGGGCTTTCGAAGATAGAACCGTTCTTACCTACGAACATGAAACCACAACGGTGATGAAAATATTATTAGCATCATGTTCTATTTTATATCTTAACTATAGTAGGAGAGACAGACACCCGCAAAGCCACTTATGCAAAACAAGTTGCATGTCGGTCGTGGAACAAGTCTCATGTGCGTGGACATGTAAGGTTAGTCCGGGCCGCTTCATCCTACTATGCCACTAAGATACAAAATATACAAAGGAAGCAATAACATGATCATCAACGCCCACATACACATATGTGTTCTACCCGTACAAAACATCTACGCATAGACTTGGCTCTGATACCACTGATGGGTTCGTAGCATAGAAAACAAAAAATTTCCTACGGTGAGAACAAACCAACAAGCCAAGATCTAATCTAGGAGATGCTCGTAACGAGTGGAACATATTCCAAGAGAAACTCACACTCGAAGACCGTAAGTGTTTCGAGAATAATTCTCGTGGATGATGTAGTCGTTCACTCGCCGATCTCAAGATCGTGAAGATGTGCGCTGCAACGGGCAGCGCCTCCGTACTCGGTCACACGTACGGCTTGATGACGACCTCCGTTCCCTCGATCCAGCGGGGCAGCGGAAGTAGTAGAACCACCAAGGAACTCCAACAGCACGACGGTGTGGTGTAGAGGAGAACTAAACGGCCATGGCTTCGCCAAGCGGATGGCCGAGAGGTGGAGCAGCGAGAGGAGGGAGAGAGGATCAAGTGTGTGCATAAGAGGGAGCTCTACCTCTCTTTATATAGAAGAGGGGGCAGCCCAAGGGTGGTGCGGCTCAAGGAGCCCCCACCCCTTCCTCTTCATGTGAGTGGAGCATCCACTCATGCCCACTCACTCTCTTTTAATCTCCACTAAAAAATCCCAAGGGTTTTTCTTTATTAAATAAAACAATTTCATTTCTTTTTAATATTTGTTAATTCCATTAACAAACATTAACACTTACCCCCTTGGTTCATTTGTTAATTCTATTAACAACCATTTTCAACCATTGACAATTAACCCCCTGAACTATTTCAATATTACCCGAAACAATTTCGGTGCTGTCCAAACTTTTTCTCCGAAATTCCGTGTCTACCCAAAAGCGTCGACAAACCTTAAGTGTGTCACCCTACGGTTCGTGAATAATGTAGACATGATCGAGACACCTCTCCGATCAATAGTCAACAGCGGGATCTGGAGATCCGTAATGACTCCTACATATTCGACGATGAATCTTGTGATCGTGTGAACCAAAAACGTCATAACCAATTCCTTTTGTCTCGCAATATTTTACTTGTCCGAGATCCGATCATTGGTATCATCTATACCTTGTTTGATCTCGTTCCCGACAAGTACTCTTTACTCGTTCTGTGATATGACATCCTTGTGACCTAGTCACGTGCTTGCAAGCGATGTCGATGTGATATCACCGAGAGGGCCCAGAGTATATCTCTCCGTCACCTGGATGGACAAATCCCACTTCTTGATCCATGATCCTCAACTAATACTTTCGGAATACCCAACGCCACCTTTATAGTCACCCTGTTACGGTGTGACGTTTGATGTCATCAAAGCATTCTTCGGGTGTTAGTGATTGACATGATCTCATGGTCTAAGAATTAGGGTTACTTCGTATTCTCAGTACAACAATATAAACTTAATGACTTGATCGTATTGCTATACTTAATTTGGGTGTGTTCATCATATCATTCTCCTAATGACGTGATCCCGTTATTAACAACATCCAATGTTCATGATCAGGAAACCTTGATCATTAGTTAATCAACGAGCTAGTTAAACGAGAGGCATTACTAGGAACTCTAATTTGTTCATTAGTCACACATGTATTAATGTTTCCGATTAATACAATTCTAGCATGAGAAATAAACATTTATCATAAACATGGAATAAGATAATAATCACTTTATTATTGCCTCTCGGGCATATTCCTTTCAGCCCCATCGGTCCTCACCGACGAGCACGACACCACCAGATTCGCCACCTAAAGGTAATTAAGTTGGGTGTACTCTTTATATTGTTCTTCTACTCAACACCATTGATGATGAACTATGGATGAACTTGCTGATCAAATCCACAGCGGCATCGTGTACAACCTCAATAGCAGACATCTTTATTTTTGTCGATCGTGCACGCCTCCACCTCAAGTTATATTTATCTTGATATTGAATCAATAGGCATACAATTGCCCCTCTTTACTTTTATCTGTCTTATTATATTGTTCATATCCATGTTTCTTTTCATGGGAATGATGTGGTGTTTAGCAAAAGAAATATTGTTCACTATTTATTGGTTGTCAACAGTACCATCTACTGGATTCAATCATGGTCCTTACTCCTACATGTGGAGCAGCGGGCGATCATGGATACCCGATGTACCCGCATGCTCACGGTCGTGCGGTCTATCTTGTACCCGAGAGGATGGTTGCATCCTAGGAGAATCGATGTTTAACATATCTATCTTTAGTTGGTTGGTTTTTGCTTCTATTGTCTGTGATCCGTGAATTGTAATACTAGATATACCGTGACAATACTCTTTTTAATCTATAAATAAGGCTATGTGCATCATTTTGATGCAGAGACCGGGTACCCTTTTCTTAAAAAAAATGTTTCTTTCATCTATTTTGTAAAATTCTTTCATATGTCCTGTGTTGGTATCTTCTTCCCCCTCGCTTTTATATGAGCATTTCTCTTGTTATGTTCTTCTATGCAGGTTTTATAAGCTACCGATGAAAATGCTCGGAATACTTGATTTTGGAGACCTTTTAAGCTTTACAAGTGTCGGGGGGCTGCCCCCCTGGTAGGGGCAGATCCCGGTATAATTCAGTAAGGTGCCAGCAGTACTCGACCTTTGGCGAGAGCAAGGGACACCTCCTAGTTTGCTGAAAGGGCAACTTGACCCTTGAACACTGGTAGAGGGCAAAGTGCCTCCTGGCAGGCGCAAGGGTCAGCTCTGGCAGCTATAAATAGACACCCCCGGCCTTCACAATCGCAACACAGGCATAAGCGGGTGGTTCCTCTAAGAACTAGCTTCTCGAAGATGTCTTTGCTGATAGGCTAAGACATCTTCGGGAGGCTAGGCCTAGAGATACTCATCCTGAGACGAGCTCGGACGCCTCCGGAAAGGGTCCCGGATCTCGGACTCCGGGGAAACTCCCGGAAGGAGGTGTACTCGGCCTTACCGGATAGGTAGTCCGGATAAGTACTAACCGGAGTATATGTCTCGGTCTTGATCTTATGCAGAAGAGGCTCACAGTGGCAAGCGAGGAGGTAGCCGGTGTGAGGGCTTCCGGTAGGCCGTCAACGGCCTATAGCAGGCTTTCCCGTCTGTTGCGGGGGGAAGTACCATTCCCCCTGACACGGAAGCATGGTCACCTCCCGCCTGACACGGGAGCGCGTCAGCCGGTACGACCGTAGTACGACAAGACCTGACATGCCTAGCCCGGCAATCCGGAAAAGGCTATCCGGGATGGGCCAAGACATGTCTTGTCTCTGGCAGGGGGACAATGATGGTTCAGGACGGCGCCTGCTGTCCTCATCGAGATGATGACGTAGGGGCTATGCCGGATAGCGCGGCGACTAGCTCACGCTAGCCGGTGACGACATGCCGGATAGGCCTGTCCGGTGGGGCCAAGCCGATTTAGGGTTTCCAGCCCTCCTGGCCGGAACTCTATAAAAGGCGCCATAACTGCTTCAGTGGAAGAGAGACCAACTTGGGAGCCAAAGCTATAGCCACATTTACTCTTAGAGCATTTACTCCTTCTCACCTTGAGTTCATCTAGTTCTTTGTACTCCTCCCTTTGAGAGATCTAGTAGGAAGTTGTAGCTCTTGTACCACAAATATATAGAGAGGAAAGGCAGGAGTAGGGGTGTTACCTCCTCACGAGGGCCCTGAACCTGGGTATATCGTGTGTGTGCTGTGTGCCTTCGTGCATTTGTTCGTGTTTGTTAGATCTTCCCCTTCGCACTTTGATCTTGTTTCTTGTTCCTGGGAGATCTCGGTTATACCGGGATCCTCCTCGCGTGGGCTACTCAGCTCGCTATCCCTCCCCGGATCCATCAACGTCCATCGGCTCCACACATTAGCCATCCCATGGCATCTGCCGTGACACCACCACGACAGTTGGCGCCCACCGTGGGGCTGGCAGAGGCGTTGGCTGGTGTACACATCCGGACGGGCTCCCCTGTTCACTTCGAGGTTCGGGTTCTCTCTGGCCTGGTCGTAAGGCTAGGGGAGATGGACTTCGTCTGCGACAACGCAGGGTGCTTCCGGAACAGACCTTTTCCGGTGAACGGATGTCTCATTGACTTTGGTGGTTTCACCACCTACGTCGCCACCGAGGTTGTCTGTAGCTACCCGGACATAGTGTTGGAAGCTGAGGACCCTCCCATGCTCTGCGCGGCTCGGGGTCTGCGTGTCGGTCGCCCCCCGAGTTCCGTCGCGGTGATGATGGTCGGGGCAACCGAGGAGGAGTACCAGGACGCTGACGGCGAAACCGGGAGCGGCCACATCCGTTTGGCCAAACCCCCGCAGGAAAGAGCTGCGGCCCGGGATGGCGATCCACAGCCGTCCCAGCCGCAGCGTCGTCCAGATCCCCTCTCGGGCCTGGTGGCCAAGTTGGCTGTACCCGTAGCCGCTGAAGCGGACACCCAGGCCACTTCGGCTGAGTTGGAAGAGCAGCGGAGGTTGCTACTCGCTGAGGCACAGGAGATCGCCGAGATCCGTCGCGAGCTTAATGCTAGCCTCCGGGAGTACAATGCAGCTCACGGATTTCTTAAGATAGACTCCCGGGACAAGCGCATCGCGGATCTGCGCAAGAAAGGAAGAATGGTGAATGAGGAGCTGGCAGGTGGAGCAACAACCAGTCACACGGGAAGTCGGATTTCAGCAGGGAAGCCGGTGTACAGCTCACCGGCAAAGACTCTTAGGGCTGCCGAAGCCGCCATGGCCGAATTAGCGGGGTTATCCGGAGAGGCCCTGCGCAAGCAGCAGGAGCGAGTAAACGAGTTGGTAATTGAGGCCAACCGTCAGAATCAGGCCTTCAAAAAGAAGAACCCCGGGGCAGGATCTCAAGTGCACTCGGCAAGACCCAATAGCCAGAAATCGGACGGGGAGGCCTCTTCCCCGCATCCGAGCAGAAGCAAGAGCAAGAGCAAGAGCCGGAGCCGGAGTCGAGGTTCCGGGAAGAACAAGCAGCTACAGACCTATGACCCGGCCTTCGCCGGTATCCAACAAGCCGGGCAAGCCGGACAGCGTAACTCGGGGCAGGCGGGAAGTACCCGTGGGGATGGTAACCTGGGTGTAGGAAACAATAACCCGGTCGGCCGTGGTAATCCACCCCGGAACCCTCCTCATGTTCAGGGAAACCCACAGAGGGAGGTCGCCTCTGTTCCCCAGCAGGCCGTGATCCCTGCGCAAGACAGGCTCAACGATGGAAACTCGAGGCTGCTCGGGTATCAACCAGACGAGAACCCTTTGGGGTCTCGGATAGGAACCAGGCAGCTGAACCCAGCAGATGCCAGATTCCGGCTCGACCGGATTCACCAATCCGAGTTGGTGGAAGAGCAAGGACCTCCGGGACCTGCCTGCTTCGGACCTCGGATCATGCGGGAACCACCTGTTCGGAACTTTCAGCTCAACAGGGGTGCCAAGACCTATGACGGCAACAAGAAGCCGGAGGACTGGCTAACCGACTATGCAACATCAGTAAGCATAGCCGGTGGAAACAGACGATGGGCAGTACGATACGTACCGCAGATGTTGGAAGGACCTGCCCGGATCTGGTTGAACAACCTGAGAGCTGGCAGTATAGACTGCTAGTTAGACTTTGAGGAAGCATTCATCAGCAACTTCACCAGCACGTACAAAAGGCCTAACAGGCCTCAACAGCTCGCCATCTGTAGGCAAAGGAGCAACGAGACCGACCGGGAATACCTTACCCGGTGGAGCAATATTCGCAACTCTTGCGAAGGAGTGGTAGAGGCACAGGCCATCTCCTGGTTTGCACAAGGATGGTGGCATGGCTCTATGCTGTGGCAGAAATTGCAAAGAAAGATGCCAACAACCTTGGCAGAGACCATGCGCATCGCCGATACCTACACGCTTGGAGATCCCATGCAACCCCTGGTGGATGTCGGTGACTCCAACAGGAGGAATGCGGGACCTCAGCGTTCAGGACCGAGCAGGAGCAATGATCGCCAAGATTTTGGCCAGAAGAGGAATCAGCCCGAGTACCACCATGCCGCACAGCACGTCGCAGCAGTGACCCGGGAGCAGGAGGATGCCGGCAACAGCCAGCGTCAAAAGACAAGTGGCCCGGCTTGGGGTCAGAGTCAGGAGGTGCAAAAGACCTGGGTGGAACAAAAGAAGCCCCTGACATATGAGGAAATGCTGAACAAGCCGTGCTGCTACCATACTCTGGAGGCCAACAAGCCCGCAAACCACTCTACTCGGCAGTGCAGTTGGTATCAGCGCACGTTGCAGGAAGGCAGCTCGGGAGCTATTCGGCAGAATGCTCCGGCATCTCGGCCCAATATCCCGAGACCCCCTCCTCCGACATCGGGGGCCAACGCTGTCCGACTTCCCCCTCCTCCGAGAGGACCCCCACCTCGCCCAGTGAATATGGTGCACACCCGGAACGACAGCGGTGCAGGCGCCAGTAACCAAGCCGGACAGCAGCAGAGCAACTACCGGGAGGCACATCAAAGTTATGTGGTCTTCGTGACCGAGCCTACTGACCGGAGAAGCGTGCGACAGCGTGCCCTGGAGGTGAATGCTGTGATCCTGGCGGTGCCCAAGTTCCTGTACTGGTCCGAGATGGAGATCACGTGGAACCGGAAGGATCACCCCCGGGTTATGCCTAAGCCGGGGGCGTATGCCTTGGTGGTGGACCCAACTTTTGTCGGACCCAACCTCAACGTCTGCTTCAGCCGGGTTCTGATCGACAATGGCAGTGCCATTAACATCATGTACAAGGACACGATGCTGAAGCTGGGAGTATCCATGAACACCCTGCTGCCTACCGAGACAACCTTCCACGGTATTGTGCCCGGAGTCTCTTGCTCACCCATGGGAAAGATCTGGGTTGAGGTGCTATTCGGGACTCGGGAGAACTGCCGAACCGAGAGCTTGGAATTCGAGGTCGTGGACCTCGAGAGCCCGTATCACGCGCTGATCGGCAGACCGGCCCTCGCCAAGTTCATGATCTCGACTCACATGGGCTACCTCAAGATGAAGATGCCGGGACCTAACGGCGTAATCACCATCTCGGGAGACCACAAGCGCTCCATGGAATGTGCCTCGGCGGGGTCGTGCTTGGCTGAGTCTCTGGTGATCGCAGAGGAAAAGAAGAGGATCCAGCAGGTGGTGGCAATGGCCAAGACCTCCCAACTCGGAATGCCCGGGATGGTGAACCCGGAGCAGGGTGCGTCATTTCAGCCCCCTAAGGAGACCAAGAAGGTGGGTGTAGACCCCAGCAACCCGGAGCGCCAAGTTATCATTGGCAGCAACCTGGACAGCAAATAGGAAGGCGAGCTCGTCGACTTCCTTCGTGAGAATCGGGATGCTTTTGCGTGGTCGAGTGACGATCTGCAAGGCGTCCCGAGGGAGTTGGCTGAGCACTCTCTGTTTGTCCGACCGTATGCGAAGCCGGTGAAGCAACCAACCAGGCGCCTCTCGTATGAAAGAAGAGTCGCGGTCATGGAGCATCTGGCTATACTGCTGGCTACAGGATTCATAATGGAGGTGCTGCACCCGGATTGGATATCGAATCCGGTTTTGGTAGAGAAGAAGAAAGATGATCCCCTCCTGCTTAAGGTGTGGCGCATGTGCATCGACTTCACCAACCTCAACAAAGCATGCCCGAAGGACCCCTTTCCACTTCCCCGGATAGATCAAGTGATAGATTCCACTGCCGGGAGTGAACTTTTGACTTTTTTAGATGCCTATTCTGGTTTTCACCAGATACCTTTGAACCCGGATGATCAATTGAAAACTGCTTTTATTACCCCTTACGGGGCTTATTGCTATCGTGTCATGACTTTCGGTTTGAGGAATGCTGGTGCTACATACCAGAGGTGCATGCAGAAATGCTTGCATGACCAAATAGGCCGAAATGCCGAGGTCTATGTCGATGACATAGTCATAAAAACAAAAGAAAAAGCCTCACTAATAGATGATCTGAGGGAAACATTTAAGAACTTAAGAAGATTCCGGATGAAGTTGAACCCAGATAAGTGCACATTTGGTGTTCCGGCAGGGAAGTTGCTCGGTTTCCTCATCTCAAGCCGGGGAATAGAGGTCAACCCGGGTAAATTTCGTGCTATCGAGAGCATGAAATTGCCTGTGTGTCTCAAGGATGTGCAGAAGTTTACCGAGTGTCTCGCATCCCTGTCGGTTTGTGAGTCGACTTGGGGAGAAAGCCTTGCCCCTGTACCAACTGATGAAGAAGAGCAAGACATTTGTTTGGACCCCGCAGGCTGATGCGGCGTTCAACGATTTAAAGAGGATGCTCTCAACAGCACCCGTATTGGCATCCCCATTACCCAAGGAACCTATGCTGCTGTACATAGCCGCAACCAACCGAGTAGTCAGTGTGGCAATGATAGTAGAAAGGGAAGAAGGGGGCAAGCTGATACAGAGGCCGGTGTATTACCTCAGTGAGGTGATCTCGGAATCCAAGCAGAACTACCCGCACTACCAGAAAATGGCGTATGGGGTATACATGGCAGTGACCAAACTCAAGCACTACTTTCAGGAACACCCGATCACAGTGGTATGCGAAGCTCCTCTAGCCGAGATCATCGGTTGCAAGGACGCTAGCGGCCGGGTAGCCAAATGGGCCATCCAGTTGTCTCCATACGCTCCGGCATATGAGAGACGAGATGCCATCAAGTCGCAGGCGCTGCCGGATTTTTTGGTGGACTGGGCCGAGATGCAGTATGAACCTCCGATGCCGGATTACAACTTCTGGAGGATGCATTTCGATGGCTCAAAGGCCAAAATCGGATTGGGTGCCGGAGTGGTCCTCACTTCCCCAAAGCAAGATGTACTGAAGTATGTGCTGCAAATTCATTTTCGGGCATCCAACAATGTCGCAGAGTATGAGGCTTTGGTTCATGGACTAAACGTAGCCAAGGAGATCGGCATCCGCCGGATAGAGTGTTTCGGTGACTCCGACCTCGTAGTGCAACAGGTGTCGGGGAATTGGGATGCCCTCTATGCAAACATGGCCCTATACAGGTTTCATGTGCAGAAAATATCCGGATTTTTTGAAGGATGAGAGTTCAAGCATATACCCAGAGGAGAAAACGAGGCAGCAGATGTCTTGTCCAAGCTAGGATCGTCTCGGGATGCCATCCCACCCGGGATAGCCCTGGAGCATTTGAGGAAGCCATCTATTCAGCCCTCGCCCGAGTCGGATTCTATCTTCATCCCCAAGGAGCCTGGTTCAGATGCCGTACCCATGGAGGTAGATGTCGGGAGCATAACATCGAACCCGGGGACTGCATCGCAGTGCTCAGAGAGGCAAATAAAGATGATGATAGAGGTGATGTCGGCAGAGCCAATGGACTTAGACGTTCCCATGTTCCCGGTTAGACCTGTCCCGGGATGGGCACAGCCCATTATGGCTTATATCTTGGAAGGAACCCTCCCGGAGAATGAAGTGGAAGCCCGACAGATAATACGAAGGTCAAAAGCATACATCGTCATCAATCAAGAATTATACAAGAGGAGTGTCACTGAGGTACTCCAGAGATGTGTAGAACCGGCAGAAGGACAAGAGATGCTCCTGGAAATACATCAAGGGGAGTGTGGACATCATGCATCATCCCGGGCCCTGGTGGCGAAAGTGTTCCGGCACGGGTTCTACTGGCCCACTGCGCTGCAGCAAGCATAAGATATTGTCCGGAAGTGTGGAGGATGCCAGAGATTTGCTCACCGGATACACATGCCGGCGTCAGCACTGAAAACCATCCCTATCACTTGGCCATTCGCAGTATGGTGTTTGGATATGGTCGGGCAGTTCAAGCCCGCAAGAGGCAATATGACACATATACTGGTGATGGTGGACAAATTTACCAAGTGGATAGAGGTCAAGGCAATCCGGAAGTGCGATGGACACACCGCTGTGCAATTCCTGAAAGACATCATCTTGAGATACGGATACCCGCACAGCATTATCACGGATAATGGCACCAACTTTGCTGTGGGGGAATTCTCTCGATTTTGTGCTGAGAAGGGAATCCGGCTGGATGTAGCATCAGTTTCACACCCGGAAGCAAATGGGCAAGTCGAAAGAGCGAATGCCTTAGTCTTAGCCGGTATCAAAGCCCGTTTGATCGAACCATTGTCGAGAACTCCGGGATGCTGGATAGAGGACTTACCGGCGGTGTTATGGGGTCTCCGGACTACACCGAATAGATCTACCGGATACACGTCATTCTTCATGGTATATGGTGCTGAGGCAGTACTCCCGACTGACATACAGTATGATTCCCCGAGAGTGACAATGTTCACCGAGACGGAGGCAAAGGAGGCCCGAGAAGATGATGTAGATTTACTCGAAGAGGCAAGAGAATTAGCACTATCTCGGTCTGCAATTTATCAACAGAATCTCCGTCGCTATCATAGCCGGAAGGTGCACCCGAGGGTGTTCCGAGAGGGGGATCTGGTGCTGAGGCTCATCCAACGCACGGCCGGAATGCATAAGTTGTCACCTCCATGGGAGGGGCCTTTTGTGATAAGCAGGGCATTGCACAATGATTCTTATTACCTTGTAGATGCACAGGAGGCTAGGAAAGGTGTAATGGACAAATCCGGTAAGGAAACCAAGCGTCCATGGAATGTAGCACTTCTTCGCCCCTTTTACACGTAAAGGGCTCAGTGTATGTTGTATCTCAGTTTTTAGTATCAATGAAAGAAAGGCACCCCGGGAGGAACCCGGGGACTGCCTGGTTATATGCATGTTTTGTTCTCATTTTTGTCAAGTTCATTTGCTGTTTTTTACCGGCATCTCGGGAAGGAACCCGGGGACTGCCGGGTTGCTATCTTTTATGTTATTTGTATGCCGGGAAAGTTCCGAATTCGATTCTCAAAGTCAAAGTAATGTATGTCTTGTGAAATCATCTTGTGACTCGACTGACGCACGCCGAAATGGTAGTCAAGAGCAAAGAGAGGGAAGGTGGGAAACACGAAAATGGTCTCGGGGACTCGGAGCAGGAACTTATCCGGCATACATGTTTTTTACTAACTTAGTTGTTTTTTATGTCGGGAATTCGGTTAGTCGGAACTCGGATGGTTTTAAGTAATGTATGCCGTATGTGGAGTTTTGTGACTCGACTGTCGAACGCCGAAATGGTAGACAAGAGCAGAAATTGCCTAAGTACGGTAAACATGAAAGGCAATTCGGGAACTCAAAACTGAATAAATTGACATAAGTTGTTTGGATAAGTAGCTCACTACGAAACGAAAATAGTATAAGTGTATATTTCATATTGTACCCGGCATCCCGGGGATTTGACAGACCTACTCTTAAATGTTTCTAAGCGTCAGGAGATGTCGGTTTCTCGACCGAGACACTAGGAGCAGCGACCTCGAGAGCGGCATCAGCAGGAGCAGCACCAGTAACAGCGATCTCGGAAGAAGCAGCAGGAGCAGCTTCGGCTTCAGTTCCGGCAGCGCTACTCGGGGCGTCGGGGCGCACCTCGGTCTCGGTGGCCTCGGGTCTCGGCGAAGTCGTTGCGTCCCGGGGAACCACGGTCTCGGGCGCGGCACCGGAGGCAGCATCATCTTCTTCAGGGGCCTCGTCTTCCGCGTCGCCGGTCGCGCCGGTTTCTTCGTCATCCTCATAATCAGATTCGGAATCAGAAGGAACGGCACTGGCGGTGAAGGTGCGGATGCTGGCCCACGAGGCGATGCGATGCGCCACCTCTTGTCGGCGCTCGACCTTTGCCGGATCGCTGCACCACGGCGAAATCGTCCGCAGGCGCTGGATCGCCTCCAGATCAAGACCCTCGTACCAGCTAAGTACTTGGGTCAAGACCTGGTCGGCACCAGCCCGCGCACCGGAACGCTTCCAAGCGTGGAGGCGCCTCCCGGCACACCGAAGTGCACTCGCGAGCTCGGCAACCGAAAGCGTCGCGCGGATACTCGGCCACAGTGCGCCGTGGACGTGGACCGCAGCGCTAAGCAGCTCCGTCCCAATAGACCGAAGAGGCACTATCCGGGCCTTCAGGGCGGTGAGGTGATCCTCGATATCCCAGGCATCCGAGACAGGGCCCTTCCCGGCGCGCTTCTCTCGGGCGGCAGCAACGGCAAGGGCGGCAGCATCGCGGGAGTGCTCGAATTCTCCTTTAAAAAGAAGAGCTGTCAAACGGCTAGGTCATAAGAAGAGCAACAGCAAAGAAAGAAAGCAACAAGAGAAGAGGGATGTCGGTCCACTTACTGTTGAGATCCCGGTTCAGTACAGTGAGCTCGGAGAGCCAAGTATCGGACGGTGACCGGAGGAGAGCCAGCTCGGTCTCGGCAAGATGCGCACGCTCCTCGGACTGGTCCAAGGTCTCCTTTTGCTTCTTTGTCGCCTCGATGAAGCGCGTCTTCATCTCGGTCGCGGTAGCTTTAACTTTGTCGAGCTCGCCGTTGAGTCGCGCGATCTCGGTTTGCGCGGTGGCAAGGGCGGCCTTCTGATCTACCGAGACCTTGCGCGCGGCATCTCGCTCCTCCCGGAGGCGCCCCTCGCATTTCTTGGACTGACCGAGGTCAGCAAGAACTCGGTTGAAGATGCTGCAGCGTTTCTTGCTACACTCCTGAAATCAAGACAAAGAAGGAGGAATCAGCCGGGAAAAAATGTAAGGAAATCGGGAAAGTCCGGGATCTCTAACACATAACAAGCTACCCGGATTGGGAGGATCTCGGGGACTCGGTATCCGAGTCCTGGAATTTTCTCTTAGATTGGAGCCTAGTGATCTACTATTCGGTGGAATCTAGAGCACTAAGCACCAATCTCGGGGACTAGTGGTTATGGAGGAAATTTTGAAACAAGCTACTCGGTTGGGAGGATCTCGGGGACTCGCTATCCGAGTCCTGGAATTTTCTCTAAGATTGGAGCCCAGTGATCTGCTATTCGGTGGAATCTAGAGCACTAAGCACCAATCTCGGGGACTAGTGGTGGTGGAAGGAACAAATGTTTTTTGAAAGAAATAGAACAAGCTTACCTCGGTCACCCGAGTAACATCCAGCGCGGCCACCTGGAGAGCGTGCAGAGCTTGGGCGTTGCGGCTTGGGCCGGTAGCGTGCAAGTCTCCCGCGGTCTCGGAGGCGTCGGCGGCAAGCCAGGCCTGGTTGTATGCATCAACAACCTGTATGCCAGAGCCGCCGGGTGCGCGGGTAGCAGCAATATCCCGGGATCCTGAAGGCACAAAGGAGCGAACGGTTGCTTGCAACGTCCGCAAGGCAGCTGTAGGGATCTCGGCGGGAGGCGGTGGTAACGATGAAAACGTACCCGGGCGCAGCGCCAAGTCTTGGGCCGAGGATGTCGGGGCAACTGCAGGCTTGGTAGAAGTGGTTTTCTGCCCAGCAACCTTGGGGCGCGACTTCGCGACAGGTGGATCGGCTGGCCGGGAGGAGACGGCGGGCCGTTTCTCCGGGGCAGTCTTCTCCGAAGCTTGCCGGGAGGGGCCGCTTGGCACGGACTGCCGGGGAGGGCTCAAGATCTCCGCCTCAAGCCTGGGCACCCGGCGCGGACTTTCCGGGAGGAGAATGTCTCCCGAGGTCGTTGTGGCCTGCACCGGGATCTCGTCAATCACCGGGCAAGCATCCGGAGTCGCAACGGATGCCGGTGCGGCACCGGAGGCGGCATGCTCGCTTCCTCGAGTAGAAGGGCGAGGAGGAGAAGGCGAAGCCCGAGACGGGCTGGGAGTCCGAGTTCCGGGAGGAGGAGGAATAGCAGGTGACGGGAGGTCGAGGGCGTCCCTGAAAGAAAATATCTCAGTAATAATTTATGGAGAAGGCAAAATCATGTGGCTTAAGGCAAGGATAATGTACCCGGAGTCCACAGTGGGAGGGCCCCTTTGCCGGCGCCGAGCAGGCTTCGGGGCCGTTTGTTTATTCGGCTTGCTCCTCTTGGGGGGATTGCCGGAGTTGTCGGCAGCCTCGGTGTCGGAAGCCGCACGCTTCCGGCTCTCGGCGCGTTTGGTCCCGGCTGTCGGCTTCGGAACCACTGCTGAGGCCCAGTTGAGAGGGAGAGCGTCAATAACATCGAGGATTTCGCAGTCAATCTCATCCTCATCATCCGAAGAAATGGAAACTGTCTCTGAGGTTGAAGGATTACCCGGGGCAGCAGCTTTGAACAGAGGAATGGCGAGATGGTCCTCGCCGTCGGGGTCCTTTCTCGGCATCTTAGCCGGCACCGGGATGTTCGGCACGAAGTTCCCGTTGGCGTGGACTGCGTCCTCCTCGGCTTGCCGCTCGAACAACTGCGCAAACAAATCACCACATGATGACGATGTCGGTTTCCAGGTGAACGCATGTACGAAGGCAAATGCACGAAAGACAGACAAGAGCACCTGTTTTAATGGTTTTTTCCGGGATCCCCCAATGACACCCCAAACATACTCATCCGACATCTTCCTCCGAGCAATAGCTCGTACACGTCGGACGACCGCGGGACGGTCAAGAGGGAAAATACTGGTCCTGGTGGGGTCATAGCTCCCATCCATATGGCACATCTTGTGCACTCGGGTTTGCAGAGGGCAGACGCGGCGGATAACGAAGCAGCGCAGGAGATCGTCGCCGGTCATTTTCTTGTTCAGCGCCAAAAGCACGTCATGCATGCAATTGACCTCTTCGGTATCGGGGAGTCGTTTCCAGAGATTGAACTTGCGAGGAGGGCCATGGACAAACTCCGGCAAATTTATGAAATCCGGATTCGAGGATCCCGGACCATCTCCCGAGTTCTCCCGGTTCTTCACGTAGAAGAAGCTGTGCTGCCACTTCCGGCAAGATTCTAGTCCCTTGACTATAGGGAATCCGGAGTCAGCACGAGGGATGATGGTGGCCGCTCCGCAATCGACCAAGTCTTTTTCTTTCTGATCCGGGTTGGGGATGACTTGGCGACGAAGGATGAAATACTTGGCCCAAAGATCCAGAAAGGGCCACACGCCGAGATATGCTTCTGCATACTTGGTGAAGACCGAGAGCATCATAATGGCGTTGGCTGGGAGGTGATGCGGTTGGAGGCTGTAGGTGTCGAGGAAGTCGCGGAAGAAGGGGCTAGCCGGAAGCCCAAACCCACGCTCGAAATGCGTAAGGAATACAACGTATTCCCCGGGTTGGGGTTCCGGCTCAACCTCGCCCTCCGGAAGACGGCTCTCAACTTCTGGCGGAATCCGGTGAGTCCGGTACAGCCAGTCCAGGTCCCATTGTTTTGGTTTCGGATCCATCCCAGCATCCCCGGATACTTTCTTCACCCATGTCGGAGAAGTCAGCAGGGGTATCCGGGCTACTCTGCAGGCGTAGTGGCGGTTAGTCGGAATTAGTCTACCGGGAGCTAAGATACCGGATCGCAAACTGCTAAACACAACCGGGTTCCTGGGAAATAAGATCTACCGTGTGCTAGAAAATCAAAACAAAAGGGAGGAAAAAAGGGTGCGGGCTAAACTCGACCGAAGCAAAGTGCGAGCAAAAGATCTGCATCCTACTGCAACGGTGCGTCACCGCCGTGCGCCTCGTGCGCGCCGCTCAACTCATGCTCACCGGCGGCGACTCTACCGTGCATGCGGTAGGGCACGGCCGGAGGCGAGCGGCTATTCTACTAAAGGAGATCATCGAGACGGAAAGAGCGACTCACCGGAGAAGAGGAGGCCGGTGGCGTGCGAGACGAACGGCGGTGTCCGAGCTCCGGAGAACGGCGAGGGCGACGGCGCTCGGGCGACGAGTGCAGCGGCGGCGATGTGCTCGAGACAGTGGTGGAGAAGAAGCGAGGAAGAAGAAGGAGGAAAGGAGACCGTTCCGGTCCCCTATTTATGGGGGGGATTCCGGAGCGGTTTCCATTTTTCCCGCCCACGATCTCCACGATCGCGGGTGGGATCTATTTTGCGCAGCGCGCCACGTGGCGTTATCCGGAGCGCCCGATCCAGCCACACCGAGGGTCACACGGCCCCCAACGGTTGGGCTCCGGATCGGATGCGGCTCCCGGCGCGGGAACCCAAGCGACAGCGTGCTCGAGCAGAAGCACTCGAGTGCATTTCTGCTCGGACGGGACGTCGTGTGGGGCCCAGCTCGTGATCTCGAATTCAGCATGAAGCCAACGGTCGAGATTCTGTGAGACCGTGGTATCCGGTTGCAGGCTTCGCCTCCCGGTAAACACAGTCTCGGTAAGAAGGTCTCAGGAGAAACCAATCTCGGCAAGAAAACGGAGAATGGTGTCGTGTGTTCTCGGAAGACCTTTGTTGTTTAAAGCTGATCCCGCACATCATCCGAGGTCGCTGTGCAGCACCAACTTCGGGGACTAGTGTCGGGGGGCTGCCCCCCGGGTAGGGGCAGATCCCGGTATAATTCAGTAAGGTGCCAGCAGTACTCGACCTTTGGCGAGAGCAAGGGACACCTCCTGGTGTGCTGAAAGGTCAACTTGACCCTTGAACACTGGTAGAGGGCAAAGTGCCTCCTGGCAGGCGCAAGGGTCAGCTCTGGCAGCAATAAATAGACACCCCCGGCCTTCACAATCGCAACACAGGCATAAGCGGGTGGTTCCTCTAAGAACTAGCTTCTCGAAGATGTCTTTGCTGATAGGCTAAGACATCTTCGGGAGGCTAGGCCTAGAGATACTCATCCTGAGACGAGCTCGGACGCCTCCGGAAAGGGTCCCGGATCTCGGACTCCGGGGAAACTCCCGGAAGGAGGTGTACTCGGCCTTACCGGATAGGTAGTCCGGATAAGTACTAACCGGAGTATATGTCTCGGTCTTGATCTTATGCAGAAGAGGCTCACAGTGGCAAGCGAGGAGGTAGCCGGCGTGAGGGCTTCCGGTAGGCCGTCAACGGCCTATAGCAGGCTTTCCCGTCTGTTGCGGGGGGAAGTACCATTCCCCCTGACACGGAAGCATGGTCACCTCACGCCTGACACGGGAGCGCGTCAGCCGGTACGACCGTAGTACGACAAGACCTGACATGCCTAGCCCGGCAATCCGGAAAAGGCTATCCGGGATGGGCCAAGACATGTCTTGTCTCTGGCAGGGGGACAATGATGGTTCAGGACGGCGCCTGCTGTCCTCATCGAGATGATGACGCAGGGGCTATGCCGGATAGCGCGGCGACTAGCTCACGCTAGCCGGTGACGACATGCCGGATAGGCCTGTCCGGTGGGGCCAAGCCGATTTAGGGTTTCTAGCCCTGCTGGCCGGAACTCTATAAAAGGCGGCATAACTGCTTCAGTGGAAGAGAGACCAACTTGGGAGCCAAAGCTATAGCCACATTTACTCTTAGAGCATTTACTCCTTCTCACCTTGAGTTCATCTAGTTCTTTGTACTCCTCCCTTTGAGAGATCTAGTAGGAAGTTGTAGCTCTTGTACCACAAATATATAGAGAGGAAAGGCAAGAGTAGGGGTGTTACCTCCTCACGAGGGCCCTGAACCTGGGTATATCGTGTGTGTGCTGTGTGCCTTCGTGCATTTGTTCGTGTTTGTTAGATCTTCCCCTTCGCACTTTGATCTTGTTTCTTGTTCCTGTGAGATCTCGGTTATACCGGGATCCTCCTCGCGTGGGCTACTCAGCTCGCTATCCCTCCCCGGATCCATCAACGTCCATCGGCCCCACACATTAGCCATCCTATGGCATCTGCCGTGACACCACCACGACAGTCATAGTAGCAATAATTCGACAAGGATAAGGCACACCAATTTAAGATTTTATAGTACAACTTAATTCTTATCTTGTCCTAGAAGAAAATACGGAATTAGTTTCTTTCGTATTGATATGACCTTCTTTTATAAATAAAGATTAGAGTATGTTTTATGGCTTCCAAATGTTACATGCTCAGCTTTTTTTGATCGTGACTTCCTATCTAGTTACATTTTTTTGTACCTCATATCTGTTGTATTATGATCATGGTTTCCTCTCCCCTCTCCCCGCTACCCTGCTCTCCAAACTGAGGTGGGGATATCTCCCCCCAGTTGGAGGGGATCCCCTATGTACGTGGAGAAAAAACCGCATGGGTTTAGAATCCAGTGATATCTTGCCCTTACAACCAAATTAGCCCTAAGTCTGTTGTGACGGTGGGCCATGGGATGCGTGCCGAAACATATCGTTTACTAGCATCGTGCAAGACCGACGCGCGAGGCACATCCAGATGGCCAACTTTTTTTTGCAACTATGGCCAACTAGTATATTAGTATCTATAGTTAGGGACTACACATTAGTAATAATTCTACAATATATACAACTGATGGTGGTACAAGTTGACGTGAAACTAATGATAACCGTGTATTCGTGTTTATCGCCCCGAATTTGTCACAGGTTTCTCACATCCAAAATAGCATTTTCTTGCATCACTAATAAGAAAATCAAAACAAAATAGCCCGTGTTTTTTCTTAGATGCCTACTTTACACAGACAGCATTGCAAACAAAAATATATCTATTGAAAATAGACGCATTCTAATTTATGATACAAAGTTAGCTGTAATAAGTACTCCTTATGTGAGAATTAGATCATGTAATAAACAAAGAATTAGATCGTGTAATAAATAGAGAATTGTATTATGTGAGATGACTTGTCATAAAAAAATCTTCTTTTCTATTGTCCGAGGTATAATAAGAAGCCACTTTCTTCAAAAACGAACGGAGTGTTTTCATATAAAATATTCCCCTTGAGTGAACCATCCTATCCAACTAGGCATAGCTATAAGTGACCCTTCTCCTATGAAGTAGGGTGCCACACAGGTAAAATCAACATGACGTAGATGTAAGGGACCTTGTTTGACAAATGACAATTTTATTTATTTTATGTGACTTGGTATCATGTTCTGGACCAGATGGGTTCGAGCGGGCCGATCGGTGACATATGATGATGGTTGGCGCCGTGGGGGTGCCAACAAGGTCATCGCGGTGATCTTTAATGAAAATAGGGTAACATTTCTTGTAGATTTTCCAAAAAAAAAACATGTCTTGTTGATTTTCCGGCCTGGGTAGCCTCGCAAGAGAGGCATTTTTTTCTCGAGAAGAGCAAGATATCCATATCTTATTCCAGTAACCTAAATGAAAATAACATACCCAGGTGTGAAGAACGGCTATCCAAATTAAAGTCTACAGTCGTGAGCCTACTCTTTTTCTTCCCAAGGTTTTCAGTATACTTTACACACGTCACAACACATCAAATATTTAGTTACATATCAAGTACTCCGTATCTTATGTGCAGCCATGGGAAAGATGGAAAACACATCAGCTGTCGACATTCTTATGATGCAATCCAGGTACGTAGACTATGCGGCAGAATATGTTACACAATTGAAAATACTAAGCAGTGAAAAACAAGAAGGATGGACATGTATCTAGGGCAGGTAGCAGTAAACTGTTCACAGTAATTTCATAAACGAATGGGTTCGGAAACACTCTTCAAATTAAGAAAAATAACACACACGATATGGAATTTTTAGTTCTGGGTAACAGTACAACAACATGAAGAACTATAACGACGACGACAACAACACATAGACCGACCAAGAGCACGGTGTGCTTGCTTCACGAATCAACAGAAGTAAATATTTGGAACAACGACCAACATGCATTCATGTCTCGAATCAAACCAAGTGGGCTCAGTGGAAATACCAGATCGACGGCGAGGAGTCCGACGCGGGCTCCTGCGGCAAGCAGCGGATGATCTCGTCGGGTTTTCCAGGAAGGCAAGAGAAGGCGCCGGTGTCAGTGCAGAGATACTGCTTCTGCTGGAGAACGCTCATGGGACCACGACGGTAGACGTCGTCGAGGAAGTAGATGCAGCTCGATTGACGATTCCCTGTGTCAAAGGCCCTGGAGCAGCCTCTACCAACGAAGAGCACCTGCCCCGACATTGGGTAAAAGCGCCGGCGAACTGGCCCTATCTCCTGCTGTACCAGCTTGAAGACCTGGAACCGGGACGTACCTTCCGCCGGGTGGACATACCTCTTCACCATCAGCAGATCCTCACCGGACGCGGAAGGCAGGAGGTAGCGGGCGACGATCCCCCCGGGCCCGGTTGCCAACGGGGCCTGCTGTGACGACGAGTCGGACAGATTCATCTTCTGCTGTTGCACCCTCATCGCGCCGTCCGCACTGTTGCTCACCTTGTACCGGAATACCTCTTCCCTAGGGGTGACGACGTAGAACCACCCGGCGTGGAACGTCAGATCTTCGGCGTCACCCCAAAGGTCCACATCCACCGACAACGCCTGAATCTTCGTCGTCACCCAGCAGTCCATGTCCATCCCCGGGCGCCAGAACGCGATATTGGTCTGGCCGGTCGTCAAGGCGGCGACCACGCAGGCGCCAGCGCCACCGCCAGCAGGCGGCGCGGCGGACATGGTGGCGGCGCGGATGAAGACGGGGCACTTCCTAATTATTTCTATGATATCCATGTTCTGCATCTTGCGGGCATCTGGAACGAGGACGCGGTCCGGGAGCTGGATGCGCTCGCCCGAGCTGAGGTTGAGCAGGGCGTGGCCGCGAATTTGCTCGAGCGCGACCACGAACCAGCCGCCCGGGAAGGAGCCACAGAAGCGTGCTCCACGGGGATGGTCGGCGATGGATGGTCTCGGATCGCTGAAACCGCCAAAGATCCGGTAACATGAGGTGACGGCGGTGGAGGGCATGAGGAGCCAGGGAAGCGGGGTTGGTTTCTGGAGCGCGACGCTGCGCCAATGTTTGCAGACGGTGGAGAACCTGACGCGGTCAGCGATGCATGAGAGCAAGAGAAAGATACGGGTGAGGAGGTCTTGGTGGAGGGTCTTCCAATCGGCCGCCGCCGCCGCCGCCATGGCTGGCCCGGGTTTCTAGGGTAGGATATGTGGCTTTGCTTTGCTGAAATGAGGGGGAGATGTCAGATGAGAAAGTACGGCCGGATCCAGCCTCGATTCGGCTTTCAGTAGCGCTTATCACAGCCACTGGCACACTCTAGGGCGGGCCTGTGGAGTTATCAGTTTAACCCCTGGAAATCCCTATAATTATGTGTTTTTGTATTTCCCTACAAGCTAATCTCTGTTTCCTTTCTTTTTTGGCATAATATCTCCGATACCTACTATAAATAGTTCAAATCTAAAAAATCCGAATTGACACATTTTTTCATAAGGTGAAGTAAGAATTGGTTTGCTAGCTATCTCAAAACATGCTCAGGACATGTGACATCATGGCCTAAGACCTAGTAGCATTGGTACTTCGTAGGTTCTATATAATTTTTTTTAAAGGAAATTTATTACTCCCAGCCTTTGCATCAATTGATGTAATTATTATAGTCTCAAGTAGTAACGCCGTCTAACACCGCTATGCCTAGCAAATCGTCTGTCATAGACAGTGTACCAGTGTTATATGGAAACCTATGTAGTGTCGTCTTACGAACAACCCCATGCTTACCACATTTGACATCGTGGCCTAAAATTGCATTGATAGACTAGTCGCACTAACAAACAAAATTGCATGTTATCATAATTTCGTAAATATGGATATACTTACCACGTTGAACGAATGCTCGCGCCTTGCACAATTTACTTTTGTCGTCTAGTTCAACTGCCTAGTTCAACTGTAGTTTGTAACAAGGTTATAAGTAGCTAGTTATATGCGCCACATATGTAGCATTTTGGACCCCTGTTGACAAACTAAACTAGGTGCCAATATCCCGCCATACTTGTGACATTGTTGTCAGATGAAGTAGCTTCCATATTAACCTATCTTATGTAGCTTATATCAATAGCTCAACGATTCTACATAGGCACATTTTCTTGATCCAACATGGTCAATCTAAAGGCCTAAATACATCTAATATAAGTTTAAATTATATCAAAATACATCACGGTTCTAACTTTTAGTACCGCCACATCCACATTCCTCAGACATTATTCATTGTAGGAGACAACACAACTAGAAACACTACAAGAGATCAGACAAAAGCCAGACACCTAGTTGTTTAAAACAAGGAATAATGTAGAAAGGAATCATAGGATATATCTCCCACAATTAATTAGACCAATAATTATTTCAATAACAACACATTTGGTTGCAGGAAATTTATCAGTGAATTGGGATATAGTGGTTGTGAGGTATAAATCACCTGCTTAGTCCGAGGACTGGTAAATTTACATTCGATTAGGTACGGTAATTTTGAGTCTATCTTGCGCCATTTTATTAACCAGGGAGGGATAGAAATCATGAATTAATCAGATACACCCGTTTCACCCTTCATTGTAACTTATTGAAAGGTCGTATGGGCAACTAGAGGAGGTGCTAGTGTTAGGGGCTACTTCAAATGATAGTTTTTTTTTTGAATTTAGGCTTGACACAAAGATAAATTCTCTAGATATTCAACTAAGGTGAATTTAGGTATATGACAAGAGAACCACAAGCAACTAGCAAGATACAAGATACTAGTAAAGGGGGTAAAGGATTGAAGTAACCGAAGTGAAGCACACGGAGACAGGGGATATGATTCCCGTAGTTCCTTCCTTTGGAGGGGAAGTACGTCTATGTTGGAGGGGTATGAGCTCACCACAACAGGCTTACTCAATACCACAAAGGTCTCACCCTATTCTCCGAGGAAACACACCACAATGGATTTTTTCAACTTCCACTATAGGTAATCTTTAAGGCGGAAATCGGAGCCTTTACAGTGAGGTTGGGGCACACATCCACAGCTGAACTGGAGGCTCTGCAAGATCACAACAATTTTTCAGAATACAACAAAAAGTGAGAACAAATGCCAAGGTTTTTCCAATATAAACCCTAGGATCAAATCCCTCAAGTTAACGAGGGGGAAATGTAAACACTTTGGTCAGATTGTAGATATTTGCCTTTTCCCTCGATCTTCCAAAGATCAACAAGTTTGTGTGGGAGGAGGAGAAGATCTCTTTGATTTGGGGATCACCTTTTGATATTCTTGAGGGGATCCATGAGCTACCCAGAGGTTGAAGAAGTGAGGTAGTTATACCCCTTCTCAAATATAGCCGTCTGGACCCGTTGTAGGAAATCGGGGGATGAATTATCTGGTTTGGCCAATACTCTGGTTTTTCTTTCAAATATCCATCCAATAATCTGTCCACGTTCCACAGAGCCATACACTTGGTCGAAAACTATTGCTTAGACAAATTCTTGGAGGACCAGATTATCCACCCAACATGGGGGGCGGAATATCCGGTTCACCTTAGTGCACGTTCTTTTCATTTTGTATTTTCAGTGGGGGGGGGGGGGGGGGGGAGGGGGTCGAAGCGGACATATTTAATCATATAAAGCTTCCATATCTTAACATATAATTAGATCATCACTAGTGTTGTTGTCTAACACACAAACCATAAGGGATTAAGAAATGTTCTTCCACTTATGTTATCATCCATTGCCAAATGAGTTAACAATTCCCACATATTAGTACCAAAATACAAAACATACTATCTAGACTGTAATGCTAAATTCCATGCATAGTTTCGCTACAAAACACTCCCTGAACTCTTAATCCTTTTCCCAATATTTGTAAAAATGATGGAATGCCTCAAACATCAGTAATCTAAACAGGATGGACCGCGTCGCTGATACACACGGTGGGTGGGTTGTTGGGAGACCCCAAGAGGAATGTATGAAGTAGTGCAACAACAAATTTCCCTCAGTTATGAAACCAAGGTTATCGAACCAGTAGGAAATGAGAATTCCCCCGAGGTATCAACGGCGCCAGGAGTGCTTGGCGTGTAGTTGACGTGGAGCCTGCACACAAACAATTAAGATACTTTGCCCCAACTTAACAGTAAGGTTGTCAATCTCACCGGCTTGCTGTAACAAAGTATTAAACATATGTGTGGAAGAAAGATGTTTGTTTGCAGCAAGTAACAGGTTTGCAGTTGATGGTTTATCAGATTAAAGAGAAGGAGCAGGGTCCACAGTTCACTAATGGTGTCTCTCCATAAATAATAATAACATTCATGCGGGTAAACAAATTACAACTGGGCAATTGATAGAATAATGATAAGCAAACCAATGCATATACTAACGTTATGATGTCTAGTGTGAGATTCATTCGGGCATTACAACAATATATATAGACCGTTACAGCCACATCTATGACTAATAATCCACCTTCCGGTTAGCGTCTGCACCCCTTTCAGTATTAAGTTGCATGCAACAGATTATCGACTTAAGCACTGTGTGTAAAGTAAGTAAGTAAGTAACATCATCCTTAGATAAAGTACTAATGTTTTATCCCTAGTAGCAACAGTACATTTACAACCTTAGAGCGAGCTGTCACCACCCAGATTAATAGAGACATGAACGTAATATCGAGCATAAATACCCCCTCTTGGAGTCACAAGCATTTACTTGGCCAGAGCATACACAAGTAACAGAGAGCATGCAAGATCATTAAATAGCACACGCATGATATATTATGAAACATTAACTTTAGTACTCAATGTTCATCGTATCCCAGCAAACACAATATGAAGAATTACATAACGGTGATCTTGATCATGATAGGCAGCTCACAAGATCTAAACATGATAGCACAAGTGGAGAAGACAACCATCTAGCTACTGCTATGGATCTGTAGTCCAAGGGTAGACTACTCGCGCATCAGTCCGGAGGTGGTCATGGCGACGTAGAGGCTTCTGGGGACGATTCCCCCTCCCGACAGGGTGGTGGGGAGAAGTTCTGATCTCTCCCGAATTGGTGTTGATGACGGCGACGGCTCGGGACCCGTGGAGGAAATAATGAACAATGTGCGATTTTTAGGTTTTTTTGAGGGGGGGGGGGGGGGTAGTTGTAGGCGGAAGGGCGAGGTCGGTGGAGCCGCGAGGGCCCCACACCTGGTGCTCGCGTGGGTCCAACTTCTGCCACGTGAGCACGTGGTGACGGCGCCTCGGTGCCCCACTTCGTGTCGTCTTCGGTCTTCTGTAACGTTCATAATTAAAAAATAACTCCAGGATAAAAATTGTCCAATTCCGAGAATATTTTCTTAAGTGTTTTTCTGAAACCAAAAACAGCAGAAAACAGTGAACTGACACTATGACATCTTGTTAATAGGTAAGTCCCAGAAAATGCATAAAACTATATAAAATGCATATAAAACATGTAATAACATGGTAAAATATAGCATGGAACACAAGAAACTATAGATACGTTGGAGACGTATCAATCACGTAATAATGTAAGGCATATAAACTAAGATCAAATGAATAAGGATTGTAGTTTATATTGATATCAAATGAGTAATAAATAAACAAGTAGGCAAATCAAAGCAAAGCTTTCAATGATATAGTATTAGATAGAAATCAACTGTGCAAAGCAGATATTAGAGATGATTTAAGCTTCAAGCACAACAATATAATCATCTAATGCTTCCAACAAACATGACAACTTTGTGACAGGATCAAGTCAAGCAATATCAATATGCACGTAGAAGATCAACTCCTTATTTGTTCAAAAGAAACAAGAAAGCGTTCAACGTTGGTTCCTGGCACCAGGATGTTTTGGCTAAGAAAATGTTAACGGAGGTTTGGGAGGCCAACGGAAGAAAGGATCACAAAGCTGCAAGTGATCATTAGACAAGAGGAAGTCTTACAATCGAAGCTATGCAAGGAGTAGTGATTACCACACAACGGATACACATAAAGCTCTAAGTATATGAAAGCTCTCCAATGGAACTAGTACGGGTGCATCCAACTTGCTTGCTCACGAAGACATAGAACACTTTTGAGGAGGCTCGTCATTGGAATATACAAGCCAATGTCTATAGTGTAAAGTTCCCCATATAGTTATGCAACTAAGACATGAAAACTCTCTCATATGGAGTAAAAGTTCTAAACATGAGCACAAATGATGATCATAACTCATATGGTGCTATAACATGAGCACATGTGTTGACTATAAATGATATGGTGCTATAACATGAGCACAAGTGTGTGATAAAGTAAAGTAATGTTGCCCCCTTTTTTATTATTTTTATTTATTTTTTCTTTTTTTTCTATTTTTTTTCTTTTTTTGTTTCTCTTTTCGATGGCCTCCATGGCTCTTTTCACTTTTAGGGGCAAGCATCCTAATATGATATATGACAACACACTAATGATGATATGACAACATACTGCTGATACAAGTAACTAATATGAATATGACATAATATGCATATGCCAACGGTGCCTCTGCCAGTGTAGCAGGTTATGCTATGATCTAGCGTAACATGGGTAAAACCACACATAAGCTTTATAGAATCACGCAAAGCATTATATAAGTAATTAATGACAACAAGACATGTAATGTAAGATGGATGTTGCATGTCAATATATCCCGGAATAGCTATGCAAATGTTGTAGTAGGAGCGGGGTGCACAGTTCACTAATGGTGTCTCTCCATAAATAATAATAACATTCATGCGGGTAAACAAATTACAACTTGGCATTTGATAGAATAATGATAAGCAAACCAATGCATATACTAACGTTATGATGTCTAGTGTGAGATTCATTCGGGCATTACAACAATATACATAGACCGTTACAGCCGCATCTATGACTAATAATCCATCTTCCGGTTAGCGTCCGCACCCCTTTCAGTATTAAGTTGCATGCAACAGATTATCGCCTTAAGCACTGTGTGTAAAGTAAGTAAGTAACATCATCCTTAGATAAAGTACTAATGTTTTATCCCTAGTAGCAACAGTACATCTACAACCT
The DNA here is from genome assembly GCA_026929855.1 of Poa annua. Lineage (NCBI taxonomy): Eukaryota > Viridiplantae > Streptophyta > Magnoliopsida > Poales > Poaceae > Poa > Poa annua. The sequence goes on along the minus strand of CM049426.1, from coordinate 270,133,895 downwards.
TAGAGAGAGCTGTCACCACACAGATTAAATAGAGACATGAACCTACTATCGAGCATAAATACCCCCTCTTGGAGTCACAAGCATCTACTTGGCCAGAGCATACACAAGTAATGGAGAGCATGCAAGATCGTTAAATAGAACACACATGGTATATTATGAAACAATAACTTTAGTACTTAATATTCATCGAATCCCAGCAAACACAACATGAAGAATTACATAACGGTGATCTTGATCATGATAGGCGGCTCACAAGATCTAAACATGATAGCACAAGAGAAGAAGACAACCATCTAGCTACTTCTATGGACCCGTAGTCCAAGGTTAGACTACTCACGCATCAGTCCGGAGGCGGTCATGGCGACGTAGAGGCCTCCGGGGACGATTCCGCCTCCCGACAAGGTGCCGGGGAGAAGTTCTGATCTCTCCCGAATTGGTGTTGACGACGGCGGCGGCTCGGGACCCATGGAGGAAATAATGAACACCGTACTAGGGTTTTTGTCTGAAGGGGTATATGTAGGCGGGGCGAAGGCGGTGGAGAGTCGTGGGCCCCACACCACCTCCTGGCGCGACAGAGGGGGGACCCGCGCGAGCACCAGGTGGCGGCGCCTCGGTGCCCCCACTTTGTCTCGTTCTCGACTTTCTGGAACGTTCCCGATGAAAAACTGACTTTGGAAAGAAATCGTCCAATTCCGAGAATATTTCCTTAAGTACTTTTCTGAAACCAAAGACAGCAGAAAACATGGAATCGACACTATAACATCTTGTTAATAGGTTAGTCCCAGAAAATGCATAAAACTATATAAAATGCATATAAAACATGTAATAACATGATATAATATAGCATGGAACATAAGAAATTATAGATACGTTGGACACGTATCAGTCGCCAAGATCGAGTTTGTTCTTTGCGGCCTCACCGATGAGCAGCACGAGGATCCACGCTGGGACCTGACGAACAATGCCTTCAAAGAGCGGCACCACCGGGAACTGGAGGCGCAAGACGGTCCGACCGACACATCTCTTGGTCGGAACAACTCCGTCAGGAGGTGGCTATGGTGGGGCGCACCAGGCCGCACACTCACCGCCGTCCTCGACCACATCGACATCGGGCAACTAACCCTGGCTCACCATGCCGCCACACCAGCCCACCGTCTTCTGTCGCTACGGCTTGTTGTGGATGCCATGACGGATGTGTGGTGGCTCCTTTTCCTCGTCTTCCAGGCCGCACACCTCCACGACACCACACTCGTCGTCCAGGCCGCCCTTGGCATTCATCCGGTGACGCCGCTCGCTTGGGTCAAGACTGAGCCGGAGGAGACGCTGCTCAGGAGGCGTGCACGCGGAAACATCATCAACGGCTGTCGCGCACCATCGCCGCCCAGAGGCCACTTGCGTCTCGTGAAGCCAAAAATAGAGCACGAGGCTGGTGGATAGTCGCTCAAGAAGCCAAAGTTGAAACCCGACACCGACGGGCTGAAGAAGCCTAGAAGGAACCCGCCTGGGAGGCCCCGCGCGACTACATGCGTTCAGCACTGAACATCGAGGCGCCAAGCGACCCGGAGGAATTCCCAGGATAGCGGCTCACCGAGCAGATGTCACTCAACGACATCCTGTTGACCGATAAGGACTTCGCATGCGCCCACGCAGGAGGAGGCCGAGCGCCTGCTGAAGCATGCTGCTCACCGTTAGGTAAGCTTCAAAAAGGCTGCGTGCACCGACGTCATCATCCTTGATGATAGCGCGCCTGCATGCTCACACAGGAAGAGGCCGAGCGCCTGCTAGAGTATGCTGCTCTCCGTCAGGTACGTTTTGAAAATACTGTGTGCACCGACGTCATCATCCTCAACGACATTGACGAGGAGGAGGCACTCAGATCAACTAGGTGGCACGACAACCACCCGGTGCAGGTGTATATAAATAAAATTTGACTTACGTTTAGTTTAATTTCACCAAGGTTGCATATTTGTTTAAAGTTTAGGCTTTAGCCAAACTTATACGGTTGTAAAATGGCGCACCCTAAGACGTCAAACAACACCGGCACGCGTAAGCGGCCCAATTTAGTGTCGGAAAATGGCCTCGAAGGGGAATCGAGTGGAAGGGTGCCCCCAATGTAGAAATAGGGAGGATCATAAGCAAAGTTGTCTTAAAATCCGGTGTTATACACATTAGCTCGTGACCATAGCACAAAAAGCTTACGACCCACTCACATCGGTATGACCAAACCATAAGGAAAAAAGGAATATACTTATTCTCTCTCTCTCCATATCCATGGGAAATTACTCAATTAGACCATCCTCACTACATCTCACATAGGTGGTTGGAAAAGTAATCTACATGGTAGGCTCCACCTTATAGTCGAAACCGCTTTTAACCATGTGAGGTTTTAAGAACGGTATAGTCTGTACAATGAGACCCAGTTTAACACCCAAACTAAACTTAAACATTGGAGAAAGGAGCTGCGTGGAGTGGCCGAGCTTGCCAGCTAAAAGAACGCTAGCATCACGGGGTGCTAGCTTGCCAGCGGGATCTTAAGATTACAGGTACTTGCGCTCTCCTTGCCCAGACGAGGTGCTCCTGTTATCAAGTGTGTTTAACATACAGGATATCTCAAGTGATATAACCCTATATATAAAAGGGCGTTGATTTCACCTCCCATTCTACTGTCCACGTCACCATTTTTCCTTAGCCGTTGGATCAGCGCGTCCGACGGTCCAGATTGAAAGTTTCTGCAAAGGAGATGGCGAGTTACTGTAGCACGGGCTTCCGCGCCAATCACATAGCGCCACGTCTCCCGGTCGCAACCCGGTGGCTTCCGGTTCCACCAGTCACCGTGGTTTTTTGTACAAAAGCGCCTCACAGATCACCGTAGAGCTCCGCTGCCCACAAAATAACATTGCGAAGGACCTACGTGCAATTACCTACAAGTCCACATACTTTTTTTGCAAAACAGCCACGCACAATTCCCCCTCCTTCTTCTTCTCTCCCGCGCGGCGCAAAGATCGCCGCCGGCACCTCCACACGCTGCCGCCGTTGCGAGCCTCCCCGGTCAGATCGAAGGTCACGGGGAGGTGCGTCGCCTCGCCCGCTTCCACCTCAGCGAGTTTGGCGTGCCGGAGCGCTGTCTCTGTGCGGGAATGAGCCGCGCAGCGCTCGGCCACCACCGCCGCGCACCGCCGCATCCGCACGCCGGCCTGGACGTTCCGGCGACCTCTAACCAGCGGCGCCGCCAATATCGGATACCCCGCGTCCGCGCGCGTCGGATACGCTCCAGGACGTGATCCAAACTGCGGTGGATGGACGCCGGCGTGCTCAGCGCCGCCGCGGGAGGCAAACCCAAGCCGCCGCCATCGATGACGTCATCACTACGTCATAATGAGATCCACATGTCAGTGTCTGTGCGGAAAAAAAGGAAAAATCAGAAAATATTTAATACTGTAAAATAAATATCTTCAGATATATACATCAGAAAAATATGAAAAATATATGAAAATACTCACAAAGAAAATATCTAAGTAATTATGGCATAATATAAACATTGAAGGGGATCGTGTACAGAAAACAAAAAACTTCCTAGCAACGATATCCTTAAACTAGCCAAGATCTACACTATGCAGATATAGAAGTACGGCGAAGATCGGAATACATACCCTCGTAGACTGAATAGAGGGGATTACGCTCCCGCACAAGCGTTGACGACGAAGACGACGTAGCCGACCTCTAGGTCGCGAAGAACTCGGCGTGACGAAGACGACGAAGATGACCCCGAGGTCGGGTGGAGGAAGTAGGACTCCGAGTACCGCTAGCGCAGCACCTCGCAGGGCGTCACACACATACGGTGGAGACGACGGCCTCCGAAGCTCCAGTCCAGGACGAGCAGCGGAAGACTTGGACCGGAACACCAGCAGCGCGGCAGCGGGCTATGGTGGTAGAGATCCCCCTCCTCTACTCGGCGCGGCTCCGACAAGGGAACCACGAGATCGAGAGAGAATTTGGGAATTAATTGGTGAATTAAAATGCCAGGTGTGCCCCTTCTTATATAGGCTCCCAGGGGGGAGCCAACCTCCTCACCAGGCAATGTGGGACTATCCCCACATGCCTGGTGCGGCTCCATGGTGCGCCGCCCCCCTAGTGGGCCCCATTTGGCCCACTTGGGTCGGCCCCCTTGCCCCCCCCCACCGAATCCCCTTGAGGATTTTCCCCCTCTTGGGCCTTCTTTCGACCAGAAGGCCCATTTAGGGAAATCAGTCTAAATAAATTCGAAAATAAATATATAAAATCATATTTGCATATTAATTACACTAATTAATATCAAACATAATATATATAATTTATTCTAGCTCCGAAAACTCTTTCGGCGCTGCCCGATCTCCATCGGACCATTCCCGGGACGTTCCCGGTGATCTCTTTCCTTTCCGGTTGTCTTGTCGAAACCCCTTAAGTGTGTTACCCTAGCGGTTCGATATAATAACATGTACGATCAAGACTCCTCTATGATCGACGACTAACTCGTAGGCCTGGACCCCATGAACTAATCCCTGTGATATAACGAATGACTTTCATCTATCAAACCTGGACGTCTAGTCTTAAATCCTTTGTCATGGCGATACTTAGCATGTCCGAGCATCTTTCTCAGATATCTCCATACCTAGCATGATCTCGTTACATACATCGCTATCTTCTACTCGTCTATGATATTATGTCAGCTGGTGACCTAGTCACATGTTTGCAAACTCATTTGACATAATCTCACCGAGTGGGCCCTAGAGTATCTATCCGGCTATGCGGACTGACAAATCCCGCTGTTGACCCCTCGTCTCAACTACCCCTTTCCGATACCCAAAAGTATCACCTATCATTGTCACACTATATAAGATATGACGTTTGGTGCGATCAAAGTATCTTCCAGGGATAACAATAAGAGTTGATCTCACGGTCTTAAGGCGTAATAACTATGTCCTATAAATAATGGGTATGTCCATCACATCGTTACACCTAACGATATGACTCCCATTGCCGACCGGCGCCATGCCCTATGATCGGAAAACCTCGATCATCAATCGCGCAACGAAACTAGTCTTAGTAGAGGCTACTAGGGACCTGATTGTTTTATCTACCACACCTGTATTAATGTTTTCGCTTAATACAGTTATAGCATGGTGTAAAACATATATTGAATGATTTGGGATATTGCCAATAAACTATGTTTATTAAGTGCCTCTAGGGCATATTCCCTTCAGTCTTCCACTTGCACTAGAGTAACACTTAATCTAGTTTACAACTTGGTAAAAGCTCAACACCCATAGCATCTTGGTGCCTGCTCGCCTTGTGAAAGAGGAATACAGTCAATAGATCTCACACATTGAGACCTATATGTGCTTTGCAACACTTCTATGTCATCTAATTTGACATCATCCCGTATCTTAGGATGACGGTGAAATATATCCAAGTGGATGGAGTGAGACTCGAGCATTTGCGTAGCATGCGCCTTAAAAGTCTAAGAGGTCTATTAAGGGGACCACCTACGCTCGGAAATCTGCTCAGTCCAATCACACTTGCTACTTCTAAAGTCGCGATATATTTCTATACCTATGTAGATTGTGCGACAGTGCATTCATATGCGACTTCGTAAACTAACCATGTCTATCTTCAAAATAAAGGACATCTCCTATATGAGATTTCTAGTCGTATGGGTCAGTGTAGTAACTTGCATCATCGTAACCGCTTTACGGCAAGTTGCCATTCCACTCTTACCCTTTACTAGAAAACCTATCTTCAGTTCTCATAGACACTGAAGAATAAACTTAACGTTTGTTCATTGATCCACACAAGGATCACTCTAGAACCTGTTCTTCAACCAAGAACTCGGGTCACACTAAGTCAAGCTTTCAGTCTGATAGCATCTATGACTGATACATAGATAATGTCGAACATCATTTTCTATAACTGAAAATGCCAAGATAAACTTAATATTTTACCTAGTCATACAAGCAAGAACCTCTTTCTTTGCTTGTCCTATTCTGAAACACTTCAGAATCTTGACTTAGGAAATATTCCGACTTAATGTTATTACGCCCCTTTCGATCTATACAATTATAAATCGGATGCCTAATACTCCTAACTTCATTTCATAGAAAATTTAATCACTTAAATAATCCTTTACACTCTACTAGAGGATCTGTGTCATTCAATATGTCGTTAGATACAAAATCACGAATGACACCTAGCTTCCACTCAAATATGCCTTCCGTATATAAGATCAAGAAAAAGCTACTTAGCTCCCACTCAAATATGCCTTCCGCATACAAGATCAAGGAAATCTACTTTGCTCCCACTCACTTCTTTGCAAATGTAGGTTTCTTCAACTATTTTGGACAACTCCAAAATCCTTTGATCACATTATCAAAGTGAAGATTCCAGCTCCGATATGCTTGCTTCTGCCCATGAATGGACAACCGAAGTTTGCACACATGTTAGCATCCTCAGGATCACCAACTCTTTCTTAATGACACTATTAAGAAACATGGTTTCCTTATCCATCTATGAATTTCTCATTCGAAATTATAGTGATTGCTAAACGACCCAGAATAGATTTAGGCTTCGCCACTTGAGACAAACTCTCATGTGGTCTGTTGGAACTGTTTCACGACAAATCGAATCTGCTCTACTCTCTCATAAAATTCCATATACTATTAACATCCTAGATGCCATCAAGAAGATCTTCCAAGTCAATACCTGGTAATCGTATATGGATTTTATTCGGATCATAAATGACTCATAGCCATTTCTCGGACTTAGGTCCACCATCTCTTCTTCGTAGTTCGTAGGTCTATCATATTCCATTAATATGACCTTCATAACAAGATTGTCGTAACACACAGTGTGAAACACAACCTCGTATGCCTACGCTCTTAGTATGAGCTCAGAACATCATGATCTTGAATCATCAGCTTTTTCAAGTTGTGGAGCCTGACACCAAAAACACTTACGGTTGCGCCACTCTGATGTCTGGAGAAGAAGTTCACCAACTTCGTCTTGCTCTACTTTCTTTCTCACTTATACCCTCGGACAAGAAACTATTTCTTTCGCAAGGTATATCCCGGCAATGATTTTGCCTATGTCGTGAGACATGTACCCAACTAACTCTTTAGGCAGGGTATACTACAAAGATTAATCCATTTTAGGTTCGACTACATCGAAACACTAAATTGCTGAAACGACAATCCAGGCTCAGAAGCCATGTCATCACTCGTATGGTATTGTCTCCATGGATTCAAATGGTTTCCCTATTTGCTAACGTGAGTGTTTACGTTTCTACCATATGACTCTAATGATCACAATAATTCGGTAAGAGATTCATTTACCACACACTATTCGATAGGGTGCAATTACGACGTCCTAACACACCATGACACTATGGTGCTCCATGCGACGTAATTTGTGGAACTCTTCTCACAAGTCTTCCAATGATGTGCCAACATTATAACTCAAATCTTCATTCCTCGATATGCATCGCGGGAATTTGATTTTCTTGTTAAGTTTATTTCCTACTTCATTCTGGACTTGTTTGATTGAATCAAAATTTCCAGGCCAACATTCCCCGAGTGGATATCCATATATCTATTCGAATGTTCATGAAGTTTATGAAATAAATACTTCAACTATACGTTAAAGTACTTCATTGATTCACATACACCGAAATGCACGATTCTCAACAAGCTATACTCAAAACGTTCAGGGTGTGTTTGGTAGCCTGGTTGAGCTCAGATATTCCCACCTCACCCAATTTTCAGCTGTTTGGTAGCCTGCATTAGTCATCTGGGCCATGCCCACTTCATACAAAAAAGTCCACTCAGCCATGCCCGGTTGAGAAGTGAGAATCGAGCTTCACAACCCGGCCTGGCTGAGCTCATACGAAAAATCCCACGCGTGGGACCCACCCGCGCGTCGCTCGCGCAACCCGAGCGGAAATGTCTCCTCACTTTCCCCCGTCATCCTCCTTCGTCCTCCTCTCGCGTCTGGGGTCGCCGTGCTGCCTCGTCCTAGCGCCGCCGGCCTGGATCTCCTCCCGCCCTGCTCCCTGCGGCACGGACGAGCATGGAGCACGGCGCCTCCACTCGCCGGTCGTGTCCCGTACCTCCTCTCGTAGGAGCCCGAGCTCCGTCCAACTCCTCCTTCCTGTTTGACGAGAGAGGGCAGGAGCCCGAGCTCCGTCCAGTCAGCGCTGCTCCTCGCGTCCAGAGCCTCCGCCTAGCTCCGTCCAGAGCCGCTCCTCACACCCTGACCTCCGCCCAGCTCCGTCCAGCGCCGCCGGCGGGCTGCTCCCCCGCGCCATGGATGTGCCAATTTTATTAGGACCTGATTGCTTTTTCTGAGGACCCGATTGCTTTTTAAAATTCTTTTCTGGGACCTTTGTGTAAGAATTTGGATCTGTTTGCAATTTATTTCGTGGACTGGAAGGATCTGAAAGGAAAAACTGTAATATAATATTTTAAACTAATCCAATCAGAAAATACAAGCATTATATAAATTTTGTTTACGCAATATTGAAATTGTAAAATGACTAAGCATGGGTCAAGACATACAATCCACCAAACAATATCACATGTCAGCCTAGCTCAACAAATGCAAGCCACCAAACAACCAAGAAAATCTCAGTCCAACCTGTATGAGATCAACCTGTCTCACTTGAGAAACCAATGCTAGGATGACATAGGCTACCAAACACACCCTCAGTGAAGTTCACGAAATAAAGGTCTCCACTACCCGTCAATTATTTCATTGAACCACATACATCTCTATGTATGAATATCAATAAGTTATATGCCCGCTTTCCGAAAACGGTGTCACGGTTATTTTGCAAGTGTCAAAAGATCAAATCTTAGGACTCGTAGGTCCATCCAGTGTGGAGCTAATGCATATAACATTGACATGACTAAACGGTAGTGCCACACATATGTGGTGTATTTATTAAGTTTGTATCCTTTGGCATTAATATTATGAATGTGGGAGCTTCTACCATCTAAATTCAAATCGGCATATGATCATTTCTTCATAAATATAGGACACCAATTTGTCACTATCATGTATGAACAAGTGTCTCGCTAGAGGAGACACACTTGTAACGATTATACTAACAGGCGATCATAAAGAATTTACCCAAATGGTAGATCTAGAGGGAGAGTGTCTATGGCCATCACAACAACTTGATTGCTATTATCAACACGCAATGTCGCCTCATCCTTTCAAGCTACTCAAGCAGTAAACCTGGTTTTTCACAAAACATGACTAGTTCAAAACTTAGTCACTACTGCGAGTACTTGCTTGGCTAAAACATTCATAACATGTATATCATATATACACCATCATCATTGATGACTTCCGGCGATCTGTTTCATTTTCTTGATACTTCCACCGTAATCAAAAACCATGAAGGTGAACGATTCCCCCTTGCATGACATAGTCTATGACAGAGGATTTGCACTTGGCAACGATGTCTGTCATCCAGTGATTGAGCTGAGCGGGGCGTCTCAGTGTTCATTAAATATGAACATATGTCATTAAGTATGACCGCCACGTGCTCCCTCAATGTGTGTATTCTCTTCCATCTTGGTTGAGAAGACAATCAGTCAACATACTGATAAATTTCATCAACCCAACGTTTGGGGTACCCCGAGTTTAGCGACCATATCATATGTTCGCGATCTAAAAACTCGTACCCACCTTTGGTTCTTTATGGCAGAGATCATAGCATACACTGGACTATGATGATATCATCCGCACAAAATCCGATAATCAAAATTATCTTTTGTTAGCGGAATCTCCGGGTTTATCTCCTAGCGGGTATTGTAACACAAAAAGCTAACGGTTTAAACAAGGAGTATCCTCAAGCTAAAGCATAAAACTATGAAGTTTGGACCCAACCTTTTAAGTTTCTCAATCGCAGGAATGCGCCTAATTTGAAAAAGATGCTATCGCAATGGTTAATATCTACAAAGGTTTGCAAAACAGACTCTGTTCATTACATTCTGAGTTCTAGTATTTTAGAAAATAACTATCCGAACTCCAACTCAAACGAACATCCCTCATGGTCGTTTAAGCGATTGCACGACCCCCATCCATTGCACCAACCCTCATCATCAGAGCCGGCGGCACAACTTTAAGAGTAGACAAAAGTCCGCCACACTAATTTTGTGACTCGTGCTCGACCTTTCGGTCTCCCTGTTCCGAGGCCATATTTCTGAATATGCTAGGCTCGCCACCAAAAACCTCCACGCTGACGCTTGTGCAACATGGCTTACACCCACTGTATGCGAACGACGAGATGTCTGACACCCGATCATCACGGCCTGCCTCAAAACGTAGAACTTTCTTGGTGGTGCGCGTTGGAGGGAGAACACTAGTGGTATTTTGAAGGGATCAACTTATATAGCTACCGCCGTGTAACTAATATATATACTATATATACAATCACACAATATAAGATGCACACAAAACATCAAATGTAATGCAATGTGATATAGTCCATTGCGCCATGGTCTTCTTGGCGCCCGCAGTTTATAAACAATTTAATAAACCTACCTTGACCATATCACATAGCCCCTGCAAAATAAAGTTAGACGCTTCTACTTTATCTTTTGCATATTTTACGTGGCTCGGGGCTTTCGTAAATAGAACCACTTCATACCTACGAACCTTATGACCACAACAACGATCCAATAATTGCATGTTTAAGCATCCCTTTCGGGCCCTCCATTGAAAATGCAAAGCCAACTAAAGAGAGAGAAACAAGCACCCACCAGCCACAGATACGGTACAAGCCGTATGTCAGTAGTGGAACCAGTCTCGCGTAAGCGTACGCGTAAAGTCGGTCCGGGCCGCTTCATCAGCTCGATGCCGCTGGAATCACAAGTGCACGCTAGAGGGTAGAAAATAACAAGAACGGAGCCCCCGTGCAGAACACGGGTTCTAACAGCGTACAGCTATATCTACGATAGATCGGCTCTGATACCACAGAAGGGGATCGTGTGCAGAAAACAAAAAAAATCCTAGCAACGATATCTTTAAACTAGCCAAGATCTACACTATGCAGATATAGAAGTACGGCGAAGATCGGAATACATACCCTCGTAGACCGAATAGCGGGGATTACGCTCCCGCACAAGCGTTGACGACGAAGACGACGTAGCCGACCTCTAGGTCGCGAAGAACTCGGCGCGACGAAGACGACAAAGATGACCCCGAGGTCGGGTGGAGGAAGTAGGCCTCCGAGTACCGCTAGCGCAGCACCTCGCAGGGCGTCACACACATACGGTGGAGACGACGGCCTCCGAAGCTCCAGTCCAGGACGAGCAGCGGAAGACTTGGACCGGAACACCAGCAGCGCGGCAGCGGGCTATGGGGGTAGAGATACCCCTCCTCTACTCGGCGCGGCTCCAACAAGGGAACCACGAGATCGAGAGAGAAATTGAGAATTAATTGGTGAATTAAAATGCCAGGTGTGCCCCTTCTTATATAGGCTCCCAGGGGGGAGCCAACCTCCTCACCAGGCAATGTGGGACTATCCCCACATGCCTGGTGCGGCTCCATGGTGCGCCGGCCCCCTAGTGGGCCCCATTTGGCCCACTTGGGTCGGCCCCCATGCCCCCCCCCCACCGAATCCCCTTGAGGATTTTCCCCCTCTTGGGCCTTCTTTCGACCAGAAGGCCCATTTAGGGAAATCAGTCTAAATAAATTCGAAAATAAATATATAAAATCATATTTGCATATTAATTACACTAATTAATATCAAACATAATATATATAATTTATTTTAGCTCCGAAAACTCTTTCGGCGCTGCCCGATCTCCATCGGACCATTCCCGGGACGTTCCGGTGATCTCTTTCCTTTCCGGTTGTCTTGTCGAAACCCCTTAAGTGTGTTACCCTAGCGGTTCGATATAATAACAGGTACGATCAAGACTTCTCTATGATCGACGACTAACTCGTAGGCCTGGACCCCATGAATTAATCCCTGTGATATAACGAATGACTTTCATCTATCAAACCTGGACGTCTAGTCTTAAACCCTTTGTCATGGCGATACTTAGCATGTCCGAGCATCATTCTCAGATATCTCCATACCTAGCATGATCTCGTTACCGACATCGCTATCTTCTACTCGTCTATGATATTATGTCAGCTGGTGACCTAGTCACATGTTTGCAAACTCATTTGACATAATCTCACCGAGTGGGCCCTAGAGTATCTATCCGGCTATGTGGACTGACAAATCCCGCTGTTGACCCCTCGTCTCAACTACCCCTTTCCGATACCCAAAAGTATCACCTATCATTGTCACACTATATAAGATATGACGTTTGGTGCGATCAAAGTATCTTCCAGGGATAACAATAAGAGTTGATCTCACGGTCTTAAGGCGTAATGACTATGTCCTATAAATACTGGGTATGTCCATCACATCGTTACACCTAACGATATGACTCCCATTGCCGACCGGCGCCATGCCCTATGATTGGAAAACCTCGATCATCAATCGCGCAACGAAACTAGTCTTAGTAGAGGCTACTAGGGACCTGATTGTTTTATCTACCACACCTGTATTAATGTTTTCTCTTAGTACAGTTATAGCATGGTGTAAAACATATAATGAACGATTTGGGATATTGCCAATAAACTATGTTTATTAAGTGCCTCTAGGGCATATTCCCTTCAAACATATTTGAATGTTTTCATACGGTGAATATTTCGGATAATCCGGTGCGAAAAAAAGGAAAAATCAGAAAATGTTTAATACCGTAAAATAAATATCTTCAGATATATACATCAGAAAAATATGAAAAATATATGAAAATACTCACAAAGAAAATATCTAAGTACTTATGGCATAATATAAACATATTTGAATGTTTTCATATGGTGAATATTTCGGATAATCCGGATTTATTCCTCGAACCATAAATTTGAATTAACAACTGCATTTCCTCTTTAGAACAAAATGTAACAAATGGAAATATTTTAAAAACTCCATCGCAAAAAATAAAATGCTTACTATTTGTGCCATTCAATCAAAATTCCAAATTTATATTAATGTTTTAATATGGTGAATTTTTGGGAAAAATTTAAGTTCATTTTCTTCAATCATAGATTAAAATTAACAAATACTCATATAATGCATTCCATTGGACTATGTAAAAATAATAATTTTGCATGGACAAATACAAAATTACTATGGTTCATGAAACAGATAAATTTCCCAAGATTTAAAACTGGTAAATATTTGAAAAATCCTAATACACTTCTTCTTTACAATAAGTTCTAACACTTGAAAATATTTCTATAAATACCCTCACAAAAAAAGGATATTATATTTGTCCCATTCACCCAACTTTCAAATTTACATGTTTCAACTTTAGAGCACTTTTCAATTGCCCCAAACAAATACTCATACAACGTATTTCATCTTAATATCAATCATAGATTAAAATTAACAAATACTCATATAATGCATTCCATCGGACTATGTAAGAATAATAATTTTGCATGGACAAATACAAAATTACTATGTTCGTGAAACAGATAAATTTCCCAAGATTTAAAATTGGTAAATATTTGAAAAATCCTAATACACTTCTTCTTTACAATAAGTTCTAACACTTGAAAATATTTCTATAAATATCCTCACAAAAAAAAGGATATTATATTTGTCCCATTCACCCAACTTTGAAATTTACATGTTTCAACTTTAGAGCACTTTTCAATCGCCCCAAACAAATACTCATGCAACGTATTTCATCTTAATACGGAAATACATTATATTTGCATGGCAAAATACTAACTTACTATAGGCTGTCAAAAAACAAATATTTTCTGATATTTCAGACCAGCGAACATTTGAAAAAATCCTAATGTACTTCCTCTTTAGAACAATTTCTAACACATTAAAATACATCAATAGATACCCTTACAATAATAAAATGCTAATTATTTATGCCATTCAACCGAAATGCATATTTACATGCTCCAAAATTTTACATAACTTTTCAATCTACCCATGTTATAACCGTTAAACAAATTCTAATCTAAAAAACTTTCAATCTCCAACAATTTTTCAAATATAACCAATTTATCCCTGATGTCTTCTTTGAATAGGCTCACTAATTTTGGAACATACATAATTTAAAAATGTCCATGTTATCAAATTTATTTTGTTTTAACCAAATGGGCGCGGCATTGCCGCGCTAAATTCCCTAGTATTCCTGTATGAACGATATTATTCGTACTAATTGATGTGTTAAAAAATAGAAAATTTACTAATGCGTGATTGTATTTTTGTGAATTTATGTACACAAAGTTCACGTTACTTCATGAATCTAAATAAATAAATTATATTAATCATGTATTTATGATAATGCATTGATATTTGAAAATTTATTGATCATTTATGCACGGATCATAAAGCATTTTGAACGAATGAGATAAGTGGAGGAGATCCACATAGTTGTGGAGTTGCAATTTCCGTAGTTGGATAATTAAACTTGAACTTTCTTGAAATGAACTGTTCCGTTTGATCGTTCTTCCACAGCCTCTGTTTGTGAATAAAATATGCCTTGGATATTCGAATGTGGACTATATTCCAAGCGGTAACCTAACCAGGTACTGCCGGTAGAATATATACATTCAGGAAACTGTATTCAACCAGTTGCCATTGTTAGACCAGCTACATCGTTGGACAAAAGCGATTCACAGTGCTTATATCAAACCAGTTCAATACGATACATGAATTGATTCATCCAGAAAAGTGCATCAACAAATTGGTTTGCTTCTTGCATACAATTGTGGAACCTTTCTGGCCAAGTGTGTGGAGGAAGACCAAAAACACTGGAGAAAAACTGATTGTTCATTTCATACAGCATGTCACACCCGATTCCTCACAGACAGTGAAACGAACCATAGGAGTAGCATTTCATATTGAATCGGCGGACAGTGTAGACACTAGACAGTAGACACAATATTGACACATGCACACAGCAAGGATGAGGGGTACAGTGCTAGCTCCTACAAATTCTGCTCTGTTTAATCAGTGATACCTTTCAGTCATTCACCCTGTCAGAGACTTAGCTGAACTGAAAACATTCACCATAGTCCTGCACTGCATAATCTGAAGAAGTGCCAACTTCCAGGACAATGGATTTGACATGAAGAACAGAGGATTAAATGGAATCTGCACCTTGCAATCACACACGTCTCTATCAGGTGGGCACTAGAAACTCTACGCAGCCGTCGTCCATGCCAAACCCCATGACTACTGCAGCCACGGCTCCCAGAACTGTCACGACGGCAACGGCGGCGAACCACCCAACCCTACCCGCAGCCCACATGCCCGCCTCCGTCTTCCTCATCTCTCCGGCAACAGCATCCTCCCCTAGCGAGAGCAGCGACGTGGCCGCGGTGGATCCGGAGCTCGACGAGCTCGACGAGTAGCGGTAGTAGTAGCCACAGGGACAGAGCGGGATGGTGCACTCGCAGGAGCAGGAGCACGAGGAGGCAACGGCCGGGACGGTCGCGCAGATGCTGGATGTGTCTTCCTCGTAGCGGCGGGCTCGGATCTTGCCACCTCTGTCGATCGTGACGCCGGTGTCACTGGCGCCGCTGCTGCTAGCCTGCTGGAGCGAGGAGAGGAGCTTCCTCGGCATCGTCGGCGAGCGCCCCGGGAGAATCGGTAAGAGGAGGTCTGGCGTTCCCGGTCTGGCGCCGGTGACGACGCCTGAAGAAGGCGTGGCGCAGATGGTGCTGTCCGAGAGGCTGCGACGATGTCGCGCCGGTGCGGAGCAGCTGCTGGTCTTGTATTCGTGCCAGTCCCGCTCCAGGTCCTTCATCCGCCGCTCCAGACGGTCGACGCAGAAGGCAACCGCGACGTCGTCGCGGTCGCAGGTAGACCAACGACGCGCATTGCCGTGGGCTTGGTGGTGGGCGCTGGTGGCGGTGCTGCAAGTGCTCATGGTCGCACGCGTCGGGTCGCCGTCGCGTGAGCGAAAACTGAGAACGCGGAGGAAAGGAGTGGGTGGTTGTACTCTTGTACGAGAACGTGGTATGCAGGCTGCAAGCAACTGCAGGCTCCACGTTCGACGGCCGGGGAAGCGCGACAGGCTATTTCGAAATGGCGTAGATGAGTACATGACGTTTGTCCGTTGGAGTAATCAAGTATCTGAATTAATCGTGGAGTAACTGGGCTTAACTGATCGATTGCGTCTTTTACTAGCGACTTGAAATAGGATCAAACGGGAATACGGATTTAAATTTGTGCGATCATGCATTCAGTTTTCAGACGAGAACATGGTAGAGACGTAGGAGACGGAGGACGTCAATGGTTCCCTGCGTGCTGCTGACCCCGGGAACAGTGGACATCATACCCCTTTCTATCGGATGAGGTATTAACCAGTTTAAACTTGTGTGATCATGCATTTCAGACGAGTACATCTCCACTAATATTAAAATATCCAGAGAGGCAGATCCAAACAATCTCAGCCGTACACCAACCACATCCAACGGCACCAAATGAATCCTTTCCTATCAAATGCGTTTAACACGACCATGAAAAGAAAAAAAAAACTCCCCGCATGGCGCACTCTGACGCTCCAGAGCAACCGTCTACCTCCGCCCGCTCCAATCTTCCGGCAGCCAGTCTCCACCGCTCCCCCGTTCCGCCAGTCTCCAAGCACGCCGCAGTTCGCCGTCGCCGCCTCAGCTCGCAGGGAGGAGGGACGGAGCAGCAGCAGCAGGGGTGTTGTACCCGTTCACCGTGGTGAAGCCGCTGGTGCTGCACGACGGCAGCACGCTGAGCGACGTCAACTGGAGGATCCTGAAGCGGACAACGAGGCCGGTGCGGCACCCCGTCGGGGAGTTCGCGTGCGGCCCCGTCGTGTCGTCGCCCGATGGGCCGGGTCTGTCCGGGAAGGCGGTGGTGAGCCTCACCAAGATCAGGACGGGAGGGAAGGGCACCATAACCATCGCCGCCTCTCAATTCGTCGTCGCCGCCGCCTCCCTGAGTTCACCGCTGCCGCCGCCGCCTCCCCGAGTTCACCGCCGCCTCTCAATTCGTCGCCGCCGCCGCCTCCCTTAGTTCACCGCTGCCGCCGCCCCGAGCTTGCCGCTGCCGCGCCTCAGTTCGCCGCCGCCGCCGCCTCCTTGAGTTCACCGCTGCCGCCGCCCCTGAGCCCGCGACCCTCGTCAGTCCTTCCAGCATAAGGTAAGCCACCCCTCCAGACTCTCTTCATCCTATCTGTTCTGTGTGATCTGGTGCTCTGATTTAGGGTCTGCACTGTCGGGCTGATCTTCTGCTAAGGGGATTCCTAGAACAACTGAACAAGGACGACATGCCAGGGATGTTAGTTTAACCGATGTGCCATTTCAATTTCAAGTTACAATGTGATCTTACTGATCAACTAATTCCACTCCTCCCTTCAATTTACACCCAATTGTTATGCATACAATTTTCAGTTCATGCCTATTTTCCAGAACTGAAGAAAATCATGCTAAAATTTGTATGTTGTGAGTATATGACCAGTCAAGCAATTTGTCCTATTTTTCTGAATGGCACAGGTTCACTGAAACAACATAAATGGCACATTCTCTTCTGTATAAGGTATAAACCATCATCTTTGATCTTCAGTATTGCTTACTTTGTACTTGGCGTATGATCATTTTTCTGACAGTAACAGATCGATCTTCTTGGTGGTATTTCTAATAGTCTAGCATACTTACATGTTTTTTGGCCTTGTAAATACAGGCTTTCTCCAAATTATTAGCATAAATCGTACAACTGTGGACACATTGTTGGTTAAGTGTGGGATGGTATGACCTCTCGCTAGGCTGGTACATATAATTCCCCTCAACCTTAGATAAGCCCCTTTGTTCATTATGAACATGACTTCTAGTCCTCAGTGACCCACCGGTCGATGCTATGAAAACTACATCTTGGCATACATATATGGCACCCTTCACCGTATTCAACTAGGGAAGCGATGCATCATGCACATGCAGTGTGACCAAAGAAGAAGAGTTATCAGGTGTTCTCTCTTTTCCCATTAATTTTCTTTGCTTGTTGTATTTAAACGTTTTCTTAATTAAGAAAAGACAAAAATTATGTGGCTGCTTGGTAGGAGAATTATGCAGGTCTGTACTATCAACTATTTGTTTTATTTTGTGTCTGAAGTTAACATTCTTCTTACATACTTATCCAGGTATATTTATAAGGCATTTGTGGCTTCTCAAATTGTAGTTGTACCTACATAAGATAGCTACAAGTATCAGTAGGTACATGCAATCTAAGCACCTAAAACTGAATGATTAGCATGCTCTGGTTATAACGTATGTAATGAGAACTGATGTTACACTCTATTTATCTTTACAGTACATTTTTTCCATTACTATTTTCCTACTATTTCTTTGGTGTAAGTTCCTG
Source organism: Poa annua (assembly GCA_026929855.1). Classification (NCBI taxonomy): domain Eukaryota; kingdom Viridiplantae; phylum Streptophyta; class Magnoliopsida; order Poales; family Poaceae; genus Poa; species Poa annua. Next base: position 270,115,432 of record CM049426.1, on the reverse strand, counting down.
GTTGTGTGGTCACCTCATGTACATATTGATTATAGACCAAGCAAACAATGATGTAAATGGTTTACCTCATGTATTTCAGTGGCATTGATCCTCTAGCAATTAGTATGGTTTACCTCATGTACATGTGAATTCATTTCACCACAGGCAGGCAGGCCTTGCTGCTCATCTCAGTTTCTCAAACACCAACATCATAAAGCTGCAATTTTGATCTTGGCCAAACCAGTTAACATGATTCTCCACGTGATTTTTTCTCACTTCTGTACTTACTGAATGTCTATAATCTTTTCCCATGAGTTTACATTTGACTTTTTTCATCAGAGTTGTTGCACATGAAGAAACTTCGTCCAGCTGCGTCCCCGTTTGCATCAGAAGAGCATTCCCCGTTTAAAGATCTAACAAACACGTCAACAAAGAGTGTTGTTTCTTATCACATATCTATTGATGATGTTTACATTTTCTTACAACCTATATGAATTTTGCATTTTGTTTTTTCGAGAGTGTTTTTTTTCTGTTATATATTGTTCCATCAATGAAATTTTACAGAGAATACAAGTGGGAAACAAACATGTGTATATGTCACCTCTCTGGTTCTTATCACCACTGCTCTCTATTTTTTTTTCTGAAACTCCTCTCTGTTTTGAATTTATCACCACTAATATTAAAAGACGAGAGTGTCAGATCCAAGCAACTTATCACCACTCATTTGATATCTAAGAGCCTGCAGAATGCTTGAAGGCTATTTGGCATTCATGAAATGGTGTAATATATCACAATATTTTTGATGTTTTTTTGCAAAATAAAGTATGTACAAGCATTTTCCTGAAATAGTATGAACTACAGATTTGTCGGTATTTGTTCATGTAGTGGAGATTATTAGTTGAATTGTTGTTGGTGTTTAAGAGATGTGGCACTTTGTTACTGCACTGTAAATGCAGAGAGGCAAGAACCTATTGTGCAAGATATCAAGTCCTTTATCTCAACTTCTTGAGATTTAATTAATGTAATTCCCTTGTTTCTTTCATAAGCAGACTGCTTTAGGAGGCTTTGGATTTGTGATGAGCTGATGACCTAAGCTTCAATTGTGCGTGTTCCCTTAAGATTTTACTAATTTGAGAAGTTTCCTCCAATCAAACGGTGAAGCTTGTGTCCAGATTCTATATGTTTCAAGTGATATTTTCAGGAGTCGAGCAATCTGGATTTTTTCTTGCTTCTAACCTATTTTTTCATGAGTTGAAGCTTCCTATGATTAGCTTTTTTTTACTCTGCTCGTATATGCAACGAATTTCCCATCAGCTTAGCTTGTGTTGGATCAGACTACGGTCTAAAGTCCACAATAATGCAATGGATGAGTCTATTGTTTTAAGGAATGAATTGATGATATTCCATCTTTGAAGAGAGAAGACAATTATTATTGCTGTATATGTTTGTATGGTGATAGATTCAGATACACACATATATTGTATGAAGTAAGATTTACGTGCATGTGCACGTCAATGGAAAATTCCATTTAAAAGTTGTAAACGGTAGTAATTATTTATTTTTAGAGGCACTGAGGATGTCTTTGATTCAAAGAAATCTGATAAGATTTTTATAAGATTTTAACCCATAGAAATTTTTCCTTAGTTGGTCATTTGATTGATAGGACTAGTTTCTATAGAAAATTTTCTTATAGGAATCTTTGTACTACTTCTAAAAATACTAAGTGCTTGTTTGATAGAATCAAACACACTTGAGTATAACCCAAATCCTATAGGATTGAAATGGGTGTGAAATATACTTTTCTTATTCCTATTACTATGTCTTTCTTATTCCTATTACTATGTCTTTCCTATGCTACAAATCATATTTTTAGGGGTACTTTAGTTAAAGTGCCTCTGTATTTTTTAACAACACGAATAAATGCATCACTTTTCAAAGTGACCCCGACGTAATGTAATGCGTTTGCCAAGATTTTTTTTACTCGTATTCATGATCACTCCCCGGTTCCATTAATCGTAACGAAACGACAACTTCTCGACTATGGCGAAAACAGATTCTGAAAATTTTGTAATAAGCGAAGAACAGAACGATACTCCACGGGAAGTTCAGAAGTAAATATACAGAAACCTCAGTCCATATGCCGATGGCCATAACACGCAGCCACTACTACACACCGGTGAGCAAACTTGCAGCTCCAGAGCAGAGCGAACACTAACAATATCTCAGCTCAACACAGAGCAATCAGAGGACACAAGATAACCGTCTCAGTCCGCCTTCTTTGAGACATTCGATTTCGCCGCACCGCCATCATCGGCGGATGACATATCCCTAGACCGCTTGTCCTCCGCTGTCTTGGCGTAGACCTCATCGCGCGTGTGGAAGTACCTCTCGAACGCGCGGGGCAGGAATTTGGGGATGAGGAAGACGAAGAGGTTGATGGAGAAGTAGGCCAGGTTCGCCACGGCGAGGTACCTCCCGAACCAGATCCAGGCCTTGTCCTGCATGGGGGCGGTGCGGGTGATGAGCTTGTTTGCCCACACGTCGTACACCCAGTCGACGATGACGAAGACGCGGCGCACGGTGTAGAGCAGCGGCACCAGCGCCCTCAGCGGCGGCGAGAAGATGCCCAGCGAGCCCACGATGTTCTCCGTCAGGATCTGGCACGACAGCAGGAACAGGTGCGGCGTCGCGGACCGCACCGCCGCGTCGTCGCCGCGAGCGAACCCGCCCAGGACGTGCGCCAGCGGCAGGAACAGCCCCACCGTGGTGCCAATCACCACGTACACCTGAAACAGCCTACCAACACGCGTACGTACGCACAGTTAATCATCCAGCAAAATACTGATCAATCAAGAATTAATCTTCTCTGACGACGAGCGTGGGTTAGTAACAACTCACGTGTTGCCGCGGAAGATTTCTTGGGACGCTGCAGAGTGGGCGGCGGCGGCTTCGTCATCGAGCTTGTGGTGGAGCGAAGGAAAGGCGAGGCGGGAGAGGGCGAGGAGGTAGAGCGTGGTGACGACCGGGAAGGCGAGGTCGATGAGCGGGACGAGGCCGGACATCGAGAAGACCATGATGAAGGCGACGAGCTGGAGCTCGATGACGCGGAGCGAGCCCATGACGCCCCCGAGCATCGCCGCCGACGGCTGCCGCTCGGCCGCGTGGTCCGGGTCGGACCGCGGCGCCACCGCAAGAGAGATCCCCGACATGGCAGCTGCTAGCTCACTTCGCGCGCCGCTCTACCGCCTGTGCACTGCCGAAGTACCGATCGCAACCGCCGGAGTAGTGAACAGGGCTGTGTGCTGCGTGATTAGAGTTTGCAAAAGGAGAGCAGAGGAGGGCAGGAAGAACAGGGGGCTGGCAAGAGGGAGTGGGAGTATTTGTTTGTTCGCTCGGGGCGGTCAGACGGGGTACGTGTCCGCCCATGCGGAGGGGCACCTGTGCAGGGGAGGACACGCGGGTCGGCTACGTGGCGCTTTTGTTGCAGAGCCAATTTTTCTATGCGACGGGATCGGTTCGAATATGCATGGTGGTCGTGTCTAGATGGTTCCATGGAAGGAAGTACAAATCAGGCGTGGCATCCAGGCTGAATGATGAGATGACACCCTTTTAGGTCCCTTGATTCATGGATACATGGGACAAAATACAGTAATATGAATCCTATAGCATTATATTGACATATTTAATTTAAAATTAAATCTATTATATACTCCACCAAAAGCAGCAATATACGGTTGTAGAATAGAGACACCACGTTAATCCACGTCCTTCCAATTAATTTTAATAAGTGTATATAAATTTACGGTTAAGATTTAATAAAAGATCAATAATAACGAAACATTTTTAACTGTCAACACGAGTCTGTTGTCACGTTAATGTAAATACGAATTTGTCGTCACGTATTTAGTCATGTAAAGCTATCGGTCAGCTAAAAACAATTGTGTGGAGCCACCGCATAACAAAAAATGCACGATAGGAAAAAAACAAGGCAACGGCGTACATGTACTCTCTCCGATCCATAAAAGTGTCGTCCATTCTGTACTAAGTTAGTACAAAGTTTATACTAGAGGAGCGACACTTTTTGTGTATCGGAGGGAATAATTGATATAGTCAGCTTAATCAGTCAATCGTGTCAATGCGTGACTCTTTTCTGCTCTAGGACCAATAAAAAAACTTGAAAGTGCATTCGTTGCACTCCTATATTTTGGTGACTAATGACAACACAAAATGTGCTCTAATGTTTGTGATTATGTTTGCAGGTTCTAGGACAGGTTGGTTGATAAGAGTGAATATTTATATTGCCTAATTTTCAGTACTGCATCACTTGGTCTTTCATCAGGAAATCAATCAGGAGATTTCCGGAACTCGAAGATTTCCGGTCCCCAGTCCGGAGATCTCCGAGCCAATCAAGAATTTCACCAAGTCAAGAACTCAAATGCGCACTGACTCCAATTCGATTTTAGCCAGAAATGCTCTAGGAGATTTCCGGCGCTCGGAGATTTCCGAGCTCCAGTCCGGAGATCTCCGAGTGACAGAAGATTTTCTATCAAGTCAAGAACTCAAATGCGCACTGACTCCAATTCGAGTTTAGCCGGAAATGCTCTAGGATATTTCCGGCGCTCGGAGATTTCCGAGCCCCAGTCCGGAGATCTCTGACAGAAGATTTTCTACCAAGTCAAGAAGACCAATTAGCACTGACCTCGAGCTCTACTCAGCCGGAATTTTTGCCGGACATTTCCGGAGACCGGAGATCTCTGGACCTCAGCACGGAGATCTCCGAGCTGGCGGCTGTACAACGGGCAGAATTTGGGGAGGGGTATAAATACCCCTCCACACACCTCCAGCAGTTTAAGCTTCTCGTTTTCTCTCTCCTCCATTGGTGCTGAAACTCGTTTCTTTTGGATCTCCCAATCTAGCCACTCAAATCTTTTGATACTTGGGGATCTGAGAGAGAAGCCACCGATCTACAACTCCACCGAAGCGTTTTGATTCCCCCCTTTATATCTTGAGGGGCAACGGATCTAGGATTTCTTTGTGGATAGCTAGCTTCAATATTGTGTGTTTTGATCCTTTGTGGATTCCTTTGTGGAAGTGACCTGTTGTGCTCATTGTGAGAGCCCCCAGTTCAGTTGTGGGTGTGTGACTCACGAATTTGTACGGGACCTTCTCCGCCCTTAAAGGAGTCCTTAGTGGAAACATGGATTCGCACCTTTGTGGTCGAATTCACAGGAGAATAGGGTGAGGCCTTTGTGGCGTTGAGCAAACCTTTGTGGTAGCTCACACCCCTCCAACGAGACGTACACCTATGTGGTGAAACTCGGGATAAAATCGCCGTCTTTGAGTTCCTACTGTTGTCTTGTTCCACTCTCCTTTACCACATATTCTATTCCTGTACTCGCTTAGGTTCTTTGTTGTCTATCACTTGTATCACCTAGTTGCACATATAGACAACTTACTTTCCGCTAGCCTAAAACTAAAAAGACATAAAATTGGTCACCACCTTTTCATCCCCCCCTCTAGGTGGTCAACTGCCGTTCAATTGGTATCAGAGCCAGGTTGTCTCTTAAAAGGTTAACCGCTTGAGACCAACCTTGGACAATGCAAGTTGACCCGAAAGAGGGTACCAAAACGGACACCGCGACTTTGACGGCAATGCAAGAGAAAGGTGCCACTATGGCCAATATCAACTCTTTGGAAACAAAGTTGACATCGTCCATACAAACCGAGTTCAAGAAGTTTCATGATATGCTTGAGTCTCTCAAGACATCTAAGGAAACCTCAATTGCATTGCCCTCAAAGCCTCCGGTGCTTCCGAGCATTACTCACGATGTGGACCCCGAATTGATAAAGGGAAAGCAATTGCCTTTGGATGGGAAGGGCGATGTTAGTAGTTCCTCAAACCATCAAAATACTCCATCTTCCCAAGATGAAGTGCCTAGAGGCTACAACGCCACTCCTCCCCCATCCCAATACCATACCCCCGATCCCATTATTCCTCATCCGCAAGTTTCTCATAGGGGTGATCCCCCATTGCTTAAAGATTATACTTTCTCTCAATGGCAATATGTGATGAAGTCTCATGTTTGCAGCTCTTCAATCGAGTTGTGGCGCGTCATTCAAGTTGGATACAAGCCGCATGATCCGACCAACTTAACAAGAAGAGAAGTGGTGGAGGCTCAACTTGATGCCACCGCTCTCTACATGATCCAAAAGGCGGTTGGGAATAAGGACATGTCTCTCATCTAACACCTCACCACCGCCAATGATACATGGGATGCTTTATCCGAGTTGTTCGTTGGAAATGATAGCATGAGGAGGAACCGCTATGACTCCTTGAGCAATGAAGCCGAGGGCTTCTTCAAGCTTGATGGTGAAGACCATGAGATGATGTATAGAAGATTGGTGACCATAGCCACAAGTTTTCGAGAAGTTGGTGCCTCTCATATTGATGATGCATGGATCAAGAGGAAGTATGTGAGCTCTATGATGTCATGTGAGCCAACCGACGTCAAGAGTCTTCAAGGAAGACATAACTACCATCTCATGACGTCTAATGAGGTTATGCAAGAGATGGCCGCGTACAAGGTGGCCACGAAGAATGCTCAAGATGCAAGGGCAAGGGCTCTTGGAATGCAAAGAGGCACAACCAACCTTGCTTTGAAGGCTACCGTTGAGGAAGACAACGATGATGATCTTGGAAGCTTTGCCGCCATGTCCGAGGAAGCACTCAAGATTGCTTACAATGATCATCTCGCTCTTGCGGCTCGCACATTTTGGAACAACCCTTCAAGAGGCAAGATGCGAGTTGACAAGAGTCCATGTTAAGCCGATAGGGTCTCACCCTCCAAGTCAAGGACATGTTAAAATTGTCAAGACAAGTTCCATTTCGTCGCCGATTGCCCTTATGAGAAAAGAGAAGAGCATGGTGGACGTCTTGTGCTCAAGGACAAAACCAAGATGCCTCCCAAGAAGGCCTATGGAAAGAAGAGGCCTCTTCACAAGAAGCCTCACATCGTGTTGTTGACTCAAGAGGAGTACCCCACCGATGAAGAGTCGGAGCAAGAAACGCCAAATGAAGTGGCGGCTCTTGCCACCATATCAACACCTACCGCTCCTTCATCAACGACAAGAACTCCCTCATCAACGACAAGAACTCCTTCAACTACGACAAGCTCTTCATCATCTCTATTCACGTCGCAAATGAGAACTCCATCACCAAGAGCTCAAGATGTCTTATGGCCAAGGCGTCGGAGGTACCTTCATCCTCTTCTTCTCTCATGAATGAAATGAATGAGCTTGATGATGCCTCTAGCCTTCAAATCAAGCAAGAGCTCGTGGCCTTCGATTCCTTCATCACTAACTTGCAAGGTGATAGCAAGAAACATGTTGGTGCCCTCATGGCTCGTATTGGTGAGCTAGAGCAATGAAGAGAAGGGTAAGATCGAAAGAGAAGACACTATCTCTCTATCGTATTTGAAGTCCTCTCTTGAGGAGGTTGAAGAGTCTCATGCATGTCTTGAGGAGCAACATGAAACTATTGAGGAAACTCATAACTCCTCACATGCTAAGCTCACTAAGGATTGTGATATGTACTTTGCTAAATTCAAGGTGGCTCAACAAGATAAAGCCAAATTTGCGGTTGGGCATGTTAGTCTCATTGAGGACATGGAGAAACTCGTCATAGCTCACAAGGCTTTGGAGAGTGAACATGCTCTTCTAAAGGAGTCTTATGCTCAACTCCAAACTCGGCTAACTTACCTTGACTCTCCTAGCATCTCTACCTCTAATTGTTCTTGTGATAATGCTAATCTTGTGAAGGAGAATGCTAGGTTGAAGAATGAGATTGCTAAGGCCTCCACATCTAAAATCATCCTTCTCAAGGGTAAGCAAGTTGTTGAGACTCCCATCATGGAGCCTCACACTCGACAAGGGAAGGAAGGCCTTGGATATGTGCCTCCCATGAAGATAAATGCCAAGAAGGGTATTCCCAAGAGCGTCAACCCCATCCAAGCCAAGAAGGCCGACTCCATTCAATCCAAGGACGGTCTTGCGAGTTGGAATGCCTCAAGGGGCAAGCCTACTCGTAAAGATCACGCCGGGGACAACAACCCTAACTATGCTTTATATGTCGATTATTATGGGAATGTTTGTGCTCGTTACATTGGACCCTACTATGGTTTTATTTCATATGTTATTTGGGTTCCTAAGTACACAAAGCACCCATTGTGAAGCAATGGGTTGCTAAATGCAAGAATTGATCTCTTGTAGGACCTTGCTCCCGGTGGTTCAAAATGGATACTTGATAGTGGATGCACAAGTCATATGACCAGGAGCAAAGAACTCATCACGGAGTTGAAACCTAATGTAGATCAAGTAATCGTGACGTTTGGTGACTTATCAAGGTCTAAGATAACCGGGCTTGGCAAAGTGGTAGTTGCCCCCGACATTACTCTTGTCAATGTTATGCTTGTGGAATCTCTTGGCTATAATTTGTTATCGGTTCGTGCCTTAACAAAGTTGGGGATCTCTCCCTTCTTTGATAAGGACATTGTGGTCCTCTTGTGGAGCAAGTCGCTAAGAGTGGCTTTCGTGGGATACGTGGAGCATGAGCTTTATGTGGTGGACTTCTCCGGAGCCACCACTACTCAAGCCATGTGTCTCTTCGGAAAAGCCGACGTGGTTTGGCTTTGGCATCGCCGACTAGCCCACGTAAACATGCGCACTTTGCAAAGTCTTCATAAGGGTGGCCACATCCTTGGACTAAAAGATCATGTTTTCTTTTCAAGGGATCGAATTTGTAGAGCTTGTGTGGAAGGCAAGATGCATGATATTCCTCATCCAAGCAAGACCATCATATCTTCGTCCCGGATTTTGGAGCTCCTTCATGTTGATCTATTTGGACCAGTTCCGGAGATAAGTCTTGGGGGCAAGAAATATTGCCTCGTGATTGTTGACGACTATTCAAGGTATACATGGGTCTATTTCTTCAAAACTAAGGATGAAACTCAACAAGTCTTCATCGACTTCTCAAATGAGGTTCAACGCCAACATAACCTCCCCATATTGGTTGTTCGAAGTGACAATGGGTCGGAATTCAAGAATTACACTCTTAACGACTTTCTTAGTGAAGAAGGCATTCGTCACCAATATTCCGCTGCGTACACTGCTAAAAAAAATGGCGTTGCCGAAAGGAAGAACCAGACTCTCATCAACATGGCAAGATCTATGTTGGCGGAGTTCAAGTCTCCCATCAACTTTTGGGCGGAGGCCATTTCCACCGCTTGTCACTCATCAAACCGCCTATACTTTCGCAAGGGCTTGAAGAAGACTCCTTATGAGATCCTTACCGGCAACAAACCCAACATTGGATACTTCCGAGTGTTTGGATGTAAGTGCTAATATCTCGTCAAGGGTGTACGGTTGGGTAAGTTCCACTCTAAATCAATTGAGGGGATATTTGTTGGCTATGGTAGCGAGTCACACACTTATAGAGTCTTTGATAAATCCTCCCAGATTATCATAGAATCTTGTAGTGTGGAATTCGATGAAAATAATGGCTCCCAAGTGGAGCAAGTTGGTGTTTGCGATGTAGGTGATGAACAACCTTTTGATGCCATTAAGAAGATGGGAGTGGGTTTCCTTCGCCCCATTGAAGTTCATCAAGAAGTTGTTCAAGAAAGCTCAAACTCTTCTATCAAGGAGACATCACCTTCACAAGTGCCACAAGCCCATGATGAGCCTCAACAAGATCTTCATCAACAAGTAGATGATGCCTCACCCTCCAAGATTATCGAAGATGATTCCACTTCTCCAAGTTCTACTCAAGGGCAAGATCATTCTCCCCCACCACTTGAAGAAGTTTCTCATGATGATCAAGACCCTCAAGAAGGTCAAGACGAGGATCCAAAGGACCAAAATGGTCAAGAGATTGTCCCCACAACAAGGGCGGCAATTGAAACTCGTCGTCAAGCTCGCTTTGAAAAGTCCTTGGAACTAAGAGCTTTATCTCTCGACAAGGTCATTGGTGATATACGAGCAAAGGTCTCTACGCGAAGTCAATTGGCTCACTTTACTGAGCATCAAGCACACATTTCCAAGGTCGAGCCCAAGAAAGTATTCGATGCTCTTGAAGATCCCAATTGGCTAGGGGCTATGCATGAAGAACTTAACAACTTCGAGCGCAACAAAGTATGGCGCCTAGTTGAGAAGCCCAAAGATTTCCGCAACGTTATTGGCACCAAGTGGATCTTCAGCAACAAGCAAGATGAACATGGTATCGTTGTAAGGAAAAATACGCGATTGGTGGCTCAAGGTTTTTCTCAAGTCGAAGGCATCGACTTTGGAGAAACTTTCGCGCCGGTCGCAAGACTCGAATCGATATGTATTCTCATCGCTTATGCATCTCATCATGGTTTCAAATTGCAACAACTGGACGTAAAAAGTGCTTTTCTTAATGGTCCCTTGCAAGAACTTGTGTATGTTAAACAACCCCCGGGTTTTGAGAACCCCAACCATCCTCACCACGTCTATGTCTTGGACAAAGCTCTCTATGGCCTTAAACAAGCCCCTCGTGCATGGTACGAGGACTTGAGAGAGTTCTTGGGTAGACCGTGGATTTGAGGTTGGGGTAATCGATCCCACTCTTTTTACTAAAAAGGTTAATGGTGAACTCTTCATTTGTCAATTATATGTCGATGACATTATCTTCGGTTCTACTAATCGTGTGTTCAATGATGAGTTTTCCAAGCTAATGACCGACAAGTTCGAGATGTACATGATGGGTGAACTCAAGTTCTTTCTTGGTTTTGAGATCAAGCAAATGAGGGAATGGACTTTTATTTGTCAAGCCAAGTACATTCAAGATATGATCAAGAAGTTTAAGTTGCTTGGCCTAAATGGTGTGCCTACTCCTATGCAAACCAAGTGCCACCTCCAACTCAACCCCGACGGTAAAGAGGTAGACGAAAAGGAGTATCGGTCTATGATTGGGTCTCTCCTTTATTTATGTGCATCTAGGCCCGATATCGTTTTAAGCGTTGGAGTGTGTGCTCGTTATCAAGCC